>OX421884.1:35579134-40532002 GCA_949128085.1 Cetonia aurata
TTCTTCTTATTGTGAGTCCTCAAACACATTATAATAATGTCGTGTGAAATATATGTAAAGAACATCGCTATTACTTCTGCCAATTTATAAACACATATGTATAAAGCCGGACAAAAAATGCTTCAAACTTTCTTTCTAAACTGTTCGTATGATAACTTCCTTATTAATCATTTGTACTAGGTACATACATATACACATTCTTTTTCTATGTAGTGGGTAATTATATATTTCATTAGTGACAATATCTACTGAATATATTTTTGTTACGATCGAAGAGAGTTTACATTCAGCTCTTAGTATAATAATACAGTAAAAATACAAAGCCAGATTATTCAAAATTATCACATTAATAACGATACTTATCTCTTAGAACTAACTGATAACCTTTCTACAGTGGAAAAATATATAAAACGATAACGTTCTCCTTACAATAACCATAATCTATGAATTTGAATTACAAAATATTTCTTTAGATCAGCATTACACCACAGTAACATATGTGATATACGCACAGTGTGTACCCAAAACACTGATCATCCATAGTTTATGAATTGAAGGTATTAAAATGGCAATTTATTCCTAGCTATGCTGCGATAGTTGTTGGTTATTTCACCTTTTCATCAATCATAAAAAAGGAAAGTAATCAAAGCCTGCCGTTTCGATGACACACACGGAGAAAAATAGATGTTGCTACCTATTATAAAATATAATGAATTTCATTAACCCCAAGATCATAATGCATTATTGTATATATCCATCTATGTATGTATGTACATTACTGCATGTTATATAGAAGAATTATACTTTCTAATACAATTATCATACAACAAATTATAAAATCTGCTGTTCCTAGTTTTAATATTTTTTTTTTTTTTTTAGTACACTTATAAATGAACAAAAAAAATATGAAAATCGATTAAAATGGATAATTTAAAGAAACTGTATTTTATAATTATATAATGTTCGCTGAAAGAAAGTACCTATAGAGTGTCAAAAAGAGCGGTTTGACCTAAACCGGTTTGGAATACATAAATGTGTATACAATAACATTCAATAGATTAATATAGTGTCACAGAATTAATGCAATAAAGGGTCATATCTGGAGTGACTCATAGAAAAGCAGCAAAATCATAATTGATTTAAAACAACAACAAATAATACCAGAAAAATCTAAAATTACAGAAATTACAGTATTATTTTCTTCTTCTACACTAAAGTCTCCTTACAAATTCCGAAGTTTGCTTTCGTACACTAATGTACTTTATTTCGGCGTCATTTATTCTCCCAAGTTTCCGTAACAGTCAACAAATAAATACAAATACAAAAAATAGATAAACATGCAAAGACCTTAAAAACATTTATTATTCTAATTAAGAAAAAACAGAGAATTTAAAAACCACTAAAATTATAAATAAACTGAAAAAGGCTAGTCTTCTGGTAGGTATAACGTTAGAGAAAAAAGTATCCAAACGATGAGAGTCTGAGCGTGTAAGAGAGAAGGAAATGCAGGCAACCAATATCTTCTTTCTTGTACTAACCGTTTTTGTATACCCGGTGTATCATTTATCTGGCATCGGTGGATCATGCTCTACTCAATCACTTAGGGCCGGTATTTCAGTCTCCTAATAAAGTTTCTAATAATGAATAACTGAAATGACCTTACATTTTTCCTATATACACATATATTAGCTAAATTGTGATTAGATTTGTCTTTTATAAACAGTAGTGTTCCTACTCGCATACATTTCAACCAAACCAAAATACATAAGTCACCTATTGATATTACATTGATGTGCTGTGGTATACCACGGCATTCTTGAAGCATACATATATGTATTAGAGGATACACTCAGTTCGCGCCACTTTCCAGTACATACCGGGTGTCCAACCTAAGATGCAACGGTTCCTAGCCAATTTATTACTGCCTTTTTGAAAAAAATTTTCAAATAAATGTTGCCTCGAATCACATTCTACATATGCTAAAATTAGTTTCAGTAATGGCGGACTTCCGGTTGTACCGGAAGTAACTACTAACTTTATTATTTTAAATGGAACACCCTGTATATTATTGCACTTTTGGATTCCTTGTTAAATTTAAATAACAATACGTTAGGGATACATTGGGGCTAAGTTGTACCGTTTTCGAATTACATGACGTTTTTAGAAAAAAATGACATTTGCAGTGTCTTCGGTGTTTGGAAATATCTCGGGAAAGTTAGAAAGATGCGGTTTTCGGTTTTCGCTTAACTATGAAACAGCACACGTCTTTTATTTTAAAATTGTTGCGTTTAAATTACAGCGTTATTAAATAGGGATCTGTAATTTTCGAACTCTAAAACCATGGATAACTTGATTTTTTTAAATTGAACGGTGTAGCAATTTTTACATAAATGGATGTAAAATTTAATTTTCTTTCGATTTTATATGAGTATCATTGTGTCTATCTCCAACGGTTTTGGAGATATTCGCCATTTTTCAGTTTCTCACGATAGATACGTATTGCGAAGCGCCGCCGCAGGCCACCTTCCCCTCGCATTTCACCAGGCTTGGAACTGGCAGCAATAATACTGGGATGCTTAGAAAGTGGCCAACAGAACACAATAGGACCACTAGAAACAAACAAAATGGTCTAAAAGATACTTGAGATGTTTAAAGCGGCATCTTTAAAGTCAACGCAAGCTTGAAAACGCACTATAGGTATCTTGCCGTTATTAGTGTTCCAAGTGTCAAAACTGACATTCAGAGTACTGTTTGGTAACAAAATAATTAAAGATGTCGCTTACTCGAGAAGAATTAGTAGAAATGGTTTTCGTTCTCGGTGAATGTTACAGAAACGCTTTGTTAGCGTCAAGAGTTTACACAAAGTATTATACCCATGTAGAAAGCATCCAGATAGGAGGGCATTTCAGTCGCTACTGGGTAGTTTTGTAAGTATTGGATCCGTAGCAAGTACAAAACGGAACCTCAATAACTACGTACTTACGGATGAAAATCAGTTGCAAGCTGCGATTTCTTCTCATGGGGTTTCATTAAAAATAAGGTTTATGAGACGCCACCAACAAACTCTGATGATATGCGTCATCGTATTTTAAGAGCGTTTCAAGAAGTCACACCAAAAATACTCAGAAATGCTCAAAAGTGTTTGCAAGAGCGATTTCGATTATGTAGTGCCGAAAACGGACAGCATTTTGAACATTTAATATAATAGTGTTGTACAAATTCTCTGTACAATGACAACACTAGCGTTTAAAGTGTAGCCTGTTGTGAGCAAGACGCTGGAAGTGTACGTCCGCCATACATCGGATAGAGTAATGTAGTTGTGCTAATTTATTGATATTCCAGTAATGTTATGTTTTCTTTTATCTTTGCTATGTTTGCTTGTTGCTAGTGGTCCTATTTTGTTCTGTTGACAACTTTCTAAGCATGCCAGTATTATTGCTGCCAGTCCCAAGCCTGGTGAAATGCGAGAAGGTGACCGGCGGCGGCGCTTCGCAATACGTATCTATCGTGAGAAACTGAAAAATTGCGAATATCTCCAAAACCGTTGGAGATAGACACAATGATACCCATATAAAATCGAAAGAAAATTAAATTTTACGTGCATTTATGTAAAAATTGCTATACCGTTCAATTTAAAAAAATCAAGTTAGCCATGATTTTAGAGTTCGAAAATTACAGATCCCTATTCAATAACGCTGTAATTTAAACGCAACAATTTTAAAATAAAAGACGTGTGCTGTTTCATGGTTAAGCGAAAACCGAAAACCGCATCTTTCTAACTTTCGTATTTTCCGAGATATTTCCAAACACCGAAGACACTGCAAATGTCATTTTTTTCGAAAAACGTCATGTAATTCGGAAACGGTACAACTTAGCCCCAATGTATCCCTAAAGTATTGTTATTTAAATTTAACAAGGAATCCAAAAGTGCAATAATATACAAGGTGTTCTATTTAAAGTTAGTATCTACTTCCGGTACAACCGGAAGTCCGCCATTTCTGCAACTAATTTTAACATGTGTAGAATATGATTCCAGACAACATTTATTTGAACCATTTTTTCGAAAAGACAATAATAAATCGGCTAGGGACCGTTGCATCTTAGGCTGGACACCCGGTATATCTCTTGATAATATTGCATTTCCCGGAGGCTTAATTTATCTGACAAAAAACTGAAAAATAGTCAAATCTGAACTATAGAGCTCATACAGAGTTCTTTTTTTTTTTGGCTCGGTATTATTACTTTTAGCCACGTCAGAATAGTATTTAATTTTGTTAATATTTTATTATGTCCTTATATAAATGTATAGTCAAGCCCTACGCGACCAGAAGAAGAAAACGAAGATAAGGAAAAAACAAAGACACACACTTCATGTCACGCGGTCTTTCGTTATAACACAATATATAGAACGAAGGAGAATCCCGGATGCGCAATATAAAATCAAATCTGAAACAGATTCTATTTCTTTAATGGCTAACCAGTTATTTCATTTGAATATACCCTTTAAGCCTAAGCCCGGATTGCTTTCCCTGGCTGCTTCGTGAGATGAAGAATGCAGCAAGATTATTGAAGAAAGGAAAAAAATCTATAATTACGCCATGGCATTTTCAAAACGTCTCCAAAAAAATTCTTATAAAAAAAAAGAAATAGTTGGATATCTTACTGTTCTAATCTAAACAGAGACGCTCATCCTACTAGTAAAAGTCTTCTCAATCTTCTGTAAGTCGGATTTTGTAGAAATTAAAAGGCATACACCTGAATATTTTGCCCGTTACATATCTGTGAGTAAATTGAATGAGAAAAAGGTACCAGAATTGGGAAAGATAATCACGGTCCCTATTTTATAAGGCAGATAGGAATTTTTGCAAATTCGTACCGACCAATATCCAAGTTGTTTTGCATTCTTCAAGTGTACGAAAGGGTTATAAAAAATAGATTGGAATGATGGTTGGACGAGCAACACATTCTGCCTACAAACAAAATATTCAAAATGCATATAACTTTGGTATTATGAATATTATGGTACCCGTGTCTGCTAAGTGAGTCTCCCGCAAGGATCTATAGGGTCTAATTTTTAACATATATAAGCGGATTTTAATGATCGTGCTTTCGCTGTGAAACAATACAATACGCCAATAATATTTGGATAATTATATCAGAGATATCGATGGATCTTTGGAGCGATAGGTTGTACTTACAATTAGTAATTGAGACCCTACCAGTCGATGACTGAGAGATCATACTTGCAACCGTCCAGTAACAAAACCAAAGTTATGTTTTTTTGGCAGACGTAAGAACCTCCCAAACAAGTTAACATCAACATAAACAACTCAATCTTTCCTGTTTGTATAATCTGTAAAATATCTGGTTAATAGACAATAAATCCAAATGGGCCGAACATATCAACCAAATAGCACGGAAGTGTAATACCAATATTAACATATTACATGCTGTGATTAAAGTTAAGTGGGAACAGATTTCACAATTGCCAGAAACTTTTGCCATGCGTGTATCGGGTCCCATTTGGATTATGGATGCCTAATTTATGCTTCTGCTTTGGTGAGGCAGCTATATCGTATGAATGTCTTTCTAAACGTGGCCCTTCCTATTTCTGTTTGTGTCATGCGCTCGATACCAGTGGGGACTCTTAGAGTGGAGGCAAGCGGCCACGTTTAGATCTGCATCGTAATTTCCTAGCGACAAAATATACCTTTAATTTGATTACCAATAACTCTTCGAAATTGTCATTGAAAATAAAGCACTTGACTGTCTTAAATAGCATAAAGAAAAATTGGAAAAACAGAGAGGTGTCTGTTATTGCAGAAGCACAGGCATCACTAATGACTCCATTTTACACTACATAATAGCTGCCGATATAGATCTTAAATTGCTGATATAGAGAGATGTTTCAAAATGGTGTGATGATTGTGGTTGTGCAATAGGAGTTCCAAGAAATAACTATGGCGAGATGTTTCGTCTAGACAGTAGAATGTCAATCTTCACTGCTGAGACGGCGGCTATAAGAAAAGCGGTGGTTTATATCCAAAACAATCCAGATGGTGAAACTTGCATTATGTCGGAATTCACAAGAGTATTGATATATACCAATAATAACAGGTTTGGAATGCATCCTTGTATATATGTACGTGAAGAACTAGAATCATGGAGATCAAGCGAGACGGGTCGTTAGTTGGTTTTTATTGGATTAAAGGTCACTCCGGCATCGAGCCCAATGATAAAGTGGATTTATTGGCAAGATTGGCCGCTTTGGAAGGAGAGAACTGGAGGATTTATTTGAAAGATCTTTTGATTTCCACAAATAACGAACTTCAGAAAAAGTCGGAGGATCGATGGGTACACCCAAAAAAAAAACTGGCAAATTTTGTTACAATTGTAGCAATATGAAATAATTGCTACAAATTACAGTAATATATGCACTAGGCGCAATCTGTAGTGGAAAGTCACGCAAAATTGTGTTTAATGTGTACAAGAATGTGTATTAGAATTTGTAAACTAATTTGCGACATCAATATAGTCAGTACGGTCATTTTATTTTTGAGAGAGCTTACTACAATATTGTAATACTTTATACAATTTCTCTACGAGACTTTTCCGCAAAACAAATAAAACTGACTCAACAAAGTTGTCGTAATTTTTACGCTAAACTATACAAGACTTTGTAATATGCACTCGTAAGGTGTGCTACAAATGGCCACCATACCACTGTTCCGTATGTTATCATAGGTCTAATTACGCTTGTGTATAACCACAGAGTCATTTCGGAGCTAAGGGCTCCAATTTTTTCCACACACACTCCTGCACCTGCCCACGGCAATAGTGGCTTTGTTGGTTGTTTTCTGGATATCTGGGTTCCATGCGAGTATTTGCTTAAACCACACTCCAAGGTATTTCGCCTCTTTGACATATGGAATCCTTTCGCATCAGTAGTGGTTGTAAACCCTCTAACACCCTTTTTCTGAATGCCACGACTTGTGTTTTCTGAACATTGACTAATAATCGCTCTTGTTTACACCAGTTGTGGTTTGTATCATATTTAGAGCGGTTTGCATTAGAGGTGCGATCGGGCCGGGCCGAGAAATTCCAGATGCGGGACGGGCCGGGCTTTTTTATAATGAAACGGGCGGCCCGCAAACCCGCTCGACCCGTTGAGCCCGTTCAGCCCGTCAAATCTGCCCGGTTCATCAAGCTCGCTCGGTCAGGTTTCTACAGGCGGCCAAATTTGCTTGGTAACTGGTTTTTAATATGAATAAACCATTGTATTCTATTGTATGTATCACCATTTACATTGATTAACGTAAAATACATATATAGGTACAATAAAATGATATTTGCTGTTAATTACAAATAATTCACACATTTCTCTGGCTTTGTCGGATAGTTTTAATTTTTATTTTTTTTTTCAATTGCGTTTCTTTAACATACATCTATAATACTGGTGTGCACTGTTTTTTTATTTTATTATTTAAAAAATGGACAAACTTTAAAAGTTTACAAACACGTATTTTAAAATCAGACACACGACCATTTTATACTTAGAAAATTGCATTTTTTGTGTATTACATTTGCATTTTGTACATGGAGAAAATAAAATCCATTTATATAGAAGTTTATCTATTTCATGTGTTTATCTATGAACATTCTTTTTTTAAATTTGTACTTCTTACCAAATTTTAATTTTTGGCAAATATAGTGAATGTGATATAATTTTTATAATAAAATAAAATTCATATGCTTATTGCAAATGACAAATATTATATAAATTGTCTATCCTATTCTAATATTAAGCCACCACTAAAGTTTATTATAGATATTTGCAATTGCACATAAAAAAATGTAATTCTTTAAATTAAAACAGTTTTCTTAAAGAAAGATAAACTTTTGGAAGGACAATCGATGATTCCCACGGGCTGACGGGCCGACGGGCCGTAGGAGGGCTTGGGCGGGCTAGCCTGGCAAACGGGCCAGGCCCGTTTTAGGAAAGAGCGGGCCGGGCCGGGCCGAGATAATTCCCAAAATGCGCACCTCTAGTTTGCATACGTTCTACCAGAACTCTTGAAAAACTGAATTGAACTACAAATCGCGAAATTAGTGGGTGTTTGTTCTCGCGTGCGAGTTATAACCTTTCTCGATATATCTTCGGGTGTGTCTCACTCCATTGACCATCTCTTTTTGCTATCGCGCATCCGCCAGCAGAAAGTAATTCTACTGTAGATCAGCTTCTCATCGTTCAGATAATTTTTCTCCAGCCATTCTTGCATACATTATTACTGGAAATACCTTTTTAAAAAGTGTTTTATCGTTGTACTTGCTTATTTCCTGTCGTATTTTCCTCACATTGGCAAGAAAACTGTACCTATTTTTTTTTTTCGGAATATCCAATTAAATTCTATGAATGAATTAATACCATTCTTGTGTATATCTAGTAATAAATACAAACATAAGGTAACCCGTTGAGATTAAGTAACCGTATATAACAATCTTTTTTTTTTAACTAAATAATAGATGCTTATTCTGTAGTAGTAATAATAATAATAATAGATTTCTAATTTTCTTAAGTTGTTAAAATGTAAAATAAATTAAGATAACTCAAAATTGAAAAACAAAGCTTAAAATCAACAAAAAGGAAAAACAAAAACAAAAATCTCGAGAATATTATATTGTTAAGGAGAGGAAATAAAACACCAATTATTGTAGATATAATTTATTTCACTTTTCAATGTTATTAAGGGAGGCCTCCTAATTTACTCATTTTGCTGAAGCATTTGAAACTCCACAGCGTGATATAAAATATACCAAGTAAATATCAGTTAACACATTGTTGATTAAAAGTAGACAATGCAACATTGTTTATTCGTTCTCATTTTGATTGTTAATAACAGGCGTACAATATTTCACTAATTTTTCCAATAAAATTCGTAATCAATTCTTACCATTTAACACTTAGTACCCAGTAAATTTACCTAGTAAATTTCATTTTACTTAGTATTTTTCATACATTAGTAGTAAATTTCCTTGGTGAATTTTCACATGAAAGTAGTTTTACTTGCACAAGTAAACTACCTGTACGGTTTCGGGGTAATATAATTGCCCGGATCCGTACAAGAATTTTACCAAATCTTCGTTAGAGCGTATAAATAGCCAAGTTGAATGATGCATTCATAACCTCTACTTCAGCGTAGCAATATGACTGCAAGAAACAATATCTATAACCATTTACTTTAACATTACGGTAATACACAAACACAAACTACAAATATATTTTATATATCCTGTCGAGGCATATTAATGTGTTTTTTTGGAACACAATTAGGTGTATTGTGTGTTTGTATATGCACAAACCTATATGTTTCAACGTTTCTAAATTATAAAAATGCAGCTGCAGGTCACCCTCAGTAGTAAGAATGTATTATTTAACTACTAGATTTATTTTAAATTAGTCACTTACCTAAATATGCCTATAGATAAAACAAAAAAAAAACGACCACGACCACCGTGCTATGTATCTACAAATTCAACATGCGCGCATTGTAAGTTGCAATGTGTATTTGGTTTCCTAAGTAAATTTCCTAACTGTGGATAAAATCAAAGTAATGTAGTAAGAATCCGTGGGAAAGCATAAAAATTTTAGTAATATTACGTTTTAACGTAGCACTTTTACCTACAAATGAAAAATACTGGTGGATATGTGGGAAATTTCCAAAAGTATAGGTAATTTTACTCAAAATTTTTGGTGATTTTCCCTCAAATGTTACTGGAATTTTCAGGAGGAATCCTGGTAAATTTACTAAAATTTTTTAGTGTGTAAATCCGAAAAATGAAAAGAAGAAGATAAACCAACCACTCATTTCTTTAATATTTTTAAAAATAGCATTGTACCTAATAATCAAAGATGCGAACATACTTTTCACAGCTGAATTAAGCACACTAAAAATTTTGCCAAAAAAACAACACATAAACTTCAACTGCAATTCTAGACGCAGCATTGAACTCTCTTAAATCAGTTAAAAACACACATGCACTAAAGACAGTTGTTACAAAAGTTATGTGTGTATACATTTGTTGCTAATGCTGATCTATAAATATCCAATAAAACTTAATTAAGTCCAAGATTAATTTTTAAAAATTCTTAATATATTTACATTCTTTTGTCGATTAACTAAATTAATTTCTTACTTTTTCAAAATCTGGGGTAATAATAAGAACAACAGTTTGCGTTAATAAACTATTTGGATGATGCATCTTCGCAAATTTGATTCGTTATTTTGACAAAAAATTAGTGAATTTTACAAATTATGAGGGAAAGTGTGTTTGTAATTTTTGCTGCTCTAGCTAAAAAATAAAAAATATTAACCTTTATATATAACAGTTTTTCCATAACAACTTTGGGTAGTTGTTACTCTAGGTACTCTAGTAATTGAAAACAAAATAATGTCCCTTTTGACCTTTCTGACTCAGCTCGCTTCATTTTTATGAGTTAAAATGCTCAAACAAAAGAGCTGATGCGCTCAACGCTATATGGATATATTAGAGCTCATGCATGCGGGTGGGGCAAAATTAATGGCTAGCGTAGATAAAGATACATATAATAATAAAAACTGAACTACGATTTCTAAACGAATTGCGAAGATAGTAGGGAGAGCTATGTTCTCACATACCAGTTATAACATTTCCTATATTTCTTTGGGTGTGTCTCACTCCATTGAGCACGCCTTCTTATTATCACGCATCCGCCATCTGAAATTGCTTGAGCTGTGTATAGTAGTAACGTTCTTTTTACATACAATCTAACATTAATCTCAGCTCTAGTTTGCTAATAAACGCGATATTTTTAACCAACTCACAGTGAGATTTACCTGCTTGTGAGATTTTTACCTCCCTATTTACCCAACCATTAGGTATGTATTAAAAAACTTATGTTTCATGAAACTAGTTTTTTTAATAAACTAATATTAAGGATGGGCTAAAGTCCGGTAATACACATTGTGGTGGTATAGCAGATTTTTTCTAATTTTCTAATAACACTGATTTTACATCCGGCCTAGGCCGGCAAAAGATCACTAAAGGTTCGCAATCTCCTAAGTAATTCAAAATCTTTCCAATTCATTTTTTGAAAGATTTCACTGGTAATAACTTGTTATTAACGTTATTTTCAATAAAATTAAGATTGGTCGACGCAATAGTTATTTGTATCACAACACACTAAAAAATATATGCAATTCCTACGGAAAATTCCAGTAACGTATAAGCTAAAATTGCCAAAAATTGGGAAATTTACTAGAAAACTTTAGGTATATTTTCTAATTTTTCGTTGGAATTCCAAATATTTGTTAGTGTGTAGGCCAGAAACGAGTATGACGATGTACACATATGTAAAATAAAACAAAAATTAAACTTATATCCTAATTTTATTATAATTCCGCTAAAACCACGACATAGAGAAGCAATTATTGAAATACATCTATCCTTTGCTTGTGTATTCTTTTCATGTCCTTACTACTGTCACTTTATATGTACTACTGTCACAACATATGCGCTTTAACATGTTTGGTACATAAAAAGGATAAAAAATGACTCCAAAATCCATTTAAAGCTAAATAGGAAGTTAGCCTTCTAGTCTTCTAGTAGTATGTATAAGATGTATGGTATTTTAGAACAGATGGCTCCATCTATGTTTGAAAAGCGTGTTAATTTGAAACTCTTAACAATAACAATTTTTTTCTGTTTTATTTACATTAATAATATTGTCACCTTATATTTCACAGCGCTTCACACTGTGCTTCACAGCTTCCCCGCAAAAGCGCGCTCTGTAATGTATGGTGCTGGCGTGCAACTTGCATGTCAATTTACCTTCATGCATTTGTGCTGTTGTACAGCAACTTTTATAAAAGGATGATACAAACTAAATATAGAAAATATAATATAAAACTAATACAGATGAACAAAACACGGAAATAATCATTATTATTAGAGAACTGATTAGAATTGTAATTTCTACCTATGTATATAAAATATAAAACAAAATTCAAATTGATACCACTAGCGCCATCTACTTCATACAGAAGCTCAACAAAATAATGAAGGAAAACAGCCCTTTTGAGCAATGTATATTGAGACTGATCCATACGTACTGTTGCACTGCGTAACTCTAGGCCTAACAATCGACCAGTGGAACATCGTGAAACAATTCGTTCCGCCATTTAGTTTCCGTACTTGTTCAATTTTTGTTGTGTTTACCGGATTGTTTATTTTAAGAATGGATATCAAAAATGACACTGACCAGTTTAATATCAATAAAATATGCCGGGCATGTTTAACAGAAAAAGGGGAAATGCGCTCAATTTTTTTACCTGATGAATCTATTGGTCAAGCGATGCAGCTAGCGGATATGATAATGGGATTCTCCACTGTACAGGTTATATTTTCTGTTTATTTGAAACATGTTTTGCCAAGAAAAATTATACATTGCAGATAAAGTAAATATTAACACTTAACAATTCATTTATTTACAAATCTTTTGTTTCTTATTTATTTTTATTGCTTACCTTCTGTTAAAAGATCTTGTGTAATATTTGTGATAGTGTTTGTTTATATATTTTAGATTGCAAGTGGTGATGGTCTTCCAATATTAATTTGTATGCAATGCACAAATGAAGTTATACGTGCATTTTCGTTCAAACAATTATGTGAACAATCTGACACAAATTTGAGACAATATCTCGGAAAACCACTGCCATCAAAACAAACTAAAGCAGATATTGAAACTCACTCAACGGATTATTATACAAATGATTTGCTTGATAATTTTGGTTTGGACGATTCTTCAAATGACAGTGACGATTCCTTTAAAGAAGATTTTGGATTATTAGAAACACCAGTTGATCCCAGTGATGAAAAAAGTATAGCACAAAGACAGCTGTTGAAAGCTGCTAAATTGCAGAAATGTAAATCATCTAAAAAAAAACTCTTAGCTAAAAACGGAAAAGCAAGTAAGTGTATCTAGATATTTATATTTTTGCAAAGAATATCCAATTAAATTGTCATTTAAAACTTTTTTATGTGATAAACGTCACTATTTTTCACACAAGTTTTATTTTTTTTTTATGTACTTTTATACACTAGTGTTCTGTCGAACTGATTCGTCAGAAATATTTGAACTTAAAGTTTCAAATCTGCTGCAAATCCATAGTAAATTGTAAATGATAAAATTTCAATTCTATTTGTTTCTGTTTAGTAGAAATACTTGCAGTTACAATTGCTAATTTTTTATTTTTATTATAAATGGGGCTGCATACATGCTACGATTTGCTGACGCCAATTTTCACTGACACATGTCAAAACAATGCATGTGTAAACAGTAGAAATGTAAATAAAATGAGTATCCGTTACTGAGTATTAAGTTACTAATTGGGATCCGAAGTAACAACTATACCCAATGTTGTTACAGAAACATTTTATCTTTTGTTAAAGATTAACAATTTTTTTTAACTGGAACAGCAACATTACATTATATATACTTATTACTAATTGTTTGAATAATTTTGCTAAATCGACAAGGGTGTTGCGTATATTCACAAAATTCCAGTTAACAAACTCTGTTTTTGATACAGTTTGTTAAATCAACCATTATTGTATGTTAGTTTAACACAAGCCAATTGTAACTAACAAATTTTCACTTAACAATGAAATGTTTCTTACTATTTATTGAGTTGCAGTGTGATTATCGAAAGTTGAACTGGCACTTGGCGCCAGCAAATCATAGCATGTATAAACCCGCTTTAAATTTTATAATCAGATATTACTTTTTGGCTTGAATTGTATGTTTGCAATGTTACTGATAATTTTGCTTTCTTCGATTCAACAACAGTTAATAAAGTAGTAAAGATATGAGTTTTTTAAATTTTGTGTAAAAGCAATAAAAAGTATTAAATGTTACATTCAATAGTGCGTACATATGAGGTATTCAGAGTACTGTGTTTAATGTTCTTTATTTAACCATTAGAACTTACACTTACTTACAACTATAGCCTTACGACCTACGTGCTAGACCATCACTAGACATAACTGTAACTATCTCATTTTACCTGATGGCTGACGCCATCTATACTTTTACATATACACTCCACATCTCCCCCTTTATTTTAAGCTAAGGATATATAATGTGTATACATACATAAATTCTAAAATATACTAAACATCTAAATCTAAAACATAGTCCTCTAATCTTTTGGGTATTTTACAAGATCTTTTGTTTAACCTATTGGTTGTTTGAAACGAGCTGACTGTTGGTATATTAGGATTGTGGTTATTTACTGGTTCTTTAGGATCTAAGGAATGTTGTTCAGGAGATACTTGATCGTGAATGTTATAACCCTCTCGTTTGCTTCTAGCCTCCAGAATCTCCTTCTCCTCATCCCTCTCTTCTTTTCTTTCCTCTCTCTCATCTTCCTGTAGGGTTGTCCATATCTGATTTGTATGTCTCTTCCATATTTGCGCTCCCACCTTGCACAAGTATACAGTATTTCCTATTTTTCTCTCAATAACTGCCTTAACCCATTTGTCGTGCGCTCTGTAGTTTTTTATAATAACTTTTTCACCGACTTCGAATTTCCTTTTGTTTTTTATTTTGATAAACTCCGGATACTCTGTTGCTGCTACTAAGTCTAATCTAGTTCGTAACTTACGGTTAAACATCCGTTGAGCTGGTGACTCATTTGTGACAGTATGGGGGGTGTTATTATATGTTAATAAAAATCTGGAAATTAATGTTTGTATGTCGACATTGGCGTTCTTTTTGTCGTTTAAAGCTGCTGTTAATTTAGATTTTACCGTTTTTACTCCACACTCGGCCCTTCCGTTACTTTGTGGACTATACGGCGCTATTGTGGTATGTTTGATTCTATTTCTTCTAAAAAATTCTTCCATTTCTCTAGAAACAAGCGAACGTCCATTGTCTGAAACAACGGTAATAGGTATCCCGAATCTTGCGAAACATTCCCTTAGTTTCTCAATAGTTACATCTGTAGTTATGTTTTTGACAGGAATGACTTCTAACCATCTCGTAAAACTGTCTACTATTATCAGGTATTCTTTATCTTTAAACATAAAAAAATCGATGTGTATTGTGTGAAACGGTTGTGTTACTTCTGGCCAAGCTATCTCGATCTTCGGGGGGTTCTGTCTATTTGCTAAACAGCTTTCACATGACTTACAAAGCTTTTCAATCTCTTTGTCAATATTAGGGAACCATACCCTCGTCCTAGCCATGGATTTCATTCTTACTATTCCTTCGTGTGTTCCATGTAGTTCTTCCAAAATTATGGTCTGCAAAGTCTTTGGAATAATAGTTCTATGACCATAAAATATGCAATTATCGATAATATCTAATTCATATCGTTGTTGATAATATGGTTTGACTGCTTCTTGAATTTTATCTGGCCACTTTGTTTTAATATACTTACAAACTTTGCTTAATGTTTCATCCTTTTGTGTTTCCTCCACCAACCTTTTGTGGTCTACCGGCGAGTCGATAGTTGCAAAGAATATTTTGTTATTTTCCTCTTCTTCGTCCTCTGTTCCATTTGAATTTTCTAGTGGCAACCTAGATAAACAATCTGCAACATAATTGTCTTTTCCCTTTATGTGAACTATATCAAAATCAAAGCCAGAAAAATACAATATATATCTCTTTATTCTGTTGGCATACATGAGGTTATTTTCCTTTTTTCCAAATATTGATATTAGAGCTTTTTGATCTGTCTTCAACGTAATTTTTTTTCCGTATAAGTATTCTTCAAATTTTTTTACACCAAAATAACATGCTAAACTTTCTTTGTGAACAGTGGAATAATTCTTTTCCGCAGATGTATATGTCCTTGACACACATGCAACTGTTCGCTCCTTGCCATCTTTTACTTGAGATAGTATGGCTGCAATCCCACTTTCTGAAGCATCACATGTTACTACAATAGGTAATTCTGGATCAAAAAATATTAAAATTTTATCTGAAGCAATAGCAATTTTAGTTTCTGCAAATGCTTTCTCGCAATACTCATTCCAACAAAATGGTACATTTTTTTGAAGTAACTTGTATAGTGGTGATAATAAATTTGTCATGTTTTTGTCAAATTTTGAATAGTAATTTGCCATACCTATAAATGCTTTTAATTGTGTCACGTTTGTTGGGCGTGGTGCTGATACTATTGCATCCACTTTTTCCTTACTTTTTAAAATTCCTTGTTCTGTTAAGTCAAAACCTAAATATGTTACTTTATCTTTTAAAAATTCACATTTATCTATATTTAAAGTTAAACCAACTTCTTTCAAGATTGTTAAAACTTTTGTAATTGCATCCATATGGTTTTCATTCTTTTTATGTCCAATTAAAATATCATCTTGAAAAACTGTTACATTTTCTACTGGTTGAAATAACTGTTCTATAAATTTTTGACAATAAAAACTAGCACATTTTATGCCAAAAGGTAACCTTTTCATATTAAATAATCCTTTATGGGTTGAGATTGTTACTATTTTACTTGATTCCTCATCTAATTCAAATTGTCGATAAGCGTCTTTTAAATCAATCTTCGAAAATTTTGTACAACCGCTTAAATTTGCAAAAATTTGTTCAATTCGTGGTAAGGGATAGTATATAACTTTAAGATGCTTATTTAATGCTATATAATTGCCACAAACTTACCGAATTATCTGCCTTTAATATTGGTACTATACTAGATGACCACTCACTTGAAACAACAGGTGTTATTACCTCTTCTGCTTCCATCTTTTGCAGTTCCTTTTCTATCTTGTCCTTTAGCGCTAATGGCACTGTTCTCGGTCGCTGATGTGTTGGTATTGAGTTCTCTTTCAATCCCAATGAGATTCTTCCGTATTTATACTTTCCTAGTTTTGTAGTACAAACCTCTGGAAATTCCTTTTTTAGATTATCTTTTAGTTCGTTTGTATCAATGGAGTTAATGGAAATGGGAAAGCATACATTAAATTTGTGAATAAAATCTCTACCTTAAAGACATACCGAGCCTTGCTCAATAACATAAAATATGATTGTATCTTTTACATTATTGTACTCTACTGTAACATTGATATATCCCATAGGTATTATGTCTTCCCCTGTATATCCCTTAAAAGTATTTGATGTTCTGTTTAAATTATACATTGACAAATATTTATAATAGAAGTGGCTGTTAACAGCTGATATAACTGAACCTGTATCCAATTCCATTTTAAAATTTGCTCTATCAATTTTTATCTCTATCAAAATAGGACTAACTTTATTACTAACATTAACATCTACCTTATTAACTAAAATTACTGTATGTGAGTTTCATCTACCGTTTCTACATCTTCATTTTTTATAACTTTTACTGTATTACTTTTACACATGGTCTGCAAATGGCCAATTTTTGAACATTTGTTACATCTATATTGTTTATAACGGCACTCTCCCTTATGTGTCTTACCACAACGAAAACAACTTTCTTGGTAACCTCCTCTGTCCTGCCGATTCTCGTTGATATTCTTCTTTGGGGTTTTATTCCTTTCTTCATACCTTTGCTGTGGTCGCTGCTTGGCATGTCGTGTAGCCTCGCTTCTAAATACACCATGTATCTTACCACTTGTCGCACTGCACACTGCACCTTCTTTTGTTATCGCGATCTGCACAATTTCTTGAAGTTTTTTGTCGATCTTTTCTTCTACTAACCTATCTAACACAGGGCCAGGCTTCATCGCGCTTATAAATTTGTCTTTTAATATGTCATCTAAATTCTTAAATTCACAATTGATAGCCAATCTCTTTATTCTCGTGAACCATTCTATTACCGACTCTGACGATGCCTGTGTGGCTCGATAAAATTGAATTCTTTCTCTATATGCGTTTATTTGTGGGCTATACTGCTGTCTTAATATTCTTTTTATTTCCTCAAACGATTTGTTTTTCGGACTGTCTGGGAAACACCAATCCCTTAGTGTTTTGTACACTTCTGTTGATATCAGACTAATCAACGTAGCAATTTGAATTTTCTCTTCGGTAATACGATTTGCGGTACAATACTGTTCAAATCGTTCTATGTAAACACAAAAGTCATCTTTTTCATTAAACTGTGCAATTACTCCTATTGCACCAAACAGTTTGCTTCCCTCTTTGTCCGCCATTTTGTGTTCTTGTTTTGCCCTTTTCGCAATTTACAATTTATTTCCATAAGAAAAGTATTGTATGCCCATATCGTATGTATCACTATATAGTAGATATCCTCGTCGCCATGTATTGTGTTTAATGTTCTTTATTTAACCATTAGAACTTACACTTACTTACAACTATAGCCTTACGACCTACGTGCTAGACCATCACTAGACATAACTGTAACTATCTCATTTTACCTGATGGCTGACGCCATCTATACTTTTACATATACACTCCACAGAGGAAGCTTTAAAGTTTTTGTGAAAAAACCGATCACAGCACGCTTATAATTAATTTTTAGTCCTGCTCATGCAATGTCACGTTTAATTTTTAAACTGTACAATAGCTGTCAGTATTCGGCTTTTCCCACAGAAACACAGGTCGCTAGAAGGAAAACATGTTTTAAATAATATTTATTTTTTGTGCATACTCGATTCCATATATGATGCAAACACTATCTAGTCGACTAAGTAATGAATCCGGCAACAGTAGCAACACAGATAAGTAAACAGATAACTCACTGTAGCGGAATTGGCGAATTCACACGGACTGCATAATTCGAAGGTGCAATATTTCGATTTATTTAAACAAATATACTTTTTGCTGCACAACTTATTTACCTAGAATAGAAAATTGGAAGTTTATACCTCCTTGAATATGGATTGCTGACGCTCTTACTTAGAATATAAATATTCTCTATACATTGTTCAGATTAACTTGCAGTGCGCATAATGTATTCGTATGTGTCTCATAAGAAAATATTGTATGGTTAAAGTTTTTTTTTTTTTTTTAATGGTATCGGGTATCGGACACAATGAAGAATGATAATTGTACTACATGCATGTAGTCAAATCGATTAAATCCGATTTAAAGTCTAATTATCATTTTTTAAAGATATAATAAATTCTTGCTCAGAATCTAAACCATCCACGTTCAAAAAGTTTCACTTTTGGGATATATGGGGGTTTTTTATTGTTACTTTTTAAAATTATTGTTGTTACACAGGGTGTTCCAGAAGCCCTAAAAGTATCAAAGTTGTGTTTTTTAAATGGAATAGCTGAGATATTATTGCATTTTTGGATTGTCTAATCAAAATAAGTTTCTGTTTTAATAAGGTTTATAATAACTAAATCTTAAGGTTTTTTAAATTATTTGAATTTTGTGAAAATCTAGTCTAAATATCATGTTTCAAATACCTAAGAAGTATTTAAGTTATATAAGCGAAATTTACAATGCAGTATAACAATAGACCACATTTTACAACCCAATTAGAACAAATTTGCCATCTTATACAGGCTCTGTTAAAATTAAAACTGATCAGATAAGAACTTTAAGTGGGTATGACTTGATTAATTAAAATAGAACACCATATTTTTTAATTTACCAGCAGATATACTTTTTAATTACCTATCGATTGGTATTTACAGCTTAAACTTTAAATCTTTACGTTTTTACAGAATACGCCAAGTTGCACCATTTGACCATTTAAAGAGTTCTATTGTATCTAACTGCTTACTGTATTTAGAAATATCAGATAATTCATTTAATTTTGTTCTAAATATATATTTTGATTCTGTTTTTTTGTTGGTATGTGATTACCATTATTGTTGTTATAGCCTATTGGATTATAAATTACGTTAAGTTTCTGAGCACTTGTAAAGATGTTCTTCATTATTATTCTTATAATTGTAAATTATCTGACATTTGATACTTTTAGGGCTTTTGGATCCTCCTGCATAACAGGAAAATAATTTTACGATGCCCCATACATTCCAAAACTGAAACTTTTTGAACGTCACGTATTTTGGCCATAATATTCCGTGCCGTACCGCAGAGTTTTCGCTTATAAAAGATAGAATACAGGTTTTTGTTTAAAAATTTAGTTTAGACAATTTCAAATTTATAGATGATATAAGCAGAAATGAAAAACATGTCTATCTTATAACTTACGGTAGTAAGCTTTGGAAATGATCTCCTATTTCTTGTTACATTATTTATTAGATTTAGCAACTATGGTAAATTTAAACCTACATTGTATCTTTTTTTTAATAAACGAAATCCATATAATCTATAATGACCCGCAATTTTAAAACAGCCTATATATACATCATGATGTTTTGTAGGTCTCTCAAGAGGGGCGTAAATTTAATAAGGTGAGTTGGGGTAACATCGAACGTATTTTTGATTAGTTTGGCATTATTACAAAATATCGTACACAAATAACAACCGAATTTGACGACACTTCAGAAATAACATTATTAACATGTAAATTAGATACTTATGGTAATGCCATTAGATTTAAATGTAATTAGCCCTTCCTAAAAAAAATATTTATATACGTAATACACGTTTCCGAACTTGCCCCAGTAGCGGGGTAACATCGAATAAAGTTGTAGAATTTCCTATAACTACTTTATAAGTAGATGTGGGGCTAGATCGAATTCGAGATAAACCCCTAATCAATTTGGTATCATTTCTATGAAAAAAAAATCGTAACTTTGCATTTGTTTTTTATAAGAAGGTATTCGATTGCCCCACATATTGAAAATCAACAGGAAAACACAAATGTGAGGAATAATGAATTTTATTCTTAAACTTTGAATTAAAATTAACATAAGTAATTAACCAATATTTATATTATATTTTTCTACTATAAAAATAAAGTTAGAAATAACCGGAAAAATATTGATCGATCTTGCCCCGTGCCAAAATGTGAGGGGTAAGATCGGACATAACAATAAACTGAACTAACTTTTGAGGATAGGAGTCACTACAGCTAAGTATTAATACAGTTTTATTCAGATATCTGGATATAAAACAGAACATATTGTTTACTTACCGTTTAGTATAAAATTATATAATCGGAGCAAGTCCGAATCCGCTTAAACAGTGAGAAAACAGCAAACAGTAAATTTATCGTATTGTAGATGTTTTAAGGTCTTGCCGATTAGCTTCACGCATGCGCGAATGAGTTCTCTTGAACGCTATATGACGACAACGACGCCAAGGCGCGTGTGCAGTTGCTACAAACCTCATTCGACCTTACCCCGCATTCGATCTTACCCCAACTCACCTTGATTGAATTTGTTGCAATTTTTTTTACAACTGATGTCTGCAATTTTTTTTATTTTAATGTTTTAACTTTTTTCTGCTAACGATGAATGATAATTTACAATATCAATATATGTATGTGAGTTGCAAGAGCAATATTGGCGTGAGTTTTTACTGTCGTATTCTTGTATTAATGTAGCAAACATATCCCAACACGGTATTTACCTGCATTTTTTATCTATACAGCACGCAATAAGTTATTTTTCGGAAATTTAGCACGAGATTGTCGACTGACGACTGCAGTACAGTGCTCCGAAAGAAATCACGCAGGGTTCCATACTATTTGATTTAGCGTTCCCTTTTTAGCGATAGCTGCTCCCAATTCTCCCGTAAGGTAAGCTATCTGTATTACTTATCTGTGGTAGCCTGTGATGGGTGGAGACTGTGGCTTGAAAAGTATAACAAAAATCCAAAAGAAAAAGTGAAAAAATCCCTTACCACAAAAATTAAAGATACAAATCTAAATACGTATTTCGGCAATCATTTCGGCATCACTAGTGGAATAACACAGTGTTATTCCACTAGTGATTTGGTAAAGAGCATATCTTCCAAGGTTTACCTTAGCCGAAAACACTAAGTTTAACACTGGTCTTCACTTGTTTTCTACTGAAGATGGCAACTTAGTTGCCGAAATACGTATTTAGATTTGTATCTTTTTGTGGTAAGGGATTTTTTCACTTTTTCTTTTGGATTTTTGTTATCTGTGGTAGCAATAATTATTGCTTATATACTCAGTTCAATGATTCAACAACAAAGGAAACTGTAATCTCGGTGTCACGACAATTTGCCACGGTCACTGTTAGGTTATAACTTAACACGCCGGTTACAGATCCCTTCTGATTTCCAAAACTAATTTAACACTCCGTCGTTATTATTAATAATTAAAATATGTAATTCAACGTGACGAATCCTTACATTGCTACTTAGGTTTGGATTTGTTTAAAAGTTACAAAAAAGTTACTTTTTTCCAAACTTATATCTTGGTTTGGACGCTTAATATTGTTCTCGATAACGTACTGTTTTGGGCTTGTAATTTTACATCGTTCGTATAAATCTAGATATATTTCCAATTGGTAAAAAATGAGTTATATTGTATGTAAATTTGAACGGCAGCGCCTCCTCGCCTTTTAAAGCTCATCTTAAATCCAAATCTACGTAGTAAATATTGTGTTAGAGTAAAACTTTATTCAATATATACATATATAAAATTTAAAACATGCAATACTTCTTTCAATTAATATGTGCCTAACAATTGTACTATATCTGTAATTGACAAACATAACAAAATACATATATGAGATTTTTCAATCATTTCCAATCATGAGATCCATGCACACTTTGCCGAAACAACATCATCACGCCTAGTGTTGTAACGACCACTTCCAAACCTTACTATAAAATAAAAATTCAATTTAAGTTTCGTTCTCGCAGTCTAACCTACTCCGGAAAGAACTTTCAAATATTCTTCCCTAATTGATGTTCTATGCTCGATTAACACTATAAAACAACTACGGAAACGAAATGCGCGTTGTTTATTATTCTATTTTAATAGCGTTGACCTGTGACCATAAAAACATTTTAAGATAACGTTCAACACGTTTCTATTGGTTACAGGTCCAATGCAGTTTGAACGCAAATGTATACGTAGCGCCTGTAGTGTATACAAAGCCATAGACTGCGCTTTTTGACTGTCTGTCATTGTATGCAGAGCATTGAAAGATGAATTTCATCTACCTATATGATAATAAAATACAAATCAAGTAGTTGCCCAGGTCAATAATCATAAAATATATGAAATTCTGATGAGGATTATGTATGCTTTATGAATTAGGAATTAACAGAAGAAAATATGAATATTGTAGATAAAGGAACATTTGCAACATTAATTTTTGTAGGCAATTGTCGTGTGAGTTAAAAATATTTTTATCATTCCAGTTATTGGATCTAAAAAACATAAACAAAGTACCAATCATTGCAATGTTTGCAAAAAGCAGTTTATTAATCTAAAATCTTTCCGTAAACACTTGAGGACCCACATTGAAGATCGGCCCTATAAATGTAAATTATGTTCACGTGGTTTCACTGAAGAGAATTACTTGAATAACCATATGAGGACACATATACCAGAAGATCAGAAACCTCACGAATGTAAAATATGTCAAAAGCGATTTATTCATACAACACTCCTAACAAAGCACCTATTGAAGCACAGTGGAGAGAAACCCTTTGTATGCAAAATATGTAATAAAGGCTGCTATGCCGAGAATAGTTTACTAAAACATATGAAAATCCACGAGAAGAAGGAAGGCGACCCTGCGCTGTTAAAACATATGTGTGATTACTGTAAAAGTGAATTTCCCGATGCTGCTACCCTAGATATTCACATCAAACAACATACAGGCGATAGACCCTTTCTGTGCAATATATGCGGAAAATGTTTTCCTCAAAGGTTCAATTTGGAACTACACTTGCGTACACATACTGGTGAAAGACCATTTACCTGTGAAATATGCAAAAATGGATATGTATCTAAAGCCAGTTTAAAAATACATATGCGAACCCACACTAATGAGAGACCATTCGCTTGTGAATTTTGTGGAAAGGCTTTTAGACAATCCGGCGATCTGACAAGTCATAAAAGGCTACATGGTACAGAGAAACCAATTGAATGTTCGGTTTGTCAAAAAAGGTAAGCAATAACTATGTGTGTAC
The DNA here is from genome assembly GCA_949128085.1 of Cetonia aurata. NCBI lineage: Eukaryota > Metazoa > Arthropoda > Insecta > Coleoptera > Scarabaeidae > Cetonia > Cetonia aurata. The sequence goes on from OX421884.1 coordinate 35,603,178, forward strand.
TATAGCACTATAAGGTTTTATCACAATTTTTCTTGTAAGCAAAGTATGCCTCAAGAATATCACAATTATCTGTATGAGTATGATACAGGGAATAGTGTCGGTGGTTGTTCGCCTTTCACTCGACAAGCGTGGGTTCAATTCCCGGTGGAAACGGTTTGGTTTTTACAGTCAACCGAAGCTAATGTATCAGGTCAAGCAACAATGTCGTTTTAGTATGTACATTCGGAAGAAAAATGTTAGCGCGCTAAATATAAATACATTGCAAACACTAAAACCGTATATTTTGGGTTTGATTGTGAGTTAATTTATCTGTAAAACAGTTATACTAATTAAAGTGCAGAATATATCTCAAATACGTTTATGAATATCAAGGGAAAATCTGCAATGATTTTTTTATTTTGTTTTATTGATTTACTAAAATTACATAAAAAAGATATATTCAATATACGTAAAATTTGCTATATTTTTTGAATATGTATGTATGTTAGATTATATAAACAGCAAATATAATTCGCAATTATAATTCCTCATCAGAATCTAACCAAACCACCACCACTTCAGAGTCCGAATCACTTAAAGATATAATAAATTCTTACTGTTTCTCTACTGGGAAATAATAAGAACAAATCAAAATTTAGATCGCATATTTTCCATACACCAAATTTACTTGGTCGCACTATAATTATTTTGTATAAAAGTCAGAACATGCATTCTCGGATCGGAAATGAAGGCGTAGATCCCGCATCAGTACGATGTTTGAATGTGCCGAACTCGACCCCCTCCCCCGAGTGGGAGAGGGGACAACTTTGAAATCTTAATTAATCTCCCATTTGGTATTGCAGGTTCGGATTTACACCATCAAGTATGCAGTTTTTGTTTGAACTTTTTTTTTTCGATTCATAACATTGCGCTGTAATCGCAAAAAAACATGATTCTGAACGTGATAAAAAATACACAAAAAAGAGAAGCAAGTAAACATGATTTTGTGTTTTTTTTTTTTTCTATTTTAACATTAAATAACGTTTAAAAAAGCCATTCAACAACGAAGAACTTTACTTTATCATACCCATTTCAGAAAATGTGCCCTTTCACTTCGATACATTTATTTATTCACAATTGGAATGAATGCACACAACTGAGAAGTGTTTCCGGTGTAATCCATGAACAAGCGTGGTTGGCACTTCTGTATAAACTTCAGACTTTAAGTGGCCCCGCAAAAAGAAGTCGGGGAAAGTAAGATCTGACGATCTTGCAGGCCAAGACACTGGATCACCTCTTTCGATCCATCGACGATTGTAAGCTCGATCTAATACTTCTCGTGATATTCCTGAATAATGTGCTGGACAACCGTCATGTTGGAACCACATTGTTTGTCGTACGTCCAAGGGAAGGTCTTCAAGTAACACTGCACAATTGCGAATAAATAAATGTATCGAAGTGAAGGGGCACAGTTTCGAACACATGGCTTTTTGAAATGTTAGTTTATGTTAAAATAAAGAAAACGCAAAATCATGTTTGCTTGCTTCTCTTTTTTGTATATTTTTTCTAGCCGTTTACAATCATGTTTTTTGCGATTACAGCGCAATCTGTTACGAATCGAAAAAAAAGTTTCAAACAAAAACTACATACTTGATGGCGTAGAATCCGAATCTGCAATACAAAATGGGGGTTCCCATTTAAGATTTAAAAGTTGTCCCCCTCCCACTCTGGGGAGTGAGGTGGGGGATCGAGTTCGGCACCATTCAATAAGCCCCCTACATTATAACAAATCTTATTAAGATCTTTTTTTGATTTGATGCAGTGTTTTAGAGATATTCCGTTGTCTCAAGATAAAAAAAACTCACCCAGTATATGAAGATCTAAAACAAATGGAAATACAAAGCACACTTTAACGAAAGGACCAACATTGTTATTAAAGATAATAGCTTAAATAAATATGTCATTTTTCAGTGTATAATTTAAAAATAGAATAATATACATATAAGCTATTCCATTTAAAATAGGGAAGTAAATGTGGATTTACCTTCTTTTGCGATACTGTGTAGTCAGGACTATTTTGAATTCTATAAATTTTTTATTTTTTTTTTTATTTTTTTTCTAAAATGCAAAATAGAGCTCTAATCAAAGATCCAATCTTCGCTGGAAGTGTACATTTATAATAACTGCATACCAACATTTATAATTGGACCTAGGTCTTAAACTTTTCTATTTCTTTTATGTACAGTCGTGGACTTTGGGAATGACCGCCGAAGTTACAGTGAACGAGATAGCGCTAGGTTCGTTGAATGCGCTAGACACAGCTCGCTGCAATTTAGACGGTAATTCCGAAAGTCTACGACTGTACATTTCCGATACATCTATGCAACAAATTGTTTTATTTTTATTTCAGATTTACAACAGTAATGAAACTAAAGTATCATATGCGAAATCACACTGGTGAACGACCGTATGTCTGTAATATTTGTGGCAGAGGATTCACTGTGAATACCATTCTATTACGCCACATGCGTGTCCATTCTGGAGAACGCCCTTATGTTTGTGTTACTTGTGGAAAAGCGTTTTCTCAATCTAGCACTCTAAACACTCACATGAAGGTATGTGGTTATAACTATTTTCAGTTTTCATTGTTTCGATATTTGTTTCTGACATGTCCACAGAAATATGAAATAATTAGGGATGGCAACGATATATCGATATATTTAATATATCGATATTTTTTCAAATATATCGATAAATAAATATCGATATAATAGTTTCGATATATCATAAAATATATCGATATTTTTGTTTAAATATATCGAAAAATTAATGAAGTTTGTTTTACAGCCAACATTTATTAAATTTAATAATAATAGTACCATCTAGCTTCGAGCAACGGAAGTAACTTAGTTAAGGGATCCCTTTCCATTGCTTCAACAAAATCAAGTTCTTTCCCGAAAATTTTTCTCGGAGAATTACCGTACAAAGTTTACAAATAGAGCTCGACAATAATATTTCTGCAATTTCCAAAGTGCAGAAGCAATTTTCAAAAGTGTTCACTGTGAATAAGTGTAGTGTGATTTTTCGGTTGATACAGTTTCTTCTTCTTCTATAATATAATACATAATATGCCTATTGCTTGCGTTCGAAAATATTTCTGTTCTTCTCTTTCTTTCGCATAAGCTGTTATAATTACGTCAGTTTCTTAAATGTTTTGCCTTGTCGGCTAAGACCAGACCTATGCAGATGCATAAGTATCTGATTTCTTTATTATTTGTTTACATTGAGAAAAGGGAATGCGAAGGGAGATAACCATCCGATGTCGCAACAGTCAGACACATTACGGTCTTGACTAGCGCGCTTGTGGTAGAGCGATTTATAAGATTATAAGTGGTGTGTTTAAAAAGGGTTTGTGCATTTTCAATAAAGGAGTTTAAAGTTTGTGCATTGTGAATAATTTTTTTTGCGTGACTTGTTTCTAACACTATAATACCTATAATATTCAATATATATTTCACATATATTAGACATATTTGGTCCTTCCACCATCTTCTCCTTTAAGTGACTAATTCTTGGTTTTGAAAATATGGCTCCTCCGAGAAGTAACATTTGGAAATATTTTAACAAAGTTACTCCAAATACTGCTAAATGCAGTCTGTGTGCCAAGGTATTGAAAACTTCAGGCAATACAACAAATTTGAAAACACACTTCAAACAAAAACACTCCTCCATCCTACAACATTTAACTGAGGAGCAAAAGGAGGCTGATAAACCAAAGAAAAAAAAACTTCTACCGCAACCCGAAAGCCGAATGGATGTAGAAACAGCTGGAACTAGTAGTTCACTACCTCAAGTTGAGGTAAGACCAATAAACCCCTAGTTGTTAATAAACTATTCATAAATATTTATAGGAAATTCTGATTGCTTCACAAGAAAGTGATGATCATTCATCAACTTCAACAATTACGGTTTCTGAATATGACGCTGAACCAAGCACAAGTGCAGAAATAACAAGCTCGTTATTCAAGCAAGCTACAATTGTGTCTGCTTTCAAAACAATTTCATCGTTCAGAGGTACAGCTGACATTTATAATTACTTACATGAATTTCATCATTTTTTTCTATTTCTAGATGGTGGCTCTAAAAATCAGAAACTAACGGAAGCATTAGTAAAATTTGTTGTTCAGGATAATTTGCCATTTAATATTGTAGAAGGTAAGGGTTTTCTGTCTTTGATGAAAAAAGTGGCACCTTTATACAAAGTACCAACAAGAAACACCATCAAAAATGATATTGATAGAAAATACGAGGTGGTTTCAACTGCTTTTAAAAATATATTGAAAAAATCGAAGTATTTCACAATTACAACGGATATATGGACTGCCGATATGCAGACCAAAAGTTTTATGGGCCTTACTGCCCACTTTGTACATGACACGAAGTTAACATCAGCAACAATAGGTATTGTTGAATTAACAGAGTCTCACACAGCGGACTATATTGCTTTAGAATTGGGCAAAGCTCTTGATATTTGGGGAATTGATCATAACGATGTTGTTGCTGTAGTGACGGACAATGCCGCCAATATAGTCAAAGCTATGCATGACAAATTTGGGAAAAACCGACACATCCCATGCTTCGCACATACTCTCAATTTGGTATGTGGAAAGTCACTAACAAACACAGAGGGTTTGAATATTATTATTGACAAGGTACGATCTATAGTAGTATGGTTCAAAAGAAGCGTTAAGGCTAGTGATCAATTAAGAAGAGTACAAATCGATGCAGGAACGTCAGAAGGAAACATTAAAAAAATGATTTTGGATGTCAAAACCCGCTGGAACTCCACATATTACATGTTAGAGCGATTTCTACAAATGATACCAATGTTCAGCAATATTTTGTTTTCCGATATTAATTCTCCCAACATGATAACTGCGGCCGAAGTTGAGCATTTGCGAGAGATATGCAAACTTTTAAAGCCACTAGAAAGGATGACACTAGAAATAAGTGGTGAAAATTATCCAACAATAGGCAAAGTAATACCTATGATTGGTTGTCTGATAGACCAGTACAACAATTATTTTCCCCTGTATGAAGTAGGTAAACAATTGAAAACGAAATTATTAAAAGAAATTGAAAAGAGGTTTGGTGCTATTGAAAAATCTTATATACCAGCCCTTTCCACCATATTAGATCCTCGATTCAAACAAATACATTTCAGAGATCCTCAAGCCCTGGATACTGTGATGGGACACATCCAAAATGAGATTACGACGTTACAAAACACCTCTTCTTCATCAGAATCTTCTGACTCGTCTGCGGGAGACTCTGAATTTGATTTATGGGCGCATCATAAAAAATTAGCTCACACAAAAAAAAGTGGACAAGGCAAATCAAATAAGGATAGTGAGCTTAACCAATATTTAAGTGTGCCAGTTAGAAACTTGAAAGATGATCTCTTGGATACCTGGAATGAGATGAAAGTGGTATATCCTAACTTATTTAAATTAGCGTCAAAATATTTTTGTATTGTGGCAACGTCGGTCCCCAGTGAGAGGTTATTTTCAAAAGCCGGAGCAACCGCTACGAAAAGTCGCAACCGTCTCACGGGAAGTAGGCTTTCCAAATTGTTATTTCTGAGCTCTTTGCCTGATAACTTGCATTTATGGAACTGATGTATCCACAAATGCAAGCAAACAGCCTACTTCTTGTCCTGTGAGACAATTACTTGTAGCTTGTAAACAAAAAATACATTTTCTTTTTTTCATAAAAAAAAATAATTTTGTTGAATTGGACATTACTTGTAATTTATACTCAATAAATAAATATTTCCTTATATAGGTGTAAGGTTGTGTATTAATAATTTTTACTAAATCTTTCCTTACGTTATTAGCATCTTTGTTGTTCAGATTTACTCCTTCTATGATGATGTTGTGTCTCTTCTTTTCGTACGATTCAGATAACTTGAAATTTGCATATAATAAAAAAATATATCGATATTCGACTTTTTTCATATATCGATATATTTGTTCCGATATATCGCGTGTATCGATATATAGCTTTCGATATATCATATGATGATTATATCGATATATTTATATTTTTTGCCATCCCTAGAAATAATTGAAAAAAAAAAAACGTATTGCAATCTTTAAATATTTTTATACATTTTAACTTTGTGATTGAGTTTCATTAATTCTATTAAAATAACAAAAAGTACTTATAGTTTCACTAATTTAATTCTAAGTACTTACTCATTTTTTACCCTGCGTAATTTTAATATATAATTCTTTATTTTTTAGAAAAAGCTCAAGTTTAATTTAATTTGTAGTTTAGTTTAGTTACTTCTTTAACTAATTTTGGTCTGTGATAAATTCTCTGTACAATTTATGCTTTGATAATTTTTTTCTGACTGGTCCGAGCTAGATATGTTAATGTACAAATATGAAACCGGTCGCAATCAGTTATTAAAAAATATGTGAAGAAAAGAACTGTGTATTATATTACCTATTTTTGATGTACTCACACAGAGTCACCATTGATTATATTATATAAACTATTGGTTTTTATTGTACTATACTTATAATAATTCTCTCAACAGTATGTACTTGACATTACAGGTACATGCCCCATCACCAAAATATAACAACCAAGAGAGTCAGCGTATGCCTAAATATCATAATCCTAGTGAGCAAAAGTACCATCCACCCAACGACCACAACAGGTTAATTCAACAACAGCAACCCCCTCAGTCCCAGCAACCTCCAGATAGAATTATGCAGGAACCTGCACGAATGATGCAAACTGATAGTTCCAGAATGTTAACCAGTGATAATTCTCGGATATTAAACGATACCACCCACTTGCTAACGGATAATCGTGGGCTGCTTAATGATAGTAGCAGACTTATAAACAGTGATAGCTCTAGATTACTAGTTAATGTTAGTGAACCGCCGAGATTATTAGTTAGCGACAACACACGTCTGTTGAATGATAATAGGATGATAAGTACTGATAATAACAGAATGTTAGGAAATGTCAATGATAACACTCGTTTATTAACGAATGATAATGTTAGACATTTAGCTGTTGTAGAAAATTCACGAATCATATCGGATAAATATTTAGCTAACTACGATTCTTATCACCGCGGTCATCTATAGAGTTCCATTCTCTTATTTTATTCGATTTGCTCTATTTCATTTATATGTACACTAGAGGAAAAAGAAAACCGAACGCCTTACTCGAGAATCGAATGCCACATACAAGCCACGCTTTAGCCGAATATTCCCGAAGTAGAAGCTATGTTAAAGGATGCTTCTTGGTGTTATTCGCATATTGTTCGAAGCGAGCACGTTGCACAGATCAATATAGTTGTCTGTATATATGCAAAAGAGGGGAATAAAATTTGAGAAAGGGTTTTACCTGCATTTCTATCATTTTCTTTACCCGAATTTATATGTATTAATGGAAACATATTTTCGTGTTGAATTGCTAAGATGCGCCACAACCATGTCATAATAACACACTGACACACTCAATAAATTCTCAGAAATCCTGAGCCTATTTGAAAATTATTTTGAGGAGTTACTTTAGCAGATGTAATACTTTTGAAATTGAAGCACATGTACATTAATTATGCAAATTTCGCACATCTTAATTTTCATGGCAAGTTCTCGAAGGGGAACAACAATGCATCTTCTGTTTACTTGAGATTAGAAATTAAACTTTTTTTTTTTTTTGGCCTGGTCAACTGCAAACAGCATTACCTCTCAGGTAACGCACCGGTAGGTTCATTTTACCGCCCTAGTCCAAAAAAAAATGTTCACCTACGTCCAGAAACAAAAAAAGGTCACTAAAGGTTAGCAATACTCTCTTCGAGTTATTGAAATTTCTGTAATTAATTGTAGATTCGAAGAATTTTCTTAATTAATTCATATTCTTTCCAATTAAATTTTCGAAAAGTTTACATGTAATAAATTGTTCATAACTTGTTGCGCAACCTTTGTAATATGAGCTGGTGTCTCCATTACTCTTATTATTTATAAATATGTATCAAAACTACAAAAAAAAAATATCAAAATACTGAGGTTTTTTTAAGTAAAATTTAAATATTTTCTCAGCCAAAAAAACCTAATACAAATGTCGTGCGTTAGGTCATTTACGGCGCACCAACTCTTTCAGGTATTCGCCTTCGGCTCGTATCTACAACTGAGTTGTCGCCCCGGAAATGACACCTCCCACAACTCTAATGTAAATAACTATTTCTTGACATGTCTTATTTTGTCATGGTTGTGCCGCAACGACAATATGCGAATAATAGCGAAAATCTTCGACTTCGGAAATATTGGTCTAAAGCAAGACCTGTCTGCGACCTGCGATTCTCGTACATAGGTGTGCGGATTTCTTTGTGTTCTAGTCTACAAATAGCAAGGGAGTACTACTGCAAGTACTGACACACTCGTTTTTATACATAATCATTTCTATTTATTAATTTTGTAATCCTACACACTTTCAAACACCTTCACTGCAATGGAGGCACGTTTCAATTATCAGCACTGCTGAAGACGATAGCTTTGCGACTGATACGTGCGCCAGGGTAGTGAAGTTTGTGGTAAGATGTTTTAAAGTGTATAGTGTTATCAGTGCCACTGTTTTGAGTATCTTTATAATCTCTGTAATCAAGAGACTATTGATTTACTGTAGCTGTGAAGTGCCCAGGCTTCCAAAATAAATGTAAAATAAACGACCAATATAGACAGAAGATTCATTCCTAGTATAATATTTATCTGAGGAAGCTTATTTACCAAAACAATAGCACACACACACAATATCCATGTAATGGCTAAAACAAGTTTTAAATTGTTTGCAACAAAACTTTCTATGCTTATATACAGATACATCGCACAAAGTGAAATAACCCAATCGAGGTACCTGGGACTGGCTAGGAATGTTCCCACGTAATGGACGTGCCACGAATTGCTCTTCGTTTGATGACACGCAGTCCTATATAGAATATGAGGTATACAGTGATGTCTATCACAAGGTATCTCCACATTCGAGGTGTGCAGGATATACCTGTTCGTGATTGGGATGGGTGATAAATCGGACCGCGAGATAGCTGCCACGAAATAACTAAATATTTTACCTAAGATACATACGCCAGCTGTGAAGTACATTTTGCAACTATAATAAATATAATAAATTTATTCTGTGCTTATAAAAAGAAAAAATATGTAAATTTAAGACGGACGCGAACACTGTATTGTTATAAATAGCGAAAAAAGACAACTAACTTTTATTTACTTTTCACACAGCACATTCTGTTGAATACTACATGGGTTTTAGCAGACATATAATGCGAAGAAAGAATAACAGTCTAAAATGCATACCTACTTTTAATTCAAAATTAATGAAACAACATAAATTTAATTGATTAGTGCTCAACTCTGGATGTAGATTCAATTATTTGGATGAGTACATATATGTAAATCATCAATAACACAAGCCTGCGAATTTAATTTTTTGCGGCACAAGATTGTATAGAGTTTCAAACGCATTTTATCTAACTACGATTACAGCCAATGCGGATTGCTACCGTAGAATGCTAACTGACGTTCCTCTAGTCTATATTGGACAGTATTGACACAGACAATTTTTATTTCTAGCAGGGTGGCGCTATGACCCACACAAACCGCGAAAAACTTTAAGTGCTGCGAGAGAACTTTCCTGGATGTGTTATTTCGCGAAACGCTGACATAAGTTGGCCTCCCGGTCGTGCGATTTAACTCCCTAGACTTTTTTCTTTGGGGCTACGTGAAGGAAAAAAGTCTACGGAAATGCAGTCCTCAAAACCAATATTTGATCTGTTATTCGCCAAATAGAGTCACAGTTGTGTGAAAATGTCATGCAAAACTTCCTCATGAGAATGACCATTGCAGACAGAGTCGGGTTGGGCATTTACGGTATATCATTTTTCCACATGTAATGGCATAGTTTGTACTAAGAATTTCAATACATATTTTTGTTATTCTTAAGAATAAATAAGTGTTTGTTTTACGATTAAGGTGGTACTTATTGAAAGACCTTTAACTCGACTTTTTGAAAAATGTCTTGCTATGTACCATTTGTAAAACAAAACGGAATTCTAAAAGAAGGGGAAAAAACTCAACGAATTTATACGAAGAATCTTCATCGTCCGAACTATCACTGGACCTACGTTAATACTAAACCTATCCTGGACCGCGTCTATATTCACCTCGCGAGTGAAAAATTCTTCCTCACATTTCCAAGTATGAGCACCTCTTTTCGCCCATTCTGTGATGGGATATTCGCGGAAGACTTCCTCGCAGTACTGCTTTACATCGGCCAACCGAAACTAAACATTCACTTGTGCCATGTACTGCTTCAAACTTGCCCACACCAGCTCGATGGGATTCAAATCCGGGTGATACGGGGGCAAACACAAAACACTGTGCCCATGTTCTGATAAAATGTCGTCGATCAAGTACGTTTTATGGTGCGGTTTGTGTAGAAGAACTATTTTGTACAGCTTATGTTTCAGGATATTCCACACCATTTAAGCATAACCACTATCATTTCTTCTTTCGTCGAACATTTTCCCTCTACACAATGTTGTACGGCGCATTGTCTACTGCTAAAACAATGTGCGTTGGAAGATTTGGTAATAACTGTTCTCGCAACTATTTGCTATAATTTGAAAATTTTATGTCCCCTGCTGTTCGGCTTAAATATCAGGGATGCATTTGGAATGAAGCCGTTTTCATTGCCCGCTTTCACTATTGTGTCTTTGCCTTTTGCGTGTTTCAACCCTGCAGCAGTATTGTCGCTCCAGCTTTGTGGAAATGCGTGACATACAGAAGATCGGCCTTCCTTCTCGTCGAAATTTCCGCGTACATGCCTTTTAACGCTAATGATTGTCGCTGGCCGCGCGATGTACTACTACATAGGTACTGCAATACATACTGAATTACGATTTTCGAACGAATCGCGAAGATAGTAGGGGTGCGAGTTATAACGTTTCTCCGTATTTCTTCGGGTGTGTCTAATTCCATTGAACACGCAAATGCATGAACTGTAAGCATTTTTCCGCATCACGTAAAGTTTTATAGCAAAGTGAATATTTAGGTATTTAATGGTCTATTGATATTTATTCATCACAGGAAAAAATGAGCGAAAAATTAGCAATAACGAGTTAAAATTAATAATATAAGTAGTCAATATTACAATAAATGACATAATCTTGAAAAACGTTTGAACATATGCACTTTAACTTTGCAAACGGCGCGTGGTATCATAATACTGAATTATTATAATTAATAACACTAAAAGGCGCTCAAATGACGTGCACCGTAAGATGCGTGTCGCGACGTCGCGGGGCAACTACAAAGGGGTAATCGTCGTTATAGTAACGGGTTAATTGAGGGGAAAATCGGGGGGCGGGGGGGCCGCGTCGTCTCCGTTGAATAGTCGATCGCGAGATCATTAAATCTTTGCCGTTGGCGCGGGAAAAATCGATAAAAATCGGGTCGAAAAAGGGCGCGGAAATTTCACGCCTATGCGTCCGTGAGAACTGTCAGATTCGACAATTTTGCCGTCAAAATGCTTCATTTTCGGTGAAAAAATAGAGTCCTTTAAAGACACTCGGGTGCTCGACGAATGTCAAAAATAGCTTCCGGAGGCTCTACTTTTAACAAATATACCGAAAACAGTACTCGAAATGGCGAGATTTTCGCGCGAGAATCGAAATTATAATGCCGTGTTTGTGCGTCAATTTTGCCCGCTTTTCGGATGTAATATGGCGTCATGTCAAACGCTACCTTACGCTCTTCGCTCTTAACGACGATTGTGATGGTTAAAATCGGTCTATTTTTTTTGAAGAATGGTCCAGAAAGCTTCCCATATGTGTCAGGTTACCGAAAACTATCTTTACACCAGCGAAAACACGTAATTTATAAAGATATGACATCGTTTCTGGCAAGCTGTCATTCGTGACCTCGATGCGCTAAACCCTTGAAGAGATTTATCGCATTAAACGTTCGATAGGAACCAATTTGAAAGGTTTGAGATTATTTTGAAGCTTAAAAAGCCGCAATATAGCTAATAGTACGTCAATTTTTAAGAATCACCCCTTTTTAGATCAATTCTAATGTAAAATCAAGGTCGATATATCGAAACGTCAGATCCGCAATTTTACGCTGAAAAAGCGCTTATGTGGCACCGAAATCGTTCGAAAGACGGTATGTCGACAAGGCGAAAATTCGCATTAAAATGCCAAGTATAAGTATAATCCAAAGCGTACACATCGTATCAATTGGAGAAGTTAATAATATTCAAATGGAAACTCTGACATTATTTTGAAGCTTAAAAAAGGCAAGTACATCTTTATATCGCTATTAGTACGTCCATTTTTCAAATCAACGGCTTTTATTAGTTCAGTTCTGATGTATGTAAATCAATCCATTTGTGAAATGTATACGTCAAGATAAAAACACATAACATAAAACCAGGTTTTAAATAACATTTCTTACCGGGGAGTTTGGTCGACCGACATAAGCGCTTGGATTTCGGCACCAACGGGAGACGGGCCCGGTTTCGAATCCGAATTAGCGCTAACTTTTTTTAAATTATTTTTTCATTTTATTTTAATCTATTTGTATTTTCTGCGTATGTTCGAGTTCTTTTACGTGAGTTTCGAAAAAAAAAGGGCAAAACTAATTCAAATATGAAGAAATAACAGACCAGAATATTCCAAATTGAGGGTTTGTGAGCTGTATTCGTGATAAAATTTATTATTTATGTGTGTGGGATATATTACTCACTTAAGGTATCATATATACGAATATTTTTTTATAATTTCCACGTTTAATTTTTGAAATATATACAGTGTGTGCGATTTTTTAATCAAGAAAAATATACAGTGTGACAATTCAAACAATTCATAAATTAAGAAATTACACATCTTTTTCAACGAGACGCGAAGCGTTGAGTTGTCGAGGGTGAAACGCGCAGCGTGGAGTCTTTGAAAGTGAGAGCCAAATAAAAAATAATCTTTTGTATTATCTGCAAATATACAGTAGTGTTCAGATAAAGGTTACCACTATGGAAAATTTATATATTCATAAAATTGTGTCAAACTTTGCATACTACGTGCGGTGGCAATTTTCACGTTCTGTTATTAAAATATATACAATGTGTGTTATTTTTAATCAAGAAGAATGAATACACAGAGCGACAAAAATTAATATACAGAGTGAAAATAATTTCGACGTCTAATTCTAAAATATATACAATGTATGTCATTTTTAATTATGAAACAATGAATATACAGAGTGAAAATTTCGACGTCTAATTTTAAAATATATACAGTGCGTGTAACTTTTAATGATGAAAGAATGAATATAGAGAGTGAAAATTTCGACGTCTAATTTTAAAATATATACAGTGTGTGTGACTTTTAATGATGAAAGAATGAATATACAGAGTGTAAATTTCGACGTCTAATTTTAAAATATATACAGTGCGTGTAACTTTTAATGATGAAAGAATGAATATACAGAGTGAAAATTTCGACGTGTAATTTTAAAATATATACAGTGGTGTAATTTTAAATTAAGAAAAAGGAATATACAGGGTGTACCGACGATCCCAAACCACTCACGCAAACAAAAGGCTGCGAGACGCGAAGCGTCGAGTCTTTTTACAAGTGAGAGGCAAGAATTGAGAAAAAGGAATATACAGGGTATACCGACGATCCCAAACCACTCACACAAACAAAAGGCTGCGAGACGCGAAGCGTCGAGTCTTTTTACAAGTGAAAGGCAAGAATTAAAAAAAAAGGAATATACAGTTTGTACCGACGATCCCAAACCAAACACACAAACAAAATACTGCGAGACGCGAAGCGTCGAGTCTTTTTACAAGTGAGAGGCAAGTATTAAAAAAAAAAAAGGAATATACAGGGTGTACCGACGATCCCAAACCAGTCACAGGTGTAGACGGCAGTTAGCGTAGAGTGGTGCGGTTTAACTGGTCTGCCGAGTTGGGACGTAAGTGGTGCGTTCTAGGTGGAGCGCGGACTTTCTGCTTTCTGTTGGGTTGGGGCGTAAGTGGTGCGTTCCAGGTGGATCGCGGGCTTTCTACTTTCTGCCGAGTTGGGGCGGTAAGCGGACATCGAACGATTGATTAGTAGGCCGGGTGAACTGGCCCGAATATCTAGTTAATAACACTAAAAGGCGTCCAAAAGGAGTGCGCCGTAAGGGGAGTGTTGGAGCCTCCTAGAAAACGGGGGCGGAAGGATTTCTGGAGGGGTGAGGGGTTAATTGTGGGGGTGGAGGGGACGGAGGGGGCCCGAAAAGTACGCTCACCGTAGGCTATAGAGAGTACATTAAATCTCGACCGTTTGCGCGTACAAGATTTATAAAAATCGCTTCGAAATGGGATACCGAAATATCACGCCAATGCGCCGGCGACAACTGTCAGATTTGCCGATTTTGCCGTCAAAATGCTTCACTTTCGTCGAAAAAGAAGGGTCGTTTATAGTCACTCGGGTGCTCGACAAAAGTCGGAAATAGCTTGAGGGGACTTTTATTTTCCGAAATGTACCGAAAACGGTACTCGAAATGGCGAGATTTTCGCGCGAGAATCGAAATTATAACGCCGTGTTTTTGCGTCAATTTTGCCCGCTATTCGTATATGTAATATGGCGTCATGTCAAACGCTACCTACCCCGCTCTTCGGTCTTGACGACGATTGTGGTGGTTAAAATCGGTCTATTTTTTTGAAGAATGGTCGAGAAAGCTTCCGATATGTGTCAGGTTACCGAAAACTATCTTTACACCACCGAAAACACGTGATTTATGAAGATATCACATCGTTTCTGGTAAGCTGTCATTTGTAATCCGGATGCGCTAAACCCTTGAAGAGATTTATCGCATTAAACGTTCGATCGGAACCAATTTGAAAGGTTTGAGATTAGTTCGATGCTTAGAAAGCCGCAATATAGCTATTAGTGCGTCAATTTTTAAGAATAACCCCGTTTTAGATCGATTCTAATGTGAAATCAAGGTCGATATATCGAAACGTCAGATCCGCAATTTTACGCTGAAAAAGCGTTCATGTGGCACCGAAGTCGTTCGAAAGACGAACAATTTACAAAGAATTAGACGTCAGGTATGTCGACAAGGCGAAAATTCGCATTAAAATGCCAAGTATAAGTATAATTCGAAGTGTACAGATCGTATCAATTGGAGAGGTTAATATCATTCAAATGGAAACTCTGACATTATTTTGAAGCTTAAGAAAGGCAAGTACATCTTTATATTGCTGTTAGTACGTCCATTTTTTAAATCAACGGCTTTTATTAGTTCAGTTCTGATGTAAATCAATCCATTTGTCAAATGTATACGTCAAGGTAAAAAAAAACATAACATAAAACCAGGTTTTAACCACCAGCTATTATCAAGGGGTTTGGTCGACTGACATAAGCCCTTGGATTCCGGCAATGACGCGAGACGGGCCCGGTTTCGAATCCCGAATTAGCGCTAATTTTTTTAAATTATTTTTTCATTTTATTTTAATCTATTTGTATTTTCTGTTTATTATTCGAGTTTTTTTTTAAGTGAGTTTCGAAAAAAAGGCAAAATTAATTCAAATATTACGAAATAACAGAACAGAATATTCCAAATTGAGGGTTTGTGAGCTGTATTCGTGATAAAATTTATTATTTATGTGTGTGGGATATATTACTCATTTAAGGTATCATATATGCGAATATTTTTTGATAATTTCCACGTTTAATTTGTGAAATATATACAGTGTGTGTGCGATTTTTTAATCAAGAAAAATATACAGTGTGACAATTCAAACAATTCAAAAATTAAGAAGTTCCACATCTTTTTCAACTAGACGCGAAGCGTCGAGTTGTCGAGGGTGAAACGCGCAGCGTGAAGTCTTTGAAAGTGAGAGCCAAATAAAAAATAATCTTTTGTATTATCTGCATATATACAGTGTGTTCAGATAAAGGTTACCACTATGGAACATTTATATATTCATACAATTTTGTCAAACTTTGCATACTACGTGCGGTGGCAATTTTCACGTTCAGTTATTAAAATATATACAATGTGTGTTATTTTGAATCAAGAAGAATGAATACACAGAGCGACAAAAATTAATATACAGAGTGAAAATAATTTCGACGTCTAATTTTAAAATATATACAATGTATGTCATTTTTAATTATGAAACAATGAATATACAGAGTGTAAATTTCGACGTCTAATTTTAAAATATATACAGTGCGTGTAACTTTTAATGATGAAAGAATGAATATACGAGTGAAAATTCCGACGTCTAATTTTAAAATATGTACAATGTGTTAATTATGAAAGAATGAATATACAGAGTGAAAATTTCGACGTCCAATTTTAAAATATATACAGTGTTTGTGACTTTTAATAATAAAAGAATGAATATACAGACTGAAAATTTCGACGTGTAATTTTAAAATATATACAGTGTGTAATTTTAAATTAAGAAAAAGGAATATACGGGGTGTACCGACGATCCCAAACCACTCACACAAACAAAAGGCTGCGAGACGCGAAGCGTCGAGTCTTTTTACAAATGAGAGGCAAGAATTGAGAAAAAGGAATATACAGGGTGTACCGACGATCCCAAACCAATCACACAGACAAAATACTGCGAGACGCGAAGCGTCGAGTCTTTTTACAAGTGAGACGCAAGTATTAAAAAAAAGGAATATACAGGGTGTACCGACGATCCCAAACCAATCACAGGTGTACACGGCAGTTAGCGTAGAGTGGTGCGGTTTAACTGGTCTGCCGAGTTGGGACGTAAGTGGTGCGTTCTAGGTGGAGCGCAGACTTTGTGATTTCTGTTGGGTTGGGGCGTAAGTGGCGCGTTCAAGATGGAGCGCGGGCTTTCTACATTCTGCCGAGTTGGGGCGGTAAGCGGACATCGAACGATTGATTAGTAGGCCGGGTGAACTGGCCCGAATATCTAGTTATAATACACTAAAAGGCATCCAAAAGGAGTGCGCCGTAAGGGGAGTGTCGGCACCTCCTAGAAACCGCGGGCGGAAGGATTTCTGGAGGGGTGAGGGGTTAATTGGGGGGGTGGAGGGGCCTGAGGGGGGACGAAAAGTACGCTCACCGTAGGCTATAGAGAGTACATTAAATCTTTATCGTTTGCGGGTACAAGATTTATAAAAATCGCTTCGAAATGGGATACCGAAATATCACGCCAATGCGCCGGCGACAACTGTCAGATTTGCCGATTTTGCCGTCAAAATGCTTCATTTTCGTCGAAAAAAAAGGGTCGTTTATAGTCACTCGGGTGCTCGACGCAAGTCGGAAATAGCTTCAGGGGACTTTTATTTTCCGAAATGTACCGAAAACGGTACTCGAAACGGCGAGATTTTCGCGCGAGAATCGAAATTATAACGCCGTGTTTATGTGTCAATTTTGCCCGCTATTCGTATATGTAATATGGCGTCATGTCAAACGCTACCTACCCCGCTCTTCGGTCTTGACGACGATTGTGATGGTGAAAATCGGTCTATTTTTTTGAAGAATGGTCGAGAAAGCTTCCCATTTGTGTCTGGTTACCGAAAACTATCTTTACACCGCCGAAAACACGTAATTTATGAAGATATCACATCGTTTCTGGCAAGCTGTCATTCGCAAACTCGATGCGCTAAACCCTTGAAGAGATTTATCGCATTAAACGTTCGATCGGAACCAATTTGAAAGGTTTGAGATTAGTTCGATGCTTAGAAAGCCGCAATATAGCTATTAGTGCGTCAATTTTTAACAATAACCCCGTTTTAGATCAATTCTAATGTGAAATCAAGGTCGATATATCGAAACGTCAGATCCGCAATTTTACGCTGAAAAAGCGCTTATGTGGCACCGAAGTCGTTCGAAAGGCGAACAATTTACAAAGAATTACACGCCAGGTATGTCGACAAGGCGAAAATTCGCATTAAAATGCCAAGTATAAGTATAATTCGAAGTGTAGGTACGCATCGTATCAATTGGAGAGGTTAATATCATTCAAATGAAAACTCTGACATTATTTTGAAGCTTAAGAAAGGCAAGTACATCTTTATATCGCTATTAGGACTTCAAATTTTAAAATCAACCGCTTTTATTAGTTCAGTTTTGATGTAAATCAATCCATTTGTCAAATGTATATGTCAAGGTAAAAAAAAAAACATAACATAAAACCAGGTTTTAAATACCAGCTATTATCAGGGGGTTTGGTCGACTGACATAAGCCCTTGGATTCCGGCAATGACGCGAGACTGGCCCGGTTTCGAATCCCGAATTAGCGCCAATTTTTTTAAATTATTTTTTTCATTTTATTTTAATCTATTTGTATTTTCTGTTTATTATTCGAGTTTTTTTTTAAGTGAGTTTCGAAAAAAAAGCAAAATTAATTCAAATATTACGAAATAAGAAAGATATTCCAAACTGAGGGTTTGTGAGTTTTATTCGGGATATAATTTTATATATACGCGTGCGATATAGTGCTCATCAAAAGTATTACATATACGAATTTAATTTTTGATAATTTCCACGTTTAATTTGTGAAATATATACAGTGTGTGCGATTTTTTAATCAAGAAAAATATACAGCGTGACAATTCAAACAATTCCAAAATTAAGAAATTACACATCTCTTTCAACGAGATGCGAAGCGTCGAGTTGTCGAGTGCGAAACGCGGAGCATCGAGTCTTTGAAAGTGAGAGGCAAATAAAAAAGAATCTTTTTGTATTATCGGCATATATACAGTAGCGTTCAGATAAAGGTTACCACTATGGAAAATTTATATATTCACACAATTTTCTCAAACTTTGCATACTACGTGCGCATATGTCACTTTCACTGTTTTGCTAGATACAGGTGGCAATTTTCACGGTCAGTTATTAAAATATATACAATGTGTGTAATTTTTAATCAAGAAGAATGAATACACAGTGTGACAAAAATTAATATACAGGGTGAAAATTTCGAAGTCTAATTTTAAAATATATACAATCTATGTAATGTTTTTTTTTATGAAAGAATGAATATACAGAGTGAAAAATATACAGTGTGACAATTCAAACAATTAAAAAATTAAGATATTACACATCTTTTCCAACGAGACGCGAAGCGTCGACTTGTTTGTCGAGGGCGCAACGCGCAGCGCTGAGTCTTTTTGAAAGTGACAGGCATTTAAAAAAGAATCTTTTTGTATTGTCTGCATATATACAGTAGTGCTCAGATAAAGGTTACCACTATAGAAAATTTATATATTCATACAATTTTGTCAAACTTTTCATACTACGTGTGCATGTCAATGTCTAATTTTAAAATATGTACAATGTGTGTAATTTTTAATTACGAAAGAATGAATATGCAGAGTGAACATTTCGACGTCTAATTTTAAAATATATACAGTGTGTGTAATTTTAAATTAAGAAAATGGAATATACAGAGTGTACCGACGATCCCAAACCAATCATACGAACAAAAGACTGCGAGACGCGAAGCGTCGAGTCTTTTTAGAAGTGACAAGCAAGAAGGAAAAAAGGAATATACAGGGTGTACCGACGATCCCAAACCAATCACACAAACAAAATACTGCGAGACGCGAAGCGTCGAGTCTTTTTACAAGTGAGAGGCAAGTATTAAAAAAAAGGAATATACAGGGTGTACCGACGATCCCAAACCAGTCACGGGTGTAGACGGCAGTTAGCGTAAAGTGGTGCGGTTTAACTGGTCTGCCGAGTTGGGACGTAAGTGGTGCGTTCTAGGTGGAGCGCAGACTTTCTGCTTTCTGTTGGGTTGGGGCGTAAGTGGCGCGTTCCAAGTGCAGCGCGGGCTTTCTACTTTCTGCCGAGTTGGGGCGGTAAGCGGACATCGAACGATTGATTAGTAGGCCGGGTGAACTGGCCCGAATATCTAGTTAATAACACTAAAAGGCGAATTACTGACGTGCACCGTAAGGGGAGTGTTGGAACCCCCTAGAAACCGCGGGCGGAAGGATTTCTGTAGGGGTGAGGGGTTAATTGTGGGGGCGGAGGGGACGGAGGGGGCCCGAAAAGTACGCTCACCAAGCTCTATAGAGAGTACATTAAATCTCGACCGTTTGGGCGTAAAAATTTTATAAAAATCGAGTCGAAATGGGATACCGAAATATCACGCCAATGTAGGGGAGATGGCCGGACGCGACTGTCAGATTTCGGAATTTTCCCGTCAAAATGCTTCATCTTCTTCGGGAAAAGAGAGTCCTCTAAAGTCACTCGGGTGCTCGACGAATGTCGAAAATAGGTGGAGCAGACTTTCCTCTTTCCGAATATAACGAGAAAACGACCGAAAATCTTTCGATTTTCGCCCGACAAGCGAAAATATAGTGCCGTGTTTATGTGTCAATTTTCCCCGCTATTCCTATGTAATATGGCGTCATGTCAAACGCTACCTGCCGCTCTTCGCTCTTGACGACGATTGTGACGGCTAAAATCGGTCTATTTTTTTGAAGAATTGTCCAGAAGGCTTCCGATATGTGTCAGGTTACCGAAAACTATCTTTACACCGCCGAAAACACGTGATTTATGAAGATATCACATCGTTTCTGGCAAGCTGTCATTCGTGACCTCGATGCGCTAAACCCTTGAAGAGATTTATCGCATTAAACGTTCGATGGGAACCAATTTGAAAGGTTTGAGATTATTTTGAAGCTTAAAATGCCGCAATATAGCTATTAGTGCGTCAATTTTTAAGAATAACCCCTTTTTAGATCGATTCTAATGTGAAATCAAGGTCGATATATCGAAACGTCAGATCCGCAATTTTACGCTGAAAAAGCGCTTATGTGGCACCGAAATCGTTCGAAAGACGAACAATTTACAAAGAATTAGACGCCAGGTATGTCGACAAGGCGAAAATTCGCATTAAAATGCCAAGTATAAGTCTAATTCGAAGTGTACACATCGTATCAATTGGAGAGGTTAATATTATTCAAATGGAAACTCTGACATTATTTTGAAGCTTAAGAAGGGCAAGTACATCTTTATATCGCTATTAGGACGTCAATTTTTAAAATCAACGGCTTTTATGAGTTCAGTTCTGATGTAAATCAATCCATTTGTCTAATGTATACGTCAAGGTAAAAACACATAACATAAAACCAGGTTTTAAATAACATTTCTTACCGGGGAGTTTGGTCGACCGACATAAGCGCTTGGATTTCGGTAATAACGGGAGACGGGCCCGGTTTCGAATCCGAATTAGCGCAAATTATTTTTTCATTTTATTTTAATCTATTTGTATTTTCTACGTATGTTCGAGTTTTTTTACGTGAGTTTCGAAAAAAAAAGGCAAAATTAATTCAAATATTAAGAAATAACAGACCAGAATATTCCAAATTGAGGGTTTGTGAGCTGTATTCGTGATAAAATTGATTATTTATGTGTGTGGGATATATGACTCATTTAAGGTATCATATATACGAATATTTTTTGATAATTTCCACGTTTAATTTTTGAAATATATACAGTGTGTGCGATTTTTTAATCAAGAAAAATATACAGTGTGACAATTCAAACAATTCAAAAATTAAGAAATTCGACATCTTTTTCGTCGTGAAACGGTGAAACGCGCAGCGTGGAGTCTTTGAAAGTGAGAGCCAAATAAAAACTAATCTTTTGTATTATCTGCATATATACAGTAGTGTTCAGATAAAGGTTACCACTATGGAAAATTTATATATTCATACAATTTTGTCAAACTTTGCATACTACGTGCGGTGGCAATTTTCACGTTCAGTTATTAAAATATATACAATGTGTGTTATTTTTAATCAAAAAAAATGAATACACAGAGCGACAAAAATTAATATACAGAGTGAAAATAATTTCGAGGTCTAATTTTAAAATATATACAATGTATGTCATTTTTAATTATGAAACAATGAATATACAGAGTGAAAATTTCGACGTCTAATTTTAAAATATATACAGTGCGTGTAATTTTTAATGATGAAGGAATGAATATAGAGAGTGAAAATTTCGACGTCTAATTTTAAAATACATACAGTGTGTGTGACTTTTAATGATGAAAGAATGAATATACAGAGTGTAAATTTCGACGTCTAATTTTTAAATATATACAGTGCGTGTAACTTTTAATGATGAAAGGATGAATATACAGAGTGAAAATTTCGACGTGTAATTTTAAAATATGTACGATGTGAAAGAATGAATATACAGACTGAAAATTTCGACGTCCAATTTTAAAATTTATACAGTGTTTGTGACTTTTAATGATAAAAGAATGAATATACAGAGTGAAAATTTCGATGTGTAATTTTAAAATATATACAGTGTGTGTAATTTTAAATTAAGAAAATGGAATATACAGGGTGTACCGACGATCCCAAACCACTCACGCAAACAAAAGGCTGCGAGACGCGAAGCGTCGAGTCTTTTTACAAGTGAGAGGCAAGTATTAAAAAAAAAGGAATATACAGGGTGTACCGACGATCCCAAACCAATCACACAAACAAAATACTGCGAGACGCGAGTCTTTTTACAAGTGAGAGGCAAGTATTAAAAAAAAGGAATATACAGGGTGTACCGACGATCCCAAACCAATCACACAAACAAAATACTGCGAGACGCGAAGCGTCGAGTCTTTTTACAAGTTAGAGGCAAGTATTAAAAAACAAAGGAATATACAGGGTGTACCGACGATCCCAAACCAATCACATAAACAAAATACTGCGAGACGCGAAGCGTCGAGTCTTTTTACAAGTGAGAGGCAAGTATTAAAAAAAAAGGAATATACAGGGTGTACCGACGATCCCAAACCAATCACACAAACAAAATACTGCGAGACGCGAAGCGTCGAGTCTTTTTACAAGTGAGAGGCAAGTATTAAAAAAAAAGGAATATACAGGGTGTACCGACGATCCCAAACCAATCACACAAACAAAATACTGCGAGACGCGAAGCGTCGAGTCTTTTTACAAGTGAGAGGCAAGTATTAAAAAAAAAGGAATATACAGGGTGTACCGACGATCCCAAACCAATCACACAAACAAAATACTGCGAGACGCGAAGCGTCGAGTCTTTTTACAAGTGAGAGGCAAGTATTAAAAAAAAGGAATATACAGGGTGTACCGACGATCCCAAACCAGTCACAGGTGTAGACGGCAGTTAGCGTAGAGTGGTGCGGTTTAACTGGTCTGCCGAGTTGGGACGTAAGTGGTGCGTTCTAGGTGGAGCGCAGACTTTCTGCTTTCTGTTGGGTTGGGGCGTAAGTGGTGCGTTCCAGGTGGAGCGCGGGCTTTCTACTTTCTGCCGAGTTGGGGCGGTAAGCGGACATCGAACAATTGATTAGTAGGCCGGGTGAACTGGCCCGAATATCTAGTTATAATACACTAAAAGGCATCCAAAAGGAGTGCGCCGTAAGGGGAGTGTCGGCACCTCCTAGAAACCGCGGGCGGAAGGATTTCTGGAGGGGTGGGGGGTTAATTGTGGGGGTGGAGGGGACGGAGGGGCCCCGAAACGTACGCTCACCGTAGGCTATAGAGAGTACATTAAATTTTTACCGTTTGCGCGTACGAGATTTATAAAAATCGCTTCGAAATGGGATACCGAAATATCACGCCAATGCGCCGGCGACAACTGTCAGATTTGCCGATTTTGCCGTCAAAATGCTTCGTTTTCGTCGAAAAAAAAGGGTCGTTTATAGTCACTCGGGTGCTCGACGCAAGTCGGAAATAGCTTTAGGGGACTTTTATTTTCCGAAATGTACCGAAAACGGTACTCGAAATGGCGAGATTTTCGCGCGAGAATCGAAATTATAACGCCGTGTTTATGTGTCAATTTTGCCCGCTATTCGTATGTAATATGGCGTCATGTCAAACGCTACCTACCCCGCTCTTCGGTCTTGACGACGATTGTGACGGTTAAAATCGGTCCATTTTTTTTAAGAATGGTCGAGAAAGCTTCCCATTTGTGTCTGGCTACCGAAAACTATCTTTACACCGCCGAAAACACGTAATTTATGAAGATATCACATCGTTTCTGGCAAGCTGTCATTCGCAAACTCGATGCGCTAAACCCTTGAAGAGATTTATCGCATTAAACGTTCGATCGGAACCAATTTGAAAGGTTTGAGATTAGTTCGATGCTTAGAAAGCCGCAACATAGCTATTAGTACGTGAATTTTTACAAATAACCCCTTTTTAGATCGATTCTAATGTAAAATCAAGGTCGATATATCGAAACGTCAGATCCGCAATTTTACGCTGAAAAAGCGCTTATGTGCCACCGAAGTCGTTCGAAAGACCAATAATTTACAAAGAATTAGACGCCAGGTATGTCGACAAGGCGAAAATTCGCATTAAAATGCCAAGTATAAGTATAATTCGAAGTGTAGGTACACATCGTATCAATTGGAGAGGTTAATATCATTCAAATGGAAGCTCTGACATTATTTTGAAGCTTAAGAAAGGCAAGTACATCTTTATATCGCTATTAGTACGTCCATTTTTCAAATCAACGGCTTTTATTAGTTCATTTCTGATATAAATCATAATCCAGTTGTCAAATGTATACGTCAAGGTAAAAACACATAATATAAAACCAGGTTTTAAATACCAGCTATTATCAGGGGGTTTGGTCGACCGACATAAGCGCTTGGATTTCGGTAATGACGAGAGACGGGCCCGGTTTCGAATCCGAATTAGCAGTATTTTTTTTAAATTGTTTTTTCATTTTATCTTTATCTTTTTGTATTTTCTGCATATTTTTCGAGTTTTTTTTAAGTGAGTTTCGAAAAAAAGGCAAAATTAATTCAAATATTAAGAAATAACAGACCAGAATATTCCAAATTGAGGGTTTGTGAGCTGTATTCGTGATAAAATTTATTATTTATATGTGTGGGATATATTACTCACTTAAGGTATCATATATACGAATATTTTTTTATAATTTCCACGTTTAATTTTTGAAATATATACAGTGTGTGCGATGTTTTAATCAAGAAAAATAAACAGTGTGACAATTCAAACAATTCAAAAATTAAGAAATTCGACATCGTTTTCGTCGTGAAACGCGCAGCGTGGAGTCTTTGAAAGTCAGAGCCAAATAAAAACTAATTTTTTGTATTATCTGCATATATACAGTAGTGTTCAGATAAAGGTTACCACTATGGAAAATTTATATATTCATACAATTTTGTCAAACTTTGCATACTACGTGCGGTGGCAATTTTCACGTTCAGTTATTAAAATATATGCAATGTGTGTTATTTTTAATAAAAAAATGAATACACAGAGCGACAAAAATTAATATACAGAGTGAAAATAATTTCGACGTCTAATTTTAAAATATATACAGTGTGTGTGACCTTTAATGATGAAAGGATGAATATACAGAGTGTAAATTTCGACGTCTAATTTTAAAATATACATATACAGTGCGTGTAACTTTTAATGATGAAAGAATAAATATACGAGTGAAAATTCCGACGTCTAATTTTAAAATATACAATGTGTTAATTATGAAAGAATTAATATACAGAGTGAAATTTTCGACGTCCAATTTTAAAATATATACAGTGTTTGTGACCTTTAATGATAAAAGAATGAATATACAGAGTGAAAATTTCGACGTCTAATTTTAAAATATATACAGTGTGTGTAATTTTAAATTAAGAAAAAGGAATATACAGGGTGTACCGACGATCCCAAACCACAACACAAACAAAGGGCTGCGAGACGCGAAGCGTCAAGTCTTTTTACAAGTGAGAGGCAAGAATTGAGAAAAAGGAATATACAGGGTGTACCGACGATCCCAAACCAATCACACAAACAAAATACTGCGAGACGCGGAGCGTCGAGTCTTTTTACAAGTGAGAGGCAAGTATTAAAAAAAAAGGAATATACAGGCTGTACCGACGATCCCAAACCAATCACACAAACAAAATACTGCGAGACGCGGAGCGTCGAGTCTTTTTACAAGTGAGAGGCAAGTAATATAAAAAAAACGAATATACAGGGTGTACCGACGATCCCAAACCAATCACATAAACAAAATACTGCGAGACGCGAAGCGTCGAGTCTTTTTACAAGTGAGAGGCAAGTATTAAAAAAAAAGGAATATACAGGCTGTACCGACGATCCCAAACCAATCACATAAACAAAATACTGCGAGACGCGAAGCGTCGAGTCTTTTTACAAGTGAGAGGCAAGTATTAAAAAGAAAGGAATATACAGGGTGTACCGACAATCCCAAACCAGTCACAGGTGTAGACGGCAGTTAGCGTAGAGTGGTGCGGTTTAACTGGTCTGCCGAGTTGGGACGTAAGTGGTGCGTTCTAGGTGGAGCGCAGACTTTCTGCTTTCTGTTGGGTTGGGGCGTAAGTGGTGCGTTCCAGGTGGAGCGCGGGCTTTCTACTTCCTGCCGAGTTGGGGCGGTAAGCGGACATCGAACGATTGATTAGTAGGCCGGGTGAACTGGCCCGAATATCTAGTTATAATACACTAAAAGGCATCCAAAAGGAGTGCGCCGTAAGGGGAGTGTCGGCACCTCCTAGAAAAGGGTACCGGAAGGATTTCTGGAGGGGGGAGGGGTTAAACGAGGGGAACGGGGGGACGAGGGGGTGAAATAATGCGCTCAGCTTAGGCTATAGAGAGTACATTAAATCTTTATCGTTTGCGCGTACAAGATTTATAAAAATCGCTTCGAAATGGGATACCGAAATATCACGCCAATGCGCCGGCGACAACTGTCAGATTTGCCGATTTTGCCGTCAAAATGCTTCATTTTCGTCGAAAAAAAAGGGTCGTTTATAGTCACTCGGGTGCTCGACAAAAGTCGGAAATAGCTTTAGGGGACTTTTATTTTCCGAAATGTACCGAAAAGGGTACTCGAAATGGCGAGATTTTCGCGCGAGAATCGAAATTATAACGCCGTGTTTTTACGTCAATTTTGCCCGCTATTCGTATATGTAATATGGCGTCATGTCAAACGCTACCTACCCCGCTCTTCGCTCTTGACGACGATTGTGACGCTTAAAATCGGTCTATTTTTTTGAAGAATGGTCCAGAAAGCTTCCGATATGTGTCTGGTTACCGAAAACTATCTTTACACCGCCGAAAACACGTAATTTATGAAGATATGGCATCGTTTCTGGCAAGCTGTCATTCGCAAACTCGATGCGCTAAACCCTTGAAGAGATTTATCGCATTAAACGTTCGATCGGAACCAATTTGAAAGGTTTGAGATTAGTTTGAAGCTTAGAAAGCCGCAATATAGCTATTAGTGCGTCAATTTTTAAGAATAACCCCTTTTTAGATCGATTCTAATGTGAAATCAAGGTCGATATATCGAAACGTCAGATCCGCAATTTTACGCTGAAAAAGCGCTTATGTGCCATCGAAGTCGTTCGAAAGACGAACAATTTACAAAGAATTAGACGCCAGGTATGTCGACAAGGCGAAAATTCGCATTAAAATGCCAAGTATAAGTATAATTCGAAGTGTAGGTACACATCGTATCAATTGGAGAGGTTAATATCATTCGAATGGAAACTCTGACATTATTTTGAAGCTTAAGAAAGGCAAGTACATCTTTATATCGCTATTAGTACGTCCATTTTTCAAATCAACGGCTTTTATTAGTTCAGTTCTGATGTAAATCAATCCATTTGTCAAATGTATACGTCAAAGTAAAAAAATACATAACATAAAACCAGGTTTTAAATACCAGCTATTATCGGGGGGTTTGGTTGACTGACATAGGCCCTTGAATTCCGGCAATGACGCGAGAACGGGCCCGGTTTCGAATCCGAAGTTAGCGCTAATTTTTTTAAATTATTTTTTCATTTTATTTTAATCTTTTTGTATTTTCTGCGTATCATTCGATATTTTTTTTAAGTGAGTTTCGAAAAAAAGGCAAAATTAATTCAAATATTAAGAAATAACAGACCAGAATATTCCAAATTGAGGGTTTGTGAGCTGTATTCGTGATAAAATTTATTATTTATGTGTGTGGGGTATATTACTCATTTAAGGTATTATATATACGAATATTTTTTGATAATTTCCAGGTTTAATTTTTGAAATATATACAGTGTGTGCGATTTTTTAATCAAGAAAAATAAACAGTGTGACAATTCAAACAATTCAAAAATTTAAGAAATTACACATCTTTTTCGGGTGAAACACGCAGCGTGGAGTCTTTGAAAGTGAGAGCCAAATAAAAAATAATCTTTTGTATTATCTGCATATATACAGTAGTGTTCAGATAAAGGTTACCACTATAGAAAATTTATATATTCATACAATTTTGTCAAACTTTGCATACTACGTGCGGTGGCAATTTTCACGTTCAGTTATTAAAATATATTTGTGTGTTATTTTTAATCAAGAAGAATGAATACACAGAGCGACAAAAATTAATATACAGAGTGAAAATAATTTCGACGTCTAATTTTAAAATATATACAGTGTATGTCATTTTTAATTATGAAACAATGAATATACAGAGTGTAAATTTCGACGTCTAATTTTAAACTATATACAGTGCGTGTAACTTTTAATGATGAAAGAATGAATATACAGAGTGAAAATTTCAACGTCTAATTTTAAAATATATACAGTGTGTGTGACTTTTAATGATGAAAGAATGAATATACAGAGTATAAATTTCGACGTCTAATTTTAAAATATATACAGTGCGTGTAACTTTTAATGATGAAAGAATGAATATACGAGTGAAAATTCCGACGTCTAATTTTAAAATATGTACAATGCGTTAATTATGAAAGAATGAATATACAGAGTGAAAATTTCGACGTCAAATTTTAAAATATATACAGTGTTTGTGACTTTTAATGATAAAAGAATGAATATGCAGAGTGAAAATTTCGACGTGTAATTTTAAAATATATACAGTGTGTGTAATTTTAAATTAAGAAAATGGAATATACAGGGTGTACCGACGATCCCAAACCACTCACGCAAACAAAAGGCTGCGAGACGCGAAGCGTCGAGTCTTTTTACAAGTGAGAAGCAAGAACAAAAAAAAAGGAATATACAGGGTGTACCGACGATCCCAAACCAATCACATAAACAAAATACTGCGAGACGCGAAGCGTCGAGTCTTTTTACAAGTGAGAGGCAAGTATTAAAAAAAAGGAATATACAGGGTGTACCGACGATCCCAAACCAATCACACAAACAAAATACTGCGAGACGCGAAGCGTCGAGTCTTTTTACAAGTGAGAGGCAAGTATTAAAAAAAAAGGAATATACAGGGTGTACCGACGATCCCAAACCAATCACACAAACAAAATACTGCGAGACGCGAAGCGTCGAGTCTTTTTACAAGTGAGAGGCAAGTATTAAAAAAAAAGGAATATACAGAGTGTACCGACGATCCCAAACCAATCACATAATCAAAATACTGCGAGGCGCGAAGCGTCGAGTCTTTTTACAAGTGAGAGGCAAGTATTAAAAAAAAAGGAATATACAGGGTGTACCGACGATCCCAAACCAGTCACAGGTGTAGCCGGCAGTTAGCGTAGAGTGGTGCGGTTTAATTGGTCTGCCGAGTTGGGACGTAAGTGGTGCGTTCTAGGTGGAGCGCAGACTTTCTGCTTTCTGTTGGGTTGGGGCGTAAGTGGTGCGTTCCAGGTGGAGCGCGGGCTTTCTACTCTCTGCCGAGTTGGGGCGGTAAGCGGACATCGAACGATTGATTAGTAGGCCGGGTGAACTGGCCCGAATATCTAGTCAATAACACTAAAAGGCATATTTTGCGGTGCGCCATAAGAATAACGTTGGAACCCCCTAGAAAAAGGTATCGGAAGGATATCTGAAGGGGGGTGGAGTTAAAGGAGGGGGCGGAGGGGACCGAGGGGGTGGAATAATGCGCTCAGCTTAGGCTATAGAAAATACATTAAATCTCTGCCGTTTGCGCGTACAAGATTTATAAAAATCGCTTCGAAATGGGATACCGAAATTTCACGCCAATGCGCCGGCGACAACTGTCAGATTTGCCGATTCTGCCGTCAAAATGCTTCATTTTCGTCGAAAAAAAGGGTCGTTTAAAGTCACTCGGGAGCTCGACGAATGTCGAAAATAGGTCGATCCGACTTTCCTTTTTCCGAATATAACGAGAAAACTACCGAAAATCTTTCGATTTTCGCCCGACAAGCGAAATTATAACGCCGTGTTTTTGCGTCAATTTTGCCCGCTATTCGTATGTAATATGGCGTCATGTCAAACGCTACCTGCCGCTCTTCGCTCTTGACGACGATTGTGACGGTTAAAATCGGTCTATTTTTTTGAAGAATTATCCAGAAAGCTTCCGATATGTGTCAGGTTACCGAAAACTATCTTTACACCGCCGAAAACACGTGATTTATGAAGATATCACATCGTTTCTGGCAAGCTGTCATTCGTGACCTCGATGCGCTAACCCCTTGAAGAGATTTATCGCATTAAACGTTCGATGGGAACCAATTTGAAAGGTTTGAGATTAGTTTGAAGCTTAGAAAGCCGCAATATAGCTATTAGTGCGTCAATTTTTAAGAATAACCCCTTTTTAGATCGATTCTAATGTAAAATCAAGGTCGATATATCGAAACGTCAGATCCGCAATTTTACGCTGAAAAAGCGCTTATGTGGCACCGAAGTCGTTCGAAAGACGAACAATTTACAAAGAATTAGACGCCAGGTATGTCGACAAGACGAAAATTCGCATTAAAATGCCAAGTATAAGTATAATTCGAAGTGTAGGTACACATCGTATCAATTGGAGAGGTTAATATCATTCAAATGGAAACTCTGACATTATTTTGAAGCTTAAGAAAGGCAAGTACATCTTTATATCGCTATTAGTACGTCCATTTTTCAAATCAACGGCTTTTATTAGTTCAGTTCTGATGTAAATCAATCCATTTGTCAAATGTATACGTTAAGGTAAAAAAAAAACATATCATAAAACCAGGTTTTAAATACCAGCTATTGTCAGGGGGTTTGGTCGACTGACATAAGCCCTTGGATTCCGGCAATGACGCGAGACGGGCCCGGTTTCGAATCCGAAGTTAGCGCTAATTTTTTTAAATTGTTTTTTCATTTTATCTTGATCTTTTTGTATATTCTGCATTTTATTCGAGTTTTTTTTAAGTGAGTTTCGAAAAAGAAGGCAAAATTAATTCATGTATTAAGAAATAACAGACCAGAATATTCCAAATTGAGGGTTTGTCAGCTGTATTCGTGATAAAATTTATTATTTATGTGTGTGGTATATATTACTCACTTAAGGTATCATATATACGAATATTTTTTGATAATTTCCACGTTTAATTTTTGAAATATATACAGTGTGTGCGATTTTTTAATCAAGAAAAATAAACAATTAAAAAATTAAGAAATTCCACATCTTTTTCAACGAAACGCGAAGCGTCGAGTTGTCGAGGGTGAAACGCGCAGCGTGGAGTCTTTGAAAGTGAGAGCCAAATAAAAAATAATCTTTTGTATTATCTGCAAATATACAGTAGTGTTCAGATAAAGGTTACCACTATGGAAAATTTATATATTCATAAAATTTTGTCAAACTTTGCATACTACGTGCGGTGGCAATTTTCACGTTCAGTTATTAAAATATATACAATGTGTGTTATTTTTAATCAAGAAGAATGAATACACAGAGCGACAAAAATTAATATACAGAGTGAAAATAATTTCGACGTCTAATTTTAAAATATATACAGTGCGTGTAACTTTTAATGATGAAAGAATGAATATACAGAGTGTAAATTTTGACGTCTAATTTTAAATTATATACAGTGTGTGTGACTTTTAATGATGAAAGAATGAATATACAGAGTGTAAATTTCGACGTCTAATTTTAAAATATATACAGTGCGTGTAACTTTTAATGATGAAAGAATGAATATACGAGTGAAAATTCCGACGTCTAATTTTAAAATATGTACGATGTGTTAATTATGAAAGAATGACTATACAGAGTGAAAATTTCGACGTCAAATTTTAAAATATATACAGTGTTTGTGACTTTTAATGATAAAAGAATGAATATACAGAGTGAAAATTTCGACGTGTAATTTTAAAATATATACAGTGTGTGTAATTTTAAATTAAGAAAATGGAATATACAGGGTGTACCGACGATCCCAAACCACTCACGCAAATAAAAGGCTGTGAGACGCGAAGCGTCGAGTCTTTTTACAAGTGAGAAGCAAGAACAAAAAAAAAGGAATATACAGGGTGTACCGACGATCCCAAACCAATCACATAAATAAAATACTGCGAGACGCGAAGCGTCGAGTCTTTTTACAAGTGAGAGGCAAGTATTAAAAAAAAGGAATATACAGGGTGTACCGACGATCCCAAACCAATCACACAAACAAAATACTGCGAGACGCGAAGCGTCGAGTCTTTTTATAAGTGAGAGGCAAGTATTAAAAAAAAAGGAATATACAAGGTGTACCGACGATCCCAAACCAATCATATAAACAAAATACTGCGAGACGCGAAGCGTCGAGTCTTTTTACAAGTGAGAGGCAAGTATTAAAAAAGAAGGAATATACAGGGTGTACCGACGATCCCAAACCAATCACACAAACAAAATACTGCGAGACGCGAAGCGGCGAGTCTTTTTACAAGTGAGAGGCAAGTATTAAAAAAAAGGAATATACAGGGTGTACCGACGATCTCAAACGGCAGTTAGCGTAGAGTGGTGCGGTTTAACTGGTCTGCCGAGTTGGGACGTAAGTGGTGCGTTCTAGGTGGAGCGCAGACTTTCTGCTTTCTGTTGGGTTGGGGCGTAAGTGGTGCGTTCCAGGTGGAGCGCGGGCTTTCTACTTTCTGCCGAGTTGGGGCGGTAAGCGGACATCGAACGATTGATTAGTAGGCCGGGTGAACTGGCCCGAATATCTAGTATAATACACTAAAAGGCATCCAAAAGGAGTGCGCCGTAAGGGGAGTGTCGGCACCCCCTAGAAACCGCGCACGGAAGGATTTCTGGAGGGGTGGGGGGTTAATTGTGGGGGTGGAGGGGCCTGAGGGGGCCCGAAAAGTACGCTCACCGTAGGCTATAGAGAGTACATTAAATCTCGACCGTTCCCGCGTACAAGATTTATAAAAATCGAGTCGAAATGGGATACCGAAATTTCACGCCAATGCGCCGGCGACAACTGTCAGATTTGCCGATTCTGCCGTCAAAATGCTTCACTTTCGTCGAAAAAAAAGGGTCGTTTATAGTCACTCGGGTGCTCGACGAAAGTCGGAAATAGCTTTAGGGGACTTTTATTTTCCGAAATGTACCGAAAACGGTACTCGAAATGGCGAGATTTTCGCGCGAGAATCGAAATTATAACGCCGTGTTTTTACGTCAATTTTGCCCGCTATTCGTATATGTAATATGGCGTCATGTCAAACGCTACCTACCCCGCTCTTCGCTCTTGACGACGATTGTGACGGTTAAAATCGGTCTATTTTTTTGAAGAATGGTCGAGAAAGCTTCCCATTTGTGTCTGGTTACCGAAAACTATCTTTACACCGCCGAAAACACGTAATTTATGAAGATATCACATCGTTTCTGGCAAGCTGTCATTCGCAAACTCGATGCGCTAAACCCTTGAAGAGATTTATCGCATTAAACGTTCGATCGGAACCAATTTGAAAGGTTTGAGATTAGTTTGAAGCTTAGAAAGCCGCAATATAGCTATTAGTGCGTCAATTTTTAAGAATAACCCCTTTTTAGATCGATTCTAATGTGAAATCAAGGTCGATATATCGAAACGTCAGATCCGCAATTTTACGCTGAAAAAGCGCTTATGTGGCACCCATGTCGTTCGAAAGGCGAACAATTTACAAACAATTAGACGCCAGGTATGTCGACAAGGCGAAAATTCGCATTAAAATGCCAAGTATAACTATAATTCGAAGTGTAGGTACACATCGTATCAATTGGAGAGGTTAATATCATTCAAATGGAAACTCTGATATTATTTTTAAGCTTAAAAAAGGCAAGTACATCTTTATATCGCTATTAGTACGTCCATTTTTCAAATCAACGGCTTTTATTAGTTCAGTTCTGATGTAAATCAATCCATTTGTCAAATGTATACGTCAAGGTAAAAAAATACATAACATAAAACCAGGTTTTAAATACCAGCTATTATCAGGGGGTTTGGTCGACTGACATAAGCCCTTGGATTCCGGCAATGACGCGAGACGGGCACGGTTTCGAATCCCAAGTTAGCGCTAATTTTTTTAAATTATTTTTTCATTTTATCTTAATCTTTTTGTATTTTCTGCGTATCATTCGAGTTTTTTTTAAGTGAGTTTCGAAAAAAAGGCAAAATTAATTCAAATATTAATAAATAACAAAGATATTCCAAACTGAGGGTTTGTGAGTTTTATTCGGGATATAATTTTATATATACGCGTGCGATATAGTGCTCATCAAAAGTATTACATATACGAATTTAATTTTTGATAATTTACACGTTTAATTTGTGAAACATATACAGTGTGTGCGATTTTTTAATCAAGAAAAATATACAGTGTGACAATTCAAACAATTCAAAAATTAAGAAGTTCCACATCTTTTTCAACTAGACGGGAAGCGTCGAGTTGTCGAGGGTGAAACGCGCAGCGTGGAGTCTTTGAAAGTGAGAGGCAAATAAAAAATAATCTTTTGTATTATCTGCATATATACAGTAGTGTTCAGATAAAGGTTACCACTATGGAACATTTATATATTCATACAATTTTGTCAAACTTTGCATACTACGTGCGGTGGCAATTTTCACGTTCAGTTATTAAAATATATACAATGTGTGTTAGTTTTAATCAAGAAGAATGAATACACAGAGCGACAAAAATTAATATACAGAGTGAAAATAATTTCGACGTCTAATTTTAAAATATATACAATGTATGTCATTTTTAATTATGAAACAATGAATATACAGAGTGTAAATTTCGACGTCTAATTTTAAAATATATAGGGTGCGTGTAACTTTTAATGATGAAAGAATGAATATACGAGTGAAAATTCCGACGTCTAATTTCAAAATATGTACAATGTGTTAATTATGAAAGAATGAATATACAGAGTGAAAATTTCGACGTCCAATTTTAAAATATATACAGTGTTTGTGGCTTTTAATAATAAAAGAATGAATATACAGACTGAAAATTTCGACGTGTAATTTTAAAATATATACAGTGTGTGTAATTTTAAATTAAGAAAAAGGAATATACGGGGTGTACCGACGATCCCAAACCACTCACACAAACAAAAGGCTGCGAGACGCGAAGCGTCGAGTCTTTTTACAAGTGAGA
This sequence comes from Cetonia aurata, assembly GCA_949128085.1. Taxonomy (NCBI): domain Eukaryota; kingdom Metazoa; phylum Arthropoda; class Insecta; order Coleoptera; family Scarabaeidae; genus Cetonia; species Cetonia aurata. The sequence continues at coordinate 35,638,585 of OX421884.1, forward strand.
GGCAAGAATTGAGAAAAAGGAATATACAGGGTGTACCGACGATCCCAAATCAATCACACAGACAAAACACTGCGAGACGCGAAGCGTCGAGTCTTTTTACAAGTGAGACGCAAGTATTAAAAAAAAAGGAATATACAGGGTGTACCGACGATCCCAAACCAGTCACAGGTGTAGACGGCAGTTAGCGTAGAGTGGTGCGGTTTAACTGGTCTGCCGAGTTGGGACGTAAGTGGTGCGTTCTAGGTGGAGCGCAGACTTTCTACTTTCTGCCGAGTTGGGGCGGTAAGCGGACATCGAACGATTGATTAGTAGGCCGGGTGAACTGGCCCGAATATCTAGTTAATAACACTAAAAGGCGTATTTTGCGGTGCGCCATAAGAATAACGTTGGAACCCCCTAGAAAAAGGTATCGGAAGGATATCTGAAGGGGGGTGGAGTTAAAGGAGGGGGCGGAGGGGACCGAGGGGGTGGAATAATGCGCTCAGCTTAGGCTATAGAAAATACATTAAATCTCTGCCGTTTGCGCGTACAAGATTTATAAAAATCGCTTCGAAATGGGATACCGAAATTTCACGCCAATGCGCCGGCAACTGTCAGATTTGCCGATTCTGCCGTCAAAATGCTTCATTTTCGTCGAAAAAACGGGTCGTTTAAAGTCAATCGGGAGCTCGACGAATGTCGAAAATAGGTCGATCCGACTTTCCTTTTTCCGAATATAACGAGAAAACTACCGAAAATCTTTCGATTTTCGCCCGACAAGCGAAATTATAACGCCGTGTTTTTGCGTCAATTTTGCCCGCTATTCGTATGTAATATGGCGTCATGTCAAACGCTACCTGCCGCTCTTCGCTCTTGACGACGATTGTGACGGTTAAAATCGGTCTATTTTTTTGAAGAATTATCCAGAAAGCTTCCGATATGTGTCAGGTTACCGAAAACTATCTTTACACCGCCGAAAACACGTGATTTATGAAGATATCACATCGTTTCTGGCAAGCTGTCATTCGTGACCTCGATGCGCTAACCCCTTGAAGAGATTTATCGCATTAAACGTTCGATGGGAACCAATTTGAAAGGTTTGAGATTAGTTTGAAGCTTAGAAAGCCGCAATATAGCTATTAGTGCGTCAATTTTTAAGAATAACCCCTTTTTAGATCGATTCTAATGTAAAATCAAGGTCGATATATCGAAACGTCAGATCCGCAATTTTACGCTGAAAAAGCGCTTATGTGGCACCGAAGTCGTTCGAAAGACGAACAATTTACAAAGAATTAGACGCCAGGTATGTCGACAAGACGAAAATTCGCATTAAAATGCCAAGTATAAGTATAATTCGAAGTGTAGGTACACATCGTATCAATTGGAGAGGTTAATATCATTCAAATGGAAACTCTGACATTATTTTGTAGCTTAAAAAAGGCAAGTACATCTTTATATCGCTATTAGTACGTCCATTTTTCAAATCAACGGCTTTTATTAGTTTAGTTCTGATATAAATCGATATAAATAATCTATTTGTCAAATGTATACGTCAAGGTAAAAACACATAACATAAAACCAGGTTTTAAGTACCAGCTATTATCAGGGGGTTTGGTCGACTGCCATAAGCGCTTGGATTTCGGTAATGACGGGAGACACGGGCCCGGTTTCGAATCCGAATTATCATTAATTTTTTTAAATTGTTTTTTCATTTTATCTTGATCTTTTTGTATTTTCTGCATATTATTCGAGTTTTTTTTAAGTGAGTTTCGAAAAAGAAGGCAAAATTAATTCAAATATTAAGAAATAACAGACCAGAATATTCCAAATTGAGGGTTTGTGAGCTGTATTCGTGATAAAATTTATTATTTATGTGTGTGGGATATATGACTCATTTAAGGTATCATATATACGAATATTTTTTGATAATTTCCACGTTTAATTTTTGAAATATATACAGTGTGTGCGATTTTTTAATCAAGAAAAATAAACAATTCAAAAATTAAGAAATTCCACATCTTTTTCAACGAAACGCGAAGCGTCGAGTTGTCGAGGGTGAAACGCGCAGCGTGGAGTCTTTGGAAGTGAGAGCCAAATAAAAAATAATCTTTTGTATTATCTGCAAATATACAGTAGTGTTCAGATAAAGGTTACCACTATGGAAAATTTATATATTCATAAAATTTATTATTTATGTGTGTGGGATATATTACTCATTTAAGGTATCATATATACGAATATTTTTTGATAATTTCCACGTTTAATTTTTGAAATATATACAGTGTGTGCGATTTTTTAATCAAGAAAAATAAACAATTCAAAAATTAAGAAATTCCACATCTTTTTCAACGAAACGCGAAGCGTCGAGTTGTCGAGGGTGAAACGCGCAGCGTGGAGTCTTTGGAAGTGAGAGCCAAATAAAAAATAATCTTTTGTATTATCTGCAAATATACAGTAGTGTTCAGATAAAGGTTACCACTATGGAAAATTTATATATTCATAAAATTTTGTCAAACTTTGCATACTACGTGCGGTGGCAATTTTCACGTTCAGTTATTAAAATATATACAATGTGTGTTATTTTTAATCAAGAAGAATGAATACACAGAGCGACAAAAATTAATATACAGAGTGAAAATAATTTCGACGTCTAATTTTAAAATATATACAATGTATGTGATTTTTAATTATGAAACAATGAATATACAGAGTGAAAATTTCGACGTCCAATTTTAAAATATATACAGTGCGTGTAACTTTTAATGATGAAAGAATGAATATAGAGAGTGAAAATTTCGACGTCTAATTTTGAAATATATACAGTGTGTGTGACTTTTAATGATGAAAGAATGAATATACAGAGTGTAAATTTCGACGTCTAATTTTAAAATATATACAGTGCGTGTAACTTTTAATGATGAAAGAATGAATATAGAGAGTGAAAATTTCGACGTCTAATTTTGAAATATATACAGTGCGTGTAACTTTTAATGATGAAAGAATGAATATACAGAGTGAAAATTTCGACGTGTGATTTTAAAATATATACAGTGTGTGTGACTTTTAATGATGAAAGAATGAATATACAGAGTGAAAATTTCGACGTCAAATTTTAAAATATATACAGTGTTTGTGACTTTTAATGATAAAAGAATGAATATACAGAGTGAAAATTTCGACGTGTAATTTTAAAATATATACAGTGTGTGTAATTTTAAATTAAGAAAATGGAATATACAGGGTGTACCGACGATCCCAAACCACTCACGCAAACAAAAGGCTGCGAGACGCGAAGCGTCGAGTCTTTTTACAAGTGAGAAGCAAGAACAAAAAAAAAAGGAATATACAGGGTGTACCGACGATCCCAAACCAATCACATAAACAAAATACTGCGAGACGCGAAGCGTCGAGTCTTTTTACAAGTGAGAGGCAAGTATTAAGAAAAAGGAATATACAGGGTGTACCGACGATCCCAAACCAATCACACAAACAAAATACTGCGAGACGCGAAGCGTCGAGTCTTTTTACAAGTGAGAAGCAAGTATTAAAAAAAAAGGAATATACAGGGTGTACCGACGATCCCAAACCAATCACACAAACAAAATACTGCGAGACGCGAAGCGTCGAGTCTTTTTACAAGTGAGAAGCAAGACGGAAAAAAAGGAATATACAGGGTGTACCGACGATCCCAAACCAATCACACAAACAAAATACTGCGAGACGCGAAGCGTCGAGTCTTTTTACAAGTGAGAGGCAAGTATTAGAAAAAAGGAATATACAGGGTGTACCGACGATCCCAAACCAGTCACAGGTGTAGACGCCAGTTACCGTAGAGTGGTGCGGTTTAACTGGTCTGCCGAGTTGGGACGTAAGTGGTGCGTTCTAGGTGGAGCGCAGACCTTCTGCTTTCTGTTGGGTTGGGGCGTAAGTGGTGCGTTCCAGGTGGAGCGCGGGCTTTCTACTTTCTGCCGAGTTGGGGCGGTAAGCGGACATCGAACGATTGATTAGTAGGCCGGGTGAACTGGCCCGAATATCTATTAATAACACTAAAAGGCGTATTTTGCGGTGCACCATAAGAATAACGTTGGAACCCCCTAGAAAAAGGTATCGGAAGGATATCTGAAGGGGGGTGGAGTTAAAGGAGGGGGCGGAGGGGACCGAGGGGGTGGAATAATGCGCTCAGCTTAGGCTATAGAAAATACATTAAATCTCTGTCGTTTGCGCGTACAAGATTTATAAAAATCGCTTCGAAATGGGATACCGAAATTTCACGCCAATGCGCCGGCAACTGTCAGATTTGCCGATTCTGCCGTCAAAATGCTTCATCTTCTTCGGGAAAAGAGAGTCCTCTAAAGTCACTCGGGTGCTCGACGAATGTCGAAAATAGGTCGAGCCGACTTTCCTCTTTCCGAATATAACGAGAAAACTACCGAAAATCTTTCGATTTTCGCCCGACAAGCGAAATTATAGTGCCGTGTTTATGTGTCAATTTTGCCCGCTATTCGTATATGTAATATGGCGTCATGTCAAACGCTACCTGCCGCTCTTCGCTCTTGACGACGATTGTGATGGTTAAAATCGGTCTATTTTTTTGAAGAATTGTCCAGAAAGCTTCCGATATGAGTCAGGTTACCGAAAACTATCTTTACACCGCCGAAAACACGTGATTTATGAAGATATCACATCGTTTCTGGCAAGCTGTCATTCGTGACCTCGATGCGCTAAACCCTTGAAGAGATTTATCGCATTAAACGTTCGATGGGAACCAATTCGAAAGGTTTGCGATTAGTTTGAAGCTTAGAAAGCCGCAATATAGCTATTAGTACGTCAATTTTTACAAATAAAACCCCTTTTTAGATCGATTTTAATGTAAAATCAATGTCGATATATCGAAACGTCAGATCCGCAATTTTACGCTGAAAAAGCGCTTATGTGCCACCAAAGTCGTTCGAAAGACGAACAATTTACAAAGAATTAGACGCCAGGTATGTCGACAAGGCGAAAATTCGCATTAAAATGCCAAGTATAAGTATAATTCGAAGTGTAGGTACACATCGTATCAATTGGAGAGGTTAATATCATTCAAATGGAAACTCTGACATTATTTTGAAGCTTAAGAAAGGCAAGTACATCTTTATATCGCTATTAGTATGTCCATTTTTCAAATCAACGGCTTTTATTAGTTCAGTTCTGATATAAATCAATCCATTTGTCAAATGTATACGTCAAGGTAAAAACACATAACATAAAACCAGATTTTAAGCATCAACTATTATCAAGGGGTTTGGTCGACTGACATAAGCGCTTGGATTTCGACCAAGACCGGAGACGGGCCCGGTTTCGAATCCCCGAATTAGCATTATTTTTTTTAAATTGTTTTTTCATTTTATCTTGATCTTTTTGTATTTTCTGCATATTATTCGAGTGTTTTTTAAGTGAGTTTCGAAAAAAAGGCAGAATTAATTCAAATATTAAGATATAACAGACCAGAATATTCCAAATTGAGGGTTTGTGAGCTGTATTCGTGATAAAATTTATTATTTATGTGTGTGGGATATATTACTCATTTAAGGTATCATATATGCGAATATTTTTTGATAATTTCCACGGTTAATTTTTGAAATATATACAGTGTGTGCGATTTTTTAATCAAGAAAAATATACAGTGTGACAATTCAAACAATTCAAAAATTAAGAAATTACACATCTTTTTCAACGAGAAGACGCGAAGCGTCGAGTTGTCGAGGGTGAAACGCGCAGCGTGGAGTCTTTGAAAGTGAGAGCCAAATAAAAAATAATCTTTTGTATTATCTGCAAATATACAGTAGTGTTCAGATAAAGGTTACCACTATGGAAAATTTATATATTCATAAAATTTTGTCAAACTTTGCATACTACGTGCGGTGGCAATTTTCACGTTCAGTTATTAAAATATGTACAATGTGTGTTATTTTTAATCAAGAAAATTGAATACACAGAGCGACAAAAATTAATATACAGAGTGAAAATAATTTCGACGTCTAATTTTAAAATATATACAATGTATGTCATTTTTAATTATGAAACAATGAATATACAGAGTGAAAAGTTCGACGTCTAATTTTAAAATATATACAGTGCGTGTAACTTTTAATGATGAAAGAATGAATATAGAGAGTGAAAATTTTGACGTCTAATTTTAAAATATATACAGTGTGTGTGACTTTTAATGATGAAAGAATGAATATACAGAGTGTAAATTTCGACGTCTAATTTTAAAATATATACAGTGCGTGTAACTTTTAATGATGAAAGAATGAATATACGAGTGAAAATTCCGACGTCTAATTTTAAAATATGTACGATGTGTTAATTATGAAAGAATGACTATACAGAGTGAAAATTTCGACGTCAAATTTTAAAATATATACAGTGTTTGTGACTTTTAATGATAAAAGAATGAATATACAGAGTGAAAATTTCGACGTGTAATTTTAAAATATATACAGTGTGTGTAATTTTAAATTAAGAAAATGGAATATACGGGGTGTACCGACGATCCCAAACCACTCGCGTAAACAAAAGGCTGCGAGACGCGAAGCGTCGAGTCTTTTTACAAGTGAGAAGCGAGAACAAAAAAAAAGGAATATATAGGGTGTACCGACGATCCCAAACCACTCGCGTAAACAAAAGGCTGCGAGACGCGAAGCGTCGAGTCTTTTTACAAGTGAGAAGCAAGAACAAAAAAAAAGGAATATATAGGGTGTACCGACGATCCCAAACCAATCACACAAACAAAATACTGCGAGACGCGAAGCGTCGAGTCTTTTTACAAGTGAGAGGCAAGTATTAAAAAAAGGAATATACAGGGTGTACCGACGATCCCAAACCAATCCCACAAACAAAATACTGCGAGACGCGAAGCGTCGAGTCTTTTTACAAGTGAGAGGCAAGTATTAAAAAAAAGGAATATACAGGGTGTACCGACGATCCCAAACCAATCAGATAAACAAAATACTGCGAGACGCGAAGCGTCGAGTCTTTTTACAAGTGAGAGGCAAGTATTAAAAAAAAGGAATATACAAGGTGTACCGACGATCCCAAACCAGTCACAGGTGTAGACGGCAGTTAGCGTAGAGTGGTGCGGTTTAATTGGTCTGCCGAGTTGGGACGTAAGTGGTGCGTTCTAGGTGGAGCGCAGACTTTCTGCTTTCTGTTGGGTTGGGGCGTAAGTGGTGCGTTCCAGGTGGAACGCGGGCTTTCTACTTTCTGCCGAGTTGGGGCGGTAAGCGGACATCGAACGATTGATTAGTAGGCCGGGTGAACTGGCCCGAATATCTAGTGTAAAATCTATACGTGATACATAGATTAATAATATTTTTGATATCAGAGCATCCTAATTGACTGATATTACATAAAATATTCTCGTGCCCTAAAGCCTTCGCAGGCCTGTGTAATTGGAATCTACAGCATGTAGTTAAAATACCTTGGCTTTTCATCTTTTATTGTGCAGCCGATCATAAAGAGTATATTTTTGTATATGATTATAATAGTGATAATTTGCTTATATAATTGAATTAATGAAGTACCAAATGGATGCAGTTTATTTCTTTGTATGTATTTACACTTTTTCTTGTAATATAAAATTAACCATATAAATGTTTGTGTTAAAATTTAGTGTGTGTTATAAATAACATTTATGATTCGGAATTTTGAAAATTTTAACATAAATGTTAGTGATGGGAGTTCGCCAATACTAAGAATCGATAGTATTCAATTATTGGAAGTTGTTGCTGTTCTTGAGAATTTTTGATTATTGTCCGTGATTTTTGTGATCAGGTCTCAGCGGATCAATTACGTGCAAATCATAAAACCGAATATGCACAATGCGTGGTACCTAATATACGCTCAGACAAAAATATTGCATATATTTTTTCAATCTTTATTTTTTTTTTTAGAACTTTTGTGATATCTAAAGATTTGGCATCTTTTACAGTAGAGTATTTTACATATTTTGCAGTTTATTAGAGATAAAAGGAAGTTCAGATATCGTCTTTATAAGTGCATAAGGGATAATTATAATATGTCATAAATTAGCATAGTTGCTTTGGCGAATTTTCAAAGCCGTATTGCGTTAGCGAAATGTCTTATTTGAGTTTCGAAAATTGTGTTAAAATTGTTTAGTCAATGCGGGATTCAGACAGGAAGATATTGCACAGAAGTTCAATATCTATGAATCGACTAGTATAGTAAAACGATGATACATTGGGACTGGGGAATAGAAAAAGCGATTTTGATGACTAATATTTGAGACTTCAATTTTTTACCCACTTGCAGCACCTTGAAACGAATTTATTAAATACGAGAAAAGTTAATGTATCTGCCAAAACAGTAATAAGGGGACATAAGTAGTCGGCTTCAATAGAAAACGTCCACCCTTGGCTTTCCCTACGTTACAAAATTCGACAAAAGCACACTAACTGGAATGAATATGAATACAGAAAAGCTCCTCTTCTATATGAAATAAGAATACGATTACGAAAGCCTGATGTAATCGTGTACAAATGTCAGGCGAACGTTTTGTAGAATGTAATTTTGCGCAAAATCTTATGTTTGGTGGTGGTTTCATTATATTGTAGGAGCCATTAGTTGGGATAGTCGCTCGGGGCCTATTGAAGTAAATTTTAGAATGAATGCTGTTCCGTACATACACAACATCCTTGAAGAACACGTTTCACCTTATGTCGACTTTCTGGTTACAATAATTTTATGCTAAGGTTTACACTAAGCGCGTATAAAAATTACATACGCCCGTAAATCACGTGGCATATTTCAATGCGGAGCGATGACACACATTCTTTAACTTGTTTGCCCGACTAGGACGCCAATGCAGCTGTGTTTTCGCAATAGCCTATGCATTGGCGGCGCCCACGAGTTATCGATATCCTAAAGTAAAGAAAATAGAAAGACAAATATGGTTTCCGTTTGCTAGAACAGGAAAAGAGTATACGCAATATTCTAGTGTGCTATTGTATTGGCGAAAGAATAACTTACTACATCTTTATCACACGTCAATATTCCCTACCCATTCCCTATCAATAAGACAATCGCGGGCAAAAATTGAACATCTATGCCGAGTGCAACTGCAATTGCAACATACTGTTGTTATCGCATTCTTACACGAAGCGGAGAATCATACCGATAATACTCTTGACGGTATGCAATAAAGATGCCGCTACCTTTTTGGCTTGCGTATTTGACCTTTGCAGTTGTCGCTAAAGGATTAAATGTAAAAATAATTTTTAGAATCTGGACATGGTGGGTAAAGTTTGAATTCCCTTGTTTACGTCGAAATTTTGTTCCAATCAACGGTTCTTATTTTCCCTTAACGCATTTAATTTACGAAATTAACGGAGGCGGGGCCATACAACACGAGTTCTATGGTCACCTGATGTCATACGAACTTCGCATCTAAACGTGATCCGATATACCTATTATAATAACAGGCGCAATAAATATATTAGTGTTGCAGGCACCACTTAGCCATTTGCGAAGATTGCCGATTACGCTAGAGGTGACTATAGGACGCTCACTCTTATGGTATATCTGCCATTATTATTTTTCAAGAAAGTTTTTTTTTAAGTTGAGTGACACACAAAGGCTCTCCATTTTTGACTTGATTTGGTAGTGTGTATGTTCTCCCTTAGCCAGAATTGTTTCTTGGCATCTGCGTGACATGGATTGCACAAGTCGGCGGATTAGATCTTGCAGAATGAGGGCGAGCATTATCGTGCATAAGAACGAAATTGGGACCCATATCATTCGCAAAAGGCACCACATGATCCTCTAGAATTGTGTTTATGTAGGCTCTGGCATTTAAACGCCCAGGGACTATTACAAGATCAGTACGCCCGTCCTATAGTTATCCCACCTCCAACACATTACTGTTCGTATCAACAGAAAGGTTTATTTAACATTAAATCATTTGTTTTTTTCAAAATTTATTATTGCTTAAGAATTACATTTTTTTAGCTTGTTCCTAAAATTTCTGATTATTTCTTTTACTTTTTTTGTTATTTATGAAGCTGTGAAGATATACGTCAGTGGAATTTCTCAGGGAAATTCTCTGATGCTTGAAAAACGAAATCTAATAATAATTATAATTGGCAATTACTTATTCCTGTATGCGACAATAACCGACTCCTATAATCCAATAAATGTTTTGAGGACAATTTTAAATATCTTTCAGACGACCATGATTAAATGGGTGGGGTAGGTCTTTAACGTAGTCCCTCACACACACAATCAACCAGCTATTACTGTTATATCCACCCATCACTCGAAGATATTCACTCTGTATTTATGTAAGCACCTATGTACAGAATGCGTGCACGCAACGCCACTAATTTTTCCGCTTGCTTCCTTCTCAGTATATATCTGTTTGTGCACAACTAATAACATAGAAGATGTCCAAGATTTGGCAATAGAAATCACAAAAGTTTTAAAGATTAATAAATCAAAAAAAAAAATTAAATATGCAAAATGTTTGTATGTGAAGTATATTACGTATTTATTTATAGCGTCAATGACAACAATCTAGTAGCGCTCGATATCTAAGCATTCGATTCTCGATTACACCGCTCGGGATCAGAGTACTTGATCTTACTTTTTAGCAGGCGCGGCTCGTGCTTACGTCAGTAGGAGGCTATGACATTAATCGAACTTCTTCGTATAACTTCGTAACATATAAACATATAGAAACGTATTTGACGAGAGCATACGAAGAACTACGATCATTGTCATAGCCTCCGACTGACTTAAGCACGAGCCGCGCCTGCTTTTCAGTCTTTAATTCTCGAGAGTTCTCGATTCTCTCCATTATTAATAAATAGCAATAAATAATGACTAACGTAAGGGACCCGAATGGTTTCTAATTACATTTAATATTGAAACTTTGTTTCCAATATTGCACAATGAACCAATATGCATTCTAAAATATTCGCCAATACAGAAGCGGAATTGGTAGAAACGAATAGTACTAATGTCGGAACTTTTATTTACACTTTAATTACAGTTAAATACAGTGAATTCGGATATGGTGAGCTTGAAAAATACTTAAAAACTTGGTCGCTATATCTGAGATGCACTATAGAAAGGAAAAAAAAATATGTTTATTATATGTATAACATATGTATGTATTTCTTACTGTTACAAAATAAACAAAATAATATATGAGTACGTTCAAATAAAAATCCGATATACACGATAACATAATAGAATAAAAAGCATATACATTTACTTACGAAAATATTCATGTAAATATTGTCCCTGCGTGTGTACACGGGATCTTTAAAGGAACAGTCAAAATTTAAAACTCAAATTATCTTCCAATCTGTGAAAGGGCGGCTGCAATTACCTCATCTAAAGTCTTATGACCCACGCGGGTTTGGCGAATTTGCCGGCGATGCCAGCCAGTGTAAGTTGTTTGCGTTCCCTAAAGGGTCAGTATACACACAGCGTTAGTATTTCCAAAAGTAAGTAAATGCTATTTGAAGACAACGATTTTTATAGAAGAAATAAGTTTTTTCTTGTATGTTTGACCAAGTTTTTGAAGATGGGGGAAACAAATGCAACACAGTTATAATAAATAAATGCTACAATAAATAGTTATTTGTCAGCGATTGTCAGTAGCTGTAAAAATTGTTTCAAACGTGAAAATGCCTAGTGGTCATTACCGCGTGTTGCAATAGATTTACACGTAAGCCGTAGCTACATTTCAAAAATTAAGAAAAGGGCAGCGATTTTAAAGAGAATTTGATTTTGAATTTAAAACACACCTTTTCAGTTTTTATCTCATCAAAAACGAATTTAACCTAATACTATGGCACGTTATTGTGCCATTGGAAGTTTCAATGACATTTATAAATTTGTAGCGCTAAACTCCGACTTATACTGTGTAAAATTATAAAAAAGCGTTAACTTCATTAACGTTGGTGTTTCCATTTTTTTGGGCGCGGTGGTACGTCCTTTACTTTGAGGCGCCATAATTGGACCTATTACATGTAAAGTGTTTTCAAACGTGTCGATGCTCACCCGAAAGTGACTTTGAAATTGCGTTGCTGTTAAATTTGGGATAACGTTTTCAAAATAATCAATAATTCGTGTTGGTTGTAACTTATTTTTTCTTTTTCGGGTTACAGCAATTACAACTTCATCTCCGCTCGATGACGATTTAGTAGTATCGCAATCAAATAAAATATGAAGTATTTGAGCATTAGCCGCTAATGCAATTTTCTACGTTTTTCTCTGTTATACAATCAAACAAAAAACCAATAAAAAGAAAATTTAAAAAAAAAAAAGCTTATGAATTATTAGTTGTGTAGGTACTAGAGATGTGTCGTTCCACTCGGACTCGGTACAAAGGAACTAGTCCGCACATGGAACTAAAAGGAACGAGTCCGGTATATCGTTCCGGGTCCGGACTCAAATGTACCTATTCGGTACATCGTTCCTTGAAACCGAGTTGTTGTTGTTGTTATTGGCCTTGGCGTTAGCCATTAGCCACGTACAAATTGAAACCGAGTTCGATCGGAACGAAATGAATTCGGTCCACAGTCGGTGTGTTATGATTACCTACATATACAAGAAACTGTTATCGCTATTAAGCGATTTGCTAGTGTTGAAAGCTTGTTTATATAACTTGACTGTAGACGTGTTTTTAAATAAAAATAAAACGTTCTTTGTTTTCTTTTTGACAAGTTACATCTACCATAGTAAATAAAGTCTATATTGGGTTTATTATTTAATACGTAACTTATGCACATGTATAATAGATAGGGTATATGTAGATGTAGATTCCATTAGTTGAATGCTATGTTTGTATTGCGCACTCACTCTTTATACCAATTCCGATCGGAACGACATATCTCTGCCTGCGTATAGCGGCGAGCTGGCGAGTATATTGTTCAAGGAACGATGCCGATACCGAATGTACCTATATTTGATTTAGTTCCAAAGGAACGAGTTCGGTGGACTCGTTCCTTTTTACAAAAGGAACGAAAGGAACTAGTCCGTAAAAGGAACGACATTTCCCAACACTAGTAGGTACTACATCTATAAAAAAAAGAAAACGATTTTTTCACTGAAAATTGCCAAAATAAACGATCCTTAAGGAATTAAACTTTTTGGAGCTCACATTAATAATATAATTTTCTTAAAAGCTTATAATGTAAGCTGTAAAATTTTGTAAGCGTTTCTTTAAATATTTATTTATTGAAAAGTAACGATTTTTTTAATGTTTTATTGACAATAATTTTAAAGTTTCAAGTTTAATAATTTCCGGGGCAGCACCGGAAAGTTCGCGAGGTAACTCGGAGATTTTTTCAGAATTTTTTAAAGCCTAAGGAACTGAAAACCCGACTATTCCCTAAAAGATCCAGTGTACACACCGTGTTTCGAAAAATGTAGTGTACACGCGGATGGCTAATTATAATTAACATATCAATAAAAGGAGATACTAAACGAGGTGCGTTTTCGTTGTGAATTTGCTATCAAACAATGGCTGGATAAAAAACGTATTGGTATTGGTCTTGCGGGGCAAAATTAGAGTACCTAAAGTAGCGTTTACTATAGCCGAAAGTTCACTAAAAGCGGATTCATTACATCGGGACTCCGCTGTATTAAATTCATTGTATCATCGACTTGAAGTATCAAATATTATGTACAGTTATGTATATGAAAGAATAAGTTTTATGTATATTTGTTAGTATAATTGTAAATTTATATACTTAACGCTCATATGTTTATATGTACTTTATTTATTTTTTATATTTTTTATTTATAATCTCATAAAAATGTAAAATATACTTATGTATAAATAACTACAATAAATGTATAAATTTATTTTAACGTTTAGCTTTAACCTTTTATATTAAACATAATTATCAGTTGTATGTAATATGTATGTTTACTAAAAATGAGGTAATTTTTCAAATTTACAATTTATATTTCTTTCGCACCCACAAAATGACAATCATTAAAAATCCCACGAAATGTAATTTTGAAGATTACTACTCCAAAGCCTTCCCGTGGTGTGATCGTGCTACTCGACATCAGAGATGGAAAGGGTATAGCATCTCAGATTTCCACTCTAACTGAGAAGTTCTAGCCTTCGGCTTGTATATTTCAAAATTCTATAAAAAAGGACCCTTCCTCAATGATATAGAAGCAGAAAACCAACAGCTTTAAATAGATTCAATTAAATTATAAACATGAAAGTTAATGTAAGGTGTTTAAGCCGAAAACTATCGAGATTGATTTAAAGTGACGCACGACGGGGCTCATAGACGAGCCGACAATCAATATGGTCGCATCATGAATTGGACCTAACACAATCACATCAACGTCGTATGAATTTTTACTTATTGATATAAAATTGAAAAAAAAAAAACCTTACATAAGTGCGTTTTAATAAACAAAATCAGAATGCGTTTAACTTTTTTTGTGTAATGAAAAATATTTGTAAAATTTGCAATAATTTTTATGTAAACTTTATTTTTCTTCTCAAACTTAAATTGCTCTCGGTATTTTTTTATTTTTTTTTGTATTCATAAAAATTCGCGATCATATGGAAGTTTATTTTTGTCTGGCTATGACGTATTTATAAGATTTCATTATAATTATGTGTTATATGAATTTTAATCCGTGTAATAAATTTATTTGGAAACTTGCATAAGAAAAACCACATAAGCATATCAAATTATTTATTTCCTAATCAAATTTTAATACTTCAATATATATACATATAACAATTGTTACTATTGATATCATATTTTATTACTGCTGAAGAAATAATGCGCAAAGCAAATTCTCCTTTTTATATTAAGTATAAGTCTGATTTTCCAATAGAAGTTAAGCACTCGTTTCTACAGAATCAGTACACCCACTATTTTTCTATTGGTCTATATAGTAGTCCGCTGCACCAACTGAAATAAATAAATATACAGTTGAAACAAAGTCGACTCCAAACACTAGTTTCATCGGCAACTATCGGTATTATAGAAATCACTGTACGGTGTCGTCTATTCTGCAACAAATACAGTTCCGATGAACCCATCGCAATTCACCAATTATCGCCAAGTTCAGCATAAGAATGGTGTGCTTCGGGAATATTCCAGTGTGTGCATTTGTATTTTGCCTACTGTATATAATTATATACGTGTCTGTAGAAGGTTTACAAAATATAGTTTATGTAATAAAATTGAATAAAAATGTGGTTGCTCTTATTTCCCCCCTTAATAATTTTCTAATTTTAATCGTGTGGCGACAAAGCAAAATTGGTCTCAATGTTAAATTAAGATACCAGAAACCTAGTTATTTCTTGTATATTTTATTTTAGATGCACTAACAATGAAAAAAAAATCACAGCTGATAACATTCACAAATTTATTTATTCAAATAAGTTATTATATCAATTTTTTTATCAATGTTTTATTTATGATGTAATCTAATAAATCTAGTTTGTATTTCGCATATACACTAGAACCCCGCTAATCCGAACTAATTGGTCCCGGGTCTCGTTCGAATTACCGGAAATTCGGATTAACCGTACTTTTTTTTTCGTAAAGGGATATCCGACAATTTAAAGATGGTTAACGTGATATTTATAAAGAACAATACTATATATATATAACCTATCTAACTACAGTATCATTGTTTCCTGATATTGTGATTATCTTTAGTTAAGTGTTTCTAGTGTTTTATGTACAGTAGTGTTTTATGTACAGTATAGTGTTGTTTAAGTGGCTAGTTAGGCCTACTGTACATAGTGTTTCTGACCTTGTGGCACTGAGACTTGTATCGGCCCGACTATCCTTGTTTTCTGACATTGCGACTGTTTTAGTTTAACATACAACGATGTCAACTAAACGAAAACATACGACTTGTTCCTTAAAAGAGAAACTTGAGGTTTTAAGTCGTTTAGACAAGGGCGAAAGTGCAGTAAAACTAGCTTTAGAATTTGGTGTAGGTAAAGCTACGATTACGGACTGGAAAAAAAACCGGGCTAAGCTAGAACAGTTCTCCACGGCCTCCACTAGCCAAACTCTTGAAAATCGGCAAACCTCAAAAGTTTCAAAGTTTGAAAAAGTCGATGAAGCTCTCCATTTGTGGTTTGTGCAAGAAAGAGAAAAAGGTACACCCTTAAGTGGACCTCTTTTACAAGAGAAAGCGATTCAGTTTAACTGCTTAATGAATGGCGATGAATCATTCACCGCGAGCAACGGATGGTTAAACCGGTGGAAGATGCGTCATGGTATCCGCCAATTGACGATAACTGGAGAACAACTGTCTTCAGATAATGTTGCGGCACAAGCGTATTTGGACGAGTTTTCAAATATTATTAGTGAAGGAGGATATTCTCCTCAGCAGGTTTACAATGCTGACGAAACCGGCCTGAACTTTAAAGCGTTACCTAACAAAACTTCAGCCTCGCAGCAAGAAAACCGTGCCCCCGGGTTTACAATGAGCAAGGAGAGGGTTACATTGATGGCCTGTAGCAATGCCAACGGGAACCATAAATTGCCATTAATGATGATCGGCAAAGCAAAAAACCCGAGGGCATTTAAGAATGTAAACATGAAGTCCCTACCGGTCTATTATACTAATCAAAAACGAGCGTGGATGGACATGGTTTTATTCAAGGCTTGGTTTCACAACCAATTTGTCCCGGCTGTCACACGCTTTAACAAAGACAATGACTTGCCAAATAAGGCAATCCTATTTGTTGATAACGCCCCATCTCACCCAGACGTTACTGAACTGAAAAGTGGTGAAATTGTGACTATGTTCCTCCCCCCCCCCCCCCTCCCAACGTTACAGCTTTGTTACAACCTATGGACCAAGGCGTTCTCCAGGCAATGAAGCTAGCCTACCGCAAAAAGTTTCTTCGCACTCTTCTTGAAGAAGATGCCACATTAAGTTTAATGGACAAAATCAAAAGAGTGACAATAAAGGACGTTGCGTATTGGTCAGCTGAAGCATGGGCTGGAGTCACTGAACAGCCTATTCGAAAGTCCTGGAGAAAGCCCTGGACTTCTCTTAAAATTGAAGATTTGCCAAATGACTGCTCTGATCAAGGATCCCTACTTAACCTGGTCAGAGAAATTCCTGGTTGTGAAGAAGCAAACCATGCTGACATCGATGAATGGGTAGCAAGAGATCCCGACACCCACGAGAATCTATTAGACGAGGTCATAGTAGCTGCGGTGAATCGTCCGAAAGGTGATCCCGAGAGCAGTGATGACGAGGAAAGTGGCGCTGGCGGCAGTGAGCCGGTATCACACTCCGACGCGGCAGCCGCATTTGACCTTGCCCTACGCTACGCAGAGCAAAACTCCAAGTCGACACCTGCTGACTTGATGTTTCTGCGGCGATGGCGCAGCATTGCGTCATCTAACAGATTTTCTTCTTTGAAACAATTAAAATTAACTGACATGATGCACCGTTGTTAGATTTTGCCATGTATGTAGAGTAATAGGCCCTACTAGCTGTACTGTTTTTACTATACATCGGATGATTTTAAAATTTTTACTGTAATCTACAGTATATTAATCAATTTTTTACTGCATATTGTACAATCTTAAATCGTAATAAAACAACTTTTTTTCTGAAATGCAATAAGTACCTATGTATTTTTTTTTTTGGTCGGCGGCGGCGGTTCGGATTATCCGGAAATTCGGATTATCGGAGTTCGGATTAGCGGGGTTCTAGTGTATTTATCTCCATTAAGGCAAGCGTCTATACTAAGGCGGGACGGGGCGGACCGCATCGCATAATAATCGGCTTGAGTGACATTTTATATGGTATATAATCCACTTTGTCGGGCCACAACAATACGGAACGCAACGCAACGCAAAAATAAACACCCGACTGGCGTATTTTAGCGCATCGGTCTGGCTCGACCGGCGCCGATTGTCGCTAGTGGACGATAGGTATACGCATCGTGTAGGCATTTTTTTTGCTACCTACGTATTATTACCAGCGCCAGGTTACACTGTGCACTCACAGCCGGCGTAAATAGAAGCATCGGGGTTAATGCGAGAAGCGTCAAGATGATACGGGAAGCTCCTAAAAGTGGTCGCGCGTGATTTAAATACGCCGCAGCGATTGGACAGTCTTGAGTCAATTTAGTCAAGATCGCGAACACGGTCAAATCGAACGCAATAACGCAAATAAGTTAATAGTTATTTAAGTGTTTTAATAGTAATTACCGATTAATTAGTTTGTGTTTTATTTGACTTTATTTAATTTTAAAATAGACTTTAAGTGCGTAAATAAATCAATTTTATTTCATATATCGCCGGTGTTATTTCTTTGATCGCCGACGTTTTCATATTGAAAAGTGTTACAGTATGCAGATACCATAGTACAAAGGTAAACTTGGACGATCGCCGTATACATCCCTACATATGGCCCAGGCTTACCTTTGTGCCATGATACATGTTGACAACTTTATTAAGGGTTATTTTATCTTTTAAATTTCAAACAAAAACAAACAAATAGCGATATATTATCAAAGAAAACTTACTTTATATATTACTATATGTAGATATCATCAATTCATTAAAAAACATATTAAATTAAATTAATATTTGGAACAATTCCCAATATTTACTGTACGATATTCGAAAATAGAAAAACTTTACGTCATCCAATAAAAGATCCAAGAGTATATGAAATTCCCCAAATCTTTTTCTTTTAAAACATATGTCATGGATCCACAATTGTTGTTATCCTTTCTATCCGTATCTAAAACTACAGCAATAGGTCAACAAAATTGTACCTATGCGATCTGCGCCGACGCGGCGTAATTAATGCACTTGACGTTCGCTAAGCATTTTTACGCTGCGATGGAATGCGGTCCGCCCCGTCGTAGTGGAGGCCCGCCTTTATTAGTAACTTTTAGACGAGTTTTAGTAACTTTTCGTATCACATCAGCACTACCAGACGCTACAAGTCAAAATCGCGTCGCACATAACCTGAAAACAGTTTTTAATACTTTCTTTTCATTTGTTAAAAAAATGAATACCCATTTTGAACTCAGGGGGGACATGCTCTATCCGTTAATGTGCATACAAAATGGCCAAATCATGTCTGCTCTTACATTTTTTTATTTTTGCAAAAATAATTTTAATTTATACTTTCGGTAAACATGTTTGTATACAAATCTTATACATAATTATATTAAGCCATTTATAAAATAATCACGTTTTAACAAGTTGGATTCCATACCAATACGCGCAAATCTACGGCACTACTTGCAAAACTGCCATCTACGAGAATACTCGTAGATAGCAGGCAACGTGTTAATAATAATAATAATAATAATATAACTTTATTGCCCCAACAGGTCACAACCTAATACAGGACAAAAAATAAACAATGGTCATTTGAATGATAAATGAATAAGTAATATTAACAAGTAATATTGAGGTAACATGTGAAGTTAAATATATATATATATATATTGCATGCAAAGATGAAAAAACAGAGTAATAACAAAGAATAATACGAAATGAAGACTGAATACAATACAAAAAAAAATACAAAGCAGAAGAATATGAAGATAACAAAAAATTAATAAACAATTAAGATTTATTTCCAATGGAGCATAAAATAGTAATTGGTGTTCTCCGCAAGCAGTTGGTCCTAGCAGTCGGTATACGGTAACAGCACTGATTTCTAGAGGGGATACGTGGAACAAGGAAGGGTATGCGTTGTAGGAGGAAAGGACAATCCGTGGTATTGTTTAACAGTTTATTTAAAAATTTTAGGCACAATGAATCACGTCTCAAAGTTAACGACGACATATTATGACGCGTAAAGAGCTCAGTAGGGGGGACACCTCTTGGAGAATAAACACCATCCAGTTTGTAGGATAAAAATTTTAAGAATTTGCGATGGATACGATCGAGTTGTAGATATTCACTAGCATAGATAGGATACCATATTAACGCCGCGAATTCAAGTTTGAAAAGAACAAAGGAGTTATATAAAGTCTTGATCGTGTGTATATCCTGGAAATTCTTAGAGATACGCATTATAAAACCCAAAGATTTAGAAGATTCGGAACAAATCTTAGCGATATGATGTTTAAAAGAGAATGTGGTATCGAACAAAACACCCAAATCTGCAATAACTGATTTTCTTTGAAGACAGATGTCACTAATATGATATGAAAAAGTTAAAGGTGATGCTATACGAGTGAAAGACGATATGTAACATTTGTTAATATTAACATGTAGCTTATACCGATGACACCAAGCTACCAGCTTATCAAGGTTAGATTGTAGGATAAGGAAATCATTTTCTGTGCTAATTTGATGATAAAGTTTAACGTCATCAGCATAGGCAAGAACAGGGCAGGAAAGAGAAAGTAGTAAATCATTGATAAACAAGATGAATAAAAGAGGACCCAAATTGGAGCCTTGAGGAACTCCAGAGCTGGGAATGAACTCGTAGGAGGAGAAACCATTGTAAAAAACGTAACATCTGCGTTCACTCAAATAAGAATCGAGGAGTTTAATAACTAGAGGAACAAAACCAAAAGAACTTATTTTGTGTAGTAGAATTTGATGGTCTATAGTATCAAAGGCTCGTGAGAAGTCAGTGTAAATAACATCTAACTGTCCACGTCTATTTAAGCCCATGATATATAAGAATACCACCTTCTAACATATAACATATGTTATTAAACAATTCTGCATTTTATTGTAAATACATCCACGGATATTCCAGCCGGTCAAGCCTGTGACTGCGCCCGCTGCCAATACATGCTGTGTGAAATGACAGATAAATATAAAAAGAGAGCGGAAGAGGGGCAAAGAAAAATTATCAATGCTGCAAGTGCAGTTAAATTAACAGGCATTTTTATGTCTAAAGATAATGTAAATCATGATATAATCATCTTAAATATTATATACTATAAGGGTCAAAAGCGTAGTGAGTGGCTGCAAAATCGTGCGTGCCCTTTTAGACTTCTCATTTAGGAGGCATATATCACGCCTGTCTAGCCCTACGGTACATTTCTTTGGCTTGGAGACAAGTCAATTGTGTTTATCTCAAAATCAGGCAAAGAGTACCTATTATGAAAATCCCCGATTAAACCGATCCATCAGTGTCTCATCGTTTCTTCTGAAAACGTTGGAAAGACTGTGTGAGAGATACATAAGGGAGCATATTTTAACAAATAATCCTATCCATTCATCTCAACACGCGTACACCCCTGGA
The DNA here is from genome assembly GCA_949128085.1 of Cetonia aurata. Classification (NCBI taxonomy): domain Eukaryota; kingdom Metazoa; phylum Arthropoda; class Insecta; order Coleoptera; family Scarabaeidae; genus Cetonia; species Cetonia aurata. Next base: position 35,659,831 of record OX421884.1, read on the forward strand.
TGATCTGTAGATTCTGCATCAAACTTTGTTTCGGGCAGGATTGAGAGATCACTGGATATCAAGAAGCCCGCCTTGGATATGTTTGTTGATATTGAAGGAGGTTTTAATAGAACCACTTTCCCCAAAATTATTCCAGCACTAACAGAGCAGGGAGTTCCTTCCACTCTCATGGGCTGGATATTTAAGATGTTGGCAAAGAGAGCTATTACAGTGGGCCAGGAAGCTGGGGGTTGTCCGCAGGATGGGGTGTTGTCACCCCTATTCCACGTCACCGCTTGTGCGGACGACCTGGCAATACTAATAAACGGTAAATTTTAAAGCATTCTATGCGAACGAATGCAGAGTGCCCTGAGAAGTATCGAAATCTGGTGTTTGGAACAGGATCTTATGGTCAATCCAACTAAGGCAGAAATGGTACTGTTCATCAGAAAACGTAAAAGAGGATTGCTATGAGCACCCAAACTTATGAATGTACCACTGACATTTAGTCCGAATTATACCTGCGTCAGCTATAGGAGGCTGGCTGCAAAAAATTACCTGTCCTGGAAGTTGGCGCAGATAGTAAATCCCCTGTATTTGTCTATGACAGATCCTACTATGTTTCGTCATATTCAACGAGGAGTGCTCACACTGTGGACTCCATATCCATCTACGTGGACGGATCCAAGACACAAAAAGGGACAAAGGCTGGTATGTACTCCAGGGAACTCCACCTTAAGAAATTTTGGCTGCTCGGGGATGGGCTGTCTGTTTTCCAAACAGAGGTGATAGCACTTACTGTAACTGCCAACAACATATCTGAACTCAGGATTGAGGACAGAAATATTGATTTGTATACAGCTAACAAACAAATAGTGTCAGCTTTGAGGCAGCCGAAAATAACCTCTAGAGTGATGCTGGACTGTCACATAGCTCTCGCACAGATCTCTGCAAGGATTGAAGTCACTATTAAGTGAATTAAAGGACACGCTGGCAATCTGGGCATTGATGAGGCGGATAGGCTGGCCAGGCACAGGTCCCGGATGGTTCTGTACAGTCCTGGACCGTTTATAAGGCCTGCCATATCTACGTTGTGTGACCAGATTAAAATTATCACCCATGAGCAATTCATTAAAGCCTGGGATGAGAACTACGCATGCAGTTTTGCCAAGGGCACTTTATCTAACCCTAATAGGCAAACGGCATCAAACTATCTGCCAATATCTAGGGAAAACCTCCGCTTAGCGATAGGAATTCTGACTGGACTAGATGGCTATAAGGAATACAACTGCACGGTCAGAGCTCCTAGGTTAATACTATACTCTTCACAGCATTATTTTTAAAATACAATTACCAACATAAAAACAAAATGCAAAGCTAATTTGTTATTTTCAAATTTACCTGTATAATATAATATACCAACCTAGAAATCTGAAACTCTACCCTTACGTTCCCAATCTCCATATCTAGTAGGTTCTGGTCCTGTTGGTCCACCTACTTCACCAGTATGTGGATTAATATTATCAGGCCATGGCTCATAAACATCTTTTGTTGAAGGGTGTATTTGTGGTATATCCTCTAAACTTTTTATGGTTGATGTTTCCCGCAATTTCTTTTTAAATTCTTTCATTCGAGGGCTCAATGGCTTCTCAGGAGATGACGAAACCCATAACACCATATCTGTTAATCAATTAATCTAATAAAGTAATTCCAATAAGATATACTACTCGGGTACCATTCATTTGTTTAGTAACATGTGCTTTTTTCATATGCTTCATCAAATACATCATTATACTCATACTGTTTTTCTATTAAACTATAATATTGTAAATAATATAAATATTATGAGTTGAATAATTTTTTTGTTTTCAACATCGAACACCACAACACCAAAGACCAGTCATGCCAACCTAACCCAAACAAATTAAAAGTCGATAAAATCTGCAAAATTGTCGGAGATGTCGGTATATGAAACAAGAGCAGCCGACTAAAAGATTTATTCAAAATTATACATTTATTTTCTTCATATATGAGTTTCTTCAAGAGCGCGTGGCAAAGGAATACGGCGGACATAAATGTTAATGCAATTTACAGCAACGGTACATTTATAGTCAAAATATCCAAGTGCTTCATGAATTAAAAGGTGCAATGGAATCGTAAAACTATGCGTTCAATAATAACGTACGGTAAAGAAGAAATAACTGCTTAGGTTACGAGAAAAAAGAAAAAGAAATTGTTGAGCGCAAAAAGAGAAAGGAATTAAACAAATAAATATGAGCAGATTAAAAAATCCGAGATGGTCAAATTGAAGATAGATATGTATGCTTCAAAACACAATTTTGCAAAAGCTACCGAATGCAAAAATTATTCAAAAATTGAGCACAGATAAAAACTGCAGTACCTATATATTTGGTTGTAAAGTAGGGCACCATAGATAATATAGGTATATACTGTGATATAGGGCACTATATAAAATTCATTACGTTTTACGTTAATATAAATAAACATGAAATAAGCCCACAGTCTCGTTGAACAGAAAAATAACTACTTTATGAATTATCCAATAATTTCGAATTGTAATTATTACATAAAAGTTATATTTATATGTATACACAAATAATATGTTTGTATTTTTTTTTATACGATATTTTCTATCCTGCTTATTTATGCACAATTACTTTAAAAAATAAAATTCAGTTAATGATAAAACAGACACAATATTTCACCAAATTATATTATTAAAAAGACATTTTTTAGAAATATACTTACCTATAAAATTGAAAAACGTTTTTCGCATTTGACCAAAAAGTCAAATCAACACATTCTACAACGGAATCTTTATATAAAACAAATTAAAAATTTCGTATTAAAACAAAACAATAATGATTTTAGCATTTATCAAAGAACAAAATTTATTTACAAATTTATTTTATATTCTACGTACATGTAACTCGAAAAATAAACCGAAATGCCGTTAAGTTTTATCTATTATTATTGTGACCAAATAAAAATATCTATCAAAATGAATTATTTTGAAATGTGCTTAAGTGCTTATTCTCTCATTCAAAATTGAACTTAGATGCCGCCATAATTTATCCCAGAAAAGCATTTATCTCCGACAGCGCTCGGGCCGAGTCGTACAATTTAAACGTAAAATTGCCAGTCTCATGCGCGCGACCTACTGCCCGAACAAAACTTGCGAACACAAACTTCAAAGGTGCCGACAGTTGTTATGACTACTGTATAATACTATACTGTGGTTTAGGCATTACTGCATAACGTCGCTGTTCTTTTGAGATGATTGTTAATAGTTCCGAAACCGTTTGGTGCCGAAAAGGGTAAGGGGAAATCGTTACGTATGCAACCAGTACTGCACTTTACCTTTTACGTACTTGAAGCAATGCAAAGGTTACATCTGAAAATAGTTTTTAAAACTTTGTTAATAGGGGATTTTGCCTATCTAACATTACCTTGGTTAATTACACCATTTAGCAACAGCAGATATTATTCAATTATTCAGGCTTTCTAAACGTCCCATCCACCACCAAAAGGCAGGATGATGCCGTATTGCCTAACCAGAAAAAAAAATCCTAATGCCACTCTCTTCGTAAACTCGGCGCGAAGCATCTAAAGGGGAATGGCATTACGTCAAAACGGCCTATCTGCCACCACCCTACACTTCCAGTCACATTGTCCACTACCTCAAGGAAACTTTGGGAGTTACGGACTTTGTTAAATGCTTTGAATTACATACACAGAATAACAACACAGTGTTTAAGATAGGCATGAGGGACAGAACGATGGTTGGCGTTACTGGTGGCCCGCGGATTTTGGCCTCCGGGTATTACAATTCGGTGGGCGGTTGCAAACTGAACATTCTCTCTGGTGCATCCTCCATCAAGTTAGTTACTGCTGGTCCTCGGGAACCTCAGGCCCCTCTCGACTACATGACCCCGCCCATCGTGAGATTGCCCAAGAAGTCCGCCACAGATAATAGCCGATATCTGAACGGAAACTATCTCACAGCTGGTTCGAGAAAGAACAGTTTTTTAGAGGATTTGACGTGTCCACGGGATCTAGAACCCGTGAACTTACAACAACACGACAGCAAATTTAGCATGGTTTTAGTCAATATCCAATCTTTAAGACACAAGACGGGTGAACTGTTCCCATTACTGGAAGACCTTGGTTTTCCTCAAATTGTTGCAATTACAGAACATTGGCTTAATCAGAACGAACCTTTTCATATTCAAAATTATACCGCAATATCAAAGTACAACAGAACTGATTCAGCCCGTGGAGGGACCTTGATTCTTTCAACTGGTGGGAATTTTACACCCGTGTCTAAATTTGATTTTTTACTATCCGAACACTGTTTTGAGTTTTCCGCAGTATACAATGGTACACTTAATCTATATATTATCTGTATTTATAGAACTCCAAATTTCGATGCTGAATTATTTTTGGGAAACCTGCAGTTTGCTGGAATCACTTCCCACTAAGAGTAGAAAAATTCTATGTGGGGATTTTAATATAGACTTTGCTAGTAATTGTGCTGCTCGGAGGTCTCTGCTCTCCGTATTTGAAGCTTTTGGCCTTACAATGCACGTTGATTCTCCCACCAGAATCACAAAAACCACGGCCACCATTATGGACTATGTTGTGTCTGATCTACCACCTTCTATTATCGAGTCAAATGTCTTTAATTCTGGACTCTCAGATCATGAAGCAGTAGCCTCCAAGTTCTCTTTAAACGTCGAGCATGACATTAGACCCGACTTTCTCGGTAAAATTGTTTACGTCTTCAACAAAGCATTTCCTCAGAGAACTATCAAACCTAAACACCACAAACCTTGGACCACTAGAGGAATCCGTAACTCGGCTAAAAATATGCGATCTCTCCTTAATTTACATCAAAAAGTTCTCAGATGATCCTCAAGTTTTGCATTACATCCGCCGATATAGAAACACCTACTTAAAAATCCTAAAACTTGGTAAAAAACTATATTATCAAAACCGGTTAATGAAAGCAAATGACCCGGTTAAAGAAACTTGGGCTATTGTTAATGATCTGAGAAACAAAACCCGCACCACTGAGCCGGTGTCCCCTGATCCTGATGAACTTAATCATTACTTTGTTAATGCTGCCAAAAACCTAATCTCAGATATCCCACCAAGCAGTGACCCAATTTCCCTCTTACCGGCTGCCAATATGAATGCCTCCAGCTTCTTTTTAAGGCCCATTAATAAGTTAGAACTACAGCAAACAATTAGTGAGAGTAAGAGTAAGTCAACTTGCAGCACAGACGGTCTTGCCATTTGGTTTCCTTGTCACTCTAATTAACGACTCATTTGTGAAAGGTGTTTTTCCACAATGTCTTAAAACAGCTATTATCGCCCCTCTTCATAAAGGCGGTGATAAAGACGATCTCAATAATTACCGACCAATTGCCCTACTTCCAGCCTTACTCAAAATTATTTAGAGATTGATCAAAACACAGCCAATATTTTTTCTAAAAAAATTTAAAATTATCACCCCCAGGCAGTTTGGGTTCTTGGCCAATTCAAGTACTGTCGATGCCTTCTTTTCGGTCTTCAATGAAGTATTTAACAATATTAATAATAAACGCTTCACTGCAACAGTGTTCTGGGACTTATCTAAAGCCTTTGACTGATGGGAAGTGGAATTTATTTGGTTGTTATTTATCTCTGTTTTATTTAATGTTCCTTCTTTTATTTTATTTATTAACACTTATTAAACTTTACAAAATTAGGTTACATTCTTCTTACTTGTCAACTTACTTACTTACTTACTACCCCTCCCTATTTCCAGTGCTACCAATCCATTTTCATAAGTTGTGGATTACTATTTAAATTTACATTTCTAACACCCCCTTCTAATCCACGACTTATATATACCAAAATAGATTAAATTTAAAATTACGACAAATCTTAATCTAAGCAATACATTATTTGATTCCTTAGTTCTCGAAACTTGACTTTGCTCAAGGCTTTTGTCAATATGTCACTTAATTGTTGTTCACTAGGGCAGTACTGAATTTCAATGTCTTTTTCTTGCACTTTTTCATACACAAACTTATATCTAACGTCAATATGTTTGCTTCTTCTATTAAACACTCCGTTTTTTATTAAACTTATAGCACTTTGGTTATCTACTTTCAGTTTCAATTTTACATCGACATTTAAAATTTCAGTCACTAGGCATTTTAAATACATCAACTCTTTTACACACTCCGCGGCCGCGATGAATTCCGCCTCCGTGCTTGACAACGACACGATTGGTTGTCGTCTGGAGCACCATGCTATCGGTCCGCCACAATACATGATAACATATCCCGTTGTACTGCGTCTTGTATCTTCACAACCAGCATAATCTGAATCGCTGTAAGCTTCTAACTGTCCAGTGTTCCCTTCAGCCAAATACTTAATACCACAGGTCTTGCTCCCATTTAAATAACGTAATGTTCGCTTTACATTGATTTTGTCCGTCGCTTTTGGGTTTTCTACAAACCGGCTTTCATAGTTTGTTGCATATGCTAAGTCCGGTCTCGTTTTGCACGATGCATATAGCAAGCTCCCTACTACTTCCCTGTATAGAAAGTTTGTAACTTTTTCTTTATTTTCTGTTGTTTTATTTATGTCGGCTATGGGTGTATCCATGTGTTTTGCATTTTTCATCCCATATTTTTCTAAGACGTTGTCAATGTAGTGTTCTTGTTTGAGTATTAAACCATCATTTGACTTTTCAATTTCTATTCCTACGAACGTTTTCAAGTTTCTGTCTATCTTTATTCTAAATTCATCTTGCAATTTTGTCAAAAATTGATTCATTTCGTTTTCGTCTTTTCCAACAAGGATTCCGTCGTCTACATATATGGCTAAGATCAAGGTACTCTCACTATTTTTAAATATACATCTCTGGGTTTCTAAGGATATCAGTCCATTTTTCTTTAAGAATTTCGTAAAGCGTTCATTCCATTTCAGGGGCGCCTGTCTTAACCCATACAAAGATTTCTTTAATTTGCATATTTTATTTCTTTCTTCAAATCCTTTTGGTATGTTCATGTATATATTTTCGCTTAATTCTCCATATAAGAATGCTGTTTTGACATCAAACCCAATTATGGCATAGTTTCTAGCTGCAGCAATAGCTAATATTGTTCTTAAAGAGCTTACATCTACTACTGGACTGTATGTTTCAGTGTAGTCAAACCCATACTCCTGCTGGTTTCCGCAAACTACTAATCTGGCTTTATAGCGTCCATCGTTCTTCACTTTCAGTACCCACTTGTTGTTAAGTACTTTCACATTCCCTAGTTCACTTCTGTCTAATGTTTCCCAAGTGTCGTTTTCTATTAGCGATTGTTTTTCTTCTTCTATTGCTTCTAGCCATTTATTCTTATCTTCTCCTGTTACAGCCTCTTCATACGTCATACAGCTTATATTTTCTACATTCAGTTCGTATTCATTGAGATAGCTTGGTAATTTCTTTACCCTTTCACCTCTTCTTGATTGCTCTTCTAAATTTTCTTTAGCCATGCTTTCATCAACCTCTTCATAGTTTCTGTTTTCATTTGTATCTTCATTTTTATTTTCTGTTTCATGTTCTTCATTACCTTCTTCATCTTTACTTTCATCTTCATTGTTTACTTCTGGTATAGGCCAGTTTAATTCAACATCGCTTCTTGTTATGTTCCCATTGTTTTCTTTAAATATAACATCTCTTGCTAAGACTATTTTTTGATTTTGGTGATCCCACAATCTATAGCAATTATAGTAATATCCCACGAAATAGTATTCTTTGGCTCTGTCTTCTAGTTTCTTCAGCTGACCCAGGTTCTTCGCGAAAGCCTTACATCCAAACTGTTTTATTCTTGTGATATCCGGTCTGCGATCATACCATTTTTCTGCTGGCGTTACTTCTAATCCTGTTGTTGGACTTCTGTTCAACAGATAGCTGGCAACCAATGCTGCTTCTCCCCACATGTTCTTCTCAAGTTGCGAATCTATCAATAGAGCTCTAACTTTTTCTGCTAGAGTTCGATTCAGTCTCTCGGCTTTTCCGTTTAATTGTGGTGAGTAGGGTACTGTGTAATCCATTCTAATTCCTTTTTTCTTTGCCCAATTTTCTATGTAATTATTTTTGTATTCTAACCCATTGTCACATCTTATCGTGGATACTTTTGAGTTCCATTTATTTTCCACTTCTGCTACATAATCTGTTAAATATCCAGCTACTTCATATTTACCTTTTATTAGATAAATTGTTGTGAAATGTGTATAATCATCCAGAAAGGTAAGTATGTATCTCTTGTTGTCCCAGGTTGGAGGATCTATTGGACCACACACATCTGTATGAATCATCTCCAATGGTCTTCTTGCTTTTATTCTTTCTGAATTAAATGGTAGTCTTGTTTGCTTTGCTTTCATACATGTTTCACATACTCTGTTTATATTTTTAAATTCACTTTCATTCAAATCCAGTCCTTGTACCATCTTTGTCAATTTCTTTATGTTTTCCCAGCCCAAATGTCCTAATTTTCTGTGCCATTTTTCAAGATTACTAGTTTCTTCAACCATCAATGCTGTCTCTTGTCCTTTTAATAAATTCACTGTATATACTCCATTTGAATTCTTTGGCCCTTTTAGCACTAATTTACCATCTTTAAATATTTCCACAGTTTCCTTTTTAAATACTACAGTGCCCTCTTTATCTGTTATAGAGCCAACTGACAATAAATTTTTATATAATTCAGGAATATAATGTACATCATTTAATATCATTTCATCTGTTTCTATTTTTCCTACCTTCGTGGCAGTCATCTTTACAGTTTTCTTTGCCACTCCTATGTCTGTTTTTATTTCTTCCACATTTTCCAATATACTTTCTTCACTAACCATGTGACAGGTACTACCAGAATCGACAATCCATTCATTAGTATTTTCTTTTCCCTTCGTTTCAATAAAAAAGGATACTTTTGTCTTGTTATTCTTTTGTTTGTTATAAAAACAGTTTTCTTCTGTGTGATTTCTCTTTTTACAAATTGTACACATTTTTTTGGATCTAAAAAAACAATTGGCTTCTTTATGATTAGTTTTCTTACATATACCACAAACAGGGTCTTTCGATTTGTCACAATCAGCTGCTTTATGACTAACACTATTGCAATTAAAACACCTTCTTTGTTGACAGTTTCTGGCAGAGTGACCTCGTTTGCCACATTTAAAGCAATTTATTTCTTTTGTTTTAAAGGATACTTTCTCTGACCCATTTTCTGTATTTGACTCATTCAGACGAGCTTCTTCTGATAATAATCTTGAGGTTAGATTTTCTACTGTCTTTTCTGTAACACTTGTTGAATCCCAGGCACTGCGGAAATGTATATATTCACTCGGTAATGTTGATAGAATCTTGGATATTATCATAACATCATCAACTGAGCCCCCTGCTGCTTTAATTTTGAAAACTAAATTTTGAATTTTACTAATATGGGTTGACATATCATCTTGTTTATTGTTTACATAGTTGAAAAATTCTTGCATAATATCAAATTTATGCGTTTGTTTAGTACCACCATATATATTTATTAATTTTTCATACATCTCTTGAGCACTTTTGCTGTTAATGATGTGTAACTTTGGATTTTTCGTGAGAGTTGCTAATATTATTCTTTGTGCTTTTGCATCCCTTTTAAGCCACGTTTTTGTATCGTCATCACCAGTGGCAGGTACTTGATCAGTTCCATCTATTAATGTGTATAGGTTTTCTGATTTTAAAACAACATCTACCTCGAATTTCCATAAGTCAAATGTATTAATATATTTCAGTTTCCCTATCTCTTCTACATCCTTTAACCATTTTTCAGTTGCCATTTTGTTTTATGTCTTCTTTTATTTTTCACTTTTACACCTTTTATTTTTTTTTTTTTTTTTTATGAAGTAGAATCTCTGGGGACTGGGCCCATAACCTGATGGGAAGTGGAATTTATTTGGTTGTTATTTATCTCTGTTTTATTTAATGTTCCTTCTTTTATTTTATTTATTAACACTTATTAAACTTTACAAAATTAGGTTACATTCTTCTTACTTGTCAACTTACTTACTTACTTACTTACTACCCCTCCCTATTTCCAGTGCTACCAATCCATTTTCATAAGTTGTGGATTACTATTTAAATTTACATTTCTAACATTGACTGTGTCAGTCATGACATTCTAATAAAAAAATTATTTTACTATGGGATTCGTGGTACTCCTATGGAATGGTTCAGATCGTATTTTTTCAATAGGCAATAGATAGTGAGAGGAAATAGTTCCTCCTCATCGTGTATGGGAATTGACTATGGCGTTCTGCAGGGCTCAGTGCTTGATCCAATACTTTTCCTTCTTTTCATCAATGACATCACCGATTTGAAGATCAGTGGGAAATTTTGTCTCTTCACAGATGATACCAGCATCACTTGGAGCAACCCAAATAGAGAGGAGCTACAAAGTATTATATCTAAGGACCTAACCATCATCAAACATTGGTGTAACTCCAACTGCCTTTGTTATAACAAAGACAAAACGGTGGTTCTACCTTACAATGGTGCACTGCAGCAACCTTGTCTATTCGATAATGACACCGTCAATATCGTTCAATCTGTTAAATTCCTGGGACTTATCGTTGACGATACTTTTAAATGGTCTCACCATATCGACACTCTCTTTAAAAAATTGTCTTCTGCGTTCTTTGCAATCAGATCTGTAGCCAGGGAGTTCAATTGTTCTACTGCTCACATTACTTATTTTGCCCTTTTTGAATCCCATCTTTGCTACGCGCTGCCCTTTTGGGGCACCTGTAGTTTGTACAACTTCAATACAATTTTTAAACTGCAAAAAAGGGCAATTCGCTACATATTTCAACTAGGGACCAGAGATATCACTGCCGACCATACTTTTTACACTATAAAATCCTGACGCTCCCCGCTCTCTTTATCCTGGAATCTGTCTCACTAATTCGTCAACATATGTTTTACCAAAAAGACCTCTTCATAACCACGTTACAAGACGGTTGCAACATGACCTTTACTTATCTAAAGCCAGTTCAGGGTTAACTAAGAACTCAATCTTCTACGATGCAATCAAGCTCTACAACCTTCTCCCAATCCAACTCAAATCGATACCGACATACATCCAGTTTTGCAGGAAGACAAAATCTTACCTTCTTCAGCAACCTCTTTATACTGTTAGCGATTTTTGCGGAGAGAGGTAACACTAACTTTCTTTTCCTTCAAACTTTAACCTCCCCTTTCCTTTCTTTGTGCGGGCAGCGCAATCTCCTGGTTTATTCTTTGACGACTGAGTGTATCTGACACTTTATATCTGTTTATTATATACAGTGACCGGCCAGAAAGTGCGCAGCATATGGGAAAATGGTTTACCTTTGAATATAGCAAAATTATTTTATTGCATCATATCTAGTCATGACTTGAGACCAAAATAGTACTCGCGATTTCTGCCGAAACTCTCATCGTATACGAGGGAGAGTCAAAAATACAAAATTACGCTAAGAGTAAAGTACCCCATGTTTAACATTAGACTTTTCTTTATTAAGCAATAGTTCTTTGGTTTTAAAAATTAATGTAAAATATCGAGTTTCATTCACTTTTGATGAAAAATTTCAGTTTACTGTTTATTCTGAATACCTGTATAAGAAATTGAGCGCGCTCATACAATACGCAAATCTTACTCTCTGTAGACATCGTAACAGAAAACCATAAATAATACGTCGCAAAAATCAGCTACAAAAATAATAGCTCTTGAAAATAAAAATTCAAGAATGTGAAATAATTTTGAATTTACGTTTTCAGAAGTCAAAAAATTTTATTTAACTAAAATTGTGTGATTCATTTTAACTTAATCATCTTTAAAATTGTAATATTTTTTCATAAAATTAGCAACACTTCTTTTTATTCAGGTTTTAATAATAATAATAGTAAAGATACATAAAATCGTAAACAAAAATATTTATTTACAAGTACATTATTTTTCTACGTGAGCTCCCCCATTCTCTATACATTTCATTGTCCTGTTGTTAAATTCTTGTGCTACGTTTCTTAAAAAAACCGGATTAATTTCAACGACACACTGCCTAATCGTATTTTCTAAATGGTCCAGATTTCTAAATGGTCGATGTTTGTATACTTGGTTCTTTAAGTAACCCCAGAGAAAGAAATCCATTGGCGTAATGTCATGCGATCTTACAGGCCAATGATTTTCTGAAAACCGTCCGATCCATTTTTGAGGAAATTGTTGATTAAGCCATTCTCTTACTTGCAATGTAGAATGGATCGAAGCACCATCTTGTTGAAAATACATATTCGATCGTAGATTTAAAGGCATATCATCTAGGAACTCGCTAAATTCATGCTGCAAGAATTGTAAATATCCAACTATTTGAGTATTCAATATACCACACCAAACGTTTGTTTTAAATGAATATTGGCTTTTACATTCAATTGTACAATTAGGATTTTGATTAGCCCACCACCTACAATTTTGAGAACTTACTACGCCGTTGCTTGTGAAGGTTGCTTCGTCAATAAATAATATTTGACTTCCAAAATGAGGATTACCTTCCTTCTTGCCTTGGAACCAAAAACAAAAGTCAATTCTAGCATCTAGATCTCTTTGTTGAAGAGTATGGGTGAATTTTGGTTTATATGGTAAGTAGGTACTTGTTTTTTTTAAGAATTCTTCTAATCGATTTTTCGGAAATACCTAATACTCTTTCAGACAATGGCATAGTAGGACTTCATTTACTGACAATAACACATTTAAACTATTCTTCATTAGTTACACTTTTCTCATGGGGTTGCTTGTATTTACCATGTATTTACTTTCCACCGAACCAGTCTGTTTAAATTTGTTCACAATTCGGCATACAGTAGAATCGTGAATATTTTTATTGTGTCTAGTTGGTCTAGTGTTAAAAATATTTGCTGTTTCGCGATAGCTATAGTAATTTTCACCACGAATTAGAACTATTTCTACCTTTTCTTGTACCGATAACCTTTCCGCTTCCATTTTTATAGCAAAACTAAATGTCTAATGACTAATGACATTTATTGATTTAAGTTCATGTTTTTTAAAATCAAACACATGCAGTACGCAGTACGAAAAAACATCTGTCGAGGATTATGCTGAGACTTTTTTATTTTTGTCGCTCTTTCTCGTCAAGCGTTTATTATTAAAACCTGAATAAAAAGAAGTGTTGCTAATTTTATGAAAAAATATTACAATTTTAAAGATGATTAAGTTAAAATGAATCACACAATTTCAGTTAAATAAAATTTTTTGACTTCTGAAAACGTAAAATATGGTGTGCAGCAAAATTATTTCACATTCTTGAATTTTTATTTTCAAGAGCTATATTATTTTTGTAGCTGACTTTTACGACGTATTATTTATGGTTTTCTGTTACGATGTCTACAGAGAGTAAGATTTGCGTATTGTATGAGCGCGCTCAATTTCTTATACAGGCTAATTCAGAATAAACAGTAAACTGAAATTTTTCATCAAAAGTGAATGAAACTCGATATTTTACTTTAATTTTTAAAACCAAAGAACTATTGCATAATAAAGAAAAGTCTAATGTTAAACATGGGGTACTTTACTCTTAGCGTAATTTTGTATTTTTGACTCTCCCTCGTATACGATGAGAGTTTCGGCAGAAATCGCGAGTGCTATTTTGGTCTCAAGTCATGCCGAGATATGATGCAATAAAATAATTTTGCTATATTCAAAGGTAAACCATTTTCCCATATGCTGTGCACTTTCTGCCGGTCACTGTATATACTTTTTCAATTATTAAATTTGTGAATTACTCTGCTTTGGCCACAAAATTAATTTATAATTTTTCTTGACAATAAAGCACATTATTTATTTAAAGTTAGAATTTTAATTGAATATACATTTGACATGTCGAATGGTTGTTTTTGTCGACTAATAAATTTTGAAAATCCGACTCTAGTGTTTATTCGTAACTGTGTTATATCTGGATGCGTGTTGCAAAACATCTGTGCGTGATGGTGAAGCAAGGCATGAATGGGCAATGGAGAAGTGGAGATGGATCTTTTTGAGCAACCTGGCCAAAATGAAGATATTGAAGCAGCCATAGAGTTAAAACAGTAGGTATCACATAGATGTAAGCCTCCATAACCAATCGATGAAAATAACACTGCTATTTTCTTCTTGTTTGGGTTTATTCACCGTTCTAGTATCCTCTAGGAATACTTTAAATATCCGGTAGAACTTCTTCCAACTTTTGATGTCATTTGTTTCAAAGAATTCAAATTATTATTATTCTGCACCATGTTAAAATATATTCAATGATTAGTTTAAAATAATGTTTGTTGTTTACATACATATATGCCATGTATATTCTCACCAACGATAACCTATATTTTGACTTTTGACCACCTTTTACATGCTTTTGACTGTGCTTTTGACCACTTTTGACTAAACAAAATCTATCAAAATAAGAGCTTTTTTCCATCTGAGCCAAAGCCTCTGATGTCCATCTGACAGTTTGCGAGCGTGATGGAACAAACCCATAAACAAACCTAAGAACTGTCAGAGAACCAAGTAAGACAAAGACGTGTATCTTCCATCCCCCTTCATCATCGGAAATGATAATCACCATCAAACACAATAGTCCTCATTTTTTCGTGCTCTGTTACTTGCGCTGTTACTTGTTACCAGATATCTATGGTATTTTACGATAACACTTTTGTGAGGTATATATGTGATACTGACTTATGGTCTGGTCACTGGTGATAGTCTTATAAATATCACAGACCTAATAAATATATATATAAATATGCACATCTTCCTTGTAACTTGTAATTTGTAATCGGTATTTGTCATTAGCACATATGAATGAGTCATTTATGCGTTAAATCAGCTGTATAATAAATTTCTTTTGTTGATTCTTGGTTTATTTCAGTTTCTATATAATAGAGAGAAGAGTATTAAAAATGTTCAGTAAAAGGAAATCCAATGAAAAGCAAAATCGTTCCAATAAAAATTTATCTCAGGTGAAACCAATTTACATGTAATTTTTATTTTTGTACATAACATTCAATAACATTGTTACAGTTTGGTTTGTTTGACATACCCACAAATCTTTCTTTTGAGGAAGGTGAAGTTAAAAACTATGAGAGTGATGACAGTGATTTAGAAGCAGAGTTATTAGCATTAAGTGGTTCAAGCAGCCACAAAAAGAAAAAAACACCTACACCTATTCCACAAGCTAATTTAGATAGCATGATTT
Source organism: Cetonia aurata (assembly GCA_949128085.1). NCBI lineage: Eukaryota > Metazoa > Arthropoda > Insecta > Coleoptera > Scarabaeidae > Cetonia > Cetonia aurata. Next base: position 35,675,146 of record OX421884.1, read on the forward strand.
CTGCAAGCTTGAGGGATATACCATCTGATGATGAGTTATCTGAAGGCGATGATGATCTGGAATTATTGAGTGAACTTAATGAATTAAGTGGTTTAAATCAGATTCAATCACCACCTAATTTAACTACTTCTGCTTCAGATAGCAGTACTACTAAATTATTGTTGGATAGACTAAAAATATATGAAATAGCCGAAGCAAAGGCCAAAAGTACTGGGGAGAGTAGTAGAGCACGTCGATTCGGAAGAGGCATTAAAACCTTAAAGGACCTGATTAAACAGTCACAAGCTGGGAAACCTGTCAATAATGAAGATATTCCACCTGAAATAAATATAAGTGTAGCCAAACCGAGAGATGCAGAGCTAAATAAACTTGAAAATACAGATAAAACAGAAACTAATGATACAACACCACCTGTTTTATCTCCTCTTAGAAAGGCTCCATCTCCTCCACCTAAAGTATCTAATCTTGAAGAAAGTGAAGTACCAAATGAAGAAAAGCAGCAATTACTAACTTTATTAAATACAAGAAAAAATGAATATAAATCTGCTGCAGTTGTAGCAAAAAAGGCAGGAGACACTACAACTGCACTGAACTATGTGAAAATTGTAAAGCAATTTGAAGCCGTTATAAAAGCAGTTGAAAATAATGAAGAGGTCGATGTAAGTGGTATGCCGGGGCCACCTTCTCCAGTAGCACCTAAAACTGAAGAGAATAAAGTTCAGACTCAAGAGAATTTGGAAAACCAAGAAAATATTACTGAGGAAACACTGATAACGGCCAACTCTGTAGAAGAAGCTCTGGACCAGCGCTTGCAGGTTTATAAACAGCAACAAGAAGCTGCAACAGAAAAAGGGAATTCTGGCAAAGCTAGAAGAATGGGTAGAATTGTTAAACAGTATGAAGATGCTATTAAGATGAATCGTGCCGGTAAACCAATACCTGTTGATGAACTTCCAACACCACCTGGATACGCTCCTATTCCCGTGCCTGGATCTACATTGCCTCCAAGTCAAATGCCCAAACCAGTAGAAGATTCAAAATCAAGTACTGATACACCTATTAACAAACCATCAACACCCAAAAACTCAATATCAGCAGGTATTTCATTAAAATTTTAGTTGTACAGTTTTATTTTGTATGTTTTTACCGATGTGATTACTAGCAACTATAAACTTGTTTGAGACAATAAAGAAAAAGTACAAGTTACATAATAGACAAATCGATTCAATCAAAATTGTAATCATAACAGAAATTAGTTTAATGTTATTTTGAAAAAACTTGCCTTAACGAACTTCTATTATTCGACACACTTTGCAATAAAACCACTGAAAGGGATTTTTTATAATTTCTATTAGATGATAATTTTAAAAAGCATGGCCATGATACTATACCAAATAAATTAATATTCTCAGGAGTAACAAGAAGTGTACCAGCAATATTAGTAATTTCAAAACTCATATGTATAATCAGATTCAAATTATAAATTTTATTAATTTTTTAATAATAGGTAATGCTGTATTAAGTGTTTATTAGAGTCTGAACCTCTATTCTTGAGTTGTGAGAATATTGACATCGCACGATTTTCGTGAGATAATGAGCGTGATTTTTTTAATTTTTAAAAAGCTGGACGCATGTATCAAAAGATGAGAGAAGTTAGTTCACTTGGTGGAGAGACGTAAAGTTAAAAAAAAGTGATACAATGAATATGTGGGAAATGAGCGGTAAAGGATTGGAGTTTCGGCACATTCTTTGTCTATAATCTAGTTCGAATATCAAATCTATTAAGTCTTTTAGCTTTGAGGCGTTTTTTTATTTTCATCAGAGTAAATAGAGCAAACTCTTATAGCGCTCTTATGTTAGTTCTGAGATGTTTTAGAGTCGATTTTTTCGCTCGGATTTATGGAGCTCGCAGATTTGTAATATTGGGAGAAGGTAATTTAATCTAAGGTATGCCTAACAGTACTATTCCACCGATTACTTACAATTATAATAGATCTATTACTATTTGAGATTTTTTAATGTTTCTATTACATTACATACACCAAAATCTATTACTTTTTGTTTGTTGAATCATTCAATTTGTGACATCTGGCACTCGATTCACACATCATCGTTTTATTACAGTGAAGCTCCGTTGCCTCTATAATCACGTGGTTAACAAAAGTACCCGCTCTACTCTCGCTAGGGAGTGGATATTCGAACGTAGCTTATATAGATACTTCACGGGCTCAGAAATAGGTTACGAAAACATTTTAAGAGAATTTTCGTTAGAAAAATTGGCTTTAAAATGCGCATATTTGATTTTTGTAAATTTTATTTTATATTTTAGGTAAACGTTCTGTTTATATGGAAATTTTAACGATCTTATATTAAGGAGCTTTTAAGATTGTAATATTAAAAAGTCCATGATAAGTAATACAGAAATGACACAACTTGTGACGTATCACGTGAACCCAAATTTTAACTAGAAAATATGGCATTCGTTTGGAGCTCTCCATTTTATAGAAAAGGGGATTCTCCTCTTTTATCTGCTTTCTCTTTTATGTAGAGTTGGTATTAGATTGCATTTCAAACAACAATGATGTCCATCTCATCTCTTCTGTTGGTTTATAAATGATACCAATACTCATTCTATCTCTTTTGCTCGTTTCTGAACAACAGTGCATTCTGAACAAAGTCGCACCCCTTTACTCGTGTTTGAACAATACTAACGTATTGTGTACAACATCAATTCTTATTCCATCCGTTCTACTTGCTCTTAAATAACACCACCTCTATTCGTTTCTGTATCTTATTTATCGATTCCTTTTGTGTAAGAAATGTAGTGCTCCGATTGAATTGGCATTGGAATGTGGAGTGGACTTATAGTTTTTTTCGATGTTAATGTAAATATTTTTCAGTTTTTAAATATCCCAATTTATCAATCTCCCAATATCTCAATTTCTCAATTGTTAACTTTCGCAGTTTTATTTTTTTTTTATAATTTTAGCATTATTACATTTTTTTATTTTGACGTTTTTACGTTTAGCTGCTTCATATTTTCGAATTTTAATATTTTCATATTTAAATATGACGAATCAAACACATATGCAAGAGAATGAGACTTTATATTATAATTAACAGAATGCTGAAAGCATCTTTTCTGTATTCTTTTCCTTTGTAATTCACATTAAAACTGTTTAGGTTACAATTTCTTTCCTAATAATCAAATCATAATGAATGATATTTTATAAACGAAAAATTAGTTGTAATTCATGGGACATCAATCGACAGTGGATGTTTTAAGTATTGAAAAACTCTTATTTTTATTAAAATTTTATAGTATGGCAGGAAGATTTAATATATCATTTAAATTAAATTAGAATAATAATCGTTATGCGTATGACATCTTGTATGAGGAAATAAAGTACAACTACAATTTAACTATTTTTCAAAAAGAACATGCCTTCTTTTTGTTTTCCGAAAAAAAATCATCTTATAATTTATTCGCTTGATCATATAGTGGAGGGGAAAAATCTATATGAACGTTTATTTTTTTTTGTGATGACGTTTTAACTGAAAAACAAATGGAATCTCACATACGAACGAATTTCTTTAAAAAATAAAACCAACAGAGGTGGCAGCGTATTTCTTACAAAAAGAAACAACCGATTGTACACAGTCGGCTATATTTTAAAAATGTAGAACGTGATAAATAAAATATCTGACGGACATGGAGATCTCTTCTTTTTATGTGACAAAAATATTCCGGATTACTTGGAGGGTGGCTACTGCCACTGCATTTAGGCCTCATTAGGCCCATTATGATTCCCCCGTTTACGTTGGCCCGCTTAGGTTGTCCACCAGCCTATTGTGTTCACAAACGCTAGGACATTTCTCAGGGGAGATTTCCTGACGCTGGCGATGTCCAGCCGAACGTCCCCAAGTATGGTTTTTCTAATGGATAATAGGGCAGGGCAGTCGCAGATAACATGCTCAGTCGCCCTCTAATTGGCAGCCCCTAAAGATTAGACTGGTCTCTAATCGCAGCTTAAAAAGGTGCGCTTTTAACTGACAGTGTCCGGTTAGAATTTCCATTACTAAGCGCAGGTTCTGCCTGGACATCCTCAAATAGTTTCATGGCGTTTGCCTATCGGGGTAAGATAAAGTGCCGCTGGCAAAACGACACGCGCACTTGTTATCCCAGACTTTAATGAATTGCTCATGGGTGATAATTTTAATGTGGTCACACAACGGAAGTATGGCAGGCCTTATAAACGGTCCAGGACTGTACAGAACTATCCCGACCCGCGCCTGGCCAGCCTATCTGCCGCGTCATTGCCCAGATTGCTGTCGTGTCCTTTAATCCGCCGATTCGTGATTTTATTCCTTACAAAGATTTATGCGAGAGTTATCCGACAATCCGGCATCAGTCTAGAGGTCATTTTCGGTTGCATCAAAGCTGATACTAGTTGTTTGTTATCTATATTCAAATCAATATTTCTATCCTCAATCCTGAGTTCAGATATGTTGTTGGTCGCTAAGGTAAGTGCTGTCACCTCTGTTTGGAAAGCAGACAGCCCATCCCCGAGCGGCCAAAATTTCTTAAGGTGGAGTTCCCTGGAGTGCATACCAGCCCCCGTCGTTTTTTGTGTCGTTGAATTTGGAGAAACATCGTAGGGCCTATCATAGACAGGTACGCGAAATATACTATCTGTGCCAGCTTCCAGGACGGGCGCCTTTTTGCAGGCGACCCCCCAGAGCTGACGTCGGCCGTCCGTAAGCCCCACGACAGTCTCTATATTAATGCCAACCGACAGCAGTATAATCATGGTAACCACCTCGAGGACATAAAGTTCTAGTGGCGGCAGGCACAACACGACTTCCATGGCAGCTGTCGGTGTTGTTCTTAGTTCACCGGTAATACTTAGACACGCAGTTCGTTGGATTTGCGTAAGCTTCGTAGAATTTGTGACCTTGCTGGTACTAGACCACCAGGCAATTGCACCGTAAGTTAGCATCGGTCTGATTTCAGCAGTGTACATCCACATCATTACGCTAAGAGAAAGGTCCTCCCCAGCATCCTGCGGCACTGCCAAAACGCGATTTCAGCTTTATTTATTCTTTGATGAATATGTGAGTTCCACGTGAGCCTCTTGTCGAAGGTAACACCGAGGTGTTTAACCTCCGGAGCTAAAGGTCATGTACCACTGAGTTTGGGTGCCCGTAGTAATCCTATTTTACGTTTTCTGGTAAACCGTACCATTTGTGTCTTAATTGGATTGACCGTAAGATCCTGTTCCAAACACCACATTCCAATACGCCTCAGGGCAATCTGCATACATATTCCATATAAAGAAACGGAATGCATCCCCGCGATACAGTAATTGTCAATGACCGGAAGACCGATCAGACGACATACATTAATGATATAAAGAATTCATATTAATAAATAATTAATTTATTTAGTAAATTATTATTTAATTGTTTTGGATTATCAGATTATCAGTGAACGTACCGTACTATCTGTAGTGCGGACGCGCAAATACCGAGCCCGTACTAACAGGTCGCTGAAGCGAGTAGCTTACCGATATCGTAGCAATCTACGACCTTTGCGTCGCACAGTGGTTTCCGCGCAATGGGGTCACGCCTATCCGATTTTTACAAAATTGCAGCATTTCTTCGAGCATCTTCCGATGATAGAAAAAACGTCTACCGGAGAATTTTGTCGCCTCAAAAAATTACCCCGATTCGGCAGCGTCCCGGTCTCGCTAACGTATAGCGTGTGACTTTTTTTTCTTGAAACACACGCTGCAGTAGGTGCATGTCATTGAGACTTTAGAGTCATTAAAATAAAATTATACTATTATTAGAAAAAATATAAGAAAAATGAGTGAAGCCAGCATACATCAGATTCTTAACTATTTTATAGTGTAAAAAAGATTGTACAGTTCCCCAATTCTGACGATTTTTTTTTAACGTAGAACATTATTCAGGTGTTGCACCAATGGTATCTCCATTTATCAATCTCCCATAGTCCTTTGTAAACCTCCCACTTCGCAAATTTGAATTCTGATGGACAATGTCATCTAATTGTTTTTCGTTAATAACAAAACAATTTCACACTGCAAATTTATACTTTACAAGTAAAAATAACAAAGGAAACAAATCGTTGTATCAGTGAATATATGCACGAAATTTAATATTGAGCAAATAATCGAAAGAAAGAAAAAAATAGCAACACATATCGTGTAGGAATAGTATAGAATTACATTTAATTTTAAAAATATGGATTTATACCACTGAGTGAACTGAGCTTAGGATGGGATTGCCTTCTCTCATTTTTTGGGATAGCGGCTCTGAAAGAGATCTCAACAGTGATGATATTTTTGCATCAACGCGTCTTCTCTGGCAAAGTTTTGTAAAGTGTTTTTTTTTATACGTCATGTCAACAAAATGAAAATGGGTTGTGATAATGATGAAAAAAAGTTTCAAGCAATTAAATCAATTAAAAATTGTGAGATTTTGCGTACTGCGGAAGCCGATTTTGGTGTTGGAATTTCCACTGTTTCTGATTGAGTCAAGATAAAAATTAAATTTGAAGATCATGTTTCAATACCTAACAAGAAAACAATGAAGACCTGTCAAAATTGAACCGCGAATGAGGCAATAGTAACCCTCCATTAGACGCGTGTGCTTTCGACATATAAGAAATGCACAGCCATAGTGCTGGGCCTAAGCGCGACTAATGAAGGGTTAAGGGACAACAAACATAAAGGAGTTGCATTGTTGGGACAAATTATTGGAGAAGAAACCACGATGTTATTTGAACTGATGGGCGAAGAGAGTGAAACACAGAAATTAATAAATTAGCAAAGATACAGTACAGATCAGGTTTTCAGTGCAGATAAAACAGATGGATATTACCAAAATGCAACACGTTTGAGAAAAGTTCTTTTAAATAATTCTAATTTTCCAACTATCGCGTGATATTCGATGGTTTATTTTTTGAGATCATAATCAGAAACACTCTTGCACTACACCTTTCTCGATTTATTTTTACAATTTTCATACAACTTTATGACAGACGTCAATTAAAAAAATATACGTTACCATGCAATAAAAACAAAATACTTCAAATTATTCTCGCGGCAATAATGTAAGAAGATTATTCCCGTTATAATAATATTTTGATTGGCTAAAAGGCACGTAAATGACTGAAGTTGAAAGTTTCTATTGGCTTTTAGAAACGTCAAGAAATAATCAGTAATATGTCTTATTTGTGAGGATATACATGAAATTATATTCATTGCAGTTTTAGTGTACCATTTCCGGATGAGTTATTTCAATTTGTAATTAAATATATCTGATTTGGTTCAATTTAGTATAGAGATTTCTAAATATAATGAGTAAAAACAAAATTATGTTAAATGAATATCAACAATCTTGAACAATAATTATTTCCTGTTTAATTACCACTACAAAATAAAAATAGAATTTGAGACTTAAACTGATAAGTTCTAGGAAAACCAAATGCAATTTAGAATTCATTCTGCTATAAAATACACAAATAAGTTGGAAAATATAAAATAGGCAATAAACAATGTATATTTCAGAAACAAATTAAAATTTAATTACAATCAATATCTACCTAATAGATGAGTAATTACTTAAGAATATATATCTCTAAGCTAATATTTTCGCTTGCGTGTACTGTTAATCTAACATAGACACATTTCTTTTATCACTAAACTATTTCGCATGTATCGCGTAACGAAAAGGATCTTGGAGATTAAACAAAACCATAATAATTAAAATTATTTTTCTTCTATCATTATATTGGGCAGTTACGTAGATATAATATCCAAAACATATAACTGAAAATAACGCACAACATCTATTTTATCAGGCATACTCATCTATGAATCATAAACTAAAACAAGGATTAATATATAAGATACATGGTACCATTGCATAAAGATAAACCTGGACGATATATACGGTATTTATACGGCGATCGTTCAGGTTTATCTTTGTATCATGGATATGGTCGTAAGAGACACATTAAATCTGGTTTTCACTGTACGTACTAGAGATGTGTCGTTCCAACCGGACTCGGTACAAAGGAACTAGTCCGCACATGGAACTAAAAGGAACGAGTCCGCTATATCGTTCCGATATCGTTCCGGGTCCGGACTCAAATGTACCTATTCGGTACATCGTTCCTTTAGTTCCTTCGGTACATCGTTCCTTTAGTTCCTTTAAACCGAGTTCGATCGGAACGAAATGAATTCGGCCCACAGTCGGTGTGTTATGATTACCTACATACACAAGAAACTTTTATCGCTATTAAGCGATTTGCTAGTGTTGAAAGCTTGTTTATATAACTTGACTGTAGACTGTGAACGTGTTTTTAAATAAAAATAAAACGTTCTTTGTTTTCTTTTTGACAAGTTACATCTACCATAGTAAATAAAGTTTATATTGGGTTTATTATTTAATACGTAACTTATGCACATGTATAATAGATACGGTATATGTAGATGTAGATTACATTAGATGAATGCTATGTTTGTATTGCGCACTCACTCTTTATACCAATTCCGATCGGAACGACATATCTCTGCCTGCGTATAGCGGCGAGCTGGCGAGTGTATTGTTCAAGGAACGATACCTATACCGAATGTACCTATATTTGATTTAGTTCCAAAGGAACGAGTTCAGCGGACTCGTTCCTTTTGTAAAAAGGAACGAAAGGAACTAGTCCGTAAAAGGAACGACATTTCCCAACACTAGTACGTACCACTGTGGAATCGTTTTTTTTTTGTTTTTCGCTTTTTATATGCATTGCCTTCATTTACTTTCACCTAAAACATTTTGAATATTATGCGAAACCACTTCCCTCGCTTTGTTTCGGCTACTACTGTAGATCCATAAATTCTTTAAAAAATCGAATTTTTTGGTTAGTTATTTTGTACATTATTTACTTAAATGTGAATGAATTAAATTCTCTGTACTCATAAATAAATGCTATTGGAAGGAAGGAATTGGCCAGGTTTTTTTCTTCATGACTTGGAGCTGTTGACATTGGTATATTGTATAAAAATGTTATATCCATTTTCACGTTACATTTTAAGAATATAAGAATGATAGAAACATGTATGAACGCCGGCTAATTTTTAGTGCTGTTACGTATTTTTAAAAAATATAACAAACGTTTTATTAATCAAAAAGATCCTACTTGATTACTCTATTTCTTTCGGTATTACTATACTTAAAATTTTGGAACACCCACAATTTAAGTTAACAAACTAATAGTTAGTAAACAATAAAAGAGTCAAGTTATAGTTGCAGTTAATCCTAGCATGACCATTGACTGTGGAGACCAACAATTTCTGATACCTATGTTTTAGGGGGGCATGCTAAAAGTACCCGTGCCGAGAAACAGGTTCAATTCTTATTAGCACGCCAGAAGGAGTTTAAAATCGCGGCACTAAATGCAAAAAAGAAAGGAGAACTAGAACAAGCTAAAGAATTCTTACGAACAGCTAAAGGATTTGATCCTCTACTCGAAGCCTCTTATGCAGGGCTGCCTGTCGATATTACTTCATTGCCAGTGCCACCTTCATCACGGTCACAACTTGATAATGAGTAAGTATTGCAACTGTTTTGAACTTTTCTTACAAATTTTTATCTCAGTTATTATTACATCAAATTTGGTGTATACATATGTATAAATGTGATAGATACACATGATACATACGAGTATATGTATGTTAGATAACAAAGGCTTTACCTGGATAAATGGAAAGTATAACTTCTTTAATTAGACAAAATCCAACACACGAAATTGCATTAATGGCTAAATGATGTTTCCTCGATTCTCGAATCATATCAAATATAAAGAGCCAATTAGAAATACGTTTGTTCGTGTCTACTACTGGAGCTGTTTCAGTTTCCTTAACCAGATAAAGCTTTTAAGTTTACCATACTTTTTTTGTGTTGAGTGTAGTTTATATTTCTCATTACTTAATGTAGATATGAGCTAATTATGGCTGAAGAATGTACAGAAGAAGATACTGATTTAGATGTCTTATCTCGCTTAGAAACACAACTTAATAAGCAGTTAAAAATGTGCCTTTCAACTCGTGATCATAATAAAGCTATAGGAGATGTCACTGGAACAAATCGCTTTGAACAATTAGCTCTAACAGTTACAAAAGACTTGGATGTTATCAGATTGGCAAGACGTACACCGGGCTCCCCGATACCTAAATTCCACTATCAGAAAAAGGAATTTTCAATTGTAAAAACAATAACCGAACTAAATGATAACGATTTAGAAATAACAATAGCTAGAGGAATAAATTACAATTGTTCAAATCCTAAAGATGTGGATACGTATGTGAAATTCGAATTTCCATATCCGCAGGTAAGTTTCCGAAAGTTACTAACACATTAAGGAGCTACGAACCACTTTTGGCAAAAAAAGCAATGGTTTTTTTTTCTTAAACTACGAGAAATTCTGTAACAAAAATCCAAAAGAAAAAATTAAAAATTCCCTTACCACAAAAATTAAAAAGATAAAAAATCTAAATACGTATTTCGGCAACTAAGTTGCCATCTTCAGTAGAAAAACAAAAGTAGTGTTAAACGTAGTGCTTTCGGCTAAGGTAAACCTTGGAAGATAAGCTCTTCACCAAATCACTAGTGGAATAAGGTTGGGCACGATAGGTTTTTGCCAAAAAGTTATTACGACAAAAAAAAATTTTTTAATACGTTTATTTAAACACATCGTTATAACATACATATACAGTTAAACACATGAAAGTACGACAATGTATTTATAGGGGAAGGATAGTGGGAATGAGTAGCAAAACGGCGTGCCCCACTAAGGTGTTAGAAATCGAAATTGCTTTACGCGAGCGTTAGAGTCAAACTCAACAGTGCATATCAATCGTTCAGAAGTAGAGAGCTGTGATGAAGTACACAAGAGATGATTTTAGTCACATTTTTGCTGGATGTTTGAAAATTTAATTCTGAATTTAGCTTTTCATTTTTAAAAGTGTTTTAATTGTATATTATTTATTTATGAGCAAATATTTTTTCGAATTCAATTATTTTGTTTGGGACGAGTTTTTAATTGCTGTTTAACTCAATCCTGAGTCAAGAATTTACATTATTGTTTTAGTATTTAGTTTAAATTTTGCCATTTGTAGTACTAAACTCACGATTTGTTATATTGTGATGTTCGTTTCTGCTGTAGGGATTATTTTATATTTATTGCCTGTTTCTTCCTGCTCATATGTGAGAATGCCTCCTTATATTGTATGTATGTATTTCTTTGTTATATCTTGTTTGCTTTTTTTTATTTTATGCAATAGCATCAGGTTGTTTTTTTAGTTTAATCGTTTGTTCGATATTTAGTTCTGGCATATTTATATATACTTCTGTTTTTGGTTTTCTTTTATCCATTGAATGTAGTATTTTCAGTATAGTGTTTGTTGTCTTTGTAATTTGTTAATGTTTGTCTTTGTCGTGTTGTACATTTACGAGGTAGCTTATATGTGACGTGAATATTGAGTCGTATATTGATTTTTTCATATGTTCTGGTACTAAGTTTCTTATTATTTGCAGTCCTGCAAAAAAAATACCACAGTTATTATCTGTGATATTTTTTTTATCAAGTTACTTATGAGTGAGTGTCCCATTTTAGATGACTTTGTATTAATAGTCCTAAATATTTGGTTGTGTTGGTTTATTGTATTGTTTGTTTTTTGACCTTGATGTTAAATGTAGGGGTGTTGTTCTTTTCGCAAAAATGTTTTCTGCATTTATTGGTATCAGATTAATATGACACCATTTTTCTAGTTTTTCAGTGTCCTCGTTCATATGTTGTAATTGCTGTCTAATTGCGAGTACATGATATTTCAGCTGGGGGATGCGCGATAGCAAGAGGGCGTGCTCAATGAAGTGAAACACACCCGAAGAAATATGGAGAAACGTGAGAACATATCTTGCTCACACCCACTACCTTCGCGATTCGTACAAATTACCAAATTCATGTTTTATTGTAATATGTATCTTGAGTACTGTACGCTGTTCGTTCAACGAGCTCCGCTGACGCAAGATGCGCGTGAGAGCGGGGTTTCCGCCAACAGAAAATGCATGTACTGTATACGGATATCGTCAGCGTACACGTAGATTTTTGTATCGGTATATGTGTTGAATACATCGTTCGTGTATATTATGTAAAGTATTGGTGGCAGGTTTCCTCCTTGGGATGTTCCATACTCCGCGCATAATTCCTAACTTTCAATATTATTTACAATGACAGTTTGTGTTCTCTCAAACTTGTTTTTATTAGGTTGTTTTCTTTCCCTTTTATTTCTGGTTCGTCGAATTTTTCTAGAAGTTTTTATTTAGATATGGTGTCAAAGACTTTCTTCATGTCAACGAAAAGCAATGCTACAGTACTGTGTTGTTTTGAGCAACTTTTGTTTTTATGTTGTTTAATAAATCTTTCACTACTGACGTTCTTCTGGTGTTTTTTTTAAATGATATTGTCTTTTATGGATTATTTCATTATTTAATATATTATCGCTTATTTGTAGTTGTAGGTTTTTTCTAAAATTTTGTTCAACAAACTCATCGGTCGGTAGTTTTCATTTTGTACCTTATTACTTTTTTTATGTATATGAACTATCTTTAATATTTGTTGGATATTCCCCATTTTTTATAACGGCGTTTATTAATTTTGTATGAATTGGTGATAATTTATTTCCACTTCGTTTTACTATTTTTGCAGTTACGTGATCATATCATGATGCTTTATGATTCTTTAGTTGCATATGTATGTTTCTTTTTCTGTGATTTCTCTATGTTTGAAAAGCGCTTTTTGTCTAGCGGCTGCGTCGATTTCACATTCACCTTATAAAAAATGTTCAACCGTTGTTTGAGAAATATGTACATAAAAGCAAAAAAAAACCACGAAATTTACTCTAACTTGTCTAGAGATCCAGAAATATTGAACATTTATTTTCAATTTTTGCTGATTTGTATATATTAATGGTCAGGATCTGTTTCTTTAAAATTTATTACACAATGACGGTGCGTAAGATATAAAACGTAAATCTTAAGCTATAAAAATAATTTTTTAATTCTTAATATTTTCACGCAGTGCTTCGTAGCTCATAACATTAAACACATTACACAAAAAAACCGTAACGACGAATTCTTACGTATAGTCCTGACAACCAACCAATAAAAACTACATATACTACACATGTGTCACGTTTGTGATGCTTAATTGACACCACATGTTAGCGTATAAATTAATAATAAATTTAAATAAATCAATCACAAAAAAAAACCCGTTATTTTATAATATTTCAATTTGAATCTCGGTATCTATTTCTCTCTCTTCTCATTCTACTCATATCAACTTTTGTATGATACTTTTCGCGACTATTTTTAGGAAGAGCCTGTAAGGGATAAAACTTCAACTGTAAGAGATACAAATAATCCAGAATATAATGCTGTATTTACACTTCCAATACAAAGATCGGCGAGAACATGTCTCAGAGTCTTTAAACGACATTCCATTAAATTTGAGGTATTTTCAAAAGGGTAAGTCCAATACGTATTTGCTAATAACATTCTTACCATGCTTTGTAACTAATGAACTTCCGTTTATTTTGAACTCATCTTTTTCATATTAGCTGACGTCGTTATTAACCCTCCGGAACCCTCTGTATCTTGTGAATACAAGAAGTGAGAAGACACAGGCGACCCCGAGTGTGAACTGATAGGAGAGTTCAGGAGGGTTAAAATAAATGGACATTTTTTTAGTTCAGGATGGTTATTATAAACACAGTGTGAACATACGGTTTTGTCGCTCCCAACAAAATATATTTGTCACTGTAGGTATATATAGTGATGTTCCGATACTCCTTTCGATACGATATTTGGTATCGAAAGTACGTTATCGATACTACGATATTATCGAAAGAAAATATCGATACTGAGAATATCATTCGATTATTTAAATTAATTATAATCAAGCAAATATTAGCAACACGAAACGCACAAACGGTAAGGTAGAGACCTGTAAATGTTTAGATTTAGTATTATTATATATACATTTTCATTAATACTTTTCTGTATTTATGTATTTTATGTGTAGTTTATTTATATAGCTTATGTCAAACAATTTCAAATTTGTAAATTTCAATTGGGAAATTAGCAAAAATCTTCGCAAAAATAGAGTTTAAAATCACACAACTGTCATACATTTCTATGTATACATCTAAACAATTACCTCCGATGAGAAAGAAGTTGGGCATCGCGATTCGATATTTTGATTCGATACTTGAAAACTCTTTTCGATATCTCGATATTATCGAAACCTCGATATCGATAATAATATCGAAAATATCGGCACGTCACTAGGTATATATAAGAGAAATGCTACTTGAGTTAATGATATACGATAATACCAACATTAAACTTTATATCTGTACTTGTGCTCGAAAGCAACATTTCTAACTACTTGCAAACGAATTGGGAATCTGTCTCCACATAGTTTTAAGTAAAATATTTGAGAAGTATCGACTGGCCTTTTTTAAAGGGTTACCGATTTTTCCTGTATGTAAACTTCGACTAAAATTGTTATACTTTCAGTGTGGTTACAGATTTTCAGCATTGGATTGCTATTTATTAGTCTATTTGTTTTAATATATAAAAGTTTCATAACTTCAAATCGCTGGAATGATACGATTCAAATGAATACACATGCGAAATAATTATTCGTGCTTTTCTTTTATTTCTGTGAACCTTTTCTCCATACTGCACAGTTAATCGAGGTTCTATCGTATCATTGAAATGTATTATTTGAGTATTATTTAATATTAAGGTGAAGGTATTGACATTTAAAGTTATTAATGCATCTTTTGATATTTGGTCCAATTATATACATCCACAATTGTTGAACTCTGAAGTTGGCGAAAGATTTCTTTTATGTTCGGACGTGTTGTTAATAATATTGACCTTAGAGTTAAACCATTAGGCAAGATATTCAGGGGAGAGCATTATTCGAAGAAACTATCATGCAACAATCGTCAACATAAGTACGTCAGTCATCATACGTAGTCAACATACGTATTACATCTAAATAAAGACTAGCGTCTTTTATATATAAAATAAGTGTGATGAGACTAAGAATTTAGCCTTCCAGAGCGCACATGTTGACAGCAACAATCTTTCTGTTTGTTTACTGATGTTATCAAAAAACGATAGTATAAATTTAGAAATCAGATCACTTTACTTATGAAGGTTAGTGACGCTGTTTTCTTGGTTGAATCATCTACTCAAATTAGAAAAAAGGCGCTAGACGTTGATTATTTAAAGAAGTACACGTCACCTAAAGTATGCGCAAAACTTATTTTCGTTTGACGAGTTCATTGACACACTAAATTTAAAGATATATCAAATTAATTGTAAGCTTTAGTATTATAGTTTTACGCCAAATTCGATTACTTGTTATGTAGCACCATGACAATATTTGTTTGTTCATCTAACAATCACATGACATGCACTTCTCTAAATTGAACCATCAAAGAGATAAACAAGAAGGGTCACTTGTCATTTTTAGCGGGTCCGTATGCACGTCTTCAAAGGCAATTACAGCAGCCTCTTAATTTACATAAAAGGCGCTATTGCAGTCATTGTTTTGACTTGAGTCGTCCAGAGTCATTATTTAATTTAAAATAAATTTGGTTACACTTAAGTTTTAATTACGTTTCGTACAAGATGCTAGGATTGAATTGTTTCGTGGTTGGAAGGTATTCATCGTCAAAGAGAAAAACTAAGAAACATATCATAGTTATGTACAGTAGCTTATTCTTTACGCGTGCGTGTATGTTTAGCCGCCATTTTGAGTTTAGCTTCTTATCTAACAATCGTTCTTTGCGATTGGTGTAGATTACAAAAAAGCTTAGGCATCTGGTGCTAAAATGATGTATTACCGCTGTCGGTCATTTTCAGCGACCCATACATCAAAAGGCCGACAGAAAGTGATCCTTCTTGTCTTATCTTTTCGCTGGTTGAACTCCACCCGGACACGTTCACAACCTGTTCGTAGAAGGGGAATAATGTTGTATAGGTAGATTTGTTTTTACTGAAGCGTGTTGTTTATTGTTCAATAAATTGGTTGTATAAAGTGCTGGCACCAAACAACAAATAAAAAACTTTATGTAAAAAATTATGCATGGTAGGCTCTATAATTTAGCAAGATTCTCGGAAAACAAAGAAATATATTGCAGTTATTTTAGCTTTGAGATATTTAATTTCTACCATTTTCGCATGCTTTCAATTTCTTCTTGGTTAACACACGCCCACATTCATTATAGCAATTTTTATTGTTTGGCTTTTACTTTGTTGCAATAATTGCTAATAATTTCAAATGTATATTACTTGTATTTAATATACAAGATGGGGGTGTGCTAGCTGCTTTGCTAGCAACTGGTTTTCTTGTTTTAGTGGTTTCTTACGTTCTGATACTCTTCTGGGGACCGTATCTGTCAAGTTACTGCCGTTGGAAACACAATGTGAAATACACGACAGCTTTGATGTAAGTATTTCTTTATATTATATTTTCTAAACATTAAGATTCCTGTGCGTTTATTTGGCCACTAAGCCTATAAATTATAAATATAATGCTATTGACATTTATAGCTAATCACTAGAGGAGAGGGTGGTTTAGGCTTTTGTGCAAAAAAATTCGTGCCCTCAGGCTCTTTATTCATGCATTCATAAAACTACTTATAAGTACTTATAAACATTCCATCTTTACAAGTCTTTTTTTGTTTGGTGACATTTTCATTCAATAAAAAATAATCAAAAGTGTTTGATACTGAAGGGGAACAGTTTGATTGATCCAAGGATGCAATTCCTGTACAATAGATAAACATATTGTATGTTCTCCTTTATTGTTATTATCTTTATTAATATGCTGGTGGAATTTTTTTTTTTATCAACGACTCATATTATTAAAAGTAATCTAAACATACTAATATACACTACTGCTACGTGTTTAATTACTTTTTTTGACTACCACATCTGAAAGTACAACCTAGGGATAGAAAGCGACACTTTACCGAATAAACTATGAAGTGAACTATCAACGTGTCACTTCTGTTACTTTACCGTCCATAAGTAATGACAGGCGAATAAGATCTGATCGATTTACGCAAAATTATATTGTATTCTTAATTGTCATATTTTTATTTATTTTATAGTTAATGGATGGTCGGAAGAAAGCCGGCGGAAAATTGGAAATAAAGGTGCGTGTCAGAAACCCACTTCATACTAAGCAAGTAGAACAAATATCAGAAAAATGGCTTATTATCGACCACTAATATTCCATGATGCAAAATTTGTATTTTATAACCCTCTAACGGTAAGATTTACTTTTGACGTATGCAGTAAGGTCGGGTCGTATCTTATACAATTAATCTATATTCAACTTAATACTAGGATAATAAATTAACCCTTCTCTATGAACGATTGAGATGGTACTATAATATATAATCGAATAATTGACCAGAACGGTAACGCTCGGGAGGGGGGAGGGTATTATATAGCCCTTATGTCCGTTTGCGCTAACACGTTAAATTTTACCTAACGCTTTGAATGTGATATTTCCTATTATACGTTATTATATATGTATAACATACAGTGAATGTTAGATTCTAAGTATTACTTAAAGTTAAACCAAGCTTAACGTGTCGGTGTAAACGGCCATTAGTGATTATACTTGTTTGTAACTAATATGAGCGCTGTCGGATGGATACCATCCGGATTTTAATAAAAAAAAATATGTGTCGTTAGAAAGATATTTGGAAGTGAGCGCAATAAATAATTATTGCCAGTAGCGTACAATAGAAATGCAATAAATGCTTATTGTCTTCATTTCTAAAAATCTTTGTCACAATTCTTAAGTAAGGTTATTTTTATATAGCAAAATAACTTGTTGATATTACCATGTAATATCAATATTTGGTGAGAGTTTCGAATTGAGACCACATATTCGGCGATTTATATGCATATTAACGGAATGATATTTCGCTGACTTGAATTTTAGACAATAGCATTTTTAAGCAGAATTTTTAGTATTTTCTACTTATTTCCTGAAAAAAAAAATAGTGCCCATTTTAGACTTAGTAAAATATGTTCTTCACGTCAGTGTGCATATAAATCACTAAATGTAGGGCCCTTATTCGCAACTACAATCAGAATTTAATTACAATTTAACAATCACCGTTTAAATACCCCCTACAATTTAAATACCTTCCACCTTGCTGGCGGAATTGTGAGATCTTTTTCGGCTATTTAACAAGAAACCTTGAACTTATTTTCCTTATTTTTGAGATTTTATGCAGCTACTAAGTTTTACATATCAGGTAAATTTACAGTTGAAGGTGAATTTGGTATTAAACATCTGCCAAACCCGAAATTCCCAGATAAAATGGAGTGAATGCAGAAAACATGTATTAAATATTGATTGGAGGTCACTACCGCAACAGCCTTCCTACCCCTTCCTATAATATTTGCGGTACCCCTTTGTGCTTTGCTGAAAATGCTATGCCTGCAACAGTCCCGTTAATATCATAAATACCTTGGTGACACAGCATCCATACACCCTTAAATACATGTCTTCGAATACAACGAAGACATTTCTGATATTGAATGGTTTTGTCAATCTACCGCGGAGGTTACCTATTAAATGTAATAAATAAAAAAATATTTCCTTTATACCTAAAGCCCGCGTCATATTCAGGTAACTTTGTAAATTAGAGTTATATGAATATGAAAACTACATTCTGAAAAGAACTGTTTTATAATAACAGTAGGTAAATCAAAAATAGAAAAATATATAAAATACACACAGACACTACATGCGGTGCAACAATATCGAAATCACGGATCAGCACCAATACTAAATTTTAGAGCCAAAAACATATTTTTTTTTTGTTAAAAACTTTATTGTGCAGAGAGAAATTCAGAGAACGTAGTTCAAAGTATCCTAATACCTGTGGGTAGAGTATAAAGTTTTAGACGCGAATCATAGAGTCCTCACTTCATTAATGGTAATCTTATAATTAAAATGTTTGGAAAAAGTTAGAATGGGAAGTAATCGAAACTGAGGTACATGGGCCGGACCCTGCTTGCATCTTACTGTTAGAGGGCTAATTTAAATTGTAGATATAACGACTGTAATATTCCAAACATCTCGCTTAATATGAATAAATATATAATCTATTTAATAAGAGTTATAACACTTTTTAGCTTGTGAATATAATTATTTGTATAAATATTGTATATAATATAGTAATATATAATGAACATAATAAACCACGTTTTTCTATTCCTAATTCTACTAGGCCCCTATTCTCCAATTAAAGAGAAAGATCACTAGTTAAGAATCGTGCGTGTGGCGAAAAGTTCATGTCGTAAACTTTTCGGATTCGTATAGATCTATAGAGAAGCATGCATAGACCTATGATTACTAACTTAGATCTATGTTTATTTTTTCTTGGGCGACTATTATTCACCTTATTTTTTCATGTTATCCATGTACTTCATTTTGTAAGTGACAGAAAAAAGCTGGGTACAACTAGAATTATTTTTTATGAAATTGCTGGGGTAGTTCTAATAAGCGAAACTGAAGAAAATGCAGCAAGGGTTCCAAGCAGATTCGTTGTGAGAGAGACCAACGCGTGCTGTTAAATCTACATATTACAAATAAAAAATAGAACTATATAAATTATGATAAAATACCTATTTCAATTAAAATATTCAAAAATACATTTACATCATCTTCAATCTAATTAAAATATAGAAAATGTACCACGCAACGAACAAATCCCTAAAGTTAAGTATAATCTATAATGAAGTTATGACACATAAAACATTTTATCACTCTGTGCTACAATTGTTACAGGACTGCATGGTTTCCCATTTACTACCGAGGACCAAAAGAATTAAGAAAAGTTATATTATCTAAATAATGTACCCTACTTTAAAATACTATATTAATAATAACTTCGTTTATTTAACCCTGTATATATAGGTACACATGTATTTGCATAGAAACAATAATAATACCATAATAAAACAATAACGCAGCGAAAAATCTCAGAACGTAGTTTGGCTTATATGCAACCACTTAGTTCGAACTGTCAGATCGCCCTTGTAAGTTCGTTCATATAAATCAGTGGTTCTCAACGTGGGCGGTAGCGCCCACCAGTGGGCGTTGTTTTAATTACTGTGTGTTAACTAGTCCATAATCCATAGTCGTAGTCTATGACGTGTCCCTTCGCGATTTTCTGCAGTGGGCGCTGGGATCTATACAAAATCCAGTAAGTGGGCGCTAGGCGAAAAAAAAAGGTTGAGAACCACTGATATAAATAATTCTTTATTCAAATCAACATCTAAGATCGTTTGTCTCATACATGTAAACGGTTTCTAGAATAGGACTTATTCAAGGTCACCTTAGTGTGAACTACTTTAGCTTGATCTTAATGTGCATGTAAAATTGGTAAATTTTATGTATTACAAAACAACATTATATCTGTTGGAAAATCTTTAATAAGGAAGTTTTGTTGGCATCCAATTCACGAACGTGACTAACAATATGACCAAAGTATAGCGTGCAGTGGAGTAATCGGATATTTTATGTGTTATGTAATGGAAATAGAGTGAGGAGAACGCGCTTCGTTTTATTTTTCAATTAAAACAGGAAACGTGATTATGCATTTTCACATTAACATTGTCTACAGATCCAGGAATGTGCTATGTATTGCAATATTGCTGGATTATTACTTCTCACTCCAACACATCATACGCTTGTGTTCGTTATCATATTACGTGTGATGAAATTTACGAAGACATCGTATTTTACAAAAAAAAGTACAATGCATAAAATACTTTAAGCAAGAGGTTACATAAATTGCTATAATTTAATATGGAATGAAGTTACCTGCGAAGTATTCATGAGATAGAATAAATATTTAAATAAAAATCATTTGTTCATGTTGAAACATTACACAATATTAGAAAATATACATATGTACATCTAAGAATGTAGGCAACCGTCAGCACTAGACTTAAATATTATACATATATTATAAAAATATTGTATATAGTGTACGTATTTAAAATACCATAAACTACTTTTTACTTAAAAAAACAGAACGAGAATATTTGACTCTCCATTTTTACATTATAGAGACGTACAAGGAATGTGCTGAGTTGCAATATTACCACTATTACAAGCTGCTCTTCTAAGGCATAATATATATAATACATATTGCTGTGGAAAAAGGGGATGAAAAACTGTGCGTGAGTGCGTTGACCCCTTCGTCCAAGTCAGCTGTTTCAAGAAGATTTTTAAAAGACACTAAATTTTTCGTAAAAGTTAAGTTAGTATTAAGTTACTTTGAAACATGTTGAAAAATTCTTATTAATATCTTTTTTAGTTTTGTTTTACCGCTATGTAATTTTCAGTTAGCTCAGTTTCTTGTTTTATATGTTTGTTTGCCTGGTTTAAGTCATGTCACCGTGTAAGATCGCCGCTGTTGCGTGCGCTTCTCTTGGGCCGGCGATTGCTCGCTTGCGGGAGAGAGAAGGGAGTGTACCAGGTGACTCTGCCGAGGTGAGTTCTTTTTCCTGAGCGCTGTAAATTTATGTCGATTGAAGACATTTTTGTTTCCGCGTGTCATTTTGATTTTTACAAATCTGACCTTAGTAGAGGCATCTTACACTCAATTCACTTAATTTTCTTTGTATAATATTTGGAATTCCAAATAGTTAGTTATGGCTGATTTAATTTTACTTTTTGAGAGTTCATTTTTTTTTTTTTTATTTGATATTTAATTAATTTTTGATTCATTCTTTTCCCTTTTCATTTAGATTTGTTAGTAGTTCACTGTTTTGAAGGTATTTTTACCTTGCTTTTTAATAGCTGATTACAATTGAGCAGTTTTAAGTATTTAAGGTTAAAGACGTTCACCTGAGAACGCCTTTTTTTTTGCGATTTACACGTGGTGTATAAAATTTTATATTTCTAAATATTCTTAATTTTGTTATTTTCACGTTAAATATAGGGAGTTTTCTTTTAAGCCTGGATTTTAATTAATCTAAGGTTTTAAATTTCTTCCTATTTGCAATTTTTTTTATTATTAAAGTTCGAATTAAGTTCAAAATTCAAAATTTGTTGTTTTAATTTGTTTCCCCAAATCGTGGTAAATTTTTCACCCACTTTCAGTTTCTTAAGGTTTACCTTCAGAAGGTGACCACTGGGATTTTGAATCCCATGCTCTTCAAGCAATTTTTACTCGATTTTAGAGTTGGCGCTCAACTTAATAATTAATTTCAGACTTTTGGTCACAAGCATTAATTTAATTTTATATAATTCACATTTTCATAATTATCTCAGCATAATTATTTGGCAATCCCAACGTGTGGCCACGATTCATTGTTGTTTTGATTCTTTTTGGCCACGATTTGCTTTGTAATTTTCCCTGCACGAGGTATCGTGAATTTTTCAACTGTTTCGGGGAAACTAATACCTGTTGTGTTTAAATAAATTTTGAAAATCGTCGAAATGTCCGGAGAGAACCAAGCACAGGACAAATTGTTCGTCCCAGAAGGAACCTGGAGGGAGCAATCCAGGTACAGGAGCGAGGAATCTGTGGCAACCGTGCTAAACAAGACGTATTCGGAGGATTCATTTCCTGAGGAAAAGGAGAGCAAACAGATGGAGCTTCCACAAGCACCTTTGACGGATGTGAGGGAGTCCCACATCGAGACGTTGGAACGGGGTGAGACGGAAAACTCTGAGGAAAGTATAGGAATGAAAGATGTGATGATGATGTTTAATGAGATTATGAATGTAACAAAAGGGATACAGAGACAGATTGATGAGATAAGGAGTGATTTTAGATCAGAAATCATAAGAGTAGATGAAAACGTTAAGAAAGTAGAGAATAAAGTATTAGATAATACAATAAGATCAACAGCTAATGAAATATCAATTAAACATTGTCAGAAAGAGATAAAAGGAATGAAAAATAAATGGGATGAGAGAGAATATGTGGTTGAAGAAAGAGTCAGAAAAATAGAATGCGAAGTGAAGGAAAAGATTGCTGAGAGTGTGGAAAGAGCAGAAGAACAAATAAACAGAAAAATTTCATCAATTCAAGAAATTCCCAATGTCAATCAGTTTGGCAACAGTATTTTGTCAATGCCTGTTCAAATGGAACAGTTACCGAAATTTTTTGGTTCGGTAACGCCCAATCCAATGGCGTTTCTAAGAAATTTGAACGAATTTTTAGAATCCGTACCGGGAGAAAGAAACAAGCTGCGGATCGCCCGCAACGCCATGAAGGATGAAGCGAGATCCTGGTTTGACTTCGTCGCAGATACGATCAATTCCTGGGACCACTTCCAAGATGTATTTCAACGACAATACTGGAGTCAAGCGATTCAACAAAGGGTGAGAACAAATTTATTCTTAGGTTCTTATAATAAGTGCGGATTAGATAGTAGAGAAGTCTATGTCATAAAGAAAATCAATATTCTCAAATTTTTAACACCACCCGTTTTGGAATCTGATTTGATCACGCAATTATCCAGGCATTTTGAGCCTGAGGTCACTCAAGCCATTGCGATGCAAAATATAACCTCTGTTAGTCAATTGTTGGAACTAATGAAGAGATTAGATCAAGCGGAACAATGCAAGGTAAATCCTAGCAAATCGCGAAGTCCTGAAGGCCATGTCAACCACAATCAGGCAACTGGCAGTTCGAGTAATGATGGTTTTAACCGTCAACAGTATTCGCGAGCTAATGTAAATCCGAGACCAGCTCCCTATTTCAACAGGAGACAGTCTTTCACTCCTAGAAATGGTGGACGTCAGAGTCCAAATTCAAACAATCAGAATGTGCCTCAGGTATCCACAACGCACCAAAATGACCGTCACGATGTCCAGACAAGGTCAAACGTCAATCAAGTGGCTTCCCCACAAAATCAGAATTCAATTAAGTCAGCTGACAAAGTTTTGCCTAGAGATTCTGTGCAGTGGAATTCAAATCGCTACGTTAATCAAATTCAAACAAATCAGATATCAAACAGCACTGGCGCAATTCACAAAGACACTAGGTCTAATTTAAATGAGCAAAAGGTTCAAACAAAGCCGAAAGAACTACTCGATGAAGCTCGTGGGCAGGATTTTTAGAAAATCCAACCAAAAAGAAAGAATTGTACACCATTTTACAAAATGATTTAAGATCAATCAATTCAGATTTGCCACATGTAAATGCAATGTTTGGAAAGAATGTTTTAAGATGTTTAGTAGATACGGGAAGTGAGGTTTCAATTTTAGACGAAGAGAAAGTAAAAATGCTAGAGAAAGAAAAAGTAGGGAAATTCATTCCAACTCGAAAAATTACAATTATTACTGCTACAAAAAAGATAATTGCTGCCATCAACAGAGTTTTTGTCGTAGAATTCAAATTACAAAATTCAACTTTTCTGGGAGAGTTTATTTCATTAAAAGGTTTAAAAAGAGATGGAATTATTGGGATTGATTTGTTAGACAAGATGAGAGCGGTGGTAGATGTTGATAAGAGACTAATTCAGATAGGAGAGGAGAGAGTTAATTGGTGTGATGAGACTCCTAATGAGGAGAAAATTGTTAATTGTTTAAGAAAAGAGAAAGAAAATGTGAATTTAGAGTTATTGAAAAGTGATTGTTTGGAAAACGATATACAGGGTAGTGAATTAGTTGATGAGGTTAAAGAAGAAGAAGTTGTTGATGAAGTAGTAGAGTTAGAAGCAAACAATTCCCAGATTGAATTCCCAGATGATTTAAATGAATTTAAGATTGATTGTGATGAAAAGTTTGAATTTAAAGTCAAAGAAATTTTAAAACAGTACATTTCTCTAGTTGATAAATTCCCGAGTTTAGCAGTTGGTTATGAACATTCTTTAGAAGTAGATGAATCGAAACCTTTCAAAATCAAGAACTATCCAATTCCCAAAAACATGCAAGAAAAAGTCAGAGTTGAGGTATCCCAAATGCTTCAAGATGGGATAATTGAACGTGGAAGAACAAGGTACGTCAATCCTTTAGTCGTCGTCCAAAAGAAGAATGGAGACATCCGTTTGTGTCTTGATGCCCGACGTCTGAATGAACGCACACGACCGCAGTTCGAAACTCCAGTCACGGTTGAAACATTGTTGGCAAGGTGTACAAATGCGAATTATTTTACAAAGCTAGATTTAAAGAGCTCTTTTTGGTTGGTACCGTTGAACAAAGAATCTAGAAAGTTTTGTGGATTTATGGTTGATGGAAATGTGTATCAGTTTAAGGTTGTTCCTTATGGTTTAAGTAGTTCGGCTGCCGCGTTGATACGGGCAATGCAACAGATTTTAGAACCATACAATTCGTTTGTAGCTCATTACATTGATGATATTTTAATTTTTAGTCAGAGTTTAGATGAACATTTAGTGCATTTGCGCAAAGTTATTGAAGTTTTAGCAAGAAATGGTTTAAAAGTGAATTTAGGAAAATGTGAGTTTGTAAAGCATGAAGTAAAGTTTTTAGGATATGATTTAACAGAGAATTATGTCAGAGTAGATGAATCTAGGCTAGACGTCATAAAAAAGTACCCTAGACCTAGCAACATAAAGTTATTAAGAGGTTTTCTTGGTGTAGTCAACTACTACAAAAGGTTTGTTCCAAGATTAGCACACATCAGTGCACCTTTATTTGAATTGTTAAGAAAGAATGAAAAGTTCACATGGACAAAAGAAAGATTAGAAGCATTTGAAAATGTAAAGTCAGAATTTCATCGTTCATTATGTTTATTATTGCCAGATTTTAGTAAAGAGTTTTTGTTACGTGTCGATGCCAGTGATACAGCCATCAGTAGTGTTTTGATTCAAATTGGTAGAAATGGAGAAGAACCAATTTGTTTTGTCTCCAGAATTTTGAAAAATTATGAGTTAAGGTACACTGTATCGGAAAAGGAAATGCTTGCTGTAGTTCATGCAGTGAGCAAGTTAAGATTTTATTTACTAGGAAAGAAATTCATAATTGAGTCAGATCATGCTGCATTAACATCTTTAATGTCAACTCGGTTCTCAAACAACCGAATTTATCGATGGTCTTTATTATTATCAGAATATGTTTTTGAGATAAGACACATAAGAGGAGATTTGAATGTAACAGCTGATGCTATATCTCGTATGCACAATCTGAAGAGCCATTTCAACCACGTTGAGGTAAACACATACAACATGTATGAAGCCGAGGGGTTATTTGACTTTGTCAGGATCAATAAGGTGCAGCAAGATGATTGTTTCGTTCAGATACGAGAGGCATTAGTCCACCGGGATGAGTACAAGGAGTTTGTCATCCGAGATGGGATTCTGATGAAGCGGATCCGAGATCAGTTCAACGTTGTACTCACCGAGGTTTTCGCACGTCAGGCGATGGAAGAAATACATCAAACCCTGGGACACATCGGAGGACACAAACTTTGGCTCACCTTTCGAGAAGCTTTCTTCGCCAAAAGGGACAAAACAATTGCCAAGTCAATCGTCCGCACATGTCTTCAGTGTCAACTTGGAAAAACCAAGAACCGCACGTGCCAAAACGTCATCAAAAGCATAGTTGTAGAGAACAAACTCGACCTCGTCGCCGTCGACTTTCTTGGAAATCTCATACCTGGACATTATGGCTACCGCAACATTTTCGTCATGGTAGATGTTTTCACCAAATACGTAAGACTCTTTCCCACCAGATATTACAACACTGATACAGCAGTCCGTTGTATTGACAATTTTATACGAAATCAAGGAAAAATGCGCCGCATTCTTGCTGACAATGCCACTTATTTTAACACGCATCGTTTTGTTGACGCCATGAATGAGCGTGATGTTTGTGTTTCTTTCTGTTCTATACGTCATCCTTGTGGGAATCCTTGCGAGAGATACATCCAGGAAGTCGTCAAGTTTCTCAGGATGCAAACCCATCAACGCCATCCTGATTGGGTCCGCCACGTCCAAAACATCGAAAATTGGATAAACAACACTCCCAACACCACCACGGAGGAGTGCCCATACACTTTAATGTATGGAAGGTTGCCTAGTCGCCCGTGGAACCTTCTCGAGGAGGATGTATACGTGGAGGCACGTACAGAGGAAGCCAGAAGGAAGATTCAACAAAGGGGACAACGTTATGTCCGCCAAGAAAATGCCAAGATCACCAAGCGTACCCGGTTCTATGTCGGCGACCAAGTCCTGGTGCGTCGATATCGGTTGGGAAGACGTGACCAGCAAACCTGCCAAAAGCTGGAACTTCCGTTTGTTGGACCGTACAGAGTGGCCCGTGTGTTTGATGGGGTCACCTACGAACTGCACACTTTGGACGGTACCCAGAACAAAGGTCGGTACCACATCTCTGCCCTCCAGAACTTTCACCACGACCCCGGGTAGTTCGCCGCCCGGAAGTGACGTTTTCACCCCTGTGTGCGGAGACAGGATTTTAATTTTTTTTATTTTTCGTTGTTCGGACTGTCAATTTTTGTTTTTTCTTTTGTGTGCGTGCGATTTTAAAAGCAAAACAATGACACTTTTCAAGTGCAATTTTTTTCTTTTATAATCGGGATATGTGCTGTGGAAAAAGGGGATGAAAAACTGTGCGTGAGTGCGTTGACCCCTTCGTCCAAGTCAGCTGTTTCAAGAAGATTTTTAAAAGACACTAAATTTTTCGTAAAAGTTAAGTTAGTATTAAGTTACTTTGAAACATGTTGAAAAATTCTTATTAATATCTTTTTTAGTTTTGTTTTACCGCTATGTAATTTTCAGTTAGCTCAGTTTCTTGTTTTATATGTTTGTTTGCCTGGTTTAAGTCATGTCACCGTGTAAGATCGCCGCTGTTGCGTGCGCTTCTCTTGGGCCGGCGATTGCTCGCTTGCGGGAGAGAGAAGGGAGTGTACCAGGTGACTCTGCCGAGGTGAGTTCTTTTTCCTGAGCGCTGTAAATTTATGTCGATTGAAGACATTTTTGTTTCCGCGTGTCATTTTGATTTTTACAAATCTGACCTTAGTAGAGGCATCTTACACTCAATTCACTTAATTTTCTTTGTATAATATTTGGAATTCCAAATAGTTAGTTATGGCTGATTTAATTTTACTTTTTGAGAGTTCATTTTTTTTTTTTTTATTTGATATTTAATTAATTTTTGATTCATTCTTTTCCCTTTTCATTTAGATTTGTTAGTAGTTCACTGTTTTGAAGGTATTTTTACCTTGCTTTTTAATAGCTGATTACAATTGAGCAGTTTTAAGTATTTAAGGTTAAAGACGTTCACCTGAGAACGCCTTTTTTTTTTGCGATTTACACGTGGTGTATAAAATTTTATATTTCTAAATATTCTTAATTTTGTTATTTTCACGTTAAATATAGGGAGTTTTCTTTTAAGCCTGGATTTTAATTAATCTAAGGTTTTAAATTTCTTCCTATTTGCAATTTTTTTTATTATTAAAGTTCGAATTAAGTTCAAAATTCAAAATTTGTTGTTTTAATTTGTTTCCCCAAATCGTGGTAAATTTTTCACCCACTTTCAGTTTCTTAAGGTTTACCTTCAGAAGGTGACCACTGGGATTTTGAATCCCATGCTCTTCAAGCAATTTTTACTCGATTTTAGAGTTGGCGCTCAACTTAATAATTAATTTCAGACTTTTGGTCACAAGCATTAATTTAATTTTATATAATTCACATTTTCATAATTATCTCAGCAATAGGTATGTATGTTTTTAAAGTATGAATTAGAATTGAATTTTTAATGTTAGCTTCGGGCCTTTCCCGTGTACTCTTATCGCTTCATTCTTATTTATAGATAACTTATTAAATTAAAAGAAACCTATCCTTTAGTAATATAATTCCACATTTTTCATACTAAATTATTTTACCAATTATTACTTTTCATTTAAAACCGGAACGAGAATACCTGACTAATACATATTATGTGCTACATATCTATAATACAAATAATAAATACATACATACAAATCTAACAATCACATACGCTAGCCTACTATGCCTATTTATCTCTTTCTCTCTCTAACATCTATCATTTACGTTTCTCTCTCACTAGACGTTAGATAGTAAAAATTGTTGAACGTTCTAACAAAGAGGTTACATAGATTGGTACAATTGTATTCGAGCCAGAAGTAGACTACGTTTTCAAAGTTTTTACATTATGGATTTAAATCAAACATAATAATATCATACATCATACATCAATACATCCAATAATATCCAACAAATTCGGAACATCATGATAAGCGTTATACCTACCTTATTTTAATCCTTTCTCAAAAATCGTTCTTATTTACTTATAGAAAAATTGCTTTCTTTTATTCTATGGAATAGACACTTTTAGCTCATTTTTCTTTTACCATTAAGCTACTTTAAAACATTTAATGATGAGGAATTCTAGAACTTTAGAACAAATAAAACACTTGGTATGTTTTTATTTTTAATATATTTTTAAAGCTTATGGACCACACTATCACCACTCTATCACTAATATGGGTGTGAACCCTGGGCGGGTGTGGGCACCGCGCCACCAATTAATATTATCGTAGGCATGTGCTACAAAATGTTTAAATTACAAAATGAATTTTTAAATTAAATGACTTCTCGTAGCGGGGAAGGTAAATGTTGCTGCAAGCAGGCTTTTATGATTTGATTTTCATCTAAAACAGAACACTTACAATACTATATAACACTTGTGAAGTTACGTCTTACGCGTTATAAATACATGAAAAACTAAGGAGTAATTCATCGGAATATAAGGCTTATATAATTATCTGAAAACAGCAATGTAGGTGATAGATGATATATGTAACGAAACTCCACGCGCCAGTATTCTCGGAGTTTCTTGTGGCGGTCTTGTAAAGTTAGCAAATAATAATATCTAAGGTATGAAATTAACACATGTCGCTCGCAAAAGTCATCATTTGAAACATTTGACACATGAGACAGCATGATAATGAATAGTCACTCATATTTGTAGAATACCGTTTAGTACTGTTAGCCGTAATGCACCACAAAAATGTCATTATTTTTAATATTTAACACAGTATTTTGGTTTACATTAGCAGGTAATTTTAGGAAACGGTTTTTCTTTAAATGATTGATTGCAATCAATCACAACAGGCACTAAATGTTCATTATTTCGTGGGTATAAACACGGTTTTACGTCATTCCTGTCATTGTACGAGCATTGAAACGGTGCATACATTTATATAAAACGGCCCATCGTTTCTCTTTTTGCTAAAATCGGCATTGATGTTGTCATATGGATATACATCAGAATTTAAATATAGTTTAATATTTGCTAAATTACAATTATCAAACCGACTTATAAAAAATAAAGATGGTATCACGCGTTACTCTACTTTTTCTTTTAAACAAAGTAAAATGGCAGATTCTCTGAACAGGTAAGTGTTCCTATATCTATCTGTTGCAAATTAAATAGATTATTGTATGTATCATTACATATAATACGACTTTTTAGTCTTATAACACTAATGTCTCTATACTGGCTAGCTTCAATTTCATGATTGGGGCTGTAACCTTCCCTATAAATAAGCAACGCTACATCTCATTTATTAAAGATAATCTAATTAAATTTAGATTTATTAACATATACATACCACCCCATGTTCTCACGAATGCGTTATAACATTTCTCTATTTTTATTTGGGTGTGTCTCACTCCATTGAGCACGCCCTTTTGCTATCGCTATATATATATATATCGCTATAATTGCTGGTATAAATGATAAGTTAGCAAAATTATTAGCTATTAGTGCTCCAGATGATACACAAGATTTCATGAGAAAGATTAAAAATTATGAAAGTACAGGTGTATTTTTTTGTAGTGGCGATACTACAAAAAAATACACCTGTACTTTCATAATTTTTAATCTTTCTCATGAAATCTTGTGTATCATCTGGAGCACTAATAGCTAATAATTTTGCTAACTTTATCATTTATACCAGCAATTATATATGTAAGTACGCTTCTAGTTGAAATATTATTACCTTTGCTGGCAATGACTATCATCTGATATATGTACTAAGTTTTCATGTGACCCGTCGAATTTATTACGGCGCATTAGATCAAAATGTATATTCCACTCTTCAATAACAGTACCAAAATCATCTAGTCGTTCTCTAAATCCAGTTTGCAATTTTATCTTACACACCTTCAAACCACAGTATAGAAGTTCCACATAATTTTGTAACAGTTTGAATAATATCGTAGTGTCCCATATAAAAATGTCAGCCATGTTCTAAAATTGTCGTACCCACTGTGTATAGCTGTTAATATATGTATATATATAATAATATAATATGGTTTCTAGCTTAGGGGCACCATATTTTCTATTGTTTCAATGCGCAAGCGGTTCCGTTCGTCAGTTCATTGTGCAACCATTAATGAAAACACGCGTTCCACCATCGAATTATGGCCAGGAATACTAAAAATATATTGACATATCTTCTTCAATTCGGTAAGTTTATGTGATATCTCAGCGTCAACATTTTTAGCCATCTCTCACTCACACTTTTAGTTTTCCATTCTTCACTTCCTATATGTTTTTCTACAATTTCCTTTAAGTGAACAAACTCAGGAAAACAGTCGTCCCCGTTAGAGGCTCCTTTCTCATTCAAATATACAACGTTCTCTTCTATATTAATCTATTCCGGAGCCTTGTTTAAAGCCATCCAATAGAATGACTTGGAATGATACAATCGTTTTGCCTATTTCTCAATGTAGTCGATAGCAGTCTTCTAGAACCTTTCAACTTCCTTTTGAAAGTTTCTTAAGTCGTTCTCTAGTTTGGGGTTTGTCTTTTTTAGATCATTTATTAGCTGTTTAACCATTATGTTCCTTGATTTCAAGGGCAGTAATTTCGGATTTTTTCATTTTTAGTGTGTGCTTATGAAACAGAAAAGCCCGCGCCATGTATAAAAGAAAAATATATCTTTGCCATAGGATTTCTAAAACATTCAATCAATATATCCGGTGCATTTGGTTCATTATCAAAGAACTCTTTCAGTGCTTCCCGCATTTTTAAAATTCTGTCAATGGCCGGGGTTAGGGGAAGCTACCTAGTACGTAAATGGGATAACACTGTCTGGAATGAGATCTACACATATTCGCAAAAACTTTTAAGCCTCTCCGTTCTGACGATATAGATTGAGAAATATTTACAAATCTTAATGCCAATTATTTCACAATCAATCGTTAATGTATCCGCGCCGATGAGGTAGAGTTATGCAATATATGAACACGACAATCAAAACCCTCTATTTCTCTATGAAGTTCCATTTTTAATTTGTAAAAGACATTGTACAGCCCTCTTCTTTCAGCTCCACCAAAATTTGTACTTGTGTTGTCACGACAGAACGCCACTAACTTCCCCGAGGAAATATTTAAGTCTTTTAATGATTTTAAACAATTTAAAATAGTATCCGAATTTTTATCTGGTAAAGCTTGCAGTCTTAATTATTTTGTTTGTATACCTTTTTTCACGTCTAAGAAATTCTACTTTGTGGTTGCTCGCATCGGTATCGATACCATAAAACGAGACAGATTCCAAATTCGATATGCAGTAAGCCACAGAATACGGCTCAAAATATATTTGATGATAGCGTTTGCTTTCGTTCTAGCTGTAGATTGTTTGGCTATTTTCGAATCTAAATATCTCAAGGAATGTAATTTACTCAAACAGTCAAGGATTTAAACGATTAGTGATGGTTGATTATTTTATATGCCGTTATTAATTCAGCTGCACATACCAACATATGTTCATTTGAATCATCTTTGATATATTGCTTGCGCAATGGCAATAACTTTAACATGTAAGTTGATATACGTATAATTCTCTAAAACGTCGGGATATTTTCTATGTCGTCGGGACACCACTCTCAATAACGGTGACATGTCCCGACGTATCAGGACGAATGGCAACCCTATTCTAGCATCAAATTCAGAAATTACTTGGCTATTACTATTATAATTGTATGCGTGTACTTGTATTGTTTAATGTTCTTCCTCTCTCCAATAATTCACTTCTGTATTTAATAATTCTCGTCTCGCAATTAGCAATTCTCTTTTCCTGTCTAACGTCATTTCGTAAGGGCATACACGGTTCTCTCCCTGTCATATCCGTATTTCCCGTTCAATTTATTAATTCCTCGACCGTTGTACTTGTATTTTCGTATTCATTCCCATCAGATTCACCCATTGTCTCTTCTAAGGTTCACACAGTACAATCAAAGGGTATATTTCCCACTCATTGTCAGGTTTGTCAAGTACACAACAAAATGTTTTTCACGAAGAACGAAATGTTGTCGCCGTAGTCGCGACCCATTTTCAAATAAACAACACTCAAGACAATAAAAATAACTCACAACAAAACCAATTTGACGTTCTATGAAGCTTCTGCATTTCCGCGCCGCGCAACGCGCAACTTTAGCCGTTTTTTTTCACAACGCACGCTTGTTCACCGACACCGCATAAAGACAGCTCGGCGAACAGAGATCTGCTCGATGGGGCCACTGCAAACATTATTCCTAAAGATGTCGCTCTTAATTTTTAAACTGCACAATAACTGTCAGTATTTGCACAGAAACACAGAGGTCGCTAGAAGGAAAAACTATTTTAAATAATATTTCTTTCTGCGCATATCCGATACCATATACCATAGATAATGGTATTATCGATGGGTATGTTCCATATACTGTTTTGAGGCCGTAATGAGCCATCTATAGATGTGTTATGAAAGCTTATGAGGAACCGCGGGCTTCTTAAACGGTATACTAGAGCATACTAAAGTTAAAAATTGTAATTATCAGAGAATCTACGTTGAGTGCGGTTTCCCATATTAGGTATATGGGAAACTGCACGCAACGTAGACTCCCCGATGACGAAGGCAAAGAGAATCGATTTACCGCTTACACTATTGGAAGAAGTTGGAGTTTGTTTTCTGTATACTTTGAAGAGTAATATGCTGTTTTTAAAACTTCTCACAAAAGTGTGTGTGGTAAAAAGATTTGAAGGTATAAAATGGAAATAATACACATACATTTTTTTTTTCGTGTTTAATTATAACTACCAACATATATATAAATTAAATCGTGCATATATAAAGTTATTAAAATACACTACATTTAGCAATTAGAAAATAAATTGTGTACGTTAAGCATTTACTAAAATAATTCCTGTGTGCTGCAATATATTTTCGCAATAATAATAAAGTAAAGTATATACATATACTTCTACATTTGAAGATACAATTCCAAAAATACGTTATGGGCATTATGCATTTGTGAAAAATGGGTTTTATTATTATTTTTAAAAGTCTTCAAGATTATTTAACCGGTGTGTATTTCTTATGATATTTTTCTTTTCTTTGTGTCTTCCGGTTTAGTAAATAATACAAATGGTCTTTTACGTTTCAGAAATTATATTATTTCCTTTTTCATACTCCATCATATACCTAATTATTTCCATTTTTTCACCTTTGCTGTGTTGTCAAAGTAATTTTTAATAACATTTAGTATTCAAAATTTTAAAAGACATTAATACATATTACAAATCGACAAACAAACATATACTCTTGTATATGTTTGTTTAAAAAAAATTACTTTGACAACAACGAAAAGGTGAAAAAATGGAAATAATTAAATGATGGAGTATGAAAAAGGAAAAAATATAATTTCCGAAACGTAAAAGAACATTTGTATTAATAACTAAACCGGAAGACCCAAAGAAAAGAAAAATATTATTTATAGACGTTATTTAAACTATTTTCTATTTTTATACTCCCTTCGTTTGTTCGCATAAATTCTGGCTTGTTGAAATATAACATCGTTTCTGTTTTGCCTGTCATCCTGTCCTCGCATTCCTCTATTTAAACCTACGCACCAATTGTGGCACACAAACTTAATAAAATAATTTAGTATGATGTTTTTAATGTCTTCGCGGTGACCACATGAATTGCTGTAAGGATAACACACATGTTCATCAATAAAAGATATAATGTGCAATGCCTTAGCTTGGCAAACTACGTGTGGTAAAAGGGCCCGAGTAAAATTATAAAGTTTGCACATGTACTGCATAAATATTGGCGTGCAATATTTCATTTTCATTGGAATGCCATTTGAAGATTCCTTTTCAACAACAAGATCATGCCATTCAAAAATTTGATCTTTACAAAATATTTGACTTTTACAATCTTCACACTGCGATAATTTCTTTATATTTCTGGTTATAAACCCACTCACATAACCGATCCTAACTTTATCAGTATAAGATTTGTTGTCACTTACACAAATACTTCTGTTGACAAATGCAACCATGCAACGAATTGCCTATACACTGCTATACACACGCTAAATGCAAAGCAACCGTCGATAAGAAAGGGTAAGAAAGGTGGTCAACACCTTTCTTACCCGCGACGCGCGTCATGATCCCAGGCGTCATCTATTGATGCGTTATAGAACTAAAAACCCGGTTTCAGTAGCTGCCATTTAACATAACCACCCATGCCATATACTATCTAGTCGACTAATAATGAATACTACAACAATGGCAATAACCATTGCTTGTACACTCATTTCAATGATTCAACAATAAAGGAAACTGTAGTCTCGCTGTCACGACAATGCGCCGCGAACTCTGTTTGGTTATAGCTGAACACGTCGGTTGCAGATCCCTTCTGATCTCCAAAAACAATTTAATCCTTACATTGGTAATTAGGTTTGGATTTGTTTAAAAGTTATAAAAATTACTCTTTTTCCAAATTTACATTTCGCCTTGCACGCTTATTAAGCGACATTAAAAGCCCAAAACAGTACGTTACCGAGAACAATATGTCTACAATCATTCGTATAAATCCAGATATATTCCAATGTTAATCCACCTTTTGAAAGTATATACAAAAGGAAAACTATCGGTTCTAATAGTGCATTGTCGCTTAGTGTTGAGACTTACGCGGTCGTGAACGCCGAGCTATAAAAGAGCATTCAGTGACTCAGGAACCAAGGTGACAGTAAACAACTCTCTGCGTTCATAAGAACGCTCGAGTATCTCACGAACGCGAACGATCGAACGAGCTGAAACGGGCGGCGTTCACTTACGGTAGGAGCAAGAGCCGTCATATATAGTCGACGTTCACTCGCTCACGTGTTCACGACCGCAATGCAAAATAGGACCGCAGGCGAAATGCGAACGAAAGTAGCAAATGCGAAATAATATAGCACATACTTCTATTACATATAAATTGTGCGTCAAAAATATGTTTCTTCTATATGTACCTATACTTAATTTAATAAGCGTGAGGGGTTTTCATTTTCATTCTAGATTTACCGTTTTGGTTTGATTACTATTATTTATGTATTTATCATTATTCTTTTTTTTTTGTATAGAGTGCTTTCAGTATAAATTCTACTTTTATTTTGCGTTCCGGATTTTTTTTACCCTTTTCTAAGCTTTTCTTCGCTGTATAATGCCATTTGATCCTGCCTTTTGGATTGAATTTGAATAACATAAACAAAATAAGTATTTATTCGTATAAATAAACAAATAATAATAAAGTGAAATAAGTGCCACAAACAAAATAAATCCATAAATAAACAAGTAAAATTCTAAACAATGAATACAAAGTAAATTATATGATAGGTACATTTGGGGATTTCTGCAGCACTAATGTATAACAATCACCAAAGTGT
This sequence comes from Cetonia aurata, assembly GCA_949128085.1. Classification (NCBI taxonomy): domain Eukaryota; kingdom Metazoa; phylum Arthropoda; class Insecta; order Coleoptera; family Scarabaeidae; genus Cetonia; species Cetonia aurata. The sequence goes on from OX421884.1 coordinate 35,712,006, forward strand.
TTGCACGTGCAGGTATTTTTATGCATATTTTCATTTTATGTAAAAACAAAACTGCTGTTTTTATGAAGCTCAAAATTTCATATTAAAATGTGCGTGTACAACAGCAGAGCCCTCAGTCACATTTATAAATTTAGTGTTTTCGGTCATTTTTGTTAATACGTATAATGTCACAAGCGGTGGTCTTTCTGTATTTTACAGAAGAAGAAAACGAGAAATTTAAATGCAATTTTTGTGGAAAAGTTTTATCTATTAAGAATAGAAGTGTCGGTAATTTAAAGAGACATTTAAAAAGCGTGCATCCTACAATTTATAGTAAAATATCACAATCAGGGGACAATTCGGAAGCAAGTACTTCAACCTCAAATAGTGAAGAACCAATAAGGCAATTATCTAAAGTTAAAAAAGATGAAATTCATTTTAGCCTGCTTTGTTTTATTGTAAAGAACTTTCTGCCCTTTAAAATTGTAGACAGCTTGGCTTTTAAAACTTTTGTGGAGAAGTTAAATAAGAATTATCAAATACCATGTCGAAAGACTATATCCAACGTTCTGCTCCCGGAGTATTACAAAGCAGAAAAGGTTAAACTACAATCACAATTAGCCAGCATTATTGCCTGTTGCATGACTTTTGATGGATGGACATCATTAGCAAATGAGAGTTTTTTTAGTGTAACAGTGCGTTTTATAGATGGAAATTCTATACTACAATCCAAATTACTTGACTGCTACTGCTACAACGACAGACATACCGCCCAAAATCTTAAAGACGAGCTACTGAAAATTATGAATGAGTGGCAAATTACACTAAAAGTTGTAGCAATAGTATCAGATAATGCTGCAAATATTGCTGCAGCAATGAGATTGCTTGATGGTGTAATTCACATCCGATGCTATGCACACACATTGAATTTAGTAGTGCAAGATGCATTAAAAGAGATTGCAACATTACATAAAAAAATAAAACATGTCGTCGAATTTTTTAAACGCAGTGCACAGGCTACTCATAAATTGAAAAATGTTCAAGTGGAGTCTGACAATCCACCGTTGCAATTAAAGCAAGACGTCGTAACACGGTGGAACTCCACCTTTGATATGTTTGAACGCATACTGCGTATTAAAAATGCAGTAAAACTAACCATCGAGACATATTACCCCCACATCGAATTTCTAACAGAGGCCGAGGAAGTTGCTTTAACCGATGTATGTAAGTTGTTAAAGGTTTTTAAGGAAATTACAGAGGAACTTAGTAGCGAAAAGCAAGTTACTATATCGAAAATTATTATTATTACTAATTTTGTTAAAAAATATTGTAAAAAGTATTTAGAGGATGTAACAAGTGATTCGAATAAACAAGCCGTGAACTTATGCAATAAACTAATGGATGGTATGAACAATAGAATTAATTTAAACAACCCAATTTATGGAGAGGCCATGTTATTAGATCCAAGATTCAAAAATTTTGGTTTCGACAGCGAAAGAGACTACATGGAAGTGAAAAATGGTTTGCTGCAACAACTTGCATCTTTAACAACTAACGCTACCCAAAACATAACATCACGGAACGAAAATTTACAGTCTGACTCAAGTTTAGTATGGAGCGACTTTGATGCCAATATATGGCAGTTTGTGGATGCATCAACATCGCAGGATACAACTAGTGAGGAGCTGGAACGATATATAAGAGAGCCCGTTATTAACCGAAAAGATGATCCACTTTTGTGGTGGAAGAAATACCGCAATATATATCCCAATTTGTATGAACTAGCGTTAAAGAAACTTTGCATAGTTGCAACGTCTGTCCCTAGCGAGCGGATCTTTTCAAAAACAGGGCAGATAGTTTCTCAAAGAAGAAACCAACTTTCAGGAAGCAAAGTGCGAGAAATTGTTTTCTTAAACACAAATTTATAGTACCTAACATATAATTTATTTTGTATTAATTGTTTAGAATTTTACTTGTTTATTTACACGAATAGATACTTATTTTGTTTCTGTTGCTTTATTTAATAATATATTTATCCACCAAATCAGATTTTGAAAAAGTTTATATATAATTGGCCGATTCGTATGTATGTATGTAACGACACCTTCTCGTTCAATTTTCAACATACTTCTAAATGCCCTAGAAAATTAATGAATGATGTGAGTAATTCAATATGGTGACTTGAAGGAGAATTAAATGAAAAATATACTCTAACAATTTTTACGTGTGAATATTACGAAGGAATCTGCGCGGAACCTTTTTTTAAGTTTTTTAAAAGTATATATGTATTTTTATGTTACAATTTATTGTGGAGATATTTCCTGTCCAAATTGTCGTGGGACACTCTGTATATATTCCTATCATTCGCTCATGCACTATCTCAGCCAAAACTCTTGACACAAATTTAGACAGGAATATAAATAAAGATAGGAATCTATGAAATATGCGAGCATAGTATAATAATAAGCAGCAGTCTTCTGATGCTAAGAAGATAGCAAATAAAATAAGATAACTAAATATTGCAGAACATATTGTTTAAGTTTACAGTTATTTCTTAAAAAATATGTTTCTCCGTAGCTCTTCTTCATTCCATTTTTATATTTTGCAGTTCTATATTTCAATTTATTCTTTAATGATCATTAAAAACTACACCAGCATTCTGATTAACACAAGGATGTTGATGTATGCAACCTATATAGCTGCAAATATTTCTTTAAATAGATGACATTTGACTAAATTGCTGCTATAAAGTTTCAAGATTCAGATTTCCAGAGAAGTTCGAGACATTCTAATAATAAGGTTCGCTTAAAAATAAAAATTAAGATTCTTTAAAATTAGTTAAATTATATATTATATTATTTGATAAATACTAATACGTATTTAACAAGCGATAAGCTAGAGAAACTCCATTTGTTCGCTTCGTATGTACATTCATTTATGCGTTATCGTTCTTTTGGGAGGAGCAGCGCGAGAGCAGTGAGCAGTGAGGAGTGAACGCAGATTAACGAACGAACGCATGAGTGAGAGAAGCCGTGAGTTCAGTATTAGTGACCGCAGCGGTCATAGGCGAGCGATGCACGCACTGGGAATGAACGAATTTACAAGTCTGCGTTCACTCACTCTTTCGGTTAGCTCTCCAAACGGCTTTCAAACAGAGGCCGGTGAATGAACGCAGCGTTCGTCTCAACACTATTGTCGCTGTTCTGTTTTGGTCATATGGTATATACGCTCGCCTAAACTATACTCAATAGCAGTATTACCAGATTTCGAAACGCGACCGCGCCAAACTTTGTTTATGAAAGCGCCAGAATGAGCCAAAATTAAATAGAGGCAGTTTTCTTTCTTTCTTAAATCGGCCCGGGCCGTCGCATTTGCCGGCCTAGCGCACCCAAGCCCGTCCTTTGGCCCGTCAGCCCGTGTTATTCACCGATTGTCCTTCCAAAAGTTTATCTTTCTTTAAGAAATCCGTATTAAAGGTTGCTTCAAAATAGCTGTCACCATTCCGTTCCCCTAGAACAAGATGTGCACTCGTCGAAGGGCGTTCTTCCCATCTATTTCTATGGTCTGTACACGTGCGGTGCAAAAAGAATATGTTGTCGGAGAAACGATCTCCGCAAAAAAGTGAAAAGCCATGTTATTTGTTTTGTAAAGTAGGTAATATTTAGTTATTAAAAATCAAGGTTAGTTAAGTAATACCACCAGTTGTAGCTAATAGATATTGTTATATATAACGTAATAAGACGTAAAATACCTAATTAATTTTATTGCCATGGATTATGAAATAAAAAAATAATATATAGATAAATATATAGGTATCAAAAAAATCAACGTTTTAAAAGGAACTAAATAAAATTCTAAGGTTTTCTAAAAAATTATAAATAAGTAAGTAACTTGTAAGTATCAATAGGACATCTTATAGTCTCTTGTAGATAAATACCTAACATAAACAAAATACCATTTTTATAATAAATATTTTAAGGCATTTAATTTGAATGCAAAAAAAACGTTGCCGAGAAGATAATAGATAATAGAGAAGAATACGACACTTTGAAACCAAAAAAGGCAACGGCTGTCTTTCCGATTTTAATAAGCGGCCGGTTGCAATACAAGCGGTAGTGAAACAATATTTAAGGGTAACTTTAAAAAAATCATATCTCGATTCTTCTAATGATCTGTTTATTTTTAAAATTTGTTGATAAAACACCCTGTATGTTGAACATTAATTTAGGGTCTGTTATAAGGGTTATATGTAATACAAATCAGGCGCGGCTCGCGCTTACGTTAGTCGGAGGCTATGACAATGATCGTAGTTTTTCGTATGCTCTCGTCAAATTCGTTTCTACATGTTTATATGTTACGAAGTTATACCAAGAAGTTCGATCAATGTCAAAGCCTGCGACCGACGTAAGCACGAGCCGCGCGCCTGATACAAATATCATTTTTATGTATAAGATATACCTATTATTTCTAAGTATTTACATAAAACATTCTGTAAATATATTTTTTGTTTTGTGAATGTTCCTGGAACACGATATTCTATAAATATTTGGTGATTCCTGTGTGTCACATATTTGACTACCGCAGATTGCAGCCGGATGTCTGTTATTCAAATGAATAATAAAAAGAAGCGGTCTGCTTTCACTGAACCAAAAATGGGTCCTGCGACAATAAAAAAATTTCATTGTTCTTAGGAATTTTACATTAAAATTTCGAAATAAATGAAAAATATTTTATTAAATGACGAAAGGGCTATGAAATTCTGCTCTCGACTGTATGCACAATTAACTCCAAAAATAATGACATAGGTAAGTAGAGGTTAGAATACTTGTAATACATTTACTTTAACGAAATAAGCACCCACAGATTACTTCTAAGAAGATTGTGCCAGTTCATGTTAAGAAATAACGACAGTGAACAGCGCCACTACGCCGTGGAGGGAAGAGTTAAAGTGTTTTTGATCAAACGGCGCCTTATTTAAAATGATAAATCCTTTATATATGTGCCATTATATTTATGGTTTTCATTTGTTGTCATGAGAACGATATGTGAAGTAGGAAAGCATATGTAAAGTTTACATAATTTCCGTATTTCACTTATTGATCTCTAATAACAACAATAAAAACCTTAAATATAACAGCACATATACAATAATACATATTTGATAATTCTTAATCGAAACTAATATAAAGTGGAAATCAATAACAGAAACAATTTAAAGTAATACCTTTATTTTTTAGTATGTTTTGTATAATATAATAACAATGAATTTTGGAAATTATCAGTGGGGTGTGATTCCTTCCCCATTAAAATTTTATTGTTGATTTTATTATAATTAAATAAAATCATTTTTGAAAATTGCCATATAATTTTGGTTTTTATATCCTCCAAATGTCCACACTCTCTAAAAGAATCAAAAAAGGCTTGTACATCTAACCAACAAGTTAAATTGTTCATTAAACCTTTTTTATGTAAATGTCGACTTAAGAACCACTTAATATGTTTTTAATATGTTTTAGTTTATGTTTTTCTGGAAAGCGCTTGACATGCAAAGCAAGTTTTTGGAAGAGGTTTTCACATATACCAGGTTCAATGTGAACCTTCTTTAAAACTTTATTAAGAGTGCGGGCACTTGGAAGGATAAAAATTTGCCTTAAAAATCTATAAGCCCTAGGCGACTGCTTAAAAATTGTTATAGCCAAAATTTTGTCATCGAGGGTAAAACGTTTCCCTTGATTACTTTTTTCAAAATTCTTGACGTGGCACTTAAAAAACTTCGTAACAAGCGGATCCATTTTACCCTCGAGGACATTAACATTTCCGTTCATATACTTTTTGCATGCGAACAATCTTCTTTTGTACAAAATCTTTTTCTGTTGACACTGGTTGTGTTGCTTCTTTAACCGCACTATCTCTTTATGCAGGCGCCTCTTTCTTGGTGTTAGATCACACACTCTCCGTATATTGATTGACGTCAATATATGCTCTGTAATTAGAATATTCTATGTAGAAAACATAACACTATACTTCAAGAGTATAATATGATTCATTATAAGCCAAAATCGTAATTCTTTTGGATGCATACAATAGCATAAACAGAGAACATAATTGATATTAAATAATAACTACAATTAACTTACGTTTATCTTTGCGAACTCCTACCCTAGGTACCTCACTCACCTTTGTTGTATTAGGAGGTGTAGTAGGTGTGGTGGGCGTTGCACACAATTCAGACGTAGGTTCATTAATTGACGGGGACGCTTCTGGTCTATCAGTATTTGGTGGTTCTACAACAAAATATACAACATTAACATAATGTTTATTATAGTAATGACAGTCACTATAAGATATTTAATCTTTTCACTTTTAACAAACCTATAAAAGATATAACCAGAATTCCTTATGTCTACATGAAATACATTGTGCTGAAAATACATACCTGGTAAATAAAGTGTCGGAACTGCTGTTGACGCAAGCTGATTTTTATGCAATAAATATTTCTGTTCAAAGTGTTTTCGGCAAATTGTGTAGTAAACACGAGGTCGATCAATTTCGAGTTTTAATAGATCAGGGTTTCCAGTTGCCTGGATCCACTGGAGAAAACGTGGCGTGTCCGTGCGGGGAAATCGATGAAAAATCGATTCATCTTGACTACAACCCCGTACGTAACATTTCTTTGGAGGCATGGTACTGCAAAAATAATAAACATGTTCACATAAACACTGCTATATAATATTAATCAGTAGCTTACTTACCAATTGCAGAATTGTATTGTATTTATTTAAATTTACGTTGTAAGTACATTGGCAAAGTGACGCTGGTGACGCACAACGCAAATCAGAATGTCAAATTGCTAGCGGTCCGTTGATAAATTACATACCTATAAATATTTCAAGCAACAGCGCCCTCTATCCGTGGAGTGAGTGGATACACTGCTTACTCATTACTCAGCATCACCGATTTAAGATACACCCCCCTGTTCTATAAGCACCCCACATCTGCAACAAAGTTAAATGGTTTAGCGAGGCCAAAAAAGGGATACGTGCAGTTTGAAAAGCCGGATGTTTACCTCACAATGAATGTATAACAGTTCAGATTCAGGTATCCTTACATTATGCCGCCTCTACGATACATATATTAATAACGGTATTATTTCCATTATTTTGCAGTAATTTTAATGAACCGTCAAGTAGTTACCATGTAAATTGTTTCAGTAATAATAATAATAATAATAATAATATATGCCTTTAGTACCAGTAGACGATTGCTTTACAATGACACAAAGAAAAAGAATAAGCAAGTAAGGTAAATCTCAGGGCGAGACTCAAAGTTATCTGCTACTAGCCCTGCTAATATACTCATAAAATATGTTAAATATGTTAATGCCTAATACCTAATTAACAAAAGAAAGATCATATACAATAAATATGTACGCACGCTCAGCGCATGTAAAAATACTTAACAATTAATTAACACATTCATACAATTTTTGCCTAAAATAACTAGAATAGCTAGATGAGCACACCACACTGATCTTGATATATACCGGTGTCCAGCCTAAGATGCAACGGTCCCTAGCCGATTTATTATCGCCTTTTTGAAAAAATATTTCAAATAAATGTTGCCTCGAATCATATTCTACACATGTTAAAATTAGTTTCAGAAATGGCGGACTTCCGGTTGTACCGGAAGTAGATACTAACTTTATTATTTTAAATGGAACACCCTGTATATTATTGCATTTTTGGATTCCTTGTTAAATTTAAATAACAATACGTTAGGGATACATTAAGGCTAAGTTGTACCGTTTTCGAATTGCATGACGTTTTTCGAAAAAAATGACATTTGCAGTGTCTTCGGTGTTTGGAAATACCTCAGGAAATACGAAAGTTGGAAAGATGCGGTTTTCGGTTTTCGCTTAACCATGAAACAGCGCACGTCTTTTATTTTAAAATTGTTGCGTTTAAATTACAGCGTTATTAAATAGGGATCTGTAATTTTCGAACTCTCAAATCATGGATAACTTGATTTTTTTAAATTGAACGGTATAGCAATTTTTTCCAAAATGGATATAAAATTTAATTTTCTTTCGATTTTATACGGGTATCATTGTGTCTGTCTCCAACGGTTTTGGAGATATTCGCAATTTTTCAGTTTCTCACGATAGATACGTATTGCGAAGCGCCGCCGCCGGCCACCTTCCCCTCGCATTTCACCAGGCTTGGGACTGGCAGCAATAATACTGGCATGCTTAGAAAGTTGTCAACAGAACACAATAGGACCACTAGAAACAAGCAAACATAGCAAAGATAAAAGAAAACATAACATTACTGGAATATCAATAAATCAGCACATTTTTCAAACTACATACATTACTCTATCCAATATATGGCGTACGTACACTTCGAGCGTCTTGCTCGCAACAGGCTTCACTTTAAACGCTAGTGTTGTCATTGTACAGAGAATTTGTACAACACTATTATATTAAATGTTCAAAATGCTGTCCGTTTTGGGCACTAGATAATCGAAATCGCGTTTGCAAACACTTTTGAGCATTTCTGAGTATTTTTGGTGTGACTTCTTGAAACGCTCTTAAAATACGATGGCGCATATCATCAGGGGTTGTTGGTGGCGTCTCATAAAGCATATTTTTAATGAAACCCCATGAGAAGAAATCGCACCTTGTAAATGATTTTCATCCGTAAGTACGGAGTTATTGCGGTTCCGTTGTGTATGTGCTACGGATCCAGTAGGTACTTACAAATCTACCCAGTAGCGGCAGAAATGCCCTCCTATCTGGATGCGTTCTACATGGGTAATACTGTGCGTGAACTCTTGACGCTAACAAAGCGTTTCTGTAACATTCACCGAGAACGAAAACCATATCTACTAATTCTTCTTGAGTAAGCAACATATTTATTTATCATGTTTCCAAACAGTACTCTGAATGTCAGTTCTGACACTTGGAACACTAGTAACGGTTAGATACCTACTTTGTTTTTCAAGCTTACGTTGACTTTAAAGATGCCGCTTTGAGATGTTTAAAGCGGCAGCAGTATCTTTTAGACAATTTTGTTTGATTCAAATGGTCCTATTGTGTTCTGTTGGCCATTTTCTAAGCATGCCAGTACTATATTGCTGCCAGTCCCAAGCCTGGTGAAATGCGAAGGGAAGGTGGCCGACGGCGGCGCTTCGCAATACGTATCTATCGTGAGAAACTGAAAAATCGCGAATATCTCCAAAACCGTTGGAGATAGACACAATAATACCCGTATAAAATCGAAAGAAAATTAAATTTTACATCCATTTATGTAAAAATTGCTATACCGTTCAATTTAAAAAAATCAAGTTATCTATGATTTTAGAGTTCGAAAATTACAGATCCCTATTTAATAACGCTGTAATTTAAACGCAACAATTTTAAAATAAAAGACATGTGGTGTTTCATGGTTAAGCGAAAACCGAAAACCGCATCTTTCTAACTTTCGTATTTCCTGAGGTATTTCCAAACACCGAAGACACTGCAAATGTCATTTTTTTCGAAAAACGTCATGTAATTCGGAAACGGTACAACTTAGCCCCAATGTGTCCCTAACGTATTGTTATTTAAATTTAACAAGGAATCCAAAACTGCAATAATATACAGGGTGTTCCATTTAAAATAAGAAAGTTAGTATCTACTTCCGGTACAACCGGAAGTCAGCCATTACTAAAACTAATTTTAGCATACGTAGAATATGATTCGAGGCAACATTTATTTGAAATTTTTTTTCAAAAAGGCAATAGTAAATTGGCTAGGAACCGTTGCATCTTAGTTTGGACACCCGGTATAGAGCTTTCCGCATACGAGATCTAAAGGCAGAGACATTTAATAGTTTAAGGTCTTTAACAATAGAATTGTATTTATTGTAAATATTGTACGAATAAGAACGCTTAAACAAGATATTAATTTTTTAAATAAAAGAACTATTTACCGAAACAGTGATTAATTTTTTGTGATCAATGGCTATTTCAGTTATATAAGGGTGTATACATATAACTTGTTAGCAGGCGCTAGGATTCGAACCCCGAACCCCAAGCGGACCGAATGGTAAATATTGGTCGCATATTTCACTGAATTGATGAAATATTACAGATTTTTGTAGATAAGCTGAACACAACTTGCTTTGCTCAGTAGAGATTGGTCTGCGATCCCAGTTTCTGATGTCATCGAGGTCTCTTTGACTGATATTATTTGTGAATTTAAATAGTGAATAAATAAATTTAAATTATATTTACACAATCGTTTTCACTACTTACTCCTTTTTAAAGTGAGACGCGGTTGAAAAACAAAAAAGCAAAAATTGAGAAAATTGCAATTTTTTTTAACGTGTCTTTTTTAAAGAGGCGCGTTTAAAAAAAAAACAAAAATTAGGAAACCAAAAATTATTAAATTGCAAATCTTATTAACGTGCGCAGCGTCAAGTCTTTTTTAAAGAGAAGCGCGTTGGAAAATGAAGGAAAAATTAAAAAAAACAAAAAATTAAGAAAAACTTAAAAATTAACAAATTACAAATTTTTTTAACGTGACGCGTAACATCGAGTGTAACAACAGCGAGACTCGCAGCATTTGAACCCCCAAAGCCCCTCCCCAGATACGGCCCTGTTGCCAACTATATCACACGCAATTTACCTTATAACTTTCATCATATTAATTTATTAATTAAGTATTCAAAATTTGTAATCAAATCATTATTACTAAATAACCTTTCATACACTCAAGAAATTTCATTTTATTTACACAAACAGCATGAGAGCGTTATACTTTCATCTCCCAATATTCATTTGACAAATTTGTTCCTACTAAATTTTTAGTTTAATGTAAAACAGACAGGGAAAAGTACAACTGGCACTCAGTGAATATCATTATTTTGTTTTGATTGGGCACAATTGGGCAGCGTTTAAGTAAACAATAAGTCACTCAATTGCGATTCATATAATTGTGAATAAAAAGAAAAAATATACCCGCCAGTTTATTAGAAAAAAATATCTTTTCTGATGGCTCACAGCTCTAAAATACAGCTGAAGAAATACCTGTTCACCAATATTGCTTACATCAGAGCAAGTGTATTTTTACACGTAACCATTCCAACTTACAATTAGTCGAAGATTTTTATTGGAATGTATTTTTTTAAGGAATAACAGCTATGCGTCTTACTACAGATATCCATTTGGTAGTTTATATAAAATCGTATTATTGTTTTTTAGTATAACTAAAAATGAAATAATATACAGTTATAGTCATTCTATTCGAAATAACAAAAGAGTATGCGTGAATCTATTTTTGGAATGCTCTATATAGTTTAAACTATTTTTAGATTATATAATATTGAATTCTATAAAACATTTAGGTATGTATTTCTAAAATGAACAATAGTGCTGCATTCTAGATCCGGTCTTCTAAAAGGCAGCCTGTATACATTTCTTCTGTTGATATGAATGTATTTATCACCTGTATCCCCGTCCCGTATTGATAATATGTAGAAATTATTGCAGTAGTTAATAAACATTTTGATAAATTACAATAACGTGACTATTTTTCATTTCTTGAACAAGTTCGTTTTTGCATATTAAGACGACTAAAAATCGGAGGCACTAAGTACTTTGTAGTTTGTAGTGTACTACAAATTAGTTGTCAATATACAACTTTATATTTTAGGTACTAGTAAAAAAAAATACTACAGCACAATAACATTTACTTCTAAAAATACGCCTCGAGGCGTGAAACAAAGAAAGTACAGGTCACGGCAACGAAACAAAACACACCTACAAGGAATTAATTATTCCTCTCGCACGCCGTATGACTGTAGTAGCGATGACGTAGCGCACAAATTCACGCTACTGTGACGTCAGCATCACGGACGAGGACACCGAAATCATTCTCTGTGCACGTGAACAGCACGCTGTGGATCACGCGGTCACCGACTGACTGCTCGAACATCGTTGGTTCGGAGAGACGAGCCCCCGCGTGCTATTGGCGCTACGTTTGAGAAGTGTCAACACACCCCATGCTGTAGCAATAACATTCGCCGTTCAACTGTGAGACGTTTTCATTTTTAGTTCGGACTCGATTCTAAATAGTCGCATCTAATAGAAGAACGCAATGTTTGAAGAAACAAATAATTTACTTTCTCCGCCATCAACACCACCACATCGCAATGTAAGTTAAATATACCATTAATTTAAATTTAATTTTTTGTTTTTTTTTGCGATTTAATTAATGAAACTTATTTTTTTTGTTTCTTTTCAGAGTTTCGATAACGAGGAATTGAAACAACCTTCACGTAAAAGAGGGCCATCTCCTTTTCCTGCGCCGTTAACGCCGCAGCCCTCGGATTCGGAGAATGAAGAATTTCACGAGTATCCGTTCAAGAAACGCATATGCAAGAATGACGCCGCTTTGGATAGGTTCTTGGCCTATACGCCGCCGCCTGACAACAGCTTCAAGTTGCCGTCTGTTTGCCCACCGATGGAATGTATGAATGTACCAAAACCCATAACACCTCCACCAGAAGTAGAAAATGACGGAAACGTATACATCCTTAATTTGTCGTCGGAGTACACGCCACCTGTTGAAGACAAATCGACGCAAGCCTTAAATTTAACGGTGCCCGCTAGGAATTTTTCGGTTATTATGAAGGCCAATAAGGATGGCTCATGTACGCGAATCGATGAATTCCGAGAAAAGAATGTTGTTAAAAGTATAAAATTTAAATTAGATAGTCACAAAAAGTGTGCCGATACGGATAAAATGCCTGCGCCTCCGCCAAAAGTGAATAGTCTACCTGTTATAGCACCAAAAATTATCCAAACGTCGCAGCAGCACAGGACAGTATTTCTTTCACCTGACGGCAAAATAATCCCTGCTCAGTTTGTTTTACTTAGTCCACCGCCACAACCACCCCAGCCTGTTCGGAGACGAGTTTACGAATGCACGTACGAAGGTTGTGGGAAGAACTATTTCAAGTCTTCACATTTGAAAGCTCATAACAGGACTCATACCGGAGAGAAACCTTTCGTTTGTCAGTGGGAACAGTGCGGTCGCAGATTCTCCAGATCAGATGAACTATCTAGGCATAAAAGAACACACACGGGCGAAAAGAAGTTCCATTGCGAACATTGTGGTAGGCGATTTATGAGGTCAGATCACTTGGCAAAACATGTTAAAAGACATACCAAAAGCAGACCTGTAAACCAACATCGCTTGGGATTCCTACCGGTATTGAGGACATTACAACCAGCGCGAACGGAGTGCTAGCTCCTATGCTAATAGATCTTCATTCACATACCATTAAAAGTGCGACTGACCAATCATTCCGGTTTTCATCTGGTTTAGTTCTACTTAGCTCTTAAGTCCATTTCTGTATCTGTGATTTTAAACGTGTATTATTTATTTTGTGAATGTAAATATGTATAGCCCGCGTGAGAGATGTATGTACATACGTTTTATGATGAAGCAGAATTGAAGTTATTTAATTAAAGCGTTTTATATACTTAACTTTGGTTATTATTGATAATCCTTCAAACACATGCATATCTATGTATTTAATAAGATATAAGTAGGCCTCTTGAGTAAGTATCTATATTATTATTCATTAATATACTTAAAATATTTGGAGTTGAATTTGCGGACGTCTCAAAACACAATATATAAATAAATTAGCACAATCACAATCTACTCAAAATAGATCTAGGTAATTCCAATACCTACGTAATACTCTAAAATTAAATCAGGATATTTTGTCTCAGTAAACAATACTAACTGATAAACTAATGCTAATAAGAACTGGCAATGTAGCATAATAATAAGCATAGATTTATAGAATAATAAGTGTAAATGCACAGGTGGCGTAGATTTAACATAAATGTAAGTTCTGAATAATGTAAATAGAGAGCCCTGAAGATGTATACCTAGTTTAAATCCAGTTGATAGTATATCCTATATATATATATATTATCCTATATAGTCTCATGAGGTATTTAATCTCCTTCCATCCAACGTTTTATTAAAACCGTTTTGTTAGCACGTGTTATCTAAAAAGTGAAGTTATCTAACATTAGCTACACAACTTTATTAACTCCATAAGTTCTTTTATTTATTATCAACCAATTATGTCCACTAAGAACGTTGTTTGTGTTTGTAGCAAAATTTTCATATTTATTACGTATTTTGGCTAATAATCACATAATATATACATTATAAATTTGATTAATATTAATGTATATCCCGCAAAACTTAAATCGTAATTAATAGATCTTTATATGACTTTGAAATAAACGCGTAATTTATCCTCATATTTAATGCAGATTTTGGAAAGGAATAACATTAAATCTTTGTTTACACACAGCTATTTGTTACATGACTGCAAACGTTTACTGGAGTGATCATAGATTAGATACTGCGCTTTCTTTTTTGTAAAAATCAAACGGCACATAGATTACTCTTATTGACATAGGTTTTTCGCTCTATGCAGCATTAAATTTAAATCATACACATATGTACAATAAATCGCTATCACAGCCCTTAGGTATATTTGTCGATGTCATTTAGTAAATTGTTGCAAACATAAATAAAAAATTGCAATAATACAAAAGAAAATAACAGTTTATTTTTAAGAATAAAAGTATAAACAAATAAGAAGAAATAGCATAAAAAAAATGAAGTAAAGCATTCTCAGCAAAATATTGCGTTATATCGTGTTTTATCGAAACAGCCTCTTTTGGCTTGCAATACTGGCCAGATCCCGGATCACTCGTGGCATGCGATCTTACTTATTGTTAGTTTGCAGAAGTCGCCAGTGGTGCTCCTTTGAAGTTGGCAGGATTTCTCTTATTCGTCTGTCGAGCTCAGCCTAATAGTTCAATGGGGTTCAAATCCGGACTCTGCGGAGGCTAGGGCATGATCTGTAGAACTTTTTCTTCTGCCATAGCTGTTTACACATTCACGCTGTGTATTTGGAGTCGTTATCATGCGCAAACACAAAGTTATCCCCAATTAATCTCAAGCTGGATGTCGGCGTTCTCTGCCAGTATTTGTCTGTATTTTTCTTTCTGCATATTACTGTCGATATTCACTAAATTCTCACCACCGTGTTTCACTGGAGGAACAACGCAATCGCACACCATGTTTAATATAAACAATTAAAACCCATGAAAATATTATTAGTTTATAAAGAGAAACATATCTACATATTAAAGTATGCTGTATATTAGTAATAAAGGTACAATAGATAAGATAAGCAGACTCAGTGGCGTAGCGTGGGTTTTTGCCGCCCGGGGCAGAAGCCAAATTCGCCGCCCCCATATTTAGGTATCTAAATCCAGAATTTACACAAATTCTAAAGAACTTTTTAGCGAAAATAAATTTGTTATTGTGTATTGTACGAGATGGTCCAAATTGCTAGTCAGAATAGGGCATTCCAATAATCGTAACGGATTAGTCTTGATCTCTTTTTTCGGGATATTTTCAATGGCGAAAATGAAAATTACTTTCGGAATTATAGCAAAAAATTGAGTTTTTCGAGAATAGCTAATAACTCGCACGTTTTTAACGACACGAAAAAACTGTTTTAACATTATTAAGGCACTTTTATGAGGATCTTGTTTTTGCCTGCAGCATGAAGTTGATTTTTTTTAATATAAATTGTAGTCAATGGCATAGTTAAAGAGACTGTATTTTTCTCTTTTCAAAAATATATAATTTATGAGGTCGATTTCTACCAGTTATCTAATAAAATATGAGAGAACTAATTATTTAGATTTTTAATTTAAAAACTATCATCTAGTAGCCCATGCCAAAACAAAATCGTGCATTTCCGAATAAATAAAACCTACTTGATTACTGTTTATTAAATAAAATTCCTTATATACCCATAAGTAACAATGCAACACAACTATATAGAAATGTGTTATATTAAATGTTCGAATTGCACCCAATTATTGTCCAAACACAACTGACATCTTCTTCTAATTGCATTCATTGTAAGTATGAATGTTAGAAATAGCATTTAAACATTCTTCAAAATTTTGAATTACTTCCTGAACATTTATTGTGCGATATTTTATATAAACGACCCTTTACGTACCCTCACAGAAAGAAATCAAGGGTCGTCGCGTCAAGTCGGGGGATCTTGGCGGTCATCTTTCAAGCCCATTTGTTCCAAACCAATTGTTTCCATGTTCTTGTAAAATTTGCAGCGTTTCGTTCAGCATTTAAATTTTTCGGATATGTATAATATACCGTATTTCCCTTGTTCAATTTAATGATTTATAACCTGGTGTGGGCTAATATAAGATCACCTATTTCTATTGAAAATGCCTGCATTACTATTGTGGACTTCGTCGGTCCATGTCTAAAGACACCACCGACAAAATTCCAAACGGCGGTTATAATCATCTGGATATAGATGATGCACGTTTCTGATTTTGTATGGTTTATATTTATTTCTTCTTCAAGAATTCTAAGTGAACAAACCCAAGATGCACCAACTTTGCTTAATATTTTTGAATTGCCTAAAACGTTATAGCATCATCTCCTTTTCTTTTCTTAAAATACTCTTTTGGTTATGGTTTGTCGAAGGATCCATAATTAAGTAGAAGTAAGTATCCGTTTGCCTACTTCTGGGACACTCTGTATAGTCAAAAATATTTTTAGGTGATGCAACATTGGATTCTATAACATTCTTGTAGAAAATGTTTCTTTCTAAAATGACAAATAGAACAGTAATCAAGGACGCAGTCTTCGGTGGGACACCTGTACACACTTTATTAACAGCAATCAGCAATAGATTCAAAACGAAAGGGTTTGAAGGCGCAGGTGTCTACTGAATGCCAAAAGACCTTTGAGCTAAGGTAATATTCCGAGATTCCCGACTTGTTTATGATTTTCCGTGTATTAAAATAAGTTTTGCTCTGCCGTAGGAATCGTTCTAATGGTGTTTTCGTTGGAATACTGCCAAATGAACATTGAAATGATCACGTTTCTGGTAACTCCGTGTGTTATGAATATATACACATACATATGTACAATCATGGTAAGAAATTTTAGGACACGCATCGAGCACCGAATCTTTTCGTAGCTATAGTTGTCTCTCTCATTCCCCCTCGCCTAAGTTCTGATACAATGGTCGACCTTGATAAAGCGCTCTCAGTCGGCAGGTAGCCGTCAATGCTAGGGTTTATGGTTTTGTGTTTACCTCTTTATAATTGCTTGTAGGTGTAATGTGAATAAAATACAAAATATACCGCACAAACTACAAAAAGTTAGGCACAGAGTTATGTATGAAGCGCGCGCTTCCGTTTGGAGTCGAGGTAGTTTCTGCAGCATATACATTTATAGTAGGAATATGACTATTTTGAGAAAAGTAATTTATAAAATGACTGCAATATATTATTGGATTGTAAGGGGTCTCGGGATGGCAATAATAAACACTTGCACTAATCTGCTGTAGGACCGTATTAAAGTTTGATGTAGCATTTTAACGATGATGGATCAAACCCCTTCAAACAAAATAAAAAAAAAACAACCGAAGAACCATAAGGGGCAAGCTATGTATTGGATTATTAATGAACTGGTATGACGATAGGAAATTTCTCCTACTTTAAAAAATATGTATATAAAAAAGAAACTAGTACCACAGCTGATTTCCACAACAAATATAACTATATTGTAAATTTTATAAATAAACAAAGTACATTTAATGAAATTAATTTTATTTAAAATTGCAAAGTGTGGATTCATAGGCATTAAAAAAAAATATTATTGGAGCTATTCGCCTTCAATGACTATTGTCCCATCGCTTTTTAGCGCAAGTACAAAAAAGATCCAGTATCTGTAGGATAATAGATATTTTGCCTATTTATAATTTCTTTAACTTATGCGAGAGATGTTCTTCTTCATCGATATTTTTCTTCTACCGTTTATCCTTTAATAATAATATTTTAAAGTGTTATTTTTCCTTTTTTGGGTATACGGTAGATATAATTCAATAAAATTTTACATATGTTTAACTGTAATTTATTATTCTACGTTCAAAGACAAATCCGAAACGTAGAATAATTAATTACAGTTTAAATATGTAGCAACACTACGCCATCATTTATTTAATTGATGGGGATCTTTTCTTAGCCGTGCTTGTAAATTTTTTGGTTTATGTGTTTTTCTCTTGATTTAGCGGCTTGGTTTTTAAATTTAATGAATTATTCAATAAAACTCTTCATGACGTTTCGACAATCTTATTTTTCATTGTTGTCTTCCTCAGATTATTTTATATAATTCCCGAAATTTTGTCTAGAAATTATGAATGGATTATGTTATTAACATTTTTACAACTTTTTTATGCGTTTTATACTTACAAAATTAAAGACATTCACACAACATTTTAAAATAGTATTAAACATTTTTTTTATCTTTTTATTTTTCTTAAACATATACTAACTGTTAATTGTCATTTAAAATTATTATGCATGGCGAAACACTTTGTGTGAACACTGGAGAACTACATTTAAAATAAACCGAAAGGCACTCTCAGCTATGGGCTTTTTTTTCCTAAATTGTTGTACTAAAAATTGTTTATTTGTAAATTTACCTATATATATATTACTGACGAAAAGTATGTTGAAATGATTGGTGCATAAATTTTTGATAAGCTTTCTATTTCTGTTTTGTCGTTTACTGCGTTATTTTGTTTTTTTATTTGGATCATTTCTAATATACATCGCGCTTTATAATTTCTTTCTTTATTTAAAATACTTGTATTATTAAAATTGAATGTGTGTTAAAATTTTAAATGTAGTTCTCCAGTGTTCACACAAAATGTTTCGCCATGCATAATAATTTTAAATGACAATTAACAGTTAGTATATGTTTAAGAAAAATGAAAAGATAAAAAAAATGTTGAATACTATTTTAAAATGTTGTGTGAATGTCTTTAATTTTGTAAGTATAAAACGCATAAAAAAGTTGTAAAAATGTTAATAACATAATCCATTCATAATTTCTAGACAAAATTTTGTGAATTATATAAAATAATCTGAGGAAGACAACAATAAAAATAAGATTGTCGAAACGTCATGAAGAGTTTTATTGAATAATTCATTAAATTTAAAAACCAAGCCGCTAAATCAAGAGAAAAAAAATAAAACCAAAAAATGATTTATTTAATATCAGATAGAACAAAATGTTCCAGTTCGATGGGGCCTTACAAGAATTGCAAGACCTGCCGCAATTTTTTCTTTAATATCCAAAGTTACATTCCATTAATTTCGGGAAACTTTTTTTTTTTTCAATTAAAATTTATAGTCCGTTGTTTATTAAATGTTGAATAAGTACCGCAAGACATTATAACTAAAACAAGATTAATTGTCATCATTAGTTTATATCACCTCTTCATATTATGCAATTATACCTTACTTTTACAATAAGAAATTAAGGACACGGTTAATACTTTTAAATAGATATATCGTTTTTAAAAAATACTAAAATTGTTTTCAAACGGTGATTTTAATAATAGCTACAGAATTAATTACATATTTTTAAATGTTACTTTATACATACAAAACTTATCTCTTTAAGCTACCGAACGTTGTTATATTAATTGCATTATGTTATGAATAGTTATGATTATAAATATTGTATTTCAATGCTAACTTTGGAACGGGTAAGCTTCCTAACGCACAATCTGTATTGCATTATGCCTTCATAAATCCTATCGGTACTGTTTCCCGTTTTCTATAAATGGTTCAAGTTCAACATATAATAAATTTGTGATTATGAGAACGAGCAGGTAGTAGTATAGCGCCTGCGGCAAAATTTGCGGGGTAAGACGGGAGGAAGAGATAGCAATAGCTACGAGAAGGTTTGCCTCGATGCGTGTCCTAATATTTCATACCGTAGCTGTACGTAAGCATGATATCTGTGGCATGACCATTGACCATATCTTTTGTCACTTTACACTAGTAGAAACGGTTCTTTAAATCAAAGAAATATTTTCTGCATATCTCTTTATTTCGAAGCAAGTAACACGAGGTTCTAATGAAAGATTATTTTTCTTGTCGATTATTGCTTTAAATTAGAATACACGCTTCGTTGAAAGATTACATCATTAAATCAACATATAATAAAAAAATACCTTTGGGTTTGAAACAAATTTTTCCCAACTTTTAAGCACAAGTTTATTTTCTTACATTTAAAGTAACATTTACTGCCATTGAAAACGA
The DNA here is from genome assembly GCA_949128085.1 of Cetonia aurata. Classification (NCBI taxonomy): domain Eukaryota; kingdom Metazoa; phylum Arthropoda; class Insecta; order Coleoptera; family Scarabaeidae; genus Cetonia; species Cetonia aurata. The sequence continues at coordinate 35,732,238 of OX421884.1, forward strand.
AATTTTTGATGGCATAATTTTCTTCTTGTTAGATTTAATATTTTCATGCAGTTTTTCTTTAACTTGGAACATAATAAGTTAAAATAATAAACCAAATTCAAATTTAGCCGTTTGTTTTCCATATTCCATTCTTCTATTCTGAAAATATTATCTATAAAAGTTGTCGCAAGGAAGATGATCATCACACAATATAATGTGAATTGAGCCCACATCGAACACTCGGCGTTCGAAATTTTATTGTTCGGAGTGGCCCTTCATACAACCTCTCGCGTCCCCGCCAGCTTACTTGCATCGACAAATCGGTAGATAGTGGGGACGCGAGAGACTGTATGAAGGGAGAAATAAAATTTCGAACGCCGAGTGTTAGATGTGGGCTCAATTCACATCTCTGCTCATAAGAATAACTTCCTTGGTCATTGCGACAGTAAGGCGACTCCACTAGGGCGACACACTTCAGGGTGACTGCTGCAAAAAATACAGAGTAACTAGGAGATAAATGTTAACAAAAGAGAAATACTAATTAGTGTTACGGTACCTATATTTATGTTCAAAGTAACTGTTATGGTTTTTAATTCGATCCAGAACTATCGATTTATTTCACATAAACAAAAATTGAGGAGTTATAGTTATTTACGTAGCACGGCTGGAAAGTGATATTTTATCGAACGGGTATAGAGATTGCGAGCCGAGGCGAGCAAAGAAACGAGTTCGAAAAAGACACTTTCCAGTCGTGATGCGTAAATTTTCGACTACCATATGATTATCACTTACTAAAATCAATTTACTTGCATTTGTAGTGTTTAGAATACAGATCACTCATATGTCACTGGATGACAGGTTGTTGGACAGCTATTTTGACAACCAAACCCGGAAAAACTTTAGCATCTTCACAGAAGAGTATGGTAAAATAACGGAAGTGACGCGTTGGTAGTTCAATCCATAGTTCAATTCGGTAAAGTGGCGCTTTCTATCCTCGAATGAGTGTAGTAAGGATATACTTTCGGATGTGGTAGTTGAAAGAACTTTTTATTACACGATAAAATACTCGCTACTCTCGTGTCTTAATCAAGTGGTTCGTGCAATAAACAATGGCTTTTTATACTTGTACCTTGAATAACTATTATAATTTTTGCCAACTTTAAGGACATTCGGCCCCACTGTGCGCCGTTTAAAATAAGTACATGACATTTGGTGCATTTGGACCCCATGTTGTCGTTTTGATACAATTCAGTGGCGTAAATTAAACCCCCGCATGGCGAGCGGGGGCAGCCAATTGAGAGACCCTCGGCCCGATGAATGCAAGTTGAGAATTGATAAATCCGATTTTATGTTACGCCACACAATTTATTAAAAGAGATTGTCTTGGGAGGATACCTGTTGTCAAAGGAGGACAAGGGAACAAAGTATCAAAACGAGAACAATCCTCATGAAACAAGGATGTGGCAAACCTACTAAGTACCTACAGTATATAGGGCCGCCGCAAGCGGGCGTGCAAGGCGTGCACCGCACGCGGGCGGCATGCTCAGGGGGGCGGCAAATTTAGGTATAATCAGTACAGCATTAACAGCAATATGAATGTTGTTACACTTATCACGTGTGTACAATTTTTATAAATCTCTTATACAGTCATTATTAAAACGTCTATGTAAGAGCTTTTAACGCGTCCACATCGAGTTTAATAAACAAATTTCGAGTTGTTTATATAGATAATATACAGATATCGTAAGAAAACGCAACGCCTACAAATAAAGACGATAATAGTTATTAGGCACTCAATGCAGATCGTGCAACTGACAAAATACCGACTTTGATACTTATGTGTTCCTATAATATTCATTAGAGACTCTCAATGTAAATTTTGAATGATGTTTTCTAAGAGCTACAAAAGGTATGTCTGAAGGCAAATTCTGAAGAAACAAACTTTTAATATTTAGATTTTGTTCTTGATTCTTTTGGTCACTTAATCATTATATAGGTAAAACGTTAGAAATACGACGTTTTGGTTTATTTCTAAACTTCTAACTAAAGTCCAATTTTTCGATCCGATGCCACTAATAAAGCAAAATATATTTTAAAATAAAATAATTACGCAAATTATATTATATGCAAAATATTCAGACAAAGAATTTTCCTTTTTCATAATAAATCAACATGAAACACGAAAAATAATCAAGCAATTGCAAAATACATAAAAATTTTAGAATCGCAAATCAAAATAATAACAAATTTCTAAACCAAATCTATATAATAAAAAATTGAAAAAATAAAACGTCACACGTTGCATATAAGATTGACTAAAAATTGTAATGGTGTACATATTGGTGAAATTATGCAATATTTAGAAAACGAAAGAACATAAATATAGCGAAAATCTTAGAACACTAATGAAACATGAAATAACTCAAAATCATTCTTTTGACTTTGACAACATCACAATTCCAATTTATAAACATAAAAGTGCAGTTAATCATAAAACAGATACACAATATTTTACCAAACTATATATGTAATTTAATTTTATAAGTAAACACAATATTTTTTTTGGAAATCTACTTATAAAATTTAAAAACGTTTTTCATATTTACCAAACAAAAAAAATCAAACCAGAATATTTTACAGCGCAATCTTTATATAAAACGCAGTTTTCAAAATTACATATTAGAGCAAACAATGATTTTATCATTTATCAAACAAATAAGTATATTTACAATTTTAACATAATTTTTTTAAATATGTTTATAAATGTACTCGAGAAAGGTTTAATAATAAACCGAAACGTCGTATTTCTAAAGTTTTATCTATATTATTATTAAGTGACCAAAAGAACCAAGAACAAAATAAAATACTTATACTGGTCAAGAAAAGAAGATTTTAAACAAATCTTAATGTTGGTTTTTTTATTATTTAAAACTAATGTGTAGGAATTATTTTCTTTGTCCTTTGAAAGCATGGACAACGACTTTATTTCCTTATGCACAATCTCATTTTTATATGTTTACACGCATTAAACGAGAGCTTTGAGTTACTACATGTATATAACCATAAATTATTATAATAAAAATGTTAAAATATTGTGAAGTTTCTCCCTGTATATATTTGTGTATTTAATTTGGAGTGCAGCCAAAAATCTTCGGTTTTGCATCTTTACACCTATGTATAGTGATTTTGTCCGATTTCTTTAAACTAAATAACCTTCATTTTTCGACATATCACGTACAATCTGATGCTTTTGATTAATTGAGGCATAGTGCATAATTATAATAAATTGTTAGGTTTTGAAAAGTACTTCTTTGCTTTTTTATACGCCCATATGTAACAAATTTAAAAGTCCTTATGTGAAACTTCATTTGAAGAAACCAGTGGAGGGGGTGGGGGCGGCTCAGTCTACTTTGCACGCGGGCGTTCAGGCGGCTGGCGGCGGGCTTGAGTATATACATGCATAGGTATATGAATTTTCATATTTTATTTCATATTATAGCTGGGGCTTTATAATGCATGAGTTCGGAAATACATAGTTTCTCATGCGAAAATAAAATAAATTACTCGTTTTCCTACAAAAACTTTCACTATATAATATTCTTACATAATTTCTTTGATGTAATATGTATATTTATAAAATAATTAGGTACAAAAATATTTTACTTGATTTAACCAAGTATTTTGTGATATGATCTCATTTGTGCAAGGTTTATAATAAACTATTTCTTATGTGCTTTTACACCTTCTTATACGCACCACAGATAGTCTATTTGACACGATAAGATGCGCATATAATCCAAGAAGGTACACAATATATGACCATCCTTTATTTTTACTGCAAAGCCCGCACAGCCTTGCCTACAAATAAACATACACATATTACGGACAATCTGGCTGACGTCAGGAGGACACGCCGACTACGCGTGCTGAATGAACGGACTTCGAACTATCGATGACGTATAAGCTGGGATCGACCGGACGACGCCTTCAAATATTCCCAACCGTCTCAAACGCAGTTTGTATAAAATACAGTATACGTGTTCCTTTTACAAGTTTGAAGTTCATATATGCCAACGTAAAGCCGGGAGCGTCAAAATTTATGGCGCCCCGTTCTTTTCATATAATTTACACGCCCCAAATTATATTTGTGCTTCAATCGTCTGAATAAACACTGGGTATTATATAATATCAAATATTTAGTCTAGGGTTTAGGTATATGTGCTATTGCGTGCTGGTTTATTTGTTATTTACATCTTTAAAACAAGATTAAACTTTTTACGACAAATTTCTTTATGTTAACTGTAAAATCAAACTATAAGCACATTTAAGAATATTAAAACTTAAGAAAAAGAAAAATATGTGTAGGTACCTGTCATAAATCATAATTAGCGATGTATAGGGAGTATTCGCATTCGCTATAAGTTAGTATGCGATTTTTTTTGCGGATGTTATAAACGAAAAAAATCATGAAAATCAATTATAATTAAAAAAAAAAAACCATATTATTATATTTAGAACCGGTATTTCAATCTTCTAATAAAGTTCCTAATAAAAGATCTTTGAATAACTGAAATAGCTTTGCATTTTTCCTATACTTGTTAGCAGAATTGTTATTAGATACTCTTATTAGGAGATTGAAATACCGGCCTTTAGAGTACATTTAGCAAAAATTTAGAAATTTAATAGAAAACATTAAATATATTCTCCAATTGTTGCTACTTTTTTCCTGTACATCACTGGAATTTTAAACAATAGTTGCATTCGTTTTTTAATGTGTAATTAAGAAATAATAGTAAATTCAAAAAAGCATTGAAATTATAAATAAACTGCAAAAGGTCGTCTTCTTATAGGTAGATATTAACTATTATTTATATTTTCTGTTTTTTTTTCTCTCATAGAGAATATTCAAAAAAGTAGTATGTAGTAACTAGTAACTAACCTACAGTGGAAACAGTTCCAGATATTATATATTATTTAAATTATTATATTTGATTTAACACTTAGCTTTGTCTGAACCCAAAATAAACTAAAACACACCAAAATTTATTGCCATCTAAGTTATAATTATAAAGAAACCCGGAATTTAAATTTGCACGTTCTCAAGCCTCAAGTTAATAAATTAAATAGTGAAACTTGAGCGATGAAATGTTAAGTAGAAACCAATAAAAGTGTTGAAGCGCTATGCGGCTGTGGTGAATAAAGAAAGAGAAAGAAACCCTAGCTCCATTGGAAAGTCGCTCACTTATTATGTTAGTGTTAGTGGAGTAGAGTCCGTTGCAATGCAATAGAGAATGGTGCATGCCGTCAGGCGTTACTAAAACCTGCGCGTAGTCTGACGTTTAGCACTCCCAATCAGGCTACCATTGGTTGTTGCCTAGCAACGAAGACCGATTACCAATATTCGTTCATTGCGCATGTAATGTTATGTAAGTACCATTCTCTATTGCAACGGACTATACACTTGCAGGTGGTGTAGCTGAACATGGATTTATTATGGCAGATATAAGCCCATAGGTTTATTGATCTACCACCACATTGTGGTGTATATATTATTCACAACAGTTTTTCTGCTGTATTCTGCGAGTTTTTTTTTTTATACAAATTAATAAAGTCATGATCTTCTTTAGATTACAGTTAGGTATACACAGTCTCCTTTTTTGCACAAAAAATTAGTGTCTATTAAAATGAAAAAATTATAAATGAAAAAGTTATGATAAGCAATTGATTTTATTTGAACGTTGCAGCATGTTGCAGTAAGCAGTAATACCAAAAATATTGGTAACAATTTTCTGCAATACTGTCTTGCTCATGCAAACGACTCGATCACAAGCACGTATTTTTAAATATTGTAACGTTTATATTATGTTTACATCTATGAATCTACATAAACGTCTGCATGCAGTGCATGCATGTAATATATTATATCTATATGTATACGTATTGTGAATCACGAACTTACGAATTCACTATATACATACATACACATCGGGTGAACGTATAAAAATCCGGCAGCAAGTTGAATTTATCGCTACATAAACGCGACACTCCTGAAAACACGAGCAAAACGCGTGAACGTGACAATGTATGAATCTGACTTATTTATACAAAGATAACTCCTACGAAAATAACAACAGCCTTCAACCAACAATAATAGAGGAAAATAAACACATTACTACCGATTAGTGGGAGATTACCGAGTTATACAAACTAGAAAAACAACATCGATATAAGGACTAGCAGCGTAAAAGCATAATTCATAAAAATAAATAAAAGTATATTTAAAGAGTTTTTTTTATTAGTACTGCATGCACTTTTGGCAAACTTGCATAAATATTTTGATAAATATAAGGAATTACCAAAATAAATAATATAAAAATACTATAGAATATAGAGACAAGATATATTTTAATGAAATATGGTCGGTAGGAGTCAGTACTTTTAATGTCATATGCATCGAATTACACGCTTTTCAGCCAGAAAGACGTCATTCTAAGAAGCTCTTGCACCCTAGAATAAAATTCATTGGATTCCACTGTACACCTGGCCATAGTAGAAACTAAGTAAATAATTAAAATCTATTACATGTTTTAAATTTCTAGTTTAGAAACAGGCCGAATTAATTTTCTTAGCGTTATACAATGATATTTCCAATTTAGATTTTCATCAAAGTTTAAACCCAAAAATTTCACAGTAGATTTGTGTTCCAGGTAAAACCATTATAGGTACATTTTTTGTCTTATTTTTAGAATTTGATGTATGAAAATTAGCTTTTGATAGGTTCATGCTTAATTTATTAATATTAAATCATTGGCTCATGCCATGTAGAACTTTCTCTGCATTTTTACACATTAATTTATAAAATTAACAATGCCGTTGACGAATGAAATAGAAAGAATGGGGCCCAAGATGGAGCCTTAGGGCACTCTCATTGTAATTGATAATGGTTATTCCATCATCGTCCTTAAAGGATATTTTTACATATTCGAACCTATTTGATAAAAACGATGAAAACCAATCTGCCATCACACCTCGAATGCCATAAAGATCAAGTTTGTGTCTTAAGGTAGGTACTATATCATCGACATAGTCGAATGCACGAGACAAAATGCAAAAGATTCGGACGGGATGTTTACCCATTTTTGAAAACATCCTCTGTGAATTATTGGTGGATACTTGAAATCGTTGAAAATTCTTTCTTGAAACCATGTTCCATGTTGGTAATGGTATTGTTTTTTTTTTCTAGATGACTGCTGAGCAGACGCGGCTCGTGCTTACGTCAGTCGGAGGCTATGACATTGATCGAACTTCTTCGTATAACTTCGTAACATATAAACATATAGAAACGTATTTGACGAGAGCATACGAAGAACTACGATCATTGTCATAGCCTTCGACTGACGTAACCACGAGCCGCGTCTGCTGCTGAGTAGCCTATCTAACATTGCAAACTCAAAGATTTTAGAATCTTGTTGAAATTTGAGGGTATTAGTATTGGTAACTGAATGTTTTTTATGTATAAGATGAACGGTTGAAGTTTTAAGTAAACCAGGATACACACCATTTTCAAAAGATGAATTAATGAGTACGGAGCAATTTGTTTTATCAAGCTACTAGGTATCTCACTAGGGCCTGCACTATTCTTTTTTTTTAATTTTATTAAATAAGGTTAAAACTTTGTCTAACTTAATTTTAACTCGATACACATAGGGTAATGACGCCTATCAGTATTCCGCACGACGTCGCCGAAGATACTTGGTGCGTCCCTGCAAAGAAACTATTATTTTTGTGAATTTTTGTCAGATTTACGAAAAAGCGAGATTTTTAAATTTTTTTTTCAAAATTTCCAGATGAAGTAGTAACTTAAAATAACGATATAATAAATGAGTTTCTAAAAAAAAAGAATTGTATTTAAGTATTAATATGTGCTTTAAACAAAAATGAATGCAAATTTTGCATTAATTGTGGATGTGGAATTTAAAATTAAATATTACATATTCTCCGTTAAAATGGCAAGGTGGATTTCATCGCGAAATTGGTAAAACTCTAAAATCAAAAGCATTGTTGAATTGTTTTGTACAAACAAAATAAAAAAATATATCCAAAAGTTGCATGTATATTTTAAATAGCGTTTTTTACAATTGTAAACTTTAAACATTACCTTTTAAACCAACTCTGGCTTGATCGAACTTCTTCGTGTAATTTTGTAACACAAAAGCATATAGAAACATATTGGACGAGAGTATACGAGGAACTTCGATCATTGGCAGAAATTGTTCAAAATGTTAAATATTAAAAAAAAAAAAAAAACGTTTTTGTATCCTTTCAACAGCAATCAGTTTGGTGTGTAATGCGGATACTAGATTAAAGATGCGTATGTATTCTTGCAAACAGTCCATAAATGTTAAGAAAATGTTATGATATTGACAATCCACAGAGAAACGATGGAGGTGGTCGCGATGTAGTTTAATTTGGAAAAATGTAAAATTCAAACAAAAAAAAATGTCAAAGTTGGGTCAACTTATTGCGAACGTTTGTAATGTTTGTGCAGTCCATTGAAAAAATGTTACTCATTAATTGAGTGTGCATAAACACTTATAAAGAAATTATTGTAATAATTGAATGCTGTAACCAGAAAGAATAGAATCTAACGTGAACTTCGTAGTTATTCAGCCTATGAAATGTACGAGCCATAGGAGTGTTATGTGATGGTTATGTGTGTGTTCTTCGTAATATAAAAGTAATCTGTAAAATGTCAATAATCGATAACACAGGTTTCTATGACAAATCAACAGAACAGTATATAAATATTATACTTCTTACGAATTATTACTAATGGCATATGTCTATGCTAATAGTTTTAAACTCAAGTACATTTACAAGAAGCGTTGGAAATTACCGAACAATGAACCAAATAAACCTCGCTTTCATAACATTATAGCATTAGGGCGACATCTGTTTTTCGTTTATAGATACACTGGGATAATAGTGACCTTCTTTATTGTGTAGAACATTTACTTTTATTTCAAACGTAAAACGTGTTTAGCCGCGGTACCTAGTGGCCGTTAATCAAATTATTCTTACTATTCCTATTCCCTACATTTAATTTGGATTGAACAAAAAATAAATATGCACACACATTATTCCTATATTTTCTTATTACGTCCTTATATTTATAACATCAGCAACAAACACACTTGACATATACAATAGTGTAAATTTCTTACAATGTGAAATCAGTAAATAAATGATTTTCTGCTATAACTGTAATTTTAATATGAGGAAATTTTCTTTGTCTTACACTTACTTGACATATACTGCCCAAACACTATATAAGACTTTTAATATTCTGTTGTTTATTTGGTTGTCTATACTTTCATTCCTCCTACAAATGCATCTAAATTATACATGTACTACACCAAGTGGTCATGGGAAAAGTGCGTATACTTATATACAGAGTGGCTGCGGTAAATGCCGACACAGAGTGCAGAGCAGTAACTTTTAAAAAAATTGAGGAATGGTAGATGGAACTAATAGCGTTTTCGTCTTATTTGCACTCGATGTGCACTCACAATCAGTGTATGCGAAAACTGTGATAGTGCGTGACTACACGTGACTAGTGCATGTGAGTTGCATGGAAGTGCAATTCAATTATATGTCGAACGATGGTCGAACATGATTTTAGAGGCATTTGAAGATTTGAACTGAGTTAACCTTACTTTTACCAACGTTTAATGAGTGTGTTAGCATATTAAACAAATAGTTCAATATCCAACCATCATAAATAAAAGTAGTGGTTACATATCCAGCAATGACAGAAGAAAATTTTGCCAGTATTCATTTTCGAATAAATAACGCCCCAGAGGCTACATCTATTATGATCCCTACATCTCAAGATCAGTTATGTTTCGATCTATTTACTACTTCAGTAAAGTTTTTTATTTTCATGATGGTGTTCTTTTTCTTTCTTTTTTCCCTGAGACACACCATTACTTGTTCATCTTCCGAAGTTGAAGTTGAGGAAAGCATTTCCATAATATTTGAGACAACTTGCAGCTGATTCGTCGCCATATTTGCACTGATCCTAGCACGAGCTCCCAGAGTTCGTACCAGAAAAAGTGCACTTGGTGCGCACTAATGGTTAAGACGAACATGCGTCACGAAACTAGTGCAAATTTAAATTTTAAGTCGAACACCCAAACTGTAGTCAGTGTGTCCCAGTGCATGGGATTTCTTTGTTATAACTAGGGACCGGATAGACGTCAGGCACTACTGCGTGTGTGCACCCCGAATCGCAGTCACTATGCTGCAGTGTGTGAATGCGGGAGTGGCCCGAGTATGGGCTAGCATTATTTGTGTTTGACTAACTGTTTTGATTTGTGGCGTGAACGATTTCTCAGCAAAGATAACTTACCAGTGGTGTAGCGGTAATACGCGGAAGAATAAAAGCCGTTCGCTCTCGGGCGCTATAAATAAAATTGAATATCTCAAAAACTAGTACACCAATTTACAAAATTATTTTATCGTTGGAAAGCTTGAATCTTTCTGAGGGTAATTTACTTGCGGTTAATATTAACACATTTTTATATTGACAAAACAGTTTTTTATTAAACTTTAAAATTATATTTTACTTATAATTCAGTTAATATAATAACTTAAGTTGTTGAGTTAACCAACTGATTGAAAAGAATTTTAGAAGTAAATTTTACTAATTTATTTGCCAAGTATAACAAATACATTATTGTTATGTTTAACTTTACCTGCAGTGTAAATTTTATAAATTATGGGAGTGGATCTGTGAGAACTAAACGTTAGAGATGTATTAACATTACAGTTCTTACTGTGTACGAAAAGGCTGTTAAGTACGGGACCAAAAAGTACAGTGTTGTTAGTTGGCAATCCTGTTATTATGTAGGAATCGCAGTTGGTAACAATTCCATGTTGCCGCCAAAAGTAGTCTGTAGGAGTTTGTAGAACATGGTGTGTCGTGTGAACGAATTCTATTGTATTGTTTAAAATAAACCTTTAAAACTAAGGCGCTTTTCTATAAAACACGTAACAAACAAGAGGTTATGGGCCCAGTAATATAGACAAGTGGGTCTTAAATTTTAAAGGACATTAGATTCGTTGGTTTATGTGAACGGGAGGAAGTGCGTCTCTGGAAGTTCATATAAAATGGCGTCACACATGACGGCACAAGTAGCTCACTTAAAACCGTTTGATGGAACAGGTTTCTCAAATTGGGAGTTCCGCATGAGATTAGTGTTGGAGCAGAATGGTGTCTTAGATGTTTTGGAAGAGAAAAATGAAGCCAAGAGACAAGACACTGAATTCAAGAAACGGGATGTGAAGGCTAGGAATATAATTGTGCAATGGCTCGCAGATAGTATGTTAGACTCTATTAAGGACAAAACAAGTGCAAAAGACATTTACGAAACTTTGAAGAACACTTATACGAAAACCGGTTTATCGATTCAGGTAAATTTGCAAAAGAAGTTGAGAAGTATGAGTTATAAAAGTGGATCGTTAGGAGATTTTATAATAGATTTCGAGAAAACAGTCCAGGAATTAAAAGCAAGTGGTGGAAGTATCCAGTCGGATGAAGTTATCTCGCATTTGCTTGCAGCAATGCCCGAGTCGTACCAGGCCATCACCACGACGATCGATGTGATTTATAGTAAAAATCCCAGCGAGATGGATATTCAGTTCGTGAAAAACAAACTACTTCAAGAGGAAGTGCGTCAAAATAGTTTGTCGTCGAACAATGAAGCTGTCGTGTTATCTAGTGAAAGTAACAAAGGAAGAAAATTTAATCAAGGTTATAGAGCAAGAGGTAGAGGTCGTGGAAATGGTGAATTTCGATATAAGTGCTATAAGTGCGGAAAACTAGGACATAAAAGAAATGAGTGCGGACAACAAGACAGATATGATAGGAATCCTAGTTCTAAAGTTAACATTAATGTGGCTGAAGGGGAAGGAGAAGAAGTTACTTTTATGAGTGAAGTTGGGAATAACTGTTATTCGCAGGTTGGTAGTTCCGAAGTAACGAGACTTGACAGTAGTGTCAAAAATACAAATTCCCGAGTGTCATTTGTTGTTGATTCAGGTGCAACTAATCATTTAATAAACAAGGAAACAGGCCATTATTTGACAGAGGAACAATTAGTTGACTATGATATAAATGTAGCTAAAAGAGGGACTAAAATAAAAGCGCATAAAAGAGGAAATTTGCATGTTCAGAGTGAAAATGCTGTAAAAATAAAAATAGCAGATGTATTACAGTGTGATGAGCTGGAATACAATCTATTATCAGTAAAACGATTACAGCAGGAACATTTAAAGGTAGTTTTTGAAAACAGTCAAGTGAAAATTGTTAATGAAAAGGGTTGCATATTAGCACAAGGTGGTATAAAACGAAACTTATACATCATAGATTTTAACTTATGCTCAGAGTATAACAGAGTTAATATTACTACTAAAGGAGATGACTTGTTGCATAGACGAATGGGTCATTCTTCCTGTTACCCGTCAAATAAATTGTGTGATACATGTTTGAAATCCAAACAAACTCGGAGTACTTTTATAAAAAGTATACCTGAAGAGAAGAAACCTAGACGAATTCTTGAAGTAATATCATCAGACGTTGCAGGACCTTTTCAACCAGAAACTTTTGATGGAATGAAATATTATGTATCGTTCATTGATCATTACTCTCATTTCTGTTATGTTTATTTATTAAGAAATAAAAGCGATGTGTTTCAGAAATTCAAGGAGTATGAAGCAATGGTGTCTGCAAAATTTGGATCAAAAATAAGTCGGTTACGTTGTGATAATGGAGGGGAATATGCTTCGAAGGAGTTTAAACAATTCTGTAGATCAAAAGGAATTCAAATTGAATATACAGTTGCAAGAACACCTGAACAGAATGGTATCAGCGAGAGGTACAATCGATCTATAATGGATATGAGTCGTTGTCTATTACATGACTCCAACATGCCTAAGTTATTTTGGGGAGAAGCAGTGAGGTGCTCAGCTTACCTTCTCAACCGGCTACCTACTAGGACATTGAAAGATGGAAAATTACCTGTAGAGATTTGGAATGGATATGCGGTAAATACAGAAAACGTAAGAGTTTTTGGAAGTATTGGTTACGTACATGTACCAAAAGAGGATCGAAAAGGTAAATTATCTGAACGTAGCATTCAAATGAAAATGGTGGGATATGCACCTAATGGGTACCGTATGTGGGATGACGATAGGCAAAAAGTAGTAATAGCAAGAAGTGTTGTTTTTAATGAGGAAAATCAGAACCAAAGTGCTGACAAGATACCAGTTCCGGAAATAATAATAAATGGTAAAGTTATCGAAGAAACTCCAGCGATTGAAGAAGAGAAAGTAGAACAAGACGAAATCGAAACCCAGGACAGACATAGAGAAAGAAAAGTTCCATCTAAGTACAAAGATTATGACATGAATTTTATGGCAGCATTAGCTGCAGGTTATTTACCATCTGAATTGCCGTCAAACTATGAAGAAGCCAACGAAAACGTTGATTGGAGAAATGCAATGGAGGAAGAAATTTTAAATTTGAACAAGAATAATACTTGGGATATCGTACCTATTCCTGTGAATGAAGACATATTGGATACCAAATGGGTCTTTACTGAGAAGAATATCCAAGGAGTAACTGTCAAGAAAGCAAGGCTCGTAGCACGAGGCTTTCGACAGAAAGATTTGGTATTAGAAGAAATATACACCCCAGTTGCCCGATTGGTAACTTTACGTACAATCTTGGCATTAGCACTCGAGGATAATTGTCACATCAGTCAATTGGACGTGAAGTCGGCTTTCCTAAATGGAGAATTGGAAGTGCCCGTCTACATTTCGATACCGCAAGGTGTTAAAGGACCTGTGAATTGTGTGTGCAAATTGAAGAAAGCTTTGTACGGTCTTCGACAAAGCCCTAGGTGTTGGTATGAAAAGCTAAATCGATATTTGTGCAAAATAGACTTTAAACGAAGTGAAGTGGATCCTTGTTTGTATATTAAGACTAAAGGCAAGACTAAAACTTATTTATTGTTATGGGTAGATGATCTGATTTTGATTTCAAATGATGTTAGAGATTTAGATTTAGTAAAAGAACAATTAGGTAAACAATTTGAAATGAAAGATATGTCTAGTAACAATAAGTTTACATTTTTAGGTCTAGAAATTGTTAAAGATAATAGTAATTTATATATTTCACAAAAAACTCTAATTGAGAAAGTTTTAGTAAAATTTGGTATGCATAATTGAATCGGTCAATGCAGAAAGTGAATATGTCCCACCTACCTAGTTTCGAGAAAAACAAGGAAAACTGAATAACTCAAAGTTGCTTTTATGTACAAGTACTGATGTTTGGGATGTGGAAGTAAACTATTTTCTAGATACGAAAAAATGCTTTGGAGCATTTAAAGTTTTCAATTTTAAGAGATAAAAAATAATGCAAGTGGTGGACATATCTAGTTTCTGCATTGATTGCAAATAAAAAGCGTAAAATATGGAATTAGCTATTTTATTTTCTAATAAAAAGGAAACAGAATGTATATTGCAAACAAAACTGAAAATTATATTTTAAAACCTACAAAACTGAAAACTTTTGAAGTAACTAATACAAAACTAATATTTTTAAATGTTTTCTACTTCCGCTTCACTATCTTCCTCATCTCCGTGTTTCGTAGGCCATTCTAAGATATCTTGGTAAAATTCTTCATAGTCTTCATCAATATACTTCATGACAGACTGGATATCCTTCAGTTTCTTTTTATTTATTGGAATTTTCCCATTATAGGCTGACTTGGTTGGGAAGGGAACTGGTGTTTTACTAAGTCGCAATCGAAATGTGTGCTCTGTTAGTCCATCAATAAAATCTCTGGCTATTATAGTACCTTGCCTGTCGGTATCAAATGCAAATTGATAAAATTTTGATATATTGAACTTTTGTTTATTTGTTCCTTTTGCACACGCAGTTTCAAGTGATGTTACCATTTTTTTCCAATTTCCTGGCCACCAAGTTTTAAAATCTTTTATATCCTCTGTTTCTACCGTTTTAATTTCAATTTTTTTTTCTTGTTTATTTCTTGATTTTCTTACCATTAGGGCGTATTCTTCTGGCAGGTAAACGCGATCAGCTCTGCGTATAATTCGCTTGATTTGACCGAAATCACGGTCGCATGGTAGGAAGGAGTGACCACGAATTGGTAAAAAGTAAACTATTTTACTAAATCTACCGGAATCAGAAAGGGCTGAGAGAAAGCGTAGCACTGTGTGATTTTTATTTTGACCGCTGCAGTTGTCGCTGAATATATAAAGTTCTTTTTCATTGCCAGAAATGTTGTTCTCAATGTAATCTTGAAGAAACGTGCAGACTTCGTCAGGAGACTTTTTGGCTTTACCTTCATGGTACATATACATTTTAGAGTTGTTGGTTTTGAGGTTGTGAATGCCAAATGTGTAGACCCATAGTTGTCTGTAATAAAATATATCTTGCACAGGAATATGTGGTAGGGGTAAATTCGACATATAATCAAAACATAAACCGACTACATCGTCCCTCTCTTTACACATCTCCTTTACTGTTTTAATTTTATTGTAAAATTTTGCACTCCTTCTTTTGTGGACCATTAATTCGGCACTGTAAGTACGTTTTGCGTTATCATTGAGCGTTTTGCTTCTTAGCTTCACACCTAGTTCTTCACAGATAGTGCACGTATCTACCTGCGGTCTTCCAAAAGAAAGGGAAAAATTTTGACGAAAGTACATCAAAAAGAAGTAGTATGAAACCTTCAGTTCAGGAAACTTCTGTAAAAACATTTCACGCATTATCTTAATATTTAATCGGGGATCTAAGTATTTCTTTTCGTGACCAGAGTAATGTGAAACTTTGGTGGGGTAACTGTCTATGTGTTCATGTATTTTCATTATGACTTCTGCAGGAATAGTGTTGCCACTCCGATTTTCGCCCCGTTTATCACGAGGTGACTTTCCAGCTTGTAAAAGCCTACATATGCGATATACCCGCCCATTGGTAATGCCATGTACTGCAACAAAAGCATTTTTACAAACTTCTCGCCTTGCATTGCTCACAAACAAAAAGTATTTAAAAGAACAACTTTTTTGTTTATTGGCCACATTCTTTCGGCTTCGCTTTCTTTGCACATTGGCAACTGTTATCAATCCTTGCAAATAAATGTCTTGCTCGTTTTTATTTCTAAAAGTATTGAAATAATTTAAGCGATCCTGAAGGTATTCTGGTGTGAATCTTGAAAAACATTTCTTTTTACAGCTAAAACATAAATTAATATACACTGTAATAACTTAAAAAATAAATTGAAATGTACAGCATACCGGCACGCCTGTCCTGTTTTTCTGCTTGCAACGATGTTTCCTTTCCAGTTTTTATGCTGCTTACCGGCAACCTTTGACTGTCTGATAATGGTTCTTCTATACGCTTCGACATGAGTAATACCTTTGATTCTCTTTTTAGGAACCTCAATTTCACTTTCTTCTTCGTAAATACTGCTGTCACTACTTGATCCCGACATTATAACTGAACTGAACAAAGTAAACACAACACAAAAAATTAGAACACAAGACACATTAATCACCAGCGTCTCTTAAAATCAGCTGCTTCCAGTTTCTACGCACGCGCAGTGCACCTGGGATAACATTATGCATATAGTGCAGAAAATGAACATGTCCTGGACTTATTCAGTTTCTGTTCTATACCGCCGCTCTTTCATGATTTAGAGTAACAGGACATGTTTAATTTTTGCACCTATCGATAGAGCGCCCTTTAAACATAGTAAATCCATGTAAAACACAATTTCCCTAAAAAGTGGACATATTCACTTTCTGCATTGACCGATTCAATTGTAAAGAAATGACATTACCAGTAATACCTAAAATAAATCTAAGCACTGAGGAAAATAATAATATTAATGTACCGTATAAGGAATTAATAGGAAGTTTAATGTACATAATGCTAGGTAGTAGGCCTGACTTATGTTATTCAGTAACATATTTTAGCCAATTTCAGAATAATTATGGTGTATCCCATTGGAAACACTTAAAGAATACTTTACGTTACTTAAAATACACTAAATATTTTGGTTTGCATTATATAAAAGCACAAAACTTAAATTTAATAGTTAATACATTTGTAGATGCCGACTTTGCTAGTGATGTTGCAGACAGGAAAAGTATAAGTGGTTGCGCTATAATGTTAAATAGAAATATAGTTCACTGGAAGTCAAAGAAACAATCTATTGTTGCGTTATCTAGTTGTGAGTCGGAATATGTTGCCCTAGCAACAGGTGTTACGGATTGTTTATTTGTGAAACAACTTTTAGAATGTATGTACATTAAAATAGATTCTGTCTTAGTACACGAGGACAACCAGTCAGCTATAAAGATTGCAAAAACGTTAGAGACTAAACGCTCAAAACATATAGATGTGAAATATCATTTTGTAAGAAATCTTGTGAATGATGGTACGATAAATCTAATCTATTGTCCTACTGACGAGCAATGTGCAGATCTTCTGACGAAATCTTTAGCTAAGAACAAATTTGAATATTTTAGGAAGAGATTGAATGTAGTCAATCTAAATTAAGTATATTATGTTAATCTTTTGTTGTAAAGCTTGTAACATAGTTTCCAGGATTGGGGGTAGGTGTTGTTAGTTGGCAATCCTGTTATTATGTAGGAATCGCAGTTGGTAACAATTCCATGTTGCCGCCAAAAGTAGTCTGTAGGAGTTTGTAGAACATGGTGTGTCGTGTGAACGAATTCTATTGTATTGTTTAAAATAAACCTTTAAAACTAAGGCGCTTTTCTATAAAACACGTAACAAACAAGATACAGCACATGGAAAAGTTCGCGGAACTGCTGAACCTATTGTATACAAAAGTTGTAGCGCTTCACAATTCTACAAAAAAATCTGCAAGAGACTTATTATACTTAATGTACAAGTTAGAATAGGCATTTTTATATACTTTTTGCTGTACTTTGTAAAATGGAATCAAGATATTAAATATGTCTAAACGAAATTAATACAGCATCCAATTTTTGTAGGTATACAGTAGAGATGAAACGGATAGTGCTTTGGCCGGATACCGGATACCAGATATCCAGCGATACGCTACGCCGGATGGCCGGATATTCGGTAGCCGGATACTTGGGCTTCGTGCGCATTGCCGTGAACATGTCGGGACGTGTTTAGATTCGAGTTATGGCGTGAGGGTGAGGTTATCGATGGAACTTAACACGATCGCAGCACAATGGAATATTGACCAAAGAAAAATACATTTACTCATTCATGACAGCGGTGCTAACATGGTGAAAGGTGTTCGAGTGGCCGAGTATGATTCTGCTAGATGTTTCATCCATTCGCAACCCTGACGAGAGAATGAACTTGTGGAAGATGATTATGAGAACTTTTTGAAAAAAAAAAATACGTGGACGCACGAATCTAAGTTTTCGAGGGAAGGATTTTTTTAACAGGCATAATAACTATATCTGCGCTTTTAGTCAATCCGCATGCAATCCGAGAAAGAAATTATCAGATCAGGTTTAGTTTCAATTTCTTTCGCCTGGTGATGAATGACAGGTTCTTTTAAGTTATTTATGACGGCGTGTTAATGGCAGTACGTTACCTGAATTTATTATGGACTGTGGTTGAAGTTTTCTTGACAATCTGCCGTTGAACTTGAGAAGAAGCTGTTGGTATCAACTCACCTTAATATTCGAAGATAGGCGGATAAGGCGGTTAGGACCGTAAATTCTTTATAGCAATAATGTTAAGGCACTTAACGGGGTAATTATCAACTCACAAGCATCAAACGACGTAAAGAAGTGTGACTTTGACGTTTGACTTTGAGAGTAAATCTTTGAGAACACTTATTTTCCGTGGCACACTGGATAAGTATCGATGAGTTATGTAGGTATACATTTTTCAAAACAACCTAATTATCTCCTAAACTATCAATTTCAGGTATAGGACATGTGCGACGCTGAAGACGACTAAGTAATAAAATATGGGGGTGCCATATGAAAAAATTAAGTTATGGTTCTTCAAACTTTCGAAAAGTTAACGTGCCATAGTAAAGTAACCGCACAATGTAGACAGCCGTTCTCGGCGCCAAAACATACTCCAACATGTTGTTTAAGCATATTAAGAATCCTAAATTGATATCCGAAAAATCTAGTGTTCTCTGATTTTTTTAATAAATAGCTATAGCAATTTTTTTTTTTAAATGGAATAACTACAAATCGATCGAATTAAATTGCGAATAGTAAAGGTATTTACAAAGCTTAAAAATAGGTAAATCCAAATATGTAACAATATACAGACTGCCCAATTAAAAATAACAAAGTACATGGCGGCTGCTCTTCGGTCCTCGGGTTCTCTGCCGTGTAGAAAGTTTAAATTACTTGACGTTTCGATCATCTTGTCGTGATCTTCTTCAGAAGTGAAGTGACTAGTTTGTCCTGATCCGGGGTTAATATATGGTCCTGTGTCCGTTGGTGCGTAATCATTCCGCTCTGTTGAGGCGTGTCCGTTGCTCTCCGTTGGGCTGTGAAGAATGATTTCCAGATACTTGGTAATTGTAGTCCGTCTTCTCTGTTGATATTGTTCGGATCTTTCTGTATTTCAATAGCTTCTCTGTACAATCTTCTCCAGTAATGTGGTTCCGTTGCTAGTTTCCTGCATTTGTCAAACTTGATTCCGTGTTTCGTGTTTGTTGAGTGTTCTGCTACTGCTGATTTGTCTGTGTATTCATACTTAGTATCTCGCATATGTTCTTTTAGCCTGATATTGATGTTTCTGCCTGTTTGTCCAATGTATACCTTTCCACAAGTGCAGGGTATCTCGTAGACTCCTGGATTTTGGAGCGGCGAGGTACGATCTTTCGGCGAAGGTAATTTTGTTGATAGTTTTTCTGGAGCATTGAAGATTACTTTGATGTTGTGTTTGCGCAGCTTTCTTCCAATTTTGTCAGTGCATCCTTTGATGTATGGCAGGCAAGTCGTTCCAGTAGTAGTTGTTGTTTCTTCCTGTTGTTTTGGGTGTTTTGGTTGTTTGTTGATGGTAGCTGTGATGTCTTTGAGTCTGTAGTCGTTCTGTTGTAGTGTGTTCTTGAGATGTTGGAGTTCGGCTTCGAGGTGTTCTTCATCTGATATCGTCTTAGCTCTATGCACCAATGTGTTTAAGATTCCCCGTTTTTGTGCGGGGTGATGGTGAGAATTTGCATTGAGATAGCGATCCGTGTTGGTTGGTTTACGGTAAACCTGGTGTCCCAGTGTGTGGTTCTCTTTCCTCTTGAGTAGCACATCCAGAAAAGGTAAGGAGCCATCTTCTTCGAGTTCAATGGTAAATTGTATTTGGGTGTGTTGTTTGTTGAGGTGTTCCAGAAATTGAGGTAAAGTGTCAGTTCCATGCGGCCATATGACAAAGGTGTCGTCAACGTACCGATACCAGCACTTCCAAACCACTACAAGGACCGGAGAAACAAATCTTAGCAAAAGGACTGAACTTCGCCATCACTCCAAAAGAAATACCTAGAGAAGACATCATCTGTGCCATAGAAACTTCCATCAAAACTCTACCAGCAGAAGAAGTAGAGGATATCAGGTCTACTACGCAACGCATCTTAAAATCAGCCAAACCACCCACATCTAATATATCAAGAGAAGAAAGGAGAGCCGTTACGGAACTGAGGAAGGACAAAGACCGCACCATAATATCGGCAGACAAAGGACAAAGGAAACTAGCAACGGAACCACATTACTGGAGAAGATTGTACAGAGAAGCTATTGAAATACAGAAAAATCCGAACAATATCAACAGAGAAGACGGACTACAATTACCAAGTATCTGGAAATCATTCTTCACAGCCCAACGGAGAGCAACGGACACGCCTCAACAGAGCGGAATGATTACGCACCAACGGACACAGGACCATATATTAACCCCGGATCAGGACAAACTAGTCACTTCACTTCTGAAGAAGATCACAAGG
Source organism: Cetonia aurata (assembly GCA_949128085.1). NCBI lineage: Eukaryota > Metazoa > Arthropoda > Insecta > Coleoptera > Scarabaeidae > Cetonia > Cetonia aurata. The sequence goes on from OX421884.1 coordinate 35,753,276, forward strand.
TTTATGATAGGCTAATTAGAAAATTGTGAAGAAAAGATTTGCTTTGTTTTATTTAGTATCAGCATAGGGAAAGGATATAGAATATATTAGTTAATTTCCATGAACTCTATGTCGTTTACTTTCTGTATTCTTTGTAAATATAGTGAAAATGTCATGTTTGTAGGTTTTGCAGAAATCCATTATATTAGAGACCGATTTTGCAAATCTCAATTATAACATTGATTTGCACTTGCTATAAAGAAAAAAGGAAAGATACTAGGGCGCTTTTACACACACCGATATTATCGATGTCGGAATGATTCAAAAATATATTGCTCCAAGTTTTTAGGCGCGTCTGCTTGCGACATATAAGAAATGCACAGGCATAGGTCCGCCGGGCCTATGCGCGACTAATGAAGGGTTAAAATAATATATTTTTGAGCCATTCCGATACCGATTTCGGCACCGAAAATGCCGACGTATGTGGAACCGGCCTAATCATGTAATTTGTGTTAGAGAAGTACGAAAACCTGGCGTTATTATGTTCGAGGAATGTTGTATTCGACAAACTACAGTAACTTCAACTCCATATCATATTCAAACTACAATCCATTTTTCACTTTCAGTTATGTGGCTTTACAAAAAATCTGTAAAATTTTAAATTCTTTCTTTCTCTACGCCGTTATTAGGGCAGTTTACAACGCAGCGATATGTTCCGGCCTTTAATAGTGAAATTCTGTAAAGATAGGTTATGCACGTGTACTTTCAATTACTTCTATGCAAAAAGAAAAAATCGAACTACAGTTTCAAAACAACTAAATTATACCGATCATACTTACTTGAAATATACACTTGTGTGTAATATTGCCAATTTGAAGAAATTATTTTTTGGGACTCTTTGTGACATAAACAACACGTAAATGTACACTAGAAAACTTTTACTACATGCCGTACGAGCGCTTCGTCAACCTGCTCGGCGTCAATATGTATATCTACTTTGAATAGAGTGTATCTAAAGTAAATTATTACATGTTGGGTAGAAGTACCGGCTGTACTTGTTAAGGATTTGAAGAAATGGATTGGCTGAGTATACACTGTCTGGATAAAAAATGAATGTCGTTTAATCTTGGATACCTAGCAAATCCATTTTTTCAAATCCCTAAATTATTACATATCTAAAAGAATAAAATTAAGGAAGAAAAAAGTAATAATTGAAACAACAAAATGTATTTCATAATTGTATTTTACAAAACGAATTATAAACATTTATTTTATTTTAGTCGCAACATAGAAGTTATCGTTTGAAGACAGAACCCTGGAAGAGAATTACAAAAAATTATAAAAACTTTAGATATGCGCTGTATTTTACATACGTGAATTCAGCGACTTGTACAGCTTCTACTTTAGGCACTTTTTGAGATTTTGTTACCGCTGCATGTGTCACCATGTGCTGTTGAAGAGTAGTGGCTTGAGCAAACGACTTATTACACAGTTTACAATTATACGGTTTTTCGCCCAAATGACCTCGCATGTGAGCTTTTAAACTACTCGACCCTGCAAACCTACAAATTTAATTAAATATACAGGGGTCAGGATATCAATCATGAGCAAACATTCGGCATACAATCAGTGGCGTATTTAAGGTAAATGCCGGCCGGGCACTGTCATTACTTTTAGGTAGATATATTTACCGCCCCGGCCTGTAGCCCGTTCAACCCATATGTAAATATACCACTGCATACAATGTATTTCGTTTCCAAGCTGTTTCATTTTCGACGATCACCATAGAGAACTCGCTTATTATTAGGCCGCTTAATAATAAAAATTGCGTGCAATAGGAATTGCACGCAAGCGCATTCAATTCAAAACTTAAATAAAAAACAAAAACGTTAAGGAGTAAAAATATATTGAAATAAGTCCACAACAATATTGTTTCACCACACAGTGGCTTCATCAGGTGGATGAAATTATTAAAAATTTATACTTTTAAACCTAGGAGTGGGGAATAATTAAAATCCTTATGTTCATTGAGCGCTAAACCTAACTTACTATACTATAGTGTGTAATTTTATATTTTGTTTAGTTAATTTCATCCACCTGATGAAGCCACTGTGTGGTGAAACAATATTGTTGTGGACTTATTTCAATATATTTTTACTCCTTAACGTTTTTGTTTTTTATTTACGTTTTGAAGATGGAGTTTAAACACGTACAATTCCAAAAATTAATCAAACTAGGTAAAGGCTAGCGTTCATTTTAACATCGCCCGAAAACAGATCCGTAAAGAAAACTAATAATCCTTCTCTAATAAAAGGAACATCCAAATGATGTACAAAAAGTAACATGGCCAAAGAGAATTCCAATCCTGTTGAGGAGGATACAAATAATTGCTGTGAATGCTGGGAAAATTATTATTTGACAAAGAGTCAAAGTGAGTGGTTGAAATGCATTTCATGTAGTAAATGGTTGCAGGAATCTTGTACGCTTTATGCCCCGAAATGCACAGATTGTGGACGCAATGAACTACGAAAAGTTAACAAATAAAAACAAAAAATTAAGTAGCTAGCATATGGGCCATCTCTCCTCACAAAGATGGGAAAGATGCCACATTGAAAGGTTTAAAATTTGGGTTATATTTTGTAAATTCATGGTTAAATAGCACTACTTTTGGTTTGTTTGAAGTAAGAATTACCTCTCCATTCTTTTTAATCCATGAGAAAATAAATTTTGATTTTGTGTACCTTACAAGTATTTTTTATTTTATGCGGCGTCTCTCTCACGTTTACCCTATATATTTATACAGATATTTGTTTGGTTCCATACTTTATCCAAACCCTGTGTAAACGATATAAACTGTATATGAGCTTACAGTTTAAAAATATCTAGTAAAAATAAAAGACTAATGCTTTCCCTTTCGGACATTAAATGAATAATTAATTATAGATGAAATTTATATATCATTTAGGCTTAAATAGTGATATTGGAGTTTAAAATCTTAACATAAATGTAAAAACCAAAATATCCTTTCATATTCTAGGTGCAAAACCAGACATTTCCAGTGTGTCAATAGGAGAATCCGATTTGTTGCAGGTGATTGCTTTTAAATCTCGGAGCAAGCAATTTTCAATATGTACTAATTAATAAATAAATAAAGAATAAAATTGGTTTTTATTAACCTTTGTTTTTATTTTTATAATACAACCTTTTTAGTGCAAAGCTAGAAATATCCATCTAATTACTTCTTCTTTCGAGTGTACTCCGGATTTTCTAAATTATCTCTATTTTCTAAAGTCAGTAATAACCTTTGGTACAACAAATAGCTACTTAATACAATTAAACTTTTTTTTTCCTTTCTGTGGATTTGTCGGGTTTTGCATCCAGGGGTCTGAATTATAAAGAATTAAGAGCGAACGAAGAGGTCAGGGATCTATGTAAAATTATAAAAAATAAATAAAAGATTAAAATATGTTATCATTGTTGTCAAGGTCAGTTCCAAATTTTTTATTTGAAGTGATAGGCTAGTATTTTCAAAAGCACAACTGCAGAGAATTTCTTAACTAAGAACAATTGACAAATAATTTTATTGTAGTATTGACAGATATCCTGGTAGCCACTAAAGTAGTAGAATTCTCAATAAAACATGTATGTGTATTTTTTTTGCTGGAGCAGCCATTTTAGGACAATCAGTAAAAAAGGCTACAACACAACTAGCGAGATACCTGTATACAATTAATGTAGAATATAGCTTACCGTTTGTCGCATAATGTACAACCATGAGGTTTTTCTCCTGTGTGCGTTCGCATATGACCAGATAAATGGCCGGATGATGTAAAACCTTTCTTACAAACTGAACAAACGTGTGGTTTGTGGCCAGTATGAGATCGAGTGTGGATCACAAGAGTTTCATGACGACTAAATGATTTTCCGCAGAGAGTACAAGGATAGGGCTTTTCACCCGTATGAATCCTCTGATGAATAGCAAGAGTATTTGATCCCGCAAATGCTTTTCCGCATGTCGTGCAAACGTATGGTCTTTCACCGGTGTGCGTCCTCATATGAATGCCAACATATCCTGACTGAGTAAACCTAAAATTTCAGAAATGAAGTTGGGATATTTACAATCTGACCTATACTAAAAGGACAGAAAACCAGAAGCAGCACTCCAGCCGCTTTCTTTAAGATTTTGTGTATCAATTCTGGTTATTTTTTTTTCTTTTCTTTGTTTCTTTAGTTGTTTCATCCATAGTATACATGATGTTTTTTGTTTGTAAATGCATTTTTTTGTGGTATGTTACTTAGTGTAATGTTGTTTGTTGTAAATTTCAGAAATCAAAACGAACGGCGCTTATGCAGCCATTTTATATACTATGGTTTATGAAAAGAAAGTCATAATAAAATATTAAATGATATATTTACAAAAACATTGCTATTAGGATATGCGAATGTATGTATGTTGTTGCTGGGCGAAGTTTCAGGTTGTGAATGTGGAATACACCTTAATATTTCTAGGCTCTGACATCTATTTGACGTATTGTACCATCTCCACTGAAATTTTGCCGAACCCGAAGGAGTTCCACCCAGAGGTGGGAACCCCTTCGGGTAGGGATTTTTTACATGCTAAACATCGCATTGACAGGAGCATATGCGCATACAGAATTTTCTTTTGGCGGTTGGACGAGTGTCTACTACTAGATTAGTTGAAACGGATGTAGAATATAAGACCATCTCGACTGGTGCGATCAAAGAATGCCCACAAGAGGGAGTTGCATTCCTACTTATATGGAGTCTGACGGGTAAAAAAGGCCTACTTGTATGAAAACTGCACGAAAAAATTGGATACGCAAGCAAAAAATAAAGGTAAAATATGTATTTAGGCCTTATTTTAGACGAGACGTCTCTAGAATAACCACAAACTTGAACTAACTGACAAGTCCAAAAAAAGGCATAACGGTGTGCAAAAATGTTCTATTGGAAACGCAACACAAAAATACTACTTTAAATGTACGCCGTTACAGTCTATCGTGCCTACTTTATTATAGTCACCGTCACGATATTATATAATGACATCAATTTGTACTAATAGGATTATAATTTATTATTATTGGGGCGTATTCCTAAAAAATTAAAATGGGCTACAAGTGTTGTTTTAAATAATTAAATATTAATAATATATATATATAATAAATATTAATAATATAATTAAGATAATTAAACATAATTAACAACCAATACATAGTTACTACACGAATAACTAATTAGTTTAAATGTGGAGTGCAATATTATAAGATGTAATTAAAACCCGTAGCCTCTTTTAAATTTTTTGGAATACCCCCCATTTGACAAATACTGTAAACGATTATTATTCACAGTTAAGCACAATAGTGAACCTTATAATCCGATTAGTACGAATTGGGCCCATTTTAAAATATTGTGACGGCCAGTACAGGTAGCCTACGTCCTTACGGTAACAATTACGCCTGTTAAGGCAGAGTCTATCGGGACAAGACCGCTTGAACCGGTTCATATTAAGCAGTCGGGAAATACGGGTACCCGAATCTCCCGGTAAGGGTTGACACGAGTACATATGCACTAAAGAGGAACATGTGGGCTCATCTACCTAATCGGAATATTTTGTGAATATTGGGAACAGTGTGAACAGTACTTTATCAACGAGTAGAGTGTTATGTCTCACTGGACCTTATTTTTAGTATATAACGTATGTACTGTAATTAGCAAATATAAATAATATAATATAAAGAAGCAACTAGAAAAAACTGACGGCGAAATCACGAAGACTGCAGTGATGCAGGTAGAGGAAAACGAAATGAACAAGTCAACAATTCTTGTGTCTTTTTTTAAGTTTCCGAGTGTTTACTTTAATATTTAATGAATAAAATCTATTTTGTCCAAAACTTTGGAGTTTTTATAAGTTTATGATATAGACATAGACAACACTTTTCGTGATTCGTATTAAGTGAATGTTCGCAGTTTAAATGCATAAATGGTTACTTTTAAATCTTTGATTTATTCTTTATCAAATTTCAAATGCTGTCAAATACAGATTACAGATAAATATGTGGACCACATAACGGAGAATCCTTTTAGTTATTCTGAAAAAAGATGATAATATGTATTGTGAAGCGCTGAACTAAATTTTTGACATATGGCGAAACTCCGAGAAAGATAGTAGTAATTGTATATTAATAATATAACCCATGTTGTACATTAATAAGTAAAAATATACAAATTATTTTATTGAAGTGTGTTTACACGAATGTTCTTAATTGTTATTGTTAAACAAATGTGTTGCGATTATAAACAATTTAGTCGAAAAGTCCATTGATTGGTCGAATTAATATAAAAGAAGAGTAATGTGTAATATACATATTAGAAAAAAAAATAGCAAAAAACTTACCCTTTTCCACATATGGGACATAAGAATGGTTTCTCTCCCGTATGGACTCGTACGTGTTTTTCTAAGTTACACAGCTGTGTAAAACTTTTTTGACATACATCACAAACATGAGGTCTTTCGCCAGTATGAGAACGGATATGTATCCGTAGACTTCTTGCCTATGTGGTTTATGTAAATTTCGAATAAAGCAATCTTACTATATATTTCTTCTTCACTTATACATACCTCCACATATTGCTTGCTGCAGTACTCGCAAGAAAGTAATTTATGTCCAGTATGATATTTCATGTGTTTCGAAAGACTAGATGGCCATTTAAATGCTCTACCACACACGGAGCACAAATATGGCTTGCCCTTAACATTTCTTAATTCCCCGGTGTGTTTCTTTTTGTGTTTCGTGAGATTTGAACTTTCTGCAAATGACATATCACATTGATCGCATTGATGAGGTTTCTTATCTAGATGTATCTTTAAATGACGTTTTAGGATACGACCTTCTGGGAATGCTTTCTGACAAATATTACATACATGTTCGAGTTCTTTCGGATGTGTCATCATATGAATCTAAATGGATAGCAACATATATAACAAAACACACCACATACGTAGACAAGTACATACCTTTAAATCAACTTTCAAGGCAAAAGATTCTTTGCATCTTGGACACGGATACTTCAACGGTTTTTGTTCCTCGTGCGGAGGTTCGCTAGGTGATTCCTCCACCACTTTATCGTTTTCATCATGTTCTTCTACTTGTGCAACAATATCCCCAGTCACGTTATTTATAAGTACAAATTCGTTTTTAACCTAAAGAAAAGAATATTTAATATTGCAATTAATTTAAATTATTATTAACACATCTTAATATTTACTTTAGGAAAAACATCTACAAAAGTTAATCGAAGTGAATGTTGCATATTAGAAAATTATTTTCGAGTATTACTGACTGTTCTAACAATGTGTAAACGCATACTTATTCAAATATTTTAAATTTAACGCCCTGTTCGTAATGCGAGGCAGCAATTTGTAGAATGGTAGTAGAAGGTGTAAGCTGATTCTCTAATTTCCTTAGGTCATTGATCGTAGACCTTGACCCGATCTTGTGGTCAGGGTCAAGGTCGGTAGTCAATGACTTGAGGTTCTAGACTCGACTTGGATGAAGGTCAGATGTAAGTGAAGACCATAGACGAGGCCAAAGTCGTCGCCACAATCAAGGTCATCGAAATAACACGGGCAAGGTTTTGGTTGCTGAAGTGTCACGGCCAAGGTCGTTGCCAACACAAAGAACACCGAAAGGTCCCGGTCGAGATCAAGCCACGACCAACGGCAAGGTCAATGTGCAGGTCATTGTGATGTCGAGGTCAGCCAAGTTCAAGGTCATTCAGCCCCGTTTAATATTATTTAATGTTCAAAGTAATGTGCGTCAGTGTATGTGTGATATGTGGATACAAAAATCAGTTAAATATCTCCTATAGCGAAAAGATCTGTCGTGGTGGTTATCGAAGTGGTGGTGGTGGAAATATTCGGGGAAGAAATAGATATATTTGACACTGAAATGGTCGTAATTAAATTATATAACGTGACATTTTCAGCTACTAGTAAAATATGGAAAACAACACATACACAAATACGGATATCTATTGAATAAGCAATAGTGTAAAAATAAAGAGTGTTTGGGGAGACGGGAGATCCCCCATATACGTATATAATATAATACATTCCGGTTAACTGAAAGTCGCCATGAACTTTGTTATTTTAAATGAAAGAATTCAGCATAGAATTCTATGACCATTACAACCAGGGTTCCTATCTTCAACTGTTTCTAAGATATTACGATTTTTGTGAAAATTTTGACATTTACACTGTGGTACGTAATTGATTATTTTTCAATTGTTTTATGTGCCAGAGGTTCTGTATTTTAAAATTACCACATAGTAACATTGCTTCGCCAAAACGTAATAGAATTTTCCTTTATATTATACAGGCTGTCCAAAATTAGAGATATATCAAAGAAATTAAGAAATTTTAATTGTAAAACCCAATTTTTCCATATAGAACACTCGGTATGTTATAACGTTGTTTGGTGCAGAATTAAATTCTACACCAATTTGCTGTAGCATTCCCTATACCTATCTTCAATGGTTTTCTTTAAAATACTCGTTTTATTTATTAATGCTTTCAAATCGTAGAATAATATTTTACGTAGTGGGGTATGACTTTGACATTATTTACATGTCCCCATGAAAAGTAAAACACTGTATATTTCGAATATACATATATATATTTTAAAATATACTTAGAAAAGTTGAGTATGGTCTCAAAATTGAAGTCTAAACACCTTTTTCGATTAATTTTCTTGGATATTATGTCGTCTACGCTTATTGTTTACCAATAATTTTTATATAAATTTCTTACTTAATGGTCACGTGACGTATCAAAATAAATGTGGAATTATTAGCTATTGTTAACCTAGAACATCTGTGTGCAAATAAAAAGACTGTGCGTTTTTAAGGGAACAGTACTACAAGTAAACCAACTATATATATACAGGGCGAATTAGCGAAATAGTAAAATAAGAATGGATGAAATAGTTGAAGGGATCAAAGACATTAAGATATTTATAAAAGAGATAAAGGAAAGCCAAAAAGAGATAAGAGAAAATCAAAAAGAATTTCAAGATGAAGTATTATTGAAACGGGAAAATATACAGTTGAAACGAAGAGTGCAAGAACTAGAAAATAAGCTTGAAAGAATTGAAAAAGAGCAAAAGAAAGAAAATATTGTAATTAAAGGATTGGATCCGAAAGAAAATGTAAACAACATCGATGTACAAGAGTTCATAAAAGAGAAACTGGGCATCAAAGTGGAGATAAAGGAGGTACAAAAGATTGGAATGAACAAAAAGAAAATGATTGTTAAGGCAAAAATGAAAAATATGGACAACAAAAGACAGGTATTGAAAAATAAAAATAAGCTAAAGGGAACTAAATATTTTATTGATGCGGAATTAACAGCCGAAGAAGAAAAAATACAGAAAAAGTTAAGGGAAGTGGCAAAAGTTGAAAGGGACAAAGGAAAGAAGGCTAAAGTAGCATATCAAAAAATAATGATAAACTCAGGATGGTATAAATGGGACGCGGAAAATCAAGAAATCACAAAAGCTGAAACTAGTGGATGGTCAAAAAACTGACCAAAGATGCGAGGAACGGAGAACAAAAGGTAACGATCGGAATAGATTTGAGGACAATGAATAAAAGGACAACGGAAAATAACAAGAGGAAAAAAGGTAAGAGGTATAATGTGCGATTTGGAACATGGAATATAAGAACACTACTCGAATTTGGGAAAATGGAAGAGATAGGGAAAGAATTAGAAAAATATAAAATAGGAATACTAGCGCTTCAAGGAGTAAGATGGGGAGGAGAAGGAAGAGTAGATAAGGAAAAATACTCAATATTATACGCTGGAGAAGAAAAGCAAGGAACTTATGGCACAGCGTTTATGGTGGACAGAAGTTTCAGAGATAAAATTATGCAGTTTAATAGAATAAGTGGTAGAATCTCATACATTAGAATTAAAAATGAAGTAGCAAATATATCAATAATAAATGCGTATGCACCGACAGAAGGAGCACCGGTAGAAGAAAAAGAAATATTTTATGAAACATTAGTAGAACAATGTGAAAGAATAGCGAAACACGACACACTAATAATAGTAAGAGATTTCAATGGAAAAATAGGACAAGAAGAATACTGGGAGAATGTAGCTGGAAAAGAAACAATACATAACAAACAATAACGGAGCGAGATTATGCAATATGGCAGCAGAAATGGACTTAATGATAGCAAGCACAAAGTTCAAACACAAAAGGGAGCACAAGATAACGTGGACATTCCCCGGACAACTAAGAGGCAACCAAATTGATCATGTATTAATAACAAAAAAAAAGAGAAAAGATGATTCATGATGTCAGATCATTTGGAGGAACGAGTGTAGATACAGACCATCTCCTAGTAATTGCAAAAGTAAAATTAAGGGTAGTAAACGATAAAAAGATGAAAATAACTAAAAAGAAATGGAATATACATAATTTAAAAAGAGAAGAAAGTTTAAGAAATTACCAGAGGGAAATAGAAAAAATGTTAGAAAAACACGAGATACACGAAGACATAGAAGAGGAATGGGGGGAACTGAAAAATACAGTAAATGGAGTGTCCGAAAGAGTTTTGGGAAGAAAAACGAAGGAAGTTAAAAATGAGTGGTTTGACAAAGAATGTGAAGCAATAATTGAAGCAAAAAGGACAGCAAGAATAAAGTGGATAAAAACAAGACAAGAAGAAGATTACAAAATATATAGCCAGATAAGGAAAGAATGTACAAAACTGATAAAAGTCAAGAAACAAAAATGGATAAATGAAATAATGCAGGAAATAGAAGCAGATAATAAGAATAATAGTAAGCTCTACCAGCGTATAAGAAAGCAGAAGAGAAGAAAGAATACAATGGTTAACATAGGCAAGAAGGAGTGGGAAGAATATATGAAACACATATCGAAAATAGACGATGAAGATACTAATGAAAAAATTATGGAGAAGAACATAAGAACAGAAGAAGTAGAAGAGCCATCAATAAATGAATTTTATGAAGTAATAAATGACCTGAAGAATGGAAAAGCAGCAGGGCCTGATGAAATTTGCAATGAAATGATAAAGAGCGCAGGAGAAGAAATGAGGGAAAGACTATACAGACTGATGTTGCAAATATGGAGGACAGAATCAATGCCGGCAGAATGGAAAATAGGATATGTAGTACCCATACCAAAGAAAGGAGATCTAACAAACTGTCAAAACTACAGAAGAATAACGTTACTGAACACAGCATACAAAATATTAACATCGATAATTTTAAGAAGATTAAAAACATATTCAGAAAGCAGTATAGGAGAACACCAGAATGGATTTAGGAAAGAAAAGTCAACAATAGACGCTATACATGTATTAACCCAAGTGATAGAAAAATGCTATGAAAATGACATCGAGTTACATGTATTGTTTATAGATTTCAGAGAAGCTTTTGACAGTTTAAAAAGAAACATGATAGTTAAAGATGCAAGAGCACTGGGAATACCTGAAAAACTGGTAAGATTGATAAAAATGACGATAGAAGAATCAAAAGCAGCAGTACTTACATATGAAGGGATAACTGAGGAGGTAGAAATTACAAGAGGTGTGAGACAAGGTGATGGGCTGTCAGCGACCCTGTTTAATATAGCGATAGAAGGAGCAATAAAAGGGAGTAAGGCCACGGGAAATATAATAACAAAATCCGTTCAAATAATAGCATATGCAGATGACATCGCGGTGATATGGAGGAGTAAGAAAAACCTAGAAGAGACGACAGCAAAACTATTATATGAAGCAAGCAAAAGAGGACTACAGATTAACCAGCAAAAGACAAAATACATGAAAATAAGTAGAGCAGAGAGAGAAGATATACACTTAAAGATCAAAATAGGAGAGCATGAATATGAAGAAGTGAAATCATTCAAATATCTCGGAGTCATTATAAACAACAGAAATGAGAAAAGTATGGAAATTCTGCATAGAATACAATCCGGATACAATGCGTATTACAAATATAGAGATATCATGAAAAATAGAATTATAAGCAAGAGGACGAAACTAAGTGTATATAAAACTGTAATAAGACCAGTAGTAGTTTACACAGCTGAAGCAATGTGTCTAACGAATAAGGAAGAACAGTTAAAAGTGTTTGAACGAAAAATAATTAGAAAAATTTTTGGGCCCAAGAAAGAGGACGACGAAAACTACAGAAGACTGATGAACTTTGAAATAGAGAATATTCTAGAGGAAGAAAATATAGTGAGAACAATAAAATCAAAACGAATAAGGTGGTATGGACACGTAAATAGAAAGAGTAAAGGAACAATAATACGAAAGATAATGGAGTGGAAACCCAAGGATTTCAGGCCCAGGGGAAGACCAAAAAGTAGATGGGAAGATCAAGTAGTGAGTGATATAAAAAATATGGGTGTAAACGGATGGAGAGACAGGATGAAGGACCGGAAGGAATGGAAAAAAGTCGCGGATGAAGCAAAGAAGCATAACAGCCTATAGATAATAAGAAGAATGAAAGGCGGAGTGACCCACCGCTTTAATACCGAAGGGGTTTCAAGAGCTTTTAGCGGTTTCAGTTCCGAAAGGAACGTATAACCTAATATATATATATATATATAACCTATAGCAAAAAAATTATCATATTTTAATAATAAAAAAAAATCCATGTTGCAAAATTTATGCCAGTTACCATATAAAGTTTTTAACACCACACAGTCGAAGGTTTAACAGCTTGTTCTAAACCTAATCGCCTAATGCGTTGTTTGCGTTATCTAGTTAATTTAAAAATAAGCAAGCAAACATGGGACGAATATACAGTATGTCTCCATATTGATGTTACTAGAGATATGGTAAAAACTTTTAAATTTTAAGATTGTAGTATTATTTTCTACTTGGCTGGAAGAGAATTTTAAAAGAGTACTTTCAATTTCGGTGTTGACAATGAGCTGAAAATTATTTTCTTTGTAGGCAAAATACCATTTCTGTTGACGATTTCAAAAAATATTATTCAGAACGAGAAGTTCCTCTATACAAAATTTCAACAAGAAATTCTTACTTTGACTATATCGTTATTTCTGTTAGAGTAAACAAAATATTGTAATAACATGTATTGTATTAACTGACAAATTAAATTTACAAAACGTAATAACATCGTTTACAATAAATTATTTATTCAAAGCAACTGTCACCATTTGACAGCATTTGCCTGAGCGAATTCGCGTCAGTGTGATACACGCTTATTTTCAAATTCATTTATTTATATATGTAGTTAACTAAACGATAACGTTTACTTTTTATAAATACAGTATTACATTGTTCGCTAGTTTTCATTACGACCCCGGAAAATACCGGTTATCGTAATTGACCAGAGTGAGATTTGAACCCTGGACCTCACGACTGATAACCAAGTGCACAAGCCACTGGGGCTATCAGCCGGGCTTTTTACACACACAAATCACTCCATTATTTATTTTGTCTTTATAATAACCTAAATTGACCGGTTAAATCCCACAAACCACTGGCACAGAATATTTAACAAACAGAATCCCCACCTCCGTGTGCGGGAAACATATATGTACCTGGTTTTAGCGCGGTTCCAGAAACCGTAATGTTCTTACACACGATACTATTCCAATGCATTCCAATAGTGTTTTTACTACCTAGTTAGTATGTGATTGTAAACATTTGTTTATATTTTTCAAATCTCACAAGGTTTACATTTTGTACATTTATATTTCACGAGTATCTCGTGATAGTTCCTTTCCAATAGGTAATCAATATATTATAGGAATATCTTATATTTTACATTTTAAAGTTAAGAAAACGTGTTTTGTTCACAACAGTAATAAGTTTCAGTTTGTAATTCGACCGTGTTTACTTTCTACTTCAACATGAGTAGGTACTGTGAGTGACGCCCTTGGGGTATGAAGACGCGACGCCACTGCGCGTGTTGGGACAGCTGCCACGCGAGCGAAGACTAGCGAGAAAAAGTAAATGGTAGAAAACCGAAAATTAATAAACAGCGTTAAGGCCAATCGTTTTTCATTATATTAAACGTAGAAGCCCGCAAACAAAGAAAATCGCAGAGAATATAAATTGAAACCAATACCTTCCAGCTTTGTAATTGACAATCAACGGACACACTTTCATTATCTATAAATCTAAAAAGGAACGTCTTTAGTATAATTTATCTTAGTATTCTTTAAACTATCATTACAGGAGTAAGATAATAACTTTTCATTCTTTTCTTCCTGAATACGTTGCTGACATAGCTACTATTTGTCCTTATTCCTACCATGATTATCTCTGTTGTCAAGAGTGCATTAATATATAAAGTTTGGCTAGAAAAGATCAAAGATGTCGACTGAGAGTGAGAATTCTGCATTTTATATATTCTGTGCACTGACTTCCACTAATCAAGCAGCTGTAAATACTTACGATTGAAATATTTTGATCACCATATTCTACACTAACAAATTCGGCAGGCAGTTGATCCACTATTACTCGATCAATATTACTGGAAAATTGCAATTGTTCTTGTAATTCAGCCTTTGTTTGATTTGCTAAATGTTGCGATAGTTGCTCCTATAAGATAGTAAAAAATTATTACTAAAAACTGGAAACAAATAATAGCATCGAAATATTACTTATTGGTAACTTTCTTAAGATTTCACGTTATGTGTCAAAATTTTCACTCGACTTAAAAGGGGAGGTCGCCAAATGTTAGGTCCTAAAATATTAGCCATAGATAGCCAGTCGTTTATTTTTTACAATTTTTTTAAGCCGAAATAGTTGACAGTCCCGCTTATATGCACTGGAATACCAAATATGTTTTGCCAAGATAATAATGGCCGAGTGGTAAAGCAAATCTTACAATGATATTGAGTTATACACACTGTAATGGATATTTGATTGATGAGCAATTAGATGTGTTAAAAAGTAAATATCGGCAATTAGCGACATGCAAAAGCATTTCGGTTAATTGTATAGTGATAGGATTATGATAAACTTATTTCCTTAAATTTGGCAATATTTCATTATACAAACATTTCATCCAGTGTTTATTTCAACGAGTGAAATTAACCGTAATCCGATTACTACCATATACAATTAACGAAAAATGAATTAACATATACTTTACAGGAAAAATTACCGATATTTTTTTTCCCACACATCTAATTAAATACTGACATTACAGACAATCTGTGTCAATTGAAGGTATTTGCATCGCAATATCTTTGTAATATTTAACTTGAAACCATTAAGAGGGGCGAGGTTTGCGAAAAACAACCGATGGGGACACTGCAATCGTTTATAATTAATTTTTCGCCCTTCTTATGCAGCAATGTTATTCTTCAAGATGTAGCTTTTAATTTTTAAATTGTACAATAGCTGTCAGTGTTCAGATTACGCAACAGAAACACTGAGGTTGCTAGAAGGAGAAAATGCTTTAAATAATATTTATTTCTTGCATATACGATGCAAACACTATCTAGTCGACTAAGTAATGAATCAGGCAGCAGTGGCAATAAGCTTTGCTTACACATTGATTTCAGTGATTGAACAACAAAGGAAATTCTAATATCGCTGTCACGACAATATACCACCCTCACTGTTAGCTTATAGCTGAACACGCCGGTAAAGCCAGGAACAAAACTGAACCTATATTTAATATTGCGTTTGTAGGTTAAGTGCAGTTGAAAATATTTGAGAATAACAATGGACGTGCTGGAAGACGACTTTAAACGTGAAATTTAACGACGAATAATAGTGTGTAATATATTTCTAGTAGAGGTCTGAGTACTCGGAACTCGTACGGTTGCTTCGTCGGAAAACACAATGTTGTTCATTAACATTATTATTACCATCAATCCATCATTTCTTGGCAAAATTGCATTCGTTTATCAGGATCATCTTCGTTTAGTTCTCTCTATTCTGAATACACTGATGCTACAAAACGCAGAGGAATGGGGATATATGGGCCTAGAACCAAATATTTTGAAAGCTTGTGTCTGCACCCGAGTATCTTCCTAAACAAGGTAGGCAAAAGTAACAACCCTTCCATGAGTTCCGGGACACACACGACTGGAAGGAAACGAAATAAACAGATAATGTTACTAAGAAAGGAACTGGAATGCCATCAGTAGGACCTGAACCCTTTTGCGAAATAAGTGGCAGTACAATACTGGAGAAACTTAAAAGTAACGATGTATGAGCGTCATTCTAAATCTAAAATGTGTACAAAAACTTTAAACTTTTATCAAACTCAATTTCTAGTACAGTTCGTAATTAAGTCATAAATCAGGTACTTTTCCCAACCCCTTATATCTAGATCAATACCTAAACAATACAGTACTATGTGATCAACTATCGGACGTTGGTACCACTGGTGCGCACTGGTCACACCTGGAATTTCCTGTTTTATTGGTTATGTTTAATGTTAAAAATAATAATGGACGTAAACTCAAATAGCAGACACAGATGACAAGTAAATATATAACCAATCCAGAAAAGTTAATATCAGTTTATAGCCAATCCAGAAACTTTCTTGATATCAACCTTAAACAGTGGAAATCACATTGTATAACTTTTCTCTCATCACATGGTAGCCATAGAGAAGGATTTACTTATAAAAGTATATAATTTGTTAATAATAACCATAGTGATTAAATAAGTTTGAAAGGATACGGAGGAACACAATTGCCCATGAGAGCCTGCAGGTGATCTCTGGCCTGTACTGACCTTTGAACCTTGAATAACATACATATAGATATATATATATACGCTTTGAAATTATATGATTTACTGTGCCAAACTTAAACAATTCTGTCGAACATACGAATTAATGGTTATGACGAAACTCACAACTATAACAGTTAGAAAAACAAAGCTAAACTAAATTTTTTTTTACTTTTATTGGGAGATTGAAATACCGGCCCTTAATCCAAAACCTTGACATCTTTAAGTGTAAAGTGTGTTGCGCTGAGTTTAATTTGTTACTCTATACCTTAGCATATCTATCTCTAGTTCTTCCAAAATGTTAAATGTGAAAGACTTACTATAAATCATAAGTATATATTGTAATAAAATATGTATTATCAAAAAAAAACACTTTTTTCATCCCAACGGCCACAATAAAGATTTGAAAATGCGAAAAAATTCAAATTATACCAATCGGTCATAAACGCGATGCTAACATCTCTCTCTATCTCTGCACAACAAAGTCAGTCCGTCGTCCGCCTCCTGCTAACCGTGAGTTAGAGCTGCACATCAGGAACTCTATTCCTGTATAATGATAGATTCCTTTGATCATGCTCCTCATGACCCTCCCATTCAAGTAATCCAAACCAAAGCCTAATTTTGGTTTCCTGATTTTATTGATTCCTAGATCTAATAGCTGCTCTCTTGAACTTTTCAGGCTGTTCCACATCGAGCGGTAAGTGGGCTTACCAATTGGTGCGTCTTTGGTTACCAAATGGAACAAAGGCAATTTCTATCCCAGCACGAGCAAATGCAGCGACATTCCGATCCCCGGGTTCTAGATTTGGAGATCTTGGACACCAACCAACTTCTTCTTCAATACGGTGGCCACCTTCCTTCTCATTCTTGTGTCTTGGACAACAGTCTACAAACTCGGACATTCTGCTCGTTATCTACATGGTTGTTTCAAAGAAAAGAAGCCAGGCGATTAAAATGCACTACTGGCACCTTACCATTGGGTTTCTTTCTGATGCGTCATTAATTCGCTTTACCACTTCGTAAAGTCCCATGATCATTGTAGTTTAGGCAACCTCCACGTCGCGTCACTGAGGATTGAATAGCGGCACCAGTCCCCAGGCGGAAATCCGCATTCAATAGCTCTAATGTCGTAGTGTTCCTTCATTCGGTCGCTTACTTCATGGATATTCGCTCTCATCCGATCATGAATTTCATCCATTCGTCTTCGATAGGCGTAGTGCTCGTCCGAAAAGCACATCAGATGGATTGTAGCCGGTGGTTTCGGGGACCGATATTCTATACACAGCAGGAACAGATGCAGTTGCTGGTCCCAACCTCGCAGATAGTCTGCTAAATGTTTGCTGTTCATGCGCTCCACCATACCATCCGGTTACGGTTACGGCTGTAATGAAGTTGTTTTGGTTTTGTGTACATCCAATATCTTGCACACTTTCTGGAACACTGACGATTCAAAGCTACGTCCCTGGTCGGAGTGATGTGCAAGCGGTAAATCAAACCGCCTAATTAGTTCTTTAACGAGCGCATAGCGTCTCAGCAACCGTTACAGCTTCTTGGTTTGGTAATACATAGGCTTCAACCCATTTGCTGAAGTAGTCTGTCTCAACCAGAATGTACGACAAAATTAATGGCAATCCTTTCTAAAGGATTACCGACGTTGTATTTCCTCATAAGGATCCTCTTCCTTTGAGAAGGTCTATTGACAGCGGCGCGAATTGTACACTTTCGGCACCAGTTTTTTATGTCGCTCTTCCAATTCACCCAATAGAATCCTCTATCGCTATAACTCCAAGGTGCTCCACAATGAAGAAGGTTTAAAACTTAAATTCTTAAATAACATACATTCTTGCTTCTGCCACCAAGATCTGAAGCTGGCTATTGGTCCTAGCCTCGTCTTCTAATACTCGTTCCGATGAGTCCTATCGTGATTAATAAGATTTTAGCTCCCGCGAATGCAGAGTTACAGTTTTCCAGTTAGACCGCGCTTCTTGCCTCTTCCATTCCATTGCGTATTTCAAACATCAAACTCTTGGTCAGCTAGAATTTAGTGTTCGCTTATTTACGACAGAAACTAGCAACCAGACTGTTTTGTTTTTCTCTTCGGTGCGACAACAGTGCCTACAGACCTCCGGGTAGGGTCTCCTGGATAAAGCCTCAACGTTACGAAGGCTGGTTCCAGGCCGATATTCTGAGTCAAAATTATACTCTTGTAACCATTATATCTGGCAACATATCCTTCCGGGTTCTTGAAGAGTAGCAACCACATCAACGCCGCATGGTCGGTTCTTGAGAAAAATTTCTTGCCATAGATATTGATGGAATTGCTATATAGACTTAACTATGAGCAACAGCTCTGTTCTGGTCACATAGTAGTTGCGTTTCGGTTTTGACAATACTTTACAGAAGTGATCAAGCAGTTTGTCATGGCTATCTTAAACTTGGGATAAGACGCTTCCGGTACCAACTATGCTGGTATCAGTATCCAATATGAATTTTCACTCAAATTGTGGATAGCTCAAGATGGGTGCAATGGTCAGCATCTGTTTCAGTTCTTCAAATGTATTCTGGCAACTCTTTCCCCAGATGAAGCCTCTGCCCTCTTCAGTTAATCTCGTTAGAGGCTTGGCAATGTTATATATATATATATGAACCCTCGATAATAAGTACATAACCTTCTAATACAATGTGGCCGAGGTAGTGTACTTGCTTCCGGGTTGTTGCTTTTTTTTAGGGTTCAGTTCCAGGTTTGTTACTTGCTCCAAGTTCCTCAAATGATCATCAAAGGATTCTCCCAAGACGGTTATATCATCGAGACATACCCAGCAAGCTTCCAGTATAATCTTCTCAGAACGTTTTCCATAAGCCTATGAAACGTTGCGGCAGCGTTACAGAACCCAAATAGCATCACGTTAAATTGTCATAGCCCTGTCCCGATTCTCGTTATCCTTTGTATCCACTTCAATTTCTCAATAACCACTCTTCAGGTCGAGCGTCGAAAATACTTTACACCCATCTGGGGTACCAAGGTGTCGTTAATTCGGGGCTAGGGATAAATGTCCTTCTTGGTTACGTTATTCAGTTGTCGATAATCTACGCAGAACCTAGTTGAACCGTCCTTTTTTTTCACCAGCAACGGCAATCTTCTACGAGCTTGGCCGATTGCCAGAGCATCTCCGCTGTCGATTCGATGTCGCACATCATTAGTTCTGCCTTTCGTGTTCAGACCTTCTACTTGGAAGAAATCTTGGTAGCGTCCAAGCAGTTATTTTACGGTCTGGCGTTGCTGAATTGTCAGATTCTTAAAAGACACATGAATTAAATTATCCAATCACTTAGAAAGCGCATCCGGAGTTGTCGTTACGCTATCTCTTTTGTGAACAATCAACGATACATATGTACAAAACAGCACGAAGGTGCCCTTCATCAGGTTTACTGAATAACTGTTGATGTTCATCAGTCGGATGGGCAGTCCTTTTCCTGCATGGCGTATAGTATTCCACGACTATGTCCACCAATCGCTCCCGGTTCCAGCATTAAACCTTTCCCTTTGGGAATTTATGTACTCACGCTCGCTTCCACAATGGCTTCACTGCGGTTCATCACATTTCCGTACACAACGAGACGCAATCGACGAGCAATCACTGGTGTAACTGGGGTATCAATCACATGAATCGAGGAAGACCGGCCCTCTTTAGTTTTCTTCTGATTTGTTTTTGTGGATCAGGATAACCTCTGCGTAAGTGCCCTTTCCATAATTCCAACATCGTCACCCTGGTTGTCTGACCTCCACATTCCAGAATTTCCGTCATCAAATTTTGAAATTCTTTCTTTTTTTTTCTAAATTTTAATTTGTTTCCGTAGACATTTAAAATGAAGCATATTTATAACGAATAACGTTGGATGAGGTAAATAAAATTCTTTTACCTCTTGAAATTCGTTGCTATGATCATTCAATTCATAATGTATTTTCTCTAGAATAAATTACTTATTAAAAATGTTGTTTCCATTTCGAAATTATATTTTTAGATTCGAAAGAAAAAAGCTAAATAATAGTAAAACTAAAACGCGTAGTGTATACAATTTGACAATTTACAATAATAAAATGATTTCCTTTTTAATCAGGATCTAAAAAGTAATCTGTTTTCTTTTTTCTCTCATGTTCCAATATTCGGTCACATAAATGAAAGTTGGTGTTTAGATTGGAATAAATTAATACAAACGTTTAAAATCCAGCACGTCCCTCCCTTTTATGAAGCAAAAAAAAAAATTCTCGGTTATTTTGCATGAAGTTGTTGGAATAAATAAATAATACGTTTAATCTTATAACACATTACTGGTGATGCCATCTATGCGGCATATGTAGAAGTAGTATAATATAGTAATACCGATGTACCTATGTACTGATATAAGAACGTTTTTTGATGTCTTGTAAAAACACGTGAATAAAGAAGTATTCAAGAAGTACTAATGAACCGTTTATCAAACAGATATTTCCTTTAATCCAAGAGGTTATGGACCCAGAATACGAGAATTTCTGCAGAGTTGTTCAGGGTTAAAAGAAAATCGGTTGTAAGAGTAGGGTTAGAATACTAGATACGTGTTCGCGCGCAATTTTTCGTGTTGTAGAAAAACGTGTAAATTTAAGTTCGAGGTGGGTTACCGTGTTATTACGATATGGAGGGACTTAAGTTTAACGTGGATAAACTGGAAGGTGCAAATAACTGGACAGATTGGAAATTCCAGGTGAGAATTGTGATCCAATCGACAGGTTGTATGTCAGCTATTGAAGGAACCGTCAAATATCCTGAAGCTCTCGCAACTACAGCCAGAGAAAAAGAAGTTTTAGAGTATAACAAAGCTCTAAGTGCAGCACGGAAGATTGAATATGATGCTCAAGCTATAATCGTAGGCAGTTTATCACCACAAATAAGGCAACTTATTAACATGTGTAAAGAAGCAAAGGAAATGTGGGATAAATTACATAGTATCTTTGAACAAAGAACAGAGCAACGTCAGGACAGGTTATTTAATGATTTCTTTGGTGTTAAAGCTATGAACGAGGCTGAAGGTGTAGCAAAACACATCGCTAAACTGGAGCAGATATGGCTAGAATTACAAGATGAAACCTGGAAGGAAGACAAGGTAAAATTACCAGATAGTTTATTTTTAAATCGTATATTAAATACATTACCGTCACAATATTTTGAATTTGTGAATGCTTGGGAAAGTGTCCCTAAAAAGGAAAGAACACTTAAAGCATTAAGAGAACGTTTATGTGTTGTTGAGAATAGATTTGACGAGAAAATTAAAAATGAGTCTTCTAATTCATCAGCTTTAGTTGTTAAACATAAGCAAAAACAAAACACTGACTTTAAAAAAGGACCAAAGTGTTTCGGTTGCTCAAAATTTGGTCATATTCAAAAATTTTGTCCAAATAAAAGGGTTAAGGAGAAACCAAAATGTTCTAAGGGTAAAGATGATGCTTTGTATGCATGTTTAATGGCTACAAGTGATCATGCCGATAAATTCATTATTGATTCTGGAGCAACAGCTCATATGACTTTCAAAGGAGATTGGTTGACTAACTTTGAGGAAAATAAAAGTCTTAAAGTAACTGTAGCAAATAATGATACCATAATATCAGAAGGTACGGGAGACCTTATAGTGAAAACTGAACTTGGCAATAAGACAATTAAAGATATAGTTCTAGTTCCTGAAATTAAATCAAATTTATTGTCAGTAAGTAAAATGACAGAAAAAGGGCATACTTTGGTTTTCAATTCCGATAAATGTAAAATTTATAATGGAGAAAGGGTTATAGCTACAGCAACAAAAGAAAATAACTTGTATGTTCTGGATATGCAGAATGAAAAATGTTGCATATCTGAATCAGAAACTATCAGCGAAACCTGGCATAGGAGACTTGGTCATCTAAACAGAATAGGGATGGATCTACTACGAAAAGGTATGGCAGATGGCATACATTTCAAGGATAACATGAAGGATCCGTGTATTGCATGCCTAGAAGGTAAGCAAAGTAAATTACCTTATGTAGGAAAAGGAGGGAAACGAGCGAAGGAACTCCTAGAACTTGTTCACTCAGACATATGTGGTCCGATGCCTTTGGAATCTTATGGTGGTGCACGATACGTACTCACCTTCATCGATGATTATTCCAGAAAAGTTTTCGTATATTTCTTGAAGTCCAAAAGTGAAGTTCTAGAAATTTTTAAAGAGTTTAGAGCTTTTGCCGAGAAGCAAACGGACAAGAAAATAAAAATATTACGAACAGACAATGAATAGAGATTTTGAGAAATATTTAAAAATCAATGGGATTAGACACCAGTTAACTATTCCATATAGCCCACAGCAGAATGGTTTAGCTGAAAGGACAAACAGAACGCTGATTGAAAAGGCGAGGTGCATGATCAAGGATGGTAAATGTGATGAGAAAATTTGGGCAGAAGCTGTTAATACCTCAGCATACTTAATAAACAGGTCACCACATAAGTCAATCAAAGAAAAGAAGACACCTGAAGAAATTTGGAGCGGAAAAAAAATAAACATTAAAAACTTACGGGTATTTGGATGCATCGCATATGCCCATATACCAAAAGAAAGACGTAAGAAATGGGATTCTAAAAGTGAACCATACAGATTTGTTGGATATTGTGAAGATACGAAGGGTTATAGATTAATGGATCTAGATACTAATAAAATAGTCAGAGCCCGTGATGTTACTTTTCTAGAAAATAATTTCTCAATTAAAATTGTAGAAGACGAAGGAACAGATAAAACTATTGCGACTCTTAGCTGGAAAGATGGTGAAAGAATGGATAATGAAGAGGAGAACCAAATACATATTCCTAATGGTGAAGCCGAAAATACAGAAGAAAGAAGTGAATCAGATACCAGTGAATCAGAAGTAGAAGAAACTGATGAGAGTGCAGATACTGAAACAAAAAGAGCAGCAAAGTTACCAAGCAAGTATGAAGATTATATCTTATATTATTCAGCGTTGGCAGAAAATGTTCCAAACTCATATCAAGAAGCAGTCCAATCAAAGGATGGAAGATTGTGGAGAGAAGCTATGGAGAAAGAGATGGAAGCTTTTCGTCAACACAACGCGTGGGAATTGGTGGACTTACCAGCAGATAGGAAAGTGGTAAAGTGCAAATGGGTGTATAACGTCAAGCAAAGTGAATCTGGCGATTTAGTGAAAAAGGCTCGCTTAGTAGCTAAAGGATTTACACAAGAATATGGAGTAGATTATAAGGAAACATTTTCTCCAGTGATATGTAAATCAAGCTTAAGATTATTGTTTGCGTTAGCCAGTAAGTTAAATTTATCTATTGATCATTTAGATATCAATACAGCTTTCTTGCACAGTGATTTAGACGAGACTATATTTATGCAGCAACCTGAGGGTTTTGCAGATAAAGACAATAAAAATAAAGTATGTTTATTAAAGAAAGCTGTTTATGGCTTAAAACAATCATCTAGAGTTTGGCATAGTAATGTTGAAAGTGTGCTTAGAGAGTTAGAATATGAAAAATCAAAATATGAACCTTGTTTATTTTATAAAATTGCACATAATTCTTTCAATGTTGTAGCATTGTATGTTGATGATTTTTTAATTTTTTCCAATGATGATACCGAAAAGTGTAATTTGAAAAATCATTTAATGTCTAAGTTTAAGGTTAAAGACCTCGGAAAAGCGACATTTTGTTTAGGATTGCATATTGAACAATCAAATAACAAAATTAAAATAAATCAAAAGCAATTCATCACTGATTTATTAGCTAAATATAAAATGAACGATTGCAAACCCGTTGGCACTCCAATGGAAGTAAACTTTAAAGTGGATGATGATGATGATGAAACTTGCGATGTTCCGTATCAATCATTAGTAGGTTCATTGATGTATCTAGCTGTTAACTCAAGACCTGATATCGCTTTTGTGATTAGCTACCTTAGTCAATTCAACACAAATCATAAGTTAGGTCACTGGAAGGCCCTCAAGAGAGTACTGCGGTATCTAAAAGGAACTGCAGATCTAAGCTTAGTTTATGAAAATAAAAATGGTATGAATTTACAAGGTTTTGTTGACGCCGATTGGGCCAACAATATCATTGACAGAAAATCATATAGCGGTCATGTTTTTAAATTCTGTAATGGTCCTGTTTCTTGGGAAGCCAAAAAACAGACATGTGTCTCACTCAGTAGCACAGAGGCAGAATATGTATCCATTACACAGGCCGCCAAAGAAGCTATTTATTTAAAAGGGCTATTAAAAGAATTAATAAACTTTGATGGTCCGATTGAATTATTTAATGACAGTCAAAGCGCCCAAAAATTAGTATATAATCCTATGTTTCACAATAGAACCAAACATATCGATACTAAGTATCACTACATAAGAAAAACTGTGAATGACAATGAAATTGTCCTTAAATATTTATCAAGCGAAAATATGTTGGCAGATATGTTTACTAAAGCATTACCTAATGCAAAACACAGGTTTTGCACACAAGGCATAGGTGTTATATAAATTAGTTTATTTTGTTTGCAATAGCATGTTTGTTATTAGATTAAGGGCTAGTGTTGGAATAAATAAATAATACGTTTAATCTTATAACACATTACTGGTGATGCCATCTATGCGGCATATGTAGAAGTAGTATAATATAGTAATACCGATGTACCTATGTACTGATATAAGAACGTTTTTTGATGTCTTGTAAAAACACGTGAATAAAGAAGTATTCAAGAAGTACTAATGAACCGTTTATCAAACAGATATTTCCTTTAATCCAAGAGAAGTACAGAAGTACGAATGGTACCAGTTTATCCTCGTGAAGGCAATGTTAAACATTTATTTCATGCAGTAACGCTTCATTCACGTAGATACACAATCACTCACAACTAAATGTTCATCACTCGGATAATGAAAGGAATATAGTGCTTGAAGCCGTGAATGATGGTGAAGACTTTGTTCTCAACACTATCGAAGGCCCAATATATCCGAAGAACTAGCAAAATGCACATCAACTATAGCTACATTTGTTTGTGCAATGAATTCAGAATCACGATTACTAGCTATCCAATTGAGAATTTACGTGCTTTTGAAATTCTCTTTACTTATTGGTTAGTTAGCGAATCCTGATTATAATCACTGGTACATACGAACGAATACAGCTTATCTATCAAAGCCATCACCTCCATTGAAACAATAAAATGAATTGATATAATTTTGTGAAGACATTAAAGGTCTTAAAATTAAGTAGTAAGAAAGTTATATTGCATAATAGGATAAACAATATTACACATTTTTAAAATTATGGTATTCTCATAAAGATGTACCTAAAGGAAACTTAAAACAAAGTTTTTCCATGTTATTTATATGTGATTCAAGATTCATGTTAATGCACAATAGGTAGTATAAAAGCACACACAGTAGTAATAACCGGTAACTCAGAAGACATTGGTAAAGAAAATTTGATTAATCACTATGCAACGCTGATTGCAGACTTGCAAGCATTGCATAGCCATGCTAAGACCTTTACAGAAATTAATTAAAAGAACTTCAAGCAATTATCTAAACTTCCTTGACAATTGGTTTTTTAGATTTTAGAGAATTTTTACAAATAATTTAAAGATACTCCATTTACTTTAGTTAGAAAACCATTTTAAATGGCATTAGATAATTTGATAGCGTTGTTGGGGCAAGCACAGAGCAGGACACAACTTAAGCTACCTATGATTTGAACAGGTTTGAGCTTAGCTTATTAATAAATTGAATGTAAAATTTTGTTAACACATTGCCTGCCATCTATGAGAATTCTCGTAGATGAAAATAGTACCTACCGATTGGTTGGCAGCCAACGTGTTAAACAATGAACGAAAAACTCTGCATACTTCTAAAAGCAAATAAACTACCTAAATGTTAATTGGAACACTGAAAATACGTTTTATCAACACAATCAAAGGTCAAGATCAGACTTCATACAGACTTGCAACATGCCAAAAATTAGAGTGGTACCTTTGACTGTCTTTCATTATACTCTGTTTTTTAATAAGAGGAACAGGTGTGTAAACTAAATTTGAGTAATACCAAAAAGTATTATTCACACAATGGTTGTGAAAAGGTAAATTGTTCAGCGCAGTTTCTTTCCAGAAGAGTTAAAAACTGTTATACTTTCATATTTTCAGTGGGTAGCTTACTGTTATTTTTGTATACATTTACCTGAAATTCTGGAGTCATATATTGTCGCAGTATATTTTCTGATTTCTCACATTGTTGTTTAAATGTATAAGCTCTACTACATTGCAAAACACATTGTACACACATTAAACTAGGTAGTCCATCTCCTTCTCGTATCTACAACAAAAAGAAAACAAATTATATATTTAAGTTAAAGTACAATCGTTATTTAAAAAGGATTAATTTATTCAAAATAAAGCCTCTCTTGAACGTGATTTTCTTGATATTGGTAAATCTGTACTTTTTATTTGAACTAAACATTTTTCAAAGAATCGATAACTGCCCGCTATTATAGTTATCTTTTTCTACTATACAATTAACCATAAACTTGGAAGTAACAGACAGTTTCAGATTTGTCTGTTTCTTGACATTTACCTGTAAAGAAGCAAAAGATATCAACATTTCATCAAGGCAAGCCCCAAATAAGGGTCTCATATCGCCCTTTTCTGTTAAGCAAGCTCTACAAATCTTATCCAACTGAAGGGGAGCTGTCAAATATATACTCATATCCATTTTTATTTATGAAAATAGAAATCACAAACGTCTTTCCAGCAATTAGTAACGTACGTCTTGTATTTCACACGATGAAAATATGCCGAACACCAACCACCAACACTAATTTACGACACACGGTTATTGACTTCTCGACTTTGTTCTTAGTGACAAATACGCAGACGTATTGCGGAACTTACTTTCAATGGCGGGTAATTCAAAGAAATATGTATGTATAGTTTTTATTGAAGAAAAGACAATAAAAGAAAAAACCATTCCCAAATAAATATAAAATCATAAGCTTACATGAAGTAGCTAATATACAGTAACAATTAAAGTCTGTCCTTTTGGCCTTCATTATCAATATTAACGTGCTGTTTCATATGATTTTTTAAATGATGTTTTCTACGAAATTTTACTTTACATATGTTACAACTGAATGGCTTTTCCCCGGTATGTACCATAAGATGCATTTTTAAGGTATGGTTATGCCCAAAAACCATATAACACATATTGCACTGATATTTTTTAATTTGTAAATGACGCTGTATATGCTCGTTTAGGTGGCTGGAAGTTTTAAATCGCCTTTTGCAGTTAACAAAGTTACACTTATAAGGTCTCTCAGATGTATGAGTCCTGTGATGTATTTTAAAATCACCTACATTATTAGTTTTATAATTACATATGGAACAAATGAATTTTTTTTCTTCTTTATGTGTTAATTTATGTACATATAGTCTGCTAGGTGTTTTAAAAGCTTTCGAACATACAGAGCAAACAAAATTTTTAATTGTAGAATGTACACCCATCATATGTGTCTTCAAAGCATGGCGGCTTGCTAACCATCTACCACATTGGTCGCACATGTGCTTATAATTTGGATGCGATTTTAAATGATTGTTATGAGCAATCTGACAACTAAATGTTCTTTTACACATTCTACACGTAACTTGTTTTATAATATGACTTACAGAATGCAAATATAATTCTGATTTTGTTATGAATTCGTCATTACAAATTGGGCAAGTGTATGAAACAATTTCATTGGTTTCATGCTGACCGTTTCCCCATAAATAGTTGTCACAGTGAATAAATTCCTTTTCATGCCTTAAGAGATGCAATTCACTATCAAATGTTTGATTACAGGTGGAACAATGGAATTTATCATTTTCTAGATAACAATAATTTATATGATTTTCTAAATCTGCACAACTACTAAAAGTTTCACCACAAATGCGGCAAAGAAAATACTGATTGTATATATCTGGGCTTGTATCTCCCTCAGCTAGTAATGCATGATTCACAAAGTGTAAATGTAATGACAAACTTGTATCAAATTTTCTATTACATAAATCACATTTCTCTACTGTACTACTTTTTTCTTTTGAAAGTTCCATTCCATTTGAAATATTTTCACGCCTCTTGTTTTTCATAAGTTCTTCATTAATTTGTTTTTTACGTTCACTTATCAATGATAAAATTTCTTCTCCACAATTTTCTATATGAATTTTAAAATCTGAATCAATGCCATTCCTAAATCTAGTAAACAGATTAATATTCCTATAATGTACAAGTTCATGTTTACTTAATTTATATTGTGTAGGAAAACATTGCTTGCAAGTAGAACAAATAAAGGTTAGGTTATCCGTTTTAAAATTCGTATCTTCTGTAGAATCCATGAAATCTCGAAAGTTTAAATAAGTATTTTGACACTGTTGTTTAAACATATATGCTATTTCTAGTTTTTTAACACATTCACTACACATAAATTTCGGTAAACGATCATCTGATGAAATGGTTGCCCCTATCAGGTACAATAACATTTTGTTTACTTCAGAGTTATCACCACTTATAGCACAATTTTTGTGGTCATCTACAATATTCATACACGTGCGGCATAGTTTGTCAATGTCTTTCGGTAATTCTATAACAATTTCCATATTCGTAATGTTAGATGCAAAAATTGCATAAATGTATCCTTAACCTCAATGAAAATACTGTCAAACATATACACCCTGCAAATTGAAATGGTCCTACAAATTCATAAGAAAATGTGCTTATAATTGTGGTAAACTAACAACAGTAAAGTTAGAATGACCAACACTGAAAACAAATTTTAACCATAAATAGTTGGTTAATCAGAAAAAATTGTTCTGGGTTTTGCGTTCTATGTAGAGAAAATTTACTGCAACTGTGATTAATTTATATATTTTACTTGTTTCTCTATAACTGTTTATACAAAAAAAATAATTTATTTTCTTAATATGGCAGTCCCTTCTTTTGGACGGTTATTACACATCCACAGTTTCCATATAATTTTATATTGTTGAGAACACTGAAAAATTATAAGTGTGCTTATAAATTTAAGATGACTTACTTTTTAAAAATATCATTTTTACATATCTTTATTATAATGAATTAAAAATAATATTTATTTTTTAATTAATAAAAGTAGGAAATTTAAGTTGTCACAACGATCATGCGTGCAAGAGTAATCACTCCTTCGCCATTTTAACGTTCAGTGCGGCATACATGTTACACGTTTCGATTAAAATTATCGCAATAAGTTCACGTAAACTTCATTTTTAAGTTAATTTAATACATTTAACAATACACCTCTGCAATTGGTATGTAGAAAACAATTGTATTTATTGATATCATAAAGTTATTGTGATTGATTTATAATAAAATACGTTTGTTTCCGTATCGTTCAACCTTCGCTATCTGCGTGTATTACGAGATATTAAATAGTAGTTGTGCCTGTAAATATAAATGTTTTTAGATATGTGCCGTGTATAAGTTTTAAAAAATATGGCTCAGTACTACCAGGTATTGAGCCAAACAGAAAAACCAGCATCAGAAGAACTTAGAGAATACTATCCAAATATTATTGACAACTCTTCACAATCAGTTCAGTATGTTATAAGACCTACTGAACCAACTTTTCAAGAGACGCCGGTGAGTAGCAAAATGTTTATGTTGGAAACCTTTTGTTAAATAATGTAATAATTTAGATATTAATTTCTTCTGATCAGCTGATGGTCGTGGATGCACAACCACAACAACTAATTGTAGATCAGTCACAAGTAACTTTCCAGAACCAACCATATATTTTGCAAGACAGTAATATAGAATTTCGTGAAGAGCAAAATCAACAACGAATATATTATATGGATGAAACAAGTTCGCAAGTTGAAAATATGCAGTCTGAACAAATTCCGCAGACGATTGTGCTTAACCATCAATTGCCAGGAGCACAAGTGGTTGGGCCCTTAAGTACTAATACAGCTCCAAAAATTGTCATGCCCCTACAAAGGCAAACCCAGATTAATCCATTGCCACAGACACTGAAACAGGTTATTGCTTTTCTTATTATTATTTTATGTTAGAAAAGTTATAGTCAAATATTCTGAAATACAAGCTTGAATTGACCAGGTTGAGTTTATGTAAAACATTTGTTATATAAAAATTTTGCTTTTATAATAATTTACTTGTTTCTCATGAAGGAAATAAATCTATGCTTCGAAAATTCTATATAGGGTATATTTGAGATGGAAAATATGAAGCTTTAAGTGGGGTCATCGAATAATATACACTAATATCTAAACAGTCACATAACAGCACATTTTTGCTTACGGATTATTAAATACTAAAACTCTATTTACATTTAAAAATCTACGCTAGATAGATATATCCATAGATGTAATTTTTTGAAAATGAATATGTTATAAATTGTTATTCAACAAAATTCTGAACTCATTTATGTGATAATATTGTCTTATTCACTCCAACTCTAAAAAGTTTTGTATATAGCATATGTATACTTATACTGTATTATAGTAGTTACCTAGAAAATTTCGAGAAGTTTGTGGGTTGAGCTGGACATATTTATTATAATTTCTATCTTCTCACTTTTCTATTACAATGCCGAAGCACAATAAAATATGCTACAACAGCAACATTTTGTTGACTTAAATATGATGGGCATTTTTTAATCCTGTATTTTGGTATGCTCCAGTAAATAGTCTTTGAAGTTATGGGAGTAAATGTGGGTTATCTGTTAAAGATATGGTCATAGTAATGTGTCCATGACATACCTTAGAGAAGAATAATAAGGGTGTTTATATTGTTTTATGATGAAATTCTATGTAATATGTACAAGTGCTTGATGGCAATGTAAACTAATTAGAGTTTGAAAAAAATAATTTATGGCTTTATTATATATAAAAATTATGTCTAGATTTGGCTAAGAGGCTAAATAGCACTGTATTCGTTTTTTTCTTTTTGCTCTTTGCATTATGTACTTCTGCTTATTTATTTGCAAATAACGAATGATTACAGCATAAACGTACCAGTTTTCAATATACACATATTATGCAACACCGCGCTGCCGTTATCTGATCTTTCATCTTCGTGGTATTTGTATTAGTACGTGGTAATGAAGGCCTCTTGAATTTTCTTTCTTCCATTGTTGACCTTGGTTAATTTTTTGTTATTATTTGTTGTGTCTTTTACTAAAGATTACATTATTATATTCACTGTCTTTTTTCGAGCTGTATTTTACATAGATTCTTCTTTGTTGTATTTCCTAAATATCTATTAAGTAATTTCATTTTATATAAGGTTATATTATATTTTGAATTTTATTTATCCAGCAATTGTTTTTTGCATTTTTCCCAAAGCTGTAGCTAACTCTCGCCACCAGTAGTGGTTTAAAATGAATGCGGTCGATTGTACGTTGTTTCGTTAGTCTCTTTTTATTAATTTTTGATTTTAAATTATATGTTCATCACTTGCTTCACTCAAATAGGTCCATCATCCTGCTTGCAAGCTTGTTGATAAGGTAATAACCAAATTGCCTATATGAAAAGTGTATTTGTCCGCTGACATATACAGTGAGGTCGTAAATTGTGGCCCCTCCTCATAACTTTTTAATGGAATGAGGGAGAGCAATAACACAAAAGCGAGATGAAATTATAGATATTTTGCGATGTTTTGACTATAGGGATACGCACCTGGCTTGAAATGTAAAATAGGCGGCTTAGTTGTCTTTAAGATTGTAAATTGGACCTAAGTTCTTATAAAAGCTCATTTGGAAGACATTTTAATTACTTTTATGATGATGCAAACAGTTTTATGATTTTCTAAATTTTTAGTAACTTGCCCGAGATTAATGATTGGATACTTTTCCATTACTTTTCCGATAACCCTCGCGTTCATTTTATGGTTTGTCTCCTATGAAACGTACCATAAAATTGCAAAATTATATCATATTGTAAAATATCTCATATTGCAACAACTTGTCATCATACATTATACGTTCTAACCAATAACTCTTCGCGTTACTTGAGTGTCCGTGTATCTGTCATTTGTTTGTGGCATGAAGTCTGCCATCTGACTGAATCTGATGTTTGTTATGTGATATTTGTCAGATTGGGAACATTATAGACATTTATAGTGCTGTACCTCTTTGTTATTCATAGTAGAGAATTGAAAAGCTGTTGATATGTATTTTAAATATTTTTTACATCTTAGGCTAAGTCAACTATTAAGTTAGCTTTACTTAACTTAAATTGGAATGTTCACACAGAATTACCAACAATTTAAACAGTTGGAATTTGTACATTTTCATAGTTGGTTGATATCTCGAAAACCGCTTTTAGTGCAATAATCAGAAATTTTAGAAGAGTCTTTCTAGCGAACCACTATGATTATGAAGTTATAACAACAAATAATGACACTAACGAAGTTTTCTATAACCATGAACTTCTTCGCGGCTATATTCTGGCAGTCTGTGTATTTAAAAGTCAGTGATAGGTTATGCTTATAGTAGAGGCAAGATAAATATCGATGCAACGTTGTCTCTGACTTTTTTGATGACGCTACACTACCAACTGTAGACTGCAAATTTACGATCTTTTAAAATACATATTAATTGAATTCCAATTTAGCTAGTACTTTAACTTATAAATAGCTACAGATTTTACTAGTTCACCACAGATTATCACTAACAATAACTAATTAATTATTTAACGCGCCGGATTATGAATTAACACAATTCGTATTTCTTCTTAACTGTTGGTATTGAAATACACCGTTCCCAACGTACTTTACGTAACTAACGTATTACTAGAATTACTACCGTTTTAATGAACTGTCAATAGCATAACCTAATATTTGTCTATTCAATGACAAATGACACATTTGACCAGTGTTGCCAAGTTAGGGTTTTTTTCGCTAGATTTCGGGGTTTTCCTGTTGAATGCGGAAATTTTAGAGGAATCAAAGATGAGAAGAAAAAATTAGTAAGATACCACTAAGATATTTATAAGTGGGTACGATATCAGTTAATATATATAATATCAATAGATGCCTTTATAATTAAAATAAATTGTACACGTTACCTATTATCATTGTTTATATATATAAGATATATAAACAAGGCTATTATTATATCCGTAGATGTCACAGGACTTGTCTTTATTGTATTTTTATTAGAACATTGCTTATATCCATATACACATTATAGTTCAATAATTTTTTTAAAGGGAATCTTCGTTATTATTTTTATTTATGTATTATTTAACAACGTTCCGGCAGACAAAACAAATTTTGATTTTTTGGAACTTACATAGAATACTTAATTCCATCAAATTATTTGTTCCTAGATTGTTTCAAAAATAATTATTTTTAAGAATCCTCTATAGACAGTACGAGTTTGTGAAGAATCGTTAATATTCCCACCATGTGGGAACCACCATGTACTCGCATTACAAGTCATTGTCATGTCATTTTTTTACACATTAATCGCCTATATTACGTTCCGGCAAGAGTACACAAAGAGAGAGAGTACACTGCTACCGGACAGATTTATTGTGTCCCCTATTCTCGCTGTATTTACAGCTGCCCGTCCAGTCTAATTCCTTTTAAAAAGTGCAGAATGTCAGAAGGCCGCAAGTTAGGTAACTCTCCCTCTTCAATATCACATGCTCCCAGGTGCAGGACCCTTGAGTTGCACAGTGCAGCGCAGTTTGTGAGTAGATGGATTGATGTTTTATCATGTTCCTCACAAAATCTACATTCGGCTTCCTCCGCTATTCCAAGCCTGCTTAGATATCCGTTCAGTTTACAATGGCCTGAAAGGATGCCAATATACGAATATTATTTTTACTCAGCTTGATGCATTCTGCAGATCTCTTCTGGTTATAGGTTCCCAGAAGAGTTTTAGCTTGCCGCATTCCCTGGAGATTCTCCCAGTATTTAGATTTTCTCTGCTCTACTTCACTTTTGAGTTTCTCCAGTATTAGGGTCAATGTGGGTAATCGGAACAAAGGGGCTAGAATGCCATTTGTGGCGCATGCGGAGAACTTCGGGATCTTGACATTCTCCGCATGCGCAATTACATTGACGCCAAGTGCATTATAAACCAGTTTTTTAGCAGTGTTTCTAATTAACCCTGTTTCGAATTACCCACATTGACCCTATATTGCTACTTATCCCGCAGAAAGGTTCTGGGTCCACAAAAGGTATTCTACCCCCTTTCTTAGCGAGAATATCTTTTATTTCGTTTCCTTTCACTCCTGTGTGTCCCGGAACCCACAGTAGGGTTACCTAGTTCCTTTTGCCTAGCTCGTTTAGTTTTTCTAGACAATCCCAAACCATTTTGGAGCTGATTATGTTTGACCTCAGCGCCCTAATGGCTGCTTGACTATCAGATATTATGATAATCTCTTGCTTTTCGTAACTTCTGTCAACGTAGAACTGGACGCATCTTTCAATAGCGTGGATTTCCGCTTGTAAGATACCTGGGTACATCCTTAAGCTTTAAGCGAAATATTTGGTTCTAGGCCCATATAGCACTATTCCAGTTACGTCTACAGTTCTTGGTTTTGGAACCATCCGTGTACCATTTGATGGCGTTTCCATTGAGTTTCGAAATGGTGTTTTTATCCCATTCGCTCTTGCTGCTAAGCTTTGTGGTAAATTCTTTCACAAAGCTGATCTTCCTCGGCATGTCGTCTCGGGGCATGTCTCAGGTTTGGTCACTTTCAGGAAGCTGAGGCTTATGCCTAGCCATTCCTTCCCTGATCATCCTGCGTGCGGTCCTTATACCTATGCTCTCCACCAAAATGTGTAGAGAAGTAAGGTTTAGTACCACCTCAATAGTTGCTGTTGGACAGGTTCTCATTGCCTCAGAGAGATTAGCTCTCGTGGGTGCCAGACTAGTTCTTTTGTTCCAAGCCACTGCCCTATAAGTGATTATTAGGCTCACTTTTGCTATATACATTCAGAGCAGTATTTTTGGGCTACCTGCAAAGTTTCTACAAACCATTAGAGATTTGTTTGCCTTGTTGGTCACTTCAAGCTCATGCTTATTCCACAGAAGTTTATTGTCTGGGATAAGGCCTAGGTATTTCACTTCCATCTTCCAATCTATGCCTTGCGCATCTATTTTTATGGCATTGAGATTGAATCTTTTTGTTGAGAATGCCACTAAGGTAGGTTTAGTTGGGTTGACGGTAAGTCCCACTGATTGACACCACCTTTTCGTGATATTTTGTCCTCTTTGTACCATGTCACAGAAGGTATTTTCAAGTTTTCCTCTTGCTATATCATCAGCATACCTTTGACAGGATTTTCTCAGATCAGTCAAATCACATAGGAGTTCATCTGCTGTCAAACTTTATATAAATGCGGAGGTGAAATGATAAACCGAAATGATCTTATTTCCCACTGACCTGGTAGAAAGCAGTTGCGACATCCATCTGGGGGCGCGCCGTCTACCCATTTTTTAATGAATACTTTCTTAGTAGCCTCGTGCGGAATGTTGTCAAAAGCGCCCTCTATAAATCAGTGCGTCTTGGATTTTATTTGTCAGCTACACCAATGCAGTCTCAGTGGAGTTGCCTATTGATTGATTTGATTAGTAACCACCAAACCTCCTTCGGGAGGTAGTTTAAAATATATAACAATTGTTATGTATAAGACGAAATGAAATATAACTACAATCGAAAGGTACAAGGTACGATTTCGATCCTAGCGACCGAGATCATAGATTTGCATGGAACCGACAGAGATCAGTGGCTGAGACCTTCATGAGGTCGTGATCGATTTTTATTCGATAAACGACTTTGATGTTTTTTTTTTTTTTTTGTATTTCATTCTATTAAAGAAAGAATTATACATAGTCTTCATTTGATCTTGAAATCCACGTGACAAAGATTGAGAATCCAAATAATGCTATTTGGCTACTCTGAACCATCAAAATGACTTACTCATTATTCCTTATTACAATAACAAAATTAGTAACATTTACACCTAAGTATATACAATAGTGGCCAAAAGTAATACGCATGGTAATATAAATTATAATAAACCTAATTTACCACACATCCGAAGTTCTGTATTTTATTTCCTAGGTAAGATGTCTATAAAATGAATCGAAGTTATTATAATTTGTTTGTTGTTAGCTATTGCTACAACCACATATTTAAACTTTGTGTAACAAATTCATGTACGCGTATATTATGCACATTTTCATTAATTTAATCAGTCCTCTATTTCTCACCATCAAGAGAATCCTGGTGAGACACAATCCAATATTTTCCATATTTACATATATGCCGCAGTATTAGCAGAAAAAATAATAACTTAGATACAATAGTATACTTTCGACTGTGCACATTTTAGGAACATACAATGATTCCTCAACGCCAAGTTATAGCACATCCAAGAATACAAAATGCGGTAACACAGAACAGGACAGTATTTGCTCAAGTATGGTCGTTTTTTTTTTTTGTCAGAGAACGGATTCCTCTTATCTTTATTTTCAGAAATCCGGAATAAATCAAAATTCAACCCGACCATCAACCCCTATAAAAGCAAGAAGACCAATATCAGAAGCATCAACACTTCATTATCCACCTACTCTGCCTGAAGAGATAGGGGTTTGTAGTAGCTATACTGGGTATTACTTATATTCTTTATGATCAACTATAATTTACAGAATGAACCCGAGAAAGATATGTTAAGATATAAAGCTCTACCGGAGAAAAAAACAGTTAATACGAACCAAGTTCAAGCAGCAAACAACTCGTCGAATATTGAGTAAGTAATTGTCAAAATTCACACCCCACATCACTTTTTCTTTACGTTCATTATGGACTCACTGATTGAGCTAAAAATGATTTCCATTGTAAAATCTAATTATTATTTTGTGTATGTTTATTTAATTTTTTGGAATGAAAGCGTATGGATTGCGTATTTAGATAAATTGTATTTGAGAGGATGATATTTATATTTGACATTTTGAATATTTTTAAATATTAGATATGAACCTGCAATGTCAACTCCAGTTAGTCGACCTCAAAAAAAGAAATCGAATAGAACCGCCACTCCTCGACCAAATAATAGGGGTTCTGCAAAGAATACAAGAATCTGCAATAACGCTGGTTCTAATACCCAACCTCGAAACTCTTCAGCTAGACCGCCCAGACCAATAAATCGAAGTAGTATTAGTCAGCAAGCTACCCCACAGACGAGAATGCCGCAAGCGCAGCCTCAGCTGAATATGCAGGCACAGCAGCAAGTACAGAATCCTCAGTATATTATTCAACCACAGAGTCAACTTAGCCATCAACAACCAGTTGCATTGCCTTCCTATGTTCCATCAAATCAAATAAAAAAAATTATCGGTATTGGCAAAATCCATTCATACTTGTGGTGTTACTCTTATATCATTTTCTTTTGCAGAAAGTACACCTTTAACAGAAGAATATACCGATTCCATAAGAATGTTGGTTTTGTTATCAACAGGAGAACAGAGACTTATTACTTTTACATTACCTAAAGAACAATGTACAATACAAGAAATATTGGAACAGGTATAT
This sequence comes from Cetonia aurata, assembly GCA_949128085.1. Classification (NCBI taxonomy): domain Eukaryota; kingdom Metazoa; phylum Arthropoda; class Insecta; order Coleoptera; family Scarabaeidae; genus Cetonia; species Cetonia aurata. The sequence goes on from OX421884.1 coordinate 35,791,688, forward strand.
TAATTGTCTCGTATTTGCATTAACTAAACAACATACTAAACATTTTTTTATCTGAAATTGTTACAAATACAATTAAAGTGCTTGTGCATTTGTGGCAGTATATGCGGCTGATTTTAAAATTTAAAGTTATTTATTCCTTCAGAAATGTTTTTAGTAAACAATTGAAAACTACTCTGTTAGTCTATGATCCTTTCTTTATTTAATTATTGTGCCCCGTTGTATGGATCCTGTTTGGATGCAGCAAGCATGCGGAGAGTTCAAATGCTGCAGAATGTGTGCATGAGGTACATTTTTTGTATTCGTAAATACGATAGCATTTCATATAAACTAAAGAATTACGGTGGTTGACTATGCGTAATCGTTTGTTTATGCATTTCTTAAACTTATACCACCGAGTAATAATGACAAGGAGCTCGCCTTATCTCTTACACAAAATTATATATAGAAATGACGGGCACAATATTAATGTTCGAAATACAAATTTAATAACCCTACATTGTCATGAACTACTTTATTTGAGAGATGTTTTACTTATACACAATTTATGTATATTACAATTTTATACAGTCTGAATTTAAAGGAAGAGAACACTCGGCTTTCAGATGTATTTTATATACGTATCTATTTGGACAATAATCTTATTGACATTATGGTAATAATTTCAAATTTCTAGTTTATAGCTTATACTTTAATTTTTGGTATTTATTTATTTATTTACTTACCATAAAAAAAATGTTATATTGCTGACTTTAGAACGAATTTATTTAGTTAAGTGCTCTGACATAGGCGAAATTACAGAAAATTTCTTTTATTTATATGTAGATATTAATTTGGTACAAGACATCCATTTTCTCTCTCAATTGCCTAAATTTAGCATTTCAAATTTATTCTGTATTTTTATTTTAGGTAGGAGTACAAATAGAATCGGAAACAAAAATCGAATGCAATGAAACCAATATAAATGGTATAAATTATATAGTAACAGTTACGATGCCCAACCACCTTTTACGAGAGCAAAGCGGTGAGGAACCAACGGACACAGTAGAAGATACGTCGTTTCAAAGTTCAACGTCTTCCGCTTCGAGACAACCTTCTCCTATACCTGAACCACCCAAGCCACCTACACCAGAACCTCCAAAAGAGCAACCTAAATACGTCCAAGGAATGCTGGCTGTTTGTAGCCATTGTGGTTACTTATCAGAAGATTTTAATAAATGTCTCAGATGTAAAAGAAAACTACCAGAAGATGTAAAATCTATAGCAGCTGGCGATCAATCTATCACCAAAAAGAATGATAGTAAAACATTGATCCAACAAGACAAGCCAAAATCTGCACTTACAGGTTCTAAAACAAATGGTAAATAGAACCGATGGTGACGGGGATATTTAAAATTAGTATATCCTAATAAGTTCACGCTCTTTTATTTGATAATTTTCATTATTCAGTCTAATACCAACTGCAGCTGTGACCTTCAGAATTATGCCTAGCTCCATCCTGTTACCTGTAAACCGCTAAAATATATTCACATCCGGTATTGGAAGTCCTTAGTATTATGCATAACATTCATATTATTTTTTTAATAAAATGATTAAGGTTATAAGAATCAAACTCATTACTTCGTATACATTATGCGTTTATTTAATGTATTGTAATTTTATACCTGTGTTTTCTGGATGTTGTTATATTTCTGTTTCTATACTTGTTGCTAGCCGACGAGTGTGAGATTGACTCTCATTCGTCGGCGATATGGGCGCCTAGAAATCCGCAGTCTATTTAACTTTGAGAAAGTAAGCGCAAATAATTAAGTATCTAATATATTTTTTTTTTTAAATAGAATACAGTGTTTTTATTATTGAAGGAGGGGAAGGCAGGGTATTCCATACAAGATTAAATTCTTAATTGTTAAGTTGGGCAATGTTTTATGATTTAGATTATATTTTTATAATTATTATAGGTGCAGTCAAGAAAACTTTAAATATTGGATCACGAAAAAAAACTAAAGCTATGGAACAAGAGCCGATTGTCCTAACTTTAAGCTCAGACGAGGATGAAGATAGCAATAAACATCAGGTATTTTTTAATGCATATACTTTTCTTAGCATATATGAACAATCTTTTATATAAGCTCTGCGTTTATATACAAAGATTATGGAATTCTCCAGTATATGTAACGTGCTTGTCAACTAAATAATTAAATACAATGTTTGGGGATACTAAAAAAAAAAAAACCTTGCCAGCAAAGGTATGCAAACCTGCAGTAATGATGTAACCAAGCAAAATTTATTTTCACTGCTGCATTTCACTGCTATTTGTCCAAACGCCAAAACCTATTGCAGGACAAACTGAGATGAGTCACTTACCACGTAATTGTGCGGAGCCTACATGATGCCCGGTTTACAAAAAAGTATAGTATCTTCCTAGTTCATAATAATTTGGTCAAATCGTATATTTGGAAACCTTGGGTAAAATTGGTAGATAATTTAAAAAAAATTGTGTACTGAAACTAGATCTTCCTAAACAAATAAATTTTGCAATAATAAATAGAGTTAGATTATTTAGACAAGTTACGTGTCGCGTGATATACCTGCAAAGTTTAACCAGGGAAGAGATAAGAGCAAGAAGGGTCACTGGTCATTTTTAGCGGGTCTGGATATCCGACTACAGTAATTACAACAGTCTTTTAATTTACATAGAGGGTGTTGCTGCAGCTATTGCTCTGACGCTGATCATGAAAGTCGTTGAGAGTAATTATTTAATTTAATATAAATTTAGTTACACTTAAGTTTTAATTCAAACGAATTATTTTGTTGTTCATATCATCATATTATGTAGATAAGTTATTCATTACGCGCGCGTGTATATGTCACCACCATTTTGAATTTAGCACCTTATCTAACAATCGTTCTTTATGATTGGTGTAAATTAAAAAAGAAAACAGACATCTGATAACAAAATAATGTATTACCGCTGTCGGCCAATTTTTGGCGACACAAACATCAAAAGCGCCGACAGAAAGTGATTCTTCTTGTGTTATCTGTCCGCTGGTATAACTTCCGCCCGACAAGTTTGTTATACTGAATTTATGTCGATCACCTGCCAGATTCACTATCGTACTTTTATATCGAATCTGTTTAATATTATGCTCCATTCACGTTAAGAATGCAGTAGATAGTGCTGCGATCGGCGCCCATATTATCCTGAAGAATAAAAAAAGCAGGGGCAAATTCAAATTGTGAATCGACAGTGACATAAGCGTAAAAGTTTGGTTATGAAAATTTTCTAGCAATAGCAAAAAATCAATAATTTTATAACATATGGTTTAAGTATGATATATGCAATGTTATGGTTATGTTATAACGTGATAAAATAAGTACTATAAATAAAGTAATAGTGAATATATTTCTGGAAACTTCGACTTAGGACGGCTGGAATACTTGTTTGAATGATCATTCAGAATCAGATTCTAGTGACTAGTCTAGGAATGACGATGCATTTGACATTTGTTCATCTACCATGACTCTCATTTTCCTAAATAAAATATTTTTTCGACTACCACATCTGAAAATACAACCTTACTATACTCATTCGAGGATAGAGAGCGCCACTTTACCGAATTGAACTCAACGCGTCACTTTCGTTATTTGACCGTAAACAATCTGTCATGAGTGATCTGTATTCTGAACACTACAAATGTAAGTAAATTTTATTTATTAAATGGTAATCGTGGGGTAATCGAAAAAATATTGTACACACCACGGCTGGAGACTGTTTTTATCGCACTTGTTTGGCTACTCCTCTCGGCTCTCAATCTCCAAACTCATTCGGTAAAGCATCACTTTCTAGCCTTGATCAGTCAATAACTATTTTCGGCTACCACATCCGAAAGTACAACTTTACTACACTCATTCGAAGATAGAAAGCGTCACTTTATGGAATTGAACTATGAATTGAACAGTCAATGCATTACTTCCATCACTTTACCGTCCATGGACGGGAGTACCGTTCAAAAATAAATTTTGAAATATGCATATACAGATGAAAGTAGAGACGACTAATTGAGCAAAACTGAAATGCTTTGAAGTTGTACGAATTACAATTTTGCTCAAACAACCGTCTTTACTTCAATCCTTACATTTATTGGAGCGTTTCTACAACAGTTTGAGACCCAATTACTCAACCCCTTGGCAAAAATAATTATCAATCACTGTGGTTACCCTCATTAGCATGGTTCATATATGTAATACTACTATATTGCGGGTCGCGTATAGAACCCGTGGCACAAATTTCCGCCGATGAAGGGGGATGGAAGATACACTTCTTTGTGTTACTTGGTTCTCTGACAGTTCTGGTTTTGTTTAGTCAAGGTCAAAAGTTAGAATATAGGTTATTTCTGGTGAGAATACACATGTCATATATGTATGTAAACAATAAAAATTATTTTAAACTATATTATTGAATATAACATGGTGCAGAATAATACGCACCTAGAAGAATATTGTGTTTGCAAGATTTTTGTGTAATTAAATTACACAAAAGGCGAATCAAACATTTGTCAGCTTCGTAACAATTAACAGAAAAGTCAGAAATTACGAATGCACAGATGAAGAAAGTATGATATGATGAGAGAGTGTGGTAATTGAAGTTTTTGAAAAATCTAGAGAAGTTGAGAAGAATATAAAATTAATGTTTGATATAAACAAAGCATTTGAAAGTAGGTAGCCGACAACTGGTAAAAGGTGAACATGCAGAGAATTAAGTAAATGGAGTATAAGGTAAAGCTTTAGTAATAAGCATGAACAAGTATTAAAAACATGTGGACATTCCTGAGAAAACAATTCCTTGAAGCCGTACCCTCATTGGCCAAACCACAATGAGCGTACCAAGAAAATTATTAGACTATGTATTAGATTAGCTTCGTTGAAGTAATGTAATTATATATTACTAAAAGAAAAAAGGGACAATGTAGTATAATATATATAATATACCTAAAATGGGGTAACTTGAAAGAGTGGGGCGAGATAAAAATATATGTGAACAAAATTTTAATATGCAGGTGACATTATTTGGTAATCTATAGGAGTTTGTGACGGGACTATTTCGAATCTATAAGAACTAAACTTAGTTTTACATGCAAACTGCAGAGAATTAATGAGAATTTTGACTGTGTGCAGCTTTAGCACTTAGGGAAGAAAATTAACTGTTTCATAATTACTGAACGCTTTTAATTCATTATAAATAGGTACTGGTAAATAATAATACGTAAATGTTTATATAAAAATATATATTTCAATCTGTCCTATAACTAATTTAAACATGGTTTTCAAAATACAATTGTATGGATGTGATATTAGGGTGGTAGTACACTGCGACCCGAAATTTCTATTGTGTCCCCTATTCTCGCTGTATTTACATCTGGCCGTCCAGTGTGATTCCTCTTAGAAAGTGCAGAATGCCAGAAGGCCCTAGATTAGGTAACTCCCTCTTCAATTTCACATGCTCCCAGGTGTAGCGCCCTTGAGTTGCACAGTGCATCGCAGTTTGTGAGTAATTGAATGGATGTTTCATCCTATTCCCCACAAAATCTACTTTGGCTTCCATAGAACTGCTTACATTTCTCTTTGATTGGAGATAGCCACACAAATAGCAATATCTAACCATTTTTATTATATTCCTAAAAACTAAATATTTGTACAGATTCTAATTTATGCCACAAATAAATAAAATAATGAAACGAGAAAATATGAATATGTCACCAAATATAACCACAATATAACCAAATAGACACCATAAACGCACTCGTCAAGGACCATAGAGAAGGGTTAGTCAAGGACTGGTTCGAACTCGAACCGTCAACTGTCAACAAGAATTCATGTTTATGGTTAAAATATACGCGTTTGCGCACTTTACGTCAAGAACCAACACGAGTTTCCGATATATATCCATCTCCCTTTGATTTCGGAATTTTTTCGGACATACTAGCAATATAGTAGTATTACATATATGGCATGGTTAATATCATGTTTTTGTACACGGCCCATGACGGCGACTTTAGCGCTAAAGCGTCAGTGCGTCCGAACTAACAAAGTGACGTGACTACGGTTTTACTCAATGCAGAGAAAGGTGTTTGAAAGTGTGTGTAATTTAGGTATTATAATGCAGATATACCTGTAATATAGACACATACCTGCACGGACATTGGTTTATATTTATATACATATATACAACACTTCGCTTGCATGATGTAAAAATAAATAAAGATCATTTTTTCCTAGTTTTACGTAATTATATAAGGTATTTCTAGGATTACCACTGTTTTAATAAAAAACTAAAACAGAAAAATACTTATAGTTTACTATAAATAACGCAACTTAGTATCTATCCAATGAGAAATAATATATTTGGCAACCGTGCAGTATATGACTTCATTTTCGCTCAGTCAATGCCTTGATATTAATCCTTCGTCCACTATAGCTGACGCTTAACACAAGAAATATGGAATTAGCGCTCAAACTGAAGATATGAAATTATACATTGTAAGATGATTGCTTTTGTGAACTAATTTTATTTGGACCGCACTCAACGTTACACAAATATCTTAATAATTGTATTTTTATATTTCAGAATGTTACTTTGAAAATTATAGAACCCCAATTCATCCCAGAAATTAAAAAAGAACCATCGATATCAGATATACAAAAGTGTGATAAAGAATTCGCCTGTGATAAAAGTAATTATAAATATTAGTTGTTTTTTTAGGCTACTTATGTTGTCCTTATTCTTTTAGATATTCTCAAAGATGAAACTTCTCAACACTTAACAACATCAATTAATTGCAGAACGATCAGAATAGGATCTTATAGATTTGTACCAACAGAAGATGTAAGTCGTTTAACACGTAGTATTTACTTTAGTATAAGTTTATTGAACAATTCATGATTATTCAGCAAATTTATACAAAGGCTCTTCATTAAAAATGAAATCATTATTTTTTTAAGCAAACCGGTGAATTCTTTTCTAGGAAATTGCTCGGTTCGTTAACCCATTCAATTTCTTTTTTTTTTAATTAATTTTTGTACCGCCATGGGGGTTATTTTCGAATCGGAGTGAGTGGAAATTTCGAGAGAATTGCCAGAAAATTCCTACAATTCCAATAATTCCTATTCTTGAGTTAAATTTCTCACGTTTTCGTAGAACAGTACTCTCAAAAAATTCCCTTGTATTTTCTCCAACAAATAGGAAAAATTACTAGAGAAATTGAATCGGCTTCAGTCCGTCTCATTTCGGTGATTTACGGCTGTTAATATGATTAAAAGTTATGTAAGGAAGTAGAGTAACCAACGGTTTATAATTTGCAACATTAGAAGCAGGTTAAATTAATATAATATAATATGAAGCAGACAAGGGGTGTCTGCGGCTGGAAAGACGTGTCATATTGAAATCTCCCTTTGGCAGCGGCAATAAAACTCTTAATTAAATTTTGGTCTGCCAATAGTTCGCATACAATCATCAAGGCTTAAAATTTGAACAATTGTGGAGAAATTAACCAGTTTTTTATGAACTTGATTTTTTCTCTGCCATGATTTTCATTTTTAAAAATGTCTAAATATCAATCAACGTAAAAAACGATCACTATATTTTACATTAAAAACAGCTGTTACAAAATAATATAGCATAACACATCTCTTTCTGCCGCCGTTTTTATTGGTGTGTTCCTAATTTAAGACTTGACAAAACTGTGCTGTAATTCCCTTGGAGTAAACGTAGGAAACGAAACCCCGGACTATTCCCTATTAGTTCGAGAATACCACATTTTTAGTAATAGGGAATTAGTGGTGAATTTTATCCTCCGGGAGTATTAATTTTCCACTGTTTCGAGAATCACCCCCCATATCTAAAATAATATTTGAATTGAAGAGCTAATCTTTATTCTTTTTTAGTTCTTTTGGTGGTTATTAATGGTAGTAACGTATTTTGTCCGACACACTTGCTGAGTAAATGACATTTGCGACACGACAATAAAGCCCCTTACTGCTGATTCACAATGATGGTAACGTTAACGTAATGGTAATGGTGAAGTTAATGTTAATGTTATCTACGTTCATAATAATGTTAAGAAAATAGGCGGCAAATTTTAAAACTTTATAGTGAAGAATCATTTGAATGTTGACAATTCGCCATAGGTTGGTGACAGGCGAGGCTCGTGCTTACGTCAGTCGGAGGCTATGACAATGTTCGTAGTTCTTCGTATGCTCTCGTCAAATATGTTTCTATATGTTTATATGTTACGAAGTTATACGAAGAAGTTCGATCAATGTCATTGCCCGGCGGCAATGAGGCAAACGCGCCAAGCACACGCAACCAATAAGAATCGATTTATCATCATCGATCACGACGGCAATAAATCGATTCTTATTGGTTGCGTGTGCTTGGCGCGTTTTGAATTTAGCCGTATAGTCGACAGGTTTGAAATTGATCGGCACTTTTAAACAAATTTTACCACAGTAAGGCCGTGTTCTTCATTTGTTTATGAGTGCATATGAATGTTTTCTTAACTGTTCTTCAACTAAAATATGGATTTTACACAATTAACTCAACATCTATTAGTGTTATTGTTTTTACTATACCAAGAAAAAAGACAGAGAAGATGGGGTATTTGTCCAATCTTACGAAGGCGAAAAATAGCAGGCGAGTTCTATGTCTCATTTTTAAAATATAAATTACAAGATCCAGATTGGTTTGTTCAATACACATACATGTCTCGGGAACAATTTGATGTGTTATTGTAATACGTTGGTCCAACACTCCAAAAAAAAAAAGGAAACAGAGAATCTTTGTCACCTGAGCAACGTTTGGCCATGTGTTTACGTTACCTACCACAAGGTGACTCGACCTTTTCTATAGCTAACGTCTATACGGTACGAGTAAGCACAGTTTGATTGTCTTAAAAGAAACAATGCAAACTATCTGGGACAATCTGCATAAAGCAGTTTTTCCAAACCACACGTTATTCAAATTGTATTAGTAGCTGCTATTGCAATGCGCATACGCACAGTGTTTAAATTGGTTGGTTGATGTTAACGAATATGTTAAGATTTCAATATTTTTTAAAGGTTAACATGATCTTAACATCAACATCATTCTGAACATAGTTATAAGTATGTATACGTTTTAAAGTTAATATTACCATTATGTTAACATTAACATGCTTACATTAACATTATTATGAATCAGGCTTTACTCGGCAAATGTGTCGGATGTGCATACTATTATCAGTGATAACAGGTTAAATTGTCTTCACCCAATAAAATTATCAGTGTTTTATTTTTATTCTTTTTTGTAGATTGTTGTAAACTCATGTGAAGTAGTTATAAAAGTACCTCTACCTAATGATGCTACAGAAATAAAAACTATTACAATTGAAAAAACAAGAATTGTGAAAGTATTAGCGAACTTTCAAAAAATTTTACCTGTGATTTTTTATTATGTCACACCCTCATGTAGTAGGGAAATACGAGAACATTTAAACATGGCAGGAGGATCAGACTATTTTTTCGATCCAATATCTGCAGAAGAAGCTTATAGAAGAATTACCATACTACCAGAACACTTTGAAGAGGGTACCAAAATTATTTTTAAGCAGATATATGGTAAACCCACTAATATTATGGATGAATTAACTGCCAAAGAAGCTAATAACATTCTACTTAGAACATGCCCGAAGGAAGTAACAAGGGCAATTGGAATTTCACCATGGTAATTATCTATCGTTATCTAGGATAAAGTTAATACGTTAGCAGTAAGTCGTAAAATGATTAGGTTGGCTATATAAATATTAATTCGTCGTATAAGATAAGATTGGAGCGATTATATTTTTTGTTTGCTGCGGTAATCCATTTTATTCCGTAATTATCGCAGAAACGAAACTAGCAGCATCAGCGTAGTATTAAACAAATATAATATATATATCATATTAATATGACACTTAGTAAAATAAGAGTTAAATTGGCACCTAAATTATACATTATTAATAATTTCTGGATAATGTGGCACTTATTGTAGAAAATAGCAAAGTGAATGTCGTTTAAATTAAGTACTACGCAAATATTCGTTAGAATGGCAGGTGTGTTGTTAATTCTTATCATCGTATTACATGCGCGCGCAGATTTCCTATTCCGTTTATTAAATTAGGCATGGATTGCCGATTTAATAATCATAAAAATATACTGCTTAGTAATCGCATTGACGTTTTTTTACATTGTGGAATTTAAAATTGCTAAAGTACTATTCCTATTGGGATGTCAGAATTCGTAAGCATATTATATCTGAGTTTGTTTGGAGTATCTTATTGTAAAGGATATAAATACTTTTTTAAAGAATAAAATTGTAATTTTGTACCGTTTTTTGAATATTGAAACGTTAAGGCGGGTTTTCCTAAGCAGTATATCTAATACGCAGCGTGAACTGAATAGAGAATTTCACATCGACAGTGTATTTCTTTTTACGCCGCGCATTTTTGTTTTCCAAGAGAACGTATATTTCTCATTGTGGTTGCGTTCTAATTTTGTGAAGATGAGTGGTTTGGGAAAAAATAAAACAAAAACGCTAGCTTTTTTGCTGCTTGAGAAATATTTTGCGGAAGAGGAAGAAGAAGAAGAAATACTGAAAAGTTACGTAAGCAGAAAATCTTCCAGCAATGTGTTTTTAAAACGAAAAGAGGAAGGTGCTTTCAATATACAGCATTTGTTTGATGAAGAAGAGCAATTTAAAAGGTATTTTACATTTACATTTTTTATATTATAAAACTCAATTTACAAAACATACTGAAACACGCAGCATACGACGCAATTGACTCCTCTGAATGCAGTTGTTTTTATCACGGCCGACGTACAATGCTCGTGTAGAACGTATTGCGCCCTGTATAAGAAACAATAATACTACATTCTTACTGAAGCGGTGCTGGCCTTGTGCTCTGAGCGTATTACGTTGTACGCCGCGCACAAAACACGCTGCTTAGGAAAGCCAGCCTTTATCGGGGATTCAAGAAACAACACAAGCGATTCATTAAATTGATTTATTTACACGCTTACGACTACTTAAAAATTAAAGTCAAAGAAGAAAACACATCAAATTAAACACTAATTACAGATAAATTAAATTAGGCACTTAAATAACTAATCACTCATTTACCTTCCCTATTTATTTCTGCTATTTATTTTTACTCGCCTTTTACCGTATACATGTCTTCGATTTGCTTTGCTATCTCGAATCTACCGACTCCTGCTCAATCGCCGCATCCTGTTTAATCTTCGTGCGACCATTTCTAGAAATTTCTCGAGCCATCTCGGCGTTTTCTCGCATAAATCGCGATTCTTGTATTAGACGTTGTATGCATACCACAATTCCGCCCTCTCATGTTTCGTACGTGAACGTCGTGGTTGTTGTCCGCTGGCACCATCTATGAATGCCCATCGAAAATACAATTTAACTAACGCACGTAACAATATAAATGTGAACTAACAGGTACAATAAATCATTTTTTGCTAGTTCAAATTGATGCGACAATTTCACATTTTTTTAATAGGGACAACTAAAGAAATAATTCAAAAAAAATTTATGTAATTTTAGGAATAATTATTTAGATCATCCTCTAGTATTTATAAAGAGCTGCATATTGTAATACTCAGCACAAGTATTCATGCAGCTTGATAAAAACTAGCTTTTGTGCTCCCGTTTAAACTATACGTGTAGGCACTGTTTTCGGTAGTTACAGTGTAAATAAAATACAATCCTTCTAGAGAAGAGCCCCTTGGTTCATTCGGAACGCGCAGATTCATCGCGATCTGCAAATTTCACTCCTCCGTGATTTTCTTAAACAGACTCTGCCTGGGCGGGAGCCCAAGACAGCGAAAACCTCTGTGTTCAGGCGGTCGTCGTCCCTTAGGATTGTCCACCTCCTCTCGTTCGAGTCAGACATCTAGCTGGTTTCCTTGAAACAGCTAACGCCTAGTGCCCTGACGACCGCCTTCATTTTCACCAAATGGGACGAAATTATTCATTAATTTCAATTTTTCGAACTTAAACGATCATCCAACACCCCGATCAGAGTAATATGATTACTAACTTTTTCTTTACACACCCCGCGGCTTGATCGTGCCGCTCTATCAGAGATGAAAGGGTACAGAACTCCAGGTTCCCCACCATAGATGAGAAGTTCCGACCTTCGATGTCGCTAGAAGGAAAAAATGTTTTAAATAATACTTATTTTCTGCGCATATCCGATTCCATATACGATGCTAACACTATCTAGTCGACAAAGTAAGGAATCCGGCAACAGTGGCCATAGCCATTGCTTATACACTCATTTCAATCATTCAAGAAGAAAGGAAACTGTAATCTCACTGTCACGACAATTTGCCACGCTCACTGTTAGCTGATAGTTGAGTTGAACAGGCCGGTTATAGACCCCTTCTGATCTCCAGCGTTTCACCTTGGAACGCACACTCTAGAGAAAGTGAATACGCCTTCTTCGCGGTGTACTTAGACCCCACCCTCTAGAGAAGGTGCGTACCCCTCGGGTAGCAGCTCGCTCTTTAATCGCGTAAAATTGATATGGGAGTTTAGAAAAGAGTTTCAATCTACTAATTTATCATCTGTAATTTTCGAGTCACGTTTGAGTCTCACTTTAAAAAGACTCGACATAAAAATTAAGAAATTACAATTTTTGAATTTTTTTTTAATTTTTCGTTTTTTTTTTTTTAATTTTTAGTATTTTCAAACGCGTCTCATGATAAAAAAGACTCGACCCTGCATGTCTCGTCAAAACGTCAAAATTTAACTTTAATTTTTTTTTATACCAAAATACCGTCAAATTTCCGACTTCTTCCATGGATTTTTCAAAAAATTTTTTAAATGATGCTCTGTCATACATATGGTAATTGATTTTTATTTATATATAAGATTGAAATATGTAATGAATTCAGCAGGACGAATCCTTACATTGCTACTTTGACTTGGATTTGTTTAAGTTGCAAAAATTACTTTTACCAAACGTACATCCGGATTCGCATACTTATTAAGTAAAATTAAAAATCCAAAATAGTACCGACGATAATCTACAATCGTTCGTATAAATCTAGATTAGAGCTGTTATCCGGATCCGGATAATTTTGGATCCGGATAATTTACTATCCGGATATCCGGATCTGAGTGCTATCCGGATCCACTATCCGGATCCGCTATCCGAAACCTCGGATCCGGATCCGCTATCCGATACCTTAGATCCGGATCCGCTATCCGAAGCCTCAGATCCGGATCCGCTATCCGTAATCTCGGATCCGGATCCGCTTCTTGAATTCCGGTATACTATTCGGTGCTGGGATCTAGATCTGATAACTAACATAAAACGTAAAAATTATTATCGAACAACTGAATGGTAATTAGTAATTACCATTAAAGTAATTAGTAATTACCATTCAGTTGTTTGATAATAATTTGTATGTTTTGTGTATAGTTATCGGATCTAGATCCCAGCACCGAATAGTATATCCGAATTCAAGAAGCGGATCCGGATCCGAGGTTTCGGATAGCGGATCCGGATCTGTGGCTTCAGATAGCGGATCCGGATCTGAGGTATCGGATAGCGGATCCGGATCTGAGGCTTCGGATAGCGGATCCGGATCTGAGGTATCGGATAGCGGGTCCGGATCCGAGGTTTCGGATAGCGGATCCGGATCCAAGGATTCGGATATCCGGATAGTTTCGGATCCGGATATCCGGATCTCAATTTTGTCGGATATCTGCAGCACTAATCTAGATATATTTCAATAAGTTAAAAATGACTTATGTTGTATGTAAATTTGAACGGCGCTATCTCTTAATCCTTGCCTTTTAAAGCCCCTTAAGAAAGTCTCTTAAGAAAATAGACAAACAAGAACAAGACATGCATGTAAAATATTGCGCCAATTGTGGATGTAATAACTCGTTCTTTCCTTTGATCCGATATCTTGCCTATTTTGTATAGGTATACTACCTTCACTTCTTCACACACGCCCTAAAGATCTTAGTGAAATGTATCTAAACCTCCATCCTTTTTCCTTTACGAATTTGCGTTAGTGTTACGGATCTCTCTGTTACGTTGCATCAGTTTATTTCTTTATATTACCCAGCTACAATCAGACTTCGCCTTGGTAAGTGACCTTATTATAGGGTCTTAACAAGTGTGACTGGTCCTTATATCGCCACTCTTTTAACGCCTGATTCTTTACAGTCAGTTTTTCATGCCACTACTGCTTAGCTGTACTTGGTCCGCTGCCACTTGCAGCTCTTCTGTTTCTTCAACCGGAGGAATTCAAAGATTCGCTAAAGGATGTAACATATTTTTGCCAGTATATCTCTCTTGTGTTCCTGTGCTTGATCTCGGCACAGATTAGAGAATATATAGAAATTTCACTTCATTGTTATTCTCTATAGTCACGATTTTATTTTTTGTCCATATTTTTACTTTGTTTATAGGACCCCACAATTCTACGCACAAACACGTTACAGTCAAAAATAGGTGCAATGATTCAAACGGGACGTCAGGAGTTGCTTAAAAAAGGATAGATATATCTATCCATTTAATCACCGGAGTGAAACTTCTTGGCATTTTGTATTCTGTGATCTCGGTCAGGGTTGAATAATGTGTCATGAACGTTCTTGCGAATCACGCCATTGTCTAATGGTGTCTGTTGTCCCCCAGCTCATCGTCACGGGGTTTTGTAATGAAAGAGTGTGCCTTGTCTATATTGGTTATTCCTAATCTTTTTGAAAAAGTGAATTGGCTAAAGGACTCTTAATAGTTTGGTCACCCATATTCTATATTTTATCGGAAATAGAACCTATGGCCGACCTAGGACTAACTGCAGCTGCTAGTTAGATACTTTTATGTAGAGATCAGCGCAAGAGAAAAATCTCGCTGTGGTTATTATAATCATGGATCTAGTGTTGTGATAAACTCCAAAAACAAATCCATTGCATCACTTTTCTAGTGGAATTACCGTGATATGATAAATGTCTTTATTATGCAATCGTATGATTTTTCAGCTCTAATTTAATTTATATTAACTAATTTTCATATTAGACATCTAATTGTTTGTTATATTTCATCAAGAAAAATCTTTTAGTTTAAGCTCTAAGGTCATGCTCTTAATTGTAGAAATCAAATTAAATATTAAGTCTGTAAAGTTTATACTATCCTATCGTAAGTGCTAATACCGTTGCTAATCCACTAATGCAATGTCTGTTTTTAGTTTTACAGAAATTAAACAATTATTAATATATCCACCTGGAGTTGGGGGACTATCTATAAACACAGAAGATTATTTATGTTTAGCACAAGAACAATTTCTAAATGATGTCATAATAGACTTTTATTTAAAATACCTTGTGTTAAATCTTCCGGAAGATAAAAAAGAAAAGGTGCATGTTTTCTCGACATTCTTTTACAAAAGGCTCACCACAAAACCTTTAAAGGCATCTAGGTATGTTTTATATGTATATAATTTATTTACAGAATCATTATTTTTAATACCGTCATAAATATTTTTATCATACTTGAATTTTGATCTTATTTTGTTTACTAACACATAAAGACCAAAAATGATTTCAACCTCGTTAAAAATTGTATCATCCCAACTTCTTTCCTTTCAAAATTTTAAAGAAACAACATGTTGACTGCGAACATAAACCAACTACACCTTTTTTTTCTGTGCTGACAGTTATTTTATATGGTGTTGTCGGTCGACTACAGGATAGGTTTGTTCTTTTTAGCTGAAGTAACGCTGCCGTAGCGCTACTCTAACGCTGTAGTAGAGCCAACTGGAACTGAACTAAAACTGAGTAAGGACAGTTGGGCTGGACTCCTACATATAAAAGAATTTAAAAAAACGGATTAGTGCAATGATAAGCATGTCGCCCTTATCATTCAGTTCTAAATTACCATTGCCATATTGAACTGCAAAAGCTCGAGAGCTGGAGCAGGAGCTGTTGTAGTTATTACAAATGTACTGCTAAAAAGAACAACGTATCTGACGTCCCTTGCAGTAACAAGAACGCTTCAGTATACACCACTTGAACTAGTGCAGCCACTTCGTCTAAAAAGAACAAACCTTATATGTCAACGTTCGTTTCAAAAATTGGTGTGTTAAATAATATCGTTCATACTATTATACTAAACGGCAATCTCAAGACTGATCTACGTTACATTACTGCATATCCTTTGACAGTAAATTCCTTTTCCTGTAAAATTTCCTAAAATGGATTCAGATATTTTTGGAAATAAGTGTAATGTAATCTCCAATAATAAAGTTGTGTGCATGAGTTCAGAATTGGAAAATTCATATATAGTTCTTGATATAACCCGCCCTGTCCTTCAAAACACTACACACGCTGGGCGACTAGTAAGAACAAAGGCATAAATCTTACAAAATCTCTTTTATGGATACGACCAACAAACTTTTTACAATGCGGTTAATGTGAATCTTCAGGATTTTAAGACGATGTCTTCTCTTACGAACATAAGATAATTTGTAAAAAATAGAGTCAGCATTACGTTCCAAGATTGTTATGAATGCTGGAAGTTCTCGAGTAGGTAATAAGACTTGAAAATATTAGATTTTTTAAAGCTCTCTTTGTCGTCAGGAACTTGGTATGAAATACTTGGGAACTTTTAACTATAACAGATATGTTTTAAATTATTTAATATATTATTTACGTATCATTCATCTTCAATTTTCAGAATTCTAAAATCTACACAATGGACGTCACAAGCACTCTTATATATCGTGCATATAATAACCAGTATAATGTTTTTTTTTAAATTTTGTATGGCTTTTTTTTTTCTGAGGACTGGCAGGCTCAATATGTCTAACTACCCTCAAATTTATTTTGACACGTGTCTGTGACCACTAATATGGCCGTAAAGATAAAAAATTTGCTATGAACTGTCAAAAAGTGAGGTTAGATGACATGACATTAAAAAAATATATTTGAAAGTTAGGTACAGAGTAATGTTGAGAGTAAACATATTAAAGAAAATTAAAAAAAAATTTCGAAATTTTTTTAAAGAAATGGCATTCATTTTCTTAGCTTTATAATGCCTCGATTGAAGTAAAATCTCCGAATTTGGTGGGACAAAAATGTCAATTCTTGTATATTCAGTAGGACAGTAGGACAGCTGTTGCAAGGGATTGTATCCCATAGAGACAAATACATTTTAAAACTATTTTTATTCTGTGCTACATAACTTGCGGTGCAAATTATTTTACTTTTTCATTTTCTGCGACGAGGTGAAAACCTTTAGACGAAATCTAGACATAACTTTATAATATTGCTGCACCCATCGAGAATATTTTAGTAGATTTTGAAATGAGAATATAACGAATAAGAAAAATAGTTTTGCTGTTTTGAATTAATTACTATTAACATTTGATCTTGAAGTTCTAATTCGTATTTGTTTACTATTATAGACGTATTAGAGCGGTCATTTAAATCTTACGCAATGTATGTTTATTTCTTTTTAATTTAAAGTTTGCATTTTAATACTTACTTTTATTGTGTTTAAGTTGAGGTTAGTGTAACATTTTTTTTTAAATCCTCTTATTGAAAATCATGGATTCTCTACAGAAAAATTAATTCTGATGGAAAAATTATTTGCATCAACATTCCTAAAACATATGTTGCAACATTTATGCAAAAAAAACATTTTTAAATATTGACGATAGATGTGCTATACTGTATTTTATGACCGGTCAATAGGAGAACAAAAAATATGTTAACTAAAACTGTAAATAATATCACAGTAGGGCAATTCGGTAACCGTAAGATATCGGCAAAAACGAGTTGGCAAGTATCAATCTCTTTTTAAGGAGAAGGTACATTCTGTCCTGGTGTATTCTTATATGTTGTCTGAAACGTTTGTTATAGCGTTTTGGATTCATGTCTTCCCCTTCCCTCCCCTTTTACTTCCAATATCTTTCAGGTGCTCTTTTAAGGGGTGCTATTGCAGTACAATTTCAAATTATGGTTTGTTACTCACAGATAGTCATTTGTTGGATAATAAACTATGACAATGTTTCTCAGCTCATTCACTAAACTATATTGTCATGGTTAATGTATGTGTGTATATTATAACTCGAGCTCGGCGAAAATACTTCAAGGACGTAGAACTAATTCCCCCAGGTGGGCAACCGCCCTCGCTCGCCGCTTGGCCTACTAACCGAAACGGTATATGGTGGGGGACAAAAACCTAAAACCGCCGGGTCTGAATTATAACATACGAAAATTGAGCGAATACCATTTAGATATCTCATAGTATCTCATATTCTCTGTTTTCTTTGATATTCATGTATACAGGAAAGTGCATCCTTCAGAAGCCGATTCTTCATTTACACCAGCTCAAAAAAGACATGCTAGAGTGAAAAATTGGACAAAGAATGTAAACCTTTTTGAGAAAGACTTTATTATAGTGCCAATTAATGAGAACTCCCACTGGTTCTTGGCAATTATTTGTTTTCCCGGTATGAATGGCTGCTTCACTTTTGATGGAAAACCAATTAAAATAGAAGCAAAACAAAGAAAAAGTAAATTATAAGGCGTATATTGTATCGACCATAGTAATTTTTGTGTACTTTTCCAGAAAAATCAAATACTTTAACAAGTACTACAATAACTCAAGTAAAGATTGAGAAACCCGATACTTTACCTTGCAACGAAGGCGAAGTTAGTGATAAAGATGAAGCAGAAGGTGATGACAGTGAATTGGAATCGGAGGAAGACGATGAGGTTCAAACAAACAATACACCAATTAAACAGTGCGTTTGTGGTTGTGTCACACTAGTTCTATGGACTATAAGATTTTGATTTTAGGCCGTGCATTTTAATATTTGATTCGTTAGCAGGAGCCAGCCGTTCTAGAGTAGTTGCAACATTACGAGATTACTTAACATGCGAATATAAGATCAAAATAAAAAATGAAAAAGTATTTAACAAAGATACTATAAAATGTGCATGCCCAAAAGTACCACAACAAACAAATTACACAGATTGCGGTTTATATTTATTGCAGTATGTGGAAAGTTTTTTTACGGTACTTATCTTATTTATTTTAAATAACTATAATAATACTCTATGAATACTCCTATTTCAGGATCCTATCAAAAATTATAGGTTACCAATTCATCAACTTAAAAATTGGTTCGAAGAAATAACTGTGACAAGAAAACGTGAAGATATTTCGAAATTAATTAAACAATTGATGGTGAAATATAAAAAAGATCCTAATATATTACCCGATATCCTTTTCCCAACACTAAACGGTATGTCTAACTTGAACATAATATATTACGGATTTCATATAAATTAGATTTTCAGGTAAACTACTGCCGCGATTAGATAATGAAGACGAAGAGGATGAATTAGATGAGGAAGAAGAAGAAGACGAGGAAGAAGAAGAAGAAGAAGAAATGGTCGTCGACATGGAAGAAAACCTTGTTTTAGTACCTTATGACACGTCCGAAGAAACAGTGCGTGATTCAGAAACTGGTGAAAATGAAGGACTAGTGGGAAGTGAAGAAAATCTTATTAAGCCATCACATGAAAGTATCTCACACAATGAACAATTTGATGAACAAACTATTACAATAATAAAACCAGATCTAAGTGAAGTGAAAAAAAATACAAACAGAGACACTCTCTCGTATCTTAAGGCAAAACGTATTATTAGACATAAAACTAGTGAATGTTCAGAAACTAAAAAATTTAAAGCGGAAAATATTTAATCTGAGTTTGTTTACTTGTATTATATTGTAAATTAAATATCAAATCATTTTTTTAACATGCAAATGCTAATCAGCATTTTCACCAATTATTGTCATATTTTTATAAAATGTAAGTAATTGATTTATCAACTGTAAGAATGTTTTAGACATATGTTTCTGCAGTTTTAAACGATTGAACCCATCAATTTTACTTTACAGTTGATTTTTGATTATCATGAATTAAAGTAGTTTTATATAGTGAACTATTTGTTTATAATATATGTATTTTTATGTTAATTATTACATAAATTATAATAAATAGCAAATTAAGAGAATTTTGTAGAATACATCTTATGCTTTGTCACTGTATAGAGAACAAGTGCAGTACTAACAGTTCAAACGAATTTTCTGTGGGCCGCTTTTGAAAGCGTAGTGAAGTGTGCGTTAACGCACATTGACAATACATACAGCAATTACACACAAGTGCTAGTAGGTAAGGTAATTTTTTAAAACGGACACCTGTATGTAAGTAGTTAATTGTATTCCACATTAAATTCCGAATATCTTTTGTTAGAAATATTTTTCCGCAAATGACAGTTTACTCGGAGAACTACATATTCAAATTCTTAGTAATTTTACACGTTGACTATTTATGCATTTTTACATTCCATTTTTAAACAATATATTTAATTGAAAAGTCATCATCTGACTCCGTATATTCATGGAGTGTGTTTCTTTGTTTTTTAGAAAAAACGCCTATCTTGCGAAAATAATTGGAACAAAGCAACCCATATCATACTGCCATTATATTGACGGGAAAGAGGTTTGTTGACGCCCCCATATTAGTAAATATTTCCCTCTCATGTTTAGTTTAACAATGCCATAACCAAATTTTTAATTTTTTACCTTGAATAATACGATTGTTGGCGAAGACTTTTTTCCTTAGAAATTATTAAAAGCCGAACCATAAATGTAGTCCCAGAATTATAAAATATTTCATAAGCAGGGGCTATTTCTAGTTTTATATTTGGCTATTGCCCCAGCGGGGGCGTTGTATTACAATCTTGTGACATAATTAGAGGTGCGCATTTTGGCGTGTTTTAGATTGGCCCGTCGCGTTTGCCGTCCAAGCCCACCGTTCAGCCTGTGTAAATCACCGATTGACCTTCCAAAAGTTTCTTTCTTTAGGAAAACTGCGTTATTTTAAAGAGTGAAAGACAGAAAAATATATGAATTACTATTTGTAATTAAGAAATGAATGGCGGCAGTATCAACAGCTTGACAAAGGCAGCAACCGTCTATCGAAGCCTACGTACCAAACATAGAATAACCTGTACCAATATAAAAACGTAAAAAAAAAAACTCGACGTTTATAGACCTACAAACCCAATATTATCAAATATCATTTTATTCGAATTGTACCTATATATGTATTTTACGTTAATAAATGTAAAAGGTGATACATACAATAGAATACAATGGTTTATTAATATTAATTATAGCTACCAAGCAAATTTGGTCGCCTGAAGAAATTTGACGGCCCGAGCGGGATCGACAGGCCGTCCGTTTCCTTATAAAAAAAAAAGCCCGCCCCGCATCTGAAATTTCTCGACACGGGCCGGGGTAAAGCGGGCCAACCCGGCTCGTTTGCACCTCTAGACGTAATGTGTTTCCAACGTAATAAGAAATTCTTTTGTTATGTGGTGCACATAACCTTATTTATAATCTAATCATAGAAACGACAGATATAAATAAATATGGAAAATGTTATAGAAAATCGATGTGTGTGTGTGTGTAACGGGGCTAAGATACGATGTAGGCCAATTTTTGTAGTCGGCCACGTTCTGGCTTCCATCCAGTATCTGATTATTGTGAATTCCTAATTCCATGTTGCTTCTTCTGCGAAGAAAATTGAATTACTGAATCTAATAAGAGATTATCTGAGTGATCCAGACCAGAATTTTTAAATCAAAAGAAAATAAAGATGTTAATAGCCACATATATATATATATAATTATTCTTTCTTCGATGCATCAAAACTATGAGCTACACCAAGATATTCTGACAATCAGGTGGGACCTTGTTAAAAAAAAATCCATAGATCCATATTAATTGTCACTGACCCTTCTAACTGATTCTCTCAGGACAAAAAAATTTTTCTTTCTCCAAAGTTGTCCAGAAAAGTGGACGACTGTCAATTTCCTCTTCTAGTTTCCATAACCAAGCCTTACATTATTTCCCCCGAAAAATCCGCTCTAATTCAAAGTCCTGACAGTAAATCTTCAGACTATGCCAAGAATACTCGTAGGTTAGGAAACTGTTCTCTGACTTCATATATCAAGGAATTTTTTTCCTCCAACCAGAAATCTATCCTTGAGATTCTTAAAGTGATATTTCCCGAAAATCTCCATAACAACTTTTCATGGATAGAACAAACACAAACCAAACAAGTTATGATCCATTAAATATTCTTCTGTGGAACATGAAGTATTCTAGGAATAAATCCAGTCTCTTTAAATTTTCTTAAATATAATCATAGGGATACTGTTGCCCTATGTGAAACTTGGACTTTGGTTTTACCCCAAATTTCATTTCTCCTCCCCTGGGGGAGGACTATTCATTTTAAAAGATTCGACAGTAGAGACGGTGTCTCTATTTTGGTTAAGCAGGTACCCCTGTCCATACAAAATCCCTGATGTTAATCTTACTTTCAATGTTCCATTCGTAATACTTGAACTCCAACATGTATCTATACTAGCTGAAAAGCCTCCAGATGCCAATATGTCGCTTTCTGACTGGAATAAACTATTTGAGTCAGTTCAAACCCCCTTTTGATTTTATTTACTCTAAATGCTTAATTGTATTCAGAGATAGTATTTCCTCTACAATGGTTCCTCCTAACTCCGGCATCAGTGCCATTGATCTGGTCATTCGTTCCTCAAATCTTGGCCTCTCTTCGAGTTGCTCTACTAACCTTGGGCAGTAAACATTTTTCTATCAATATTTCCATCTCTGCAATCCGCTATTAATCAGGAGATTTCTAGTTTTAACATCCAGTTTAATACTAGAAAACTAAATGGGCTGTTTATTCGAAGTTAATTGAACAATATTTGAATCCAACTTTCATACGATAGTTCATTGGAAGTCATTGAAGCCACTGGATGCGAGGCCATCCCAAGTTCCTCTGACTCACTTGGATCAATAATCATATAAAATGTGTTCCGGCGTCTCGTCTTCTTGGTAACATGCCTGTCACAGTGGGCTGTTAGCCCATTGGCTTGGCTATGCATGTGTTTGTTTAGCTTGCAGTGGCCGGCAAAAGCTCCAGAACTTGACATAGGTTACTGCGGGAAAGCTGCAGGCAATATCTTGCTGTCTTCGGTGATGGGGATGGCTTCACGCGCTTGACGGCAGGCGGTTATGGACTTCCATCTATTCTGGTGAAGAGTGGCAGTGCATTGCGTTATTATGGTGTTGAGTGTAGCCGACGAAATAGGAAGAGCAGGTTCCGGCCCCACAAAGTGGGAACGCGAGCCCCGCCCCGCCAGCCCATCGGCTGCCTCGTTACCTAGATTTCCTTTATGACCTTTAACCCACTTGAGTGTCAAGGTATTATCGATAGCGACCGCTTCTAGGCCATTGTGACATTGAAGTACTAAGCCCGAAGTGATCCGATGATTATTAAGAGCAGCCTGACTGTCACTATAAAGGGCAATACGCCGTCCCTTAATGCCCCTTGCTAAAATTTCTCCGGCACCGTGCAGGATCGCCAGCACCTCGACTTGAAAAACCGTGGCAAACCTGCCCAGTGCTAGTTCTAGATCGAGGTCAAGGTCAGAGGAGAAAACCCCTGCCCCCGTTCCCATTTTCGCTTTCGATCCATCTGTAAAGATGGCGATCGAGGACTATAGTTCGACCCCGGGGTCAACAAGAACATGGTAGCGTCTGTTGAAAGCAAACACGGGAGGCACAGCTCCCTTTTATATTGCCTACATTGAACTTTGTAGGCTTCCCAATCTTCTACAGATCTGGTTGATTTAGCTTTATTAAATAGCTTTCTTAATTTGGTTCTCATCTTAGAGAAGTCTTGACTCAACCATGGAGTCCTACTCTTCTCCGATATAACCTTTAGCGGGCATGATCGCTCGAACGCGTCCACAATCGATGCCTACACTTCAGCAGCTAACTGGCGGAGGCTATCAACTTGCAGACCCCCCAGAGAACCCAGCCCTTGCAGGTCGGCGGACAGTAGATTCCTGTAGCACTGTCTGTCTGTCAGCCTCGGATTTCGGTATTCAACCTTTTGAACTCTAGTTTGATCGATCTGAAAACAGATCCATCTGTGATCTGACAGTGATGCCTCATCGGACACCCGCCAGTCTAGTATGTTGCTTGAGATACCCACCGATGCCAGTGTAATATCAATTACTGTCTGACACCGCGAGGTGACAAAAGTAGGTTCGAATCCTCTATTGAGTATGTCAAGATTGGTGCAGGAGATAAACTCACTTAGGAGTCTCCCTGATCATTTATGTCACGGCTGCTCCACGCTGCGTGATGAGCGCTTGAGTCACAGCCTATGACCAAGTGTTTGTTGTATCTATCACAGTGATCCACCAGCTCCACCAGAAGACGGGACGGGACTGGTTCGCCACTAGCTAAACACTCTGAAGTAATCACTACCGATGTTGGGTCCTTTGTACTCACAAGTTAATTGTACAGTTGTTACAGTTTTACAGTTTGGTATGGGATGGGTATATAATATAAAAATATAATATACTTTGGTACGTAAATACACGTCCTAGGTTTGTCTTCAGTGCCGGAGAAAACAGCACCTTTGACGTTATCCAGGCCAAGGATTCTGGATTTCAGAAACCATGGTCCCTGAATTAAGCAGATGTGCTGCTGCGAAAGCTGCAGTTGCGGCTGATTAGATTTGGGGGCATCCGAAGAAGCACTCCCTATAGGTGCGACACTTGTAACTCTAGGAGATTCGCGGCAGCGGCCTTAGTCAACCCTGCTCCGGTTTTAGTGAGAGAGGGACAACGTATAACCGCCACTAACCATCCCGTCGTGGATAACCCGACCGGAATGGACGTTTCCTTATCCACTACCTGGGAACGCGCTTGGCGCATGCCCCCAACCCACTAACCAGGGGTATTTATGGAATATTTAGGGCGAATTTTGCAGTTCACAATATTCTTATAAAATTTCTAATGCCCTATAGAAATTTTGAGCATGGGCTGAAAATATTCTAGTAAAAATGCTGAGAATATTTCAGTATAGATACTAAAAATATTCCAGTAAAAATGCTAAGAATGCGCCAATAAAAATACCTAGAATATTCTAGTCAATGCTGAGATATTATTCAGCACCTTTATATAATATTTGAAACAGTCCAAATCCAGCATTCACCTAAGGTGCATAGAACATTTGTGAGAGTTATAGGAATGTTATATGCATTTTTAAATACTCTTAGTAATACTTGTAGATATTTATTCCATATACTTGGTGCATTTGTGTGATGTCTGGGAAAGCTCTCTTCTGCATACACAAAATTCCAAATCCAATTTGATGCCTTTCTTATTGCAAAAATATTCATTGCATAGCAAGTTGAGAAGTTTCCACTAATTCTGTTCTTTTAACCTATTGGAGAGGTTTGGCCTGTGGTTCATTGTTTCCAGAAAATTTATTCAGAGTCCATTACCATTCATCATCTAATTCCTGATACCATTCTAGAAGGAATTTTATACTGATTTACACCTTCCTAGGTTCCTAGATCTTCAGAAACTTCCCTGGAAGACAACTTATCTTCACCGGTTGATTTTTTTAACTCTAGGTCTACGTGAAGTCGGATCCGACTGCTAGGAAGTCACTTTGTGGTAAGAGCGGAAACAATTTGGCAATTTATATGTACGTCAACTGACTCCAAAATGAGCATTTATTTTTTTAGGAAATGAGACAAAAGTACTAAAAACTATGTTTGAATAGTGCTATCTCCGGTTATGTGCGACGCGATGTTGACGTTTTTACGTTTGTGTATACTTTGCTGTGGTTTGCAGGTTTGTACTGATAATGTGAAAGGAAAAGTTACTAAAGTCCCCAATAACCTAGATGAAACAGGCGCCAAATACAAACTAGATTAGCTTTTAATATTCTATCGACGAGGCAATAACATAAGTTAATGTTAGTGAATATAAATTAACTTTAATGATAATTATGCAGCTGATCGATACAGTGTGCTGGAGAGTGTAATCATTTTATACAAAAGCAATTTATTTGATTACATCATAAAATATTAAGAGAAAGATTAATATACTGTTGTAATGCCTTGTTTGAATAAATAAATTTATCACGAACATAACTTTAAAATATTAATGTCGTAATAATATAGTGAATTAGTTTGGTTTTAAATGCAATTAAAATACTAATGACAATAAATAGGTACAAATACATGTAAGTGTATGTTCCTTGCTCTTCGTTGAAAGCTTTTTCCAAAGCATAAGTACAATAAGTATAACAATAGCAGATACTAACATGATATCCAATTGTAAGATCAATCAATCGATTCTTGATTATCTTTCGTGCAAGCACAGTGTTCTGGCTTCCGTTTAGAATCTCAAACCAAGTATTCTTCACATTTATTTCTCTATTTTGAAATTGGGCTTACGGAAGTCATGATTTTGATGCGCTATATTGTTTTAAATAGGTACAAAATAGGAAGTTATGTATGTTTTGCCCACACACAAAACAATAGGTATCTATAGATTTGTTTTTGTTTTACTAACAATAGATACGGATTTATAGACTTCTTCTTCTTCTTGCTTATTTCTTGTTGGCATCTGGATAAACCATTCCAGCCAGTCACTAGAGTTGGGAATTATTCGTTAAATTTTACAATTTTAGTTCATTATCTTTTAGAAATTTCATAATGCTGTTGATTCTGGTTACATCCAGATTACTCAGCAACGAGGAGATGGAAACTGGAGAGTCAATTGCGGTCTCAAGCAATTCGTTGTACAATTGCCTAGATCTAGCAGTTGAGAGTGGACATGCAAACAATAGGTGGGAGATGTCGCCGTACTGTCCGCACTCACAATTCGGAGAATCTCTGCATTTTATTTTAAATAAGTGAGATGGTACTGAGGCATGATTGAATCTTAGTCGAGATATGGTGGTAATGTGCGATCTGGGGAGAATCATGTCATGGAACCATGGTTGAAGCAAGGGTTTTGGCATGATATTAAAATATATTTTTGCTTTTTCCTGCGTAAATCGGATCCATTCGGCTTCCCACTCCTGATATATTTCCTTTTTACAGGAGTCCAGTAGCTCGATAGGGGTTAGTCTATATGAAGAGATTGGCAGGTCATCGTCTGCGCCACTTTTTGCCAAAGAATCTGCCTTTTCGTTTCCATGGATACCCTTATGCCCCGGGACCCAGACAAACCTAATATCCCATCCCAGTATATTAAGCACGTAATACTTTTCTTTAATTTCCAGGACATAGTTGCTACTTTCCGAATTAATACCGTTAAAATTTTACAATAGATTGTTGAAAACAAAGCCACACGACAAAATAGAAAATTAATAAATCTTTTACATTTGTAAATAGTTGTTTAATTTATATTATATATAAATCGACATGTTTAACATTTAAATAACGAATTTGTTTTAATGCTAAAAAAACACGTTTTAATTTGTTTTTAGACATATTACATACAAGGATATTACTTACATATACATTTTTAAATTTCGCGCAATGGATAAAACAAAATGGTAGAAGGTCACCGAAAACTCTCCGTAAAAACCCATGTATAAAAACGTTAGTGACAGTGACGCTACTTCGTCTACCTATACTTTGGTATATGTATGCATTTGTAGCCAACTTCAATAAGGATTTAAATGTGTAATGTTATAACTGTCAACGACTTTGGGTAAAAAATATTTTTTTGTAAAATTAACATGTGTTTATTGCTAGTGGCGGCACGTAGCGGTACTATTCTGATAAAGTGTGGAAGGGTTTTTACGGTTTTTATGATATCCATCTGAACATTGTACGCATTGTATGTTAGAAATGGTGTATGGCGGTTGTGAACTGTATAAATATTTTTATAACAATTAATTTAGTAACGTATTTCTTGATTTAAACGAGTAACGTTGTTTCTACAATGCACATGTTTGTGGATAAATGATTTCTTAAGGTGCATTATAAGTAATTGTCTCTAGGGTGAAATAACTTGTCTTGATTATACTTGCATATGAATAAAGTTAAGTTGGAACATACACTTAAGCAAGGATTGTGATTAGTAACACAGCGGTCGACACATTCTTAATATTACAGTTGATGGTTTCTTGTAACCACAGTTAAAATCTTATTAATGAATATGGCTGATTCTGCTAGTGAATCGGATTCAAGTAGCATTGATGGAGGTCCGATTATGATGCCTCCTAGTCCTGTAACCAGAGAACAGCTTCAGAAACGAATAGAAAGCTTGCAGCAACAAAACCGAGTGCTTAAAGTAGAATTAGAAACCTATAAACTGAGAGTAAAGGCATTGCAAGAAGAAAACCGTGGCCTTAGACAGGCTTCAGTTATTATAGTAAGTAT
This sequence comes from Cetonia aurata, assembly GCA_949128085.1. Taxonomy (NCBI): domain Eukaryota; kingdom Metazoa; phylum Arthropoda; class Insecta; order Coleoptera; family Scarabaeidae; genus Cetonia; species Cetonia aurata. The sequence continues at coordinate 35,820,093 of OX421884.1, forward strand.
TTTAAAGTTTCATTAAATAATATGCTTATTTTATGGGCTCAACTGTTTGAGTTCTTTATTTGAGAAACCTGATAAGCCTGATATTTAATTAATCTGGTTAGATATTCAGTTAATTACTCAAACTCTCATGTTACAAATTATGTATCCTTATTATATATAAGATAACTATATTTATATGTACTTATTTAATTTGGTAATAAGTTTTCTTGGTAATCTTTTGTTATTACATGGATTTTTACAATAATTTTTCTTCAAGTTTGTTGTTTGAACCTTTTATGCCCAATATTATATTCCATTATTATTAACAGTAAGAAATTACTTTAATTTTTACATTTTCAAATTTTTTTAGAACCCAACTCTACTATCCACATTAACTATTTAATATTAGCTGATATCAGAAATGCTTAAAGCATCATTGTTAGTCTTCCTTTTCTGTCTCTTTGTTTAGATTTTAAAGCAATTGCTAACTATATAAAATCTATGCCTATTTAAACCTACACTAAAGTACCTTTCTTGGATGTAGAGGTAGTATTGCAGGATTAATCTGTTATTTGTTATGTTAAATTATTAAATATTTCTCATAAGTGCTAAAGTGTAGATTTTTTTGTTATAAACTGTATAAGTAAGTTGTTAATATTTCTTTTTAAAGCAAGCGAAAGCTGAACAGGAAGAAGAATTTATTTCAAATACTCTGTTGAAAAAAATTCAAGCATTGAAAAAAGAAAAAGAGTCGTTAGCTCATCATTATGAAAGGGAAGAAGAATGCCTTACTAATGATTTATCTAGGAAGTTAACACAGCTTCGTCAGGAAAAATGCCGTTTGGAACAGACTTTAGAGCAAGAACAAGAGTGCCTCGTAAATCGTCTAATGCGAAAAATCGAAAAGCTAGAAGCCGAAATACTTGCAAAACAAAGTAATTTAGAACAATTGCGTCGAGAAAAAGTTGAATTAGAAAATACATTAGAACAAGAGCAGGAAGCTTTGGTAAATAAACTTTGGAAACGAATGGATAAACTGGAAGCTGAAAAACGAATGCTGCAAATCAAATTAGATCAACCGGTTTCAGATCCTGCTAGTCCCAGGGACATTAGCAATGGTGATACAGCAAGTAATTTGAGTACTCATATTCAAACATTGCGGTCAGAAGTAACAAGATTAAGACAAAATCTTGCTATCAGTCAACAGGAACATACTCAAAAAATGCAACGCTATGCTCAAGAAGAACGCTGTATTCGTGAAGAGAACTTGCGTTTACAAAGAAAATTACAGCTAGAGGTCGAAAGACGTGAGGCATTGTGCAGGCACTTATCAGAAAGCGAAAGTTCCTTAGAAATGGAAGAAGAACGACATTATAATGAACAGGTACTTGGTGCTAGACAACATACTGTTTCACCTGTTCCTTTTCCATCTCCAAGTCAAAGTAGGCCACTTAGTCCAGGTAAGCATATTAAGATTAAACAAGTACTACATAACTAACAACAACGGTTAAAAATATTATATATAGTAGTATTTTGCACTTCAAAGCGAAGTGACTACTCCAATTTTAAGGGAAATATAATAATTTTTATTCGAAGTCATAATAGCATTGTAGCTATTTTAAACCTGCATGAGGTTGAAAAGTATATCGTTATTGAATGAAAAGTGCTGAAGTATCTAGTTATTACTAATTTTAATTCGACGATTAACCGCTAAAAACGAGTATTAAATTGTAGCAGGTACGTTATTTCACTAAAAAAGACGACTTTGATGCATGATTTTTGACAAATATATATTAGCAACAAATTACATATCCACACTAGGGCAATTTTTTGTCAATATACACATATCCCTTTTGTATTATATTCGAGATGACATACATATCAATAAAACCAACTGAATATAATTCAATAGTGCAGAACAACAGTATTTCAATTTCAAACATATTTTACATGATTGCGAATAAAGTAGTATACTATCCTTGGTGGAAATTTTATTGCAGTGTCAGGATCTGATTCACCATAATCCCTCTAGTAGTATACTATTAAAAGCAAACAAGTCAGTCATATACGAGTAGTCTTTATAAACATATACATACTCTATTAGAATTTTTGGAAAGATACTTTTATAATATTTTCAAGAACCTTTCTTCGTGAAAGTTGCCCAATTTCACTGTCTTGTTACATTCTTCCGTTTAGGCGTTGTATATAGACAACTGCCCTCTGATGATGCGTACGTGAACTTTGTTGTTTGGTTTATTGAGCGCTGCGCCATCTGTGTGCAAAACTGCCCTCTAAAAGCTTCATATTATCTTCAATTTGGAAACGGAACAATACACGGGATGCTTAGCTTAAAATAAGGTGCGTTATGTAATACGTTTACCTATATTTGAATCACTGTATTCCCAAGAACATATTTGAAATTTTTTTTGCATATGCAGTATTCAAGTCAATAAAACTTGTGGGAAATATGTTTTTGTAAAATATATAAGTGTACCAGTGAGATTAAAATTTGTTGAACTTTAGGAAAAAATTCATTTTGAAGCTTCTGGGTAGACAGTCAATGGTAATATGTTTGTAGAAGATATTTTCAGCTTCCTTGTAAGGTAAATTCGCTAGTGCTTGGCACTGTTTACAGCTTTTTGAAACTAGAAAAATGGTATATTTTTACTGTGTAGACTTTTAGTTTAAGAAATCTATTGAAATTTAAAAGTAGATCCCAAAATTTAATTCATGCCATTAAAGGAGAAAAGAAAAGAAAGTTTTCTAATGCGCGGCACTATTTTTTTTTTGTAATTGGCATACCCAAATTTCAGAAATCAGCACCTTTATCAATCGTGGCGCTCCAATAATTGCCACTATTCAGACAATTAGGTACCTCAACGCAATTCCTACCATCTTATTCATATCGTCCTAAATAAAATAAAAAAACAGGAAAGAACGCAATAAAGTAGTAAAAATAAGTGAAGTAGGTCGTTATTTATTCATTTAAGTAAGAGTTTTAGACATAAACGTAAAAGATAAATAATTGTATTGAGGAGGTCGATACTTGGTGAAAATTCATATTAAAATGAAGAAAACTTCTTATTTTCACAAACTTTATTTATACGACGCGTTTCGCTAAACGTTAGCTTCGTCAGGTGGATACCTAATAATTATTCACAAATTAAAGATAAAATAAAAGATAAACTAAAAAAACGGCAATACACTTATAAATTTAAACAGATTTTACATGAATAAAAATCACAGCTCCCATTTTCTTCATCTTCTAATTCGGGATAATGATGCATCTTTAGTGATTTTTTTTTGCTCATTACACAGGTCACAGCATTGTTTTTTTTTATACTGCCTCTACATTCGAAGCATAATCCTTTCATCACATCAGTTGGAATATTTGAAGCGGGGTAATTGTCCTTGGCAACTTCTTTATTCTTCTTAGATAATTTTTTGTTTCTTTCGGTGTTTTTGTTTTTCGAATTTATGATATTCTTTGCTTGTTTTCCTTTTTACGCCTTTTCACATCTTGCTCTTCATTTTTTTTTATCTTTGATTTGAAATAAATCCTTCCACTCCCTACTGCTTACTACAAAGCCGCTCCACATTTATTTTTCCCTTTCTTTTTGAGGTCTCAGGGCGTATGAAGTAACTATGAAGAGTTGAAGAGGCAACCCTTTTCAGGTGTTTTATGGCATTCCATTTCGTTAGATAGATTTTCCATCAGTATAGTTTTTCCGTAAGTACAGAATCTTTCGGGAGTACAGGAGAAAGAGTAAATGCGTTTAGTATAGGAGGGCATTTATCCAAACTTTGTATTTGATCCATATATACTACATTATCATCGTCAACATTATGTCTTCATCGATATCGTGCAAATGTTGTTCTATTAATGTACCGTTCTGAGGAAAGAAATCATACAATTTCTTAATTTTTACTTGTTATTCCGTACGATCAACATACCTGATGCTATATTTTATTTATCTGACCCAATGATATTAGTGAATGTTTCAGCAAGATTCACTGTTATTATTCTTGCCATCATTGCTGTTTAATTTGCCCAGGCGTTTTGAAAAATCAATCGCAGAGTGATTCCACGGTTATATACCACATGCTTTGAATCCATTTGAAAGGGTTGTGATTTTAATGTGATTGTCAATATCTTTTAAGATTGGTGTTAATACCTATTTCGTCACTTCTTTATCCAAGTTGGCTGACCTTCATTTGACGACAGCATGCTCAACCACGTTTTAATGGACGGAATGCCGCAACATCTGCAGGTTGCAGAAGTCTAGCTGAATTTGAGTTGAAACGTCAAATGATAACGATGTCTGGGCGTTAAAGCCTGCTCTATTTTAGAAATATATTTGCAACATTCACTTCGACCAATACCCCATGCCGACGGAACGGACTGACAAATTTCTCGAGGTATCCTTATGTATGGATGTCACCATCAGGGGTATAATCTGCCCAGTTACGGAAAAATTTAACACCACTGTTAATACAGTTTTAGCTTTTCCGCTATCTATCTCACAAATATTTTCCCTCCCTCTTTGGCTTAATACTTTGCCTGATTTTACAAAGCAAGAAATTTAGCTCATCGGCATTGAATATCCGTTCTGGGTCATCTAATATTTGAAAAAGGTCTTCTGATTTAAGATAAATTTCCATAGTATGAAACTATTTTCTAAGGTCTTTTTCGGATACGTTATTGCTAGTTGCGGTTACAGCTTCAGGTGTGCGCCAAACGATATCAGGATGCCGTTTCAGAAATGACCGAAATCATATCTTATCTGACCATCGTGATTTAAACGGATATGATTTATTCTTAGACGTTATAAAATTTTCGACTCCTAGAAGATTCTGTCCTCCTGGGAAAGCCTTTCCTGGTGCATTCTTTTAGCCAATGAACCAACAAAAGTTCTTATTAATGGTTAAGGATAGTGTTTGGTCCCATTGAAGGTTTCTTAAAATAATCGCTTAACCCTCACTGTCTTTCTGCCTCGAATAGAAAAATTCTTTACTGACTCTTTTCTTGGATATTTTTCCTTCAATTTAGGTGCTTTCTGAAGGATTTCTCCAGAGTAGTTTTTCTTATTAACCATGTTGTTAAAAAAAAAAAACTTGAAGAAAATGAGACAGAACGAGAGTATCTGAAAGTTTTTGAAATTTAATAGTTTTAAATATTTTGTTTAGTTGTATTTTCTTGTAAAAAGCTAAACAAATTGAAAAATTATTTTTATTTCATAAAACATTAAAATCGTTAGAGTATTTAGCTTAAATAAAATAAATCACAAGGTAAAAATCAGGGGTCGGCAGATGGTGACTACACCGATTTTGGGCAGGCCCAACGACTAAACAAAACACGCGGAGAACATTGAAAATTATCCTTGAAATTTTGTTTTAACTCCCATTTATACAGTAATATAAAATTATTATCAAAATAGTTAAAAGAAAAATCATGTTTTAAGACATTCTAAAATACTAGTGTTCGGCACTTCTATGCCAAACACTAGAAAAATGCGAGGTCCTTGAGTTAGTGGTCGGTACCTTATTAATACAGAATTTCGTTGTAAACAAATGCCAAGAAGCTAGTAATGACAAATGGAAGCGATTTGGAACGTGAAAAATGGTTTTTATCGTCCAGTAATGTCTATTCAGAGAAATTAGTAATAATAAACACAGTCCTTATTAACCTAGACATCAAACGAACGACAGCGAGACGCGAAGCGTCGAGTCTTTTTACAAGTGAGAAGCGTTTGAAAGAAAGCGGAGAGTGGTGCGGTTTAGCCGGTCTAAGAAAATGGGCCGTAATCTGGCATCAAACGAACGACAGCGAGTCGCGAAGGATCGACTGTTTTCAGAAGTGAGAGGCGTTTTAGCCGGTCTGCTGACGTGGGTCGTAATGCGTTATCAAATGAATGACAGGCAGACGCGAAGCGTCGAGACTTTTTACAAGTGGGAGGCGTTTGAAAAAAAGCGGAAAGTGGTGTGGTTTAGTCAGCCTGCTGAGGTGGGTCGCAATTCTTCATCAAATGAACGACAGCGAGACGCGAAGCGTCGAGTCTTTTTACGAGTGAGAGGCGTTTGAAGGAAAGCGGAGAGTGGTGCAGTTTAGCCGGTCTGCAAGTTTGGGTCGTAATCCGTCATCAAACGACTAATTAGCTGGCTGGCTGAACGGACCAGAATTTCTAGTTAAGATATTTTAAAATACTAGTGTTCGGCACTGTTTGGAAATAAATTACGCCTTGAACGACTTTTGTTTGTGTATAAGTGCTTTATTAGCTTAAAGTAGATTTACACGTTACGAATTGTATTACTTCTCTGTCGACATCTTTTTTCTTAATTCTGTAAAATAGGTTAGGCTAGCTGTGCGCAAGAACATTTTCCAAAAAGTTACAGAAAGTGGACGCCACCAACAGATGTCGCCACGTGTACAAAAACTAGTAAAATATATGAAAAATCTTAAACAGGCACTTCTATGCCAAACACTGGAAATGAGTTCCTTGAGATAGTGGTGGGTACCCTATTAATACAGAATTTCTTTGGAAACAAATACTAAGAAGCTAGTAATGACAAATGGAAGCGAATTGGAACGTAAAAAATAGTTTTTATCGTCCAGTGATGTCTATTCAGTGAAATAGAAATAGAAAAGTCCTTACTAACCTAGCCAAGAGGCCACCACTTGTGTCATAGACCCATAGGGCACTCATGACAATGACACACGTATCGATCATGGCAATTAAAGTGTCAAATAAGGAAACTAAACATGCAGGGGAACATTGAAAAATTGTGGTGGATGTTTCGATTTGTCGCTTGAGAACGTAAATCTCTTACTTTTTAAAAAAGAATGCCGGACACTGAAACAGTGCCACGGACTAGTGAATTTACCTTACGTCAGTTGTGACTTTCTCGCATTATTTGCAATCAGATTACATTGAAGTTTTCTATCCCTATACTCAATCGTTTTTCAGATATTTAACAATCTTTCTTACATTAATCTGGTCAATTGTTTAGAGTGGAATAATAGGAGGATGCTTAATTGAATTTAATTCATGTTTTACACAATATAATCCTGTAACATAAACAATGCTTTTTCAATTTAAAAGTTTTATCTTCATTGACAGATCCTCTATTTATTACAACCATAGAAAAGTAAACGAATCTATTTTGGTTGAAGAAATTGTAAGTTATTGAAATTCTTCATGCAGGGATAAATATCCGCTCATTCTTTCTTATATGCAGGCATGTGGGATAAGTGTTGCAACACACGCGAATTTCTTTTATTATTAAACTGTTGTAATTACATTTTTTTGTACCTTTTTTGCTTTTGGTGGCTCAACTGAAGTAAAATCTTGGGTTTATAACCTGACAATTTTGATTCTTATGTAATTGATGGAGCTAAAATTAAAAAGTAGGTTTTCAATATGATCCTTGCTGTTGCAAGGAACTGTATCCAAGAGAAATAAATAAAATTTGCAACTAATATTTTATTTCTACGCCTCACAAGACAACTGGCCCTCTCGGCAAGTAGGTTTGGCAGTAGGTTTGGTTTAAACAATACAAAAATAAAGATAGTTTAATGTCTATGAAGCTTAACAAAAATAAATAGCCCATAATTTAAGTTAATTATGAGAATTCTAAATAAGCAAAAATTAGAAATGCAAAATATACTTAGAAAATACTATTCAAAATTGTGTACTACAACTAATATGATATGCTAAGAAATGTATACAAAAAGATGCACCGATGAACAATATTCTGTATGTAACGAAATGACGGATATACAGAATTTTAGGTTTTTACGTTTAATTAATTAAAATTAACAAATTAAATTTTTTGTTTCGCGTCTCACTTTGAAAAAGACTCGTCACTGCGCGTCTTGCTATTGTTAAACTCGACGCTACGTCTCATTGAAAAAAATTGCAATTTCTTAATTTTTGGTTGTTTTTATTCTATTTTTTTTTTTTCAAATGCGTCTCACTTTAAAAAAGACTCTATTATCAACTAGTTCACTGATTTTTGATCAAGGTATTGTTATGTTTTCCAGGTCTAAACCGTAGGGAAAAGCAGGATTTTACTTATTAATACGTTAATATTAATGTATAACATATATATTAACTTCGGGTTGAAAGTTTGTTCTTATTTATATAGTTTGTATATAGTGATATTAATTAATTTCAAATTACGTGAAAAAAAAAGAAAAATGCTGAAACTTAAAAGGATACCTTTATTTATTAGTGGAACTCAAGTACAGATCTTGATATGATTTGAAGTATTAAAGGCATTGAAAATCAAAGCAAAATTATACTAGCATTGAATTAAAAAGGAACATGTTTGTTTGATATTAGGAAAAATAGCGTTAGGATATTGTAGTTTTCATATTGATATTTATTTAATTTTATTAGGGCTAACGCTACAAGCGCCGTCACCCAGAGACTCGCTTATTGTTACGGGAACACGATGTGTTACATGTGGTCAGATGCAACCACCTGCTTGTGTTCCTTTAGCACTTCATCCAGTAGGATCAAGTAGTCCACCGGCTCCAGCTCATCGAAGAAGTAGCGATCGCTTCATCAAACCTGCAAACCCAGCTCCACAACCGGCCAGCCCTATGGATACTTCAATCAATAAGGAGTAGTAGTACTAAGGTAGTTTCTCATATACGCAGTCTTTTGTTGACAATTTACTTAGTTTTTTTTAGTGGAACTAAAACGATTAACTTGAATCCCAAGCATCTGGTAACATTGATTTGAATACCACTTCTACTATTTTTATTTGTAATAAAATGCTTTTATCCTGGAGGCAGCTGCTATGTCCTTCTAAATTGTATTTCTCTTCATAACCGGTGTACTTAACATTTAACATGTTCATTTTATGGAAAACTACAGCTTCATGTATTTTCAGTAAATATTTATCACGATGTAAATGAATTTTTATCAGTAATCTATGTGTGATGTTTCAAAGCTATCGATACAAATGTTGTAAAAATGATTATTGTATACATACCAAATATATGCCATGTTTAGCATGATTGTAATAAATATAGATTTTCAATTCTAATGCTATGTGACTGATGTATACAATTTGACACACTGTTTAGTACATCGTAAAGATTATTCTATTTTTTAAAATTTATTGCACAATTTCGTTATTCGGCAATAATAAATGCTTACTGTACAGGGTGACTAAACGATATGATTATTGCAGTTTCTGTATACCTGTATATGTATATATAACAAGCGTGTTTTGATAATTTATTTTTGCGCATAACCGCTTAAATGCATCAGTTTTTCTTAGTCTTGAATAATTTAATACACCTTTACAATATTTTCAACAAAGATTAATATTATTACATGCATTTTAGTTAAGAACCTTGCAATTACATTGTTTAGGAATAACATCACATTATGTTTTTTAGAAACCTTTTAGATTTTGTTTAATTATTTCTTTTGGCATTTGTTAGATATAACTAAAATCGTTAGTGGAACAGCATTCATTACTTTTAAATCGTAATTTGCACATATATTTTATTGAATATTTTCATTTTATAACAGTTAATATGTACATTAGCTAGTCAAAAATATCTGGATATTTGAAAAAAAGTATGTCCCATTTGTTTCTAACTGCTGAAAGAGGAGAAGGGTTTGTTTATTGCAACGTTATGAAACAAGTAGAGGGAATAATATGACTAGCTTTTTCAACAGAGCCATTCTTTCTCGTACATTACTTAAACTATTTTTTGGAATTCAATAAGTATCTACAGTGTTGTGACATGACATGTTATGTAAAAAAGTTGCCAAATTCTAAATTTATCTGTAATTCATTATAAAAGTAGCGCAAATATCACTGATCTATCCTTTAACGTCCAAGATATTATTTCAAAGTGAATATTTTATGGGCAGATTAAAATTATTACACTTTTAAAAATGTCTATGAGCAACAACCTGAAGAAAAAAATGGAAAGTCATATCTATTGCAAAAACTTAACTTTCGTTCTAGCAAAAAAATAATTTCCCGTGAGATAATATACAAGAGAAAACTACTCCTTTTTGTACAATATATAAGATTAATGCTTAAGTTACTCTGCTTTTTTTTTTTACTATTATCTGGTGTTATTCCAACTTTGCATTTTTTGCTTTAGCTTAGGTTTTTTTGTGAAGTACCTAATCCATTTATGAGCAATATTGTTTGTATGCGCATATAGCCTGTAATTGTAGGCAGTTTTCAAATTGAAGCTCTAGGAAAGCAGTGACACAATTGAAGTGATATTAGCTTATAACATTTGAAAGTTTGGGCGTGGGCTGTGTAAAGCTATATTGATTTTTACTGTTCTTACCTTATATATACTAGAGTACTTTTTGGAATATAAAAATCTTGTTTTGTATTGTACTATTCCAGATACTGGATCCAATTAATTCTGTATTTGTTAAATTATTGCTAACAATTGTATTGTAGTTCAAAATTTGTTACTGAAAATACTTCTACATAGCATATTCTATCTTATATACGAAATTTTTCTTTTTTATATATATGTCTACAATATACTTATGATAAATCATGTCCAAATTAAGAGTTTCTAAAACAAAGCTAGAATATGATGGATGTACTAAGTTGTATATTTATATAATAAGGTTGAGTGATAAAATAAGATGTATTGGTTTCCAAATAAATTTCTTTTTAACTTACTGTTATTATTTACTACAAGTAAGCAATTATACTGGCCAACAAAAAGAACTTTTGGTACATTTATGCTTTGATGCTAAATATTATTACATAGTTGTTATACTGGGCATGATCCATAATTCTTAGATTATTAGTAATTAATATAATATAAAAGGTATGTGAGGAAACCTACCACATATTCCTTAGGCCAAAAACCCTGTGAGTTCGACAATTAGAACATTTATAAATCGGTAATTTTACCGAAAAAGCTTTTTTGTTATATTTATCTTTTCAAAGGATTGTTATAATCAAATATCACATAAACAACATGAGAAATGCAAAGTATTTTTTATGCTTTATTTTTAATTTAATACATATAACCAATATTGTACATTTCATATTAAAATTTTTATTTTGTCCTATCGCCATTGTTTATTTTCTTGGGGAGAGGCTTACAACTTCACTCTGCATTTGGAGGTCACTGAAACGTGTCTGCAAAACATCAAAGTTGACAACAGTTATGTCCTACCTTAGGTCATATCTACAAGATGGATCTATACTTTAAATTTTATGGGCTGACTGTTAGGATTATTACGATCATAGTAGTTCATATGGGTGTATATCCCACACGGCTTAGTTTTAAAGTTTTCTTTTTTTGGTGTGGGAACTGTCCGACATGGAGTCTCCGGGAATACTGCAGCGTCTTGGCTTTTTGTATTTAATCTCCCATTTCTTTTACCCATTGAATCATGCTAGTCATTCCAATATGATTCCTGATTTTATGAGAAATAGAGACCTGCACAGAGCGAGGACCCAGGGGCTGAGCGACTAAGAAGTGTGGAAGGAGTTCCGAGTCGCTAGTTGTTTTGATTTAGAAAAATATGCTTTTTTGCCGCTCAGCTGTTTTACGTAGAATAGAAAATGTGAAGCTTATACTTGAATATGGATTGCTTATGCTGTTGTATTTAGGATATAAATGTTCTCTATACAGCGTTCAGGTTAACTTGATAGTGCAATTTATTCGTACTAAAAAATATATGGTAAAATATTATTATTATAGTATATGAGGTTTTTTTATTGATAATAACTGAGATGATAAAGTAGAACAATTATATGTAGTCGAAATATCAAAGCCGATTTCAAAGCCTAATTACAATTTCTCATTATCATCTCCGCAACCACAAAAAGAAAAAAAAACTTCTCAACTTAAACTTATGGACAAGAAAATGCCCCAACGTAATATAATTACATAACCGTACGACCGTATCACAAAGCAGAAATGTATCGATAAAATTGAAAGTGTGTGTAGTGTATTTGCAGGGATTTGAAATTCATAGACACTGTAGAGTTTTCGTCTACAAAAGGTAAAATAGAGGTTTTTGTTATAAAATTTAGTTTTGGCAATTTCAAATTTATAGATGATATATGTAGAAAGAAAAATATGTCTCACTTAGGGTAGCAAGCTTTGGATCTCGTCACTTTTTTGTTACATTATTTTTCAGATTTAGCAACTCCAAAATGATACCTACAGTTTATCTTATTTTAGTAAGCGAAATCCCTATGACCCGTGACGCTAAAATAGCGGTATATGCACATCATAATTTTGCTTGGTATATCCTACAAGAATGAAAAAATACAGTAAAACCTCTTCGAACGGAGAATTTTAAAATGTTCCGGGTCGGAAATATAGGAAATCAATGTATTTAGACCCTCTCTGCAACGGACAATTTTAAAATAGTAGAATTTTATTTTTGGAATTTTAAGCTATAAAAAAAGTAAACAAAATTCCAGTGAATAAATAGATGAAAGACAGCTAAAAAAATAATAAGGATTATTGAAAATAAAGAAAACCGTTATTGAACGTTCTTTTTTTTTTATTGATACATATTAAAATAAAATAAATTGCTGTGTATTTTTTTTTACCGGAGCTAAATCTCTTAATACAACTTAATTTAGACGTAAAAATGGTCATCACTTTTTAAACACTCGGAAGAGATGTGGCAAACCCTATATGAGGAGACTCGCAAAAGTAAGCAGATTTCAAATACGTAAAAAAAGTAAAGCATTCCATTTAAAAAAAATATAAGTTAGGTCTCGCACGGGGTTACGAAACACCTGTATATGTGTAACTAATTTTAGAATATGAAGCTTAAGGCGCTACTTCAACCGACCGAAATTATATCGGTGACTGCGAAACGAAAGTTGTAACAGGGATGGTAAATGTGTTCCGCTTCAGCCGACGTAGTAAACAAAACTTTAGCCGTTGACGATTAGAACTCCCAGTTTGGGATAGATACCTTATTGTGTTTATGCGTTCTACACTGTTATAAGTTATCAGGGCTATACGTCGGAGATCTATTTAGCTATGCCTTTCAGCAGCGGTATTCTGTAACTCGGTTCGACTAGAACATGTGTCAATTTTGGTCGATGTATCGAACGGCAGGTAGTTTCACTGATTCTGTAACTTTTCTACCGCCGCCGGGTTCTCTTCGACAGAGGACTTCTTGTCGATTAGTCTTTCTATCTCTATCTAACTAATGGCCTTGCATTTTGCATCTTTTTCGAATAGCTCTTATAAACGCACACCAAATGTTCCATTTAAACGAGTCAAACGACCTTTTTATTTGAATAATGTGCTGATGTTGGACGGATTGTGTTTGTTTATTACCTACTCACAATCAGTTGGGGATTGATTTATCGGATTAGTATGTAGAAAAATGGGGTAAATTTATATCACAAATACGTAATTTCACATTTAAAACGATAATGATATTTTGTTTGTTTTCCCCTTTCCTTTTGTTAAATATGTAATAAAAAAATGTAAGATTATTGTGATTTTGGTGAAGCACTGTTATGTTGTATGTGATTAGAATTGTGTATCGTAACAGTATTACTTACGTTCAGGATATCTCTTGGTGTAAATTTATTATTCGTATTATTCTAATATTTATTCTTCAAAATATTTGTAGTTAGTCTTGTTTATTTTATTATTTTTATTATAATTAGTGAAATGTCAATGTCCCAAGATGTAAATCTCACATTAGCTGCAGCTGAAATATATATTAGGTACACTAAAAAATATTGCAATACTCCATTGTAACAGATCTTTCAGAAAGCTAAGCCTCTGCGTCCGCGCAGAGGCGAACATCCCGGGATGGGAATGGAGTTGGGGAGGAGGATCAAATAATAGTTTAGTTTACTTTTTAGCGGCTATATATTTATTACCAAACTTGGAAAAAATTGGATTGTTCAATTTATTTAGGGGAATATCTGGGCCAAGTAGCGCTTCACACAAATCCAAATTAAATTTTTGTGGTTTTTTTGTTCTAGGGGCATACTTTCTAGATGAATGTAAACCAGGGATTTTAGATTTGTGAGTTAGACTTCCTATATGTCCTACGCAGACGCCGTTTAGAATTAATTTTTTCATTACAAAGTTTACACAAAATATCATCGCCCTGCATTTGAAAAACATCATTACCCATAAGGGGAACCTAGTAAAAAAACAAGGTAAATACAATGTTAAAGTAGAATCAGAAAATATAAACCACTACATATTCCAGGTGGGTAAGTTTTAAAAGAAAATATTCTTATAATACAATTTAAACTAAGAATAGAAATGCAAAATATGAAATAAAAAACGGAATCTCTAGTGACAACTTAAAATAAATAAAGGAAACTCAGAAATTATTTAATGAAAACGAAAAGCAATCTTTCTCTATGCACATGCATTTGCATTGATAGACCACAGATTACTACCACGATCTTCGCTTGCTGAATCTAGTCGCATTCGCATTGGCAAATAGAAGTTGTTTCTCTTTTCTTTTATAATTACCTAGTTGTTATTTTATTTTATTAATAAATATTGGAAATTATTAAATTTCGCGTGACAGGTATGAGAGAATGAATTGGCGAACCCGAAATAAATTTCATGTCAAATCTGCATATATTATCGAAATACCTTACAATCGCTCGACCATCTCTAAAGTATTTGCTACAAACAGGAAAACTATACTTTAAACTTAGTTTATGAAAGACGCAATTTGTTATTCGGTAGGTTTTCTACTAATAATAACTAACCTTTGAATGGTCCCAAGTGAAAAACAAATTAAACATTACCATCGAAATAGTGTATGTACCTAGAGGCACCTAGAGGTGGAAGCCAAACATCAAATTAATTCACTATTAATTTTTGTGAGTTGGTTTCTTCAGAATCTCGTCCAGTTGGTGAATTAGAATACAAGTATGTAAATGTTAGACAAGTAAACATATATTATAACGCACACGTTAGGGTACAAATACTGTCGGGTATTTACGCCTGAACACATGATTTGATTTTTTACAGTGTACGTTTGAGTGTACACATGTGCGTAAATTCCAAGCTGACGGGATATACTAATCTCCAGTCTGAGTGCCTGTAAGGTATGCAATATGTATTGAATTTTTAGTAAAACATTGGTGTTTTAGATCAAATATTTCTCCCTTAATGGCGATTATATAATATACTATCTTACATCATTAGATTAAGCATTGTTAAATTTAGGTACCTACAGCGGGCATTTTCGAGTATTCAGTATGAAATATTTGTTATATGCTTCTAAAAAACAGATAACTTTAACCCTTTTTCTCGAAACAACCGAACTTATTTCATAAAATTGAAGTCTGTAGGTACCCTTATTCGTCTTTACAGAACACATGGTTTTTTATTTCAAGTCATAATTCGATAAAATAAGAGCGCAAGATTTGATTAACTGAGGTCGTGCAATTGTATAGCTACAGTAGCCCCTTAAGAATACCTACATCTTTTCTTAATAATTTTTTTTTATAACATATAATACCGGAGATATTGAGCTTCCCCACACTAATGTGCAACCAAAAATATGTGCATGTTTGTGAATTGTAAACGTAATACTGTTGGGCCAAGCACAACGCAGCCGAGGATTTTACGGTATACGGAATTACTTACTACGTTCCGGCTACCACCTGCTACGGTATAACTGGATCGGTGACGTTGGGAACTAAGGCTACTGGCTACTACGGCTAGACAACAACGAATATCCGTCCAAGTTACGTAGTATAAGTTATAAATCTATCAAGAGTTACACATTTCAAATCTCGTAGCTCGTAACGTAACATAAACGTACTTGATTGTATGGAATAACCAACTACGCTAATGGCTAGCCGCTAAAGCGAGTAATAACCAATAGCTGGTTATTTAGCGGCTATTTTTTTTTTTTTTTTTTTTTTTTTTTTTTTTTTTTTTTTTTTGCCAGGGGAAAATGCTTTATGCACACCAGACCTGGGTTTATGGTCTGGTAGTGTGGGACTCCAGAGTCTGTCTACCCACTAAAAACCCCTCATCCCTCCCAAGTGAAAGACAGGCGCTCCTGGAACCGCCGAAGCATCTACTTCAGGAAGCGACTTTTGGGTGTCCATGAAAATTAATTAGGTGCCACTTCTTTGGCGGTCACGTTCTTCTGATTCCTTACTACGCATAATGTTCGTTATTAGGCTCTGTATCCTTTGCCAGTTGTTCCTAGACATGATCATCTGGGGCACCAAGTTTTCTGGGGTCAGTCTTTCAAGGTCAGTCAGCGCATTTCCTCTCAGGTGTTCCCATCGTGCGCAGTGGAATACAGTGTGCTCAGCGGTATCGATGTTTCCACAGTACCTGCAGATTTCTGAAATGTCCTTTCCAAAACGTTTGGCATAATGCCTGAAACACCCGTGGCCAGTAAGCACTTGCGTTAGGAAGTACCCGCATTCCCTGTGCTTGCACTCGATCCAGCTTCTGATGTCTTTGATTAATCTCTTTGTCCATAGGGCCTTTTTGTCCTCTCTATCCCATCTTTCCTGCCAGTTTTTATAGGATCTCTCCCGAGCCTCATTTCGTCGGTCACTCGCGTCGCCATCAATTTGGGTTATGGCAGTTCTCTCCAGGGCTAGCAGATCGATAGGTACAAAACCGGTAATCACTTGCAGCGCCAAGGCAGATGTTGTTCTATACGCTGATGCAACGCGCAGCAGCATATTTCTCTGGGTCCTAACTAGGAGGTCTCTGTATTTCTGGATCTTTAGGACGTCCATCCAGACGGGAGCACCGTAAAGGACTATGTTTTGAAGCGCGCAGCCCAGTACCGCTCTTTTACTGCTCCTAGGTCCGCCAACATTTGGAAGGATCCTGCCAATCTCCGCCAAACGCTTCTCGGTCCTGCGCGTTACTTCGCGGATGTGCTGTCCGAAGCTCAGCTTCTCGTCAAGTGTGATGCCCAGGTACTTGATGGATTTGGTGGGAATTATCGTCACGCCGTCAAGTTTAAAGTTGACGTGGTCCCTCTTCTTAGCGCCCTTTGCGATGATCGCCTCCGTCTTGTTTGGAGCCAGGGTTAGTTCATTCGCTATCATCCATCTGTTGATTTGTTCTAGGCATAAATTGCCATTTATCATGAGGGCCTCCGCGCTGTGCGCTCCCACAATCAATGCCAAGTCGTCAGCAAAGGCTATAGTTGTGGCATCCACGGTCAGGTCCAGCCCCAAGACACCATCGTATAGCACGTTCCACAGTGTCGGTCCGAGTACCGAGCCCTGTGGCACCCCAGATCCGCATTCCAGCAGCACGCCCTTTTCAACTTCTATTTTTCGGTCTCTCAAATAGCTACAAATGATATTCGTCAAATAGGTGGAGATATTCCTTTTCCTTAACTGGTCGATGATGAGTCTGTGGCTGGCCGTGTTAAAGGCATTCTTTACGTCGATGGTTATGAATGCACACCACCGGTTTTCACATTTTCGCACCGCGCCAATGGCTGCCTTCAAGGCACAGATAGTGGACCTCTGCTTCCGAAAACCATACTGATGATGATGGAGGTTTTCGCCATCTTCAAGTTCTTTTACGAGTCTATCTCTAACTAAGGTTTCGAACAGCTTGCTAATGGTGTTTAGCATGCACAAAGGCCTAAAAGAGCTTGGTAGTTCCGGCGGCTTGCCGCTTTTTTGGATTAGGATTACCCTGGCCACCTTCCAAGAGTTTGGGATTTCTTGAGCCACCAATATGTTGTTCATAGCGTTCAATAATAATTTTGGCTGGTCTGCTGCCATCAGTTTGATTGCGTCCGGGGGTATCCGGTCGATCCCAGGCGCCCTTCCGTTTTTCAAGCATCCCGCCGCACGCGTAAGCTCTTCTATGGTGAATTTCCTTATTTCGGTTGTTTTTTCCGTATCTGACCAATCTCTACCAGCAGATGGAAAGAGTATCCTGCAGATTTCCTTTTTCCTATCTACATCTATCTCGTATGGTGCGAGATGTTGTAATTTCTTGGCAACTAGCCGATACGCATCCCCCCAAATGCTATTGTCCAGTTCGTCGCAGAGTTCCTGCCAATGCTTCTTTTTGGTCGCCGCTATTAGTTCGCACAGTTCTTTTTTGTGTTTTCGATACGCGAGCCTCAGTTCGGCCACGCTCTCCTCACCAGCATTTGTCAACCTGGCTGTTCTGGTTAGTTTACGTCTATCCTTATTGCATGTCTTCCTCAATTCTGCAATGTCATCATTCCACCAATATACATGGCTGAATTTGTTGTTGGTGCAGGTGCTGGTGCTTATTCTGAGGGCCTGCTTTATGATCCTAGAGCAGTAGTTGTGGGTAACATCTTCGTCCTCCGTGTCTATTAAATGTATGATGCTTCTGTAGGTTTCCCAGTTTATGGTTCCACAGGGTTTTATCGGGCTCTTAGTAGTTCCCACTTCCTGACAATCAAAGTACAGATATTTATGTTCAGTCAGAGATTCGGTATTTAGGACCTCCCAATTGTCAATACACCTGGCTACGTTATTTGTTGATATAGTCACATCTAAGTGTGACTCCGAGGCCCCTCTCACAAAGGTAGGTCTGCTTCCTTTGTTGTGGACCACCATGTCGAGTTCCGATATCCACTCCATCCAATATTGGCCCTTCTCATCCTGCACAGGTGATCCCCAAGAGTATGCTTTAGCGTTTATGTCGCCGAGTACGATGGTTTCGTGGTCCAGGACATTTCCCATTATGCAATCCACCTCGTTCTTGTAGTCCACAATGTTTATATTGGGAGAGATGTAGCAGCAGATAAAGTTTACCTTTCGAAATGTCAAGACTATATATCCATCGCCCACCTTATGATCTAGGACACCGACTTTTCTATTTAGCAGCAGCACAGCAACATTGGTTTTGGAGCATTTTAGCCATCTTTGATCTTGGACTCGTTTTTTGTTAGGTTCGCACACGAAGAGAATGTCAGCCTTCAGTTGTTTAGCAGTAGCATATGCTATGTCCTGGGCAGCATACGAACGCCCTACGTTGATGTAGAGTACTTTCATGCGTTTGCAGATTGAGTTCTCGTGCTAGTGCTGCCAATCCTGCCCCTGGCGCTATTGGTTATTTGTTTTGCCTTGTCGCTGATGATTTTTCTGTAGTATGGGCACCTTGTTTGCTCGGCCCTGTGCCCCTTCTTCTTGCACGTTATACAGAAGCTTGCGTTGGTGCAGTCCTTGGCCTTATGGTTTTTCTCTCCGCAATTTAAGCAAATGTCGGTTTTGTCCGGGCCTTTGCACTCGTTACTGTAGTGTCCAAATTCCAGGCATCTATAACACCTGAGCACATTTACTCTCGCCCGCACTCTGCAGGGTGTCCATCCTATTCTAATTGTCCCTTTTCCAATTAACTCTTTGGCGTGGGCTTTTGTTGTCGCAATTGTGGCTTTCTGGCTGCCCCACTGGTTTGGTCTTACCGAGAGAACTTTAATTTCGTCTGTATTTGCGTTTTTAACGCTTTTCTTGACAGCTTCTGTGATTTCCTCCTTGCTCAGATCTGCATCAATGTCTGTTATGTGTAGCACTTCATCGTTGTTTCTAACTCGCACCCTGGTGTCCTTGTTTGCGTCCAGGATCGCCTTTCTCATTGCTTCCGCTTTATCTTTGCCACCTTCTATTTCCATCATCAGGTCGCCCCTAGCAGTCTTCTTAATTGTCCTTACTTTAACCCCTATTTCCTCGGGTCTTACGCTTCCTTTAATAGACCGAAGAATGTCCGCGTACTGTTTTCCCTCGGATTTAATGACAATCCCTTCAACGGGTTTGCGTGATTTTATTTTCCCCCCTTTATCGCTGTTTCCTTTGCTATCTGTGAGCATGACTATATCCACCATAGTTCCAGAGTCCCGGTATGTCCATTCCGTACATTTCTTCAAATAGGAGATCTCTACATTGCCCAACGCTACCATCTTAAGATGTACCAGTTCCTGCTCCTGGGTCTCAATCCTTAATTTAGCCAGCATTTCGTACAGTTTCTCAATGTCATTTACCCCCTCCGGATTAATCTTGTAGGGCAAGGCTAGGACTGTCCTGCAGCTCACCCCTTTTGTATTGCCCCTGCTCATGGAAGTTTCCGTCTTCATCTTCACGTATTCAATGTTGCCTTCTTTGAGTTCTTCATCAAGCAGAGGGGCTAGGTCCGGCAGATCAGTTTTTATGTCGTCGTGCTTTTGTAGTGGGCCAGTTGTGTCTGGGTCAAGTATCACCGCCAGGTCCCCATGTAGTTCCCTGAGACTGCCTACTTTCATAATTTTGCTGTTTTTGAAGCAGCTATTTGACCATTTTAGGTCGATGACTTCGGATAAACTCTGCCAGCCATCTTTCTTCTTGATGCGGCTTTCAATTTCGAGAGTTGTTTTATCTCTATGCTCTGATAGTGCCTTGTCAATGTCGGCTGCCTCTGCTTGGACACCCATGTCTTTGCCCTTCCCTGAGGGTTTAGCGAGTTTATGTAGGGCCTCGCGCTCTAGTGCAGTTTCATTGCCATCTGCTATCTTGGCATTTAGCAATTCGTGGCTAATCTTGAGGTCTTTCATTTTTTTGTTTAGGACACCCACAGCGTGTGCCAATTCTCTCGTGATCGTCTTTATTTCCATTTTGGTTTTTGTACTTATTTTGACCATTTTCTTGAGCTCCTCTGTCTTGTTGCTGACAGCCATGAGAGCCTTTAAGGCTAATTCCATCTCTTTGCTCGGCTCCAATTTTGTTTTGGCCTCGCATTCAGCTATTTCTCTCTTTCTCTTTTTTTTGGCAGGACTTATGCCTTTCGATGTCCCAGGATTTAGGTTTGTTTCTTCTCCAAAAAGCTTATATATAGGGCTGCCTTCCATGTCTTCATCCTGCCAGGGGTCCTCTTCGGGTATTTTGTCATCCGAATCTATAAGTTCGGCATTTGTAAGGTCGCCTCTCGTCGCCTGGAGCGGGGCGTTGATGGGATCCCTTATCAAAGTAGTCGTTTGTGGGTAGGCATGTTCCCGCTTGTACGGCGAGCTATCTGCATAGCCCTCCCCACCACCGACATTCGCTTGGTGGCTTTCCTTTAGTGTAGTCCGCGGTTTCGGTGGGCTACGGGCAATCATATTTCCCCGAAAGGGGTTTCTTATCAGCGGCTCGTCTGCCGTCATCTCACTTTCGTCCGTCTCCTTTCTTTCCACAGTTAAGGCTATTAAAGTACCAGTACCCACCACTATATTAAAGTAGGGCTACACATTGATTAGACGTGCGCATAACGATTGTCGTGGTGAGCTCGCACGACGGCGACGCCGACTTACATTGACGGAATGCTTAACTTGTGCAGGTCTCTAATATATCATCATATGACAATGACCTAACATCTCATCTAGGGTAGGAACCTGAGGTTCATATACCCTTTCGTGGCTGATAAGGCGGCACGATCAAGCCGCGGGGTGGCGTTCAGAAGTAACTTTGAACAAGTTACTCTGTAAGGGGAGTTGGTGATTGTAATATTTGGTTGAACTTGTAACAAGGAATTTTGAATGAGAATTTATCTTAGTTTTACCTCGGTGAGGTAAAGAGGGGGTCTCACGGTGTTTGTACGTTAGATATTATTCTAAGAAAACATCTAAACGTCTAACTCGAGAAAGAGGTGGTGGACGATCTTGGGGTTCCACGACCGCCTGAACCAAGGGGTTTTCGCTGAGTTGAGCGCGAGCCCAAGCAGCTGTGAGCATCTGCTTAACGAAGCCTCGGAGTCGGAATTTGCAAATCACGATGAATCTGCGCGTTCCTAACGAACCAAGGGGATATCATCATATATGTAATGCATAATTACTTGTACAACATTGCTAATTAGTAGCCTCTTGAATCCCTTGATAATGACGTTTTACCACTAAGGTACCATTTTACGATAACTTTTTTTACTTTGTATTTTCATATTTACGAATTTATTCATGCATTTTAAATGTTGTTTTTACAGAAATGCTTTAAAAACGACTGCCAGTTTTACTTAAAAATTTGTTTAATTTCAGTAGCGTAGTACACGGTAGATTAGCGTACTTTTGCGGTTAAAAGTTCGTCCTTCTTTAATTTTGTAAAAATGCCGATTACATTTCTTTAGTAATGTGGTCACAAGATATTTTATTCAATAATTGCTCTTCTAGTGATTCTCAAAAGAGAATAATGTCAATTCATTGGCAATTATACAAAAATGTATGTATTGTCATATTTGCCTTTGGGGTTTGAATTTTTACATGTTCAATTTATCGATTGTTTTTTCTAAACTTTACTAATGTTTTTGTTTCTATAATGTCCTCTTCGCTGCCGATAACTGGAGGATTATCACAATTATGTATATTTCCATCCTATTTTCCATCAAAACCAAGAAAATTAAAGCCATTAACAATATTCCAGTAACTTTCACATTGTTGAGAATACTCAAAGTGCATTTAACGTTGGCAGGTTTTCAATGTTAGATATGGGGTCTAGAGTGTCTAGACAATTAAAAAAGAAAATTCAACACTCATACACTTTTTAGACTTTTTATTGAAAACACGTTTCTTACAACATATTAATGTGTTTTGGCGGCCAACCTCTTATCCCGCTCTTCAGCAATGCTCAGCTTAACGCCCTTTCCACGTGGTAATGATACAAATGCCTTGGCACCTTTACCAATAATAAATACGTTGTTTAACCTGTAATAAATAAATATAGCACTGTGAAATGATTAAACAGAAAAAAAGATACAGGTAAGTTTAGTTAGTGTATCTTTAACAAGTTTATTCTTCAACAATACATTTTAATAAATGAATGTTCACCATAATTATAGCGCAAGTTGCCAAATCGTACATACGTAATATATTGTATATATGAGGGCCAACGAGCAAATCACAAATTGTATGTGACGGACTTAAATTTTACGAACTCTATATTTTCATTTAAAAAAGTAATACTTATAACATTTATTATAATAAACTAACAGATAAAATCTACAATTACCAGAAACATTTATTAGAAACACTAACGAAAATATTTATCGAAAAATAATTTCGAAATGAAATATTTTAAACTATTTATTAACTAATGCTCAAGTAATTCGCCTCTTTACTCTTACTTATTTATACATTCTCAAGAATTTAGCACATATTCCGTAATTTCAAACTTAGAAACAACATTCAATTTTGTTTTGACTCTACTTGCAAAAGGAAAAGTAAACCGCGAGTACTACGCTCTCACTTCGCCGATGAACTGGACAGACATATACCCTTTAATTAACTCCTTCCGCTTTTTTTTTTGTGGCATTGTATAGATAAAAAATAAAATGAAATCGTGAATAACATTGTAGTAAAGTGTAGCATTTCACTGCTTGTAGACACAAACATGTTGCAAAAAGAAAATACTTGAGCAATAAATTAAAATAAAGCAAATAACAATGAGTATAATAATGTAGGAACGAAAAAACGATGTCCAAACCACTTTAAAAACAGTAAATGTAAAGAAATTTCTATTAACGTAAGAGATTAATCTAAGAACGTGTATATGAAATTACGGCTCTATAATATAATAGTAAAAGATCGCCAGATGCTCGTGGAAAAAGTGAGAAATAGTACATTAAAACTTTCAGCAATAAATGCTAACAATTAATAATTAAAAGGCTAAATATTAGATGAATATATATGTACATATATTCTCAGGTAATTCTTTAAATTTTACCGTTACAGATCTAATCGGAATAAGCGACTTGCAAGTTTCTTATAATTTGGAACGAACTAAACTATGTCAGCTTCTCGACTGGCAAGCGCAGCTACCCCAAGTTCTCACTATCTTTTTCTAAAACCAAAGCAGTAATTGCGTATTTTTTACATTCAAGCATTAAATGTGGGTCAACTGTCAAGGTACAATTGACACTATACAGCTCACAAGTAACATGCCGTGCTGTGTGTACAGTACCTTCTCAATTCGTAACGAAACATTTTCCCTGTAAACACTGACAGTGATTTGAAACTAAATTTTGGAGAAACCTTTAATATGTTGAATATTTTATTGAATTTACTATCTTTATCGTCATTCTACTTAAACTTGTTAATCATCTACTACTACCATTTCTTGATATTAACAAGCGGCGTTCCCAAGGATGGAATTAAAGCGTTACACGTTCACGAAAATATTTGGAAATCTCACTTGAATATAATTCATAAAAGATGGTCATATTACCGGAAGATATGCAAATTATGGGAGATGACCGATTAAGTTACGTATTAAAACCGGATATTTTGAGAGATGTCAGTATATAATTGCCCAAATATGTATTATTAACTCGGCACTGCTCGGCAAGTTGCTGGAGCAGTCACCCATCTAATTGGTCAAGTATATTGCTGCTTGGCTCTCAAGATTAGTAATGACGCAACCTCCCTCCTCAGGCGTATTGCGGCGTAAGTTGCATTATACATTTCATTTACAAACACAAAGAACAGACAGTACATATAACTTATAACAAATAAGGTATGTATTCTATTTGGGTAATACTGATGAAACTATGTAAAAGTTAAACAGTGACCAAAACAGATATATTATATGGGCCTCATTTTGACTGAAATTGCTACAAATTCACAATTTCAGCTTCGATCAAGGCCATCTTGTGGTACTTCACCATGTACCACTAAACATGAAATTTTATGTATAGTCGCTAGCACGATATTTAAAAATTACGGCAAATAAATATATTGCACTTTATTGTGAGTACACAGGATAATATAAGCATTTATTGACATTGTACCATGAGCTATTGCGAGAATAATAAAAGGGCAAAATTGCTTTTTCCTGTAATTTTCAAATATCGTTACGCCAACTACATGTATCGCCGAATACAGTGCGCATATTAAAATTATCCGCATGTACTGGATATTTGAAAGTTCCCATAACTTCTCTATTTCTGAATTCATAAAATTCAAAATAGCAGACTTACTAAAAATTACAATTATTATTGTATTAATTATTAACCTATTATGGTGCATTTTTAACTCACATTAGCTCTTCGAATGAAAAACTTTGTGTGTAACATAGATAGCTAGCCGAGTTTTTAAGTATTGTATTATAGTTTTCTTTCGTTAAAAAACTAATTTGCTATCGAAGGATGACAAATGATATTTCATAAAGACAAAAACAAACGACTACTAGGAAATCCCACTACTGCTAAATACCGTGAAAGGAATCAATTGTTACTCATTCACCAACGCTTATTTTTTTTTGATTTTATGGAAGTGTGTGACAAAGAAAGTAAGTGGAAAATTAGCACCTCATGGAGCAATTAGGATTTACATTTTCTTTTGAAAATCCACCTGTACACAAACTATTTTGAATATTATTCACCGCTTTGAGTCGCTTAACAAATTATAGAAAATGTTTACATTCGTCAGATGCGACTCCAATCGTTCATATGACCGAAGATAGGCGGAACAAGGAGACAACTATTTGTGCAGCAGCTGAAAGTAATGCATACACCGCGAAATAAATTGCTGAACAAGTTGGCGTCGAACGGCGAACAGTGGAGAATATTTTAAAGGGAAATGGATATCAGTGGCGAAAATTTTGTAGAAGCCAGGAAATATTTCCCGATGACCATTTTAGCCGGTTGGAATTTTGTCAAAAAATTGTAGACAAAAAAATTAGAATTACAAATTTCATAAAAAAACATTTTATTCACGGATGAATCAACGTTTTCTTTGCATGGCCATCCAAATTCACGGACAACCGGCTATTGGTCTAAGGAATATAGGCACCTTACAGTAGCTTTATATACGCAGCATCCACAAAAATTAAATGTTTGGGCTGGAATTTTAAACAATTACATTGTTAGTCCCTTCTTCATAGAGGGTACATTAACTGCCGATAAATATTTACATTTGTTAAATAATAATATTATCCCCACGGTTCGCTCGTTTGACGCCCCCTTTGAGGAAATTTGGTTCCAGCAAGATGGTTGCCCTGGTCATAATTCTCGACTAGTAAAAGGATATTTAAGAACCACTTTTGGCGATCGCATGATAAGTAGAGCTTGCACAATTAGCTGGTCTCCAAGATCGACAGATTTATCGCCCAACAATTTCTTTTTGTGCGGTATATTAAAGAAAAAATTTAATTACGGTGCTCCTCATGAACAGGAACTCCGCACGAAAAAATTAGCAGCTTTTCAGACAATAACGTCTGATATGCTAGATAATGTAAGAAGAGAATTTTATGACAGGCTAGGCTACCGTCAGGCAAAATATGGAGGGTTATTCGAACATGAGATTTAGAATTACAAGTTTATTTTACAGAATATTTATTTTTATTTAATTATCAGTTTTAGTTTTTATTAGAAAAAGTGTTAAATGTCTTTTATTTTTGCGTGGAGAATCCAAGTTTGTTTACACCTCAGAGCAAAAATGATACTAAATATTTATAATGTCCGTGGGTGCAAACTTTTGATACCAATGCGTCAGATGAATTATACAATTGCGATAGACACAACTCTCTTGTCCCACATTGACTGACAATGAGCGTTGCATTGTGTATCGTGCAGGCAGTAACTACACCCTAGCCTTACAATTGCTTGGCATCGTGGCGATACGTTTCTCTATACTTACTTATTGCATCTATCGTCTCTAGGACCCCCATTTAAATATTTCGTTTGCTGTATAGTACTTGAGAAAGCTTAAAAAAAACCGATAGTTTCTGAGGAAGAATTGAAAAGATGATTATTTCCAAGAAACCTCAAAAACTAGTGCTGTATGTAAGTACAACTTTGAAGTTATCTCTTAATATCTTACTATTCCTAGAATGCCATTGCATTACATTACTGTTAAATACACATACATTCCTTTCATATTACTGTTGTTATAATTAATTATATTTTATAATACTTTCATAAAAAAAAACTACATAAATACCTTGTCGCAAAGGTGTGTCCATTTGAATCCTTAATGTGAACAATATCAAATGATCCTGGGTGACGTTCCCTGTTTACAACAGTGCCAACACGACCCAAATTTCTACCTCCAGTTATCATACAGAGGTTTCCAGAATCAAATTTAATGAAGTCTAGGATCTTCGATGTAGCGATCTCCAGTTGTATGGTATCGTTTACTTTTATGATAGGATCTGGGTACCGCACAGTTCTACCATCATGTGTTACTAAAAATGGTATTCCTTTTGGTCCTGTTTGAACCCTCTTTACCTTGCAAAGTTTGTACTGAAATGTAAATTTTACGAAATATAAAATTATGACGTACTATTTTTATGTACATATTTTAATGCAAGTAATTTCACACATATTACAAAGAGGATTTATGTCATACATATTATACATAGCCCCAATTAAACAAAAAGTAAAGCATAAAATCAGATGAGTAAGGACAATCTGCAATGGTAAGGAGAAGTTTTTCTCAACTTATTCAGAAAAATTGTTTGTCATCATTTCAATTTCGCTGAATTAAAAAAAAAGTAGAATAGATTTAGTTATTAAAAAGCTACTGAAACGTTATCTGAAAATAATCAGCGATTTTTAGGTGATTGAGATTTTATCTAGATACTACAGATGTAGATCAGTGGTTATTCAACATTTAGTTAATAGTTATCATATTTGCCGTTTATGAGTCATTTATAAGCGAGAGTACAGATAACGGAACAGTAATATTTAACAGCACTTGTTTTAATTCTTACTCGATACTTTCTAATAGTGCTTACATTTAGTTTTCTTTATTATCCCTGCCTGTTGTTTTGTTTACTAATTACGCTTAATTCAAGACACATACAAAGTTTACTGTATTATATCCTTTACACTAAGGCCACTTTCACACTATACGAATTTTTGGAGGTACAGAATTCGGACGGCGGTAAATCTGTACGAACACAATTCTCTGTGTATTTTCACATTGTCCGATTGTGACTGTAAATATTAACTAATTGTACTGCTTGTGCCATAAAGAGCAAACAAAAATAAATTGCATTGCTAAGACTTTTAACTCATTGACATGAAAAAACGACAAAGGTAGTCATAGGTTCATCTTTATTGTCTGTTCATATGACCACCGGATATCTGCAGTGGCATAGTCGGCGTACGTTTGAACTACCAGACGTATGCAGTGCGAATACGCTCATAACACTATTAATGCTTCAGAGCCGCTTAGTTCTTGTACGTCCAAAAATCCGCATAGTGTGAAAGACGCCCAACGGTTTATGAAAATTGTAAGCAGATATAAATCAATCTAGTTAATAAATTTATAAACATTTTGGGTGGATATTTCAATGTAACTCACCCCCATCGTAAATAGCATGATTCACTACAACATACCACATATCTTGCACAAAAATCAATTGGCAAGGACGTATGTTAGTATGTCCAACACAATTCCAGAACTACAGTTCTGAAGAATTCATAT
Source organism: Cetonia aurata (assembly GCA_949128085.1). Lineage (NCBI taxonomy): Eukaryota > Metazoa > Arthropoda > Insecta > Coleoptera > Scarabaeidae > Cetonia > Cetonia aurata. The sequence goes on from OX421884.1 coordinate 35,848,448, forward strand.
TTTAAAATTCTGTATTCTAAAATTTCAGGCAAATTCTGAATCATTTCAAAATCAATGAAAATTTGAAATTCACATAATTTCTTGGGAAAATCTTTCTACAATAGCAATAATACAGTAGATAGTGTGTAAGGCACATAACACCAGTATAATTTAGATTGGCTTGGAGGTTACGGCAGTTTAATAAATAATAAATCTTCATCGCTAAGTCTGTAGAAAATAGAGAATGTCCGACATTCTCAAATAATAATAATTTTGTACCTTATACAATGTATTTTTAACATCAAAATAATTTGAATTAAATTTACACTATATAATAATACATAAAGAATTATGTTCCCTTTACTTGTGAACCTATAAACATTCATTTCTAAATGTGAACTTCTGTGTTCTTACAATAATGGAACATTTGATGGTTACACATCAATAATATCAACCATCACATCTGTAATAAATATGCAAATGGATCAGCACATGCGTGCATTTCAAATACTTGCATCCAAGGAAAATTTGAAATTAAAATTCTCGTCAGTTCCGATGCGACTTGAAGGGGTTGTAGGAACACTGAATTTCAAATCTCGCAAAAGGCCGAAGCATAGTCTTTCTTTTACAACAGAAAAAAGTAAAGTACACAAACTAAAATAAAGGAGAATTGATTTGGACTCGTGTTGGAACATACTATTTGTAAATGTGATAGAATTTCAAAATATGATACTCTATTTACAAGTTTTTAATAATTCTCTTGTTGATGCTCTATCGTAATATAAATAGAGAAAATAAAATCGCAAAATTCGAGCAAATTACCATCAGCCTACTTATAAATTCCTTTTTATGCAACGTTTGCAAGAACATTAATATACAAGACCAAGTAATTACTAGATACAAATGGTCTAGAAGATATATTTTAATATAGTGAAATGTAGGACATACTAGTTAAATGTATGACTTAAACTATGTGAAACTTCGTACATTAAATTTACAGCTTTTTGGAATATGTAAAATGCAAATAAATTAATGTAGTTTCACAAATACACATTAGGCCTATGGTACACTACAACCTATATATGTCATTGTTACTGCAATAGGTAATATATAAAAAAATGGGCGAATCAAAGGAAAAAAAATTAGCCAAATAATTATGTTTATATAGCAATCGAAACTCTTTTCTCGACTTAAAATTTATTGCAGTAACACATTGACAATACTAAAGAAAATGACATACCTTTGCCTCTTCAGCTGTAATTCTATGAATTGTAAATCGGCCCTTGACATCATAAATAAGTCGGAAAAATTCACCAGTTTTCTCAATGGTTATGACATCTATAAGATTAAGAAGTACTTAATATCACAAACAAAATTTAAAATATACTGCCATACCCATAAACCCAGCAGGATAATTAGGATCCGTTCTCACTTTACCATCAACTTTAATAAGTCTCTGCATAACAATCTTGGTTACTTCGCTATTGGTTAATGCATATTTTAACCTATTTCGCAGGAAAATCACTAATGGCAGTGATTCTCTCAATTTATGGGGGCCCGTGGATGGACGAGGTGCAAAGACACCTCCTAATTTGTCCAACATCCATGCTTTGGGCGCATTTAACCTCTTCAAGTGTTTCTTTGGACCTCGAGCCTGAAATAATAATGTATACTATCATAACAGAGCAAAACTTCAGGAAATGGAAAGAGTTTGCTGTTTCTAAATTGTACATGCATTAATAAATACTGCAATCATTTAGCAAAATAACGAAATACAATGTTTTCATGAACGTCTATATACAGAAATATATATTCAAAAACTGGATATATAATAGATATTTAAATACAAAAATACTTAAATAGATAGAAACTGCAAAACGTTTTACCACTTAGATTTACATAATATAAAACAGATATATTAAAATATCATAGATATTTCACGAAAATAACTTTAACATCAAACACTTACCATCTTGAAAAGTGTAAAAGGAAGAGAAAGAGATGGAAGATAAATTTTGTAAAGCTAATAACATAGACACCTACATTACCGACATTAAAATTTAGTGGCAAATTTAAACATCCTTAATCGCAATTTTAATTTTATTAAATTATGCATCCTGGTAATAATAGCCTTATTCCTAGCTATGTATTTTTTGAGCCAGCCATATAAAATCATACAAATAATGCTTAAAACTTGTTTATAATTTAGTTGCGAAGGTATATAAGATGTGTTTAAAAATAGATGAGGTTTGTTTCCATACTTAAATCATGTTTTTGAGTGTATTATTTGGTATTTCATAGTGTGGTGGTATGACTATAATCCAAAGATAAAGTCAGAAGTGTTATAAAAAATGGAATCTCAAGTAAAAAACGAAACCGGAGTTTGTGAACGTAATTTTGAAAATATTATGGTGTCCCATGATTTGCAAGATTGTTTGGATGAAAGTTTTGATATGTGTTTCAATAAAGTGTATGAGCAGTTACCAGTAATAAATTATAGCAAAGTTTCAAGTGAAGAAAGACCAGAAAATACCACATATATAGGGAAACTACAAGGATATGATGAAAATGCAGGGTCAGTCTTTAGTAGTAATAATTATTAGAAATCTAGTTCTGCCCAAATTTAGTAATTCAAGTTTCTGAAAATCAGCTGAGAATTACATTTCATGGTTTGTATCTTGGCTGGATATATTTTTTTTATTATTTTGACGTTTGACAATTTTGATATAACCTTAGAACATAAATAATAGGATAAATATATGATAAATATCAACAGATATTGCATTTTATATTTCGACATTTTGTTTTATAAATCAATAGTGGTTATTTAAACAGTAATTCTGAAAATAATTTTTAGATACATTTATCACACAATTTCGCCGGATGAAATATATATGCACATTAATCCTGGCCTCTCTGGAGATATGCCGGACGAGCCATCTCATGCCACAATCACAATACACAGCACAAATCCGGACACAAAAGAGACTTTAGTTAATAGATTTCATTGTGATTATGATGGTTGTACTAGGACATACAGCACTGTTGGAAATCTACGAACACATATGAAGACTCATAAAGGTTTGTTGATATATTATTTCGTGATGCTGTTGCTTATTGCTTGTTTCATTAAATGCTGCAATTTATGGAATAATGTTGTGTAAGTAATGCTGATTGAGCAATAGAAGGTAGAAGATTTTCTTGACTGTTAAATTTCTTTTCAGGTGAATATCGATTTAAATGTACTGAACCAAGTTGTGGTAAAGCTTTTTTGACATCATATAGCTTGAAAATTCATATAAGGGTGCATACAAAAATAAAACCGTTTGAATGTACACATGATGGATGCGAGAAGGCGTTCAATACTCTCTATCGTTTAAGAGCTCATGAACGGTTGCATAATGGAAAGACATTTAATTGTGAATCCAATGGATGTATGAAATTTTTTACAACCCTCAGTGATTTAAAAAAGCATATTCGTACTCACACAAGAGAACGACCATATAAGTAAGTCAAATATTGTGTTTGCAGAGAAAAAAGGGATCTAACTTTTATTATTATTTTGTGGCAATTAATTATTAGAAAGAATCATAAAAGACATGACTGTTTAATTCTGTGAGCATAGAGAATATACAGGGTGGCCCAACTCATACGGCGCGGGCTGTATATGGAAAACCATACGATTACTTGAAATCTTTTCTTTGGTTGAATGCTAGACCTTTGTATGTAGAATTTAAAATTATTTTCAATTATACAGGCTGTTCGAAAAAAAAAATCCATAACAAAGTTACCTTTTTTTAAATGGAACAGCCTACATATAATGACATATTTGGAATCTAACGACCAAATTAGGGCAAGTTTATGTAATACTCCATATTCCTAAAACCATCGGTTTTCGAGATATTTTAAAATTTATTAAATTGCAGTACAAAATGTAAGTTTGATTTTGACTGTGTAATCCAAAATTAAACAGCTACCTACATTCATCATTCAGCTAAGAGGTTAAGCAATGAAATGAAGTGGAATTTTAGTCACACAGTTATACAGAGTGTTCAAAAACGCTTGTTTAAGTTTCATGACTTTTGCAGTAAATTAACTTTCTTATCTGAAATAGAACACCCTATATCTGATGATACTATCCGACGTAGAATTTAATTCCCTTTCAAAATATATTAGGGTTCCCTATACCTAACATGAATAGTTTTCTTCTGGTTAGCATTTCATTTTTTCGAGGACTACATTTAATACAATTTATTTAAATTCAGTTGGCTTAGAAATAGTTACTAAGCATGTATAAACAATTTATCATTATTTGACAGCAATCAATTGTTTATCGTTAGAAAACATTCTAAATATATATCAGGGTTTGCAGGAATTTTAATAAAATAAATCAGTATATTTGAAGTCTATTAGCTAAAGTAAATTTTTGAAATATTGTAATTTTTACATAAACAAAATAAATAAAAAAGACATACACTCAATAATAAGCATGTGCGGTTGAAAAAATATAAACAAACACAATGAATATTTTTTTCTAAATCAGATGTTCAAAATGATTTAGAAAAATGATTTAAACGATTGATGCACGTTTGTTAACATATCTGGGGTAGTACCCTGTAAAGCACCTATTATCCTTTCTTTCATATGTTCTAGTATACTCGGAGGTGTAGTATATAGTATACTATATCTTTAATAAATCCCCACAAAAGAAAATTGTGTTCCACCTCTGCCTAGCCACTTGTTTGGAATTATAATATTCAGCTGCTCCCGAACGTTAGTATGGAAATGTGTTGGGGCACCGTCTAATTGTAGCCACACACTTTCTCTTACAGCTAAAGGAATATTTTCCAAAAGCTCTTGAAGATGGTAGCGCAAAAATCTTCGAAATTTTTGTCTATCAAGGTTACCATTAAAGAAATAAGGACCTACTATATTTAACTCCACGATTCCTCCCTATACGTTGGTGGTTAGAATCCAGACGAAATGTGGATTTTCATCAATGTAAAAATGAAAGTTGTGTCTGTTTACAAAACCATGAAAAGAACATTCACCCGAAAATAAAACAGAATTAAACAAAATTTCATCTCTGCATTTATCCAAAACCCATACACAAAAGTCAAGACGACACTGGAAGTCTTTCTTACTAATCTGTTGATGCATTTGAATATGGTACAGGTGAAACTTTTATTTTTTAATAATCCTAGCCACAAATTGCTTACTTATTCCTGTTTCCCGACTAATTTTGCGATGACTGGTGTGAGGATTTTCTATAATAAATCCGACTACAAGAAACTCGTTTTCTTCATTTCCTACAATGGACTTCCGTCGCGCGGTTGCCTTTCTCATATTTTACGCTTCCAATTTGCCCAAACATTTGAAGTACGCTTTCAAAGGCAGTTTTTCTTGGACGTGATCTTTCTGGATATTTTTGGGTGTACACCCTTGATGCAAGGAAATAGTTTTCTTCGCATTCAGGAATTGTTAAAATCATGTTGATTTTTTCTCTCTTGAATAGAATAAATTTTAATTTTTTATAACAATTTAACCATAAATTTCACAGTTCAACCAAAGTAGGTTTTGAATGCTGTCAAATAAGATAAATTGTTTATACATGCTTAGTAACTATTTCTAAGCCAACTGAATTTAAATAAATTGTATTAAATGTAGTCCTCGAAAAAATGAAATGCTAACCAGAAGAAAACTATTCATGTTAGGTATAGGGAACCCTAATATAATTTGAAAGGGAATTAAATTCTACGTCGGATAGTATCATCAGATATAGGGTGTTCTATTTAAGATAAGAAAGTTAATTTACTGCAAAAGTCATCAAACTTAAGCAAGCGTTTTTTGAACACTCTGTATAACTGTGTGACTAAAATTCCACTTCATTTCATTGCTTAACCTCTTAGCTGAATAATGAATGTAGGTAGCTGTGTTTAATTTTGGATTACACAGTAAAAATCAAACTTACTAAACTTGCCCTAATTTGGTCGTTAGATTCCAAATATGTCATTATATATAGGCTGTTCCATTTAAAAAAAGGTAACTTTGTTATGGATCTTCTTTTTCGAACACCCTATAATAATTGAAATATATATAATTGAAAATAATTTTAAATTGTACATACAAAGGTCTAGCATTCAACCAAAAAAAAAAAATTCAAAAAATCATATGCTTGTCCATGTACAGCCCGCGCCGTATGAGTTGGGCCACCCTGTATATTTTTGGGAAAAAAAATTCAAATCTTTATAAACTAAATTCTTCTTAATATAATTCAGAGATTTCAAGTACAGGGTGTCCCACCGAAGACTGGGTCTTTGATTACAGGTCTATTTGCCATTTTAGAAAGAAAGCTTTTCTACAAGAATGTTATAGAATCCAATGCTGCATCACCTAAAAATATTTTTGACTATACAGAGTGTCCCAGAAGTAGGAAAACGGATACTTACTTCGTTATTTTAAATGGAACACCCTATATATTATTTCATTTTTCAATTCTACGTAGAAAAATAACATGACTTCATATAAACTACTATATGTCTATCTTTAATAACAACATTGTTATTTACTCTTTTGTCAAAAGTAGTCCCGATGCAAAGCATCGGTTAAGGCGGCGTGGTTTATATTTGCATTTGTTTTAGACATTCATATTTTAAACATCATACATACATACTTAGTCTGATTCAACATTGAAATTAGAATCGATGTAATTGTATACAGGTGTCCACTATAGCCCTGAACATTTGCTTAACTTTAATCCAAGGTAACTTGATTTTTTTAAATAGCACCCTATATTTTTGCTTGTGTTAAATTAATCCTTGCCCAAAACCCTATCAATCCATACTAAACATTTATGATGCCACATGCACGACTTCATAGTTAATTAATGATTTTAAATAAATCCACGTTAATTTGCAGGTCGCCTTGGTATATAAAAGCTAAACAATTGAATAAAGCTGCGAATTAGCAAATACATGTCAGTATAGGGTCATAATATAAAACTAATAACAAGTTTTTTAAAAAAAGAAAAATTTTATGTCATTTATGTATGATCAGAAATTATAGAACATATTTTTAGTAGGCCATGGTAATTGTTTCGCAGTAATTAAATCTCAAAACTGTCAAAAAATAATTTTGTATATATAATACCTTTTCCTTGCTCTCTCATTGCTTGCTTATTTATTTTCCTATACATGCTGTTATATACTTCAAAATATGCAATATTCAAAAGAAGAATTTGTTGATATGATGTATTTGATTGGTACGTAACCATTTATGTCATTTTCCCAATTACATATATTTATATCTATTTATATTCCCGTTTTACACAATTTTTCAAATTTTACATTTAGGTGAATGTGGACAAAATTGTCTAAAAAAAAATATATAGACAACATGGTGTCCAAGAATGGAATGTTTTAATGTTAAGCACAGGTTTGAAAGCATCTGTGCTGTTTAATAAACGTTATCATCATATTAATGAAGATAATGAGTTCAATGTTTTTACTTCTGAGGTTGAACAGCCAAATGTGGGCACGAGGCATATCAGCAGAAACGCTGAAGTGTGTATAACAGTACTGTTCAAAGGATTTTACGGATACATAAATATCACCCTTACCACGCATCCATACATCAGCAGCCTACAGATGATGATTACGGAATGCGAATAAGACATTGTGACTGATGGGTAGAAGGTAGTTTCCAGAGTAATGGTGTACCGATCAGAAAGAACGCTCACGTTTATGCACAAGACAATCCTAGATCTGTAGCAACACGTGCGGTATAAGGTAGATGGAAAACAATTGTATGAGGAAGAATTTTGTTGGATGTCACATTGTGGGACCCTTTTTCTTCGAGAATAATTTAAACGGAGAGCGATACAACTATTTTTTGCAAACGCAATTCCATGAAATGTTGGGGAACTTACCACTAAGGGAGGCATTTTTAGCCGTTTCACCAGAGTTGCTTCAAAAAGTAACGTAAAAGGAGATAGAAATATCTTTGAGAGAGAGAGGACATTCTTGAACATTTCCTTTACATTCAAATAATTAATTTAATGATGTATTGACTGTTTTTAATGTTTATTTTTTGTAATTTTAACGGTTTTTTAATATATATATATATTTAAGAAATTTTGCATAATCACAGAGTTAAATGACATAAAATTTCTGATTTTTTAAAAAAAAAGTGTTATTAGTTTTAAATTATGACCCGATGCCGACGTATACTTACTAATTCACAGCTTTATTCCTTTGTTTAGCGCTTATATACCAAGGCGACCTGCAAATTAACGGAAAAATTATTGGATTTATTTAAAATCATTAATTAACTATGAAGTCGTGCATGTGGCATCATAAATGTTTAGTATGGATTGATAGGGTTTTGGGCAAGGATTAATTTAACACAAGCAAAAATATAGGGTGCTATTTAAAAAAATCAAGTTACCTTGGATTAAAGTTAAGCAAATGTTCAGGGCTATAGTGGACACCTGTATACAATTACATCTATTCTAATTTCAATGTTGAATCAGACTAAGTATGTATGTATGATATTTAAAATATGAATGTCTAAAACAAATGCAAATATAAACCACGCCGCCTTAACCGATGCTTTGCATCGGGACTACTTTTGACAAAAGAGTAAATAACAACGTTGTTATTAAAGATAGACATATAGTAGTTTATATGAACTCATGTTATTTTTCTACGTAGAATTGAAAAATGAAATAATATATAGGGTGTTCCATTTAAAATAACGTAGTAAGTATCCGTTTTCCTACTTCTGGGACACTCTGTATAGTCAAAAATATTTTTGGGTGATGCACCATTGAATTCTATAACATTCTTGTAGAAAAAGTTTCTTTCTAAAATGACAAATAGAGCTGTAATCCAAGACCCAGTCTTCGGTGGGACACCCTGTACATACAACTTGTAGAGAAAATCGTAAAAAACGAAAATATAAAGTTTTAGAAATATTTAATAAGCGATATATGAGTAAATAGAAATTAAAGTGAGGGGTCACCTTATGCCAAAAGGGTCAATTGAAAGTGGGATGCTTCCCCTAAACAGGGGTCGTTATCTGGAATTACTAAAAAATGATATAATTCCCGCTGTATGGGAGCTATTTAATATTAATGAAATTTGATTTCAGTGGGATGGTTGCTCAACTTACAACTTTGTTAAAATTTTTTAGTTTTTGAAGATGCGCGATCTTCTGATTTAGCGCGAAAGAATTCCTTTTTATGGCCCTTTTTTACATAGTTCTATGTATGGACATGCACATCAAATACAGAGGAATTGCGCGGGACAATTATTAAGTCAGTGGCACTGTCACCCTGGATATGTCAATAAATGTGCCTCGGAATTTGTATAATCGGTTGGATTATTATTCTTATCATGGTGGAGGTTTCTTTGAACATTTTTTGTTTGTTTGTTGCTGGGCAAAGCATCGGGTTGTGGATTACACTTTAGCATTTCTAGGCAGTGACATTTATTGACTTGTTGTACCATCCCACTGAAATTTTGCCGAATCCTCAGGAGTTCCAATCTCCAGTAGGAATTTTTACGTGCAAAACATTGAATTAACACGGGAAATACGGATTTACATCCTATCCAAGAAGTATTTTGACTTTTATTCACAATTAAAAATCAACGTCTTGGTCTGGAATCGTACCAAAGCTTATGGGGCGAAAGGCGAGCATGCAAACCATTCAGCTACCGACACGGCTTATTTGAACATTTAATCAATAATAATTAGCTTCTTTCAAAATTTATGATTACTTAAGAATTATATTTTTTAGCTTGGTTTATTTTATTGCTGTAGAATTTAAAATTTAATTTTTTATTTTTCATTATTTTATTCCAGTTAATATTAAAATTTTATACTTATTGAAAGTTGCCATGTTCTTTATTAAAAATTTATTATTCTTAAGTCTTAAAATTTCTGATTATTTATTTTACTTTTTTATGTTATTTATGAAGCTCTAATAAAATACGTCGCTGGGATTTATCAGCGAGATTATGTGATGTTCTAAAAATTAATAATAATTATGCTTGGCAATTACTTATTCCTGTAAACGACAATAATTTTTAATCTAAGGTCTTTTTCAATTTTTAGATGTGAAGAAAATGGTTGTGGAAAAGCGTTTACGGCAAGCCACCATTTGAAAACCCATCGTAGAACGCATAGTGGCGAGCGCCCATATGCCTGTGCAGAATCTGACTGTTCAAGAGCATTCTCAACACCACACAGTCTAAAATCCCACATCAAAACACATTTAAAATCACAGGATAGAGATAAAAATGAAAATAAACTTGATGTGAATTTAAAAGATGACATACCTTTATCGGAAAATGAGTGGAATAGCAAAACAGTAAAGAACGAAGTGGACATTGAAGATTTTAAAATTGACGATAAAATCAGAACTGATTCTAAACATACATCGAACATTCAAAAGAAACACATTTTAGGCACATCTGCTGGTTTGCAATGGGAGGATGTAGGAAATATGGTTTATAGTAATGATCAAAATGGTTAGTAGATTTTTTTTCACATGACGTTATTAATTTCCTACATTTCTTACATAAAAGACTTTTATATTATGATCTTTCTCAGTTAGATTAATGCGACATAAACGTTGCTAGCAAATATGTACAATTGTAGTTCTGCATATTGAATGTGTGGATGTTTTATTTTAATCTTTCCTTCTTCTGGATCTCATCGGTGCTCCTAGGTTACCTAAGGTTTATACGAAGCATCTTGAATATACACGTTTTACATTTGTCAATTTCCTGATAAATAAGTGGAACTTGAAGGATTTGATATCAATAAAAGCGTTCCCTTTTGCCAATTTTTGTTCAATTTTAATTCGGATTCTGTTTTAAGTTGTCTATGTCTTGTTATACTATGTCTTGTTATACTATGTCTTGTTATACTTAGATACCACTCACCATTGTTGAAAGTTGTGTCTCGACGACATTTTAGTGCATTCCTGCAAGATGCATTTTTTTTGCATAATATATAGTATACACACTTCAAAAAAGTAATTTTTTGATGTCACCATTTCCGATCGCCTTTATAGAAAAAAAAAAGAGATGTCCGGACGGGGTCAGATAGTATGGTAAGCCTATACTTAGAACATGTTCGTTGAGTTAGTTTAAATTTTGTGGGAATTTTAATAATTGGTTGGGTTTTCCTGAAATAGTTTTCAATTGATTTAAGTAAATTGACTTAAGCAAATGGGGACGATTTCTATTTGATAATCAGATGTTTTACTTTTGGTATTCTAAAGAATGATATGATCCTCCTTATAATAATTTTTGAAAATTATTCATGACCACAATAGCGATTCTAATAATAAAATTGAATTCTGTGCTTTTTTATTCACAGCCAGATGTTTAATAAATTACTCCCGTATTTTGAAAACAGATAACGTTTATAACGTAGGCGCTAGTTTAATACATTTGGTACACCGAGAAGTATTCAGTGCTTGCATCATATATATATACAGGGTGTTTTGAAACATCGTTTAAAGATTTTAAGGGCATGTAGTACGATCGAAAATAAGGTTAAAAGTCATAATAAACATATGTCCACAAATTAACTGTTTACGAGATAACAGCGATTTTATCGCAAATGCAGAATAAGTTTGCTTTAGCGGTTTTTATTAAGATGTTATTTTATTTTAACATAAAATAGATTGTAACTAAAGAAGATGTTCAAAATGACGTCCTTCCATTTTGACACAGGAAGCGCGCACTCTTTTAAAAAACAAGGGTTTTTCGCGTATTATCTGGCAACAGTGTTCTAATCGTTGGTGCAACTCTGGAAGATCGTTTACCGGTGTTGAGTTCACTAAGCTTTTCAAATAACCCCAGATACTAAAGTCCAACGGGTTTAGATCGGGAGACCTTGGAGGCCAAGCAATGGGACCTGCTCGCCCTATCCATCTACCAGGAAATTCATTGTTAAGATGTTCCCTAACAGCACGCGTAAAGTGCGGTGGAGCTCCATCTTGCATAAACCAGAGGTTCAGTCTTAGATTTATAGGTAAATCTTCCAAAAGTATTTTCCAAGAACTCGAGGTATGCAGGACCTGTTAAGCGTTGTGGCAAAACAATCGGTCCTAACAACCGTTCCCCTATCATGCCTAACCAGATGTTTAGAGAGTAACGTTGCTGGTCCCGAGCTTCTACGGTAGCATGAGGATTCTCGTCACACCAAACGTGATTGTTGTGGAAATTAAATATTCCATTTTTAGTAAAACCAGCTTAATCAGTGAAAAGGATGTTATCAGCGAAATCTGGCCGATTAGCAGCTGTTCGCAAAAACCACTCACAGAAAGCCCTTCTCGCTTGTAATCCAGAGCAGTAAGGGCTTGTACCCGTTGGATATGGTAAGGGTATAGGAGTTGCTCATGAAGAGTTCTTCAAACAAGATTGCTGCTTACACCCACTTGAGTCGAAATTCTTCTAACACTAGTTTCGGGATTTTCATCAATAATATTCAAAATTCGATCTTCTATCTGTGGAGTACATGCTAATCTCTGCCGTCCAGTATCAAAAGACCGCTTCTCAAACAAACCAGTTTCTCTTAGTCGTTGAAACACTGTCTGAAACATCACATGCGAAGGCAGCTGGCGATCAGGAAACGTTTCAGCATAGAAGCGACGTGCTTGTCAAGAATTCCCATTAGCACGACCGTACATGAACACCATATCGCTCATTTCAGCATTAGAATACGCAACCATTGTAATTGCTACAAATTACACAAGACGTCAAATTAAACTGTCATAAAACCATAGTTGATAAGCACCTGTTTACTGGGATATGTTATATCCATGTACTACTAGGAACACTCGCTGTTATCTCCTAAACGGTTGATTTGTGAACATATGCTTATTATGACTTTTAACCTTATTTTCGATCGTACTACATGCCCTTAAAATCTTTAAACGATGTTTCAAAACATCTTGTATATATTTTCCCTCCACCTAGTCCTGTCTCTAGCAATAATCTCAGCCTGGTTCCAAGTAATTCCCTTTGCTCTTATTGTTTTTGCCACCTCCTCGTCCCACGTCGCTCTAGGTCTACCTCTCTTTCTCCTTCCGATAGGTTTCGCCACCCATACTTTCCTTACTTGTCTCTCCGCGTTCAGTCTTTGCATCATAAATATATATTATTTATACTATATTATATGCCTCTGTTTCAGAATTAAAGGAAACATTACAAGATGGAAATTATGATAAATTAGATGCTTCCAAACATGTAGATGATATATTAATGCTAGCAGATGGTGTTAGTTCTGATAATTTGTCAGATATGTTTAAAAATACTTTTGCTGTGTTAGCACCTTCTACGTCACATTTAAATAATAATTATATTGTTGAGAATGCTAATGATGAAGAAAACTCATCAAACAAACCTATATGCGCAGCTGTTCAATCAGATCCTACTGAAACATTTGAAATCGCCAGCGGCTTAAAAAATTATGCGACAGTTAACACGGCAGATCCAATACCAACCCAATTGTCTTACAATATAGGTACCGAGAATGTAGAGAACGGCAAGGACGGAGAAACCTTAAACGACACGCAAATGGAATTGGAAGAAAACTCTATAATTACGGAAATTGAAAACGCGGCTATAGACTTGTTAGATATAGAAAGGAGTAACTTAAATGAACCTTCTGTAACCGGATTTGATGTAGAAATGTTTGGAAATGAACAAGCTGAATTATTAACTAATGGATATAAAGAAAAAAGAAGCAAATCTCCGAACGTTAAAATAATAAGTGTGCAAGAAATTGTGCCTTTCGAAAATCAGGATACTTTAAATAACCAAATACACATGCCGGAAGCATTACAAATGTCTTTAGCATGTGAAGAAGAAGCTCCATCAACCTGGATTGATGTTATGAACCTTATGAATATGAACCCCATCTACGAACAATCAGCGATGGTAGAAAATCCGATTAATGCTCTTCCTACAACTATACAGTCATATATAGATTTAAGATCATCACAAGTAAATTTAGCGGAAACTCAGGTCGAACCAAACTACTATTCCGAAAATACAAGTGAATATGTTCAAGATAAATCTTTAAGTACGAACAACGTTTTAAAAGATCTTACGGCCGAAGCGGATATATGTAAATGCGTTGATTGTAAGTGCGATCCTTATAATAGTTGTCATGGTTGTAATCAAACATCTGATCCTGGAAAGAAACCTGGGAAAAGCGAAAGTGGTAATAATAAATCTGGCACTAATGACAATTTAACTAATAGAAACAAGGAACGTGGTAGTTGTTGTCCTAGTGATGCATGTAATTGTTGTAATAAAGCTTCATGTTGTGAAGGTAGTAAAATCGAAAAGCCTATGTTTGAACAACCAAATAACAATTGTGCGAAGAAAGGAGAAGATTGTTGTGTTGTCGTATGTTTGAAGACGTTAGATCAATTAAGACAAATGTTGAGTCTAGCAAACGGATGTTATGGTTTTCAAAATTTAAATCTAAGTTGTTTAAAAAGCTCGATGAAAAAGTAACTAAACGCACGTAATTTATTTTTGCACATAATAATATTTTTGTAATGCATGGAACGCGTTTATTGTTGCGGAGTTGTAAGTCGTGGAAATTAATATTGATTTGTTTTTATAGTGTTTCTGAAATTATTATTTATTTAAATTTGTCGTACAAATATTAATTTTAATACATCATTCGACGAATTCGCTACAGATTCTACTTTTGGGACCGTTCTGTTCAATAATGACCGTGTAAATAAGGATCTCAGTTTACTGATACGATATTAAATGTTACTTTCACAGTTATAAGCTATTTGTGAGTGACTCGGTGCATTACATGTTTAATAGGACCTTGTCCAATAGAAATTATAGTTGGCTAAGCGTATTTCTTACAGACGTATGCCAAAAATTATGCATTTCGCATTTTTATTGGTTGAATAAATAGTAAAATTGAGTTTGTACAATATAACTTGCTTATTGAAAATCAGGCGTATGTATATATACATAGTAAGAGATTGATCTCCGTACCTACCTTAAAAAGGGTTTCTCTAGTATGTTATCTTTTTGAATTTACAAAAAAGCTCTAAATTTAAAAAAACAGAATCTGTATTTGATCGTTGAGTGAAGAAATTTTAAAGAGACGCAACCGAACTCAGTGTAGGCGGTCCGACACTTAGATGGCGCGTCAAATCTGACGAGATTCTTATGCGCCATCTACGCTTTCGGATCCCGCAAAACTGCGTACAGTTTGCGTCTCTACAATGCCTTCACTCAACGGTTTGACAAACTGGTAGATATCTTATTATATACATGTAGGTTTAATCTTCTATTTCAAAGTTATAATATCTTAATGTGATAAACGATAAAATTGATTTCATGCAATGAAACAAACTATGACGAACGAAAGGATTTCAAAAGTCACAGTAATTGGTTATTTCATCTCGTATTCACATCGACGAAGCAAAGACTGTAGAAATACTCTCGCTCACAAGTCAGTCGAAAAAATTCAAGTAGCGGCTAAACGCATTTCAGACACATTTTCGGGACATAATCTTTGCTTCAACAATGAGTATAATTTTTGAAATCTATTCGTTATTTATATTTTCTGTTTTTTCATAAAATGAAACGTATTATTTAAATCTAACACCCTATAACTTTAAAACAGAAAAGGTTGGACGTATGCGTCCTATCATCTATCGCCTGCTTTCACAAGCATTCCTGCCAAATTGTCTTTGGGTTATATTAGATGGCGTTAATGATTTGTTATGTCAACTTTATTAACCCATTTATGTATACTATATATGAATTTTATCATTTCATTAGTTATCAATCTAGTCCATATTTATACCACCAAAAACGTTATTGTTGATTTATTATATAAAAGTTCGTTTATGTTTTGTTAAAAATGCAACTGCATTTATTTCAATAATATGCTTGACAGCACATTTTCTATTTTTCACTAATTTCTCCTATTCTTTAATGTTGTACCGTAAACCTTTGCAACTTTGAGCAGATCTTCAAATGTGATGAAATTCGTAGATTTGAGTCGCTAGTATTTTGCAAAATATGTTTTTTTTTGCTGTTTCCGATTATCCAGTAAAGTGTGGTTTTGTTACTTGTCGCGTACGTATTTGAAAGTTTTTTAAAACTGGGACGATATCATTGTTTTTTCATTAGATAATCCTCAATCTGTGGATACCTTTAGAAAAAACAAAAAAACATTTTTTTCTATTTAGCTTGTGTTATATGTATTATAGAATATGCATGTCTTAATATTTTGGTTTTATTTTGTGCTTTGAATTAGTAATAAAGGTATTGTAAAAAGTATATGAAGAGTTCAAACTTGTAGATGTTTACGGTATAATGTATAAAACTTCATAGTAATTAAATTTTTGCAGTTAATATATAACTTTCCAGTTCATATTCTTTCTTTCTTTTTTTATTTTTTAAAATGATATCTCATACATCAGGTGGTAATATCAGAAGCTGACTTAACAACTACTTGTTCTATTTTTAAATGTAATAAAATAAAAATAAGGTATTACACTTGCGCCGTTATAGATTTGGACGAGAAATCCGTGAGGTGAAGACCATTAAAACACACATTGATCTTGTAGACCCATGAGGTTGCATTTAAAAAAAATCACATTTCATGAAAAAACTGTCGGAGTGTAGGTGCTTTGTCACGTTCTAGTAGGCGTATAAAACAAAAGAGTGTAACATTTGTAATGCTATGTTGACAGTTAGGAGGATTTTTACCGTATTCGCGGTACTTAATTAAATAATTAAAACATAGAAATTCAAAATTTTGGTGACCAAAAAAACGAAAATTAACAAATCATGTTTTCAGACTCAAAAATTATGCAGATTCCGAATATGCAAAAATATAGAAGTTTGTTCTTATAAACTGGAAGTGACAAAAATTATAAAAAATAAAAAAATATATCTAAATAAAAAAGTTCTGGGCCGATGAGCTAGCACACTCGATATATAAAGTAGAAGTGAGGACAAATTTTAAATGAGAACTGTCAAACGCGTCCTCTATCATCTTAATCACGAATATGGTCGTTCGCGGAAATTGAAAACTGCGGATATGTTCGGAGAAGGGCATGTGCATTTGATATATCCAGAATATACTTTGAACATTCTCTGAATATGCTCAGGCTATTATCTGTGTGTAGTTCCTTTGAACCAAATATGTCAGCAGCTCACGCAGAATGTAGAATACAGTACTACACACAAATTAACCTATCGTTAGACATATAGATGTACCTGAAATGCGCCACCAAAAGCCAGTTGACCCAAGGAGGCAACTGGTTTTTGGTGGCGCATTTGGTTTGTGCAATCATAGGACTATTTATGAAAAAAATGTAAACGTTGCATAGATTTCTATTAGAGCACGGACTAAATATCAACGTAGAATTAACTAACTTGTGGAATTTCAAGAATGATCGCTGCAGAAAACTGGTTAGTATTGAGTTGTACATAATTATTTAGACTAAACAGCGATTTATGGTGATCAAGTAGCAATCATTTCGTTAATATTAATGGTAACATCTACCTAACATATGGTTTGTAAAACATTGCTGAAGAGCAAATTCGAATGCGCAAATGCAAAAGCAATATAGAGTGGAAACATTACTTTATCTATTGTTCTTATGAATATGTTTGTGCTTTAGTCACGTAAATTTGCCCCAAAGATACCAGAATTTTCAATTATTGCAATAGCCGACAATATTTAAATAAATATTTATTGTCGTCATTTTCAAATACCGTTGCGACGGCTATACTTTGTTATGTTTGTTTAAGAGCTCATCTAGATTTTGACATTTTATATTAAGTTGCACAATGCAGAGCGAGGTTCTTCATCAGCACTTACATTTATTTTAACTGTGCTTGCAATAGTTATAATTATATAGCGGAGAATGTACTGAAAAATAATAAGTGAAAGTACGTTAATAGTAGAAAAACAAGACATATTGATTAAATCGCAGTACAAAAAGGCAATGAGAAATAACATGCAGCTCATTATGGCTACCAGCATTTATTTATTATTATTTTAATTTTTGTACACAACCTTTCTAATAATATTTTTTTACTACCCTGCGTAAAATTAACTTCAACTAAGGCTAATTTTTTTTTAATGAGAGTAAAAAAATTAAAATGGCACTTGACCGAGGAGTCCAATTATAACAAAGTTCAATCGTTTTTTATTCAGTGATATCAAATTTAAGGTGGTTGTGTTTTGAGCATTTTCTTTTTTAATATAAAATTATGTTTGAAAATATACATTAATTGTATATTTAAAATTTATTAGAACAAACTTAAAAAAAAAAATGAAAGTGTTTTAGCGTGTATGTATTGGTATTTTTTTTTGTTTAAAATTAGTATTTGTTTCTTCTAAATTATTTTGTTGTAAAATTTTTGTTTTGATATTGCTTTCCGCATGTTAATCAGTACAAAAAAATATTAATCTAAATGAACCCTATACCTACTTCCAATAGTAATTGTTTACATAATATAGATAATTTTACTTAAGATTTGTGTGTTCAATAACCAAATTTGCTCCAACTGAACGAATGAACTCTTTTTGATTAATTCGTAAATATAAACTTAAAAAATGATTTACACCTCTTTTAGTGGGGTTTACTGTAATCGGTCAAAAAAACTGTGTATTAAAGACAATTAAATTTATTTTTTTTTATACTTTATGCTTATTAAATTATCGACATAAAAAAATAAGAGAAGTCTTTCCTCATTATCATTTATATTATATGTAAATGAATAAACTGAAACTAATGTTATACAAATGTTAGTACACCATCAAATTTTTCTACATATGATTACTACTGCCTCCTGAGTTTTATCGTTACTAAATAGGAAACTAATAATAATTGTATAGGTGTAGTTAAATAAAGTAAGTACATAGATACTTACTTCACATGAATTTTATAGTTGGCTTATTTTATAAATATTATACATCATAGATACTGATGTAAAGATAGCTAGACTGTTTCACGCCATTATTACTTGAATTACACGATGAAGTTATATCCAACATATTATATTTTTTGTTAGTTGTTTCTTTTTATTCGAACGCATTATAACATTTCTTTTTTGTTTTGTAGATTGTAAATTTTGAGATTTATAATACACAATATGTATTTTAGGAATACTCATTAGAGTAGTGTATACATCATGCCCCAAATGAATTAAGTAAGTATGTAACATACTAATAATCGTCGGAAAGATATTTGAAAATGATGGCAATGAATGATGAATTTTTATTGTTGTCATTTCCAAATATCGTTACGACGATTACGCATACATACCTCTAAATAGGTATTTGGTTTGATACGAAGTGTGGTGCCTGCTGTTTGTTTCTATTGAGTTTGTAAGATAGCTAGCTCTCATTGGCTTAAAGTTATGATATCATGCTTGAAGGAATCACAGAAATATTTATATTTAAGCTGATTTCTATTTCTATAATATCGTTTGGAATGGATTTTATCGTAATTATCCAAAGAGCAGTTAAATGAAAATTTGTGATACAATATTAGACAAAGTTGGAAAACATGCCGGAAAGCTTAACCCTCCATTAGACACGTCTGCTTGCGACATATAAGAAATGCACAGGCATAGGTCCGCTGGGCCTATGCGCGACTAATGAAGGGTTAACGATCCAGGTTTTTGAGGTAATTTTTTTTTCTCTCATTTGTACTACATATTTTACAATATTATATGTAATATGCATACAGCATGCCATGATTTCCAAAATAGTAACTGCAACGTGAAATGTAGACGGGTAATTATTTTAGCTTATCAGACAACGAAAAATATTTACATATGTGATAAGTATATAATATTTTACAGTTGTTTTTGCACTTTTCTTTTATTGTGTCTATAAGATAATTACACGTTCATACTTACATAATACATAGAGGAAATAATAACGATTGTTATAAATATACAATCTGATTTTTTTGTATGGCAAAGTTCATTTATTAGGCAATTGCTAGCTGAATTAAAATTTTGATAGTCGGAATATATACTGTAATAGTTTCACAATCTGAACATATTTTTACATACATCGAGTGACTTTAACTTGTCAAGAATAAGATATATTTTTTAAATGGAACACTTTGTATATAAGCAGCTTATTGTATTCCGCATTAATTTCCGAATATTTTTTGTTAGAAATACTTTTCCACAGGCGGCTTAGCACATATTCACAGTTTTTTCTTAAAAAATAGCGGAACCACATCTACAAGTTTCCAAAAGGTTTAAGTTTGAGCATAGATGGTTTGAGCAATAAGCTTCTGTACTATTACAGCATAAGGATTTCTGCATTTTAAAACGAGATAAGAATTTATAATTTTGATATCTTGTGATCGGGAAGTTTGGTTGCATCAGGAGGACTTTAATTGCTGAAAATTTGCTTGTTTTAAATCCTCTATTTTTGGGGATCTAGTGTTAAAGGAGTAAAGGAGTTAAAATGCTATTGCATGTGCTATACCCATCACTTATAGCTTACGAGATGATTAGTATTTTATGAAAAATAAATTATGTTTTTTTTTCAGTTACTATGGTTATATAATTAATAATCATAGTAGCTGTGAAAAAAAAACATTTGCAAATGTCATAGAATTAGTAAGTGTGATTCTTATTATTATTCTTACATTAGTCGCCCTTCTTCACTATTTCTTTCAAGCTAGTTGATTTTGTTATATCTGTCACTGATTGTGAGTATAAATTGTTTATTTATTTATTGTTCCAAACGAATTTTTTAAAAGAATTGCATTTGATAAATTCGTGTTACTTGTAAGCAATTCCTTTGAGTTTCTAGTCTGAGGTTATATACCATATCAGAAAAATCAATGTTCAACAATAAATAAATCAACAAGTAAATAGATAAACAAATGAAACTGACACGGGGAGGTCGCCAGATGTTAACAGTTACAGTACAGTCTTAGTATGCGGAAAGACCATGCTATTTTTTTTTGTTTTAATCGTTAGAAGTTAAATATTAAAATGATAAAAAAATGTGCACAAATACGTTCAATTTACACAGAATGCCTATAATATCAGTATTTAATTAGATATGTCAGAAAATAAATCAGTCACAAATAAATGCATTTCGGTTAATTGCATTGGGGTGGCAATAGGATAACGATTAATTTATTTCGTTAAAATTAATGATACCACATTATACAAACATTTCATCCAAAGTAAATATTAATTAGAAACATTTAAATGCTTTTAGTTGTATTAGTAGGATTATTATTATCAAAATGATTTTCACAAAATATGCTATCTAGCAAAGATCACAGATAAATCACCCAATGATTGCTCTCCATGTCCACTTTCGAAGACGACATTTGTATAATCTCTTATTGTTTACTTTAACCAACGAAATTAACCGCAATCCGATTATTGCCATAAACAATTAATAAAATGCATTTAAAAGTCATAAATTAATATTTATTGTGAACGATATATTTGTATAATCTGTTATTATTAGTTTTAAAGGAATTAAATTTATATAATTATATAATTAATTAACGATATTTATTTTTGGACACACCGATTACATACTGATATTACAAGCAGTCTGGGTAAATGGAACGTATTTTTGCACCTTTATTATCATTCTAATATTTAACTTGAAACGATTAAAAAGAAAATAAATGAAAAAATAAAAAAAATATTTGGACCTAACATTAGTTAACAATAAATAAATAAAATATAACAATAAAACACAAATACATAGTCTTTCTGAACGTTTTCAGTGAGAATCAGGATTAATTATGTGGTATTAGGGACTCTGGGGGAAAAATTGGAAAAAAGAACCCGCATACTAACACTGGGCTTTAACACTACGTCACTAGAAGCCTATAAACTCATTTCGTATTCAAGTGTACTTAAGCGGGACTATCAATCACTGTAAACTTAAAAAAAATAATTTTTTTTTATTTTTTTAATATTTTCCAAAGTACTCCAAGGGGTCCCCACTACCAACTGAATAAGCCGGGATCAAGACTGGGATTAACATCTGGCGACCTCACCTTGTAGGTGACATATATAACAAAATCAAATATCGAAAGAAAGCGGAAAAAGGAGCAAATAATGCAGGAATAATTACAAGAAGCACATTTACTAATTCTTGTTTCTCACAGCTAATTATATAATCATAGTACCTAACTAAAACAAGAAACATTAACAATAAGTAATTTTAAGTAATTTCATGAAACACTAATTATCTCGTAAACTATAAGTGGCACATACTTAGTAAAATTTTGAAGTGTTTTTAGCATTATAAAATTCTACAAAAAATTCAGCCAGTTGCACTTAAAATAAACAAGTTTTCTGCAGAAAGTATAAAAAATGAAAAAAAATTTTAAGACGCTGAAATCCTTAGCCGGAAAACTAAGCCGTTTGTGCAAAAATATTTCTAATAAAAGATATTCGGAATTTAATGTGGAATACAATAAGCTACTTATATACATACATATAGGCTGTTCCACTTAAAAAATATCTTATTATTCATATTAGCTATTACAACAGTTACCTAATATATGAACTTTGCCGTATAAAAAACTAACCTGTAGATATATCTAATTGCCGTGTACTCAATAGGTATATAATTCATTTCGGCAATGATTCGACAATATGCATGTACTCGAGGCATAACTAGTAACATTCTTTTCCCCATTTGGCTCAGCTTACCCCACTTTTGTGAGTATTTGAGCGAAATTTCTCTATATTCTTTGTTCTGTGATCTCGAGAACATCAGTGTTGCTACATATTGTATACTATCAACATGCGTCCCATATATTTTTCTTTTAAGTATTAGCCATGAATTTGATGATAATTTGATAATGCAATGTTACTCATAATGGTCTGCATTATACTTTTTATTTAATAGTTCGTAGAATAGACGTTGTACAGTAAGTAAATGTAAATTTGCAGTTCCTAATTATTTTTTTTACATAGTTGCAAATATCTACCTTTTATAACATGTATGGATAATAGTTTAATAGAACATTACTGTAAGTAGTATATATTTTGTCAATCAGGGTTGTTTATTAGAAAGAATCCATATGTACACGGGACAAAAGTAAATTTGGACGGTACACAGTAAACGTACGTAAGATATTTTGTTGGTGTTCACAATGCGGTTTTTTTTATCCTTAGGGCCGGTATTTCAATATCCTAATAAAATTTATTAGCTGAATAATTGAAATAACCTTATATTTTTCCTATAGATATTAGCGAAATTGTTATTGGATACTCTTATTAGGATATTGAAATACTGGCCCTTACAATGGTAACTTAAAAATGTATGCCTACTGAAACATATTTAATAAATAAGTAAATAATTACATCAAAGGCGTATACATATATACATATGCTTGGCCTTTAATATTGTACCGGCATACTGTAGCTAACGCATCGATTTTTTTTGAAATAGTGTGGATATGATATTTTCTATAAGTTGGATAATATGTGTTTTGTTTTCCTTAAAAATGATTGCAGGTTAACTACAGATGCTTGTTTAATCTAGTTGATCTGTAATTGTCTATTTATTTGCCAATTGTATGCTAATTACTAATTTCTTTATAATTGATAAAGAATATTATTTTTGAATCTGTTGCCATTCTGCTTCCCACTTTAAATTAAATAAGAAGCAAATTATAAGTAAATTTTCTTAAATATTTTTTTAAATGCAAATGTAATCAATCATGTCGATATCGATTTCATTGGTGAGTTAAAAAAAAATTATAGCAGCAGTTTAAATTACTTTACACAAAATTGTTTAGCTTCCACAAAATATCTACAGTAGGTATATACTTGAATACTCGTATAGATAATGGTCTAATTTACACTATCATGAAAAACTTTGTTATATAAGCAAGCAATTATACGAATTCGATATTTGAAAATATTTCGTAAAAGTACTAGTGCAATAGTTGGATTAATGTTTAGAAAAATTAAATATTTTTAATTCCTATTTATTATTATAAACTGAAAATTGCACAAGAAACGTGTAATTGCTAACAAGTTACGTTATTTTTATAAAAATCGCTCACGGATGAACATACATCCAACTTGAACTTTTGTCTCATAGTACCTATGTATATACGAAGAGAAGAGATATCAGTAGTAAATAATTTGAATGGTGATCCCTAGGTAGACTGCTTTTAGGACTAAACATAAAGATATTTTTCTGTTGAGTGTAAACGTTTGTATCTCGATTTTTGTACCTTGTATAGAATATAGGGAATCAATTCACTTTAATTTTTTATATATATTAAGCTGGTATACCACACTCATAGAAAAGTTTCTGTTATTCAACGAAATATTTTTTACATCAACGAAATAGAATCAAATAAATATTAAAAACAGAAGAGAAAAGAGCAATATTCATTTGAAATAACTATTTTTGGTATAAACGATATGTTTCAAATGCAGAAATGGTTAAAAAAAACATTTTTCATTGAATTAAGGAACTTTTTTTGCCAGTGGGATATTGAGTTATTTCTAGTATTTAAAAATGGAAAGTCCATATATTTACGTGGCTTAGTTACAGCAAGTCTTTTGTAGCAGTTTTATTATACATTTTACAACTTACTAGGCATAAGTTTTTTTAATCAAAACGCCCACTAATAAAAGCAGTGCGTATCAAATGTATGATGACGATTTCGTTCTAAGTGTTTAAGACAATACATTTTTTATATATACTACGATTTATTATGTTATATATGCATCAGTTACTTTTTGCAGGATAAAATGGATATATCGACTGATTTAAGAATTACTGTAAGTTCCAAATATGTAGGTAGATATTCAATGCGCACAAGATATATGATTGAAATGATCTTTTAGTTGCGCAAAAATTGCCGCCCATTTTGAAGAAAACTAATCCTCTACTCATGCTAATTCTATTTTTCATATAATATGTGATTCCTAATCCTATTAGACACATTAAAACGGTTTGTTTGTCATTATCGGGATCTTTCATAGGCTAAAGGTACATCATTATTGCTTATGTAATGAACAGCTAATGCATTACCATAAATAAATGAGCAAACTTCTGAAAAGTATTTCTATTCTACTAAGAATTATTTTTTTTTATTAATGAAATTAATTATTTCTGGCATTGCTGAACACTCGCACACCCGAATGTCTACTAACAAAAGGTCGTAGATAGAAAGATATATATCAATTAATGTAGGAGTGCGTTCGAAATTAGAATATATTGGGTAAAGCGTTGAATCTCTGCGCATATATATTGGCGTCTTACAGTGGCTCTAGAAATTATCGGCATACCTTGCTAGTCATTTTTATTTCTGTATTAATTTTATAATTGTTAAATATTTTTTGTATATTAATAAATAAAATGTGCCATATTTATATT
Source organism: Cetonia aurata (assembly GCA_949128085.1). Taxonomy (NCBI): domain Eukaryota; kingdom Metazoa; phylum Arthropoda; class Insecta; order Coleoptera; family Scarabaeidae; genus Cetonia; species Cetonia aurata. The sequence continues at coordinate 35,873,864 of OX421884.1, forward strand.
GTTTTGAATTCTAACACAAATTACCTTGGATACCTAATATTAGCGTCTTGCGGCATATTTTCTCATTGTCAGCATGATGCAAGTCTTCTAAATGTCACTCCTTAAATGTTTTTTCACTTAAATAATCTTTTTGGTACCCACCTCGTTATGGAAGGTAATGCAGTCCCAAACGAATTTGGAGTCAAGACTTGAGAAACTAATTCTTGAAGTGTTTACTGGTTGTCAGAGACTATAAGGACGACGTTACTTACATCCATATATGTCTCTTCATTTCTCTAACACGGTATTGAATTGCGGCATAGTGTGTCCGCTGAAACTGACAGAACTCATGTTGGCTTCTACTCAAATATTGTGGCTCCTGAGTCATTATCAATTTTTAAACCGTCAGTAGATCAGACCTAGTTCATTCTTGCCGTTGGAGTGGGTCCGATATTATAACCTGATATGTTTTATCCAGGTTATATTTCTGAACCCTGGGATCACGACATCCCCTTGAAGGTAGCCTCTTTCAGTTTGTCTAGTAACCTTGAATAGTTGGCGTTGTGTGAGATTCTTGCCGGCGCTTGGTTGTGAAGTTTGCATATCCAGCCGTGCTCTGTACGTAAAAAATGTAAATGTATAGCGGTGGTAGGTTTAGAATTACTTGGATTGCGGCAGTACTAGCCGTGACAAACCAGTCTTTGTATGCTATTAGCGTTTTGACCGCTCCCGCCTGCTTCAGTTGTAACTAGTATACTACCGCTCCCGCCTGCTGCAATTTTAACCACTGTACTATCGCTCCATACGTTATCCCAAAAATGGTACACATTGGAGATAATTCAAAACTTAAAACTGAAGCAGAAGCACCACGACAATTACAGGCGATTCAAATCTAGGTATAGTCTATCACAATCTAAACGACTGAGATCACTTCTTTAAAGGCAAATAGCGGAAGCTTACAGGTGCTACCTCGTTGGTGTCGAGCGCAGCGTTACTAACAACCCACTTCTGGTCATACATTCGCGACAAGAAAAGATCATCCTGTATACCTAGTGAGATGGTTTTCAATGACATTTCTTACGCACACCCACAAGCAATAGTTGATAGTTTCGCGGACTTCTTCAGCAGCGCATACAGATCAACTACCGCTCAGCGATGTGGCCAGCATGATGAACTATCGTTTGCGAATTGCATTGATGTTGGTAGTATTACAGAAGCTGATGTACTGGCTGCAATTAAAACACTTAGAGACACTCCTTCTACTGGGGACGATCAGGTTCCGGCATTTATAATAAAGAATTGTGCATATGTTTTTGCTAGTCCGCTGGTTAGAATGTTTAATCTGGTAATTAAAACTGTAGTCTTTCCAGAAGCCTGGAAAACGGCAAAAATAATACCTATCCTGAAGACTGATGACGCTTCCGACGTGACAAACTATCGTCCTATTGCATTATTATTTGCAAGTTAGTTGAATTAGTGTTATACTGAAGAATATATCCAATATATTCATCTATATCACCGTGTCAACACGGCTTCATGGACAAAAGATCTACGGTGTCGAATTTACACAGTACATTTCGGAGATTTTGGACGCAAGAGCAGATCAAGTCGATACCATCTACACGGACTTTTCGAAAGCCTTCAATCGCATAGATTATGGCATTCTACCTTATAAAAGCTGCGTCAATTTGGTTTTAATGACTACCTAGTTACTTTCTCCACCTTCTAGTTAAACGATAGGTCACGTTTTTTATAATGGTTTCAAGTCTCCATCATACGTAGCATCCTCCGGGGCCCCTGAAGGCTCTAATTTGGGACCGCTGATATTCATAATTTTTATTAACGACATAACCTCCAGCATCTCCTCAGACTAGTTAATATTCGCTGATGATCTCAAAATATACCCAACAATTACCTGCTCCATTGACTGTCACATCCTCCAATCAGATTTAAAAACTATTTATGAATTGTGCCAGCAAAACAATCTGCCTCTGAACTTAGACGAGTGCAAGGCTATTAGCTACACAAGGAAACATCAAACTAATATATTTAACTACACCTTGAATAACTTCAAAATAACAAGAATGGACCTGGTTAAGGATTTAGAAGTGCTCTTCGACTGTAAGTTATCGTTTACGGATTATGTATCGAACGTGGCGTCCCGTGCGCGGCAAACGCTGGGATTTCTCATTAGGAATTGTTGGTCGTTTTCAAATACCGCCGCATTAAAAACACATTACTTCTCTCTTGTAAGAACTCGACTTGAGTATGCCTGCCTTGTTTGGTCCCCTATTTATCAAATGTATGTATGTATGTATGTGATATTAGGGTGATAGTACACTGCGACCTAAAAGATCTATTGTGTCCCCTCTTCTCGCTGTATTTACAGCTGGCCGTCCAGTCTGATTCCTTTTAAGAAGTGCAGAATGTCCGAAGGCCCCAGATTAGGTAACTCTCCCTCTTCGATTTCACATGCTCCCAGGTGCAGCGCCCTTGAGTTGCACAGTGCAACACAGTTTGTGAGTAGATGAATGGACGTTTCGTCCTGTTCCCCAGAAAATCTACATTCGGCTTCCTTCGCTATTCCAAGCCTGCTTAGATGTCCGTTCAGTTTACAATGGCCTGTAAGGATCCCTGTCAATATCCGAATATTATTTTTACTCAGGTTGATGCATTCTGCGGATCTCTTCTGGTTATAGGTACCCAGAAGAGTTTTAGCTTGCCTCATTCCCTGGAGATTCTCCCAGTATTTGGATTTTCTCTGCTCTACTTCATTTTCCAGTTTCTCCAGTGTTATGCTGCTACTTATCCCACAAAAAGGTTCTGGCCCTACAAAAGGTGTTCTAGCCCTACAAAAGGTGTTCTAGCCCCTCTCTTAGCGAGATTATCTGTTATTTCGTTTCCTTCCACTCCCGTGTGTCCCGGAACCCACAAAAGGGTTACCTTGTTCTTTTTGCCTAGCTCGTTTAGTTTTTGTAGACACTCCCAAACCATTTTGGAGCTGATTATGTTTGACCTCAGCGCCCTAATGGCTGCTTGACTATCAGATATTATGATAATCTCCTGCTTTTCATAGCTTCTGTCAATATTGACCTGGACACATCTTTCAATAGCGTGTATTTCCGCCTGGAAGATACTTGGGTACATCCCCAAGCTTTCGAAATATTTGGTTCTAGGCCCATATATCCCTATCCAGTTCCCTCTGCCGTTTTGGAGCCATCTGTGTACCATTTAATGGCATTTCTATTGAGTTTCGAAATGGTATCTCTATCCCATTCTATTTATCAAATACAGAAGGGACAAATTGGAAGTCGTTCAAAGAAAGATTTGTAAAATATTTGTGTCCCAGTGTGACACCTTAACTGTAGCTCCGAAAAGCTTAATACCTAGAATGAGAGAAGCGTGGTTCTTTTCGTCGCTAAGAACGAGGCAACCGGCGGATAAAAAAAATCGGGATGTTGAGAGCGTTGGTGGCGAAACCCATTCCGAAGGTGATTGCATCCTCGGTACCCAAAAATTCGGCAGTAAATTTTTCTAGTTCTACGTGTAAGTCGCAGGTACCATATTGTTGCCTAGTGGCGCCTGTTAAAAGTGTATCCAGAGCGCACGTTTATCACGTTTCGACATATGGACACTAACCCATCGGAGAATTACAATCAGCTTGAATTTTCTATACAAAATTCTTAAAATGGGATTGTGTGCGACTCAGTAACCATTGGCTGAATACTGAGTCTCATCATTTTTTCGGTGCCGCAATTCCCAGGCCGTCCATCTGCAAATTCTTACTTGGCTTTTCCTAAAACCAATATATTGGTTAGGTTACCTATGTATGTGATGTGTTACAATAACATTTCTGGTGATGTGGATAATTACTACGATAATATGTGTACTTTTTAAAACAATGTCAGTGATTATTTCAACCGCTACATGTTATAATTTAGATAATTAATTGATGGCTGCAGTAGAAATTTAATTTTAATTCTATACCTATGTTCCCTACATCTTCTAAATTAGTTATTTAGTATTAGATTTATATGTATTACTTTCTGTATTGTAGTTCACATTTGATTGTTTTGTTTTACTGTAAAGTGTCCTGTAATTGGAATATGCATGTTATGTTGGGCATTAAATATATATTACTATTGTTATTATATTTTTGGTCTATAGTTTTACTTTGTCTATTGTACTCCGCGATTCTGCGCACAGAGATGTTATAGATGGGCAATTGTTGAAACGGAACGCCAGGATTTGATTAAAAAAGGATAGATATATGTCCATTTAAACGCCAGAGTGAAGTCTCTGGATATTTTCTATTCTGTGGTATGACTATGCACATATCATACACGTGGGTCCAGAGGAAAATGTTTTATGTTTGGAGAATTAAACAAATCGAAAACGCAAACGTTCCCTACCGACCTATCTTTTTATTACGGGGGATATTGCGAGTAGAGAACCCTCGGCGATATCACGTCGCGCTCAACTGAAATCCCGCAGTCAATAACGAGTAGAGAAGAATTTTGCCTACCTCTTGCATAAAGTCATGAGTTCATCTGGTTTGATTGAAATCCTCTCTTATTCTTATGTTCTATTTGAGAAACCTCACACCAATCGCGCGGTTTCATTGTTTTAACGGCCTCATGCATACTTCATGCTACCTTTGAGAGCGGAAAGTTTCGTTTCTTTGACAAATGTTGGATCACTAAGGAAATTAATGTAATTTATTTTCCTGGTTTTATTTCAAAGAAAAGCGGTTTTGTTACTACAACCAATAAGTGTAAATATAAGGATGGAAATATATAAGAAAATCTATTTTAAGTCTATACAGGATACCACCTTTTACCTTAATTTAGCGGCAGAAAGTATAGGGATGTTACATAAACATCCTATTAATGAAAAATATGAAATATTTACATATACCGTATTTGATTTATTGAAAATAACGTACAGTGCGCTTACTATATATATAGGTATAATATATAGTAAGGTTCCATAGTGTTCTTCTGCACTTTTCCAAAAATTTTGTGACCATATAGGATATTACACAAAATTAGAAGCAAATACTTTTAATTTCAACAATATTATCACCTATTATCTTTCTCAGGGCAATAATTCAATATACGGGTCGGTGACCAACGTCCATCGAATCGCGAACAATTACGCGTGAAAATCATTGGGGTCAGCAACAATGTCACTCCGGATTTTTAAAGAAATGTTCGTGGTAATTTTTATGACCGGCTGGGTTACTGCTGATACGAAGAGCGAGGGTTATTCGAACATTTAATACATAGTTAATTTTTTTTAGCATTTGTTCTATTTATTATTTTACATTTGTTTGCAATTATTGCTTTTAAGTTTGCATTATTATATTTCACTGTGTTTTTATTTCTTCTAATAGGATGTTAAGTTTCAGAATTTTATTTACTTTTATTACTTGTATTTGATATGAATTTTTATTCAGTTTAGAACGTTTGATATTATTTTACTTTTAAAATATCCCGAAAATGAATGTTTTTTCAATAATATGGTATTTACTGACTATTAGGTATTTCATTTACTAGTGTTTTCATTGTTATCATCTATGTTTGTTATTTTATTTGATTATTGTCTTTTAAAACTGCTTTTCATTCTTTTTTTTTTCTTTTGATATTATTTATGAACTGTGTCACTGAAATTTATAGTTTACATTATCTGATACTTCGATATAAAAATAAGTATGAATGAAAACAAATCAATGTTACGCAGTATATTGGGCTTTTTAGTTATGAAATGAGTATTGTCTTATTATTTCCCTTTTCATTAATGCAAATATAATATTGGATTTAATATTAGTTTTACAACCTTCGTAAATCATGTTTACAATAGCTCACTTTGATAATTGGTTATTAATTTGTTATTCATCATACCATTAATAGCGATATAAAAATGAACTCTAACGAGAGAAACAATATCTCGCTCATTTTCCTTCCAATGAGCTATGATGATTCGCTGAACGTTAACAAATTTGTGTTGCGACCTTGTGCGTAGGTACGCCTATAGCTGAAGTCTCTCCCATTTCCAGTCGCCCAGAATGCAATCCATAGCTCGCAACTTTTCTCCCGGTATGTTGTTTTTGCGAGGTCGAACTAGTAGTAATATAATACGGATTGTAGTGAAGATCTAAAATAACAAGTTTTAAAGGACAAAATAATTGTTTCCAATATTGTGTCTCAATAATTTGCACTTACTTTTTCAATAACCCTTTTCAAATATATATAAAATTTTTACCGCACCGCGCTGACGTGCTGTGAATGCACTGTTTCTCATTTGACAGTTACTTCTAATGTGGTATTGGTATATGCATAATATCTTTTTTCGCATTTTGACTAATAATGTGCTACTTTACTAAATTCAAAATCGTTTATTAAAGTGTCACTTTACTACATATGAACGTCACTGTACTATATAGTAATGTAATTTTTAATAAAACAAAGTTTGCCAGAAAATTGCTATGTAAATAAATAAAACCGTTTCAGATTATTAGATTACGGAAATCCTACACAAATATCTAGATATCTATTATGACTTTTTTAAATTTCAAACGTTAAAGTACCTTTTTTACCATTATTTACTTACTTACAAAATGCGAAAAAATAGTATAAACGAAGCTCGTAAGAAAACCAGTTTTATTAAACTAATATAGCTTTTAAGTTACTCACTTTGCTTTTCTAAACTTGTTGTTTAATATACTATTAATATTTTCTTAGCGAAAAAATCTAATATAAATATCGTACGTTAGTTCATTTACGGCATCTACTACTACTGACATCTACCGCACTCTAATGTAAAGGGTACCTGTGAGAGAAAATCCCATAACGTTATAATTTTCACTTGCGTTTAGTCACCTGCTGTATCGATTCACTATTAATTCACGTCAGTTTATGGTGTCTGAGTTTTATTATGAATTCTAATTCAGAAAGTGTTCCCAATACCCCGCTAGAAATAAAGACGTCTGATGTGAACTTATTGACAGAAACATTTAAAAGAGGTGTAAAGAAATATATGCAAAATTTGTCAAAATAATCGCGCAAATGCATATTTGGAAACTGTGCTATTTGCATGTTTTGCAAAACTGTCGGAAAGTTTCATGCCATCAACCTTATGATCTTTATATTTTCAAAATAACGCCCATATATAAATAAACCGCTTAGTGTCTATCCGTTTTTTTAACTAAAGATCACTGCTCTCACGGGAACGCTAACAATGCCAATGGAAAGAGGTCTACTGGTAAGAGTGGATTTGTACTGGTATACTGACATGACGATTCAATGACTGATAATGCTTGAAGACCCAAAAACATTTGGAAAAAGCTACACCGAACAGATGACGGTGTTCCAAGCTGAGGTTGTAACGACTTGAATGCCTTGGTTATGGGATTTCGATTACCTACGTACTTTTAAAATGCTTATTACTTATGCGTTGCTCCCCGTATATCGAAAGAGTAGGTTCGCGCCAAGTTCGTTCGGCGGCGCTGATCGTTAGTTGTCAAACGGTGAATTACAACGTCGTGGCGTTTGACGGCGTTGCGTCTTATTCACGTCGTTACAAAAATTTTTAACCCCAAAGTGGTAGCAATCGAATATATACATCAAAAAAGGTAACTAAACAAATGCATCTACAATCGCAAGCATACATACAGATGTAGAGTGGTGAATATTAAAACATTCGCGGCGCTTCGATAACGCTTTTGAAATTTAAACGCGGAATCTAATAGCTGCGTTTCTATATACGGTAGCCAATCGAAAAGTATGCGAATGGTTTTTACGGGCTATGACGGCGCTAAACTCAACGGCACGGGAATGACTTTGTAAATAAAACCCTGGGAGCACCAGAAGCTGTGCCAATACAACGACCAGAGCGGATAAAATACGCTAGTGAGCTTTGCTAGCGCTATAATCAGACCGAGAATAAGCAGGTCGACGTGTATCAGAAGTTTTTCTGAAACAACAGTCAGAGCGGCCGGGAAAATGTTTGTGTTATGCCAGTACTACAATCAGACCGGGAATAAGAAGCTCGGCGTGCATTGAATCGGGCACCGTCTGCGGGGAGTAATGATTAATTCAAAATAAACTTAAATTTTGACAGAAAACTTGCAGAAAATAAAAAACACACTGCAATATTATTTTTTTAAGAAGGGATTGTCTTAATTCAGATTATGCCTTTGTCTATATTTAAATCACGATACGACGCACAGAAAAAATGTAACGCGCAATGAGCAAAACAAACACCACAAGTTGATTGAGAATTCTGCCTATTCTCTATTCTGTGGTACTATTTATTGCCATTGGCAAAATCACTCAAACGTTTTTATGTATACAGTATAATTAACCTGAGCTGGTGCATGCATGAAAGCAAGAGGGCGTGCTTTATGAACTAGTATTAGTTTAGTTATAGTTTAATTATTTTCTCTGCTTTATCTTGCTTTTCCTTTTTCAGATTTTGTAATTTCCTCCACGCTTTTGGTTCTCTGCTTTTCGTAAAGATGTTTCCTTTTTTATTTTTCCCTCCTAGTATTAGTCATGCAAAAACCATTTGATGCTGAATTACGTCATATTATTTACCCCTCTGTTTGTGTTTATGCTTCGATTATTCGCGGTTTTTGATTGCTGTTTATTTTGATTGTAAATAGCCTGCAGGTTGTACAGTAAGCGGGCAGGTCTCGAAAATATGTTATAGATATAAAAGGGTGAACTCCTAAAATGTAGAAATAATATATCAACTAATGTAAATACATATATCTAATCATATTTTCTTTTTTAAATATAGAACCGGCCTATAGTGAATCTAGACTGTTCGAAAACGGGCTAGAGGAATATTTCTGTAATCTGTAGATTTCACATTAGATGTTACATAAAATGTAAACCCTCAGAATTGCTTTTGAAAAGAGTTTTGTGCGATGCTGTATGAGGCGTATGAATAAAAAAAAACATTTGCTTCTACTTCAAGTAATAGCAAATGCCATCGAAGTATTTACTACAGTCGATACTTAGTACATAGAGTAAAAACTCGAGTCCGAAGTAAATGCTTCGACTAGATAGTATTTATGTTTAACCTATACATTTTCAAGTTCTTGTTGCTGATGTGGTAATTTGTGTACGAAGATAGTTATTAAAAATGAGCAGTGATAGTGATAATGAAGTTGGGAATGCCGTCAGTGACCCGACCAGGATGCACAATGGCGTTTAACCTGCTTCTTTCAGGTTACAAAATTTTATTTGACTAAAGAAAAACATCAGCCGTTATAAAAGAAAAAGACTGCAGCAAAACAGTTTTCTGCGTGTTACTCTAAAAATTTGAATAAAGAAATAAATGCAAAACAAGTAATTTTATTATCAGGTTAAAATATAAATTCTACAAAGGAAACAAAAAAAATATGCTGAGCAAGTGGCAACAGAAATTTTTAAGTTTATGGGAAATTACAAAAAGTACCTGGCCCAATTTTAATATTGTATTAATATAATAAGAGTAAATTATTAATACGTATGTGCATGTATTATGTATTTTCTGTATCAGATAGTATTTCTGCTGAAGTTCGATGTGCATCATCAAAGGCATCCACATGTACAGCATCACAAGTTCTTATAAAACAAAAGAAATTGAACAGTGAAGTAGATGAACCTGCGGAATTCCGCTGTAAAAGTTTGTAGTAATTACAGCGCGAGTGTTTAATTCAACAGATAAATATGCCGCGCCTGTAGAAAACAAAATTCACAATTCAATGTTTTAACAGATTCGGCAGGCCAATTCCCAGAAAATAACGATTTTTAACAAGATGTAAAGATTTCTTAATGTGTTTCTACAGTTAAAAATAAGTGAATAACTTAATACCGTATTTAACTTTGCTGTTCCATTAGTTGCGTAGAAATCCCATTTTTACGTTCACTGCCTAGCACTCTAATGTTTGCATCATCAACAATAGAGTGGCAATAAGGTTCTTCTCTGGTTTGGAGATGTTGCAAATTATGAGGGTCACGGATATTTTTTGCAACCTTGTGAAGTATAAGGCGGTGGTGATATAGACTGGTAGATAATTTAACTACAACCGTAATGTATTAGCACGCATTGGAAATCGATTTTTCAGTTCTTCAAAACAACGTTCAATAATTATCCGATCGGTAGTCTGTATTCTGTGATATCAGTTTTTTGTAGATGTACTAGTAAACTCCGAACCGTTCACCAGCGAATTAAATAGTCGTTTGATGACGGATTACGTCCCACAACAACGGACCGGCTAAACCGCACCACCCTCCACTAACCCTCGTACACACCTGTGGTTTGAGATCATCGGTACACCCTGTATATTCATTTTTCTTAATTAAAAATTACACATACTGTATATATTGTAATAATTAAACGTGAAATTGTCACCCTGTATATTCATTTCTCTTAATTAGAAATTACACATACTGTATCATCATTATTTTCCGTTGTAACACTAAAACAATCGAAGAAAACACAAAATTCTTATCTGCTTTAGATATCCGTCAACTATAGATAATTTACATACTTGGTAACCGACGTCTCCCGAATAATGGTTATTACCTTAATTATAATATTAATGTTTTACCATTTCTTCGATCCCCTTTGTGCTTATTTCACACCAAATTCGTCGTCGTCGTTCAAGGTTTCGATGCCTTGATGTTCGGAGCACGACTACCTGCTGATCACCGGCAATATTACATAATCCGGCCTTCTCGCCGGCGCGCGAGGATGGGCCTTGGATATTGTCGGTCTGTCACCGAAAATCGTGAAAAATCGAAATTTCGGAAAAGGTTTACGCGTTTTCCTGCTTTAACGACGAACGGGGATACCCCTAGTACCAGACGACCGACCATCTACGCTCCCTAAAAATACCCCGGCGCCTATTCGCGCTTTACGATCGGATCCCTTGTAACAAAACATACCGGCTAGAGGCGTCCACGCTACTAATAGCGTACTGCTTTTGGATGCCTTTTAGTATTGTTAACTAGATATTCGAGCCCCCTTTTTCTTAATTCTTGCCTCTCACTTGTAAAAAGACTCGACACTTCGCGTCTCGCAGTCATTTATGTGTGTGTTTGGTTTGGGATCGTCGGTATACCCTGTATATCCCTTTTTCTTAATTCTTGCCTCTGACTTGTAAAAAGACTCGACGCTTCGCGTCTCGCAGTCGTTTATTTGTGTGATTGGTTTGGGATGGTCGGCACATCCTGTATATTCTTTTTCTTAAATTCTTGCCTCTTGTAAAAAGACTCAACGCTTCGCGTCTCGCAGTCGTTTATGTGTGTGATTGGTTTGGAATCGTCGGTACATCCTGTATATTCATTTTTCTTAATTAAAAATTACACATACTATATATATTTTAATAATTAATGGTGAAAATTGCCACCCTGTATAGACGGCACAGTGAAAGAGACATGCATATGTCTACGTGGTATGCAAAGTTTAACAGAATCGTATGAGTATATAAATTTTCTATAGTGGTAACCTCCTTTATCTGACTACTACTGTATATATAAAATTTTATCCCGAATACAGCTGACAAACACCAATTTGGTATCTCTCTGTTATTTCTTAATATTTGAATTAAATATTCTTTTTTCCGAACTCACTTTGAAAAACTCGAATCATATGAAGAAAATACAAAAAGATTCTTTTTTAAATTCCTCTCACTTTCAAAAAGCATATGTCTCTTTCACTGTGTCGCTAGATACATGGTGGCAATTTTCACATTCGATTATTAAAATATACATAGCATGTGTAATTTTTAATTAAGAAAAATGAATATACAGGATGTACGAGTCTTTTACCAATTGAGAGACAAGAATTGGGAAAAAGAAATTCACAGGGTATACCGACGATCTCAAACCAGTCACATGTGTAAACGGGGGTTAGCGGAGAGTGGTGCGGTTTGGCTGGTCTGCCGACTTGGCGCGTAAGCGGTGCGTTCCAGTTGGAGCGCAGACTGTCTACTCTCTGCTCAGTTAGGGCGTAAGCTGTCATCAAACGACTAATTACTAGGCCGGGTGAACGGGCCCGAATATTTAGTTATTAATAATAATAATAATTAGAATTTTTGTATGAGGTCATCAGCCAGCGTACAATACTATATCCTTCGTCTCCCAATAAATATGCGTCATTATTGTTTGATTTAATAATTTGAAAGATATCTGAATTTCGCCACACCCGATTATAATGACTTCCAGTTTGGACATTAATAGAACAAAATCCATTTCTGTTAAAGTATTCCTTACCATATGAAACGGGCTTTGTAATTCTAATGTTAGTACGATCCACTGCACCAATTGCATCAGGCATATGCCAACCACGTTTTGCTTCTTCCAATTTGTTTGAGAGTAAAAGAAAATCGAATCCACATTTTTTTTTGTAACTATTTTATTAGCTACTTCTCTGGTCGTTTTGGATACAGGAATTTGACGAATACCTGCTCCAGCACCTTACTGAAAACCAGGATCTACTAATGCTTTTGAATATAATTCCATTTTGGTAATATTTGTAAGGGTTCCCCTACGTGTTTCGTGCTATCTTCCCAGAGAATGGTCAGCCATTCATTCCACGTCCTCTAGGTGCAATCTGAAGTACAGATAGGTTAAAGAGGTTTTATACACATAAAATTAACTTTCACCGACATATGTTCTATATCGTGGGTCTTCTTATATTCCCCTTTCGTAATACTGCTTCTTTTTGTGGCGAAGATTGATAAATTGCTGTAAATCTGGCTTCACTAAAACTACATATTATGCTCTGAATTGTAACATACATTCTCAGATGAAGTATGTACTATAGAAAATGATACTCCTATGTTGTACATAGCATAAGCTTGATAAATAAAATACCTACTTTCAAGTGAAGGTATGACCATTATATTCTCCCGCAATTGCTTGAAATAGAAGTGGTTCATACACCTCAGTGTTTCTAATTTATTAGCTACCTATTCAGTTCCTTTAATTGATCTCATTATTATATTTATCAAGTAACTTTTCTTCTCTTAAGTTAAATTGTATTGGATTTGGTAAAAAAATCCATTAGAAGAATTAAGTAAATATAAGTACCTTACACCAGTTCAATTTATGTTACTGGAAATGCAATTTTCCACTTGTGCACAATGTACGCATAAATAAACGTACAATGCAATTTTAACTGTAATCTCAATTTGTAAAAAGTCCTTTTACAGTGGTAGAATTATTTTGGTTTTGCATTCTAAAGTTACACTATCTTCACATTTAATTTAAACGGGCAGTTTGCGAGTAATAAAAATGCACGCCTTCTGGTCTCGCGAAAAACCGTCTTTTTATTTATGGCCCTTTACAGTTTCTCGCTCCATTTTTAGGAAGCGGAAAATTTATTATCCATTCTACTTTTGCTTAGGAAAACGTATCCAGTTTTCTACGCCCCTTAAAGATAGAGAATCACACTCTGAAAAAGAGATAAGTTTTTCTTTTTACCGAGAAATTTGTTACAATTCACGATACATTCATGCACATTAACATTCGTTGGTTATTATTCGTTATTTATGCCGTCTGCTCCCTTTTAACTTCTGTTCTTTATTGTTCTATTTGCCCTTTTAATTTACGAAACGGTATCTTTCAGTTAATTTACGTTTCTCCTATGTATAGCGTATATACAGTTGCAATTTTAGTAAAGGATCCTATTGCTATGTATTTTATACCTATATGGATCTGTAATCTTTTTAGTATTTAGTGCAATTAATAAGAAAAAAATAAAACACTAGATAAAAATGTAGTTCATCAATCGCGCTATTATTATTGATTATTGCGAATATACAATATGTGACTTCACTAAACCTTAAGGAGATTTTTAAATTCTATAGTTTTATATGATATTTTTACAGAAGTGGGTATTGAAGTTATCTCTTGTGAAATCAGTCAACCGAATTTGTAGCGGTTGTGGGGAGGAGATGAACCGCTGAACTTCAAGTGTAATGATATCGGGTAATTTGGCGTATAATTGCCAGGGAACTATCGAGTTCGTGAACGGGTGCACCTGTTTTCAGGCACTATTTTTGCAATAACGCCTCGTTGACCGTTTCATGTGTTGATTTCTCATGGTACCCATATTACGTTGAACATGAAGTCGTTGATTTCCATGCATCATTTCCTTTGTATGTATAGATACTCCGGCTGACTTTCTATGAACTTTTAAATGTGAAAGTAGAAAAAGAATATAGATATATAATAAGTATTAATTACATTACTAATTACAATATAAGCCATTTAGTTTAGGGGTTATTACTTCAGCTGAACAAGGAATAGATCAATGGAAAGATACGATTAAATACCTAATGCAGGACCGGTGAAATTTTGCGGGGCTAGAATAATAATAATAATAATAATAATAATAATAATAATAATAATAATAATAATAATAATAATAATAATAATAATAATAATAATTCATGCCTTTACATCCCCCAACAGCTTTCGCCAATTACAGGGGGCATCGGCCGGCCATGAGTTATTATTACGCCTGCGCCCGTGGAGCGACTTAAGGTGTTTGTCTCTCAGCATTTGCCAAGGAGTGAGGAAAACCACGAAAACCTCACTCTGAGAGCAGGCCCTGGGATTCGAACCTCGGACCCTGTGACTGATAGCCAAGCGCGCAAGTCACTGGACCATCAGCCACCATCCTATATATTATATATATATAGGTATAATCCTATACATCGCAGGGCTTTTCAAATCACGGGGCCGGGTTCCGGCAAACGCGCTAAATCTGCATCGGCCGCCCCTGTATCCATGCATATTTTATGGGATGTTAATCTAATTTATTACATATTTGTTTGCGAATGCTTTTATCCTAGTGATGCTTTCTAATTTTATCTTTTTACCTTTAGACTTATATCTTACACGAGAATGGTTACTTTACGTGCCTATTTGCTAAGCCATCGCTTTGCCAAATAATGTCGACAAGAGTTCCTTCTTCATTTTTGCAGATTCTATAATTGCCTTCCTCTGTCAGGACTACGATGTATTTATGCCAATCAAGAGCCGTACTGTCATAGTCTACAGTCTTTCTGTTTTTATTCGCTAGATATTTTGTATATTAAAATGTTTGTTCATTTCCGAACTATTTTTCACACGCGTTTTTCATCACTCTTTCAGTCTCTTCTGTATCTATTCGCTACTAAATTATCTTGTGTACCTATACATCGAAAGCTTTAACGAACGCTGTAGGGACACTTCATCAAGTGGTAGATGACGTTTGCGCCCGTATGACTACACACCCAGGGTTACTTTAGTTTTTGTCATATTTTATTTTCTACTTCGTTCAGAGCGCTTATGCAGTCCCAAACCAAGATGGAGTTAATGTTAGCAAATGTTGATAGATTGTGAGAAATTAGCGACAGTTTTTGGGTGTTGGGGTACCTATAGACAATTAGTTAGGTTGATTAGGTGTCATTCATCCCTTAACACCTTGGCCATGGTCGAATTAAGACGCCTACTGTAATATGATGATGATCAAAGAAAAAACAAACAAATCTTTAAGCTTTTCATTAGGAAATACAAGGCAAAATTTGTGACCAATACTGATACAAGACTATATAGTTGAATGAAAAGTGAACATTTTAGAAAAATACTCATGCATCTTATCTTAACACATTTTTCTTTGTTTTAATGATATATATAATGTTATCTTCAGAAATAAAATTCAAAACATAAAGAGAAACGTTGAGAAGCGCCAGATCACTTGTATCTCATCTGAAAGTGTGTTAGTGAAGTAGAAAGTGAATTAGCTTTCCCAACTCTCCGCGGGGATGGTATGTATTGCAGTGATTTCCGTGCGATATATGGTTGTATAGAGTCCTATGATTTCAAAGATAGGGTTTGTGACCACGGCATGCCAAGAAATATTCATGCACCCGTTATTGGCTCTCTCTTCATATAACTATTCAGTGAGGGTAGATTTAATGTGGTTTCCACAAAGTTGTTGGTGAGCTTTTGCTGCTCCAGTGAGGCG
Organism: Cetonia aurata; assembly: GCA_949128085.1. Lineage (NCBI taxonomy): Eukaryota > Metazoa > Arthropoda > Insecta > Coleoptera > Scarabaeidae > Cetonia > Cetonia aurata. The sequence goes on from OX421884.1 coordinate 35,889,857, forward strand.
CAAGCAAGCAAATCTTTGAATCTTTGTGAGTTTCGTAGTGATTTGCCTCTGTTGATTCGTTTCTCTAGGTACTTCTCTCACGGAATAGTATTTTGGGGTAATCTCACTGTGGTATCTTCGCTGAAGCTTTCTGTGGAGCTGTTCTATGCCTTTTTCCATATACTCTGGCTGGTTATTCATCTTCGAGTCGTCTCTTGCTTTTTCTGTTATAGTATTAATGTAGTTTCTTTGCATCTAAGAAGGTATGGGTATACGTATACAGAATCCTCTGCTGGTAACTTTTTCTCTTAAATTCATATAAAAATGTCGACAGTAGTACTAGTATTTCTGTATTATTACTGGAGCTGTTGTTTGGACTATTTTTGTATTTCATGCTAAATTTGAGAGATATGCTGTCGCAAATAACAAAGATACCCGGTCGGGACTTTATATCAACCCTCTACATAGCTTATAATAATGTTAAAATTATTATTATTAAACAAGATTCCTGGAGTTAGTGGCTAAATACGACTTTTATAACTTATTTAAACAAATTTAAAACATAGTTTAGACAAAGGCCACCATTTTAAGTACGATAATTCAAAAATTTTAACCAAAGTATTCAACTATCACACTGACAAAAGTCAATGCTGAGTTTTCCACTATCACCAAACAACAATGCACAATCTCTCGACGCGCGTTTCGCTAACCAAGTTAGCATCATCAGGAGATGATTAACAGTGAACTGTTTGCATAAAATGCATTTATATTAACTATACCCCCATACCAAATTTCAGAAATCATAATTTTCAAATAACAAAGTTATTCGACCGTTCCGGGACTTTTTACTAACCCTGTATACAGCTTTTATAGATGTATAAAGAGCCTTTGATAGTGTCAGAAGGAAAGAAGTTTGGAACAGCCTTAAAAGAAGAGGAGTAAATGAAAACTTGAGAAAAGCTATAGCGTCCATCTACCAGAAAACAAGGAATTACGTAAGGACAGGGAACATGAAGTCAGGCGAGTTTCTAACGAAGGAAGGATTAAGACAGGGAGGAGTATTAAGTCCGGTACTTTCCAATATCGTACTTGACGATGTTCTAAAAGAAATTAAGGTACTTACGAAAAAACTGCAGGTAGGGTACAGGAACATGCAAGTAGTGGAATTATCAGAGAGTGCCTTTGCTGATGATTTGATAATATACGCAAAGAACGAGAAAGACCTGCAAACAAACCTAAATCTTTGGAATGCAGCATTAAAAAAGAGAAACTTGAAAATAAAACAAAAGTGATGGCAATAGGTAAAAGTGATCCAAAGGTAAGGGTAGAAATAGATGGAAGACAAGCAGAACAAATGGTGACATTCAGGTATCTAGGAGTAAATATACATAAAGATGGAAAAGAAGACATGGAAATAAACAGCAGAATAGAAAATACAATGAAGCTGTACATTTATAAGAAACAAGAAAATATCGAAGAAAACAAAAACTACAGTGTATAATACAGTGTTTGAACCAACACTACCATATGGATGCGAACAATCAGACGAGGAGTAGAAAACAGACCATAGAACTGAAATATCTGAGAGCGGTTAAGGAAAGGAGTTACAAGAAAAGATAAAATAAGAAACGTGTTGATCAGACATGAACTGAATGTAGAACTTGCTCTGGAAACCATCAGGAAACAACAGCTAAGGTGGTTTGGACATGTAGTGCGCATGGAGGAAGATCGACAGACGAAAAAAGTATGGCTAGCACAGTCAATACAAAAGAGAGCAAGAGGAAGACCACGGAAATCATGGGATAGTGCAATAGCAGATACTTTATAGAAACGAGGAATCGAATGGAACGAAGGGTTGCGAATGGCAAAGAATCAGAAAATTTATTTATTTATAAGTAACTGAGTTAAGTATCTTAACACCCTAAGGGGTAGATAAGATTATCGATTATATATATATATTATTACAATACTTTTACAAAAATAAATAAATAACTAAAAATAATCTAAATCATTAGCTAAAAGATAACAATACTGAAACATTGTATTGAAATATGGAAATGCAATTTTTCTGACTGCTCCTGACCATGCAGCGATTACCAATCATACGACGCCACGATGTCGATTACTACTCATAACGCATGTGTACGATTATTGGTAGTGGTGGCGCATCATTTATACTCGTCAAATGCGAACCTATACGTATCTATACTCGCATGATTCCGTAATTACTTATTCGTTCAGGTCTTTAGCAGGTACTCAAAAGTTATCCAGCTCTAACTAATATTTGCTGTGTGTTGTTTATTGCTGGATGCAGCTTAGGATTGTGGAATCCAATGTCAAACTTCTAGGAACTGACATTTGTTCATGTATTGTGCCATCCCATTGAAATTTTCAAAAACCCAAATAAAATCATATTGTTCGGATGAAAAGCGGACACGCCTACCGTTCAAACCCAGACAAGGCTAGCTAAGGTTTATTTCCAGATCGTTTCGTTTTAGCGGGCCAATCACCTTACATGACGGATCCGCTGTACCCTCCAAGAACACTCCGGTTCTCTTTGCAGTACAAGTTGATTTCAGTAGCCATTGAGAAAGACTCTGTACAGAAATTAGGGAAAGTCACGCGTAGCTATAGACCGTCCTCTGATTGAACGTCTTAATGGAGGTTTCAAATTGAACGAATCTAAACGCGCCGTAGATGAATTTTTAAAAAGAATGCATGATCCGAGGAGTTGTCACCGCATGAGGAACGTTTGATTACCGTGGAACTACGACGTTAAACACTTAGGAATCAACTTTGACAGACGTTTTCTATGGAAGAAGCGTTACATCGAGTTTAGAATCCTGTTTCTGCATGATTGCTCGCCATTCGTTCCTTAGGGTATCACCAACATAAAAATAGTGAAAAATTGAAACCTGTTCATTGTCTTTCCGTGTGCAGGGCATCCCCTGTCTTTGTTATATTGATCTAATTGACTTGGTTTCAAAAAATTTGTTTTCAAACTAATTTCGTTTACGATTTCTTACTCAATGGGGAGAGGAATACCACATACATATGTGGGTATGTACTGTGTCTATGGCTTTGTATCGCGCCTGGAAAATATGCGGCTGCTTAAATGAAATATTCTAATGTGTGTGTAATGTGGTCCTATAAAGCTCTAAGAAATCCTACACAACTCCATTAGACGGAAAAAGAAATTTCCAATTTATATTATAAGTAAGTAATTTGTTTTCAGATTGGTTTTTTTTATTTATTTTTTATCCCGGGATAAAGGCGACGTTATAAGAAGATCGACTTGGCATTCAAGAGGCAAGCTGTTCTTCTCTGGCGGTGAATGGGGTGACATCGAACGGTATAACAGTTAGATATTAACTGATGATAGCCTTTTACAAGTACCACATTAAGAACCTGTATACGTTGCTTTCGAAGTAATGTGCGAAAATCTTGTTTTTTTCTTTCGCAAATAGATAGGAAGATTGAGTAATATGCATGAAACTGCAGATGTCTTAGAATTCTCGCCGAATTCTTAAAATGCAACTGCATTTTTATACTTTCTCAACAAAAAATCTATGAATATAATAAAATTTTTCTTTGAAGTCAAAAAGTCAATATAGCAATATTGTTAAAATTATGTCAATGAATTTAATTATAATTTATTGAAATTAAAGATAATTAATTTACTTATGATTAAATTAAACAACAACATTTATTGTATCTGTGTTCAGTACGTTTCGCTGTTTCTAGGTGTATCATCTGTTTCACATAGCTTACGTTCCGCTGATCAATAACTGCTACTGCATAAATTATTCTGCTTTTTAGTTTTCTTCTATCATTTTCAACATAAATATTTTCATAGGCAAAATCAGATTTCGTTTGTTATCGGCTTCTAACAGACTAGAGCAGTTTTCTTCTACTATCAAGGTCTCATGACATGAAAGTGATTTTGTTGCACCTATTATTCTTGTCAAGAGGAAATTTAACGGTGTTGATTTTTATTTGCCTAAACGTGACAGTTTTGAAGGCTGATGAAAGTACCATTTTTGGTGATTGTTTTATCTGTCTATAATTTCTTTGAAAATTATCCATTTGTTCTGTTAAATAGAGAATTCTTCTAGGTTTGTAATGAATATTCAATAAATGCTTTCATAAAATGTTGGCAGTCCATTGTTTTTTTTTTTATCTTTTTTAAGACTTGTGTACTGATTAAGACCGGTATCTTGTGTAACTTGTATTCGCATGCTGACTTAAAAATTCCAAGATTTTAGCATCCAAAACCAAAGTCCATAATTCCAAGTCATCGTCTTGCAGTCAATACTGTAGTAATAGAAATCTAACATCTTAATAAACCAGATATGTATTTTTTAAGGGGGTTGATAAAGCCTAAGCAAATGATGCTTGTCAGAGAGTGAGATTTGAACCCTGGGCCTCACGACTGATAGCCAAGTGTGTAAGCCACTAGACTATCAGCCGAGCTAAAAATAAATTGGAAAGTACTTTTTATTTCAAATCTTAACGTTCTTCTTCAAAATAGTATCATTTCTACTCCAAGTGAAACAGGATCTTGATGATTGTTACAAGAGGGATGATCGGCTTTGATTTGTTTCTGATGCAAACGGATGGTGTGTCAGTGCAAAAAAAACGTACTAAGCTGAAGCTTTTCATACAGCAAACTTTGTCTGTCTGATCTAACAAATATAAGAAATCTTGAAAGAAAGGGTGAGTTTATATATAATGATTCAAATATGAGAAATATTGAAAGTAAAAGTGATAAAGAAAACAGTATGTATTAGAATCAAATACAAATAAGAAAACTTGAAGAGAAAGAAAAATATTCGACCAAATTATTGCAAGTTATTAAGATTAATTCAAAATAAATTTTATCATGGCATGGGGTTACTTTGATTCGCGGGATGAAATTGATAAAAAACTTTTGAATGAAGAATATCGTAATTTACGAAGTTTTTGAACAAATCCATAGATTTTTGGCTTTTGCGTTCGCAGCGGTGATTGCTATATTCTCGCTGCTATATTGTTCAAGCACCTCTACTGCAGAGGAATCGATGCCGAAAATTTTAAATTTATAGTAACACTGGACTTACTTTCTATGTTAGTTCAACACTTTACCCTCAGGCCACATGTTAGAAAAATTCCTTTAAGTTTATTTTTTAAATGGAACAACCTGTATATTAATTACTCTTTGCAAAGCCTGCTAAATTTACTTTTCGAATATGTCTGCTGTTCCTATACCTATGTCGTTGCGATTTCGAGTTACAAGAATTTATTTAAAGGCCTCTTCTCATTTATTATTAACCCACATTGGGACACCCGATATAAAAACAACAATAGTTCACGTTATCAAGTGTGAATTCAATATGCGAGCTCAAGGAATGTAAGTATTAAATAATACCAAAAGACTTTATTTTATTCCTAGTGAAATTTATCATATGAAATAGAACTTTAAATTGATCCATTATAAGCCTCGGTTTGTCAGTCGCAGCTGCGGGGATCTAAAGATAAAATATATAATAAAGTAGCATTGCCAACCGCACACTCAGTTCTTACATAAATCACATCCATATTAAGTCAAGAGGTTTTCTGATGAATAAAAGCGTAGATTTGGTTTAAAGTTTAAAGATGCAGCATGTAAAATAAAATTAAATATTGAGGAAATGACACAAATACAGAAGAGCATCTTGAAATAAGTTTGTTCCTTTACATTTAATAGCTAATTGATTTCCAGAATGAGCTAAAAATTCGCACAACATGAATAACAATAAAATAATGTAGAAATTATTTAATATATCGACTTTATTTTTTGAACGTGCCAGTTCTCACGTCCAGTCCTTGTTTGAGCGATATTTGTAAAACCGACTTCACTAAATATTTCCAATTAGAATAAATTACTTGTTTATATAGTACTGGTGCGTACTGTTATGTAACTGTTACTACTTTGGTAACTATACTGCCAGCCTCTTCAGGATAACTGTTTTTCCTCTTAAGTCCACTATCAGTGACGGATTTAGGCTTGCTGCCGCCTTAGGCCCCGTTCGATGCGCCGCCCTTTTTGATAAAGTGAATTTCATTAATTTTGATCCAATATTTTTATTTTAAAATAACTTTATTTATTGAAATATAGTTTTTTAAATATAACTAACAAACATTACAGATAAATATGTTATAAACTTCAGACAGATGAATAATAAATATTTTTTTTAATATTAATCAATTTGAAAATTTTTTTTTCCTGGCTTTGGTTCGCGCAAAAACGTCGATTATATCATCATAATTAATTTCTTGGACTAGTTGAGCTTCAATAGACAATAATGCAAGAGCATTAAGCCTATCTTGGCCCATGCTTGCGCGTAAATAGGTTTTTACTCTTTTTAGAGTGGAAAAAGATCTTTCTCCTGAACAATTTGTAGCCGGAATACTCAAAAAAATACGGAGAGCAATGTCCACATTCGGATAAACGTCTCGAAGACTCCGTGAATGCAATACATTGCATATTTTTTGTGCAGAGCGGACATCTTCCGTATTTGCTAAGGAATCTTTGAGTTGAAAATGCAAATGAATACATTCATTGCCTAACGTCTCTTCCAAATCGTCAGGATACTTACTGACTAGTTTATTGGCAAGATTTTTCAATTCGTTTGTATCTATTTCAGATAAATCATCCAAAAAATTGAAATTTTCGTAAAGCTTATCATATGCACTTTTACGCCCGGCCATTGTACACTCAGAGTGTCTAGAATAGAATAATAAACATTTGTACGAAAATTTTCTTGTCCAGAAAAAGGTGTTCTTTCATTTGCCCGTGACTCATCTGGCTGAATTGTTCTGGTTTTTTTGCGACGAGTATCATAACGATAATAATCGTGAACTCCAGATAGTGCTTTGGCTTTTTCTTCATATTCAGAAAACTGTCTGTTTCTCATGTTTTGAAGAAATAGAGCCAAAGAACTATAGATCTGAACAACGGATGATAAATCAGCTTGAGATTGTTGAAGCTTCTTACTACCAGCATTAAAACGATCTAAAATTACATTCCAAACAATGACTAGGATTGCTGTTTCTAAATGCTGTAATTTTCGCTGCAATCCCCTAGCTTCAGATCGCGTAGTCGGTTTCTCATCTCTGCTTTCGGCAATAAATTCCAGTGCATCAATTATTGCAGACCACTCTTTTCCTAATGCGTAGCATGCATCATGTCGAGCAGACCAACGAGTTTGAGAAAGAGTCTTAACTCTTAAATTTGTACGCTGCACCAAGATCTCCCAACGATGTGTAGAGATAGTAAAAAAATTGTATAGTTCTTGCAAAGTAGAAAAGAAGTCGACTGCTTCTGTTACCGATTCAACTGCACATGATCCTACCAAATTTAAAGAGTGGGCGGCACAAGGAACGTAATCTGCTAAAGGATTAATTGTTTTGATTCGTGTCTGAAGGCCTGAATATATACCTGACATATTGCTTGCATTATCATAAGATTGACCACGACAGTTCATTATGTCCAAACCATTATTTTCTAGAGATTTTAACAAAGCATCCTCAATATCTTTAGCTTTATGGCCGATATTTGGTAGAAATTCTAGAAACCTTTCAACAACTTCACAGTTATCACGTACATATCTGATAATTATAGTAAGTTGATTCGACATGTGCAATATCAGGCGTAGAATCTACAATTATACCAAAATACTTAGCAGATTGCACTTCACTGGAAATTTGTTGTAGTACTTTATTCTGAATCAACAATATAATTTCTTCATAGATTGTTTTAGATAAATACGACGTATTTCCACTACCAGGGTGCGCATACAATTTTAAATGTTCAGATAAAAATGGATCAAATTCAGCAAGAAGCTCTACTGTTCCTAAAAAATTCCCATTATGAAGATCTCCTATTCGTTCTGAATTTCCTCGAAATGGCAACCCTCTTATTGCTAGTGATTTAATAATTGCAATTACTCGGTATAAAATTTTTTTCCAATACGCTATTTCCTCATCGAGTTGTTTTATTAGACGTTCATCAACACGCCCGTGAACTACTGCTCGAGCTTTAAAATGACCAACGTTAGTTTTATGAAAATCCGAATTTTCATGAGCTCCGATGCGTGCTTTTGAGTTTTTCCAGTCACGAAATCCTTCACCAGTAAAAGCATTCATTTCACCACTTCTACCAAATAATAAGCATGGAACACAAAATACAGACCCTTTAGTTTCTGAATAAATTAACCACTCACGGCGTTGAATTTCTCCGTTTTTCAAAGTACGTTGAAATAAACTTTTGGAACAATACCTCATTTTATCACTATAAACATTTCTGGAATTTTTAAAGTCAGTATTATCATTTCGTGGTATACCATTTATAGCTATGAAATCCCGTGTTTCTTCATTCCAATTCCATAAAAAGGGATCAGTATTAAATTTTAAAATATCAGTTGTTGACTGGATTTCTTCAATATCTTGTGATGAAGAAAAATTTGACGGCGTCTCCTTCGTATCTTGTGATAGAGAAGGGTGTGACTGTATTTCTTCAATATCTTGTTCTGAAATCTCTTCTAAGTCCGGCTAGAAAAAAAAATCAATTTCAGCAACTGGCATTTGTTTAATGTTTATCCCGACTAATGTTATATATAAAAAAAAAAGGTATTAGCAATTATAATAAGATACTTACGACAGATGAACATGATGGTTGTTGGTCATTATTAGAAGACTTACTTGAGCTTGTCATAAAACTAGATATTTTTGGAAGTTTTTTAAGTAAATTATCTATTTTCGTAGATTCTTCTGCTTTTCTTTTACGATATTCTGCACCACTTAATTTTTTTCGATAGCCACTCATATTTAATTCAAAAATTAAATCAAAACTACCACAAATTATAAAAAAAACCAGCGCCTAATTTAAAGTTATCAATCAATTATTTTTTTCAGTGTTAGGAAACAGAATAAAATAATTTGAGACTAGTACACATGAAGAGCATTCATAAAACTAAAATGATGGCTGTGACTTTTCTACAGCGCGAAGCGCGATGATTTGTTTTCTACGTTGCCACAGTATATACCTAAGCAGTAGTTTCACTTCGTGTCGGCACCTTTGATCTCGATGTTCTAAATTTTACCTCGCGCACTGAACGGCGCATAGTAGGTTTTTTATTATTGTTTAACTTACCTCTTGGGTTTTCTTGCAATTCTCCATAATTCTTTTTTGTACGGTTTACAGAATACATCTATCCATTACTGATCGCATCGTTTTCCAATCTATTTCTAAGCCCTGTTTTAAAATCGAATTCTGTAAAATGTATATCGCACACTTTCGCATTTGGTTTTAGGATATCTTCACCAAGAGCTGCAATCCATTTATCGGATGTAACAATTTTTAGATTTGTCTATTTGTATTTTTATACTTATCATGGGGTGAATATAATCACAGTAAATAAGCGTCATAAAAAGCAAAAAGTTAAATCGAAAACGTCTACGACATTGCTTACTGCAGACCTCCTATTACAGTTGAGAACCCAGCACTTCATGTTGATTTGTATAAGTTATCTATGCACACTAAATTAAAACTATCAAGTAAACTTTAATCTATGAATAAACATACACAAAACACCTGTAAATATGAAAGGCAGAAATATTAACCTACAACAATTATTATTAAATTAAAATTAAAGATAGTATCTATATACCATATGCTAGAAAAAATTCTACGACGAAAATATTAAACTCACGTATAACTAAACTTAGTACGGCGGTTAATTTTAATTATGGAACACTTGCAAATACTCTGCTAGAGACACAAAGCTATGCTAACGACAGAATACAAAATGTGGCGCATGTGTCCCATCCAGGTGGTTTTATAGGTTGTATCTTTGTTTGTAAACAAGCCGTTAATCCGTTCCCCAATATTAGGCCAATCCGGGCCTGTTCAAAGTTGTCCTGAGTCCCTACATGCGCCGTTCCGTGCGCGAGTTGCAACTTGGAACAACCAATTTGCCGGAGTGAAACTACTGCATAAGGTATATACTGTGTTCTTGCTCTTGGATTTTTAGAAATTTTTGAAATTTGTAGATGTAATTGAAGATTTTTGCAAATATAAGGAAATTCGCCTCTGAAATTTTGGCATTTCAAAACTTTTGCCGCCCCTCAAATTATGCCGCCCTAGGCCCGGGCCTCACAGGCCTAGGCGTAAATCCATCACTGAACATGGTACCTTTCTTCTTTGTGGATGGTCATGTCCTTTCGTTCATTATTCATAAAGGTATTATTTATGTATGGCTTCCCTGAAAATATTTTTTTGTAGTTCGTATTGTTTGTTAATGACGGCTATTACTTCTACCCAATTCTTTAAATTCTTGCCTCTCTCTTATTTCTTTATTCTTATTGCAATGAGTCTTCCCCTTTTCCCTGGATTTTGCTGTTATCTATCTGTCCCCGTTTTATTTCTTCCTCTTCTTCTAACTGCGTGTTGTAGTTTTTTCCATTTGTTTTTTTTTCTTCACCATTACATCCAAGAAAAACTGCCTTCCATTTTTTTCTTGGAAACTTGGTAAACTTGGCTTTGAATTATTAGTTGATGTATTTCTTGTAGTTTCTCTTTGCCATGCTGTCAAACCATAAGTGTTTCTTTCGACATATCGTCTACTCTCTTCGATGGAACTTATGGCTTGTTCTATCCGTAATAAGCTCCACTGTACAAAACTTATGCCACTCAATGCGGCTCCTGTAGGTGCGTTAGTAAATCCCATTGTTACGAAAAAGTTTACTAGCATATCTCTAGGTAAAATTTTTGGTCACGGAAACCATACCTACTAGACTTTGTGAGTTCTTCAAGGCCCATAAGGCTTATTGATAAGCCGCCAGGTAAAAGAACACTAAATAAAATATACTTCCTTATAACATATATTTGGGGCTATCTGATGCTACTCGATATCTTTCTGTTGGCATCTTTTTTTTAACTGATGTTTTCCTAATTGATATTTTTGCTTACAAATGCTTAGCGCCGTTTAAGTTAACTATTTGTGTAATATATATACACCTCCAGATTATCTCGAATTCTGAGTCTGTGTTTTTGTTTGGTAACTTTAATTGACAAAATTTTATGCAATATAAATGGCCACACCAAAATAACTACCGCCCAGCAAAAAACAGCTTACCACCTACCCAAAATAGGTAAGATATCCCATCAAACGTCAAAATCATACAGATCAATAAACCTAACCACTCAGTTATAGGCAATATGCCTATCATTTGATACAGTATACGGAGGTCATTTTAAACTATCTTAACAGACTACTGTAAACTCAATAAAAGACAAAGAAACAACTATAGCGGTATTTCTGGATATTGAGGGAGCATTCAACAATGCCACTACGACCACAATTATTGAAGCTCTACAGAGAGAGGATGTCACACTGAAGCAATGGATGCGATAGATAAGATCTAGCCTAGAAAACAACCATAAAGACAGGAGCAGACGCAGGAGGGTGTGTAGAAGAAATCGGGGTTTCAGGCTTAAGAGAACTCTATGGTTATACACAGGGGTAATTAGATACACTAACCAAGAAAACGTGGGGAAAAAAACCCAGCGGTATGAGCGGACTGTACTGGCTTTACTGACCGCTCAAAGACTTATAGAGGCGCAGGAGCTGGAATATATGAGAAAAAACCTAGAACAAAGGTGACGGACATACGTAGGTAAGACCGTCTTTATATTTACAAAGTACCTACTGTCTAAAAACAGGAGAACTGTCAAAATGATAGTAGGTCTACTAATTAGCCATTATCTGTTAGATATTCTGGATTATGCCACACCTTCCCATTCAATCATAATTTATGTTTAACACTGAATGCATTCCCAGATCGATAGAAGAGGTCGAGAACAGAATCGGTATTTAAAAGAGGCTTTTCCCAATTTAGAAACTAAATGTAGACCCATTTTCATCTTGTCTAATTTCGCCAACATTTTCCACCATGTGTTGTATGATTGGATTTATATCGGAAGGTTGGCCGTCATTGATTTGTGCCTTTGATACAATCATCATTTCATTCTATTAGCAAAACTTAATGCTTTTGGTTTCTCGTCTTCCTACATTTTATCTATGAAGTCCTAATACGTGCTGGTTTAGGAAAATACTACTACAGGCTTGGACAATATACAACGTTCACGCTGAATTTTATGTCGTTGAAGTGTGCACTTCAGAGAAATTTTGGATAAAAACATCAGGCATAAACCAATCATAATTTTCAGTGTCAGTCAGGTGGTGCTGAAAGCACTATGGGCGCATAAATGAAACTTGAAACTGATCTGGAGCTGTAAACAGATTTTAAATAAATTTAGGACGACTAACAATCTATCTCTAATTTTGGTATTGAGGCACTCACTTATTCAGAGAAACGAGGAAACAGGCATTTTTGCAAGAAAGGCTGCCCGTGGAGTAATTTCAGGACCGGAACCAGTCATTGGCATAGCACCTGGGGTAGCTAATAAATCTCGTCTCCAGATGGCGTTTTCTATCAATTTTGGGTGCAGCCCATTGATTGAACCATTTTTTTTATAAGATAGTTTAACTACTTCTTGTACTTTCTGCAAGAAGGTCTGAGTCATAACTAAACTAAGGAAAATCTCCTGCATTCCATGCAGGGTAGGTTCAGCGTAAAGCATCAATCTAAGTTTTAAATCTTCATGAAATTTTAGGTAGAAACCAAATGTAAAATAAGATATAAGCCTTTCCATATAAAATAACAGTTTATGACGATTCTCCAATTGTCAGTTTTGGGCTTTACATGAAAATTTGTTTTTGGTAAACCAAAAGGTGACTATGTTGAGTAATACTTTTATTTTGTGTATACCTAATTATCTAGCAACGCTTCTACCGTAACATTGTGCTCTTTTACACTAACAATGAAGTAATTATAATTAAAATTACATGTGACGTTAGAAGAACACAACCTTTGCAATTACTGCTGTTGTTATATGGGCCAAGAAAACACCCTTATGATATGTAAAAATCACCTTAAACCATTTGTCAAAATGTAATTTTAATAATCATTATTTCCTTGTTAGCCTGAAGAAGACTGATTCCCGTCGAAACGTTGCTCTATAATTAAGTGCTATAAAATAAAAGTGTTGCTTACCAAAATCAAATTCAGGACCGAACCTTATTCGAGAAATGAAGTTAGGGAAGTGATCCTTTAGAGTTTAGTTCCTTCTCAAAAAATAAAGATAATTGGCTGTTACCCATATAGTTAATAGAGCGTATAAGGTGTGCATAGAATAGGTAACTCATTTTAAGTTTAAATCTCTCTCAGTATCATTTAGTATAATGATTTAGTGTTTTTCATGGAATGTATTTGCATCATTATTACTACAAATAAATTAAATAAAAGTAAGTTAACCTAAAGTCCACTCTAATAGATTTAACAAGCATTTCTTTATCTTTAGTATCTTCTCTATAGTGTTCATTTGAAAAAACAATTGAAAAAGAAATGTATTACCGAAGCTATTACGTAACCAAAGAAAATACTTTTCAGTTACGTCTCTATCTTTTGGTCTGGTTTTTATTACCGTATTATTCATGTCTTCATCAGTATGCACTCCATATATAACCATAAGAGAAAACAATTTGAGAATTGACCGAGTCCCTTGGGCAATAACAGGCGGTCGAAATAAAATGTAAATGCAATGGTCAGCTAAGACGGTCAAGATAAAACCTATGGCTCTATCGAGACCTCAAATTGTATTATAAAATTATACAAGTGGCGCAATTGGTTGAAACAAATGTTGTGGGGCGAAGAAAAAATTGAATTTCGACGGTAAAAATATTCAAATCGATTTTCGCATAATCGAATTTACATTTGTGCGTATGTGATGAAAGTCTTCGACGTCAATGTAGTTTAACACTGAACCTTACATATTCAAAATTAAATATAGGAGTTGGGATTATCTTGATACCTGGATAGATGGTGCAAATACTTAAAATATGTACTTAGTTGCATATATGTAGGGTAACTGCCTTAGTAATGAACACCCAAAGGAACTTCTCAACTTTCAAAATGCTCAGAAAATTTGATACTCCACTGACGCGAATATGAGAGATATGTATCAATAAAGTAAATTTTGTGTTCTTCCTCTTGGTACATAATGGAAATATAAAAGAAAAAATAGAAACTAAACGTTAATTGTGACAGCTAATTGTTACTAGCTGAATGAGGAAGATCTGTCTTGGTGAGTGTTTGGTACTGATATTTTTTTTATAAATAAATAATTGGTAACACTGAACAATATTCGATTATACCCGAAAAAAAAATGTGAACTTGCTTATTTTAAATTGAACAGCCGGTATATTAATTATTTCAAGTTCCTTCCAAGAATCGCGTCAGACTTCTTGGCTATAATGGTATTTATATGCTGAATCTATTCCCGCAAGTCGCAAATCGGCAGAGCCTCTAGTTTGTATTCTACGCTCCTCCAGATTTCCTCCATTTTCGCCCAATAAATAGCGGGAATTTGCATTTTTCTTTCCACCTTTTCTAAACACCAGAATCGCGTCCGACTTCGTGTCTGTAATACTAGTTATATGCTCAATGCATCCCCGCAAGCCGCAAGTGGGCAGACATTCTGGTTCGTATTCTTGGCTCCTCTAGATTTCCTCCATTTTCATCCAATAAATGACGCGAACTTGCATTTTGCTTTCCGACATTTCTAAACACCAGAATCGCGTCCGACTCCTTGTCTATAATGGTATTTATATACTGAATCTATTCCCGTAGGTCGCAAGTCGGCAGAGCCTCTGGTTCGTGTTCTACGCTCCTCCAGATTTCCTCCACTTTCGCTCAATAAATAGCGCGAATTTGCATTTTTCTTTCTGACTTTTCTAAACACCAGAATCGCGTCCGACTCCGTGTCTGTAATAATATTTATATGCTCAATCCACTCCGCAAGTCGGCAATGCTTCTGGTTCGTGTTCTACGCTCCTCCAAATTTCCTCCAGTTTCGCCCAATAAATAGCGCGAATTTGCTTTTTTCTTTCCGATTTTTCTAAACACCAGAATCGCGTCCGACTTCGTGTCTGTAATACTAGTTATATGCTCAATGCATCCCCGTAAGCCGCAAGTGGGCAGACATTCTGGTTCGTATTCTTGGCTCCTCTAGATTTCCTCCATTTTCATCCAATAAATGACGCGAACTTGCATTTTGCTTTCCGACATTTCTAAACACCAGAATCGCGTCCGACTCCTTGTCTATAATGGTATTTATGTACTGAATCTATTCCCGTAGGTCGCAAGTCGGCAGAGCCTCTGGTTCGTGTTCTACGCTCCTCCAGATTTCCTCCACTTTCGCTCAATAAATAGCGCGAATTTGCATTTTTCTTTCTGACTTTTCTAAACACCAGAATCGCGTCCGACTCAGTGTCTGTAATAGTATTTATATGCTCAATCCATCCTCGCAAGTCGGCAAAAGCTGCTGGTTCGTGTTCTACGCTCCTCCAAATTTCCTCCATTTTCGCCCAATAAATAGCGCGAATTTGCATTTTTCTTTCCGACATCTCTAAATACTAAAATCACGTTCTACTCCGCGTCTATAATGGTATTTATATGCTCAACCCATCCCCCCAAGTCGCATGTCGGCAGAGCTTCTGGTTCGTATTCTACGCTCCTCTAGATTTCTTCCATTTTCACTCAATAAATGGTGCGCATTTGCATTTCTCTTTCCGCCGTTTCTAAACCCCAGATTCGCACCCGACTCGGTGCCTGTAATAGTATTTATATGCTCAATCGATCCCCGCAAGTCGGCAGAGCTTCTGGTTCGTATTCTAAGCCCCACTAGATATCTTCCATTTTCACCCAATAAATGACGCGATCTTGCATTTTGTTTTCCGACATTTCTAAACACCAGAATCGCGCCCGACTCCTTGTATATAATGGTATTTATATACTGAATCTATTCCCGTAGGTCGCAAGTCGGCAGAGCCTCTGGTTCGTATTCTACGCTCCTCTAGATTTCCTCCATTTTCACCCAATAAATGACGTGAATTTGTATTTTGCTTTCCGACATTTCTAAAAATCAGAATCGCGTCCGACTCCTCGTCTATAATGGTAGTTATATGCTGAATCTATTTCCGCAAGTCGCAAGTCGGCAGAGCCTCTGGTTCGTATTCTAGGCTCCTCTAGATTTTCTCCATTTTCGTATAAATGGCGAAAATTTGCATTTTTTCCCGACATTTCTAAATACCAGAATCGCGTCCGACGCCGTACCTATAATAATATTTATAATTTAAATGCCCTACAAATTTTGGATGCGCATTCATGCATCCGTCATCTAATGTTATATCATATCCCTGTCTATGAATTATTACTGGCATGGCGTCTTATCGATGCATTTCCTAACATTAACGACAGTTTTTATATTACCCGTCATTTTTTAAACTAGAACCGGTATAGCACCGAAAATAACCGAAATAAAAACCCCTATATGTGGGGTGAAGTTAGTTAAAAAAATGTAGAGGGAGGCGCGCATCATCGGTGCACTATTTAGTATAGGTAAAGTGTCAAACTTTGTAACAGTTATAATAGTTTTAATTTTGAATAAAGAACAAAAAAAAAGAAGTAGTGTGTGTCTACGTATTTCTGCAAACCCAATCCCTACATGTATATTGCTAAAATAAAGCCGATATAGAATCGAAAAGAACCGATATAGAACCGTAACCGAAACTGAGGTCAGAACCGTTATAATAACTGTTTTGATATTATTTCGGTTCTCATAACTGTTTTAGTGAGAACCGATATATAACAAAAAATTAATCGAATAGGAGGATACGTGTTTAAACTCCATCTTCAAAACGTAAATAAAACACAAAAACGTTAAGGAGTAAAAATATATTGAAATAGTCCACTACAATATTGTTTCATCCACCTGATGAAGCCACTGTGTGGTGAAACAATATTGTTGTGGACTACTTATTTCAATATATTTTTTACTCCTTAACGTTTTTGTGTTTTATTTACGTTCCGATATATAACAGTTTGAAACAGTTATTTTTGGAACCTTTCTAATCCCTGGTTTAGGCAATTACATGTGGGGAAGATATATGCGGACCCAGTAACGATTAAGGAGAACATGATTGGAAGTATTTAACTCGTTAGAATCTGTGCAAAGAAGTAGAGCGACAAATCAAAGAATTTTAAACAGAATGTATAAATGCCTAGAAGCGGGAGGTTGATATTTTGTGCACATTTAAAACGCATATAGTGCATTCCTTACAGTGTGAAATCATTAAAAAAAAATGCTTTTATGCTAATCACTTTAATTAATTGCCGTGATTAGCAGAAAAGCATTTATTTAACTTGTTGTGTTTAGTTTGTTTATTTGTCATTTTTTTTTGATTCCTTAATAGCCCAAGATAGATATAATTATCTATTATAAAGAAAAATATCAAAGAAATCATATGCGCTAATAATATACAGCTAGTATTGTGTGCTATTAGTTAATATAGGATAATAATAAATAATTTTGTGTCGCATTGTATTATCTATTAAATTTTAACTTAAAAACTAAATCCGTTTTTCTCAAAGTCTGTCAAAGATAGGTTTTGGGAAGTGTTAAATGAATTAATGCGCAGACTGTTCCATTTAAAATAAGCAAGTTGACATTGGTTTTTGGGGTAACCGAAAACAATTTAATGTTATCCATTTTTTTATGTGGAACGTCAGTAACCCCAAGGGCGGCCGGGTTGGTGGCTGAACGGTTTGCATGCTCGCCTTTTACACCGTAGGCGCTGGTTCGATTCCAGGTCGAGGTGGGGATTTTTAATTGTGAATAAAAATCAGAACATGCCTTCTTCTCGGATAGGAAGTAAAGCGGTAGGTCTCGTGCTAATGTGATGTTTGGCACGTCAAAATCCTCTATTGGAGGTTTTAATTGCTTAGGGTTCGCCAAAATTTCAGTGGACATGTTGCAATACGTCAATAGATGTCAGTGCCTGGAAGTGTCAAGGTGTATTTCACAACTATTGAACTGTATCCTAGGGAACTGCAACGGTATCTTACTCAAGAAAATGTGAAACTGGGCTTCATATAGGCAACCATGATTACTGACGTATCACTATTTCTTTCTAACACATTATGATGCACCTAAATAAATGTCAAAAAACACTTCATTATTATTCACAAATTAACATAAATCTATAGTCGCAATCCAAACACATATACAAACATCGGATGAAGTGAAACAGATATTCGTCGCGTTTATTATCTTTGTTGGCTTCAACGCCTGAATATATTATTATATGTCAGACGCCATTCCACTTCGGACACAGTTCAATGTTCACAACTCGCAGCTTCGCCCAGCAACAAACAAACTCTATATCTGTTATATATTGGTAGGTATATGTTTTGATAGCATTTTTAAACTTGCAATTTGCTTTAAGGTATATGTATATTATTTACTTATTTAAAATTGTGTTTATAAAATTATTTACTTGTTGTTATTTAAAACACAGCGGTATGAAACTTATCAATAATTATGTAGGTATATATACACATACATTTCAGCGATGTTGTGACGAAACGGGATTTAGTGTTGTCTTACTGCTGTGATAATAATAGTTCAAACAATATTTGTACCTACTTGTATGTTTATATTTCTATTTTCCTAAGCTTCTAACTTTTGCATTGGAAACGATGTCGACAGGCGTTGCTGTAGGGTGCACAACGATGCGGTCTGTTATCTGTAGATACTAACATATTTTCTCTTCTTCTACCCCACTAACCTTCAGCTAAAAATTATATTCCTGCGTTGATGCTTGACCGTTGAACAGCTCAGTTATTATAACTTGAGGGCTAGCATCGGCGGACGAGGTTCATGCATAATGGATTTAACTCGGTTATATTTCAAATATAGATGTGGGATAGGGGCCCAGTCAATGTATGTATCTTTGTAACAACGCGATAAGCTTTCCTTATAGGTGATGCGAAATACATGAAATTCGGGATTGAAAATAATGAAGAAGGAGTATGAGTTAATGCAGAAATAACAATACGAGTAAAGCTTTAATTAATTTTTCAATATTAATGGTGCCTGGAGTGCATTTACAATCTTGGCTAAGAAAAAGCCCTAAAGTATTGAAATTATGATAAAATTTGACTACGTCTGAAGTCTATTTTACAGTATTCAAATTCTCTTAATAATAATAATAATAATCTTGGATCTATGTTACTGCATCAGGCACATTGTTAGATATTTGTACAATGCGGGCGCGGTCGATCTGTCGATTATTTTATTAGTAATGGTTGGTCGACTCTAAATTGGAGGAGCTACGTTAATCTCTTAGCGTGTCCATTTAATTATGGTCATCTGAAGTCATCTACTGTCGTGTCCAAGGATAAGTAATTGTCTATAATAGCACTTCCAGTCTAAGGAGCAGCGAAGGGATTAGAAGGTATAGATACTAATAAATAAAAAAGAGTCCATCTATTTGATTTTCCATGATACCTGAAGATATGTTCACTATGTGGATACTGCGTTGACGTTGGTGTATAAATTGCGCACATATGATGGTCGTAAACTGAAAAGTTGAAATTGGAATTTTAGGTAGGAAGATTGTTATTTATTATTATGTAAACTCTTTTGAATCGATGTCAAATTTACAAGCAATTTGTCCTCGAGATAACAGTAGGATTTAGTTCTTATCTGGAACATTTTTGTTTTTACAATTTATTAAAGAAAATGTGGCTTGGAAAACGTCGAACCGTGTTACAAATAGTATTTAGGCTAAAGCTTAGTTTTCAGTATAGTTAACTAAAAATAAATAAAAGGTAGTTATTTTTAGTTTCTGCTTCAGTGTGTAATATACCAGTTTTAAATTGACTGCTACCGTTAGCCAGAATGCGGTGTAGTAGGAAATATGTTAGGGGAGAAAGTATGACCACACAATGTGAATCTAATATGTCGTGTGAGATTTCCCATTTTAAGATGTGTAATACCTATACACTCTTCTCCAGTTCCAACAAATGGAAATCATCGAGCTTTTCTTTTGCTGTTTACTTCATCCCTGGCCAGATCGAGTACATTCGTTTGGTATACTGCATATATTTTTAAATTAGACTGGGTCGTTTATTTATCGCGAAATAGTTTAGGATTCCAACAACAGTGTTGAAAAAGGTTTCAGATAAAAACTTACAAACAATACTTCAAACGCCGTATAAAGTGGCTAATGGTTACTATACTAATAAAGTAAAGTCATTTTTCTTTAATTGAATGTGGTATTTCTTTTCTAAAGAACATTTGATTTTGAACAGGAAATTATTAACGCTCACATAATATAGGTGTGATATTTCAAGAAAACAAGAAAATAACGTACTAAAGTTCTTTAGGTCGTTCCTCTTCATCATCACAGAATATAACATTAATTGTGTCTCTTCAACTAGTCCCTTATAATAATAATAATTAATAATAATAATTCATTGCCTTTACATCCCCCAACAGCTTTCGCCAATTACAGGGGGCATCGGCCGGCCACGAGTTATTATAACGCCTGCGCCCGTGGAGCGACTTAAGGTGTTTGTCTCCCAGCATTTGCCAAGTAGTGAGGAAAACCACGAAAACCTCACTCTGAGAGCAGGCCCTGGGGGATTCGAACCCCGGACTCCGTGACTGATAGCCAAGCGCGCAAGTCACTGGACCATCAGCCACATCTATAAAAGATGCTTATTTGAAAACGTCATCAAGTTCCCAGTAATTCTTTGATAGACTACTACACTACTATAACTTGGTGCTTGTAATTGTACCCTTGAATAATTGTCAGAATAATTCCGTTTTGGCAAGCAAGGTAAACTTCTTTACCGTTTTAGGCGTGCTTATTTCCTTAATTCTTTCATTTTATTCCCTTTCTAACCCCTATCGTACAATCCAGCTGCTTTCATAACTAAACAAGGAATTGTTGTTGGTGTAACGTCAATGTATAACTTGAAACTAGTTTTCTTTAGAACAATGACGTTTCTTAGTTGAAAGTCACTTTCGTATTAGCTTTCTCCAGGTTGACTGAAAATGGATTTGTCCTGTTCAAAATTGCTTAAGAGAAGTGCAAACACACTTTTAAAATTTTGCTGTTGCTACATGCAATTTCGAGAAATTATAGATAAGTCTGTTTGGTGAAACTGGTAGCATTTCACAAAAAGCTGGCAGTGGAGTACATAAAAAACGTACTGAAAAAGTTGTTGCCAAATAATGGATGATGCACCAAAAACATCTACTACGCAGTTGAGTCAACAGGTCAATCACTCCATCGGAACCACTCATAAGATTTGTAAAGACTTGGAACTCTATTCTTATCGTATCACTGCGGTACAAGAATTGAAACTATAGCAGATTATGCACGACGTCTTAAGTTTTGTAACTGGCTAGTTAATAACATTGTCAATAATGTGGAATTATTATAAATAATAATTTGGACTGATGAAGTATGGTTACGCCTATTACGATTTTTGAATTCCCAAAACATTTGTGTCTGGAACCATGGGATTACATGGTTATAAATTTACTTTTGTTTTAAAACAACATCTTAAATATTGAATAACCGTCTGTAATGCGCAAAGTAGCTGAATAATTATGCTTTATGCCTAGTATAATATATCAATAATTCGTATATAATAAATCCTACTTAAATATTTTACATCGTGGATGTTTGTCTGTTATTATGCTACTAAGTATATACCAATATGTTTAAAAGTACGTAAATTACATTTATTAAAGTCCAATATTGTTATTACCTATTTTGTTTTAGTGCTATTTAAGTAATTCAGTAACTATTGTTTTGAAGCAATTTTTAAAGCATAAATCTTGTGTGTTGTTTATTTATTTTTAAGTAAGCCCA
This sequence comes from Cetonia aurata, assembly GCA_949128085.1. Taxonomy (NCBI): domain Eukaryota; kingdom Metazoa; phylum Arthropoda; class Insecta; order Coleoptera; family Scarabaeidae; genus Cetonia; species Cetonia aurata. The sequence goes on from OX421884.1 coordinate 35,911,708, forward strand.
TAATGATATGAAGTGGTCTGATATGCTGATTATCACTAAGAATATGAATTAATAAGTCAAAATTAAGGGTTGTGTTCTGAATGCGAATGTGAAACTTTTTTTTAAGTAATTTTAAATACTTATTTCGTTTTTATGGAAAGTAATATACAACACGTTTTCTATTGTAGCAAAAAGTTGTGTCTGCTTATTTATTGTAGCTTATAAATAATTTTATTTCATATGTAAACTTCAATCTTATTAAGAGAATATTTCGGTAGAATAAAACTGTATTGTAGGTAGTTACCTATATAGTTCTGAAACGTTCCTATGTTACTGTTATTAGGTGTATGTGCTTTAGAAAGTAAAATACATATGTGTATTTTAGTAGAATTAATGGACTTGGATTCGTATATAAATTACATAAAAGCATCTATCTGTTGAGGTAAAAGCAAGCGAAGGAAATTTCAATTCGGTTTTCGAAAATCCATCAATATAAGAGTCGATTTTAAGGACCGGAAATATTCTGAGTGGATGGAATGGGAGCAATAAGGCGTCGAGATAAGAAAGTTGACTGTGGAAGCTCCGCCCGGAGCCCTGAGCCTGACTCCGGGATGGCCAATAGTTTAGCTCCGGGCGTAGAAAGGATTGGTCAACTATTAAATGACCAATGAAAAACTACAGTTTTGATGACGCAAATGCTGATTTTTGTTATAAATAATGTATGTCGTTAAATTAGATAGCTGGCTTCTTCGGGAAAACGAAAAAGTATAAGAAGAAAAAAGTACTGTTTCAAATTACGGTTTATTGTGGTGAAATGCGTTCATTTATTACTGAACGTTAGAAACAGTGAGAAGCATTTAGTGTCTGATCATATTATCAAACAAACTTAAAAGAAATTTATGTCGTGATGTGTAAAACTCTGTAATTATATGAACTTTTAGCTACTTATGCACTATAAAGAGATTCGGTATGTGGAAGGAACATTATTCAAATATATGTAGGTATAAGCTAATATTTGAGATCAATAAATACCGATATAATTGTAAAAAGGCTTCACGAGTTGTTATAATCACACCGAAAAATCTGAACCCTAGTTATTATTTTTTGTTTTTACATAAAGTGTCAATAATATTTTTCAGTTGGTAATTGGTCGTTCCTATAGTCATTTAATAAAAATGCCAACATATTTGTAAGTAACTGCTGCATGGCCTAAAGTATTCATATTATACAATATCATATAACGGAATGTGATATTTCGTATGATTAGAGGGATGATTACATGAAAATGTCAAAAAAAAATAAATAAAATTTTATAGTATTAAACCATACTGCATAAGAAAAGTTGCAACTTGAGAAAAATTATTTCTACGAAGGTAATATAAAAAGCTTGCTTATGACGTTCATGGAAAAAATGATGATTATAATAAACTTTCAGTTAAATATTCTACAAAAAACTTTAAAATAACATAGTAATGCACTTTAAGCCACTATTCATTACGGTTACAAGTATGAACAATTATTTAATTCGTTTCGTAATTAATTAATACATCTATGAAGCATTGCCTTTTCTGTGTAATCATTTTAGTTAGTGTGGAGAAACTAGATTCTCTGCCCTTACAAATTCTATGATTTTTAGTGTTGAAGTCGTCCCTTTCATGTATCTCGTTGGCAACACTAAGCTTGGTAAAATCCATAAAGCTTTTGAAAATTACGTCGCCTTAAGCGGTTGGTCTTTGCTATATTTAGATACTTAAAAGTTAAACTTTGGTAATAGCAGCATTATAATGAGATGTAAAAGCGTTTTATTTTAACGTCACCAATGTTATGGAATTATTTATTGCATTTTTCTGCATATTCCCGATTTATTCACTCTTTGCTATACAGGAAAATGTGGAGTGTGATTGATTTCATTTTATTAGATTATAAATATATTGAATAAGACATTCATAACTTCTTTGTTTCAATCAACACTCCTAGAAGGAGCCCACTTTAGTGTTTATATTTTATATTCATACTTTTCACATATAAGAATGAAAAGGTTAATATAAAAATCATTCACACTACATTAAGTTGTATTGTGTCAGTAACGAAAAATTTTATAGTCACATTTCGTAATTCGTTTCTTTGTTTCGACCGTATGACTTTTTGTGCTGGCAGCAACATTATTGTTGTCTTCTTTTTTTATTTCGATCGCAGTTTTTTCCGGTTGTAATGGAACACTGTTATTTTATGAAGAAAGTGTTTTCATTGAAATTTTTTTTTGTGAAAATCCAGTAATAGACTCTTACCTATTAAATATTTCGTTATTTCCTTATTAGTAGTCATGTAATGGTATACATTTTTGATTCCAAACACTTTTTTTTTTTGAACAATTAAACTTCTGTTCGTCGTTCTTGCTTGAGCAAACGATGCATACATCATCTGCGTACGCATATATTTATCTGTGGATCTTCAAATTAAAGATGTCATTTGTATTTGCTATGTACAATATCGGTGGTATATTTCCTCCTTGGGGGATTCCATATTCTGCTTGTAGATGTAGACTTTCTATTTTGTTGATTATTGTTGTTTGTTCTCTATTTGATAAATATGTTTTTATTAAGTTTCTATTTACGTTCTTTATCCCCAGAGCATCAATTTTTTCGACTAATTTCGTTTTGAAGATAGTGTCAAACGCTTTTTTCATATCTAGAAAAAGTACTACTACCGTCTTGTTTTTCTCTGTTTCATTCTTTATTTTATTTATTAAGTCAATTGTAGCAGATATGGTGCCTGAGTTTTTTTTGAAAAGCATTTTGTTTTTATATATGATGTTATTACATGATAGATATTCACTTAGTTGTATTTGTATGCTTTTTTCTAATATTTTGTTTAATGTCGAAAGTAGACATATTGGGCGATAATTTGCTATCTTTGTCTTGTTGCCTTTTTTATGGATAGGAATGATTATTGTTCGTTTTAAGGAGTCAGGGTAATGTCCACTTTTTATAATGTTGTTGGTTAATTTTACTAATATTGGTGCTAATTTATTTCTGTTTTGTTTTAATATCTTTGTAGTTATTTTGTCATATCCTGGTGCAGTATTGTTTTTTAATTGTAGGATTATTTTGTGAACGGTTTCCTCTGATACTTCCTCGAATTGCAATTGCGTTTTTACATTGTCGGTTTTGGTTGTGACGGGTAATTTATTTGAGTTTGCAATTTGTTTTTCTGCTAGAATCTTGCCTATGTTTGCGAAATATTTGTTGATTTCGTCTGCTATTTCTTTTGGTTCCGCCGTTATGGTATCATCATGCCTTTCTATTTCATATATTTCTCGATTTTCTTTCTTTCTGCTATTCAGTTCTGTAGTAATTACGTTCCATGTTTTAGTTGTGTCTGTTTTGTGTTTCTGAAACTTTCTGATGTAATAGTCCTTCTTTGCTTTTCTCATCATATATAGGGTGTTTTTCTTTTCCTCCTGATAAGTGTGTTATATTTCTCATTTTGGGGGTATTTTACGTGTCATTTATAATATTGATTTCGTTTTTTGATTTGTTTCAACAACCTGGCGTCTATCCATAGGCATTCCTCCCTTCTTTTGATCTTTATTGTAATATGATTTTTCTCTATCATTTGCTGCAATAAAATTTCGTGTTCTTTAATTTGTGAAATTTGCTTTGCTAAGTTTCTGTGGTCGGTTATTGTTTTTTCAAAATGTTTGTACTTTCTAACTAGTTTGTGTATTTTTATGTTTGTTTTTACCGCATAGTGGTCTGACAGGTCTGTTGGAATTATTTTTATGGTGATGCCTTTTTTGATATTTGTAATGACATGGTCAAGAGTACTGTGATTTCCTGTTTAATTTTTTCTCGTGTGATAGTTTTGTGATTTTTTATTTAGTAGTCTGTAATTATATTCTCTAAAAGTATTCTCGTAGTCTATTGTAATGTTATTTTGGTTTGTTATATTCATATTGAAGTCACCCATGATTATGCACATTATGTACTTATTGTTTTGTTAAGTACGACGCTATAGTTAATATTTTGTTTTATGTAGATCGCTATTCCACCTCCTCTGCCATCTCTAGAATTGAATTCAGCGTTGTAGTTTTGAAGTTGATAAAGGTGTTGGTCTTTTTTGAAGCGATTAATTGAGTGTCAACTTAATTTGATTAAATATTGTGTATACTGTTTTATGATTTCTTTGCTTATTCATGCTGGAGCCCCTTCTAACTCAGGGGTCTCTATTGTCATTGCTACAGTTGCTATAGCGACAGATATGCCTGTGCTTCTAGGCCAAGACTTTTACAATTTGATGATTTCGACGTCTCGCTGACTATAGCTATTGGCATATTCAGGATTCTGGAGTTTTTAAAAAAAATATTTTCTGACTTGAATTCAGATAATGACAATGATATAGCACGAGGAAAGCTCCTTATATATATATAATAAAAACGGACCAGGAGTCCTTGCCGTTGGAAACAAATAGTAAAAAATTCAGTAGTGGGGAATCCAGCAAATAAATTGAAATTATACCTAGATTGAATTGTATGTGGGAGATTGCAAATACGATCGAAACAACAACAACATTTTTATATTCTTCAACATCAATTGTTAACTCGTAGCTTCAGTGTTGTTTGTCTCGTGTGTAGTTTTATGTTCCTTTTGATATTTTATCAATTCTAATATGCTTGTAATTTTAACTTTTGTGACTTAACAAGTTTATACTCTTCGTATAATGTATTTTTCAATCTTCAATTCACCAATGTTTGTTCAACAACTAAACGTACCGTGTTTTTTTGAATATAACTATATTTGAAGATCTTAATTATGAGGTGCTTATGTATAGTTTGGAACAGAAAAGTTAATCTGGCTGCCGCAAAAACTAATTTTTCTAAAGTGCAAAGGCTGGCCTGTGTATGCAATTGGGAGAATGAGTATCTCTCCAACGGTGGTTAATGAAATGGTATAAACCTTATCGTTCTTTACACTTTAGTGAGGAGTGTAGCGAAAAAGAGTACACGTAAAATGATTGGGGAAGAATCTATTCGGCATAGTCTTCAATCTCCTGGCGGTGATTAAACTTGTTTCGGGGACATCCTGCCGAGACAACATGTCAAAAAATAGAGCCTTGAGAAAGAATTTACCACATAGTTGAGCAATAATAAGCAGTAGAATCAAAACAGCATCTTGAGACTAAATAGAAATGCTATCAAAGGATGGACACAGGGACTTGAAATAGGAATATATGAATTTAGCACCAAATACTCTCCGAGTATTTTTCAGGCGGAATCATACGATACTGAAAGATGCACCCAGTTTAATATTGACAGGAGATAAGACATAGTCAAGGAACTATGAAGCTACTGTAATCAACTCTAAAAGAATGGTTTAGGAGTGACTTGGAAAATTAGCAAACAGACAACAAACGGGGCCGGAAGGCCGCTTTTGGAACCCGAATCTTTTTGTGGGATGCAAGCTAAAACTGTTCTGAGAACCTATAACAATAAAAACAATATCTGCATTTTAACAGGAATCCTGTCACTAAGCTTGAACGGAGATTTGCCAAACCTTGGACCTTTACACATCCTTCATAATCTAAAACATATAGGATTGGGCAGCCAGCTCTAAATGTGAATATGAAAATACATATATCTGAAGTTGTAGCAGAAACGTGAGTTTATCAGAAATCCGATTTATGATGGATATATAAATCTCAGAGCATCCTGTTGCATTTACTGAGTGGATTTACTTCATTAATATGGTTTCTTATTTCTTAGGTGCGTATTAAAGACGATATCTTCACGTACGAGGATTGTTCGATAAGTACGTGGTCTAACAAAGCAAACGCAATTTTTTTGAGAAAAAAAACATTTTATTTTTCAATATAGTCATCTACTCGCTCAACACAGTTATTCCAACCATATTTTAATTGGCAACGCCTTCCTTGTAGGTCTATAAATCCAAGTCCTCGAAATATCTATTTACAGCAGCAATTACTCCGGAATCGAGACGAAGATCTCTTACCGCCGGCCATTTTTTCAGGTTTGGAAAGGGGTGATAATCGGTGATAACCAAATCTGGGGAATAGGGCTATTTCAAATTCCAAATCATGAATTTTGGCCAATACAATCGCAGATTTGTGAACAGGTGCGTTTCCTGAAAAGCACTTTCCTCTTTGCCAAATGAGGTTGCTTCTCTTGGATTTTGTCGCTAAGTTGTTGCAACATATTGGTATAATACTCGCCATTTATTGCTTTCCTCTTCTAACTAGTCAGTACTAATCATATTTGTCTTCTATGGTGGTACATTCACTTTGGCTTAATGTCAAAAATAGACTAATTAACAAATCGCTTTGTACTGGCATATTAAATCTATTAAATGGTGATTCCACAGAATGGTAAAGAAAATTCCTCGGAATTCGCACCATCTCTTTGTTAGGCCACGTACTTATTGAACAATTCTCGTAATTTAATGGCGTGAAATAAAAATATTATTGCCAAGAAAAAAAGAAAAAGCTAGCAAAACAGTAGTGAGCACGTTTATTTGCATTAATTTTTTCATTTATAGTTTTCATTTCATGGCATTAAAATTACTTGAAAATATAACTTGAATTTGAATCTTAGAGTTTAATAGTATATTAGGGTATATGTGTATGAACAGACTAACGGTTGTCTGGTTGTGGTCAGTAATTTATATACACAAGGGGACGTCTTCGGCGCATAAAGAATTGCATCGAGGGGACGCTCTTTTGTCAACACTATATTAAGATAAATTACCGACCTATACTGTCAGGGGATGTCATCAACTATGACATAAGTGTAACGCATTTGTTCAAATCAGTGTAAGTTCACTGGAGTTTAAGATTTATTAGGAGTAGTTTCTGTGCTGTGATTGATTTATTGAAACTATATTAAATAGTTTCTGGAATATCGAACATCCCACGATTATCTAAATATAACCGCAAAGTTTATACCGGAGAAAATATTAAAATAGAATAACCTGTTTCATTGAGAGCTTACACATTTATCTTCTGTGAGATTTTTCGCAGATAGCAATTAACATAACGGGCGTTTGGATGTTGTGGTGAACTCTGGAGCGATATGCAGAACCGCTTGGTTATGTATGTATTTGTAACGGGGAATGGGAAGGAGCGGCACGGAATATCCGTTTTAGCAATCAGGGCCAATATGGGGTTTGCTATTATTCATTTGGACTGTTCCGACTGCCACGGAAGGAAATGTAAAGTGGCCTAGGTGCCGGAAGTCGCTGAAAGAATGCCGGGAGGTTATCGCATATACTTCCGGTCGACCGTTCCGGTAAATCGGAAGTCTAAGTGTGTCGCATGCGATCGCTGTTACTTTTTATGATCTGCCTCCTTTCAGTACACTCTTAGTGCTCGCGGTGAAATTGTAGTTTTCAAACGGTTTTATGACGAATCGGACAGCCTACAGCTTAATTCGCTTCATTTGGACTTAGAGGTCAAAGCATTTAGCGACTTACTTGAGTTATATCGCACCAATAAAGATTCCACAGAATTAGAATATTTTCAGAAAATACTTACAGCCACTTACCAAAATATTCCAAACGTTGCAATGTCCATTAATTATATGAAGATCAACTCTCATACCATATATTTGTGGACCATTCCATTTTCGGAACCTGGTATGTTAAAAATATTTAATATGATTAAAACCAAATTTACATCAGGACCAAATGGCATACCTGCTAATAAAATTAAACTTTGGTAAACACGAATTAGTCAAGCCAGTTATGCATCTGATTAATTGCTTTTTTTAACAGGGTGTTTTCTAGGATTTACTTAAAATCTTTAAAATTAACCCCTTTCATAAAAAAAGGAAAACTAATTATCGCCCGATTATCTTATCTTCAGGCTTCTCCAAGCTATTTGAGTGTGCTCTACATAATCGTATAGAAAACTATATAAATAAATTTAATTTACTATCATCTCAACATGGAGTTGGGCCAAGCAAATCTACAACTTTTGCATTGTTAGAAATTTATAACTGTATTCTGAAGAATATTGAAACAAAGTCTTATTGTATTGGTATACTTTGCGACATGTCAAAGGCATTTGACTGTATATAACACAGTATACTTCTGCAAAAACTTGACACAACGGGTTTTAAAGGCCAACTAGTGGAATGAATTGCTTCGTACCTATCTAATAGATTTCAGTATTGGTGTCCCACAAGGATAAGTATAGTGGCCATTATTGTTTTCATTATTTATAAACGACATGGTTGACTTTGTCAGAGATTTCACTGTAATGTGTTATGCAGATAACACTAATGGGTTCACTACGCAACTATTGTTTCAGGCAAAGAAATGGATGTTAAAGCTACAGCTAGTTTGATTTTGAACAAATTATTTAACTGACTTTGTGCTAATAAATTATGATTAAATTCCAACGAAAAAAAAAAAAATTTACTTTATACTGCTAAAGATCTACTGATTCAGCATTCTTTTTAGCAATGACTTTTACTTCTACCTTAAACTCGAATTCTCATTGCCAGCAATTAATAAGTAAACCAAACAGATCTATCTATCTAGATCTGAAGCCTGTAGTTGATGTACGCACTCTAAAGATGATATACCACGCTGAATTTTAAAGTCATCTAATTTATGGAATTCTTCTATGGGGATCCTTGTTTGCAGCGATGAAAGTGTTTCTTATACAGAAATCGATCGTTAGATGCATTGCAGGAGTTAGTCAGCTCACCTCATGCAGAAATTATGTCAAACCTTTGAAAATTTTAACTCTTTCTGAACTATAAGGTACCGGAGAGTAATAAAGCCCAGCGGAAAATAAGGGCCACGTTTAAATTTCGCGCTAACAATGCCCATAACCCGCTCTGGTGCCGTATATCGGTTATCGTTTAGTGCCTTTCAGTCAGCACATGAACCAGTTCCATACACATTGGTTTATTGTAAGTGTTCATTTATTGGCCGAATTGATTTGCTTACATTTTTTTATAAGAATTACTGACGGTAAGAATTATTTTTTTTAGTATACCTACCAACTTAGATTTTTGGTCATCATTGTATATTGTACGTACAACACCGTTTAGTCAGTTCTAATTCCACGCAACTAAGAGAGGTTATGATTTCGTTCAAGAATAAGCCATTGTTTCTTCTGCTTGTGGACTGTATCGTTGGTAGGTTTGTGAAGCATTGAGAATGAACGAATTTGTATATTTTGCTAACAAATTTTATTTTTTACACTATACACTTCTTACAAGTCAGATCTATCTTCGCCATTATTTTTTGTCTAGGTTTTTCTGAAAGGGCGCTGGACCGATGGCGGGAAATTTGAACGCGTATCTTGTCACAACAGCCATTTTTAATACCAGTTCTGCGTTATAAGAGCTAACTGGAATACTGAGATGATGGAAGACGCCCTACGACTTTTGAAACAGGGTTACTCTCAAAGACGCGTAGAACAACAAACTGGAATACCAAGGCGAACATTAAGGAATCACTCTTCTAATAGATAGAAAACTGGGACGCCCACCTGTGCTAACACATGAGCAGGGGGCTTCATTGGATAACAGAATAATCCGATTAGAAAATATTGGACTACCTCTTACTCCAAAAACTTTGAAAAATAATTTATTCAAATTAATCGAAAGAAAACGGACAAACCAATCGGATTGGTTTTCGAGTTTCCTAAAACGACATTCACGTATTAGCAAAAGAAAGGCACAGTCAATGAATACCGTACAATTCCAAAAACTGAACCGTTTTATTGTTAGCGATTTTTTTAAGTTGCTAAATACTCTGCTTGAAAAATACAATCTGAAGCATGCTCCTGAAAGAATATTTAGTTTGGACGAGAAAGGGTGTCGTTTGACAGTACATCATCAACAGTCTGCTTTAGCCCTAACAGGATCTAGAAGGGTGCATCTGATTGGCAAAGAACACGGCGAAAGTGTTACTACCGTCGCATGTGTTAATGCTTTGGGGAATACCGTCCCACCAATGACAATTTTTAAAGGTGTTCGTCAAAAGCAAAATTTTTCTGACAATTTACCACCTGGGTCAATAATTGTCATGCATACAAAAGAAAAGTATGACCACAGAAATATTTTGCAAATGGCTTGAGCATTTTTCCCGATACAAACCGGAGGGCAGGGTACTGTTAATATTTGATGAGGCTTCATGTCAATGCACGAATTACAACTTCTAGATAAAGCGGTATTTAGATCGTTTGAGTATAACTGGGACGATCAATTATTACAGTATTGGGGCGAACATCCAGATCGACGTTTAAACAAGCATATATTCTGTCATGTTTTCACTCCAGTTTGGGGGAAAAACATGATGGTTTCGAATATTACAATCGGCTTTAGAACTACAGGCATATATCATTTCAACCAGAACGCAATTACCTGTCGATGCATTTGCTCCATTCACATTATCTGACTTGCCACTGGCTACTTTACTGCTCAATATACGTCAAGTCCATATCATCTCAACATGTAACCATACTTGTTTAACAAACGAAATAATAAAAAAAACCATCGGTTATTTCATCAAAACGCAAAGAAAATACGGTTGACAACTCAAACAAAGAAAATGATGATCAATCATGGTGCTGTTTTTCATGTGATTCCACAAGACAATTAGACATGCGTTCTTGCGGCATTTGTCACTTATGGGTCCATGAGGAGTTTATTGGTTGGGTTCCAGCAGATGAAGACACATTTATTTGTGTAAAATAACGTATGTCACATAAGTTTTGGGGAAATTTTCGTCGACGTAAAAATAACTGTAAATAACTTGCAATCTAGTAACCATGATAAACATATTGCTGTGCACAATAAAAAAAAAATATAAAATTATAAAAAGTTTAATTTAATTGTAAAAGATTGATCAATCAAAAATTTAAAAGAGTAATATGCCAGGCGCCAATCTCTAAAGTAGAGATGAATTGTTGAAAGAACATGAAACAATTGAAACTCCAAGGTCATCTATTGATGGCAAAAGGCCTCAATAGGTGATTGTGAGTAAAAAAAAAAAGAAAAAAATTTGTTATTTCCACGCAGTAAGAGGTATGAAAAATAAAGACAAGGAAAATGTATTGAAATATTTAATATTCTGTGCAAAACTAATTTCCAGAAATGTAAAACCTTATCAAGCTTAATTGACAGGCTTAAAAAAAAACTGGAAATATTTAAAGTTAAATATACAAATAAAAATGAAAATTCTGAACTCTGCAGGAGTGAAAATTTACATGAAATGCTCTCGTTTAAAAATCAAAAGACATATAAAACTACTAATCTAAACAAGATACCCATAAACTAATGAGCTATCAGTGGTAATTGCTAGAAGTAAGTTCTGCAAACTTTAATACGCGTGAATTTACGCAAACGTGACAACGACTTTTAAAAACCTCTACGCAACCAAAAATGAATCGAACTTACCCCTTTCGAACGCCAATGATCACTGACCTCAAACCGGACAAGCAAAGCCGTGTGCGCCGGTCATACGCAAAAATGAAAATACTATTACAGTGAGACGTTCAACAAACGACCTCAACTCAACAAACAAATCAATTTAACAAATGTGTACTAAAAGCCAACAATTAAATACATGAATTAATTATCAATTTTCTTCAAAACTTAAACTAACCAACTTATATCTTATAAATATAAAAAAAAAACTTAAACGTCAAAAAAACTACTGGCTTTTTCTGTTTTTTTTTCCACAGCAATATGTTCATTAATACTCAAACTTGTTATGACATTTCATAGATGTCAAATAATTTGTCCAACTATGTCGTACAAACTTGAAATACGGAAAAGCATTTACAGCCTGGTTGGACATGTACCCAAGCAAGAAATTGTAAACATATTTTGGAATCAAAATATTTCATTTATAGAACAATTGCAGAATGTGAACAAGGTATACCATGCCTCAATTTACCAAAAAGCGGACGTCCCGGAATGTTGACCGAAAATCGCGCCAACCGAATCTGTGAAAGTGCAAAAGACCGCGTTGGAACGTCATGCCGAAAGTTATCCAGAAGATTTAATGTTTCTCATGAAACTGTAAGAAGGGTATTGAAAAAAAAAGGCCTAAAGTTTCGTAAAAGACGTAAATGTCCACGTTATACAGAGGACCAGTTACGAAGAATTCCAATGTGTTGTCGTAGATTACGCCGAACTCATTTTGCAAACAATAAAGTGATCATCATGGACGATGAAAAATATTTTACGTTCTCTCACTCAGAAATGAAAGGCAATGATGGTTTTTATACCGATAATATAGAAAATTGTGCAGATAATGTTAAATACAAAACCAAAAAAAAATTTGAAGATAAAATTCTAGTTTGGTGTGCCATGTCGGGGAGAGGAGTTTCACGACCTTATGTTGGGCATGTGAGGGGTGAGGCAGTTAATGCCAACATTTATACCGAAAGATGCCTACCGAAGTTGCTACAGTTTATTACTACGACTCATCCACGTGAAGAAATAATGTTTTGGCCGAACTTAGCAAGTTGCCATTATGCAAGAACGACTAGAACATGGTTAGAAGCTCACAACATACCCTTTGTGCCAAGAGCAGACAATCTGCCAAATGTGCCACAAGCTCGACCCATCGAAGATTTTTGGGGACTATTGACCAGAAAAGTATATGATAATGGGTGGGAAGCTCAAAATGAAGCTCAACTAAGGCGAAGAATATACCAAAGGATAAGAGATATTGATATAAACATCGTCCAAAACATGATGGGACAAGTTAGACAAAAACTGCGTGCCATTGAGGACCATGGCCCTTTGTCATTATTTTAATTGTAGTTTTAATTAATTTAAATATAAGGTAAAATGTTGGTAAAGTGGTCATTTGAATAAATTACGTTACACTTACTTTAAAGAATTTAATTATTTTTCCCAAAACTTATGTGACATACGTTATAAGGAATAAAGTGTTTTTTTTTTTCAGGATGGGTCTTATTAAGCGCCTTAACTGAAAATAAGACACTTTTCTTTGTTACGCCCATTGTTTTTTATTATTAGAAAATAGTTTTATTTTTGATGTGCCATTTTTTAGAAAACTTGTTGAAATTTATATTTTGGTCATTTGTATTAATGAGATTTTATGTATATATATATATAGCTCACAAACATATTTTCAATGAGACATGATTTGACCTAATCGCCTAAAGTGTTAGGTATTACAATATATAATCATTTGCCCAGTGATTGTAAGATTTTACTATTAAGAAAATTCAAAAATATTGTTAAAATATGGTTGCAATCGCAAAGTTTTTATTCCTTAGCTCATTTTTTTTTATTGCAATGTAATTTCATAACGTAAGTGTACATTGTATTGCTCTTTTTTCTCTTTCTTCTTTTACTTTTTGTTTTACTAGCTTTTCTATTTCTTGTTACTTACAGATATTAAAATGGAATTACTAAAATGTTATGCACTACCAGTGATAAATGTGATAAAATATGTTATTTCAGGTTTTCTTACCGTGTGAATATGAAAAAATGGGAGCAGGAGACATAAATTACAAGTACGACAAAATTATTATTTCAAAGAATATTAAACAATTTCTGATCGTGATACATTTGTAGTAAAGGAAGGTTGCAATGTAACCTATTTGGTGATAATGGGGGAGGCAAGAATTGGGCATCTCAGATTGCAAGAAATACCAAGTGGCAGGCATGCAGGATTGGGACAATAATATTGTCCACTATGTGCAAGGCAACCTTTTGGGAATAAGATGAGATCATATGATTTCGTCATATCTATCGTATAAGCTGGAATCAATCCAACTACAGAGACAGGCTTGGTTAACTGATCTGGTTTACAGACGGACCATAAGCCGAAGCTGGGACTGGAGGTAAAATTTACAGGGAGGTGAGAAATACATTGATCACAAGTCCAATATGAAAATATACCACGGTTTTTTCAAGCAGAGGCATACGCAATATTGTAATGTGCAACAGAAATCAATCGGAGGACTTCTAAAAGCAGACGGGTCTTCATTGCAATAGACAGCCAGATGATACTGAAGGCATTAGGGAACCCAAGAATACAGTCGAGACTGGTTTGAGAATGCATTCGAGAACTGAATAGGATGATAGACCACAATAAAGTTAGTTCGCTGTGGATGCCTGGACAGTCGGGAATCGAAGTACTCGAAAAAGCCGACAAATTGACCAGGAAGGGATCATCGGCTTCATTTATAGACCCAGAACATGTTTTAGGAATGTCCAAAAACACAGCACGGGAGCTGATAAGGAGTTGGGTCCGAGAAAAACATAAACAACACTGGGAAAACGCAACCAGGCAAACTCATGGAAAGGCCTTTATCAAGGGACTATCACTGAAGAAGAGTGAAGAACTACTAAAGCTTAGTAGGAATCATGTTCCAGTCATCTTTCAGGTTCTTAGCAGGACATTGTGCACAAAAACGGACACCCACAGAAAATAAGGATCAACACCGGAGATATCCAATGCAAATTGTGTAATAGAATGACAGAGACCGCATACCATATCCTATGTGAATGCGAGCTCTGGACGCAAAAAGACCAAAAAGCATTCTTTAGCAGGCCAAACATGAATTCAGAGGATCATTTCGATCGACCAGTTAGGGACCTGTACAGAATAGTACAGGGCACTAGGATATTGGACTGGTTGGAATAATTTGATGGATAAAGGAGATTATGTCGAAAAATATTTAAAGTGAGGTAAGGAGAGCACACTTACCTAGACCTAGGCATTACTGTTGTACATATGCAACGCTAGTGCATAATGTTCATATACTTTGAGGCCTAGATTTTCACATCAAAAATTTGTTGATATGATGTACAACGATGATCTACGTAAAATATATATCGAATTGCCAAAACCACTGTTCCTAAGCAATGCAGTTTTAGGAGAAGCGGACGATCAAGGATTAATATATAACTTACCGCCACGATAACTAAAAGCAAATGCGGAAATTGTTATATCCAGTTAAAAACAGATTTTAAAAAAATATTAATTTAGATTAAGAATGTGTAATCACCTTACTGGTTTTTCAATTTATTATAATATTTCCAATTTCAATATTATCCCTGAACAAATGAAATATTTCGCCTAAACTGTGAGGAAAGATAATTTTACTACAGTCAGAAAGCATATAATGTGATTAGTTTGTAAAGACGTTGGTTTTTCTCTTTAATGGCTTGCTTACGGGATTTCGATGACTTACTTACTTTTAAAATGCTTATTGCTTATGCGTTGATCCCCGTAAGTTGAGGGAGGAGATTCGCCCCATATTCGTTCGGCGGCGCTGGTCGTACGGCCTGTTGTCAAACGGTAAATTACATCCTCGTCGCGGTTTAAACTGTGTTGCATCTTATTCGCGTCGTTACAATAAAGTTTTAACCCTAAAGTGGTAGCTATGAGTCTGAGTGTGGGGATGTTCAGGGTTCAACATCAAATAGTGCAACAAAACAGTGAACGTGTATTATAAATAAAACATTTATTTCCATACAACAGGTGTGAAAGACAGAATATATACGCAAAAAAGCTAAGTGTCTGTCGAAATATATGTATGTACAGTTATGAACACACATAGTGCTACGAAACTTGTAGATAAATCTTTTAAATTTTAATTAAATTTTATCAAGTAAACAACTGTTTTTATTCTACTAAACACCACTCAGCGTCATCTATTATACTCTCATTATTTTCAAAGATATGCTAGATCTCAAATGACAGAGGGCATGAAAAATGAATTTGTCTTCACCGCGGCGTTTTAAGTACACCGCAAACGAATAGGATGATACTTATTATATTTAGTCACACTCGGGACGTGGGGGGATATTGTTACTCCGCATAATCACTGATTACTATATCGATAAAGCTTATAACATTTAAGTATCTTTAAAGTGACTGTAGTAGTTATTAGTTAGTGACGTTCTTGTAATACATTGAATAAAAGAAACAAGTATACTATAATATTAATCCAGACTAAAAACTCATATTTCTCGTTTTTAATGTCATAAATAGAATTCAAATCTCCCGTCTGAATTCCCGTCATAAAATCATGTATTACTAAATCAAATGCCAACTTAATATGCTCGTGAAATTAACTCATAGAATCAAATACAACGTCACATAACGAAATTCACTAGATTTATAATTATGATTCAAACAATTATAACATTAAATTCCCTTATGCAATATATACCGATTATAGGTTCAAAAGATGATAAAATCAATCATTTCAGCTTCCAAATGGTGTTCCAACGATCTCACATCAAACTGCCTTGAATGTTGTTCTTCAAAACCCCAGGATTAGACGAAAGGCCACCCCAAATCTCGAAATAACTGGATACCCATCATCTTGGCACTATACACGTAATACTCTCATTCTTGTAAGTAAATTTGAAAACTTTATGGACTTAAATTATTGATATTACAAAATTCTAGATAAATATACGAAAAGCAACCATACTCAGGAAAAACCGAAAAAGAAGTCCCCCACATTTGTTTTCAACAAACTCAATATCTCCAAGACAAAAGGACCCCGGCAACGATCAGAGAAATCGTTTCCAACGATTAGATTAGATTACCAACGATACGACAGCATTTAAAATTCCTCGTCGAACATTCATCGAAAGATATACACATGCCCTAAAATCCATGGTTACAAGCATTAATTGAAGTAGATATGAAATAATTAAGTTTTTAGTTTAAATTATTACATACGTTGACAAAAATAAATAAATACACTCCGCCAAAAAAGTATCGCATAATTTAGTTTTGAATCATAAAAGTATCGCATAATCTTTGTTTGTAGCATAAAGTTGTAAATATACTTTAATGCGCTCTAAGATATAATTTCTATGATTGTTTAAATAAAATACAGGCCAAATAAAAACAAGAACTCATACTTGAGATTTTTATTAAAACAAGAAATTATAATTTTGGAAAGAAAAATGTCATAACAGTAGCTTTTAATACTGAGTATTGCCACCTCTGGCTCTTATGACCGCTCGCATACGGTTTGGCAGAGATTCGATTAACCTCCGTATATAAGCCTGATCCAAATTCTCCCACTCGTCACGGAGAGCATTTGCTAGTCCATGCAGGTCCGCTGGGGCAACATTTTGGGTTCGTATCCGTCTGTGAAGGAGGTCCC
The DNA here is from genome assembly GCA_949128085.1 of Cetonia aurata. Classification (NCBI taxonomy): domain Eukaryota; kingdom Metazoa; phylum Arthropoda; class Insecta; order Coleoptera; family Scarabaeidae; genus Cetonia; species Cetonia aurata. The sequence goes on from OX421884.1 coordinate 35,928,838, forward strand.
ACACGTGCTCGATAGGGTTCATGTCCGGACTTACCGCAGGCCAATCTAAAACTGGAATACCAACATCTTTAAGGTATTCCTGGACGATTATTGCAACATGCGGTCGTGCATTATCGTGCATTAACATGAATTCGTTTCCTATAATTGGCGCATATGGTACTACATGTTCTTCTAAAATGTCCGTTATATACCTGTGAGCAGTCAGTGTACCTCTGTCTACTGGTACTAACTCTGTACGACCTGTTAAACAGATGCCTCCCCAAACCATAATAGAGCCACCAGCGAAATTAGGTCTAGGTCTGATATTACACTGCGAATAGCGCTCACCGTCTCGTCTGTACACTGAGATACGCCTATCTGAGGTGTAAAGACCAAATCTTGACTCATCTGTGAAGAGTATATTGGCTCAGTCATTAATGTTCGAATTTACATGTTCTCTGGCAAACCTTAAGCGAGCCACTCGGTGGTTCCTAGTGAGACGAGGGGCTGTTACAGCTACTCTAGCTCTTAATCCACTCTGTCGTAACCTATTCCGAATAGTTTGAGTACTCACACGAGTATTTCTGACTCTAGCCAAGTCGTTCTGCAATTGTCTCGCAGTTACATGTCTTCGACGTAATGCTTGTAGTAGTAAATAGCGGTCATCTTGGCGAGTAGAACATCTTGGACGACCTGGTACAGGTCTTCTACTGTAAATGCCTGTTTCCCTATATCTGGCTACGGCTCTAGAAACACTTGACTGATTGATGTTCATCAAATTAGCAACGTATGCTTGAGATCGTCCATCTTCGATTAAAGCAACTATAGCAGCCTTTTGTTCTGAAGTTAAATTGCTCATTTTAGTTTTAAAAGCGTTGGTACAGAACTCTGACTTCGCACTTTAAAATTTGTCCGTATAGGAAGACTTTCAATAAACAACTGAACAAACCTTACACATATGCATTTTTCTAAATGTGTTATTTTAGAAAAAAAAAAGTAAAAACGCTAAGTTCCATTATTTTGTTAGTGTTTTTATAGTTCACATACACGAGGCAAACTTTTTGTGAACGTATAAAAATATCTTGGTTCATAAATGCCCTTTTTTAGTTTATGCGATACTTTTTTGGCGGAGTGTAGATAAAAATACATTTACATAAACAATTTTATAGTCGATATTATGATTCTGTGGGTTTTGTTTAGCATGATACACAGGAAATAACACAGCAATAGATATATTTACAGTGACACGCGGGGCTTCAGTAACGGTTTTGAAATTTAGACCCTAATGGCTTTGTTTCGGTTAACAACATAAAACGACAATCTGTATGCGGGAGTCGGTAGAAAAGTACGCGGACGGTTTTCACGGGTTAGATTGTAAATAAAACCCTGGGAGCGCCAGAAAGCTGTGCCAACGCTACGGCCAGAGCGGAGAAAACCGGTAAAATGCCTGCCTTACACCAGAAAAACTTTGCCAGCGCTAACAAACAGGCCGGGATAATTGAATTGAGAGGCTCGGTGTGCATTAGAAAATCTTTGCCGACACATCAGCCAGAGCTGAATGGGAGATCTTAGGATCCCGGGAACTCTCTCTGCTTGTGCTAAGCGCGCAGTTTATATACACTTGCGGTTCCCTCCCACACAGTCGCAATGGTGGAAGTTGAGCGTGCGTGATCGGACCCGTCTATGGGGACGAAACTCGTGTCGTAAACGAGATTAAACAAATAAAAACTTAATGAAATAAAATAACATACCGTAGCAATGCTACCGCTGCGCCCATGGAAAAATCAATCAAAATAAAAAGAATTAATCATTAATTCAAAATAAACTTAAGACTTGATGCTGAAATGGATTTTTCCATGGAACAGTACGTTATAAGTTATTTCATAAATTATACAAAATATGGAAATATGTTGTAGATAACAGTTATATCTTTTGGTTAATGTATTAAAAAATCAGTTAATAGATTATGGCAATGAAACCTTTCAAAAAAGAAAAAAATATAAAATATAGGTATTTGTTACATTATCCACACCGTATACTAGCGTAGACACCGCGTATGAAACGGCTAAAATGATGTTTGAAATCTTTATGTGTAGTAGCACTGGATTTTTAAAATTGTTTCGTTTTTGATTAATTTATTCACTTTTATACCAGACATAGGTAAGCAAATAGATCTTAACAGTTTGGTGTCGAATGTTAATAATGAATAACAGACATTACTATTGCATAGCATTACCGTGATTATTTATATAATATCGTCTCAAAACAGTAGCACAAAGTCGAGGAATTTGTTACAAGCAAACTGAAATAAGTGATAATAGAATATTTGAAATAGTAACAATCATAAACATGTAAATAATAATACTTACTAACTAAATGAAAACAAAAAAGAAAAATACAAGTACAGTGATAGTTAATAAAGACTATAAAGAGGAAATTTTAGAAAAACTAAACCCATTGTTTTTAGGAACTACAAACTTAAAGTAAAAAGTGAAAGGTAAAAAATTTAAATGTAATAACCATAATGCTGATGAAAATAATAATAGTAACAGCAATAATAATAATAACAATAATAGTAACATTTCTGTCAAGAGCATTCAAAAAATTTATAGAGAGTGAAGACAATAAAACAAGAAGAACCTTAGATTAAGATGAAGCACTTAAGTAATTCTAAAATGTATGAAATCTTGTAGAGAGTAAAAAACATTAACTACTAATAGATCCCGCATAAACCGTTTAAAACGCCAACGGCTTAAATTTTTCCAATGGGTAGGAATTTTATTATATATTTTGATAGCAAGAACCTGTGGGGACTGCTGATATAAGGTTAATCTAGACCTAGGTGTGGCTATGTCACTTCTATGTCTGGTGTTATAATCATGTTTATCTTTATTAAGTTGAAACTTATAAAAATTGTCGTAAGCATCAAGAGCAAGCTCAAGAATAAGAATACACGGAAGAGTTAATAATCTGTAACTGACAAAAACTGGTCTACAAGACTCAGTGGCTTTTAGGCCGGTTATGCAACGGACAATACGTTTCTGGCTGATAAAAATATCTTTGGCCATGGTTGAATTTTCCCAAAATATAATCCTGTAAGAAAGTCTGCTAAAAAAGTAAGCGTAATACACACCAATCCTCTGCTGACGCCTTAAAATTGGCTTTAGTTTCTAAATAAAAAACAAAGTGAATTTAGTCTGGGTAGTAGACTCTCACAATGGACCCTCCAATTGAGAGATCGATCTACCCACACTCCCAAAAAGTTAGTATAGTCTGTATTTGTAAGCTGTCTGCCACCCAGTGACAAGTCTAAGTAGAAACCTGGCGCAGGCTGAAGCTGATAGGGATGAAAACGTAAATAACTGCTTTTATCTTCATTGACAAGAATCCGATTCATTGAAAACCAAGTAGATGCATTACTCAATAAATTATTACCTACAGGTGTCAATCAAAATTGGATCATCTTTATCTGTCACTACTAAAGCAATGTCATCTGCATATAAAGTAATTGTAGCTTTGTCTAAGTTCAAAGGGAAATCGTTAATATTAAGTAAAGAAAGTACAGGGCCTAAAATTGAGCCGTGAGGAACACCGACATGTATGGGCAAAACTTCCGAAGCAAAATTTTTGAAGGCAGTAATGTTGTTGTGTAAGATATTGACATATTGGGTTCTGTTTCGCAAGAAAGACTCAATCCAATTAAAAGCAAACCCTCTAATGCCATAGGCCTGCAATTTATTTAAAAGAATATCATGAGAAACACAATCGAATGCTTTACTCAAATCTAAAAAATACCCACTGGATAGCTACCATTTTCAACTGAAGCCATAATTTCATTAATAAAAGTATTTAAAGCAGTAGAAGTAGAGATATTCTTTCTAAAGCCATGTTGGCAATTAGTGATAATATTAAAGTGAGACAGAAATGTCCCCAGCCTATCTAAAAAACAATATTCAAATATTTTTGAGAAACAAGATTGTCGCCCTTTTTAAAAATAGGAACCAATTTAGTATTTTTTAATGAATTCGGAAACTCACCTTGCTCGAAAGATAAATTAATTAAAAAAGTTAAAACCGGAACAATAGCTGTAAAGACAGCCTTTATAACATAAGATGGAATATCATCCGATCCTGCAGAAAACGAATTTTTCAATATTACGTTTAAAAGATTAGCAAGTTCCGAAAAAGTAAAAGGTTTTAAAAATATAGTTTTGTTTACCAGAGTAGGAAGGTCATTGGTAAGAGAACTCCCAGTGAATTCATTAGAGATCTGTATAGGCACATTAGTAAAGAATTAATTAAAATGATTGGCTACTAATTTCGGATCCGATGTGAACTCATTCCCAACACGCAGTTGTACAGTATCATTGACAGTTGTTGAATTCCATAATTCCTTGATTAGTTTCCAGGCGGCTTTAGTATGATTATCTGAGGAAAGAATTTTAGATTGAAAATAATTACGGTTAGTGTTCGCTACGAGTGAGTTGTGTTCTCTTTTAGCCTTTCTATAGAAATCACCCAATTCAGGATAATTCTTTTTCAACTGAAATAATGATTTTAGATTTTGCGATGATGAGATAACGTTAGAAGAAACCCAAGTTCTCTTACTATTTTTGATTTGTTTTTTTGTTAAGGTAAAATGTAGATTAATATAAAACAAATGAATTCCATAAAATTTTTTAAAACATTCTTGAAAGCTGGGATGAGCGTAATAAACATCATACCAGTCTTCGTTCATTAAGTCATTAAAAAACGAGTTTATATTATCATTACTATAATTTCTTCTATAAGTAACAAGATTGGAATTAGAATTATGCAATGTAAGAGGAAAATTAATTAATATGGTTCTATGATCCGATATACAATTGTCAAGAACTAAAACCTTGATATCTTCTATTGTATAGGAACTATAAAAGTGATCTAAAATGAAATTATCACGCGTAGGAAAACGTACAGCATTGTTTAAATTATAAGTTTGTAAGATGTTATTTAGGATAAAAAATTGATTATAATCTCTGTGAGGATCAATATTAAAATCGTCTAACATAATAATTGATGTGTTTACGCTAATTAGAGTATCAAGCAAGGTAGATAATTTATCATAAAAAAGGGAAAAATCAGAAACAGAAGGTTGTATTACTGCCGCACCGTCTATCGTTCGCAATCAACATTTAGTATCGACGTATTATGATGTGCATTCAAGAGCTAGTTTAACCCACATAGTTCGAATTTTCGTAGCAAGAAAATCCGCACTACACATCCATATGGGTTCTACATATTCACTAAGATAATATACCACTACTGCATTTATACCTATCTTTTATATTTTTTGTACTGGAACTATATTAAGAAAATTGAAAATCCGTCAATTTTCAAAGGGAGTTTCATCCCTTCAAGTTAATTGTCCCAGGAAAAAGAAGTTGGCTATTACGCTCTTACTGTGGTCTACATATTTCCGAAGCCCCATTATCGCTTGTAGTATTTCTGGGTTCGGGATATTCCTTTGCAAGTTTAATAATTACTGTGATCCTGTTTTTTTTTAATGGTTACGAATTATAACGTTCGTTCGCTTAACGGCACGGCGTATGTAATATAATTGACAATATGTTAAATATAAAATCTGTAAAAGTTTTAATTAAATTTCTCCTCTGACGTAAAAAATAAATCAAATTTAATTAAAAGGTGTAGTTAATTAAACGAAAGGCTTTGAATAATTCATATTTTAATCAATCATGAAATAATCCCCGACCACAAAAACTTCTAATGAACCGTAAAGAAGACTACGGAAAGAAAAATACCGTCCCCGTAAAAAAAAGATTGCCAAACGGTGCTTATATAAAGCTCCAGAATAACTAACTAATTTTAATTAAATAATAACCGGCTTCAGAAATTGGACTGCCGGAGTAAATAATTTCTACTGTTACTTCGTAAAAAAATGATGCTGAACTGGGAAATAAAAAAAAAATACTAATATTTTAGAAGAAAGGAGCTAAGGTGCGAGGGCTGAAGGGGCGAAACAGATTCGTAAATCCACAAAGTGCAGATCTGTATATAAAATAATAGAATGGCAAGTTCATTAAGTTTGTTTTGACAGACGAGAAAGTTCCTCTGCTGATTACAAAAACGCAAAATCAACCCGAGTTTATTCTCTTGATTGGAGAGACTTTTAATTGTATTAGGCAAATTGTGTTTTTTCAGATTTGCATCTTACCGCACCCTGATCTGCAAGACGGTGAATGAAGGAATTTAGTAAATGGAAGATATAAGAATCAATACTTTTCTGTTTGGGGATGTACAGTTATAATGAAATTTTGCGTTCTATTATGCGTTTAAATCGCCACGTAAAGTAACTTATAGTGTACAATGGTTTAGTTTAGAACTATGATCGATGCTTAATATTAAAAATGTTTCAATATGCTACACCCATGCTTCAAAGTGTGGAGCAACAGATGAATAATTACAAAATACTTATATAGTGTGGTGATGGTTATTGGAATATACGCAATAAAACTAAACAAATTTCTTGATAAGACTCCTCAATTTTTACGAAAAATGTGCCACATTTAGGGTGGTTCTTTGCCTTTTGTCCGAACAAGAAGTGCAAACTAATTTATCTGGTTTAGTGATCATCCAAGTGTTAAATTAAAAAAAAATAGAAAAACGTTTCTTTTACAAGTGTAAACGTGAAACAAGTTGAAAACCTGTCCGCTTTTGTGTCTATAAATACATTATTACAGTTTCTCAAGATCAGTTGGTTTGTTCAGATAAATTTTGTTTTTCATGTGATAAATGAAGTGCGTGAGGTGAGATCAGGAGATCGTATCGGTCCGCGGCTTGATTGAATCCTCTGCCAATCCATACCTATTTTTGAAAAGGTAAAGTTTAAATATCGACACATGTGCCCAGGATAATGTGGAGGGGCTCGTCTTGTTCAAACCATAGTCTTTCATCAAACAAATTTAGTCTCTCTAATTTGTCTTGTTTTACACAATTTGTAAGTATTGAATAAGCCATATACAATAGAGCACCACGTCCTCCTGTCGTAGATGAGAGCTTTAAGTGTTGTACCATCTGCTGTTATACTAATAGATTTCTGCCTAAGTAAACGCGAGTATTATACTTCCTATAACGGATTTGTATATGTGAAATATATTTTACATACAGGTGTCCCATGAGGCTGAAATTTATAGCCGTTTGCACCACTTTTGAATTATGAATTAAGTATAAATAGCACTGCACCGAGAAAATTCAAAAAAAGAAAATATAAAAAAAATATTTTTTCTTTAGGTGGATCATTCTCTGTTCAACTCATTTATTTCTTATCGAAAGAATGGCGGAAAATGAATAATTTAGGGTATTGGATAGCGTTGGTCAACCGAATGATATATAATTAGAGTGTATTGTGGGGCTCCCAAAACGCAGAGGAATTTTCCTGATTTCATTCCACCTACGGAAAAGAAATCTGTGTCGTATAGAATTTGTGCGGAGTGTTCCTTAAAAAGGAACAAAGAGAAGAGAAAAATAAGCAAAGAAACGAGGTACTGGTGCAGTGAATGTAACGTTGGGCTGTGGGTTGTACCTTGCTTCAAACGTTATCACAGTTATCATAGTATTTTCCTTTAACTTTGGAAACACTTCATGAAGGCATTACTTACATCGGCGTTGATAATAATTATGGTTGAAAGGAAACGTGTGATCATTATAAAAACGTGCAGGTATCCTAAATTTGTTATAAGTACCAGCAGAGCTTCCAAACACTACCCTGCTCAAGAATGCATTTTGATATAGCAGGGAATAATAAACAATAAGATTATAAGGCCATACTTTTTCGAAGAAACCATAACAGGTTCTCGATATCTTCAATTTCTACAAAACTTCTTGCTCCTCGAGTTGAGCCGATTATTCGTAATCAGAAATGATTAGTGGCTGCAGCAAAATGGTGTGCCTCCACACTATAGTGTCTTTGTGAGAAACTTCTAGGACAACGTCTTCCCAAATCGGTGGATAGGTCAAAGAGAATCAATGGCCACGTAGGTTACCAGATTTGTTTTTTTAGTAGACCACAATCTATCAATGAACACAAAGAACGGATACATATTGAGGTTGCACGTACGAAATCCTAATCGGAGGTAGGAACACCTTCGGGCTCGGCAAACTTTTAGTTGAGATGGTACAATACGTCAATCGATGCCAGTGCTTAGAAGTGTCAAGGTGAATTCCACAACTCGAAGCTTCGCCCAGCAACATAAAAGAGCAATAAATAACAGAGGATATGAAGTCCTTATAAGGATTAAGATATCGAGCTGTATTGGAATCTTCTGATGAATATGACTGGAGCTGTAAGCATGTTAAAAATTTCGTACTCTATCAAGTCACCCCGTTTTACAGTAATTCTTTTGAAAGGAAAACAGAATTTAAAGACCTTGGTGTTCTTTAAATTAATTTAGAATTAAATTTTATCAAGTAAACAACTGTTTTTACTCTACTAAACTCCACTCAGCGTCATCTATTATACTCTCATTAATTCCAAAGATATGCTAGATCTCAAATGATAGAGGGCATGAAAAGTAAGTTTGTCCACACCACAGGGTTTTAAGTACACCACAAACGAATAGGATGATGACACTTATTATATTCAGTCACACTCGGGACGTGGGAGGATATTGTTAGTCCGCTTAACCACTGATTACTATATCAATAAAGCTTATAACATTTAAGTATCTTTAATGTGACTGTAGTAGCTTTTAGTTAGTGATGTTCTTGTAATACATTGAATAAAAGCAACAAAAATGTAGTGTAATTTATTTATTTCAAATCTCCTCGGATTAGATTACAAAGGAATGAATCTTCGAAAGATTCCCTCAGGGTAAGTAAGTTCTTTACTATCTTAGATACACGATAATAAGATTTCTATAATATTAATCCAAACTAAAAGCTCGTATTCCTTGTTTTTAATATCATAAATACAATTCAAATCTCCCGCTAAATTCCCGTCATAAACCATATATTACTAAATCAAATGTCAACTTAAACTGCTTGTGCAATTAACCCACAGAATCAAATACAACCTCACAAAACTAATTTCACTAGATTTACACTTATCATTCAAACAAATATAACATCAAATTCCCAACGATACGACAGCATAAAAATCCCTCGTGGAACATTAATCGAAAGACATACACATGCCCTAAAATCCATGGCTACAAGCATTAATTGAATTAGATACGAAATAAGTAAGTTTTTAGTTTCAATTATTATATACATTACGAAGTTAATGAAAAGTCGTCCAATGTTAAAGCTTAACCGACGGGTCGGGTCGTATCTACCGGTTTCGTCGGCTGATGGTAACCGACGGGGCAGGTAGGGACTTTTCGTTTTTTAATTCCCTTTAATTCAAAAGTTATCGAATTTTTTATTTTAACTCTTATGTTGTACAAAATTTTCCGTAAAATTCTTGCGAAACAGCCTGTCGTCACGGCGCACGCGGCGAACAGAAAGATCCGTCGGTTAAGTGTTAACATAGATAGGTATATTTGTCTATGACTTATAATGGATGGACGCTCGCGCCATTGCAACTTCGACCACGATCTATGCCGGCAGTAGTGATGAGTTGATTGTGCAGGAGTGCCTGCGTCGTGGAGTGTCCATGTCACAATGATATCGGTGATAAATTAGAAGGCAACAACGATCCTGTATATGCAAGATGGGACGATCGGTATCTAAGTACCATCAAAAACAGAAGATTGCATTCAATGTTAAATTTTTCTTTGTGATTTCATTACACTGTTCAAAAATATTTGTGTGCAAATGTGGGAAATTTTTAGTCGAAGTACGTTAAGAAAGATGAAAGCCTTGACTCATTCTAAATATTTAGTTTTTGCTGAACAATATTTTTTTTTAATTTTATATAACTATATATAATGCCGTTCTAATATAATATTTGTGGTATTAGTCAAATCTATTTCGGATTTTACATATGAGAATTGATGCTATTAGGTATATCTGCATATACGTACATTTACAAGCAGCAATTTTACGCTATAGCTAACTTCCAAATTCATTAATTAACAACACTCATACTCGTTGAATGATTGTTTACCCAGTCTCTCATTCTGCATTCTAGTTTTATTTCTGTCACACGAACTTGTTCTCATTTACATTTTAATAACTGGTTTTACATCCCACTTGTATTTCCTATACGCCTCTATAAGTGCGCCTTTCTCATACTTGTTACTCATTCATCATCCAGTGATTTATCAATTTTCTACCAATTTGATTTCGATTGTTATGACACTATACGCATTCGAGATTTTGACGCCAATCATACACGATAGTTATTAATATCCTGTTTCTGATTGATATTCTTATCAGGCAGATACTTGCTTCACATAGTATACATAATTAAAAATTTTGCGAAAATAATTTTAAGGAGATAGGTAGATAAACTCATATACTCTCGAAATAGCCTAGGGCGGTAAATGATGACGCGCACTGCAGTTTTTCTTTCACAGTTACTTCCAATGTAAAATATGCATTCCTTTAATTTAGTTTAAAAAAACACATTTACCGGTATTTTTATTGCTGTTTTAATTGTTGTTATCGAAAAATCGTCATAACTAACATTCACTTTCACATAGAGTAGAATTGTCAAAATGCAGTGGTACGAATCCACATCTACAGACACCGACATATTTGTTTATAATTTTCTAAATATTTTCTCAGCTAAAAATTTATTACAACAAATGTCGTCCGTTAGGTGATTTACAGCGTTCTAACTCTTTGACTCTCTCATTTGTGGCGCTGTAAATGACACCTACCGCACTCCAGAGCAAATAGCTATTACGTTATCATTATTAATATGTACATAAAGTTTCAAAGCTTTGGCAATTAAATTTCCTATACTTTATTATAATATGCCTACTTTTTATGTCAAGGCATTTTATTTTAATTTTTCGTAATATATAGCCTAGTATATCTTATACTGAGATATTTTGTCAACAAAAGGGAAGCATAAGTTATGATTTATATTTATGATGAAATTCTTCGGCCCGTGTTAAATTAAGTGTATTATTTCAGTTTGTTTATTGTGTGTCCTTACTCGTACATAAATCATATTCTGCTGGACTGGAAATGGACCGGCAGCGTCGTGGCTTCGGTAAAAAGTGCAGCCATAAATCAGCCAGACATGGTAAAAGATTCAGGACACACGTCGTACATCCTTTGCCCACCATGAGTCGTATGTCCGTATATGCTATGGACACTAAACAATGTGACCGCAGAAAGACCGGAAGTTCTCTTGCAGATACGTGGGCATTCACTACTGCGAATTGGGACATTATATCTCCCCAAATGTAACATTAAATTTACCTTAACTGATTTATGGCGGTATAAGATTGTTTAGACAAAATATTTTTCATTTAGTAGTATATAATTAAGGGCCGGTCTTTCAATCTCCTAATAAATGTATCTAATAACAATTTAGCTTATAAGTTATTAGGTAAATAAGAACAGACCGACACCAACGAATATTTTTAGGTTACAGACACGTATTTCAAACTTCTAATAAAGTTCCTAATAAAAGTTATTAGCTGAACTTGAAATAACTGTCTTTCCATCAACTAATAAAAATTATGTAGGTAATAAATTGGTTTATTTTCCTAATATCTTATTGAGTGCTTGAAGTAGCCAATAAGAATTATTAGACCCTTAATAGCGTATCGAAAATCTCTGAAAGTTCTTAAAACAACAAAGAGGGTTATGTTTTCAAGTTTGGAATTATTTATAACAAGACATGTTTGAAGATTTCGAGAATTGTTTTTGGAAGGGATTTGGTCGATCTAGTTAAAACAGTTCATCGTGATTTATGAAGAGGTTTAGATTATCAAAACACAGTGTACAGACAATAAACAATATTAACAATAAACGATACTAACAATAAACAATTTTGACAATAAACAATATTAACAATAAACAATATTGACAATAAACCATATTAACAATGAACAATTTTGCCAAAAAACAATACTGAAAATAAAAAATATTAACAATGAACAATATCAACAATAAACAATATTAACAATGAACAATATTGCAAAAAAATAATATTAACAATGAACAATATTAATAATGAACAATGTTCACAATAAACAATATTGACAATAAACAATGTTGACAATAAACAATATTAACAATGAATAATGTTAACAATAAACAATTTTGACAATAAACAATATTAACAATGAACAATGTTAACAAATAAACAAAATTGCAAAAAATATATATTAAGAATGAACAATATTAACAATGAACAATGTTAACAATAAATAATATTGACAACAAACAATTTTGACAATAAACAATATTAACAATAAACAATTTTGGCAAAGAACAATACTGACAATAAAAAATATTAACAATGAACAATGTTAACAGTAAACAATATTGACAATAAATAATTTTGACAATAAACAATATTAACAATGAACAATGTTATCAATAAACAATATTAACAATAAACAACATTAACAATGCACAATGTTAACAATAAACAATATTGACAATAAACAATACTAACAATGAACCACGTTAACAACAAACAATATTGCCAAAAAACAATATTAACAATGAACAATGTTAACAATGAACAATATTAACAATGAACAATATTGACAATAAAAAATATCCACAATAAACAATATTAACCATGAACAATGTTAACAATAAACCCTATAAATAATAGCTGTCGGCCCGGTATTTCAATCTGCTAATAAATGTGTCTAATAACAATTTAGCTAATAAGTTATAAGGAAGATATATTAGGTAAATAAAAACAGACCGTCTTTCAACGAATATTTATTAGGTGAATAGTTATTTGGTATATTCATAACCCTACTTTATGTTGGCAATAAATGACAGCGCTATACAAATACTTACACAATCTAAATCTCTTGATATCAATTTCAAACTTTCTTCTCTTTTTGATTGTGTTGGCGACATTTAGAGACTTTTGATAAGCTTATTAAGGTTCTAATAGTACTTATTGGCTACTTCAACCACGCAACAACATTTTAGGAGAATAAACTTATTACCTACATAATTTTTATTAGTCGGTGGAAAGACAGTTATTTCAGTTATTCGGCTAATAACTTTTATTAGGAACTTTATTAGGAGATTGAAAGACCGGCCCTAAGTATAGTAAGTTATTTATACTTCAAATATGTGTTTGTTACATATAAATTTAACGAGCTTTTGTAAAATTTATTTGATGTTTATTCTGCACGTGCAACTTTTTTGCAATTAAAATTTCTTACTATAGCAATTAATTAAATCTTTTACTTCTTGTCATAGTACACCTTTGGAAATGAAACTATATCAACACCCCTTATTGGAAAACAATAATAAATAAAAAAGGATACACTGTATTGGTTCCTCAATATCGATGTTTTCTAACCCTCTTACTAGCACCCATAACCAGCGTTTTAGTGCCCAAAGCAACGGTAACCATTCCCTAGTACAAAAGCTTACTGCCATATCAGAACCTAATTCCTTATCTCGAGATTTATCCCATGTTATAAAAACTCTAACCAAGAATAACTATCCTAGATATCCTTATAGGCAGACCTGCAACGTACATCCGGCGTAGGCAAAACATAAATCCATGGTCTATCTACTCTATATCAAAGGTATTACAGAACGTATGGGAAAAATCCTGTCAAAGGATAACATCAAAATCCAAACCTAACTCAAAACTTTCAACAAAATTTCTGTCCTCGCAAAGATCGTAATCCTCTGGAAGCTCCTGGTGTTTAACGAATTCCACGTTCGTGCAGCAGTGTTTTTACATTGGTGAAACAAAACGTTCGGTGGGCACTCGTGCTGCAGAACTTGAGTGCTGTACTCGGGCGTTGCGTGTGAGTGAGTGTAAGAGTAAGACCGGGAACTAAATTCAATTCAATTCTGTCCAAGTCCTGAAACCTGAAAATCTTTACTAAGATAACCGCAAAATCCAGATTCCATGGAAATCCATAAATATTCTAATGACCTTAACCATGATGACGGATATGTGTTTTGTCGCGAACGACGATTCGTTGTGTTTGCTGTTTTAACCTAAAGAAAGAGACTCAGCAAATGTGCAGCATAAATGTTATCTTTTAAAACATGTTACTGACCAAAATAGTTTACAGGATACAGTATTTGTCAAATAATTTAGCCAATTTCTAAACTAACGTAATTAAAACCTCCAAAATCATAATAGAAGTTTACCAGAAGGAGTACCGGTTAAAAAAATGTGAAAATAAGTGTAGTTATCTAAAAACAAATCCTGACGGGTGGTTCTTCAAAGTAGCAAATGTCATATTATAAATTAACCTGTAGTAGCTTACAGGCAAAGTTATTTTGTCACAAAAAAACTTTAAAACTGTTCTTCTCACAATCGGCGTGCTTGTACATCTTTAAAGTGTTTCGAATATCTTCCATCTTTTAATATTTTCATATATCTCAAAAAAGAAAACGCAATGTTTTTCCTTAGTAAATATAATGCGCAAAGTTACTTTTCCTCCGTGAAATTTATCGAAATTGGGGGTTGATCATTATAAGAAGCGCCTGCAAATATTTAGTTGATGAATATGCATGAGTCCAAGCACCGGCTGTTTTTCTAGGGTTATTCGATGAGCGAAGATACTGCAAATCTACCAGCGTTGTGCGGTGAACGTAACCACCCTCCCCTTTAACGCACGTTCGTCGCCATTCACAGACTAATGGTGGCGCACTTCTACTTCTTCACATGGACACGGATCAATTCAACGGTACTTACAACTCGCACTTATTTCGTAAATTGTGCACACTCCGAATTATAATTATGCAAATGTATGGATCTCTGACGATTGTTGACTTTGATTTCAGGGCGTGGTTCGAAAAAATTGCGCTTTGATGTGCGTTCTGACAACAATTGTCTGTGAAGATGTTATTACATCATTACAATTTTACATTTTTAAGCAGTAGTATCTAAGAATCGTTTAGTTCTCGCTTTTAGTGCTTTAGTTGTCACGGAAAGATACCAAACATAATTATACTTCAAGTCTGTTGTATGTATTTTCTGTTTTATGTTGGGATAATTTGATTATTTGTAGTATTTGATAATATATCAAATACGTACTAATAAAAATTATGTTAAAATTAACAGAAGGCCCACGAACAAATAAACTACCCATAGTTGTTAGCGAAAAACTTTATACTTTGTTAAAGATTAACAAATTTTTTAGCTGGGTCAGTAAAAATAATTGGCAAACTTGTAAAATTCGCTTCCTTTTTTGTCAAAATACCGAATCAAATTCGTGAGGATGCATCATCCAAATAGTATATTACCACGCAACTGTTATCTTTATTACTCCAAATTTTGAAAAATTAACACATTAATTTAGTTAATCAATCGACAAAAGAAGAGAAGACAATTTTTTAACACATCGCGGAGAATGTTAGAGGTGTCGTCTATATTTCGCCTTTTATGACCATGTTACACTTTGCATTGAATCGAAAATGACATTGATTTCAATAATTCATTTCGCTTCTTTTAATCATAGACAACATCAGCGATATAAACGTTATTTTGAAGGCAATTTCAAATTCATTCTCTTTACTTTTAATCTGGCAATTGCAATTACGACTTTAGAAAAAAACCGTTACGTCACTTAGCGGTTCCTTTTCGCGCGGGAATATTTAACTTACGCCCCACAAAATTTAAACTCGCTTAGTTTAAATTCATTCATTTACGCGCCAACCTCTTAGACGCTTCGTCTTTTATGATCCTTTGTGCATCTCTGGACGTTGCTATTGGTTCATCCTTTTTTTTGTACCTACTTACCGAGCCTTTATAAGGGCTCTGCACGCTACGCGCGCTCTCTGTTCCTCTGTCCCAGTTCAGTTAATTTGCCGTTGTGACGTACTCGTTTTGACTCGAAAACACAGAATCCACGTGCTGGTCATTCAGCTTCCGAAGCCCCATTGTTTCAAGCTACAGCTAAGTACTCTCTGTTCTCTTCAGTTAATTTTGCTGTCGCAACGACCCTTTTTAACTCGAAACACAGAAAACCACGTGCTGCCCTCCAGCATACACAAAAGCTTCGAACTCAGTTTCAAGCTACAGCTAAGCAATCCTATTTAAAACGTATCTATCGCTTTCTTTTATTTTATTTCATTACTGTTGCTATTTATACTTTTAACTTGTAATTGCCAGTAACTTTGCTCTCGCTAGCAGTCATTTACTATTCACTTATTAGTTTATAGAAACGGATTAATTGCGTCACTTTTAAATTAATCTCAGGAATTCGGCTACCATGTGCTATTCCTTCTTTTTGCCTTAATTCTAATATCAGAATACAGCAACCACGGGCTGTTCTTTTTTACATTAATCTTAACCTCAGAAATCAGCAACCACGTGGCCAGTTTTTTCTTTTTTTCGGTTTTTTTATTATTACAATAAAGTTATCGTTACGTTTTGGATCTTTCTTTTTCTTATTAATCATTACAGCGACTCCAAGCGTCATACTCGTGTGTCCCGCTTTTCTTACTAAGTTGCATCAGGTTGAGCACCCACTGCGTCAGCACGCCACGCACACCTGATCGTAACAACCATATGTATACTAGTATAATATTTGCTACTATCTATGTTATTAACATTTGCCAATTGCGTTCACGATTGCCAATTGTGTTAATGCAACTTGCAAGTTCTGATAGGAATGGACATGAAACAAGTAAAGCACTGTTGATTCATAAAAAACGTACATATTTCGTTTGCGGATGTTCAAATCAGAGTAGATATACAAATTATAAAATGTAAACCAACAATGCTATTTGGATTTATGTATTAGGAAAGTTTTCCAAGGATTTATTGAAAATCTACACTGATAGTAACGTTTTTTCCCTCAGAGCAATATACAATTATAAATTTACATTATCGAAATGGTAGTTTTCAATAAAGTCCAATAAATATTTTTTTAAGTCAAAGAAAATTTTATCACTTGAAGTAGCGTAAAGAGTATTGCCAAGCAAAATTAAAATTTCCAGAAATTAGTTTTAGTAGTACGGAATGACCAATGGTTTTGTGTTGGGTTTATTAGACATTTTAATATCTTCCTGTTCAAGCAACTAAAAGTAATTACGAAAATCTGAATGTTGCTGTTAGAGTTGTTTTGAAACACAGAAATATGCTAAACAATCGGTAATTTTATTTAAGGACTGTTTTCTATCTGTGCATGCTTGTATTTGAAATTAAGATAAATACCAAAATTAAGTACTGTTTCAGTTTACAAATTACTTTACACTTCCTCTTTCTAATTTGTTACGTGTTCTATTAAAAGTTTGATTGAATCAAGAATGATAGCAATTAAGAGCTTCCGAAATGAGAAAAAAAGAGCGATGACTCAGATTGATAACTTACCCCAACGTAAAGCTGAACATTTGCATTGAATTTGCATATCGGGTAAACCTGCATTAGACAGGGTGAAAACTTATGCATCCGTTGTTGTGTGTTGTACTGTAAGTTGTACATCGCTTATTGGAAAGATAGCTAAAGTAAAAGAAAACACGTATTGACGAATCGATATGCAACCGATGCGATAACTACTTAAAAGTTATTGGTTTTAGAAAGTAAAGCATGCAATAAAAAAGTAATCATATCGATACTTTTCCAACATCTGCAACGTTTACACTTAAAACTTTCGGCAAGACGATAGAAAAGGTAATCAAAAAATTTGCCTATTTTAAAGCAATATTGCTTATGCCATCAAAGAAATATGTAGTTCTAATGAACCATCTGCATAATAATAATTGCGCTGATGTATTCAAAGAATATATTATATCACAAAACCTTTGAATTTCGAATAAAGTTGAAAATTTCTTCAAACCGAGGATTACTTTCTTAGATTTAAAGAAAGATGTACCCACAGAAAAATTAACTTTGAATGATTTTTTTTTCCTAATTTCCTAAAATATAACTTTAAATGGCGTGAAACGGGATTAGAACGTAGTGAGACAGCTTTTTTGAGTCTGTTGCCGTGTAATTGCGATCCTCTCATTTAGTTTCTTTATATTTCTTTTTATCTAGTTTTAATTATCACCAGTGCTTGGAGGCTTCCAGGATCTTCCGGTCAAGAGCATGTCTATTTCGTGATCCATATTTTTTAAGTATAGTAATTGCTTAGTTATTCAACGCTAAATTCTTCATAATTTTTTCCTGCTTGAAATTTCCTTTCATTTGTAGTCAGCCACAGTCTTTTATCTAAGGTGTTCACAACTTTGGTTCGTCAGGGCGTGGCTATTTCCGGGGAAGCGGAAAAACAGCGGCCATTGTAATATTACGCGACTTCATATACGTTACGCATATTTTGAGTTATTTTACCGCAAAGTTGTGGGTTTTTTCGCGGGAGGTATACTGCAAAATCGTTTGCATCTTCGGCTATCTGGACTGTCAGAAAAGTTAACGAAGAAAGTGCCTTTAGTGCAACTATGTTTATAGGAAGGGATTTAGTGGGTTGCGTCGGTTGCCATTTTCCTATTGAACGTGTCAAAAAGGGGTCGAAGTGGAATCTGTGGTTAGATTATTGTTTGAGACAACGCATCTCATAGGATCTGGATTAAGTGGGCGAGAACGCCTTAACCTCTTTTTAACACCGAGTCCGTCAGTACCCGTTCCCGCCTGCTCTATCGTTCGGGGCATATTACTTGGCTACGACACACATAACCAGGTCCGGAGTTAGCTTGTCCGAAAGGCAGTTTCGTGCCTATCATCGCATCCGCCAGGTCCATTCCCGCTTAATTTACCGCCCGTTTTGGATCATGTGCTACCAGCATCTTCCCGCTCACACGTCACCCTAGGTACTCCGACCTCCAACTCATCGCTAGACGAAAAGGGAAAAGCGCCCAATTTGAATTTTACGCCTTCACGTAACGTACCTTCTATTTATTCCCTTATTTAGTTCTGAAACTTTTAATCACGAAATAAAGTGCCCAAGCTCACGTGACAAAAACGGGTTAATTAAAGTTAATTTACTTTGGAATTTATAAACCAAATTAAGAACGCCGTATTTAAACCATGTAGAATCATTTTCTTTTTCTAACCGTAAATTCACAGGTATTGCCAGAATTGTGCTTTGTGTTGAACTATAGAAAAAGGCGCATAAATTCCATATTTGTAACATCTGTTTTGTTTGTTTTTTACGTTTCTTACGTTCCTTATCTTAGTTTCATTTTATTGTAAAATCACATTACTAGCCTCGTTGTTGGTTAAGTTAGAATAAGTTCAGTACAGTTTTAAACTAGAATTACCTTATTCTCGTGTATACGTACAGAACGTATGTACTGCTGTGGTCGGGCATCCGGGTTTTTGTAAATTTCAGTTTTTTCTTGTTCATTCCGTTAAGCGTTTGTCAATGTTGCAAGAAATTTCAAATTGTTTTATTTTTAAATAAGATTTAGTTAATGTTTTGGATTGTTTAATTTGTTTATATTAATTTCATTCTGTTGTACATTTTGCTTTCACTGGTATTGTATATATATTGTTTTGTTTTGCGAGTTCGTTGTTCGTCTGTTTGCGGACAGATCTTGGTGCGTTGCATCGCACGCATCGGAGATTTTTATACTTATACGATTGTTTAACCGAGTAAAGTTAGTTCCCTGATAGACTCGAAAGTAAGTAGATATATAAAGTTGTATTTCATTGCTGACATTTTGTGATTATTGATTTTAAGTTTTGAATTCACGTTTCTGATTTTATTTCGTTCATCACGGAACTCATTTAATAATAATTGGTATTGTATTTTTGTGTACACAATTTAGATATAAGATCTGTTATTATTTTTACGTGCAGGAAGATATTTTAAGTTTAAAGAGTTAATTTTTTTTGTTCGTTGTTAAGTTTTCTGATTTGTAATTATTTATTAATCACCTCGGGTTGGGTGAATAAAAGCATTGTGCTTGCTTTTATTTTTCATTTATTTAAATTACTTGAATTTTCCACGTTTAATTTAGTTGTTTAATATTGAGACCACGTGGATTGAATTGAAAAAAGAAAATTATTATCTTCCTGAACTTTTTGTTTTCTGTTGCAGTTTTGATTTAGACCAGGACCTTTTTGTCCAAGGTTTTTTTTTCTGCAAAGTTTGTAATTAATTTTTTTTTTAAAAAAATAAAATTATTGAATTTTTATGTCATTCAAAATACTGTTCTTTTATTTTTAATTAAACCTTTTAAAATTTTGTTTGAGTAATAAAAGAAAGTCAGATTTCATTCACCCACATTTTACTTTTCATGATAGTAACCCTGAGTTTAATTGTTCTTTTGCGCCTTATAAAAATTGTTATTATTTGAGCTAGCTAATTTAATTCTTTCATTTTTAAATTTCATTTGGGTTTTTTTTTTTGTTGGTACATTCAGTACACAGCAGTACGTACCTGTACGGACATGTTTCGAACGTCACGTATCCGAACTACACGTGTATCTAAAGTACGTGTTTTGTTAATTCACCTGAAATTCCTACCCAAGAGTTCCTTTCTTTTTCTACAAATCGCCGAACGTATATTCACGTACCGTACGTGAATTATAAAAGTACGTGTAGTCCGTGCTTTATTACGTGAATTATAAGGCGTCCGAACGTTCTGGTATACGGGTAGTTCAATTCAATAAGTGTATATCAGGTATATAAATATAATAAACGATGGTTCAGTGGTTAGACGTGACCTCTCCAGGTATCGAGGTCGACTGAAGATAATAACTTAATTAAAGTTAATTTACTTTGGAATTTATAAACCAAATTAAGAACGCCGTATTTAAACCATGTAGAATCATTTTCTTTTTCTAACCGTAAATTCACAGGTATTGCCAGAATTGTGCTTTGTGTTGAACTATAGAAAAAGGCGCATAAATTCCATATTTGTAACATCTGTTTTGTTTGTTTTTTACGTTTCTTACGTTCCTTATCTTAGTTTCATTTTATTGTAAAATCACATTACTAGCCTCGTTGTTGGTTAAGTTAGAATAAGTTCAGTACAGTTTTAAACTAGAATTACCTTATTCTCGTGTATACGTACAGAACGTATGTACTGCTGTGGTCGGGCATCCGGGTTTTTGTAAATTTCAGTTTTTTCTTGTTCATTCCGTTAAGCGTTTGTCAATGTTGCAAGAAATTTCAAATTGTTTTATTTTTAAATAAGATTTAGTTAATGTTTTGGATTGTTTAATTTGTTTATATTAATTTCATTCTGTTGTACATTTTGCTTTCACTGGTATTGTATATATATTGTTTTGTTTTGCGAGTTCGTTGTTCGTCTGTTTGCGGACAGATCTTGGTGCGTTGCATCGCACGCATCGGAGATTTTTATACTTATACGATTGTTTAACCGAGTAAAGTTAGTTCCCTGATAGACTCGAAAGTAAGTAGATATATAAAGTTGTATTTCATTGCTGACATTTTGTGATTATTGATTTTAAGTTTTGAATTCACGTTTCTGATTTTATTTCGTTCATCACGGAACTCATTTAATAATAATTGGTATTGTATTTTTGTGTACACAATTTAGATATAAGATCTGTTATTATTTTTACGTGCAGGAAGATATTTTAAGTTTAAAGAGTTAATTTTTTTTGTTCGTTGTTAAGTTTTCTGATTTGTAATTATTTATTAATCACCTCGGGTTGGGTGAATAAAAGCATTGTGCTTGCTTTTATTTTTCATTTATTTAAATTACTTGAATTTTCCACGTTTAATTTAGTTGTTTAATATTGAGACCACGTGGATTGAATTGAAAAAAGAAAATTATTATCTTCCTGAACTTTTTGTTTTCTGTTGCAGTTTTGATTTAGACCAGGACCTTTTTGTCCAAGGTTTTTTTTTCTGCAAAGTTTGTAATTAATTTTTTTTTTAAAAAAATAAAATTATTGAATTTTTATGTCATTCAAAATACTGTTCTTTTATTTTTAATTAAACCTTTTAAAATTTTGTTTGAGTAATAAAAGAAAGTCAGATTTCATTCACCCACATTTTACTTTTCATGATAGTAACCCTGAGTTTAATTGTTCTTTTGCGCCTTATAAAAATTGTTATTATTTGAGCTAGCTAATTTAATTCTTTCATTTTTAAATTTCATTTGGGTTTTTTTTTTTGTTGGTACATTCAGTACACAGCAGTACGTACCTGTACGGACATGTTTCGAACGTCACGTATCCGAACTACACGTGTATCTAAAGTACGTGTTTTGTTAATTCACCTGAAATTCCTACCCAAGAGTTCCTTTCTTTTTCTACAAATCGCCGAACGTATATTCACGTACCGTACGTGAATTATAAAAGTACGTGTAGTCCGTGCTTTATTACGTGAATTATAAGGCGTCCGAACGTTCTGGTATACGGGTAGTTCAATTCAATAAGTGTATATCAGGTATATAAATATAATAAACGATGGTTCAGTGGTTAGACGTGACCTCTCCAGGTATCGAGGTCGACTGAAGATAATAACTTATCATTTGATTGGTTTGCGGTGTACCCAAAACACTGTGGAGGGGTAACTTTCGTGTACCTGTGTACTGTAGTGTCATCTTACAATTGGGGCGTAGCATATCTGTGGAGTAAATGCTATTTAATAGATGACGCTGAACGTATAAAATGTTAATAAAACAGTGTTGAATTAATTTAAAAATTTACTAAAAATTATAAAGAATTATCTACAAGTTTCGTAGCAATATATATATATATATATATATATGTATGATGTACGCATAGAGATCATCCCACTACACATATGTATCTACTGCTAAAAAAAAACTTGCAAGAAAAATTCGTTGTTCGTTTATACATTTTTTTAAAAAAAAGTGAGAGACTTATTTATTTTGCAGCGGCTTTCAAAACAGCGGTCTAAACAACACACTATTTGAATTATTATTGGTTTCTCTCCGTCTGTAGGTACTATAGGTAAAGGTTTAAATTAGTAAAGTGATTAACTAATACTGTATTAAAAACACATTTGAAACCAGGAATTCAAGTTTTTAGTTAATTTTAGTCTTTTTTCTTGATTATTAACGGCAGTAAAAAAAACTATATCTTAACTTTGGCATGATATGCCATCACCACCAAAAGACTCAAAATTAAACAGAGAAATACTGAAATAGGACGATATCGTGTAACATCGCGCTCCAATTATAACTATGTATTACATATCTGTCTGTATGTACCCACAATAACGTTTTCGGTAACAGTACCGTAAGTATCGAATGCAACTAAAGTACCGAAACTAACGAAAATACAGAAAGTGTCGAATGTAACTAAAGTAACGTAAGTATCGAATGCAACAAAAGTACCGAAAGTATTGAATGTATGTAAAGTAATGAAGGTACCGAAAGTAACGAAATACCGGGTAGTGTCGAGGTCCGATTGTAACTATTACCGATACAGAAACTTTTTTGACAGCACTATTAAAGTGCTTTTAGTAGTAGTGCGATTAGATGCATGTAATGAAAAGTAACGAACTTTTATACTGCTAATCGTAATGCATATTTCTATCGCAGGGCACTATTTGGCTTTGTAAATGTTAGGTATATGGCGTCGAAATATTCATTCAACATCTCTAGTGATTTGGTAATGCATATACCGTTAAAGCTAATCTGTTTCTCTAGTTGTATATCAACAAATTAGCTCTTATTACTGAAAATAACATGTCAGATATATATAATGGGATTTCATTTCCTCTTTTTTATTAGATTACACATCCTCGTAATACCAAGATGGTTTTATATTGCAGTTTCTTATACTTTTTATTATTAATGTTAATTATAATTGTTGTAGGCAAAATATTTCGAATATTTTATTAGAAAGAGTGGTCTTTTAGTCGTGTTTTACACATGTATCTAGTTGGAGGTCAATATAACCTTTAAACATATTTTGTATACCGTACGAATGAAATAAAATGCAGAAATAGCGAATTGCAAATTCTATTTCAGAATATTATGGGATATTCCCTCAAATGGAAAAGCGCGGTGAACGGGTCGGTGATCTTTGTTACGCTTATAAAATTTCACAGCATCAGAATATTTCCTAGAGCTTTATTTGTGGCCAAACTCCCCGCTCATCTGCATGTCTTTGAGTCAAAACCCTTTGGTTTTTGCTTCGGTTGAATTACTAGGGAGCTTCTGAATTAATACCAGGCAACGCTAGAGCCGTTATCTCTGCCATTCCTTGCCTTTAACGCAATACCAGCAGCTGTTCTCATTTGGCCGCAACTTTGATTGACTCATTTGAATATTGCGCGAGATTCAAGCGTTAGAATTTCGTGGTATACCGTATTTTACGCATCTTCTCTAAAGCTCTTACATTATTTTTTAAATCTATTTCCAGAATTTGAGTAATTCGGAAGCGTGGAATACTTATAATTAAGATGAACCTAGATACAAGTTTGCTAGATTAATAAAAACTGAGTTGATTTAGCTTTGCATTTTGCATTCTTTATTGTATTGTAAATTAACTACGCAGTGAATTAATAACAAATGATTAAAGTCATTTTTTTCAAGTTTTAGTGTTAATTTTTAATCATTGATATTTATTTCTTCGTACCTATGTAATATCACCAATCTATTTTGTTTTAAAGTTTGTTTGGCATATGTCCGCGAAATTATAAACTAACAATCTCACGACCTATAAATCGCAGATCCTGATGAAACTTTGTCAGTTTGTAGACTCTATGAAGTGTTACCCAAGGCCACTCTCTATTACGGCGGAACTTTAGAGGGTATAATTTGACTTTGAAATTTATCCGAAATTTGGCTTATCTAAAATAACTTTTAAATAGTAAAAGATACTACTAGAAAAAGAGGTTTCAATGGCGGACTTGCACCGTTTAGGCAGGCCTTTCGACTGGTGTACCTATTTATATACATGCTGTTACAATGGGCACAGAACGCCATTGTAATGTGCCGTTCCATGGGAAACGTGTGAAGATTTGAGTTTATTTTGAATTAATCATTAATTCTGTTCTTTTGATTAATTTTACCAACGGCGGTAGCATGTTACCGCATGTTATTTTATTCCGTTAAGTTTTTATTTGTTCACTCTCGTTTGCGACGAGCGCAGGCTCAACTCTCACCATCGCGACCGTGTGAGGGAGAACCGCAAGTGTATTTAAGCCGCGCGCTTAGTACAAGTAGAGAGAGAGAGAGTTCCTAGGTACCTCCCAGTCTGCTTTGGCTGATGTGTCAGTAAAGCTTCTGATACACGCCGAACTTCTTGTTCCCGGTCTGACTGCAGCGCTGGCAGAACTTTCTACTGTAACACAGGCATATTCCCCGTCCGCTCTGGCTGACGTGTCGGCCAAGTTTCTGATACACGCCTAGCTTCTTATTCCCGGTCTGATTGTAGCGCTGGCCGTTGCGCTGGCACAGTTTTTGATGTTCCCAGGGTTTTATTTACAATCATTCCCGTACCGCAAAGTTTAGCGCCGTCACAGATGTCTAACCTGACATAGCCTGTAAAAACCGTCCTTTTTTTCCGTTTTTTTTTCGACCGACCCTATACAGATTGTCGTTTTATGTTGTTAACCGACACAAAGCCATTAGATTCCGCGTTTGGATTTCGAAAGCTTTACTGAAGCCCCGCGAATGTTTTAATGTGTGTCACTGTACTTATTTATGTATGCTGGCGACTGTACATGCATGTTTTGGTACTTCCCTTTTTTTCTGCTGTATATATTCTGTCTTTCACACCTGTTATATAGAAATAAACGTTTGATCTATGATACACTTTCGCTGTTTCGTTGTGCAATCACTCTAGAACCCCGAAAAACCCGCACTCAGATTCATAGCTACTACTTTGGGGTTAAAATTTTATTGTAACAGCGTGATTAAAACGCAACGGCGTTTAAACCGCCACGAGGTATTAATTCACCGTTTCACAACTAGCCGCACTATCAGCGCCTTAAAAGCAAGCAAGTAAATATCAGTATACTAAACCGAATGTTACAGAAAATTTAACTCTGCACCGAACAATGTAAAAACATACAGGATCCTTTATTTGAAAAAGGAAAGTTTTACCACAATAAAAATTCTTTGATACGTAGTTGAAGGGAAGTATAGGAAATCCTAGTATTCGTTATAGAATTTTGTGCTGAATTCAAATATGTAATAATATGCAGGGTCTTCGATTATAAAATAACGTAGCTCATGGCGACTTCCGGCTAAGTGAAAATGCAAAAAACTTAAAAATATTTTAGAAAGAAAGTACCAAACTATTGCAAATCCAAAATTTTAAGGCTGAAGAGTTACGTTAAGCTCCGAAACTTCTAACTAGCCATTTCCATGAAAAACCCCATGTTACTTTTGCGATAAGTGTGGCCAAATAAAACAAGAATTCTAGAAAATATTACTTTTGTGCTGTAGAATGATGAACAAATTTGCTATAATACAGTGTCAGATGATCAACAAACATTTTCAATTGCTGATATTAAACCTTCTATATATTTGTATTATAGAGTATACACATAGAGTTACCGTGTACAAATAATTTTCTTTCTAGGTATTACACTTTCTTTGTGCAGTGGTCATAATTGCAAATAATTATCAAAAAAATTTTCACTTCATCATTCGCAATTTATTATATTTACTATTTGTAAAATATTGTAAAGCATTGCATCATATTTTGTAGAAGATTGTGCTAAAATTCTTGCTGTTTTTGTAACTGTGGTATAAGAAACTACAGTGAGTTATTGTAAAATATCGTACAATGCTAGAAATTGTTACAACGATTTCTGTGAAACAGGGAAGTGAAGATTTTAGTATATGGATTTTGCTCTGTGTGCAGGAGGATTTGTTATTTTCTCTCTAATCTTGTATACCTACATAGTTACATATTACATCTGCTTACATTTTTAAGATGTTGTATTTCCAATTTTCCTGACGGTGTTACCTGTAGAAATAGATTTTCTTGAAAATTATACAGCATTAATTTTATTTCATCTCATTATTCATGCGGTTTCTAGTTATGTGCAGTAAGCAAAATAACGTGACGGTTGCTAGCACCTGATCAAATAAACACAACAATAGTAAATTTGTTATATCTGTTGTTATAACTTTCTTCACTACATTAGATGCAATTTATTATATTCACTATTTGTGAAATATTGTAAAATATTTCAATCTTGCAGAAGATTGTCACACAATATTTTTCAACAGTTTTATTGCTCTTTTTATAACCCTGGTGTAGGAAAATGCAACGACGTTGTTCTAAAATTTTGCACAATAGTAGGAATTCTTACTATAATTTCCATCAAACAGTGAAGTGTAAATACTACAATATGGATTTTTCTCTTGTACTTTCCAGAAAAACTAGATAGGATAAGTGCTTCATATTTATAGGCATTTGTAGCAAAATTTCTGTGTAAAAATATTCGAATGTTTCGTTTCAAGCGTTTGAGCTAAGTTAAAACTTTACTTTCCTCAGGCGTATACGTATGTATACGTTTAGGCAGGGTTCAGAACTGAAAAAGAATGACGTAAGATATTACAAGCGTGTGCTCAAGGCGTTAGGTATTTGTTTGCTAAATACCACTTTGCATTGGACAAACATCGTCACGTGTTTCAACATCAACAAGAATTTACATATAACAATTAAAGTCGCTTTAGCGTCCATCTATCAAAACCGATCACCCTCGCTGACGTCCCACTGAACGGCCCCAGCTAGCATTAAGCAAGAGGGTGAGTAGCACCACATCAGTACCTCTTTTATTGTACTTTTCCTCCGCATCCGTATCTAATACAGTACAACCGTAGCCACTGCATTATTTTTAACCCCACGGATAAATTGTATTGTTTATCCTTCATTTCACCCCGCTAAATGGACGTTCAAAGCCGTTTGTAACCAGTAAGAGGGGACGAAGGGCAATTGTTATATATAATAAAAAGTGTGTAGAGAAATACAGTTTCCGTTATTGTTTAGTTTTGCTGCAAAAATGTCATTAGAAAAGCACAGAGAGTATTTTGCTAATAATCAAAAACATGTAGTTACTTCCTTGGTTTTATCATGAAATGAAATTCAGATATTTTTGAAGTTTAAACAGAGGTTTTTACTTATGCAAATTTTACTTATCTATGTGTAGACAGAATATTTCAGCTCTTAATGCGTACACGGAGGAAACTAGTTAATAAAAGCAGTGACAGCAAGCTTAGAAACTATTTTTCTAATAAATAATAATATATTGTTGTGATATTTTAATGTTTGAATGTGCTGAAGGTGTGATAAATTTAAAACATAAAAAAGAAAGTTTGATTTTTATTGTGAAGGCAATGCGATATTAATAACTGTTTTTTTTCATTTTTTTTTTAAGTTTCATATGTAAACAATTTATGTCACAAAATTTATATACTCCGTGACATTAGAAATGTTACACCCAGAAGGAGTAATTCCTAAAAAAAATTGATTGTTTAGCAATGCGGTAATCTTAATGAAGAATGAAATTTTATTTACGTGTATCCAATTTTTTGCGAAAAAAAATGTTATCTTTTTTGCGAAGATACTGGTTTATGAGAGTGGACTAGTACAGTTAGTTATTGCCCCTCGGTCTACTAGTGGTAAGCGTAACAGAATGCCTCTAGTTCGAAGACGTAAAAATTATCATTATGTTAGCTACTTTGACAAGCGTAGAATTGTTGCCTATCGAGATGTTGGTTTGTCCTATCGCAAAATTGGCCGCCGTGTTAATCGTACTGCAATGACGACAATGCGTGTGTGTCGTTTGTGGATAGAAGTTGGTAGAAGCACACGAAGAAGGGCAACTGGTCAACTGAGGCGTACCACAGAGTGTCAAGAGATGCACTTGAGCAACTAACTCTACGCCCCCTTTGCTGCTACGCATGAAATTGCTGACCAATGGTTTGGACAAGAAGGTTGCTGTTACTATGCATACATATCGCCGCATTTGAGCCTTTGGACTTTTTTCATAGTGTCCACGATTAGTGCTTCCTCTGACTGCGGACCACAGTCGTCAACGTTTTAACTGGTGCAGAGAACGGCAGCATTGGGAGACAGAATGGCATAATGTCGTCTTCAGCGACGTATTGTGATTTTGTCTAGGTACGCACGATAGCCGCAGGTTTTTCAGTTTGCTGCTGAGAGGTATGTACACAGGACTGTTGAAGGAGTAATGGTTTGGGGGCTATTGCCCATAGTAGTCGATCACCACTTGTCTTTATTCGAGGCAGTATGACAGCCGCGCGTTATGTTGATTATGTCCTACAAACCACTTTATTGCCTTATCTAGATGACCGTCCACACGTTTTTTTTCAGCAAGACAATGTACGTTCCCATATTGCCCTTCGAACTATGTACTTTCTCCAAGAAGCAGGCGTGAATGTTTTGCCGTGGTTACCCCGCTCACCGCATTTAAATCATATCGAACATGTGTAGGATATGATGGGGATGAGACTGTCCACTTTGCGCCATCCTCCACAGACTATGGCATAGTTAATCCACGAAGTTCAACTTGCTTGGAACGAGGTGCGACAAGCAGACATCGACCATTTGATTCTGTCGATGCCCAGACGTGTACAGGGAGTGTACTCAGCTACGGGGTCGCCAAACACATTATTATTTTTTTTTGGATTGCATGTTAATAAAATTTCTTGCAAATGTTATCGTTTCATTCTTGATGTATGACTACCACATGGCCAAACAATCAAGTTGAAGATATTATTCCTTCTGGGTGTAACACTTCTAATGTCACGGAGTATATAATGCCCAAAGCGTTGAGGATTAAAATTATATGAAATCAGACTCTTGTTTTATCTAAAATACAATGAATTAATTTTTCAGGGTTTAAATCTTTATCGGCTACCGAAAGTACAAACTTACTACACCCATTCGAGGATAAAAAGCGCCACTTTTCCGAATTGAACCAAGAATTAAACTGTCAACGCGTCACTTCCGTTACTTTACCTTCCATGAAGGGTAAAGTACATACCGAATTGAACTGGCAAAACGTCACTTTCGCTTTTTGATCTTATTCTTCTGTGAAGATTTTTCTGCATTCGGTTGTCAAAATAGTGGTCAAACAATCTGTTATTCAAATATGAGTCATCTGTATTCTGAATACTACAAATGCAAGTAAATTGATTTGATTTGGTAGTCCAAAAAATATGTTTTGCGCCTCCGCCTGTCCAGAAACACTGATTTTGAATTACTTTAAATCGTTTGGAAACATACCATTCTCCGGCCTAGGTCGGCAAAAAGATTACTAAAGATTGGCATCTCTATGTTTGAGTTACTGACATTTTGACATTCGATGACCGATGACAGAATTTTCGTTATAGAATTTTTTAATTAATTCATATTCTTTCCAATTAAATTTTCGGACTATTTTACAGGTAACAAATTGTTAATAACTTGTTACACAATCTCTGTAATATGAGCTGGGATTTCCATTGCCCTTATTATTGATGAATATGTATCAAAATTAGGAAGAAAATTAAAACGTCAAAATACTAGGGTATCTTAATCCTGATTTCAAATTCAAAACCATATCTACACAAAATTGAGATACAAATCCCCAGCACTGCTACTTATAGGTTCCTTTTTTCTATATGTATTACAGTAAATTTTAAATTCAATTCAATAGTATTACAATTTACTAATAAACATGCACACGTGTTTCACTAGAAGGAATCTATGAAAAATATGTAATTTTGCAGTCGAAAATATGACTTCTTTGATTCTAAAGAAAAGTATATTGTATTAAAATTCTCCTTCATTTAGTCAAGGAAATACCGGCCACAAAATATATTTCTTTAACTTAAGAAATCCTTTTTATGTGTGTACCCTAGCTCAAGAGGTACCCTAAACAAATAACAGAGAAAGTTTCATTTTATTTCGATTACGGTGAACCATTTAGTAACCAATGCTAAACAAAGTTAAATAAGACAAAATTTATAACATTTGTACAAGGATATTGGAGAAAGATAAAAAGCTTAATAAAGTAAGTTAAAAGGTACGTAAGGGTATTCATATTCGCCCATATTTAACTTTGAATATTATGTTATATCTTACGTAACACTGCATTAAAACCCCCTTTATTAATAAAAAAATACGAATAATAAGTCGATAGAAAGAGATGTTTCCTTCTTGTTCTATCGCGGTTAGCTGACATCTGGTGCGCGTATTCATTATAAAACGCAATATCCGTCCAGATTTCGGATATTTCCGTATTTTTCTTTGCGTTCTTGCATAATCCACCTTGGTTTCATCTCCCTCGGCCTTGTCGCGTGGTCGACTCGTTTCATCTTCACAACAATTTTCCAGCCATACTGCGCGGTGGTACGGATTTTAATAATGGTTTCTTAATTAAGTTGGAGATGTTTTTAATTGCGGTATACCAAGACCTCGTTATTTCTAAATCCTCTGAATGGCTTTCATTAAAGTCGACACCTCGTAAAACACAAATATTAGATTTAAAGCCGTGAAATTTCATCGGAACAGGGACGCAATGCCAAAAGTTAAAGCACATAAGTTTAAGCGATGATTGTTATAAGTATGTGCATGTTATATTATGCGAAATACATAAAAATGTATTATTTAACATATTAAGCAAGATGGATTGTTAATACCAACTTAAAAAATCTGTTTTACAAAGTTGCAATTACAATCGTAGCTGACTTATTGTATGTATATCAAATATATTATTATCTATAGTGTCCCAGGGGATTGGTGTAATGTATTTTGATATTGAAATAATAACAGAAATGTTCGTATTCCAATCCTTTTTATTTTTAAATATCTTTTATTGCGACATGTTTCGGCCAGAAGATGGTCTAATAGACCGATACATGTCGCAATAAAAGATATTTAAAAATACAAAGGATTGGAATACGAACAATTCTGTTATTATTTCAATATCAAAATATATTATTGTTATTTTTAGCTATATCCGCAGTTGTTGTGTTAATATTGCTTCTCTTACTATGTACACAACTGACTTCTTTTTGTGACAATGTGCGGATTTATTAAAAAATAAAAGTCATTGTAAGAATTTCTTCGCTAAGAGTTGGAAAAAATATGGATATATTTATTGCGTGGCGTGCAGGAGTTTAAATCAATGCAAGTCTTCAAAACATTTTATATATCTTGACGTTTCGTTAATGTATACATTAACTTTATCAATCCTTTTGTGTTATATGTTCTAATGTATTTTTAATTATTACTGAAAATGGAGTTATTTTATTAAAATATTACCTTAAATATTGTATTCTTTGTTTAACTTAATTATACTATCAGATTTACTATAAGAACTTAAATAAACAGTCTATTCATTTCATATTGCCAGCTATCTAAACACCTTTCTGTTTCTGTTCCATATTTTCTAAACAAATACGATTTTATTCAGGATTGTGCAGCCAAAAGCCGTCCAAATTGAGAATTCGTGCGATAGTTTTCTTTGATGTGTGGTAGCTTTAGACCGCATTCTTTGCCTTCGACCCATACAAAAGTATGGGTCGAGAAGCAACGCAAGGCTTTGCATTGCATTGCATCCAAATTAGAACGTCCGTGCGTATTCGAGCTGTCTCGAAGTACCTATATTGTACAATTAAATGCATGTTTATGTAGATCTGGACGCACCTTTATAGTCATCCTATCCTTTTGATATTTCTTTCCAAAATGGAATAATTCGCTTCGTTATGTTGATAAATTACATACTACGTTTTTACATTTGTAATGGCAAACACGTATAAAATTGAAACACAAAACTGAACTGTATCGGTATCAAAATTTTAATTTCAATTCATTTTAACTCAAGTGTTACATAAATGATAAACAATGTCACTCATATTTAGGAAAGAGTAAAAAAAATATTACTTAGAACTTTGGTATGTAGCCTACTTTAGTGATTTAATTGGTTGTGCATATCAAGAATTACATTTTAAACCGACTGCGTTTGAGAAAAGTTTCATATATCTTATTTATAAAAATTTTCGCTATTAATTAATTATTCGCGAAAAAACACTTGTATCAAAATTTATACTTATCGAAAACAAAAAAAAATCTGAATAATAAATTTAATTTTAGTTAGTATTAGTAGTTGCAGTTATTGGCCATAATTTTCACATATTTTCCTTAATACAAAGATTTACATTTATGCTTAGACAGTTATCCTTTATAAATGGCCAGTATTTGGACGACAATTACGATAGCGTATTCGGGATTTAAAGTGGAGGTTCGATAAGTCTTAGCGTGTCAGGTTAATTGTGGGGCTTAGGTAAGAAGCAGGGAGTACAATAGTAACAGCGTCTCCGTGGGGATACCAACAATGCGGCGCATTGCTTAACTTAGAAGCTAATAAAATTGCCAGCGACACAGAGCACTTAATGCCAATGAATACTGGATAAAACAATCCCATTACCGAGGATGTTTACACAGCGAAGAAAAGACCCCCCATAGTACAGCGAAGACGGTTTTGGATGAAGGAGATGATTTACGTTTTTTTTTTCTTTTTCTGATATAAGTTAGATTTAATTTAGCAATAGCATCTTAATGTTTCTTTTCAAATATGTGAACCTACAATAAAAAACTAACTAATGCAAGATTCTATCTGTTTCTTATCTTGTTTACAATACTGTACATTGAAATCTATAAACATCGTAATAACCTTAGTGATAGTCCGGAACAACTGATATCTAACTGCACTGCTATCACAGAAACTCGTGCCAACCATTTTGGTAAAGATGTCATAGACGAGGGAGGAATACCTTCTCTGAAATCAACATAGCTATGGCAATTTATTAAAGACCTCAGACTGGATCGGGAGCTATACGTGCTGGCAAACCCTGGCAGCTTATAACTGTTGTAAGGGGGCACAATAGATCAATAGGTCACAGTATATGGTTACCCTAATTAGATCTAATCTAATCTAATCTAACCTTAACTATAACGATGAATATCTCCTGCACAACACCTGAAAATGAATCCTAACCTTAACTATGACGACGAATATCTCTTGCAAAACACCTGAAAATCAATCCTAAACCAGAGGTTTAATCAACAATTCGACGATTTGGAAAGGCGGTTTTAAATTATGTGCGGACTATCTATTTTATGTTCAATTTAGAATTTGCATCTTTATTTTTTTTAGCTGCAAATAAGTCGCATACTTCTTGAAGAGAGTTATCAGCGTAATATCAACTCATCATCTCAGCTCTCTCCTCCATAGTATAACGAGTATGTCGTAAAATGTTTGAAGTTTCGTCTCAACAACCTCGCTTCCCATGCCAGGTATGATCAAGAGACCAAAGACCGACTGCACGTATTTGTTTTTGGTAATACACTTCACCTATCCCTACTACATCGCTGTTAGGTACTGTGGGGAAAGGTAGGAGAGTAGATGCCTCCCCGTAAATGTACAATTCGAAGCATTATAAAAATTAATACCAGATGTTGTAGAACCAGATATTGAATACCATATAACTATATCTGCATTAATCAAATACAATTATTGAAAAGTAATAATATTTAAATTCATTAATTCAGATTGATTCATGGGGTTGAATTAATGTTTATTTCCAGCTTATTACCAATATATAAAATCAATTTTAAGGATTTACTTAACAGTACTTGCGTCTATGGACGCTTCCTAAAATTCAAGATTTGTTCATTTCGTTTGATATTTTTTTTAATCTTGGCGAATATTAATTATAACAAATTTAATTAAATAATGTACTTATAAATATATTTTTTGTAGAATTTCACTGATAAAGACAGAAAGTAACTGTCGAAACGGTTGATTTTTTATAAATAAATTTAGAAACATCAAAAAAACGTTATAATCTCCACGAGACATTGGAGTTATGATTTAAAATAGAAAAAGGCTACTAAAAATACAACTATAATTATTGATAAATGATAGTATCTGTGATGTCATGTTTTCTTGCACGATTTTATCTACAACATTTCAATCATCCATGCCGATGTTAAATACCTTTTATGTGAAATATATTGGCTATATTCGAAAGTTATAACAAATCTAGTATAAGTCATTGTAATTTAAAGGAAAATATATATATTTTTTTAACTCCCTTTGTTCAGCAATCTGCCCGAGGGCAATAAGCTTTTGCTTTGATATAAATGACATGAATAGAATGGCTGCAGTGATCCACTCTGCTTAACCTAAAGTTTTTTTACGTTCTTAATATAAATAATAAATACATTGGCTAAAGAAATCTATTAAGTAGGTCTTTAGGTGTAAACTTTTTCAATCGTCGCACTTCGTCACTCTGCACAAACAGTTGATTGGCTAATGTGTTTGGGTGAACTAACACTCTTTCTTGATACTTAATGCTGCACTGGGTGATTACCTCCTTGACCGGGGCTAGTGGCACAGTATATACGTAAGCAGTAGTTTCACTTCGCCGAAATGATGGGTTTCAACCGTAACTCGCGCACATAACTGGGCAGTGTCGCATCGGTGGGTGAAATTGTAATTAAAATTACTGGATTTTGTTTACAAACAAAAATCTAACCTTAAAAACTTCAAACTATTTCAAAGCTATTTGAATTCTGTTCATTCTGTTCTTAGGAGCTCTATTCATCTTGTGTTGTGTGCAGTATAATATTCTGGAATATTCCGTAATTGTTTTAAAAGCTTATCGTACTGCATATATCTATATTGTATATCTATCTATCATATTTTCTTATATCCAGGTATACTTATCAGTATTCTTTCGTATATTTAGTTACTTTAATAGTAGTGTTTAAAGTATTTTGCTTAGTCTTTAGTTAATTGTTTCTAATATATAGTTTTATTTGTTTTGTAGGGTATATAGTTGTTTTCTTCTTTATTTAATTAATTTAGCGTTATAGGTATTTAATAGATTATAAACTCAGATGCTTAGTATAAAACGCTGTGTATCGAACTGTACTAGGAAGTATCACAAAGACAATAAAGAATTCCATTTTTTTCAATTATCTGCAGATGAAGTAATGTAAGTTACTAAGTTTTGTTACAATTCGTCAGCTTCTTTGTTCCTTATGACGCATGTTTATTATATACGTAATTGGTCTTACCCGTAATTGCAATTCTTTTCGCTTATGATAATTGTAAATGTAAAAATGTTATAGTCGTAATAAATGGATTGCACAAATTGGAGGGCATGCTGTTCTACAACCAAAAGCAAAAGTATGTGATATACATTTTGACTTGTGCTGTTTTAAGAACATGTAGAGGAATAGAATCGAAAAAGATACGATTCCGACTCTATTTCTAACAGGTAATGTATTATTGTCATTCGTTGTATGTGGTTTATAATAACAATATAAATACTTTGTAGCAGATGCTTTTATAGCACCATGTGCGCAAAGCCCAGATGGGGCTACGGAAGCAACATTAGATGTTACACAGCCTTTAAATTTATTTAAAATTCAATTACAATTGGTTAAACGATCTCAGTATGGTTATAAATATAGAAATGAATTTAAGCAATTTGCTTTAAATATATTTTTTGTTGGCCCTAAAGTCTACCGTTTTTTAAGTAAAACTCTACATCTCCATCAAAATCAACTTTATGCAGAATAACAAATAAATGGGATATTGCACCAGGAATTAGTGATTTTGCTTTCGGGGTTATATCGGCCAAAGTGGAGACAGTGAGAGAAGAATAAAAAAATTGTGTAACGTTGATATAACAAAAACTTAACTAAATTTTATTAATGAGTGTAACAATTAAATCAATTTTGGGGTTGTGGCAAATCGTAAGTAAAAATGTTAGCTAAATGTGTACAAGACGATTGAATCAAGATGCGTTAGAAAATTTTTTTGGTACTGTACGGTAACAGTCGGGGAACTGTATAAATCCAACTCCAATCCAGTTTTCTAGGGCTTTTATTTTGCTTAAATTATTTTCAATTCGCTGATAATGCAAACTGCATTGAAGATTTAGATAGTGTATTAATCAATATACAACCTAGTGAAGTTAAGCGTTTAGATATTTTATTTCCACCAGATAATATTTTTCAAAGAGCATTATCCATTGATAGCAATGATTACCAAAACCTCAACCTGCCTGAGGAGAATGCATTAACTTATGTTGCTGGTTACTTGTTTAAAAAAATGTTTAGAGAAACATTCATGCGATTTGTGTAAAACATAGTCTAAAGAAAATGTTAACTTAAATGAAACAAGTGTTTAGTTATTTTAAAAGTTATGCTATTTTTATTCTGGACTGGTGACACAAGTTTTATTTCTTTTATTACATTTGATTTTTTTATATGCTTGTAATCCTGCAGCTACTTTTTTTTATTGTATAAAAATGGGTTTTGTTTGAAATTTTTGTTTTACTTGTACATGTCTTTTTATTCACTTGGCTTAGGTAGTTTTTAATATTGCCTGTAGTTGTTAAGTTAAATAGTTCAGGGTATTACCCCTAAAATTAGAGATTGTAATCACTGCCTTACTGTTACTGTTACTGTATGTAAGCACCGAAAGAGATAACAGGACAATCACTTTTTCCAGCAACCATTACTTGTCTTCTGACTGACTAATAAGCATGAACATTTTACAGATATATTTTGTAGTATAGATATTGTTCGCACTAATCTAATATACCAATTTGTTTTACTGTATCGTTTGTAAGAAAAGCATCAGCAATAAATCTTTTGTTTTCAATATGTTGTTTCCTTATTTCCAATTCACATCCCTGATCATAAGTAGTGATGGGGCAATCAGATCCAAAAAGTATCCGATAAGCTTAAACGGATATGTAGTCACTACGCTCGGTTCATACAGGTACCGACTATCTTTAGTCGATAAGGAAAAAGATTCGTTAAGCAAAAGGTAGTCCATAAGGAAAAAGATTCGTTAAGAAAAATGTAGTCGATAAGGAAAAAGATTCGTTAAGCAAAATATAGGCGAACCGATCCACATCCTTGAAAATAGTACCTGCATACATACATATGTATGTATATAGATAGCGAGGCGGGCTTCGGCGTTTTTCTTTTTTCTTGTTTTTTGCGTTTTCTTTTAATAATAACAGCTGTACAATATTTGTATATAATTGTATTATTGCATACCTTAATTTTGCTTATTGTTAATTATATCTAACTCGGGGATTATTGCTATTCGCATGTGTTTATCGCATTATTCAAAGAATGCAATATTTACTTTCGTTAATTGTAAAATGTAAGAACTCTTAAGAATTGGGAAAGATACTCTACCTCGAAACTAATATTCATAACGTCGTATATTTTAAGTTAACCGTCTTAGTAAGAAGTAGTTATGAGTTAAAATGTATTACTTAACTCTTAAAATCAAACAATTTTTAAATATCGTGTATCCTACGTGGTAGAGTAATCCTATCATACTTGTGTTTTTTGTGCTTAGTTTTTGTGTTCTCTGTTTATAACTGCTGCCACGATATGTATGTAGGTACTATTCTCAAGGATGTTTTGCTTAACGAATCTTTTTCCTTATCGACTACATTTTGCTTAACGAATCCTTTTCCTTATCAACTACATATTGCTTAACAAATCTTTTTCCTTATCGACTAAAAATAGTCGGTACCTGTATGAACTGAGCATAGTGACTACATATCCGTTTAAGCTTATCGCATACTTTTTGGATCTGATTGCCCCATCACTAATCATAAGTAACAATTACTTCAATAACTTGTATCTCATATTTACGATAACTGTCCATCATAAAGCAATAGAATACTTCTGAAAACTAGTGACGATTGTTCAAAATTTTCAAGTATCTTCTTTTATGCTATGTAATTACATCTACATAAATTAAAATAATTGTGAGCAAAATAAAGACCTCCTGAAATAACGGTTTTACTTCTTTAAATTAAATATAGAAACGTGTGATTTATTTACAGGAAATATGATCAGATCGTTCCTAGAAAAAGTACAAATATATTCCTTTTCACTAAATTTTCTATCCCGATTCTATTAAATTAAAATACTTTCAAATATAAACTTAGATGAGGCAAACAGATATATAACTGTACTAAATTGATTCATTAATTAGTTTTTTTATCTTGCGGATAAAAAACATCTTTCGATGTTCGTTGAAAGGATTAGTATGTAATAAATTACCAGACAGAATCTGAAAAAAACATGCAAATTTGGGAGTATAGGCAGATATGGGCACACGTAGGTATATACCTGAGCTGAGAGATTTTTGTACATATCAATTTGCAGGAAATAATAACTTATCTCTGGACACTGACGAGGTTATAAAAGAAATCAAGAAATGATTTTAAAGGTTAAATAGTAATTCACCAAACCTATCTACCTTTCCATAGCACTTGCGAACATTTAGATTTTAGAATATTTCTAAATACTTCTACTTCTTACCAAGAACCATTCAATATTCTACAAACAAGAAAATATTACCTCATGAATAGAAATAGATTATTTGATGTGTATATTGTATATATTTTTGTATTTTGCACTTATTCTCTGGATATGCTCTTTACATGAACATTTTGGGCTCTACAACGCCACAACTACAATTTTTAATATACGCATAATATTGTCAATTATGATTTTCTTTTGTATTTTTCTATCAACATCGATAATATATAGTATATAAACTATTACAGCTTTGCTTGCTCCCTGAAATAATTTCTTTTTGTGCACCCTCGACGCAATCTTGTATCAATTCGATTTTGTATACGTAGATAACTTAACCTTTAATTTTAATGTTTTCAATTATCAATCTTGACAGTTCACGGACGCTCAATTACTAGTTGTGAGAAACGCCACCAGGGCAACTATGCGCAGTTCTCTGCGCGAGGTACAACTGAAAGACAAAAGATCAAAGGTGCCGACACGAAGTGAAACTACTGCTTAGGTATATACTGTGCTAGTGGGCTATCACGCAGGATGACTTCATTGGTCACATAACGGGGAGCATGGACGATGGCACGCAGAACCTTGTTCTGGAATCTCTGTAGGATAGCGATGTTAGAGTTACTGGCGATAAAATGGTTTTGTAAATTAAACTTGTTATTAAAAGATAATTGCGATTTTCGATCAGTGATCCAATACATTTGGCTGAGTTTAATTGTTTGCGTTTAGTAAATATATTTTTTTGCCAGGTTAGTCTCCTATCAAGGTGAATGCCTAAGTATTTAGCCTCCTTAGCTTGCGGGAGTTCGCTGTTATTAACTTTAACTGGAGGACATGTTCCTCTGCGCATTGTAAATGTAACATGTGTGGATTTAGATTTATTGGCCTTCATACGCCATTTCTTGAGCCAGTCCTGGATCTTGTTGAGACTGATCTGAAGATTCCTCGAAGTCGATATTGGATCTGAGTGGGGGGCAAGTAGCGCTGTATCGTCCGCAAACGTTCCTACAGTAGTGAGCCTTGTTGTCGGTAGGTCACTCGTGTATAGAAGATAAAGGATAGGACCCAATACACTCCTTTGCGGTACACCAGATTGGATAGGATGGATATGAGAGTATTGATTGTTCTCTTTGACTAGGAAACACCTATCGGACAAGTAGGATTTTTCTAGTTGATAATTAGGGAAGGGCAGATTTTTACTTAGTTTGTAGTGCAGCCCCATGTACCAAACTTTATCAAAAGCCTGTGTAATATCTAGGAAGGCTGCTGAGCAATCAATAACAAATCTAGTATATGGCATTGTAATTTAAAGGAAAATATTTGAGAGAAGGTACATACCGTAAGCCGGGGTTACTCTGTAACTGCAGGGCAACTTTGTGACACATTGACGTTTGAGAATATTTTATTACTGAATAAATGAGTATTCCGTTATATCGACCTAATATTGGACTTTGTGGTTAAGTGATAGTTTCTGAACATACTTCTTGCACACTCTGTGCTCTATAACACTGATGCGTTCTGTGCGTTGTGGGAGAAAGTTTCATTGTTTCCGAAATAACTAGGACCTGACAGGGCCAAATCATTTATGAAGCGACATGATAAAATTCTTACTGAAAGAATAGCCAAAAATATTTCCCACACAGGGCTGCCACAGCCGAGGCTATCGTTAATACTTTGTTTGATAATTTAGAGAAGAAAATCGAAGGAGTGCCCAGTTGCAACATCTGGAACTATGACGAAACGAACTTGGTAGATGATCCAGATTCCAAAAAAATTTTGACAAAAAGGGGAGCTAAATACCCTGAAACTATTAGAAATGCTTCAAATGCTTGTACATCCATAATGTTCTGTGGTAATGCAGAGGGTCAACTAGCACCTTTATACGTAAATTATAAATCTCAACAACTGTTTTCAACGTGGGGAATGGTCCGTCAGGAGCAAGATATAACTGCACAAAATCGGATTGGTTCGACCGTCAGTCGTTTGAAGACTGGTTTGTATCACTTGACTTCCAAGTTAAAAAAAAAAAAACAAACTGGAACAAAAGTCGTCATTGGTGACAATCTAAGTTGACATATAAATTTGGAGGTTGTTAGGCTATACCAAGCAAATAATATCAAATACATTACTCCCTAATGCCACGCACTTACTTCAGCCTTTAGACGTGGCATATTTTTGTTCGATGAAAGGCACGTGGCGCAAGATTTTCGATAAGTGAAAATCAACTTCAAAAGGGAGTAAATGCTCATCGATTCCTAAAGATGAATTTACAAATCTTTTGAAAGTTCTAATGGAACGAATGGTGGTAGGTCCGGAACATTTTATTACCGGTTTTAGGAAAGCAGGTATTGTACCTCTTGCTATGACAAAGGTACTGTCTCGTTTATACAATCAAGTTGCTGATAAGGAAAATAGTTCCCAATCAGGTGGCGAGACCTTCCTAGCCAAATTGGTAAAAAGCAGAACTGGTGCAGGTGAACCTGTCCAGAAGAAAACAGGAAGACGGCTAAATGTAGAGGCCGGAAAAAGCATTTTAGCATGTAACCGTATCGGGATCACTCAAAATAACGATCAACTAGCCTATACTCCTATAGATAATATAATATATACGATTCAAAATCCTTCTCTACATCAGGAATTTCTAAGAAGGAAATAAAGCACCGTTCAAAAAGATTTGAAGATAGTAGCTCTGAGAGTGAGTCTGAGAAGATCGTGTTAATGAATCTCACGGTAGCATTGGGGAAGAAGACTTCTCGGAATTATTTGAAGAACACTGTCGCGCAAAGCAGAATGAAGAACGAAAGAAACGAAGAACAGCCTGTGGAAGTAGTAAATATTAATAACATAATAGTAGGTGATTTTGTTATATTTACTTACGAAACAATTTGTATCCTGGGCAAGTTACATTTAAAATTAATGATGTAGTCCGCATAACGGAGAAGTATGGAGACATCTACTGGAAGTAGCCATTCAAATTAGACGAACTAGATTACACCCTAGAAGATATTTTATTCAAAATAAATGAATGTAAACAAGTATCGCGTAGAGAAATCTTTCCAGTAAAAGAAATAAAGGAAATGTTACTCCATTCTTAATTAAATAGCAATAAATAATATTACATTTTGTTTTTTAGAACCCACTTTCTATATTTTTAATATTTTCAAGGTTTGCTTAATTTAATATGAATTTTTGAATAAATAAACACGTCACCTTGTTCGTAATGTGATCCGATGCTGTGTAACTTTGTTACAATTAGCAAAAACTTTTAATTTTTTAGTAAAACTTGGTTATCACAAAGTAACCCCAAACGACGGGATAAAATTGTGACAAAAAACAATCTTCTTGGGGGTTAACTAAAGAACATATTAAAACAAATATGGCGAAATAATTATCTGCAAACATGAGGGGCTTACCACATATTTTTAGTAGTCTATTTGTAGAAATTTGGTACCGAATTATATAAAATGAAACAAAATCCGTCGCAAAGTAACCCCGGTTTACGGTACATTAAAATTTATTGTTTCCAGGTTAAGGGCGTAATTTTAATAGTAAATATAATGTATTATCTCGGGTAACTTAGCTCAAGAGATTTTAGGCGCTTGCACAGTGGATCATCCGTCATATTCAAACTGTAATCAGATTTACTACAACAATAGCCCCGATTATCGGCTAGCGTTCTCTTATTTACCGCCTTCTGAATCTTAACTATTAAAATGACGACGTTTTGTACGACGGATTTTATCGAAAATATTGCAATAGCATCCATCAAAGATAAAGCAAATGACTTCTTTGAAGTGTTAACTGACATTTTCTGTAATTCAAAGAACAACAATCATTTTAAACATAAATGATACCAAATATAAGTAAATTTTTTGATACAAATCAAATGAATCAAAAGTTAGGTGCTTCTATAGTAATTATGATTTATATCCAGTATCTACTTAATTGATTATTAATTTAGAAACTTAACTTACAATATAGTATCTATATTGTACAATTAAAGAAATTATTTAACCTAATTTTAAGTTGTAGAAAGTAAGATTTTGCATAAGTCTCAAAATTGCTATTATATGTATGTACAATCGGCGACTTTAGAGTAATCACACAGGTTACAGCGAGCACAGCGGTACTCACAGTCCACTAATCCTACGACATATAAAATATTTTTGAACCTCCTCTCTAATTCAAGAAACAAATTGACAGAAAATAACACACACGTAAGCAAAAACGCT
Source organism: Cetonia aurata (assembly GCA_949128085.1). NCBI lineage: Eukaryota > Metazoa > Arthropoda > Insecta > Coleoptera > Scarabaeidae > Cetonia > Cetonia aurata. The sequence continues at coordinate 35,972,405 of OX421884.1, forward strand.
GTGGTTTTAGATGTTCAGAAATATAAACAATATACATGTATTCCAGGCATAACAGCCATAATGGCTTTAATTTTGATCATTTAATAATGTTTTATTTTAAGGTAAGTGATTCAAATGTATATGAAAATACATTTTACTTAGTACTTATTCTTAGTTATTGTTGTTTTTCTACGCAAACGCCGACCCTCGTTTTATCATTCGCAGTCACCCTGCTGTGTAACCGTATGGTCACCGCACTTTAATTTACCCAGTGGAACCTGAATTCAAACTTTCGATTAGTCTCCACATATCGTAGTGCAGATGTGTATAACACCAATCTGTTGAGCTATTACCATTACACGGTTACTAATAACGAAATTGCACCAATTCATTATACGGGAACGTAATTCACGACAGTCTGTAGTCGTAAATTATTGATTGCGAAAGCAGGAAAAATGTAATCGTATCTAAGAGGCCCCGGTTTCGGACAGGGAAGTGATATAACATGGAGTTGCTCTGGCGACATGCAAATTGGTTTTAGCGAGAGCTTCTTACGATGTTCACACGGAGCTTTAGCAAGCTTTACACCTGGCAGTAGTGTTAGTATTCTTGTTCCAATCTGACGTTAGTAGTAATATTATTTTAGAAAATGTTCCGATGTCCTTGCAGCAGAAATATTTCTAGAAACAATCCAGATATATAAAACTATAAAACTTTACAATCTACAAACATTAGATATTGTTCTTTTTTTGGATATTTTCGGTCGTTGATAAATTAAGCAAAAGAAAGTTTCGGTTTTCTTGGTTCAAAACCTTTTTCAATCTAGAAGAACATGTTTTTGTTATTTACTTTTAAAATATATACTAATTGCAATTCTTACTAGATTATGTTTCTTATACAATGTGTTTGAATGCATTAGATTATTTTAAAAACTTTTACACTTATAGAAGCTGTTTGTTTTATACAATAGAAGAAGTTGGATAGCTCGGGTATATTTCGATCTAAAAGGAACTGGCGCAGTTGTAACAAAGTTCAAACACTTTAGCCAAAACTTTTCCAACACGAAAAATCAATATTGCAATTTCATTTTTCTGCAGAATATATAAAAAATTTGCAGATGCTTGAATGAGTAATGTTTACAATTCTTATGTACTAATTCTTAGCTTACAATAGTAGCATTGTATCAAGCAGTGTGTAATCTGTACTGTCGAATTTTGTTGGCTTACACAAGATGCAAAACCTTATACACTCCGCCAAAAAAGTATCGCATAATTTAGTTTTGAATCATAAAAGTATCGCATAATCTTTGTTTGCAGCATAAAGTTGTAAATATACTTTAATGCGCTCTAAGATATAATTTCTATGATTGTTTAAATAAAATACAGGCCAAATAAAAACAAGAACTCATACTTGAGATTTTTATTAAAACAAGAAATTATAATTTTGGAAAGAAAAATGTCATAACAGTAGCTTTTAATACTGAGTATTGCCACCTCTGGCTCTTATGACCGGTCGCATACGGTTTGGCAGAGATTCGATTAACCTCCGTATATAAGCCTGATCCAAATTCTCCCACTCGTCACGGAGAGCATTTGCTAGTCCATGCAGGTCCGCTGGGGCAACATTTTGGGTTCGTATCCGTCTGTGAAGGAGGTCCCACACGTGCTCGATAGGGTTCATGTCCGGACTTACCGCAGGCCAATCTAAAACTGGAATACCAACATCGTTAAGGTATTCCTGGACGATTATTGCAACATGCGGTCGTGCATTATCGTGCATTAACATGAATTCGTTTCCTATAATTGGCGCATATGGTACTACATGTTCTTCTAAAATGTCCGTTATATACCTGTGGGCAGTCAGTGTACCTCTGTCTACTGGTACTAACTCTGTACGACCTGTTAAACAGATGCCTCCCCAAACCATAATAGAACCACCAGCGAAATTAGGTCTAGGTCTGATATTACACTGCGAATAGCGCTCACCGTCTCGTCTGTACACTGAGATACGCCTACCTGAGGTGTAAAGACCAAATCTTGACTCATCTGTGAAGAGTATATTGGCCCAGTCATTAATGTTCCAATTTACATGTTCTCTGGCAAACCTTAAGCGAGCCACCCGGTGGTTCCTAGTGAGACGAGGTGCTGTTGCAGCTACTCTAGCTCTTAACCCACTCTGTCGTAACCTATTCCGAATAGTTTGAGTACTCACACGAGTATTTCTGACTCTAGCCAAGTCGTTCTGCAATTGTCTCGCAGTTACATGTCTTCGACGTAATGCTTGTAGTAGTAAATAGCGGTCATCTTGGCGAGTAGAACATCTTGGACGACCTGGTACAGGTCTTCTACTGTAAATGCCTGTTTCCCTATATCTGGCTACGGCTCTAGAAACACTTGACTGGTTGATGTTCATCAAATTAGCAACGTATGCTTGAGATCGTCCATCTTCGATTAAAGCAACTATAGCAGCCACTTGTTCTGAAGTTAAATTGCTCATTTTAGTTTTAAAAGCGTTGGTACAGAACTCTGACTTCGCACTTTAAAATTTGTCCGTATAGGAAGACTTTCAATAAAAAACTGAACAAACCTTACACATATGCATTTTTCTAAATGTGTTCTCTTAGAAAAAAAAAAAAGTAAAAACGTTATACGTTATACGTTGTTAGTGTTTTTATAGTTCACATACACGAGGCAAACTTTTTGTGAACGTATAAAAATATCTTGGTTCATAAATGCCCTTTTTTAGTTTATGCGATACTTTTTTGGCGGAGTGTATTATACCTATACTACTCTCAATATTTTTTTGCAAGTAATTCGTCCTGAAAGTTTCTTCAACGAAACCTAGAATAATTGGTGATACTGGTTGATGCTTTCATCTCTTGATTCGACGACTCGCAGTGCAAATTTTTCAACTCTGATCAATTTTGAAATAACTTACCCTAAAACATCGCTCGATATTTCATGAATATGTCTTGGAATACTATTCGCTGGGGCTGATACTTACTTATTTCCTTAATTTTATTGGAGCCAAGCATAAGTCGAAACAATTTCCATGCATGTTGGACGGCATTTAGTTTTGCAATGCTCGATTCTAAGGCTTTTTATGATTTATATTATAAATTGCTCTGTATCAAATTTTTGAGCTAAAACCTTTGAAAACTTTTTTTATTCCTCTTGGCACAATTGGGGTGTTTCGTAAATTGAAGACTATGTTGTTTACTGGGTGCCATTGAATCGGATCCTTTGTTAATTGTTCACGGCATGTGATGCATTGTGATATCGGAATTGTTTCTTCACTACACCCACCAAGAAAATCCATACTGTAGGTTTCGAGCAGCGCTTGTGTACCTAACCGTAAAACCGTACTGTTATATGTTTGAATGTGTTAATTGTATTTATATTTTTTTACCGTCTTCGATGAAGCCGATAGATTCGCTGCATTTTTTGGTCGACAATTTTGTCATTAGTTGACTGATAATGAGTTGTCAGTATATAGGTAGTCGACTAGAAAAGGCTTTGTTTTATTTGCTAGTTTTGATAGCTCACTGCTTTAGATTTATTGTGGCGGCACACAGGGAACTTTAACTTTAGTTTTGTGGGAAAATAACCTTTTCATTTATTCATTCATAAGGTTAGGATTGAGCTTCCACACAGCTTTAGATGCATATGGTTTTGATTCACTATGTACCATAGGCGAAATGTAGTTAAGCCTGGCCTCTAGTAGTAGGTTCAGAAGGATTTCTAATGCCAATTGTGAGTAATACATTGTTCCCGCGATTGCTAGACTTGCAATTCTTTATATAAGTGCAGGTCTTGCTGTGGGTCTAACTTGCTGCGCTTTCTGCCACCATGCAATGGCTCCACAGGTTATGGTTGAACGTATTACCACTACACAAATCTAATGGACTAGCTTTGGGCATATTCCCCAAGATTTCGCACATATCCTACTGCAGGTACATAAGGATAGCCTGGCCTTGCGAACAATATTTTTCAAATTTAGACTCCAGGTTAGTGTCTTACGAAACAGGACCCCTGGATCAAAAAATACATGTAAAACAGGTCACTTTCGATGGCGCTGCTAAGTTCTCTGATAACCTACTTAGACGCAGCAAGAAAGAAGTTAAAACGATTACTGGGCTGGTAACTGTACACTGTCCCCTGAAAAAGCATCTATACAACACAGGTCGAGTAAGCGAACCGTGGTGCACAAGATGTGAGCTACAGAAGGAAACGAGTTTACATCTGCACATGTAAGGAGTTGAAAGTACTCCGGCAGAAACATTTTGGGAAGGATCTATTGGAGCCTTCGAAGGTTCTCAAGTTTCCACTGGGCAAGATACTGGATTTTATAGAGAACACCAAGCTGCTCGAGTGGAAGTAATAGATTTAATATGGACGGTACAATGAGCATCTAGCTCAAGCGCATGGACTAAAGGTGTCCCCCTATCGTTATGAAAGAATGAAATGAATGAATGAAACTATTAAAAATTTTCAGTGTAGCTCGGAGCTGATCTAGAGCTGTAAAAACACTCTCATTACATTGGGGACGGCTAATAATCTCTAATCTATGTACCTGCCCGCTCACGCATTAATGAAAATGAGGAGATAAGGTACTGCGGAGCAATTCTAGAGATCAGAAGCTGTCGTTGGCATAGTACGTAAGGGAGTTTAACAGCAAATCAATGGCTGGGCAACTAAATAATTGCCCAGCTTTGGTACACGTGAAAGAGTGCATTTTGTCTAGTCACGTCAAAACAGAGGAACTAGTTGAATTTGACGGCATTAGTGAGCATATTTCCTGCTATTGTTCCTGGTGCGACGAGAATCAGGTTGTGATCTTTGGAAAGCTTAATATTTTAAAAAGATTTCTTTTATAAAGATACATAATTTCCTCAAAGGTCAGGACCTAAACTTGTTGGATGAACTTTAAGATGTTGTTTTACAAATCTACTGGCCATAATGGAGTTTAATTTTCTCTTTGAACATTCAAATACAGGTATTTTGTTTCATCCACGGCAATTGATATCCATACATTTGCACGGGTAGACTTTTTGTATACTTATAACAAATTACCTGAGACTGAAGGAACTATCCTCTCTCGTCATTACCATTTTAAATTCAATCGCATTACTTTTTATAGTGATCATTATCCTCAAGTACCAATCTACATTAAATACCATACTGCAAAAACCGTGCTTATTTACACATGCATGCGTGCACTATTGTGTTTCGGTATTGTGTTACTGTAACGTTTATTTGCTGTGAAGAACCGAGACGGCGAAAAAGACGGTTGGGCGGAACCGTCGGATCTATATTTGGTCAGTCGTAAGTTTTTCGCGCGCATCACATTTGCATTTATAATTGATCTCTTCGAGGATAAGAGATAAATTAAAAACTACCGCCAATAAGGCACATGTTCCGAACTTTTTGCGCGCCATTGTCTTTCATTCCTCTCGCTTTCGTTTTGTGAGAGTTTATTTGTGTGAGTAGGTACCACATAAGATGATGGTGAGCATTTATATGCGGAATTCGATCGGACATTTTCAGTTTCGAAATTTGAAATTCATCGCAGCAAGAGACAGACTATTGATAAGCGAAGGAAGGACGGGGAGAAAAACATTTCAGTGCAGTCAATGTCTACTTCCAGGAATAGCGGGCTCTATATCTTATTGTATTTGCAGCATATATTAATCACATGTTTGTTTTTAAAACATATTGTTTATCAGATTATTAGGTAAATAATACTCTTCAATTTGGCATTTATACCAATGCAATAATGACCGGTGTTTAAACTTTATGGATTTAAAATAAAACATAAAGATTTAAAATTATTGTTCCTTCCGAATTTCTGTTAGCACGGCTGCTAAAGCATCAGCTTGGAAACTAGTGTTATTATTATTACTGGTAAGTAAATATGGTAGGTAAAGTTTAATATGTTTGGGATAGTTAAATTGTCGACATGACAACTTTCTAGCTGTGTGGTTTTCGTAGTACATAATTTTACTTTAATCACCACTACGTAATTCTTCAGTGCCCTCTATTGCTTTTGAATTTTCTTCACATTTGTGGAAAATGATAATGTACGATGCTTTAAACGAAGTTGCTAGTTAGTGTAATAACTTCTAAAAATTTCTAATTATTAATAAAATCGTGTAGCGCGGAGTGATCGGATATCGTGTGTGACAATTATATCAAGTGAACTAAAATAAATTTAAATTTCAAAACCAGCATCAGGGAATATTCATAGCAATATACCAAGTGTTCCATTTATCTGGCATCGATCGATCATGGTCTACTCAATCACTTAATTGAAAAATGTTTTAAGTCAAAGGTACTTTGAAATCAAGTGCATTATAAAATTAATTAACATATTATTTAACAAATTCGGTTTTGTCAGTATGTTATGCGACAATTTTTACAAATTGAATGTAGGTACTGTATATTATCACATTTTGAATTCCTTGACTCAATACAAATCATAATTATTATTTTCTTGGCTTTGTTGAAGCTCTTCCTTGCCTTCCTCCTGAGGTGGTCCAGTTCAGAGCACCACCATGGCGTTGCTGCGCCTGAACCATCATATTGCCTCAGTGGGCACGATTGCTTGTAAGACTGCATTAGGGCTTGCTGGATCGACTCAGCGTATCTTTCAAGTCCCTCGTCATTACGTGGTGTGTCAGTTTTAAGGTGCATTAACGCCCCCGATATGTGCTCATGGTATGCCGTCTTATCAGTTTGTTTAGGGTTTCGGAAAGCACATTTCCCTTTGCCCAGTCTAAATTTAATCCATCTGTGGTCGGACGTCGAAACATCGTTCGACATGTCCACTATCGTTTGGCCACGCGAATTTATGAAGGTAGGTTAGCAGCCTCACAATATTCAAATTATTAGATATTATGACATCATACAAAAGCTTACCTCTCATGTTGGTGTCATTGCTCCCCCATATTTGATGGTAAGCATTAGAGTCACATCCTATGATGAGGCCCCGTCCTTCCCTCTCACATCGGCTAACCAGTTCACTGGAAGGTAATGATCCATTGTGAAGGAGGTAGGCAGATACCAATATCAGATTCTTTTTGCCGTCCACACATTGTGCTATACGTACAGCAACCAAGTCCCTGCTTGGGTACGTATATCGCTGCCCTAGATCGGTCTTTTGGTGGTGCACTGAAAACAGTACCATTAAGTTTGCTGAAACCGGTGACCCTGTTCTTGACAGTTCAGGGCTCCTGAAGTAACGCTATCGTATCTTGCGACATGTCCAGGTGCCTGCAGAGAGTAGCTGCAGCAGCCTGGGCGTGTTGCAGGTTACGTTGGATTATATTTATCTCCTTTACTAACCGCCCCATTATGAAAGATGGAAATTGGGGTGATGGTGAGTTCATCGCCCCTTCTAACTCATCCATCAAAGAATCTGTCTCTGATGGCTTTAGAGTGAGATCAGATGAGGAAGGAGTCCCTGATGTAGAGTCGGCCCGCTCATTCTGACTAGAAGGTGTGCCGGTCTCCTCCAGTCCCTCGGCCTCTTTCTCCACTTTCTGATATTTGATTTTGATGTAGAGTCCTTGGAACATATAGTTCACCCGGCATCTCTGATTCTTTAAACTATTTATGTCTCCCGTACCCACGCCAAAGACAAACAGTTGCACCAGTTCCGCACTTGCAAATTCCGGTTTTATTTTGCCAGGCGACTAAGCACCTGCTCCTTGTCTCCCGCGCGATATCATCCGCGCGGAACCCAAAGAGTTATTTTGCGGGACCATCTGGAGAGTGGCACCCTCCCATGGCTTCAACTCCCGAACAAAGGTGACGTTGTAGCTGTCAGCTGCTCGTCTAATTTTGACCATAAGGCTTCCCTAACAAGTTCGGCCTTTTCTTGGTTTAGCTTTCCTAAGGGGTTGTCACTATCTATGACAGCCATTCTCAGGTGACTTGAGGCAGCTTCGCCGTAACTACCTGCCTTGGTTTTTTGGGGGATGGCTAGCCTCTTCCTGGGGTGTGCCGGGGATGCCTCTGAAGAAGTAGCTGACCTCACCCTCTTCTTTGCCGGCTCACTACCTTCGAGAGTGCGCTCCGCCGGACCCTTGGATCCAGACGGCGCGCTACTCCCCTGTGGGACCGTGCTTACCTTTTGGATTGGGGTCGAGGTGTACGCATGGACTTCTATCGCCTTCCTCCCCCGTCTCGCCTCTGCCCCACTTATGCGCTTACGCGTGGGTTTCGGCGTTGATTTTTCCTCGTTTGAAGATTTAGTTTGGGCACCAGCCCCTACAAAAGAAGTGCGAGGACTGTCTTTGCAGACAGCCCCGGCAGAGGAAATGCTCGGACTATCTTTGCAGACAGCCCCGGCGGAGGGGATGCTAGTGCTAGCTTTGCAGACCACCCTAGCGGGTAATTTAGAATTTTTAGGGTTATCCTTGCGGACAGCTCCAGTGAGTAGGTTAGAATTACTGGCGTTATCTTTGCGGACAGCCCCAGTAGGTTTGTTGGGAATGGCAGGTTTGGTTTCCATACTTGGTAAAATAGGAATTCATCCATCGGGCTCCCCACCCACCACGGAGCAAGGGAATGCCTATCCAGACATTAGGGCTACCCGATGGATATAGCTCCCAAGGATGGGTTGCACACCGGAGGGGTAACGCGCCCACCGTCAGCCGCCAACCGACGACCGAGCCCACGGCCTCGCAGGCACCCCACCATCCCCTGAAACTCGCCCTGTAGGACGACACAGCCGACTAATCAGAGCTAGGCTAGGCTCTAACCGCCCGTCTAGGAGAATTCAATCCCCAGGCACCCTTCCTCACCCGACACGGGTCACCACGCACGGGACAAACACGTGGGGTTGGAATTTAGTTGCGGCCCCACCCGCCCAGCCGCCAAAGAACGGACACAGGATTTCAAACCCCGTCGACCTATACAGAACCCGGGACAAGGGCGCCGCAAGGCCTTCTCACCACGTCAAGGCCCCAACCGTATACCGGATGATCCAGAATATTCAGAATACCCTGTATACATTACCAGTATTGAAAATGTTCAAAGGCGGTATTTAAAATAATTAATGTTTATTACTATAATGGCACATATCCAGAGAGAAGGTGCAACTACTCAATAATGTTACGCAAATTCAATTTTATTTCTCTCAAAACTAGACGAGAAATATTAGGCATAACTTTCTTATTTAAAATACTACATAACGTTATTGACTGTTCGTGACTTCTGACTTGTGAGTAATAGTATTTTAAAACACAAGTGTCATAATGACGTTTATGTAAAGCGAGTACAAGTTTGAATCCACGAGTCGCCTAGCGGCGAGTGATTCAATGCACGAGCATGATAATTCATTGTGACACGAGTTTTTACAGTATTTTTTTTTAATTTGCACATTAATCGCCTATATTACATTCCGGCAAGAATTATAATCGGAAAACTAGAGCGTGAAAGGGCACAGGCAGATAAATTTCTTGTTTGACTTGTGTATTTATTTCTCATAAATGCGAGTAACCAGTCAACATTAATTAAAAATTAACTGGATTATATTCCGGTCGACCATAGTTCTGTAATCTTAATGAACTCAATCAACATGCCATTCAATCACATTCTATTTCCCGTGTTGGTAAAATACACGCCAACAGAGGCCTCTGCAGCACACGAGGGAACGAGCAATCCGAAAGCAGGGAAACGAGGGGGTGCCCGACGAGTTAGTTTATTTGTATGACCTAATCAGATATTTCGTACCGTGAAATTAAGTTATCATCGTTAATAAAAGCGCTCGTTTTCAACTTGAATTATGAACGTGTCCTTTGTCTTTCAATGAGAACAATCTAAATTCAATTAATGGAAGCGTTATAACTTCGTTTTGTTGATTCTGACAGCTTTTGTGTTACTTATGCAGATAGGTGTATGATTAAAAGCAGGTTCGGCAGTTTACGCGTCTATTGTAGGCATCAAAAGTACAAAAAAAAACACCTTAAGAAACATAAATCCAAAAATCATGAAATGATTGTGTATATCAACACAGCACAGTAACTAATAAACAGCGCAACTGTACCTCTGCTGGAAATTGTTTTTTTTACTTTACTTGTGTTATGCAAAAATAAGTATCCCGTAGGACCAGAAACCTATGAACATGGTAAATGATATTGACATACTAACATACACACAACAGTGACACAACAAATAAAAAGAAAGAAACAATAATAACTTACACACATCTTTCGTGTAAGTCAAGTTATATTGTTCATTGGTTAACAGGAATCTAATAATTCATATTATTTTTATGGCGTTACCGTTGTCATTTTTGATAAATTTTTACATTCCTCTATACTATATGGTTCGATAAGGACCTTAAAAAGAAGATTTTTAGCGTATTCGCGACCCCTAGATTCAAACATATAAATTCCAAATAACCAAGGAAATAAAAACTAACAAATCATATGTTTTCAGACTCAAATTACGCAGAATCCGAATATGCAAAAATATGCGGGATGTTCCATTCAAAATTTTAAATTGGTTTACATTTCCGGTAAAACTAGAGGTGATACAAAATTATAAAATGGGTTGAATGTGGAATGTGGCAATTGACAGTGAAAGGTACATTCCAAATTTTAGAAAAAAATATCTATAAATAAAAAAGTTATGAACCTACACAGAGAAAAATCCATATTGTAGTATTTACACTTCACTGTTTGACGGAAATTGTAGTAAGAATTCCTACTATTGTGCAAAATTTTAGAACATCGTCCTTGCATTTTCCTACATCAAGGTTACAAAAAAAGCAATAAAATTCTTGAAAAATATTGTGTGACAATCTTCTACAAGATATAGTGAAATATTTTACAATATTTTACAAATATTGAATATAATAAATTGCATATAATGTAGTGAAGAAAGTTATACAACCGGTGTTTACTATGTGTTGTGTTTATTTGGTTAGGTGCTAGCAACACCTTACTTTGATTATTATACATAACTGGAAACCGCATTAATAATGAGATAAAATAAAATGAATGCTGTACAGTTTTATATTTATATAGTAGGAATATCATAATATATAGGTTAGGATAGAGTAGTAAAAAAACTCGTTCTTTCGTTCATCTAGTATTTAATATATGATTACTAGTTTCGGCTAAAAGCCATCTTCAGATCAACGTCAAAAGGTAAAATTGTCGATTGTTTTACCTTTTGACGTTGATCTGAAGATGGCTTTTAGCCGAAACTAGTAATCATATATTAAATACTAGATGAACGAAAGAACGAGTTTTTTTACTACTCTATCCTAACCTACATATATAACGTTCATTGGATACATAGCACATCAATATCATAATACTTATAATTAGTTTAGCTACATAAATATGTGGTAAATGTGGCTATGTAATATCTATATGATACTTACACATGGTTAATATCGTATAAAAGGTACTGTGATTGACAATCGGCCACAGACGAGAATTACGAAGCGCTTCCATACCCAATACGGGCCGGTCTGATCTCTGCAATCACACCCTATACGACGGCAATTCGCTACAGGAGTTTTAATATTTTAGTAGATTGTTTACAATTTTTACCACTGGGGTAAACGTACTATTTGCAACAAGTGACTTGTACTTTATGCTACTTTAATGTATAGGATATGTCATGAATTGTATAAAAAAATTGCGTATTTTGTTGCAAAAAATGCAATAATTTTCGTCAACAATTTTATAGGAAACTTTAATAAAAGTTGTGCTAGTCCCTATATTTTACACAATTTGTTGCATTAAAGTTTACAATTGGTTTAAAATTTACAACAATTCCTTTCTGTGTATGAGCTGGGACACCCGGGTTAAGCAATTGCGCCTTGGACGATTTGCTATTGCAGAATAATATAGAAGCAACATGAAAATGAATGAAGAAAAAACGAAATTAATAATAGTGGGCAGAGGCACTACGCAAGCATCACCCTTCTTTTTAGTAAGACGAACTTAGAGCGATTCGAGACATTCAAATATTTATTATTATATACATACATATATTTTTAATATAGTAATCAATGCAATATTGGAAAGCAAAGGGTGCTGCTGAATGATCTGCTCGTCTTGAGAGGTTAATAAAATTTAAACCAAGCAAGATAGCAAAACAATGTTTATATTTCTATAAATATGCTATTATGTATTTTTAGTTGGTCCGACTAATAGTTTAGTGGTTTGCACGTTTGGCTATCTGTCGCAGGGTCGCGAGTTCAAAGGAGATTTCACTCTGTCGAGAAGCCTAATAAGCATCATATTGCTTAGCCTTCTTCTACCCCATCAAAAAAATAAGGTATTTTAGAAATAATATCACTTCATTGGCCACCTTCATACATTGATTCAGGTACACTACATTGTAACCATTGGGCTGCATTTTCTTTAGTGATGGAGCCGTCTTATATGTTGTTTTCCAAAGCAGTGCAGTCACTTGGCTTCTTTATTTAATCTCCCATTTCCTTTCCCCGTCAAGCCATATCAGCCTTTCCAATATTCTTTACTAATTTGTATAGGTCTCTTACTGCGTTCGGTTTTGGCTTGTCAAAAATTACATGTCTTGTTGTGTCCAGAGCTTCGTATTCACTCCAGCTGTGGTATGCGGTCTTTGTGATCCTGCAATCTGCAGTAGGTGTCCCCAGTGATAATGTCAGTTTTCTGTAAGTGTTCTTCAGTGTATATTGACTTGCTAGGGGCCCTGTTACTGTTACTTTTTGGATAGTTTCCTAAAAGTTTTTTCATGAATTTGCCTGGTTATACTTTCCCAGTGTTCTTTCTTCTATAAGTTTTAGCTCCAACCCTGTCTCAACTGTCTCTATAGTTAGATTGATTCCGGCTGTTTCGATCCGTGATTATTACCTTGAAATTGCTGTTAAATTGATATGTCCAATGAATGTTGTCTGATTTCATTCCCAAAAGAATTATCTTCCGCATAATTGACAATGTTATTGTGCCCCAATCCTGCATATCTGCTACTTAGTGTTTGTTACAATGTAAGATGCCCCATTTTGCCTCCCCGTTATCACCATATAAAGAGAAGGAAGAGCTATGAGACATTTCATTGCATCGCTCTTGCACCGATATTGTCTGTCCAATACTTTATATTTGGTTTTAACGTCCATGTTTTTCTATGGGTTCATCTAGCCAGCATGAGGATTCTTGCTTGCTTGGTTTTAATTCTTTGAAGCTACAGATTTCAAATGAACTTGGAGCCATGAGTGTCACCAAGGTATTTCACTTTAGCGCGGTCTATTCTTGTACATATTGTAGAGCTTTCTGCATTTTGCTCGACACTACATTGTTAAATTTACCTTGTACCGCAATGACAAAATCATTTACGTATCCCAAAGTCTTATGCCATCCATTTCTTAGTTTTACTAGTAGTTTGTCCACGACCAGGTTCCACAGTGCGCTGCAGACATCCTCCTCCGATTTCTTTATTCTTGAATGCTTTGGAGATCGATTCTGTTGCAGTATAGTAGTAGGAAGTAGTCTCCCTCATGTCCAGGAACGTGTTCTTAGTTTGTAGAGCATGCTCATCCCTTATGTGTTTGTCTAGCAGTTCTTCAAGAGTTTTCAGCATAAATGACGTAATATTTATTGGTTTTGAAGACTTAGCTCCATCCGGTTTCGTTTTTCCATGTTTTGGAAAAAATGTAACTCTCGTCAGGCTGTTGGAACATACGTGTCTTTGTGCGAGATTTTCCCTGAGTAACATACTTAGCTTTTTATCTTTTCCACATTCACCACCTTCTTTGCTACCTGCCGGTGCTCTCTGAATACTTGCTTTGCAGATTCTCCAGTTTTGTCTTTTTACAGTCTAGTAGTGATGAATGGGTAATTCCAGATTTCGATTGAATACACCCGGCAGAGTTACCCTATGCTCTCATTTACCGTCTTGGTGAACCCCCGCCTTCTGCTTTCAGGGTACTTAAAGAAAATTGAGGTTCTTTGGGTAATATCCTAGTGAGTTTGGACATTTCTAGGTTTGCTCAATAACCACGCAGTACTTTCTCCAGGATTCTCTGAATTTCTAGACAATTATCACTTTTATTATTCCACGAAAATATGAAAAAAGAAACAATTCTTTAACATATGTTCTCGGGTGAGGTTCAAATACTGTATAAAACAAATTATAACAAATACTTCTTTTATTTTTATCCAGACTAGTATCAGATTCAATCGTTTCAAATTATATTAAACAATTTCAATTTTCCACCAAAATCTTAACGGCCTTTCATAATTCAATACGGTAACATATGAAAATTAAAATATTGAAAATGATACCAAAGAATTGTTACCAACTTCAAGGATACATAATTATACAAGCAAAGAATGCCCTTCTTATTGTGTGAAATCACTAAGTAAATGCTTTCTTGCTAATAACTGTAATTAATATGAGACAACTTTTATATTAAAAATTTTACCTCGTGTAGAATTTGAACCCGACATCTCCCATTTACCAGATGGTTACTATTGAGCTAGCGAGGTGTATGAGTGCGCCCGTACACCTCGCTAGCCTCGAACGTTGCGTATTTTGTAGTTAATGTTAACAAAAAAAAAATACTTTACTTCTCAAAGATCGAAAAAGAAGACCGTTCTCTCTTATTTATCAACGACCACCCATTACCAACCAAGCCCTCCTGGCAATCCTAAATAGAAAAAGGCTCAGTAGTAACCGCAGTTACGGACGAATTAAAAAAAAAATCAACATACGATCACTAGCTTGAAAAACACAAATACACCTCCGTATTCCTGGTTACCTTACTAATTAAAACTGTACAACAAGTAAGTACTCGTCTAGTCAGGTTTATAAACATATTTTACATTTATACATTAAAATAAAACATTCTATAATATAAGTCAAACAGATTTCATGGTAGTCAATTCTTGGTATAATTCAACGAAAGACATCATAGCAAACATATAAATAAAAATGTTCTGGACCGGAATTTATTTTAACCCAATACTTTTCAGTTCATTTATCATATGTGTTCTTCTTGTTCGAGAAAATTTTTAACATACTTACATCCAATCGTATAAATAGGCAGTGAAAAGAAATACAATATTCCTAATAAATTATTTGGTTATTGGTAATCTACAATCAATTATTTTCCCGATATCTATAAATATTACACGTATTCTGTTAACAAAGCGTGTATTACTACTAAATACATTAATCATGAGAAAGATGCACGTTTTTTAAATCAATTTACATCAATAAGATCAAGGCCTGATATACTAGAGGTATAAAGATATCTATTTCTCATTTGTCTGCTTCTATGAAAAGTTTTCGATATTCATTTGTCATTTTCGACAGTTCGGTGTTTTTATGAAGGGGCGCTACTGTGCCAGACTTTATTCCTTTCTGTGTCTGTGCCCCTTTTCATATGCGATAGTACGAAAGTGTGCGGCAGTCACCTCCATGCAAACCTGATAAGATCACAGATCAGTCAAGCAGAAAATGACGGTGTCAAAGCGAAGGTCCGGACAATAACCCGACCACAATACTGCGGTAGAGTCGCTCTTGTGTAGAGGCCATTCATACGCAAATCTGGAGATTACAGGAGACGCCTGTCACGGGGAATATTCAGGATCAGGACATACGAACACTTTTATTTACGCCTACGTGTAGATATTCTCATGTTTATATAACTAATAGAAATGTGAGTAATGCAAACCCTAATTTTGGTAGGTGTATTTACTTATATAACTAGTAAAAACCCAAAGAATATGGATGGCTACAGGAATTAATAATTATTTAAAGGTTAGATAGCAGCTATGTTTACGAAAACAGAAGTATTCTTATGACATATAGGCTTTTGTGGCCTATGCATATGCATATACATATGCATGACACATTTTTTTCCTTGAAACAACTACGCGGTTTCACGAAACTCCTTGGCGGAGTTTTTGTTGCTTTATCTGATACAATTGCTTTTGAACAAATTGATGCCTCCATGATTCGCACACTCGTTCCTATTGTTGACTTAGTTGTCTGCAAATGTGAATATCTTTCAGTCATTTTCTATGTTGTTGCGGTATATATTCCACCAAGTATATCACAGGGTGATTTGGAACTACTATGTGAGTCGCTCGAGACGTTTTTATTTGATAAACCTACGATTTTTGTTGGCGATTTTAACCTTCCGAAGTTTGCGAATGATCCTTTTTCTTGCACCAAATGTGGTACTTTTAACTTGCTGTGCAATATTCTTAAACTTAAACAACATAACACAATACGTAGTTGCGACGACCGTTTGCTAGACTTAGTTCTCTCATCTGAAGAATGTTCCGTCACTGTTGAGCGTGATGAGTTTCCGTTTGTTACTATTGATCCGTACCATCCTCCATTATCTATATCCTTAAACTTTCCCAAGGGTTCACCAAATTCGGCTTTTCCTTCAAACTCCAACATCAGATATAATTTTCGTAAAGCAAATTTCTGTCAACTCTACTTTAATATTCTGCATGCTGATTGGTCATTCTTGGAATATTCACGTGATGTCAATGATGCTCTTACTAAATTTTACAATCTTCTCTATAGTCTATTTGATATTTCTGTTCCTAAATTTCACTCTTCTCCCAGCCAGTCACGATACCCTCTATGGTTCACGCCTACTATTATTTCACATTTGAAGTTGAAAGCGTTTTACAGACGTCGTTGGAAAGTTACACGTAATAATTACTTTTATAATGAGTTTAAAAGATTACGATCTATTTGTAAAACTGAAATATCTCTTGCTTACAAAACTTACATGAATAGATTAGAAGAGTCCATTATGTCAAATCCTAAGGAGATTTTTAAATATATGCATAGTAGAAAGGGTACAACTCGTATTCCAAATAAATTATTTTATAATGGCGCTGAATTGACTACCCCTCAGCTTATTGTCGATGCCTTTGCAGATAAGTTTTCCTCGGTCTACCACCCGAGCTCACCTTACACTGCTGACGACTGTCATTCCTGTCAAATACCTTTTATTTTAAGCTCTGTTACCGAGGACGAGTTGGTCAAGATTATGTCCACCTTTCCACAGAACTTTAGTTCCGGCAATGATTTAATTCCTAACGTAATTATCCACGACGCAAGATTTGCATTAGCTAAGCCTCTAGCTTACATAATAAATCTCTCAATCGAAACTTCTGTTTTTCCTAATGAGTGGAAATGGGCACGTATTAGTCCTATTTATAAGAAAGATGAAAAGGACTTAGTGGATAATTATAGGCCTATCTCAATCCTTTCTAATTTTGCAAAGATATTTGAAAATGTTATTTATTCATGTATTTATCACAATACTATATCGCTAATATCTCCGTATCAACACGGTTTTGTACGTGGTCGATCAACTATTACGAACCTGGTTTCTATATCTCAGTATATATGCACTAACTTGGATCTCCAGCGACAAATCGACGTTATTTATGCTGATTTAAGTAACGCATTTGATACTATTGATCATGGTATACTGTTGCACAAGCTGTCTTCTTATGGATTTAGTCCTGCACTTCTTTGTCTACTACATTCTTATCTCAGCTCCAGATACTGCTATGTTCACTACAACGGTTTTGTATCTCGCAGTTTCTCGCCTCCATCTGGTGTACCTCAAGGGTCTAACTTGGGTCCACTTTTATTTATTCTTTATATAAATGATTTACTGTCGTCACTATCATGTTCCGTCCTTGCTTATGCTGATGATTTAAAAATTTACTCCACCATCAATACTTGGGACGACGTTAGACATTTGCAAGAAAATCTGGAATCCATTGCTGAATGGTGTTCGTCTTCCAAGCTAAAGCTAAACATTTCCAAATGTTTCCATGTGTCGTTCACGCGTAAGGCTGATTGCAACAAGGTTCAATCCGTTTATTATATTGGCGATGAAAACTTAACTAATGTGGACATTATTAAAGATCTGGGTGTGTACTTTCACAAAAGCTTTACTTTTTCCTCCCACATCACTCAGCTCTGTGCTTCAGCAGCTAGGACTTTAGGATTTGTAATGCGTTCTTGCAAATACTTCAATAATACTTCTGTTCTGAAACTGCTTTACTTTACTTTCGTCGTTAGTAAACTAGAGTACGCTTCCCAAGTTTGGTCTCCTCACTATATTTATCAACAGTTAGCTGTGGGGAAGTTACAACGTCGCTTTTTGAAATATCTTACATTCAAGTTTACTGGTATGTATCCTGAACGTGGAACTGACTACGGTGCCTTATTGCAAGATCATGACTTTGTATCTCTGAGTCACCGACGTGAGGTTCTTGGTGCCAAGTTTATTTGGAAATTAACTAACGGCCGGATTGATTGCCCATACCTTCTCTCCTGCATCTCTTTTGCTGTCCCTAGATTCAGCTCGCGTTCCTGTTCCACCTTCCAATTGCCTTTTTGCAGGACCAATGTATTATATGGATCACCGTTATCTACCATGTGTCGAGCCGCCAATTTGCACTACGATGACATTTTTTTCGACAAAATGAATGAATTTTGTTAATTGTATTATTAGTTTATTATTAAGTTTCTTTTCATCTATGTTTATCTATGTATGTGTACACTTTTTCTTTTGTCCTGTTATTGGAGAACCTGTTGGACAATAAAGTAGTATTATTATTATTATTATTATTATTATTATTATTATTATGGATTCTGAAGATATGATTGATTGTTCTAGTTGCAATTTGAAAAGTAAGAAAAATATTCAGATCAAAGAAAAAACTCAAAATTGAGCACCGGAGTTTACTATCATAATCCCAAAATTGGTACAGATTTAATAAGGAATAGTGGAAGTTATGAATGGCAAAGATTTTATCTTTATTAAATATTCATTTATCGCTCCAAAAGGATATATTTCAGAAGATCGTCATAATCGTAAATTCAATTTAAAATCGTGTTGTAGAAATTTAATCGGAGAATAATATCGTTTTCGTAAAGAAATTTTAGCAACGTAGTATGGGCGCACAATGTTATCTTTCAAAACTTAATGAACAGTTTTGTGGCTTGACTTACTCATTACAACAGTTAACGGCCTAGTGCCTGTTTACTATGCCCAAAAATTGCTCGTTTATTTATACAGTGCGTCTTAGCCTTTTCCTTTGCTTTTCTATTACTCATTAAATAATGCCAACCGTTTCAATTTTCTGGTGCCCTGTACTAGTCTGTACAGGTCTCTGGCTGGTCGATCTAAATAATACTCTGGGTTCATTTTTGGCTTGCTAAAAATTACCTATATTTATGCGTCTAGAGCCTCATATTCACATACGATATGGTATGCGGTCTCTGTCATTCTATTACACGCTCTGCGTTGCGTATCCATGGTGTTGATCCCTATATTATGTAGGCGCCGTTTCAGTGTACAATGTCCTCTTGGGAAAATTGCTCCTTTGATGGTACATTGATATAGGTCTTTCCATGGACTGATTGTGTTTCTTTTGGATCCAACTCCTTACCTGCTTCGTACAGTATTTTTGGACATTCCTAGTGAGTGTTCTCGACCTATAAATGAAGCGGATGATCCCTTTCTTGACAATTCGTCGGCTTTTTCGTTTCCTTCGATTTCCAAATGTCCGAGCACTTACAGTAAAGAAATTTTACTGCGGTCTATAAGGCTATTCAGTTTTCATTCTCCTCTGATTTATATTGCAAGATTGTATATGCCTATGGTTGAAAGATACTGGCAGTATTTCGATGCCTTGATATGAATGAAGACGTTAGTTCAGCTTTCGAAAGCCATTTGCTGTAGAGTGTTTCCGGTTTGGGTAGCGAGCACGATATTCTCCCATTGCCCTGTCCCCATTTGCATTATATGCTATGTACATATAAGTATACCCAGTAAATGAAAGTCCCAAGATCTAAGATATTTCCATTAAAGTATGTGGACAGTAATTTTAAAAAGAAGGTTGCTCCCGGCAGGTTTTGGGCGAACATCTAAACACTCAATAAATAGTCCCTATTCAAAACTATCAGGCAGGATGGCATTTCCATTTTCCTTATTAGAGAATGTGGACCAGACATTTGTGATTTTCGAAACAAAATCTTTAATCTTATAAGTTTTTCATATACTTACTTCTTCTAATGATTGGAAAACATGAAATTAATACCAATTAAAAAGGTGACCGCATTAATTCAAATGAAATTCAACAAATAGCAGCGAAGGTGAAAACTCTTCTTTTACCTCATCAATACGTGTGGACATTCCACACAATAAGAAAAATTTCATTCTTAAGTGGAAATTTGTTAGAATTACATTTTTTATGTTGAACTAACATACAATAATAGTTGATTTGACAAACTGTACTGGATCCTTGTTAATATACGCAATACCCTTGTTAACTTAGCAAATTATTCAGAAAATTCGTCTTGTACATAATGTAATCTTGCTGTACCGCTGAAAAAATTGTTAACGTTTAACAACGTATAAGATACTTCGGTAACAATTTTGGGTAGTTGTTGCATTAACCATTTTTTTTTGTGGACTGCAACAACACAATATGGTGATTTTAACAACATTTTTATTACCGAGTACCATTTGACGGAAATAACATAAGTTATTACCAAACCATTGGATTAATGAAGTATATAGATGTAGTGCCTGTATACTGACTTTCTAATGCATTTGATTTCATCGATTAAGTACACTAAAAGAACGACAGATGTTAAATTAACACAACAGGTTTTGTTAACAAAATATTATTGAACTAACCAAAGTTATAGTCAATCTAAAAAAAAAAAATGTAGTGAATTTTATTATTTTGTTAGTTTTATTTTATTAATTTGAATAACCCACTGAGTTTATTTCAACAGTAAGTACTGTTTATTTAACAAAGTGAACGGTATTAAGAAAAGGGTTAGACTAACCAAAATTGCAGTTAATTGAATGTAATCACGATGTTGGAATTACCCGTTTCCAAATTTTCTGCCTATATGTAAGAGCGAATACGTTAAATTGTCGTAAAGATAGCGTTTGTCTTATTTCACACTGACCATAATCTATATCCTGCGTAAGTTGGATGTGCGGCAAATTATTTACGTTATGTATTTACTAGGTACACATTTTGTAGGAGGTGTGGCCATTAAAATTGCGACTTTTGCCATACCACCGGCGGTGGGTTTTGACCGCTGCCAATCAATAATAAAAATACTTTACACTTTATATTTTTAACATAAAATGATAAATGATAGTGATGGGTTGCTAAGAAGCAATTTGCTATTTTGTAGCAGTTAACGGCTGTTAGCTGTTCGTAGCAGCTAATCAATATCACAAGAAACTGCTATTTTCTGTAGCAGTTTTCTAATGCACTATTAGGCAATCTCAACAGTCTTGGAATACCGAAAATAATATTGCTTTGTAGCAGGTTGCGAAACATAAAGCTAGATTTATATCAGTAGCAGTTTTGCTTCGAAAAAAGTTGAAGCTTGGATGCGTATGTAATAAAATCATTATTTCCATGTGATTAAGTATTACATTTTTACTGTTATTATGAAATAGATTTGAACTGTTTATTTATTATCGATTCTTTATATTATTAGACCTTGATTCGTTGATCCATATATGTATGTATCCTGTGAAGCTTGCAGTTTAGGTAGGGTATTTCTGTGGGTGCCGCCAACACGGGTAAAATATTTCAAGTTATAAAGCTATCAATAAATGTTTTATGTATATCGCAATACCTTGAGAAAAACTGCCGCAGAAAGTAGCAGCTTTTTCAAACTGCTAACTAAAAGTAGCAGAAGCAGATTGTAGCTGCTAACGCAACATAGCAGTTTTACACATCACTAACGAATGATAAATATAATAGTTAATTAATAAACTAGCTACACACTTTATTTGATTTGTAGTTTCATTGATCTAGTCCAAATATTTACGTACATTAAATGTTACACTGCGTTTGGTTCAACACAATTTGGTATTTAACACAACACAAATACATAGTTGAAATAACGGATAACACTTGTTCATTTTAACTTAAAATGTTTAGTTAATCTGATTATAAAATGGTAACAAACGTGTTTTTGTTAAAGTAACAAAACTTGCTGCTTTGACTATACTTAACCTCGCAATATTATTAACGTGACCAAAATTTGGTTAATTTAACCCCTGTTGTTTTCTGAGTGTCTAAGTTAGCTAACTTCAGTAGCTTTAGATTTTCGCCGAATTAACGCAGTGATGTCATCATATTTGTATAACAGGTCTTGTTGTATTTAGATGATAAATGAAATAACTGTCCAATCTCTGTTTATTATAAATTATACTTTTTGCGATATGTTTCGCTCTACACAAACTTCAGGCAAAAAAATGTTGTGTTTTGCTATGGTTATCAGTCGGCATACTTCACTTCCACTTCTGGCGTATCTTAAGGTTCCAATTCGGACCTTTACTATTGAGTATTTTACATAAACAGCATTTAATTTTTAAAGCCATTGTATGATATATCGACGAGAAAGTATTTGTAATATATTATCAAATGAATCACAATCTGTTAAGACAACTTTATTTTTGACGCCCTACATCCATGCATTACAAACAACATAACTGCCACTGCATGACGCCACATGGCCGCCAATTTAACAATATTATCCTGTGACATCACAGTGTTATTCCACTAGTGATTTGGTGAAGAGCATATCTTCCAAGGTTTACCTTAGCCGAAAACACTATGTTTAACACTGCTCTTCACTTGTTTCTACTGAAGATGGCAACTTAGTTGCCGAAATACGTATTTAGATTTGTTATCCAATTTTGTGGTAAGGGATTTTTCACCTTTCTTTTGGGATTTTTGTTATAACAATATTACAACATATATTATACAGCCATTGTTTAAACTGTGCTATCATTGATAAAGTGAGCTTAACATATTTAATAACTTCAACAATATTATCCCATAAATGGAACTTTTTTTATTCTGTTGGGACACTAATTTGTCCCTTAATTAACTAACAAATGCTTCAGTCAAAGTTTTTTTAGTATAAAAATTGCCTCATATTAATTAGATTGATTAGCAGAAAAGCATTTATTTAATAATTATACACTGTAAGAAGTGCACCAATTGCTTAAGTTAACTGTCTGTTCGAATTATGCTCCAAT
Source organism: Cetonia aurata (assembly GCA_949128085.1). Classification (NCBI taxonomy): domain Eukaryota; kingdom Metazoa; phylum Arthropoda; class Insecta; order Coleoptera; family Scarabaeidae; genus Cetonia; species Cetonia aurata. Next base: position 35,995,469 of record OX421884.1, read on the forward strand.
TTATTAAAATTTCACAATTTTATAGGCAGTATAACGGATTTCGAGGATAGATATTGTTTAGAAATAAAATTTGTTTCAATTCCTCAACAAAGCTTAAAGTTGCACCGGAATTTGTATCTAGTTTAAAGCAAGAATAGTAGGTAGGTATTATTTGTTTATTAAATGTGTAAAATCGATCTATATATTACTAAAATTATTTTATAGATATGACTGGAATTATGAAATTTAATAAATTATAAACTATAAACTATTTTGCGACAATTGGTCCAAAACAAATTTATCAAAAATAAAATAATATAAAATAGGAGGTTCTTTGTAGGAGGGATTTAAGATGAAGTCACCAATAGAACGACAAGGCGATGAACAAAAATAAAACAAATAGCCAACATTGTATGCCGCACTGAACTGGATTGGCGCTTTACTTGCGCTGTGATATACTTGTCTCTGAGTTTGTCTTTGTTTCACGGCCCTTCCGATTATTGATTCTGATCGTATTGAAAGTGCGCGTTTACTCTTTATTATTTTATTTAATTCTGATAATGTGGTAGTTTTTGGTAGATGATGTGGTTTTTTTGTAAGGCGCGTTTAAACAGATCAGAATTTATACGAACAATAATATTTAGGCATTAACATAAGTAGGCACGCTAGGTTAGCAAATTGTTGATATAAGATAAATCTTTGGTCTGCAGCTAATTGTAAGATCTTTTGATAATATTAATATTACGAAAGTATTAATATCGTATGTAGTATTTACCTATATTCATAAGTTACAAAAGTGTGTATCATAGATTGAACGTTTATAAACAGTTTTTTTGTGCTACCAAAGGTAGTAAGTGCTTTGAATATGTGTATACCTATGAGTTGGTGAAAGCAAGGCGCAGGCAGATTTTAGTTTAAATTTTCATGTCATTTCAAATTGCAGAGATGGTATTTATAATAATTTTATACGCGTAAGAACTTTCTTATGTATTCATAAACTAGTTAACAGATTGATAACGGCGAATGTTCATTTTACGCTTTGCCCAGCGGCGGCTGATGTTTACGTCACAGGGAGGGCTCTGAAAATGATCGAAGTTTTTCGCATACTTTCATCAAATATATTCCTATATGCTTCTATGTTACGAAGCTATACGAAAAAGTTCGATCATTGTCAGAGTTCTCCAGTGACATAAGCATCGGCCGCTGCTGGCATTTACATATAAATTAGACAGAAATATGTTTACGTAGATACTATTGAATAGTAAAGGCAAATTGGTTACTAAAATGTGGACCACTTTTGAAAATTAACGAGATAAAACCTTATTAAGAGCTTTATTTCCATTTTGGTAGCGTAAGTAAAAATATAACGCCTTAATATTCGTGTTAAATTTAGCTCTACTTTGGAAAATATAAACAGTAAAAACTATATATGGGTAACATTTCAAACCAACAAATAGAAAAAAAAATGTGTACGTGGCTAATGGTTAACGCCAATACGAATGACAACATATATGGATAAAACAATTTCATAAAGTAGACACATAATAATGCCGTACATCCCCTTGTTTCTTAGGAATTAACAAATTTTGACTATGAGAATGAGTAACTTAACAGCCATAAATAAATATCATGTTGGAAATGAACCGTGGCAGGCAATTGGCCAAAAAAGATTCAATACCTACCTGTAATTGTGATTATTTTTTTTTTTTGATATTGTACCTCGCATGCCAACAAATATATGCTTAGAATTTATTATATTGCATTTAGTGATGTTCCGATACTCCTTTCGATACGATATTTGGTATCGAATCAGTATCGAAAGCACGTTATCGATACTCCGATATTATCGAAAGAAAATATCATGCGATTATTTAAATTAATTATAATCAAGCAAACGTTAGCAATCCCGAAACGCACAAACGGTAAAGTAGAAATCTGTACATGTTTAGATTCAGTATTATTATACACATTTTCATTCATACTTTTCAGTATTTATATATTTTATGTGTAGTTTATTTATATAGCTCATGTCATAACGATTTTAAATTTGTGTTCGAATTAGAGAGAATTTGTAAATTTCAATCGCAAATTAGCAAAAAATCTTCGCAAAAATAGAGTATTAAATGACACAACTGTCATCACTTTTATGTATACATCTAACCAATAACCTCCGATGAGAAAGAAGTTGGATATCGGGATTCGATACTTGAAAGTTCCTTTCGATATCTTGATATTATCGAAACCCCGATATCGATAAAAATATCGTAAATATCGAAACAGATATATCCATATTAATAATATCGGAAATATCGGAACGTCACTAATTGCATTTACATGCTCCATGCTCGGGGCTACTTTAACATGGCACTATTTTGTATTGCATGTTAATCATTTAGGGGCTAGTCTAACACCAAATTGATTTCTTTTTATTTTAAAACATTTTGGTGGTTAAACATTGAAAGAGAAGGTGTTTAAGCTAGGATATATTTATTAAAGTTTACAAAGTGCGAAAAGTAACTGAATAACAATAATGTTCATAAAAAGAAAAATAATATTGTTAAAAAATACGCTTGTTTCGACCTACATATCTTCACCATCCTCATATCTTGGACATTCATACCATGGATTTGTGGAGCCTTTGTTACAATTTCCGCAAACCCACTTCTTACAATTGACGCAGCAAATCCAATCCTTTCCAACATAATGTCGAAAGTTACACAGGCAGATCGAACACAGATTACCGCCATGTCCTATTTCGCCTTGCTCTTTTCTTTTCTCTTTCTTATTCTTTTGCTTGAAGGATGAATTTGAAACCCAATTTAATAGTTCAATAATAAATTCATATCGAACCATCCCGAATCACTTTGATTATATATAGAACCAACTGGCCCTCCTTTTTTTTTTTTTTTTTTTTTTTTTGAGAGGAGGAATCTTCACGAAGACACCGTCACACCCGTATGTGCCGATGTGTGGGATTCTGGTCGGAGGGTGCAAGATCAGCCTACCCACTAAACCTCCCCTTCTTCGCCACGCGGTGGGCTCGGTACCGCCTTTCCAGGCATCAACGTCGAACACACCCAGCTATCACTTGCTCCTACTACTAGTTACTACGTTCTGATGTCTCTTTCCTTGTGGCTCATAATATGACGCACCATTTTCTTTACAGCATTCCAATTTCGGCTGCTCGCCATCATGACCGTAACCATGTTTTCCACGGACAGTTGTGTTCCAATTTCCCTCATAACAACAATTCTCTGGCCATCCCAATGTTCACACTCAAAGAGGGTATGGTGTGGTGTGTCTACCTCTCCACAGTATGCACAGTTATCTGCTGTTGCCTTGCCGAACCTCTTGGCATAGGTTCCGAAGAATCCATGGCCGGTCAGTGCCTGCGTGAGGTAATAATCCGTGGTCCGGTGAGTACAGGCGATCCATGTTCTTATTCTTGGGATGAGTTTCTTGGTCCACTGTGCCTTCTCCAAGTTATCATCCCACCTCTTCTGCCACATATCTATCATCTCCTTCTCTGCCATTCCTCGGGCCAGCGTACCACCATTCTCGAACATGATCTTTCTTTTGTGCGCCAAAAGGTCTATTGGGGCCGTGGATGTGATAACTTGTAGCGCCTCAAGTGATGTCGTCCGAAACGCTGACGCTACCCTCAACAGCATCCCCCTCTGCTGTCTTCCCACAAGGTTCCTGTATACCTTTTTCTCTAGGACTAGACCATATCGGTGCGCCATACAACACTATCGAGTGCATAACTCCAGCGAGCAACTCCCTCTTTGCACTAGACGGGCCTCCCATGTTAGGCATTATACGGGTGAGTAGTGTTGTCCGTTCCCCCGCTTTCCTACACACATATTTGACGTGGTCCCCAAAGTACAGTCTCTGGTCCAACACTATTCCCAGGTACTTAAGGGTCCTTACTGGTCTTATCCTAGTTCCGTCGACATTAAAGGAGATGTGATCTTTCTTTCGCTTGCCTTTCAGTATCAGCGCTTCTGATTTCTGTGGTGCCAGTTGTAGTTTGTTTTCTATCAGCCATTGACTAATTTTGCTGAGGTTTTTATTTACTTTGGTCGTTAAAGTATACTCGTCCTCAGCTGCCACCAACAACGCTAGGTCGTCCGCATATCCTATCAGCTCAGACTTTTCTGTCAGCCGGATCTTAAAGATATCGTCGAAAAGCAAATTCCATAGTACAGGACCAAGGACGGAACCCTGCGGTACCCCCGCTTTGACCTCGACTTCTGTCTCCCTTTCGATTTGAAGCCGTCTCGCTTCAAAGTAATTACTTATTAAGTTGACTAAGTCCCTTGATATGTTTCTATTCGCAAGGCTTTCTAATATATGGTCCCAGCTAGCATTGTTAAATGCGTTCTGCACGTCTAGGGTGACCAGTACACACCATTTGGGTTCGCATTTCTCCACTATACCCACCACGGCCTCCACTGCATGCAGTGTCGATCTTCCTTTGGTAAAGCCATATTGCCTTTTGGACAGTCCACCGTTCAACTCTATTTCTTGCAGTAGTCTTGATCTAATCAGGGCTTCATACAATTTGCTTATGGTGTTGAGCAAGCATAGGGGTCTATATGACATATTAGCTTCATTCTTGGTTTTTGGAAGTAACACCACCCTTGCAATTTTCCACTCTCGGGGGAATTTTTGCACCCTCAATAAGGAGTTCATCACCCCTAATACCCATTCCGGTTCTTCCTTAATTGCTAATTTTATAGCCTCAGGAGGTATACCATCGATTCCGGGTGCTTTTCCATTCTTCATGCTATCTGCTGCCTGTCTCAACTCATTCGCCTCTATTCGGCTCTATCTGTGTTGCCATCAAAAGTCTGCGATCTTCACCTTGTCCCTCCACAAATAGCTTACCAATCACTTCCCTTTTTACTTCCACAGGTATGCGATAAGGTACTGTGTTTTTTAAACTTCTTATTGCCATCTTATATCCACTACCCCAGATATCCTCGTCTACACTCTTGCATAGATCTTCCCAGTGTTTTTTCTTGGAATCTCTAATCATCTTCGCTAGTCCCTTCTTCTTAGTTTTGTATGAATTTTTTGCCGCCATTTTTTCACTAGCACTAATCTGTGGTCTTCTAGTTAACCGCGTTATCTTCCTCCTGGCAGCCGTGCACTCTTTCCACATCTCTTCTATGGTCTCATTCCACCAGTACGGCCTTCTCTTTCGTCCATCTCCCGCTTTGCATATGTTATTTTTATACGCTTCCTTTATTATTTTGGTGTATTCCTTGAGCGAGGTTCTTTCTTTTGGGGTCAGTCCAGGAATTCTCAGTCCAAGTTCAGCAGTGAACCCTTTCCAGTCAATTCCAATTTTTTGTTTTCCTTGGTTAAGCGCAGTGGGGTTAGTGTCTCTTATATCAAAATATATGTACGTATGTTCAGTTAGACTATCCTCATCCATTACTCTCCATTCGACCATCTTTCTTGCAATTTTTTTGCGTAGTGCACGTCACATCAATAAACGATTTTGTATCTCCCCTCACAAATGTGGGTCGCTCTCCAGTGTTGTGCGTAACCATGTTTAATGTGGATAACCAGTCCGTCCGGCCCTCCTTTGGTCCAATTATCATATAAATTATTTTACTTATATACAACCATAGTTTTTGAATGCTCTCTTACTCGCTCTATGCGTTACCTTCCTCAAGGCACACTTGCTCATTAGTGCGTCAAAGTCCAATATAGACTTTAAAAAATAAAACTGAAGGAATTTATTTTATGAAAAGTGGTACAGTAACCAAACACGCACATTTTAAAAATAATTTTAAGTATCCAGGTGATGCCCTAAAGCGGGGCACATTCAAAAAATTTTTTTTTAAACAAAACGCCCTGTATGTTTTTTGTGTTTTCTTATCTGCTTTAAATTGTGTTTTCAACGATCCACGGGTTTTTGGTTTTGAGGGACGCATTGTTGAGTTATTAACGATAATTAAAAAAAAAAATGGTCGTGACAAGGTTTACCATACTAATTCCATGCGACAGTATTACGATTAGCTAAGACAAAATTATGTAGTAAGTATGCAGCCAAGGGATGTGTTGAACGTACAAAATGATTCAACATTAATTTTATTATACAGGGTATTTGTTACGATGCAGTCAATTTGGCGATTGTCAAAGACCGTTTCCTGAATTATTTCAAATGGAACACCCTACATATTATTAAATTTTTGGAATGGCCTGTTAATTGAGCGTAATTTTTGTTAATAATGTCCTATACCAAAATCCAATAATTTCAAAGTTATTTTCAATTTTTCATTACAAACCGCTGATTATATGTTTTCGATTCGATCATGTACCGAGCAAACGCTTTGACAGACAAAAACAAGTAAACGACAAAAAGTATCAAACTGTAATTTCGTTAAAGGTAATATTTACAATAAATTCTCAAAGTGACCTCCATTTTGATTACAACACATTTGCAACCTTGACAGAAAGGACCTATTTACGTGTTGTAACATCTCAATGGAAACTGTTTCAAACAACCAATTTACATCTACAGACACCGACCTATTTTTTTAATTAGAATTTTCTACATTTTTCCTCAGCCAAAAAATATAATACAAATGTCGGTCGTGCGTTAGGTTATTTTCAGCGCACCAACTCTTTGGATCAAGCCTGGAAATCTAATGTAAATAAGCATTATTTTGCCACACAACTTCTTGAAGAAATGAAGAAGCAATATTTCGAAAAGAATTTTTCTAAAAATTGACCGGTACTACTTATTCTAAATATTGATGTCTTTACTATCAAGGAATAATTTCAGCAAGCAAGAAATAAAATTTTTCAAAATATCCTCTTTTGAAAATTAACCCAGCTTTTTATAAATAAAAAGATTTCAACATTTTTTTACTATTTCACTGACAGCTATTAGCTACAGCAGGTCCTTTCAAACTCAGTTAGCCCTCGTCCTTAGGACCTAAGATGCTGTAGCTGCAGAGGCTCTAGATTAGAGTAAAGGTTTGTTTGCTATAATTCAATTAATAATCTTAAGTACTGGCTATTACCTTATGGGAAAGTTATGTCCAAAGAATAGAGTATGTAATTAAGGATAATCGCCATGTGATAAATTTTTGCTTTTAAATTGTATGATCTTATGGCACCAATTTTCAAATGCAACATACTCTTTACTTCATTTGTTGACGTAGATAGAATTTTGCGTATTAGCACAGATCATGCAATATCAGTTTCAAACACTTTCTCACATCATTTAGACATTTTTGCTTACGGTTTCCGGGACAAATATAACTTATAAAATGAATGAACATTAATTTGTGTTATATGTCGTCACACTTAGCAATCATATTACTAAAAGAAATGTTTCCAAAATTTATATAAATATGCATCTAAATGTTAACCTAATTTGAAAAGCTATACCGTAGTCCTCAAACATCTACAAGGGGCTTGCAATTCGTGGTTGAATAACATGCAGTAATCGGAATAGTGGTATTGATGAAATAAGTAAACTCATGTAGTTAAGTAGTTGCAATAAATTATTAAATGTTGCTTTACGCTTTGGAAAGTCTAGTAGATATGTTTTGTAAATAGTAATTGCGTATAGGCAACTTTATGTAAAGAAGTTTATTTGTGGTTGCCTGCGTATTATCTATGTGATATACCCACGAATGAAAGATATTCGTTGATATAATCATACATATAAGCAATGATAAAAGTTTGTTGTCAAGTGGATTTCATTTTGTAAATAGTTGGATTATAATACCAGAGATGTGATTTTGCTCAATTAAACATATATGTAAATAATTTTAAGTTTGCTAAGTTTTACACAGTTTAGAGGCTACAGGCTATAAGTAATATTTACATTACTTATTTTTATGTACCTACCAACACTGTCAAATGCATAAGTCACAATTTTATTATACTAACGATTTTATTGTTCTTTTAATTAATTTTTAATTTTGTTTGGAAACTTTGACATTGTGTTAGTTTAATATAATATAGGTATTACATATTTTATGTATATTAATTACATGAAAAGATTTGCGGTTATTATCTTGAATATACAAATAAGTTTACGTAACATAGAGTAGGTGCGAGGAGAGGTACGACCTTATGTTCAGTTTTAACAGTCGTCAATGAATCAACACAAATTAGCGTCAACCGTTTAAAAACTATGACATACTAATAACCGATATTAAATGTCTATATATGTGGCTTTTATCGCGGGTTACTACCGTCATATGGTTGGCTATTAACTCTACCGACGACAGTTGTGCAGATTTGTGGGCGAAGACTGCGTACAGGAGGAAATATAGTAGCAGTTGTGGGGGTGTGGTAGAGGATGATGAATGTGAGGATTAGGCGTGCAGACGGGGTTCTACTACTGCATGTGAACAATTCACATAAAACTATCGGTGATCCCCCTTTTAAATGTCGGTAATGGATAACTGTTTTATATATGTACGTATTTATAGATATAGAGAAAATTATAAAAGTTTATACTGTTTATCACTACTAAAAATATATTATCCAAATTAAGCAGATAGTTTGTTAGAAACTTTAATTGAGAAGGCGCAGTGATTGATTTGTTAGCGTTTTACTAAATGCATATATGTGTTCAGTAAAGCAGTTGTGATTTATTATGTTTCGTGTGAAAAAATGTTAAACTTATTCGATGAGCACTATTCTTAAACATACTATAAAAGATTGCAGGTATCGATATTTCTACACTGATAGAAATGAAAAGGTTATTTCAACAGTTTTTGTAGTCGTAAATATTAAGCATTCGTCTAACGGTTAAATGGTCAAATGAATGCAAAGATGTGTTAAACCAAATATTTTTAAGATTAAAGTAACGTTTTAGATGTAAATTTAACATTAAAACGCATTGCTCGTATTTAAAAAGAAATATGCATTTAGTTAACCGGTAAATGGTTAAGTAAACCTTATTTTTCTCTCAGTGTAATAGTCCGTTATACTTCCAGATCATAAACGTATAATAAAATCTTTGATTATATATTCTCAGTTATGCCATTGATATACACCAACATTAGGAGGGATTCAAGGTTTAGAGCCTTTGACCACGCCAGCCTTAGGATGAATGGGCAGTGAGAGTTGATTTAAAAAAAGAACAAATTGTTCACGTCGATTAAAATAATTTCAACAAGGGACCATCTATATACTAAACCGTAAACTTGTAGAATTTAGAATAGCGTGATCCACTCTATTAAATGCGTTTAGTATGTTTAGTATGTTTAGATGAATTACATGTGTGTCGCTGCCCCAGAGCATCTACAATTTCTGACGCATTTTGTCATAAATATGCTAAAGTTAGAGTTGACTTATGTGGCATAAAACCATGTTGATCTGCAGTTGTAAATTGTTTTACTGCTGTGTACAATCAACGCAATTCGAAATGCACAAGTCATAATTGCAACCAAATTATATATATATCTTCTCATTTTAGCTAAAATTCCTAGAAACTTTAAATATTATCTTTTCTCCTGCCTCCTTTGTGAACGTTATGGTATCTGAATAATCCTCTACTTGCCTTCTATGATTTGTGCATTTTGAACTGCACAGACTGTGTAAGTATTTGTACAGAAGTGCTTCAAAGATATTTGCAAAATTACGCGAATTTGATATCGGACAATTGTGCACGACTTCATTGGCTCTTTCTAATGCTGGACATATACATTGTCTTTTAATTTTTAAAGAAAATATTATTAATATACAGGAAGAGGTTTAATTATTTAAACCTACAACATTTTCTTGAATAAAGTAAATCATTAGGAAATCGCTTTTCTGTGTTTGTAATGGCTGTACAAGAGTTGGCGCATAATACCTAGGTAAAGTGAGGTTATTCCATCAAATCTGGGTTTAACTGGATGGTTTCTTTTAGCTACCTAATGCTTTTTCAATATCATAGTAGGCAATTTCAATTTTATTTGACATGGATACGTAGAATTGGTACTTTGCAACCAGATTATTAGAATAAAATTTGTATGAAGTTTGCAAAAAGGTGTACTTTATTGTGCAAAAAGTTCAATTTTTGTACCTATTCTCCGCTTCTTCATGGCAAAGTGCCCCCTTAATCTATGATTTCAACTACGTACATGACTGGGGCGCATGAAGACTGCATTTTTGATTACAGTTTTATTTTTCATTTTGGAAGAACATTTTTTACACGAAGTTTTTATAAAATTCATTGCTGCACAATCATTATCTGCGACTATACGGAGTGCCTCATTCATTTCATTCATTCATAACGTTAGAGTGGACACCTTTAGTCCAGGCACTTGAGCTAGGTGCTCATTGTACCGTCCCTATTAAATCTCTTACTTCCACTCGAGCAGATTGGTGTTCTCTATAAGGCCCAGTATCTTGCCCAGTGGAAACTTGAGAACCTTCTAGGGCTCCAATAGATCCTTGCCGAAATGTTTCCGCCGGAATACTTTCAACTCTTCACCTGTGCAGATTACATGTAAACTTGTTTCCTTCTGTAGCTCACATGTTCTGCACCACGGTTCGCTTACTCGACCTGTCTTGTATACATGCTTTTTCAGGGGACAGTGTCCAGTTACCAGCCCAGTAATGGTTTTAGCTTCTTTCCTGCTGCGTCTAAGTAGGTTATCAGAGAACTTAGCAGCGCCATCACTTATTAGCGCTTTAGCTTGGAGTTGACCTTCTGTCGTCCTCCATTTGCTTGTGCTTGCATTGTCCAGCCAGGTCCAGATCTCCCTTTTAGCAGAATCCCTTCTAATCCCACATACGGGCTCTGGACCTATGAAGTGGCTCTTGGAGCCCTCCTTGGCTAGTTCGTCAGCTGTTGTGTTGCCTTCTATATCCTCGTGTCCCGGCACCTAAATCAGCGACACCGTGTGATCCTGTGCCAGTGAGTGGAGGGATTGTTTGCAGTCTCTAACCAGTTTTGACCTAGTTACAGGACTCGAGACTGCCCTGATAGCAGCCTGGCTATCAGTCAATATACTTATTTTCCGCCTCATGCAGCCCCCCTTTGCAATCATTTCTGCGCAGGCTGCAAGGACGAATACCTCTGCCTGGAAGACCAGCGCATGCTTCCCTAGGCTCATGGATATCCTTTGATTAGGGCTCGGTCCGCAAATACCGGCTCCTGTGCCCTGGCTGGATTTGGATCCGTCCGTGAACTTGTAATTAAGAGCAGTGATATTCCTACGTGCCTGGTCTCTGTTCGGTATGGAGATTTTCACCTTTTCAGTGAAGATAACGTCGGGTGCCATACTGTCCGTGAGCATTTGCAGCAACGGCCCCCGTTCAGTATCGTACTCGCAGTATCGGTCATCACCGTCATTTTAAATCCAACGCTCTAGGTACAAGTTTTTCAATTTTTATGCCAAAAATAACATAATATAATATATAATATGACGTTATTATTTAATCTTTCATAAAAATGGCTCTGACGCAATCTTCGTCTAAGATGGAGTAGTTGCCGCTTGCGTTTGTTTTGGGCATCCATATTTTAAATACTGTAACTGTACACTTAATCTAGTTCAACAATGACATTTTCTCTGATTTAATTGTATACAGCTGTTCACAGTAGGGATGAATATGTGCTGAACTCTCACATAAGGTAGATAGCCTATAGGGCTAGTTGAAGTAAATGTAAGCAGGGGTAAACACAAATGCGCTTTAAAAAATGGAAATTATTGTTGGAAATATCGTGCCAAATCGACGATGTGATCCTTCTAACATTTGGAACCGCTCCGCTTGTGACCGCATGTAAGCCTTATTTGACAGCTTTACTCGCCATTTTGTAACGCTGCATTTGTCCATGCAGTACGATTTAGAATTGTCACAAAATTGTTTCCTGTATAAAACAATTTTTTGCCGTGAGTATTTCATCATTCGTAGTGTGAATGATGTAAGAGCAAGTAAATAAAATAGCACGTAAACCTACACTTTTATATAGGTGTTTACATTTACTCCTATTTTCCATTTTCCAAAGGCGAATTCAGATTCCTCAATTGGAATATCCGAGTAGATTTGGTTCCGGATATCCGAACTCAATCTAGAGCATGAGTATCTACAGATGGCAAAGTTCTACCACCACTGGTCATCTTCAATGATATTCAAAGAAGAAAATGAAACTGTTTTGCCTATCGTGTTGTCGTGAAGATGTCACGCTGAACAGAGTTTACCACCATTTACACTTGCTCAAACAAATTTATCTCAAACTCCATATTGTGTTTATTTGAGCATGCCGATGGTACTCAGCCGTCAACCTAAATGTCTAAAGTTTGACACTAAATCACAGAAATTGGCAACCCGTACTTACATGAAAAGGTTTGAATTGGGGACATTCCTTACACACAGAAAAATGCATGCTTACCTTAAATAAATTCGTCTTGGACCAAATAAATCGACGTTTTGAATATCCGCAAGACAAAAACTTCTTAAAGCAAGAAAAAAATTATCTTAACAGCATAATCTTAATGTAAGAGGTTAACAGTCTTGAATGAAACTGTAACGACTGTTTTAACTTCTTGGGTGTGGTGTTGATTAATTCGGTTGGTTGTTGATTTACCTCTTGCTCATTAAAGCCTTGCTTATGGGCTTTCGATTACTTACTTGGTCGCTTATGCTTATGACTTATCTGTCACTCCTCGTAGATGGAAAAAGGAGGTTCACCTTACTTCGTATGGTGGCGCTGATGTCAGTTGTCAAATGGTAAATCACAACCTCGTGCCGGTTTGAACAATGTTGCGCAATAATAGTGCCGTTACAATGAAATGTGTAAACCCTGAGGTAGCAACAGGTCGGAGAAAAACTTCAGGGTTCGGTCTACGCAACAAAACGGTAAAAGTGCATTGAAAATCAAACGTTTATCTCTAACTATCAAGTATAACAGGCAAGGAATATATACAGCAAAAAATGTAAGTAAAAGATAAACAAATAAACACGTATACTCAAATGCATATAAATATGTACAGTGGAAAACTTCTTAAATGTAACATTTACGGGGCTGCGGTATGTAATTTTAACGCGGTAAATGATAACAACGTTTTGACTAATACGGAAATCTATATACAGGGTCGGCCAAAAGTACGCTATCGGTATTCACGGTTTTAAATCTACGGTAACGGTGCTAAATTCGGCGGTACGGTGAATTACGGTGTTTTAACACTCTGGGAGCGTCAGCGCGATGCCGATTCAAAGGCCAGAGTGGGAAAACAAAACGGTGGAGTGTCTGCGTCGCCAGTAACTTTGCCAGCGTTACGACAGACCTGGATTTCGGAATTCAACGGGTGCCAGATACTTTGCCGGCACGCCAATTGAATTTGACGGGAAAAATGTCTGTGTTTCGCCAGTAAACTTTGCCAGCGTTGCGACAGACCGGGATTTCGGATTTCAACGGGTGCCAGATACTTTGCCGGCACGCCAATTGAATTTAGACGGGAAAAATGTCTGTGTTTCGCCAGTAAACTTTGCCAGCGTTGCGACAGACCGGGATTTCGGATTTCAACGGGTGCCAGATACTTTGCCGGCACGCCAATTGAATTTGACGGGAAAAATGTCTGTGTTTCGCCAGTAAACTTTGCCAGCGTTGCGACAGACCGGGATTTCGGATTTCAACGGGTGCCAGATACTTTGCCGGCACGCCAATTGGATTTGACGGGAAAAATGTCTGTGTTTCGCCAGTAAACTTTGCCAGCGTTGCGACAGACCGGGATTTCGGATTTCAACGGGTGCCAGATACTTTGCCGGCACGCCAATTGAAGCGGACTGGGAGGAACTCGGGGACCGGACTCAGACTCGACTCTTCTTGACTGGTAAGCGCGCGGCTTAAATATGCTTGCGGTTTCCCCCACGCGGTCGCGATGGTGGGAGTCGGGCTTGCGTGAATCGCTCGCCGTTGGTAGGGGACGACATTCACGCGGTAAACAAGATTCACGGAATAAAAACTTGAAATAAAATAACATGCGGTAGCAACGCTACCGTCCATGGGAAAATCGATCAAAAAATAATCGGAATTAATGACTAATTCAAACTAAAATTATTATTGCAAACTGAAATAGATTTTCCCATGTAACGGCACGTTACATACCCCCCTCACTCAAAATTAAGAGCTAAAACAAGTTTTCAGGTCGGCCTTCTTGTCATCTTCTGGAGATACCGGCGGTGAACTTAGATTGACGATGGTGAAAACCCCTGGACAGGCAGCGGCGTTGATGATCCATGGATCCAGGACGAGGCAACTGCAACCTCGTCTCCAGAAAGTACAATGTTCGGGAAGACAGTAGGCAATGCTGCGTCACGGCTCCTGGCGGGATGGAATCGGGATCTCATCTGCATGAACAGCCCTTTTCATCTGCATCTTCACGGCGAGTTCAGGCGTCCGGCGGTGTTGATGCCAGCTTCAAGTCTTTGACGTGGACTCGGCCCATATTCTTCCCGGAGAGACTCTGTAAAACTACCATGGTAGGCGAAATTACCTTAATAATCTTACATGGCCCTTCAAACTTCGGCGCTAGTTTTGCGGAGAACCCTTTCGTGGCGTCGGACAGGACATGTTTTCTGCAATAAACGACTTCTCCTACACGTGGCTGGTATGGGCGTCGTCGCAAATTGTACGGCTTGCTTTGTCTCTGGTAGGCTTCGGCTAATCGGATACGGACAATTTCCATGAAATCGGCTAACTTCTTTACCTCCGTCGCCAATTCTTCGTTGGTGGGTTCACGAGGTTCGTCACCCTGGTCGAGTGCCATTCTGCGGAGAGTACCTGGGGGAAGCATTTCCCTTCCAAAGTTCAGGAATGACGGAGAATAACCAGTTGTCTCGTGCTTGGCTGTATTAATGGCAAACATTAATTGCGGTAAGTACAAATCCCATTGTCTCTGATCCTCATCAACGAATTGGGCTAACATCGGTCCTAATACTCTGTTTACCCTTTCAACAGGATTTCCTTGGGGAGAATACGGCGCGGTAAAACGGATACGGATCCCCAGCTCGGTTGCAACGGTCTGGAATAACTTACTGGAAAATTGGGGCCCGTTGTCGGCTATCAGGATTCTCGGAGTCCCAAAACGGTATACCACTCTCTCCTTCAGTGACTGGGTCACTGTCTGTGCTGTGGCCCTTCTCAACGGCTGACATTCCACCCATTTGGTGAATCTGTCCTGGAAAACAAGTAAATACGTGTGTTCCTTCCTGGAGCGTGGAAAAGGTCCTAACAAATCCACACTGACTTGGTCCCACGGTGAATCTACGGGTCTGTACTTCATCTGTCCTAGGGGTTTACTCGGTAAGTATTTGTGTCGTTTGCAAGACTTACATCGGTTGACGAATCTTCTTATGTCGTAGAACATTCCAGGCCAATAATAGCGTGAAGAGGCTCGCGCTATACTTTTAGCCACCCCTAGATGACATGCTTCGGGAACATCGTGTACTTCACGCAGAACGCGGTTTCGTTCTGTCTTTGGCACACAAAGCCTCCAAGTTTTCGGATCGTCGGCGTCGGAAGTACCGGGTGTATTGCGGTAAAGGTATCCATTCCATACTGCGTAATCGGGATGCCTTTCTGGATCTTCCTGCACGGCTTTCAGCTTTCGGAGATACCAAGTGCATGTCGTGTCCTCGGAATGTGGACACGCTTCCTTTTTATCTTCAAATTCTTCCATTTGTGTTTGAAGAACCGGTCTCAACTTCTCTTCGTGCTCGGAATTCTCTGCAGACGCTTCTGCACACATCAGGTATGTTTCCTTCTTGTTTCTGGACCGCGTGTTTATACTTAGTTTTCTTGCAGTGACGTCTATGCGAGCGTTTAGCATCCCTAAGACATCAACTCCTAAAATCATCGGATACTTCGTATTCGGTAATACCAAGAAAGGTGCGGTAATGCTAGCGGATTCAATACTTAAAGGAACGTCTAGTCGTGTATCTGGATGAACCAAGTTCCCGTTTGCTAGATGAATTCTCGTCGTGCGGATTGTCTGTTTCTGGATGCCTTTCTTGATGAGTTGAGCGGCAACATCCTGCGATACAAAAGACGTTGTCGCTCCGGTATCTACTAGTGCCCGTATTTCTTCGCCCATCACCCTGGCGACTGTCCAGATGCGGTTTTCATGTTGTCCGGACTCAAGAGTAACTTCTGCGGGGCTCTGCGTTTCATGTACGCAACCTAGGCGACTGTGCCCCTCAAGCCGCCCTTTGATGCGTTTCCCGGACATCTACAATCCATGCTGCGGATGTTTAACTTGCCACATCGAGCGCAGAAAAGTAATGGCTTGTTTCTGCAATCCGGTCGGCGGTGACCCTCTTTACCACAACGCCAACATCGTCTTTCCGGGTGGGACAGCATTCCTGACGGAGCCTCATCTGGTATATCCCTTCGAGCGGTCGTTGATGGCGTCGCAGCGGCTGTCGGCGGCGTAGAATCGGTCCTGTTTGGATATGAAGTCGACGGCTTCGGCTTGAACTTCTGCTCAACTTTTGGAAAACGGATTTGCTCACCAAGAATCGATTCATACTCTGCTGCTTGCTTATACAATTCTTGTAAACAATTTACATTGTTCCTGCGAATATACATTTTGTAATCTGGATCCATGTTGTTATAAATCCTTTCTAATTTCTCCCTTTCCGTAAGCTTCTTCCCTCTTCGCATCATGGTGAGTATCGCGGTAGCAAAATCTTTGAATAATTCGCGGGGCCGCTGGTGCCTAGCACGTATTTCCTCCTCAAGAACGTACTCGTACCGCGGCGGTAGAAATTGCAACTTGAAATCCTGCAGGAAATCGTCCCACGTCGTCCATAACTCGCGACCATTTCGGTACCATAAAAGAACATCGCCTCGGAACAATTCGGGTAAAGCGGTAAGCATGTCTTTGCCGGAGATATGGTATGATGTCTGTAATTCCTCTATTCTCTCCAAGAGTGAAACTGCATCTCCGCTGCCATTAAATTGTACACCCCATTTGCGCACTTGATCGCAAATCTGTGCGGCGGACATGGGTGTATCCGGATCGGCGGTTAAATCATCCTTCTTTAAAAACGCTACGAAACGTTTTCGCAACTCGTCAAGAGTACCTGTTGTTTCCAAATTTAATCCCTTCAGTACTCCTTCTAATTCGGATTTCGGGAGCCTATAAACCCATGAGGTTACAGGCGGTAACGGTGCGCGTTCCGGCTGCGGTATCGGTTCTCCTTTGTCGGTCATGATGGTGCGGTTCTACTCGAGAGTCGACTTAAATTAAGGAAAACTCCCTAATTCTTGGTATTCCTTGAAAAACAACGGTCCCTGTTCGGTATTTCTTGAAAAACGGTCCCTGCTCGGTATTACTTGAAAAACGGTCCCTGCTCGGTATTACTTGAAAAACGGTCCCTGCTCGGGCGCCAATTGTAACGACTATTTTTTACTTCTTGGGTGTGGTGTTGATTAATTCGGTTGGTTGTTGATTTACCTCTTGCTCATTAAAGCCTTGCTTATGGGCTTTCGATTACTTACTTGGTCGCTTATGCTTATGACTTATCTGTCACTCCTCGTAGATGGAAAAAGGAGGTTCACCTTACTTCGTATGGTGGCGCTGATGTCAGTTGTCAAATGGTAAATCACAACCTCGTGCCGGTTTGAACAATGTTGCGCAATAATAGTGCCGTTACAATGAAATGTGTAAACCCTGAGGTAGCAACAGGTCGGAGAAAAACTTCAGGGTTCGGTCTACGCAACAAAACGGTAAAAGTGCATTGAAAATCAAACGTTTATCTCTAACTATCAAGTATAACAGGCAAGGAATATATACAGCAAAAAATGTAAGTAAAAGATAAACAAATAAACACGTATACTCAAATGCATATAAATATGTACAGTGGAAAACTCTTAAATGTAACATTTACGGGGCTGCGGTATGTAATTTTAACACGGTAAATGATAACAACGTTTTGACTAATACGGAAATCTATATACAGGGTCGGCCAAAAGTACGCTATCGGTATTCACGGTTTTAAATCTACGGTAACGGTGCTAAATTCGGCGGTACGGTGAATTACGGTGTTTTAACACTCTGGGAGCGTCAGCGCGATGCCGATTCAAAGGCCAGAGTGGGAAAACAAAACGGTGGAGTGTCTGCGTCGCCAGTAACTTTGCCAGCGTTACGACAGACCTGGATTTCGGAATTCAACGGGTGCCAGATACTTTGCCGGCACGCCAATTGAATTTAGACGGGAAAAATGTCTGTGTTTCGCCAGTAAACTTTGCCAGCGTTGCGACAGACCGGGATTTCGGATTTCAACGGGTGCCAGATACTTTGCCGGCACGCCAATTGAATTTGACGGGAAAAATGTCTGTGTTTCGCCAGTAAACTTTGCCAGCGTTGCGACAGACCGGGATTTCGGATTTCAACGGGTGCCAGATACTTTGCCGGCACGCCAATTGGATTTGACGGGAAAAATGTCTGTGTTTCGCCAGTAAACTTTGCCAGCGTTGCGACAGACCGGGATTTCGGATTTCAACGGGTGCCAGATACTTTGCCGGCACGCCAATTGAAGCGGACTGGGAGGAACTCGGGGACCGGACTCAGACTCGACTCTTCTTGACTGGTAAGCGCGCGGCTTAAATATGCTTGCGGTTTCCCCCACGCGGTCGCGATGGTGGGAGTCGGGCTTGCGTGAATCGCTCGCCGTTGGTAGGGGACGACATTCACGCGGTAAACAAGATTCACGGAATAAAAACTTGAAATAAAATAACATGCGGTAGCAACGCTACCGTCCATGGGAAAATCGATCAAAAAATAATCGGAATTAATGACTAATTCAAACTAAAATTATTATTGCAAACTGAAATAGATTTTCCCATGTAACGGCACGTTACAAAACTACTTTTAGTCTTCACTTAAGATTTTTTTACTTGCATCAAAGTCTTGAAGCAAAATGTTAGAATTTTTGAATTAAATCACTTCATATCTTTTTAAGAAAAGTAATACTTACCTTAGAATAATAACGGTTTATATAAGTCACAGAAAAAATGCCAAACATCATTAGAACCGAAAAATGCCACCAGGCGGGCTCATGGTTTATTGTTGGAATCACCATACCAGCAAAAGCAATGAAAGGGGGGATAGCACTAGAGACGTACTCGATGTATGTAAAGAAAATTAAATAACAACGTATTATTAAAGGTAGTTTCTATAAAGCCGTATTATTTTCTTGCGTAAAATGAAAAAATGGCATAATATATAGGCTGTTGTATTTAAAATAACGGAGTAAGTATGCGTTCACCTACCTTTTAGAAACTTTGTGTAGTCAAAACTATGTTTGTTTTACAGTATTGAATTTTGTAAATCTGTTATAGAAAATATTTTTTAAACAAAAGCTGTAATGAAAGATTCAGTCATCACTGGAATACCTCTATAAATACGTACGATTTGACAAGTCACGAACAATATCAAATGCAGCCAACTTTTGGTGTTTCTTAATATTAGTTCTATGGCACCGCTTGGTCCTTGCATGTTATGAGATAGTTTGGTTCTAATGTGAGTCAAATAGATTTTTATTTATATTGTAATACTTATATTTATTTTTGTCACGTTTAAACTCAAGTCAAGTGTGTTAGTGGCAACAAAGGTGGAATTTTTTGTAGTTGAAGGTTTTTTCATGTTTAAAATTCTGTGAATTTTTTGAGAAAAATGTTTTTGAATAATTTTCGATTTTAAGAGACAGCTTGTAAGTAATTATTTAAATGTGAGTATTGCCCGAAAATATTTTTAAACACAATGTAGGTTCATACGCTAGGAAAGCTTAGAAAGCTCGGAGTTTAAAAACAATAATTACGTGAATCACTGTGTGTGAATTTCTGTCGTAATTGTTGGTACGGTTGGCTACTCTGCACCCACAGACCAATGAGATGCCACCTTAATTACAATCGCTTCAGTCACTCTACTAATTACCTACTAAAACATAACAAATCCGCTACAATATGGCGTATTTGTATCAAGGATACATGGTTGAGATTTCGATCGGTGATGCGGTAATTACAGCGAGAAAAAGGTTACATTGTTCTATTCGCAGTAGGTGCTTAAGATCACAACTACCGCGTACCGGAAGTCAAAAACTAAGAAAATATTCATATATTTCATGTGATACACTTCCATAGTATATATATACGTCTAGAATATTTAAGATATTTACAATGTTAAACCTTCCATTTTTCTTTGGCTTGTGATGCTTCATTTGCGAAGAATTTGTTGAAATTATTGACACGTAATGTAAAATAACATAACGTAAAACCTAATAATACTGCGTTTAACCAACTCATGATGACACTGACCTACCACCCACCTATGAAGTGCAAAACTTGGCAATGAGCTACAGAGCAAGCAGATCGCAACCCATCATTGGTTGTACCATGCGACTATAGACCACGTGAGCTGCGTAAGCAGTAATAGCAATTCAAGAGGCGAGTCTTTACTACCGACAAATAATTTCATCACGGAAAATGTAAAATGGGTAATCAACTCATCCAAACCATATAAATTGCCAATAGCCTGGAGACTGATGAGACTTACTTTTATACCAAAGCCTGGCAAAACGGGATAGAGACTAATCTGAGACCAATAAGTTTGATGTCGTGTAAGCTGAAGGTTCCAGAAAGACAAGCACACAAGGGATGATGTATTACTATATCAGTTACTACGTCTAACCCAGTATCATGCAGGAAAATCCACAAAGACCGCGCTACATCAGCACAACGTCAACCATTTGGCAGTTTTAACACTGGATTACATTAACCAATAGACCTTTTACTAATGGACTGCTCATTCATAGTAATTAAATGAAGCTAATCCTGGGAAACAGAAATAGGTATATGTATATCTATCTTTTTCTTGTGTACAAATTTATCCCTTTCATGTACCACTGTCACAACATATGCGCTTTGACATGTTGGTACATGAAAAGGATTAAAAAGGAGTGAGCAGTCTAGTAGTATAAGGTCTATGTATTAACCAAAATAATCAACACAAGTCTACATGGGGTCCACGAAGTTCTCATTTTTCGTTGTTCAAAATCTCAGTAAGTTGTTGTAATTGTATTAAAGTCTATGCGAGCGTTTAGCATCCCTAAGACATCAACTCCTAAAATCATCGGATACTTCGTATTCGGTAATACCAAGAAAGGTGCGGTAATGCTAGCGGATTCAATACTTAAAGGAACGTCTAGTCGTGTATCTGGATGAACCAAGTTCCCGTTTGCTAGATGAATTCTCGTCGTGCGGATTGTCTGTTTCTGGATGCCTTTCTTGATGAGTTGAGCGGCAACATCCTGCGATACAAAAGACGTTGTCGCTCCGGTATCTACTAGTGCCCGTATTTCTTCGCCCATCACCCTGGCGACTGTCCAGATGCGGTTTTCATGTTGTCCGGACTCAAGAGTAACTTCTGCGGGGCTCTGCGTTTCATGTACGCAACCTAGGCGACTGTGCCCCTCAAGCCGCCCTTTGATGCGTTTCCCGGACATCTACAATCCATGCTGCGGATGTTTAACTTGCCACATCGAGCGCAGAAAAGTAATGGCTTGTTTCTGCAATCCGGTCGGCGGTGACCCTCTTTACCACAACGCCAACATCGTCTTTCCGGGTGGGACAGCATTCCTGACGGAGCCTCATCTGGTATATCCCTTCGAGCGGTCGTTGATGGCGTCGCAGCGGCTGTCGGCGGCGTAGAATCGGTCCTGTTTGGATATGAAGTCGACGGCTTCGGCTTGAACTTCTGCTCAACTTTTGGAAAACGGATTTGCTCACCAAGAATCGATTCATACTCTGCTGCTTGCTTATACAATTCTTGTAAACAATTTACATTGTTCCTGCGAATATACATTTTGTAATCTGGATCCATGTTGTTATAAATCCTTTCTAATTTCTCCCTTTCCGTAAGCTTCTTCCCTCTTCGCATCATGGTGAGTATCGCGGTAGCAAAATCTTTGAATAATTCGCGGGGCCGCTGGTGCCTAGCACGTATTTCCTCCTCAAGAACGTACTCGTACCGCGGCGGTAGAAATTGCAACTTGAAATCCTGCAGGAAATCGTCCCACGTCGTCCATAACTCGCGACCATTTCGGTACCATAAAAGAACATCGCCTCGGAACAATTCGGGTAAAGCGGTAAGCATGTCTTTGCCGGAGATATGGTATGATGTCTGTAATTCCTCTATTCTCTCCAAGAGTGAAACTGCATCTCCGCTGCCATTAAATTGTACACCCCATTTGCGCACTTGATCGCAAATCTGTGCGGCGGACATGGGTGTATCCGGATCGGCGGTTAAATCATCCTTCTTTAAAAACGCTACGAAACGTTTTCGCAACTCGTCAAGAGTACCTGTTGTTTCCAAATTTAATCCCTTCAGTACTCCTTCTAATTCGGATTTCGGGAGCCTATAAACCCATGAGGTTACAGGCGGTAACGGTGCGCGTTCCGGCTGCGGTATCGGTTCTCCTTTGTCGGTCATGATGGTGCGGTTCTACTCGAGAGTCGACTTAAATTAAGGAAAACTCCCTAATTCTTGGTATTCCTTGAAAAACAACGGTCCCTGTTCGGTATTTCTTGAAAAACGGTCCCTGCTCGGTATTACTTGAAAAACGGTCCCTGCTCGGTATTACTTGAAAAACGGTCCCTGCTCGGGCGCCAATTGTAACGACTATTTTTTACTTCTTGGGTGTGGTGTTGATTAATTCGGTTGGTTGTTGATTTACCTCTTGCTCATTAAAGCCTTGCTTATGGGCTTTCGATTACTTACTTGGTCGCTTATGCTTATGACTTATCTGTCACTCCTCGTAGATGGAAAAAGGAGGTTCACCTTACTTCGTATGGTGGCGCTGATGTCAGTTGTCAAATGGTAAATCACAACCTCGTGCCGGTTTGAACAATGTTGCGCAATAATAGTGCCGTTACAATGAAATGTGTAAACCCTGAGGTAGCAACAGGTCGGAGAAAAACTTCAGGGTTCGGTCTACGCAACAAAACGGTAAAAGTGCATTGAAAATCAAACGTTTATCTCTAACTATCAAGTATAACAGGCAAGGAATATATACAGCAAAAAATGTAAGTAAAAGATAAACAAATAAACACGTATACTCAAATGCATATAAATATGTACAGTGGAAAACTCTTAAATGTAACATTTACGGGGCTGCGGTATGTAATTTTAACACGGTAAATGATAACAACGTTTTGACTAATACGGAAATCTATATACAGGGTCGGCCAAAAGTACGCTATCGGTATTCACGGTTTTAAATCTACGGTAACGGTGCTAAATTCGGCGGTACGGTGAATTACGGTGTTTTAACACTCTGGGAGCGTCAGCGCGATGCCGATTCAAAGGCCAGAGTGGGAAAACAAAACGGTGGAGTGTCTGCGTCGCCAGTAACTTTGCCAGCGTTACGACAGACCTGGATTTCGGAATTCAACGGGTGCCAGATACTTTGCCGGCACGCCAATTGAATTTAGACGGGAAAAATGTCTGTGTTTCGCCAGTAAACTTTGCCAGCGTTGCGACAGACCGGGATTTCGGATTTCAACGGGTGCCAGATACTTTGCCGGCACGCCAATTGAATTTGACGGGAAAAATGTCTGTGTTTCGCCAGTAAACTTTGCCAGCGTTGCGACAGACCGGGATTTCGGATTTCAACGGGTGCCAGATACTTTGCCGGCACGCCAATTGGATTTGACGGGAAAAATGTCTGTGTTTCGCCAGTAAACTTTGCCAGCGTTGCGACAGACCGGGATTTCGGATTTCAACGGGTGCCAGATACTTTGCCGGCACGCCAATTGAAGCGGACTGGGAGGAACTCGGGGACCGGACTCAGACTCGACTCTTCTTGACTGGTAAGCGCGCGGCTTAAATATGCTTGCGGTTTCCCCCACGCGGTCGCGATGGTGGGAGTCGGGCTTGCGTGAATCGCTCGCCGTTGGTAGGGGACGACATTCACGCGGTAAACAAGATTCACGGAATAAAAACTTGAAATAAAATAACATGCGGTAGCAACGCTACCGTCCATGGGAAAATCGATCAAAAAATAATCGGAATTAATGACTAATTCAAACTAAAATTATTATTGCAAACTGAAATAGATTTTCCCATGTAACGGCACGTTACAAAACTACTTTTAGTCTTCACTTAAGATTTTTTTACTTGCATCAAAGTCTTGAAGCAAAATGTTAGAATTTTTGAATTAAATCACTTCATATCTTTTTAAGAAAAGTAATACTTACCTTAGAATAATAACGGTTTATATAAGTCACAGAAAAAATGCCAAACATCATTAGAACCGAAAAATGCCACCAGGCGGGCTCATGGTTTATTGTTGGAATCACCATACCAGCAAAAGCAATGAAAGGGGGGATAGCACTAGAGACGTACTCGATGTATGTAAAGAAAATTAAATAACAACGTATTATTAAAGGTAGTTTCTATAAAGCCGTATTATTTTCTTGCGTAAAATGAAAAAATGGCATAATATATAGGCTGTTGTATTTAAAATAACGGAGTAAGTATGCGTTCACCTACCTTTTAGAAACTTTGTGTAGTCAAAACTATGTTTGTTTTACAGTATTGAATTTTGTAAATCTGTTATAGAAAATATTTTTTAAACAAAAGCTGTAATGAAAGATTCAGTCATCACTGGAATACCTCTATAAATACGTACGATTTGACAAGTCACGAACAATATCAAATGCAGCCAACTTTTGGTGTTTCTTAATATTAGTTCTATGGCACCGCTTGGTCCTTGCATGTTATGAGATAGTTTGGTTCTAATGTGAGTCAAATAGATTTTTATTTATATTGTAATACTTATATTTATTTTTGTCACGTTTAAACTCAAGTCAAGTGTGTTAGTGGCAACAAAGGTGGAATTTTTTGTAGTTGAAGGTTTTTTCATGTTTAAAATTCTGTGAATTTTTTGAGAAAAATGTTTTTGAATAATTTTCGATTTTAAGAGACAGCTTGTAAGTAATTATTTAAATGTGAGTATTGCCCGAAAATATTTTTAAACACAATGTAGGTTCATACGCTAGGAAAGCTTAGAAAGCTCGGAGTTTAAAAACAATAATTACGTGAATCACTGTGTGTGAATTTCTGTCGTAATTGTTGGTACGGTTGGCTACTCTGCACCCACAGACCAATGAGATGCCACCTTAATTACAATCGCTTCAGTCACTCTACTAATTACCTACTAAAACATAACAAATCCGCTACAATATGGCGTATTTGTATCAAGGATACATGGTTGAGATTTCGATCGGTGATGCGGTAATTACAGCGAGAAAAAGGTTACATTGTTCTATTCGCAGTAGGTGCTTAAGATCACAACTACCGCGTACCGGAAGTCAAAAACTAAGAAAATATTCATATATTTCATGTGATACACTTCCATAGTATATATATACGTCTAGAATATTTAAGATATTTACAATGTTAAACCTTCCATTTTTCTTTGGCTTGTGATGCTTCATTTGCGAAGAATTTGTTGAAATTATTGACACGTAATGTAAAATAACATAACGTAAAACCTAATAATACTGCGTTTAACCAACTCATGATGACACTGACCTACCACCCACCTATGAAGTGCAAAACTTGGCAATGAGCTACAGAGCAAGCAGATCGCAACCCATCATTGGTTGTACCATGCGACTATAGACCACGTGAGCTGCGTAAGCAGTAATAGCAATTCAAGAGGCGAGTCTTTACTACCGACAAATAATTTCATCACGGAAAATGTAAAATGGGTAATCAACTCATCCAAACCATATAAATTGCCAATAGCCTGGAGACTGATGAGACTTACTTTTATACCAAAGCCTGGCAAAACGGGATAGAGACTAATCTGAGACCAATAAGTTTGATGTCGTGTAAGCTGAAGGTTCCAGAAAGACAAGCACACAAGGGATGATGTATTACTATATCAGTTACTACGTCTAACCCAGTATCATGCAGGAAAATCCACAAAGACCGCGCTACATCAGCACAACGTCAACCATTTGGCAGTTTTAACACTGGATTACATTAACCAATAGACCTTTTACTAATGGACTGCTCATTCATAGTAATTAAATGAAGCTAATCCTGGGAAACAGAAATAGGTATATGTATATCTATCTTTTTCTTGTGTACAAATTTATCCCTTTCATGTACCACTGTCACAACATATGCGCTTTGACATGTTGGTACATGAAAAGGATTAAAAAGGAGTGAGCAGTCTAGTAGTATAAGGTCTATGTATTAACCAAAATAATCAACACAAGTCTACATGGGGTCCACGAAGTTCTCATTTTTCGTTGTTCAAAATCTCAGTAAGTTGTTGTAATTGTATTAAAGTAAGATGTTTTAAAATTGTAATAACCAATATAGACTGTAAGCCGCAAATCTTCCAGATTTACTTTTGTACCATTGTCGTTGAAACAAAATATACCAATAACGTCAAAATAAATACGTTTATCTACGAGTAATACATAATATTACTATTATACTCGAGGTTTTTCCAGTATATACCCTTTATTATTCCCTTAGGGTATAATAAACTTTGTTCCCTCTCGTCAACCAATTAGAAAATAGTATTTGAATGGTAACGAATCAACAATGACAAATAAAACGATAAGTTTTGACAAATAATTGTGAAAGGTTGATTGTGAAGGTTTTTGCGCGACTCTGTGACGAAAAAGCTGAAACAACATCATCTACGTTACTGCCAGAGAAGTCAAAGCCTATTGACGCTGGTGTATTAAAAGCAATACAACTCCATTCTCGGAACACGTATTATTGGCTTATTTCGCGAAATTAAGCGAAAAATTTAAAGCTTCCTCAATGTGGTGATTTTACTCCATGTTACGATCTATTTTGATAATAAATCTTGACGTAGACTTCGTTCCTTTAAAAAAAAAGGAGAAGGTTACGCACCGCAAAAATCAAAGATATTAACACCTGATGAAATAAAAAAAATCATCACATAAGCTTCAGATGAAATTTATCTTTTGCAAAAAGTAAAATTATGAAAAAGTATATCAAACCTAACATTACAATTTGTTTAAGGTTGTCTTAATTATCGCAATTATGGGCGCTTGTCGCTCTAATGAACTCTATGAAATGCAAATCCAGGATCTAAAACATTATTAATAACTACCTATACCTTAAACGAAAACCAAGGCGACGAGAACATTTACCATCCATGATAATTTTTATGTATGAAAATATATGCATCTTCGCCTATCCCGTGTAATAATTAGTTCGCTTTCTCTAAATTACCAAAAGTCTAATTGCACCACACAAAGAATCGGGAGAAACAAATTTGCGATAATAGGAAAACTAATAAGCAACTTATTTAAGATTACCAAATCTAGGTCAATACACAGGTCACTGCTATCCCAGATCTTCAGCTACACTATACATTGACGTCGGTGGCGATATAATAGGTAAACGTCATGGTTACTGGAAATCCGGTCACACAGTAAAAAAAGATTACAACAACATTCCTGGCTTTTCTAGTAATTGTACGCCAGCAATACTACTGTAATTTTACAGATGAGAGAACATTTCAGTATAGCTGTGAATTTACAGTTCAATATTTAGAACAGGACAGTATGATCGCTGGAAATTTAATGTCAATTTTCCGTATATTTAAAAGCTATCAGAAATTTACATCAATATTTTGGACTTTTACATTTACTTAATCAAACAATAACAGGTAGGTCTCGAGAGATGTATAGACCAGTCTTTAAGAAGTAAGTTGACTACAGCTAACACTATTTCACGGCAGGTACTACCTATACAACACCCAAGATTTCAGTTCTACCATGATCCCTCACATTTTTTACAATTGAAAATAA
Source organism: Cetonia aurata (assembly GCA_949128085.1). NCBI lineage: Eukaryota > Metazoa > Arthropoda > Insecta > Coleoptera > Scarabaeidae > Cetonia > Cetonia aurata. Next base: position 36,023,292 of record OX421884.1, read on the forward strand.
TAGTGCTAACATCACGAAGATGGCAACAATTATTGGGTATCAACAGCCTGTCGAGACAGAGGGAGAAATAAAAGACTCTATTTCCAGTCGCTAAGCTTTCGCCATTTAATTAAGGCTTCTTCAGAGTAACATCTACAAATCAAGGAAACAGTGGTCCTACTAACAACATCATCTGATATGTAACTAAATCTAAAAAACTTACAGATTGAGTCTGGTAGCTACATTGTTGGAAAAAATTAAATTAAAAGTAACTAAGTTATGAAATTAAAAGACACTTAAGTGTCTTTTTTTACTTTTAATACTCATTAAGAAAAAGAGGAAGGCATGCTAATTGTACGCTGTGACGGTACAACTGCAGAATTTTTTCCAACAATGTAGCTACCAGACTCAATCTGTAAGTTTTTTAGATTTAGTTACATATCAGATGATGTTGTTAGTAGCACCACTGTTTCCTTGATTTGTAGATGTTACTCTGAAGAAGCCTTAATTAAATGGCGAAAGCTTAGCGACTGGAAATAGAGTCTTTTATTTCTCTCTCTGTCTCGACAGGCTGTTGATACCCAATAATTGTTGCCATTTTCGTGATCTTAACGTGGTACAGCCGTACTCCTACTCAACCTCAATAGTGCTAACAATATTAACATTCCGCTATCTCCAACCACTCTATTAAATTCGTCAATTGTACCATCAGTGATGTTCACTTTGTTGGAAAATAAATTTAGGCATAAAATAATTGTGCACTTTTTTCAACTTGCATATTAGTCGTAGGTAAAGTAAACAACTCGCTACAATGACTAATAATTCCTCGGATGATTACACCACTCGCTCGCTTTGCTCGCTCCTGATGTAACTTTCATCCTCGGAAAATATTGGAATTCATCATAGCCTCGCTGTATATATAACGTACTAATTTTCCATATTGACAAACAAATCATTCTTTTATTTTAATGTACCTAACCTTTAATCTTAAAATGTTTCCTGTCTTTCAACGATAAATGTCATTATATGACATGTAGTTTAAAGTATTACAAAAATTGTGGATAAGTTACTGGAAATGGTGTCTTTAATTAAATGGGAGGATCTGCAGAATCATGTGACCATATTGATTCCGTTTTTCTTCGCTTGACGTTTAATAAAGTTTATTAATAGGTGCAAAGAAACGGCAAGGTATCAAGAGTACTATTATTTAAAACATTGACGCATATTTTAGCTGTGGATAAGTACATTAAGGTAAATAATTTGATTGTGATTTTTTAAATACAATTCTATTATCACATTCGTACTACCTACCTAGCTGTTTATACAACATTCTAGGTAGGAAATTAGTTAAGTTTATCTCTGTAGTTCATGTAGGTAAATGTTCTTCAATTAATGGATTGAACATTATTATATTTACTCTAATTTTATAAGGAATTTTAATAATTGATATTAATATAGCTTTCCTGCCAAACTAAGACAAACTATCTCATTAATATATGAAGATGTTATAAAAATGGACCGAAGCCTATCAGAAAGTGTCTACATAGGAAGTAGCTAGCCGTTTAAACAGGGCATGACATCAATCAGTAGTAGTCATCCTGAGGAATTAGATGTAATAAAGTGGACTATGTAAATTCTGCAGTTATAGTAGCAATATTTTAGGATCGTTTATTGATGGTTTTAAACTATAAATATTACGAAATGGATCTGCAAACCCTATATGTAAATAAGGCCTATTTGCCAAAAGCTCACTCCGATAAAGCTTTAATACGTGAGGGTATGATGAGGAACGTTCTGTATGATGACTATGGGGAAACATCAATTGGAACCAACACTGTTGACGTGCATCTTCGAAATGCATTACCTGCCGAAATCCAAGCCACTGAAGTTATTTTTATACGAAAATCAACAAAATGGGAGCGTTTCTGTCGTTTTTGGAGAAACGTGTTTAGCTTTAAGTTTTGCAAGCGCATGTAATAGGAGTACTTTTACATCCGTCTGTAACACATTAATTTATGCATAAAAATAATTGTAAATTTCAAACCTAGCATAAAAGTATTATGTTTATATAGTGTAAGTTATTTACTTTGCCACTAATGTGTTTATTTAAGAATGTTTAGTGTAACTTCTGCAAAAGAGAGGGTGAAAATAAGTATTGTTGTCTTTCTTCACCTTTCAGAACTTTGTGCCATCCAGTTTGCTTTAAATTATAATGTATGTCAAGTATGCAATATTTTACTGTGTCTAAATATTCATGCAGCACGTTTCTACACCTTTCAATTGTTCAGCGGCCAAGGTGTGGGTCGTAGCGACACTTTATTTTCACATACGATACCATAATAATCGGTTTACCTACGTGTTAGTCTATTGTATTGTAATTTCACAGCAACTATGATCGAGAGGAGAACAACAATTGTGCATTGTTACATTTAAAATTACATACTACGTATAATTTTGTTTTTACTATATGTTGACACTAAAGTTTAACCTCTTCTATTGATAACTGCGCTTTTTACATTAATCATCTTTAATGTAAATTAATATTCACGGTAGTACATAAAAATTAGCGTGTAAGGCTTTGTGTAGGATTAGGTGAACTATTTAAATGGTATTCTATAGATGGTGTAATTTCAAATTTTGAGAGACAATGGATAGTATGTATAAAATGAGCACTTACATTTTAAATGAGTATTTGGAGAGCATATTTTTATCTTGATAGAAATTTAGTCATAAAAACAAGTATTTGCTCGAAACAAATCCAAGCAACATTGTGTGACGTTTAATAAACGGTCGAATCTCCAGGTTATGAATTGACCAACCGTCAATAAAGCCAAAATAATTGAACAAACATTTAAGCTTGGTTTATACTTATACGATTAGTATAATAGGCAATGAGATATTAATGGTATAAAATGTTAAAATGTAATTTATAATATGCCAATTATTGGTGTATAATAAGATTCAACGAGATAGGTAAATATTAATTAACATAAAACGAATATTAGATTATTTTGTGCATTATAAGCGTATATTCAAAGTTTACGGTGCGGACGTTCTACAGTTTATTTTTGATTTGTGTTAAAATGTCTTGCTTGGGAAAGGTCTAAGAGCATTTATCCGCTCCTACTTTACATCATTAACTATACAACTGACTCATTTCACTATAACCACTGTCAAGCTAGGTCTGGACGATCTACAGATATATCGTAGGTTCTTTAACCCACAAACCATATAGGGAGATCATTAGGTAATAGAAATTAAGGCAAGTGAAAAACGGTAATATTCCGATTAAGCAATTTATTTATTTACATTCCATAAAATAATAGTGAAATTAACTGTATAAGTATAAAAACAATACATACACGTCTTTAAGGCATAATTTATTGTATGATTTGGTTTTTGGGATATATCCATCGTTTGTAGGATTGTAAATAACCGGCGTTTCGGCATGGAATTCTCTGTTGTCAGGGTAGCTCTGTGAAGAGCTGGGATTTGCTACTACCATTTCTTTCAAGCAATGGAAGTGGCGTTATGAGTTGAGATTTGTTGCTCAAGACTACCCTATATCGATTGGTTTAATGCATGAAATATTAAAAGCAAGTAAACACAAACCATATAAAGTCCATCTAGTCTACGGTCTTTTCGATGAGGATGAAATTCGCAGTCTACATTTTATTTCTGAAGATTTTATGGAATTTTACTCCTAGACTTAAAATTTCCTGCTTCTTATTAATTCAAAATCCACTTTGGTTAAGATAAATAAACTGTCAAAGTATAAATGTTTGGTGTGGGATATTGGGAGACCAGCTTATTGGTCCATATTCTTTAACCGTGCTTCCTCATGTGGATTTAAATCCTGTAGACTGCTTCCTTTGGAAACATTTGAACAAATTACTTTACGCCATTGATGGACATAGAAGATATAAAAGAACGCAGTAGAAACCCTTGTGGTAGTATGGCCCCAACAAATTTAAGAAATGCAACCGGCGTGGAATGAATTACGCCGTATCAAAAATTTGTAGTATGGAATGGAAGATCTTCTGAGCATCTAATTTAATTTCGATTTTATTTTTAAATGTTTTGCTCTCTTATTATTTATTTTTATTTTGTTTTGTTTTTAAGTTATTAGCAATGAATGTAATTTACTTCCAATATTACTTTGGCGATTTACATGTGTTTTGTTAAATTTTGATAAATAATAAAATTCTACCTTACGTTTTCCAGATAATTTAATAAGGCTTAGATCTGAAGCACTTACGTTAGGCTTGTATTTACAGAAATAATAATTAGTTCAGAAAGTAAAATGTTCATAAGAAAAGTTGTCACGAATGCCTCTCAGATCCCAGAAATTGAGTAACATTTAAGGAAGGTTGGTCAGAGGATGCTTCCTGGCGGTAATGCATTTAATATAAAAAACAACTACTTTATTTCGTTCCCGTGATATGGCATCGTCTCGTTTCCCGCTAAACACACTATAAAACATAGTAATAAAAGGTATTTTACATTTTAGGCAGTAGATACTTCATCAACACTATACTAGTAATTTTATGTAATTGAAATGTTTCAACACTACATTCATTTTTTTTTAAATTGTTAATAATTTTAATTTCTCCGTCTATTCCATAAATTAATATACCAGAGTAGAGAGAGAGAGAGTTGCTCAGTCAATGTTCTGGAATTTTTATACCAGTACTAAGTGCAGTTGAATATGACTGATTGAAATTGTTTTCGTGTAAATTTTACAAACTTTGTTATACACTTCTTGGTGTCCGGGTTGAAAACGCGTCGTGATACTTCCCCTGGTCGATGTTTCGTCTACACTAGCGGGTAATGGTTTCACTTCTGTGAGGTGTGTTCCCAAGTGTTGTGTAAGAAGTAACCGCCGTAACGGTTAAGGTTATTAGGATGTTTATAGATTTGAATAGATTTTACGGTTATGGTAGTGAAGATTTGGTGGCCGGTCTCCAGCATATGCTCAGTAAGTGCAGACCCAGTTACGCGCAATGCCCAAGTACAACGCTCATGTTCTGCAACATGAATGGCCACCGAACGTTTTGTTTCACCAATGTAACCACTGCCCCACGAACACGGAATTCGGTAAACATAAAGAGCTTTGAGATGATTACGATCTTTGATAGGAAAGGAATCTGAAAGTCTGGAAATAGAGTTACAAACGGTTTTATGTTGTGGTTGGATAGGATTTTTCCCATACGGTCGAAAACACCTTGGATGTAGTGCATTGGATTGGTAGAGACTGGTTTGCATTTCGGACATGTTGGATTCTTGAAAAACAAAATGTCAAATTTAACAATTAAAGGAGGTAAGATGATAGCTTTTGTGCATGTCATTTCACATGATTTTGTACGCATAAACAAAAAGTAAAGTCAAAATTCACTTAAAATGAATAATAAAGAATGTTCTTATGTGAAGGAGACTTTGTGTGTGATAGTGTGTATCTGCTTATAAGTTTTATAGGTTTGATTAAAAACTAGTGGGTGCGATATACTAATAGCATCCAATTATTTATATATTATTTAAAATTGAATAAAACTGAAAATATACAAATAGGTACCAATTACGAAACTAAATACAGTATTTTATTTAACTTGGAAAAATGGTTACCATTTTTTAGAACTTTAGTTTAGGTGGAACTGGCAAGATTGTGTGCCTGAAAGTATTTTAGAAGCCTAGATTATTTTGAATGGTTCGTTCTCCATACATATAATGCGTCATCCACTGTACGGCATCCGGTACAAGAAATGAATAGCCAAGACAGCAGCACTGAAAACTTGTCTATCTGTATCTATAGACACCGATCTGATTTATGGGGATTGGTTACGTTGGATGCTTAAGAAATAAATGAAACCCTTTCGATCTTAGAAATATGGTATGTACACTCAAGAGCTTCTTAAACGAGACTCCTGTAAGCAACCGTCGACCTTATGCACACTATGTAGGAGTAAAGCAGATGTGCGTGCTAGGGAAAGTACGCAAACGGGTCGCTGTAATTTCGCAGATATTCGGTCGTCCATTCAGGGATTATATTTAGGTATCTTTCGTTCCTGCTGCATTAGTAAAATTCTTATTTCTGTTTGTAAAACCATTTACTTTAAAATTTACATTAAACCAACACAACCGTTCCAATATCACATATGTTTATGTAATTTTTTAATGAATGATGTATACTATAAAAGCATTGCTACAATTGAGTAATGTCAGTTATTTTTTAAGGTACGGAACAAATCAAAACTGACAAATACATTTAAGTATATGAAAAAGGCGTCTTGATAATTTTGTTTTAAAGCTATTATCGTGATTACATTAAGGACCGGTATTTCAATCTCCTAATTTGGGTATATAATAACAATTTAGCTAATATATACAGGATGGGGCACTACATTCCTCAGCTTATATACGAAAACCGGTATAATATCTTCAAAATATGTTTATTAGGGATTATATAAATTCAAAAGGAGTACGTTTTAAAATGGTTTCGAAATATACAGAGTGACTCAAAGAAAATACCAATGTTATGAAAATTTAAATGAAACACCCTATATATTACGTCATATTTTGATAGTACGGACTAAGTTAAGGCAAGTCACGCTTCCTATAGGGGAGGGTGGGGACAGTTTAGACAAGGGGAGATTCTGGATATAGTCAAATTTCACGTTCTCTTAATAGGAAACTTACTAACTCTCGTCAATACGTTATAGAGGCCGCTTGGGTGTGCCATGTGCCTTTTTAAGTAATAAACTTAAGAATTTCCAGTGATATTAAAAGAAAAATAAATTTCAAGATTTGGATCTAATATTGTCCAAACTAGTGGTGAGTAATTTGTTATATGTATAGTGATGAATTTGTTTAAATTGCTACATCATTAACTTATGGGGTATTGATAATTGAGGTTATTTACCTGTGAAGCGAAATAATAGATACTTGCGTGAAAATTTAGCTTGACTATTTTAAGGTACTAGAGGGAGACATTGGACAATAACTGTGGGGACACATTGGGCTGTCCAATTTCTCCCCACAGGTTAGTAGCATGTTAATTTCTGCCTAGTATCTGAAATTAAAATTCAGTAGTTCAGTATTCTGTTATTTTTAGTTATACAATCACTAGATCGTACAAGAAATGTACCGCCAGGCAATTCTGCCCAGAAAATATGAAACGAGAGGTAGTAGATGTTATGGAAAATAATATGTCTTACCCAGGCAGTGCTGAAAGAAATGGCGTTAAAAAATCTAGCCTCAACAATTATGTCAAAGTAGCGCTAGAAAACGGATTAAATAAAGTTGAGTTTTCACCAAACTTTAGGAAATTTCAAATATGGATGGAAAAAAGATGGTGCATGATGTTTCAGATTGTGGCGCCCTCGGATTAGTACATCGAAGTGGTTGGATGACCACTTCGATTTTTTTAGCGGTTTTAAAACATGTTACAAAACGTACGAAATGTTCGCCTGACAGCAAAATTCTATTAACCATGGGTAATCATGATTGGCATTTATCGGTACCCGCAATAAAATATTGCTGGTCTAATGGAATTGTGGTGTTAACGCTACCACCCCATACCTCAAACAAACTTCGACCGCTTGATAGAACGGTGTTTGGTCCGTTTAAAACCTTCTTTAATGAAGGCGTAACTTCTTGGCTACTTATGCATCCTGGACCAACAGGCTTGGGATAGGGCCGCAATACCTACAAACATCAAAGCCGGATGTAGGTGCACCGGTATTGTGCCATATGACAAGTCTATTTTCAAGGAAGAAGACTTTTTGTCCTGTTATGTGTCAGATAGACCTTGTGAGCCTAGTGAAAATTTGGAAGGGAATGAAGGATCTACACTAAAATCTAATGATTCAAACAATAATTTGGAATCGGACGTGCCAGTAACTTCTGGCAACGAAGCATTTGTATCCCTTGAATTTATCCGCCCATTCCCGAAAGCCCAAGCAAAAAGCGCCAAGAAACAAAGGTAAATGTAGGATAGCAACTGACACGCCTGAAAAAATTCAATTTTAGGAACGGCATGCCAAGAAGGATCCGAAAAAGAAAAAGATAAATTCTGTAAGACGCAAAATAAGCCAAGACGAGGAGACTGATGAAGAGGACAAAATTTCCTACCATGACAATTCATTTGAAGATGAGCTGGTGTATTATAGCAATGAAGATGTTCCAAATTTAAGCATCATAACGGCTATGAAGTACATTTTTTAAAACGCCATGCGGTCTCAAACAGATTCACTCTAAATGAGAATGATCAAGCCATTGTACCATTTACAGATGTTTTATTTAACCTTCCTCGGCCTATTAACGAAACTAGGGGGAGATTTAAAGATATGTTGTATTTTACCATTGATATTAACCAATTTGGTTTCCAGAATTTAGTTTTTATTTTCATTTCTATTGTATGTTTTCCATGTTTCCATTAAGGCACTGAAATAAATCATATATTCTTAATTCTGATGATTTTATTTACTACAATATCTAATATAAACCTGGTCCATAGTCTCGCTATCGTTAGTCCAATGTCTCCCTTCAGATGGGGAGAGTTTGGACAATTGCAAAGGTTAATATTAATTGAGTTTTTGAGGAAAACATACATATTAAGAATAATGTAAAATTGCTTTTACCTTGGTGAAAGTCACTACTAACAATGGTATATATCGGTATTTCAAAAATCATTAACGCCAACATAAGAAATTAATAAATATAAAAATTGTCCAAGGTCTCCCCACCCTGCCCTACCTAACTTAATCCTTTTCTGAGATAATTAACTATTCGTCAAAATGTAAACCAAAATTTAAGAGGTGCGCCTGTCTGCATATTTAACCTGGATATTTGAAATTGCATTTATTTTTTCAACAAAACATTGGACTTGACAATAAAAATAAAATGTTGCTTAAAAATTATACAGAGTGAATAAAATCCTACTTTTTATTTTCACTGTTTTTAAGGCAAACAACTTTCTTATTTTAAATGCGAGTTCGCCCTGCATTTATTATCTCATTTAGATTCTAGTTTTAACGGTCTTTAAGATTGTATGAAAGTTTTCTGAGTCTATCTTTTATAGTTTCTGAGTAATTTAGAATTTTATATTTCAAATACTAATGCTTAGCCATTTAGTTTTCAACAGTAGCCTTAGATGAAACTACCCTTATCATTCATCGAGGATAAACAATATCTATCAGCCTAGCTCTTGAACTGTTCTCCTGGTTATAAATAGGTAAACAACAAACATAATACTTTATTAAAACGGATAAACTGAAATACCTAATAAAAATACTAATGTTTTAGCAAATACGTAGGTGAACTCGTTATGGAACTGAATCTTTTAGTTTAAAATATTTGGTGTTAAAATTCATTCTTATTTGTTATTTCATATTGTCGGGTGTCGTGGTATATCATAAACACTATTTATGATGTATATCCGTAAAAAGTAAAAGGAAATCAACACCCTGGAGATCTTGCTGGGTAATTCGAATCTAATTGAATTCGGAACGTTTATCTGGAAGTGCGCAGTAGCACTGTCTAATTGTAATCAAATTATTTGTAGAATATTAAGAGGTATATCATCTAAAAGTATTGGTAAATTATCTCTTATACATTCCAAGAACATGGCACCACCTAAATGGCCATTACAAAAGTATGGCCACGCACTCTCCAACTATTCCGGCCCACACAACAAACCATCAATATTGACGAGCGAGGATTTAAAGAGATTGGGATTTTCGGCACTGTAATACTGAAAAAAAATGCTTGTTAACTAATTCGTTCTCATGGAATGTTGACTCGTTCGAAAGTAATACATAATCGAGAAAATTTTAGCCATATCCTAACTTTTCTAGAACCATAAACAAATTCCCGGTCGTAATCTACTTCAAAAGGTTTAAAAATTTACAGCAAATTTTCTAACGAACGCTTATTAGTATGACGTCTGTTATTTTTTTGAGTATTTTTGACTATAAATCTTTGATCCCAGCAAGCAATCTTCTTTACACTCCCCAATTAACAAAATCACATCAATCCTTCCTTCTTGAGAGTAATTTCTCATTGTAAATAATTAAAATGTATTTCGATATAATAGCGCTGTACAAAAATGGTGTTCTTAGTCACTCTGTATATTTCGAAACAATTGTAAAACGTGCTTCTTATGAATTTATATAACCCCTAATGAAAATATTTTGAAAATATTCATATATAAACTGATGCGAATGTGTTGCGCAATTATAGGGAAAATATAAGGTTTATTAGGAGATTGAAATATCGGCCCTACAATGCATTAAAATTATTTTTATATATATTTTTATTTGCAAATTAGAAATGATGCAAAATTTTATGTATTGTATAGGGATCTATTAGTAGTAGGAACTTATTTTTTATATATTAATATTTATGCGTTATGAAATCCATATAATTACGGGGACGTTCTTGAAAGGAAAATTTTGGAGGTGTAATACAATGAAGTTTAGATGATTGAGTTTCTCAAATATACATACTTATTTATACATGATAGATATTTTTGGTAGTAGACAATATATCACTTAATAAATTGTAAAGCGTTGGCGAAAAAAAAAATAGAAAAGGATGTGCTCACATAGATATGTTAGCTTGCATTTATACTTGCATAGGGTATACTTATTGTTAGCATGGATACCATAGTAATCTACTTTAGAAAAAAAGAAATATAGAAAAAATAAAAGGTAAACATGAACAAAGCAAACTGTTTTACAGCAAACAAAACCGTCGCTTCCTATTTATAAGGAGTAGAGAAACGACTTGTTTTGAATTTCAGACCATTTATTTTCCCCTAACGACTGGACAATCCCTACAACTGGGAATATCATTATCGCTCGGAAATAACGAAATTCTAATTACTGGAACAAATATTTTATTGCTGTTATTTAGTGGAAGCGAAAAAAAAGAGCAAAAAAAAAACGACCGCGGAAGACGAAGAACTTATCTCTGATATAGTAATCGAATGTACAAGAGAGAAGAAAAGAAGAGACCAGTAAAATAAAAATGCAAAGGAGTATAATAAGGGATAATCTTTGGAACGATCTCCCCTTAAATACACTCGTTGTGTCAAAGGTGTATTAATAATGAAGCCGACACAGGTTGTAGACAGCGGAGACTTCTATAGTACAAGGCACCTATCTGTAAAATATAAGGCCGTTTGATTAATAAGTGTGAGAGACACGCACATTTCAACTTAATCATGCCGTAAAATGAACAACATTTGCATAAGGAACGATGTTTTGCTGATGGTTATTACTGGATTTCTTTCTGTTCATTTAATGTGTATGAGACTCTAAAGAATAAAGTGTCGATACCATCAACGTTGACATTCTTACAGTTAAGGCTACTGTTTCCAGATTATTGTTACATACAATCACACCTAAATATTATACCTAGATATTATTGTATTAAGTCAACATAAATGTTCTTGTCGTTAACTGTAAGCGAACGAATTAAGTTTGCTTTTAATAATCAGGCGATAGGTGCATACAGTATATTGTGTCAAGGACATAGAATTTGACTATGCACTGGTATTTGAATATTACTACTTCACAGAAAATGATATGTTTAGTTTTTTGTTTTGAAAACCCATGAAATGCTGAACGCGTATATTCCTTTACGTATTCCAAAACGAAATGTTCTAGCTAATTGTATCTTGCAGACTAGATCTGTGTAAAAATCACAATGGCAAACAGTTTCAACATTTAACATAAATTTCCTAATAATACTCCATTAGCACTGCTTTTGTTTTGGGTATTGTTGTCATTACTTTGTTTATTTTGTGATTTGATCAGATATTATTATTCAATAACTGCTACTTTTTGCTATTTTGCACGATCTGACAATTATCAAACAAATAATTGTTCCCGTTGGCTGCTAAATGCTTATCCAACTAAGTTTCGATATTTTTAAGTGGGTATCTGTAACTGATAAGGAAATTATTGTATGTATGTGTGATATTAGGGTGATAGTACACTGCGACCTAAAAGATCTATTGTGTCCCCTCTTCTCGCTGTATTTACAGCTGGCCGTCCAGTCTGATTCCTTTTAGGAAGTGCAGAATGTCCGAAGGACCCAAAAAGGAAATTATTACTGATAATAGGTTGTTTTTGTTATTATCTGGAAAACGGACCGGTTTTTGGCATTAGTGCATTCTGCGAAAATTCCTCAAATACAACACAAGAAAAACATACTGTTACATTTAAATTTATAGACATAATTCAGAATAACTCGTACAGTTGGGAATAAAGCCATCTGGTATACTTCTTAACATTTTGTTTTTAATTCGGTTGAAAAATCTCTCGAAGAAAGTATTGTAATGAAGCTCTATTTTCATTCAAATTGTCAATAATTATCAAAGTAAGAATGTAACTACACTAGTTCATTTATTCAGGCACTTCCCAATATTGCTCTCATAATTGTTGTCAAAACTGTTTCTCATTTTTATAACTTTTCATAGTTAAGCAAATAATGGTTAATATCCGTTTCACACAACCATTAATTATACCGCCTCAATTTCTGCAAAGTAAACGGCGGGGAAGTGCATATACTCCCACCGTCTCCCACTCTACCTAACAGCGAGGTGTGGCGCTGTAGTACGATAATAGCACGTGTAGACTGATCAGTGATCAGTATTATTAGTCAGTTCAAGTAAGGTGGTTGTCTAAGTTTTAAATACATATTTTTGCGCAAAATGCCGCGTTATACTGTGGAGGAAAGAGCTGAAATGATACAGTGGTATCACGTTGGCAATTCTTTTCAAAGGGTATGGGATATGTTACAGCTAAATACCCCAACAGGCCTATTTCAAATAAAGCCACAATTTTTAAATTAAAAAATAAAACCTACAATACCCGGTTCGGTCGAAAATTTAAAAACATCATTTCCAACTCGCAGAATTTCTAATAATACGTTCGTTTTAGTATGTGCTGCAGTTGAAATAAATTCGAATATATCATCTGGCACTATTTTCAATGATTTAGACCTATCCCGTTCTTCCGTTCAGCGAATACTCAAAGCAAATGGGTATCACAATTTTAAGTATTCTAAACACCAACAATTATTTCACGGCGACGCATTTAAGCGTATGGAATTTTGTGAAAAGTTAAGTGACTTAATTAACCGAGATGCTAATTTGGTAAACAATATTATCTTTACCGATGAATCTTCTTTTCCTTTGGTTAGAAGTCACAATTCATGTGTGACAACATACTGGGCCAAGCAAAACGAGCACAGATATTTAAGTTCATCTAGTCAGCAACAGCAAAAAGTAAATGTTTGGGCAGGTTTGTTAAACAACCATATTATTGCAGCTTTGTTGTTGTACATATTCTTGTTGGTCTTTTCCTAGATCTAAACATTTTTCATGTATGCAGGTGCATGTACAAATCGGTCTTTAGTTTTTTTTTCCCATGAGTTTGGTCTTTATTTATCATTTTTATTAATATTCGTATTCATACATCCCTAGTTTTTTTTATATACATTTAGTATTTATTTTATCTATTCTATCCTTATATTGAAAGAAGCCAATTCTTCTTTAGTGGCATTAATTTCATGTAGCTTTTTAACCGAGTACATATAAAGCTCAGAGATAGAACGCTCAATTGCTGATCATGTCGATTATCTTTCCATTCCAATCGCAAGTTCATTGTAGTATTTGTTCAACCACTATATAATACAGAGATCATTTTAATGTCACCCAACATCTTAAAACTAAAATGCATTTAAGTAATATGAATCCGGATCCGCAAAATGATACTTTTTATCAAGATTTATGCGAAGCTTTTCTATCGGCAAATATCCCATTATCAAAAGTTAATGAGCACGTTGTAAAGTACTTTCTCAATAAATATACTCAACAGCATATTCCGGGTGAATCTACATTACGTCGATGTCGATCAAAATGTTACAACAATGTTATGGCTAAAATCAAGCAAAACGTTGCCAATCACTATTTATGGTTCAGTTTGGATGAAACAGTGGATATTTTAAATCGATGCGTCCTGAATGTAGTGATTGGGGTATTACATCCCACTATTGAGCAAAGTCCCTATATAATATCCACAAAAGTAACGGAAGAGGTAAATGCTGCATTAATCAGCAGTATTGTAACAGAAAGCTTATCAAAATTGGTTGACCCGGAAGCTAGTGAACGATATATCCTAATTTATTACATATAACATGTGTTGCACATGCGTTACAGCGCATCTGTGAGTTTGTGCACAATGAATTTCCAAAGGTCGATAAATTAATAAATACAAAGTAAAAACAAATTTCGGGAAGCTCCACTAAGAACAAGCTTGTATAGAAATAAACTTCCAGGTCTTCCTTTGCCACCTTCTTCTGTTATCATTCGGTGGGGAACGTGGGTGGAAGCTACTCAATTTTATTATTCTCAAAGACTTTATTGAGCAGTTGACCAACGACGCTAGCAGCATTGTTGAATGTAAATTAACTTTACATACACTACTACTAAACGAATTGCAATTTATAAATAACCATTTTGCAAGCAAATAGCCACAAAATATTCTGAGAACAGAAAAATACAATTAGTGGAAGGTCTAAGTCACTTAAATAATATAGTAAATCAATTAAAACTTACTCCGTGGAGAATATTGACAAAGATTAAGTAAAAAAATTACGGCAGTGCTTAACAGAAACTCAGATTTTCATATACTACATGAATTGTGTATTAATCAAAATCCAAATAGCCATATATTCACAAAATACAGTACTTTTATACCATATTTTAAATTTGCTCCACTAAATAGTTGCGAAATTGAAAGAACCTTTTCTGCATTTAAAGATATACTGCCATCAAAATTAACCAGCTTTACAGCTGAAAGGTTGAAACAGTTGCTTTTAGTAAAGGTTAATTCAGTCCTTATTTCTATGAACTGAAAACAATTAAGGGCTGCATAAACTCTGATAGACTGGCAATATTAATATTACTTTGTGTAGCCGCTATATGTTTGCAAAGTATAGTATTATGCATTTATTCATAGATAACGGTTTTTAGTTGACGATGTTATTGTTTTTTTAATATTGTAAATATGTATGTACCTTACCACAGATTCTAAAATCTGAAGGATAAGGTCTAGTCCAACGCCCGCCACTGGAACTTGAAAAAACAAGATTTTGCATTCGTATTCGCCGGCTGCGTATGAGTCACCCGTACGGGCCACCGAGCCTTGGTTATTAGATGCAGTCGCCACATTTTTTTATCTAAGATCAGTTGCTAATTAAGTTTTAATTCAAAGAAATACCTGCGTAATGTTATGTAGATCTTGACTTAATAGTTTTATTAAAAAAAAAGTTTCAACGTTCAGTTGCCGTGTTGGTAGTTTCATATAAGAAAAAGAAATGTTCGAACTATACGGAAAGAGCCGTAACCAAATGTGTACTCACTTTACCCAAATTACGTACATATGTAAATAGCAGCAAATACGTACCAAATGTTCAACTGACAATATATCAATAACTTTATTTCAAGTAAGGTTACTCGTTTGTAGAGTTGTGCGAGCACCCTAAATTGCTTCGCCAACCTGTTGTATTTTATATTAGCAGCTTTACTGTGTGAAAGTTATTTTTATACATCTACACAACGTTTCCTTACATTCTGCCTCCTTCATTCAAAAAGTACAACATTATTTACGATTTAGACTGTGGTTATCGCAGTTTCGTATCAAGAATGATAATTGCATCGGTAATTTTATGTCGGCACCACGTCGGTACTGGCAAGGACTAGCCGACGAATAGTTTGAAACGTTTGAACAGAAAGATAACGACCATTTTATTCTTCTCATGTTTCTCAAGCACGCACAATGTAAAACGTGCAAGGACATCCAATATCGTCCTAAGCATTGAAATTGCCACTAATATGAGTTAATAATAGACATATACTGGAAACATTTAACGAAACGTTTATGTTATTGAAACAGATTTCATTTTTTTACGTACCTGTATTATATCTATTTTAAAAAGTAACTGGTCTAATTATATCTTCAGTATTTTTTTAATTTGAAATCATAAGTTCTTATAAATGAATTTAGTAGATGATATTGCGACCAAAGTGGTCATAAAGAGAATACTGCAACTAATGGTTGTCCTAGCAATAGTTAAATTCACAATGTTTAACAAAAGAAAGCTGATTTTCTGTTTTTGATTTTCGGTTTTACGTCATTTTTTATATTTACTTATAAGAAAGTACAGATATATATGCCTCAACGATTTAAGAGACTATACTGTAAGAACAATCGTAATTTACAATTAGCTGCTAAATCGCCCGTTTTCGGAGAGTAGAGCGCCGTAGCAACAACACTTCCTGTGCTGTTGACATAATAACTCAGAAACGATAAGAGATATCAAAAAAGGATAAGACAATTTTCTTACATGCTGTTAAATATAGTCTAATATTACGTCTGCCACAAAATATTTTTATTTCTGTGAAAAAGATCGTGACGTGATATATTAATAAAGAAAACACACAGGGTGTTGAAAATGAGTTTGTGAATAAATATGAGGTTAAGAAGTAAAGGATGGGCATAGCATTATATATTGTTTGGTGTAGTAATAATAACAATGTGGAAAAAATAAATCGACTGTTATATAGTTACTGCAATGATGGTAATCTGTGTAGAAATATTGAAAGCAAAGGAATTGTGACACAAAGTCTCCAGGAACACTGCTGCCTCTTAGCTTTTTGTGTTACATCTCCCATTTCCTTTACCTAATGAATTATGCCAGCCGTTCCAATAACATGGTGTCCTCTACTAGTCTGTTGATTTGGTTGATCGAAATATTCCTCTGCGTTCGTTGTTCGCTTGCTTGTCTTTTTTGGGTCCAGAGCATTCACATAAGATTATAAGGTCGAAGAATTTTTAAATTTAGAATAAAAATACTGATTTGTACCCTTTTTTGTGACGTTTTTTCTGTTTCCTTTGCATCAATGTTTATTTGTTGTACTTTGAAACATAAATAAAATTTATTTATTATTAAAAAAAAAAAAAAGATGTGGTCTCTATTATTCTATTACCTGTAGCTGTTCTTTCACTGCAAAATGTCGGTTAGGAAACCTGGTACTATGGAAAGATGATCCCTCCTTATGTGAGTTTGCCTGGTTGTGTTGTTCCAATGTTCTGGGCGTATATCTTTGACCCAACACCCTACCTGCTTTCGTACCATGTTTTTGGATACTCCTAGATTATAGATATATATAGATTAATGAAGCCCTTTCTTGTCAACTCGTCGATTTTTTCGCTTCCTTGGATTCCCGAATCTCGGGGAACCCACAATAATTTTATTGCCATTTCCCAGGCTATTCAAATTTTGAATGCATTTCCCTACCAGTGTTAATTGTATCCTGGGGTTTACTAATGCCCTCAGTATCGCCTGGTTGTTTGTTGTAATGCAGATCCGTTTGTTTTTATAAACCCTCTGGTTGATTTCTGTTGCACAATGCTATATTGCATATGCCACTGCCTGAAAGACATTGGCGCATTTTCTCAGTGAAATTCTGATCATTATATTTCTCACCTCACTTCACTTCGACTCTGTGTTTTTGATCGGTATGTAGTTGGATTGATTCCAGCTTATCCGAATCGTGAAATCATTTTGTCTAATCTGATTCCCAACAGGTTACTTTTTAGGTGATGGGCAATATTATTGTGTTGCAATCCTGCATATCTGCCACTTGGTATTTCTTGCAATCTGAGATGCCTCATTCCTGTCTTCCCTATTATAACCAAATGAAGAGGTGGGAGCTCTAGGGGGCATTCCATTGTCGCTGTAGTTGATCTTTTTATTCCTCAACATGCAAGTTTCTGTATCTTGATAAATTCAGTTATGGCAATTTGCTGCTGTATCTTTATCCACCATACCAGAGATGCATAAGTGATAAGAGGTCTGACGACCGTGATGTATGTCCATTATATCATATTTGGCCTCGGTTTTAATTCATTGAAGCTGTCGATTCCAAGCTTGTAGTTAAGGAATTAGGCCTGGCTTGCCACGAATGCTGCATACGTACTACTACTGGTGTAAGCCTTCCGGAAGCAAAATTGTACAGGATTTTCAAGCTAAGGTGGCCGTTCTGCGATGTATCTCTTTTTATACTGCGCGTCCTTAAATAAACTGAAGAACCTCGGTGATGATAGTTGATAATGAACTGAGGATTGTAAATGAATCATACTTGTTCTCTGATGTAGAATTATATCATATTACGCATTCATTTGAGAATTTTCTATGGATGGGTCTATATAATACTAACTTTCTTGTCCGTTGGTCCTTAATTTTACACTTCACTCAAAAAACGCCTAGTCCACAAATCCAATAAAAAGATACTTTAAGCTTCACTAGTTTGTAAGTAGACATAAATGCCTGAATGTCCTAAAAGATCTGAATGATATTTGGATAAGTATATTACTTATGATCCCTGTTATGCAAATAAAATTATTTCATGGCAGATAATATGTAAAATACTAACATCTGTGCAAAATTGACCATAACTTATTACAAGATAACTGTTCTCTACATCAGACATTTTCATATTCTTTTATTCAGCTTATAATGCCTAAATAGTTGACGCATTATTGAGACCAAATATAGAGAAAAGCAATTATTAACTAACCATAACTCGAGCCATTGATGAAGTAAATAAAAATATTTATATAAAAAATATGATTTTCTTTAGAAACATATAACCTGGAAGAAGTACCGGGAAATCTGCTCCCCATCTTATGCAAAAATACATCGTGTGTCATGTATTTTTTACATATTAGAATTTTACACATGCTCATGCTTACATGTTCCTTTATGACTTTCTTAGTCCTTAGTATGTTTTCCACAGAAAAATATCATACTTAAGTTTACGTTGCATTTTGGTGTAATAAACAGAAAACCAGGTATTCAATGACATAGTACCTCTCAAGGATTACAATAAATAGACGTTTGTAGAAATTTCCATTGAAAGATCATGATAGATACTATTTCCAAGGTACGTATGGTTATTCCCAAAATTTTTATGCTGTACTAATTGTTAGAGAGCTTCAATTAATATGATTCCTTTTTATAATTTTATTGCTGTAGGTATATCATTAGCGTGCATTGTCGTATAAACATATGTGGGAAAGAGAGCAATATCATTCACATAAAAATTAAAAAGAACCGGACTGAAAACAGTCTCTTGAGAAACTCCATTTCTAACATGTAGACATTATTTAAAAGTAACCGTGACGTGGAAACTTTCACAGTTTTTCACAAACTGCATTCTATCTTTTAAAAAGTTATAAACCAGTTAGCAATAGTACCTCTAATTGCATGTTGCTCTTGCTCGAGATTTTTAATGAGGTTGAGATATTGATCAAACCTCAATATTTTCTGCAGACCGCAGAGCTGTTATCAGTGGGTGTGAGTAATTATTATATTTCGAATTTATTCAGAAAATCAGAAGTTAGTCAGCCAACCATACAGTAGGTGTTCAAGTATTTGGTAGTACCTATGGTAGTACTTTTAGCATTGCCTTTTATTGTTATATATTATTTCATGAACAGCAGAGGGTTGAATAAACATTGAGTTGGCATTAGATTTAATCTTATTCTCAATAACTACATCGGGTGTGTCCGTCATTATATCAGTAGAAATTTATTAAAAATATCTAGAATTTCGAAAGGATTCTCGATACTTTTATTCTGAGGTTGTTCAATTCTACACTAGTTTTCACTTAGTGCTGTTATCTGTAGTATTAATAAGGTTATTATAAAATTAAAATTTTTCTTTCACAAAATTTTTCTGACGATATTGTATTTCTTATTTATGTACATATCTACAAATTAATATAAACTGGCATGTTTTAAAGAAACTTTATGTACACATCTGAAAATATAGTAAGTGCAATAAAAATTTTCAAAATATAATAAAATTGTTCATTTTGCTCCAATCAGTTCGAAATTTCATTAACTGACACGTAGTAAAATTGCAATGAGATGTAAACGCACTTTTTCATCGATACATAACAGTCATCATAGCGTTAAATACTTTAAACACCTTACCATAAATTTCACTATGCTGCTGTGTTACTGCTGATGATGATAGGTTTGCTATCGAAACGTGCGTCCAGTCCAGTGTAATAAAATTTGGGGTAAGGTACTAGTATCGCAATGTTATCAGTGCCACAGTTTTGAGTATTTTTGTCATGATGTAACATATTACATATATAAACACATTTTTGCTGTTACATTCTAAGTCTTCGAGTAATTTTACACTTTAATATATATTGCATTTTACTTCTTATAGTATGAATTAGTAGTACTTGAAGGTTCGATGGATGTTATTTGCAAAACTGTAAAACCAATGTTGAATAAGTAAAAAATTTGAGCTTTTATTTAACACTGATCACGTACGTGTTTAGATTATACAAAATGAGTATGTGCAGTTGGATTGCTACATCCAAATTCTAGCATTTGAGTTTAATAAATTGTCAATAACCACCTAGGTATATGGGATATACTTTGTATGTGGGTATTCTTTCCTTTTGCAATTTAGGTACCAAATCTTCGTGTATAGTATGCTAACTGAATATTAATTAATTGAATAAATGGAGCCAGTAGTTACGTTGTCTAAGCGGATGTGGCATTTTAAACAATTTTAAGGTAATGATGGTCAGGTATATAATTACACGTCTCTAGTCTTTCCTTCCTTTGGTCGTTACGCGGGCACATACTTTCAGGTATGCTTAAATTGTCATGCACGGCGTATAAACGGGATGACTTCAGCTGTATGAAAGAATACGTGTGCGTCAGAAGGTCAGGCGCACCTCGAAGATGGCGCCCACAATCGTATATACACTCGTCACGCCTTCTTGATCTTTGGCGTGGAAAGAAACGTTTGTCGTTTGAGTTTATTGCAGTAATTCGTTATGAATAGTATGAAAAAAAAAGAGGGAGAAGAGGGAGAAGGAGAAGAACAAAGTTTAAATAAAGTTGTTGAAAAATATAACCATTACCATAAAACGTTTGGGAAAACGCGAAATGCTGTAATATTATAGTAAGAGAACATCCTTCACAAACTTGTTTATATGGTTAACTCGACTTTTGTCCCCCAAATTATTATTAATCTTTTGCAATCTTTTCAAACTGATATAAACATTGATAACTACCTATACAGTTAATATTTTGTTGCTGTTGACAATTAATAGTAAATTTTTTACTATTGCATGATTTAGGGCCGGTATTTCAATTTGCTAATAAATGTATCTAATAAGTTATAAGAAAGATATATTAGGTAGATAACAACAGAACTGTCTTTTAAGCAATATTCTGAGGTTAAGAACCGGTATTTCAAATTCCTAATAAAGTTCCTAATAAAAGTTATTAGCTGAAACTGAAACAGCTGTCTTTTCATCAACTAATAAAAATTATGTAGGTAATAAGTTGGTTTATTCTCCTAAAATGTTATTGAGTCCATGAAGTAGCCAGTAAGAATTATTAGAAGCTTAATACCTCGTTGAAAATATCTGAATATCGCCGACACAACCAAGAAAAGATTAAGTTTACAAGTTCTGAAGTTATTTAGAACGAGAAACATGGATATTTTTGAAGACTTCGTGGAGTTTGTGGAAGAAGATTTGGTCAATATAATTGGAATAGTTAATCGTAACACACAATATGGTATTGGGGACCCTCATATAAACCAAAATAAAAATAAATAATTGGGATGTTGAAGAATTTATCAAGAGGTTTAGATTATTAAAACACAGTATTTAGTGGTTGCTCGAAACAATTGAAAATATATTGCAATATACAACAGAAAACTGTATGCCAGTTTTAATAGATTGCTAACAAGACCTCTTCATCAAAAAAATCATGCTAGAGTAACTATTAGTAGCACTTAGATTTTATGCTAACGGAAGCTTTTACATAACAATTGAAGATTTTGGTGGAGGAAATGTTTACGTAAATTTATGGTATTATCACAGTCCATAACTTATGTAATGGACTCTTTTAAGAAATTAAATTGAAAATGCTTAATGTGTTTAACGTTTGTCTAGTTCAAAACATAAATAGATATTTCAATATCTTATTTTATTTATTTCTTAATCTTACAGTTTTTTCAATTTCAGTTGTGCTTCTTTAATTGTCTTTATTGGATATTCATATATAAATGAAGGAGAAAGCATAAGCTGAAAAAATAGCGATATAAACCAATGTGAATTTAATGGATGAAGTTGTTAAAATTGATGTTTTGAAATAAACTAGTTGTTTAAATCTTAATTCTGAAAAACATAACAATATTCTAAGTAAAAGTTCTGACTATATGATATCAAAGCGTTGGATAGAGAAAGAAAACTTTTATTGAGGTATACAAAAAAATTTATTTCTTTTGATGTTTTCCTTTGCAATAGATTACTAGAGAATAGTTATAAAATTGTTGGAATTATATGATAATATCAAAGATATCTAAATTTATAACCGCTAAATAAAATTATTACATAAATGTCCTTATTCTTAAAGAAATTATTGTTTGCAAATCGTGAAAGACAAATGTATCCAAATTAGGGTAATTAGGTAATTAGAGGTAAGTAATTATTTCTTGCTGAGTTTAAAAATGCTTGAACAAGGGATCCAGTATAGTGAACGCTCAACATGCACATAGCTGTACCAGAACTAGGAAGGTTATAAATGCTAGCTAGTCAAGATAAATCATGTCAGTACCTCAAGTTCATTGTTTTGTTGTTTAAGATGCTACTAAATTTAAAAATAATACAGTTTGTCAAATTGGCAAAATCTTTTATGGAATCTAAGGGCTGATTTTAATAGACTATTTTATTCGCACCTATTTTGACGCTGTCACTTTTTTATTAATTGAAGTTAGCATTTTAAATTCAACTTAGATTTAGTACCTATACACAGAATTGGCCAAGAGCACCCACCAGTAATGTAATCAAAATAAAATGATATTTCACTTATAAAATTATTCGGAGGTATTAAATAAATGCTTATATGCTAATCACTGTAATTAATATGTAATGTAATTAATATGAGGTAACACTGTAAAAGTGCACTAATTGCTTATTTGGAGCTATATTTGGTTTTAAAATAGTATTTATGATAACACTGATGCAAGAGGCGGCGGCACAAATACGAAAACAAAAACTCACTAGATGGCGTTAAACTGTCTTGTTGTATAGCCATTTTACCCAGAATGTTGTTTTCTATAATATCATATCGGATATGCAAGATAAATGTTTTCTAAAAGTTTCTATTTATTTTATTAGTGTTTGGGGAATTCATCACTGACTAATGATGACTTAACAGTCACATTACTATATACCAGAAAGTGGTCTACCTAATTAGTTCTTATGTGAGTGCGATAAACTGGATATTGTGCCACCAAAATTTAAAGGAATAATAACCGCAGGTTACACTTTTAGATTAGAAAGGGTAAGGTTATTTATTTAAAATTATTAGGCAGGAAAACTCGTATAAACACTTTCAAAATCAACATAATTTTTGACACGTTTTTAGTGTTAGCCCACGTTGATCCAAGTGCAGTAATACCACCTGGTGCACTGTCACTAAAACCACCTCCATGGGGACGTCACGACGCGACTAAATATCTCCCGACGGCGAGCGACGCTAGAATGTGCCATCATCAGAATGCTTCCCAATTTTATATCACGGTATTGGGCCACAAAGAGGGGCGAAGCACTTTTTATTCCAGACTCAGTCGCTCATCTGCAAGTCGGATAACACACCTAATTATCAAGTTAATATGGCCATTCTGTATGGCCGTTGTAGGAGAGAGGTTTTAGATTCGGCTCTCCGTCGTAGGGAAAGGAGCAAGAGCGATGAAACGGCCGCCTGTAAGACGAGGACAACCAGCCACATTGATATTATAAGTAAGTTCAATAGCTGTATTCATTTGTAAACTAAGGCCCGGTATACATATATTCAGCGATGGGGGCAGAACTCATGTATGTTTCATACAATTTAAAGCACCGTTATATTCAGCCATCACAGCACGGAGCCCGTGCATCCATACATACATACAAATACCGACGCCTTCGTAGTAACCATCGCCCAGATTTCCCCCGTGATAGCAAAAAAAAAAATCGTTTCAAACTATCGCCGTTGACGGATTTTTCTGCGCTTAGCTGGTATTTCGACCGGTGATTTCAACGCGTCGCCACTCATCCATACATATGACGAGAACCGTCGCGAAAACAATACTCACTTACTATACACTCTCTTATAACAGTAACTGCTGTGGTAGGATAGAGAGAGGGTGGAGAAAATAGGAGTCCCGTTAAATCTGAATATGCATCGGAAAGGAGGGATGGACCTTGCATAATCTCGAATGTAAATTTGGAAATAAATTAAATATTAAAATTACGGGCAAAAGAAAAAGAGGCTTATTGATTATGTATGCAGCGAGGAAAAATTAAAGTCTCTAATGAAGAAATATGCCTAGCAGCTTTTTTTTGGCACATGCGAAGAAAATTGTGTCTTAACTGAAGATCCTTACATTACTAGAGGGGACCACGCGCGCAGGTGGTTCCCTCTAAGCGTCGTTCCTTGAAGATTTGTTCATTTACATACATAATCCTTGAACGGCGAAGAAGTTTATGCTGGATAGTCTTACCCTACTCCGTTATGCCTTTTTAATCTTACCTAACATCGACTAGAGGTAATTCGTTAACGGAAAATTATATAATTTCGTTTGTTTGTGAATTCTCATGTATTAACAAATAAATAGTTTTTAATACATCTTTTTTTGTCTTTTTAGCATGATGCATTGCTATTCAGTCACCTACATTGAGGGGAATAAATATACTTTTGCATTGTTAACCCGGACGGTAAGATTAAGCAATTACTATGCAATGTTATGCTTACAAGTCGTCCTTGCGTGTGTGGTGATGCATATACTGCTATGATTACCAATAGTTTTATTTTTCTTCAAAATTTTGTGTAATATCTTGTTATTCTGCATAAATAATATGCATTTTTATAATAAAGACAACAAAGCTTTAATATCAGCTTTATTCGTTCTAATATATGCATATAAGTATTTTGTTTTTATAAAATCATAATTATCAAATGCGCATCGGTCATGCCAAACACTTGGAAGTATCTGTAAAATTATAAGTTAGCATTAGTCCTAGCTGCCTTTGTGAGATTCATTAATGTGTACTAACACCTGAAAATAAAAGCAATTATTTAACTAATACCAGTGTTCTTTATCAATTAAGTTGTGATCAGATATACGCGATAATTATTCAACATTTATTTTTCTTTGTTTGCGGAGGGGAAAATGCATTATGCGCTTTCAGGCAAGAGAGTCCGGTGTGTGGGACTTTCATCCACTAAAAAGCCCCACCTTTTCGGAGCTGGATACACCTCGTAATCGTTTAGCATATAACCTCAAGGTGGTGTCTCGTGCAGTTGTCTTTCCCATCTTACTTATATTTCATCCTTCCCTTAATTCTTCATATTTTTTCAATTTAGAAAGATGCCTTATTCCAACAGTTTCTTCAGGCTACCATGAAAGGGCATATCTCCTAAAGGCTCCCTCCCTACGTTCTAACGTACACATTCAAAAACTATGTGATATACAGTATAAATAACAGTTTTTATTGTACTAAACACCACTCAGCGTCATCTATTATACTTTCATTAATTCCAAAGATATGCTAGATCTCAAATATTAGAGGGCATGAAAAGTAAATTTGTCCCCACCACAGGGTTTTAAGTACACCGCAAACGAATAGGATACTTATAATTTCCAGTCATCCTCGGGACGCGGGAGGATAACGTCACTCCGCTGAACCACTGATTATTATGTGAATATAGCTTATAACATTTAAGTATCTTTAATGTGACTGTAGTAGTTATTAGTTAGTGATGTTCTTGTAATACATTGAATAAAGGAAACGACAATATAGTGTAATTTATTTATTTAGAGTTAAATAAATTTGATGAACAAAGAAATGAATCTTCTAACGATTCCCTCAGGGTAAGTAAGTTCTTTACTATTTTAGATACACAATAATAAGATTTCTATAATCTTAATCCAAACTAAAAACTCGTATTTTTAATACCATAAGTAAAATTCAAATCTCCCCCTAAATTCCTGTCATAAAATCAAGTATAACTAGATCAATGCCAACTTAAACTGCTGTTGATAATAACCTCACAGGTTATTATTAATGTTTGGAACAGGAAGTAATTCACCACTAATAAACAAAGTATATAGCTGAATCTGTGGTGCAACATCTGTCTGCTACTAAAGTTGTAGTGAGTATTATTAACATTTACATGTAAACGTTGTGGAATTTCTTCTGGCCGACGTTTCGTCCCCACTCGCATGGAACATCTTTAGGATTGCTTCTTTTATCGCCGTTGACGTGAAACTGAACAGACACATGGGTATTGGTTTATACATGGGTATGTATGTGTGATATTAGGGTGATAGTACACTGCGACCTAAAAGATCTATTGTGTCCCCTCTTCTCGCTGTATTTACAGCTGGCCGTCCAGTCTGATTCCTTTCAAGAAGTGCAGAATGTCCGAAGGCCCCAGATTAGGTAACTCTCCCTCTTCGATTTCACATGCTCCCAGGTGCAGCGCCCTTGAGTTGCACAGTACATGGGTAATGGTTACGGTTGTTTGCAAAGGTAGAGTTTTCAGGTGTTGTGTAGGAATTATTAGGATGTTTATGGATTTCAATGGATGGTGGGATTTTGCTATTTGTTATAGTAGTGAGGATGTTGGGATAGGATTTAGATAGAATTGAATTGGATTTGGTAGCCGATCTCCAGCCCATGATCAGCAAATGTAGATCCAGTTACATGCAACACCCGAGTGCAAAACCCATGTTCTGTAATCGGTATCACTTTGGAGGTAAGGCAGATAGGCATTGGATTGGTTGGGCGTGATTCGTGTTTTGAATGCATTGGATATGGAATGCAAGTGTCGATTTAGTGTACGCTGGATATTGTGTTTCGGATAGTTATTCTTGGTTAAGGTTAGGGTAATATGAGATACTTCCTGGGATGCAGAGTTTGGTTTGCAATAAACCTTTGTACCAAGGAGTTTATGACATCGTTCTTCTGAGCCAGATAGTAGTGTAATAGAAGGCATGTAAGTCACGGTCGGACTGCGTAGGTTTGCGGTGGACGGAATGTTCCAACGAGCCATCAGAGCGACGATTCACGACTCAAGTCAAGTCATAGCTTCCATGGTGAAGTTTATGGAACTATGTTGGGAATTAAGGACTGTAATAAGGATTAAAGCATCTAAGAAATGCCCAGATTACGAAGGTGTCATCAACGTATCTGAACCAGCACTTCGGTTTCTGGAAATAGGATATCAGGATGGTGTTTGAAATTCGTTTTAGTAGCCTTCTATAATTTTAATAAAACTAAAATAGTTTATCGGAATGCCGTTTTTTTATTCTCATATGTCCATTTACTTTAATTATCTGTTTCTGTTTTGCTATCATCATTATATTTGTTTCCGGTTTATTAAATTTTATGCAATTTTCTTTCATTATATTATTCCATACTATGAGATTGTATCGTAAATTTTCTTCAGTAGCTACCATTATCGCCAAATTATCCGTAAATGCACCATTGGTAATCATTTCCACCGGTTGAAGGTTTACATATGTATTGTAAATAGCAAAAGGCTGAGGGAGCTCAGCCTTTTTATGTGTAATTTTTTTCTTTCTTTGTAATATAAACATTTCATCACTATTGTCACTTTGTTATCAACGTTTCTTTTCTTTAATTATAAAAATATGGTCTGGTATTCTTCTGCTTAGTATAGTTATTCCTCTATAATTATTGCTATTTAACCTTTTTACCGCTTTTTTTTTGTGAATTGGTACTGCGAGTGTCCACTCTATCGGCATTTTTCTTCAATCCATGTTCTATTATATATTTGTTTTAATATATGTTTCTATGGTTCCCATAGTCTTAAACACCTCGGCCGTTATTTTCTCATATCTACATAGATTATTTTGTTTTTCAGCTTTCTTATTGCTTCCACAACTTTCTCTCTTGTAATATACCCTCTCTGTTTTTCTTCTGCGATATTTATTTCTTAATTTTTTGTTTGGTGCGATGTATTTTCTATGCTCATGAGTTGCTCGAAGTATTTGTTCCATCTTTCTGATTAATCTGATTATCTTCTGTTACTGTGCTTTCTATATTCTGATCTGAAAATCTGTCATATTTGGATGTTCCTTGTTTGTTTTATAAATTTCTTAAATTTTGTTATTTAAATATTTGTTCTACATCCGCTTCTTGGTTCTTACTTGTATTTTTAAATTTTGTGACTTCCATGTCGTTTGTTTTTTATTCTTATTGATTTTGCCACAGACTGCTTAACCACTTTTAACAATATATTTTTAAAATTTTCCTGTTTTTCTTTTAAGATCTAAATTATTTTGCTTAACTTTTCCAGTTATTTATTCGTCTCTATCTCGAATATCTTTCCAATTTTTGAGCAGGCCCAACAACTCCAAAATTGATTTTACGTCACGTATGGTTTTATTAACTTTAACGTCTGTCGGAAGCAATAAAAGTTGTTCAACCCAACTTCAATTTCCATGAAAACATGAAAGCCTTTTAAAAATGAAGAGAAAGAAATTGGAGTAAGTTTATTCCCAAATATCAAACTTTATCTCAAAGTACTTATACTTATTATTTCAACCACCACTGTGTATATTATTTTTCTTTTTTCGCCATCTGTAAAAGCTATTAACAATGAAGTGGCAAAACATCCTCGTAATAAAATAACGTCAAAAGTTGAACACAGTTACCAGTTGCCTTGGGAGAATATATTTCTGCAAATGTTGATTCAAATGTGTTATAATATTTGTATTTTTCAGCTGATTTACTTACTATAGGATAATCTATCGGTTTATTTACTTTTCTTATACATATATAGAAAAGCCATTCATGCAGAAGTAAAACTGTTTATAAAACAGGGCGCGAGTTCCAGAGGTTTTCCTATGCCTTACTATTCCCCTGTTGCTACGTTGAATGCACAGGCGGGCAACCGGGAGGCAGCACAAGTGTCTTCGGTTTGTAGGCAACAGTGCGGCGGTCGCGATCGGATCAAATGGAACGGAGCAGTCAAAGGTAGCAAGATGCTGTAAAAATATAGAAAAGCCGCTCAGGCTCTAAAACCCTAGATAAGCCGCACATTCACATGTATGAATTCAGCACATCAACACCAAGTATCTCCCGTATAAAATGTATACTTATCATAACTTAGTACGTCTTTTCTTTATCCTGTGCATCATCTTCGCACAGCGGTTGGGTTTTGTATCTACGGCAGCCGTTTTCTAATAAAATGTTGGGAGAAATATGACGATAAAAATAGATTCACCTATCGTTTAGAGAGAAAAAATATATATTTCTAAAAAGTTCATGATATGACAAAGCATGTTACTGATTTATTATACTTATCTATTTCTTTTCACCACTAATTCTACAATTTCATATTTTGTAATTTGATTTGGAACTTTTTCCTAAGACTTTTATTAAATACATGATTTATAAAGACGAGGCAAGTTACTTTCTTTAATAAAATTTTTTAAGGAAAAGCGTCTGCGTTTCATCGTATTTTATTTATTATGAAGTAAATGTATAGCTCGGATGTTTGGGCAATCTAGTTGCATTTAGGAACAGATGGAGAAGAAAAATTTTGTTCTGATTTCTCACAAATTCTTTAATGGTTTAATAAAGGGCGCCCAGTTTCGTCCTTCAAAGAGACATCATCACGCCAGAATATATACCAGTTTCAATGGTCAAATGTATAAATTACTAAATTTGTGGGGAATTAAACCAATTTTCTTCTCCATTACTCCATTACTTATACACAGTCGAAACAGTTTATATAAAAATAAATATTTAGTTGTTTTAAATGGAAAACTATTTTATTTCTAAATTTTACATTAGAAAAAATGTGTATAAAACACAAAAGCTACAGTTAAATAGCAGTTTTTGTTTGGGTGCTAATTAGAAATCACAGCATCAAAATATAGTGAAGTTTTTCACTTAAAAAAAAAAAAATCCACAGATTTTTTGTAAAATTTACTGGTTGATGGGCTAAAAGTGTTTTTGACTACTTAGTTCGATACTTTATACGGAAAGCCTCTATATGTCTATCTTTAATAATAACTTTTTTGAATGGAAAATAAATAATTAAAATATATTAGTATCCGTTCATATAATTTTATTAGCAGACCATATCATCAGATCTTGGTTAGTATCGGAAAATTTGTCAACGTATAAACAGCGGATGAACATCTGCTATAATTAGAGCTTTAAGAGTAAAAGCTATAAAAGCTGAAGATAGATCAAATTTTGCTTTATGGAATGCAAACTAAAACGGATAGAGGTAAAAGTGACATTCAGTTTTACCTTTTACCTATCCGTTTAACACTTTCATGGACAGTATAGTTAAATGAGTGCTTTTCGTCCCTGCACGTCTGTTTGCAATTATAGTGCAATTATAAAGTGTTAAGTTTTATAATATATAAATCAGAGCTTTAAATAAGCACAAAAACTATA
The DNA here is from genome assembly GCA_949128085.1 of Cetonia aurata. Lineage (NCBI taxonomy): Eukaryota > Metazoa > Arthropoda > Insecta > Coleoptera > Scarabaeidae > Cetonia > Cetonia aurata. The sequence goes on from OX421884.1 coordinate 36,053,872, forward strand.
AAAACTGATTAAAGATTACATTTTAGTTTGTACTCCTTAAAGTAAAACTTATCTTTAATCAGTTTTCATAGTTTTTGTCCTTATTCAATTACAATAATTTATGTATTACGAAAACTTAATCATATATAGCAGATGTTCCTCCACATTGACAAATTTTCCCGTACTGACAAAAATCTTACAGAGAGAAAAAGCCATATAATAAAATCTACACTTCCTTCTTTGACGGAAATTATATTAACAATTTCTAGTATTGTACGAAATTTTACAATAACTCATTTATACCATTTATGCTACAGTTACAAAAACAATTAGAAAGAACTATAGGACAATCTTCTACAAAATATGGTGAAATGATAAAGTTGAAATCCTTGGAAAGATTTTTTGACTAGTATTTGCAAATATTACCGTTGCACACAGAAAACTGCAGTTAATTAGCTCTATAATACAAAATATAACGATTGGTGTAAACTCAGCATTTAAAAATGGTTGTTGTTTATGAGAAACTGTATTTATAGCAAAGTTTTATAGCCATGGTACTTATAATTGGTTTAGCTACATAAATATGTGATACTACAGACATTGTGTTCGGTAAATGCGACTATGTAATATTTACTTTATGTTTATAATAACATGGTTAATATCGCATAAAAGATACCGTGGTTGACAATCGCTCACAGTACGAGTTCAAACAAAGGAAGAAAGACAAAAATCAAGAAATAAATGCTGTCAAACAAACAAATCTAAAATTCTTCCAAATTTTCTTGCCTTTTTAATATATATATGTGTAGATCTTCTTGGTTTCTAAAGTCATATAGTTAAACAACTATTAGAGTGAGTAAGACGTTTCGGTTTATTAATAACCTTAATCATTTACATTTTTAAAAATTAATAATGTAGAAAATAAAATTTTGATGTATAAAAATATATAATATTTTTTGTTTTATTGATAAAATCAGTTTGTTTTTTGTTTTAATTTGAAAGAGTTTTGAAATGTTTTATATAAAGATTGTTTTGTGAATTGTGTCAGTTGTATTAATTATGGTAGGTTATGGTTAAATATGAAAAACGTTACTAAATTTTTATTAAAATTTCATTTATAGAATTAAGTTATAAAGTTTAGTGAAAAATTGTGTGTCAGTTTTATCATTTATGGAATTACTATCTTTATAAATTTGGATTATTTCAAGTACTTATAGTTCGTGCTTTATAGTTTTGTTCTTGGTTATAATTATTACCTACATGGTCTGGACGTTATCTAAATTTTAAATCATCACAACCAATCTCACAAAAAAATAGTGTTATTATTACTTTAGCTGATAGAGCGATAACTTTAACCAGTCTTCTACTTCATATTCTTGAAAAGATGCTATACCTAGAACAAGTTTCTGTACTTATATCATTTTATTAAAATTGTGTAAGAGTAAAATAGGCATGGTAGGTCAATTCTTTTAAGAATATACAACTTGTTTCAAATCATCTTTTTGATTTATACAAATCTACGCGAAATTAGATTACAAATACTTTAATTTTCCGGAAACATTCCGTTATACAGAAGGTGGATAGTAACTTCCATATTTTAATTGAAATGGTAGCTTTTCGTTTCTGAATGGATACTACATATTCTTTAAAGACAGTTTGTATAAGGTTCTCTTTCTTTAAATCTAATACGTCTTACATCTAATATTTACGATATTGTAAAAGAATTGACATTTTCGCCTTTTTCGAAAATTGTATTTTTAAGCGACCAGACATAAATGCTATTTATGTAGCCTGCTCATAAATTAATTATCATGTTAGATGTCTCGAATAAAAACAATATCACTTTCCACATGTATAATGCTATTAACTTTTGTTTCTATTCCAGGATCTAACTTGACGATTAATTTATGAACACGGTGTATAAATTTACTTCTTGTTCTGACAGACCTGACAAACTTGTTTTGGAATATCTAGAACAATTAATTAAATAACGTATTGGAATACTTATGTAATTTATTTTAAAATATTTTTAAACATTCTTTGAATACGTTTCCAGATATTACTCTGTTTCAGTAGTAAACAAAAAAAAAGGTAATTAACTTGTTTTGTATCAGGCCATCCAAGGTCTTCATTGGCGATTTATAGAAGTTTTCAGATTGGGGCCGTGTTACTGGTCAAAACTAATTTTTGATACCCAACCTTATACTGTTATATTGCTGTATACTATGTATGTGCATGAAACCGATTGTGACTAAATAGAAAATACCGTTAGTAATCGTTGTAGAGGAACTGCCTTACTTATCGTTTGAACCCATAATCACTGAAATCATAAGAAAATGAGCAAACATATGACAATATATTATACTGTCCTACATAGTATTATTTTAGCGCATTTTTTAAATATACAATGGAAATGAATTTTCCATTATCATTTAAGGTTTGATACTTGAAACTGCCAGGTCAAATATTTTGGAAACGGATAAAGATATTCGAATTTTGTAAAAAGCAGCTGTTAAAGAATGTGTGCCTCCAGTTTGCTATCACACTGTGTTTTATTCCGTGAAAATAAAGATGGCGTTACGGCGCTACGACCAAAGAACTTTTTTGATCGCTAGAATCTTCAATGGTTTTTTATTTGAAAGAGTATTAAAATTAGAGCAAATTTTATTATTAGTGTTAGTCTCAAAAATTTAGCAGTCGTAACTAACAATCTGTAAAATGCGGACTAACTTCTGGCCTGAGGTACGGTTATGCTTTTCGGGTTTTTTCACTTATTCACGATGTAATTAAAATAAATATTATTTGAATGTCCAAAATATGCCTTTCTTAGTGTACACGTTCACTTCTGTCCAATAGTTTTCCCTCTGAATTTATTGTAAATAAATTTTCATGCAACTTAAAATCAATTAGGAATTGATACAGTGTATTCTTTACTGTTCAACCCTTTTTATTTTTACAATTTACATATTGTCTTGTTTTAATGCGTAAGTGACTGTCAACTTTCGCTGCGGACATTTATTACACTCACGGCATTAACCAAAATTGAACATTTATTCAGATATAGATAGTTACTATGCAATAGAAGTTACGCAGATAAGGTTTTATTTAAAAGTAATATAAATTCTTTTATAAAACAAAATCAATAATTTAGAACCTATGTTATTAAGTTTGTCGTTATGGGAGCTTACAGTTATGTATACATTAAATGCACAGGTACATATACGAAATAATACGGTGCTTAGGCACAGGTACCGCGTTATTTGCGGACCGATGTGTCCAAAACCACTGACCGTTTTAAAATTATGCTAAATTATTTTAATGAAATGTATCTGAGATGAATCTCCGGGCTGTTTTTACTGGTGTTTCCTTCCGGTCGGTAATTATAATCGCCTCAAATTATCTCATTACTCGACGGTAATAATAAACGCTAGGCTAGCATGTGACGCACGGGGCAAGTGTAGAACCGTTTAATTACTAGAATTGATGGCACTGTTCCCTATTTTAAGTTAAGATTAAATAAGAAAAATAGCAATAGGTTTAATAAGACAAATTAACAGTTTCAAGATTGAAATCAAAGATCATTTAAGTATTTTGAAAACGTTTCTTTATTATAACTATTTATTCAGCATTACTTGAAGAAACTTTATATTTTCAAACTGAAACGTTACATCATTTTATTTCAAATTATGGATGCTTATCTAACATTCAGTATATTCTTACTACTAACACGAAAAATTAACTATGCGTGTTATCTTTTACTCATTCTCACTTTGATTATTATCGCAAAATCTATGGTGACTATAACTATTGGCCGCATGTTTATGCAAGCAGACATTTTGGATACTTACCGAGCCTTTCAAAGTTGATGACGTATTCGAATTCCTTGATGCGTTTGTTCAGTAGCAAATAAATATTTTTATCTTTTGCGAAAAATTGATATTATCATCATCATTAAAGAAACCAGAACTGACGCAAAGAGAATGATGAAGATGAAGTAATTGAGGATTCCTTCGTTGAAAACATTATCATTGCTTTATAGTTTGATAGAGATAATGTATAGAATATTGAACCCTATATGGGAAGACTGCACTCGATTTGAATGAAACTGGGTATATTTTTAAATCGCCGTTTTCATTTGTTGCAAAGCTCACATTCATGGGGTCAAATCTACTCTGTAATTTCTTTTTGTTGTCATGAAGAAAAAAGAAAACTGTGTAATACCTACCAAATGTGCTTGAGTGTATTTATTAAACAATCGCAAAGATTTTTTGATCCTATTGTCAAAATAGGTTAAATTCAAGAGAGGAAAATATATTCATAAACAATCCCCTTAAAGGCGATCCTTACTATCTTTAAAAATTAAAAGCAATGGTATGAATGCATGTAATTTTATATTTCACGTGCTTCAAATTTAATACGACATCAATAACTAGTAAGTACGACATATAAAGGTAACTTTTCAGATTTACAGAAAAGACTGCATTATTTTGCTAATTGTAAGAAAAAAGCTATCGGCATGGTTCAACCGTTCGATGTATAAAGCTTTCGTATATGAGTATTGTGCAAAGGGTTGTTTTCAGATCAAGTTTTGCGTGGTAATATGAATATTGGTTTACACCAAAAGAGCAACATGATGGTACTCTAATTTTTAGTTTACAATTAACTCTCCTCTAGAAATATCACAATTTATTTTTATAGATATACCTGGGGGTTACATGGAAACTAAATCAGATAATTGCGTTAATTTAGTTAAATATGCTTTTGCAAGCTACGATGACGGTGTCGTAGAAATTATAAAATGTGAAATTGATATGAAATTTTTGTGGTCAGCGCTTCTTGGGTGCCTTTCATTACCATGAGTTATATTACATACTTAATGAATCGTAGTCCTTTTCATAACATTTTATATTGGTCAACCTAACAACATATTTAATTTTGAAACTTTAATTAATGCAAGCGCAATTTCTGGTTTTCGTTTTTTGAAACTGTAGTATGTGTTAATAAGGTTTTTACACTGTACTAACACCTGCCACATAAGTTTAACTTTTATTATTTAAACTCAAGAAACTTAAACAAAGGGTAATACCAATTATTAGGCATTAAACATTTCAATATTATATTGCCGCTATTGCCCTCTATCTTATTATTTTAGTCAATATTTAGTCAGCCTCTAGATCAAATTCTCTATTTTTTTGTAATATCCTCTGTGGTAATTGTTGCTCATTTCGAGCTTTCCAACCATTGTCATATACCTGTTTAGAGAAAAAGGTCAAAAAAGTTTTAGTTGGCTTTGCCTGGGGACATTTGGTGGATTGTCGATCCTAGAAACACATGCTATTCCTTGAGCTTCTAACCACTCTAGAGTTATTCTAGCATAATGCGCCGATGCAAGGTCAGATCAAAACATGTAATTATCATTAATGTGATGCACATTAATGAAATTCATTGGTTTTGTCAAACACTCAGACCTCTTACACGGCCAGGTCTAGATATTCCCAATTCAGATGTGACACACCAGATAATCTGTTGGCTTGAAGTCCAGCTAATTTGCGTGGACGGCTTATTTTTGGAAGGTTGATGCACGGTATTTCTTGTTCGCATTCTAAAATTTTAATATATAGTGCTTTTTCATATGACTTGTTCACTATAAATGTGAACTATATCTCGTTTGGGCAGCTGCCCAATCAGGTTGTAAATCGATCAACAACTCTCTTCATGGCTGACTAAATTTATCAGTTTTATTATACTACAGAGAGCATTAATACTTTTCCCAAAACATATATAACAGGTGTCATAGAAGAATAAATAAAAGTTTACTGTTAAAAAAAAATGAAAACTGTCGAAATCAAGGGTTGCTTTGACTCCCCAAACATAAGCTTTCGTACAAACGGAGAACGGCGAACTACACTTAATAGGTTCTATACAGGTGTCAAGTTTATATTTATGTCTCATTTAGAGCTCACTTTCTATTTTATTTAGTTAGAACTAATTCTGTCAGAATCATAAGCGAATTAATTTGATTTTATTTGAAAGTGCCTTTAACATGCATCTCCATTTTTACAAAATCAATACGTAAACAAATATGCTATGAATAAACGAATTTGTAATTTAATATACAATTAGCTAATATAAATAGGTATATATTCTGCATCTTTAATTATTATTATATATGTATGTATATTAGACCGGTCGTTATTTTCCAAAAAAGTGTCTGATTTTGAAGTGCCGGGCAGATTTTATTTCCTTTTGGTCTAAAACCATTAAATTTAAAATTTGGGGCTGATCGGATAATATTTAGTGGCCGCGCCCATCAACCAAAAATTTAAATACATGAAATATATGGAAAAAATTTATATTTACCCAATATTCTTCAAATTAAGTGCACAAAAGAGAATATTTTCTACAAAATCTAATTGATTACGATTAGCAATGAAATTATCTTTCTAATAAGTCATCAATTTCCAAAATTGGTTAATAAGAAAGTTGAAGCAAGTAACATAATTATTTATTTTAAACACTTATGAAAAGGCTATATATATCGTTTTGAAATATTTCTCTTGCGGTTGCAAAGCAAAACAAAAAAGTACCGTTGCGAATAGCTCAGTACACAAAATATATGTATTTTGAGTCTTTATTCTTTATTTTCATTCAGTCGTGATGCGTGTCAGATATTGTTTAAGGAAAAAGTGCAAATAATTATAAAAAAGAAACGGTAAAAGAATTAAAAGAATTTAATATTGTGTAAATTTGTGTATCGTGTGAATTTCAAAGAAGTAAGTTAGTTTACATGTTTTTCGTGTGAAAATATAAAAAAAATATTAATACATAATTTGTTAGCACGACACTAATTGGAAATTTCATAATGGCGGATTTGCCAACAACATCTTCTTCAATTACTACTCGAAGTTCAGTGGATTCCAATATTATTCTTATTGGCCGAATATTACACCAAATATTGGGAGCTAAATTACCCTCAAATCGTCAAGTTTTGCAAGTATTCTTTTATAATATGCGAATCGCAAAATTTTCATCCAAAGAGAGTGCAAAGTTATCTGTAAATATGGCATCGGTGTTTTGGCAACAAGCTAGAATACCAATACGTGAAGAACACAAATGTTGTGAAAAACTAATTAAAATTTATGATGAATGGAACCGTGTTAGGAAAACTTCTTCGAAAGGAAAACCACACAGTAAACAAGGAGAATTTGTTGGAAAATTGGATGATCTCTTCGACATTGCCCATGCAAATGCTTTGCAAATGATTCCTGTCGAAGAAGACAGACAGTTTTTATTAAAACAAAGAGAGAAGGGACGTCCGGGTTGCATGGCTGGTGTCGATCTTAAAAAGTACGCTCAAGAAAAACGTTCAATTGAGCGAAAAGATAAAGAGGAAGCGCGAAAGAGGAGACACTCAGAAATGTTAAAGCAAAGTATTGGTAGATACATACATGATTTTGTGTTTTTTTTAATTTAATAATACTTTTTTGATTCAGCATAAGTGATAGCAGGGGAATATAATGATGATATGGATGATGATGATGATGAGGTATTAGATCCCACAATGGACTTTGCTACCGATGACCAAGTCAATAGTGGTAAAGAAGAACGTAAACAAAGAGGCCGAACCCAATGGATCACGCCACGTCTTTCCGCTGCATTAGATGATGCTAAAGTATCGAGTGGAAAAGCCGTACATATTTTGATAGCTACAGCAGAAGCTTTGAAAGTGGATGTTAGTGAACTAGTTATCAATAGAACATCTATTCATGAAATGCGAAAGAAACATCGACAAATGGAAGAAGAGAACATTCGAACTGATTTTCAAGAAAATGTAACTTTTTATTTTAATTTATATTCTTATGATTTATATGTAATTTGTAATTATCTCGATAATTTATTCATTTTCTTCATTGTTTTTCATCCATTTGGTTTTTTTCTATAGATAAGCAATGCTCGATCGTTGGTGGTTCACTGGGATGGCAAAGTAATGGAATCAACACTTGGTAAAAAAAAAGTAGATAGAATCGCAATTCTCGTTAGTTATGATGGTACGTCAAAATTTCTCAGTGCTACCGCTGTAGAACCGTCTACGGGAGAAAACATTGCAACTGCTGTTCGTGACGCATTGGTCAGTTGGAACATTATTGATCGAGTTGGCGCCATGAGCTTTGATACAACTTCCTCCAATACCGGATCAAAAAGCGGTGCAACTGTTTTCATACAAAATTTTTTAGAACGGAAATTGATTCAGCTCCCATGCCGCCACCACATGTATGAAATTGTTTTGAAAAGTGTATTTGAAGTAAAATATTCCGCAACAAGTGCACCCGAAGTACCCATTTTCAACAGATTCGCTGCGGTTTGGGATAACCTTGATCACGAGTTGTACAAATGTGGTCTAGATGATGAAATTGTCCGCTCTAAAATAAGTAACGAAGAATCTGAAGCTATAAAAATATTCTGCAATAATCAGCTGCAGCAAATGCAAATCCGTGCAGATTATAAAGAATTTCTTCAACTTACCTTGACATTTCTTGGAGAAGATGGTATGAATTTTTTCACATGCAGTTCAACATCACATGCAAGGTTCATGGGAAAAGGATTGTATTGCTTGAAAATATTTCTTTTTAGAGAGCAGTTTCGCTTAACAGTAGCAGAATTCAAAGCTTTGCGAGAAATTTGTATTTTTCTTGTGAAGATTTACATAAAAAACTGGTACGGATGCCCAAACGCCATCCAAGCTCCAAGCCAGGATCTTCAATTTATAAAAAATGCCATCGCCTACGCAGAAATTGATAAAGAAGTATCTGACACAATTTTGTCGAAATTTAAAGCACATTTGTGGTACTTAACACCGGAAACTACAGCCTTAGCATTCTTTGACCCTAATGTTTCACTAGAAGAAAAGCGTGAAATGGTAAATTGTCTACAATCAATAGAACCCAATGTAAAGCTATTGGAAGGGCGAAGAATTGCGGACCCAAAAGTGCTCCACCTCACCTCATTGAGAGATTTTGTCTCTTATAAAACTAAATATTTCTTTTCGGCATTCAACTTATCTGCGGCCTTTTTGCAATGCGATCCATCAACATGGGTAGAAAACGAAGACTTTCAAGCAGCATTGGATTTTAGTCGGCAGTTATTTGTTGTCAATGATAATGCAGAACGCGGTGTGAAATTTATGAAAGATTATAACCGCATTCTAACGAAGAATGAAGAACAAAAACAATTGGTCTTTCAGTTTGTTGAAGCATATAGGACAAAATTTCCGACTCATAACAAGTCTACACTCAACTCAGAAATAAGTTTAATCTCTTAATTATTGCTGTTTTCTTCCCTTGCCTTTTATATATTATGTTAATTAAGTAAATATAAATTTTTTCCATATATTTCATGTATTTAAATTTTTGGTTGATGGGCGCGGCCACTAAATATTATCCGATCAGCCCCAAATTTTAAATTTAATGGTTTTAGACCAAAAGGAAACAGAATCTGCCCGGCACTTCAAAATTTATTTTTAACGACCGGTCTAATGTATATGCATACATTAAACAAGAGATGCATTAGAAAGATATTAAAATATCTGTAACTAGTTTCTATTGTTGTATAAGTCAAGTTCTAAGGAATGTTACCATTCTCTTACAATTCTTAAATTATATTTGTCACAAAAAAATGTACTGCAATATATAATTTTGCAATTTAATATAAAATGAAGGTATTAAACTAAAGGAAAATGAATAAAATGGAGATTAAAAATTAGCTACCTACTTAAATAAATCAGTAAAAATATATACATCTTTATTTTTTATGTGCAAGCGCATCATTCAACTTTAGGTTATCGATTGAAGTTCTTTTATTTATTAAAATCGAGAAAAGGAAACAAATTTTGTTTGGGGAAGCACTCAAAAATGTAAAGCATTAAAAGAAAAGTTATTTCAAATCTGCATAATCCCGATTTCATAAAGAGCTTTAGCGCGCCTGCTTCGGACATATAAGGACATTTACAAGTAAAATAAGGGTACTTAGTGGACTTTTTAACTGTTTACTTTACACTCTTACTGCTTCTTGAAAGTTTCTTGGGAAATAAACGCGAATAAGCAGAAACAGGCGCGAAGGCTTTCGAAAGCCTGAGATTATTAAATTTATCAATGGCGCTATGGTTCTCTTCAACTTTGTGTAGGTACTATGTATTTATATGTATCCCTGCAACTTTTTCGCACGGTTCTGGATTTGTATAATAAAATATGTATTAAAAGGTTGAAATCTGTAAGAATTTAGTGTTAGTTGGAAATAATAGTGCACGAAATGAAGAAAAGTGAGATAAACATTATTATGAGCAACACTTTAATTGTGATTACATTAACAAAGCCATGCGGTTTTTAATCTAGATTTAGATCATATAAAACTACTCATTATTATACTGAATAGTAACATTTAATGCAGGCGTAAAGTTTTGCTTGTCAATAGAAAATATTTTGTAGTTACATGTGGCCAATATAAGAAACATAAACTCATGAGTTTTAATTGAATGTCAACCACTCTTGAAATAAATCATTTTGTTTAAATAAATTAGTAGAAATTAGTAAAAATAAACATCAGAAGGGGTAGACAAATAATGAAGACTTTAAAAAATACCACTATCAAATTCGATGCCCTTGTTTCTTCTTTTGTTAATGTTACGGATCGCACATTTGATAATATCGGAATTATTTTTTATTACTGCACCCGCATTCACAACGCGATTAATTGTAAGTGACCCTAGTTTTGTGTTCAAACAGAAAGAAATTGGCTTTCATCGAAAAAGGGTAAACACTTTTTTTTTTGTTAATATTTGGGTATATTTATATTTTTTTGAATTTTAATTATTTTATTGACACGGATTGCATTTTTGTTTTTAAATATGAGTAATGGGTTTTACTTAAATTTTAAGGTTTAAATTTGGAGTTAGTTCTAACACCAGATGGACGCCAGGGAACACCGAAAAAGTATTCCCTGGCGTCCATCCGTTTTTGGTGTTAAAATAAATGGAGTTAACGCTTCTAATGTGGGAAAGTGTGGGGTTTGAATTTAAAAATGAAATGTTTATCTCTATTATGTGAAAACCAACGAAGACTCAAACTTCAGTGATTTGGTGTTACAAATGTCACAGAAGGTGAGATCAACTAGATATAACGAGTTTGCAACAAATAAGTAAGTGTAGATTTATACTTTTAGGACACATTTTTCATTTTTATGGATTAAGTGCGGTGATAGCTCTCTGTATTGTAGATAAAGTATTTTATTATGCTGTGTAACTCTCTTTTGTCTTTTTGTTTAATTTCAGATGATTTCTTTACCTTGTGGTGTTAAAAATTTGTTGAATGTATCCCTTTTCCTTGCAAATTATTTTCCTTTTTCACTTATTTTAAAATGTAATTTATTCATCAACATCAAATTTTATTAAAAATAATAGTTTTTGATGTAATATTTTATCCAATTTGCGCGGAAATTTTTTTATGTGTGTAGCTCTTTTACTTCCTACCCGAGACGAAAAAAATGTTCTGATTTTGATCTATAATCAAAAACCAAACTGTCACACCTGGGAATCGAACCTGCACCGTTGTGTTAAAAGCGAATATGCGTTCCACTAACAGGGTACCATTTAACACTTATTTGAATAAATAATATTTAACTCTGTAAAAAATAGATAAAAGTAACCTTTTGATTTCTCTCGATTCTTGTAAATGATGCATATAATGCACGTTCAACAACTACTGTGATCGAAGCTTAATCGATCGCTCGGAGTAGACGGAACTTAAACCACCCTCCTCATTTGTTTCTGACAACACTGTATTCCCAGCGCAAAGTAGCAGCTCTAGTTGTAAATAAATGAATGAAGTGTACGATGAAGAAGTAAAATACCGGCTCTCCAAAGATGGATGGTATGTTATGGAGAACCGATCATCAAATTGATTCAAATAGTGTATGTGCGAGTTCTTATTAGTTGATTACGTTTATAAATAAATTTCACCCATTGAATGTTGCCATTTTTACTCAAGTCAAGTGACAACTTCACACAACTTTTCACTTTATATTCTTATACTTGTCATAAAGCATTTTTGGAATGTAAGCAATAGTAAATTATATTAGAAGTGCGAAAAATGTATCATTATACGTGAGTGAGATAATTCTTCTCAAGAGTTTCATAATAGCATTTCGCTCACGTATAATATGCGACGTTTCATCTTACAGGTGTAACTTTTTCCAAGGAACTAACTTTCATTCAAGCAAATATTCGCCTAATTTTTGCAATGACCAATGATTGTTATAGTTATAAAATAAACTGTGTGCATGGATATTTCTATTAATTTTTTTATTAATAAAAATGGATATTTTTATTAATTTCGTGCAAATTGTGAAAAAAAAGACAAAAACAATGACACTGTTTATTTTATAACTATAACAATCGCTGGTCATTGCAAAAATTAGACGAATATATGCTTGAACGAAAGTTAGTTCCTTGCTTTTTTTTTTCTAGTGGACAACATTCGATTAGATGTGAAAGCCCCTATTTTTAGTTTGCTCTCGGTAAAATCGAAACAGATTTACGAGAAGTAATTGTTTAAAATGTTTAAAAACTTACTCACTTGTGAGTATTTTATCTCACTTGTGAATAATATTGATTTCTGCCACCGACAAAAATGGTGTAATTTATCACAAAAACTGCACCTGTAAGGTAATTTATTATTATTAGTATTATTATTATTAAAGTTATAAACACGAGTGACAAACATCACTCGTGTTTATAATTTTAATAATAATAATACTACAGGATAGGAAGAGTGATAAAAATATGATTCGCTCGTGAGCGAATTTTGTTTAAAGAATTTTATTTTTGATTCGGGAGCGTAGCTTATTTTCGATTCGCGGTAAAATATAAATCCTGCTCGCAAATGAATTAAAAAATACTGGGAACCAAAATATTTATCACTCGCGAATTTATCGTATTTCCAATCATTCCTGAATGGAACTGAAACACGTGTGCATTGATGTCGGCCGCTACAAGAGTGACTCACTCCATTATAATATCTGCCAGTTATTATGAAATATTTGAAATAATTTTCACAACTATTTGTGAAAATTTTAAACAAAAGACGAATATTAAGAATATATATACAAGTTAAATATATTAGAAGTAAACCTTTTACATGGTCTGCAATATGGATAAAAGTTTTCTCTACATACTTATATATTTAGGTTCTTTCTGTTTTCTACACATATTCGTATTATAGATATGTATAACTCGGTCGTATTTTTAACGTATACGGTCAATAAAATTTTATTAACCGAAAGCGGCGACTTAAAGCATTCGATTTTATGTAGCGATAAAAAACATCTTCCGCGTCAGTGACAGCGTAAGAAGTTAAAGAATAATATAAGAGTCGACACCACATTAATTTAACGTCAGTAAAGATAATAAAAAGCAACTGCAGACCACTCGATCTGATAGCTTCTTTCTGAATTGGCCACTCCGGTGCAGACCCTGCCTCATAACTTATGGATACTGATGACTTCAGCAATGAGCCGCTTTGATACACCAGCACCTTGTTAGTTTCTCGAGCATCCACCACCCGAGAGCGAAGCAGATACGTTCTTGTTAAAATAAATTGGAAGTCGATGGGCTTTGATGTTTTCAGATGTTTACCTTTCTCTTGTAGAAGAGATGGTTGGGGAGTAGGTGGAGAAAACGGGCGCCTGACGCTCCTCTCGCTCTCGCCGAGGAAAAACGCTTCTTCTACTCCATAACGTCCCGAGTTCTTTTTTATTTTTTTTAACGAAGCCCATTCGAGCGAACTATTACTTTCTTTTGCAGATGTTGTTTTTACTTGTTACGGAAACGAACGAAAATTACATTTTGTATTGAAGTTTGAAGAAGATGTATTAGGTGTGTTGCATACTAGTTGTATATTCATAACTGTAGGTAGTAGATATGGGTATATTATCATATTTGACCAAGGAACAACCGGTTTACTGCTTATAAAATTAAAGTGAGTATGAATTGCTAAATAAAAACTTACTTATACTTATTAATCAATAATCTTATACATTTTCTAACAAGGAAACCTCGTGAAGTGTAAATCCCAGATCCAGATGAAACCATGTCAGTTCGTAGACCCCATGGAGTGTTACTGAAGGACACTGTTTGTTGCGGCGGAACTTTAGGGGGTGTAATTTGACTTTGAAACTCACCCCAATTTCCGTTTATTTAAGATAACTTTTAAACGGTGAAAGATAAAAAAGTTTCAATGGCAGACTTGCACCGTTTAGGCAGGCCTATAGATTGGTATAGCTATTTATATACAGGTTGTTACAATAAGCACGGAACGACATATGTTGTGCTTATTTCATAGAATTTTGGAAATCGGTTCTAATCCCTCTTTTTGAGAGATGGTTTAAAGAATTATACAGAGTGTCCACAAAATTATGAATTTTCTCATACTTTTTTATTTTAATGAGTTACTCCAGATAACGTTATATAAATCCATTGCATGTTTAAAGTCAGTGTAAAATTACACCTAGTCCTAAATGTCTGTACGTGATAGTTTTAGAGTTCTGCGCGCTGGATGTAGGAATAAATTACGGCAAAGCAGGGGACAGCTTTGCTGTTTTCTGTTTTATTTTACTTCTTTCGGTAGGTACAGGGTGCGGCAGGGAATCTTGCTGATTTGAAAAGTCAATAAAAGAAAAAGTACTTCAAATATCGATTTAATTCTTTTTGTATCGTATAGTACACATTCTGAATTTTTGTTTTAAGTGGTTTTAAAAATGACATCGGGCAAATGGCGGCCCCCATTCGTGATACACTGATCAACCCTAGATTTAAAGTTGCGCTCCACTCTTTCGAGCATATCGACGGGAATGTTGGCGATGGCTTGGCGGATGTTGTCCTTCAGGTGTTGCAGGGTCCGGGGTTTGTCGTTGTAAACGATGGATTTAAGATATCCCCATAAAAAAAATCGCAAGGTGCCAAATCGGGGGAGCGCGGCGGCCACGGTACGTCACCCCTCAAGGATATCAGGCGCTCGTGAAAGTGTTCCCTCAAAAGCTCCATCGAAGTTCTCGCTGTGTGCGCCGTGGCTCCGTCCTGTTGGAACTATACGTCCCCAAGATCCATTTCTTCAAGTTATGGAAGAGAAAATGTCTCAATCATTTCTCTGTAGCGAACTGCATTCACAGTAACAGCGCGTTCATCTTCCTCGAAAAAATGAGGCCCTATTATTGCAACTCTCGACAATGCACACCACACAGTAACACGTTCACAATGAAGTGGAATGTCATGAAGTTCGCGAGGATTGACATTACTCCAATACCGCATGTTTTGTTTGTTAACACAGCCGGAAATGTGAAAGTGGGCCTCATCACTAAAAAACACGAGAGCGTCGTCTGGCAAGTTACTGAGCGCTTCACATGCAGTTTGGCGAGAAGCGAAATAGCGTTCACTCAACTTTTGGACCATAGCCAGTTTGTAGGGATGAAACTGGAGTTCCTTGTGAAGAATTCGTCTCACTGTGCGATCAGAAATCCGCAGAGCAGCAGCGTGTTTACGCGCCGAACGCCGGGGAGAGCGCAAAAACGACTCCCTTACCCTTTCGACGTTTTATGGAGTTCTGGATGTCCGTTGACCTCCTGGGCCTTTTTTTTCAACACTCCCACTTTCCATAAATGTGTTCACCCACGAAACAAGCGATTGCCGGCCAGGAACGGGACCCGCGGGATGAATATCGAACCGTGTTCGGAAGGCATGTTGGGTGGCGACCACCGAATGACCGTTGGAAAAATAGGCCTAGACGGCGAACGCACGCTGTTCCTTTGTCCAACGCATGATGACAAATGTCATTTGGGGTAACAAAACTTCAAAACCCCCTCTTTCTGATGAGACCCTCCCCACCCCTTTCTGACCACGCCTCGCTCATTGGCGTCCAATTCAAATCAGCAAGTTTCCCTGCCGCACCCTGTATAACGAATATTAATTATGGTACGTAGTAAATGGACAAAATTTCTTGATTTTTTAAAATATAAAGAGAAGTCCGCTCTTGCCCACGTAAATGTTGCATTTGGGTCAAGTGCAGACGCAATGGTGAGGGAAGTGCGTACTTATACGCACATGCCTCAGAAACTGCTGACGCCCCCTTGCGAAATAGATAACTCAGTCCAGTCTAACTAAATCCTTTTGTATATTGTAAATATACGTCAACTTGAGTCAACTGGATAAATATATTATTATTATTATTATTATTATTGCACAATGTTTCAGTGCGTTTTTAACAGCCACGTACGCTCACGTCCCATTTTCACGGCAGGTGCAGAGTGGTAGACCTTTTTTACAATCTACGAAAATGAAAGGTCTCAAAGGATATTTATGCTTGTGTTAATGCAAATTAAACAATAATAACTCTACTAGTTAACTAATATTGATGGCGAAATATATTACCTAAATATTTGTAAAATAAATTGCCATTATAAAGGTCAAAAGTCCAATTTGGCAAAAACCGGTCCGCACTTACCCCACTTCACCTTGTATATATTGTATATCTTTATTCAAATATGCTTTCTTATTCTAAAGGAATACTCTGTATATTCGTATGTCGTTGATTGAATGTTGAAAAGAGGTCAATATTATATCACACATTAACATCTTTCTACTATTAATGTGGAGCTTTGGTTAGCGTTCAATACCTCTCGCAGATATTTTTATTTAATCCAGGACAACGAGCCGAGTGCAAGTTTGCACAAACACCGCTCGGTGTCGTATATATAAGAAGTTTTTATCTGCATTAGGTTCATTCAGTTTTGCAGTGTCGGTAATTAACACGGTGATAGAAGGATTAGAAATGCTGCGCTGGAAATTGCGGAACACGCATTATCTAAATTTTCAGCAGCTATGGATACACGATCAGCTATAATACACGACATAGACCTGCTGCGGTAGAAGCAAATGTAATCATTAAGCTGAAAAATTGCTCTGAAAGTTTGAAACTGGATTTTCCAATTTAAAAGAAATAATAAATAATAAAATTACCTCAAGAAAGATAACTAAAGTTGTTCGTCTAACTTGAAGCTGTAGTTATAGACTTTGTCATGTCAGTAAAACCGCACATCGATACATGTGGGCCAGAAGATGTCTATAATTCAGACGAAAGTGCATTTAATTTGGAGTCGCGTTCTTGTCGTATCTTAAGCTATCTAGGATATGTAGCTTTGCGTGTATTGTGCACCTTCTGTATCACGCACCACACATGATATCACACGATATTGCCTATAATGTCGGAAAACTGGTATGACCATTGCTCATAGTTTTTAAGGAAGCAGCTGGTACATTTGGTTCGAAAGTTCCCGAAAACTTATTCCAGGTTAGTATAGTAACATTAGCATTGTGATCAAAACCTAATAACGCACTCTGTGTTTTATTCCTAACAGGCTTCAAATGTTAAAGCTAAAGCATCATCATCTGGCAAACTAACTAGTGAACAATTTAAAAAAATGGTTCACCGATGTGTACCTACACCGAGTTTCTAGTGGAACAACAACAACTTTACTGCTAGATTCTTGGGTTGGTCACTGTCCTGTCACTTTGCAAACCTCTATACCAGCCAACAAACCAGCATATCTTCTTACGATTCTCAAGAAAACGACCGAAGTGGTGCAACCGCTCGACGTATACGGCTTTCGTGAGTGGAAGGAATTCGTCAACCAGTTTTCCGATGAAGTGTTGCTTGCCAATATTTACCTTAATTTGCATCAACGCAACATGATAATTAAATTGCAATCTTTGGTCCACAACCAACTATTCTCTGCAAGATATTGTATTTCTATATTCCTGGTATGAAAGCGGTTATTCAGAATACAGACCAGACAACTTTATCCACCCAGTGACATATGCGTTTTCCTTCGATGATGAAATAACTTTACCCACATGCTCAATATGTGGACAGCCCTCTTTTATAAGATGTGCACGTTGTGGTCAATACTTGTGTTTCCAATACTTTTTCAAGGAGTTTCACTATCATGACGAAGAGTAATGCATGAAGAGGTATATGTTGTATATTCACTACCGACTTTTATTTTATCAAAAAAGGTAGGCTGTGTATGCCCTATAAGTTTTCAAAATACAGTTTGTTACTTATGCTACTTGTCATAGATTGTTTTATTTTTTAAAAATAGCTACCTACACACCTGCAAAACAATATGAACTCAATCAATATCATAAAGTGCCCTGCAATCCAAAGCAAGGATAGATCGTTAAGATTACCAATGCATTTAGAATCGTTTTACAATTTCGAATCAGTGTTTGGAATTGGATTTATGCGTTTCAAGTGTTTTTAACACTATCTAATCGTTTATATTCGATATTTTTATTCAATAAGCTCTTAGTGTTACCTGAATGATTATTGGATAAATGCATTTCTCCTCTGACAGCTACTCCGGAGCAGCTCAGGAGCAGCCTATATGCACGACATATGAACTAACACAATACAAATAAAGTGCATATGAGTGAGTTGCTTTGGAGCTGTTTTAGAGTAGTTCTTCTTGCCAAATCGAAAGCCGCCATTATTGATAAAAATGTTCAAAACTGTGGAACTGATAACACTACACACTACAAACAAACTACACTCGACGCACGTTTCAAAGCTATCATGATCAGTAGTACAACTCACCTTGAACTAAAACTTCAGTATTACTATTGATGATGATAGCTTTGCTATTGAAACGTGCTTCTACTGTAGTGAAGTTTGTGGTAAGATGTTTGATAGTGTGTAGTACCTCATATTATTCTCTGCTCCGTAATGCAATAATGCGTATACATCAGCTTAAAAGAATATCAAATGTTGTCTTGGTGGGAGGGCATCAGTTTTTCGAAATTTCCATTCTGTCTCTGTTATTGAATTGAGGGAATCATGTAGTCTGATTTCAATTCTTCTTTTCTGAGCTTTCCGCATAATGGCCATTATTATTTTGTTTTAATCCTGCATGTCTGCTACTTAGATCATCTTGCAATCTAAAATAGGTATCTAATTCTTATTACATCCAATATGGTATTACCTATATAGTGTGATGATTTTATTATCAATTTGAATATAAATAAATTCGGAAACTTTAAACTTTTCTTATAAAATTCCTGTTTTTCAAATTAATTAACTCTAAGATTTTAATTTTACCTCAACAGATCGAGAAAATGAATCTCATATTATTTTTTGTTTGTTATTAAGTATTGTGATTATAGAAACTTTTGTGATACTTTAATAGTTTCTTTTCAAAATGAATTCGAGTAAAGTGATGATCAATTACAAGTATTCTTCTGCATGACATAAGCAAACATATGTTGAAAATCTGTAATTCCATTTTAAAAGATTTATTCAAAATAGCAGTACTATTCGCAAATTATTATACTACTTTGTCGTTAGATTTTTATTTAAGACCTGTATGTCTTAGAATCTTATTTATTTTATTTTAATGGTGACATTACTGGATAAAATAATTGATTATGAATTTCCTTTATAACGATGTATATTGTGTTAAGTATATTTTACGTATATCTAAAGCTGCTATATTATTGACACAAATAAACAAGTACAACTTGGTAGAGTACGTTTCTTTTTTTTCAATTTTTCCCGTTATAAGTCAATATAAAAAGATATCACGCAAAACAATTTTGGCGGATCAGGCGACTATCAATCGAGCCTAACATGACAATGATACTCATTTATGTGCTAAGCTGTTTGGTATATATTTCAATTACATCGTCTCGGCAAATACGGCGAAAGGACCTTTACGTCAAAACTGCTATCATCGTGTTTATATACCGATACAACTATGGCTTTCCCTGACCGTCCATTTTTGTCCTCGAACCATAAAAATATATATATGAAATATTTTCGTTGCAAGTTTTGCCATCCGGAGCCTGGACGCGCACTCAATATATCCTTATTTCGGGCGATTTTATGTGTTTATTATACCGCAGCAAGGTTCATAACGACGACTCGGATTTGCTAGACTGTAAATTCTACAAAAGTTCCTTTTATGTTACTGGAAGATGCCATCGTGCCCATCGTACGGTATTATCGTCGGGCACAGTAACGGAGTCTGAAGTTACATTTTTATTAAATTATTTTGGGCGTCTTTATTAAAACGGCCATTTACTATCCACCCATTTCGCAAACACAAACAGCATGTTTCGTCATTGTTCACTTGTGTAATGAAATGTCCGCGGTATCTATGCTTAAAAATTGACATTACCTTGATCTTGCTTTCTCACATTGTCGCTGTTTTTTTCTCTGTACGAAATATTTTTATTTCGTATGTACTTTAAAAGTACTTTCGATACTCTTAACAGGCAAAAAATGTTTAAAGAGCTAGAAATATTAAAAGTCACCAAAAAACTAAGAACAAGAAGTGAGTTTGAAACGCACAAAAGGCAAAGTGAGATTCTAGGAAACAACAACAGATTCGTTCGAAATAAATAAAGGGGTAAAACAAGGTGACCCAATATCGCCAACATTGTTTAACCTAGTGCTGGAGGGAGTCATAAGGCGAGCAAAATTAGATAAGAAACATATTATGGCCAATCAGATACAACTAATAGCGTATGCAGACGTAAGCGCCTGCAGGAGAAGACAAATCATAGCCGACCTCTTTCCACCAGGAGTCGGAGTCCGCAAGTACGACCAGAAGATAACGAATATTGAGCCAGTCAGTGCGACTGAGATGAGAGGCGCAGTTGCGGGTCTCAAGAAGGGCAAAGCCCCTGGGCTTGATAGAATCCCCCCGGAGGCCATTAAGATCGTGGCCGAATGTTCTTCCAACTTGCTAGTTAATATAATGAATTATCTTCTCCAGAAACAAGAGTTTCCCGATGATTGGAAAGTAGCAAAAGTGGTTCTACTCTTTAAGAACGGAAAGCCCCCGGAATTTTCAAGCTCTTACCGTCCCGTATGTTTGCTAAATACATTGAGCAAAGTGTTTGAGAGTCTAATTAGGAACAGGGTACTATCAGAAATAGAGGAGAAAGGCGGGTTCCACAGATCTCAGTTTGGGTTCCGAAAGAACGTGTCTACCACCGATGCGATAAAGACAGTTATAGATACCGTAAGGGAGTTCGACACTAAGTGGAGCGCCTTAATAACTATCGATGTCAAGAACGCCTTTAATACGGCATGTCACGACCTTATAGTGAGGGAACTGGTAAACAGGGGTATATCCAGCTATCTAATAGCTCTTATATCGGACTACCTCACCAACAGGAAGATCTATATAGATATAAAGATACAGTCGTAGATACGAGCGCTGGCGTCCCGCAGGGGTCGGTTCTTGGACCAACATTGTGGAACGTCCTGTATGATGGTGTCTTGGGGCTTGAACTTACCGTGGATGCGGTCTGCGTTGGTTTTGCTGACGATCTAGCTCTGGTGGTGTTAGCCATGGATGAGCACACCTTGATGTCCAACACTAATATTTGCCTGGCTGAGATTAGCGTGTGGATGAAGGAGCATAGACTGGTACTCGCTCCGGAGAAAACCGAAGTTTTATTAATAAAGGGCAAAAGGAAGAGGAGTCACGTCACCTTTTCCATGGATGGGGTTGTTTTGACACCAACAAATACTTTAAGATATCTCGGGGTTACCTTTGACGAAAGGGCTTCATTTGGTCCACACATTAGGTCTATTACTAGTAAGGCTGATGCAAGGACAGCCGCGCTCACCAGAGTTATGTCTAACATCAAAGGTCCCAGCAGCGGGAAGAGGGCTGTTCTGTGCGGCGGGGTACATGGTATGCTGCTGCATGCTGCTCCGATATGGGAAAGAGTGATCTACATACAGAAGTATAGAAACATGCTGGAAAGAGCGCAGCGAAAATGCTCCTGCGGGTCGCCTCTGCGTACAGAATGGTGTCCCTGGTGGCGTTGCAAGTTTTTACGGGGGTGATCCCCATCGATCTCATGATCAAAGAGAGATCATGCATGTATAACCATGCCCAGGACGAACGCGCAGATAAGATCAGGAGGGCCAGGGGGAGCACTCTCGAACGATGGCAAGATCGATGGGATGTAGAGAGAGAGAAAGCGCAGTGGACAAAGTGCCTAATCAAAGACGTGGAGCAGTGGGGAACTGTAGGCACCGAAGCCTGGATTACTATACGACACAGTTACTTACCGCGCATGGCTGTTTTCGCGCGTACGCTAAAAGGTTCGGCAAAGACGATAACGACAGCTGCATATATTGTGGATATAGCGACACCGCTGAACATACACTCTTCGTCTGTGACAGATGGAGCGAGGCCAGAAGAGCTGCGAATGCAACTATCGGAGAGTAAATAAATCCGGATAATTTAGCCCTGCTAATGATTAGGTCCGTTAGAAACTGGTAAGCAATTGCAAATATGTGCAGAAACATTATGAGTAGCAAGGAAACCGAGGAACGGCATAGACAAGGGGGTGTAGCATGAGATGAAATAGACAGCCGGCGGTACCTGATGATATATGTACTCATGGTTTCCAGGTTTCCGTTCGAGGGCATCATGAGGGGTTTTAGTGGGTGTGAGTCCCACACACCAAGTGTGATTGAACCAAGCACTTGGCGTGCATAATGCATTTCCCCTGGCAAAAAAAAAAATAGCGTATGCAGACGATGTTGCAATAATAGCAAATACAAGAGATGATCTGGTAAAGGCTATAGAAAGTGTAGATGTTAAGGCAGATAAAATTGGTATGATAATAAATGAAGCAAAGACAAAATAGAGACACATTTGTGAGAGAGCGGTTTTTTTTGCATATTTTGCTTACAGATAATTACACTATTTCTTTATTTAAAGAAAACTGCCGTTTTTATAATAATATTATAGAGAAAAGTGCAGTATTTTTACAGAAAATCGCGGTTCTTTTTGTTTTTTTTTCAGAAAATAACCATTATTTTTCAAAAATTGCACTTTTTCTAATTTTTTTACAAAACACTGCGATTTTTTGGGTTTTTTATACAGAAAATTCGGTTTTCTTGGGTTTGTTTCACAGAAATCTGCAGTTTTTGTAGTTTTTTTTTTTACAGAAAATGCTAATTTTATTTTGTTTTTTTACAGAAAATTCCAGCTTCTTAGAGAAAACTGCAGTTTTTTCATTAATGTTTTACACAAAGTTGCAGTTTTTTAGTTTCCTTTTACAGAACACTCAAGTTTTTTTTTTTTTTTTACAGAAAACCACGTTTTTTTAAGGTTGTTTTACAGAAAGCTGCAGTTTTTGTTAGGTTTTTATACTAAAAATTCCTGTTTTTTCTTTTAAAAATTCCTTTTTTTTTTTAAGGAATATTGCAGTTTTTTTTAGGATTTCTTACAGAATGTTCTTGCTTTTCTTTTAGAAACTTCGGATTTTTAACTATTTTCCGCATGGAATTGCTTTTTTACACTTTCTTTTACAGAAAACTGCAGTTCTTTTAGTTTTTCTACAGAAAATTCTATTTTTTTTAGTGTTTTTACAGAAAATTCCAGATTTTTGTTTTTTCTTTACAACAAAATGTTGTTTGTTTTCGTGTTTTTGATAGAAAATTTCAGTTTCTTTCACAGAAAACTGCAGCTAGTTTGTTTTTTACTGAAAATTCCGATTATTTTTGGTTTTTTATACAAAAAACTGCCAATTATTGTTACAGAAAATTCCAGTTTTTTAGGTTTATTGAAGCTGAGAGAAGGGGAGGTAAAAACACAAAACTTTCTAAAAACAAAAAGATATAATTTCGAAGCAGTCGAATTTTATCTTTTAATTACTTATGAGTTACAGTAGGAGGAACTATAAGAGACAAAGTGAGAGAGAGAATTTTAAAAGGAAACCAGGCATACGGTAAGAACAAATTTTTATTTCAAAACAAAATGCTAAGTAAAAATGTCCAATAGCATTTCCAGCATGCTGTTGGAATTGACCAATTCCAGCAATTTGCTGGGCACACATAAAGACTGGCAAGATGCCATAAGCGTAATGTAGTTAATTGGATCTCCTTTCCACAAATGTGCAAGGGCGGTAGGTTCAGAAGCGCTTTTAATGCTAATGACGGGGAAGAAGACATTGCTCTTATAATTGACATACCTGCAGTCTTTATATAGATGAAAGTTTTGCTGTGTCTCTGGTTTTTTGTACTTTCTGCCACCATGTTAATGCTCCATAGGTCATGGAGATATAAGAATTTTTCTTACATAGTGCTAGGTCTCATATCAGTACAACGCGCAGTGAATGAAGAGCAGCTGTAAGATCAACGTTGGAGATCATCACTTTTGGCTGTGTAATGAAGTGGCAGAGAGTGCGTACTGTGCGAATGTAATTATACAAAAACTCACTCGATCAAGTGATCAGAGAGGCAGCAGGGTTTTGAAACAGTTGAAATGAATTAGTGTATAAGAAAATAGATGTGCTATAAGAAAGATGTGGTATTACCTGAGTTTCATGTGTCAAAGAACTGTTACAAAAGGAAACACAATATTATTAGCGTAAAGGTTTCAGAGGGATTTGATATTAAATAACTAATTAAAATTTTCAAACTTTTGAAAAAATTGTAGATATATTACCTGGCTTGGCTCCGGTTTGATGAGTTTGTATCAGAGATATGGTCAGCAGTGGAAAAGCTGTAAACCAAGTTCATACCTATATCTTTTTGTACTTCACTCCCTTGTGTTTGTAGAATGATGGTATACGTTTCCCTGTAGCAATGATTAAAATCACGCACACGCTTTACGACATCAAAGATTTTTAAAATACTTAAAATGTACGGTATACACTACATACTATTGTTATATCGTGATGTATGAGAATATTATTCTACTTTATTTTTAGGATCGTTGTGTAAATATCCATTTGCGTGACTTAAATCGAGAACGTACAGAAAAATGTGTTGGTATTGTTTTGCAGATACGAAACGTTTTCAAATAATAAATCCTACTAATACACTACTACCGTAAAAAATAGAGTGAAATTTAGCCGAGTATTGTATGGAATTGAAAATAAATGTTATAAACAGGCAAGTGTTTTTATACTGTTGATTGTATCAGCATTTAAAGGATGTGGATGTAGATTGCTTTAATTGTTTTCCTTTTCAGTGCCATAATAAGCGTTTAAAATATAATATCGCATGAATACTTTTTTTTCCTTTTTCTATGTAGTGAGTGTGAGTTCTAGAAGTATTACTGTTCATAGTAACATAAAATGGTTGAAAAATATAATAATGATTGATTTAGGTCTCATTCTAGAATGTTCGCGCCATGAACTTTAAATGGTTCCGCTATCTTCTTTTTATTCAGTACGATTTGAAGTTATTTAATACGCGGACGATTTAAAAATCTTTACAACAGAAATTACGTCGGTGAAGGACTGTGAATCTCTGCAACGAGATCTACACATTATCAACATTGGTGCAATGAGAATATGATAAATTTTAGTATTGGTAAGTGTGCTGTGGTATCCTATACTACATTAAATGATCCATTAATTTATCAATATAGTTTGAGTAATATTGCCATTCGAGGACAAACTGAAATTAAAGATTTGGGTGTTGTCTTTGATCAGCAGTTCAATTTTCTCGTCATATTTCTACTATTTGTGTATCTGCCTCGCAATTGCTCAGCGTCATTATTAGATCTTGTAGAGGATTTGCAAATATCAATGCTATGAAAATGTTGTACTACGCTTTTGTTCGGCCTAAACTGAAATACGCTTCTATAACCTGGTATCCGAAATATACTGCTATGAAACTTGTAGCTAATTCTTTTAAATTTTAATTAAATTTTTAATTAAGTAAACAGTGTTTTTATTCTACTAAACACCACTCAGGGTCATCTATTAACTCCAAAGATATGCTAGATCTCAAATGTTAGAGGGCATGAAAAGTAAATTTGTCCCCACCACAGGGTTTTAAGTACACCGCAAACGAATAGGATGATTCAGGATAATATTCAGTCACACTCGGGACGTAGGAGGATATTGTTACTCCGCCTAACCACTTATTACTATATCAATAAAGCTTATAACATTCAAGTATCTTTAATGTGACTGTAGTAGTTATTAGTTAGTGATGTTCTTGTAATACATTGAATAAAAGAAACGACAATATATTGTAATTTATTTATTTCAAATCTCCTCGGATTATATTACAAAGAAATAAATCTTTTAAAGATTCCCTCAGGGTAAGTAAGTTCTTTACTATCTTAGATACACGATAATAAGATTTCCATAATCTTAATCCTAACTAAAAACTCGTATTTCTCGTTTTTAATAATATTTAATACAATTCAAATCGATTTTATCATCATAAAATCAAGTACAACTAGATCAATGCCAACTAAATCTGCTCGTGAAATTAACCCACAGAATCAAATACAACCTCACATAACCAAATTCACTAGATTTGCAGTTATCATTCAAATAAATATAACCTTAAATTCCTTTATGCATTTTATGCCAGTTATAGTTTCAGAAGATGAGAAAATCTTTCATCTTCGAATTTGTAAAAATGAGTCAGCAATTAGGTTCTTCTAAAAATAGCAAGATCAGTTGGTTCTCCACTAAGATGAACCAATTATTGATGGAGAAAGTGATGATCTGGAAGTTCTGACCATTTGCAGCATTTTGCTGTCACTCCACAGAACAAAATCTGAAATATCTGCGCCGAGCAGGTCATATATGTGGGAAGTTTAGTAATTGTCCTTGTCATGTGCACGCAAACCATGGTAACAATGGTTCCACGATAATGACGTGTAATGCGATGAATCAAATATTTGTTGATTCTGAACATTCATTCAGTTTAAGGGGGAGAAGATAAGTCTCAAAGTAGAGAAGAACATTCGATTTTTTAAATTATACGTATTTCTTTCTAACTTGGTGAGAACTGTCATGCAGTGCTACGTGGTCATTAAAATGTCTCACGATACCGGTATTTGTTTAATGAATTGGTGCTACAATATACGTAAATTTTGTTTATATACTTCTTAACATAGAAATCATCACAGTAAATGCCTAAGATTTAATTTCCGGGTATTGTTCACATAAGCTAGAACGGAAAATAGCAAACTTAGTGTGGTTTCTTCAATAAATTTTGCGTTTCTTATATGAAATAAAATTGTTGCGCTGTATATTGACGACAAGTGGCTAGTTTTGCAGATTGTTCATGCAAGCGCAATTATAAAATTTTAAATCTGTATGAAAAATTGTTAGGATCACCTTTGACAGGTTTCAGTTCTATTTCAAAAGTAAGAGGAACATTTGGGTAAATGCATTGTTAATGGTACGCTCAATAGTCTGCAGTGCAAAGCTGAGAGAACAGAGGCCTGAGTATCCTAAAGACCTCCTGAGAAAAGTTAGGAAGACGGTCAAAATTATAGTAGGTTTATTGACTGGTCATTGTTCTCGAAATAGGTATTTGTGTAACATATGCCTAGCAGAGTACGCTATTTGCAGATTCTGCTAAGAGGAGGAAGAAACCCAAGTTCATTTGTTGTGCCATTGCGAGGGCCTGGCGAGGATAAGGTTTCTAGTAGTGGGAGTAGAGAATAACTACATAAAAGAGCCGCTCTCAAAGATGATAGGACTAATTAAGAAGGCAAAGCTAGAGGGCGCCTTCTAGGACAAAGGGGATCACAGTAGAATTGAAAAGGTCGCGGTGAAATTGGTCACAAAACCACCCCAATCCTAAACTAATCTACACTGTACTAGGTTTGGACGGTAGTATTAGTGCATATAACTGCTATATAATTTGACGACATTTACGCCTACTCCGCAAATATGCGGAGTTTAAAATTGTGATCATGAGTCAAAAACAAAAGAAAAAAACACGAACTAGTGTGGATTCTGTATACTCAAGATTGATAGAAGTAAAGTAAACTCACAGTTAAGGACTGGTTTTAGAGATTAATTTTCTAGTGTAAGAGACTTCAGAGTAGTACCCTTCGCATTAGATTTATTTATTATTAACTACTCCAATTGAATAATCCTGAATAATCTCCAATTGCTACTAAAATAAACTGCGATTTAATTGGTGGAGGAGCTGACTACAGATTTCATTAGCACTTTTCGATCTTTGGGTTCAATGAACTATATTATGGAGGTTAAAAAATAAATATGATCAGTACAATAAAGTGGTTTAGAATGTTCGAAATGATAAGTATAGTAATACCCTCGACACAGTGCTTTCACAGTATTGGCCGCTTAATAATGTGCTTATCTTTCCGTCCGCGTCATTCCATACGTTCTTATAGGGTATTGATTCAGTTCATCTTCAGGAATATGGCAAAGGATCCATTCTAATTTCAGTTCAGGTTAGTTAGTCAGTTTTAAGTTTTGCTTAATCTTATTAACCCAAATATGACAATTTTTTTGTATCCAAGTTTTTTTTATTTTTAGCTAACTTTTCTATTTAAACTTTAAAGTTTCTATAGGTTGTGTGTCTCAAGCGTGTACTGTCAAGTGTAGTGAATGATCTATATAAACACGTTATTTTTCTAATAGTATATAC
Source organism: Cetonia aurata (assembly GCA_949128085.1). Lineage (NCBI taxonomy): Eukaryota > Metazoa > Arthropoda > Insecta > Coleoptera > Scarabaeidae > Cetonia > Cetonia aurata. The sequence goes on from OX421884.1 coordinate 36,082,362, forward strand.
ATATATATCTTCTTTCATACATCACTATTTCTGTGGAATATTTACCAAATTCAACTTGGTATTTACTAGAGTACATTCGTCTAATTGTTTGTACACATATTATGCGTGCGCTTCTTAATTTATTGACTACCGATGCGAACATCGAATGAATAATTCATTCGTTAGTTTATCAAACGTGTATGTGCTCCAATGCAAAATTAATATTTCTGCGATTATTTCTGACAGAACGCAAGAATCACAACTAATATGTTGCCGTTTCGAATTTCAAATGCTTAACAAAAGCATTATTTACAAAGCTGCATTTTCGACTGCACCCTTCATTCAGCAAAATTGATATCATAATTACAAAATTACTATTTTGTTTACCTATATTACACATAAAAAACGAAAATGGATATTGGCGAAAGTCAACAATAGTAGCACTAGGCAATATCCTGAGGAATATTAATAAGATCACATATATATGATTCCATACAAACCTTTGGTCCGTATTCGTCTCTTTCCACCTTTAATGAAAGTATGCTTTTCGACATGACTTTCCTTATTGAACATCCTGCTAACTTAGCTTATTATCGAACCGCTAATTTAAAAAATGGAGGAGCAAATCGTAAGAAAGAACTTTAAACCATAGTGTATGACAATTTATTTCTACTTACGTCAATACTAGCTTCTTAGAGAAGTTAGCTTATGTGTCTATTGTGGATTTAAAATTTCTGAGATTTCTGCTTATATAAGCTTATTTATTGGATATCCGTTTGCTCTGGTGTATATAAGTTGTATATAAGAGTATTCAAAAAAAATCTGATCAGACCGTGAAAGTGTGATATTTTTCTACTCTCTGTTTTCACTGTGAAGTGTATAGCAATTTAAAATGTGATACAATCTAAGATTACCGTCGACATCAGTAGTATAAAAAATTATAACATATGCCTTCCTGCTGTCTGAACTAACTTTTCTATAGGAGCCTAAAATAAAAACTGCACAAGACTCTAATTTTAAAATGGACAATGCTATTTCCTATGCAAAGCAAAAAATTTAGTTTGTTCAGGAAGTTTCTTCTATTTAAAACTTAAACATAACCTTTAAAGTGCCTTCTACATGGTTTAACAATTAAGTAATCCATGCGTGAACAAATTCCAGAATTTAAAAAAAAAATTAAAATGCTAATAATCAAAATTCTTCTCTTCACCCAAACGAGGTGATAGAAAACCAAAATAATTTTGCAGAATGAATAAACCGAAAATCAACTCTTAAAAAACAATCAAAGTGCAAATCAACTAAAATGAATCTTCCTAAACAGTGCTCTCATTATTATAATATCAAATACAAAAATAATGATTCCCTGATTGACTATATTTAAACCGAAAAACAACACAAAATGAAATAACAAAATGGCAACAATTATTTAAAAAAATGTCTACTTACATCGGTAGTCTATCAGAGAACTACCTTTTACAAATCTCTACAATCTGTTAAAGGTAAAAATCCCGTCTCAAATTTCAAACCAAACGTAGACCTTATTCATACAATAACATTTCTTTATAGATAACTAGAGCAGACCACTTTCCGTGCGCGCCATGTGCGCCGATGTGGGGATGACTGTATTGCATATTACTTTAATAGCAGAAAACCAAATGTATATTTAATTATTTCTGATAGAATAAATGTCTTTACTTCTATACTTATATCGGTAACAAGCTCATGTTGCGTCCCTATTCCATTGCATATTCTAGTATATTACGAAATACACTCCCATACCGGCGCACATGGCGCGGGCGGAAAGTGGTCTGCTCTATAGATAACGCATTAAAGCAAACTGGCGTATAATAGACTTATTGAATAGATTAAATATAATACTAAACTCTACAAAACTAATGTAATACAATAAATGCCTATGCTGAAAACTCTTATACAAAGCAAAACAAAATTATCAATACTTCCTCGCTACATTAAAATACGCCGTTCTGACTTTGAAATCACAAATGCAACTCTGCCGGCATGTCCGTTAAACGGGTGGTATTAGTATGCAACACTATGACCACAGCACTACGTATATACAGGATGTTCCATTTAAAAAAAAAAAAATTAAAATTGTGAAGCTTTTGCAACAATATATATTTCAATTATCAAAATTTCTGCTCACCTAACAGTTATCCAGTAAATGAACTTTGCCATTTAAAAAACTCCGCCTGTATATACAGATATGTCAAAAGCTTTCGATATTATGAATCACTATAAATACTTCATGCAGCTTTCAAGTTTCTTCGGGTGTTGTCAAAGCTTAAATCTCTTCCCTTTACTGTTTATTGTGTTTGTAAATAATTTGTTGACTTCATTATATTCTAATGTAATGGTATGTATGCTGATGATTTCAATTTTAAACGAACGTAAAAAATACAGAAGGTAGCTACTCTTGATAAGTAAATAATGCTGGCTTTTTTATTGTTTATTTTATTGTTTACATTTGCTTTAAATATTTATTTTTCTCAAACCGAAAAAAAAAAACCAATTGAATATTTAAGCGTCCACACAATCTACTTCCCTTGGAACAGAAGGCACACCCGAAGCACATAAATAACCAAACTAATCTCTTAAACTGCCTCTCTTATATAGCAAGATTTCGCCGATGTATAAAGGAACCACTCCGTTTAAAAATTCCTCCTTCTAGACAAATATTTGCAGGAAACTTATTGCTTAAAGTGCAACTCGAAGGCAACTTTGGTATATATCAGTTGGAAGTATTCAGCCGTAGCGCCGAACCGGAACAGACTTTTCCATATTAGAAAAGAGCTCGTTGAATATGCTATCAGACTCATATTTACTGCTCCTGTTTTCTTAACATATTGTTGTACTGTTTTATGGTTTTGTTTACCTACAGACGTGCATAGTAATTAGCATACTTTACTAGCATTTATTTGTTTGTATCGCTAAATGTAATAACGTCAAGAAAATATAAATACAATCCCATACCGTGTATTTCAGTTTTAAAATTGGGAAGAGTAGCCTTAACTGCAAAATTTTAATAGTATTAAAGATAACATAATAAAAACTCATTAACAGAAAGTCACTAAAATATGCTATATTCTGGGCTTTTCACTGCAATTGCAGTTTTCATTTTATAAAGAATTTGCGAAAACTTAAACAATAAAAAAAATATTTACTCTCTTTTTGTATATAGAACAACAATATGTCCAGTTTGCATAATCTAATATTCTATATTAAGGTAGTGTGAGTCAAATTTTCATTTGTTGTAGTTATTTATACTTTAAATTTTAAAAAACAAAACTTAATTTGATGCAACAGGGGAATCCTTTCAATTCGTATGAATTATTAATGATATTTCATGTAAAATTCTATGAATAATTTAATGATTTTAGATATATATATATATATATATATATATATTTGGGCAGGAGTATCGACCGTACTTCGTAGGGAGTAAAAAGTAAATTAATGGGTAAATCGGTCTGTGATAAAAGAAACCAAGTATTTATAATCCTCAAATTTTCGATATTTAATTATATCATCCTCAGGAGGTTACACTAAAATACAATGAGTATTTGAAACAAACAGTTAAGTCAAAAATATAAAATACTTACAATAAATTTAAATTACAACACAAAACATTTTAAAATTGCGACAGTCAAAAAGGAAATAACGTATAAAATTTAACAATACGTCGAAATAAATAAAAGGCAAGGACAACCATAAAGAAAAACAATTTTCTTATGTATATCGTTGAAGTTTGTAAATATAAAAGCAAAGATTATCATATACAGGGCACATCAATAAGGTATGGATTCATAATTCGAAATTAAGGATATTACAATAAATATTGCTGAGTTGCTGTGTGTCAGTTTTAAAATTGATGGAATTTTCACAACGAGATACATGTGCCATTTCCAAAAATAAGCGTTTTTTATAATTTGATTCGACATCTAAAACTGAAGCATTTATGTAATCAAAATTATGGTCAAAATCTTGAAAATGCAGCGCTAAGGCACATGAGCGCTTGCCAATGCGACTGTCACTTTTATGTTGAGTTATTCTATTTTTTAATGTTTGTGATGTTTGACCTATATAGCAACTTTGACAGTCATGACAAGGTATCTTATAAACGACATTACTTTGGTTCAAAACTGGTGTCCCGTCTTTGGTTTTTGTGAACAAGTTACCAACAGTTAACAAGTTGTATTTTGCAATGCGGACAGTATTAAAATTTTTGAATTGTTGTATAACGTTATGAGTAAGACCATCTAAGTACGGAAATTTGTAGTGTCTAAACTGATTAACGGCACCATCATCAATAGGGCCGTCAAACATATTAGAAGAGTATATTAGCTTATTAAGGACATGTTTCGGATAACCATTATTGGCAAACATATCAAATAGTCTTTTTAAATTGACATTAAGAAAGGTGGAATCACTAATGTGTGTAACCCTATTTTTCATTGCAATAACAGTATTGTATATTTGATTAAGAGGATGATTTGAATGATAATTTATAAATCTGCCTGACGATGACGGTTTTTGATACCAATCTAAAAGAATTCTATTTCCACCAGAGCGTATGAGTTTGGTGTCTAAAAACGGAACACTGCAGTTGTTTTCAGTTTCAATCGTGAATTGTATATGGCTGTTATACGAATTAAAAATTTCCAAAGTAGTATCAATCATATTACTCGGTACAGAACAAATAATATCGTCAACATATTTATATATGAAAGGAAAATGGAAGGGGAGTTTGGGGATAACCTTATCGAGCAGTTATTGTCATGGATTCACTGCTCGATAAGGTTATCCCCAAACTCCCCTTCCATTTTCCTTTCATATATAAATATGTTGACGATATTATTTGTTCTGTACCGAGTAATATGATTGATACTACTTTGGAAATTTTTAATTCGTATAACAGCCATATACAATTCACGATTGAAACTGAAAACAACTGCAGTGTTCCGTTTTTAGACACCAAACTCATACGCTCTGGTGGAAATAGAATTCTTTTAGATTGGTATCAAAAACCGTCATCGTCAGGCAGATTTATAAATTATCATTCAAATCATCCTCTTAATCAAATATACAATACTGTTATTGCAATGAAAAATAGGGTTACACACATTAGTGATTCCACCTTTCTTAATGTCAATTTAAAAAGACTATTTGATATGTTTGCCAATAATGGTTATCCGAAACATGTCCTTAATAAGCTAATATACTCTTCTAATATGTTTGACGGCCCTATTGATGATGGTGCCGTTAATCAGTTTAGACACTACAAATTTCCGTACTTAGATGGTCTTACTCATAACGTTATACAACAATTCAAAAATTTTAATACTGTCCGCATTGCAAAATACAACTTGTTAACTGTTGGTAACTTGTTCACAAAAACCAAAGACGGGACACCAGTTTTGAACCAAAGTAATGTCGTTTATAAGATACCTTGTCATGACTGTCAAAGTTGCTATATAGGTCAAACATCACAAACATTAAAAAATAGAATAACTCAACATAAAAGTGACAGTCGCATTGGCAAGCGCTCATGTGCCTTAGCGCTGCATTTTCAAGATTTTGACCATAATTTTGATTACATAAATGCTTCAGTTTTAGATGTCGAATCAAATTATAAAAAACGCTTATTTTTGGAAATGGCACATGTATCTCGTTGTGAAAATTCCATCAATTTTAAAACTGACACACAGCAACTCAGCAATATTTATTGTAATATCCTTAATTTCGAATTATGAATCCATACCTTATTGATGTGCCCTGTATATGATAATCTTTGCTTTTATATTTACAAACTTCAACGATATACATAAGAAAATTGTTTTTCTTTATGGTTGTCCTTGCCTTTTAATTATTTCGACGTATTGTTAAATTTTATACGTTATTTCCTTTTTGACTGTCGCAATTTTAAAATGTTTTGTGTTGTAATTTAAATTTATTGTAAGTATTTTATATTTTTGACTTAACTGTTTGTTTCAAATACTCATTGTATTTTAGTGTAACCTCCTGAGGATGATATAATTAAATATCGAAAATTTGAGGATTATAAATACTTGGTTTCTTTTATCACAGACCGATTTACCCATTAATTTACTTTTTACTCCCTATATATATATATATATAGTATGTAGGAATCGTAGTGGGTTGCAGTCTAGGAGCGGAAAAAATTCAAAAACTCATTTATAATTTATCCAAGCTTTCGTCAATTCCATTTTTATTGACTTCTTCAGGGCTATAATAATTGTACATGTTAAAATTTGTTGAAAAAAAGGTTTAAAAATTAAGTTATAAACTTACATAATTAGTTAAGTTTTTTTTAAAGGTTGGCTCATTCCTTAATTTATCGTTAATACTGTTGCTAATAATACTCTTTTGAAACTATTGTAAATTAAATTTAAAAAGGAACTTGAAGTTAAAATTATTTTAAAATGCAATTTACATATAAAAGTATACGAACAAACAACACATACACGAGACAAACTAAAACTAGAACCGAAAACTTCGCAAATGTTATTTTTAATATATGTTATTCTAAGATGTGTAGAGAGGAGGAAAAACGAACAAAAACTCATGTGGATACAAAAAACAAGAACAGAATTTGTTTAGCGTAAATAATTTGTTTAAGATTTCATATTAATTAAGTGAGAATATATATTACTTAAGTTTGAGGTGTCAGTTTTTTTATTCATAGAATTACTATTAGTTTGAATGTGATACATTTCTAAAAAAAAACGTTTATTGTAATTCTGTTCGAAATCCATGATTTTTGCATCCTCATAATTAATATTATGTTTAGTTGTTTGTTGATGTTGAGTAAGAGCCGATGAAAGTGTTTTATTTTTGTTTTTACAATCACTCTTATGAGATATTATGCGTGAATGTAAAGTGCGTGATGTCTGACCTATATAGACTAAATTGCAGTCATTGCAAGGAATCTTATAAACTATTTCTGATCTATGTTTCTTTTCTAAAGGGGTTTTTGTTTTTGTGAAAATAGTATTGGTGGTTAATACCATTTTTGTTGAAATGTTAGCTGTTTTTTGAAAAAGTTGTATTAATTTTGGGGTTAATTTTTTAATATACGGAAGGGTTTTATAATTCATTGGGGTAGAGGTTTCTGGATTTCTTGTGGTATTTTGTTGAGGGAAAGGGGTAGGGTTACGGTGTGTTCGATTGCTATTTATTAATTTATTGATTAAAGGTAAAGGATAACCATTTTCTTGTAAAATATTTTTTAACAAATTAATATTTTTGGGTAAAAGACTGGGATGTGATATAATTTTTATTCTGCGTTTGAATTCTAATATAAAGTTTATTTTAATTTTGAAAGGGTGATATGAGTTATAATGTATATATCTATTTGAATTAATGGCTTTTTGGTACCAATCTAAAATAATATGGTTATTTTTACGAATTACTAAAGTATCTAAAAAAGGTACAGAGTTATTATTTTCTTCTTCTAAGGTAAATTGTATTGATTTGTGGTAGTTGTTGAAAATTGAAATAATCTCTAATGTTTTGTTTTCCGGAATTGCGCAAATGATATCGTCTACATATTTTTTTAAAAAAGGTAGAGTAAAAGATAATGAGGGGATACATTCATCCAATAAATCATCCATTACGTACTGTGCAATAATAGGTGAAATATAACCACCCATAGGTGCTCCAAAAATTTGCTTGTAATAATTATCTTCAAACTTAAAATATGTACTGTCATATATATAGGTTATTAATTCTATAAAGGTTTGTAGTGGGATTTTTGTAATTTGTGAAATAGTTGTCCAATGTTTACTTATGGAATTTATAGCTAAATTAAGTGGGATATTAGAAAATAGGGATATCACATCTAAACTAATAACTACATGATTGTCGGGTAAAGTCCGGTTTTGAACAAAATTGGAAAATTCAAAACTATCTTTTATATAATAAGGGTTGTTTTTATTATATGCTTGGGACAAAATATTAGCGATAAATTTAGAAAGTTTACTGTTTGGGGAGTTAATTGATGAAATAATAGGTCTAAGTGAAAGTTGAGGTTTATGAATTTTTGGTAGCCCGTAGAACCTAGGTGTTACTGCATTATATATAGTTAAAGTTTTCGCTTCTGCTTCTGATATATAGTGGTTTTGTTTTAAATTAGAAATGATTTTATTAGTTTTTTGTTGAAAAGTGGATGTAGGGTTATTTTTTAATTTTTTGTAATAATTCTGGTCTGATATTAATTCTAGGGATTTATTCAAATAGTCTTGTTTGTTCATTGCTACCGTGACTCCACCTTTGTCTGATTTTAAGAGATATAGATCAGGATTCTTTTTTAGAAATAGTTTGCTCTCATATAACTGTTTACGTAATTGAGGTTTGACATCACTCACCTTTTGACAATAGTTAGTTATTATATTAGTAGCTCTAATTCTACATACATCTTTATCTTCAGGTTCAATACAACTTACTAGTGACTCTACATCTGCTAATAACTTTCTGATTTTAATGTCTTTTAAATTAGGTGGTATTGCAAACTTTGGGCCTAATGCCAGAAAAGATTGTATTTTTTCTGGTATTTCTACGTTACTGATATTTTTAAACCAATTTTGTTTAATTTGTATTGGTTTAATTTGGGTTTGTATTAAACCTTTTATTTTTTTAATATGTGTTTGCTTAACTTTAATAAATTTTTTGTTATATCTATTTTCTTGAGTTTGTGTGAATTTAACAAAAGTGTGTTTATTGATATTCTGCAAAATTTGGTCTTGTAAGTGTTTTAAATTCTTTTCTACTTTAATGATAGTACTAATGGTATTCTTAATTTCTAAATTTAATATTTTTCTTTTTAGTGTAAAATTAATATTGTGTACTTGTTCTATTATTGTTGTTTCTTCACTTTCTATTGAATGTAATAGATGTTTGGTGCAATTAACGACGTGTGTTGGAAAAATTTCTTGATACCTGCATTGAAGTAAGAAGATCCTTTGGTTTCTTAATGATGCTAACCTGATGTTGTTCTTGGCCCATTCTTTCAACAATTTTGTTGCCCTATTTCCATAGGTAGATGTTATTTCTTGATAAAAACCCATTGTAATTAATAGTCTTGATTGATATTTTTGCGACTGGCTAATGTTAGTCTGTAGGAATCGTAGTGGGTTGCAGTCTAGGAGCGGAAAAAATAAATAAAGAAATAACATCTACCTATGGAAATAGGGCAACAAAATTGTTGAAAGAATGGGCCAAGAACAACATCAGGTTAGCATCATTAAGAAACCAAAGGATCTTCTTACTTCAATGCAGGTATCAAGAAATTTTTCCAACACACGTCGTTAATTGCACCAAACATCTATTACATTCAATAGAAAGTGAAGAAACAACAATAATAGAACAAGTACACAATATTAATTTTACACTAAAAAGAAAAATATTAAATTTAGAAATTAAGAATACCATTAGTACTATCATTAAAGTAGAAAAGAATTTAAAACACTTACAAGACCAAATTTTGCAGAATATCAATAAACACACTTTTGTTAAATTCACACAAACTCAAGAAAATAGATATAACAAAAAATTTATTAAAGTTAAGCAAACACATATTAAAAAAATAAAAGGTTTAATACAAACCCAAATTAAACCAATACAAATTAAACAAAATTGGTTTAAAAATATCAGTAACGTAGAAATACCAGAAAAAATACAATCTTTTCTGGCATTAGGCCCAAAGTTTGCAATACCACCTAATTTAAAAGACATTAAAATCAGAAAGTTATTAGCAGATGTAGAGTCACTAGTAAGTTGTATTGAACCTGAAGATAAAGATGTATGTAGAATTAGAGCCACTAATATAATAACTAACTATTGTCAAAAGGTGAGTGATGTCAAACCTCAATTACGTAAACAGTTATATGAGAGCAAACTATTTCTAAAAAAGAATCCTGATCTATATCTCTTAAAATCAGACAAAGGTGGAGTCACGGTAGCAATGAACAAACAAGACTATTTGAATAAATCCCTAGAATTAATATCAGACCAGAATTATTACAAAAAATTAAAAAATAACCCTACATCCACTTTTCAACAAAAAACTAATAAAATCATTTCTAATTTAAAACAAAACCACTATATATCAGAAGCAGAAGCGAAAACTTTAACTATATATAATGCAGTAACACCTAGGTTCTACGGGCTACCAAAAATTCATAAACCTCAACTTTCACTTAGACCTATTATTTCATCAATTAACTCCCCAAACAGTAAACTTTCTAAATTTATCGCTAATATTTTGTCCCAAGCATATAATAAAAACAACCCTTATTATATAAAAGATAGTTTTGAATTTTCCAATTTTGTTCAAAACCGGACTTTACCCGACAATCATGTAGTTATTAGTTTAGATGTGATATCCCTATTTTCTAATATCCCACTTAATTTAGCTATAAATTCCATAAGTAAACATTGGACAACTATTTCACAAATTACAAAAATCCCACTACAAACCTTTATAGAATTAATAACCTATATATATGACAGTACATATTTTAAGTTTGAAGATAATTATTACAAGCAAATTTTTGGAGCACCTATGGGTGGTTATATTTCACCTATTATTGCACAGTACGTAATGGATGATTTATTGGATGAATGTATCCCCTCATTATCTTTTACTCTACCTTTTTTAAAAAAATATGTAGACGATATCATTTGCGCAATTCCGGAAAACAAAACATTAGAGATTATTTCAATTTTCAACAACTACCACAAATCAATACAATTTACCTTAGAAGAAGAAAATAATAACTCTGTACCTTTTTTAGATACTTTAGTAATTCGTAAAAATAACCATATTATTTTAGATTGGTACCAAAAAGCCATTAATTCAAATAGATATATACATTATAACTCATATCACCCTTTCAAAATTAAAATAAACTTTATATTAGAATTCAAACGCAGAATAAAAATTATATCACATCCCAGTCTTTTACCCAAAAATATTAATTTGTTAAAAAATATTTTACAAGAAAATGGTTATCCTTTACCTTTAATCAATAAATTAATAAATAGCAATCGAACACACCGTAACCCTACCCCTTTCCCTCAACAAAATACCACAAGAAATCCAGAAACCTCTACCCCAATGAATTATAAAACCCTTCCGTATATTAAAAAATTAACCCCAAAATTAATACAACTTTTTCAAAAAACAGCTAACATTTCAACAAAAATGGTATTAACCACCAATACTATTTTCACAAAAACAAAAACCCCTTTAGAAAAGAAACATAGATCAGAAATAGTTTATAAGATTCCTTGCAATGACTGCAATTTAGTCTATATAGGTCAGACATCACGCACTTTACATTCACGCATAATATCTCATAAGAGTGATTGTAAAAACAAAAATAAAACACTTTCATCGGCTCTTACTCAACATCAACAAACAACTAAACATAATATTAATTATGAGGATGCAAAAATCATGGATTTCGAACAGAATTACAATAAACGTTTTTTTTTAGAAATGTATCACATTCAAACTAATAGTAATTCTATGAATAAAAAAACTGACACCTCAAACTTGAGTAATATATATTCTCACTTAATTAATATGAAATCTTAAACAAATTATTTACGCTAAACAAATTCTGTCCTTGTTTTTTGTATCCACATGAGTTTTTGTTCGTTTTTCCTCCTCTCTACACATCTTAGAATAACATATATTAAAAATAACATTTGCGAAGTTTTCGGTTCTAGTTTTAGTTTGTCTCGTGTATGTGTTGTTTGTTCGTATACTTTTATATGTAAATTGCATTTTAAAATAATTTTAACTTCAAGTTCCTTTTTAAATTTAATTTACAATAGTTTCAAAAGAGTATTATTAGCAACAGTATTAACGATAAATTAAGGAATGAGCCAACCTTTAAAAAAAACTTAACTAATTATGTAAGTTTATAACTTAATTTTTAAACCTTTTTTTCAACAAATTTTAACATGTACAATTATTATAGCCCTGAAGAAGTCAATAAAAATGGAATTGACGAAAGCTTGGATAAATTATAAATGAGTTTTTGAATTTTTTCCGCTCCTAGACTGCAACCCACTACGATTCCTACAGACTAACATTAGCCAGTCGCAAAAATATCAATCAAGACTATATATATATATATATAAATTCAATGAATATTCCACTAGTTCCTAAGTGTTGATAGGCGTAGCACACATTATTAGATTATGAAACCACTTTTGAAGCAAATACTTGCATTCGCTCATAATTACAATGAAGCGTCGATAATCCGAACTAATTCTTCAGATTATCAGTATATTTGAATTAACAAATATTACGCCTAGATCCTTGAAAATTCCAGTATTGGATATAAGAAATAAAACACCTCATACAAACTCAAAAGCAGTATATTTCTATAAATACAAAACCAACCGAACTCTAAGTTATATATATATATAAGTTACAGGATGCGCGTGGCGCTAGGTCAGCACACGTGCCGCTGATAACTAGAATGCAAGATCAGCATTATATTAGTATAAAAAGGGGATCAATTCCTCATTAGAATTAGTTCCTAACAATACGCGGATCTCGCCGGTTGTTATACTCGTTGTAGCAGCAAACTGTTGGTCAAAAGTGTAAAAGTCAAAAGTGTTAGAAAAGTGTTTAAAAATAAAATTGTAAAAATTAAAAAGAAATAAAGTTTTTTTTGAGGTTGTTACGAACCTGAAACGTAACTGGCGCTGCTTGAACAGGATTTGGTCACCACAGCCTAAGGATTAGAAACGCCAAAGGAAAACTGTGGGCAAGTTTCAACTTCTCAGACCAAAAGAAAATCCAAACAAGAAAACTGCTGCTACATCGGCCAAAAGGATCAAAATCTCCGATTGGTACAGCTACGTGTGGGACACAGAAACCAGAACGATCAAAATCTCGTCGAGGTACCCTCCGAAGCTATAGAATTAAGTCAAACCAACAAATGAAAGGAATTCAAGTACTTCTTTTGTAAGTACCAAACAATTTTCAAATTTTTCTCGCTTCATGTCAATTGAAGAACAAGTGAACGATTTAGTCAACAACATTTTAAATTTATCAATCAACATGCCTGAACACACATACACTCGTGCGTCAATAAGCCAAGCCGAAATAACAACAATTCCCATCTTCAATGGAGACCCGAACACACTACCCATGTTCGTGGATGCTTGCAATGATCTGGTACGCACTTATGCAGACAGAATTAATACAGCCAACCCAATAAACAGCTACTTGATTAAGATCATCAAATCAAGATTAAATGGGGAAGCACAGTCTTTAATCGGTTCCAGAAAACTAAAAACCTGGTCAGACATCAAAAACCTGCTTGAGTTAACCTTCCTAGACCAAAGATCAGAGGATTGTTTGCTAAACGATCTGATGAGTGAAACACCTCTCAAAAATGAAAATCCATACACCTTTGGACAACGAATTCGAGATCTTCTAAATTTACTGTTTACCAAAATGCAATTAGACACTGGTGAAGAAATGATACCACTAAAAACAAAATTATACAAAGACACGGCACTACAAACGTACAAACGAGGACTCATGCGATATGGTAGATTAGGAGAAATCCTATATCTTAAGAACATCGATTCAATGGAAACCGCGATGGCTGAAGTATTAGAATACCAAAATTGGCGCTACAGATGTGGAGAATCATCAATGCCAAGAAATCAACACAAGACGACACAGCAAATCACACCTGGACAAATGAGAATGACACCTATAAATTACCCAAATAACCACAAAATGATCCATCATCCACAACCAAAACAGAACTTCCCGAACCACAACTTCCAGAAACCAAACTTCCCGAATCAAAACTTTCCAAATTATTCAAACCAATTCAACAACCAAATGCAACACAATTATTCCAATGCAAATTTTAGAAATCCATTTCCAAATCGACCAAACTTCCCAAACCAAAATCAAAACCAACAACACAACAAACCACCATCATTCAGGTTTGCTAAAACACCCGCTCAACTACAAGAAAGACGACAACCGAGACAGCAACCCATGGATGTCGATTCAAGTAACCGCTTTAGAAGAATGACACCATTTGGACCCTCAATGCCTCAAAACAAATATCGAGTAGAAGAACTGCACAATCAACAACAAGAATGGCAGGATTATCAAGAACACTACGAAGGATATGAAGACTATGGAAATTGGGAGTACCAACCAATATGGGATGAGGACACCGAACCTTTCCCGTGGGAAGCAGAAGACAACGTAAATTTTCCCGAACCAGCCTTGGTACCGGAACCACCGCCACTGCATATCCAACCGAATGCAGCTATCCAACCGAATGCACCTATCCATCCGAATGCACCCAATCACCAGAATCAACCCAACCACCATTGAGACTAAACGAACATATAGAATTTAACCATCAACAAGCAATTCGATTACCTTATATCATAATTCCCGAGATCCAAGCCAAATTTCTTATTGACACTGGCGCATCAGCATCTTCTATTTCAACTAAACTAGCTAAAGAAGAATTTCCCGAATACATCAAACGATCACCATTCTCAGTAACTACGATGCATGGCACAACTCATCATCAATACATTCTTGAAATACCCTCTCTAAAAACCTTCAATGCACCTCACCAAACCCATCGATTCAACATCATCGATTTTTCCAAAAAATATGACGGAATAATAGGCTTAAAACTCATGGAACAAATGGAAGCCATAGTGGACTTTAAAAACAAAGTTCTTCGAACAAAGTACGCTACCATCCCATTGTATTTCCGCGATCCAAGAATACAAATTGGACCCAGACAACGAAAAATAGTTCAAGTTCCTGTAGACCGAAATCTCAAAGAAGTAATGATACACCACCAGCAACTTATTCCTGGAGTAGAAATACCCGCTTCGTTAACTACTACGCAAGACTATGAAGCCCTCATAGAAATCGTCAATTTCAACAACTATGCAGTTACCATTAGCATAGATAAACCAATCGAAACAGAGTTATATTATAATGAAATCCAAAATAATAACCAGATGAAACTCACGATGGAACAGATTCGAAAAATTCAAAAGAACAATATTGGAACAAAATTACGTTTAGATCATTTAAACGAAGAAGAACGAAAAGCAATCAAAAGTCTCTGTCATGAATACAAAGATCTATGTCATGATGATCAAATACCGTTAACATTCACATCAGAAATCAAACATCAGATTAGACTGAAGGATGATACACCCATCTATATGAAACCCTATAGGAAGAGCCCACTGCAAAGAGAAGAAATCGAACGTCAAGTTAAAAAGATGTTAGATCAAGACATAATCCGTGAAAGCTCCAGCCCTTGGTCAGCTCCTGTGGCAATAGTACCGAAGAAATTAGACGCTTCTGGAATTAAGAAATATCGAATGGTCATTGATTACAGACGCCTAAATGAAAAAACCATCGATGATAAATTTCCAATCCCAAACATCACAGACATTTTGGACAAATTAGGAAGAGCAAATTATTTTACAACTCTGGATCTAGCCTCTGGTTACCACCAAATTGAGATGGAAGCCAGCGACGGAGAGAAAACAGCGTTCAGCACAGAAAATGGACACTACGAATTCACACGAATGCCTTTTGGACTCAAGAACGCCCCGGCAACTTTTCAACGAGTCATGAATCATATTCTACGTGGACTCACCGCAGAAATCTGTCATGTCTACTTGGACGATATCATAATCTATTCTGCATCATTACAAGAACATCTAGAGAAACTCAGAAAAGTCTTCGATCGACTACGACAATCAAACATGAAAATCTGTTTAGATAAATGTGAATTCTTACGAAAAGAAGTCAATTATTTAGGCCATTTAATAACACCCGAAGGAGTAAAACCCAATCCCGACAAAATTGAAGCAATCAAACGCTATCCAATTCCGAAAACTCAGAAAGAGATAAAATCTTTCCTAGGTTTACTTGGATATTATAGAAGATTCATCAAAGACTTCGCTAAAATCACTAGACCCATGACGAAGTACCTAAAGAAAGGAAGCAAAGTTGAACTAACTCAGGAATACCGAGATACCTTCGAACTTTGTAAAACTATCCTATGTAATGATCCCGTACTGCAATATCCCGATTTTTCGAAACCATTCATCGTTACGACAGATGCAAGTAATGTCGCAATTGGAGCAATACTATCACAAGGACCCATTGGTCAAGATCAACCAATAGCGTATGCCTCAAGAACACTGTCAGGTACAGAACAACGATACTCGACAATAGAAAAAGAACTGTATGCAATCATTTGGGCATGCAAACAGTTTCGACCTTATATATACGGAAGAAAATTTACGATAGTGACGGACCATAGACCATTAGTATGGCTACACACACTAAAAGAACCCAATATGAAACTACAGAGATGGAAAATCAAGCTAGGAGAATACGACTACGATGTAATATACAAGAAAGGTAAAATCAACAGAAATGCCGACGCATTATCAAGAATCGAAATCAATCATCTAGAAGATGAAGACGAAATGGAAACAGAAACAACAAGACCGGAAATAACAGATGAAGAATTAGATGAAATATTAAGATCAGTATTACCCCCCGAGGAATTAGCCGAGTTAAGAATGCATAACCCATCTGAAGAACCACAACCCGGACCTTCAACACAGGAAATGAATGAAGAAGAAATCCCAAGAACAATGCGAGGAATAGGAATAGGCCATAAAGACATCAGAATGGATGAACCCCCGGAAGACATAGAACAATTTAGCGATTCACTGCACAGCGATATAAATGATGAACCGGAAACTACAATCCCGATAACAGAATTGGCAATTGATACTCAAAAAGTACAAATTTTCATTGAACCACATATTTACGACACAACAACTCATTGGGACATGAAAGAAGACAAAATTATATACCATGTCAAAGTAAACAACGAAAAACTAGAAACGGATCTACTACAAGTAATGAAAGACATAATGCCGAAAGGAACGTACTACATCTATACAACAGACGTAATCTATCAAACAATGTGTAGAATTTACACTGAACATTTCACTAATCAAGGCCCTAAGATTTATCGTTGCACGAGAAGAGTCAAAATTTTAGAGAAACCAGAAGAAAAAATCGAAGCAATAATACAGTATCATGAAGGAAAAACCAACCACCGTGGAATAAATGAAACTCTAAATCAAATCAAGAAACATTACTACTGGGCACACATGAAAAATGACATCACAGAATATATTAGACGTTGCGAAATTTGTCAAAGAAACAAATATGACCGAAGACCCCCGAAAATCCCTCTTCAAATCACCGAACAAGTGGATAAACCTTTCGATAAAATTCATGTGGACACAATTTCAGTTAATGGTCAAAATTTCTTAACCATGATCGACGCGTTTACAAAACACGCTCAAGCTTTTCCAATTCAAGGAAAGACAGCAGTCGAAGTTTGCGACAAACTACTAGAAAGTTTCGCCAACCATGGAACACCGAGAGAGATAATAATGGATAAAGGATTAGAATTTAATAATGTCACATTAAAAGAATTACTCAAACTACACAAAATCAACAGTCATTATACAACACCTCAAAATCCAAATTCAAACTCCTATGTGGAACGTCTACACTCAACTCTTTTGGAACACATTAGGATATTAAAAAATCAACATATAGCCCAAGACATAAAACAACTCATGAAACTGGCAATATTGGCATACAATTCAACGAATCATACAGCAACAGGAAAAACACCATTTGAATTACTTTACGGTCACACTAGTGCAAGAGAACCATTAGATCTGTATTACGATAATACCTACTATCAAGAATACGTACAAAGGCACAAAGAACGAACAAGGCATCTATATGAACAAATAGCTAGAAGAATGCAACAAGATAAGGAGAAGAAAATTACTAAGCTAAACGAAAACCGCTCTGAAAAAGAGTTAACAATTGGCCAAGACGTCTATATTAAACCATCAAAATATTTCACACGAAAAACGACGGAACGATATTGGGGACCGTACACCTTAAAACGAATCCTGGATAGAGGAATAGTTGAAGTCGCGAATAAAAAAGGAAAAATATTCCGTTATCATATAAATTCATTAAAACCTGTATCTGTTTCAGCCTCTCCATCCTTGGAAGAGGATTAGTAGAGATTATCAAAATCGAGGAACAAGTCGGACTACTACCGCTAAAATTAGGACTTGCTTATATAGTAGATACCGAATATGAATTGGTTATCCAAAAAGACTATTCAGAATTACCCAAAATTTGGAAAACATATTTAGAACATAAGCAAAACATAACAAAAACAGGATTTCCAACACACGAAGTAATGACAAGAGAGAAGCTTATTAATCAAGAAGAACAAAAGGTACAGCAACTCCTGGAATCCATTCAATTAACAAAAAGAACTAAAAGAGGAGCCTTCAATTTCCTGGGAGGAATCGTAAAAGCAATAACTGGAAACTTAGATGACGAAGACGGCAGAAACTACAAAAATCAAATTAAAACTCTGCAAGGAAACCAAGAAACCATCAAAATTATGGCAACAAAACAATTAGAAATCCTCCAAAATATGTCAACTAACTTCGACAACAATATGAAAATTCTTAGACGAAACCAAGATGAACTTTCAAAATTAGCCCAAGCCAATCGACATACCATCCAAGCCCTGGAAATAAACCAGTACCAGCTTCAAATACTTGGACTCTTACGCCAAGAGGTCACCGAAATCACCGAAGCCCTAACTTTCGCCAGAGCCGGAATACTCCACCCCATGGTGATATCCCCGGACGAACTACTTCATCACATAAGAAGGATACATTTAGATGTAAGTCATGACTTTCCATTTGAAATCATTACGGAAAATGTTTATCTAATCGAATCATTAATTACTGTAAAAGCTTATCAAACTAATACGAAATTTGTGTTTATATTAAGTATACCAGTAGTTAATAATTCACCTTATCAATATTTCTATTTAACCTCATTACCTATCCATGTAGAAGATAATAGTTTTAAACAAATTAACCCAGAAAATAGTTATGTAGGCTTAAGAAATGATAAGTATATAGCTGCTACAAAGAGTTGTCATTTAATTCGAAAAGAAATCTATTTATGTAATTTTGAAATTGAAAATGAAATCACAAGTAACGCACCTTGCGAAGTTAATATTGTACAGTTAAATAATAATTATCAAAATTGCTTTTATCATGCTTTTCAAGTACGAGACTTAGAAATTAGAAATTTGGAAAATAACATGAAATTAGTGCCAAGTCCTGAAGAAAACAAAATTACTCAAAAATGTGGAGATTTTTCCGATTCTAAAATTATTAAAGGCACTTATTTAATCAAAAACATTAATAATTGTGAATTTAGAATTAAAAATTATGTAATTAAAAACTATAAAACTGTATCAGATGTTGAAGTAAGCCTGATAGAACTTAGCGAATATCATAAACAAATTCCAGTAATAAATTTAACAGACCCTGTATATTTCAATATATCTGGCAAAATTCATGAACAAGAACAATTAATAGATTCTATCAAACTTGCTCAAACGAATAAAAATGTAACGAATAATGTGATACTCTGCATTGTGCTATTGTTAATAATAACAATCATTTTATTTAAGCTTTATCAAATATTAAAGCGAAGACGCAAAATAGTGCAGTGCTGAGTAAACAAACCGAGATGCAAGAGTTCGCTTCTTTGTAACCGCTACTCTTGCAACTGTCGGTGGAGGAGTTACAGGATGCGCGTGGCGCTAGGTCAGCACACGTGCCGCTGATAACTAGAATGCAAGATCAGCATTATATTAGTATAAAAAGGGGATCAATTCCTCATTAGAATTAGTTCCTAACAATACGCGGATCTCGCCGGTTGTTATACTCGTTGTAGCAGCAAACTGTTGGTCAAAAGTGTAAAAGTCAAAAGTGTTAGAAAAGTGTTTAAAAATAAAATTGTAAAAATTAAAAAGAAATAAAGTTTTTTTTGAGGTTGTTACGAACCTGAAACGTAACTTATATATATATATTTGGGCAGATATATATATATAGACATATAAACCCCCCTTGTGAGGCCCAATAATATATATTGTATGGATGATACCAAGCCTTCCTTGTTTTTACGAAGCCCAAATCGGGCTTCCTAAAAACTAGCGTGTATTAAGCATTTTTATGATTAGTACTGCCATCTCTACTGCTTTCAAAAAAAATTATGGGCTTCTTAAGTAGGTATATGATCTCAATATATACGCGTTTAGTTCATTATACCCCACGGTAGGTGGCGTACGATTCGAAGAGTATATACACTGTATATGTGATACGGTTGATATGAGCCAAATACGTTTTAAGCTGTACGAGGACCCACTACATTTGGCAACAATGTATTATTTGCAATTATAACTGATTTGAACGTTTTTCTGTATATATTTGTACGAAACTAGTAACTAGGTACTAGTCCGATCACAACCAATGCTGCGCGGCGCCGTAGTGTTCAGAATCGTACATTCTCGGCGAAAAATCTGAACTTTTTGTATAGAAAGAGAAGTTCTAAATGTTTTTTTTTACGATAATGAAATTGAATGTAGGCTTGAACTATTTGAAATTAAAAAGATTGAACTTAAATTACTTACAATGTTTATACAATGTTTTAATTTTTGCTTATTTAAATTGCTATTTAGTTTATTTAATAAAATTAATAATGATAATAGTATTTTAGGACAAAAATTACGTAATAAGTTCAAAGTAAGTAAGAGAAACTGCTAGCTTATTCACAGTTCTGCAACCGTTCGTTGCTATGGACAAATAGCCGGTTAGAAGTTTGCAAATAATTCAGTTAATTGTTAACAATAGATAAATTTAATTGTAGTACACGTTGTGAAAACAATTGAAATCTAACATCAATGGACTCCACAAAATTGCACATAAAAAATACAAATAGGAATACTAATTGGCAAATACAATATCAATTTAAAACAAATTCAATATTTCCCAGAACTGATTTTTAGTCGGCCGTTACCGTGATGTTCTCGAAGTAATACTATTCACCTATGTACTACTTATATCCTATTAATAGAGTACTGAGAAAACCACAATTATTATAAAATGAAATATCTATATTTTAATACTTTTCGCAAGAAATTTTTATAAGAATAAAATAAAAATATATATATAAAAATAGGGGTGTGTTCAAAATTAGAATATATTGATGATATGCTTCAATACTTGAGAGTGTCAGCAGTATACCGGGTATGCCAGCTCATACGTTCTGTCCATAACTTTTTTATTTATAATTATTTTTTCGAATATGCAAAAATATACGGAGTGTTCCATTTAAAATATGAATTTTCTTCTTATTTCCGGGAAAACCGGGAGTGATAAAAAATTATAATATAGGTTGAATAAATTAATCGACTGGGAGGATACGTGTTTAAACTCCATCTTCAAAACGTAAATAAAACACAAAAACGTTAAGGAGTAAAAATATATTGAAATAGTCCACAACAATATTGTTTCACCACACATTGGCTTCATCATGTGGATGAAATTAACTAAACAGAATATAAAATTACACACTATTTATACTTTTAAACCTAGGAGTGGGGAATAATTAAAATCCTTTTGTTCATTGAGCGCTAAACCTAACTTACTATATCTATTAATTTCTAAACATTCAAATAAGTCTAGTTTCTTACTTTTCTTATGAACATGCAAAATATCAAAATTATTATTAAAATTATGATTAAATTCTAAACAATGATTAGCAAAAGTAGAATCTGTCTTCTTATCTCTGTAACTTTTAGTATGTTCGGAAATACGCGTAATGAAAGATCTACCTGTCTGTCCTATGTACACCTTACCACACTCACAAGTCAATCTATAGACCCCAGAGTTAAACTTTCTATCTGTTTTGTCCTTGTTATTCTTTAAATACGAGCTAATGTTATTATTAGTTTTATATGAAACATAGCTATTATTATTACGTTTGATAAAATTACCGATTACCTCTGATGTTTTTCCAAAATAAGTAATAGAAGTATAGTTAACTGGTTCTTTGTTAAAAATTTTAGGGTATATTAAAGCAAGCGTATGAGACTTTTGTTTATTCGCTAAAATGTTATTAATAAAATCCACTGAGTAACCATTATTTAAAGCTATTTTGTAAATTCTGTTAAGTTCTAATTCAAAGTTTGTTTTATTCATAGGGACCTTAACTAATCTATGAATCATACTCTGATATGCAGACAATTTATGGCTAAAGGGGTGATGTGATGAATTATGAATAGTAGTATCAGTATGTGTCGGTTTATGGAATATTGAAAATTCATGTTTATTGTTAATACGCGTAATAGTGAAGTCTAAGAAATTAATTGAGTTATTTACTTCTTGTTCTAGGGTAAATTTAATATTAGGATGAACATTGTTGATATATTTATAAAATAAACTAAGCTGTCTATCGGTACCATTAATCGGTACCATGTAAGGTGTACATAGGACAGACAGGTAGATCTTTCATTACGCGTATTTCCGAACATACTAAAAGTTACAGAGATAAGAAGACAGATTCTACTTTTGCTAATCATTGTTTAGAATTTAATCATAATTTTAATAATAATTTTGATATTTTGCATGTTCATAAGAAAAGTAAGAAACTAGACTTATTTGAATGTTTAAAAATTAGATTAGTAGATATAGTAAGTTAGGTTTAGCGCTCAATGAACAAAAGGATTTTAATTATTCCCCACTCCTAGGTTTAAAAGTATAAATAGTGTGTAATTTTATATTCTGTTTAGTTAATTTCATCCACCTGATGAAGCCACTGTGTGGTGAAACAATATTGTTGTGGACTATTTCAATATATTTTTACTCCTTAACGTTCTTGTGTTTTATTTACGTTTTGAAGATGGAGTTTAAACACGTATCCTCCCATTCGATTAATTTTTTAAATAAAAATTCATTACGCCTCATTTTCTAAAAAAATATACAGAAACAATTATTTATTAATTTACCCAAAGAATCACACATAATTTTCAAAAAGAAATGTAAATGGGTTATACATAATATGTTATACGTACCTTAATCAAAACCACTACATACGAAGATTAAAAGATACTCAAAATGCTAACAAACGGTCTAATACCATACTAATACGCTGGCAACGCTGTTGGGCTTCGTACAATCAGCAAGCAATAAAAAATAATATAATAAAATATATATAATAAAATTTATCTATTTACCTTGTTCGAATTTTTTTTCATACTTTGTTAAATAGCTACTTAAGCAAAAGCGAATAGATTACATATTTTTAAAGAGCTTTTTAAAACATGAAGCTTTTTGAAATACTTCAGGATACGTCCCGGCTATTTTGACTATGCAGGCGTAAAGATAAATGGTACTACTAAATTTTAATTCAAAAAATAGCCGCAACTTTTCGCAATTTTTTTTTTAATTTACTGTACAAAGAATAGATTGCGTTTCTCTATGAAACATATCACCTTAACAAAAATGACTGACTATCTTATTTTTTTTTATTTGTTATAGGACCGTCAGGAGTTAGTATAATAACTCGGGCACAGTTATATGATCTTATGCAAGAGCAAAATTTGCCGAGTATGGATAAGAAATTGGAATTTATTGAAAATTACGTCTTGAATTATGATGAGTATGACACTCAACAATTACAAGACATAAAGCATAGATTTTCTTACGTAAAGTCGGAATTTAAAAGGAGATGGGTAATGGCAAAAAAGAGACAAGATTTATTTCTTAAAAATAATGAAGATTGGCTGCAGGGCTCATTTGAATTGCCAAAGACGGTACAACGATCTGGACGACCCTCTAAGCATTTTGAAGCCTTAAGCGACAGAAGTAAAAGGAGAAAAACAGAGCAAGTGAGGAACGAATATGGAGTAGATGAGTTGACATATGCCACACAAATGAAGTTGCGAGAAGAAGGTAGAAGAGACGCGGCAAATGTATTGAAGGTACTGTCTACTTCGCCAACAAGTGCATCACGCTATAAGAAGGCGTACGCAAAAGGATCTCAACATGATAAAAAACAGTTATCGCCTTTGTGTGCATTGTCAATGGTCGTTGAAGCTGATTTATCTAGAAGACAGTACGAGATTGTTAGATCTATGAAAAAACAGTTGTACCCATGTTATAGCATTTTACAGCGCACAAAAATGCAAGCTTACCCAGACAAGGCATCTTATGTTGTAACGGAAAGTTCAGCCGAAGTAAAACTTCAGAACCTGATGAACCATACGGCCACACGATTGGTGCTATATTTAGAAGAAGTGGTGTCGACATTAGAAGATGGAGAGAGAAACACACTGCACCTAATTAGTAAATGGGGTTGTGATGGCTCTCAGCAGAAAGCCTTCAAGCAAAAATTTTTGAATGATGCCGAGTCGGATGCTCATACCTTCCAAAGTTCGTTTGTTCCATTACGATTGATATCCGATTGTAATGGTCGAGTGATATGGCAAAATCCAACACCATCTTCTCCTCGTTACTGCCGTCCTATTAGAATTAGATTTATTAAAGAAACTAGTGACGTTACAAATGAAGAAATAACTTATATACAAAACGCAGCAAATTTGTTAGAAGAAACAAAAGGTACAGTCAAGGAGAAGCCGTATTCCGTAAAGCACACTATGACGTTAACTATGGTAGATGGAAAAGTTTGTAATGCCGCCACACAAACCACTTCCACTATGAAATGCTACATTTGTGGAGCAACTTCTAAGGATTTTAATAATTTAGAATTAATGAAACTAGAAAGCAACACTTATCAATTTGGCTTATCTATATTACACACCCGAATACGATTTTTTGAAAGCCTGTTACACTTGTCGTACAAAATTCCTGTTAAAAAGTGGCGTTTACAGACTGAGGATGAAAAAGAAATTGTACGTAAAAGGAAACTCCATATCCAAGAGGAATTTAAGAAAAAGCTAGGCTTAATTGTAGATGTGCCAAAACCCGGCTTCCGGAATACAAATGATGGGAATACTAGTAGAAGATTCTTTAACGATCCAACTGTTGCAGCAGAATTAACGAATATTGACGAACGATTAATATATCGATTTAAGGTGATTTTGGAAACTTTGGCTAGTGGACACAAAATCAACACCAACAAGTTTTCTGAATATGCAATGGAAACAGCTAAACTGTATATAGAATTATATCATTGGTACCCAATGACGCCCACAATACATAAAATTTTAATTCATGGGGCTACGGTTATAGAAAATGCCTTGTTGCCAATTGGTCAATTATCAGAAGAAGCCTCTGAGGCACGAAACAAACATTTTCGCAAATATCGCGATAATTTTGCTAGGAAATTTTCCAGGAAAGCTTGTAATTTAGATGTTTTGAACAGGCTTTTATTAAGTTCAGATCCTCTTTTAACTGGAATGAGACCATTGCCAAAAAAAGGATCATTACCATTCCTAAAGGAAACATTAGATATGTTACTTCCAGCTGAAAGCGATCCTTCTGCAGCAGAAGAAGATTCGGAAAATGAACTGTCCATTAGTAAGGCCACAGATACAGAATTATCATCGGAAGAATTATCTTCGGATGCAGAGTTTTTTTCTGATTGTGAATAATATTTTTCAGGGGAAAATTGTAATTTATTAGGCTTATTTTTATTGTAATGTGTTTAGTATCAATCAATGTCCAAATGTAATCATGAGACGTGCGCCCTAATTTTCTTAATTACTTGCCAAAAGTTTAATAACAATTTATTGACGATTAGGTACTTATCTAATACAGAATTTATGTAAATTACTCTTACACTATCTTGCACATAGTACTATGTATTTGTTAAAAATTAATTATGAAATGTATACAGCCCACTAAAAGATCCATCTATACGTTAATTACGAAATTAGGATTATGGTACTAATCCCAATACTACTATAAATGTATTATAATTAATTATGTATAATTATATTGAAACGTAATAGCCTTGTTTAAATGACTTAAACTTATATAAATCTGGATATTAAATAACAATTAGCATTTATTGGGATTACTACTATATGCTCTTCGTAATTAACCTGTAGATGGATAAGATCCATAGATTTACATTTTATAATTATTTTTATTGTTTATGTAATGTAAATTTAATGAGTATAGTTATTGTATATACTAAATATTAAGTAATTGATAATTTTGTGTAATCCTTTTTGGAGTATTGTACAAATAAATACATGTTTATTATTACCTATATAGGAGTAGATATATTTTATTTTTTTAACCGTTTTATCTTCCTTAGTATTTAACATGTAACTCAATATTACGCATTAGTTGTTCCTTTTTTTAAATATTCCATCTATTTGGGATAAGACATCGGTTTTACTCCCTCAATACACTTTAAATGAGTTAAACGACCTAAAATAGTTTTGGCCAGCTAGATCAGCTAAATACCCCACTGTGCGACGTCCTTGAATTCAAAAAGTAGACACCCCAAAGCTAGTACAATAGACTCGTCTTACAATTCCAGCGCTCAAAACGAATATGACATAAGTAGTTTTCATTTTAGGTTCACTCTAGAGTGCTCACAATTAAAAAATACAGAAGGAATCGTGGGACGAATCTATTATATTAAATTTAGGGGTGTATACGTTTTGAATTTATGGGTACAGAAACGTCAAATCTGTCAAAATTAGACGCTAATTAGACATTTTGCACTGAGAATTTCGCATGATGTCGAGGTAGTCGAAATGTCAAAATTGATATTGATGTGTAATTTATAACATATTTTTTGCGCCTCAGCTTTTATCAGCTTTAGATCCTCTCCGCCACTGATGATTATATTTCGTGTATTTTACTTTGGCATAATGATGACGTAATATGTATTTCTTAAATTGAGATTACTATACAGAGTGGCACATTAGTGTGGGGAACCTCGATATATTCCATATTAAAAAGTTATCAAAAAAATCATTAAGAAAAGGAGTAGGTATTCTTAAGCTTCATATTCTAGAATTAGTTACAGGGTATTTCATAACGAAGTGCCAGGCCTAACTTATATTTTTTTAAATGGAATGCTGTACTCTTTTTTGCGTATTTGAAATCTGCTTACTTTTGCATGCGAGCCTCCTCATATTTGGGTTTGCCATATCTCTGCCGAGTGTTTAAAAAGTTACGACCATTTTTACGTTTAAATGAAGGTGTATTAAGGGGGTTAGTTCCGGTTGGAAAAAAAATATACTTCTTTCGCATCATTACTTGGTTTGGGTATATCTTCTATTTTCGCTGGTGCGAGAATTTAACAAAAAAAAAAACTTCCTTGTGTACAAGGTGAGTCAAAACACGGATCCTTAATTTTCTCATTAAACTTAAATGGAGCACCCTATATTTTTTTATGAGATTTCGATAGATTTGTTTGTTTGAAAACGTTTCGTATTACCGGAAGTCGATGACAACTTTTTTATTTTAAATATTTTTTTTCTTAGCTTAACGAATTCTACTCATTTCTACTCATTTAAAGGCATTGTTAAGAATTGATGCGAATTTTGATGCCTTTAACCTCAGAGAATCATTTCTAAATGTAAGATAAGCGTTTCTAATTACGGTATTTGATGCAAGCAGTGTATTTCACATCAACAGCTTGTGAGACGTTAACAATTATTTAGTTAACTATATACGAAAATTTGTATGCATTCTCTTACAGTAGGCCATGAAAATGGCAAATAATTTTAACAAGCATCAAAACAATTAACTTACTGTGGGTTCATTCAGACAATAGGTAACCAAAATTTAAGTGCACAAAATATTTTAGTTTTTAGCGTTTGCAATAGCCATCAGCAGTTCGTTTAAGCGCCCAAAATGGATAATAAAGGTATTTTCATTTAGTAAAATGTTAGCAGAGGCAAAATCATGGTAACATGGTGGCGTAATTGTAGTAATATTGTAGGAATATTCTTATAATATTAATACGGGAACACTAATGCAAGTGATTATGATATATATACTACATGTAAAAGTATAATCTTATAGCAATAGTGTTCTGGTGTTAACAATAATTTCTAAGATTGAATGTATGATATTTTTCCCATAATATGAAATTTTGCGGTAAGACACGTTATTTTTCTTAAGTAATAAGCCCCTCTGATTTATAATTTAAATGTCGTTTGGATCTTAACTTACTTGAGACATATGTGTTTCAACTTATGGCAACAATAAGTAAGTTTAGAATTAAAGTAGGTATTCTACCTAAATATAAAACTGCTTAATTACTGAAAATACCAATTCAACTAAAATGTAGATATATAGACTATAGTGAAATTATTTGGTGGAATATTTCTTTTTATTTTTTTTTTCAATACATTTTAGAAATAAAAAAAAAATTGGCACACCTCAAATTTGTTTAAAATAAAATTGTATTTTACGGTGTGGGAAAGAGATTGATTTAGGAATCAGACAAGTATAGTCTTGCAGGTATACAAATATATTGGTAGAACGAAACCGTTATATTATTATACAACCTGCAATAAATTCCACGACATACACACATGCACACTCGCACAGTCGATAACACCGGCGATAATATGCAAATCTTCGATTTATAAATATTCATTTTCAGGACAGATGCTGCAGCCGTCGCCGGCCGACCGGAATCGCAGTTCCGGTTCAGCATGTCTTTTGTTTTCTCTTTGTACGCAACGGCAGCGAGACCGACGACAACGCCATACGGTAGTTGTCAATTGAACCTGACAAAATTAAATATGTATCCAGTATACTAATCTAACCATAAATAAAAACTTTATCGCAAGGTGAGATCCGGTAACTGATGGTCCTAATAACACTAATACATACGCGTTTAGCACGTTGCTCGGTCACTATGTTTCTTTTCGTCCGTCTTTATCTTTCCAATTGAACACGGCATGAAACGCGCATATGTGTGTGAAAGAGGCTAGGCATTTATCCGTAATTACCACTAGTCTTGTGAATGGGGGTAATTTCACAGGGTTTTTAATGACCGAGACGTATACACTTCGCAGTCTGTAATTTAGTAAAATTATGATTAATACCTGTTGTCTCCTGGACTGTTTCACCCTGGTTCATGTTTGCTTACTCATTGACGGAGGGTGTTTCCAAATTCCAAAATGGAATTTTCCTAAATTTGTAAAAAGTAGCGTTTTATACTCACATTGCGTAATAAAGAACTTCACTCACTTAAGTGAGAGAGGAAGGCACAGTGAAATTGGTATTTACTGAATGAACCAAATGTGTACAAATGTTATAGCATTGGTAGTAGGTATTATTTCCGAATATAAAGACATTCATCTCTCAGAATGTTGTAATAAGCATATTTTAGAATATAATTAGTTATTTGCGTTATTTTATAAAAAAAAACATTATGCAGTAGAACTGTAACTAACTTCCTTATAGAAAAAACAAAGTGTTGATTCTATACTAAATGTTTATATTGCTAACAATAGACGCAATGTAATGATAGAATAAGTAAATTAAGTAAACACCTGTTTAATTTTACTAAACACAATCCAGAGTAATCTGTAATGCCAGATCTCAAATGATAGAGGGTAATGATTGGTAATTCCACCTCACTCCAACGATTTCATGTCCACTCTTAACGAATAGGAAGATTATTCAGTAACCCTCAGGACGTAGAAAGAGCATATATCGCTCTAGCCAATACTTCTTATAACACCCAATACAGCATCTAACACTTAAGTATCTTTAATGTGATTGTCTAGTGATTAATTAGTGATGTTTGTCAGTACGTCACAATCAATAAAGAGACAAATTACAAGTGAAATTAATTAGATTATTATTTTTATTATTAGATAGTTTCCAAAAAGTAACAAAGAAATAAACTTTCTATAGATACTCTCAGGTGAGTAGATTCATTTACTATACGAGAAACACTATTATAAAGATTTCAATTATCTCAATTCGGACTCGGAACTTATATTTTCCGATTTATAAACATAAGTAAAATTCAAATTTCTCGCCGAATTCCCATCAACATTGCTTCCAAATAAAACAAAGCGCCAACTCAATGAACATACAAAACTGACAAGTAGCACGTAAATGGAACCCACAGAATCAACCAACCTTACATATTCAAAATCACTAGGTTTTACAATTAACACATCAACAAAAATCTAATCTTTTCCATAAAATCGTTTCAGCTCCCATAAAGTGTACCAAGACGCCAGTAGAACCCTACAGCCAGAATTGCCTCAAATATTGGTCTTCACAACCCAAGGATTAGATTAAGGACCACTCCAAATCACAGGACATGGTTCGTATGAAAGAAATTTTTTGGAAAATACACGGAAAAATTCGAAAATTTGGAGGTATTTCTATATAACAAAATTAAATTTTGACGTTTTGAGATGCGTAGCGTCGAATATAACCACAGCCAGACGCGCTGCGCCGAGCCTTTTTTAAAGTGAGACGCGTTTGAAAAAAAAAATATTAAAAAAAAGGAAAAATTAAAAAAAACATTAAAAAAAATAAGAAATTACAAGTTTTTTTCAACGAGACACGCTTAAAAAAATTGAATATTAAAAATTTTGAAAATTGAAAACTTGAAAATAAAAAATAAAAAAAATTACAGATTATAAATTAACAAATAAGTAATAATAGAGTTTCAATCTAAGCTCTATTCTAAATTCCCATATCAATTCTACGCGATTAAAGAGAGATCTGCTACCTAAGGGGTACGCACCTTCTGTGGAGAATGCGGTTTAAGGTGGAACGCGGGCTCTCCAATACGGGTGCTCTGCAACCTGGTCTCAACATTAAATCCTAATTAAAATAATTATTTTTTATCTTCTATCTTTATATAAATTGTCAGGACAACGACTGTCGGGTCAGCTAGTACTTCATGAAATTTAATCGTTTTGCTTACTGTAGGATTATAAAATACCTACAAAGCATATGTTCCAAATACACGACCATTAAGCAGAAATCGTGAACAGTTCTAGACCCCAAATTGAAATTCACCGAGAGCCTCAACCGTTGAACACAAGACATCATGAAACCGGGATAACTTACAGCAGTCTCTGGCATATCCAACCAACAAATCTCCAATTCCATACGTTAATTACCAAATTTTTAATTTAATTTTCCAGATAACACTTCGAAACAACTTTTTCTTATCAAAGTTTGAAAAAGAATACAATTTATCAACAAAACTATTGTCATGGAAATCCTCTTAACAAACCTGATTTTTGGCATTATAATGGCAAGGTGAAATACTATGGTAACGCACCCATCCTCCCCCCCCCCCCTCGACATCCGATCACCAGTTTGAAAAAATTAGTTAACAAATATAGGTACAGGGGTATCTCTAGTTACACACATTATAACTGTACGACAAAGCGAGTAATACAAAGTTATAATAATAATATGAAACATGCTATGCAATTAATAAAATAAATTTTATGGTATTCAATTCTTCGCATAATTCAACAACAGATAACAAATATCATAGCAATATATATATAAGACGGATGATGGCGTTACTTGTACGATCCTTAAATCAAAATTAGCGGTTTCAGGCAGCGGACGCTTTCTTTACATACACAAAAGCGTCACTATCGACATTTTACGTCTTGCTACGTCGATTTTGCTAAACAGAGGTGGTATTTTGTTAAATGTTAGTTTCTGATGTCATTTCATCTCGGTTTTCATTCATCCATCAAAGGACTATGTGAACTTTTTTTATCTTCTAGTTGTTTCATGTATCCATCCTTATCTATAGGGGGCTGCTAACTTGTTTGGGGACTGTTGGTAATGGTAATATCGGTATTATGCGCTATGGCAAATGGCATATGCCAATTTGGACTATCTTTTTTTTTCATTTAAATTGCTTCCAGCTTTTTTTCTACTTTATGTTAGGTAGGTATATATATACTTATATAGATATTAAAACATATCACCTTTTCTAAATATCATCACCTTCATCAATTGCGTTGTCTATGCGCGTGATTTCTGGTGACGTCACATGTTAAAATAGGTCCGGGGTCCAAATCCAAATGGTTCTTGTTTTATTATTTTCATTCATTCAGAAGTTTCAAAGTTATTTGTCTATACCGATCCTCAGCAGGTACCAACAAAGCCGGAGCATCCGCATAACCAATCAGCTTATATTATATTGTCAAACAATATGTTCCACAGGATATGTCCAAGAACAGAACCCTGAGGCACGCCTGCCCCACTCCGATTTTCTCTTATTTTTTAATTTGGAGCGGTCTTCCGTCAAAGTAATTGGCTATTATATTGAAGTACTTTGGCACAATATAGAAACACATTTATATTTTCTTGGTTCGCAGACACACGAAGTGAGTAGCTCACAAAAGTCGCTTGTAATTCCCAGTTTAAACTTAAGATAAACTAACAGATACTTCAGTGAAGATATTTAACACAAAAATAGCTCTGAAACTTCTTCTGAATTAATGAAAATAATAAAATAGAAACGCACGCAGGTTATTGGCATTTGGTTGTGGCAAAAGAATAGTTTATTGTATTTCCGCTTGCAAAGAAAGAGAAAACTCTGCACTGCTAAAGGCTAAAAACCAAGAAGGAGAGAACTCTGTCTGCAAAAATTTTTGTTTCATAGTATAGATGAACATATTCAAATATTTCAGAATAATTTCTAGTTTATATTTGTTCTTTTCCAATTCTCTCCTTTGTTTTCTTATTTGGTAATGAGCGAAAAGTGCTTTACAAATAAAATACACGATGGAATTAATAAGTATATATTTAAATATGTAGTTTTACCTACGACCATCATAAAAGGTTAAAACATTAATTTTGACAAATTGTATCAGATATAATGTCGGACTGAATGTCAGACGTAATGTGACATCAGTAGAAATATGACAGATCAGTGTTTTATAATTCATACTAGAAAGCCGGGTCCGTTAACCAGACCAATTAAATAGTCGTTTGATGACCGCTTACGTCCCAACTAAGCAGAAAGCAGAAAGCCCGCGTTCCGCCTGGAAAGCACTCTATTGAAAAAGTTGGTACGCCTACCCCGTGATCCACCTTGGCACGCGTTCACTGTAGAAGATAAATACCCCTCAGGTAGCAGCCCGCCCTTTAATCGCGTAGAATAGATATGGGAATTTAAGATGAAGTTGTAACCTATTAATTTATTTTCTGTAAATTTTCTTTCATTTTTTAATGTTTTCAAGTTTTGATTTTCCAATTTTTTTTAGGTGTGTCTCTCTTCGAAAAATTCGAGGCTACGCAGTTTAACTCTGGAAAACTCCCTGGAAATATATTTAATTTTTTTCATTTTTCTTAATTTTTCACTTGCCTCTCACTTTTAAAAAGACTCGACGCTACGGGTCTCGTTGAAAAAGATATGTAATTCCTTAATTTTCGAATCGTTTTTTTTTTTGGTTTTTTTTCTTTAAACCCGGTTTAACTTTGGAAAATTCCTGGCGGTAAATATATTTATTTTTATCTTATTTTGCATGCGTTTTGATTGTAAACCATAGTAGCGTACCACGTCTACCTATATGTAGGAAGTACCTACATAATAATTTTAGCAAAGAAGTATTATATGGTTTTACATTAACTAAATACATTTTAGAACTTTAGTTAAAATCCAAATTTGTTGTCTCAAAAGCTGAAATTTTAACAAAATGGTGAATTTATGCTTGCGCGTTCAATTCACTCCCGCATTCAATGTTTATATCCATTCCTCAAACTGCAAAAATCGTTGCAACAGCATTTTCATTTCTCTCATTGTGGCACATGTAATAGAGATGGCTGTATTGCAGACATAACAAATTGATACTTAATTCGAATACATCATGTATTTGTCTAAAAAATATTACCTCCTTTATCTCTAATCAAATAGAATGGTTAATGTTTTGGAAAAATTCCGATTTGAGAAACACGCCGTAAAGGTTTTGCATAATCTGAACGCACATCCTTCTTATCCTGGACGGCGGGCTGAACAATGTGTCCGAACAGTGAAGCGGGCAAATAAAATAGAAGGGGATATGTAAGGAAACAAAAATAAAACTCGAGGGATTTCTTTAGGCAAATTTATGACAAGCGACATCATCAATCTTATTCACACTGCTGTTTTTCATCGCCGGCCATTTTCTGCGTTTTTACTTGTCCTCTAATGATTTAACTTACAAAAAAGGTATTGCGGAAAAATTGATTTGCTCTATTATTATTTTCGTTCATTCAAATAAATGGACGTAATATGCTTAAGCTCAACATATCGGATTTTTTGGTACTACTCGACTAATGGGCTACAGTTTCATGGGACAATTTTACAATGAAAAAAACAGTGAAAATTCTATAATGACTGAAAAACGGGGCTACTAAAAGCTTTGGAGGAAACCCTTGTTTCTTTAGCATTACATTTATATCTGTTAGTTTTTTCAGTATATTAGTTAGAGCGATACGGAATATTTACTATGTTGTATTGGAAAAAATTCAGAATAAGAAAAAGTTGGTATTGACAGTTGCATGCAATTATGCAGAGACGAAAACAAGAAAAGATTCCGGGAAAAACATATTTCTTTAACCACTCAATTGTGAGATTCTGGTACTTACCACCTTTCTACCGGAAGGTCCTCAGTTATTTCAAACTTCAAAATTTTACTAGAAAAAAATCTTTTGTAGATACGTATTTTTTTTTTCATAAATTCGGGGTAGGTATAATTAAGTGTTATTATATATCTCTCAATTTTTGTATTTTATTCCAAAGTACAATTTTGTGGTTTTGGAGATATCTAATAAGTTATGTTCCATACCGAAAACACATCCACCACCTACTAACAATAAGCTATGACTATGTACAACATACCTGCTAATCGCCAATTGCGTTCAAGAATGTCCACCGTAACAAGTAAAGTAGGTACCTATTGGTGGCTCACTAAAGATCTACATATTACGGAGCATCTTCAAATCAGAGTAGGTATATAAATCATAAAATTTAAATTAAGAATGCTAGGTATTTGTTGCATTAATAAGGGTGTTGTGTAGATTCACGGTACTGTTTGTTAAATCAATTTGCATGCTACTTGAACATAAACATTTATAACCCTAACAAATTTTAACTTAACAACGAAATTTTTCTTACTGTGAATATTGTATAAGTTCTCTTCTTAAAAAGAAATAAAGTTAATTTTATTTGTACGGAATCATCATCATATCATATTATTCTTGATAGATGTAAGTACATAGATTTAGTATATATTTTGTGTACGAGACTCAACCGTAAATAAAAAGAGGTAATATAAAGCGTACTTATTTCTCACTACCGTTATCAAGATAATAGTGTGCACGTATATTATAGGAAACACTAGGTAGAGTCATTAAGCGTTGAAGAATGCCTTTATAATTACTGAGAGCCAGCGAGAGTTCCTTTTTTATATTTAATTACCGTGACAAAATAACTGACGTAAGATAATGAATAAAAAATGCTCCGCATCACGGAACGTTTTGACAAACCAACATATTTTATAGTAAAATGTGACTAAACTAATTGCATATGGTATAAAAGTGAAGCGGAAATAACAAAAATCGATTTTCGATGTTTTTTATTTTATAGTTTAAACAAAATAATCAATGTTAATACGTCAAAATCCTTCATCACGTTAATATGAGGTAAAATAATATTATATTATTAACCACTTAGACCGACCTTTCCAGATTTATTGTGATCCTCTTTATCCTAGGAGAAGTTCTCTAATTTTGTCTTCTTAATTAGGTCTATTACATTTGAGACCCGGCGGGGACACCTATAACCTCAACCGGGCGCGTCCCCAGGTGGCGGGTAGGGGAATGCTCGCTGGCTTGTCAGAGGGTAGCAGGGGAATAAAATATTTCCCGCGGACCAACAAGATTGCACAGCTGACTTGATCAGCTAGATCGGCTTCTGCTGGTGTGGCCCTGGGAGTGCTCGCCACCCGAGCGGTGTTCTCGACCGCACGGATTGGGGGGGCTGATGTGAACTTGCTCTGCCGAAGGGCTACAGTGGCTCCAGAAAGAAGAAGCCAGCCACTTCGGGTCCTGATCAGTAGTGTACGATGAATGTGGTTGTCGGAAACTGCATCGTCCCGGGCGAATTCCAGTCTATCCGTGCTTTCCGAGACTGGTGAAGTGAAGGTCGAGTCTCAGGGAACTGGGGTAGGAGAAAAATCTCCGTGGGTACACCTGCTCCTGATTATTTCAGCCCGCTCCGTCGCACACGAAGCGCTGGTGAACTGCAAAAAGATGTCAAGAAATAAGCGAGGAAATAAAGATCTACTTTAGCCCAGATCCGGTTCGTTCGGTCACTAACGGGAGGGTAGATGTGAGGAAAGCTACACTCAAGCTCTTGTTACCCAAGAGCAAACTCTGAAAGCGGGCTGCGTCCGGAACATGCAGTGGGAGCGACGCCGAAAGCCGTAAGGCAAACGGCGAAAGCTTGGCCAACCCCTGGCATTCCGCATTACCTTCTGCGGATACTGAGAAGCTACTTGGCCGATAAGGTACTGAGGTACAAAACCAATGAAGGATGCCGCATGATAGGGATATGGGGATAGGGGAACTGCCTAGGGATCGATCCTGGGTCGGGACCTGTGGAACATCTCCTACGATGGAGATGCCTACGGATACGTACCTGGTTGGCTACGCTGTCGATATTGCATCTGCAATTGTCGCTTCTGACATGGAGGACGCTCAGAGGCGGCTCAATCAGGTCAGGACTAGGGTCGCCACCTGGATGGACGAACAGGGGTTGGAATTGGCCACGCAAGAGACGGAGATTGTTGTGCTGACCGAACGTAGGATTCCTTTACAGATACCACCTCAGGTCGCCACAGAAGCAATCACAACATCGGAGTCTGTAAGATACCTGGGAGTGTATCTTGACAGTCATGTGAAGTACTGGGATCGCCTCTGCTTTGCTGCAAACAAAGCGGCGCCGAAGGTCACTCAACCCAGCAGGCTGATGGGCAGATGCGCTCCAAAATGAGAAGTACAGCAAGAGGATGGCCGCGGTCCAGAGGAGAGCGGCTCCCACAGTACTGTTCTCGGAGGCAGCGGCCCTGGTTATGGCACGAGTGGTTCCTATAGACCTCATGGCCAAAGAAATGGCAAATCTATCTGAATAGGCTGGAAGGCGGAACAATCACGAAACGTGAAATGAGAGGGCGCACCATACCGCATTGGCAGGAGCGATGGGAGTCGGGCACCAAAGACAGGGTAGACAGCAGAGTTGATTAGGGATCTCACAGTTTAGATGGACAGATACCACGGAGGGGTGGACTATTACCTCCCTCAGATGATGACAGGACACGGGTACTTTCACGGCTACCTATGTAAGGTGAGGACAGTAGACAGTGCTTCCTGTTTTTATCAAGACAGCGAATATGATGCTTGCCATAGATTCTTTGAAGCCGCACAGAGATCAGCTGGAGCAAGACGTCATATTACTAACGCTGGCAAACCTGATGGAGACGATGTTGCGAGAGCGAGGCACATGGCACAATGTCTCCGCCTTCGGAAAAACGATTCTACTTACCACCAGTGCCTTTATGGACATAGTTATTTCTGATTTGTCAATGCTCAAAAAAAGCCGACGTCAATGAATGCCTTGACGATCCTCGTCTGGCCAGCACATTTGCCACACTCTCTTTGGGTGTATAACCATAGAGTCAGCTTAGGGCTTCCACAAAACCTTCTGCATCTGACCAGAGAAATAGTGACTTTGTTGGTCGGGTTGTGAATATGTGGGTTTTATGAAAGTGTTTAGCCGAATAATATAGCTAGGTTTTCCATCTTGTGAACATGATAAGTTGTATTTTCTGATAATTGACTGATAGTCACTCTTGCTTGTTGTCGACTGTGCTCAGAGTTGCTTGCAGTCTTTCTATTAGAACTTTTAAACGACCCTTGATGACTATAGTTGGAGCGTCAGCATATTCCAGGGAGTAAAATAATCATATAAGAAAAGGTAGGTACTCTTTTTCACTTTGCCTGCAAAAAAGAATGCTATATTTAAGTCAGCGTCATTAACAACGGCCTAATTTATTTGTAAAATAACGATATAACGATTGTGCTCATAATTATCCGCAAATGTTCTATTAGCGTGAATATTACTTTCAAATACTCACCCCCAAGAAGGAATTGCCTCTTGATATCCGTTCAATATTTATTAGTAGACATTCAAAGAAAGAAAATTGTTGGTACAAAATTTAATTCAAAAGGCCATTACTATTATTTACATTAACGTTCCCGTGCTGATTCTTTTTAAATACATTATATTCGCTCGCATAAGAAACGATTTCTTGTTAAAACGACAATGTAATTGCTCTGCAGGATATTAATATTAAAATATTTAAAATAGTTGCTCCTGTTGCTTTCAAAATAGTCAGTCTTCTCACGGCTCAAGTCGCTGAAGTACCTACGGCAGCTTGGAAAGCGTTAATGCGACTGGAAAATATCCCGAAAAGCGTTTAAAATTTACGTTTGATTGCGCTATTGATTAATTCTATCTGCTAGAGAAATAGTCAACCGAGTTTGAGTGTAGTATTTGTGAGTGTATAGTTACTATACTTGATAATTTTTGTGTCCGAATGTTAAAGTGTAAGCGATTTTATTATTAGGTTTCTTTTCTTTAGTGATAAAAACCTATACATTGGAATGCTTCCACTTAATTCGCAAGTAAGTTCTAAGTATAATAAACAGAATGAATGGTAAAATTAATTATTATGCATGTATTCATCTTATAGTCATTATAAGTTGACAAAGGTAGATTGCTAAACACCGGAGTGTAAATTATCGTTATTACATTGAATTTATTAATTAATATTTAACCTTGACTCCCTACTCCAGCCTTGCATATATTGATATATTTAGTTGTTCCTTACTTGTTTCATAGGTATGCCTTTGTGAATGTTCGTAGTTAAGTTAATATTGTTTGTTTACAATGTAAATTTATTTAATGTATTTTAATAACCATTTTGTTATTTTATTATTTCATTTATATTTATGTCGAAGGAAAAGTACTTTTTACAGATATCAAGCTTTATTTTACTTACAATTAGTCATTTTAAAGAAATTCGAGAATGTTTTTGAATTTTTCACCAATATTTTTGCAGTCAATTTCTTGTATACCTATAGAGCACAATTGTCGTATTTTTGTTTGTTTTTATCTGTGTATCTATAGTATCTATACAGATGCAGGTTATTTTGAATCTACTCCTTCTACGATTCATGCTTTAAATTTTTATGATTGTAGTTAATTTGATTCATCTGTGTTTATCTGCAAGAATACATTCACTGAATATACAATAAAACCTTCAAACCAGCAAATATATTTAAATATTTTTTGCTAATATATAAAGTGTTTAGTTTATCAGGCGCCCATAATCTTTTTCTCGCGATTAATTGTAGTTAGATTAATGTGATGGATAACAAAATGTTATTAGTGATCTTTTTATTAAAAATCTGCACCATTTAATTGTGAATCTGCTAAAACGGCTTTGACAAAAATTTCAATCAAATGTCTATTTTAATAAAAAAGTTTATCATGCGTCATGCGCATCATAAATCTTCTTCTTACAACATCTATTGGCCAAAATTTATTAAAAAACTAATGTAAATAATCATTTTCTAAAAATACTTTTGTATTGCAGTATCTTAAAAAAATGTTTCAATTATTTATAGTACCTAATTTTTATTTTATTCAAAAAATACCATTTTAAGTATTACCGAAAGTAGGCTATGACCTGAATACTAAATGACACTGACCGTTACTGACAGGTTTGATAATTGTTGAAGTTATTCCGAATAATTATATTTGTTTACGGTCCGGGGGGATATGATAATGGCTGTCCGATTATCATTACTGGAAAAATTGAAATTCTACGTCTTTCTGGCGAGAGTAATCGAAGTGAAAGAGAAATAAGAAATAAATGAATATTTTCCAAATCGTTGGATAGGTCAAGGTAGCGCATTGATTGAATGGCTACCTAAATCGCCTGATCTGAGTACACTAGATTTTTTTTTTATGGGGCGTTCTAGTACAAATGTTTATGAAACATGTGCAAGGAATCGAGCAGAACTTTTCACAAGAATACGACAATCTTGTGCGGAAATTACACCTCAACAGCTAAGAAATGTTGTGATACTCATTCGAAAGCGGTACGGTAAATATATTGAAGTAAATGGTGGATTGGTGGAAGGTACAAAAATTTAAAATTTAATTTTTGTAGCTATTATATGTCCACACAATTATCTCATTTAATTAATATTTATCAGTGTTTAGAATAGTTCAATGAATAAATATTGTTTTCTATGCTACTCTATGGTATTTAATAATCAGTTTAGTTCATGTTTAATTCCTTTTTATAAATTGTAACCTAATTTGGTCAACAAATGGTGTAAGAAGAGGATTATGCATGATAAACTTTAAAAATGATTCTCTCATAACATTTTTATTAAGACATATTTAATTGAAATTTTAGTTAAAGCTATTTTAGAAGTTTCTGAACTTAAAAATTTCAAAGTATACTGTGATTATTTTTCCAGTTCGAAAATACTGAAATATTATTAGCGATCTTTTATTAAAAATCTAACTACTACTACAATTGAATAGCTAGATTCTTAATAAAAGATCGCTAATAATATTTCGGTATTTTCGAACTGGAAAAATAATCACAGTATGCTTTGAAATTCTTAAGTGAATTTCGGAAATGTTGTGTGGAAGTAGACTTTTCAACCTACTATGCCTTAAAAAAAATGTTTCATTAAAATGGAAAATTTATATTCTACAAGAGTGCTTCCATTCTCTATCGCTAAATTAATCGGCATTTGAAGTAATAACAAAAATGTTAATATTTTCATTTTTATTACTTCGGTTATCTTCCGCAAGTTACTGGATAAAATGATGTGATTTTGCTATGATACAAGAAAGAAAGCCATACGGATAAGATTTACTCAAAACAGTGATTGATAATTTTTACGCAAAATGCTCATAAATTGGTGGTTAAGTGGAATAGTTTTCTTCTAAAATGGATTCAGTACAGTAAATATGTATTCCTAACTTCTAACTACTAAGAAAAGCATCACGAAGTGATCTATCCATCTGTGTTTTTAGCCCCTTTTTTGTATTTTATATACTTCGATTTTTTTATAATGACTTGTTCCATTGTTCTCTTCCAAAATCGAATAAATCATTTACTATCTGTCTATCTACGAGCAATTATTTGTTGAATTATAAAAATTTGTATAGCATTCTTTTCCAGTACTTATGCTATGAAAATAGGATGGCAAGCTTTGACAATTACCAAAGAAATAATTAGACAATAACAAAGAATCAAGAAATAATATTACGTTGTTAAGACAATGTTTTCACATGTAATATTTATAAAAGTAAATTAAATAAATACGTTCAGCAAATTGAAAATCTCGCAACAACATTTTTGAAGTGCGTATGTATGGTTCTAGATACTCTATTTCAATGATGTTTAGAATAAAAAAAACACGTTTGCTATTTGATGTTGCAGTTGCTACTTGTAAGAAGCTTCATATTTTTATTTCGGAAACGAAAATTTCTTCAATGCTGGTGAGGTTCAATGTTTCATTTTCAACGAAATCTTGTTAGCATAGTTTAAGATTTTCAATTTTACTTAATATCAAACAAAAATTTATATTTTTGTCGACTTTTGTCGACCTTTAAATTTCCAGAAAAAAAAGGAAAACACAGCTATTTTAGGCTATCTGGTTTCCTTTCAAACATTAGGTATTGTTGTTTCATTTTGTTCAATCACTATAGAATAGGTACATCTCAGCAGTTTTCTCTTTTTCCTACAGGTGTTCATTATTAGTATTCATAACTGTAGTGCTGGCTTGCAATGGGGAAGCTATCGGCATTACTTTCAAATTGAATTCATCATCACAAAACGCGTCTCCAACTTGACTATTTGTCTGCGCACCAGGAATTGCCCTTAGATTGCGGCTGGTCGAACCTTCTGATGATACCCTCCATGATTTTATGTATCTTGATTTATTTTTAAATGCATTTTTTATGATAATCTATTAAAGCATCGCGTCGCGTATGCTCTCCGCCATTGTTAAAATTGTAAATAAGTTGTCTTTATTTCAAATTGTTCCCTGTTTTAAAGCTCTCCGGGGAATTTATATTAAATGAACAAACAAATATCAATTTCTTTTTAAATTTGGAAACAAAATATCAAATTAAGTCTCCCTAGCCTACAAAAACTAGTTACGTATCATTAATATTGGCCTGATGCTTTTATGAAATCAAAGAAATTGCCACAATCAAGAAAGCGGCTCTAATTACACTGACAACGAGAGAAATAGAAACGGCACTTCAACACTTAATTCAACGTTAAATATATAATACATGATATGTACCCAACTATTACATGGTGAAATGTTAAATTAAAACTGGTTCAAATTAAAATAGCTCTTTTAAGTGTAAGTTTAACATTAAAACCCACTACCCGCATTTAAATTGGAGCCGGCCGATTAATGGTGCATACAACTAACCGAAAAATGATTAACTCAACGGTTTTCTCCTTTATTGTTAGTGTAGCTCACAACAAATATAAGAATCGAAAAAATAACAATTAAATGATATCAATTAAATTCAGGTACTAAAATTTTTAAGATTAAACTTTCAAGATTAATTAATTTGGAACGACGTTGCTACAAGGATTGTTTCATATTGTTCAAAATGAATATTTTTTATAAATTTGGATTACTTATTCTGGGATTGAAACCCAGGATTGAATGTCTGTGGAATTAGTCGCTTTCACCTGCCTTATTTTTTTTTAATATTTTGTCTCTGATGAAGTGAAATATTTCTTAGCCGTTATTTAAAAGAATCATATCTTTCAGTTAATAAATATTTCTTTTAGTTAATACGTATATCTTTCACTGAAGTAGTAGGAATTATTTTAAGTTAAAAGAAATATGTATTGAAAAACTTGTTGTTTTAAATAGCGGCAAAGAAATATTTCTTTGATTTATAAAATCCTTTTT
This sequence comes from Cetonia aurata, assembly GCA_949128085.1. Classification (NCBI taxonomy): domain Eukaryota; kingdom Metazoa; phylum Arthropoda; class Insecta; order Coleoptera; family Scarabaeidae; genus Cetonia; species Cetonia aurata. Next base: position 36,125,430 of record OX421884.1, read on the forward strand.
CTCTGTGTACGATGTTTTAGAGTTTGTTTCAACTTATTTGTTTGTACACGTTAGCTCAACTGGCAATCTAAGAGCAACAGTGCAGTATATTATATTTAGAACAAACAGAAATGAAGACAGTAGTTAGAAATATAGAATCTATAAGTTGCAATCATTGGACACATCAAATGAAAATATTTCTATTCATTTACAAACTTAAATCTTTCAATTATGTTAATATCAGAGTTACTTGTTTGGGTATATTCGTTTGGCAATAGGTATAGAATATTTGAAAGGCCTAATTTCCAAATAGTAAAACCCCTTATTTATTTGTTATAAACACAAGCTCAACTGTTTTGATTGTTGTTTTTTAATGTGGAATATACACTGGTAGAAGTGTTTACTTGAGAAACTCCAAGACTGCCCTAGTTTTCATATACCACAATAGAATTATTGTTTTGAATCAAGCAAATTATATTCTTAAAAATATTTTATTATCTCTCTATTATTGTGTTTTAGTGACAGACAATTGTAATGTAAGTAAATGACAATTTGAAGCAAGGAAATATTTGATAAAACTAACAAGACAGGAATTATTTAAAAGAAACCTCAGATGGCTGGGCCGCCCTGCCGTGCGGGGTTGCGGGGATGTAATTTACGCTACTGCGTTTATAAACTATAAATTAAATTGTAACCTCTAATTGTTACATACATGATTATTTACTTAATGTGGCTAACCTAAACCAGCGCTTTTACGATTATAAACGCACTCGTTTGAATGTTTTTGGAAGTCTATTAAAAACGCTGGTAGCAAATTCGATTGCAATATTCGTCCTATAAACACGAAAAACCGTTTATAATGCACGAAATAGTTAAATAAACGTTTAATGTTGGTTCATACTTAATACAATATACGCATAGTAAGAAATGTAATGTTAATACAACTCCAATTTTTAGTTCCCACAGGTCCACTCTTGTAATTTATAAAATTTACACTGCTGCATGCTGTAAAGTTAAATGTAACAATAATACTTTCTTATGTTTAGCAAATAAATTTGTGAAATTTACTTCTAAAATTCTTTCTTCATAGTCAATTTGTTAACTCAACAATTGAAATTGTTAGGTATATTACCTGAATTATGAGTAGAATATAATTTTCAAGTTTAACAAAAAACCGTTTTATCATGTAACTAAAAAAATATGTTAATATTAGCTGTAAGTTACTATAAGCATTTTGTTAACTTGTAGTGAAATTAACAAAGCATTTATTACTGTGTAGATTAAAATATCTCGTCGGAATACAGTTTATCATGTATCAATAATTCAATATACATATAAAATAAACGCTGTTAATTTAGTTTTAAGTTATATTTCTTTTATAAATTGATTTTACTTTGCTATACGCTTCACTATATTTAAGTATAGCTGAAATACTAAATAAACTTCTGAAAAAATTGAATTATTTTTACCGAATTTCGAGTTTTTCGACTATATCAGAAAATGCATATGTTTATCTTCCACTCTATATTACCTAAACGAAAATAAACACCTATGTTTGTTAATCGTTTATGTGAATAGATGTAATTTACCCCCATACGTTTTTGGTGTTCAAATAAATGCGTTCTCTAACTCATTTATTCTAATGTCAGAAAGTGTTGGATTCGAATTAAGAAATGAAATGTTTGTCCCTTTTATATATGAAAACTAACGAATATTAAGACAAATTTTACGATGAAATTCAGAAAGTGAGATACATTGGATATTACCAGTTTGCAACAAATAAATAAGTGTACATTTATCTACACTTCTAGGACAATTTTTTTCATTTTTATCGATTAAGATAGCTTTCTCTATTGTAGAGAAAATATTTTGTTATGAATAGATATACCTATATTTTCTTGGTTTTTAAGTCTTGTAATAAAACAATTATTCCCAGTAAGTAAAACGTTTCGGTTTATTAATTCAAACTTTAGTCATTTACGTTGTAAAATTGATTTCCGAGTATGAAGTTTATTACATACGAAAACGCATGTTAATTTATTATTATCCTGTTAATTCATATTACGGATAATAAAGTCACTATTATTATTATTATTATAATGTAAAAAATAAAATGTCGATGTATAACTTTTAAAAAATATATGACATTGTTTGTTTTATTGATAAAATCAGTTTGCTTTTTGTTTTAATTTGAGAGATTTTTGAAATGTTTTATATAAAGATTGTTTTGTAAATTGTGTCAGTTTTATTTGTTATGGTTAAATATGAAAAATGTTATTAATTTTTACTAAAATTTCATTTATAGAAGTAAGTTATAAAGTTTAGTGAAAAATTGTCTGTCTGTTTTATCATTTACAGAATTATTGTATTTATAAATTTGAATTATTTCAAGTATAGTTCGCTTTATAGTTTTGTTCTTGGTTTAGAATTGATACATTGTTAAAATCAAATGTATGATTTTGTGTTATTTCATGTTTTTTAAAGCTGTAAGATTTTTGTTCCTGTATAAAATAAATTGTCAAAATTGTAATGGTGTATATATCGGCGAAACTATGCAATATTTAGAAAATGGAATAAAAGGAAAAAAGAACATGAAATAACACAAAATCATACATTTGATTTTAACATGTATCAATTCTAAACCAAGAACAAAACTATAAAGCGCGAACTATACTTGAAATAATTCAAATTTATAAACACAATAATTCTGTAAATGATAAAACAGACAGACAATTTTTCACTAAACTTTATAACTAAATTCTATAAATGAAATTTTAATAAAAATTACTAACGTTTTTCATATTTAACCATAACAAATAAAACTGACACAACTTACAAAACAATCTTTATATAAAACATTTCAAAAATCTCTCAAATTAACAAAAAAACAAGCTGATTTTATCAATAAAACAAAAAATGTCATATATTTTTTCAAAGTTATAGATCCACATTTTATTTTTTACATTGTAAATTTTACAAATGATTAAGGTTTGAATTAATAAACCGAAACGTTTTACTTACTAATAACTAATAACTAATAGTTGTTTTATTATAAGACTTAAAAATCAAGAAAGTATACGTATACCTATCTATTTATGAAAGGTCAAGAGAATTTTGAAGTATTTTGTTATGCTGTGTAATTAAACTCTTTTTTGCCATTTTGTTTTTCCTTTTGTTCCTTTTCTAAAATGTATTGTATTGATTCTGAAAAATATAATGATAACACCAATCACTCGGATACATTTTTCCCATGCATGTAGTATTTTAATTCTTTATTTAATGATCTGTTCCTTACTTTATTCTGTGCGTTCATTATTATGTGACAATGGAGTTACATTTGTGAAACATACTAAGATATAGTTAGTTACAGTAAAGGTTTTCGACTTTAAAAATTCTAATTATGCGTATGAAAGTCGAATGTGTGCAATATCACTTCTCTATAAGGCGCATGCATGTTATTTATCTTCTATAGTTTTCCAGTTTTTTTAACTCCACGCTATGAACATAAAGCTTTTATTCTATTTGTGTATAATAGTTATTTTTGTATAATTAAAATTCATTCAATAGCAAAATGAATTCAGTAATTTTTATCTAATTTTGCTTACATAATACCATAATTTTTCAGTATCTCTTTGGTGTTATCTAGATATTTATGTATTTTAATCACAAACCCAGATATCTTATTATTTACACATACAATTTATTTTATGGAGTCATGGATTTTATAGGCTCCGTTTTGCAGTATAGCCCATAAAATCTAGTAAATGCTGTTACTATTTCACCAGCGCTTAAAATTAGTTATTATACCTATATATGCATGGATTATTTTTGAGGTTCTTTTTCTCTAAAAAGATTGATTAAATGGTGAAATATCTATCGAAGCGCAAATTGTTATTGCTTTTGTTAAAAGAATCATCCAAACATTCAAATTTTTGTCATTTGTATTAATAAAAGTGCGCACGAAATAAATATGTATAGGTAAAGCTGCAAATATTAATTATGTTTGAAATATAAGTACATATTCGAGTTATTTATATTTCTATATGAAAATAAACAGTATCAATTATTTCTTATTTATAGAGTAAGTACGTTGAAAATTATAGTCAATTAATATTTCTGTCTCATTACTGAATAATGCTTGTGGAATGTGCTTGATTGGTAATTGGAACGCATATACAAAACATCAAAACATTGTCACGGAATGTTCCGATGTATTTGGTATGCAGACATTTAAAATTATAAATACATAACATAAATCAATATTGAGGTACAGTTAACAATTTTATGTGATATAAAACAGCTCAACACAGCTTTACCATAACGATGTGTTTATTGCCTCCTCCTATCCCCACAACGTTTTATCGTAGGGGAAAAGTAAAAGGAAGTGGGGGTGGACGTTGGTGGGATACGGAGGAGAAACAAAAAAGGCGTGACTTTCATCTGCACCAATAGACATGCGTCGCTCTCAAACATCAGCGACTCTCGGCAGAAACTTGAAACAAAATGGTTGACTTGCGAGTTTAACGACATGCGGGCAGATGGCGCGACAATATCCTTTTCAATCCGATTTTCATCCTTGACAGCTTTCTCTGCACTTACATATTTTATGTTCAATGAAATAAATAGCATTATTTTTCTTAAAAACTGATGGATTTTAAAAAAAAAGAGTGGTTTGAATTGATAATGTGTTTGCTTCATCTGGAATACATGGGAATTAACAATGTAGCTGTAAAATCTCAGCATAGGTATAGGTGTCTCTTGTCATTCGTGGTTAGGGTTTCTGCTTCAGCTGTTGTCAAAAAGTAATTCTTTGATTTTAGTGCGGAGTATTTCACGATTTATTTCGGCAATTGCTTCAAATGATAATACATTACGGGGAAAATAGTATGAAGGTATATGATTAAATTTAGAATACATTTTGTTTGCGTCCTGGTAATAAAGAAGTGCAAAAATTCTATTCCCGCTTTACACAAAACTATTATAACCGCAGATTAAAAATGTATGTACCTACATAATAAGTTTAGAGATTGTCAAAGTTTATCTTAAGAATAAAAGCGTCTATTACATAAATATGTATGTATATAGGCATTTAACTGTCTTGTCCGTTTTTATTGTATTATAATTTGAGTTTTTAGGAAGAGGAATTAGAAAAACACTTATTTCTTACATAATTTTTTCTTTAATTTCTATATATACTGTTATAATTATTCCATTTGATAATATTTATGACCCTCGGTATTTAAACGTACTCAGATAAAGTTATAAATTAATGGGAGCCGTGAGCTAAATAACTACAAATCCTTTTTCCAGATAAAGGAAAATTTATATCTAAACTCACGTTAGAAAACGTTCTCCTAGACGTCTAAATGAGGTTCGATAACCCAAAGACTTGAATTATGGATTTCAAACGAAAACAGAAGGTTACGAAGGTTGTTTTGTGACAGTCACGCGAGTTATTACGAATTACGACGAAAATCAGCATGAGTAAAGGTACATTGATCAGGCCTCACTTTCTTTATTTGTATATGTATGCTGACCCTTATAAAAATATATCTACAAGAAATTCTTAATATCAGACGGGGAAAAATATAGGTATAAAATTATTTGCACACTTTAAAAATGCATAAAAATAACTTGTACTGGGGTAATTCAATAGGACAAGAGTTTGTTTTATTTTGAGTAGAATAAATGAATTGAAACAAATGAAATTATGAAATGTACCTAGTGCAATTGAAACTTATAACTTTGGAAAGATAATGTGGAAGATTAATGAAGAGTGCATTGAAGTAGTTAGTTGTATACAAGGATTCCAACAAGGTTCTTGTAGTAGAGATTTTTAAAAATATATAAATAAAAATGTACCTACACATTGGAGCAAAAGAGCTAAATATGCATTGTAAATAATGGCAGTGCAAGATACATAGTGTGATATAGTATACAATTCATTAATTCGAATCAGGTATCCTTTTTCAAAAATTGAATAGTGTAATTTATAAATTATAAAATATTATAAATATAATGCTCAACTTAATAGCTCTAGTTTTGATAGATATAAGTTTAATCATGAAAATATGATTCAATGTAAGCAAAGAAGTGTTCCAGTAATTGGAAAGAAGTGTTATTGTAACAATTTTACAAGGGCAGATAAACATCTGTGGGACTTATTAATACATCGATAAATCCTTAATAATTATTAATGATGTTGAATACATGCTTTAAATATAGGCTACAGATCCATAAAAACAACAACTACAATGTTGATAATATAATAGGTACGCACAATAAAAAAGTTCTGTAATAATGCAGTAATAACCTTGTTTTATTTTACAGAATTTTTACTGTAATGAAGTTTTTACAAGAAAATTACTGCAGCTTTATAGTTTCTCAGTAAATAATCAAAGAATAAATGTAAAGGTGTAATATATTGATGTAAATTTCTGACAGCTTTTAAATATAGGAGAAATTGACATTAAATTTACAGCGATCATACTGTACTACTGTATATGTATATGTAACTGTAAATTCACAGTTAGATATATTGAATTTTCTCTCTCATCTGTAAAATTGTAGTATTCCTGGCGTACAATTATCAGGAATGTTAATTATTCTATAATCTTTTTTTACTGTGCGCAACACTCTTATCAATTTAGCAAAATTATTCAGAAAATCAGTTCTACTAATGTAATGGAGCTAAAAATGGGTAACCTTTAACAAAGTAGAAAGTGGGTAGTTATTACATTAACAATTTTGTGTGTGGACCTTCTGGAACAACAGACTTTGTTAATATATTACTGTGTAGTGACATTTTATTATTTAATAACAGAGTTGAAAGCCACATTATGTGAAGTAAACGAATATACATACGTTAATATAATGTTATTTGTTTTCTGTATTTCTTTCATAAGAATAACTAATTTACTAACTCAATGCGAATAGAATTATGGGAGAAAAAAGGAAGAAAGTATTTCAAACCACAACCTGTACTTCAAACGCATAAATGGATTCATACATGCATATTATATAATTTTATATATACTTATAATATTATTAATATATAGTTTTTAACACCTACATTGTTTCGTCGATAAATGCTTTCGAACATATAGTTTGGCTTTTTCATTGACTATAAAGAGCAATAGCAAATTTTTTAAATGGAAAATAATGCTCTTGCTTTTGTTTCAATGGATATTTCAATAAATAGCAAAATGCAACAATTTTTAAGGTACATATACCAACTTTGTTGTAAATTACTAAATTATCAATATTTCTGTTATTATTCGAAAAAAGAGATGAAATTAAAATATGTTTGAAGCATACTAAAAAATAATGTACACCGAGAAAAAAGAAATTACTTACTTCTTTCTATTAACCGCTAATCAGTTGAACAATATTTTGTTTTTATATACGAAAAATGCCTTCTACTTGTTAATTTGACATTAGGAAAATTCATAACATTTTTTTTTGTTGATTCAACATATATATGTACAAATATTGAGTACTACTTTTGATTTTTATTATTTCAATTTCAATATTATAATACTTCCGTAAAGTTTCCTTCCTTATGGTCGATGTAAAAATATATTAACTGAGAAAAGAATATGGTTTGTTAATATTTTTTGTTGTTGATTCAGTACCTACTATTTTTGATTTTTATTGTTTCAATGTTATAATACGCTGGTGATCCTGCGTTGGTGACTGTCTCTGGTGATGCCACCAGTGCTTTTATGGAAATGCAGGTTTGTTTCAATAACTTGCAGATATGGACACCCACACAGAGACAAATATTTTTGTTCACAGAACTACATTTTGTAGTAAGTATATTGTAGTACTATTTACTACAATTGTAGTTCAGTCCACTAACGTCATGTTATAATGTTACTAACGAAAACGAGTAGTTATTGTAACAACACAGTCGTAAAATAAATTACATATTTGTAGTTAGTATATCGTAGCGATTCATATCTCAATGAATAGTTAAATCTACAAATGTGATTGGTAAATACTTCAGGTTTATTTGCTCAATGTTGCAGCTGTTGTTGAGGAATATCTGGATACTTTATAAAAAAAAATATATGTTGTTTAAAATTATATATTTGTTCGTATAAAGAGTCAAATCATATGCCTTTGATTGGTGCCGATATTTTGCACATCACGAATTTTATTTAGTTTTAGATTTACATCTAACTTAAGACGACTGTTGGTACATATTATATGAAATAAAAATAATAGGATAGAATACAATACAAATTGATTCTAATTTCTTATGGAGGCCGCATATTACTTCTCTATGTCAGAGATTAAGATATTTTGGTCATACGTTCTATTACCTGTCATACTTTCTGTAGCTTCATACAATGATACTTTATTACTCTTTTGTGGAATCCATTCTCTCGTATGGATGTGTATCAGAGTACTTAATAAATATTCTGTGCAAAGGCTGACAAAGTATATGAGATATTCAGATATTTCATATACATACGTCTATCGCTTCAATGTCTTCTGATTTGTATGCATACATAGGTAAGTAGGTACATAAATTGGTATGTACAGTCAGTCACATTTTATTGAAACATGGATTTTTTTTTATAATCAAAAATAGTTTTATTTCATATTCTTCAGCCGTATTAAGTACCCCCATGCTTATATGTTTCTATTCATACTTCTGAAATAAAAAAATCTATAGCTTCTAATTAAACACATTCTTAATATATTGCAAAATATACTAAAAATAGAAGTATAATAGAAGAATTATAAGTTATGGGTAGGTACAAGATTTATCACAAAACTTCAAAATGGTAACGATTCCAACGGTACAGCCAAACTTGTTTAAGTCTGCAGCCAAGAAAAATAAGGGAATAAAAATAAATGAAAAATGTTCAGGCATAAGAAAAAAATAGCGTCGTGCTATGGTATATCTAATGTATCCTGCCACCTATCTATAACGAATCGATGTGTAAAATGTAAATGGCGCGAGAAACCGCGTGTCAGCCAGCAGCGATGTGTTGCTGCGGCGACGGCGGTAGCTGTAACGTATTTCAGCATGTAAACGTAAACGGTACGGTATGGGATAGTGGTAGTATAGTAGAGTACTGCATAAAATCCGGAGCACGGTAGACTGATTTGCATAGCTCAGCTGTGGGGAAACAATCGATGCCGAAACTGCTTTGTTTTCAGTCTGCTGGCAAACGCTCGGGCGTAGCAGGGCGCAATACGCCGCCGCCATCGGTTCAACAGAAAACTGATATTCGCCTATAATCTACATACGCACGTATATTACTACTGCGACTGCTTGTTGGCTTAAGAGTTTATGATCTGTGGTTGATGTTGGTATAATGTTAAATTTGCCAAACGTATTGAATACAAAAGTAATTGAAACTGTGTATTTTATTGGCAATGATAGTTCAATAAATATGAAATTTGTGAGCTACTTGTTAGGACTGAAGCCGACATGAAATCTGAAATTGTATAATAATACAAAAAGATAGTTTTTCAGGAATAATGCTGAATAAAATGTGAATCTTTAAGCTAAAAAGTATTTCTAGAAGTTCATTGTGAGTAGTTTTGTTTGTTCGTATAAATTCTGATCTTTCAATTTCCTTCACTTCCAGCTTAATAATATATGTAAATAAAATATATGCAAACTTAAGCTAATCAATTTATTGCAGCATAATTTGAAGTGTAACTCCAAATTAACTGGAGAATATATAAATGGTTTTATTACAGAGTGTGCATGTTAAACACCTATGGAATAAAATGATTTTATATGTTATATGAAGAATGTTCGAACACGTCAAATTTTGAAATTTGAAATATACAGACTGATTCATGTAGGTGCAGTACAAAGTAGTAGTATCTTTTTTTAAATTGAAAATTCTGTATTTTTTATTTTATTTTTCCCTAATGAACTAATTTCAATGACTTATAACACTTATAACCTAAGTGGTTGATTATATTAATTGCAGGCATTAAGGTTATGGGATTATGAAAATTTTTATTAATATTACTGTTGCAGTTTACAGATCTAATAATCTACTTGGCACCTCTTCGACCTATCCATTTATTAGAAAAGGCCTGATTTAAATACTTTCTTACAGATACAGCAAAATGTTGTGTTGCCCCATTTTTACTTGGTAAGGTTGTATCTATCACATTGGGATATAAATTTGCTAGAACAGGAACAACGTCATTTCTAATGAGATCCAAATATTCTACCGCTGCCAATCAACAAAAATTGCACCAATTAATTGTATGGTTATCGATGATACTTGCCCATACGTTCAGCTTTTGGGAATATTGCGCAGGTGTCTCACGCATCCTATGAGAATTTTCTGCTAGCCAGTACCTACAGTTCTGACGATTTACTTCTCCGTTCAACATGAAAATTGATTCATCTGAAAAAAGAGAATCAAGGGTTACCTCATTTCTGTTCCGTTTATTCCTTATTCTTCGCACAACTGTATTCTACGATCTGAATCGGTTAATTCCTGTAGAAACATCATTTTATAAGAATGAAGCTTTTGTCGATGGAAATATTTTAAAACAGTTGGATGGCTAACGTTATTTTCTCGAGCTATTTATTGTGAACGTGATGTTGGATTCTCTGCAACCCTTAACAATACGTCTACATCGTCTACGTCGGCTTCCACAAAATGGTGTTCTCTTTTTATTAGGCGGGCATGGACAAGTTCTTTACACTGTAAGTTCCTTGGGAAATATTGGGCAATAGTGAAGGCTATTATATTATTTTGTTTGTGCACTTAGAAAACGATAGTGTCGAATCAAACACAGTATAATGTTTGATGTAAGTAAATAAAGTAGTTTAATAACGGCTGTATTATGTTTATCAGCTCCTTTTATGTTGATAATATGGAGTAGTGTAGAATGTCTTTATTATGTATGCACAGCGGTCAAAAGCCACCGCCGGCGCCGTTGGTACGGCAGAAGTCGCAGTTTTAATTTTCTCAACTCCTATACAAGATGTGTAGCTAGTAAATACACGACATAAATCATTTATAACGGTGTCTATCGCACATCTAATTTACACAGAGTATGTATTATTACCAGTGTGAAATAAGAGAAGCCCCCATTTTTACGACAATATTTGCTGTTACATACAGGGAGAAAATTTGGAAATGCCTAATCTAATAATGAATGTTAAATTTTACTTATACTTTACTTTGGGACTTGGAACATACTTATTAATAAGTTTCTTTTTGTATTCTTTTGATAATTTGGCGAAGAACTAAAACGAAATTATTGAATAAAGGAATATTAAGAAACAATTTCTTTTTATATTGTCATTTATTGAATGATAATGCAGTCAATTAAATACAATTTATGTAATCTGTAATTCTCACACTATAAAAAATAACAATTTAATGGTTTTTAATCACCAAATACTGATTGATAAAATACTTATCCAGCTGGCCTATATATTGCAGACTTGCGACCTTCAATTAGGTGACGTGGTTGAACATCGTTTAGCTGAAACAAATGCCTTATGTTAGTTTGATTTCTCTTTAACAATAGTGCTTTTAGAAAAATACAATGTAAAAGTTGTTGTAAGTAATAAAGTATTGATATCCCAGTTAAGCAAAACATAAATGCATTTAGCTTACTGTTAAAGATATGCCTATATAAGCAGATATATCTATATAGTGCACGCGCCGGTGTAGTAGGTATGTAGGTATTTAATAACCAGAACTATTGAAGGTAAAATATATAAGAATGGTATTTTTTCTTGAGTAAACGACGAAAAATTGTACGAGTAGGTGTATGCATACTTAATAATTAACTATACTTAATTTAGATATTAATATTATAATTAATACTGATATCTCGTGTTTGTGCAAGCATTTGCAATGTCAATTTGCATAATACAGATACGTTATTGCATTCAATTATGATTTACAATTACCAACTTCATACCTATGCAGTTGATTGGAACTAATTTTTGTCTTTAGGCATATTAGATATCTGTTGATACAAAATGGTCTGTCTCGCCTACAGTATTTATAAATTCCTATAGACACTTTATTGACATTCTCACTGCGGTTTCCCGTTTTAGATAATTGTTCCTTTAGTTAATGGGGAAATATAAAATGCCAAAGAAAAATTTAACATTTATTTATCAAAGCTATTTTTTAAAAGTTTGATTATATTATAGCATTAGCTAAAAATGTCTGATTTTTGTAGAAAAAATTTATAACTGGGTAACATGCAGGCTTCATTGGTGTTTGAGCAATTATGTATCTGTGTGCGTATTACATACATTTTGAATCTCATCAATAAACATTGAGTTTGAATGATTAGAAACCTCAAACATAGATTGATTTCTAAATATCAATAAAATGTTTGCGGTCATATTTAATATATGACGTATAGTTTATGCTGAGTCAGAAATACAGTAATCGGCCTAAGTTTTGTTGCATAAAAGATTTTATTATAAAAGGATTGGTTCAGTATGTGCAAAACCACATCCGAAAGTACAATCTTAAACCTTACTACACTCGTGGATAGAAAACGCCACTTTACCGAATTGTACTATGAATTGCTATGAATGGAACTGTCAATGCGTCACTTCCGTCACTTTATCGTCCATGGACGGTAAAGTACAACAAGTGCATACTGAATTCAACTACCAACGCGTCAGTTCCGTTGCTTTACCGTACTCGTCTGTGAAAATTCTGAAACTTTTCTGCGTTCGGTTGTCAAAACAGCTGTCAAACAATCTGCCATTCAAATATGATTGATTTGCATTCTGAATTGGCAAAATGTGAGGTTAGATCAACTAATAAACAAAAAAGTTATTTGAAGAATTTCCTCAGATTTGATTTTTAAGCCTATTTGCAAGAGAGTTCAAATATATTAAAAAAAATAGTTTTTAAATGCATTACGCAGTACATATTCAAACAATTTTATCAATTCCCGCATAACTAATAAAGCTGAAACTAACAAGTAGATTTACAGTACCACAGTTGCTGTCGCGAGAGGCTACATCCGGTAGTAATAAAACTTTACAAATCTTTTTATTCTGAAACTATTATTCTATTAATTAGAGTTTTCGAAAGTTCTTGTCTCTGTACATGAATAATACCTTTTTTTATTGTTCGCAGACCTGCTGATGCTCTGCTTGTGCAGAAGACGAAAAACCTTTATAAGATGGCGTATATCAAAAATCGACGATAACGGAAAACGCACGTGACGACTAGAGGCGCATGAGCGTCGTTTCCATAGCGACAGCACTTCCGACGGGAGCATCGATATGGCTGGTAGTCGACACGGTTTTGTAAGACTTCGACGAGAATTAGAAAAAAAAAGGATTTTAAATCCACAGGGTTAATTGTATGTTGAAAATCACTGTAAATTGTACTAGATTAAGTAAACTATGTATTATTATAAATAAATTAAGGGCGATGTGAAAGCAATATTGTTATTTGTATAATATTTTCTTATTAAATGTTTTTTGGTCTATTATAATGGGTATTTTGATTTATATTAAAAAAAATATAGACTAATAAGAAATATTAGAGTTTAATAACAGTTTCATATCAATAATCAGTAGTTGTTATAATAAAGTCATTATCTTGACGTACTAGTTGCAATGTTAGTCCGTAGTACAATTTACAATTTATAAATTATATAACAATAAGTAAATGAACCGTAATTCCGTTTAGGGCGAATGTTTTTCGAATTGACTGGAAATACTTTGCCGAGAGATAATTCGCTATAGGGTATATTGGGGCGTCAGTCCACTTGTTCGCGGACCTAACCTCATTGGGACCCTTTCTTTATGCAAATTTATTACCCCAAATTGAATTATAAATTTGAATAACAATAATGTGTGGCGTAACGGTCTAGTTTTAGGGTTTTATGCCTTACTTATAGGAGGTACGACCGTAAAGATGCTTATTCTGAGATAAGGAACACGTAATACACTTGCTGTTATCTGAAACGTCCAAGGACGCAACTTATTTTGCAATAGCATTTTCTAATAAATTTTAAAATGTATACACATACTTCATAAAAATCAATTATTATTATACTTGGCAGATTTCTACGCTTATACACGCATATGAAGCAGAAATTACGTCGTTTCACCTAAAAAAAATAAGTTTTCCATGGCAGATTTACAGCGCGTGGACGTGGAAGATCTGGAATCGTAAGTAATACCGATGTGGACAATAAGCTTCTTCGGACATTTGGACTTTTTAAGTACAATAGGTCGAATGTAGGTATTTGAGCTTCTACATTCTAAATGTTGTCAAATATCCTTAACAAGAACAAACAAAAATTTGCAAAAAAATCTGATAGGTAACCTATGCCATTCGAAATAAAGACATTTTTCTATATCCGTGCCATAATTAAGCGATTTCTTAATCGAAAACAATGCTCTATAATGGAACTCATTATGGCACTGTTTGCAGATTTTTTTTCATTTAAGGTTTTAGTACTGTGATAACTGTAGATTGTCTTCTTAGTAAAATACATTTTTAAAAACATTTAGCTGCGTTTGCAATGCAACCATACCACAGGTACGTTGTGTAACTCAGTAACTCTTACCTTTCATAAGCTTGCTTCATAACCTTCAACGAAAATAGTGTTACAATCTAGCCCATTATATAGTTCGGTTCAGTTTTTAACAGAAGTATTACTCTTAGTGACTCTATGCATCCTTTCTTATTTTATCCTTGTTTGTATGTGTTTTTTCTTTTCTATGACGGGGAGTGCTGCCAGATTATTTGACGACTCCGGCAACGATAATGTCAGTATTATGTATTTACAGTACCAGTAATTGTTACTTTCGATTATGTTTTTGTGTCAGTTAAGTTTACTCCAGTTTTCTTTTTCCTTATATTACGTATTTATTTTAAGCAGATCGGTTCTTTTTTTTTTAAATTATCACCATTATTGTCAGTGTAAATAAAACAACTAATATAACTGTATATAACACAAAAGTGATGAATTTGCAGAATTGGAGTATGGAAACTTACAAGTGGAGGCAAAACAGCGAAATCTATTCGTCAAAAGAAAAGAATTGCTTTAGATATTTTGAAAAATTAATATGAATGTTTCCAAGCCAGTGGAGAAAACAAGCAAACCACTTGGTTGTGGTAAATGAATGGTTTATTAAGTTCGCAAAAATGAAGAAAAACACCCAGTTGCAAAGGTTGAAGATCAAGCAAAATCGAAACCTCAAAATCGAACACAGCTTTTTTCTGTGAAGTATTCCACCCGTGATACCTATGATATTGGCTGCAGTAAACAGTGAAGAAGTTTTACCCAATTTTTCAAGAAGTACGTTCTATAGGTTTTTAATAGACATTGGTTTTACATTTCCTAAATTTTGGAAAAAAGTAATGTTGATTTGTAAATTGATTACAACATGTAAATCCATTTACATTTTCCTCAAAATAAATATAGTGATGATGATTTAAACATCAAAGCCAGGAAATAATAGTTATTTACGTATCAAGGCTGGAAAGTGGCGTATTGTCGAACGAGGTCGGAGATTGCGAGCCGAGGTGAGCAACCAAACGAGTTCGATTAGACACTTTCCAGCCGTTGTGAGTATGACATTTTTTCAACTACCACATGATTACCACTTCCTAAAATTAATTTACTTGCATTGGTAGTGTTTAGAATACAAATCCCTCATGTTTGAATGGCAGATTGTTCGACAGCTATGTTGACAACCGAACCCAGAGAAACTTCAGAATCTTCACAGAAGCGTATACTAAGGTAATAAAAGTGACGCTTTGGCAGTTAAGTTTGGTATATACTTAGTGTAATCTACCATCCACGGACGGTGAAGTGATGCGTTAACCGTTCAATTCATAGTTCAGTTCGGCAAAGTGGCGCTTTTTATCTTCGAATAGAGTATAGTGAGCTTGTACTTTCGGATGTGGTAGTCGAAAAAACAATTTATTGGCGTTTGGGTATTTTGATGTTAATAAATAATAATACAACCAATAGTAATTGATATTTCTATGAACTTTCATATAGATAGAAGATGACCCATTAATACAAACAAAGCTCAGGATTGACTTTTATGAAATGCTAACATAACATTTGTTAAGTTGTTCATACAGAAAATTAAATACTTAAGTAGATTTCTATAGGAGCAATACTTCTTTCAAGAGCTGAACTAAACTATATAGCATTTTTAATTTTGGGGTTAGTACCATTTTGCAATCTCCACCTGTCAAAAGTTACTTCGTGGTTATTTCGTTGTTAATTCTATTCAATAGAGAATCGAAAAATGATTACTGTAATTAAAAATGATAAGTAGAAATAGTTAAAAACAAAGTTGCAATAGGATAATAAGAGCATGGCATCTATAAAATTTTATTGAAATGTATTGAAGTTTGGAAAGAGAGGAAGTCCGGGGGAACAAAAATAAGAATTGAAGATTGTGAATTCGACAAGTAGGGGTACAATAGTGAGTGTGACAATAGTAGGGATGCGGTTAATATATATTATTTGCAAATTAGTTTCACGCAACTCTACACTAGAATTTAATTGAGATTTAAGCGTTTTGTAATAAGCTATTTGTTTAGGAGTTCTATCAGGAGAAACATACAACAGACAGCAAATGTGCTTAAGTTCTTAAATTTCCGTAACACTGTAATAATATCATCAGGTGAGGGTAGACGTACTTTTATAGGTAATTTTGATTTGATGAAATGAATTTTTCTAATCTAATAGATCTAACGCTAGTGTGATCCCGTAAACTATTCTGAATAGTGGCGGGATCACGTTTGATTCTTTTTGTTATTAGCTTCCTCATATGCCAGCATAAATGATAAAGTTATAAGCTCGTTTATTTCTCCCAAGCATTTAATTCACTATCTCCTCAGTAGTGAGTGCATATGATTTGGGGAGTTTAGAAACAACTGTCGATTATTATATTAAAAGAGAATCTAAAAATAATAACTAGCCCGCTCCACCATTCAGTGGTGATAGATTTATTATGGTAAAAACACATTTCTTTCGCAGTTACATTTTGTATGAGTTCGGAATTCTCAGAATTCTAGCAGGCCAACGCAGGCGGTAAAGCACTTGTAAATATAAATTTAGGGTAGGGATAACTAACCTTGTTTAAACCTTGTGCCTTAACCTCACATTTATCGACAACTATATAACCATGACATAGACTTTGATATTGTTAGAGTTCTATTTAATGAAAAACATGATATAAAGCGCTCTTTCTTGGAAACACTGGCTATTAATATTATTAAACCAAATCTCAACACCAAAATTGATTCAAATAAATTTAGTAATATCTATTCAGCCATTTTGCATTTTATTAAAATAAAAATACCTACATGACTTTCTCTGCTACCCTGAATATTTTGATTATTTATGTAAAATTATATTTAGTATCTATGACAGCATAAATGTTTGAATTTGATATAAAGAAACTGACATTATAGACATTTATGCTGTTAATCTAAATTTATTAACATTAGGAAATACTATGATGATATTCCTATAATATAATGCTGATTATCATTGCTACCATCATCATATAGTGTACCATATGCGACTGTGAGTATTGTATTGCCTCTTGTAATTATACCGGGTGTCCAACATAAGATGCAACGGTTCCTAGCCAATTTATTACTGCCTTTTTGAAAAAAATTTTCAAATAAATGTTGCCTCGAATCACATTCTACATATGCTAAATTAGTTTCAGTAATGGCGGACTCCCGGTTGTACCGGAAGTAACTACTAACTTTATTATTTTAAATGGAACACCCTGTATATTATTGCACTTTTGGATTCCTTGTTAAATTTAAATAACAATACGTTAGGGATACATTGGGGCTAAGTTGTACCGTTTTCGAATTACATGACGTTTTTCGAAAAAAATGACATTTGCAGTGTCTTCGGTGTTTGGAAATATCTCGGGAAATACGAAAGTTAGAAAGATGCGGTTTTCGGTTTTCGCTCAACTATGAAACAGCACACGTCTTTTATTTTAAAATTGTTGCGTTTAAATTACAGCGTTATTAAATAGGGATCTGTAATTTTCGAACTCTAAAATCATGGATAACTTGATTTTTTTAAATTGAACGGTGTAGCAATTTTTACATAAATGGATGTAAAATTTAATTTTCTTTCGATTTTATATGAGTATCATTGTGTCTATCTCCAACGGTTTTGGAGATATTCGCAATTTTTCAGTTTCTTACGATAGATACGTATTGCGAAGCGCCGCCGCCGGCCACCTTCCCCTCGCATTTCACCAGGCTTGGAACTGGCAGCAATAATACTGGGATGCTTAGAAAGTGGCCAACAGAACACAATAGGACCACTAGAAACAAACAAAATTGTCTAAAAGATACTTGAGATGTTTAAAGCGGCATCTTTAAAGTCAACGCAAGCTTGAAAACTAGGTATCTTGCCGTTATTAGTGTTCCAAGTGTCAGAACTGACATTCAGAGTACTGTTTGGTAACATAATAATTAAAGATGTCGCTTACTCGAGAAGAATTAGTAGATATGGTTTTTGTTCTCGGTGAATGTTACAGAAACGCTTTGTTAGCGTCAAGAGTTTACACACAGTATTATACCCATATATATATATATATTGGGTAGTTTTGTAAGTACTGGATCCGTAGCACGTACAAAACGGAACCTCAATAACTACGTACTTACGGATGAAAATCAGTTGCAAGCTGCGATTTCTTCTCATGGGGTTTCATTAAAAATAAGGTTTATGAGACGCCACCAACAAACCCTGATGATATGCGCCATCGTATTTTAAGAGCGTTAAGTCACACCAACAATACTCAGAAATGCTCAAAAGTGTTTGCAAGAGCGATTTCGACTATGTAGTGCCGAAAACGGACAGCATTTTGAACATTTAATATAATAGTGTTGTACAAATTCTCTGTACAATGACAACACTAGCGTTTAAAGTGTAGCCTGTTGCGAGCAAGACGCTCGAAGTGTACGTACGCCATACATTGGATAGAGTAATGTAGTTGTGCTGATTTATTGATATTCCAGTAATGTTATGTTTTCTTTTATCTTTGCTATGTTTGCTTGTTTCTAGTGGTCCTATTTTGTTCTGTTGACTACTTTCTAAGCATGCCAGTATTATTGCTGCCAGTCCCAAGCCTGGTGAAATGCGAGAAGGTGACCGGCGGCGGCGCTTCGCAATACGTATCTATCGTGAGAAACTGAAAAATTGCGAATATCTCCAAAACCGTTGGAGATAGACACAATGATACCCATATAAAATCGAAAGAAAATTAAATTTTACGTCCATTTATGTAAAAATTGCTATACCGTTCAATTCAAAAAATCAAGTTAGCCATGATTTTAGAGTTCGAAAATTACAGATCCCTATTTAATAACGCTGTAATTTAAACGCAACAATTTAAAATAAAAGACGTGTGCTGTTTCATGGTTAAGCGAAAACCGAAAACCGCATCTTTCTAACTTTCGTATTTTCCGAGATATTTCCAAACACCGAAGACACTGCAAATGTCATTTTTTTCGAAAAACGTCATGTAATTCGGAAACGGTACAACTTAGCCCCAATGCATCCCTAACGTATTGTTATTGAAATTTAACAATGAATCCAAAAGTGCAATAATATATAGGGTGTTCTATTTAAAATAATAAAGTTAGTATCTACTTCCGGTACAACCGGAAGTCCGCCATTTCTGCAACTAATTTTAACATGTGTAGAATATGATTCCAGACAACATTTATTTGAAACATTTTTTCGAAAAGACAATAATAAATCGGCTAGGGACCGTTCCATCTTAGACTGGACACCCGGTATATGTATTTTTGAATTTATATTATTAGGTCTGAAGAAGGAATAAATAAATTCCGAAACGTCACAAAGCAATAAAGATTTGTTGTTCTTACTAAATATAATTCAAAATTCTATTCATAATAGTAAAAATATATCACAATAGAACATACCATCAGTCAGTATACTGATATACTTCTTTCATATATATAGGTATATATACTCTACGTTTTGCGTTTCATCTAAGATCAAAACTGGCAAAAACAAACAAACACGAAGACCGCGGAAAAGGTATAAAATGAAATAAACAAAGGAAATACCAACACAAATATTAATCAGTATAAAAATGTAAGTACTAGCATACACAGAAGTAAAGAAAAAGTTGAGGAAAACGATAAGTTTTTAAGCGCTAACAAAAATTATGACAAAGTACTACAAAAAGCAAATGATACATTTACAGGTATGAAGGTAAGTTGCACATTATATCTCAATTACCATACACTAACCACAATTCAAATAAGTATAGCAATTAAGAGAAGGGATTATTAACAAAGATTAGTGGAAATAAGAATTAGATAGACAGATATCTAAAGTAGGCTTTAAAGCCTGAACACAAGGAATAATAAACAATAGAAAAATAAAAATAGTTGAATTATTAATTATATATTACTAATTATTATTAGTTACTTGCTTTTTACGCATGCAAGCTTTGAAATGTATTTAATTGCACACAAGGTATATTTTAAGCCTTAGAAATATATATGTATCGGTATATACTTTATTTTATAAATATTTCTATCTATCCATATAATACACAAGAGGAAAGTGAATGCCTAATAATTAACTGAGTTTTCTATTTTTTAAAATAGTCCGACATCAACTTATTAGAGAGAAGTATAGGAGTAGAAGTTGGCCGCGGTGACGACAAATATATTTAAATGTATGCAGCATTAATTCAGAACGCGGCGCTCACAGCTGACTGGGTCCTGTTTGTAAACACACGCTCGTACCTAGAGCTGCCGGTGCGATCATCCAGCACAATCAAACATGTTGCTCCTGTCGACGTTGTTTCTGCCGAAGTTCGTGGAAACGATGATGTTGGCGGCGGTGGCAGTGGTGGCGGCGCCGGTGGTACACCGACTCCTGTTATTGAAACATTTTAGGATTGTTTACCTGTTCACCAATTACATATTAACCGTGCTGTTACACGTTATGGTAGCTGAAATAACAATCCCGGTTGGTGTCTCTGTTTCTGAACATATTTATTCGCGTGTACACCAAAAATACTTGCAAAATAAACATATCGAAAATCGTTGGACCGATGATGTATCTATGACTAACACTGGGACTTTCCACAACATGGTTAATTTGCTAATGTGTAGCTATTTGGGAATAAAGCAGAATGGAATGGTTTTCAGCAGCAAAATATTAAAATATAAATATTTATATCTGAAACTTTATATTGTGACAATGACTGTTGTTATTATTTTTTATTAACACAGTTTACTTCTGTTTTAAATTATATATATTAATTGAAAAAGACAAATAAATTAGTCGGAACGTCTTAGAAGAAAAATTTAATTCCTTTATTTTATTAGCCTTATAACCAAAGAATATACTAAAATTTATTTACTAAATACTTTAAACTTAACCGTTAAATCCTTTTTTATGTGCTAATTGAAATCAATAACATCTTCCCTTTTTCAGCAACAGCATAACTATTTTTAAAAGTATACCTTAACTCATCAGTGCTACTAGGTGACTAATGTATGGAAATGTACGTGGAATTACGTGGAAGTACTCTTTAAATTCAAATAATATTACCCCAAAATAGAAAAATAAAGCTGCTTCTTGTTTCTGGAAGAGCAAAAAGCACATTTCAGCGACACTTCGGTCAAGTAAAAAATGTCTGTTTAACAAAGCTTGTCGTTAAAGCGATATCCCACATTGTTTTCGACGATATAAATAGATTCACCTCAAACTGACAACAGCTTAGAATAAAAACATTAAAGATTCTATAGAAAAATGCCACTAATAAAACATTTAAAGTTTAGTATAAATAATAGGTAAAATAACTAAAATTATAAGAATACACCTTGCTACCCACCCTTTCTAAACTTTATCTAGATTAGTATTTTTACGGTGAATGCAACGGGATTATTAATCGAAAGCATAGTTTATTTGCAAAAAGGTACCTCCAAGAACCAGTAACAATAATAATGTAAAGCGGTTATTGTAAAACTGCACCCAGTTTGGAAGCTTCTAGCGCAAGTGGAAGAGGCAGGAGTATTTGGTAGATAATGAAAAAAATAAAAAAAATCTAAATAGAGATAGAGTGTTAGTGTAGTTTTCTACAAATTCCAATGCGTCATTGCGAGATTGTTAATAACGTTTGGGAACATTTAGCAGAACCATTGACAGTATACTGAAAGAGTTTTGACTTATTCTAGTCACACCGTTCGACTTTTGGAGGTGAATGATTTCAATTGGCAGGTTGAATTTTGCGAATGGTTTTTAGTAACATGTCAAGCAGATTTTCACTTCACAACCAAAATTATATGGTACAACGAGGCAAAGTTGCTAAAAATGATTTATTCAATCGCCACAATAGTCATTCTTGAGTAGATAAAAAACGTCATGTAGTTTCTGAACAGGTATTTTAATATATATAGAATTTGACTGTCTCATTTATAATTAAAAATAATAGAATTGTATCACAGATTTATGACCATAATTTAAGAGAGAATGTTATGCAAATATTATACAAGAAGCTTACTGCCGGATTTAAAGACGTTGCCAAATAAACATGTGGAAAATCAAATTTAAAATAGTTTTAATTTAAATTATTAATCGTTGAATCATTATATCTAAATTTTTAGTTACCATGAAAGAAACTCAAATAACTCAGAAACTATTAGAAACAGATATAGGGTACGCTAATTATATCTTATAGAGAACAATTAGACAAATCGTATGTATTAATAATATACGGAAGATCAATCCCAAAAACCCCCAAACACAAATTTTTAGCATTCAACTAGTAACTAGTACTAGTATAGTTACCTATATTAGATCGCAAGTATGTTTTCAGAATAGAGGCTTTATAGTTGAAACCTTCTGTCGCTAATAGCGATAATTATTTACATTATAAATCAAATATTATAAGTACTCTTTTCTCCCTGGACTTACAATTTTACTAATGCTGTATAAATGAAACTCTTTGACAACTTGACGAATACAGCGAGTCCTAATTTTGTTTTTGCCTGTTTTGTTATTTTTACGTTGAAATATGTGAATATTTATAACACGCACCTTCCATTAGGGTTGTTGTTTCACAAATCTTGCGACTGCTAATATTGCTTGATCTATGTGTAGGTATTAGGAATATTACATAAAGTGAAATGCGTCAATTTAAAAAGTTATGTATCATTTATTAAATGCTGACTAATAGAAAATCTTTCTAACTGCTACTATCCAGGCAGTTTGTAACTAGTTTTTCGTTTTATTTGCTGTATTTATTTGTGCGAATACTTAACAAGATTGGGTGATAGCTACTAGTATACTGTTATTGCATTTTTACTGCACTTTATAATAATAAATAAATAAATAGTAGAATTCTCCTTTTCAAGAGAGGTGACAAGTATAACCTGTATAAGAACAACATGGTAATGATATGTATGGAATCAAATAAACTATAATAAAATATATATACAGGGTCTTGCAAAAGTGCGTCAAGCTTCCATAGCTCCATTACGAATTAAGTTAAGAATTTCATTCACATGCCGACATATTGTTTTATAGGATATATCTTAGGAAAATATGTTTATATATTATTGCACTTTTGGATTCCTTGCTAAATTTAAGTGGCACATTGTTAGACATACCTGGGTTCTAATTGTAAGTTGCATGGTTTCTGAATCACTCACATCTTTTTAAAAAACTACGACATTTAAAAAAAAAACGATGATATCTACAGCAAATTTAAAAATATATTCGCAAATGTGAGGTTTCAGTAGTTTTCAGTTTTTGCTTAAACATGAAAGAACATTTGTCTTTTGTTAGAAAACTGTTGCGTTTAAATTATAGGGTTCTCAAATAGGGATCTGTGATTTTCGAACTCTAAAATAATTGATAACTTGATATTTTTAGATAGAATGGCATACAAGTGAAATTTAATTCTCTTTTGATTTTATGCAGGTATTTATTGATCTTCAATGGTTTCAAAGACACTCCAGATTTTTCAGTTTTTCACGATAGAAACGTATTGCAAAGGGCCGGCCATCTTCCCGTCGCATTTCATTAGATTTGGGACTAGCAGCAATGTTATTGATATCTTTAGCAAACAAACAAAAAAATTAAATATGCGGCATGTTTAATATTAGAGCAGACTTGGAAAATACTATTAAATAAATTTCTTATATCAACAGATGTTCGAAAAGTCTTTCATCGAAGGATTTACCAACTTTCAGTTGAAAGGGTCCTTTCAGATTTCTGATCATGGCAGATGTAACGGAGGTGAACGCTACGACAATTCTTTGTCGCATGTTTTGCTCAGTATTTTTGTTAGGTCAAGCGACCTCGTAGGGTAATGAACTGATTACCCTCTTCCAATCCAGCGATTTTCATACTGATTATTTAACAGGACTCTTGTTGCGAAAAATGGGCCGAGGTTCCATATTTTGTGCCTGAATGTTTACAGGTAAATGTTGAATTCGACTCCTCATATACTCAAAATTCCAAATACATTTTGCCGTTAAGCTGACCATTAAAAAAATGGCCGACTAAATGTTCTGCAACAGTTCCTCCCCAAACATTTATTGACCGGCGTTGTTGACGACTTATTTACCAAACTATGCTTGGATGTTCGACAGAATAATGATTATGATTATGTCTATTAATGCTACACATGATGTTCCATTTAAAATAACACAGTTTATATCTACTTCCGGAAGCCCAAAATAATTTCCTGAGATACACTCTATAAAACAGTGTAAATCTGTATATGAATTAAATTCCTAACTTAATTCGTAAAGGAGTTATGGAAGCCAGAACCACTATTGCAGGACCCTGTATATTATTATGGTGAATTGCATAACGGATCGAATGTACATGCAATTCCCATAATAATAAAATTCAAAACCAAAGTTAAACATATGAGCTCACAACATTCGTAAATACGAGTACATCATTTATTTCCGTTTGCTGAAGATACTATGAATAAAATCCTTAGTCTGTAAAGATTTCGACTATTCTTCTGTGCTGAACGCTTGCTGGTAATGGAACCTAGCAAATTAATTCAGTTTATTATAGCAGAGGGATTAATCAATGTACATATCTAATGTTATGTTGTTGGCATAGATGAATTAATTGAGCAAATAGTTGAAGATGACACTTAAATTACAATGGATATACGACCCGCCGTCTTCGCGAAAATAGAAATAGAGGAAATGCTTATCGGAAAGCATCTCGGGAGCTCCATAAAAGTTTATTTACGTTTCAATTTTCGTGAAAATATCACGGACCATTACTCTCAGTTCTTCACAACGCATACACACATCCACACATATAGGAGACCTCAGCGCTGACATAAAATACTCGTAAAAAGATTGGCGGATCTTAGAATCGAAGATGAAATACGGCGCCACGGACATCCGGCTTTTACAAATGGACCGGAAGACCTTATGACGCGAGGAAGGATACTTAAATACATGAATGATAATGATACTTTAGAAATATTTCATGAGATCTGTACTTTATCTATATACACCTGCAGTATTTGAAATAAATTTTCAGTTTTTGGGTTATTGAATCGA
Organism: Cetonia aurata; assembly: GCA_949128085.1. Taxonomy (NCBI): domain Eukaryota; kingdom Metazoa; phylum Arthropoda; class Insecta; order Coleoptera; family Scarabaeidae; genus Cetonia; species Cetonia aurata. The sequence goes on from OX421884.1 coordinate 36,150,995, forward strand.
TACAATAAAAGTAAAAGAAACGAAGTTTAGTAAAAAGAAATTAACGAAGTAAACATTCAAAGGAGTGCTCTATAATAAAGTTACAGTAAATTACTTAAAACAGGTATTAAGTTTACGCTAAAAATTGCAGGTAAAATAATAAAAATGAAAGTTCAGGACTAAATTGTATGTCAGTAAGAATAAAAAGATATTGAAAAGATCTCTGGATTTTACGCATTTTGTTTAAACTTATAAACTTTTTATCTTTTATTACTGTGTAACTAAGTTTATTAAAATTTATAATTTTTGATGTGGAAATAAAGTAATAAAGATTTGGCATTCGAATGCTTCCACTGATTTAGCTCTCAAAGGTATCTTGCTATTTAAATATAAGTTCAGGCCTAAGAAAAGAAGAACTCATTGGTCGTTCCCATGAAACCATAATTTCTCTTTCACAAAACATAAGAAATTTTCAATACATCACGGTGGTCAAAATCAGAAATCTTTTAAGACTTCAATGCGTCTTAGACTAAAAATCAAACGGCGTCCCTAACTTATCTTACTAACTACCTTGTCCTTCCCAATAAAAATGTTTGATTAAAAAAAGGTTTCCAAGGTGACAAATTACATGTTACTGCCATCTAGTAGGCAGGGTTTTTAGATTGGATTCAAGATTGCAAGAATCAGAGGCTTAAGGGTTTAGCAATAACAGGAGCAATGAGGACTACTTCTACAGCGACAATGGAATGCCTCCTAGACCTCCCTCTTCTCCGTCTAGTGATAATGGGGGAACAAGGGTGGGACATATCAGAATGTAAGAAATGCCAAGTGGCAGGGTTGGGACACAAGAATATTGTCTATCATGTGGTAGGCAAACTTCCGGGGCTGAGATCTGAGATCATTTGGAACCAGTGCAACTACGGAGCCAGGCTTGGTGAACTGGTCTGGTTTACAGACGGATTAAAAGCCGAGAATAGGATTGCAGTTGGAATTTACAGTGAGGTGAGAAATATAATGATCATAAATGCACTAGGACAATATGTCAGTGTCTTTCAAGCACTCGGGCATACGCAATATTGCTTTGTACAACAAAAACCAATCAGAGGGCTTATAAAAATAAACGGATCTATATTGCAACAGTCAACCAGATGGTAAGGAGGATATTATTTAGCGAACTCTAGGATACAATCAAGACTGGTTTGGGAATGCATTCGAAAACTGAATAGTCTGGCAGATCGCAATAAATTTATTTTACTGTAGGGGCTCAGACTTTTGGTAATCGAAGGAAACGAAAAAGCCGAAGAGTTGGCAGCCTATTCTAGATTTCATTTATATGCCCAGAACCTGTTCTAGTATGCGTGCGGGTAAGGAATTGGATCAAAGAGAAAGAGAGGCAACACAGGAACTATACAACCAGGCAAACTCATGGAAAGACGTTTATCAAAGGACCATCAAAAAAGAAGAATAAAGAAATACTAAAGTTTAGTAGAAGCCCTCTTATAGTAGCAGGTTTCCCAAGAGGATATTGTTCCAGGATGCGCCATACAGACTAGGTAATAAAATGACAGAAACCGCCTCTGTGAATCTGACGTTCTAAACGTAAATTTTGACAAGCCAAACCAGAGGATTATTTTGATCGATTAGCCAGAGACCTGTACAATATTGTTTTTGCAATAAAGAAGCAAAACTGTCACACGGTATTTCTATCATTTGACCTTTGCATATCCTCAAGAAGAAATATTTTAGGCTAAAAGCCAGCGGTTTCTACGTGCTAATTGAACGTAGATAATGCATCTGTTGACATTTTACATTATTCAATTACTGGAGCAATTGAACAGTGAGTTCCAAGTTATCTGTGATCAGATATGTACCATGTTAAAACAAAAGCTTTCCTATGCTTTCTAATAACCGATATAATTTTCAGATACTTGTACAGAGAGGCTACACAATACTTAAGATTATCCAGATGAGTCGGTTATTGAATCTCATGTGGGCAACCATTAAATATATCTGGGAGTCATAGTTACAGACATATTAGACTCTATTGGAACTACCATTTAGCCAAAAGTAGAGAGTGCTCTTAGGAAATTATTGTATGCGGAAGGCAAAACTGATATGTTAGCTATTCTATTGCAACAAACACTGTTGGAAATAGGTCAAGTTAAGCTTAGGAATCAATAAACGCTTACATGTTTCGGGATCACAAATTCAATATGCACTCGGCTAAACACTATGTACTACTGGAAACTGCTTTCCTCCATCTACAAGTTAGGAAAGCTGATATTGTTAGTGTTTTCGAGAACACCAGCGCTAGTTGAATTTAGACTTAAGGGTGACTTAGGGCTGTTTGATCTCAGAAGATTCCGACTTGACAGCGCTTTCTGCCAATATCAACAGGCATCATACGAATCCAAAACCGAAAAATAAAGGGCACCAGCTTGGATAACCAAATGATCACTCACTATATATAACTAATAGCTCTAAACCTGCGTTAGGTTGGAAGTTGCTAATCTTTGGTTAAGGAAAGTTAACATTTCTAAACATAAGTTCATTTTGTTTTTGTTTGCCTTGTGAGCAAAAGCTATGTCTTGCAGATAAAATTTCAATTTTTTCTGTTCAGAAATATTCAGCCTATACATGCACTATATTAAAGTTTTGCAAGTTGAGGGTTTTCTATACTTACAATTAGATAAATTTAAATTACATACATATGTATATAGGTAAGGGTTTATTATTGGTTACTACATGCGTAATATAACTAGCATAAATATAGCATCTCAATATCTAATACACTATGATAAGTCAACTTCATTGAGGAAATAAGTGTTAACGTTTTTAGAAAATTGTAAATATGTATCTCAAAAACATTCAAAAAATCTCAGCAAAAGAAATGTAAACTATATAAGCAAGATCTTTTGAATCCAAAGTAATTCTACTATGCATCGATCATAGGTCTAAATTTTAGAGACTAAAAAGTTTTAATACATTCCAAGAATATAAATGAATTTCTTCCCACCAAAATTTACAAGTGCACAGTTTAAAATAATAGAAAAGTATACGTTTTGTATTTGGCTGACAAAAATAAAACTAAATTGTGACCATCTTTTTTTTTCATATTTATTGAAGTATGGGCATTCTCGATTTTAGTTATCTTAGTTTTACTCTAATAAAAATATTGAATATAAGTAAATAGCTTATATTACTAAAGGTAGATAAGATAGCAGTACTTGTATTGTATTTAGGTTCACAGTTTTCTTGGGGTAGTTGTCCGCGCTTACTGTAACTAGAACTTTATTTTGCGTGCGTATCATTTATGATTTCGTACAATATTCGACCGACACGTTGGTATTGCATGCGTGTAAAAGGCGTCCCAGAGAAAGTGAAAACGAAGGCAGGACTATAGTTGGGTTAGGTTAGGTTAGGTCCAGCGGTATGCTCATGTAAAATGCATAAGATGGTGGCAGAGTATACGCTGCCTGCATGAGAATTATGGCTAAACAAACAGTGGTCTGTAGTCGAGTTTACTCTCACAGCTGATGAAATTATGCAGACTTTTGCTACTACTGCGCTACTTTATTATATATAGATATGCCAAATACTCGCATATAGGGTGATATAGAGCTCTAGTGGAGTAATCTGCACTAGGCAATAGGCAATTAATCAAAGTGTAGACAACTCGTAAATAGATAAACATGCATATTTATTGATAATAAAAGTGCAGTACTTATGATGACTACAGAAGATGAAGAATACTAATTTTCGTTGATTTTATCCAACGCATGATTTATTCTTTTAAATTATTGAATACATACAAAAATTATTTTTATTTTTTGAAGAATTATGAGCCAGGGTTTTTGTAATGAACATGTTTATTTATTTTGTAGAAATAATTAAGACGATTTTAGTATATCTGTTGAAGTTACAAGTTAACATGTCATCTCAAGCCTAATCCCAATTATGAAATGTATTATTTAAACATAAAGATGGATATAGGTACATCAATACGAGATTGACTGAAAGTTATGTGTAATATGTAAAAAAAATGAAGGAAAGCCTAAAATATAATATGCGTTTATTTTAGTTTAGTTTAGTTTTGATTCCTTAGTTATAATCCATTTAATGGTGCGGGTGCAGACGGAAATGTTGGGACAAGATGCCATTTTTCAATTTGAAGCTTATTCCTCGAAAATGATTAGTTGCTCAAACAATGTGCAGTATACCGGGTGATCCACAAATTCCGGGGCGGTCAAATATCTCGAGAAGAACACATCGAATCGAAAACCAAAAAAAAAGCATGTAACTAATCATTTTCAAAACTCTTTCCAACGACACCAAAGACGACCTTCGACTTCACCCCCAGGCGAGATCGGGTGGCAGCTTTGAAATCCTAAATGGGAACCCCCATTTTTTATTGCAGATGCGGATTGTACGTGTCAAAATACGAAAGTTTTGTCTGAAATATTTGCGTCTGTTCTTAATAGGTGGTGCTGAAATTCGTAAGAAATAATTTTTGTAAATTTTGGGGCATTTATGCAATATTTCATATTTCGACCATCACATCCGAAAATACAATCTTACTACACTCATTCGAAGATAGAAAGCGCCACTTTATTTCGTTATTTTTTACAGTCGTTATTATTTAATAGTCGTTAAAATTTATCTAAATGGCAACACTACTGGAACGAGAAAGAATATCTCTTTTAATGATGTTTGACTGGGGTGAAAGCAGAAGGACGTCATAAAAAAGATGTAAAGAAAGAAACGGTGAACAGTTCGAGCATTTATTATAATACACAAAATTATTACGCGTGGAATTAAATTTTAATTTCAAATTTTCATTTTTATTTGGGGGTAGATTTTAACTTGGAATTGTTATTTTGGTTTGAAATATTCATTGTGATTTTCGACATTGTTTTAAAATTGCTTAAAACACCGTGTTTTAATCAAGGACCCCTGAGTTGCGTTAAAATATAATCATTGAATTCTTGAAAAATCATCTTTACGGAATAACCTACGGAATAACTTCGGGTACCATTAGGTATGTTCGGATACGATCGAGTACCTTCGGAATGGTTTCAGGCACCATTGAAAGCCTGAACACATAGTTTAGTTAGTTTTTCTAACCGAGATTTTGGCAAAAACTATTTCTCTCGAATTTCCAATTTGAGCGCCATCCATCAAGAGTCGAAAAAGATGTTGTAAACAAAATTTTCGTATTTTAATACGTGGACTTTTGATCTGGAATAAAAAATTGAGGTTTACATTTAAGACTTCAAAGTGTGTTACACCGGGTGTCTCACAATTTTTGAGACACCCGATGCAATGAGTTTTTTTTTTTTTTTGTAGAAAGAGAATCTGTTCCAATGTTTGATAACTTATTTATATAATGATAGTATAAATAAGTAATTGATTGTCATATAGGCTAGTTAGGAGACTAACTTTACTAACAATAAGCGGTCTTGCAAGAGCAATACACGATATATGGAGAAAATTTTGAGAGATCACACATTTAAGATGCAAAGATTGGCTTAATCGATGCAAGAAGAAAATCATAAAACCGTCAGTCTTTAGTACAAGTATTCAGCAATGGATCTTTTTCCTGTACAAGTGCTTTTATTAATTAACATAGTATCAAAATATGTGAGCATTAAATGCCGATAAAACAACACAAATTTTTGGTAATTGTATGGGCCATAACTATTTGTTATCACTTGATAGTGAGGTCCACCTGCCGCTGAGGCTAAATGGAACGGAAATAGTCATGTGTATTATGTTAAAAAGAAACTACCACTGCTAAAAAAAGTCTCCTATCAATTCATGAACGATGGTGCTCCTGCATGTTTTAATTTAATCACTTATTTTGTCTTTTGTGTAATACCAGGTAACACTTAGGAACATCAACTAGATAATCTCAACCATAAAATATGTCGACTACAAAATTAAACTGCGGAAATGCTGCATTTATAGCGGTATTGCTTACAAATATAGCTTAAGAACACCTTCCGAGTCTGAGGAAATATCTGAGACGGATTTCTATGTTATAATATAATTATGCATATTGTAACTAATTATTCTGAAAACATAATATATTGCTACGAAATTTGTAGATAATTATACTTATAATACTTTCACATATATTATTTTCAGTCGACCTCGGTACGTGGTGAGGTCATGTCACACCACTGTGCCTCCGATTATTATCTTTATATATATACCTGATATACACTTAAATATCTTTACTGTGACTGTACTAGTTATTCGTTCGTGATGTTCTTATACTATAGTGAATAAAAAAGACGTTATTGCTGTAAAATTTATTTATTTCGAGCTACATAAATGTGATGAACAAAGAAATGAATCTTCTAAAGATTCCCTCAGGGTAAGTAAGTTCTTTACTATCTTAGTTATACAAAAATAAGATTTCTAGAATCTTAATCCAAACTAAAAACTCATATTTCTCGTTTTAATATCATAAATAGTATTCAAATCTCCCGCTAAATTCCCGTCATAAAGCCAAGTATTATCAAATCAATGCCAACTGAAACTGCTCGTGAAATTAACCCACAAAATCAAACAACAACCTCACATACCAAAATTTACTAGATTCACTGTTATCATACGACAATATAACCTAATATTCCCTTTACGCTTTTGACGCCAGTTATAGATTCAAAAGATGATAAAATCGCTTACTTCAAGTACGAAAACTGCTTTATTATAATCCAAATATTAATTCCAACTCCACAACAATGATTTCAGCTTCCAAATGGTGTTCCAACGATCTCACAGCAAATAGGTTCGAACAAAACTCTTCAATCGGCCACAAATTAGATGAACGCCACTCCAAATCTCGCGAATCACTGGATTTCCATCATCTTGGCACTACACACGTAATACTCTCATTCTTGTAAGTAAATTTTAAAAGTTATGGACTTCATATTGTGATAGAAATTTAAAAATTCTAGATAGTTATTCGAAAAGCAACTACACTCAGGAAAAACCGACAAAGAAGTCCCTCACATTTGTTCTCAACAACTTGATATCTCCTAGGCAAAAAGGACCCCAGGAACGATGATAGGTATCGCTTTCAACGATACGATAGCATAAGAAACCCACGTCGAACATTCATCGAAGGAACACAAATGCACAAAAAATCCATGGTTACCTCCCTTTTTGAATTAGATACGAAATAAGTAAGTTTTTAGTTTAAATCTTAACATACTTTGACAAAATAAATACACAGATTAAAATACATTTACATAAATAATTTTATAGTTTATATTTGATTCTGTAGGTTCTGTGGCATGATATATCATAGCAATATGTATGTATGTGGAAGTGACAATGGCCAGTAAGTTATCCTTTTTTAAGTAATAAAACTAGCATGCCCAGGGAATACCCAGATATAACATGGACAATAGATCATCGGAATATGTTAGACACCTGTGCGTTAAGCAAACGCCGTTTCATCCTTATTGTTTTAGATTATAAAAGTACAAAAGACAACGACAATAAAAAAAAAAGAGTGGAGAATATACGTTTCCACAATAACCATTATCTGCCGATGTAAACAGATCCATAAAAGTCTTGGGTTTCTGTTAGTTAAACGGAGACCTATAATCGTGTAGAATGATTGCACCGCTAAGCAGTGATTGGCAGAGTAATGACGGTCGCTCAACAAAGCCTGTCAGCAGACAACGGGGTAAGCTATGCGTAGAGAACGCTGGAACAATTGATTAACTGTTTCCGGGACAGCAACGCATTCATCACTGCCCATCGCGGTGTGCCTTGTGCGGCCTAACATTGAACAACGTTACAATACGAGAGTTCTGCTCGTCCTCTCTGTATTTTGCCGATTATGGTCAATTATTTGGGATGCTTGTGTCAGGTGCTACATTCGTAACTGTTATTCTATAGTTTAGGCTGGGGGCCATAAGAATGTTAGTACTTTTATTATAGAGCTCTTAAGATATTACTTTGTTAATTATCGTAATGTGGCCTCTTTATTATAGAAAAGTAATTGTCCGAAACTAGTACTTCACCTATATTTATTTATACTATATTTGTAGTACCTACAAGTAAAAAAAAAAACTAGTGTTATCTAGTATGAAAATTTTAAGAAAACATTTAGGTAATTTAATATAATCTGCTTGATATTAATTCACTATTATCAACAATAAGTATTTACTGTAGATATCTATCGATAATAAAAATACATTGTTCTTATCATCATAGGTCATTATGGTATATAACGTGCGATCATGATTATTGATTGTCTTGATCTTTCACTACTTTCCGCGAATTTGATATCAATATTTGTTTCCTTCTGTCAATGTGAAGCAAGTTTTGAAAACTGTCATAATTACTTAACGTGCGCGTGAAAAAACTAGCTATAAGTTTAATCTCTAACAATATAAGCGGCATGTTGCTAAAAATTGTCATAATATTATTAGGGCGGTAATGACAATCAATAATGATCGTAGTAGGCACGATGCACACGTTACTTGCAACATTTCAAGTAGCTAACATCGGTAGCAGAGTAGTAATTTTGACGCATCAAGAAATCGAGTTGCATTATGCCTTGAAAGATTTGATTGTAAATGTTTAAGAGGAAAACACATTCTCTTTTCAACAGGTAACATGACTGAATTTCGAAAAATTTGAGGAACTGCATGAAACACATTTATAGCAGATGCAGCAGAAGACAAAGGAGACAATTTGGGAGACATTACATGTGTTCCTGAAGAAGGAGGTGGTGTTATTGATGTAGATTACAAAATGCTTCCATTTAGACCGTCTGAGTATGTTGAAGTTCAGAAGAGGATTAACGAGGATATAAAGAATATCAGTGGGTACTGTGAGAGTTATCAGATTTCTATCAACCCTGCGAAGCCACAAGCTGGCACAAGTCTGGCTGACACAAGCCATACTATTTGGCCCGAAAAGTGCGCGTATGCAAGTCCATTCTTCGTTGCATGTATCTGTAAAGGCAACGAGAATAATGCCGTCAATGTATGTGTAGAGACTGGGCCTGCACGTGTACTTATTGCTGTGATTCCATCATAACACCTCTCATTTGATCCCAAGAGCTATAGTCACCTAATCCATTTATATGAATAGGCAATTATTAGCAACTTATGTTATGCAGTAACCTCGTGTTGTACCATTTCGCCTACGTGCATGTGGTGTACGGTCCTTGTGTAACTAGTTTAGAGGTGGTAAGAATGCAGGGAGTGCAAAATAGTTGTGTCAAATTGACCTTTGGCATTCGTGGTGGGCGGGGAGTCACAAAAAGAACTGAAGGATGTTCGAGCATTCAATATGAATAACATGCGTTTGCTTCATAGCTCTATGTTCTATATAACTATATTAAAATATTAAAACTCTGCATACTTATATAATAAAGTGAGATATAGACCTGAACAGCGCAACTTAAATTAGAAGTATGTAAACGGAGTTATAGCTATATTATTGCATCTATTGTTAGTGACATTGTATTACCTACCAGGAATATTTACCACTCAGCTAAAACGCTCCGGAAGCTTTTAATGAAAACACTTGGCTGACTTCTTTCTCCAGCTTCACTTTCAATTTACCGAAACTGACGTTACCATACACCATCAGCGACTAGCTTTCTGTTGCATTCATTGCATTTTCACTCTGTACTGGGCATATGCTTATATATTAGTACAAACGTTTATTATATTATACTATTGTTTATGTTTACTATTGTTTGTTTTTTTTGTACTAATTTGACTTCTTAAAGCTAATGGTTAAATGAGAACTAGGCAATTTAAAGTGTAAACAGCTGATGATCATTGGTTTCAGGTTAACAGCAAAGGAAGAAACAGCCCTGAAGATGTTCTATGCAAGTGTGGACGAAACGTTGACAAGAAGAAGTTCTAGTGCGCGGTTATAGTCCGGAAACCAAAGTTTAAACACAAATGTGATTATAACAACACAAAAATGTTAACTAAAGAACATAATTATAATTCTAGATACGTCTTAGGAATGTTTTTTATCAAAAAAGAAAAAAATAGCTTTAATGACAAAACTGATATAGCAAATCTTTTCAAAATTTACTATTCTTTAATTGTTTAATTCACTAATCATTTAATTTCCTTCTAAATCATTAAAAATGTTTTCTAAATCCACCTTTCGGTTTATAATAACTACAAACAAATTTTTGATCAAGTTCTCTATTAATTGTCACCCTTGTTGACAATTTCGTCGTTGACAATCAGGTATATTGCTTAACATTGAACTATTTTTATTATAAAATGGTGTACCTAATTATAAATATATTTGTTACAGATTTTCACGCATGAAAACTAACTATCGAAAAGTCTGATTTTCTATAAATAAACTCGGAAACATTAAAAAAGCCTGTAATTTCCACCAGACATTGAAGTTATTATTTGAAATAAGTAGTATGGTCTGAAAGTAACAGTTTCATTTTGTCCTTGCCTATATAGAAAGAACCACTGTTTTATTCCCTTTGTCAGCCTTCATAACCATCACGTCATCAAATTGTGCACAAAATCCTTTCACCTTTCTGAAATATAATTTATTTTAATAATGGTTATTAATATAACTAGTTTTAGTTTTGCATAAATAATTATTAACCCTTAAACGACAACATGGGGTCATATACGACCCAGCATCATATAAATAATGCTTGTTGCAAAAATAGTATGTTATCGTCTGAGGGTTAATAACATTGCTACATCTACTCTTGGGTAATTCTTTGTCAGTGTTTTCATCTTTGTTATCAATATTGTATCCAACATAACAAATAGTTAAAGATTTGTACCAATGGAATTTTAAATATATCGTACAATTTGGAAAGTAAAATTTCGGACCTTTAGCTGCAATATTGCTTATACAGCTTGGAAGGGTAATACCCGTAGTATTAACACTATAATCTATACTGTAATGTGACAATTGATAATCCAAATTTGTACCAAAAGAAAGTTCTGCAAATTTTTGTGTATACCTTTTTTAACACTATATACTCAACCTTAGTAAAAATATTTTTGTTAAAGTTGGGCTTAATATCACTCGACTGAAAGTTTCCGTTTTAATTATATTCTCAGTCAATCATCAAGCGGTCTTAATTAATGTAGGCTTTCTAATTCAATTTGAATATGTTAGTGATACTGTGTATATTGTTATTAATCTTTTTATTGACATCCAAATTTCAAAAAGTTCTTTTTTGTCTTAGTAAGCATTCAAAATAATAAAAGGAGAAACAAGAATTTATAATAAGCGTATTTTCAGGTTTTACTTCTAATACTTCTATTGGTAGGTAATAAATTCATTGAATTTCAATTAAGTTCTGTTCGAAATATTTACAGAATCAGTTCTGGAGTTGTAAACATATAGTATCCAAATGAATACACAAAAGGAAAATTTACGGAGATTTGTGGATGCCACCAACACAATTGCGAACAGAATTACGGTCGTAATAAAATTTTGATATAGGAAAGAGGTGGATTGTAACATTTTTACGGTTGTGACGGTCAAACACTTTCACTAAAATTGTCGCATCATTCATCATGCGTTCTGTACCTACAATTTCCTCGTGGCACTACCAACGCTGGCTGGCACACGCCGTCTCGTTGTTCGTGTCGACCGCGGTCCGGTCTTGTCATGCAGGCCGCGTAGTAAACCGTCGCGCCGCCGCCGCCGCCATGCTGATTTGCATGCGACGCCATGCCAGGCGAGCGCGGGGGCGGATGGATACGGCCGCCCTTCACCCCCTCTGTCGTACGGCAACTCTCGCCCCTCATACACCGACACACAGGGAAAGTAATCGATATGTTATAGTCCGCGAGGAATCAAGTTTTGTCTAGAGCATTAGAATGTCGCCGTACCGACGGAACGAATTTTAATAAATGTTACGTTACATTTTGAACTACCTTTGCACCTATAAATCGAATAAATTTGCTATTTTCCATAGGTTCATAAATCCAATATTACGTATCCAGTACATTGTATCTACAGGGTGGCACGTTAGTGTGGGGAAGCTCGATATATCCAACATCATAAAAGTTATCAAAACAAATTATTAAGCTTCATATTTTAAAATTAGGTATACATATACACGGTGTTTTATAACGCCGTGCCATACCTAACTTATATTTTTTTAAATGGATTGTATACTTTCTTGCGTATTTAAAATTTGCTTACTTTTGTGGACCTCCTAGGGTTTGCCAGATCTATTCCGAGTCTTTAAAAAGTTATGACCATTTTTACATCTAAATTAAGGTTAGTTCCGGTAAAAAAAAATGTACGACTTTTTCTTTTTTCGCTGTTTCGAGAATTTAACAAACAAAATTCTTGTTTACAAGGTGAGTCAAACCTCGCATTCTTAATTTTCTCATTAAACTTAAATGGAACACCCTATGCTTTTTTATGATGTTTAAATACCTAACTCTTTGGCTTTAGTAGATTGCGTTATTACCGCATAAACCGATGTTAAATCATTGCTTTGCTATATTTAAACTTAAATTTCATCAATCCCCATATTACACAAACTCATAGCCAAAGTAGGTGGTCTTTGAATATTTGGGGTGGTATAGTTGGAAGGTCGATCCCTAGAATTGACCAGAATTGATTTTTTCTGTGGGGCTGCATAAAATACAGTGTGAATAAATGAAAGAGACGATAAATATCTATCGAAACATCATAAAAAATGTTTCAGTTAACTTTAATGAGAAAATTAAGGACCGCATCTCACTTTATATACCTACGAGAATATTTTCTTTTTGTTAAATTCTCGAAAACAGAAGACGTAGCCAAACCACGGAGTGGTGCGAAAAAAGTCGCATAATTTTCTCTTACCGGAACTAACCCTCTTAAGACACTTTAATTTAGATGTAAAAATGGTCATAACTTTTTAAACACTCGGAAGAGATCTGGCAAACCTTATACGAGAATTCTCGCAAAACTAAGCAAAATTTTAAATACATATGGAATAGTATTCCATTTAAAAACATATAAGTTAGGTCTGGTATAGCGTTATAAAACAGCTTCTATATGTGTACCTAATTTTAAAATATGAAGCTTAATTGTGTACGTAATAAAAGCAAATGTATTATAATTATCGCAAAACAAGTATCTACCTATTCAAAATATAAATAATTCTGACGGTAATATCTCTTCTGTTATAGGTATATCTATAGATATATAGATATAAAACTATAGTTTTTGTGCAATTACGTTTCCCATCGATATTAATGCTAAAGAGTTCAGTTGAGAATTTTCCTTAAAATATTAATTTACTGAAACTTCTTTCAGCAGCGAGTGTGTTCGTATTCTCAGCAAAGTTCTCAGATACCCATACTTTTTGAACCCACATTTTCCAAATTATTTTTTTCTATAAATTGTACATCTTCGAATGATAATCTAGGACTTTCTGGAATGATATTTATTACATCAAAGAATTCATGTTCGTTTATATTAAAACTATTCCGAGTCACTAAGAACCCTTTGTATCAATTTTGACATCAATTTTTAGACGATTGGTCAGTACTTTCCAAGTTATCGTGCACAAAAGAGGAACCCCCGAAAAAGCACAGTCTGAAGCGTTCGAAACCCTTCAACGAATGACAAGCACAAGGCGTGGAATGCTTTGGAATTTCAGCGCACCATACGTAAACCACGCTTTTACTTTTAAATAAATTAAGACTATACAATCTATAATAATTTATATTCAATAAATATGACTTTCCCTAGTACATTCATATTTAGCGGCACAATTTAAACTCCGGTTACTTGTGACGTCGATATATCATTCTTACAATTAATTCAATGGTAGTAATCGAGTAATTTTGGCTTACGTTGTATAAGCATTACAAAGTTAGTGAAATAAGCAGCAGGGCCATATTTACAACAATTTCTGTAGTATAATATATTTATCTAACTACACCAGTTTAACGCAGTTTTCCAACTACATGCATAGCTATAAAATAATAAACATTTTTAATTGCTGCTATTAAACATTCACTGCATTACGCTGTACAAATATTTGTTATATCCAGTATTATATAGGGTGGGGCGTCGATTTATATACGAAAAGCGCATGTAATATTTTAAAAATATTTTTGTTAGGGATTATACAGGGTTTTCCACGGTAGCCGTTCGTTAGAAGTTTCCGAGGTTAGAAAAAACCTGGAACTCTGAATTTTTGGAATCCGGGGCTATTCAAGATTCTCTTCCATTTTAAAATATTTTCAGGGTCTTACCACTTCCGGTTATACCGGAAGTCGCCATAAACTTTCTTATTTTAAATGGAACACCCCGTATATTATTTCATTTTTAAATTCCTGAGAAAGTTTTATGATGAGTTCTAATAGGTTTCCCTATACCTAGGTTCAACTGCTACTTAGATATCTTGATTTTTTTGAAAATTTTGAAAGATGTAGCGTTATTTGCAACACAGTATCTCTTGCCCATTTGGTAATAAACACTTCTAGGGTAGATGGAAGCACAAGAATGACACTTTCGAAATCCACATTGACAATTGATTTGTCGCATACAGGGTGTCCAAAACTGCATGACCAATTATAAAATCTTCAAAGTTGAAAAAGTTCTTTTTTCAAATGGAACACTCTGTATATTATTGGATGATCAGATGCAGAATTTAATTCTGCATCGATTCGCTATACCTATTTACAACGGTTTTCTTGTTATTCCATATTTTTTACTAAAATCTAATAAAACTACAAAATCGTATCCAGTAAACATTGAATGTAAGAGGAATTAGAACAAGTGACTTGACAGTTGTTGATATTATGTCAAAGTAGTACAATTATATTTTGCTAATTCTATGAAATACAGTTAATAATGGAGAATATTGAAGAATATCCGAATAATGATCTGCTAACTTTGTTTTATACGCACGGTGAATGTGAACGAATTGTCAGACGCACATGTAGATTATTTAACGAGCGATATCCGGACTTACCAGCAATGACTCCTGGAAAATTTGCAAGAATTACAGCTCGGTTTTTGGAAACTGGGAGTGTAAAGGCAACTCGTAATCACCGAAAGCCAGTAATAGATAATGAAGCTAACGAGGTGAATGTTTTGGCTTATTTTCAAGCTTATCCACGGAGTTCAATTCCAGCAGCAGCGCTGGAATTGGGCTTATCAAGAACTTCAATTCATAGGATATTTAAAAACACACAAAATGCATCCTTTTTATGAAATAACTGTACAAGGGTTACGCCTTGGTGATGAGGCAAGACGCGTCGCCTTTTGCGAGTTCATGTGCACAAAAATGACAGAAGATCCAAGATTTCTTTATAAGATTATCTGGACTGACGAATCAAAATTCAGCAGGCAAGGAATTATAAATCGTCAAAATATTCACGACTGGGCACAAGATAATCCACACGTCTTAAGGGAGAATAATCACCAGGACCGGTTTAGCTTTAATGTTTTTTGTCTGGTTATGGACAATAGCGTAGCATATCAAGTCTACGATGAAAGTTTAAATGGGGCTAGATATCTAGAGATACTTAGAGTATTTGTTAGTGATTTTTTAAATGCTCTACCTCCAGGAGAGAGAGCAAACAGTTCGTATCAACTAGATGGTGCTCCCGCGCACTCCACACTAGCTATACATCAACAATTGACGTTGATGTTCGAGGATCGGTGGATTGGTCCCAGGGACCCTGGAACTGGCCACCCAGATCATCCGATTTGACGCCCTTGGACTTTTACCTGTTGGGTCGCATAAAAGAGCAAGTGTACTCTACACCTGTATTAACGAGAGAGGAACTATTGAACCGTGTTCACGATGCATTCACCAATATAACCCCAGACGAACTTCGGAGATCGGTTTCGCGAGGAGTCCATGATAAAGTGATTCAGGGTTTGAACCAAAATGGTGGTCACATTGAACAGTTATTGTAGTTATTTCGTTCAATTTATTTTATTTTTTCTTGTCATTATGTTCCTAATTTTTTTGTTTTTCATTTGTTACTACGTTTCAAATTTTCTTATGTTCATGTTTTGTTTCCATTTTCTAATTAAAATGAAACACATACGATGTTTCAGTTTCTGTCAAAAATCACATTAAAACAGAAAATATTCACATAACAAGAAAACCGTTGTAAATAGGTATAGGGAAAGTCACAGCGAATCGATGCAGAATTAAATTCTGCATCTGATCATCCAATAATATACAGGGTGCTCCATTTGAAAAAAAGAACTTTTTCAACTTTGAAGATTTTGTAATTGGTCATGCAGTTTTGGACAGCCTGTATGCGACAAATCAATTGTCAATGTGAATTTGGAAAGTGTCGTTCTTGTGCTTCCATCTACCGTAGAAGTGTTTATTACCAGTCGAAAATGGGTAAAAGATTCTGTGTTGCAAATAACGCTACATCTTTGAAAATTTTCAAAAAAATCAAGATATCTAAGCAGCAGTTGAAAATAGGTATAGGGAAACCTATTAGAACTCATCATAAAATTTTCTCAGGAATTTCAAAATGAAATAATATACAGGCTGTTCCATTTAAAATAAGAAAGTTTATGGCGACTTCCGGTATAACCGGAAGTGGTAAGACCCTGAAAATATGTTAAAATGAAACAAAATCTTGAATAGCCCCGGATTCCAAAAATTCAGAGTTCCAGGTTTTTTTTTAACCTCGGAAACTTCTAACGAACGGCTACCGTGGAAAACCGTGTATAGAGTGGGGCGTCGATTTATATACGAAAAGCGCATGTAATATTTTAAAAATATTTTTGTTAGGGATTATATAGATTCATAAGACTAAATAAAGGTTACAGTTATGTTTCTTATACCTAACTCAATCTGTTTCTGAGATAATTAACTATTCTTCGAAATGTAAACCAAAATTTAAGAGGTATTCTTGTCTTATATATTTAAGCTGGATATTTTGAATTGTATTTTTTTCCCTACAAAGCACTAGATTTGACAATCAAATTAAAATTACGCTTAAAAATTACATAGGGTAAATAAAAGCCTACTTTTTATTTTCACTATCATTAAACGCAAATAACTTTCGTATTTTAAATGGAGCGCTCTATATTTACTACCTTATTTAGATTCTAGTTTTAACTGTCTTTAAGATTGTATAAAGGTTTTCTGTGCTTATCTCTTATAGTGTCGTAATAATTTAGAACTTTCTGTTTCAAATACTAATACTCCGTCATTTATTTTTCAAAAGTAGGCTTATACCGTAATACTATCTTAAAGACCGTTAAAATTAGAATATAAATAAGAAAATAAATACAGGTTGTTCCATTTAAAAAAATAAAAATTAAATAAATTAATGACACTATCTACCCTGTTGGATGACAAACACAAGCTTTCGCAATAAAACAGTGTAGATGGTGCTCTTAAATACCTATTTATAAGAAGGTTTATTTGTACGATGAAACCAAAATTGAAATTTTTTCCTAAAAACGTTGGAAACGTTATTTTTTAAATATTTCGCAATGGAATTTTCTTGAGCCTCTATTGCAGATCCCGAACATTTCTTTGCATTGCATAAGTGACTTATCAAAATTAGCAGTTGTATTGTATTGAATCGTATTGCAGTAAGATAGCATCCGCATGAGTCGATTATCCGTCCTGTCCACCGCGGCCACTAGGGCCTATTGTAGAGCGCAAGTTATCTTTAAAGTTTATCCAACAAGTTCAGGCCCTTAAGGTAGCTCAGAATCTTTTTGAATGAGGTCTTTTTCTGGTTTTCTAGGGATGGGTGAACCTTCCCAAAGATGTCATACCTGATTCTGGTTGTGGCGGGGCAGTGGCAGAAGATATGCTCAACTGTCTCTTCATCCTCCAAACACAGCCTGCATTCAATCGCTTCAGACAGTCCGATTCTGTGTAGGTAATTTCTGAATTTGCAGTGACCTGTAAAGACAGAAACAATTACTTTGACATTTTCAAGTGCTAGTAGTTCCTGGATTCTGACATGATTAAACAAAATACACTTTTTCGCATGTATCAGACCAGGACAATTGTTCCAATGTTGGAGCACTTTCTGCTGTGCCCACACATTGATTTGCTGTTTAGCTGCCGTAGGTGTTATGCCAATGGCAGGTTCTGGTCCCTGGACCTGCTGCAGCACCCTTTTTTTGCAAGGGTGTCTGCTTCCTCATTGCCATGAACTAGTGAGTTTAACGGAAACAATGTTCCAGATGCTACAAACTCAAACTTACTGTATATGAAGAAAGATAGAGCTTAAATGTATATTATTTCCATGCTTTTCTTAAATATTTTAAAAAAGTCATACCAGGAATAATAAGATCACCACATGATATCGTTTCTAAAAAATAAGTGTTAAACTAGTATAAATAGACATTGTTTGCACTGGCCGAACTATGCAAACACTGCAGTCCGCAAACATGTTTGTGACGAGAGCCGGTGTTGAAAAAAATATTTTAATTATTTTGAATCTTCTGTCTTCTTCTCTCCACGTATTGCAAAAAAAGTCTTAATCCCTTTTCCTCTCAGTGCTGTTCAAAAAATAATGTAAGCTTTTAAAAAACCATTAATGCACCAAAACAATTGCACCCAATGGTATTATAAAAAAAAATATAATTTATCTCCTTCTAGCAAATCTCTCACTTTAAAAAAACTAATGTCATTATTTAAAGAAAGTTTGAATTCGCTTTTCCTTGCCAACCACTCCTGACCTAACGCCAGAAAAAATTGCTTTATTTAAAAAAAATTCTACCGTCTTCCAGTAGTTTTAGAGTTTAATTCTCTCTCTTCATTGGATAAATATTAGCGGCAACACAGTACAAATAATTGAAAAAATCAAATCACAGTATTAATTTTCAATTCTTTATAAATCGAACTGCTATAAAATATAGGTCCAGAAATACAATTCAATGTATTCAATGATACAATGAGATATTTCAAATATTAAGTAAAGTGAACGAAAAGTTTAGAAAAAGTATGTAATTAACTACTTGGGAGAAGAAAGTAGGTACCTTTCTAGATGTATCTTTATAATATGGATATGGCATTTTGTAAAGTTTTGCAAAGAGGAATACTGTTTTAACATATCACAAAATTTGCCATAAGTATAAAGCATAAATGTTCCAGTGAAAAGTACGATATACCGCAGTGTATTACCGCTAAAGTATGCTGAAGATCTCGGAGAGTGCCAGAATCTAAATCACGGCCTGTCATATTTCAGAGCCACCTCGCTGTTACCGCCATCACTACCACCACCAACGCCACAAACATCGGTGCCAGAATCACCCTCCCCTCTGCCTCGTCCGTACCGCCGAGCGACCCCTTCGCGTATTTTCTTTCTTATAATAATTTTCACGCATGCCCGCGTTTTATCTCTATTAAAATCTCTTTGATATTGAAATCATGTGACGTTTCATTAATTTTGGTGTCCTCTTCATATTCTTACTGCGTCGTTCTCGTTTGATTTTAGAGGAAGGTCTTTGATTACAAACTTCGTACCGTGTTATACACGTCAGCGTATCACACTGGTATTGCGCCTTGCTTATTTTAAACAGATTAGAAACTCATCTTCGATCTATCGGATCGCTAGGTGGCAAATGGAAAATTTTACTTTCGCGAACAACAGACTTTGTATAATTATATTCCTTGCCGAAATAAAATTGCCTCTTTGGTGTTTTTTTAAATCAAAGCTGTTTCTGAGATGTTTCATGATCTGACTTCAAATATTGTCACTGGTTTGGTATTTAATATTTACTTAATATTTACAATTACGAATATGACGAACCGCAGTGATCAATATATTGATATGTATTCACTAAAAAATCTGACAGTTTGGTTGTCTACTAATGGCAGAGTGACCTTATCGAGGAAAATATATCTATAAATGTCTAACATTTCTGGTTTATATTTCTGGTTAATAACAATATTATTATTAAAAACAGAACATTGTATATTTTGATAGTATAGAAGTGATGCGCATAAATTGCTTTATCTTATATGAAGTGTGTATAAAAGGTACCTACCCAAGTGCCTCAAAATTTTTTTCTGCCTTATTGTCATTTAACGTTAAAAATAACGACGATGAAAATAATAGCTTCAATAATAGTAGTTGTACTTTGGTAACCTCTTTATTACAAATAATAACTCCATTGTCAGTGGAAATAAAAATTATTAAAATGTCTATTTTACTGGCTTTAGCAAACATAATATTAATAATAATAGTGTAGTATATTATATTGTTATTAAACATACAGTTGTCTGACATGAATAATAAAAATGACAATAATTAATAAATAATAGCAATACAAAAACTTGCTCACGATTAAATAAAAATGTACTTACATATATTAAATTAAAAGAAGATACACAATAAAAAATACACACCTTCACAACGAGGCAACAACTCCAAATTTATAATTAATAAATTCATCAAATGAGTAGAAAGCTTGCTTCAGTAATACAGCCTTTAATTTATGCCGAAAGTTGTTTAAGTTAGAAGAGTATACAATGGAAGAAGGTAGTTTATTAAAGAAAGAATAACCCATGTAATACAGAGAATTTTTACAAAGAGATGTGTCTGTCTTTGGAAGATTAATGTTATTACAGGTACGAGTATTATAAGAATGTCTAAACGATAAGTATGCCTACTTTTATGTTTATACACAATACTCAATGACACGTATATGATTAAGGAATACAAAGTGAGAATCTTATGAGAAACAAGTAAGGGTCGACAGTGGCCTCTACTGTCTACTCCACCGACCACGTGCATTACCCGCTTCTGTAATTTGAAGATTTCTAATATGTGCGTTGCAGTGGTGAAACCCCAACAAGGAAGGCAATATCGCAAACGTAATTCAAAGAGTGCAAAGTAAGTTGTTCTTGCAATAAATGCCGTAATAAATAGGGAATTTCGACATATCTAAATGTAAATATCTATTGTCGTTGTTTTAAGAATATGGTTTTCTACTCTTTGGACATGTAAAACGTTTTCTCTTCTTTACTACAGATTTTTAATTTCAAGGTGGCAGATATTGTCTTGATCGATGAAAATAATATCGACCTAATAAGAACGCAAACGCGCCAGCACAAATACGAAATATTATTTGCATGAAAATGCAGGCGAACCTTTCGGTTGACAAGGTTGCGACGGAGGGGCGGAGGAACAGGAGGGAAACGAGGGGAAAAGGGGAAAGAGAGAAAAGAGGGAAAAGAGGGGAGGGGAACAAAGAGAGGATGGGGAAGTAATTATGGATAAAGGGGAAAGAGGGTGAGGGGTGGATGAGATGGAGGGCGGGGGGGGGGGGGGGGGGTTGAAGGGGAAGGAGGATAAAGAAGGGCAAGAGGGGGTAGGGGGAAAGCAGCACAGAGAGAAAATAGACGAAAGGAGGGATGTTGGGGCGGAAGGGAAGGAGAGGAAAGAGGGAGAAGGATGGGTTAAGGGGACGGTGGGAAAGGATAAGAAGTATGGGGAAAAGGGGAAGGAGGGGGAGGAAAGGAAGAGGAGAAACAGGGGCAGGAGGGAAGGAAGAGGAGAGGGCGAAGGAGATGATGGATAACTAAGGAAACGATAGGTTGGGGGGAAATAGGGGAAGGAGGGAGGAGAGGAGGAGAAGGAGAGGAATGAGGAAAAAGAGCAAACTTTTAACTTTTGTTTTTTT
The DNA here is from genome assembly GCA_949128085.1 of Cetonia aurata. NCBI lineage: Eukaryota > Metazoa > Arthropoda > Insecta > Coleoptera > Scarabaeidae > Cetonia > Cetonia aurata. Next base: position 36,172,604 of record OX421884.1, read on the forward strand.
AATATGACGTTTCACATATGTACACATTGGTTTTTTCACAAGAAACTTAAATTATATTCTGAACTGTGTCATAATTTAATCAAACTGTCGAAAGACATAAAGAATGACACTTAAGTTTTTATTTAGGCTGAAAAAGGTTTTAGTATTTAAGAAATATAGATTTTTTTACGAATTGTCGTGTAAATTTTATTTCTAATCAACGTTTCGCTAAGGATTCATTTAGCTTCTTCAGAATATTAACAATAAATATTTAAATAAATAAAATTGTTAGTTAGATATATGTAAAACTGTCACACATCACATTACTGTCTTCCTATCATTTATCCATCACCATACCGGTTCGACGACTCTACTAATTTCCAAGAATTACTAATCCGATATTCATCTTCTCTATTAAAAGTATTATTGTTGTATATAATTTCTGTGGATTCACGTATTCTAGGCAAGTGGTTCTCAGCCTTTATTAGCATTATTATTAACATTATTATTAGCAAATACCCCCAAAAAGTTTAGTCTAAAAACAAATTTAGCTACAGTTACGAAAAATAAATAAAAGTTTTAGTTAATTTTAATCACTCAAATAAAGAAAACACCTGGTTTTTAGGAATTTGTTATTAAATCAAGAAGTAGTCAGTAGCAGTAAGTAGTCATTTGTTTAATATTTGGTGCAGTTTCGGTCAATGCGCAGTCGTGCTCCAAGTACAATTGGTTCCTTGTTTTTGTTTTCATCGTCACCATTGTCGAAAATCCCCTTTCACACACAGGTGCGGCAGGCGATTTGTTTAACTTACACGGGGGGCGAATGGAATCAGTATTGTCAAGTCTTTTTCCGATAATAATGGATACTCTTTTTACTCCAATCTTCAGCCAGAATGGTGCTAGTTGTGTGTTTTCGAAATCTATTTTCAGTGTGTGATAGCCGCGAAGGAATTGTCTTTTGGTTTCAATTTCGGTATTAGGGAATATGCCTTTATCAACTGAAAAGGATCTTAGCACCTAAGCATTTACTTGGGGATTTTCCAAATCAGGAAAATATTTGCTGGTAGAATGTACTAGTAGAGAGTTGTTTGATATGTGAATGTGCATTTTCCATTTCTTCTTTCGAGCAACATTGTTAGTTGTGGAAACATCGACACGTCTTCCACTACAGCTCTGCATTGGTAAAGCTGTAATTTTCGAAGAAAAATGGCAACCTTATCTGGAGCTGTTAAAATATTTGTCATATTCCTTAGCAAGCTGAGGTTAAGCGTATTTATTTCTCCGAAGAAATCTGCAAGATATGTCAGTTTGGAATTAAATACAATATCTGTTATTTCGGCGTGTAATTATTTTTCCTTCTCCTATTTTCTCCTTTCTAGAAACATAGCAATGCCCTTTCAAAGTTGGAGCACTCGGTGCAACACCTTGCCCAGTGATAGCCAACGCACTTTTGTCGAAATTGCTTCTAACCACACCGCATAACGCTTGGAAAACTCTTGTATTAATGTACCACCTCCAATGAGATTCATAATTTTTACTACCGGGTAAATGTGTCCAGCAAATCAGGTGGCAGACCTTTTACTCCCAAAGCATCACGATGCATAATGCAAGGACCGACCGTTGCATGTAGAGCGAATTTTTTTACTAATGTCTGGAATTTGTAACAAACGCCCAACATGGATGGTGCTTCGTTTATACAGACACCCACCAACTTCGACCTCTGCAGCTCTTCTCCTCGATTATAATCCACAATTCGAAACACACCTTCGCCTCGTGAGTAGTATTCTTCTTTCATGTCATTGCTTTTTATGTACGGAACATAAACAAGTAGCACGGAAGAAGATGTAACGTCGATCGACTCATCTAACTGTGGTACAAAGAAAGGACCGAACTTTATATCATTTCACACATGTTCAAAATACTCTTGTTCATGTCCTCGATACGACTTTTGATGGTGTTGTTAGAAAGAGATATCTTATTTATATTTTTCGCATATTGCCGCATCTAGTAAGCAAGGTTTTATTGGTTCCTTCTCTATTGTATGAGCTTCCTTGTTTTCGGAAATTTCAAGAGCGATGCGGCACGAAGCTTCAAGACAAGCTTCAGTTGACTGGAAAAAGTAACTCGATGAATCCATGCGCTAACTGCTCAATGCAGCGTATTTACGTTTGAAGAATTCAATATCTTTTCCTACGAACTGACAGTGACTTCTTTCAAAGTGCTCTTTTAATTTGCACATACTGTCTGTCATTTTGTTGCACAGAACACATTGGGACTTCTCAACATTTTTATCAGGAAACTGGGTAAAACCACATCGCAGAAAAGCTTTATAGTATTTGATGCATATGATTTTGTTAATATTTTACTTTGTGACTGAACGATGATGCAATCCTTGTACTTATCCTTACCCACCGCTAATTCCCATTTTACCTTTTTGGGGGTAATTACCCCCAGGTTGGGGATCGCTGTTCTAGGGTAATAGTAATTTTCTCTTGCCAGTATTTTAATATCTTTAAATTTACGTTCCCCATGTAGACCTAGATGTTCTGCAACCGCTGACTTATCAGTATATGCAAGTCGCGCATCCCGTTGATGTTTCTTAACCCTACATATATAACTGTTCTCACAGCTGCATTTTAATTCATATATACTTTTGCTGTGCAGTGAGGGAATATATCTTTGATAGGTAGAAGTAATTGCCCTCTTTCTAACTGTGTTGAACCGTGTGGAGATATTTTTACTAAATACTTAAAGTTTTCTTCAGTCTCTCTCTGACTCCAGCTATAAACAGCAAAAATATACGCACACCTAGCGTATTTTTTTGGTTGTTGCTATACGTAGTTTTCGTATATCCCGTTGTTTGTAGCCATTATAGACCCTATCACGTATATTGCATAGGACATGCGTTGCGGTGCTCCGCAACCGAGTCAATACCTCTATTGAAGGTATCTGTTGATTTTTAACAGCGTGTTCCCTTTTAATCTGGTTTTCCAGCCCAAAACGACATAGTACAGAGCATATATAATAAATAAAATAATATAACGTGTAACGCGGATATATAATTAACTTAATATTTCTAGTTAATGGTAAGAAAATGCTTCGCTGACGTCATATCATTTCACACGACTCTTGTTTCGTTGAGATACCTGATTCAAACCAACAAATAAATATTATGAAGTGTTTTATATTCTTTGGTGTTGCGGACGTGACAAATGAAGAATTTATATCCCTTTAATAGGTGTTGATAATTACAGTGGTCATCCATAAAGAATGCATTCATTGCCGTTTTGTATTATCACATCTCTTACGAGGACATAACTCAGGGTGCTGATGAGAGAGGGTTAACACGAATTAAATGATTAGGAAGTAGATAGAATCGATATATCACGCTGTTTCCAGCTAAGCTCCTCCTTCTGCCTACATTGTTTGGGAGATGACTCAGGTTATTTTGATTTTGGTATATATTATATTGTCCGTAGAAGGATTTAATCAAATACGTGGCGATGTGCACTTAATTGTACTTATATTTACATCACGAAATACTAAAATTTTTTTAGGTATGATAATAAAATATATAACGATTACTACGCCATACTAACACATGAATATATTGGTGGAAATGTTCGCTACAAGTAATATAAAAATAGGAAATGAATGCAGAGAACATCTATGAAAGGAAACTGGAAAAGCGTGATCAGGATTGTTAGTACATGATAGAGAAAAATATGATTAATATGATGGGTTTTATTTAATATTTTAAATAAATTTTCATTATCTAGTAACAAATATTTAAGAAAAGGAAAGTAAAACATGTTCCAAAATCTAGAATAGGAAAAAATTCTAATAAGAACGAAAACTTTAAGTAAGTTACAAGAGATTATAAATACCGTCGTTAGAATAGACATAGAACAAGCTAAAAGTTTAGAGTAACGATAAGTGAAGTACATATTTAAACTCAGTACTACACAGGCTGTTTTACCGAAAGAGCTTTTTAAACTTTAAACACGTGCAGTAGGAATTTGATGGTAAACCTTACAGGCAACCCATAGTTACGTTCTATGCAAAGATTATATTTTTAGCTTCATAGCACCTCCACTATGCCAGTTCTTATTGTATTTTATTTCAGATGGATTGGGATAATTTTCACTTTCTAGTAAATTTCTCACATTATTTGTGAATAGTCTGCATAAGCGTTTCTGTGATTCTTGCGATTGATTTTTAACATTTATATTATTTTCAAAATATTAAACATTTCATGTAGTATTAAACACTGATTTGGTCAATTGATTTGAATGGAAACATACATTGTAGGTGTTTCTTGTTACAGCATTGAACTCAGAGTAAATTTTTACGTCGGTTGAGAATATCAATCGTTCGTATAAAATTAAGTACGATTTATATCATGAAATCTCCTGAAATATTTAACGAAATCTAATTTTTAAGCAACAAAATCAAATATTTCCTCGAAAAGAACCTGTATGCTATGTTTTAGAATATATCCTTGCAGTGATCAGTATTTATACATGACGCTTTTATTGATACCAGAATCCTAAGTATTAGTAAATTTTATATACGGGTGACTGCTATAAGCGGATCTCATTTGCAATGAATTCATATTCACTATGCCAAATATAACTATCGCTGAAAAATGAGCATCTTTCTTTTAGTAACTCAAAAGTATAAAAAAATAAAAATTTTTTTTGTATAAATTCAAGGCTCTGCGTTGGTTTATACTAAAGCATTGCTTATATGAGAAACATATGGTTTAATTGCTTTAAAATAAAAATTTTAAGACTCAAATACATATTTCCAAATAGAAATTAAACAAGTTGTTAACCATCATTTTAGTAATGCTTGGATAGAAATTCCAATGTAAAAAAATACAATACAAAATAGCAAATGGAATAAAGTTAATAATTCCAGTAGTAGTGGTAGCAATAAGACACAACAATAGGAATAGTGATAACAGAAATAATACAAATATTCGAAAATAAAACCTATAGATATACTTTAGAGACATTATCTATTAAAAATTTTGACAAATTCTTCTACAGGGCACAAGTAGCGGTCCGTAAGAAGCTCCTCTAGTCTCGTTTTTTAAATCTAACTTGGGAATTGACTTGTAGTCGTCAGAAAAAATGTTTAACAGTCAAGTTCCCATTTTCAATGTGCAACACTGAGAATGAGTCAGTTAAGTGTATTGAATCAAGTTCTAGTTCGAGGTTGGTATATCTAGACGTTAAATAACGCTTTCGTGTCCCTATTGGGGAGGTAAATTTAAGTTTTGGTGGGAAAAATTGGACTGTTCGCGTCCGTTCAAAGGGGTCCGCGTTCTAAATATATTGATCTCTTATACCTGTATACCAGGACATTTCGAATTGTCCATTAAGGGGGTTGTCCGTTAAAGAAAGGTATCCGTATCACTGTGCAATTATAGCTTTGAACTGTTGTGGTAGACAGTTTTTAAATAGATTGTAATTTGTGTGTAAAGAATGTAAATCATTTGCTTTTAAATGCACAGCTTAGTTTTAATCAAGCGGTTTACTCTAAGTATTTTATTGCTATTTAATCATTTCTAATTTCATTCGTTTTTCTTTCATCGGTGATCATTTTGGTACTCTGCATTGTATGTATCCCTTTTATACAGCAATGTTCTATAAGGGACGTATTTATTATAAACATCAGTCACCTCAGTATTTTCAGAAATACTTACATATATGACTACAACGGCGGAGAAAAAAGAAGTGGAACAGTCTTCGGAGCGAGGTTGTATTTGATGCAGTCGCAAACATTGATACGTATCAAATCCCGAAATGGAAAGGGAAAGCGGTCGCTCTCATGAATATGTATGGGCAATACATGTGGGGATGGCTGGGTGAGTCAGCCCTATCCACAAGCCCGGACCCACCCGGACCCCGTTCTCATTCCCGGACTATCGATATGATGGATATGAGGGTGAGACAACGCGCTCTCTGCCGTATATAGATATGTTTGTGTATGAGTATTTTTGTTGCGATGTTTTAGGGCAAAATACGGGGATGTCAGTATCCCAGATTGTGGAATTTTGTATCACAAACGTGAATGTAAATTACAATCAAGTCGTGTGGGTAATTATAACTTTTGAATAGGGTGGGCATGCAGATGTCGCTAAAACATTTTTTTATAGTCATTAAGTACACAATTAAACCTTATGTTTCTTTATAGTTTCGTAAGCTTAATGTATGTATAATATGTACACTCAATTCAAAAAATAATGACATAAGGAAAATAAGCCATAAGGAAAGGCACATATCCTTTAAAATTTATACGCCAGCGGCGACCGGACGCAATAAAAACACTTAATCCGACGGTATATTATTGTTATGATTGTTTGAAGGAATTGTCGAAGCCACTACGAAAAACTGTTTAAGGTTGAGTTTTTAAATACAGATGTTTAAAATAATTTTGTTTTACATCGTCCGTAATTTAATATGAAATTTGATTTTAAATTTAAGAGAGTTTATTCGCGTGCGATATGTAAAACAAAATTACATTTGAAAATTGGTATAGAATATTTCTAAGCTAATGAATATGTCTGTTTTACAACAGGTAAAAAATTCAGCATGAAAAACTTTATCAGACTAATATTGAGAGGTGAAAATATAAAGTTCTCATGATTAGTGTGGAAGTTTGTTTAGTAATAATAATTTGATTATATCTTTTTAGTATCTAATTAATTAATTAGTATAATGAGGTAGGTTGCATGTGTTATAGCTGGTAAGTTTTTTTTTGAAAAATAAATATCGACTGTGTTCATCACCACTATAGTAAATAGGGTACCTTTTTTTATTTTATATTTGAAGGAGCTTTTTTCGAAGTATTTGGGTAAAAGAAAATAAATTATAAAATCATTCGATTATGCTCACCAAGTTGGTACCTAGATGTCTCAAGAAGAAAGTTTCAGTTATATCTTTTTAATACTTTGTTTCTATTGCTTTTTATGACGGCGCAATCAAATTACATTTTTTGAAATTTCTGCATAAAACGTAGATAGACGTTAGGTGATTTTAAGATTTTGAAAATGAAGTTGCTTGTACTTAATAGTAAATAGTAATAATATGAACAAGGAGCAACTCATTATACACGAGACTGCTGTTGTAAAACTATTATTATAAAAAAAGTATGCAGTTATAATTATTTAATTCTCCTAGGGATTTTTTCATAGAACTTGCTTTTTCAATTGAATGGGAAATAAGCAAGTAAACTGCTCGTTTTACAATATTTTCACTATTAGCACTTATATTCTAAACAGCTAAGGGAGTAAACTGGAATTGATATTTGTAAAGGTAAAAAAGAAATGTAAGGATTGTTGATATTTATTTATCGGTGCAACAAGAAGTTTTATACACGCTAAATATAATTGAAATAAATGCCATTGAAATAAAAACTATATATAAAAAGAAGTCACTGTTTCGGTAAATAGTTCTTTTATAAAAGAAACATATTTTGAATATTTAAGGGTGGTTGAGGTTAAATTACATAGGTGATTTGTGAACGTAATAATTATATCCACCGACATCTTCGACATCCCTGAAGATTTACGTGTTGTCATTACTGAAGTCGTTAAACAAAATTATAAAAAATTTATATTTTTATTTTTTTCCCCACTATTACAACGTTCTTCAAAAATGGCGGGTATTAAATAAATACCTACCTCTCGAACAATTTTTACATAGCCTTGTCGACACACCAACACTGATATGTTATGAAAGATATTTTAGGCAGTGTAATATAGAAACTTTCGATGGTAAAATATCTTTTATAAAAGAAGTAAGTTTTAGTAAAAGTGTTATAAAAGATCTTTGTTAATGTTATTACAAAATACATCTTTAATTGCCTACCGTTCCTACAAATAAGTAGAGTATGGTAGGAATTCAAAATGGGAAGTAGAAATTACCAAATTTATATTAATTCGATATAAAAACAAATACCATAAAGTTGGTTCAACCAATATACTTAACGCGGTAAACTGTTCAGCCAAAAGTAATTTTTATAATTGCTTCATATTATTATATAGGCAGTTCAACGATGTTATTTTACAAAAGAAAATGATTGCTGGAAAAACTGAAAATCACAAATAAAACACTTTTTTTTCTTTGTTTTTTGTTTAAGAAGTGTTTTTGCAACAAATTATAGCTACAAAAAATTTAATCCAGAAGTTGGTTTTTCAATAAAGGCTTTTTGACAAGTTATTGACAAAACTAGATTGCTTACAGATAAATATTAGGTAAAGTAATAAATAGTTATTATATTATGTGTATGTCATTATTATATCTGAAATTTTAAAGGCTTCTTCTTAAAAGTAATGTTTTTCTCGCTTAAGGGGAGTTCACACAATCATTTGATTTCTCTTAAATTTCATACATATGTTCTGTAATAGATTATGTAAGACAAGCCGTGTCCGGTTTTGAAAAAGCCAATAGCAAAATAGGAGATAACAAAGGGAACGAATATTCAGTAATTTAAAATGTAAGAATTTTCAAACATTACAGAATATGAAGCGATTTTGGATTATGATGATTTATTAGTATCTAATATGTCATAAATATGTAAATTTTGATGATTATGCTACAATAATAGAATGCATTTTCTTAATTTTTACTTAATATACATGGATTGAATACCACTGCATTTATATTTAAATAATATCAATTTATTGACATTTGAATATATAATGTTCATACATAACACATCACACAAATGTCAAAAAGACTAAATCACCTAATGGTGTTCTTCCTTTAGCCTTCCACCACGTCCAAATTTTCATAGGTTTGCCAAAACTACAATTTATTTGCTTCGTTCACGTTCAATTTCTCCAATTTATTTTCATTTCATTTTCCAAAAACCCAAGAATTTTAAAACCAAATATATCGTTCCTGTCGTTTTGACATGACAAAAAATAACACGAGGAATATATTTACGCCTGTAAAAATAGGTAGGTGTTCTTTATATTACGTTATACGTTACTAAAAAAACAATGTACAGGTTGGTATGGTATGTTATTTGATTTAGAGAAACAACCGATAGCAATTTACGATGGTATTCGCAGTGGACATGAGCGCGGCTGAATCAATCAGTTGTCGCCGGAACGAAAACCCCCCGCGAGCTAGATTCCACAGTCCGGACAGGCTTAATTGGGATTTACATTTGCCCAAGGCTCGTTCGTCAGCTCGCTAAATCGTAACCGCAAAGAATGATGGTCGTGTTCTTTTCCTAACAACTCGTATCAAATGTTGAAGAGTACTAGTGACTACCCTTTTAATTATGTTCGGTCCTTATTGTATCCGGAAAGGTTGCCTGAAACTGTTTCCTAAAAGAACAAGAAGAAGTAGCGTGCAGAGGAGGCGAATCTTTTAACATTTTAGTAGCCATTGCTTTGCCATATTTGGAAAGCAGGTGAAGATATATTATTGAGTTGGGTAAGTGTTATAACTGTGAAATATCCGTGATTGTAATTGTAAAAAAAATCAAAAGGAGGTTATTTTTTTACTTTGCACATCTACTACATACACTAATTATAAGTTACAGTTATTGATTTGAAATTTGATGGCTTTTACTCGGTTACGTTATTATTACTGCATGGACTCCCTGAATGTGTCTTTTAAAAAAATGCTTAAGAGGTATTTATGTGATAATAACTGCAAAAATGTAAAGCTCTAATTATTATCTAATTATTTCCCTAATTTTTTAATATAGAAAGGCCCATTTTGAAAGTCTTTCACACTTATCGAAAAATAGATTGAATTTTTTAATCTAGCTAGTGTTTATACAGATCCTACTCCTTTTAGTGCAAAATACCTAAATCTTGAAGCTCACACTTTTAGCTCTGATCGCTGTATGACACTTTTTAGTTAAAAACCAACAGCAGTAATCAAATATTATCCACAATACATTCAAAATACATCTGACATGACTAGCGATAGCTGACAACGTGAATCCAGCTTGACGCAAAATCTAGAGGTTAGGAGGAAGAAAAGTTAGTTAAGGGGTGAACGATAACAGCTGATCAAGTCAACCGCCGGAAAATTGACCCTTCACATCTCCATTTCAATATATAGACTTATAAAATGGCTAGTAGTGACCGTATATGCCTTTGTTATATGAAAGGTATAATTAATGAACTGAAAAGCACGTTAATACACAAAATGAAGGAAACTTCTCACTCACAATTCGGTTTAATTTACTTATGTACATTTCGTTAGCTAGGCTAACACATCTCTAGGTGTATAAAATTAATGTGTGTAAAATACTAAATAAATATGTATCTGGGTAGGTATATTCTAGGTAACAAAAATGAAAATCACGTTACAGGACTATTATTTCCAATAAAATCTAAATATTTATAATTGGGAAGGGATTAAATCTGTATTTAATAGGATATTATTATGTTTCTTCATATAAATGGCTTTCCACGTATTAAGATTATTACAGTTTAAAGACTTAATTACCTCTAAATCATGTATAGAAAAGATATGTCCTGTATTAACAATATGATGTGCTAAACCGGATTTTTCAGCATTGTGGTTCTTAACATGATATAAACATTTCTAAATAAATATTGATATGATATCTAAGCAGCAAATAGTGAATATGTACAATGTTATTTCACAGTTAAAATCGCATAAAAAACGCACTTTATTTAACCTGTTTATCAAAATAAAATGGATTCGTTTGCACTACAAAATTTAGTCCAAGGAACGATTCTAGAGTTTAGTTCAGGATAGTTTAATTAAATAAATTTATTAATAGTTTAATGGATTAGTCAATTTTTTTATGTATATGTACATTAGTTAGATTGTGATAAAGTATAACCAAAGCAGGCAAGAGAAATCATAATGGATAAATTGGCAAAAAAGGTGGGAAAATGAGCAGTGCTGTGGCAAGTGTTTGTTTCATTTGATAAGGTAGAACAGGAAAAAACATGCAACCAGTGATAGGTCCCTTTTAACTTAAACTCGTAGTGCAAATGGTTAACCGCGACGTTAAATAAAGTTGAGTTGTACCCTATTTAATTGTTTTATCGGATTTAGTGTAAATATATGGCAAACTTGAAACTGTATAGTGTTGAGTAATTTTAAGATAAAAGTATTCAACTGGGTAATTAGCACAAGACACTTTACTGGAAGTAATCTACCACCTACTCTACGTAACTTATGCGTATTAAATTTTGTGGGTAGAAACAAGAAATGCAGTTGTCCTCCACAACAAAGCAATAAATTTACATTTGTTAAACATAATACAGATAAGGGAGATCAGGTATAGTCTAGGATATAAAGTTTGGCGAAGTGTAGATATTTCGTCTCAATATGATTTGTAATTATAACAAAAATCCAAAAGAAAAAGTGAAAAAATCCCTTACCACAAAAATTAAAGATACAAATCTAAATACGTATTTCGGCAACTAAGTTGCCATCTTCAGTAGAAAACAAGTGAAGAGCAGTGTTAAACTTAGTGTTTTCGGCTAAGGTAAACCTTGGAAGATATGCTCTTCACCAAATCACTAGTGGAATAACACTCATTCAGTGTTATTACTAGTACTAGTGGAATAACACTCATTCAGTGTTATTCCACTAGTGATTTGGATTTTTGATGGTATTACTTTAATCAACTAAAAGAAATGGCTGTTATTCTAAAACGGCGACAGCTAGGTGAAATTTTCATATTTCGACACTCTCGATGTAACTTTTCAAGGCAAGAACAAAAAGCAACTAATGGATAAACAGTTATAACTGTTGCAAGTAAATATAAAACATTTTTCATATTTAATCAATAAAAAAATTTCGTAATGCCGCTGATAAACAATTATGACACTACTTCTACCTATATATTTCTTGAACTGTACTGTGAAGCTTAATCGAGCAGTAACGCTTGATAATGTAGAGGCAGGAATATGGAAATGTTCTCTATCATCATGTGATAGGAATATTTTCAAGGATACAATCTGCTGTTCCATCCAGATGATTCATTGGTCCCTTTTGACCACAATATTTTACCGGAATCTCATTAAGCGAAACTTGTGTTGTATATGCTCCTACTACGCCTTCCTCAGAAGCTCCTTCACCAATTCCTTCGACGTTTCTGCTACTGGATTCTGTTGCTCCCGAGCAAGTAAATCCAAATCCAAACCCCTAAGCTATGCTTCTTGAGTAAGAGTGCGGCTAAGCGTGAAGAAGGAAAAAAAGTAAAAATAGGATACAATAAAATTACAGCAGATGGTAAGGAATGGAGATGGAACTACAAGGAAAAGAAAGTAGTGGAATCGTCGTCCCCAAAAAACTAGTAAAGAAGCATGGCAAGACCAACAGAATGGACAACCAAAAAATAGGAAAACATGATAGTAAAAATAAAATAAGCATTAGTAATAGATATAAGTACTGTAATAGATGTAAGATTAGATTTAGGGATATTAGAAATAAATATTGTAATAACTGTGAAGAGGGTAGGAAACCGGGAAAGATGCAAGAAGTGGCAAATGAGCTTAAGAGATACAGAGTAGACGTAGCCGCGCTGCAGGAAACAAGATGGAAAGGACAGGGTGTAATAGATAAAACCTTCTTTAGACTTAGATACTAAACGAATGTAATAATACTATAAGAGACTGTAAGAGAAATTGGATAGACAACAACATCATAGCAATAGAAGAAGAAAGAAATAGAAACACAAAGAAGTTTTTTAAGAAAATTAGTGAACAAAAGAGAACATATAAGGGTACAACAACTGGAATCAAAGATGTAAACGGAGCGGTAACAGTAGAAGAAACACAATATAAGCAAATCTGGGCAAATCACTTTAAGGAACTTCTAACCGAGAATGTCCTGTATGGTGAGCAGGAATTGGTAGAAGAAGAAATACAACAGGTTAACAGAATAGAACCACCAAGCTTAGAAGAAATAAAAGACATAGTAAACAAAAGCAGAAATGGAAAAGCTTCAGGAAGAGATGGCAGAAATATGGAACTTATAAAATACGGAGGCGATAAATTACATGAAGCAATATTCCAACTTATACGTAAGATATGGACGGAGGAAAGAACGCCATCAGAATAGGACGATGCGCAAATTGTAACCATACATAAAAAAGGTGATCAAAGGGAATGTGAAAACTATAGACGTATTACACTAATGAACGTTGCCTACAAAATTATGTCAACTATAATCCAGAAGAGACTTGTTAGCAGCACCAAGAACACGATAGGTCAATATCAATGTGGTTTCACGCAAGGCAAATCGGCAATAGATGCGATACATACTGTAAAACAAATATTAGAAACAGCGAAGGAGTATAGAATAGAACTTGAGCTACTGTTTATAGACTTCCGACAGGCTTTTGACTCCCTACACAGAGACGAGCTAATGCTAGCATTAAAAGAACTAGGCATAGACTACAAGCTGCGAAAATTAGTGGCCATGACAATGAAGCAAGCGAAAGTCAGCATAAAAACCCAAAAAGGAGAGACGGATAGTTTTGTGACTAATAAAGGAGTAAAACAAGGCGACGTTTTATCAGCAACATTATTCAATCTGGCCGTGGAATATGTCTTAAGGAAAATAAACAGAGGCAATCTTAGGACGGGAGGAGGACAATTGGTAGCATATGCCGACGATCTGGTTATAATTGCAAAACAAAGAAGTATATTAGAAGAAATGTTGAAGGAAGTGGTGACAGAGGGAGAGAAGATGGGCTTGGCACTAAATCTAAACAAGACAAAAATAATGAAGCTAGGTAAAGACCGAGAAAATAGAAAACTTAAGATAGGGGAATACGAAATCGAACAAGTCAAAAGATTTAAATACTTAGGGGTCATGCTATCGAGCACTGGAGATAGGAAAACCAAAATAGCAGAAAAAAATTTAACAGTTAATAGAGTTTTTAATGCAAATAAAAAATTGCTACAAAGCAAACTGACTGCTCACAAGAAAAACAAACTAAGCATCTAAAACTCGATTATAAGACCAACGATGATGTATGGAGCAGAAACGATGATCCTTACAAAGAAAGACGAAGAGGACCTAAGAATTTTGGAAAGAAAAATAATGAGAACAATCATGGGACCGGTGAAACTTTTATAGAAAAAGCAATGTATTTTATTTGCCAGAAGATTTAAGAACCGCATTTATATTTTCTTACACATTTTTGAAATAATATTCAAATAATAGAATGTTTTACACAAACAACTATTCAAAATTCTTCATTCTTAGTGATAAACACTGAAATAAGAAAATATAATAGGCAATTAGCAGTAATTTGAAATGCATTTAGAATGTACCTTGTATATCTACGCAACAAAGGCACCGGCTAGAGAGAGGAATATAAAGTGTAAAGTGGAATGATTTGTAGAGATCTAAATAACTGGTATTCTATTTCACGATGCTTTATTTCCCTTACTGGTCCATTTCGACTGTCTTCTACGAACTTCGCTCGTAAATCAGTGGGAGGTAGCATACGCTCTGTCAAGTTGCATCATTGCTATACTAGTATAAAGAGAAAAATGGACTGGGTGAGGGCATACCAAGCGACGTTCCTGTGCAATTTTTAAAATAGAAATATGTACAAATAATTATTTATGCAAAATGGGAGTAGGGTTAACGTAATACTCAAAATAAAATTGTTGACATGAAATATTTTAAATAATTGATATTAAACACGTGTTAGATGATGTTGTCAAATATTTGGGAAGATTACGTAGGAGATTGAATCAATAAGATAAGTTACCGAAGTGCAGTTTATGGCATCTTCACTCTTACTATACTAATTATTTAACACTTGTAACCTGCCTGTAACATTATAAAAAAAATAATAAAAAAAGGGTGTGAATACGAATTTAAATAAATACCAATAAACCTCATAGTTTATTTGAAGTGGTGAATTCAGAATTTTATATTTATCTAATTACCTGAAAGTGGTGTAATGTTCTAAGTAGTAGTTTAGCAGCGCTACCTACGGTAGCAATTTCATTTATCCTTTCTGTTAGACCTAAAGCTTTTGGGTTGGTCCTTTCTTGATTATATATATGCACGGTAATAAAATCAAACACCATTCATTAGTTATCTATTAAAATAAACTAAATTAGTAACGTATTTCCATTGGGTGCACATAAAATAGGGATAAGGAAGTAAACAATATAAAATTGGTTAAATTTGTTTAAAAAATTAATTTAATTTTAATGTTTAAAAACATTATGAAGGTTATTTAAAAAAAAAAGAACTTTAGTCGTTTGATTTAATAAATCTCTGGTATGCTAAATTTCGAATTTAACATTTGGCTCAATTGGTTGTTGAACCGATTATGCGCCCAATATGATTCATATTCATTTTAGTCACTACTATATACTTGCGTACCACAAGGATCAAATTTAGGTCCCTTTCTTGTTAATGTGTTTTTAACATCTTCAGTAACAGCTTGTTTCAACTGTTAAATTGCAGAGTTTTGGAGAATGCAATTGACCTTAAGATCTACCGTAATATTGACCGTATAGCTGATGCAGAGGAATATTAATGCCATTGCTGAGTGATATACAGTCCACCACATTCGTTTGAAAATCGAAAAATCTGCTGTTCCTTCAAAAGATGTGCTGCACTTTCTTATTATTATACTACATTAAACTCCAACATTCCTAGAGTGTCACAGGCCAAAGTTCTAGGTGTAACCCTTGATTTTTTTCATGTTTTCGATATATCTGCTAGCACATCCAAGACCTTAGGTTTTCTCGTACGTTCATGCGGGGTTTTACCAATCCATTAGCATTAAATGTTTTGTATTTTGCGCTAATTAGGTCAAGATTGGAATACGCATCCGTTGTTTCGCATCGGCATTACTTGTATCAACAGCTTACCATTGAACGTGTCCAAATAAGATTTTTTAAGTATTTATCTTTCAAGGATGTTGGTATTTATGCAGTTCATAGGACCGATTACTACTTGAAAGACATAACTTCTTTTCTTTATCACAACACAGAGATGGTGCCAGCGTTAAATGTCTTTGGACTGTAGCTAATTATAACATCGACGTACCAACCCTACTTAGCCAACATTTTAGTGTACCTTGTTTTAGTGGTAGAACCTTTGCTACTTTTTCCATTCCTATCGCTGGCACTAATATCTTACTTAAGACTCTTCTAACGCACATGCACAAATATATTAATCGAATGTTCGTTGATCTGTTTCCTATAAACACTTAATCTTGCCTGTCTTTTTTCCTTCTATTTGCTTCTTCGAGAAATATTCCTCTTTTTGAAGTTAGGGTTTTTGAACAATTTTATATCTTTGGCATAACACCGTTTTCTAAAGGGGATTGATAAACCCTACGCAGAGGCCAAATCTCTCTCCTAATCATCATTACGACCCCGGAAAAAACCGATTATGTTGAGTGGCTAGAGTGAGATTTGAAGCCTGGACGTCTGATAACCGAGTGTAAAAGCTACTAGGCTATCCGCCGATGAAAATTGAATGTTGTTAATAGAGACTATATGCTTCACTTATGTAACTTTTTAAAACTATACATAAAGGTATTTCAGGAATTTTACTAACCCAAGCTGCAATAATAACAACAAGAAATCTTTGTATACTATTTTAAATCTAGGAAAACGAAGTAGAGTAGTAGTAGGATTATGTAAAAACGGTTTGTAATACAAATTTACCATTATAAAATTAGAAATGCACGATTTATTTTTGCTAATTTTACACTGTCATGGTTTAAGATATTAATTCACGAATATTCTTAGATTCTTGTTCTCGTATTGAAAGTAGCAGAATTCCTCATTCTTAGAGTACATTTCTCATATAGATTTAATTCTTACCTCCACTTGTTATTTTTGTATTTAGGTGAAATATATATCTGTAATTTTTAATATTTTGACGTGACATAATACGTGCAGGATCCTATATTGTAGATATTGGATTGATCGCTCACGCCATATTGTTGGGGTCGCTAAAATTGCACAAATATAACAGAATGTAGCTCTATTGATCTACATAGTCTTCTGGAATAAGGTATATATATATATATACTGTATTTGTGTTCTTAGCCGTGTACAATATTTAATTATATATATATATATATATATATGGACAAGGAGTCTTTGCCGTTGGGTAAATGAGTAAATGGATGATTTCTTGGGTAGCGGCATTAACTAGAAAAATTACTCTATTGTTTCTTTATTTTTATTGCCAATATTTCGCATCTAGCTTGATGCTTCATCAGGGCTCAACTACAATATTTATTATTAAAATTTAATTAATAAGTATGTAAAATGTATTACTTACAATTTGAAAACAGATGTGAAAAAATCTCCACCTTAAGAATCCACGTTTTTAATTTAAAATTCTTTTTAAAATTTGTAAAAATGTTAAATTTGATTTAAAAAATAAAATTTTAAATTTAAAATGTCGAAAAGTTAAAATTATTGAATAGGTACACATTAAAAAAGTTGTCACATTACAAAAACGGAGAAGGACAAATTCACATATGCACGGAACAAACAACAACAGTTAAGTGAGTGAAGTTATGGATTTAAGTAAAACCCGGTTAAATAGTTGACTGTGTACAGTCTTGAACAAAATAAATTGAATTTATGATAGGTGGTATGAAATGAGTTATATTGAAAAATTGAATAAAATGTTAATTGAATGTATACTGGACTATTAAATTTAATGAATGATTGTTTAAGCTATTTTTTGTTCAAAGTTAATAAGAAGGAATAAATGATATGTAGGTTATCTGTGTCTGACGTAAAGTTCATGTTCTTTTCACAATTCTTAATTTGAACCATCTCTAAAAATTCTCTTGCGCTCTTGTCTCCATTAAACTGTAATATTTTGGTGTTATTGAAATCTGGAGTGTGTTTATTGACTGTCATGTGTTGGGTGAGGGCACATCTATTCTTTTTTGTCTTTATGTCAGAGGAATGTATAGCCAATCTAGTACGTACATACTTATTAATTAAATTTTAATAATAAATATTGTAGTTGAGCCCTGATGAAGCATCAAGCTAGATGCGAAATATTGGCAATAAAAATAAAGAAACAATAGAGTAATTTTTCTAGTTAATGCCACTACCCAAGAAATCATCCATTTATATATATATATATATATATACTCACTAACTCTATTGACTAAAATCATATTTTTCTAACTGCATGGATATACTAGGCAGCTATGTATTTTATTTAGATATGTATATTAATGCTCCCTCACATTATCTTATGTTTAAATATCTAACACTAGATCCATATATTGACGAAAAGGACATTATTCAGAAGAACCACTTTTTTCAGTCAATACGTTCTTCTTTCAACTCAAAATAATACTACTTCATTGAAAGAAATATAGTATTACCTCAAAGAAATTATTCTTTTAAATAATGGCAAAGAAATATTTCTTTGATTTAAAGAATCGTTACTATCTATGTACGACGTAAAGATTTACGCTGCAAGCAAGGAACAGAAGTGCTATTTATTAATATATTTTGAGATATGATATTAACAGTTGAAAGAAGCAAACTGTCTCTTACTTTTAGCGTAAGATACACTATTTTTTTTTGTAGTGCAGTGTATCATTAATAGATAGATGCCTGTAAAAAATCTGATAACTAATACAACGACGGATGATACGGTTGTAACTATGTATCAAACAATGAGTTTGCATGCCTAACAAATTTAAATTGGAGTATAAACACGGATTTCATGTGATTTGTCGTATAGTGAACGCTATCGAGCTTGTCCTTATTAAGATACGATGCACTGCCGCAACGGAAGGCGCCACTTAATCAAAGAAACTAAAACGAGTATCCGTGTTCAATACCAACATGACGCAGTGCGCATCGAATACAAACAGTTAATTTAATTTACATTTAGCTACAGTAAAACACCACTCAGTTAGTATGGCCAATATGAAGGCATAAAAACCGTATAAAATTGCCGAAGAACAATTCGCAACAATTTAATAATTCATGATTTTATCTTTTTTATTCTTTTCATTATCATCACGAAACCGCGTAAGCAAAGATATCGGGCTCATATCATTGGATCTGGGTAAGCGTTGACGTCTGGTGATTGTTTTATGGGGACCACAGTCACAGTGTATAACAGACCACTTTTTTTAAGGTACTTTGGTTAAACGACAATGGCCTATCGGTACCCAATGTCCCGAACTTGTGTCGTGTGAGCAGAATAAGAAATTCATGGGAACGTTGAGGTTACTGTTTGTCGACTCATGTATGATTGTGACGCTGTTGCTTTGCAAGAACCGCTGCGCTGTTGCTATTGCCACAGATCCTCCTTTTTTCCTTATTCCGTTCGTGCGTTGTTTTTAGATGCATCTCTTTTTTTTTTTCTGCTTTGTAAGCAAGCATAATCTTATTCTTGTTGGCTTCCACAATGCATGGTTATACATATGTATTTATATGACAACATTTTTCGTACGTACGATAAATGCACGTAAAGTAATACAAGTTTTGATTGTTTTATATAGCTATTCCTAGCGACTAATTAAGAATAAGTAAATTTTAAAATACATCCAAAGAACGGGTATTTCTACGGTGTCGTGAACCTTTTTTCAGTAATACAGTTCTAAACCACTTCCCATAAATGCAGTGCAATAAAACAGTTTAAATCGAAGAGGGTCCGTTGATAGCTGTTAAACTTTAAATTCGTGCACGTAACGTCCATCACGTTCGGGCGATTGTTTAATATCGGTTTAATTAAAGAGAGTTTTCGGGACCCATTCGAGTAATAAAACACGGATCAAGTTCCGCTGTTCAAACATCATAAAGCCAATCACACACACGCGTTTCCTATTCAACCGTTCGAATAAGCGCGCACAGAGAAAAAACGATCTGCCTCTCTCACTATTTATCAGTGTTTGCAAACAGTGACGTCGTGCACGCAACGACAAATCCGGACATTAAGGCGTCAATAATGGCCGTACGACGGCGCTAAAATACATAAATAACGAGCAGACTTGATGCTGGGGTGCGAGGCGTCCTGATAGATAGACTGCGTGAGATAACCCTACCATTGCTAGGAAATCGGAGCTTTTGTTGTTACTGTGAGAAGCGCTAGCGAGACTATAGCCTTGCATCTCCATGAATTCGCAGCGCGCGAGGCATTATATTTGCCTTCGACGTTTAATTGCTGTAATAGTATTTTCCGTTAAAATTTTGTATTCCGCTTTTCTAATTACATTTGTTGAAGAATTGATCCATTATCACGTTCAAGATACACTAATATGATAATAGCAAGCGTAAACTGTTAGAAATATATACTAAAATAAACAATAAAGTATATTGGTAAGAGTTGCTTTAATTTTTCGGTTTTAGAAGAGTTCTTCTCTAAAAAAAAAAAAAAAATATAGCATCTGACTGTGCATTTTACATTTTTCATTATTCAAAGTGTTTGTAGATTTTCTTTGTTATTTGACCCGTTGAGTGTCGGTTTTTCTTCTTCTAATACTTTATGACCTCATAATAATGAATTGCTAAATGCAATTGTGCAGCAAATTTGTGTTCATTTTATATTTTCTTCATCTAACAACATGGCTTTGTGTCTTTTCTTATTTGTTTGACTTTGACATATCAAGGCCTGTTCAGAAATTAAGACAAACTTGTTCAACTTGTACAAAATTATTAAATTATTGATACAATTCTGCACGAAATAATGTGGGTGTTGAAAAAAGTATACATAATGAAAAGAATATGTTACCTTACGTTAAAATTAATTTAATCTTCATGCCTATTGTCACTGTTGGAACGCACTAATTGTAAGTATGGATTTACAGTATTTAAAAAACGCATATCCAAAAGCAAACTCAAATGCCAACTACCCCACCATAGATGAAAATTTGCGCCGGTGCAATTTGTTTTTTAAAGGCTAGATATCTGTATTTATATTGCAGATGAATACATAGTATTAGCTTAGGGATATATATATATGTGAAGCTTTTTTACTTATCTCATATTTTTAAAGTTAGTGGCAAATGAAATTAATTTTTTTATGTATTGATTGCCCACGTATCTGAAAGCCTAATATCAGCCTAAATTTTGTGGTATGACGCCAAATCGCATCTTCTCAGTATGGTGTAGGGGAGATCCTTGTACTTTGGGACAGCTTGTACTACGGGACACAATTTTCTTATGGTTTACATTTATATATGAGGCCGATATTCTTGTCAGTGAAGCCATTGTATACTAGATGGCTATATATGTTACAGTATATTAAAATTCTCAGTGCTATTACATGTTTCTGGTGATAATGTGTTTTGTGAGTTGTGAAGTAATTTTTTATCTTTGAACATCCAAGTCGCTGTAAGTTAAGGTAAACTATATAATTATTTTTTGCATATAATGGTTTTAAAAGCAGATTATGGGTAATGTAATTTTATAAGAATATTTCAGTTTATCATTAAACTTGTAATGAAATTAATACTTTTGTAAAAATACAGCTAGGCTTGTACTTTGGGACTCGATCTCACTTGTACTTTGGGACCTGTCCCAAAGTACAAATCTTATAGTAAAATGTTTTGTTCGTCATATTAAATGGTCATTACAGATGCCCAGAAGCGAATCAAATAAGAAAAGAATAAAGCCGAATGAGGAACATGTGACAGCTGCGGCTCGCTTAATTTTAGAAAACAATTTCACCGTTAGACAAGCTGCTAACCAGTACGGAATTTCGAAATCTACTCTTTCTCGACATATTCAAAAGCACAAAGCAAGTGGAAGTGAAGTATTTACGTACACTGCTGCCCAAGATGTTAAAAGAGTTTTTACGGAAGTGCAAGAACGGGAATTAGTTACTTATTTGTTAGAATGTGCAAATATGCATTATGGCTTGTCAACACAGGAAGTGAGGAAGCCGGCGTTTAACTATGCTGTAGCAAATCAAATAGGATATCCCGCTTCTTGGGATCTGAACAAAAAATCTGGCAAAGACTGGTTTAGATACTTCTTACGGAGGCATCCACGATTATCGTTAAGAAAACCACAAGCTACTAGTTTAGCAAGATCAACTTAATTTAATAGAACTAATGTGAATACATTCTTTGAAAAACTTGAGGAAATTATGCAGCGTTATCAATTTACTCCAGAAAACATTTATAATTTGGACGAGACAGGTATGTCAACAGGGCATACTCCTGTCCTTGTAACAGCAAAAGGCTCCAAGCAAGTTGGTAGCATATCAAAAATAGAGACGACAAAAACCTGGAAATATTATGTTGCTAAAATTATAGATATTGACGATAATACTTTCAATGTAAAATATTATAAAAAAAATAAATTTGTAATTGGCGACAATGTAGAGTACGGCTTGCCAAAGAGTGATGCCGTATTATCACTTGGAATACCGCAATTGGTTGGAGGTACTGCGCGACAGAATGCGGGGCTCAAATTTGAAGTAGACTTATCAGTTTATAACATAGGATGAAGTTTGTAAAAGCGTCCTAAAGTACAAACCTCTGTATCCCAAAGTACGTTACTAGGCTTGTACTAGGACGTAGTGGGTTTGAAAGAAAAATATTTTTAGATTTTATTTCTTTAATTTCAGTATCGTTTCTTATGGTTAGTTTGATTCAAAACATGTTTATCTTGAGTATTCTGTGTTATTATTTAATAAAAATTATATGTCGCAAATAGTCTGATGAAAAGTTTTTTTTTGTCCCAAGGTACAAGGATCTCCCCTATTGTTTTGCATGCTTTGTTCACCTTCTACGAGTGTAACCTATTTACGTTATTTTATTACAACAGTTAGCTTGTGTTTACAATTAACGATATCACAACATTTATAAATCAGTAAAATAAAAAATAAAATAAAAGCTTTTTTCTTTTATTTCGCGCGCATTGAACGCTGCGCACGAGTTTAAGTTCATTTCAAACCCGCGATAAAAAGTTTATTTAGCTGTCTTTCCACCGAATTTCGAAAGGTATAGGCGGCATTTTTAAAGAGCATAATGTGAACACATGTTTCGCTGCACAAAATACATTACAAAATTTGTTAGGTACCGCGAAAGATAAACCGACCGTCAAGGAAAGGTTAGGCATTATGAAATTGGGTGTGAAGACTGCAATAAAGCTTATGTCGGACAAACACAAATAGTAATAGGAACTGGATTTAAGGAACACATTGCACATTATCGGTACGGTAGAATTGACGCGTCCAGCGTGGCACAGCATATTCATGATACGAGTCATAAAATCAACATTGAAAACCTCGCACTACTAATAAATGTAACAACCCCGAGAGAATTATCCGCCTTTGAAAGCATTTATATTAAAAGAGAATTTGAAAATAATAATTTATTAAATCGTGAACAGGCGCCGCTCCACTATTCGGTGCTGATGGATTTATTAGGGTAAAAACACATTTCTTTCGCAGTTACATTTTATGTGAGTTCTTAATTTCCATAATTCTAGCAGGTCAACGCAGGCGATAAAGCACTTGTAAATATAAATTTAGGGTCGGGATAACTAAGCATGTCTAGATATTTTATCGTTCCTTAGTTCATTCGGTCTTCCGTTGGAAATGGAAATCCACGAATTTCCGAAACAATTGTTCCGAATTAATTTAAATCGTTCTAGTGCGGAGTGATCGGATATCTTGTGTGTTATAATTTAAAGGATTGTTATAATGGAATTATCAAATGAATAACGTGAGAGATGTAGCCAAATACTTGTTTGCATTATTTTTAGTTTAATATAAACAAGTGAAAGATGCAATGGATGCCTGCATACGAAAGAAAACATATACAAGAAAGGAAGAGTGGTTCGATGAAAAGTGCAGAAGAACCCTCAAACGACGGAATAATGCAAAAATAGAGAATGACGCCAAGAAAACAGAAGAGGTAAAAAAAATTATAAACGGTAGAGGAGAATAGCAAAGAAAATTTGCAGAGCAAAAAATAGAGCAATTAAAGATTCAATTAAAAAGAATAGGAAACTAAAGAGATAAAAAATTTATCAAGACGTAAAACGCTTTCAGCACAATACAGACACCAGAACTGTTTATTGCAGAAATGAGGACAGCCTATTAGTAAGAGATACGACAGAGAAGTTGCAGATATGGCAAGACACTTCAATAATTTGTTAAACGAAGCAGAAGAACAGCACACTGAGAAAAAAAGAATAGCGCTGACATGTGAATATTCAGTCACGGCACAGATATTCTATTTGGGGTAAATAACACTAGATGTCTGAGTTAGAATATTTGCTGCAGTATTTCGTTTATATTATACCAACTACTTTACTGATTTTGGTATTAATAAATGTGACATCTGATACAACGAAACTGGTAAACTACTTATTGTAAGTTGAAGTAGTTATTGTAAGTTAATACTTTACTTGTTTCAATGAAATAAGATATTTGGTTTTAACATACAGTTTTGTCATGACACATGTGCACTTAGAGAACGACAGTGTTAAACCAAACGCAGTGTAATGTTCAATGTAAGTAAATATTTGGACTAGATCAATCGAACTACAATTTCGGGGCAAATAAAGTAGTTTACTAACGGCTGTATTACATTTACCAGCTTCTTTTATGTTAATAATACGAAGTACTGTAGAATATCTTTATTATGGATTCACAGTGGTCAAAAGCCACCGCCGGTGGTGCGGCAGACGTTGCAGTTTTAGTGGTCACACCTTTTACAAGATGTGTATAAAGTTGTCTGCTGGAAATCGAATTTACGCAGGATATGGATTATTGCTAGTGTGAAATAACAGCAGCGCCGTCTTCACGACAACTTAGCGTATTTGCTGTTACATATATATGCGAAAAACTTGCAAACACCTGTCGTTCCCTATTAGAATTAACTTGCAATAATTAGAAATTTACTTATTATCAGTAAAACACGTAAACAGCAAAATTTATTTGCATCAAGAGGGTTGTAGCATAACAATGAATGCAATCATATTTAGTAAGTACAGGTGAACACCATACTTTTTTCTAAAACGCAAGTAGCCAATCCTATTTGTTTATTCCAAGTTAGATGATTTTTTTAGTTTCCGACAATTAAAAAAATACTTGTTCTAAATATATAAATGCCAAATACACAAGATATGGATAATTTTTTTCAGTGCAACGTATACAAGAAACTGTAGAAGCGATGATCGGCAATGAAGCAGAAATAGAACATCCTGCAGAAAAAGAAGTAGATGAAGTTATATAAGACTTAAAGAACATGAAATTGTTGAAGATAGTGAAATTCTTGGAGAAGTATTAAAACAAGGAGAGCAGAAATTGCAACAGGATGTTTTCCACACATCCTGTTGCAAAGAAGAAATAATGCCTAAATTTTGGAGTAGCGGTCTTATTAGTCCAATTTACAAGGAAGGTGATAAGACACAATGCAAAAATTACAGGACAATTACGCTTTTAGATATAGTACACAAAATCTGTGCCAGAATAATACGGAAAAGGTTAGAGAAATACCAGAACAGGATGGTAAGGGAATATCAAGAAGGCTTTAGACACGGGAGATCGACAGTGGACCAAGTTTTCACATTAAAACTTAGGTAATACTATATATGCTTTATTGACATCAAACAGGCATATTACTCAATTTCCAGAGAAAGATTGTAAGAAGCACTGGTAAGATTAGAAATTCCAAAGAAAATAATAAACCTTGTGAAAATGACACCAAGAGATTAGGGATGGACGAAACTTAATAAGTAAGAAGTGGTGTGCTTTTTGTTCTTGCAACAAAATATAATGGGATAAAAAAGAAACAAAGCTTTGGACATAAAGGTATTTCTATGGAGATTGAGAAAAAAAAATATTTGAAAGCGTAAACACGTATTTATACTTTAAACGATCAGTAAAAGGATGGTATAAAACAATATAAGAAAAAAAAAAACAAAGCCTATACAGATTTAAAGAAAAAGTCATACGTACTGATACGTTTATTTAAATATTTTCATAAAATTCATGACAACCACGCATAAGTTTGTCTAGTTATTTTACATGCTTTCATGAAATGATTATTACAGCGCATCTAGTGAATGATTAGATTGACGATTTGGAAGCAGCCGTATTCATCCGTCATCATCCAACCCGACTCATTCGTACCTCAAACTCCAAAAACCATCCCCGACGGGCGTCCCAACCGTGGAACAGAGTAAGTAAGTTTTCTGAGGAGGTTCGTTAGAGAAGGCTGCATGCAAATGAGGTCTTCAATTCGTATTAATTAACTGTGTGTTGCCCACCCCCGCATGCGCCTTTGAGAAACCCGGCCCTTGCCAATAAAGCAGACGAACGGACCCGGTTGTTGAGTAAATAGAGTTAGTCGCTTGTCATTCGACAACCCCTCCGGTCTCACGGCTTTCTCCTAGTACGTATTACACTGTCGAAAGGGATGATTTTACGTTTATAGACTAACCATTTTGCTCAGAACGCTAGGTGATGTACTTATATGTAACCTACGATCGCTTACCAATAGATCTATTAGATATATCCTTGTCCTATCCATTTGATAGAGAAAATGTATTCATTTTGTCAACTTTGCGGAGTGTCTTAAGAACTTGAATATGGGGTGGGTAAATAAAAACTGATAATAATAAAAAAATAACAAAATAAATTGACAAGCAATGAAATGACTTACCAGTGGAAGACATGATATCCTTTAAAGTTTATTGCATATAGAAAAGAACATTTTGGGAGGATAAAATGTGTTAAAGAGGGTCATAACATCTCATCATTTCACAACCATCTTCTCGGCTAATTTGCCGATATGAAAAAATACTTGCAATCATCGGTGAAGCGAAACGAACGATTGAGTTATTTTGTAAGATGATTTGCAAGCTTTGACAAAAATATTTCCTTTACCCTCTATTTTCTGCAACTTTGTGATTCCTGTTACTTTCACTGAATCATATAGCGTATTATTCATTTTATTCTATCGAAGATTTTGAGCATTCTTAGAAAAAAATCATTTTGGTCAGTTAATTGACGGACGAGAAAATAGCGTTGAAAGATAAAAAAGAATGCGATTTTTTAGGGGAAGCAAAAAACTAATCATTACAATTATTCGAAGTATACTTGTCACATTTGTACGTTCTTTCTATTGGTATGTGTTACTTTTTTCCTTATTAGTATTAGTTAATGAATGGATACAGTGACCTCTACAATGATATCCCATTAGTCAATCCAGAGTCTTCTCGTTTAACCATTCTCCGCGTCAAGTCATAATTATCAATTTCTTTTATTAAAGTGTGGGTATACACAGGTCTGCGAATGGAGACTTTGATAATAATAATAATAATAATATATCAATTTATTGGCATCACATACATAAATACATACACATATGCCAAAAAGACTGAATCACCCTAAGGTGCTCTTCCTCCAGCCTTTAATCCCGTCCAAATTTTGACAGTTTAAGCCTAAAGTATAATTTGTTTGAATTGGCCACGTTGAATTTATCCTTCTCTTCACATCATTTATGTCATCTTCGGTGATGTAAGACCCTGTAACTTGGGGACCATCTGGTACGTGAATGGATTCCATCGATATAAATGAGTTATTTCGAGCTATTAACGACCCTGTTATTGCCATGCTAACATTTTCTTATGTGCATGAAGAAAAATCGTATACCTGTATTATCATGAGCGTAAGAATTTACCTAAAGTGGATATTATAGAATTTCTTTGTGCAGAAAGTCGGGGTTCAGGTCAAATGCTCTAACCGGAAATAGAGCAAATCTGCATCATAGTAAATTATTTGGTGGAAAAGGAAGATTGACTGATGAAGCAGCCGATAACACCAAAATACTATGGATTTCTCATATAGGGGAGGGATCCCAAATAAAACACATTATTTGTGATCAAGTAATAGTAGCCCAACACACTCTTTTAGTGACAAGAGTTGCTGCTTAAATAGTGTTAAATTTTATAACAATTGCAAAGTTTAGTATAACAAATTGTAGAACACATAGAGACGAGCACAACTTCCATCAAAATTTCTAACAAAATTGGTGACGAAAATTATTGCATTTATTGCAACAAAATGCGCACTTTTGTTGTACAATTTATGTTGACATAAGCTATATATTAAAGTTGCATAAAATACAGGTCAATTTCTGCAAGGTACATTTACCCCAGCTGTAAAAATCTACTAAAATATTACCTCTTGTAGTAAATTGTCAATAAGATTTTCCGTCTAAATCAACTACGCTTTTGAAATAATTACTATAGTTGCGTATAATTTGATTAGCCTATATGAATCTGAAATTATACGAGAGACTGGATATTTATATGGGCTAATCGCGGATGTTCACGCGAATTCCCATCGCATTGGGTATGATCGCCGAGATCAGACCGGTCTCGTAAAAGTGCGGAACACCGGTGTGGAAGCATCTCGTACTGTGAGCGATTGTCAATCACAGTACCCTTTATAGGATATTTACCATGTGCATAATCAAAGACGTATTATATAGCTATACTCCTACTAAATAGGTATAGAATTTTGCTATAATACACAAACCCATCGTATTACATATTTGCATTCTAGATGTAATTAATTGCATTACTATGTACAATTTTTTTTATATGCATTGGACAGTTTTCTCTGTATAGTGGTAATAATTGCAACTAATCGTCAAAAAAGTCTGTCACGGGATTTCCACTTCATCATGTGCAATTTATAATATTTACTAGTTGCAAAATATTGTAAAGCATTTCACCATATTTTGTATAGGATTATTCTACAATTCTTTCTAAGCATTTTATTGCTCTATTTGTAACTGAACAAAGTGCAGTGGACGTTATTTTAAAATTTTGTACAATAATAAACGAGACAGACTGTATGGCGGGACATTCCGAGTAATAAAATTTCGTACCTGGTTATGACTAAATAAAATAATGTTCTTTTATTGTTTTACATATGGAAAAGCATTCATAAATTACTGGTGCAATAAGTTCTTTCCAATATTGATTTAAATATCCATTAATCAACAAGTTTCGGTTTGTATTCAAACCATTATTACACATTATAACGTCAATTTCTAGAAGGTAAAAGTTTAATTTGTCAATATGAGTTTATATCTAGGCAAATCAAGTTCATGAAAATGCATTTGTTTTTATTTAGAGTATTCTCTATTTCACTAAATAAAATCAATTTTCATGATTTTGTTGTATGAAACCGTATTAACAAATCAGATTTTTCATCTTCCAGAAAATGACTTTAGAGAATATTTGAAGCTGGTTTGAATACAGATCGAAATATGTTGAATAAATAGATATTAAAATAAAGATTGGAACGAACCAGTAATTTATTAATATTCATTCTACCAATCAATGGTCTTTTTACAAAAACAACAAATAAAAGTATGGTTTCAACTCTCAAAATGTCATTTGTTTATATTATGATAGTATGCTCAACAATTGAATGTTGACAATTAGTTACAATCTTACAGATAAATAGGTTCCGATGTTATTATATGCAATTATGTTTAAGCAATTTATTCAGAACACAATTTAAAACCAAGTTACTTTATACATTAGCCAAATTCAATTTCCCCCGAATTTAACTAAGCAAATGCCCTTTGTTTTGAAACACATAGGCCAAACCAACATAAGACAGGAGAAATTGTTAGATAGTCAAAAATATCTATGTCAACTTCTTAGATCACACCGAAATTAATATTGATACATCTTGGTTAATCACTAACAAAATAAAATTTTCAAATATAAAATACACGCCAAATGTAACAATTAATAAACATAAGAATGCATTACTTAAACGTAGTGTTACTTATAGTGTGGCTAAGATACTAAATAATTAGTTTTGCCAACTGTAGATGCAAATGCACGAATAAATGTCTAAAGTTTGTAAATTACAGTTCGATTAAATCAAACATGACGCCTCCTGCTAGAAACGCTACCATTATGTTCTTTCGAAAGAATTCAACTTATACTATCGAAAGCAGTTATTTGTATAAATTGCTGTATATCGCTTGTTCCAGCTCATAGGTTCCGGCCCATAACTTTTTTATTTATAGATATTTTCTTATAAAATTCGGAATGCACTATTTACTGTAAATTTTCAATTATTCAATCTATTTCGTAATTTCTATCACTTCCCGTTTTATTGGAAATAAGAACAAATTTAATTAGAACAGCCTGTATACTTTTGCGTATTTGGACTCATAATTTTCTGAATTTGAAAACAAATGATTAGTTTTAGTTTGCTTGGTTACCAAAATTTTGAATTTTTTTGTTTCAATCTAGAGTGCTGCGAATGTGGTAAAAATCATTCTTTTAAACTAAGCTTGAGAACCCATGGGGTTACATTTAAAAAAATCATCAATTCCATGAAAAAAACTGTTAGATTTTACTTTATCACGTTCTAGTAGGCGTGTAAAACAAAAGAGTGTAACATTTGTAGTTTCTAAGTGTTAAAAAAAAATTGGTAACCAAGGAAACAAAAACTAACAAATCATATGCTTTCAGATTCAGAGAATTACGTAGAACCCGAATATGTAAGAATTTATGGGGTGTTTCAGTAAAAATATAAATTTGCTCTAAGTTTTGGTAAAACCGGAAGTGATGAAAAATTATAAAGTAGGTTGAATAGTTCAATAGAAATTTACAGTAAATAGTACATTCCGTATTTCATATAAAAAATCTACAAGTAAAAATTTTATGGGCCCTATACATAATTTCTTTATTTTAATTATATTGCAGAATTTAAATATCAGTTCAATTCAATTAAACACCTCCCAGAGTCATCTGTAATACCTTCAAATAAATATATAAATTATATCCCTTTTTACAGATGGCACGATATCTGAATATTTCCACTAAATAATACGTTTTACCCTCCTATACTAACGAAAAGGTGTCGACTCTGCTCCTCATAAATACATGTTATACCTGCTAATATTCAATGAAAATGTACTGTGATTGTTCTGTTATTGTTAAGTGATATATTACTAACTTTTTATCAAATAAAATAATATTCACAACATATAAATTTATTATTTCATTAAATTCCAAGAAAAATACGTTCAACAAATAATCTCAGGAGAGTAGGTTCAATTACTATATAAATTAATCTATTACAAACATTTCTTCTGTCTATATCCAATTAGTACTCAAATATCTTAACGGCTTTTCATATTTCAGTACGGCAACATTTATAAGTTTAAATCGCTAAATACTTACGTTTCCAACTTCGCTAGACAATTTTAATGAACAGTGAACGGAAATTAATCACCAAATACATATTTTAAATTCAATATTTCAGAAAAGTTAAACGTTTTGCTTGCTGTAGGATAATAAAACACCTTCGAAATATCAGACGACATAGAAATCACCCACATGGTCCTGGCCCACAAATGACGGTCTCAAATGTTGGACACCAGTCACCAGAAAACCGGGATAGTGTATAGCAGATTCAGGCTTTCAAATTGTGAGCCAAAAGGATTTACCGTTTGAAGTGAGTGAACATGTTTATACTTGCGATTCCATATGTTAATGACCAAATTTCTAATTCAATTTCAGATAATACTTCCAAACAAGAAGATTATCAAAGATCGAAAAAACAAGACTTTATTTTATTGAATCAACCTTACCTAACGACCGTGATTAATCTAATCCTCCAACGACAAGGTGAAATGTTATGGATTTCATGATGAATGGATTCATACTGAGAGCAGCGCAACTCCATTATATATCGTACCAATAAATAATAAAGTTCTGTGGGCATTAGTGCAAAGATAGCTAAAGTACTATATCCAACATGTCGCGTATAGGAGAGTAGGTGGTAAAAAACTTTTTATTACATACTAATTAGCGTGTTGTCAGCGTTATGTCCGGATCAAAGCTCGCCCGGGAAACTTTCAATGGGATTTCAAAGCGGTGTCGCCTTTCCTGTGGCCTTCGCCGCGATAATGTTTTTATGGGGAGAGTAACGTGCCCGAACGTACCCAGAAATATATACACATACATACACTGGGAAATTCAAACCGTGCCCGGGGACTGACACATCAAAGGGCCACAACCCAAAGGCGTTGGACCGGAATTGGAGTACGCCTCTTGGAAAGGAGTCGCCTTGGGGAATGCACGGTGGCCTGTGCTTAAAGCAGGGAAACGGTACTTGCGAGAATTTGTGATGTTTAAATTATGGATGCATTTAGATTTAACACGGGATATGTATCGGGGTGTCGTCACTTAATTATGCGGCAGTGACGCGCGTGTGTTGACGCCGGCCTGTAGTGAATGTGCGCATTATGGTCGAGGTACAGAGAAAGCGTGTCAAGACTTATCAGATGATATGACAGCGATATATAAAAGTAAATTTTAAAGAGCATTCAATGTCATTGCAATCTTTGATTTTACAGAAGGACAATTTACGTTGTTATATGACGAGTTATTTTAATTACTATAGCTTTTCTTTGATTTATATTATCTCATAGAAAACCGTTTCTGGAACTACATACGCAGTCGTCTATACTCGCTTTACACGAGCTATGTAGAGGGACTGACAATCCATGAATTGTCCACACTACATCTGTGACTGCATTATCGGTTTACGGTAGATATCTACAAATATCTACATATATTCTAGCATTTTATGAGTGTACTGTATTCATTTTATTTGCTCCGCTTTCTTTTGATTTGTAATTCAGAAGCAAAACCCCGTCACTGCTATTTGTAGTTTTTTTTTCTCTCTATAGGTATTACAGTAAATTTTACAGTCAATGATATCACAATTTCCAAATAAAAAAGCATGCATGAGTGTATGTATTCACCAAAAGAAATCTATTAAAAATATGTAATTTTACAGTCGAAACTACTTATGACTAACAAATTCAACGATAAAACTTTATACTTTTTAAAACATTCGAACTTAAAAAAAATTTATTGGTACAATATTTTTAAAAGTTAATATCTCTTTATAAGCTACTATTATTTGATAAATGTTGGTTAATAATTTAATCCACCTTCAGGCAAAACAGTGGATACAAAACATTTCCATTATCTGATACAAAATATTCTTGAAATATAGTTTTCACAAACATTTTAAATTTACAAATTGACTTTTTTTTGTCCAAATGAAGCTTTTGGTGTATTTTCATGTCATCGGATAGATTTCGAAATTATCATTCGAACTTAAATAATACTACTTATACTTAAGTGGATAGATAGCCTTCGAAATAGACCATCAGTTATTACAGAAATGTAATTGAGCTTTATCTTTATGTACAACAAAAGACGATACTATCGTAGATTTCGTAGATTATATGTATGCCGACGTTGACTAATACAAACATTTGATTTAACTTATGTATATACTTACCAACTCTTCCCTATCAAGTCAGTTAACTACAAGTAGTAAAAGTACTTGATAATCCTACGTACCTCTTCAACTAACATTTAGCCTTAACTCATAGCCAGCAAATTGGTACTGCTACGAAACTTGTAGATAAATTTTTTAAAATTTAATTAAATTTAATTAAGTAACCACTGTTTTTATTCTACAAAACACCACTCAGCGTCATCTATTATACTCTCATTGATTCCAAAGGTATGCTAGATGTCAAATGATAGAGGGCATGAAAAGTAAATTTGTCGCCACCACAGGGTTTTATGTACACAACAAACATATTATATTCAGTCACACTCGGGACGGGAAAGGATATTGTCACACCGTTTAACCACTGATCACTAGCGATGGGCGATTCGAATCTTTTTAGTGATTCGAATCCCAAAGACTCCTAAAATTAAAAATTCGTATAATATGATTCGTACCGAAAGACCGTAAAGGATTCGTATACCAGCGCTGGGCGATTCGAATCTTGTGAGTGATTCGAATCCTAATGACTCCTAAAATTAAAGATTCCTATAATATGATTCGTACTAGCGGTGGGCGATTCGAATCTTTTTAGTGATTCGAATCCTAATGACTCCTAAAATTAAAGATTCGTGTAATACGATTCATACCGAAATATTGTAAAAAGTTCATATAGATTTGTGATGATTCATGACTCTTTGTGATTAGAATTCTAATCACTCTTAGCACTTTATTCTAAGGATCTTGCAAAAAAAAAACGGTAAATTGAAATTTTCGTAAAATAAAACAAAGTGAAACAATATTGGATTATTTTGTTTTATTATTTGTTAATAACAAAAGGAAAACCTCAAAATTTCATCAAAGGTTAAACACAAAATTGTCTTGATGAATACAGGCACATACATAGATAATATACATAGCTAATTTGCATAGGTATAAGATATTAGCAGACATTCAATCTTTTATATTAAAATTAAGAAAAATCAGATACGATACCGTCTTTGAATTTATTCTTGACCGTTTATCTATCACTATTTGTCCACTTTTTGAAAAAATACGCTCGCATGGTACGGATGTAGCGGGTATAGATAATCTCTTTCTCATTAACTCAAATAATGTTGGATATATTGTTGGAGTGGAAGTCTGACTCCGACTCCGACTCCTTGACTATACTAGTATACAAGAGTCGTACTGATACGGATTCGTATGAACCGAAATGATTCGTATCAGCCGATACGAATCCGTATAAATAGTAAAGATTCGTACCGTACGAATCATATATGGGAATCGAATATACTGATGAATCATACGAATCCGACCCACCTCTACTGATCACTATATCAATAAAGCCTGTAACATTTAAGTATCTTTAATGTGACCGTAGTAGTTATTAGTTAGTGATGTTCTTGTAATACATTAAGTAATAAAAAACGAAAAATGTAGTGTAATTTATTTAGTTAGAGTAAAATAAATCTGATGAACAAAGAAATGAACCTTTTAAAGATTCCCTCAGGGTAAGTAAGTTCTTTACCATCTTAGATACATAATAATAAGAAACTAAAAACTCGTATTTCTCGTTTTTAATATCGTAAATAAAATTCAAATCTCCCGCTAAGTTCACGTCATAAACCATATATTACTAAACCAAATGCCAACCTAAACTGCTCGTGAAATTAACCCACAGAATCAAACAGAACCTCACATAACCAATTTCACTAGATTTACAGTTATCATTCAAACAATATAACCTTAAATCCCTTTGTACATTATTAGCAGATTATAAGTTCAAAAGATGATAGAATCGCTTACTGCAGGTATGAAAACTGCTCTAGTTTAATCCAAATAATAATTCCATATTCAAAACAATCATTTCAACTTCCAAATGGTGTTTCAACGATCTCATAGCAAACTGCCTCAAATGTTGTTCTTCGAAACCCCAGGATTAAACGAAAGGCCACCCCAAACCTCGAATAACTGGATTCCCATCATCTTAGCACTATACATGTAATACTCTCATTCTTGTAAGTAAATTTGAAAGCTTCATGGACTTAAATTGTAATAAATTTACGAAAAGCAACCACACTCAGGAAAAACCGAAAAAAAAGTCCTCCATATTTGTTTTCAACAAACTCAATATCTCCTGGACAAAAGGACCCCGGCAACGAACATAGAAATTGTTTCCAACGATACGACAGCGTAAAAATCCCTCGTCGAGCATTAATCGAAAGACATACACATGCCCTAAAATCCATGGTTACAAGCATTAATTGAATTAGACACGAAATAAGTAAGTTTTTAGTTTAAATTATTACATACGTTGACAAAAATAAATAAATAGATAAAAATACATTTAAATAAACAATTTTATAGTGGATATTATGATTCTGTGGATTTTGTTTAGCAGGAAATAACATAGCAGTACATTTAACTGTGCATTAACAAATCCGGCTTATGTGAAATTGAACTAAGGTATCAGTATAGGAGAAATAAACTGCTTCTTAATATGTTTCTATGCTGCCTAAAACTTTCAGTGCGTCAAAAAATACGCTAAACAAGTTAACATTCAAAATTTTGTAAAGCTCATGTGTGAAACGTTGCAGTGGGTACAGGGTATTGACAATGAAAATAGAAAGTGCAAATAGCAAGCAATTAAACGAGTAACAAAATTAAAATTGATAAAACCTTAAAATAACCAAAATTATATTAAATAATATCAAGCCTTTACGCAAATTTATATATTAAAAATTGTTTCGTTGTTGCAGATTTTTTATAATTGAAAAAGACTATATAATAAAGTCGAAACGTTTTATATAATTTAACTGTTTGTTTCTCCAGCCTTATTTAAAAAAAATAAATAGATAACTATATACATATTATATAGCGCAGGTATTTATTTGGATGTTACTTAGTTCTTATCCTGGTGCTCAATAGCTGCTTCAGTGAAAGTGCAAAATAATTAGTTTGCCTATGAATACTAACTCTACTATATTTACGTTTAAAATAATTACCTTACAATTAGAAAACATAAAAAGAAAGCTATGCTAGTAAAAAGTAAGAATTAAACAGCAATGCTATTTCCTCTATTGTTCAATTATTTACTTACTGTTTGTTTTTGGTATTGTTGACGAATGCATATAAATATTCCTTAATAAAGCTATAATAAACGACCAGGTTTCGTACTCTATGCCGTATGTATAAACTTGGATATATTGGTGAACATCTCCTTGTAAGTTCCGGCAGGGTCCGGGTATCGATTCGGCAGCGCATCTAATTAAAAGTCCAAGCACGTTCTGCTCTCAACTCTGGTGACACTGTTTCACGAGACCATGCTACAGCGAAGCATTACGACGCTTCGGATTCTCGTATACCGTGTTCGAGATGGTTCGAAGATTTCTCCGAATTTTCCTTATTCAATCAAATTAATATGTATGTTATTAATGTTACTCCGTAACAAATATCATTACACAAAAAGCCAATTTTATCTATCGTAATTAAGTAACGTAATTGAAAAGTCTCCATTGCATACTAGAAAATAACCGTAACTTACTTTTATTTTTGCTACCCGGTATTACATCGTAGCAGTAGGTAGTAATAATACTGAAGAAAAATGTAATAGAGTGCATTATATAGATGTATTAGATTCACTTGACAAAATATCTTGGTTGTTGTTACATTTCTATGAACGAAATTCTTATATATAGTGTCTTACAGTTAGTCTGCATCATATGGCAACATTTCCTATTACCCACTATATGTGATTTAGACTTTGCCTTTTGTTCATGCTTACAAACTAATGTGTAACATACTGCTGTGGTCTGACACCTCGGTTTTTGTAAATTCAGTTTTTTTTTGTTCATTCCGTTAAGCGTTTGTCAATGTTGCGAGAAATTTCAAATTGTTTTATTTTCAAATAAGATTTAGTTAATGTTTTGGATTGTTTAATTGGTTTATTTTATTGTTCAGTTGATTATATTAACTTCAGTCAGGTGTACATTTTGCGTTCACTGGTATTGTATATATATTGTTTTGTTTTGCGAGTTCATCCGTTTGCGGACAGATCTGTGTGCGTTGCTCGGCGCGCATCTGAGATTTTTATACTTATACGTTTGTTTAACCTTGTGATTTCAGTTCCTTGATCAATACGAAAGTAAGTAGATATAGTTGTATTTCATTGCTGATATTTTATGATTATTGATTTCAAGTTTTGAATTCACGTTTCTGATTTTATTTCGTTATCACACTCATTTAATAATAATTGATATTGTATATTTGTGTACACAGTTTAGATATAAGATCTGTTATTATTTTTACGTGCAGGAAGATATTTTAAGTTCAAAGAGTTAATTTGTTTGTTCGTTGTTAATTTTTCTGATTTGTAATTATATATTAATCACCTCGAGTTGGGTGAATAAAAGCATTGTGCTTGCTTTTATTTTTCATTTATATAAATTACTTGAATTTTCCACGTTTAATTTAGTTGTTTTAATATTGAGACCACGTGGATTGAATTGAAAAAAAAAATTATTATCTTCCTGAACTTTTTGTTTTTTGTTGCTTTGAAAAGAATTTTGAATTGTCCTTTTGTAAATGTAAAGTCAAAAGCAGTTTTGATTTAGACCAGGACCTTTTTGTCCAAGGTTTTTTTTCTGCTAAGTTTGTAATTATTTTTTTTTCTTTTCTTTTTTTTAAATAAAATTATTGAATTTTTATGTCATTCAAAAATACTGTTCTTTTATTTTTAATTAAACCTTTTAAAATTTTGTTGAGTACAAAAGAAAGTCAGATTTCTTTCACCCACATTTTACTTTTCATGATAATAACCCTGAGATTAATTGTTCTTTTGCGCCTTATAAAAAAAATTGTTATCATTTGAGCTAGCTAATTTAATTTTTCATTTTTAATTTCATTTGGCATTGTTGTTGGTACATTCAGTACACAGCAATACGTACAAGCAATCACGCTATAGTCTTTAACTATTACTTTGAAAAAGATATTACTTGTAGAATGTCACATTTTTTTCTTTTTTCTTTTATAATTAAAGCTTTGAGATAAAAATTCATCAATTTATCATTGATTTCCTTTTATTCAATCGATTTTCCCATAGTTTGGTAAGTTGTTGCCACATTAAATTTTGTTTAGAAAATCTTTTTAATTGATCTTTGTTTACCACGTAAAGTAACGTGCCCGTTCGTGCACGCCTGACTTCCACCATCGTGACCGCATGGGAAACGCTACAGTATCTATAAACCGCTTGCTTGACAGGGATGCCTCTATCCCTGCTGTTTGAGTTCGGTGCCGGCAGAGTTACTCGCACGACGCAGCACTGCCCTCCGACCTGTGTTCTCGGCGCCGGCCAAGTTCTCTGGCACGACACAGCATCAACCTGTACTTTAAAACCGCAAGTGTAGTTTTAATACGTCCCGGTATATTCTAGCACGAGGCGAACCCTCCCTGAGCTGTGTTTTCGGCGTCGGCAAAGCCCTCTGGCACGACACAGCGCCAACTTTAAAATCGACCGCATACTTTTGACCCGTCCCAGTATATAGATTTTACTCGTTTTATTGTATTGTCTAAATTGGGTAATTAACATTTCGCGACTAAATCTTAAAGCGCTCCGACATATGAAAAATAATTGGTTTACAGTTTCAATTGTAAATGAAAAATAAGTAGGTAAGTAAAGGGGTCCTTACTTAGAAATGGAAAATTGGTTTTAATAACATTCAGCCCTTTTAAAACATACAGTAATTGGATTAAAATGTTGTAGTCACATTTTTTGTGTGCTGCCCCTCCTTTTTCTCTGCAATATTTCGAATATTGAAATTAGGCAGAATTGAGTGTAGCTCCAAAGAAGTCACTTTTATCCTCAAGGGGGGCATATGTAGTTACTAAAGTTGGGTTGTTTTCCCGTGGGCAGGGCCGTATTGAGTACACAGCGCACCTACTAGTGTAATATAATAAAACAGATGAAGCAAAAGAGTGATATGTAAGTTAATATCCAGCGGTTCTTTGTATGAGGCAGACGTATAATTATTAAGTATGACGGCCGTGCGAAAGTGAAAAAACGAGGCCATCGGTTCATGCAATACAAAAGTTTATTGATCAATTTCGATTTATAGTACATATAGTATAATGGTGCTAATAAGATGTACCTACTGCAACATTTGCATTAAACTGTGCTAACACCCACGTTACTGTAGCTAATCCGTTGTCTATTTTCGAAGATTGTTTTAAGCATGGATGTGTTTCATCCGTAGATGTCGAGCAATCATTTTCAGCACGACGTGCGTTGCTTTCCGAGACATGTGTGGAAACTTACGTGATGTTGCAGACCTTTTGTGAGTCTTATCTACTTTGCGCTACGCAACAACTGCTTTATTCACAGCAGTTGTTGCGTAGCGCAAAGTATAGTAGCTAAATG
Source organism: Cetonia aurata (assembly GCA_949128085.1). NCBI lineage: Eukaryota > Metazoa > Arthropoda > Insecta > Coleoptera > Scarabaeidae > Cetonia > Cetonia aurata. The sequence continues at coordinate 36,212,321 of OX421884.1, forward strand.
TGTTATTTATAGAGTGTAAAACATAACTCAAGCAACGTGATGTAAATAACGCATGCATCGCAAGGTTGCCCATTTGTTCGTACGCTTGCCTTGTTGCGATCCTGGTCAGCCGAAAAATATCCCAACTCCAGCAGTTACACATAAATTGGTTGGCATTAACTGTCATTTTTTGTGCGGATCTGTTTTTCACCTCTCCTTTTTAAAGTATGCGCGAATCTCTCTTGACGGGGGATGTGCATGAAATGATTAATTTTTTGTATGCATTTTTCGAATAATATACTATTTGAAAATAATACTATTTAAATTAATAATGATTATAAGCGAATATTTATATGTATTATATACTGCCAACTGAAAGTAACAACATATATAAAACCTCAGAGTAATTTTAAAATGATGGATGTGCAATTGACAAAAGAAGTTAGAATGCACAGAATTAGCCAATATATTTGAAGTTAAGTCATGTTAGGTATATATCAAACATATGTATGGTACTGGTCAGATGTTTTTCTACACAGATCACAAACCTGACAAATTTGTCGGCGCCGTCCAGTTTTGGGTACTTATATTTAGTATAGTGTACATAACTATATCGTTTATATTATGTAATCAAACCAAATACATGACGTGGCTTAAAAAAATTGAGAGAGACCATCTTATCATCATATGAGAGAAAGCTCAAACTCCATGAAACGGGCTGTAGGTGGATAGACTGCACGCTTTTTTCTTCTATTCACAGGCACGTCTGACCATGGTATAACAGTGCAGCCTGAAGGCTTATTGTGCTCTACCAGTTCTTGTTACAGAAATCACTCCAATACATTAATGTTCTGTAACAGACTGTACAGGTCCCTAGCATGGAGTAGTCTGTATCTCTTTGGTTCACTGCATGCTTAAAGGGAGATCAGTTTACACCACCTTCATGAGAGAAACACTGGTGGCTCGGGTCAGAAGAGGATGTCCGCAGGGTAGGGTGACGTTCCCTTTGCTGTCGTGGACAAGCTCCTAGTAAGACTGGACATCGAAAAGCATAAAAAACTTAGAAATACGCAGATGATATTGTCATTCTAATCCCGGCTAAATTCAACAACGTAGTACGCGACAAAATGCCGAACGCTCTACAAGTTGTATAAGAATGGGCTGAGGAGGATGGCCTAAATATTAGTTCCTTTAAAACGACCACAATAGCAATCACGAAAAGGAGAAAGTTAGATGGTCTAGGACTGCTACAACTACGGAGTGAAGAAATAAAGTTGTTTTTCAACCAAAGCCATACGCGATAATACACTGTGCAACAGAAATCAATTAGAGGGTTTATAAACACAGGTGGGTTTGTATTGCAACAGACAGCCATGCAATACTATGGACTAGAGTCACAGTTTTGAGGCGTGAAGTAAAGTATCCGGGTACCCGAACGTTCGGACTCCTTATAAATCACGTAATAAAGCACGAACATCAAACTTCACGTGAATAAAACGCGAACTACACGTATTTTTACAATTCACGTACGGTACGTGAATATACGTTCGGCGATTTGTAGAAAAAAAGAAAGGAACTCTTGCGTATGGATTTCACGTGAATTAACAATACGCGTAGGGTACGTACCTTAGAAATACGTGTAGTTCGGATACGTGACGTTCGAAACATGTCCGTACAGGTACGTACGTATGTACCCCCACAGACACCCAAAATGTCCGGTCTAAGTCACAGTATGAGCGCAACGTGCCATGCACCCGAGTTGCACGCAGCGTTTAGACTACGCATTAGATCGGACAGTTTGGGTATCCGTGAGTGTACGTACTGCACATATACTCGGGAATAAGGTAGCTCCAATGTGAACATTAGTGAACCCACTTTCCTGTGGGTGCCCGGACATTCGGGAAAAGGAGTCGAAGAAGCCGATGAGTTAGGACGAAATGGGTCGGCGGCTTCATACATGGGCCCAGAACCTGTTCGAGGAGTGTCCAAAAACACAGCACGAGAGCAGGTAAGGATTTGGGTAAAAGAGAGACACTGCAATAATACAACCAGGCAAATTTATAGGACAAACTTTATTGAGGGACCATCAAAAAAGAGGACTTAAGAACTACTATACCTCAGTAAAAATCATCTTCGCATAGTAGTAGGTCTCCTAATAGGACACTGTACACTGAAAGGACATCTACAGAAATTTGGGATCTATACCTAAGATACCCGCTGCAGAGTGTGTAATAAGATCGCTAAGACCGTATACCACATCCTGTGTGAATGGGAACCAGAGAATTACTTCGATCAACCAGCCCAGAGACCTGTACAGATTAATACAGGGCACCAGGATATTTGAATGCCTGGCCCGATACAATTGGTAAGAGAAAAGGGATAAGGCTTGAATATAAAAAGCCAAGAAATCCTTCCTCGACGCAATAAAATTTTAGAATAATAAGTTTATTAGTATCTATAATGTTCCAGGGGATTGGTGTGATGTAATTTTGATATTAAATAATAACAGGAAATGTTCGTTTTCCAATCCTTTTTATTGTTTAGTATCTTTTATGTGCTACATGTTTCGGCCAAAACTGACCATCTTCAGGCAAATAAAATTGTCAGAGTTTTGTTATGTATTACACATCATTCTTGTAATACATAACAAAACTCTGACAATTTTATTTGCCTGAAGATGGTCAGTTTTGGCCGAAACATGTAGCACATAAAAGATACTAAACAATAAAAAGGATTGGAAAACGAACATTTCCTGTTATTATTTAATATCAAACGTTTATTAGTGTTTCTTAGATAATGTGGAATAAAATGGAATTATTGCCGAACTCAATTTATACAGATCATCTAAGGAACACTAATAAAACTTATCATTCTAAAATTTGGTTGTGCCGAGGAAAGTTTCCTAAAACGCATAGAAAGCTTCTTTAGGAAAAATAATTTGAAATAATTTTTTTTTTATTAAAATTAACCGCTAGAAGATGAGAAATTTAAAGTATTATTCGATCAGCTATTTTCAATTAAATGAATTCCAATACAATTTTTCCATTCTATAAATATTTCGTTTTCAGAAATTAGCCAAGATATAATGTTGAGAAATGGGAAGTAGGCAGGTATCCTGACGTGTAATAGTGACGTTTTTGTAGCAGTATAATTTGCAGAATAATTTCTCATCTAAAATAAGAAAGCATGGCTAAGTGACACCAGATTCAAACTGTGTGATTATTTTCACAAATTGCTGATCGAAACTGGAATTTTTTTTGTATGAATAACTTAGGTAAAAGGTAATTTTATTATTCGAAGCACATACCCCAGAATTTTTTTCTGAAAGCATATGTGGTAACGTTTACATTTCCTTACTAATAAGTATACTGAACAATTTTAAGTAATTCCTTAGAATAACAAATTCTACAAAAATGCAGACGAACAATTTTAGCTTTGCAGATATCATTTTGTGTTTTAAAAGGTCTTATTTAATTTAAATATATAATATCACCTAGATTACTAGTGACTGGAAAAGTGAAATAGCATTGAAAGATTATATCACGCATTATGAGGCCGCCAGATAAAAATATGTAGAAAACGATTTACGGTGAAAAGGCGTCGGTGGATGAAAATAAAAAATGAAAAAGAGTGTGACAATATTGAGCGTGCCCATATGCCCGAAACTAAAAACCGGTCGCACCCTGGTAATCCTCTTACAGAAAAGAGACCGAGGCTTTTGTATGATCGAACCGCGCGGTTTTATATCAATATAACCTTATCTGATCCTGTCCATCTGCCGATTTGATGAGTTGTTTTGTCCGTGAAAATTTTAATCAGATTTTTTACACTTCCACAATCTCCTCTCGTTACGTATCGACTCAGCAAGCACCATAGGACGTGTCTAGGAATCCACATTTGTTATATTACATAATTTATAAATAATGACAAGGCTAGGTCTAGTCAGCGCAATGCCTGTGTTTCTAAACCACACAATCTCTAAAATTCAATGTCAGATGTAATTAATTATTTTACATAAATAAAGACATCTCTACATATGAAGAATATTATTTAGTTTAAAGCTACTCCAGTCTTGACCTGTATTCTTAAATTCCCTCTTTCATATTTTTGTGTTTTATATATACTAATCTGCATTCATTTTCAGTGTTCTTATTCTGTAATACATTGTCATCTTCACCCTCAATTATTATCCTGCCCGAAAGCAATGCTTATACTATGGCGAAGTATTTGACAGTCCATAATTTCATTTGTCTTATTTCTGTTATCGTACAATTTTTTTATTTCCTATTTCCAGTTATATTCTAAATTATTTGCTTTAAATTCTGAATTAAAAAAAAAATGTTAAAACTAGACAAGCATTAGAACAGTTTATCTAGATGAAAAGAATATATCGTTGACTAAGAGTGTTAACCTGCTGGCTCCGTACATCCTCACTTTATAGGAGGCGATGAAAACTGTGTAATTTTATTAAAGCAAACTTGTATACAAAATTAACGAATAGTTTATTCGTATAAAGGAGTATTACATATTTCTTAAACATGAATAACTTGAAATAAACGAACTCCTACGTTTTATGATTAATTAAAAGAGATAGCAGGTAAATACAAACATCATTTGTAAATAATTTTGGAATTAGCAGGAAAATCATGCTAAAAAATCAACACACAAAAGAAAGTATTAAATATTGTTTGATTAAAATTGAAAGATGCTAATCACATAAGTTTTTCAAATGAATTACAGTAGTATATAAAAATAAGATGTTATATTAGGAATAAATTAGTTATGCAAAATTCAAATTAATTATAAGTATGAATATATTTAATTTTTCTGTTTACAAGATTGGATTAATTATTTTTTTTTATAATTGTTGGACAATTTTTGAAAAAGTTGTTGACATTGGCGAAACGTCAAATAAAGATGCATATGTTTCCCAAACTGGCTGGAGATGTATTTCGAAAATTGAATCAACGCCTTTGTGAAATTGGTTAGCTGTAGAAATCTAGCAACTTCCCTTATTTTGTCTATAGCTACCAGAAATTGCACTAGACTCAAATGAGTGCAACTACTTAAATCTAGAAATAGTCGAATGTCCAATACGTAAGCAATGTGTCACTGTTTTGATGTCAGACAAATTTTCAAAAATAGTTCAGTGCTGAAGGCTGAATTACATTGTATTTTTGTCGTCTACAAATTTTGACAACTTTGATAATGTAATCAGAAAAATGCATCAACATTTCTACTAGAAACTAAATTACAATCTAGGTTTGGTCCGAGTTTCTGTTAAAGTTTTATACTACACCTACGCAATAAGCACCATTAGCGGCTCTATCAACTATTTAGATTTAATGAAATACATATTTAATGCTTTAAAACTGTTTCATATAGGTATTGTTTCTACGGCTTTGTTTCATCTAATAAGTCTTTATATCTTTGTTGAAAATGGCAAGTGAAAAAATCTGGAACACAATCAAATATATATTGCACTATATGAATTGCTACCAATTCTGTATAAGGTAAGAATATTAGGTGTACATATGTATTAAAATCGTATATATTAAATTTTTTTTGGTACATAAAAATTATTATTGCTTAAGAAACTAACCTGAAAAATATCTCAAAGATATGAAATAGGACTAAAAAATTGATATTTCTGATTTATGTTAGTAAAGCTTTCAAGGTTTCATTTGATCAACGAAACTTAACACTTTATCTACTACCGTACTTTTTTCTTGGGGCCCACATCAAAATTTAAAGCCGGTAGATGAGACACCCACACCTGTTTTCAAAGCGTGAGTGGACATTTTTCTGAGTACCTGAACGTGGTACTCATGATAGTTAAAATGTCAAATTTGCTTATACTGGAGGCAATTGGAATTTAAAGCTTGAATGAAACTTTTCACAGGAACTTATCAGAGCTTCTAGCATGAATGAAAGGTGTAATGTAATTTGGCATAAAAAACGCGTTGTAGGTTAACTTTTTCCAATGTAATACATAAAATAATCAGTAATAATAATAATAACACAATATGTTTTATTTTAATAATTAATAATAATTAATAATTCCATTTATTGACAATAGCAATACAAGCCTATATATTACTATATGCATTGTCAAAAAGACTATATCACCCGACGGTGTTCTTCCTATAGCCTTGGTCATTGGTGTGATCTTCAGTTAATAGGCCAGTCGTAGGTGTTAGGGCTTGAGTAATAAACACTATTGTAATTTGGATTTCCTTTTTTGGACGAAATTACTTAATTAAATACTAAGAATTTTGTAGACACTTTTGACATGTCAATTTTGACATATAGGTATATATATTTTGACAATAAATAATTTTAAGAGCAAATAGGATCTCACCTAAATGTGAAATACTCATTTATGTGATACTATACGAACTAGAACAAAATGTTATTGAAAAATTCAGAAAATATTACGCTACCTACTAATACAACAGCATGATGGGAGTACAGCCAAGTGCATGCCTCTTTCAAGTTTAATAATATATATAATCTTAGTATATTCATTCTTGTAGCCTTCGTTACTATGTAACGTGGGCTGGGTTTAATAAGATGAAAAAATAAAATTACGTCATAAATATATCGACAACATTTTTATCTTAATCAGTATAACAGAAATAAAACAATACATTTTTCCTTATTTAATACATTCCATGATGACATGAAAATTATTACCTGGTAAACATCGTTCCTTATTGTATGGATTATATATAATATATATAATTCATTTATTAAATATAGGACATACGAAAAAAAATGTTTTAATTGTTGTATTACTTTTCGTAATAAAAAATATTTCTATAATTATTTGAAAGCTGTTTGTTAAAAGTTGTAAGTACCATTCAATGGAAGTCACACTACGACGGCGCGGTAAATGTATGTGCTTTGACACGTACGAACTAAAAAGATTAATCATTTGTTAAGGGCTCAGGCACTAATCAGTCGAAAAATAAAGAACGCACATAAGCCGATGTGGGGCAAGTGTTCCGCAACAGCTGGCCCATTGAAAGCCAATAACTGGACCGACACTGCAAAAAGCCTATTCGGAGCCACAGCGGCAATGCAGGACCGTACACTTATAGAACGACTACCCGCGGCTCAAATTAGCCATATCGCAAAACGCATAAGGACGGGGAGAGTTACCCCAGCATGTCCCGTGGCGAGAAGCCTCGGGGCCTATGACACCTCGTCTATTAACTGTTTTATTGTAACAATTCAATCCCTCCGCCATATATAATATATCGCAGTAAGTGCGGAGGGCCGCGAACAATTGCCATGCGATATATTTTTTGGTAATGACGTTACGTTATTCCCATTATTATTTGCTATTAGTATTGTTGCCGGTTTCCTTATACGAGGAATCTGGAGGGAAATGTGAGAATTTCCTGCGATAATGAGAGATTCGCACGCTGGTCGGACTTGTGCCCGGATGTTATTGCTTTCTGCCCTCTCGTAGTCGTCAGATGTAGCAGTTATTTTTATTAGTAACTGTATTTATGATTTACAACGATGCTTATAAATCAATACTTTAGTGTGCGATTAATTATTAGCGCTATAAATATATATCCATGCTCTGCATACTTTAAAGAAAGGATACACATGCAGTATGCATAATCATTGATATAGACATCGCGTTCTTATAATGCAAGTTTCCCTCCTAATACATTTGCGCTCCTTCATTCGTTTCATTAGAAAATATTTCTTTCAATTAAATCTTGTTGGGATATTTAATATTAATTAACTATTGTACCAAAATATACCGGGAATTCAAAAAATTATGAAATTTTGGTAACTAGGTGCGTAGGTATCATTTTTTTACAGCACTGTTATATTTTTTATGTAAAAATTTACTCTAAAGGAGTGAAACAGCCCTTGAAAGGTCGACGATTTTAATTTTTTTTTCAATAAAACTAACTACTGCATCATAGAGAAAGATAGATGGAATATTTAAAGATGTTTCAAAATACGTATTGCCATGGTCTGGCACCCCGGGTTTTTGTAAATTCAGTTTCTTTTTGTTCATTCCGTTAAGCGTTTGTCAATGTTGCGAGAAATTTCAAATTGTTTTATTTTCAAATAAGATTTAGTTCATGTTTTGGATTGTTTAATTTGTTTATTTTATTGTTCAGTTGTTTATATTAATTTCAGTCAGGTGTACATTTTGCGTTCACTGGTATTGTATATATATTGTTGTGTTGTCTGTGTGCGTTGCATCGCACGCATCTGTGAATTTTATACTTATACGATTGTTTTAACCGTGTAAGTTCAGTTCCTTGATCGATACGAAAGTAAGTAGATATATATATATATAATTGTATTTCATTGCTGACATTTTGTGATTTTTGATTTCAAGTTTTGAATTCACGTTTCTGATTTTATTTCGTTCATCACGGAACTCATTTAATAATAATTGATATTGTATTTTTGTGTACACAATTTAGATATAAGATCTGTTATTATTTTTACGTGCAGGAAGATATTTTGAGTTTAAAGAGTTAATTTTTTTTGTTCGTTGTTAATTTTTCTGATTTGTAATTATTTATTAATCACCTCGGGTTGGGTGAATAAAAGCATTGTGCTTGCTTTTATTTTTCATTTATATAAATTACTTGAATTTTCCACGTTTAATTTAGTTGTTTTAATATTGAGACCACGTGGATTGAATTGAAAAAAAAATATTATCTTCCTGAACTTTTTGTTTTCTGTTGCTTTGTAAAAGGATTTTGAATTGTCCTTTTGTAATTTAAAGTCAAATGCAGTTTTGATTTAGACCGGGACCTTTTTTTTTCTGCAAAGTTTGTAATTAATTTTTTTTCTTTTTTTTTTTTTTAAATAATAAAATTATTGAATTTTTATGTCATTCAAAATACTGTTCTTTTATTTTTAATTAAACCTTTTAAAATTTTTTTTGAGTATAAAAGAAAGTCAGATTTCTTTCACCCACATTTTACTTTTCATGATAGTAACCCGGAGTTTAATTGTTCTTTTGCGCATTGTAAAAAATTTTGATTATTTGAGCTAGCTAATTTAATTTTTCAATTTTTAATTTCATTTTACATTTTCGTTGGTACATTCAGTACACAGCAGTATGTATACACAGTATATATAGGATGTTGATGTTTGTAACATAATGAAAAGTCGTTTTAAATACAAGTTGTCCTTTCACTTTGCTTAAACCTATACATCTCTCTGCATTTACTGGTTTTATTACATAAGACTAGTGCTGGTAGATGTGATTCACCATTGGAGCATTACTATATTAAAATTATGCCTACTTTTTACTTCATCGACTTTATTTTAATACCCATGTTTCTGGTTTGCTCATTTTATAATAATCATTTTATCTTTAAATTTTAACTATCTCATCTTAAAGTATTTTGAACTATCACAGTTATTTGTACAGTTTGACTCAATCCTACTGTATTTTCTGTTAAGTCTTGGCCTGACGATGAGTGTATACACTCGAAACTAGTCGCCTTTGCATTTTAAATAAATAGTTTATGAAATTAGGACCACCATATTTTTACATTTTCCCAATTAAAATCATAACTGGTAATTACATTACCTTCGTTATATACTGAAAATAAGGTGGAATGAAACGAAACTGGACCACAGTATAACCAGTAAGCACATTTATGTCGGCACCTTTGATGTTTTATGGACAGTTTTCAGTGACCTCTAAATTGGTAGTGAAGTTAGGGGCATCGTAATAAGATGGTGACGTCAACAATAGCCGCGCAAAGAAATCGCGAAACTGCTCTTTTAAAAACTGAAAAAGAACTTTTGTACACTGAAATATAGAAGCTATACATTCATTTGTAAAAAGGATTTTGTTTAATTAAGGATATAGAAGTGAATAGTATTCGTATAATATATAGGATTATATTTATTAAAATGTGTTTTGGATTTATTGTATATTGTGTCTTAAGAGGTTAATGTAATTCGAGATTTAAGCGAAGTACCCATGTTTTGACTCTTACTTTCTACGTGATACATTGAAGTTAAAACAGCTATTAATAATAACACACATAAAGCAGCAAGTTTCTTTATTTATTCATAAATGCTACAGTATGGCTAATTTAACATTTTTACCAGCTTGCTTCGCAAAATCTCGATTTCAAAATTTTATATTCTGGTTCTTACAACTTTTGAAGATTTTGTAATTGGTCATGCAGTTTTGGACACCCTGTATGCGACAAATCAATTGTCAATTTGGATTTCGAAAGTGTCATTCTTGTGCTTCCATCTACCCTAGAAGTGTTTATTACCAGTCCAAAATGGGCAAAAGATACTGTGTTGTAAATAACGCTACATCTTTCAAAATTTTAAAAAAAATCAAGATATCTAAGTAGCAGTTGAAAATAGGTATAGGGAAACCTATTAGAACTCATCATAAAATTTTCTCAGAAATTTAAAAATAAAATAGTATACAGGCTGTTCCATTTAAAATAAGAAAGTTTATGGCGACTTCCGGTATAACCGGAAGTGGTAAGACCCTGAAAATATTTTAAAATGAAAGAGAATCTTGAATAGCCCCGGATTCCAAAAATTCAGAGTTCCAGGTTTTTTCTAACCTCGGAAACTTCTAACGACCGTGGAAAACCCTGTATAGGTACTCATTTTGAAAGTTATGTTATATGCACTAAATAAATACATACCATAAGCTTCTATTTGCACGAGCAGGTCATATATTATAATTTAAGTAAGTTACGAATTTATGGGTTTGTAATTGCATAAAATGTAATTCCTACGAACAGAAATAGTATATTAAAGAACGAGTATCATAACACACGCCTTATGGCAGGAGCCCAAGTTTAAGATACGAGCGCAGCGAGAGCTAACCCTAGCAGCACAAATCATCGGCTAATGATCGGCTTTATATAGGGCCGATATCCTGATGTCGGGTCGATATCAAAGATATTGTGCCGATATCGGCTTTCTACCAGTATACGATATCACTGCGATACAAAAGATCCATTATCGGTAAAATATCGGTTGAACGTTTGATGTATCGGCTGATCATCGGCTGGAAACTCAAGACATATATCAGGGCGATATCATTAATAAACGCCGCTGCGATATTGATAGAAATGAGGTATATGGATTTGACTATTGTCATTTTTTTGACGATAGGAAGTCGGCTAATATCCTAAATCTATACGGACTGGTTGATTGAAATATAACCGCATTACAAGAGCGTTCAGATATAAAATTTCAACGTTTGAGACATCAATTGTGAAATTAAAATTAATATCGACTATAAAACAGTTTTAGAAGGTGAAACGATTTATAACTTAAGAATATGCAAATGCAATTTTCTCACTCAGCCGTGATTATAAAAATTGGCATCTAAACGCAATGTTTATGGGAGTTAGATCTACGCGCAATATCTTACCACCACCACCTACCACAATCCATCATAGCGTTCCTTATTGCAGTGCACAGATTACTTCTAAGAAGATTGTGCCAGTTCATGTTAAGAAATAACGACAGTGAACAGCGCCACTACGCCGTGGAGGGAAGAGTTAAAGTGTTTTTGATCAAACGGCGCCTTATTTAAAATGATAAATCCTTTATATATGTGCCATTATATTTATGGTTTTCATTTGTTGTCATGAGAACGATATGTGAAGTAGGAAAGCATATGTAAAGTTTACATAATTTCCGTATTTCACTTATTGATCTCTAATAACAACAATAAAAACCTTAAATATAACAGCACATATACAATAATACATATTTGATAATTCTTAATCGAAACTAATATAAAGTGGAAATCAATAACAGAAACAATTTAAAGTAATACCTTTATTTTTTAGTATGTTTTGTATAATATAATAACAATGAATTTTGGAAATTATCAGTGGGGTGTGATTCCTTCCCCATTAAAATTTTATTGTTGATTTTATTATAATAAAATAAAATAATTTTTGAAAATTGCCATATAATTTTGGTTTTTATATCCTCCAAATGTCCACACTCTCTAAAAGAATCAAAAAAGGCTTGTACATCTAACCAACAAGTTAAATTGTTCATTAAACCATTTTTATGTAAATGTCGACTTAAGAACCACTTAATATGAATATAAAGGTTGTTCAAAATTGAAATGAAATTTTCATTACATTTCAATAAAGAGCATCCTTCATATTCCTTAAGCATAATAAATTTATGACAAGGTTGCACATCTTGACACATTATATTATAAGAGCAGATACTGCAATTATTACAAAAAGGTAATATTTTTTCGCTATGTATCCACTTATGTAAGATAATGCGTCAAGATTTACCGATGAGAGCATATCTTCTGGAGGTAATAGAAATGTGTCATCTGCAGATGGTAATGAAGTTATAGTACTTTTTTGGATAAATTTTTTGAATGCTACAAGAGGCGCCGCGTATCCATCGTTTTCACAATTCGATCCTTTGGAATGCAAGGCAGCAAAACTTCCGACTAGTAAACTTTTAAAGTAAGGCACGAAACATGAACAACTGGGATTTGTGTTTCTGCAACCGAATTGTCTAACTTGGCCAAAAAAATTCTCCAGGAAATCTTTAGGAAACTTTATTAAGAGTGCGGGCACTTGGAAGGATAAAAATTTGCCTTAAAAATCTATAAGCCCTAAGCGACTGCTTATAAATTGTTATAGCCAAAATTTTGTCATCGAGGGTAAAACGTTTCCCTTGATTACTTTTTTCAAAATTCTTGACTTGGCACTTAAAAAACTTCGTAACAAGCGGATCCATTTTACCCTCGAGGACATTAACATTTCCGTTCATATACTTTTTGCATGCGAACAATCTTCTTTTGTACAAAATCTTTTTCTGTTGACACTGGTTGTGTTGCTTCTTTAACCTCACTATCTCTTTATGCAGGCGCCTCTTTCTTGGTGTTAGATCACACACTCTCCGTATATTGATTGACGTCAATATATGCTCTGTAATTAGAATATTCTATGTAGAAAACATAACACTATACTTCAAGAGTATAATATGATTCATTATAAGCCAAAATCGTAATTCTTTTGGATGCATACAATAGCATAAACAGAGAACATAATTGATATTAAATAATAACTACAATTAACTTACGTTTATCTTTGCGAACTCCTACCCTAGGTACCTCACTCACCTTTGTTGTATTAGGAGGTGTAGTAGGTGTGGTGGGCGTTGCACACAATTCAGACGTAGGTTCATTAATTGACGAGGACGCTTCTGGTAACGTTTCAATTAGTTGAAAATTTTTTACCTCACTATCAGTATTTGGTGGTTCTACAACAAAATATACAACATTAACATAATGTTTATTATAGTAATGACAGTCACTATAAGATATTTAATCTTTCCACTTTTAACAAACCTATAAAAGATATAACCAGAATTCCTTATGTCTACATGAAAAACATTGTGCTGAAAATACATACCTGGTAAATAAAGTGTCGGAACTGCTGTTGACGCAAGCTGATTTTTATGCAATAAATATTTCTGTTCAAAGTGTTTTCGGCAAATTGTGTAGTAAACACGAGGTCGATCAATTTCGAGTTTTAATAGATCAGGGTTTCCAGTTGCCTGGATCCACTGGAGAAAACGTGGCGTGTCCGTGCGGGGAAATCGATGAAAAATCGATTCATCTTGACTACAACCCCGTACGTAACATTTCTTTGGAGGCATGGTACTGCAAAAATAATAAACATGTTCACATAAACACTGCCATATAATATTAATCAGTAGCTTACTTACCAATTGCAGAATTGTATTGTATTTATTTAAATTTACGTTGTATCGCCGATGGCCAAACAAGATATGTGTGAACCACGAGAAGTAATCTGTGGAACCACGTGTATACAATCAAACGAAGCTTTGCAAAGTGACGCTGGTGACGCACAACGCTAGCGGTCCGTTGATAAATTACATACCTATAAATATTTCAAGCAACAGCGCCCTCTATCCGTGGAGTGAGTGGATACACTGCTTACTCAGCATCACCGATTTAAGATACACCCCCCTGTTGCAGTGTGAGCATGACGACCAGTGCGACCAGGTGAAGTGGTTGCCATTATTTATTTTGTCGCTGCATTATAGTAAGCGTTGTGCACATTACAAAATGGGTGAATGAAGCTTATAAAGGTAAGGAAATTTTTATGAATAATGTTTTATGTATGTATCAAGTATATAATTTAATTTAATGATTAGTACTCATTTATTGTGTAAATATGCAGCGTTAACAAAATGGAAGACGCTTGTAAATTTCCTATTTTACGTGAAAGCATTGTTTCTACAATATGTGTAGCGTAAAAAACGTTTCGCATTAATAGAATAAAATAAATTACAAGCGTACTTCATACACTATAGAAAAACACTTTTTTTTAGATACGTATGTGGTGCTTAATTGGGGGAAGTACGTTAAAGGAAGCATATATCTAATGTTAAAACAAATCCTCTCGAAAAGTATTAATGTAAATTATTCATGAAAATAGAGACAATCCAAAGAAGCTTTTGATAAATTGGAAATATACATAGTATTTCTAGGTAATGTTACATGCATTATTATTTTATGTGTAACTCTATATCAAAACTGTTATTTTTATTTACAGAAGCAATTAGAGTCAAACAGCCGGATGGGACAGAGACGAATATCAATAGATGAGATGGGGGCAGAAAAGAAAGGAAGAAGAATATAACATCTTTAGCGAACGAATAATTTAGACGACTGGATTTTTTTTAGGTATTACTTAGAATTTTTGTTGTTATTGATTTGTTAAAAATTAAACTGTAACAAATGTTAAATTACTTTTCGTTTAAAATATGCACATATTGAGTTTGTTTTCGGTTTTATGTTTTCCTAGTTATTTTCAGTTTTTGTTTTTATTAATTATGTCGTTAAATATTTGTGTCAATTACTCATAAATAAACATATTAAGTATTTTTATATTAGTACTTTTTCTTGAAATTTATTGCTTTATTTACTTTCTATTACATAAAGTCTTTCCTTCATTATGTATATTATTTTATGCGCATAATATTCTATTTTGTCATGAATTATTATACACAGAAAATGATGGCAAACAATTTGAAAAACATTACATGTGCAATGTGATTATGAATCTGATGTATTTTTTCCGCATTGTTCAATATGAACATGACTATAGAGACTGCCCCGAAATTAAATGTTCAAACACAAAGGTGTTATAGTGGGTGTCATTTCCAGTCGAACTAATCCTAGGTGTGATTATTATTCGATGCATAGTTTACGAATCATTTATTTTTTCTAAAAATCTTCCTTCATATAAACGTTCATTAAATTATCAACAAACAAAAGAGTACGACAATAAGAATGAAGTTATTTTTTAATGAAGTTAAATTGAAATTAAACATCGTGATATTATCAAAGGTACATCCTTTTGTTTAACGGCTTTGATATTTCAGAAGACGTTGATGGTTTCTAATTTCTTTCTAAATTCTAACATTACAAAAAAATACTGTTTTTGCCTATAATTTTATGAACGTTTTTTTGTGGAAGATCTTTATAAAACTCGTAAAAACCTTATTAGAATTGAATAATCACATATGGGGCTAATTTGACTCGAAATTATACTCTTTATAACCCTTTTCCGTTTCGGGAACTACTTTCGGGACAGCCTGTATAAATATCCACTATCGTGGATAGACAAACTACATACCTATATGTAGAAATTAGTCATCACACCAATATCGGTGCGATATCCCAGGACGACTAAAACTTTATCGGCGGAGCATAGAAAACGTTGGGTAAGTATCAATCATGTATCGGTCTACTGATGATATTGTATCTAATTTTAATTGTATTGATATCGGATAGGTATTGGAGTTTCGATATCGGATAGATGTTGGAATTTCGATATCGGATAAGTATTGGAATTTCGATATCGAACCAATATTGCAAAATGTTCACATTTTGTATCGGTATGATATCAGCGGCCGCTATAATTACGACATCGGTCAGCAATATCGGCGAAGCTTAGCCGATATCATGCCGATTGTTGTGCTGCTAGGGAACCTAATGGGCGCGTGCAATAAGTGTCTTTTGAATGACAGGAGTTCTTTACGTTATTTCTTCTAATCTATACCTTTTTTGATCAATTTTCTTTTAATAAGGCATTTCAAAACGTAGTAATTTTTGTGGTGGTTGAAATATGTTTTGATATTTGAGGTAAATTCAAAATTTGAATTTATCGTGATTTTTATGTTCAATCTTGGATACTTATTAAATTTAATATAAAGTGAGTGTACATATTTCATGTATACCACCTGAAATTAGAGAAATTGCTGAAAGAAGATGTCGTGAATAATTTGCTTCCCACTAAATCTCGTAGCGATTATCAGTATATGAAATTTGAAGAATGGTATAAAGAAAAAGAACTTCATGTTAGATCAGAAAACGCTTTAATTGCGTATTTTCAATTACAATATACTAAATATAAACCATCTACTTTATGAACAACTTATTATATGCTGAGTACTTGTTTAACTATATACAGGGTTAGTAAAAAGTCCCGGAACGGTCGAATAACTTTGTTATTTGAAAATTATGATTTCTGAAATTTGGTATGGGGGTATAGTCAATATAAATGCATTTTATGCAATACAGTTAATATTTTCTTCACTTCCGGTTTAATCGGCAATACGTCCAATTTTTTTCTTTAAATGGAACGCCCAGATTTTTTTAACACTTTTGAATGCAAAATAAAAAACTACGTTCAGGAAGTATTGAGATGTTTATTTTTATTCACAAGAAAACAGTTAAAAAATTAAAAAAGTGTCCTAATACAGAAAAATCAAGATACCTGTCTATTCAGGTTGCGATTACAATAATTGTTCAAAATGCTCTCCATTTACAATTTGACAAAAATGTAAACGGTCAGTAAAATTTCTTATTGAATTTTGTATTTGTTCTGGAGTGATGCGATTGGCTTCTTGAACTATTCTCTCTTCCAATTGTTCAAGATTATGGGACGATTTTTGTACACTTGACATTTCATGTGACCCCAAAAGAAAAAATCTAATGGCGAGAGATCTGTCGAACGTGCTGGCCATTCGCTCCTCTACGTCCGATCCAACGTCCCGGAAAAATTTCATTCAAATAATCGCGGACATTATGGGCAAAATGGGGGGGAGCTCCATATTGTTGAAACCAAAAATGTACATTAGGGTGATCACTTATGTTTGCATTTAGAAAGAGGGCCGCAAGTGCTGGAACAACCTCATTTCGCAATAAATTTAAGTAGACGTTGCCAGTTAAATTTCCTCTTATAAAAAATGGTCCTATGATGTTGTTTCCAACAAGACCAGCCCAGACATTCACCTTTTGAGGACTTTGTGTATGGACTTTTTCAATCCAATGCGGATTTTCAATTGACCAGTAGCGACTATTATATCTGTTCACAGTGCCGTTGAGACAAAACGTTGCCTCATCTGAAAAAATGAGGTGATCTAAAACATTAGGCTGCTGCTCGATCAATTCCGTCATTGTTTCGCAAAATTGTAGTCTACGATCTGGATCATCTTCAGTTAACTCATGGACGGGATACATTTTATAGGCTTTCATTCTTGCTGATTTAAGAATCGTATGAGCAGATTTTTGAGAGATCTCATGAATTTTACCTAATTCTGTTGTGGACACGTGATGATTTTCTTCCACTGTAAGTAACACATTCAAACTAGTTTCTTCATCTGTTGCTGTTAATGGACGTCCCCTTCTAGGTAAATCCTTCACCTGACGAAAGACTTCAAACTTTTGAATTGTTCGGCATACCGTACTTTTACTAATGTGACGATCCGGATAAACAGTATTAAACAAAATACGAACCTCTTCAAAAGAACGTTGACGATCACCGTACCCACGCATCATTAATATCTCAATTCGTTCTGATTCAGTAAGTTTTTCTGCCATTTTCAAATGTGTCAATGTTTAAAATAAGTAAATTTATAGCGATGCAAAAGTTAAAACGCTTTTAAAATTGTCAAATGTGACGGCAAAAAGAATGCAAACACTAAACAACAACTTTTTTCAAAGGTACCTTGATTTTTCTGTATTAGGACACTTTTTTAATTTTTTAACTGTTTTCTTGTGAATAAAAATAAACATCTTAATACTTCCTGACCGTAGTTTTTTATTTTGCATTCAAATGTGTTAAAAAAATCTGGGCGTTCCATTTAAAAAAAAAAAGTTGGACGTATTGCCGATTAAACGGGAAGTGAAAAAAATATTAACTGTATTGCATAAAATGCATTTATATTAAATATACCCCCATACCAAATTTCAGAAATAATAATTTTCAAATAACAAAGTTATTCGACCGTTCCGGGACTTTTTACTAACCCTGTATAAGGATGCATATATATCGCAGTATAAGAAATTACAGCCTTTCCTGGAGCATTTATCTCAAGGCTACCTATCAAAAAAATCTAAAACCTTAGAAAAAATAGATATTATTAAATTTATACAAGAAGCAGATAATAAAATATATTTGGCAATGAAAGTATAAGTACATTTTTCAAATCTATCGCAGCTTTGCATATAATGGTATTGATTCAAAGGTATAGTCTTGATAATAGGTTACAACGGAGCTTTAGAAAAGAAGAGAAGATCAATATGTCTGTAGACGATATTGATTACAAGTCTGACACCATAATTGTTTCTGTACCGAAAACAAAACATAATATGCTGTGAATCTTCGTAATTACAGATACAATATGGACCGATTTAATTAAGAAATATTATAACTTACTGCTTATTAATATTAGTCATAAGCGATTTTTTTGACTTATTGCAATGGTCAGTGTATTAATAGTCCAATGGGTATAATAATGATAATAATAATAATAATATTCATTTATTTCGCCCAACAGAAAAGAATTCCCATATCAGGGCAACATATAATATAAACGATAATACACGTACAAAAAATAAAGGTAGTAGTAGTTAACATTAATTTTACAAAAGAAAAAGAAAAGCCAAACAAGTATTAAATGTTCTGAAACTGCGCATCTGAGTAATGAAAACATCATTGAAGAGTACATTTGCATTCCATGAAGCGTGCACAATGTGAGTTCTCAATAAAGCATTAGTTCAAGTAGTAGGCAAATCAAATGTCTGTGGTGTTCTCGATGTAAGGCGAGGAGTCAGGAAATTTATTTTCCAAAGAAGGTATGGACAGTCGATATTATAATTCACTAGATTAACTACAAGCTGTGCACTCGATCTATGCCTCCTTGTGGTAAGAGCTTCAAAACCACGTCGTCACAGAAGTAGATCATAATCAAAATTAAGTTCAGGGTAACATGCATCCGTTTTGAAAGATAAGTATTTCAGGAACTTTCTCTGAATACGTTCGATAACGTTGTTCTATAGCGAGTAAATTGGGTACCACACTGCCGCATATTCTAGTTTACTAACCACATAGGAGAAATACAAGGTCTTAGTAGCATTTTAATTATTGAAATCATGGCAAATTCTTATTATAAAGTCCAGAGACCTCATAGCCGATAGCGACACATCCACAACGTGTTTTACAAAGTTTAATTTATAATCGAAAGTGACGCCTAAATCTTTAATTGTATCACAACTTGACAGCACTTCCCCACCAACGGAATATTCAGTAATGATTCTATTAGTTCTTTTAGAATAGCTAACAATACAGCATTTTTCCACATTCAAATTCAATCCATTGCATCTGCACCATTCATGAATGATATCCAAGCTTTTTTGGAGAGCCTGACAATCAACATCGTTAATTCTATGGAAGACTTTTAAACTATCGGCATACGCAAGAACATGAGGATGGAGAGATATGATCAAATCATTAGTAAATACAGTAAACAATATTGGACTCAGATTTGAGCCCTGTGGCACTCCAGAGCTCGCCAAAAATGTAATTGACTGATATCCATTGTAGTAAACATAATTGGTTAATTATTTAGATACGACTTGGGTATTAATATTATAGACAAACTTCCGGAAGAGATTGCGACTGTTTTGAAATTGCCAAATCCAGAACTGTTTACAGGGCACTGTTTTGGGAGATCTAGTGCAACTCATTTGGTAAATCATGCTGGTGATTTGTTGACCTCTCAAAATAATACAAAGATTCCGGGATGTTCAAATAAAACCACTACAATTGATAGAAGTAACAAGTATAACGAGTAGTGGTGTTACTATAAATGCCAAAGATACTTCTCATGTGTCTATCAATGTATCATAGTAATTGTACAATTCATGAACATAATTCAAAATGAAATATCTGGATAAATTCTTGTTGGAGAATGAATCGTTGCAACATTATTTTATTTATTTTGCCCACGGTGATTTATATTTCTATACTTAGTTATAAAATATTTTACTTCGTTTTATTTTCATACATATTCTACACATCGTACATTGAAAAATATAGACTCCATCTTGACTTTTTGACACTAGAATTACAAATTACAAGTGGCTACCCTCGAAAAACGAACGTAAGTTATAACGCGTCATTTTCAATACGGTAATAGCGTTATTATGGCATCAAATTAGAGAAAAATGTATATTTCTTACCTGAGAATGTAGATAAACGATAGTTTCGTTGTAACCAGATGTGACGCCATTAGCACCTAAATTCACATACTATTATGCGCATGCCCTATGTAACACGGTACCCACTTTCCCATGTATTAGATTCCTAATTATCACAAAAAAACTTCCTTAAATTGTTTTTTCTTAATTGCATACATATATGTAACTATAAGGTTAGCAACAGTGCATCGAAATCCTCGAACAGCCTGGCATTTTTTGCTATTATTGTTGATTTATTGTTAGTTGTGTTTGTGTCATATCTAACCATATTATATGTTGTGCTTGTTTCTGAACTAACGCTAACGGACTTCTGGTCAAACCATTTTGTCTGCTTGGATACTTCTATTGACGGTCCTATTTGCATGAATTGTTGATTGCCTAATAAATGTAGTAGTGGGTATAGAATAAAAGGAAGCTATATGATTAATTATGAAAAACGAATTGCGCCTTCAGCATATTAACAGATTAGGTAATTACTAATGAGGTTTCATATTTCTAGATCATACAACTACAAGAATAGCAGATTGGGTAAAAATTTAGGGAAAAAGAGTTCGAGTCCTTTAGATAATAGTAAATACTTATAATAAGGATATTCATAACAAAGAATAGGATTAAGCGATGATTTCAATAAATAAACATAATAATTTTATTGAGTAAACGTTTGCGTGCAAACGTTTTTCCATTAACATTAAAAATTAATCTGCATTTGAAGTCGTGGATTCCATTGAAATAATCCAAAACAAAGCGGTAATGATAGCACGACGAGAAACCAAAGTTTGAAGTTCATAAATCCCATAAATAAGCGGCTCATTTGCAAGGCAGATGGGCCAGATGCAACGGCATCGACACCAGTTCCAAGGCCGAACGCAATGAGTGCGCCTGTCCGTCGTCGCCGACGCCGCGACGCCGCCGTCACCTGAGAGGGCGCAAACGTCACCTGAAAGCGAAGGCGCGCGCGCTACACAGCTATCCCGGATCGTTATTCGAGGAATAACCCCCGTCACCACCCCTTTAATATCCGCTAATGGAGGCCCAGATCCGGTAACTGAGGGAACTCTTTCCTCTTCTCGTCTCTTCTCCTTTCCATGTATGAGAGAGTGGATTTAATACGCAGCGGGAATTTGTGTCCGACACGGGCGTGACCTTGAGTTACACTCAAAACTAGAAGAAACTACTTCCGTTATATCCTTTATCTAACATCAAATATTTTACACTACTTATGTTAGTTGTAAATTGCCCGAAACCATAGAGCTTCGGCATTAGTAGAAGTTAATATGTGCAAAATAGTAAGGTCAGAGTTAGGTGGATCGATACGTATGAATTATTCAATAGTATGATTGTGGAAAGTGAATGAACTTTTTCTTATGATGGTGAAACGGAGAGTGGAAACCTCGAAACACACTCCCTTAATTATGCACATTTAGTATGTAGGGACAGCATGTCAACAATGTAATGACGTCGCCACTATTGTTCTGCATTATTCAGCTAAAGTTAAAATAAGTATGTATATTGAATGAAGTCATTTTCCTTTTGTTACTACAGCAAGATCAAATAGCGATTGATTAGAATATCTTTTATTTCTGTGGATTTATTATTCCAAATAATAGCGAGTACTAAGGTAACATTTTGAACAATTAAAATTATTTGTGGACTTTCCTACTTCAATTTTGTAGCAAATCTGTGAGTATACCTTTAAAGTACCTAAAGAATTATCGTTCTCGTTTCATTGTGCTCAACATTACTTGAGAGGAAATAATCGTTTTAAAAATGAGCAATTGTGTTCTTGTTTTTATGATTAAAAAATGCAACTTAATAAGGATAAACTAGGGGAGGATTCTAAGAAACATAAATACATTTTAATAGACTAAAACATCTATTAAAGAGAGAAGAGAGACAAAGAAGTTACATCATAAGTATCACTTAACAAAAAAAATTTTGTAATTAATAGATAGAGAAAGGATAAGGGCATATTAAGGGAAATAATTTTCTTGGTAGTGCATAAACACATATTTAAATAAATAATATTTCAAATACAAAGTCTACTAATTATTAGGTATATTCTTTTCTGATTATGTTCCGATATAAATATTGTAACACAGTAATTTGTATTATTAATATTAAAATACGGTTAAATTTGTTTGGGGAATAGGCTCAGTACGTTTAAGAACCCCAAAAATTATTTTTATACACGTCACGTGATCATTGGTATGGCGGTAAATTAAAAGGAAGTGCAATGAATCGGCGGAAAGTGAGGTTAGATGACATGATATTTGAAAAAGTTCCTTAGAATTCTATTCTGAGATCGAATGCAAATTTTTGTAGAGATATTAAAAATCACAATTTTTCCAAATATTTTTTAAACAAATTATACATTTCGATCCTTTTCGGTTTTAGTAGCTCAACTGAAACAAAATTAGTAAATATGGTTGATATTGAAACAGTTTTGCTAATGAGTTGGTTTTCAGTATGGCAGTTGCTGTTGCATGGGATTGTGTCTAAAAGGAATACATAAATTTTATAGATATTTCTAATCTAAACTACTTAGTAAACATTACTTTTATTGAAAATTCTAATATTTTTGTTTTGTATTCTGCATTGTGGAAACCGTTAGTGCAAAACTCATAATATTTCGTATCCAATGTTATAGCACGTATTGAAGGTCGCATTTAACTAAGTTGTGAAATCAGAAGTATTCCCATAATTAACTAAAATTAAATATTAGTTATTTAGTTATTACTAATTACCCTTGTGTTGCTTATTATTAGTCGTTCTCTTTTGATCTCAATACTAATATATATTTATGTATTGTATTAAGCCGGTACATAGCAACAAGGTGTTTATAAAAAGTCAGTTGTCACTCATATACCTACTTATTTGTATTTTTGTAAAATGCGATTAAAAACGGTAGTCTAAAAGTATTTCAGTGTAATCTATTAACGAAATAATATTAACTTTGGAATGGGTAACAAATCCCAACTTACAGCCTTCAATTCAACAATTAACAATGCAAGGTTTGAGATATCTAATTGTTTCCACTTGAATGGAAAAAAAACAGAAACAAAAAATATAATATTAAATAAAAGTAAGGTTTGCTAGGTAGCTTAGATTCTGGATTCTGGATTTTAGGTCGGGGAAGGTGGTTAACACGCGCACTTAGGCCACTCTTATCGGGCCCATTGTGCTACCTCCCCTAGGCGGCATCGCTCGCCCACAGCCTACTCGAGCCAGCCCAAACTGAGCGTGAGCTCAAGCAGAGCAGCAGGCAAGGCGCCACCAAAATCGGCCATACTGGGCCAGTACTCCCCCAGTATGGAACCTCTAAGTTGGACAAGCGCTGGGCAATCACATAAAATGTGTTGCGGCGTCTCGTCTTCTTGGTAGCATGCCCGACACAGTGGGCTGGTAGCCAAACCCATGCGGTGCATGTGTTTGTTTAGCTTGCAGTGGCCGGTCAAAAGCCCCACAAGTTGATGTAAGTTACTGCGCGAAAGCTGCAGGCAGTATTTTGCTGTCTTCGGTGACGGCCTGGGGATGACCTCACGCGCTTGACGGCAGGTGGTTATGGATTTCCATCTATTCTCATGAAGAGTGGCAGTCCATTGCGTTATCGTGGTGTTGAGTGTAGCCGACGAAATAGGGAGAACTGGTTCCGGCCCCACAAAGTGGGAGCGCGAGCCCCGCCCCGCCAGCCTATCAGCAGCCTCATTACCTAGGTTTCCTTTATGGCCTTTAACCCACTTGAGTGTCAGGGCATTATCGATAGCGACCGCTTCTAGGGCATTGTGACACTGAAGTACTAAGCCCGAAGCGATCCTATAATTATTGAGAGCCTTAAGGGCAGCCTGACTGTCGCTATAAAGGACAATACGCCGTCCCCTAATGCCCTTTGCTTAGCTTAAAAATATCTAAAAAAATGATTTATCCTCTTGCAACAGCAACTGTCATACTGGAGACTTACTTTTTAGTTTTAGCTACGTTAATAATGCAAGAATCGAAAAAAAAAGAATTTTTAAGTATCAATTTAGAGATTTTATTTCAGAGCTACTAAGACTGAAAAAAAAATGGAAATATGTAATTTATTTAAAATATATTTGGAAAAACTGTGGCAAAATTTTTAATTTCTTTTTAATATTTCCACGAAAATTTGCATACGGCCACATAGGATTGAATTTTAAACAACTTTTTCAAATGATAAACGCTATATAGGAAGGACAGTCGGTCTCACAAAATAGATGCATCAGTATGTGAGAGTATATGAGAGGGCTTAGGAGGATCATTGATTTGCGCAAATCTAGTAGATTTCATGCCCAAAAGTTTGTAGCAAGTCACAAGAAAAAATGACTACTGTAAGTTTTCAAAATTGACAGTGACATTCATACATACATGTATCTCATACACAAAGAAAGAAATTGATTCATGAGTGAGTCGAATAAAAACAGTTAAATACAAACTGTACTATAATTCTGTGCTATTGAACTACAGTTTACCTTCAAAAGTATTCTTTGTTTCATAAAAACAAACTATACGAATTTTTTTTCTAAATCCTTATATGCCTAGGCATATACCTATCTCAATTTTAAATAACTAACTAAAAGATTTTTCTAGCTAACAAAGCTATACAATAAATGGAAATCAACGAATAGTGCAAAACACTATTCAAGATCTTGTGTGTGAAATGACACATGACATTTACATTTATAAATATTTTTAATTGAAGATCAGAATGTAGGGTTTACTGTACATGTTTAATTATTTATTTTGAAATTTTAAGTGGAACATTGTATATTTTAGATATTTGAACTTTATGTAATTTTCTTAATACATACAATTTGTTAGTTTTTTTCTTGGTTACCAAAAATTAATGCTATAAGCAGTACCTTAAACAAAATAAGCAGTTTTTTTTGGCATAAAACAACAATTGTTGGGGTGGTTTTCAGTAATAATACTAGGTAGGATATTTGAAATTACCTTGAAATAGGATCTAAATAATAATGAGCTTCTCAATTAATAATAACCTACAACTGACTTTATCAAAAATGTGTTTCAAAAAGCTGCTTCAACGCAGAAAAATTGAAAAAAAAAAAAATATAGAACGTATTGGTTCCTAATTTATTTAATTACTTCTCCCTGCATGGAATAGTAGTCTATTGTTTTATTCTACAACTGGTGAGCTACTCCATTTCCATCTTTGAAGCAAAAAGTGTAAAAGTGTAAAGTTTTTAGTATTGAAATGTGTGCAAGAAAGAAATGGATGTATTATGCCTTTATAGTAATAACTTAGCACATTAGATAAGTAAGAAAAATTAAAAAAGAAAATATGTCTAAAAAAATGACTTTGGTACAGTTACACTTAAAGATTTATCCTGAATCATGACATTAAAAAATGTGCAGAGGCTACCTGCAGCCTCTTTTAAAATCGTAATTTACGCTTGCATTGGAGCGGACAACATTTTTTGAACTGCCTATATCGAAAACTATAAATTTGTATGGCATACTTAATTTCCAAATTCCGTTTCTCTGTTAGAAACGCTTTATAACCTAATGGGCTAATTTATACATAGCCATGCATAATACATACAGAGTTCAGCCTTCTTATACTGGATGTCCGTTTTCAATTTTTTTGCTCCCTGTTATTATATTATTTGATTGTGACTTATGGTCATTCCTCTATCTTTCATCCATGTTTTTCATTATTTATGCATGTATTAGTGTATTAAACTAATTCGACTTTTTATTCTTTATGATTAATTGTGAATGTGACATTGATGTTATATTTATACAAATAATTTATATATATTATCAACAACTACAGCTTACGCAAAATAAACTGGCGGATGCGCGATTGCAAGAAGGGGTGCTCAATGGAGTGAGACACACTGGAAGAAATATCCAGAGATATTACAACTCGGTAGTGAGAACATAGCCTTTTCGCTATTCGTTTACAAATTGTAATTCAGTTTTTGTTGTAATTCGTATCTGCAATACCGTGCAACCGTTTCCTCGAGCTGATGACGTAGATGCGCGTGAGGCCGTGTTTTCCCACCTATTCCCAGTGCATGAACTGTGTACGGTTCTTTATATGACCACATTTCTTTACATTAAGAGGTCAATCACAACAAGAAGCATAAGAAACATGCTTGATAAAGTTCAGAGCACTTATTCATTAAAAAGTTTGAGTAGGTATGTTCTTTAAAACTTGTCTTCTCAAACTAGTTGTTTCTTAATATACTTATCAATTAAAAACGGAGATCTTGCAGAGGTCAGTTACACACCACCACACAATTCTCTATATTATCAAATTTCTCTTGTTCTATTACGAAAATACATTAAAATCGTCAATTACAACAGAGAAAAATAGCAGAGTAACACATTTCATGAGACTTAAAGTACTTATTTATTTAAAAATCGGTGGCTACACCATTCGCCATTAAAATTTGAATTCGTGTTTTAAAACGTATTTTATAAAACTAGTTTTTCAATTTAGTGTTATCAACTATCTACGGAGATCTTGCAAAGTCAGTTAACAAGAACATTTTGGGTTTCAGAAAGCTGTTGAGAGGGCGCATTTACAACTCGAAAACGACTTTTCCTTGTATTATCAGGGATATTCGTAATCGTAATCAAAACAATCAAATTCACGGGTAGCAGCGTAAACTTAATTAACCCGGACCCAATTAGGCAACCCCTTTAATATTAATAATCCTCCATTATATTTCTAAGATCTCCCTAAGTTTCTGATATTCGTTGGCTGCTACGAGTAAGACAACCTTGTATTTTGGCGTTTAGATATATGCATGTAAGTTGTACAGAAGAGTTTTTGTTTTACGCCATTCCTTTTGAGCATTACACATTGAAAATTTTGTAAGCGCAAGTTATTCGTTATTGTTATTATTTAATCCATCTTTTCTGGTAACTTCATCTTGATAACGTCTCTTCGGTTTCAAGCTGCTCCATATTGACAATAACTATAATTGTTTACAGTGCAAACTTCGTAACTTAATTGATTGCACATCAAATGTTTCCGCTTTACAAGTTCGTTACGGTTTTACTTTCATCTTCACAACAAACTTAAAAGTTGCATGCTCAACCTTCTTTCCATGCAACGAAATCAGATGTTTTGAATATGCTATAATTTACTTGGTAAGTTTGCCGGTTAGTCCCTTAAAACTAGCTTCATAGCCCTTTCTCTTGTAGATTTGCAGATGGTACATTAAAAAGTAACATGGCGATGGAGGCTATTTATTACTCCTCATTACGTAGTCTACCTATAGGTTCACCTTTAAAGACTCCTACTCTATGTAGATATTTTATTTCAAACAGCATTCAATGCTGTGTCCTGTTAACAGACTTGCTATTATTCCAAGCTATGTTCTCGTTCAGGACCAACACATCCGCAGTCAAGTACTGGAACAATTTTCTCATTATTTGTTTGCTGTTTCTGTCCATCAACAACGTTCCAGTAGTGCTGGTGCTTTCTTATGATTTACTCAGACAGAGCACCAATACATATCACAAATTTAATGAATACTAGATCTGGTTCAGGTTCAGCCTTCAGTGCAACTGTGTTTTTATTTGCACATCATTTCATTCAAATGACAGTAAAAAATAAAAAATCTTTAAAACAAGAAAAGTTGGAAAGTTAGTAAGAAATTTTGGTCTGAAAAGCTTCTTTCCTACTTTTTTTACTATTATTGTATTGTTAAATATACACTCTGGGCATTCCAGCTACAAAGTTATGAGATTGACTAAATATTTTATCATGGTTTCTCCTGTGGTATATTTGAAAAGGACATATACATCAAGGGATATTGACCTACAATCGAATACTTCCTTTTTAAGACACCCTTCTGGCTTTTAACTATTTATTGATCGCTGTTTTACTTGATTGTTCATAAAATTAATTAATATGTACTCATCATACTCTGTATCTTTTCTATTTATATGATGTATTTTTAATAAACCATTGGATTACAGCGATTTTAAACTAATTTGATTTTCAATTAATTTGAAAGACCGGAATATATGATAACAGTATATACATATATATTATTTACTCCTATTATTGTTGTATGTTTTATTTATACGCGTGTATATTTGTACAGGTTTTGCAGAAATGCAGGACGAACGGCATTCCGTAAACTTGTAGTTTCGTAGCAACCCCTGTCCGGCTTGAGGCCACAGACCGCGGGTGTTTAGCATTCAACGGCCGTCTTCACCTTGTATTGATTGCCGCAGCCCCGGTACAGTCTGCACCACTTCGCCTCTGCCAAAACTAGAGACGCGTTATTTCACTCCAGTTTTATTTACAGCAGTCTAAATGTAACATTAATTAGATTTAATGCTCTGCGCACCGTATTTTAACTTACAGCCGGCTTGATATATATTTTTTGTTTATTCTGTGAAATTTAGGAAGCTTCATTGCACATATATTATCTTTCGTTTATACTGCTGAGTTAATTTAAGAAAATTTGCACATCATCGACAATAAATTTTTGCAGTTTCATATCTCAAACAACTTCGTTGACGAAACTTATGCTTACGGAATCAACAGTGTTTTGAGAAAAGCTAACAGTAGGATTTTCTGGTTAAAGAAAACAAATTTTTAATAAATATATCATATATATATAATATATCAGTACTAAGAGTAACATTTTTGAAAAATTGCGTTGGTGTATCTACATTGGCTACAAAACAAATGTGACGTTACAACTTTATACTAAAAATAGCATTCTGGAGGGGGTTTTGTGAGACAATATACATAAAACAAAGAACCTTGTTGAATACTTACCTACTTGAATATTTGCAGTATTTGTTCACTTGTGAATAATCGCTTATTTTGAATAGCCTTTTAGCTGAAGAACTTGAAGTAGTATTTTCCGAATATAACATAAACTCGAAAGTACTCGTATATTAAGAAAATTTATCTTCAAATGGCTTTCTTATGTATCTAATACAGTCTACGCTATGACTTAACAAACTTATGCAAGAAAATTAATGTTACATTTTAAATTCCTTAACATCTGTATATAATGCTGCAGCCTTTGCAATTTGGAAACTGTCAGATTATGTAACATTAAATAACATGTATCTACTAAAAGCGCAGGAATTTACTGTTTAATAGCACGTGCAATGTGCAACTATAGTTTGTGGTTGCACATTTTAAAATATCATTAGTTTCTGATACCTTTGCCGATTGGTCCATGAGTTCATTGCACTCAGCAGCGTCAAACGTCTGTGATTTTATAGGCTACTTTTAAAATTAACATGGATTACTGCTTCTTCTTCCTCATTACATAGTCTACACATAGGTGTGCAGACTCCTATTCTGCGCAGCTATTTGCTTAGATAACCGTGTACTGTTAATAGACTTGCCACTGATATGAGTTGGTTCAGAGCTAACACAGCCGCAATCAAATATTGGCACGATTGTCTCATCAATCATTTGCTTTGGCCAATCTGATCAACATCGTTCCAGCGAAATTAGTATTTGCTTATGATCCAGACAACATCTGCACCAAGTATTGGAGATTTGGTTATTGTCAGACCTAGTTCAGGGCCAGTGAAAGTTCTGCAAGCCTCTTTTGCTACTTGGTTTTCAATTTCATTGCCCTTCATCTAAATAACTTTGTTGTGTTTAGTTAGGGTTTTGGTCTTACATACATTTCCAAACTATTTGGAGGTCATCTGACAATATATTACTGCCGCTAGGGTCGTTTGGTTATCGAATGAGATTTGAATCAGGTTGTGATTACTATTGTATTGCAGTTATGTCTGTGTGTATATTGTCTTAGAGTCATAGATTCTTCATGATTTAGGATTTAAACATATATACCAGGATTAGAACCTGTGTCTCTTTCGACTTCTTTGGACGCCAATTTTGCGCTTGAAACGTTAGTTTCTGTTTAGTTCTCTAATCGTCCCAAAACAACCTTAAAAAATTATCACATAGTTTGGGCATCATTCATTAGTAAGCTTTGCAAGAAAAGGGTTTGTGATGAAGGCTCATATTATAGCAGAACCAGAAGTATTCTGCTTCCTCCACTTTTCACTACATTTTATTCTGTACCTCCACATTCCTGTCTTTTCTTTCTTGGAAATATCTAGGGGATGAGTGTAGGATGGTTTTCGTAGCGACTATTGCTAAGCTTTTTGCTACTTTAGTGATACATAAGCAAAATAACCTTTGATTCTTTGTGAATTTCGTAATCGTTTGTCTTTCTATAACCATGGGCCATGAAATCAGGCAACAATAAGTTAAGAGTTTTGAAGCGTTTTGTATGTTCACCTGACAATATATCTACAGCTAACGTCAATCATTTAATATTGTCTTGTGTGCGTTTACCGCCATCATTCTCATTAAGTCGTTTGTAGTAAATTTCCCCATGAACATTTTTATTATCTCTAAGCAAAAACAAGTTGTCGTTTACATCATTATATTTTTAAGAAAGTGTGGTCTCGAATGGTCACTTTTCTTTCTTTAGTCTCTCGCTTCATGTTATCCTGTTAATTCGCAGTGCTTCAGTAACTTATAGGTACTCCAAATGTTCGAATAAAGGGTAAGTGCTCTGTTTTGTGTATACCACACTCGGTTGTTTATCCATATAAATTGTGTTGTGGCTACTGGAGCAACTAAGCTGTATGTTTTCAAGAAGCTAGTTTGGAGAAAGCACGGCTGGTAGAAAGAATAGACACTAAAGGTCAACTTTCGAACGATCTCCCGTGAGCATTCCTTTTAATAAGGTTTGATTTGTATTCCTTCAAGGATCATGATCATACATGAACATAGCACCATATGGTTCATGCTATGTTTAAATACTGAAGTCTCTCCTTAGATTGAAACTTGCAGACGATTTCTTTTGAATATTCTTTTTAACTAGGTTTGGCCTGCATTTCTTCAAGGACGAAGCTAACACAAATAAGATATTATCGGCGGGCTATGTTCAAATGCTTAAAACCCTCCTTAATCCAAAATTTTTCGAAACTTTCTAACGATTTCTTGTGAATGCTACTTTTAGCAAAGCAATTGGTATCATAGCTAGAGTGAATGATCATTTCATGAAACGCATCTGTAGTAGAATGGAAATATTTCCCACGATCGCTTGAGCTGAGCTTTCGTAATTAGATTTCATAGAGATATCTAAAGGAATTCCTGCAATAACATGAGCGGTACCGCAAGATTTAGACAATGCGCAAAAAGTGAGGGTTGTCACCATCTTTCAGCATAATCAAAAAAGTGAAAGCTTTTTGCTTGCTGGTAAATTTTCCAAGAGCGAACTGTCTAGGATGCTTCGTTTATTTCTTTCATAATTCTTCCATTTATAACATCATTCACAATCCATTTAACGTTGAAATTAAAGCAATTGGCCTGAAGTTTTCGACTTCGCAATGTATATCAGTATTGCAATTGCTATTACATAGCACCGGCATAAATGTTATTTTTGTGGAGGATAGATTCAGCATGTCTAAGAACTCCAAAATTTATTTTACCATTCGTCACGTGAACAGTATTTAAAATGTGCGTATGCAAACTTAACATATATAAAAAAATTTAAAATCACAATTTTTCGAAATATTTTTTAACAAAATGACATTTTATTTTTTTCGGTTTTAGAAGCTCAACTGGAGACAAATCTCCAAAGAATTTTGTTAATTCTTGCAAAATTACGATAGCTAAAACTAAAAAAGGTATCTGGTATGAGAGTTGCTGTTGCAATGGACTATACCTATGTAAAATGAAAAATAACTTGGAAACTATTAGAAATAGAAATAAGGAATGCTAACTATACAGTGAGGTTCTAAATTGTGTCCCCCTCCCCTCCCCCTTATAACTTTTGAAAGAAATGAGATAGAGCAATCAAACAAAAACTGTTTTGACTATAGGGATAAGCATCTGTCTTGAAATGTAATTTTAAATGGGAAGTAAGCTCCTATAAAAGCTCACTTGGAAGAGATTTTCACTACTTTTAACTTACAGTTTTATTATTTTCTAAATTTTTACTAACTTACAAAACCCTCGTGTTCATTTTATGGTCTATGTTTCTTAGGAAACGCGCTATTAAAATTCCAAAAATATGTGATATTCTAAAATATGTGATCACATGTTCTAACCAATAACTTAACAAGTGAGCGCGTGTTACAGGTTTCTGTATAATTACAGGTTTATATATGCTACACCCCAAAAATAATACGAGGGTTATCCGAAAAGTAAAAACGTACCTACTCTAATCATTAATCTTGGATAAGTTAGTCAAAATTTAGAAAATTATAAAACTGTTTGCATTTTCTTAAAAGTAATGAAAATATCTTCCAAACGAGCTTTTACAAGAACATACTTGCCATTTAAAATTTTGAAGATGGCTACGCCCTCTATCTTACAGTTCAAGCCAGGTGCGTATCCCTATAGTCAGAACATCACAAATTATCTCTGATTTCATCACGTTTTTGTTTTACTGTTCTATCTTATTCCTTTCAAAAGTTGTGAGGGGAGGGTCTCACTGTATGTCTTACAGATATAGAATCATCAGACAAATCGTATGCATTAATAATATATAGGCTGTACCATTTAAAATAAGTAAGTTTCGCATTTTATTTGTTAATTGTACAATTATTTTAACTCTTTACAATACTACAACGTACTAAATTCATTAAAAATCCGTAGACAGTACAAGTTTTCGGTATTATTAGAAGTAGTTCAATGTTGGCAACATTCTTATTTGAAAGACCAATACCAAAAAACGCCAAACACAATTTTTCAACATTCAACTACTAATAATTCCTAATATTTCGCTTATCGACGGTTATTCTCTGTTCTTCTAATTTTCCATGTTTTACCAAAATTTCGTTGATGATTTTGGAATAAATTGTGGTTATAATTTATTTTGGTATCCATTGTTAAATTCTTTATGTGTTCATTTTGATAAATACACTCCTTTCAATAGTTTTTGTTTAGAGGATCTTAATTGTATTCTTATAAAAACAATTTCTTCTTTAACATTGATTTTATGGAAAAGTTCATTCTTTGGTTTTACTGGAATACTATAGAACGATATCCATATTCGTAACCGCAGAAAAATATACACGGGGATTCATTCACGAGTATAGATATATCGAAACTTTCCGAATATGTAATAACATACATCTTTTACCGCATTCTCGTCCTCTTTCCCTTCGTACATAAAATCTTAAACTTTCGCAATAAAAATGAACCGGTATTGTGTATACGGGGGGTCGTAAAAGACGCAACGTCGAAATATTTTGCGCGTACATAGGACCTAGGATTCTGTGAGCGGAGAGACTCCCCGAGATGCAGAAAAAAAACGACGGGGTTGACAATACGCACTTAAGTGAGACGGGAGCCCGGGGGCATCATTTACATGACAAGGGCTCACGCACAAATGCCAAATTCAACGTGAAACATCCAATAAGATGAACCCCCACCCCAATGTTACGTCGTTCCGGCGTAACTACCATTAGCGCATATACGGGTCTTGTGCTATTATTGATGCGGACAAGTACGAATTTTTATATTAAATTCTATTTAGTTTAAATTATACTCCGCGACTGCTCTATATAGGGGATGTTAACCTCGAAAGGCGACATCTGCGACGATAATCTAATTTTAGGAGAACGTAAGCACGATAATACTAGACTTTTTGTGGCTGGAAGGTAAGGCAAAATCTTGCTTGATGTTCTTCATTATTTATTCAAAATTGTTTGAAATCTGAAACTTTATCTAAATGTAGGTATTGGCGTATTTCTTTTCCCTTAAATTACACACTTACAATTAGAAATAATATTTTATGTTCCAATGTTACACGTGCATTATATGCAGGTGTCCCAACGAACCAGATCAAAAGATCCAGTAATTGGGTTTTGGAACCTTTGGTGTAACAATAACTATCACACTGACAAAAGTCAATGCTAGGTTTTTCCACTATCACCAAACAACAATGCACAATCTCTCGACGCGCGTTTCGCTAACCAAGTTAGCATCATCAGGAGATAATTAATAGTGACTATTAATCATCTCCTGATGATGCTAACTTGGTTAGCGAAACGCGCGTCGAGAGATTGTGCATTGTTGTTTGGTGATAGTGGAAAAACCTAGCATTGACTTTTGTCAGTGTGATAGTTATTGTTACACCAAAGGTTCCAAAACCCAATTACTGGATTACGATGGCTTCACGGTCAACGGAACTGAATCTTTACCGCAAGTACTCTACACTATTAATCATCTCCTGATGATGCTAACTTGGTTAGCGAAACGCGCGTCGAGAGATTGTGCATTGTTGTTTGGTGATAGTGGAAAAACCTAGCATTGACTTTTGTCAGTGTGATAGTCAGATCAAAAGAATTTTTCAAATTTGTGGTAGGGACTTGATTTTGAAACTTGCAAAGTAATCATGGCCCACTTGATATATTTAGGAAGCAGCATTTTCAGGTCTATAGCACTTCCGATATACAGAGTGTTGATATCAACTTTCTTATTTGAAAAGGGAATGATATTTCTGATCGGTTTATATTAGAGTTGCATACTCTAAACTCAAACGTTTTTGAGATATTTGCAATTTTATTATTAAAATATGGTAATTTTTTTTTGGTTCATAGCTTTATGTCTAAGAACCCCAACATTTATTTTTGATACCTGCCGTGATCAGTTGTATGACGTGTAACACTAGAACTTGCCAGATAATTCAGCAAAAATCTAAGTGATGGTCTGGCCGCTCGTGAACCGTGAGCAAGGGCGTGGGTTCTTAATTCTTATTCTTTTTAAAAGGGCGCCAGCTGTGGCCAACAGCAAGGAAGCCAGGATTCAGCAAACAACAAAAACAAGAACTTCGTTCAAAATAAAATTTAATGAAAATAATGTTAAAGTTGCTTTTATAATAAATATATAAATTATGTAAATGTGTAAATATTGAAAATAGTTTAATAAACAGCGTGAAACGCAAAACAAATGATATTTAACTTACAAATAATTATAAAAGTAAAAACAATTAAAAATATAAGTTAGTACTTAACAATCAAATGCAATGAGTTGACGTGCATCAATAAACATAAAGATGATGAGTGATACTAAACTTAAAATACAAAGGTAAGTATTTGAATGAATTGGCTCTATATTATAGTTTAATTAATAAAGGTACTAACGTTTGTTATCCTTTCAGATTTCACTCGGCGACGCGATAACAGCTGTCATCCCCCCACCAAAATATATATTCACCTAAGGTGTTTAAGGTATAAGAATGCACAAATAATATAGGTACCAATTGGCACGTCAGGTAGTTATGATAAATTAAATGATAATAAAGATGTACTATAAAAGTACATGAATGGTGTCGTTTGAAGAACTAACAAAAATGTGTAAATGACTGAATTAAGGTTGAAAATAATTAACACTATTAAATTTCTGTTAGGTAACTAATAATTACTGATGAGTATTACAAATGCTAAAGTAATAAATATGCACAGCACCGTTTGACAAAATAACAAACAAAGTCTTAATAATTACAAAATAAACTAACAAACGATTAATAAATATATAACAAGGCAAATATAAACAAATGAGACAAACTAATGGAAATGTCCTGCGATGGTATTATGCGACGAAATAAAATAATATGGAGCAATCCCTACCTCGGTAGATG
The DNA here is from genome assembly GCA_949128085.1 of Cetonia aurata. Lineage (NCBI taxonomy): Eukaryota > Metazoa > Arthropoda > Insecta > Coleoptera > Scarabaeidae > Cetonia > Cetonia aurata. The sequence goes on from OX421884.1 coordinate 36,248,555, forward strand.
TGTGCAAGCTGCAAGCTATACGTTCCCGTATATCGGTAAACGTCCACGTTCCTCGATTTGACGATTTGATGGATATATTTAGGAACGGTCCATAAAAAGTGGTGGCTCACCCAAGTGCTCCTGGTGGATATTCTTCACCTTATAATATGTACGGGGTCCAGTAAATTTTGAAAATATGAAGTTCAGCTCCACATGGATTTAAATTAAAGTTTCCAACCAATCTCCAGGTATTACAATAAATTCCTCATACACTTAATACAGGACTATTTCCAGGTCTCATTAAATCGCAAGAAGCAAAAATCAGCAACCAAATCCCAAAGATAAAGGAACAAGTAAAAAGAAAGCCTAAAATCGTAATAAGTAATTACCATGTGCTCTCCGTAAAAAATGTGACATATTAATATTAACAATTGAAAATATAGTTTAAAATAATAGAATATGCAAAAATAAAAAAAGCTTATTATTATGTGATTTAAAAATGTGAATTTAATAGAAAATATATAATTAATTTTAATTCGTTACCTAGATCTTTTAAGCTTTGCACTAAACTGTACGCACTTTACAATAACCAGGGCCGAAAAGAACGAATTTCTATGCGGATACGTCCGCCTTGAATCTTCGCGCAAAAAATTATTATTCCTATAATCCAAAGAAATATTAAACAAAACCGCAAACAACTAAACTAACTTAAATTATTTTAAACTTATAAACGTTAAGTGAAATTACTTAACTTTTAAAAATATGAAATCAGATATTTAAAAATTAAATTGCGAGCACATGATAATACTGTATACACCGCTGCTCAAATAAAAATGACCGTTACAGACGATAAATTTAAAAAGTTGTGCAATAAATCGACAAAAAGTGAGGTTACATGACGTGGTATCCAAGAAAGATACTTAAAAAAGTTGCTTAGAAATTAATTCTAATGCCGTATGCAAATTTTTGTAAACATATTAAAAAAAAATAAGTACATCTTATCCAAATATTTTTTAAATCAATTACACATTTCAATTTTTTTTTTGTTTTAGTAGTTCAACTGAACTAAAATCACTAAATTTGGTTGATACTCAAACAATTTCGTAAATTCTTGTAAAATGAATATAGCTAAAACCAAAGAGTAACTTTCTACTGTGCCAGTTGCTGTTGCAAATCGAAACACCTGAGTACTAGTAATGATTAGCTGTAACAATTACGGATACTTTAAGCAGATTTGATGCCGTAAATGTGGAATGTTTAAAGGATAATCCAGAAGAAAGGCAATTTTTATAGGAGGCTGTGATATTTATATTTGAATTCTGAACAACCTTGACGTAGTTTTCTCTATTTTAACAAAGAAGGTACTTTACCCTTGGCTCTTCATTAATTTTAAATCCTAGACTGTATGCGATAGAAGATAAAATGTGTTCTGTGAGTCTCAAATTCATTTTAAAAGATGCTCAGACTTTCTGCATCATTACAATATAAATTCAAATGCGAGAGTGTGGTTAATTAGCTCCGCTCTCCCCGATGAAACATTCAATTACCTTTATTCCGATGCTATACATTATTACGCTAATCGAATTCCAATTTGATCTTAACAAAAACATATTTGGTATTAAAACTTATAACATTGTCTATCCAGTTTGTATTTATGCAGTTCCCGTTAAATTACCCAACCATAATTTTCGTAAGTCGTTCCATCCACCACACATCATTCCCAATTGTTACAAAATGAAATAAATTTGTCTGCAAAACAAAATCGATTGTATAACGAATGTCTGGTAAAGCGGTTCAAGTAGCGTCGATATGTATTAGTTGAGACAGTTTCCTTGTCCCTTCTTAACTAACGTTCATACATTGAGAATCAAAATATTATTTGGCAACTTCATTGTACAGTTTTAGGTTTGAAATTAATTTGTATTTCATTAAGTTGAGCAATGTCCTTTCTTTTTAGATGTATACACAGAGAAAACCCATATAGTAAGAGTTTTCTCTGTGTATTCATCTATCTTCCATAGACCCATACCGCTTTCCTACGTTAACATCATATTCAATTTCCCGCTGTCACTTTGGCGGTTATTTAAATTTTTGGGAGAAATTGAAAAATGGAACTGGTATCTAGTTTCCGAAATATTATTGCTTCAATAAACTAATAGAATTACCCACGGTTAAGTTTCAACCATCAAATATTTTTAACCCTATTAATTACAGCCATAATACATTTTTGCATTTATAATCGCAAAAACACTAGTTTCTGATCTATTACTTATTAAAACACTTGAAGAATCCACATCCAGCTATACGTGAAAGTTTCATACGATTTTAATTTCGAGTTATGTTAAAACGAAACTCGCACAACTGTACGCAATATAAACTTCATCATTTTCAATACGAAGGGACATTACGTAGTTTGAGGGTATCTCGTAGAATGGGTGTACGGAATCGAATGGCAGAGACGGAACATTGTAGTGATCAAATGGGTAATCAAGGATAGAGAACAAATAGAAGGAAAGGGAGTCCATGCTTAGGACGTCACATTTCAGAAGCACTTAAAATTTTGCTCGGTTAACGTTTTTAACGCCGATATGACAGCTGTCACCCACAATGTCGCGGTTCCAAGTCAAATATTCCCCCATTAAAGTCTCCCTTTTTCGGTTTGCCCGGGGGCCTTTTCACTACCTTCCTTCACCCTCTCGACTGGCGAAGAGTCATCATTAAATCGTTGTTGACTGATTGACTAATTGTGCTTTCACACTTCACTAAACTCGCAATGATATATTTGTTCTTCTTTAATATATTATGTGCGTATACACACATACATACATACAAAATACATAAGTTCAATATAGCAAACTTAAAGGAAGTTCATTGTCATTTTCTGCTGTTATAATTTGATAGCAAATCATCTGCGTCATAAAAAGAAACAGAAATTCCACTAAAAAAAGAGCATAATTGGATAATAATAGAGTGGAGTTAACATTTTATTCCAAAAAGCTAATAATAGTATGGATCTACCTAGTGATTTAACCGTAATGAAGCTATCCCGTGAACTATGTTATATGTACAGTGTAACCCCTATTTAGCGGATACCCATAGGAATTACATACCTGTCGCTACTTAGAAGTCTATGTTAAGTTGAATCTTGATAATGCCACTTTTTTATTAAAAAAAGATATGCGTTAAAAAATTAGAAATGGTACTTATATCATTCGTTTAAGATACTGGACTCACTTTTTTTATTGCTGTCCCTTTTACTTAAATTTTTAAACAATGCCGTAGTTTTGTGTACACATTAAAAAATATTACACTTTTCCTACGGAAAATTCCTGTAATGTATAGGGTAAATTTGCCAAAAATTGGGAAATTTACTATAAAACTTTAGGTAAATTTCCCAATTTTTGGTAATTTTACTCTATACATTACAGGAACTTTCCGTAGGAAAAGTGTAATTTTGTTAGTGTGTACACAATTCATGGGTTACATATGATTTTACAATCCTGCAGGGCTGCATTTTATACATGGGTACGGCTTCACTCGAGTACGTATACACGATAGCAAGTTTCAAAAAACTTGTTTTACCATACGAAATAGTTTTATTATGTGAGAAAATCTCCTGAAATTAAAATATAATCACTTCTTTTTTAGAAAATATTTCTACGAAAACTTCTTTTGTGCAGTAAGAAAACCGTTTTCTGGCAATTGACGAGTGAATAAATGATTAATATGTGGCGATTTAATTATCCTTTTCAAAAAGAAACAACTAGAAGTAATTTCTTATATATTTCTACAGCTCCCGGTAAAACACAATACTGTTTGCGTCCATTACAAAGCATATTCGCGAAGTAAAGGCATTAATACAATATTTGTCTAACACACAACAATTTAAAGCAGTGTAGTTGTATAAATTTATTTTGAACGCCCTGTAGCATCTCACTCAAATTTCTTTAGATATATCTTTTTTTGCCGTCCCTATAGAACGCTTGTACACAATATGAGTATTCCACCTTCACAAACAATGGCGGAATTGTCAATTTTTTATAAGAGCAAAAACAAATATTTTCCTTAAAAAATTTAAATATTAGAAATAAATATATAACATCATTAACAAAAGAGTTATAGAACTACAAATAGAATCTAAAAGTAAATTAAAAAATAGGGTGCCCCATTACAAAAATATTATCTTATATCTGCCACGCTTTTTTGTAGAAACCTGTATACTCAAAAATAAAAGTGTGCACCTTAACATTATCTAAAACGTTTGTATTTAACATTGTTTTGGTATTTCCCGAAACAAACGAGGTAATGAGCTTCACTCTATCGTTGACTCGCCCTGTACAGCCGACAGCGGCTTAATCGACACCGTTATAGAATTTCATAGTCCATGGTAGAAATAAGGAGGGGGGGGGGGGCGTTGTAAACTTATACACATCAATGAAAATTTGATCAACTATACATTTATAACTACTGGTGATTTTTTTTTGCAGTGGCGGATATGCAATAAAAAGAGGGCGTGCTCAATGGAGTGAGACACACCCGAATAAATTCGCAGGTGAGAACATGGCTACCCCCACCATCTTCGCGATATGTAGCAAAATATGAAATTCAGACGATAGTCTTTTTCATCTATGCACCTGCGGTGGGAAGTATTGCATTTTAGATTTATGGCATTTTTATCAATACGTTTGATCTATGAACGAAAAAGAACCTTTCTTTATAAATAGGATATTCTGAAATGAATTGCATTTTGAAATTATTAGTTAAATGCTTTTTTTTATCAAGCAGTAGTAACTTAATAACTGTCAAGTGCCTAGAATATTGGTCGATTCTATTAAATAGTATTTTATATATGCATGCATACATTTCTCAATTTACTATGTATACATAAGTAAATTTGGTATTCTATAATTTCTGTTATTGAATAGTATTTACGGCTATGAGGTAAAAGAAAATAAGATCCTCGTATTTTATAAATATAAATTCTAAGGCATGAAATATATATTTGGGACCTAAAAACCAAGGAAAAAAAAGAAATTAAACATATACATGGTCAAGATCCAAAGATTTAGAAATATATAACATGTGTGCTGCAGATCAAAATAACGTAAATTTGTAATTGTGTTTTTCAGAGAACAGATATCCTGATGCATAAACTGACCCTTAGATGGAACGATAAGAAACTTGAAACTTATTTCAACATTAATAGTGGTCCCATTCCTCGACCTTTTCATTAAACTTTCAATATTTACCTACTTCATAAATTACAAATTTGATTGCTTTTAACAAGTTCAAAGTTTCTAATAAAATTTCGTTGCAAAACGCACTTAACACGCACGATTCTCAGACATATACTTAACACGCACGAAGAAATTTACTGTTGCAGCCTTTTTTTGTTATGAGCTACTAAAGAATTTGGCAATTTTTGAATAAAAATGCAAATAATTAATTATTTCCAATTTTATTAAACTGGTAGATATCAACCTCGTAAACTACATATGTATGTTTGAGTGAGAAAAACACTCTCTTTAACTACGCCACTGCGTACTACGAGTAACATTTCAAAAAGTTCAGCTTTATATATGCTGCAAACCAAAAACAAATGCATAAAATAACAATCTGAATCAACTATATAGTCGATTCCACTCAAGTATCTTTGTAATGTTCAAACATTTTCTTCGTATCGTTAAAGACAAGTGAGTTATTAGGCATTCTCGAAAAGTCGTCAAACGTAATTTTTTACTATAAATAATAAAAAAAATATAACTAATTTTTTTTTTGCCATTGACTATTTCTCGAAAAAAGAGATCGAGAGATGGCCATTCCTTTTCTTCTATCTCTTACGGTCACCGAGATGCCTATACTGACGAGCAATTTCGATACCAATATATCTATTTAAATAAAATATATATCGACCATAAATATTAACATGTAAAAAATAAATAAAATAAGAAAGTTTCTATATAAGTTTTCTTGCAAATATAGAATTTAACTTTACAGGGGTCTCGTTTAAAAAGCTCTCGAGTGTATAATGATTTGCAAAAACGTTATATACATACATTGAAAAATAAGGATCAAATCAAAGTTTAAATATTTCAACAGCAATGCGGGTGATTTGCAAACCCATAAAAAAGGTAGTCAATTTGACGTAAATAGGCACTAGCTGACTAATCACAAAATGGTCGTATACTTACGTAATTTTGCCAATCAAGGACGTGGTCTGGACAACGGTTAGCATTAAATCTGAACGCACCCCAGAAGACCGAATGTTATACCAACTTTTGGTAGTAGTTACTTAAGATGTTCTTACACAGGCGATTGAAACTGCTCAACCCACGTCAACTTCTGACGATTTAGGCGTCACGGCAATATTTAGGAATACACAGCAATGCTACATATGGAGCAACTGCTGGTCTATTAGTTTACAAATCATATGATATGCTTCTACACGATCAATGCAATATATTTCAATTTTTCCTCTGGACACAAAAGAAGTAGAAGAAGTGTAGTGTAAGAAGAAAATAGTCGTCGAAATTTGCAAGAAGTTGCTACATATTGCTCTGTTAATCGCTCCACCACGTTTGGCAACTGTAGCGGGGCAAAAGCAGTGATTGCCAAGATATTATCATGACTTCAAGAATAAAGAAGAAACCTACAGTTGCCTAATTTTAACTGGACAAGTATATAAGCTTAATGGCAAAATAGCAATAATTTAATTTGCAAAGATGCACATTAATTTGTCCAAATAGCACAAGCTCACAGTAAATCAAAGCTAATAATATAAGTTACCTATGCTGCGGTGATGCAACCGCACGCATGCGTACTATTATCCAATTACCTAAAAAATCGAAAACGATAACACTGTTAGCATTAATCCGTACCTAATATATTGAATATTACATCGGATAAATACAATTTCCTATAGATAGTGTGGACTGAGAAATTGCAAAAAAAAACAACTCGCACTGAAGGATGGCATTTTGCTTCATTAGTACATTAATGCCTTAAAGATTAGGCAGATAATTTGAAGATTTTCAGCTCAAGGCAAAATAATTAACAATAGTATCAATTATGTGGTACCCAGCTCTATTCTTTCACAATTTATTATGTACCATTATTCGAAAGGTATTAGCTGTAATTGACATCTCTAATGGTTCGAGGTCTTTGAAAATTAAAATAAGTTGAATATTCTTAATTTAAGACAAACCCTTGATGAGTTCTAAACAAGTACACAGCATAGCTTTTTAATGTGTGTCATTTTTAGATTTGCTTATCTGGTAATTGTATATATTATATTGTGTATCATCATAGCACGTATATGTATGTATGTATATGCCAACCCAAAGCTACTTCATCCTTAAGAAATACGTTTTCATTGTGAAAGCCTCATTTCAAATAATAACCACAGAAAATAATATATCTATACTCAACAATCACACTAAACGATATTTTATTATATGCTTCTTCAATTAAGTTAGGTTTAGGTATAAGCAAACATTTGTATATTCCTACTTGATAACAGATAGCAAGAGCAACAAAAGCTGCTTAAATCTTGTTTAATACAGATATGAACAAATAATAATGTACAATAGTGCAGAAACTAAATCTGACAGAGTAGCATGCATTGTAAAAATTGTCGGCGTACCTAAGCACGTGTGTATTTCCCCCACCTCTATCCAATGGCTCCTCTGAGTTATGACGCTCCGTAGCTACAGAGTAGTTGTTGTTTTTTAGTCGTCTTTATCTTATTAAACGGTGATTCTTTAATTCGTGCAGATCGGTGTGTGTCTTGCGATATGTTGGATGTCATATGTGGGAGAAGAATCCTTTCGGCGGAGATCTTTCTGGTGCGATTGATAATCAGTCATTTTCACTTTTTAACTCTTTTTAACTAGTTTTTTAACAATTTTTTGAATTTGGATGTGTGATTTTTGTGTAAAAGGTCGACTTGACTCTTCGACTGACTTGAGAACACTGGATATATGGTAACTACAATGCTTTCCCTTACCCCGCTGAATTTCTCCCGAGCACGAGACAGCGTTTGCATGTTAACGTATTGTTGTTGTCTTCTTCCGATGCATAGACTGGGTCTGTAACGCTCGCCTTATCGTACATACAAAATGACTACTTTCTATGCAAAAGTATGAATGAGATACGCGCCACGGGTACGTATACATGCCATGTGCTTTCTGTTTTTGCATATACAGCGTGTCTTGATTTTACTTTACAAACAGACATATTTCACTAAATACTACTAAAGCTTTCGTATAATATAGTTTATTTGGCTTAAAATTAATTACCTTTTTGAACCTTAGAATAGAAAATTGTATTCGAATAAAAATATTGCAATAAAATATTGTTATTTTATATCCTTAATTTTTTCTTATACATAAATATTTTGCAATTATTTCAGCAAAATAGTCTGTACCTACTCTTAATAACAGTAGCAGATCTTCGATTTTATATTTTCCAATCCAATTATACACTTTTGGTATGTAAAACGGGTTACTGTACCTTTACATTTTAACGAAATTTTACATTTAAAAATCACAACAGCGTAATGTATAAGTACTTTTTGTAATTAAAACTGGTTACAATATATCTTGTAATTTTCAAATGTAAAATTTCGTTAAAATGCAAACATATATTTAGCAAGTAATTAGTTTTACATACTTACACATCATACTGTTGCACTTTTCAAATATAAAATTTTGTTAAAACGTAAACTGTACACTAGTAGGAAGTAGGAAGTAACTAGTTTCATGTACAAAAAGTACTTATACATCACATTGTAACGTGCTGTTCCATGGAATAATCTATTTCAGTGTCAAGATTTGAGATTATCTCGAATTAATCATTAATTCTTTTTATTTTGATTGATTTTCCCATGGGCGATAACGTTGCTATCGTATGATATTTTATTTCATTAAGGTTTTCTTGTTAGTCTAGTTGACGACGCGAGTGTCGTCCCCACAGACGGTGTCCGATTGACGCACGCTCAACTCCCACCATCGCGACCGCGTGGGGGAAACCGTATCTCCAGCCCGCACTGGCTAATGTGTCGGCACAGCTTTGGTGATACACGCCGAAATTCTTATTTCAATTATTCCCGGCCTTATTGTTAGCGCTGGCAAAGCCTTTCTGGTGGCCTTACCGGTTTTCTCCGCTCTGGCCGTTGCGTTGGCACAGCTTTCGGATGCTACCAGGGTTTTATTTACAATCGTTCCCGTTCCGCAGAGTTTAGCGCCGTTACCAATGTCTAATCCATCATAGCCCGTGAAAACCGTCCGCGTGCTGTTAGATTCAGCGTCTAAATTTCAAACGCGTTACCAAAGCCCCGCAAATGTTTGATTGTTTGTCACTGTACATACATATGTTTTGACACTTACCTTTTTTTGCTGTACATATTCGATGCCTTTCACACCTGTTCTATGGAAATAAATGATTTATAATACACTTTCACTGTTTCGTTGCGCAATCCAAACTAGAACCCTGAATATCCACGCACTCACACTAATAGCTACCACTTTGGGTTTGAAACTTGATTGTAACGGCGTGATTAAGACGCAACACCGTTGAAACCGCTACGAGGTTGTAGTTCACCGATTGACAACTGGCCGTACGACCAGCGCCGCCGAACAAGCTAGGGGCGAACCTCCTCTCTCGACTTACGGGGGGGGTAGAGGGGGGTGATAAGACCTACCTACACGTAATTAACCCTATCCTTCACTCTCCCTAGTATGTACTTAAGCACACGCGGCTCCCGTATTACCTCAATTGCTCTTCGTTCATTTTGCGATAAATAGTGAATTATTTGTATTGCGTTTGTTCGGTGGTTAATAGTTCTGGCGGTGAGCATTTTTGTCTATTAATGGATCCTATTGAAGCAGGTAAGTGTATATTCATATTTCACGGTTTCAGTTCTTCGAAATTATCCTGCACATTTTCATAAGATGTATTCCCAAGCAGGAGAATTTTCTTATAGTTCGTATTTAATTTTTGGAAACATTAAGGTTTTTGAAATATTTCAGGGTGCGTCCCGGCGTTTAATTTTATATGGATGGAAAGGTAACTACCTCCGCTAGGTGGTAGTTCAGAAATTACCCGCCCCTTTGCGCCCCCTTTTAGAATATACCCCTTTTAGTTGTAGAGAACGCGCACAATTTACGCGTTTACATATATGCATCCTTAAAGCTGACGTTGTTGCTTGTTATTTACTTGTTAATTATTTTGTTCGAGGATCGTCAGGGGTGAAAATACTAACCAGTGAAGAGTTATTTCACGTTATGCAAAAACCAAGATTTGCCAGATATAAACCAAAGATTGGAATTTCTGGAAAATTACCTTGTGAAGTATGACGATCTTGAAGAGAAAGTGATTAGTGAAATAAGGCACAAGTTTTCATACTTAAAAACGGAATTTAAAAAAAGATGGCTATTGGCAAACAATAAGCAGATTTCTGAAAAATAATGAAGACTGATTAAAAGGGTCATTTGTATTACCAAAGACGAAGGAGCGCACTGGAGAATAGACACCAAAATGTTTAAGGCTTTACGTTAAATTATATCCCTGACATCCAATGAGCCCAACTTTCCGTAAAGTATTAATTCATGGTGTTACGGTAATAGAAAAATGTTTATTAGCAACTGGACAATTGTGTGAAGAGGCCGTTGAAGCGAGGAATAAGAACTTTCGGAAGTACCGTGAAAATTTTGCAAGAAAGTTTTCAAGAAAAGCATGCAATTTGGATATTTTGAATAGATTACTGCTAACTTCCGATCCCCTTCTAAGTTGTATAAGACCAAAGCGAGTGAAGCGAGCATCTTAACATCTTCAACAGCTGGTGGGCCATTCTTCGATGAAGAAATGTCATCCGATGAAGAATCTGATAAAGGGTGGTGTCATAGGGTGAAATATCCTCTGTTGAAGAGCTCAGTTCGGACTAATTTTTTTTAAACACCTACTTTCTAGGTCCATAGGATAAATTATTATCATATTTACTTATTATTATTATTGTTAAGGATTCCATTCCTTATTCTTTTCAAGTTTATATATTTAAGTAATGTAATATAATAGTATTTTAATTAAGGCATGGATCATAAATATAAGTAACGTAGAAATTCCCACACTCATTATTAGTTATCGAAATACTGGCATAATTCTATTTATCCACGAAATTACGTACATTTAGTGCTAGTTTCTACAGAAAGAAATTTCTACTTTTACCTTATGATTATTAAGGGTACATCGGGTCTACCTTTCAAATCTATTTTTAATTATTTCATTTATTTGTGTTTAATGTGCATATTAATTATTATTTGTAATTACTAGTAGTAACTAAGATATTCTTATGCCAATAACAATCAATAAATATTGCCCTACCTAATCCTATCAACTATTTATGCAGTATGTTTCGATGAGTTGAATAACCGAAATAGTTCTGGCCAGCTAGATCGGCCAAATACCCCACTGTGCGTCGTTACAACATTGTCAACTTACATTTTGTATAGGTATGTATTTACATGATTCTTCACGGCGTCAAGTAACCAACGATCAGCATTATAAAGTTGCGCAAAAAGTTATTTCTATTGGTGTACTTGAAAGCGTCTATCCAATTATCACATCTAATTGTAAGTATTTATTATTTCTGAAACAAAATTATATGTTGATTTGGCTCACTAAAAAGAAAAGTTTCTGTTTTAGATACTAGACAAAGTTCCTCTAATCTTTTTTACATTTGTAATATACCCACAATTAGGTAGGTATGAAATCAATTCCTGATGTATTCATATATAGACGTAAACTCTTAAAATAAGTTTTACAAATAGCACACAGCATCATAATTCGCTAACTGAGAAGTTTGTAAGAGCTCTGTGTAATTATCTCTAATAAATTATCATTTTACTATAAACACTAAAATTGCAGGATATATTCAAAACAAGTTTGTATAGTTTAGATATGTCTAATCTCGGCAGTATTGGAGTATGCACGTGCTCATCACTTGATCCAGCACACGCTTTATTATTGGCAGTTTTTGTCTTGTTACATTACAACCGGTAAATTTACGAAGTAGTGCACGGAGAGAGAAAGCAAGGAGCATTAAATGATTTAATTTGGTTTTCTAATAATTACCATCCTTAGTGTATAGTAAAATCGTAACGTGACTGTTCTTTTACCAGTTTTGGCCTGATTCTAACAGAGCACACATTTTATTTTTCCTAATGCTCTTTAATAGTCACAGATTTTGAAAACCCTAGACAGATACAAGAGTAGTTCCTCCCTTGATTCTATCTTTAAATAATAAAAGGTGTAATCGGTACCCAGGGAAAAAGTTTTTATTGTCTAAATACTCTACATGACAATATGTTCAATTGTAGAGATTGTGAACAAGCCTTATGGACCGATAAAAAAAATGTATCTTTATACATACCGGCTTATAGTTAAAATTAAAGTAATTCTTATTAACTGCGGTTTGTAACAATTGTTATGTTGATGTGTAACAATATCATCTTTTAGTAAGGTAATTTGCCGTGCAGGGATGTTTTAAATTCATATGTAAAAACACAATTGGCATGTAAAAATAGGTCTCACCGCAAAAAAGAATATTCATTAAGTATTACTACACAGAGTTTGTAGCAACTGTCTGTAGCCGTCTGTATTAATACAAAAATAATCGATTTTTACATTTAGGGTGTTATAGCAATAGTCACGTAATATTACAGTATCAGCTATGTGAAACAGCTGTAACTTTACACTAATTTTTATCAGTGTACCAAATAGTTACCAGTGTAGAAATGGATATATGTAAACTCGGTCGATTATAACATTTTAATCCGTACTTGCAACAAGGAAAGTCAGATGTGAACTCGGCTATTGCAGCGACACCTGTCGGTAGCTTCTGAAATCAGGAGCAGCAACGCGTTTGTTTATGCGCACAGAGCATATAACTTAACTGTATTAAAGTGTCGTTCAAGGCGTGAAATTTATTTCCGTGTGTTTATAACAGTGTTAATAATACCAAATTATACCGGCCCAGTTTACATATCGAAATTGCAATATAATTTTTTTGACCGGCCGAGTTTACAAAGTGGATTAATGGTAATTTTCATAATCGGCCGAGTTACAATCGTCAGTAGAAATCGGGTATAGGATAGATCTTCTACATATTGCTTGGTTTAATTTTTTTCTGAAGCAATCCGTTTTATAAGAAAAAAGTTCTACAACTTTCTTCTTTTATTTTAAATTATCCTAAACAAATCATACATCTAGTTCTGCCGCGTGGATCACGATGATATGTTTATCGATCGAAATTTTACGCTTAATTTAACGTCGGTGCGCCAGTACAATGTCCCTTATTAATCGGATTTTATTTGCTCCATACAGTTATCACCCTAACGTCGACTACGGTGAGACTAGGACGTCTGTTTGAATCCCGGGGGCATTATTTCACACTAACCAAGAGATGCTGATCGGATCTATTTTGTCTCTCCTGACAGCCCTTATTTTAAATATCGAGCCACCCTTAATAAACCGCACTCCCACTGGTTTCCTGAAGGTACAATAACGGGCGTACAGGAAAAAGCACACCCGTTCCGATTATGGTGAGCCTTTCTGCTCTCGAAATGAAAATATTTGTAAGTAAGATTAAATAGGTATCGAGTAAGGGAACGACTAAGTTTCTGAGTGGATGTATTTATATCGTACATGTGTTTTAAATTAAGTCTATATGTTGCCTGTGGCTCATTCCAATTCCCTACAAATCGGAAAATCATTCTACATTTGCTTTAACAATAAACAGGATCGGAAACTTTAGAAAGAAGTAGATATTATTTGTAGGATGTTTGACAAATTTATCTTAAATAGGCAAATGATTTATTTTTTAATAGGTTGTTACATAGTCTACGGTATTACTGTAATAATAAGAGGGTAATACATGGCTCTATTAACGAATTACTTTGATGCAAGAGACCGATTTCATACTTTGTTTGGTTATCCACGTCTATAAGCACAATAAAAAAAAATCATACCTGTGCACTATATAAATATGTGTGCTTCTAGAACACAGATGCAATTTGAAGAGTAATTTTACTTTTGATTAGGAAATATGTGCAAATACGAGTGAAATTAGAGGAAAACTAAAAATATATGATGGGTGATTAGTCGTAATGAAGGAAAATAATGGATAATGATAGTTACGAGAGAACACCGGCAACCTGCAAATATTGATGAAGCTGTGGAGGTTAAAAGAGTCCTGTAGTATATATAAATTCAAAATAGTTAAAATCCCTATATGTAGAAACAGTAATGTTAACTCACGTTACAATTACCGTTCATAAGTATTCTGCAAATTCTAGGTACCTGAAATTTCTCTTCAAGGTATGGCATTAAGAGTTGCAAAATATATAGAGTTAAAAAACATTATATAATAAAAACACTGTAGGAAACATTATTAATTTAGTAATTAGTGTGCTAAACACTGTTGAATATATATACCGAGCTTTCTATAATAATATGATCTTTTCTTTGAAAATTTTAGACCTTTCAAAACGGTGTGACTCTGTAAATACGAGTTTTCTTGAATTAAATAATGTAGCATCGAATAAGAAGAGATACATTTAAACTTATGCATACCTTCCCAACCAGCAGGACTTAACTTACCGAGACATTAACACACGGCGTGGCTCCTATTTCCAATATATACTAACGACCTTCTATTTGCAATCAAGCCCGTTGAACTGCATAAAAAGCATTGATATGAATAGAACACAAATAAACACATATATTCCATCAAAACTTGGTCTAAAGCAAATAGAATCAAAGTAAATTTAGATAAAACGCAAGCTATTAGATACTTTCAGTAACAAACTTGCAGAAATTACCATCGCCAAATCCCTGCAATTGATAAATACAATAAATTCCAATCTAACAGGCTCTCAGCATGCAGGATTAATGACTAGAAGAATGCCTATATATCACAATGCGCCAGCAGACATTTAGAGCACGTGGCTATTAATGAGCATTCCAGGATTATTTTCTTTATTGCCGTATGTGTAGTACTTTAGGGAGGCGGATCGAATTGTTGTTTTACAAGAAATATAATAGAATTTTATGGAATTTATGACACATAATCTCCTATAAAAAGAAATATACTTGCCTTGATCTCTGCTGTAATATTTAATATCTTCATATATCTTTATTGCTCTGTTACCTAAAATTTTTCGGCACCGAAAGTGACCGAGTGAAATCAAAAAGAAAACCAAAAAGTTGCTGTTTGTCCCTCAGACGGCTGTTACGGGGCTTGGATGTGATGTCCTATCCGATTGAATCGTGACACGGGCCGGACTCGGTAGTATACGCAAGCAGGAGGTCCGTTGAATTCCCCAAGGGCGGTGCAGGAACAAAGAAAGCCGCAGAAAATCTCAGCCAAGCGTGGGTGTTCGGATCCTCACTTGAAACGAAGTTGAAATTCCAAAACTCCAAAAATAATGCGACGATAGAGACCTCGTTAAAAGAAAAACGGGCTCTTTCAACGTAGCGAAGAAAATTTCAAAATGGCGTTGCAGACGCGTGGGTTCTCAAATTATCTCGAATTAATCGAATCCATCAGCCGTGGTAATCACATCAATTCCACATCAAACACAAGCGAAGATACGGCCGATGATTATTTTCGGTAAACTTCCATATAAATCCACATAAGTGAGAAAATATCCGAAATTCCAAAAACAGGAAGAATTTACTCTTGAGAACACGTCTTAAACCATTTACCAAGATCAAAACGAAGATGCCGGAAACAGGAAGCCAAACGGGAGAATACGTCACACAACCAATCGGAAAATAGGAAATTAAATTTGAAAACGGACAACGGACAAGAGGTGACATCTAACGTCGAAAAGATGTGAACTCAAAATATGATGATCTAAAAAGAACAAAAGGAACACGAAATACAATCGATAACCAAATCAATGCGTAGAAATCTGTAAAACGGATAAGTGAAGAACAAAACAGATCTAACCTTGAAAACCAAACAACTGTCAAAACATAGAGGATGATTTATTAAAATAAAATAAAGAGAAACTAGGACCGAATTAAGTACAACACAAAATCTGTAGGTAATGAAATTAAAGATTCTCAAATTCTAGCCAACATAGGACCGATAACCAAATCAATGCGTAGAAATCTGTAAAACGGATAAGTGAAGAACAAAACAGATCTAACCTTGAAAACCAAACAACTGTCAAAACATAGAGGATGATTTATTAAAATAAAATAAAGAGAAACTAGGACCGAATTAAGTACAACACAAAATCTGTAGGTAATGAAATTAAAGATTCTCAAATTCTAGCCAACATAGGACCAAAATGAAACGATAACGATACCCGTTGAGGAGAAACAAAACATAGAGGTATCTCTGAAGTTAGAGGGCAGAAAGAAAAGGAAAAATAAAGATACGAAAGCTTGTCGAAAAGACTGGCCGAGTACTACACAAGGCAGGTGTAGAGAAAAACCGTAACAGCTCTTAGAATAATTTTTTTCTAAAGAACGTCATCGCAGGATAAGCTTCAAACATTATATTCTGGTGGCCAGAGAAAAACTGAAAACGTTTTGAATGGATCTAGATTGCTAGAGCATCAATGAGATTCACACCAAAGTTCGATGTTCTATAATTCTTTCTTTTGTTTCTAACTGTTATTTACTACTTATCTTCTACTTTTCTTTTTCATCCTTACTTACACAGCAAGTTATTTCTTGATCTTGTTGTGTCGCAACAAATGATAATGTATACACACTAACAATACCTCATTTCTGCTTACTAAACTTATGGACTTTGCTTTGTAATTATTTTATTGCACAGAAAACAAAAATAAAAAATATCTAAAAGGAGTCTTTTCTTAGTTGCTTAATCTTTTTAGAAGAATACTACAGAATCACCAGGATGGCGCAAATAATTTTCGGGAAAAATAAATAATGCAAGGTCGCGCTATTGTTATCCTCTATATTTGTTTTGTGTTTATCTTTTATTAAAAATAAAGTCGCTTACAGCATAAAATGATGTTTCTTAATCAATAGTCAAACAATAACCATATTAAAACAATAAATTAATTTATATTATGTAGTACCTACATTCATAAAAATGACAAAATTCGATATTCAGTTTGTTACAATAAGAAAATATGTATTAGTGAAATAAACAATGCTTTCACAAACTTCAAATATTTTTTTCTCATTTTGACTGATAATGTGCTACTTTACTAAATTCAAAATCGTTTATTAAAGTGGCACTTTACCAGATATAAATGTCACTGTTAATAAAACACAGTTTAATAGAAAATGGTTATGTAAATAAACAAAGCCGTGTCAGATTACTAGATTACGGAAATCTTACAAAAATATCTATACATATTACGCCTTTCTTAAATTTCAAACTTCACAATACTTTTTCAACGATTATTTACTTACTGACAAAATGCGAAAAATAGTATAAACAAAGCTGGTAGGAAAAACAGTTTTACTAAACTCATATAGCTTTTAAGGTAATCGCTCGCTCGTACTCAAAAGCTATATTCGTTTAGTAAAACTTTGCTTTTCCAAATTTGTTGTTTAATATATCATGCTAGGTTTTGTCCTTACTTGTAAGAAACATCTTCAGAGCTGCTACATTTGCCAGTGTTTACTTGAAGCTGGAGAATTAACATATGAAGATGGGTCTTCGGAGTGTGATGGGTTCTTTGAAACGAAATAATTCCCAGATTTTCCAGATATCGGAGATATCCGTCATTACGGTTAAGGTTATTAGGATGTTTATGGATTTCAATAGATTCTCGAATTTTGCGGTTGTACGTTGTGAGGATATCGGAATAGGATTTGGCTAGAGTTGTATTGAATTTAGTAGCCGGTCTCCAGCCTTCGCTCAGCAAGTGCAAACCCAGTTACGCGCAGCACCTGAGCCCAACGCTCACGTTCTGCGATATGAATGCCCACTGAAAACTTGGTTGACCAATGTAAAACCTACTACATGAATATGAAATTTGGTAAACACCAGGGACTTCAAAAGAGTTACGATCTTTGTTAGGGATCTGAAACTTTAGAATTAGATTTAGAAACGATTTTGATATACCGCTCAGAGGGATTTTCCCTATACGATCGGTAATATCTTGGATGTAATGTGGATGGACATTGAATTGATAGGAAGTAATTTGTGTTTCGGATATGTTGGATCTAGAACTTATAGTAAAGTGGATTTGGTATCTGGGATAGTTGTTCTTGGTTAGGGTTCCAGTAATATGAACCGGCATTTGGATTTACGACCCCGTTCTTCTGAGCCGGATGATAATGTGAGAAGGCATTTAGGTAACAATCTAGATGAGTAAGTTTTTAATAAATAAAACCATTAGAGCGATAATTCATTGCAGCATCTAGGAAAGCAAGAATACTGTCTGATCTGATTTCTATCGCGAATTTTGTGGAACTGTGTTGGCAATTACAAAATACGATAAGAGCATCTAGTAAATTTCCTCTTATCGTTGGCCAACTTCCTTCCTATCGACTCCTATACGTTCCAGAATTTTGTTGACAGTGTCGTCCCATGTTGTTATTGGTCTACCCCTGTTTCTTTTTGTAGGTCTTTTTGCTTCCCATATTTGCTTCACCGGCCTATCATTGTTCATTCTCACCAAGTGTCAGTATCACCTTAGCTGGCTTCTTTCAATCGTATTTGATATTGATTCGACTCTCAGTTGTCCTCCGATGATCTTGCTACTCCTAATATTCTTCTTAGAAATTTCATTTCTGTAGTTTGTCTTGTAATTTCTTTATCAGCACCCAGCTCTCTGATCCATATCTGAGTATTGGTACAAACATTGACTTGTATATACCTATTTTTGTTGTTGTTCTCCTAGATATTTCTCTTTTTCCGATAAATGTGTGGAGTGGTACAATTTTGATACGCTCTCTATCCTCTTGTTGATTTCTGTGTGTTGTAGCCCTTTGTTGTCAATATATACTCCTAAATATTAAGTTCTCTACCCTCTCTATCATTTTGTTATTTACTTCTATATCTATTGCTCTATATTTTGTGCTACAGATCATTCTTTTTGTTTTTTCTACATTAATTCGTAGGTTTCGGTTTTTTAATTTTTCTTCCCAAATTTGCAAATTATTTCTAATTCTTGTCTCATCTCATTCTTTGCACATATGACCAAATCATGAGCAAATAGGCATTCCCGTAGATATATCGGTTTCAGGTCTAAATAATAATTGTTTAAATTACGTGCAAGCTACCAGATGTTGTCGTTGTATTAGGCGAGCTAAGAACTAAGCGAATTATATTATGGAAGTTATGTTTCGGATATTGTTATTTATTAATGAATAAATTAAACTCGCACTTGCTATTTCTATTTACTAGAGTTTAAAATTCCTAAATGACTAATAAACTGATTTATCTAAGAATATAGAAGTTGTCTCTTTATCATATTTTATTATCATGTGCTGGGTAACAATGTTGTGGATATTCGGATTGATTGAAATTATCTTTGGGAATCTGTTTCTTGGAGATGAAAACAATATTTCATCTAGAATTCGGATCCCTTCCAGTCGTCGACCGTACCACCTTCGCAAGAAGATTGACAGGGGTTAATGTGAGTGCGTCATATCTGCAGCAGTAGTAGATAGAAATGCATTTCAGCGTGGTGCCTTCCTATTACCGAGATAGTAGAAGTCGTCGGTCCATAGATTCATATCGGAGTCGAAAGCAGTAAGGTGCGATTGGGTGAACACAAGTGCGCTGATTGGATCATCCGCCGCCACCTGACATATCTCGACTTTATTGTTACGATCAGGAGTGTACTTTTTGCGATTTTACCGTTCGATAATGCAAATGAAATTCCTGATCTGATACGTTACAAATGTAAATTCAATACAAAGGTGTGGTAATATCAAGTGAGCGTAAGACAACAAATATGTTGAACATATTTATCGTATACTGAAAAAGTATTTCGCGATTTTACAACGATTATTGTTGGTTAATTTTTGTCGTTAACTATCATGGTTTTATTGCATGGATATACAGGGTTTTCCACGGTAGCCGTTCGTTAGAAGTTTCCGAGGTTAGAAAAAACCTAGAACTCTGAATTTTTGGAATCCGGGGCTATTCAAGATTCTCTTTCATTTTAAAATATTTCCAGGGTCTTACCACTTCCGGTTATACCGGAAGTCGCCATAAACTTTCTTATTTTAAATGGAATACCCTGGATATTATTTCATTTTTAAATTCCTGGGAAAATTTTATGATGAGTTCTAATAGGTTCCCTATACCTATTTTCAACTGCTACTTAGATATCTTGATTTTTTTGAAAATTTTGAAAGATGTAGCGTTATTCGCAACACAGTATCTTTTGCCCATTTTCGACTAGTAATAAACACTTCTAGGGGAGCACGAGAATGACACTTTCGAAATCCACATTGACAATTGATTTGTCGCATACAGGTGTCCAAGACTCCATGACCAATTACAAAATCTTCAAAGTTGAAAAAGTTCTTTTTCTCAAATGGAACACTCTGTATATTATTGGATGATCAGATGCAGAATTTAATTCTGCATCGATTCGCTATGACGTTCCCTATACCTATTTACAACGGTTTTCTTGTTATGTCAATATTTTCTGTTTTAATGTGATTTTTGACAGAAACTGAAACATCGTATGTGTTTCATTTCAATTAGAAAATGGAAACAAAACATGAACATAGGAAAATTTGAAACGTAGTAACAAATGAAAAACAAAAAAATTAGGAACATAATGACAAAAAAAAATAAAATAAATTGAACGAAATAACTATAATAATTGTTCTATGTGACCACCATTTTGGTTCAAATACTGAATCACTCTATCATGTACTCCTCGCGAAACCGATCTCCGAAGTTTGTCTGGGATTATATTGGTGAACGCATCGTGAACACGGTTCAATAGTTCCTCTCTCGTTAATACAGGTGTAGAGTACACTTGCTCTTTTATGCGACCCCACAGGTAAAAGTCCAAGGGCGTCAAATCGGGTGATTTGTGTGGCCAGTTCCAGGATCCCTGGTGACCAATCCACCGATCCTCGAACATCAACGTCAATTGTTGATGTACAGCTAGTGTGGAGTGCGCGGGAGCACCATCTAGTTGATACGAACTGTTTGCTCTCTCTCCTGGAGGTAGAGCATTTAAAAAATCACTAACAAATACTCTAAGTATCTCTAGATATCTAGCCCCATTTAAACTTTCATCGTAGACTTGATATGCTACGCTATTGTCCATAACCAGACAAAAAACATTAAAGGTAAACCGGTCCTGGTGATTAATCTCCCTTAAGACGTGTGGATTATCTTGTGCCCAGTCGTGAATATTTTGACGATTTATAATTCCTTGCCTGCTGAATTTTGATTCGTCAGTCCAGATAATTTTATAAAGGAATCTTGGATCTTCTGTCATTTTTGTGCACATGAACTCGCAAAAGGCGACGCGTCTTGCCTCATCACCAAGGCGTAAGCCTTGTACAGTTATTTCACAAAAAGGAGGCATTTTGTGTTTTTTTAATATCCTATGAATTGAAGTTCTTGATATGCCCAATTCCGGCGCTGCTGTTGGAATTGAACTCCGTGGATAAGCTTGAAAATAAGCGAATACATTCACCTCGTTAGCTTCATTATCTATTACTGGCTTTCGGTGATTACGAGTTGCCTTTACACTCCCAGTTTCCAAAAACCGAGTTTCAATTCTTGCAAATTTTCCAGGAGTCATTGCTGGTAAGTCCGGATATCGCTCGTTAAATAATCTACATGTGCGTCTGACAATTCGTTCACATTCACTGTGCGTATAAAACAAATTTAGCAGATCATTATTCGAATATTCTTCAATATTCTCCATTATTAACTGTATTTCATAGAATTAGCAAAATAGAATTGTACTACTTTGACATAAAATCAACAACTGTCAAGTCACTTGTTCTAATTCCTCTTATAATCAATGCTTACTGGATACGATTTTTTTAGTTTTATTAGATTTTAGTAAAAAATATGGAATAACAAGAAAACCGTTGTAAATAGGTATAGGGAAAGTCATAGCGAATCGATGCAGAATTAAATCTGCATCTGATTCAATAATATACAGGGTGTTCCATTTGAAAAAAAGAACTTTTTCAACTTTGAAGATTTTGTAATTGCTCATGCAGTTTTGGACAGCCTGTATGCGACAAATCGATTGTCAATGTGGATTTCGAAAGTGTAATTCCTGTGCTTCCATCTACCCTAGAAGTGTTTATTACCAGTCGAAAATGGGCAAAAGATACTGTGTTGCAAATAACGCTACATCTTTCAAAATTTTCAAAAAAATCAAGATATCTAAGTAGCAGTTGAAAATAGGTATAGGGAAACCTATTGGATTAGATTAGATTAGATTAGGATTGGGGTGGCCTATCGACCTATTTCACCGCGACCTTTTCAGATCTATTGTGATCCCCTTTTTTCCTAGAGGACGCTCTCTAATTTTGCCCTCTTAATTAGGCCTATCATCTTTGAGAGCGGCTTCTTTATGTAGCTACTAGCTGTGGGGTTCACCTCCCCCATTACTAGAAACCTTGTCCTCGCCAGGCCTTCACATTGACACAGCACATGAACTGGTGTTTCTTCCTCCTCTTGGCAGTATCTGCAGGTTGCATCATCTGCCAGGCCTATGTTGTACATATGCCTATTCAGTCTACAGTGACCAGTCAGCAGACCTACAATCATTTTGACAGTCTTCCTGTCTTTATTCAGTAGATCTCTCGTAAGTTCAGGCCTTTGCTCCTTTAGGAACTCTTTTGCCTGCCATTGTCCCGGTGATTTTTGCCACCACTCCCTGGACTGTTTATATATCCATTCATTGATGGATTTTTTAATTTGCGATTTGGTAGTGCCGAAAGAGGGGTCGGCTCCGACGAATGGCCTTGACGAACCTCGCCTGGCTAGCTCGTCCGCCGCCTCGTTTCCTCTCACGCCCGAGTGGCTAGGGACCCAGGCTAGGGTTACTTTCCTTTGGGTGCCCACCTCATTTAGGGCGCTTACACAGTCCCAAATCAGCTTAGAGTCCACGCTTGCGGAACTAATCGCTTTAAGTGTGGACTGACTGTCAGAGAAGATAGCGACGCTTTTACCCGGTTCGGTACATCTTTCTATCTCTCGGACGCAGTGATGAATTGCAGCAACCTCAGCTTGGAACACCGTCGTGTCTTTGCTGAAGGTTACCGAAAGAGCCTTTTTAGGCTTCTTAGAATAAATACCCGCTCCAACGCCGTAGTCCGTTTTAGAGCCGTCAGTAAACCAGTTTGAGTCCGCTCTTACCGGGGCACTTGCCTCCCAGTCCTTCTTATCTGGTATTATAACCTGATATTTCCTATCTAGGTTAGGGGTACGAACCATGGCATCGCATGGCAATCCTAAAACCTATTGGAACTCATCATAAAATTTTCTGAGGAATTTAAAAATGAAATAATATACAGGTGTTCCATTTAAAATAAGAAAGTTTATGGCGACTTCCGGTATAACCGGAAGTGATAAGACCCTGAAAATATTTTAAAATGAAAGAGAATCTTGAATAGTCCCGGATTCCAAAAATTCAGAGTTCCAGGTTTCTTCTAACCTCGGAAACTTCTAACGAACGGCTACCGTGGAAAACCCTGTATAATGGTTGGTATCATAGGAAAATTAGATTGTATATTAAATAACGTATATCCAAAACCTGTGTGTTTTGTGTTGATCGCATGTTTTTTTTAAAGCGGTACTGTTGTTGGAAAATTTATGGCCGTTTAATCTGTCATTAAGGTGCTGCATTGTCTGTCCTATGTATGTGTATGTATATAGCGAGGTGGGACACTGTGTACTCCAGCTCCAGTGTCGTTCTTAGTTTTTTATTCGTCCAGATCAATCCACTGAGCCTGTCTCTGCTAGTTGTATTTCAGATTATTTAACGCGCAATTTCCACTTCGAAACTTCTGTTAAATAGATATGTTGCAATCATGTGGTCTGATTTCATTCCCAAATGATTATTGTGTACCGATCCTGCATATCTGTCAGTTAGTATTTCTTGCAATCTGAGACGCCTCGTAGTATACTTGAAATAATCCAAAAATGATACACAATTTACAAAATATTTTTTTATATAACACAAATTTTCAAGTTAAAACAAGAGATATTGATTTTATCAATAAAACATAAAAGTTTTATTAAATATATTTTTATAATTTTATACACAATGTAATAGAGTAAGGTATTAAAATTCGAAACATTTGCATTATAATTTGAAATTTATTATTACTGTTATTAATGGAAAGATCTAGAAATATGAATATATAATAAGTATATAATTTTGTCCAAGACAAAAAAATTCGAATAAGTATCCTTTTATCTTTCTTTCTGTGTGACATCTCTGAATCAAATTTATTTTACGTTCACCAACGTAAACATTCTCCTTGTGATAACATTTAATTTGTATTTCAACGCTGCTTTATATATAAAAAAAAATACATTGTGCCTGAGATTTTCTTCATGATTGCAGCATGAAAAAAGAATACAGAGAAAACGATGAGTTGTTACAATAAATATATTGTAATTTTTTCATGTAAGAGCATGGATTGTTTCACGTCCTAGGATTATTTTCAGTACTCGTCACTTTGATTAGAATCATATTAAGTTCCCATGCTAACTGTCTAATTAAGAGCTTCAATTATTTTAATTTTGTCAGCAGACAGTTTTAACTCATTTTTCTTGCATAACAAAAATTTTCAGAAAACCAAACACTCATTTGATTGTAATATAAAATATAAACATCTCGACCTTGTCGGACGAGAACAAACGCTGACAATATTAATTATCCTTACTTAACTTTCCAAAATTTACTTTGAGGTCACACCTAACTTTTTGCGCTCTAACAGCTTCATTTTAAACTTTCCGAACTATTTTAATCTGGTTTTCCGTTCCCTCTTGTCGTTGTTTGCCGCGAAGAGAACGGCTGGCTTTGTAGGGCGAAGAGAGGATTGTAGTGTAGCGTGCACCCCTTCTATGGTGGTGTGTTAAGTGTGTGCATGTATGTGTGTTTGTGTGTGTGTGGGATGGGAGACACCTCTACTTCGGAGCGATGACTCGATCAATCAAGCTCGTGATTAGAATTCACCGCACGTACAGATAATCTCAGTTTTGCATTATTTTATCTCGGCGGACACTCTCTTAACTCGCGTTCGCCACCAGCATTGGCCAACATCGATCTATAATTGGTAGTGACGCATTGGTATTACTCTAGTGTTGTACGTGAGCATCTCCGCATGTATTTATTACTATGTATGCATCTGAGTACGCTGGTTGCTTTCGATGCAAATTAACTGATAGATCAATGTCGATCCGTCGGTAGTTTAAAGTTTCATGTCGGATTTTATTTCATTAGATTGCACTTCAACTAGCATGAAATTTTTAGCACATGAAGTAAGTTGTTGTTTTATGAATTACTTATGTCATCGTTAGTCATCGAAGTTGGTTAAAAATCTACATATAGCGTAAAAAACCCAATCTTCCAGAATCATAATACAATGTGTATAAGTGTATAGTAAAATAAGCATTAGATATGGAAATCACAGTACAAACAAGTAGATTGACGAAATACCGAACAGAAGCAAGTCTGAAAGTACATATGTTCGGAGATGTTACGCTAAAAGTGTATTTCGACTGTCCCCTTCAACTACTAAAATCTTCGGAATTAGAGGCGATACGAAACTGCAGTTTGCTCAGAATATACACTAACTATGTGTAATTCAACTTACAAAGTATTAGAAAATCATATTTGTAATTAACTATACAATTAGCATTTGTTGACGATGGTGTTCTATGACTTTAAATTTTAACTTCTATTAGCTTTTTAAAAAAATGCCCAAGTTTACCCAGAAAGAGGAAAACTGTTTTGTCATCTAGAGTCCTCTTAGCACTTGCTCCAGCGATTTCAGGTGCTACTTCCGGCAACTTTTTGAAAAAGACGTTTTGTTTATCGCATGACCGTTTCTAGCATTCTCATAAATGCTTGTTAATTAATATTTCTATGAAACATTTGTTAAGTTATGGCATTTCATAATCTCTTAGTTCTCGGATTAAAAAGGGTATAAACCAATTAGCATAATTATGAATATCGGTCGTATACCTACTTACATTATGAGATCGAATATGCCACTTTTTTAATATTCCCTGCACTTATTGTATCGTTGTCATTGTGTTATAATATTAAGTTAGAATTGTAAAATGTGCTGTGTTAGCTTATAGTAATCGATTAATAGAAGATAAACAAAGTGGGGTACCTTTCTTTATATACTGAGTATGTTTGACTTCTTAGGTTCGCCTATACATTCTGAGAGTTACTCTCCATCTAGTTGGTCTGTGGCTAATATGAATACAATTTATGTTTTACCATAGGTGCACATACACAGGGAGATTATCTATATTATTATCATAAATGTATCAATGTACCTGATGGTTAAAGGTAATAAAAATATCACAGAAAAGTAGCACATCTACTACCATAGTAAAAATATGTGGAGGAAGTAAATTGACATTTGTCTCAAAATGGCGATTCGACGGTAGTTCTGGGCTAAATCCATATAAACAAACACTGTGACAAACGATACAAGCATGTTTATATCCAGCTATAACAGTTTCAATAACCATCCTAGATGCAAATGTAATCAGAAGATTCGCCATAATCTTACAAGCGATTGCTACAGAGAAAGAAATTGATTGCGAGAAGTTTGGTATTTACGTAAAAGAAACAGCTGAAAAATTTATAAATTTATATGGTTGCTACTATATGCCAGCCTCCATACATAAATTTCTATTGCATGACGCAGATATCGTTATGTTACTTCCTATAGGCAAACTTTCAAAAGAAGCTGCTGAAGCTCGAAATAAAGATCCTTAAAAACTTCAGGGTAAAAAAAAAATAGCAGAAAATGTAGCCGTTCAGCTACTAACAAAGATATTTTGAAAAGATACATTCTATTCCAGAAAATCCCAGTTTTCACCAGAATGTCCTACGGTATCGTCTTTTGGGGCTCTTCGCCGCATGCGCACGATGTTTTTCTTGCCCAAAAACGAATAATTCGTTGCATCGCATGCGTAAGTAGCAATCAAACATGCAGACCATGGTTCAGGAAGTTTGGTATATTGCCTGTGCCTAGTGTATACATTTTGGAGACCCTAGTGTATGTTTACAAAAATAGTAGTAAATTTCGGTTAAATTCGGATGTTCATTCCTACAACACGAGAAGTAGAGCAAATTTCAGACTGCCTCTAAATCGATTTGAAATAACCAAAAGATCTCCGATCTCGGTTGGACTTCGCCTTTTCAACTTGTTGCCCGATGCTATTAAGGGACTACAAACCTTAAAGAAATTTAAATCTGCTCTGCGAGATCTTTTGCTTGAAAATTGCGTTTACTCGCTTGACGAGTATTTGGTTATTCCAGGGGTACAATAATGTTTAATGTCTTTTGTGTTATTTTATATATTTATATTTATTTATCTATATTAATCGCCATAATATGTATGTATGTATGTCTGACTTGTCCACTATACTTTTGTATTTTTTGGATAAATATATATCTATCTATCTATCTATCCATATATTTCCCATTTAAGACGAAAATTAAATGAACATACAAGAAGTGAGTTATTACTGGAAGCTGTAGAATTATTAATTCTTTTCCAGCAAAATTGAAAATTGTGTTAAGTGAAATGTAGGTAGTGCTACTGCTTATCAACGACCTGTTATCAAGATAGGTAGGCGAATTGTTTTACTATACACAAAAACGTTTACAATATCATTGTTTAGAAGAAATTTCTATCAAAAATAGAGATACATAATTTTCCATTAAATATGCTCTTTATCTCTGCTTTAATAGTGTCGACATTTAATCTATTAAGATACCAAAGCCCATGTTTCTATCTTAAATGTATTTACATGATCACAATATTTTCCTGTTGCATAATATTGTAGTCTACATTATAAGTTCGATTACGCAAAAACAGCTACGAAACTTATATCTATATCAACAAATACGTTATTTCTTCGATTTATGCAGTCCCAAATACTATATACTTTTAGAAAAATTAATCGAATGGGAGGATACGTGTTTAAACTAGATGAAATTAATTTCATCCACCTGATGAAGCCACTGTGTGGTGAAACAATATTGTAGTGGACTACTATTTCAATATATTTTTTACTCCTTAACATTCATGTGTTTTATTTATATACTTTTAGCTTCACTTTCACAAACAAGTAGTGACAGTACAATAATATTTTTTTACTCGATCAAATTTTCTTTCGTTGATGAACATTAATTTTTAAGCAAGTTATTACCATTTCAGTCAAGGTCCGCTTTTTACCGCCTTTCGATCCACTGTGCGTTGTAAACTTTATAGAATATTAAATATTGAACATTATTTGCTTTTTTTTTACATAAAAGATTGTTGAAATTATCAGATCAAATAATATTGCAGCATTCTACAATGTCACTGCAAACCTAAGCATTACACATAAACTTCTAAAGCAAATATAAGGGTTGTAACATTTGCAATCGCCGGGCTACCGTCGGTCGTGGGCGAGGCAAGAGAGGAATGAAGTCTTAACTTAATATGACTTTTGGTATTTTAGGACAGCAGAGCGAGAGCGACGTTATATGTGAAAGAAGTGTCAAAGTAATAGTTTCACTCTTTACTGAAAATTCAGCAAACACCTACATAGAATCAGGCTCTCTGAGGCGACAGGATGCCGGCTCTGTCTGGAGGACAGTCAGAGAGACAGTTAAGCACATCTTCTGCCATTGCCTAGTCGCAACGAGAATCAGGTATGACATCTTTGGGAAGGCTGACCTTTCCCTTGAAGACATGAAAAAGACTTCATTACAATGACTCTGAATAGGCTTGAACTTCTTCGATGAACTTTAAAGATAACATCCGTTCTACAATATGCCCCTTATCAAGAAATTATTCGGAGTGGTAATGTAAGGTATGTTTAAGAAGGGCCGATAAGTTAAAAAATTGAAAAATCTAGAAATGTTTGACAAATATAGTACACTAGTGTTGGTATGTGTTTTACTATAAAGGATTGTAGTGAATTATTTTGCAGCAGCATGATACAAATCACAACTATAGTGCTCGTAAGCACAAAAAAACTGTTTTACGTGTTCCATAAAAAAATTATGCACAAATACGCAAAGATTTAGTGAAAAAAGTGTTGGAAGTCTACAATAGTGTACTGAGAGGGATAAAATAAAATAACATAAAAAAATGCAAGTTAAAGAAACTTCTAATTGCCAAATGCATTTTACCTCAAATAATATATTTATTTAAATACTTAATTTTGGATTACTCTTTTTGTATATCCAGTACCTATTTATTGTATGACGCTATTATATTATGAAACCAATGATGTGATTATTAATTTAAGATGTGTTAGGTATTAATCTAGTACCCAATCTTCCATTTTTTGGAGATGAAATAAATACCATTTTAAATAAGAGACCCAATGTCATTATTGCTGGCATCGAGGAAGTAAAACTACAGTATAGTATAATTTATTAAGTGTGTTGTGGCTTACTACAATATACTCATTAACGGCAAATATATAGTTGATTTTACAATTGCATATTCTTATATTAACTAACATCACTTAAATGATCTATCACAATATGTTTACTACAAAAAACCAAGATAATACAAATATACGCAGTAATGATTTCTTTATATTAATATGAATTGCTAATTGTGCGATCTATTATTCTATTGTACTGTATTCTATCTTATTACTTTTATTTCATATAATATGTACCTACAGTCGTCTTAAGTCGTAAGCATATATTTTTTTTATGAAGTAACGAGATATTCCTCAATAACAGCTGGTAACATTAAGCAAATAAAAGTGTAGTATTTACACATTTGTATATTTAACTATTCATTGAGGTATGGATTACTATGATATACCCACTAACAATAAATATGTAGTTTATTTTATGACTGTGTTGTTGCAATAACTAGCAATACTCATACAATCTACCACCAATACTAAACCACAAAAAAATGGTACTTGGTTCGTTTTCGTTAGTAAAATCAAAACATGGCATTAGTAGACTGAACTACAATAAAATTGTGGTAAATGCTGCCACAATATGCTTACTCCAAAATGTAGTTCTGTGTACAAAAACATTTTTCTCTGTGAAAAGATTGAAACAGTTTTCATTGGAGCTGGCCGAGTTTCTGGCACAACCAAATCAAAAATAACAAGGCCTATTAAAAAATTAATATATATTACTGCCCAAAGATTGACGAAAAGCATATTTCATAGTTTCTCTTTCCATTTTAATATTTTCTCCAATAATTTTCTACTCAATCGTCTGTTCTTTTCCCATAAACTGCCGAATACAACTAATCAAAAATTGTTCTTACAATCAACTATGTTGTCCAGATGTTTTATTAAACGGGGGTGACTACGGTTTCTCGACCAAGAAACTAGAAGTTATACCTTTTCGCACTGCATGATGTGACTTTCAAAAACAGTATATGACAAAGAGGAATAAAAGTGAAGCTATAAAAATAGAAGATAAATGTTCTAGACCGATAATATTATCGGTAATATTTCCGTTGTTATTGTTATGTTTGTTGCGTAAAAACAAGCGCAACACAGCGTTTTTTTTTTTACATTTAAGAAAGTTTTTCTTTAAACAATTAGTCATGACTGTACAGTTAATAATAACAGA
This sequence comes from Cetonia aurata, assembly GCA_949128085.1. NCBI lineage: Eukaryota > Metazoa > Arthropoda > Insecta > Coleoptera > Scarabaeidae > Cetonia > Cetonia aurata. The sequence goes on from OX421884.1 coordinate 36,279,331, forward strand.
AAGTAATGTGTGGAGAAAGACAAACAAGGAATCGATAGAAACACACTTTTAATTTTATACCTAGTTAGAATAGAAATAACTAGCTAGTAGTTCGTAATTTACAGTCGGATTCTATCCGTTTTAGTATTTCTTTTTAGAATCATTTAACTACAAGGCAGGTACCTGGTAAATAATTGTGGATAGGGAGCCGACGATCTCTCTATAATACGGAGTTACGCCAAATGTGGTCTTCAATACCGCTCATCACACCGTATCATTACGATTACTAACTTGACGGATGCTAAATTGAGATGTCAATTAGTCAGTGCCTGGAACAGTAACGCGTGAGACGGACTGCATAGGAGGGAACTTAAATAGGTTGATTATAAAGCGCGTCCATTTGCTGGTAAATTTTGCGGTTCATTCGCGTTGTAACAATACGCAATCAAGGCACGTTGTGATTGCTTTTAAACGTCATAATTACATTACGAGTGTTGCTGATGCAGTAGGAGAACTGTAAAACGTTATTCGAGTCTAGCGATAGCAAATATTTTAGGTAAGTTTAATTCATTCAATTGCATTTTTAGCTTTCAACAAACAAAAAAATAATGTTGGTGAGCTAAGTAATATTTAATTGAGTTGTTTCAATATATGAGATCGGAATAGGACATATTCGGACTATACTTTTAGGTTATCCTAGGAAGTGTTCTTTAATTTTGGCTTCTTAATTAAAAATTTTTGAGAGCAGATTCTTTACGTTGTTATATGGGTTATCTGGTCGAACTTCTCCAAGTTCTTGCCAAGTCAACGCAATAGCACATAGCATCGGCTGAGGATTTCTCTCCGTTTTGGTGGATTCTGCAACTTGTATCTTCTATTAATTCTATGGCGTACATGGCCCTATATACTCTACAGTGATCGATCAGTAGGACTACTATCAATTTAACAGTCCTTATATCTTCACTCATTCTCAGTAGGCAAGATATAACAGCATATAAATAAATCTATACCCATCCAGCGTTGCTAGATTATCGTTCTTTCGACTTAGCTAAAATATTTGTATTTTTCAAATTGGTGATCATAGGTTGAGATTTTTTTATTTTATAAGTAACTGCGTTTACTGCTATGCCTTTTTCTTATCGGGGTTCACTTGATAGTCACTGATATCTTTAAATTATTTATGCCTCATGCTTTTATTCAAAATTTCTTTACCTAGGCCTCAATATCATAGCTTGTGGCTTGGAAAACCTTTGTATGTTGTCCAAGGATGTAATATTTTCCAACCCTTGGACTGACACATAATATCAGTGCGTTTACATCATGCTCTGTTTTTGACCAGATGTCTGTCTGCTTAATGTGTCTTCTTGCTGCTCCGTTCTTTTCTGATTGAAAACGAGATAGTGCAGACTGCATCGATTATGGTCCCAGTACACATCATGTCCAATGGCGTTCTTAGCATGCTGTCGGGAATTGATTGTTTCTATAGCAACTTTGTGTATCACTATATGCCAAAGGCGAATTAATTTATCCTCCTCTGTGAAAAAAAAGGATAAATAAAAAAATGATAGTGGGTATCATTTTCAAGAAGGAGAAGCCCAAAAGAGTTTCCAACGTCATTGCTTTCGTGATTGCTATGCTTCCAATACTCTTTTTGGGTGTAATCTTTGCGGTGACTCTAGCCTGTTCGATCTTTTGCTACTATGTTATCGCGTTATAGATAATGGTTAGAACTATTGCCAAATGGACCCTTTTACACATATTCAATACGTATTAAGTAATTAAAGCTTGTAGATTTTCGCAAGAAACAGTATATCGTCCCAAGCTGTATTGTATATTTTTGTTACATTGAGAGAGTATTGCGTAGGAGTGTCAATGACAATGTAAACACAAGAAAGAAGGATGACTATTAAAAAAGCAAGGGTGTTCTCTAACACATCTCTAATGTCAGTTGATTGTCCGTGACCCCTGGTCAATCCCTATTCGAGTCGAACCGTTTTATTGATACCAGCAGTAACGAACCTGTTACCTAAAGAAGTGCTGTCGAGACTACAAAAAGTAAAGTGCATTAGGAGCGCGAAGTTCATAAAGGTCTATCTCACGGTTTACATGGCTTTCGGAATTTCAGTCGCACAGATGCAGAGATTAAATTTGAAGGAAAATCCAGTGGGATAACACCGGCACACGAGATAAAGTTTTATTACCCCTGGTGTACCGGTAAACGTCTTACGACTAGGGTCCGATCTCTCACCCCAATTTGTCGCGAATGCCGTCTTTTCCAGTCTGGACACGGTCCAGGACGCCAGTCTATTACACTAATAGCCTTATTGTGAAGGGAAAATTCGCTTTAAAATATTCACCGCGTTTACTAAATTCCCGTTCTTAGTAGAATTTGTTGGACATGTGTCTTACACGACGTCGGCATGCTGTTAATTTAATTTACCTATTTCAAGGAGGAACCTTAAAAATTGTTTTAAATTGGTGCACATTTGCATTATTCAACACCGGTAAAGGTAATGAGCCTAGAGTTTTACTATATTTTATTTTACTTTGTTAAAATCGACGAAAATTGAGCTAAGCACTGCAGTGAACTCTAATATGTTCTTGAAAATGATTGACTATTAAGTTGATATATTATGTTTACTGCACATTTATGTAATCCACATTCTTCTACTTTTAAGCTACAACAGAACACAACATACATAGTGATCCTAAACTCTTCTAGTCTCTCTAGTCTTTCCTCAGCTCTAAAGCATCCATTAGTAGAATGCTTGGTGCAGTGTGTAAGGATAATGTAGACGTCTTTGAACTATAGTTGATTATTAACGGGGTTGTCTATCACTTTTGCAGCGCCTTTCGTTGTCCGTCCCAAAACAAATATTTGTATGATGGTTTTTTCCCCTTTCGGGTAGGTACCATACACACAAATTCTCTTCTGGACCATATAAACTTCCAAACCTTCTTCTGTAAACTGTCGCTTTGTTTTATCTAAAAATTTGCTTCATATATTTAGTCTTTGTGTCTACTTTCTAATTCTTAGTAAAGTCTTAGATTTCATATCGGACAAATATACTCATGGCAAGTGTGTTTATCAAAGAAGCTTGACCAAGAAGTTATGAAGAGGAGAAATATGACTGTAGGTATCGTTCGCTATGCAACTGTACAATATGTCACTATTTGTATTTCAATAGCATAATTTCTGTGCTTATTTTAAATTCTTTAACCACACCAGTTCAAATATGGTATTTTAGAAAATAAAAAAGAGTTTTGTCTTTATTCCTTCTCTTTCTAACATCATGTGTGCATTGTACATTTTCCTTGTGTTGCATGGGTCGACTCTGTTGTATGCTTACCTTTACACTTTAATCGTAAGAACCGACCGAACAATATTAAAAGGAGGAACAAAAAATTGTAAACGACCACGGAGAGAGAAATACATGACGCATGACAAATTACACAATGGCACAATGATACAACAAATCCATGAATGGGCAGTATTTAGTCAGCAATACTATTATTAAATTAGGTGGTACAATGCTCGCGAGGCGGCCGATTCAACTAACAAGCTCTTGCACGCGCCAACATGACGTAGCATTTATTTATTGTTCAGTTACCTTTAATACAACCATTTGAGTTCTTTCGGAGACATACATATGTAGCTGGTAAAAAAATTTAGTTTCTCGTTGTATGTAATAATCACTAATCCTTAATCTTCATCTCAAACATATTTAAAATAAATAAATAATCTTGCAATTATTAATTAATTTAAATAATAAACACACTAGCAAATGGTCAGCATCAACGCTGGTACACTATTCAGCCCACAAGCAACATAATTGTGGCTCATTTTTTATCTCTACTCGTTATTAATAGTAATCTTTCGCAAAGAACATTTTATCTAAAAAAAAAACATGTTAATTTAAAATGGTAGAAATATGATTGTATTATATGCACAGTAAACAGTAGGTGCAAAATTACTTTTTAAACCCTTTGCTACTTATTTTCTATAGAAAAATAAGATGAAGTACTTCTTATAAAAACTACATCGAGTTATTCACAAGGAAACAGTAAAATTACATCAGTAAGTATTTAAAATCTTTTCTGTCTCGAAAAAGAAATGTCTAATTTATTAATAAATATTGTTGAATCGCTGAAAGTATCGAAAAACGAATTTACAAAATTAATAATTATAAAAATAAGAATTAGCAATAGAGGTAGGTATAAGAAGTGTTTACTTAAAGAGAAATAATCCCCTTACTTTTTCTGATTTACGTCCTATTAGTAGGTATTCTCCCTGTTTTGTTGAAGGGCTTGGAAAGAGTTATTGCAAATCAATTCGTTACCCATTTACAATTTTGTGTTTGCTTGATTATTCCAAGGCATTTGACATTATTAGTTACGAGTTGTTGCCAGCGGTACTGCACTATATAGGTTTGGACAGTGATGCGGCTACCCTGTTGGTTAGTTATGTGACTGATAGGTAGCAGCGGGTTAGTTTGGATGGGCGGATATCTGAGTGGCAGCCCTTGTCTTCTGGCGTCCCACAGGGTTCTGGTATCGGTGCTTTGTTGTATACGATATATACATCTCAGCTTTATAAGGCCTTAAAATATTGTAATTATCATTTTTATGCTGATGATACGCAATTTTCAATTCCTTTCCTGTTGGTGATATGGTGGATGCCTTCGGGAAATTAAATTCTGATATAGAAAGTTTGATTTCACTTTCGTGTGATTATGCACTAGGGATTAAAACGTCCAAGACGAAATTAATTCTCTTTGGACCGCAAAATAAGAAGAGTAAGGTTCTTGCATCTGGCTTATGTGTGTATGTTGGCGACACCAAAATTAAATTTAATTCTTCTGTAAAAAAATTAGGTATCATTATAGATGAGAAATTAATTTATAGTAATAGATGTTATTTGAATAAAAATTTAAAGATTTTGTTGTGTGAGTCGTTGATGTTGTCATTGTTTAATTATTGCGATGTTTTGTATGGTACTTGTATTGATTCCGTCTGTGGTTGTAAAATTCAGAAAATTCAGAATTCCATAACCTATTAAGTAGACTTCATACTCATCATATATAGCTTCTCTTATATGGACACACAATAACATCATAAAATGGTGGCGGAGCCGCTTTCAGAGCTGATGTGTCTAATTAAGAAGGTATGGTTAATGAGGGCCTTCTAGGACAAATGGAATCACAATAGGTCTGAAAAGGTCGCCGAGAAATAGGTAAGCATAGGCTCCTCAAACCTAATCTAATCTTAGACGAATAGTTTTACTTTGGTATTATTAAATTACGTTGTAATATACCGATACAGCAGAATTGACTTTAGATAAAAGCAACAACTCAAAAGTCTAGTTAGTGAATATAATTTATATATACGTATTAACAAAGGAACCTAGTTAATTCATTCTCGGTGGTAGTATTGAACGTTATGTTGTTCAGAATAAACACTGACAGCTTGTTAGAAAAAATCGAAGCAATTAGATACAGAGAGAGGGAAGAATAACGAGATCGTGTTGGGAAATAGCAGACTAATGAACAAAGATCCTTGACGAACAAGAAATTAAAAAATTCGGTTTCACATGCACCGAGTCTGCTGCTTTCAGCGAAAAGTATTTACGTCAGAGTAGACTGGAGAGTTGGCAGTGTGGGTAGCTTTAAATTGTATATTTAAAGGACCGAAGACATAGTGAGGGACGCCGAGTCGTCGTGCGGATGACACGGAACCGGGGCGTTTTTAAATTACAGTTCTTAGGGACTAAGGGGTGACTGGGAAAGTGACCGGAAAATGGTATTTTAAATAAATGTGATTGGGGAATTCTTTAGTGTAAGACATGTCCGGGAATTTATCATCCTGTGACAAAATTGACTTTTTGAAAATAGTTTAAATGGTTAACTCTGTGATAGACTGCAGGCGATACATCAAGTAAAATTATTTGTTCTATTTCCAATAACATACATATATATATATATATGTACGGAGTATGTTATAATTGAGTTGTTAAGATTAACTAAATATTTTGTATACCTAAAATTCATTTTAGAAATTATTTAATATAAGCAACCGTAGACCTTCCATCCACAATAATTGTAAAAAAAGTTTCTTTTACAAAATTTATGTGAAGCTACATGATAATTTATATATGTTAGTGCAAACATGAAGCCCAGTAGTATAGTACTCCTGTTTTCGGGTACCTACCAAGCACTTCTTCCGTATTTTGTGCAGTTTCGGAACTTATGCAACAGTTTGTTTAAACAAATGTTGAACCCGTTATAACTTTTTCCTGTCTATCAAATTCTTGCTTTTCCTTATTGTGCTTAATTGATCTAATCAAAAAGTGAGTACCTTCTTAATTATTTTTGGATTCAATCAACTCTATTGTGAAATGTCGTCAACGTCAGCTGATCATGTCACACATATCATTTATACACATTCTTTGCAACTACTCCAGTGTGCTTGCGTGTGCTCACTCTTCACACGTATGTCATCATTGTTAAAATGTTTAACGGAATATCTCAAAATTCTGTGCGCTTTGAGTATTAAAAATAATCCGTTTCATGATGTCTGTAAGCAGCTCAAGCTTAAATGCCTTTTATTAGTAGTTTGGTTCAGTGAGCTTTTACAGTTTCCCTTTCAGGAATCCACGCAGATTTTGTTAACTTGACTTTGACACAAGGATTTACACTTTTGCTAGTTCAGAGAGATTGATTTATTGGCATCGTTTCAGTAATGTACTTACTTGCAAAGCCACAACAAACCCAGTTTGGTGTGCTGGGGCTGTGTAAAGAAGTATATTTCCATGGCTTCGCCAAGAGCCTCTTATACTTTTGTATTTCCAGCAGTTTAGGGTGCAAAGTTTGGTCCATTCGATAAGATATATATATTTTTTTGGTGAGATAAAAACCTTTATGGTCACCATAGGTTTAGATCTTGGGCTATGGTAGTGTGGGACTCCCGCGTAGTGTATGTAAACGCGGTTTACCCACTAAAGCACCTCTCTTCATCTTCGTGCACTCGGAACCACCATCAAGGCAAAACTTCAGATAGCACGACCAGCTTCTTGGCATCCCATCCTCTGTATGCTGGGTCTTGATGCATGCTGTAGGTCAGTTGAAGTTCCCCACTATTCTTCAGCGATCTTTTGTTCTCTTTCGATACTTTGTCTCTCTCTTAGTGAATTTAACTATCCTTTTCAATTCACTTTCGAACTCGTCATAATTTCAATAATTTGTGGTGGCTACGCGCTGCCCCACCTCCGACACCAATTGGTTCGTATCGTCTTTTAGATTAATATCGCGTGTTCCGGCGATTTGGTAGATTTACAATATATAGAAAGATCAGCACGTGCTATTTTAAACCTTTTGGTATACTTCCGGAAATGTCGGTGGCCAGACAGGAAGGATCAGGTGGTAGTCTGCTTTTCTTTGCTTACACTCCACTCATTTTACTAGTCGGTTACGAGGGTCTTGGTCCATAACACAGTGTTGCCCTCTTCCCTCCACTTATTCTGCCATTTGGCTAGCGTGAAACTCCTTGCTTTTTGTTCTATTCAAATGGTTCTATAGCCACTGGCCACTCTTACAAGTGCCCTTCTTTGCATTCCCTCTAAAAGACGTCTGTACTTTTTCACCTCTAGGGTATATGACCATGCTGGGCTAGCATATGTTATTTGGGATTGTACAACTCCATACAGTGTTTCTCGTTTTTTACTGCCGGGTAAACTACAGTAGGCATAATTCTTGCCAAGGCAGCCTACTACAGTCGGTTCTCCTGACCACCGACTCGATGTGAGGCCCAAAGGTTAATTTGTCGTTTAGTATAACGCCCAAGTAAGAACTATAAGATATTGCCCACCGTATTACAGTTATTTGCTTTTTTACTAAATCTAAATCTACTTATAAAGAAAGTTATGATAAGTTACATAAGTTTAATGTCAACTTCTCCAATAATTCTTTTCTCGCATTTTAGGTTGGTCTGTAAGCCAAAATGAGAGAAAACAATTATTATTGGAAAGGATTGCGGATTCAGTCACAGTAAAGTCACATGAGTTCAAATAAAATTAGTAATAAATAATAATAATTAAATCTAAATATATCCAAATTTTTATTTAAAAGATGTCCATTATTGATATTTCTGTTAGTGAACTAACTCCATGGTGATGACATCTTGACCTACTTATTCTTGGAGACAGATTCTCTTTAAAAATAATTTTAATGATCGCCCCAACTTGTTAGTTTCTTATAAGGTACACCTGAAGTCTAATATATTGCTACAAGGTAACAGTTTAAAAAGGATTCGTAATGAGAAAAAATTTTCGCATTCCATCTACCATATTTATTTTTATTTATTTGTATTAAATTGTATATTATAGTGGTTAGAAAATGTACCTATATAGTTGCAACTAAAATATAGGTGCCCTTTCAAGAAACACGATAAAAGGTATTATTTGTTTTATATTCACTTTGTGGTGTAATTTAAAACACATACAACGTACTTTCAATGTGTATTCTACTTGAAGCTTCTAGGTACCAAAAGATTGCTTTTCTGAAATAAATCTTTTCACATTAATTAAAATTGTTGTAATCGTCCCCAAACTCATCTTAGCTTATTTAAAAGAAAAAAAAATTATCTCTAAGCACAAATTCAAGAATGAAAGCAAGTAAATATGTAATTTTGATGTTCCGTTTACCAGCTTGTTATTATAATTAATTCATGGATCTTTTATTTTGATAATCAAATGTTATTTGATAATATAAGTTCCATTTGGAAAAAAATGGTTTCATTATTAAATAAAACTGTATTATTAATCCATATAGCATAATTATTATTTTTATAGTTTATTTAATAAATTATATGAAAAACACAACACATTATGTAAGGAAACTTAATTATGTAACAAAAACTTTCATTTTATTCCAAACTTTCACTACAACTGAGAATAATTTTATAATGATATGATATATATATCATATCATTTCTAGTTACCTATTGCTAAAGGACATTTCATATAAACGTTAAAAGGAGTGTGTGCTGAAAAAACTTTGTGTCGTTAATTTAGGACAAAGTAAATTTAGATCGTTATGGGTGGAAGGAAAATTAAAGAAGAAGAAGGAATAAAATCCAATGGGGTAGTAGAATGAGAAGAAAGAAACACAGAAGCTCCAGTGATCGACGTCTCTAGGGGATCAGTAAGTTGCAGAACTGGAATTGATACCGCTATATAAGTTAATAGCCGGAGACAAGATGTCCCTGATTAGGAGATGTTCCGGGTGAGGGCGCTCTCGATCCCATGGTGGAAATATGCATTTGGATCACTGCATATTTTAATTCAGACATTCTAAATTTCCGGTAATAGCCGGTCGGAACTACTTTTAGTATACTTCGTCTAATTTGTCGGTCTGGAAGACTTACGAATTCTGCGTTTTTTAGTTTATTTGTTTCTTTTGTAAGGAGGAGTCATTCTTATTCATGATAATAGGAAATTCGCTATTTAAATTTGTAACACAAAATTATCGTATTCAACTTATGTAATACAAGTTGAAAATGATAATTTTTAATTCAATATACAGGGTGTCTCTGAAATAAGAGTACAAAATATTAAAAATGGGAAACCCAAATTATACTGAATAAGTATCCAAAAATTTGTACGCCAATTGCAATATCGAATATACAATTAAAAACTCATTGAAACGTCACGAATGTGCCGCCCATGGATCCACTATCTGTGTTTATACTATATCTTAAGGTCATTTGTAAATACAGCTGTGATATACAGATAATCATTGTATGTAGCTGATACGAGTCAACGACTCCAATATTATTACGTACGCGAAATTTAAAGCAAATTTCAAAGAAGATATTGAAAGTAAAATGTGGAATCTATTAATGAATAACTCTATTCACTTGTGCGTAATCTGATTAATGACAGCTGTCTGAAATAAACATCATTGTTAAAAGTTGATATTTGATGTGACGAAGGTAATGTGCGTAATTATTTCTTTTTTTCTCTTTCATAATCAATTGTTACACCTGCATTTCTGTTCACAATATCCAGCAATTCTTCTTCGGCTCGTAAAATTCGACGTGGTCTTTCACGTCCGCGACCTTCGTAATTTGGTAGCAATCGACCAGTTTCTCTTAATCTAAACACGGTATCCTTTATACACGTGTACGACGGGGTTCTACGATTGGGGTATCGCTGCCGGTAGATACGTAGAGTTCTTCGACAACTTCCTCCTGCTTCGCCGTAGACATAAATCATATCGAACAACTCGCGTGTGGTAAAAGCCATATCCGATGTGTTCATGCGTAAGGATCCAGACAGACTGAGACTAAGAGCGTAGTTATACGTTATACGTTGCGTGTTGCCTGCCCTACCTTCGTTGGTTAGAAGTGTAGTGTCTCAAATACCAGTGGCGTGACGGATATTTAATAAATATCTTTGCCATTTTTTTCCTCACGTATGCGTGGGAATTTTGGAAAAATTAATTTAGATAAAAGGTGTAATAAAATTAGGGCTTCCCATTTTTAATACGTTGTACTCTTATTTCAGGGACAGCCTGTATATGTAACTTAATCACCGTTACTAATGTATGTTCCCTCCACGAAGTATGGACAGAAGTGGCGTAAAAATTTTTCGTATTCAATTACTTGATAATTTATTGTGTGCATTTTCAACTACTTCTTGAATAGAACCCTGAAACATAAATTTTTATGTACTTATATGTTTTTCGAAAATGTAAAGAACTGTAAATTAATAAGAGAATTAAAATTCGGATTGACTTCTCTACATTAGCTCTTTGTGCTTTGGTGTGATTTTGGTCTTATATTGTTACACATTGAATGCACAATTTGGATGTAAGAAATCTTTACACACTCTTTATAAACGCTATTTTTCTTTTAGATCACATGCGTCGTTGCTGCCAGGTTTGAAGGTATAAGATGGTTTTAATACGTTTACCCACTTGTGATAAAATAGTATCTTGTTTACTTCAACTAACTTATGATTTCAACAGGAGGCAAGTTCTCATATTATAACAAAACATTAAATAATAGACATAATTAAAAGTAAGTAGTGATTACTTACAGTTAGAATATAATGAAAGAAATTAAATAATTCTCTACAATAAGTTTTATTGAAAAATCAATAAGAAAACTAAGTATAATACCTAGATTTTCGGTTGGCGGAAACCCTGCCCTCATACGCATCTTACGTCACTAGCTCGAAGAGACGGGCGGAGCCCGCTGACCGAATAGCACAACTGCAGATACCTACATATGTATTACAATGAAAACTGAATTTCATATTTGCACGAATCGTGAAGATCGTGGGAGTGGATATGTTCTCACGTGCGATTTATAACGTGTTTCCTCTCTTTCGAAGAAATCTGCGAATCTGTCTCACTCCATTGAGCACGCCCTCTTGTTATCGCGCATCCGCCAGCTGAAAATTTGTATACTGTAGATATTAAGTGAAATATTAAAATAAACGTTGTTTAATAAATTGATTTGTATCTAGAAATAAATGCTTTTTGATAATAATTAATTCCGATATCAAACATTTTAGTGTTTTCATAATTTAAAATTGTATCACGATTTCCATTATGAGAATATTATAATTCTTCCTGTTGAAATTATTTACAAAGGGCGTTTACTTTTAGAAATGGTACGCATTAACAATTGTCGAAATTCGATAATTTAAAAATAGATACAAATGAACAAAATAACATTTATTGTAGTATTTTATATCGACTGATAGCCTAGTGACTTGCATACTTGGCTGTCAGTCATGAGGTCTAAGGTTCAAAATAATCGGTTTTTTTTCCCGGAGTCCTAATGATTATTAGGAAAGAGATTGCCTCTGCGGGAACGTCTGATAAACAGATTAAATGTTTAGGTTTTATATACTACCTTAATAATATTAATAGTATATTAAACAATAAGCTTAGAAAAGCAAAGTTTTACTAAAAGAATATAGTTTTTGAGTACGAGTGAGTGCAGCGAGCGAGTGGCTTAAAAGCTATGTGAGTTTAGTAAAATTGCTTTTCCTACGAGCTTTGTTTACACTATTTTTTCGCATTTTGTTAATACTTAAGTGAATAATGGTAAAAAAAGTATTTTGAAGTTTAAAATTTAAAAAAGTCAATAGTTATCGATATTTGTGTGGGATTTCCGTAACCTAGTAATCTGATACGGCTTTATTTATTTACATACCAATTTTCTGTCAAACCGTGTTTATTAACAGTGACATTACTATATAATATAGTGATTTTTAATAATTTATATGTGGTAAAATGCCATTTTAATAAACTGTTTTAAATTTAGTAAAGTAGCACATTATCAGTCAAAATGCGATAAAAATATATCTAGTTATTTTACCTTGTTATCTCCTGATAAAGTCCCAAATTAAATGACAAAATATTGGAATGTAGAAAAATTGAATTTTATTACTTAATAAATAAAAACAATAAATTGTAGTAAAAAAACGGCCAATTAAGCATATCATATATTCATGCTGTTGTAACAATTAGTAAATGATTAATATATGATATGCTCAATTGGCTGTTTCTTTTTTACCACTATAATAACTATAGAGCGTTTTACCTGTGGAAAAAAAAACAATAAATAAACATACCCAAACAGATGCACTGACAACATTTTATATTAATCATACTACACAAAATTACAAATTATAATTTTCTACATTCAAGTACTAAAAACCAAGAAATACACTAAAAATTAAAAAAATTAATCCTCTAGCGATCTGATATAAAAGTAACAATGTTAAGCCTGAGCAATCGACATTGGAATGAAGCCAGGAATCGAAACATCAATCGAATGTACAATCAATTCAAAAAATAATGACATAGATAAGTAAACAGTGTAAAATGTATACCAATGTCGTTATTGACAGACATGCATGTTTCGCTGTACCTACAGCTCTTCAGTGTCACTCGACGACATTTGTAATTTACGCTCAAAGCGTATATATGCTATTGGACTATTGCTAGTAATGTATGAGAGTTATACGATTTTAAACTCCTTATTTTAGCGAAGATATTTGCTAATTTGTCAATTTAGATTTACAAATATATTCAGATCCGAACACAAATTTGAAATCATATTGACTGACGCCGCGAAATTAGTACAATTGTACTAATAATGAGTTTAAAATCGTATAACTCTCATACATTAGTAAACAGTGTGTTCTAATACATCTATTTAAACAACCCAGATGTGCAGAAAATGTTAAATGGATTAGCGAGGGCGAAATAGGTACACGTCCAGTTTGCAAAGCTCGATGTTTACCTGACAATAAATTTATAAAAGTTCAGATATTCTTATATTATGGCGCCCATATATTAATAACGGTATTATTATTTGCGGATTACAGTAATTCGAATGAACCCTGAAATAGTTACGATGTAAATTGTTTCAGTATGCAAGAAATTAGTTTATTTTAAAAGAGCTATTTGCCGAAACAGTGATTTACTTTTTGTATGTAGTTTTAATTTCAATAGCTTTGATCAGTTATGTATGCATATAACTTAACATTAGACTAATAAATACCTGTGTTAAAAGTGAGAATATTGCAAGACAAGCGGTTTGCTTGCTTATTTCTCATTCAATTGAAAGGGCAAGTCTTCTATGGAAAAAATCCTTAAGAGAATAAAATTGTAACTACATATTTCTTAAAAACAGTTTCACGTATAATGTTTTTTTCCTTGTTCATAAGTTTACTATTTGTTATTAAGTCCAACTAACTTAATTTTTAAAACATCGAAATATCTAATCCACGTTTAATGCAAAAATTCCCAAAAATGTAATTCGATTGTGCCGTCATAAAAAGTAATAGAAACGAAACATCTATGTCGACGTTTGCACTCTCAGTGTTCGTGTTTCATTCTGTTTCCGAAGTCTATCCACTTGGTGGATATAATCGAGTAATTTCAATAACCGGTATCAATAGTAGTGATGAGCATATTTATTTTTCAACAAAAAAAAAATACCTTACCAACTATAACACACGCAATTTACCTTTGTAAGTTTCAATAAGTATAATTGAATAATTAATTAGGTACTCAAAATTTATAATCAAATCATTATTAAATTATTTAAATCATCCCAATTCAAGTTCTCTTTTATTTACAGAAACAGCATTTGAATGTTATATTTTCGCCTCCCAATATTAACCTGATAAACTTTTTCGTGCTAAATTTTAGTTTAATGCAAAACATACATATTCATTAGCTTCGAAATATTTTATACTAATTTTCGAATGCATTTTTTTTACACGCAAATAGATTTTCTCTTAAATTTAAAATAAAATTTAATACTAAATTTCATACTAAAATGCTTTATCTAGTTTAATTAATTATTATAGCTTATTTTTCCTATGTCATTATTTCTTGAGTTGAGTGTACAAGAAATAACAAAATAAAAAGCGCAGTAAAAACAAAACACAAAAGATGTATAAAATGTAGGTAGGTATCCAACTAATTTTAAGTACTTACTGTCGACATACCAAAAGTAGATGTCCAACTAAATAAAATACGTAAAATACTGAAGTCGGTTGTTTATTGTAGTTTGTTTGCAGCTTTTTTTCAGTTGTTCACGTAAAAAGGTCATTGCGCTTTTAAATGTTATTGACAACCAAATAATTATTATTAATTTTTTTGTTAATCGTATGGTGTCACCTTGTGCATAGATATCTGTCTAGTTATTATATATATTTAATCAATTGTCATATATTTCCAATGTATGTATTTGAAATTTTCTAATAACAAAATTAGAGGAGTTAGCAACTGAGATTGTCAAAAAGAGAGTATAAGTTCAGTATCAAATTGCTGGAGCTATACAAACTAATTATTGTTTTGGAATATAAGAAACTTCACTTTTAGCTGCGTAGAAAAGAGCTGATGTAGAAATGATATACATCTTATAAACGGTCAATAAATACAGTAACAAAGGAAGTGCGACAGTCGCCGCCCCCGTTATCAGACATCAAATAGTGCAATAACGTTTAAGGATCCCCAAAAGAGGATCCGGAGATACACATAAAAAGCAGACTAGTGTCAAAGGTTTAGTATACCGTCAAAGTTTATCGTGTATGACCTCCAAGTTGTCAAGTCCCTGCGATAGATTTTCTATCTACTAGAACATTGAGGGACAAATACGTGGTTGCTTAGGTTATACATGTTCGTGTCTTATCTTCAATAATTGTATTCTGTTTTGATGAAATTTTGGGATAAGTTTTATTTTCGATTAAATAAATGAATTAGTTTTGCTATAGTGAAGTTTAATACAAATGGTGAGTTGTATTATCTGCTTGATTTTCTTTTGATGTTTTTTCTTCAAGTTCATTGAGTATTGTAGATACTCGCCTTTGTAATTTTAGTTACCGTTTAGGATTTGTATTTCAAATTTTCTTGGACATGTTATCATAAGACATCAACATAGTAACATTTCTTGTTCTACTATTTCATCGATTACCAGTTTTAAACAGATACATTAATACGTGCCTATACTCTAATATTTTTAGCAAGACCTTCGTGTAGGTACTGTCGAAACAAATTTATTATGATAAAATGTTAAGTTATAGTTCAATACCTAGATTATACATGTAATTATACCAACATTTTGTTCAATTCATTGTAACGTTTTGAGCACTGATTATGTAAATGTATGATCTTTTATATATAAAGTTTAATATATGTAATTGAATCATACGTCAATCAACTATTTTTGCTTGTTACCTATTCGCAAGTACAGACGATCTATAATTGACAAAGGGATGTGACGGTACGCGATAAAAAAAAAAGAAATGTGAACGGCGAACACCCTGAATTGTCTACAATCAAATTTAAAATGAGTCGTTGCTTTAGAAATTTCAAATCCCCATACACTTAATTCCCACTACAGTTGCCCGAATGTACACAGGGTGCAAATGTAAACGCCGGCGCACGAATAACGGGTTGGACACCTCCGTATTCCAAAGAGAATTACCTCACTTTGTGCCCACGAAAGGCGTTGAAGTACGGAATTTTATTTGATCCTCGCCAGACAATGTAATTTTATATTAATACAAAATGACTGACTTTTTTTCAAGGAATAGGTAACTTGTATTTTATAATTTGCTTTTGTATGTTGATATTTATTAACAAACATCCTTTACATGAAGCTGTAATTTGTAAATTTGGTTTCAAAGTAAATTTTATTCATTAATATAAATATAAAATTCCTCGAGGAGTTAGTAACGTTAATATAAGTAAATAATGTCAATACATGAAATTTTAAATGAGGAGCTTGCTTGATATTTGTACAGGCTGTCCCACCGAAGACTGGGTCTTGGATTACAGCTCTATTTGTCATTTTAGAAAGAAACCTTTTCTACAAGAATGTTATAGAATCCAATGCTGCATCACCTAAAAATATTTTTGACCATACAGAGTGTCCCAGAAGTAGGTAAACGGATACTTACTTCGTTATTTTAAATGGAACAGCCTATATATTATTTTATTTTTCAATTCTACGCAGAAAAATAACATGACTTCATATAAACTACTATATGTCTATCTTTAACACAACAACTGCTCTCGAAATCGAACAAACAGAGCATTGCTTCCTGTTACTTCTCTCCCGTCACCCCATATGAGCTGGAGGATATAATTGCAAAAATTAGAAGTAAGGCCACGTCAGATGCTTATGGATTTTCTACGAAGATTTTAAAAACCATTGCTTCTGCAATACTCCAGCCGCTGACTCTGGTAATAAACAGTTGCATTGAGGAAGGAGTTTTTCCCGACGAGATGAAAATTGCAAAAGTAATACCTATACACAAAAAGGGTAGTTATAACGATTGTTCGAACTACAGACCTATATCTATATTACCAGCATTCTCGAAAGTCTTTGAGTGTGTGATAGCTAACAGACTTATCAAGTTCTTAACGAAAAATAAATGTATTGACGACGCCCAGCACGGCTTCACTGACGACTGGATTGATTGAGGTGGTGAATGCGGTTCTTGACGCGGTGGATAGTGGTGATTGTGCGAGATTGGTCTGTTGTGATTTGAGTCATGCCTTTGATACAGTGGATCACGGGGTACTTCTACATAAATTATATTACTACGGTATACGTGGAAATGCACATAAACTTATAAAGTCTTACATGTGTGATAGGCAGCAGTGGGTTGAATTGTCTGGAAAAAAATCTACAACAATGAAGGTGGAGCGTGGTGTTCCTCAAGGTTCCATTCTGGGCCCACTACTGTTCGTGATATACTTAAACGATTTTGTAGACAACGTTGTGGCGGACACTGTTTGTCTTTATGCCGATGACACGTTACTGGTGGTAAAAGAAAGGACCAAAGAAGAACTGACGGAAAAGACTGAAACTGTATTATCGCAGGCATGTGAATGGTTTACATCAAATAAATTAACACTCAATGCAAGGAAGACACAACAGGTAGACTTTATGTTGGGTCGAGGGACGGACCCTGGCGGTGTTAAAATCCTTGGGCTTCATATGTAGTAAAACTAACCTGGTCTGTCCATATTAATGAACTAGCCAAGAAGCTGACCACCGCTGTGTACAGTATACTCAGAATAAAGAGAGTTTCTACGCACCAGGCAGCCAGGATGACCTACTTCGCAAATTTCCACAGCGTGGCTGTTTATGGCGTGGAGTTCTGGGGTATGTCCGCGAGCGCTGAGCGTATTTTCCTGCTGCAGAAGCGTGCCGTGAGGGTACTGTGTAACTTAAAAAGAGAACAATCATGTAGACAGGCTTTTGTGCGTGAAAGAATACTCACCTTGACAAGTGTACCTATACATACTTACAGTATTAAAATTTATACACAAAAATCATAAACACTTTATAGAAAATAGTGACAACCATACCTATAACACTAAAATGAAAGAAAATATTAAAATACCATGCCATAGGGTTCTAACCACTCAAAAGTGCAGTCATTATTGCGGCATAAAACTCTTTAATCAGCTGCCCGAAACAGTGAAGCGCCTCTCGCACCAAGTGTTTGCCCGATGGCTGAAATCATACCTATTGGAAAATGCGTTTTATACCGTAGAGGAATTCTTTAATGCATGTCCTATAATATATTAACTGTTTGTTACTTATGTTCTATACAATGTCTGCGTATTTATTCGTGTGTAATAATTATATATTTATTTTACATTTATACATTTTGACTTACTCTTAAGTGATGCTTCATATTATTATTATTGTTGTTTTTGTACTTTATTATTTTGTCCGATACATTTTGACCGTTATTGTAATAGTTATTGCAATAAACGTACACTTTATTATTATTATTATTATTGTTGTTATTTACTCTTTTGTCAAAAGTGGTCCCGATGCAAAGCATCGGTTAAGGCGGCGTGGTTTATATTTGCATTTGTTTTAGACATTCATATTTTAAATATCATACATACATACCTAGTCTGATTCAACATTGAAATTAAAATCGATGTAATTGTATACAGGTGTCCACTATACTATAGCCCTGAACATTTGCTCAACTTTAATCCAAGGTAACTCGATTTTTTTAAATAGCATCCTATATTTTTGCTTGTGTTAAATTAATCCTTGCCCAAAACCCTATCAATCCATACTAAACATTTATGATGCTTTATGCACGACTTCATAGTGAATTAATGATTTTAAATAAATCTAATAATTTTTCCGTTAATTTTCAGGTCGCCTTGGTATATAAAAGCTAAACAATTGTATAAAGCTGCGAATTAGATACGATATTATTATTTAAATATATACGATTATACGAATCCAACCTTTTTTGTAAGATGTGAAAAAAAAATACATTTAGTTTTGTCTAAATTCAAGGGAAGACCATTTGGACAGCACCAATCGTTCATTTTACCTATCATGAATTCAGCAGCACGAGCAGTATTCTTTTCATTAACAGCATTAATTAAAGTTGTATCATCCGCGTAACAGACGACATGATAATGGCACAAAAGATTGACAACATCCAGAAATAAGGAGAACAAAGTTGGCCCTAAAATGGATCCATGGGGCACTCCAATACAGTTGGGCATAAGTGAAGAACTGACGGTTTGCTTAGTATTAACAATTTTAATTGTTATTTCCACGAATTACATTCTATTGTAGTCGATGCGTAAATGTATAACCATATTTTGCATACCCATGTAGTTCCCTCTTGAATCTATAATTACAAAGTAACACACCACTTAATTATGTAATACAAACGGGTATAAAATTTAGAAGAACTGCAAAGGTATCCAATAAGTAAGTCCTTGTTAGTGCTTTAATAATTAGTAAATCTTACTTAGGATATAATTATTCTCTCCAACCATTTCTTCACGGAATTTTCTTAGGGTAACGTTCCTTTTAATCGCTTTAAAATGAGTTCGACATTATAAATTGCACATTTTTTTCAATTAAAGTATAGTTGAAGGACATACCGCCAGGTTCCTGCAACAAGTACAATCGTCAATCCTTCGAAGGTTTTATTTTTATATAGGCACCTTTTTATATCTTAAATCGAGAAGGATTTTTTTTTTAGTAATCTATTTTTCTGTACTGGTAGATCCCTTTGGTGGTTTGTAAATTTTACTATAGAAATATATTGTAATTTCAATCACCTGCTGTGGTTATTTTAGACTTGTCTAAAATATTAGGGCTAGTGATTTTTTGCAGGAATATGACAAGATGTTCTGCATGTGTAAAAGAAAACTATTCTTCATTGCGGTCTTATATAATTGAACGCAATATTTAATTTTATGACTATAGCTATGCCGATAAGTTGTTTATAGATCAAATGAGCTATATTAATACAGTGTAGTTTCAAAATTATCACACATAATCATAAAGATTTGGAAAAATATAATATTGTATTAATCTTCTCGTAATTATTTGCAATAAAAAATGCATTAATCCAGAGTAGAACTTACATAGATAGAAAGTTTAATAGGTAGTTTGGTATATTAATACATATACTACTTATTACATTCCTATGGGAACTAATATTCTATCCTTAATCTATTCACTCTCAGAGCGCAATATCCTGTTAGAAAATCTGTTACTATGAGAAGATGATTCCTACTAAACTCTAGTAGTTCTTCAATGAGGAATTGCACTTTTTTTAAATTCTTGTTAAAATAACGTTATTTTGTACATGACCTAAATATATATTTACACTGAAATTTTGACGGTTTTCTGTAAATTAGTTCTTGAAATATAAATTTTTTAAGATCTTTATACGTCACAAGTACGTAGTAAAATTTTATGAATGAACGTGGATATATGGCAACATAGAAATTACTCCCCCGTAATAATCACAGATTGCAGTCATTTACCGGCTGCGAAATACGATTATTATTAAGGTGCTATGCAGGTTATGGTCACAAAGGAATTTGGGATTCGGCATTATTTCTGCATCTTGTTTTAGTTTGCGCTTAAAGTTCTCCAATTTATCGGAAAAGAACGAATTACCAAGGAAGTGTTATGCTCCTTCTATGTCCAGGAAGGTGTACTTTCTTCTCTTTCTACCACTTCCCTACTACTAGTCTTGATATAGCGGCCGGAATGGTAATACATCATCCCCTATTTGTGTATCCAAGAGTTTTTCAATAAATTTTAACATTAATCACACCAGATTTACTGACCTCAGAGACTTTGCTCTATTCTATCTCATTTTCTCAGATTTAAGAATAAAGGTAACTCTGACCAACCTCCAAGCTGTATTCCAGTGCGAGATTGTCCACACTAAGCTTTTGCAACAATAGGTAAACTTTATTTTGTGGTATAATTGGACACATTTCGTGGCGATTTACGTGGTGAGAGCCTCGTAAATTCCTGCTCTGTCTCCACCATATATATTTCATATAGCGGGTTTTGAGGTTCTGGTTCTTTAAATAATGTTCCATAAAGTCTGGGCATATTCTTTTTAAATTCTCCAAAACCATATTGTAATAATTAATAAGGGTCCTTTTATTCATCACAGCTTCATTAAGTTTACCCTGACTTCCCTTCTCATGCTTTCTAGGTCGCTATTCCATCACAAGTCAATATCTGCAAACTTCCTTGTTTATGGTGACTCAGTCATCATCAAATTTTGACGTTGCCGTGAGACAAATTTAAGGGTTATTGGGTTGCTTATCTTTTGTTTAATCCTTTTTAGAGTGAAATATAGTTCTAATGTATAAGCGTCGCTCAGCGTTCTTTGGCATTACAATAAATTTCCATTAGAGGTTCGTGACCCCCTACTATATACTCCTTCGTTTCCCGATTGTAGCCGTCTCCTGGAACGGCTTCTGGCCGACGTTTCGTCCACACTTGAAAGAAAGATCTTAAAAACGGTTTGGTTGTTGTGTTTGGACAGGATTTTGCCTGTACAATAGCTAAGATCTTGGATGTAGGGTAAATAGGCGTTGGTTTGATAAAAAGTGGTTTGTGTTTTGGATACGTTGCATGAGACAGCTCTCAGGATAAAGGACTAGTCCATGAAGGGTTCGACAATAAAGCAGGGTGTTGGCGCTGGAATATTCTGTCTTAATCCAAGAGTTAGAAAATACTATAACCTTCGACGACACACAACGATTTTTCAGGCTGAAATCTCTGCCATTGTGATATGTGCCAGAGAGATTTGGGATAAAAACATCAGACACAAATCAGTAAAAAGTTTCAGTGACAGTCAGGCGGTGCTGAAAGCCTAGAGGCGCATAAATGCAACTCGAAACTGATTTGGAGCTCTAAAAATACTATAAATATAGTGGCAACGGCTAATAATCTATCTCTAATCTGAGTACTTGAGCACTCACTCATTCATAATCATGAGAAGGTAAACACTCTTTCGAAAAAAAGCTGCAACGATGTAATTCCAGGTACCAGAAGAGAGGTACCCGCTATTGACATAGCACTTACGGTAGCTGAACAGCAAATCTATGCATGGACAAATCAGAAAGCGCTCCAACATTGGAGCAACTGTCCTGGGCTGGTACATGCGAAAATGTGTTTTCGTCTAATATTGTTGAAACCAAAAACTACTTGAAATTGACCGTATAAATGTCGAAGTAATTGTTTCTCTCGGTATAGGTCACTGCGAGCTCCGAAAGCACCTACACGGAATCGCAGTCTCTGCTGAGACTGAATGCCGGAATTTGGAGGACGAAGAGACAGTTGAGCACATCTTCTGCCACTGTCCCGCTTTTGACTTTTTTCTAGAAGACCTGAAAAAGACCTCATTCAAAAGGATTCTGAGCTACCTGAAGGATCTGAACTTGTTGGATGAAATTTAAAGATAACATTCGCTCTACAATTGGCACTAGTGGCTGTAGTTGACGATTATATATTAGTCGAACCATGCGGATGTTATTTTCTTCATAATAGGGCCGTTGCACTAGTTGGATCCAATCCCTAATTGCGAAAGCTATCCCATTTCACCGAATCTCTAAACAGGAACAACTACTCTAGACCTGAGCGATTGCACCTTACATAGATAGATGTGTACCTTCAATACAATAATAAAATTTATTAAAAAATGGCCTAAATGAATTACGGTTTATATCGCGATTTTGCAAATGATTAAGAGTGTGTTATGTTTGGATATTGGTTTACACAAAGTAAATTTTAAAACTCCACACTCTATTTTGATTTTAATTTTTGCATAGGTTTATAGCGTTTAATTGAAGATAATGAATAACTCTTCCAGATTACAGCCCTTGAACTGAACATGGACTTCGTTATAATTAAATGTAATGGCAGCTGCAATAAATGTAACATGACTACCCGTATTGATAATGAAGTAGCAGTCATGTTAGTTCGACAATTCAAACTGCATGTATGCAGTATTTATTCAATTACTTCAATTCCCTGAGGAGGAGTTTATCATGTGCCTATATAGGTGAGTGTATATCGCACCGGTAGTATAAATAGTAAATAATGGTTATAAAGAAAATGTGTTCCGCTTGTAATATCTCACGTCGCTCCAAGGTCGGATATATCTTGATTACTAGGGAGTTGAGGGAGGCAGAGGGTGAATAGGGTACGTGATACTATCCGGCACATATTTCACCAAAGTGGAGATAAATCAATGGACTTGCCCTTGTCACATTCTCCGATATGCCCCGGTTATTATTTGCGATCCATTATGAAGAACCGGATTGTCAAGAATATTGTGAACGGGAAGTTATCGATACTAGGAAATAAATGTTTAGCGTTAATATGGAGTGGCCTTTTATCAATCATGTACCGAAGATCAATACTTTTCCTTTTGGTCAAATATTCTTAACTTTAGGAATGAGCCTAATATTTAGTGTGGCGGATAAGAATCCAAGAATTAAGATAAAGAAAGGAAAAAGATATCAAGAAGGCAGAGAATTATAAGGAAAGGAGTATAACTTTCTACAGAGAAATAAAGAAAAATAAGCAAGGTAATAAAAGTAAAGTTCGTTTTATTAAGCAGAGAATAGGAAATCTCATAGGAGAAACAGACAAACTGGCAGAGTGATGGAGGGCATATCTCTGTAATATATTAAATGCGAAAAACGAAAAACAAGAAGGGTGAGTTATTTCAATCAGGCGGAGGCGGGAGAAACAATGCTGAAACAAATCAACAAAAAAGGGTGTCCGGATTATAGAGAGATTGAGAAACAACAAATATGCCTTGGGGAAAATGAGCTAACAATAGAAAACATCAAATGCGGGGGAAGTATTTTAGAGCAAGAAACACATATACTCATTGTTAAACTATGAAAAAAAGAAGAAATGCTAGCGGTAAAGAAGCGAGCAACCAATATTCCTATCTCCAAAGAAGAAATCTAATAGGCTGCAACAATTTTCATTTACCAAGGTCCGTCAAGTTGGCGACCACAATTTTGAACTTTAAAAATTTGACTATGCCATTTTGTTTTGTGCTGTAACAAAAAAATTTTATGATATTTCCGTTCTCGAGATATTCATGATTAACGATGGGTGATCCATCCAACTTAAGTTGCGGGCGCAATTTTGAATTTTAAAATTTTAAAAATGCCATCATTAAGCCGCAAAGTTTAAATTTTGTGTTGCCACCCTTTAACCGTAAAGAATTTTATTTGTAGATTGAAGATAAACGAAAGTAAGGGTTGTGGTTGTTGTTACACTAAGCAACTTAAGCTCAGCGGAGGATGTCTTGATGTCGACTTATTATACACTCCGCCAAAAAAGTATCGCATAATTTAGTTTTGAATCATAAAAGTATCGCATAATCTTTGTTTGTAGCATAAAGTTGTAAATATACTTTAATGCGCTCTAAGATATAATTTCTATGATTGTTTAAATAAAATACAGGCCAAATAAAAACAAGAACTCATACTTGAGATTTTTATTAAAACAAGAAATTATAATTTTGGAAAGAAAAATGTCATAACAGTAGCTTTTAATACTGAGTATTGCTACCTCTGGCTCTTATGACCGCTCGCATACGGTTTGGCAGAGATTCGATTAACCTCCGTATATAAGCCTGATCCAAATTCTCCCACTCGTCACGGAGAGCATTTGCTAGTCCATGCAGGTCCGCTGGGGCAACATTTTGGGTTCGTATCCGTCTGTGAAGGAGGTCCCACACGTGCTCGATAGGGTTCATGTCCGGACTTACCGCAGGCCAATCTAAAACTGGAATACCAACATCGTTAAGGTATTCCTGGACGATTATTGCAACATGCGGTCGTGCATTATCGTGCATTAACATGAATTCGTTTCCTATAATTGGCGCATATGGTACTACATGTTCTTCTAAAATGTCCATTATATACCTGTGGGCAGTCAGTGTACCTCTGTCTACTGGTACTAACTCTGTACGACCTGTTAAACAGATGCCTCCCCAAACCATAATAGAGCCACCAGCGAAATTAGGTCTAGGTCTGATATTACACTGCGAATAGCGCTCACCGTCTCGTCTGTACACTGAGATACGCCTATCTGAGGTGTAAAAACCAAATCTTGACTCATCTGTGAAGAGTATATTGGCCCAGTCATTAATGTTCCAATTTACATGTTCTCTGGCAAACCTTAAGCGAGCCACTCGGTGGTTCCTAGTGAGACGAGGGGCTGTTACAGCTACTCTAGCTCTTAATCCACTCTGTCGTAACCTATTCCGAATAGTTTGAGTACTCACACGAGTATTTCTGACTCTAGCCAGACTCTGCCGTTCTGCAATTGTCTCGCAGTTACATGTCTTCGACGTAATACTTGTAGTAGTAAATAGCGGTCATCTTGGCGAGTAGAACATCTTGGATGACCTGGTACAGGTCTTCTACTGTAAATGCCTGTTTCCCTATATCTGGCTACGGCTCTAGAAACACTTGACTGATTGATGTTCATCAAATTAGCAACGTATGCTTGAGATCGTCCATCTTCGATTAAAGCAACTATAGCAGCCACTTGTTCTGAAGTTAAATTGCTCATTTTAGTTTTAAAAGCGTTGGTACAGAACTCTGACTTCGCACTTTAAAATTTGTCCGTATATGAAGACTTTCAATAAACAACTGAACAAACCTTACACATATGCATTTTTCTAAATGTGTTCTTTTAGAAAAAAAAAAGTAAAAACGCTAAGTTACATTATTTTGTTAGTGTTTTTATAGTTCACATACACGAGGCAAACTTTTTGTGAACGTATAAAAATATCTTGGTTCATAAATGCCCTTTCTTAGTTTATGCGATACTTTTTTGGCGGAGTGTATATTATACTTATTACCTGGAGTGCGAGATATGAGAATTCCGTGGCGCCGTTCTTTGCCCGAAAGAAGTACATATAGAAAAGGTAAGATAGTGATAGTTGTTTAAGTGATATTTATTGTATTGCACTTAATCAACAATTGGATGAGTAAATGCGGTTGATTATATATGTATAAAAATAAGTATAAAATTTTATCCACTTTTATATTTTTAAATATCGTGGTTAAATATAATATACTACTTTTTCGGTATTTATCTACTAAAACTACTACGTTGATTATTATGCTTATGTTTATTAATTGAAACGTTTCATTTTTCTTGTTCAATGTGAAAACATAAGACATTTTTATTAGTTTAACATAGTCATAACACTCACTACAACATAAATAAAGATATGTATTCATGCAAGTCTCCCAACGTAAACTCCGAGGTATTGTCGAACTGCTGGAGGTGTATTCAACGTGTTAACCGAAGTCACTACAGGGCATTTTCTCAACAATATCCAAGGCAGGAAATACAGTTGATTAAAATCAGCATACTTGTAGATCAAAAATAATATTAGAAACAAATATTTATTAAAAGAAATTATTTTTAACAGAGGGCAAATAGACAATAAGTGTAGATTAAAGATAGTTTAGTACTTATTCAAAGCAATTTCAATATAGAGTCATCAGAATTCGCCGTAGTCAGAGAAAGATGTATACAACGTTGCATACCTTACATGCTATAATTGTCAAATAATGGAAAAGTTGTTTGTAAACAAAATGCCAAATCATATCAACTAGGAGTATAATTATTTATCCAATAAAAATGTGTAACTGTATTCTTATGTGTATTTTATTGTTGTAAAAAGACATCCAAAGTGTGGGGTTGAAATTTTATGTTCCATTTTTTTTTAATCAGTGATTTCCATTCGGTTCTTTATTTCCCTCGTGTTATTTTCAAGTTGGTAATCAAGTTAATCGTTTATTTTCTGAAGTTGATTAGTCCTGGTTTAAATTCGAACAAATGAACATACAAACGGTATTTTTAATAAATTTAAATTTGTTCAATATCTTCATTTAATCCATGTTACTTACCTGTGAATCCCTATTTAAAAAAAAAATATTTGAATTAAATAAATACCTATAAATAAACATATTCATACATAAATCTGTTTATTTATTTTAGGTATAATACACATTCTCGTAAGAGTATATTAATTTTATTGAAATTGCGCCTCAACTCACATTAACTCCTTAAATGCATTTAAATTAGAAAGCATTACCTATAGTCCTTTAAAACTTAACTATCACTTAAATAAAAATTAAAATTTAATAATGGCCGGGCATATGTGCCGAATCCACAGGAATATATACTTTAATTTTAAGTTATATATTTACTCTTACAGTGACCATGTTCTTATACACTGTAATCATGCACGTTAAAATATCTTGAAATTGTAAAATCATATTCTCACATCTAACAATATGCACAATTACACAAACCACATGGAACTCTAAATGCCTGCTCTGTTATCGAATTTTTTTTTATATGTGTATGTCACTTATTTTTATATACTTAAACAAGTTGTTTTCTTTTGTTTTCTACATTAGCTGCATTAATATATTAAAATAAAATATTTTTTTAATCATATGAGTTTATAATCAAGCACTTTTATTCATGTTTTTTGATTAGGTACAATTAGTGGTGGGCACTATCGATAGCGACTATCGATAACTATCGATAGCGACTATCGATAACTATCGATAGTTTTGACTATCGATAACTATCGATAGTGAGCTATCGATAACTAACGATAGTTGACTATCGATAATTATCGATAGTTGACTATCGGTAACTATCGATAGTCCACTATCGATATGAAATCGAATGATAGTGAACTATCGATAATTGCTGATAGTAGACTAACGATAACTATCGATGACATAATATTCGACAGTAAAATAATGTAAATCTCTTATAAAACATTTAGAAATGGATTAGTTCAGTATTGATAAAAATTAGCCAATTAATGAGACTTGGTCCGTCTATTGATATACGGATAGTGTCTAACAATTTTTTTTCGCAAGATGTAATTTTGAGAACTGTCTTGTATAACTAAAAATAGCGTGAAAAGTGCTTTTAGATGATAATATGGATAGTCCAAAAGTAAGTGAATGTAAGTCGGGAAGATAACTAAACGTGTAGATACATAATAAATTATATTTTCCAGCAATATAATGAGAATAATTAATTGCGTTACAATCATAACGGTAATATATTGTATAATTTATGTGAAAATTTGCGCAATTGGTTTTGCAGTCTTCTGACAAGTACTTACAGTGTGCGGCTTCTGAATCCCTGATATATTAGTCAACAAAAATTTGATTTTAAAAATTAAAAAAAAAAATTATTTAACTTACCGAGTATATATGTAAATGCTCAATGCTACCGTTAACACATTCTCACAAAGCAAATATGGGTATGACAATTGAAATAAATAAAATAAAATTGAAAATAAATATAATTTAAAAATAAAAAGTAAATAACATTCTAATATATAAAATAAACACAATTCTGTTTATATTTAAAATGCCTCAAAAACGGTCATAGTCTAAACAATATCTAAATTTTTGTTTATAAATATTAAAATTTGCCCAAATTCAATGGAAACACGACAAGCATTGTTTTAATTTATTTTTCTTTTTGGAGTGGCCTAAAGGTTTGTGTTATTTTATATTGTCTTGTTAATTAAAAAAGAATGTGTTATCAATCATCAACTACTAATTGAGTAGAACTAATTCCTTCTTTTGTAATATCAATGTGCGTCAATGTGCACATCTAGTACACTATTATTTATTTATTTTTATTAAATTTTTATTATATTTATATATATGTACCTATATATTGACGATACATTGTTCTTTACAAATGGCAATAAATTGAATTTGAATTTGATGATGAAACAATGAACCAAAATACTAGTGTTAAGACAATTTCCATTAGTATATTAGTATAACTATCGAGAGTTATCGATAGTTATCGATAGTTATCGATAGTTGGTCCGACTATCGATAGTTGAAAATATCGATAGTGCCCACCACTAGGTACAATAGAATAAATATCACTTCAACAACAGATCTTACATTTACTGTAAAAGCAATCCTTAGTTTCGACAATTTTCTTTAGCCAAGGAACGAACGGTAGCACAAAATTCGCATAAAAGTCTGGGTAATGAGTATAATACATCCACGTAAAAACTGCGTCTGCTGGCCATAATGTAACAACAGCCCTTAATTTCATCTATATTCAAATTAAAATAGTCTTTGAGATTCAAGGGTGGCAGCGCAAAATTGAATATTTATGGCACAAATTACCACAAAACGATAGCATTGTCAAATTTTGGAAAGTAAGAAGTGCGGTAGCAACTGGACGGACCCCCTTTACCAAGTATTGACACAGGCACTAAGAGTTAAGTTAGCATGACTCTAGTTATATGTGAATTAATGTTATTTGAATATCATTTTTAAAAGCTTGCCCATCTGATTATCATCTTGAATAGCAGGTATAGATATTTTATTAGTTGTTGAATTAATTGCACCTTTTGTTTTACATTGAAAAAATATATATATACCTAATATATTTCGTCGGTAATAGAGGCACAACTAGGAATTTTTACGCAGTGGTTCGCAGAACACTAACCCAGCAGCCATGGCTAGCGAATTGTAAAAGATAATAAAGAAGAATGAAGAAAGTAATGGATTCGGGAGCGTAATGGCTTTAAAGCCGCAGTCCTCAAATGAGTTTAAGTTTTCAAATAAAACAAAGTCGTGATCTCAATCAACATTCATAATGGAACTCCGAAGTCGTTCGAAAGAAAATAAAACATTCCTGCTAGATAAATTGATTGTCGTGAACGTGAAAATATTGATTGCATTTCAGTCGATTTTACATTATTCTGTGTTTCAAGAAAACTTACTACCTGGTTTACGCACAGGTGAATATGTGAATTTTCTTGTATTATTTATACTTACTTTCTACTAAAGTTGCAATATATACCAAGCGATATTTTGTGTTATACAGTGTTGCACATAATGTCGGCATTATGTGGAAATACTTTTAACTTACTCATTACATGTGAATTTTGCCTTCTGCTAATTATTGTATCTATAAAGACATCTCGAAAGACTTGTATATGAGCAATCATGTTACTTTTGATACTTCGATATTTTTCACGAAATTGTAAAATATCGCATTTCCTCTTTATTGTCTTTGAAAAATGTCACAGGAGAAAATTATCTGTTTTTTATTTTTTTTTCAGTTTGTCAATTTTCGACATCCTAGTATGAATTTGCTGTTTTTTGTATTTAGTTTTCAATTATTCTAATTAATGCAAATCGATGTACAATTCATTTTTTCAGTTAAAATATTTAATGTTTTTATTATTAAATATTGCTTTAAATTCCTTTTCTTATGAAAATAAGAAATACAGACATGAAACCAAATTAAATTTGATGCAAAATTGTATAATTTCTATAGATAACTAGGAAACTAAATTGTAATTGTTTACTATTCTTTTGTATATATATGAATTGAATTTTGAAGAAATATTAACAAAAATATTTTTGAATAAAAGAGAAGATTTCTGTACTGACTTATAAGCCTATAGATAGACACTTCTGATGCTTTGTGGCTGAGGGGATAAGAGCTGCCAACTGTCCAGGTTAGTTTCTTTGACTAGGGAGCAAAATGTTTGTAGCAAATCTACACATTTCAAAGGAGTCAGGAGATGAATCTCTCGAGATAAATCCCTTTGATTATTTTCATACTCCGCACAACAATATGACAATTTTTTGTTAGATACGGTAGTTTAGTTTATTTTGGTAAAAAATAATTCCAAGACACCTCATAAACTTTTTAAAAAATAGTGAATATCTAAAATTAAATACCCATATTGAAGAAAATAGAAAGAAACAAGTTTCCGAGAGCTTGCGGCGGAATGGAGGATGCCACACAGAAATTTTAATCTTATTACTGCATTGTTTAAAAGGAAAACTAAATTTTATTGAAAGCACTTTTGCATACCATTTCTTTATAAATTCATTTATGCAACCTCCAAATATAAATCGTAATAAAAGAATATTTTTTCAGTTCAACACTATAATTATAAAAGAAAGTTGAATACTAGATTATTTAAAATTTGCAATTTCAAAAAAGAAAAAAAACTAAAGAATAGGGAACTCCTTTCCTCAACATCTTCCTAAAGCAATAAATATCAAATTCAATAGTTAAAGGAAGTAACTGCCTTGCTTCGCAGGAAAAAAAACGTGTAGTAAAATTAACAAAAAATGTGGTATGCGATCCTATAAACGACAGTTACTGTGTAGTGACAGTTGTTGAGGTATGGTATGAAGTTTAACATTATTATACTTTTCCAAAATAATTACTCCAACAATATATTTTAGGTGCAACTAGTACTACAACATATTGTAACTAGAAAACAGCGAATGTCAGGTGTTATATTAACAAAATATTAGTACTTTTAGCAATATTGCAAGGTTAAATACAGTGAAAGCATCGATCGATTCAGTTGGAGTACTTCTGGAATCACTCATTACTTCGGGAGGACCACATTCAAAGTTAGTGAAGGAGTTCTCCATTCATTCAGGTCCTATTGTTATCATCATCCATTTTTAGGGTCAAGATCTCCCGTGCCATAACAACTGGCATAACTGGCCTCCATTTCATCTCCATTTTCAACATTATGTTAACTAGATTTTACGGGTTGATGTATTTGCTCTTTGTGCGGCCAATCTTGGGCATTCAAAGATTGTATGCTCCAATGTGCCTATAGCCCTGCAGTGTACACATGTGTCCAACTCCGCCAAGTTTAACCGTTGAAGATAGACTCGAAAACACCCGTGTCATCTCAGTACCTGGGCCAAAAAGATAAACACCTCATCGTGTTTCCGCTCCATCCACGATCCAAGATCCTTGTAAATTCTCCTGGTACACATTGCGGAGGATTCTCTCTTACTTCACTGCTCCTGTCATTCCCTCATGATTTTATTGT
The DNA here is from genome assembly GCA_949128085.1 of Cetonia aurata. Lineage (NCBI taxonomy): Eukaryota > Metazoa > Arthropoda > Insecta > Coleoptera > Scarabaeidae > Cetonia > Cetonia aurata. The sequence goes on from OX421884.1 coordinate 36,311,090, forward strand.
TCGAGGTCATTTTGCTTGTCCCGTTTCTCCGCATCAGGACTTGGTGTTTCACCAATATCTATTGGAAATGTTTTTCTTTGCACAGGCAACAACTTTTATTTCTAGCAGGCTCATTAATTTCCTGTATCCATATTGGGACACCGTACAACATAATTGACTGCACAATTGAAGCATACATTCGTCTGCTAGCCTCTTTTGGGTCAATCATTTTAGGCATTAATAATCTTATATTCGTTAAAGGTTTAGTTGCTTTTTCGGCAGACATCCGTATATCATGGCCCATGGTCTAATTTTTCTCCAGGTGAACTCTAAGATATTTTAGAGACACTTGGCGTGGATAACGTCGTTATCCAGGTGTAGTCTAGTTCCATCAAGCTTCCTTCCTGCCAGAAGTACTACTGCCTCTGTCTTGTAGGGCACTAGTTTCAGCCCTTTTCCTGCAAGCCACTATGCCGTGCTATACCACCACTTCCAGCATCTTCGCAGTTAAATTAATGCAATTGTGGTGCTTAAACTGTCTTTCCCTAAATGTAATAAAATTAAAACTGTAATAGTTACAATATATTTTACTTATTTATATATGGGTAGAAAACTTTGTTGTAATAATGTGTCGATGAAAACACATGTTTGGAAAAGTGGAGAGGATAGGATTTGGAAAAAGATAGTTTTAGCACCACAATTGTATTAAATTACTTGCAGTTTTGGTTAGTTTAATACTTATCGTTTAAGTGAACTTATTGGGTTTGTTAAAAATAGAATAAAACTAACAAAATAATATAATTGCCTTCGCCAGGTTTTTCTTATTACATTAACTATAATTTCGGTTATCCTAACAATATTTTAACATCTTTAGTTTCTTCAGTGCAAAATAAGATAGTACAACTTAGCAATAATATTTGTTAGTATAACTTCTAATCGTTTTATGCACGATAACTACGATTACTACGATAGGTACATTAACTGCATATATATATTTTATTTTACAATTGAAGGGTTGAGTGGGTATAGGTGTTATGTCATAAAATATAGTTTGGAGTAAAAGCAACTTAATGTTTTTTTTTAACTTTAATACAAACAGATAAAGGCATACAGAAATAGCTTTTAATATCCAATGACTAATTTTCCTATAAAATGCTTTCCGGACAATATTATTTTGACATTTTGTGTACATAACACCTTTATCAAAATTAGCTTTAAAACAAATTGGAGATATTTTCTGATAACTACATATGTACAAACAAATTCATTTAACTAATAAAATATTTAATGGTATATAGAAGCATACCTACAAAGAAATTCATTTAACTAAAAAATATTTTAATAATAGTAGTCATGGTTTTCTTTTTCAAATAATACACTTAATTTTCAAAGAGAATTTTTGCTGCTAGATTCGTTTGTTTGTTTTGACATTTTTTTTTTGTAAAACCAGCGATAACCTTTAACAGATTTTAATTGATCAATTTCATCAATTCTATACATAGTAACATCTATCCTGCTTCCAGTTCTGAGTAAGTTAACTTTCATAAAAGGTTCATCTTTACTTAAAATTTCATTGTAATTTTATTTTATCCGGCACACGAGTTTACATTATAAGATGTTTAATTTTGTTACCATGCATAGCTCTCAATAGTTGCGCAAATCTATACAAACAGCTGGTAATTTCAGTGCTACCACGTTCTGCCACTTCCTCAGCCCAGTTGAAAAAATATGCTTGATTTCCAGATGTTGTAATAGTGTGAATTCCGAAATTATCGCATCACATTTGCTGGAGATGAAAAGCTACTGTAGGTTTATAGTCATATAACGCGCACTTGAATTTTCTTCGGATTTGCGGTGTACGAGATTACATGTTAAGTGCAAATTGCACGCAGTTACTTTGCCACAGTCTCGGTGTAATTCAATATATCATAAAATCCTCGGCTGCGCTGCGCTGTGCTGTGCTGTGCTGGGTTCAATTTGCGGCCGACCTTAAAGGTGTTTTGTATCCAAATACACGTTTTAGAGTACTATGGAATTGATAAAGATGTTACGTTACCATGATGCCCTTATCTGTTCAACAACATTTTTGTTTTATCTACATAGCACCTTTATCAAGATTTATTTCAGTATAAGGTAGTATTGTTTGGTAATAAAGTAACAATATATTCAGACAATGAGGGGAAACAGCAAAAAAAGTTTTATCCACTTTATCCACTCAACGCTTCAATTGTGTGCTGTTATGTTAACTGGCAACACTCAAACATAATTATGGGCACGGGGGTAGTTTGGTAGCGTTTAGGTTAGTGTAGGTTATAATTTGCTACATTATTAAACTATAAAATGTTGTTCTATAAACAAAAATATTTTTTCCTGTATGTGCATATCATTTGCCATCATTTGTAGGGGTATACAAATGGCAAATTTAAAACTATGGTGTAATCAGTAATAAAAAAATATGCCCATATAATGCGGACTTTATGTGTGACACTCTATAAATAACAACAGGATAACCGCGTCATAAAGTTTGAAAAGCCGTTGGACCAAATAGTTGAATAAACGTTTACTTTGGTTTTGTTCTATTATAATAAACGATTTATTTTAGAATATAAAGTTTCTCATTTAATAATATATTCCTGCAACGAAAAGGAGCATACTATATTTAATTATTTATTTAAAAGAATAATCGAAAAGAAACATTTCTGACATTGAAAGCACCGTTTTTCTTTTTAGTTCAAACAATCTTGGTTTGGAACAAAAAGTATGCATAAGAAAATTAATTTTCTTGTTGTAAAAATTGCGTTATGTCAGTGTACCTACATAAAGTGCCCTAGATATAGTGAAAATAGCCTATATATATTGAGTGATAATTATTAACTGCTAACTTAAATTAACATGCAAGTGGATACCATTTGAAAAAGAATGTTCATTAATGACTTTATTTTTGTTTTACCATAAAATGAAAATTTTTAATCTATTGTGATAAATTCTTACTACATATACGGTTATTTAGCATATAAGCTGTATATTTTTTCCGCAATTTATAGATACAGCTTGAGAGAGATTTACATTTACATTTTTTTAATTTAAGATAAATATCTCTTATCTTCATTTTAAAGTGAGGGTAGTGAAGCTGTGTGAAGTTTTACTCATGTATGTGTAGGATGTAGGCATTCCCCCATCCCAAGGGCCTGGAGAAGGAAAGTGGAGTAGATTTTAGGGAATTTGCCGCAACGTAAAATAACACAATTGCAACATACAGCCTTCAATGAAAGGCTGTCATTATGCTTGTGATAAATAGAAAAATCAATAGCTGGATTATTGAACCCAAAGTAAAATTGTATCTCGTTGTGGTTTAAATAAAACAAAATAAAATCAAAGTTGAATACATTTTATAACAGCAAATAATAGTATACCGAATAACATTAAACGCTTAATATAGATATGGGTATAACATATGCGTAATATTACAACCATGCAGTAATTTAACGATTGTCCTTGGTTGCACAATACCACATACCTGATCCTTCCGTGACCTCTGCGTCCAAACACAATAATAGATATTATTGTCCGATCCCTACACAATAAAAGTCTCACATCATTTTCCGGTAAACTTTATGCAAACAATTCTTTCTTTTTTTAAAAAAAATAAAGTTTTGAATACCAGGATGTGGCATGCAAGTTTGACCTTTGATCCTGATTGTTGTTTAAACGGACTATTCTTTGAAAGGGCAACGATGACAAAACAGTGTTTGTCTGGAAGATTCTGCTTTATATTGGTGAATTTCCGTTTGTAGAACTGACGATATTAACAACAACAATTCTCGAGATATAAACAACTTTTAAACTTGTAGCCCCCATTAAAACTAGATACTCATCAATTTTGTGAACTTCTACCAGCAATTTGATAATCAATTAAACGTAGCAAGCAGTACCTTAAGGATAAATTAGTATTAAATAAAATTAAATTCATAGAGCGCCAAACACGGTTTATTAATGTGAATGCAAATTAATATAAAGGTGTAAAGATTGAGTGTAACGTACCCCCGTAATCCCGTGACAGGGGTTCGGTGTATGTAGGTACCTATTCTCTATTTTATAGCATCTTCAAACATATCGTGACATAATTATCTTACAAGTCATTATAAACAACTAACAAATAATTAATTTTCAAAGTTAGATACAAACGTTTATCTAGGAAATATGTTACTAATTTTGTAATATCAGATTTAAAATATTGCAATTCAAAATTTTACCAACACAAATCAAGCAGAATTGTGAATTATTATTTCTTGAAGCATGTAGTAAGTTACATTTTAGTTTTCTTTACATTCAGACAACAATTTTTAAAAGATTCGAGAATTTCAATTTAATCGAACATATATCTGCCATGTTGCTGACATCTAACGAGAAAACAGAAAAGTTAACTCTTATCATTTAGAATAGAAGCATGTTAGCTGAATTGTCAAGAATATTGTTTTTAATTAAGTATTTAAAACTTATTAATGTAAAATTAATATAAAGAGGACAATAACTGAACGAAATGAACAGTTTAATTATGCTACGTTACACCGGAAGATACTCCGAAGAACCAGCATGAAGTCGATTGAATTGACCTAGTTTCAAACATAATCCAACGGCATAAAATTGTATGGAATGTACATCCTAGTAACCTATAGGAAAAAAGAAGAGGTTTGTTGATAAAATTTGAAAAAGAGTGAAAAAATAGCGTGGGTAGATAGACGCCTTAAAAGATTAGGTATATTAAAAGTTAAGATAGGAGTACATATTAATAAATCGGAATCTATTACCTACAGAAAGTTATTTAGTAAAGATGACTCACCCGAAAGTGACAGTATTTATTCTCGAAATCGATTCTTACTTCAAGCCGAAACAAAACTGCTCGATTTATTAATATCCAGTAAAGCAGACATCAACGTCGAGAGTCCGATCAAGCCACAATTTGAATTCAGATATCGAAAAACGGCCTACTCCTACAGAGAAGTTCTATCAGGCTACCAGGCTTATATAATAATAATAATAATAAATGCCTTTATTGATAATGGTGAGTTATTTTTATAAACAACATCAAAATCAAAATAATAATATCAATCACAAGGCGGGGCTCAGAAAATACTGCTTTACAACCAAACCTTGTATATAATAAAACATTATACATACATACATTCACATGCCTAAACTATATCTGCAATGAACAATGTACAGAAAACCTTAGAATAAAGAAATATTCATTCACTTGCACTAGGAAAACATTAGATGCACCATAAATTCCTATCAGCAGACATAGGAGGCCAGCGCGCATCAGAACATCCGCGAAAACATATATGATCGAAGCTCGCTCTTAGTAAGGGCGCACCGGGTGAACCCATCAGGAAGGCTGTTCAAAGAGACATAAATTTGATACGAAAATGAGCGTTGATAGAGAGCAGTCCTGTGCGGCGGTGGTGATATTTTTCCGCGAAATCGTGTAGTCACGTTATGTACATCCGTGCGATATTTGATTTTGTAATATAAATAAGGCGGAGACTTATATAAAACAATCCGAGTATATAGATTAAGACATCTTAGTTCCCGCCTATGATGCATGTTCAACCACTGTGCGGCAAGTAATTTCTGAGATATATGTTCAAATTTGCGGATGCCGTATATGTAACGAAGGCACGAATTTTGTATCTTTTGTATGCGATTCCGCGTTAGAACATCTAACGAAGCATGGTATATTGGTGCACAATATGAGAATTGGGATAAAACGAGGGTCTCACAAAGGTTTTTTTTAATAGCTTCACAAAATATATGCCTGTAAGGGTACAGTTTTCTTAGATTCATATATGCATTACGAATATATAATGAAATTTGTTCACGATATCTGTGCGTATTATTCAAAGTCAGACAAAGAAGCCTTGCGCTCTCCACCACAGGCACATGAACATTAGTAATAGTAATCCTGACAGCCTGCAATAAGGTAGAACATGTCTTCTTAGAACCAAAGAGCATGACTTTAGATTTGTTAGGGTTAAGTAGGAGACAATGTTTGGTAGATGTAATATGAATGCGATTCAAATCCTCATTAAACACTCTATAGCGGTCCTCCAGTGTGAGGGATGAAAAGAATAATATAGCTGTGTGTCATCAGCATATGCATGAGCATTACAATATTTAAGCCTATTAAAAAAGTTATGAGTATAGATGGTATATAAAATTGGTCCTAAAACTGACCTTTGCGGTACACCGCTACAAATATCAACACACGAAGAGGAAATCCCACCCACACGTACATATTGTCTGCGACCAGATAGATAGCTTTCATCAGAGACAGCGATATTCCACCAAAACCAATGTATTCCAAGATAGAAAGAAGAATTTCATGATTGACGGTGTCAAAAGCTTTACTATAATCTAATAGAACAAGACACATCAGCAAGCCTTTATCAGTGGCTTCGATAATATCATCCGTAATTTTCAGCAAGGCAGTCTCACAACTGTAACCGGTCCTAAAACCTGATTGTGTAAGTGGTAGTATATTAGTAGCGGAAACAAAACCAGATAATTGGAAGGCTAATACTTTTTCAAGAATTTTTGAAAGTACAGGCAATAAGCTAATGGGTCTCAAGTCCCGCCACTCTTGAGGATCCTTCACCTTCCGTATAGGATGAACAAGATTTTGTGAAAGGGGACGGACATTAAATCGGAATTAAAGTCATCTGGAACAATTGGATTAAAATTTCTGTATGTACGATAACTTGGTTGGATATGCATAAACTAAAAATAACAAAATCATGATCTGAAAAATTACAGTTAACAACAGCCTTGTCTGAAATTAAGCTTTTGTTATTAACAAATATTCCTCACACCTTAGGGTAGAAGAGGATTAAGATTATATATATATATATATTAACAAATAATAAATCAATTAATGAAGCAGTTATAAAAGAGACCCTAGTAGGTTCATCAACCAACTGCTTGAAACCAATAGAATCAAAAAAGTTTAATAAATATATAGTACGACTATCAGTGGCTCTTAAGCAGTCAATATTAAAATCACCGCAACATAAAATATTTTCACAAGAAGGCATTATATTTGTGATAATGTCCTCAAGTTGGTCAAGAAAAAGTTTATAATTTAATGAGGGTGGTCTGTAAATTCCACCGATTGCAAATTTGGTACCCCATTCTTGAAATTCCAAGAATATTTGTTCAATTTCAGACTCATCGCTAACAACCTTGAACAAAAGAAAATCCGCAACATAAACCGCGACACCACCACCGCGTACACCCCTATCCCGTCTGACAAATTCAAAATTGGGGATGGACAAGCTATCATCCGTTATATTATCATGCAGCCAAGTTTCGACTACAAAAAGCACATGAATGTTATGAGTAATAATGAAATCCTGTATTTGAGCACGCTTCGGAAAGAGAAAACGAACATTGATGCACGCAACCCTCAAACCACCAGTCTGCATCAAAATCAAAATAAGTATCCGATATCAGGAATTACGCGTTAAATACATCAGGATTATAAATAATATGAAATCAATAAATAATGAAATAATAACATTTTGTAAAAGATAGATGCATCCAAATACAATAAACTAAAATTAGTAGGTATAAACTAAAATACATATTCAACAGAGTTGAAGCATAAACTTCCAACAAAATATATATATAAACAATTTTGTATAAATAAACAGTAAAATATGAATAGACAAACAGAACAAAAAAGTACGCAAAGATAGATACCTCGAGCACCACAAGAACTGGCCCACCCAAAAACAAGTAACAGTAAGAAGTTAGGTCTTTGGTAAAACCGATAAATCTGCGAGTGATTTAAATTTGTAAATTTTATCATCTATTTTACATTTAACCACACCATTATTAGTCCATATCTGTTTTGTATCTAATTTATTACGCAATTCTTTGATTGATTGTACTCTTTTAACGGTTAAATCTTCCCTTATTACAATTTTAGAGCCGTTTAGTTTCTTTTTGTTGTTATAAATTGTATTTCGTATATTTTTATGACAAAATTTCACTATAATTGGTTTAATACCTCCTTCTTTACCACCTAGACGATGACAGGAGTCGATCATTCCCTGGTTGATTGTAATACCCAGTTTTTGTTGACATAGATCAATAACTTTTACATCAACACTTTCCTTAGTAGTTTCGGGGACGCCATAAATTCTCAAGCTGTTGCCCCGACTATATTGCTCCAAATCGTCATTTTTTCCGGTGCGCATTAGCTAGTTGAGCTTCTAATACGGAGACTCTATTTGTTAGATCTTGCACAATAGTAGACACACCTTCTTGTATGATGGTACGTATAGTTTCAATAAACGGTTCTGAGCGCAATAGTTTTTCTACTATTGACTTTATTAATAATTCATTATTCCTCAGCAAGCGTTCGGACGTCATGATGCAGGCAATCACTAATCACTCACAGACAAACTATAGGTAAAACATATATATATATACGGGCGGACACAGCCAGCGCACGTCTAGCCTGTATAACTGCACATTGCACTGAATTTTATTGAATTTTATTAATTTCAAGACTATTCAAGCTCAGGTACCAATAAAGATGAGAAAAACGAACAGTGGAATATCATTGTTCTTGCTGTGGAGATTATAGTAGCCATAGGATAATTTTCATGTTACGTCGAATTTATTTATAGAATCTTGATGAATTCACCAATTATAAGCACTTAGTTTTTCTTTATATTCACTAGTTCAGAACCTAGAAGTTAAAAACCGGTCAATTGCCTTTATTTTATTTAGTTTTACAATTAAACAGAGCTCGAATTCAATTATTATAGGTTAAGTCGACCATTGCCTTGTTAAAGGAGTTGATCTTACTGTTTTTTTGTTCTTGAATCACCATTTACAAATGTGCTTATATTTTAATGCTGAAGATTTCTTATTTTAATATGAACGGTTTAATTTACCTGAATATATTTGTGATCTTCTTGAAAATATCCATGACGTTTCTTACATATCTCACAGATTTCCCGGCGATCACAAGATTTGGCGGCAACAATTCGTTACCAAGTTATTTTAAAATTTAACTGTAATTTTTCATTGTGTTCAACGTAAATAAGTTTCGAAATAAGGCGGCCAAATAAATATCGTTCGAGCGAATCCCGAAAACGCACTGCGAAAAGATTACTTTAAATATTTTTTAATCAAGAGTCTGTTTAGTTGTATTTCTTCGGAATATCAAAAAGTATTATTTTATTGTATTACAAAATTCCCTATTCTAGGGAAACAAAATCCGTTTCTTTTTGTGCAGTCCATGAATTTTTAATTATGACCGGATCTACATTCATTTTTACTTTAAATTCACGCGAATGTTAATTTGTATATTAAATTATAAGTAACATTGGCTTTTGACTCTTCCATTTTTGTCATTACGTACCGATTTTAACATAATTTTCTTTGACAGAAGAATATCCGAATTTCAACTATTTTGTTTTTATATTTTTTATGGACAAATAATCGCCAAGAAATTGCAGGAATATCGGCTGCTCGAGTAATGGAAATCTCCAGAAATCAGCTTCGAATGTGTATTGAAGAAAATTGTAGCCCTTTGAACTCTCTAATGTAAAACTTAATGAAAACAAATGGCATAGCAAACATTTCCATTTAATAAAAAAAACTATTCTAAATAGCATTTACAATAGCGTTTTTATTAACGATTAAAATGTGGGAGATCATTTTGGCGGACCTTGTACTTTTCAAATGTTTTATTGTAATTTATTTGTGTTGATAAAAACTGTTGATAGTGGAAATGCTATCTTTTCATAAGAATTATTAATTAATATTAACTCGAGCGCAGTTTTTCAAGAATTTCTTTGGGATATGAAAAAGTTCTAAATTTTAAATATGGATCATCGATAAGGATTTATAGGAACTTATCTTTCCGAATGTCTGACGACAAAAAAGATTCATTGTTTTCTTTTGTTCTTGGTTTATGTTTAAGATCAGAGCACCTTCTTTAAAATAAAAACAAACCTGATTCCTAGCAAATATATTAGGGAGTTTCGTCTGGGAATCTAGGGAAGGAGTTACGAAACTGAAGAATGAAAATAGTTTGTCTCTCCTTAAGTCATAAATACGGTTAGATCGTAGTTAGATATGAGCGAAAGCATTCCAGTAAATATGTTTAATAGCGCTTTCGTAAAAGCTGAAATTCTGTAGATATAAAATTCCGTACTCGTATTTTGCATCAAACAAATATTGCTCGTACCTTTCTTCAGACAAATGAATGAAGTATAGGTGCTAACTTCGATTATAGCCATGTAGTATTGAAGTAAATTCAAATTCGTACATATAGGCAGTATTGCTAGTCATTGTAATTCAGTCTAACAACACGCACGACCGTAACATTTGTAAGTGACGGATCTGCGGCGGGATTAAACACCAACAAGTGCAATATGGAACCGCACACGGCAGTGACGCGGCGGCGGTAGTAGTTGAAACGGAGGCAGCACAAGCGGTTGCAACATCTGGCTCGACACGAAAGGACGAGGGAACGTTGAGGTTCTAGTCGTCCTCCATCTACACCGGCACCGTTTCTAGTAGCATAGCTTTGATATTAAATTTTTAATGAAATTTCCCTCCACTACCACCAAGTTCCGTTGCGTCGATTCGCCTACCTCGAAATTTTATTTATCTCCGGTAATTTGGGAGCGTTCTACATACTTCCGATGTTTTATGAATCGCTACGCTAGCTGATTTCCCCAATCAATATTTCAGTGTTAAGTGGTAAAAGATATGGAGATTTCATGAATCTGCAATTATAACTTTTCATATATTTAGTTAGAAACACAATTTAAACGCTTTTTTTTTAAATATCACTTGCAGTAATACCCACTCCATAGTGAAATTAGTAGTTCTCTGTAAATACAATCATAAAATATTTAACATAATTGCAATAAATTAAAACTAAAAAGCAATTGGAATAATTAAATGAGTCCAAACAAAAATGTTGAAACCATCGTTAATTAGGGTCATCGCAAAGAAAATCGTGCCTTTAAACAATATTTCGAACTGAAAAATAAACACATTGCATTCAAATTATTCGTAAAAATATAAAATGGAGAAATCTTGGAGTTTAAAAACACTCACAATACTGAGTCTGAAAAATATAAATAAATAAATTAATATTTGATTCATTCTGCGATGAAGTTATTTTACGTCGATCATCATCGTGCTTATGATAATATTAGTAGATACAAAGGCGAATACTGAGTTAAGTGATGCTATGAGAAATGGCATTGAAGATTTATTAAAAAGAAAATTTAAACCAAAGGTAATTTCGGAGAGCCGGTTTTCCAAACATGAATCAAATAAAAAAGTGTCGAACTAACTTTTGTGGCGTCGACAATCAGATTTGGAGCATTAGAAAACTGGCTTAGTCTACACAGTATTATCCCTGAAAAAAAAAACCTTTTGCCATAAATCATGTGACAAATGGTGAAAATAGTGGAATTTGCCGATTTGCAGCTGTTCTTGTGGCATTGTAACGACGTTTTCTTTCCGGTTCTCTGGTTCGGTGCTGATAATATTTACCGCTTATTCATTAATACTTTGCTTATGAGCTTTCGATTACTTACTTACTTTTACACAAATTTCAAACAAATAAACTAAAAGCAAAGCTAATAGTAAGAGAAACACCTAGCCTATCCTGGAGTGAAGTTGGTATAGATATTTTTGAATACAGAAACAGTTATTATTTAGTCGTAGTAGATTATTTATCAAACTATATTGAACCAGAGAGATTAGATAATATCAAAAGTGTGACAGTGATCAGAAAGATCAAGTCAATCTTCGCCGGATTTGGTATTCGCTTTAAAGTTTTCAGAGATGAAGCTTTGTATTCTAACTGTGTCGAATTAAAAAAATTTGCAACTGAGTGGGAATTTGATCATATTATATCTAGCCCGCACTATCCAAAATCGAACGGGATGGCTGAAAGTGCGGTCAAGGCAATAAAGAACTTGTTCAAAATATGTGAAGATTCGGATACCAACCTCTGCTTGCATTACTAAATTTGAGAAATACACCTCGCGGTAATATTCATTCACCTGCACAAATATTAATGGCTAGATATTTACAAACTAATATACCCATAAAGAACAAAGTACTGAATTGGAAAGTGACTCTCAAAAATGATAGAAAGGAAATAATGAAACATAACAATCTTCTTACTATTAACGAAACCAAAACAGAATTTATGATCTTTACAAATAAGAAACTACAACATGATATACAAATAATTTTAAAGAAACAGAAACTAAAAGAAGTTCAAAATACTACATACCTAGGTTTGAAAATACAGAATAACTTAAAATGGGATATACATATACAATCACTAATAGACAAAAATGCAAAATTAGTAGCAGCAATTCATAAAATCAAACATGTTACCAGCAGCGTATAGAAAACCTATCTATCATGCACTGTTCACTTCAAACAACAGCTATCTGATCAATATTTGGGGAAACACAAGTAAACAACATATTTCGAAACTACAACGGCAGCAAAATAAAGTACTAAAAATGCTATACAATATGGATTATAGAACACCGTCAACAGCCATATACAGGGAAACTGAAGAATTAAATATAACTCAGTCAATTGTATTCAATAACATACTATTGCTGTATAAAATTGAAAATAAACAAATAAAAATCAATGTAAAATTAACAACAAACAAAGAGATTCATGACTACAGAACACGAAGGGTATCACACATAAGAAAAGAAAGATATAAACGCAAATATTAACAACCGAAACAATTAATATGTACAACACCATACCCAAAAATATAAAACAACTCCGATATGTACAGTTCAAAAAGAAAGTGAAAGACATTATACGAAATACAACGAAGTAAGAAGACACAACCAGACTAGACGACGGACGAAAACCAGGAGGCCCTCCATACCGGTAGCCCGGGATATCCAATCTCGAGGCGAAGAAGAGGGACGCAGCGGCAGCGATGTGTGTGCGTGTTATATTTTGAATATTTTTTTTTACATATCCTGTGTATGCATGTACATATATACGTATTATATGCCATAAAGTTAACTCAATAAATAAATAAATAAATAAATAAAACCGACTACAAAAAGATATACGATAGTTTAAAGAAGGATAATAGATTGTTTTTAAAAAGAACCCACAAGGTAATTGGAATAAAGGACATTTAATCAAAAAAACATACATAGTGCAAGATGAGACTGGAAGTGAGTATAGAAGAAACGAGACCCATATAAGGAATGTTTGCGATTGTCCAAACATACAAGGAGAGGAAAATGAAAAAGAGGAGAGCAAGAACGTTATACAGAAAGGAATAGAAAATGAAAGAATTACAGAAAGGGATAAGACTACGCATGATGAGAAGACAGACAGAGAGAACGCATTTTTAAAAAATATTGACAGTTATGTGACGAGATCAGGCAGGAAAGTTAATAAGAAAATTATTGTGTTAAAGAGAATAAGGAATGTTAATTAGAACTAGGAATAGGTCTATAGGTTGAGGTTTTTGCTGATCATAAATTTCTTCTTAAAAAGGGAAGGTGTGGTATTGTATGAATACTGATGGTGGCAACACTGCAGAGTCTGATGACATGTGTTCAGATGGTCACAGTTCTAGAATAAAGTAGTTTGTAAATAATAAATGTGTTTCAATAAAACAATAAACAATTATTATTAACAAACGTATAAATTAGTTTGGATCTAATATAACAGTAAATTAACTTACAATACAATGAACAATACAGTGCATTTAAAATAGCTTGTCTTCTAAACAATTTAGTGCATGGCTGGCTACAGTTGTACTTAGCAAAGTTGAAAATAGCGTATAATACTAAGTAGTTTTATTAGGTGAAAAATCTCTAAGAAAGTAGATAAATAAAATTGTGTCTCGATAGATTTCCATAAAAGCTTTTCGCACGGTCAATAATGGAACCAGTGATTTTCATTAGAATAGAAAAAGAAAGAATCATTGAAAAGCAATTATTAAGAATTTAGGACAAGCAAAACTAGTGCGAAAAGAAGCCGCGTTTTAATCAGAACTGGTTTATTCCTTGGATATTTAATATTTTTTCTAGAATGTGATTTTTATGAAAAGCAGAGCAAGATTCGCAAAAAATAACTTTATTACATCTTCTAGTATTACAACTAGAAAATTATTTTTCTATGTTCATGGAATGCACTTGTTCCTAAAAAGGTGGTAATACGTACCTATTACTTCCCACACTTTAAAGGAATACGGTAATTCCAATATGTACCATCATAGATTGTTGTCCGACCATCATTTTTGTGATTGAAGAATCTAAATCTAATAATAATATTAGTTGAATCAGTCAAAAAAAAAATCTAATAAAATCATTGATAGTTATAAACGTTTTCATACTTCTGGATCTGAACTTATGAGGAAGTTATATCACAGAAGAAACAAAGGACAATACAGAAAGCATTATTTGTAGCAGGTACTTGATTTTTACTTTTCTCAAAAATTATGTTACTGCCCAATCACCAATAATTAAATCGTCTATTGCCAATCTCTTCTGGTTTTTAAATCTTTTCATGTAAGAATGCAAGTCTTCAATCTCTGGCATTGTACTGGTTACTACATTCAGATTTAAAATAACTTTCTTTGTCTCTGTGTGGTTAGTCCATATTTATTATGCTTTATCCTTTTCTCATTTATGGTTTTTTGTTTTCCTTCAGCTTTCTTATTCGTCGGTTCTGTTATTCTTCTGATTTTGTTAAATCCACTTATAAGTTTCACTGAACGGATATCCATCTGATCAAATTTAAATGAAAAGTAAAAAGATTGTATTAATGTATACAGCTCTATAAGGACTAAATCCTTAGCTTGTGAATCTTTAGGATAAGTTGGTTTAGAAAATTTCTGTTTTTGAATAAGTCGATTGTAGCAATTCTCAAAGACATATAGAATTGCAATATAAGGATAGACAGAATCACTTATAGTTAAATGCTCCATAATCAATTAAACAACAACAAGGAGAGCCATTTAATTAAACAAATATGCCCAAGTCCTATTCCTATTTACGCTTTCCTTTCAAGGTAGGTAGGAAACAACATCTCACGTCCGTATTCTATTAAGATTAATGTTGCACGTCTACATTTACGTGGCATCTTGACCGGAATGGTCATCATCTCGTTATAATCTTGAAACCCCAATAGAAAAAACGCATCCCTCACTGTCACCGAATCAACCCCTCCGATCATATTGGTTATACTTCTAACACCCGATATTGTCATATCAGTTTTGATTTATGTAATTGCGTCTACTTCGGCTGGGAGTTGAATTTTTTCGTTTTATTCGTTTCGTTCCAACTGGGGAATGCAACTTTCTCGCTGATTGATGTATCGACGGATTTATACTGGAGGGTGTTTCAGTCGATGAACTGGATAGAATGCGCATTTATTTCTGGGGTTGCAGTAATACAAAGCACAAGTTTTACGCCGTAGTCATTGCAAGGTTCTTGCGGTTAAAGTTTAATACATACCGGAAAAAGTTCAAGGAATATTTCGAAACTTTCGAAACAAAAAATTTATTTTTGTAATTGTTAGCGTTTCCGATTTACTGTTATTATTGCGTTTAATTAAATGATTCAGTTTAATAGAAAGTGCAAAATACATACAAATACTGCTTTATAAATATCTGTATATTTACATACTACGTCGTATTGAAAAGGCCCACTGCTGCCACTGCAACGTGGTCCCTATAATATGATAATTCAGATTGTAGTTGACGCGGTATTAACAGAAATTGCGAGGTGAAAATCACGAATCAAATAAGCTGGAATCAATCCAGCTACTGAGACACGATCGGTGGATTGATTTGGTTTGCTGACCGATCAAAAACCGAGAACGGGACTGGAGCTGGAATATACATATACAGTGAGGTGTGAACTACAATGATCACTCTTTCACTAGAAAAATATGCCATAGTTTTTCGAGCAAAGACATACGCAATATTGCATTGTGCAATCGACATCAATCAGAGAGCTTATAAAAAGAGGCAAATTTGGGTTGTAAGAGTGTTCAAAAACAAAGCACGAGAGCAGATAAGGATTTGGGTCAAAGAGAGACACAAAAAACACTGGAATAATACAACAAGGCAAATCAGGTGAAAATCTTTCTCAAAGGGCCATCATAAAAGAGGACTGAAAAACTACTAAACCTCAGTAGGAATAATTTTCGCACAGTAGAAGGTCTCCTAAGAGGACACTGAGCACTGAAAGGGCATCTATAGAAAATTGGGATCTATACTGCAGATTCAACTGCAGACTGTGTAATAGGGTGACAGCACACATCCAATGCGAATGCGAGCCTCTGGGCGCGAAAATATAGGCAATTTTTGGAAAACTGAAAATGAACTGAAAGGATTACTTCGATCGGCCATCCAGATACCTGTATAGATTAATACAGGGCACCAGGATACTGGAATGGCTGGCATGATTCAATGGGTAAAAGAAATGGAAGATTAAATACAAAAACCCAAGAGGTTGTGGTGTTTCCGGAGACTCCCTGTCAGACAGCTCCCACAATAACAAAAAGAAAGTTAATGCGATAAACATATGCAGTAGGAGCGCCGCAATTACGGCAAGATTGAGAAACCCAATTCATAACGTATCAAACGTAAGCTATTATTGGATATTTCTAATGTGATTAGTAACCTTTTTTGTGGGAGGTTTCTGACAATGAGTCCCCGGAAACATTGCAGCCTCTTGCCTTTTTGCCGGTTTTCTGTAGGTGTCCTTCCAGCGTCCTGTTAGGAGACGTGCAACTGTGCGAAAATGATTTCTACTGAGGTTTAGTAGTTCTGCAGTCCTCTTTCCATGAATTTGCTTGGTAGTGTTATTCCAGTGTTCCTTGTATGCTTGGTCCAGATTTTTACCTGCTCTCGTGCTGTATCTTTGGACACTCCTAGAACAGGTTCTGGACATGTGTGTGAAGTCACTAATCCATTTCCTGCTGACTCATCAGCTTTTTTCGTTCTTTTTTTTTTAATTCCCGAATATTTGGGAACTGATTGACCTTAGCGTTCTGCTAGCCTATTTAGTTCTCGAATACATTCCCAAACCAGTCTTTCTTCTTCCTTCTTCTTTCCTTCTCTTCTGGGATTCCCTAGTGTCATCAGTATCGCTTGGCTGTTTTTATCAGCCCTCTGGTTGATTTCTGTTGCACAGTTTAATATTGCATATGCCTCTTCTTGGAAAACCTAACCATATTTTCCTAGTGGAAAAGTGATAATTGTATTTCTCACCTCACTATATAATTCAGCTCAAATCCGATCGCTTAAACGGTCCGATAAACTGATCTTATTTCCAAAAGATTGCCTTCCACATGATAGGCAATTATTGCTAATTGTCCTAATCCTACATATCTGTCACTTTTTAATTCTTGGAATCAGAGATGCCCTATTCTTGCCCCATTACCACCAAATGGAGAGGATTGAGATCTAGGAGGCATTCCGTTGCTGCTGTAGGAGTAGTCCTCATTGCTTCTCTTATTCCTAAACCCGCAAGCCCCTGCATGTCCGATATGACAACATGAGTGTTGCCTCGGTCCTGGTTTTAATTTCTTAAAGCTCTCGATTACAAGTAAGCTGGGAGTCAAGGTATTTCACTTCCCCGAGCAGCTTCATTTCTTCTTCTCGAGAATGCTATTGTGAGAGTTCTGGAGGAACCAATATAATATAACTAACCTTTAATATATCCCAAGAGATTTTTGAAAAATTTTGTGGTATATGATTAAAACTATAAAATTTCTACATAAGATACTTTAAATAAATACATAAACTTAGCAAGAAAAATATAAAACACAGGCACTCATATATAAATTATTAAACACTGGAATCAAAATATAATTTAAAAAAAATAAAGATATACGCTAGCATGGCATGAATATTTTTGGGTGTGTGTAATATCATGAGATATAACAAACCACCTTGTTATAGAAGGAATATATCAAACATAACACATTGCTTCTTCTTGGTAGTGCTTCTGCTATTATTTATTGGAAAATAAGTAGATCAATCATTATCAATGGATCTAATTCTCACATACCTATGGGAAAATGGAGAATAACACACATATCATTAACAAATTTTATGTATAGGTTTTAACCTATTTTTTGTGAGTTTACTTATGTGTTGGAAAGATCTTTTTAAATATTAAGATGCATGTTTTTTTTGTCATATCGTGTGATATCTTTGCTGTTGCTTTTGCTGTATATTATCAAAATATCATTGTTTTGGAATTAAATCCATCATCTAGAAATATTTTTATAGTTTCAGTTCAAATTTTTCGCCGAACAAAAGAAGTAAAAACCGTTAATACAACGACTTGTTTCTTTTCATGATATCATATCATCATGATATGTCAATATAACCAGATTTACAAAAAACAGATGTTGTCGTTGCTCAATAATATTGCCCAATTGAACAATTCGTGTACTCCTTATTTGCTTACGTCTTTTCCAAATTCATGTAAATGAATGATGTAATCTTATATTAGGCTTGTTTTCAGAGTACTCAAACTAATCATGTAATATGTGATGCAAAATTTTAGTCATGGTAAAAGAGCAACTGGATGCGCTGATTCTGCGAGAGGAAACGCCAGCACTTCGATATAATTGCCTCGGCTCATTAAATTATTACAACAATTTTTTTAACGTATGGAATTATCCTGGAGAAAAATAAACCATACAGTTAATCCAAGTGCAGTCAAATGAAGCAAATTTGTCAATTGGCAAATACAAAAAGTTTGACCAGTGGCATGGAATATAAACAGAAGTTTTATAGATGATAGACCAAATGCAATGGTTATTAGAAACCCATTTTACCCTCATTGTACAATAATCGCAGAAGCAGACAGAATAAAATAAAAGTTACAAGCAAAGAATTCAGAACAGAATTCCGAAATTACGTGTAGTGTTGATGATAAGCGCATTCCAGATACTGAGTGCCGAAGAATGAACCTTTGACTGAAGACGTGTTTCTCGTTACGGGTGAAAACAGTACAAACAAGCCTGCTAAAGATATTGGAGAGATGTGAGAGATACAAAATCTTTAATAAATAAAAACATCCTGGTATTGTGAATAATTGCAATATGTCTTGTTGATTTTCACTATTTTACCATGTTAGTCCGAGAGGAATCAACTGATTTCTAGTAAAATGAGATATACGACTAAGTATAGAATTTAGTACGGTCTTTAGTTTGAGAGAATCCTTGTATTGATATGTCAACAAAATTTATTGAAAATAATTCAATAACTTTTCTAAAAAAAAAAAAAAAAACAATATTCGGTGCTTAAAAATTAGGCATAAGTTTTATATTCTAACCAAAAATTTAATATTTTCATGATTTTAAATTAAATTTTCATTACTTATGTCCGTTTCTTGCCATCATTTAGATGAATTTTCTTACCAATAGTAGTTGTTCGGAAGTATGTAGGTACTGAACAAATTCCATACACATATATAATAATTCAAAGGAAAAAGATTTTGTCAAATACTTTTTTTAAGTAAGCCCAGGAACTGAGCAAGTAGACGTCTTTTAATTCGATAAAAAGTAACATTTTGAGTGGAATGAATTTAAATTTGACTTTTCAAGAAAAAAATATGAGCTCACATAGGAAGCGAATGTTTCTACAGTATGTTTCTCCATCTTGGTTGTATTGATCCGTTTCCGGTTTATCCACCCTCTCCTCCTCTACGGTCGTTGTGCTCTGCATACCAATTGCCTAGTATTTTTTTTCTACCCTCCGGTCTTTGCCACAGCTTTCTCGCTCGCTCTTCGCGTCCCCGTCTGTAAATAAAAAATACCTACGCTAACTGAAAGTGCCAATACAATTGCCCTTAATGAGTTTTCTTGTTCTTCAATGAAATTAAGTTTTATTAGCCGTTTACGTTATTCATATTGAATTCGCCCTGTGCTTTTACAAATCGTTTGAGGAAACTACAGACAGGCAACAAGAATTACCGTTTCTAGGTTATGTGCTAGGTCTAGGTAATAGTGCTTATTTTCCCCACAAGTTTATATCGCTACTTACTATCCTGCATTCTAATTGTTTAATAACACCGTGTATATTATGAGGTACATACGTATTCAGTAGCAATTCCACAAATCAATATACCTATATCTACCTTAAACATCCACCGAGAAACTATATTAAGCAATAATTTGACGATTAGAATCCCCTCAGCAGTCGAGCGGCAACGTTGGTATTAGCGGCTGTCATTGTGTCCATACACATTAATTTTCTCCCTAATTAAGCATTTTAGGGGCATTCATCAAGTGCAGTCCTAACCCTTTGACTCGCAACCCCCTGCAGTCAGCACCGTTTCTAGCCAAGGGCGTGAAGCCTCAGATATGAATATATAGAGTGCGGAAGTATTCTAATTAAAAGTATATTTAGATAGGAGTTATATTCACAGTTATAGTACTGTTGCTAGAGAATCGTATGCATCTACCTGATATTACTTATTTTATGAGGTGATTGATTCATCATAGGAGCCGTATTTTCTCGTAAAACATGAAAGAAAATTGAATTCAATAAGCAGTAAAACACAATGACATACAAACAAACTTCTGACGAAATAACTATATAGGCGCACATCAGTGTCGTAGTACTACCTCTTGCTCTTGGTTGTTTTGCATTATTTGATAACCTATTATGTAGTTTACTTCCTCGGTTATCGATACCTTTCTATGCAATTCTTAATTAAATGTGTTTGAGTGCCCTTTATCTCTTTGTTAATCTCTCATCAAATTGAACTACGTCTTGTTATCATGCGCATATGTACTAGACACTGTAAGTATTTTTTATTTTCTAAAATAACTTTTAGTTATCCCTGATTTTTAGGTTGCATAAGTATTTAATTGCCTTTTTGTGTGCTATGTGCTATTGCTGATGCCCCCCCACAATAGTAGTCTGCAAGGATTGGATTGTATCGTAGGTAAGTGGAACGGTATCTTACTCACGAAAATGTGGAGCCAAGAGCCAGATAGGCAACCATCATTACAGAAGTACATTACGATATGCCTCAAGAATAATCGTATTGATGTGTATATATATAACCCTATAACTGGATGTTAATCTGTTGGGTTAATAAACGGATTATTATTATTATTATTATTAAAAATAAATATCAAAAAGCCCTTCAGATTGACATAAATCTACAGTTGCAATCCAAACACATGAGATAAAGTGAAATAAATATACGTCGCCGTTACTATCTTTGTTGGCTTCAACGCCTGAACATACTATTATATGTCAGACGCCGTTCTAGTTCACTAGGATATAGTTCAATGTCGGTAACAGATTAGGGTGTAGAAATGAGCAAACTATGTGAGTGTCTCCTAATAGCAGCCAATGCAGATGTCAATCAGTTGGCTAAATCGCTAACATATTCGTTATTTTTATTTTAAATATGAATCTATGATAAGCTCCAATAAGCGGAAACCATCAGGGTCTGCGTTTTAACCATGTTATGTTATTCTAATTTATTTGCAACAAACTACTTCTGAGCACTCTCAATAGTTCTATTTGACGTTTCGATAGCCGTATTAGTAAGGGCAATTTGATGAGAAATAGAAAAAATGGGTAGTTGTATTTAAGAGGATGAGTTTTTACATTTTTTCAATTCGAAAGTTTAACCGCAATTTTCGGACACGCTGTATAATGGTTTCGAAAAATTCATTCGATTTCGGATGCTACCCTATACGATCAACAGTTTTTCAAATTTTCAATCTTCCAAGATAAATATTTTTAGGGTTACAGAAGTACAGATGCAATCGTCCATCTGTCAAAAATTTGAAAGATATGAAAATATTTAAAAAATGGTTGAAAATAGCAACATGGTTGTTTTATCAAACTTACTTTAAAATTGAACGAGGAATTAAAAATTGTAATAATATATAGGCTGTTTTATTTAGAATAACAAAGTTGGCAGTCGGTTTCGGTAAAACCGGATACGTCAGATTATTAAAAATATTTTAGTTCAATAGTCCACATCGGCTTTAGTATAGTATACTTTTTCATATATCGATCGATGCAATTCCTCGTAAGACAGCCTATATAGCTTGTTCAGAGACTTTGCTGCAGGATTTGTGACATATGTAGTTACTATTAAAATCACAAATTCGAAGAAATTAACAAAGATTCGCTGTTTTCTGTGATAATTAAAATGCTGTTAAGAAGAGAAAAACAATTGTATAAAACATGTTGAAATAATTATAAATTTAATGGTTTATAGCATTAAGCGCTCTGGATATTTTTCCGTATTTTGAGAGAAAATGTAATTTGTAAAAGTCTAAAGTGTAAAATGTGTCAATAAAACGAGCAATAAAAAAGTTACAATGAAGTAGTTTAAAACCATGGTACGAAGATATTAGAATAGACTTGCAAAGTAAATATAGGTATATATATGTATATATATTGCTACGAAATTTGTAGATAAATCTTTTAAATTTTAATTAAATTTTTTAACAAAGTTAACACTGTTTTTATTCTCCTATCATCCATGCAGCGTCATCTATTATACTCTCATTAACTCAAAGATATGCTAGAACTCAAATGTTAGAGGGCATGAAAGGTAAATTTGTCCCCACCACAGGGTTTTAAGTATACCGCAAACGAAAAGGAGTTAAACTCGGGACACGGGAGGATTCCCTCAGAGTAAGTAAGTTCTTTACTATCTTAGATACACAATAATAAGATATCTAGAATCTTAATCCAAACTAAAAACTTGTATTTTTCGCTTTTAATATCATAAATAGAATTGAAATTTCCCGCCAAATTCCCGTCATAAAATGAAATACAACTAGATCAATGCCAACTTAAACCGCTCATGAAATTAACCCACAGAATCAAATACCACCTCACATAACCAAATTTACTATATTCACAGCTATAATTCAAATTAATATAACCTCAAATGATTTTTTACAATGCATTAATATGCCGGTTAGTATTTCAAAAGATGAATAAAATCGCTGCTACTCCAGGTACGAAAACTGTTCTAGTATTATCCAAATAATAATTCCATATTCAAAACAATCATTTCAGCTTCCAAATGGTGTTCCAACGATCTCACAGCAAACTGGCTCGAATATAATTCTTCAACAACCCCAGGATTAGATTAACGCCACTCCAAATCTTGAAATCACTGGATTCCCATCGTCTTGGCACTATACACGTAATACTCACATTCTTGTAAATAAATTTTAAAAGTTTATGGACTTAAATTGTGATAGAAATTACAAAATTCTATATAATTATACGCAATGCAACCACACTCAGGAAAAACCGAAAAAGAAGTCGTCCACATTTGTTTTCAACAACTCAATATCTCCTAGACAAAAAGGACCCCGGCAACGATGATAGAAATCGTTTCCAACGATACGACAGCATAAAGAACTCCCGTCGAAAATTAATTGAAGGGCACACATATGTCCTGAAATCCATGGTTACATGCATCAATTGAATTTGATAGGAAATAAGTAAGTTTTAATTTAAATTATTACATACGTTGACAAAATAAATAAATAGATTAAAATACATTTACATAAATAATTTTATAGTCAAGATTATGATTCTGTGGGTTTTGTTTTCAGGAAATAACATAGCAAGTACTTAAGAATTATGTAAAGTCTTGCAACCTTATAAGTGAATGTTTTGCGAATAAAGTGAGGCTGGATAAAGGAGTAAGTATTTTTTGGGATTGCATCGAACATTTTGTAATAATGAAAATACCTTTAAGACATAGCAAGTTGAAAAGGGTAACAAGTCAAGTTAGAAAAATAAATGTTTCGGCTTATTTTAGAAATCAAATTAAATTTTTGTAAGGTTTGTAAATATTATACTGTAAACAATTGCGAAGTGCAGCTGTTGAAAGCGAAGTGATGTTTTATACTCTATTTACATTGACAATTGTAGGAGTTGTAAATACAGATACATTTTGTGGAGCAACAAGAAAACTTTTTACATATTGCGGGCTGTACATTTAATGTAGATCCGTTAGTACCACAAGAAACTAGTGGACAATAATCTAAATCTGTAGGACAGGAATGCTTTTATATTTTTACAATAAGATGCAATTTCTGTACATAATATATCCGGTCCAGTAGAAATATTGAATGAAGTTGATAGGAATAGGTAGACTACTAGGTACCACTAGTCCATTTAATTTCTAAATCACCTTGTAAATCTGTATCGCTTATTCTTTTTTTTCCTATTTCATCAAGTAATTGTAAACGAGTACCGCTTAAACTTTATTGCGCTTCGCAGGCGTGTCTTCCCAGCCAGAGACGATTCCGCTAGCAGAAGTAACCCTTTTAATTTACCACTTCTTTATCAAACCGTTAGCGCTGTCAGCTTGCGTTTCGCTTAATTATTTTTGTATTTGCACTTGCTGTGACTCTGATTTATTGCCACCGTCGACTTAATCTAGAAACGATGGAATGCCGGAATTTTCGACTACTCGGTGCTGATGCAGGATGATCTATTGAGGACGTGGTTCTGCACCCAGTTATTTCTCGATTATTGTGTGCGCCAGCGTTAAGTAGTAATAACTCAAACACTTAATGACTGTTTTGTGCGCACTGCAGTAGGAGCAAAAACGTAAGAGCGTAAGGGTAAAGCGGTATATTAAGTCCAGTAATCAAGTGATCATTAAATTATATTTAATGTTTCTATATGGTGCGGAATACCTCCAATTAATCACAGTAGAAGAGGAACTACTTAATTATGCTATCGGAGAGTGTTAGAGATAGCTTATATCTGAAAGCAAGATTAAAAGTGAAGTTGCTATTAATGCCTGAATAACGCCAATATCTGCATTTCTTACGTGAAGACGAGGTGCCTAACACCGGGATGATGATAGAAAATAGTAAGTACCTATAAATGCGCACGCAGTAGGTTTAGTTAATTAGTATATATGAGAAAACCACGGAAAATCTTTGCTAAATCTTCAGATGTATTACTAATAAATTTGCTAGAATTTAGTAAAATAATTCTCATTGGATGAGTATTTTCAATTCTTATTAAGATTGTTATTTCGATTTTCTATGCACCATCTCTAAAATAAATAAAAACCGATTAAATTCACAAAAGTCCTGCCTTCTGCATCAAATTCAAAGGACATTAAAGAATAACAAAAAATGATTCTCCTAGCTAATTTTAAAGTAGCTTTTAGTTATATTTAGGTTTTTTTATATCCACAAAGATTCGTCTTTCATTAACCGCCATGAACCCTATTTTGGCTATATACTGCTACGAAACTTGTAGATAAATCTTTTAAATTTTAATTAAATCTTATCAAGTAAACAACTGTTTTTATTTTATTGCACCACTCAGAGTCATCTATTATACTCTCATTAATTCCAAAGATATACTCGATCTCAAAAGATAGAGGGCATCAAAAGTAAATTTGTCCCCACCACAGGGTTTTAAGTACACCGCAAATTAATAGGATATTATATTCAGTTACACTCGGGACGTGGGTGGATATTGTCACTCCTCTTAATCAGTGATTACTATATCAATAAAGCATTTAAGTATTGTAAATGTGACTGCAGTAGTTAGTAGTTAGTGATGTTCTTGTAATACATTGAATAAGACAAACAAAAATATAGTGTAATTTATTTATTTCAAATCTCCTCGGATTAGATTACAAAGAAATGAATCTTCTAAAGATTACCTCAGGGTAAGTAAGTTCTTTACTATCTTAGATACACAATAATGAGATTCCTATAATCTTAATCCAAACCAAAAACTCGTATTTCTCGTATTTAATATCATAAATACAATTCAAATCTCCCACTAAATTCCCGCCATAAACCATGTATTACTAAATCAAATGCGAACTTAAACTGCTCGTGAAATTAACCCACAGAATCAAATACAACCTCACATAACCAATTTTATTAGATTTCGTTCAAACAAACAGAACCTCAAATTCCCTTAATCATTTCAGCTTCCAAATAGTGTTCCAACGACCTCACAGCAAACTACCTCGAATGTTGTTCTTCAAGACCCCAGATGAATTACCACCCCAAATCTCGAAACAACTGGATTCCCATCATCTTAGCACTATACACGTAATACTCTCATCCTTGTAAGTAAATTGGAAAACTTTATTTAAATAGTGATAGATATTAACAAATTCTAGATAAATATCCGAAAAGCAACCACACTCAGGAAAAACCGAAAAAGAAGTTCCCCACATTTGTTTTCAACAAACTCAATATCTCCAAGACAAAAGGACCCCGGCAACGATAATAGAAATCGTTTCCAACGACACGACAGCATAGGAAACCCACGTCGAAAATTTATCGAAGGACACACATATGCCCTAAAATCCATGGTTACATGCATTTTTTGAATTAGATACGAAATAAGTAAGTTTTTAGTTTAAATTATTACTTACGATGACAAAAAGAGATAGATAAAAATACATTTACATAAACAATTTTATAGGCGATATTTTGATTCTTTGGGTTTTGTTTAGCAGGAAATAACATAGCAATACATATATAATAGTGTGCCAAAGGTATGTTAACAATTTATAACACCATCCAATGAAAATAGCATGTAATAATTAATATTACACATTAAAAATTATAATAATAATAATAGTAATAATAATAATACTGCCTTTATTTCCATAAAGCAGTAATAACAACGCAACAAAAATAAGCAATAACAAGCAAATATAAACAAAAATAAGCAATAACAAAACAATTTTCTCTAACATATTAAAGTATAGTTGATGAAAATTTTGATTGGTTGGAATTGGTATTAATAATTAAATGTTCTGTCCAATCATTTATTTTAAAAAATCCTGTGTCTACCGGTTTCGGCTTATTGCCATCTTCTGGACACACAGTACGTCTAAAAGGAACTAGGTGCTACGTCAAATAAATTTGTATAGGTATACATTAATATTAAAAATTTTCAAATTACTATAACATATAGACGACGCACAAGAAAATTACAAAACACTACAAAACAGGTTAAAATTATTTAAAACTTAAAGGTTATCGTGATGTGTTCGCAAATGGACTAGCGCTAGTCCATTTGCGAACACATCATGATTTTTTGGGAAGAAGTGAAGAAAATGGTGTTCGTGTAGTTCTGGACAGTTAGCAGATTAGTATTCGCAGATACCACCCGAATTTCGTCAGATTTGTTTTGTTTCAACTGCTGTCGTTCTCCTATTCCGGAGAATACTCATCGATACTTCATCGATCATCTTGAGCAGATATCGCCCTCGTAAATCCCGTTCCTGGTCGTCTGGAGTAAGATTGGCTTGTTGTATCGTTTAGTGATCCTGTGTATGGTGGCTTGTGGTATCCCAAGACGATTTGATACATAATGCTGATTTCGACAATTTTGGGCAAGAGCCACAATTCGTGCAGCAGTTGGTGAAAGATATATAGCAACGTTTCCAAACAATCAGAAACATCAAGTTCGACAGCACAAAGTACTTATTACAACAAATAAAATCAAAATGTCTTGATCAAGATCCCAAAAATAAAAATAAAAAGTTTATTAGGGCCTACAAAAACATAAATTGGAGACAATTACTTCAGATAACGTAAAATAATGCTATCATCATAATACACAAGAGAATCGCCAAAATAATTCACGGGAAGCAGAAAACAGACAATTGTTGCAGTAAATGCTTTTCGTGTAACTCATTGTCAGTGTAGTTGAAATATTAAATTCCTCACATATCGGATAATACATCGGATGATGTTTTATTTAAGGTCGTTGATTATTCGTAGCTTATTGTAACCTGAGATATAACCCTACAGAGAAAAGTTCAAATGGGTCAGACCGTATTACCTGTGTGGCCAGTTTACTTCGTCATATCGTGAAATAACTGGATTGAATTCTTTTTTTCGCAATAGAGTCACAGTGGCGAGTTGCATACAGTGTAGCATTG
The DNA here is from genome assembly GCA_949128085.1 of Cetonia aurata. Classification (NCBI taxonomy): domain Eukaryota; kingdom Metazoa; phylum Arthropoda; class Insecta; order Coleoptera; family Scarabaeidae; genus Cetonia; species Cetonia aurata. The sequence continues at coordinate 36,339,085 of OX421884.1, forward strand.
AACAGTGGCATAGGAAAGAAATAAGCCCTGAAAACTTGAGGTCATTAATTGCAATGTTCTAAACATATCTATACTTATGTCGAGAGCAAGGGCCTGTGATAATTTTTCAGGCTATCTATCACACACGAGATTTTTAGCTTCTTATAGGAATTAAAAAAAAAACTCCAGTTTTACGCTTATTGCAAGGTGATCTTGGTGAAGACCAAACTTCTCTAACGTTCCAATTTAAAAAAAAATATTTTACACCTTGATTTGGAAAGGGATTCGTGTGCTGAAATATTACAAAATTTGCTTGCCAGGTTTTGTACTCTTTCAAAGTTAGCGGCGTACCTCCTAGCTAATTTTAAATTAATATAGAGATACTGAAGTTTTATACTCGAAAACGAGCAGATTCGACCACATTTGCTTCTGATTATGAGGTAATGAACCAGATTTGCATTTAGAACAACTGTATTGGTGCGGTTTGATAACTGATCCTTATTGATTTCTCGTATCTATTCCAAAAATATACTTCTTTTCCCGCTAAATAATCAAAGCTGAGTATGAATTAATTATGAGATTTAAGAGTAAAGCTAATGGAGTCGACCGTCAGCAGACGTACCTTAGAGTCTCCATTCCAATACATATGTTGTAACGACGTTTGTTGCTTTCCGGTTCTCTGGTTCGGTGCTGATGGTATTTACCGTTTACTCTTTGAAACCCTTGCTTATGGATTTTCGATTACTTACTTGTTTTTAAAGTGCTTATTATTTATGCGTTGCTCCCCGTAAATTGAAATAGGAGGTTCGCCCTAAATTCGTTTAGTAGCGCTGATCGTCAGTTGGCAAACGGTAAATTACAACCTCGTGACGGTTTGAATAGTTGCGATTTATTTACGCCGTTTCAATAAATTGTTAACCCCAAAGTGGTAGCAACGAGTCGAAGAAAGTTCAGGGTTCGGACTACGCAATGAAATAGTGAAAATGCACCATAAATCAAACGTTTATTTCTGTATAAGACATGTGATATATATAGTAAAAAAAGGTGAATAAGCATGTACAATCGTATACATGTAAAAATATGTATAGTGGTGAACATTAGAAATATTCGTTGCGGTTGGGTAACGTTTTTGAAATCTAAACGCGGTTCTAATAACCTTGTTTCGATTAATAGCATGAAACGACAATCTATATACGGGGGTCGGTCGATAAGTACGCGGACGGTTTTCATGGGCTATGATATCGGTGATGGCGTTTAACTCAACGGTACGGTAATTACTGTGAATAGAGCTCTGTAAGCGCCAGAAGTTGCGCCGGCGCAACGGCCAGGGCGGAGAAAAATGGCTGCGTTACGCCACTGGGCCTTGCCAGCGCTACAATCAGGCCGGGATTAAGAAGCTCGACGGAACGGCACGTTACAATGCATTGAAAAACATATTAATAGTACAGGCCATAAGATTAACATTGAGAACCTTGAACTCTTGAAAAATGTAACATCTTGGAGGGAATGAGATGCTTACGAAACTATGCATATGAGCAAAGACTCTAACAGTTTATTGAATCGGGAACATGCCACTCGCCACCATTCAATGTTCATTGACGTAAACACATATTCCTGTTAGTTACACACTTCTCTTTGAGTTCTCGGGATTTGGCAGGTCACTTAGGCGTAGAAAGCACTTGTAGATATAGGTTTTAGAGTAGAGTTAACAAAACTTGTTTAAAGTGTGTGTCTATAGAACGGTACGGAAATGATTGTAAAATCCTGGGAGCGTCAGAAGGTATGCCAATGCAACGACCAAAACGGAGAAAATCGATAAAATGTTTGCATTACACCAGAAAGCTTTGGCAGCACTACAATCAAACCGGAAATAACAAGCTCGGCGTGTATCAGAAGCTTTGCCGACACATCAGCCAGGGCGAACTGGGAGGTTTCCGGGGGCTCTTTCCTTATTTGTGCTAAGCGCGCGGTTTAAATACACTTGCGGTTCTCCCACACGGTCACGATGGTGGGAGTTGAGCGTGCGTGACTCGGCCACCGTCTGCGGGGATGACACTCGCGTCGTAAACAATATTAACAAATAAAAACTTAATGAAATATAATAACATGCGGTAGCAACGCTACCTCCCATGGGAATCAATAAAAAAAACAGAATTAATCCAAACTAATGGGACCCATGGTTTCCAAAACAATTGTCGCAAATTAATAAAATCGTGTAGCGCGGAATTATCGAAAATTTTGTGTCTATCATTACACTACAGCTTCGCATATCTTTGAAAATTGTTGTAAAAACAAAGTAAGTACGCCTAATGTAGGTGGCGAACAACTTCACATTCTCCTTTGTGATTTCGTAATTTAGAAATAAGGAAGAAAAATAAAGCGACAAACCTTTGTATTAACGAATTGAATTAAGCGACCACAGGCGCATGAAAGGAAACACCTAAGCGCTAGCTTTAGTCGTCGTTGTATAACACTGTGCTTTTAAAGACGTCGCGAACGTGCCTACTTTGCATCCTTTGTGATTGTATGTCCGCTTCATTCTTTTTTTCTTACTTTTTCTCCGCCTTTCCGATGCTTTTTGTTTCTTTGTGTTCGGTCTAGTGCGCGTTGAAAGGCCGATTGTGGGAGTAACTCCTCCGTCTTCGACCATGCATTTCATATTTTTGATGAATGAATTGAATGGCGATGTATAAACTCAAGAGGGCAGACAAGTTCGCTCAATAACACGTGGTGATGCGTGAAAATAACACCACCCTAGTAATTGAATTGTAAGTGCATATAATTCGTGTACATACTTTTACTATGATAATTTAAAGGCGGGAGTGCGCAGTGAAAAGTGTGATTGGTTAGCATCACAGATCTTTTTTTGAAGATGCAAGGATACAGTTACCAGAGAAAATAAAAAAATTAAATGCACGTATTACTTTGTACTATACATAAAGATATGTAAAAATAATACAAATACAAAATAAATTGAAAGTAACCCCTAGTATTATAGTAGTAGCTATTTTTATTTTACATGGAACTGTTAATAGTTATAACATATAAGTTTCCTTTAAGAACCACTTTTTTGTCATCATTTAGAATTTAGAGAACTATAAAGCCCATTGAGAAATGAAACAAAAGATACTACATTGGCATTAAAAAAAGGCAAATGTTAGAATCTTATATTTTAAAAACTTTTAACTTGTACCATTAAGTGGTAGTGTTAATGGTTCACCATAATAGAAAAAAACATAAGGCCAATGTTGCTTAGACTCAATACTTGTGCACAGGAACTACAGTTTTATATTTACATTCAGTTGTAAAGTAATTTTTGTAAAGGGTCCAGTGGTTAGTATATTTCTTAGAAAACAGCAAAAGTATCATTTTGAAAATTTGGCCTCAATAGTTATTTAAGGCCGTTCTACCATTTATAAACGTCATTTTATTAATGAAATTCAACTTCTGGTAGCTTCACAAACTTTGAAAAAAAGTATCAGAATCTTAGATCTTAAATAATAATAATAATAATAGGTGTTTATTGGCACCAGAGAGTTTCCAAAGAGTTCTTTTACAGAGCATAACAAAACTATGCTAAGTACACACATACATACATACATACATACATACATACATACACACACATACAAGTAACTCCTAATGACATGTGGAAGCCATACACAAGAGACAAAGTCTCAATTGTTCACTCCCCGACGCCAAATCTATAGAAAAATCAATAACTCATCTAAGAACCATAAACTTTTTGAAAATAAATTAGGAAGTTAGTTAATACATTTAAAGGGAAAATGTTATTTGGGAAGGTAGGTCGTTCTACCCTTGCTGTGAACAATCCCATAAATGTGCACATGTAGATATCGTATTAGGTTGTGGAAGGGCAAGTTCTATACTATATCTTAAATAATCAAGAGAATTTTCTTTTGCAAATTGTAGGATGACTATATAGGTTTATCTATTCGTACGGAAGAAAGATAAAAAACTCATTTAAGTAATAATAGAAAAATTTATTATTTATTATTTCCATACCTTTATTATTAAATTTACAAATTTATTGGTGAATCTACAAATTTTCTAATTCAGTCATTATCGGAATCACCTGGAAGGTAGCTTATGAATGACTGGATAGTTACATCACTATTTGGTGAAAGTTGATCTATTGAGGTGGATGTAGATCTTGTTGACTGACCGTTCAGTACTGTTTAAAAAATGTAAATATTGTTGTACTCTAGGCTGATGTAATGGGATGAATGTAGATGACTGACGAAGCTAAGTATTATTTCAAAATTGCATTGTGGATTGATGCATTTGCAAAGGACCAGATAAACATGGAGGGTGTACTTGAAGCGTAGGGTAGTGGAGCCCGTGATTTCAATGTGGTTGTTGACCATTTCATAGACCTTAGTTGTAATAAAATCCAAATTGTTGCTTCTATTTTGTTAAAATCATTAAAAGACTTCAACAAGGGGACAATAGATATTGCAAAATTCACATCTTCATTCACTTCTCTTGTAGGGGCTGCCTTTTCTTGGAATATTTTTAGCAAAATTTCCTCATAAGTCTCTTTACGAGTTCTAGAGATTAACCGAATTTTTTGTTTCCGTATTTCTGTGTCCTCATCCCTTGTTTCCTCTTTTTCAATATCCACCTCTGAACCATTATCATTATCCGAATCTGTTTCTCTATTTTGTACAGATAGAAAAAGAAATAATTTTTTTTTTTAAATTATATATTCTTCGCTTCGTTGCACCATCTCCCGACTTGGATATTTTTTGAAGTCTAAGTTCTCCGGCGAAACAATTTCCAAGATTCTAAGACTAATTTCTTTTGAAAGTCGAGTCCTGAAATAAAAAAAAACAACATATTTTATAATCGTGAAATTTTTTTCATGTATTTGTCAACAGGAATTAGCTTATGTTTACATGGCTGAAAAACTGAGGCAGGTTGTATTGAAATAGCAAATCAGTTTTGCCATCGAACCAATTTTCCAAACGGCATCGGTGCTTTAGATGGCAAATATAAGCCCTGTTCATAGAAGAATCGTAAACTAGTTAGACGCGATTCGCTTGGTTAAAAGAACTCCGAAACAGTTTTCTGACTGAATTCACAGTACTTATATGATTGGCTCTGACTAGTTTGTGACTCTTCTATGAAGAAGCCTATGTAAGGATTGTACAACCTGTCAATGCAGGTTCAAAATACAAATTTCAATTACAAAAAAAATATCTCACAAGTTCCAATAGATGAGGTAGATGCTGACTATAAATTCATCTTTACAGATGTCGGATCTTTCGGAGCCATAAGTGATTCTGTAGGATTAAAGGAATCTGTAATCGGAAAAATGTTGGAGTAAGGCAGATTACATATACCAACCGGCAAACAATTACGAGGTGATGAAAATAACAAAGTTGTGCCCTTTTACATTGTAGCTGATGAAGCATTTGGTTTATCAAAATATTGATAACATTTCGCCATTTTTTCGTGAAACATTATTTATGTTTCAATTCATATTTCTGCACGAATGGATGGATATGTATATAAATTAAAACAGTTGGATGTTCGTCTCCAAATTATATTTATAAAAATGTAGTTCGACCTTTTAGGGAGACGAACGTTTAACTGATTTAATTTATGTACAGGGTTTTCCCCAGAAGAGGTTAGTTAGAAGATTTCGGGCTTAACGAAACTGTTCAGAGTTAAAACTTTCGGAATTGTTGCAGTTTGGTATTTACTTTTTTTCTAAAATAATTCCAAGCTTTTTGCACTTTCGGTTAACCAGAAGTCGCCATAAACCTTATTTTAAATGGAACAGCCTATATATTATTACATTTTCACAGCGCAATTCAGCTTAACATTCTATGAACTAAGGTTGCCTATACATATCTTCAACTGTTTCTAAGATATTACGATTTTTGTGAAAATTTTGACATTTACATCGTGGTACGTAATTGATTATTTTCACTTACTTTATTTGCCAGATGTTCCGTATTTTAAAACTACCACACGCTAATATTATTTCACCAAAAGGTACTAAAACTTTTCCTTCATCTTATACAGGCTGTCTAAAGATTAATGAAACATCAAAGAATTTTTGTTGTATGTACGACGATTGTTCGACGATTTGTAAGTATTATTAAATAGAACGAGCATTTCAAAGAAAACTATTGAAGATATCTATAAGAAATGTTAGAGCAAATCGGTGTAGTATTTAATTCTGCACCAAATAATGTTGAAACATACCGTATGTTCTATTTGAAAAAAATGACTTTTACAACTTTAAAAATACTTTGATGTATCACTAATATTTGGACACCTTTTTGGTGAAACAATATTAGCATGTGGAAATATACGAGAGGTTCCATTTAAAGTAACAAAGTTCATGGCGATTTCTGTTTAACCGAAAGTGTAACAAACTTGAAAATATTTTAGAAAGAAATTAAATACAAAACTATGACAAATTTTTAAATTTGAAGAGTTTCGGTAAGCTCGACCGAAAACTTAACTAGCCACTTCCGTGGAAATTCCTGTCTATATTCATTATGTTGCTATTTGTATGTTTTCAGATTTTTAAGGGACACTGTATATGTGATATCTAGGAGATTTAGTCCGTCTAACGGATAGGGCGTTTTGTCACTTTATTATTGCTTTGAATGTGGCTGCCATATCTTTGGCTTCTTTGAGTTTAAGCAACAAACTCTTAGTAAAATAGTCGACGAGGTACCTAGAGTCAAAATTAGCGAATAATAACACGCATTGCCGATTTCCAAATTATCTCTAGATGTGACTAACCATACATTAAGGAAGCAATAAATAATATTGTTGTTTAAAGAAATACCTACATTTTCCTCAATTAAACTTGAAATTGCAGTATCAAAATTTAGATTAACCTAGAAAATATATTTGTATACTTGGAGGTTGCAAAAGCCGTTTCTGTATTGTTGTTATTATTATTATCTTGAAGGTGATCTCTGCTACTTTGAGCCTTCGTAACACAAAATAAAAGACGTACAATCTAATAATAAATTTAAACACTTTCCTTTTTTTTACAGTAATTATAAAATAGCGTAAACATATCTTAAATACTTCCGATTATTTCAGCAATTTTATTTCATCGCCAATTATTATATTCCCGTTTTGCATAACAAACATGGCGTGACATTTGTAATGTGTACAATGTCGAATTATTTATACAATTAAAGCATTAAACGATTTGCATATTTTTCCATATCATTATAAGGAATGGATAACTCGTTACTTACTAAATAGTCCATGTAATTTAGTCTATGTAAGTATTAATCACTTTCGCGCAGTTTTTAGGAGGAATAAATTAGTACTGACGTTCCGCGCATTGGTAATAGTGGCGCCTTGAGCTGCCTGGTAATATTATTACATGTCAAGCTATGAGTTCATTTTGTTTTACTATAATGCTATTTCATTCATGTATTAATTACCTTTCCAATTTGCATAACGAAATCAGCCATGCAATTTAAACATAATTAACGAATTATTTTGTAGTTTTATCCTTATGTATAATAGCTGCATATTAAAAAAAAATAGAATTAGATTTCATAAAAACTAAAATCACTGAAGATGTACTGAGAGTTCCACTAAATATGTATTACCAATTATTTCTACTTTTTTTATGGTACAAAAAAACTAAACTTTTTATGCAGGTACCAAATATGATAATTGCACACAAGTGTGCAATACATAAACGGGCACAATCATCACCATTTTCGCTATTTTAAAGCTGAACCTCTATTTTTTATTTCACGTTTGTTTTCTACGTAGAATTTTCTGAAAATTTAGCACAACGACTGATAAATAAATGCTTAACAATTTAATATACAGGTTAATTATAGTGAAACTTATTAAATACAAAGTCATTATTAGTATGCATATTATACAAAATTAAAAATTATAACTAAATATAAAAAGAAATATCAAAATAACTAAAACAATGGAATTAATTTTTTTCGAAGAAAAAAAAAGCAGAATGTTCATTTATGTCTACATAGAATGTTAGCAGTTCAATAGATAATAAACCTTCGGCAAATTATTGTACAAACTATTATTAATGTAACCTTCATTATCAATTCTTTGTTTCACAATTTTAATGTTGCATAATTTCTGGTGGCATTTCTTCTATAGCAGCAGTAAACGCATTTCTGTATTAATCCAATATGTGTATCCGATTGCGAATGCTTTATTTTTTAAATACCTACACAAAAGAAAGTGCAAAGTCTAGCAGATGAAGGGCGCAGGCGATTTTGTGGACCATTTCTTTAAACTGTTAAGTCTATTACCGTAAAACTGCTCTAAATATACTAAAATTGTCTACTTTGCAGTATCACCATTATCATGTTAAAAACAACCTGTGGTTATTTCATCATAATGCAACTATTCGAAATATGTGCCAAATATTTCACGGTAATTGGCTGGGCGGTTGAAGATTGGTAACATGTTCTACAACCACTGTCACCATCAGAGACGTAGCAACACAACACTAATTTTTACAAGATACAGTTTCGTCTTATAATGAGCATGTGGGTTTTCGGCTGAGCATACTTTATACTTCAGCGATCTAAAGCTGAAAATCACAATCATGCTTCATCCGAAAAAAAAAAGAATAAAAAATACAAACATAGCTTATCAACATTTCTTAAATTACTCTGGAACAATTCGCAATATACTTGATACTTTAAGTGAGTGGCAATGCAATTTGCTTTTACAGTCCGTTGGCAATAACCGAACGAAAAGCTTTAAAATACATTACAGTACAATGATCATATGCAGGGTTTTCCCAAATCAATCGTCACACACTCATATCTGGCTACCAAACTACTGGAATCGGTCACTTCCGATAGCATGCTGGGAATGCTATCGGACGTTTTATGTACTCGATACATATATCTCTATCTCTAATCTGAGTACCTACGCAGTCGCTCATTAATGTCAATAAGGAAGCAGATACTCATGTGAAAAAAGTATGCTGCGGAACATTTCCAAGCACCAGAACCAGCCATTGGCATAGCACGGTAGCTAAACAGCAATGTATGTATGTGTGATATCAGGGTGATAGTACACTGCGACCTGAAAGATCTATTGTGTCCCCTCTTCTCGCTGTATTTACAGCTGGCCGTCCAGTCTGATTCCTTTTAAAAAGTGCAGAATGTCCGAAGGCCCCAGATTAGGTAACTCTCCCTCTTCGATTTCACATGCTCCCACGTGCAGCGCCCTTGAGTTGCACAGTGCAGCGCAGTTTGTGAGTAGATGGATGGATGTTTCATCCTGTTCCCCACTAAATCTACATTCGGCTTCCTTCGGTAATCCAAGCCTGCTTAGATGTCCGTTCAGTTTACAATGGCGTGTATGGATCCCTGTCAATATGCGAATATTATTTTTACTCAGGTTGATGCATTCTGCAGATCTCTTCTGGCTATAGGTTCCCAGAAGAGTTTTAGCTTGCCTCATTCCCTGGAGATTCTCCCAGTATTTGGATTTTCTCTGATCTACTTCATTTTTCAGTGTCTCAAATGTTATGCTCCTACTTATCCCGCAAAAAGGTTCTGGCCCTACAAAAGGTGTTCTAGCCCCTCTCTTAGCGAGATTATCTGTTATTTCATTTCCCTCCACTCCCGTGTGTCCCGGAACCCACAATAGGGTTACCTTGTTCTTTTTGCCCAGCTCGTTTAGTTTTTGTAGACACTCCCGAACCATTTTGGAGCTGATTATGTTTGACCTCAGCGCCCTAATGGCTGCTTGACTATCAGATATTATGATTATCTCCTGCTTTTCGTAGCTTCTGTCAATGTTGACCTGGACGCATCTTTCAATAGCGTGTATTTCCGCCTGGAAGATATTTGGGTACATCCCCAAGCTTTCGAAATATTTGGTTCTAGGCCCATATAACCCTATTCCAGTTCCAGCTACCGTTTTAGAGCCATCTGTGTACCATTTAGTGGCGTTTCTATTGAGTTTCGAAATGGTGTCTCTATCCCATTCGCTCTTGCTGCTAAGCTTTGTGGTAAATTCTTTCACAAAGTTGAACTTCCTTGGCATGTCGTCTCGGGGCATGTCCCGGGTTTGGTCACCTGCAGGAGGCTGAGGCTTTTGCCTAGCCATTCCTTCCCTGATCATCCTACCTGTGGTCCTTTTACCTATGCTCTCCACCAAAATGCGAAGAGGAGTAAGATTTAGTACCACTTCAATAGCTGCTGTTGGGCAGGTTCTCATTGCCCCAGTTATGCATACACATGCTAATCTTTGCACTTTAGAGAGATTAGCCCTCGCAATGGCCAGATTAGTTCTCTTACTCCAAGCCACTGCCCTATAAGTGATCATTGGTCTCACAATTGCTGTATGCATCCAGATCAGTATTTTTGAGTTGCAACCCCAGTTGTTGCCTGCAAAGTTTTGACAAACCATTAGAGCCTTCTTTGCCTTGTTAGTTACTTCAAGCTCATGCTTATTCCACAGAAGTTTATTATCTAGGATGAGTCCTAGATATTTCACCTCCTTCTTCCAGTCTATGTCTTGCCCATCTATATTTATGGTCTTGGGGCTGAGTTCTCTTTTCCTTATGAATGCTATTAAGGTAGTCCTAGCGGCGTTGATGTTAAAGCCCACTGATTGGCACCACCTTTTCGTAGTATTGAGTCCTCTTTGAAATATGTCACAGAGGGTATTCTCAAACTATCCTCTTGCAAATCTGACTATATCATCAGCATACCCTTGACATGTTATTCCTAGATTAGTCAGCCTCCATAGAAGTTCATCTACTGTCAAGCTCCACATGAGTGGGGAGGTAACTTCCTCTTGTGAACATCCTCTTGTCGTGCTGATCGAGATGGTTTTACCTCCCACCTCCATTTCCACTGACCTAGTAGAGAGTAGCTGCGACAGCCATCTGGACGTCGCGCCGTCTACTCCTCTTTCAATTAATACTTTCTTGACGGCCTCGTGCGGAGTGTTGTCAAGAACGCCCTCTATATCTAGAAAGGCACACACTACAGTTTCTTTGTTCGTCAGTGCATCCTGGATTTTATCTGTCAGCTCCACTAATGCAGTCTCAGTGGATTTGCTCATTTGATAGGCGTGCTGACAGGGGTGCAAAGGCACCCGCTCCAGGATATCTGTCCTGATATAGTTATCTACCGCCTTTTCCACTGTTTTCAGAACGAATGATGCTAGGCTGATAGATCTTTGAGATTTCGTGTGTAGTATCCTTCTTCCCTACTTTTGGTATAAAAGTGACTTTGGCCCTTCTCCAGACTTCTGGTCTGTATCCTAGTTCTAAGCTATTCCGGCTCATCAGAATTACGTGTGGTAGGATTACGTCCTGCCCTTTTTGAAGTAGCGCTGGAAACATCTCATCTACTCCTGGTGTCTTGAAAGGCTGAAAGGTGTTTATGGCTCATTTCAGCCGTTCGCTACTACATATGTGCTTGGCCATTATTGTAGCTTCCTTGGTTGGTATTCTGTGTTCCTCGTGTAGGTGTGTGTTTCTAGAAGGAGGAGCGCTCTTTCCTCTTCACTGTCAGTGAAGCTTCCATCAGTTTTCCTTAGTGCCACTCCTGTATCGACACTGCCCTTTGCCAATACCTTGTGTAGTGTTGCGACAGCAGGTGTTGAGTCGATATCCTCACAAAACTTCCTGTAACTATCTCGTTTTTCTTTTCTAATAGCTTTATTGTAGGAGGTAAGCTTCTCGGCGTAACTCTGCCAATCTCCGGTGCACTTGGCCCTATTAAAGAGGTTCCGTGTATCGGATCGCAATGTTGACAGATGACAATTCCACCAAGGTGCGTCCCTACAGCGAGCTAAACAGCAAATCAATGTATGGGCAAATCAGAAAGTGTTCCAACATTGGAATAACTGGCCAGTGCAAAAAAACATCTCGGCTAATATGTCAGAACCAAGGAACTACTTGAACTTGGCCGTAAAAAAGGATTAGTTTCTGTCTTTACAGCTCACTTTTGCTACTGCCCCACCAGAAAAAGAATCAGGTATGCAATCTTTGGGAAGATTGACGCGCTGACTTTGTTGAATGGACATTTAAGATAACATCCGCTCTAGAATAGGCCCTAGTGGCCGCAGTGAATGGAACGATTAATCGAACTATACGGATGCTGTCTTCTTTTCAATGCCAATACCAATACCAGCGTTTTCAACCGAAGTGACTAGTTGGAAGTTTTCGGGCTTAACGAAACGCTTCAGCTTTAAAACTTTGGGGTTTCCACATGGTACATACTTTCTTTTTCTAAAATATTTCCAAGTTTCTTACATTTCAGGTTAACCGCATTCGCCATGAACTTTGTTATTTTAAATGGAACACTGTGTATATTATTACATTGCCGAATTTAAAATTATATAACGAAAAATGTAATAATTTACAGGATGTTCAAATTGAATATGTTCATGACGATTTCCGGTTAACGCGAGGTGTAAAATTGTCGAACTGTTCAATGTAGTATATTGGGGTTTTGAGCAAAACAGTTTTTATATGTGATAAGAGTCTGAAATACGCAATTGCGGTATGACTTAACGCTACAAAAATAAGAAAAATAATTGGATTGTACATAGTTACTGGGCCACCCATTAGGCATATATTATAAGATATACCTACATATGTATAAATACATGCTTACGTGTTATAATTTTCAATTATCCAGTTGCCTTTATGTTTCCTACATGCTTCATTATTCATTCCTGTATATTATTTGCCAAACAAAAAGAAAAAATAATTTCCATAGATTGAATGAGGCCGCATTGCCCTGTAATTAACACAGCTAAAGTCTTGTCGATCTTCGAACTCAGTTTTTATAACGACATAATTAAACAGCTTCTGAGCTTTTTGAGGCTTTCAGCACGAATCCAATAGAATACCGGACCCTTCGAAATGACAATGCGCATTCCTTGACACTTGGGGGAAAGGGTTGGAATCACATTAATTAGACGTCGGAGGACTTTATTAAAGTTATGCCCTCTCACTTTTATTGTTACGGCCCATTATGCATTGTATTGTGGCATATGTTCTCCTTAAACGCAATTTTTTCTTTCCTTGTCTTAATTTCCTGCTGGCAAATAATTGTAGTTTTTGTTTGAATTATGTACAATACACAATGATATTTTTTCTAAACTGATAAAACACTGTAGATAATTTCGTTCGTTGAAAGCCATTTTGTTTGAAACAATATATCTTGCATTATACCACTAAAAGTACTCTGGAAAATTGAATTGTTTGCATTTGCACCTTGGATTTATATTAAAGCATGTTTCTACTAGGCATTTGGTAATTGATTTGGTTCAATGCTCACTTGTAACTTATCAACAATAAATTAAGGCTTAGCAATATTTTGTTCATGGTTAAACGTTACTTCATAATGTCTTACATAAATGTTTAAATACAGTTAATTCAAAGAAAATATCACAGAACCCTCTATCTCTTTTCATTAACTATTTTCTAATACAAACAATGTTGATGATAATGTTTTTTCCATTTTTAACTTATTGGAATATATCTAGATTTATACGAACGATTGTAGACATGTTGTTCTCGGGAATGTCTTGTTTTGAGCTTTTAATTTTACTTAATAAGCATGCAAACCGAGACGTAAGTTTAAAAAAAAGTAATTTTTGTAACTTTTAAGCAAATCCAGACCTAAGTAACAATGTAACAGTTTGTCCTGCTGAAATACGTATTTTAATTATTAATAAACGAGGGAGTGTTAAATTATTTTTGGAAATCGGAAGGGATCTGTAACCGGCGGCAGCGTGTTCAGCTATAAGCTAACAGTGAGCATGGCAAATTGTCGTGGCTCTCCAGCGAGATTACAGTTTCCTTTGTTGTTAAATCATTGAAATACTAGATAGTGTTTGCGTCGTATATGGAATCGGATATGTGCAAGAACTATATATTATTTAAAACATTTTTGTCTCTAGCGACGTCTGTGTTTCTGTTGCGGAATCCGAAAACTGACAGCTATTGTACAGTTTAAAAATTAAAGCAACATTTGTAGGAATAACATTGCATAAGAAGGATGAAAAATTAATTATAAACGATTGCAGTGCCCCATCGATCTTTCATACAAACTCTTTAAGCCCCTTCTTCAACTGGTAAAATTTTGGAGTTTGAAAAATAGGAATGATCTGCAAGGGTTCTAAACTACGCAATTGTGGCACAATATATTGAACTCTCTGTTACTTAAGCTTTCCAAGATCTTTATCTAGTATGAAGATGTTATTTTTAACTACTTGTCTATGATTGAACATTTGAACTTAAAAAATTGCTGGATTTATTTTTATAAAAGAAGTTTCTTTCGGAGATCACATGATCTATCCATAAAAATTTACATTACCAGAAATTATACAGGCTGTACCATTGGAATCGCCGTGGTCTCTAGTGGCGAAACGGTAACAATTTTCGAAAATTTATACACTGGCATACGTATAGGCAGATTAGATCTGCAATTGAAAAATAACATGCAATATACAGGGTGTTCCAACACCTAGTAATGTATCAAAGTTGTCTTTCTTAATAGAACACTCTATATTTGATGGCATTTTTGAATTATACACTTAAAATTAGATCAATTTTATTTAAGATTTCCTATGCCTAATTTTGATAGTAAAGCAATATATATGTATCTATCTATTGTTGAAGTTATTTACATTGAAGTACGGTAGGTGTCATATATAGCGCGACAACTCAGTTGGTGATGAGTTGTGAGTTAACTAATTGTGTACTTTCATTATCGTTAAAATTATGTATGCTTTTTTTTTAATTATATGTTTCATTTATTTTTCTGAAAGATTTTTGACATATTGTAAAGAAACATATTTAATATCTGTTTTTTTCTTGTGTTTATATTATTATAGTATATAATATAAGCATGTTTGTTTTTGAAAATTTTGTCAATAAAATTTTTTATGTAATTATTTAGAACTAAAATTTGTTTTATTTGTTCAATTATTGCTTATCTAAATACCGGACTTTACAAAAATCTTGCCAGCACGGTATGTAGGTACATACATAGTTCTAATTTCCATTAGTAGTTACATGTATTTATCGTTCAAGAACCTTGATTGTTCTGAGTAAAACGTTGTATTATTCTTGTAAAAAATAGTGTCGAGATTTTTTGTAAGAACCATCATTCAAGTTAAACTAACGAAACCATTCAAATTTACTTAACAAAAATATTTTTATCGCAGTAGTTCTTTTTATGGCAAAACGTGTTCCATTGCCACAACATTTTTTTTCTCTTTTTTTTGAGTATAGCAATTAGCTGGTGTCAAGGAAACTCGTAGGCGTATATTAAATTTATTGTAAAATAAAAGTGTGCTATAATAACACGAAGCCGTACCGTTAAAAAAACTAAATAAAAATGTCGATTGATTTACGCCATCCCAACAACGATATCTTATAATACCGCAAACCTGATTGTAAAATAAAACGAAAGTGCGCGCAACCATAAAATATTGATTTATTTTATTTATTAATCTCTATTAAATATCGGCGTTAGATAATGACTACGATAAGAACCACTGCTTTGAAGATGTATGATGCAGGAAGGCCTTCAGAGCCAAGGTCCTCACGTTTTGCCTCAAGCAACTGGCACGACGAGTACACGAGCTGTTCAATTCACTTTAGTTGTCGAACGAAATGTTATAGTTAGCAAACAGCAAAATTACACCACTCTTTTTCTTGTTTTTTGTTACTGAACTATAATCGATGGTGTTCATCTGCGTGGAGACATGTGCGAGTTGTTAACCTACAAAGTTAATGATTTCCTTTTATTATGAAGCACTTTATAACTATCCGATCTACTACAATGCAATTTTGCCATTTCTTTTTATGAAATACTAATTTATTAAGTAAGTAAGACAACAGTTAGAAGAATATTTTAAATAAAACTACCCCCATTTGAAATCCATGCCTGAGGAATGCAGACACAAAAATCGCAAGATACTTTTTCCGTCATGTTAATGCAGAAATCAGAAGTTATACGTTTGGTATAGCCTGTGTAAATTTTATTAGATTTTTAGGCAATAGTGACATGAGCATAAAATACATTAAGAAAACCCACGCGTGTTTTCTATAGTCTCCAACATTGCAAAAATCCACAGGTACATATACAGAGATTCTACCTTCAGGGCGATTGTAATATACCTTACTCTTTAAGAGCGGTGGAAGTTTTTCGTTTATTATAAAATTACAATTGTCAACAACAACATGCTTACGTTGTTGCAAGATCCAATATGTTGTCTCTTTATCTGAAGGCTGCGAAATGCTAACAAAACATAAATTCAACTTTATATGAACATAAAACTATGTAGTTTATAGCGTCACGGAGGTAGTACGTAACTGGTTATGTAACAGATAAAATTCCACATAATAGAATATGGCCAAGTTAAGTGCCTCTAGTACGAAATATCTACGAGCTAAAGTCCGATGAAATGTGACACCGGTATGTTTCTTAAGTTGTGCAATATATGTGTAAATATGGGAACGTTGTTTAGTAGAGATGAGGTGGGATCAAAAGATGGCACTCCTGTAACTAAAAAAAATCTATTATTAGAATCTGAAACTGAGGAGTGGAGTATGTCGATATTAGTACCGCTTTGTCTCACTACTTTAATAGAAAAAACAAGAATGAATTTTTGCTGGCCAAAGAATACATAAATGTCGTCAAGGCAAAAAGGATTAAACGATTTTTAGTAAAGTATTGTGACAGCTAAAGAACTGAAAAAATTTAAAAAGCAAATTATTTAATCCACAATTTTTACTCTTACTAGTTCCAAATTACAAATATATATGTATTTATATATACAAAAATCGATAATTTTTGTATTAATGCAGACGGTAATGTAAATTCACAGTTCTCGTATCGTAATCTTGACAGCTGCTACAAACTGTATGTAGTAATACATAAATGACATTTTTTTTAAATTTCGGTGATACATATTTTTACATGCAAATTTTATTTTTACATATGGAACACCCCCTTAGTTTTAACTGTAAGTAGGTATAGATAAATTTATGTTCTGACTTCATAAGGCTTGTTCACATTTTATATAATTAAACATTTCGACAATAAAGAACTGTTACCCTAGTTACTGTTTAAATTTTTTATTATTTAAAGATAGAATCAAGGGAGGAACTGCTGTTAAACCTATATAGGGTTCTCGAAAACTTTAACTATTAAAGAGCATTAGGAAAAATGAAATGCGTACTCTGTTGGAATCAGGCCAAAACTGGTAAAGAACAGTCCACGTTACTACTACAGTATCCACTCTGATGGCAATTAGTAGAAATACCAAAATAAATCATTTAATGCTCCTTGCTTTCTTTCTGCATGCACCGCTTTGTAAATTTATATTGTTACGATCAGGCGTGCGTGGCGTGCGGACTAGCCACGTAGTCGCTGATTTCTGATGTTAAGATTAATGTAAAAAAGAACAGCACGTGGTTGCTGTATTCTGATATTAGAATTAAGGCAAAAGAAGGAATAGCACGTGGTAGCCGAATTCCTGAGATTAATTTAAAAGTGACGCAATTAATCCGTTTCTATAAGTGAATAGTAAATGATTGCTAGTGAGAGCAAAGTTACTGGCAATTACAAGTTAAAAGAATAAATAGCAACGGTAATGATATAAAATAAAATAAAGAAAAGCGATTGAGAGAACAGAGATTACTTAGCTGTAGCTTTAAACAATGGGGCTTCGAAGCTGAAGGGACAGCACCTGGGTTCTGCGTTTTCGAGTCAAAACGAGTCCGTCACAACGGCAAATTAACTGAACTGGAACAGAGAGCGCGCCTAGCGTGCAGAGCCCTTATAAAGGGTCGGTGAGTAGGTACAAAAAAAAAGGATGAACCAATAGCAACGTCCAGAGATGCACAAAGGATCATAAAAGACGAAGCGTCTAAGAGGTTGGCGCGTAAATGAATGAATTTAAAATAAGCGAGTTTAAATTTGAAATGAATTATTGAAATCAATGTCATTTTCGATTCAATGCAAAGTGTAACAATATGTTATAATCAGAGCTCGGTAGACCGTCCGGGAACGTCTCCGTACTAGCATAGTCGCCCATTCATTCTTATATGCAGGGATTGCGAGTGCATAGTTCAGTATCGCACTGATAGTTGGTCTGATATCCGAGATACATTTCTGTGCATTTGCAGCTTTGTTGTTGTATATATTGTTGTTTGTCTTTTCCTAGGTTTAAATTTTTTCAGGTGCAAATCTGTCTTTCGTTTTTTTCCCATTTATTTATCATTTTTATTAATATTCGTATATTTACATCTTTAGTTTTTTTATATACATTTAGTATTTATTTTATCTCTTTTATCTTTATATTGAAAGAAGCCAATTCTTCTTTAGTGGCATTAATTTAGTGTAGTTTTGTAATGGGCAAGAAGTTATCATGGCGAGTACATCTAAAGCTCAGAGACCTATAGAACGCTCAATTGCTTATCATGCCGATTATCCAATCGCAAGTTCATTGTAGTATTTGTTCAACCACTATACAATATAGAGATCATTTTAGTGTCACCTAACATTTTAAAACTAAAATGCGTTTAAATAATATGAATCCGGATTCGCAAAATGATATTTTTTATCAAGATTTATGCAAAGCTATTCTATCGGCAAATATCCCATTATCAAAAGTTAATGATCCCGTTTTAAATCACTTTCTCAATAAATATACCAAACGGCATATTCCCAATGGATCTACATTACGTCGATGTCGATCAAAATGTTGCAACGATATTATAGCTAAAAGCAAGCAAAATGTTGCCAATCACTATTTATGGGTCACTGTGGATGAAACAGCGGGTATTTTAAATCGATGCGTCCTGAATGTAGTTATTGGGGTATTGCATCCCACTATTGAGCAAAGGCCCTATTTAATATCCACAAAAGTAACGGAAGAGGTAAATGCTGCATTAATCAGCAATATTGTAACAGAAAGCTTATAAAAATTGGTTGGCCTGGAAGCTGGTGAACGAGTCCTGCTACTGCTCACTGATTCTGCCGCATGCTAAAAGCTGGAAATATCCTAATTTATTATATGTAACATGTGTTGTACATGCGTTACACCGCATGTTGCCTAAAAATGTCGATAATTTAATAGCGACTTGTAAAAAATTGTTCGGAAAGCTCCACTACGAATAAGTTTGTGTAGAAATAAACTTCTAGGTATTCCTTTGCCACCTTCCCCTGTTATCACTCGGTGGAGAACGTGGGTGGAAGCTATTAAATTTTGTAGTAACAACTTCAATGATCTGAAAGATTTTATTGATAAGTTGCCCAACAACGCTAGCAGCGTTGAATGTAAATTAACTTATTTACAAACCATAGCTTACTAAACGAATTGCAATTTATAAATAACCATTTTGCAAGCATGGTAACCATGATAAAATATTTTGGGAACAGAAAAATATAATTAATGGAAGCTCCCAATCACTTAAGGGGTCTTCCTAGTGTGACGGCCTAAAAATAAGACGATTTTTGGGATTTTTTTTTGGAAAAAAGTACTCTGCATGTCAATTTGAAACTTTGCAAATTTGTTTAGCTATATTTTAGAAATATCCAGTTTTTTTTTTTAGGTAAAAATGTCGATTTTATTAGCGTCTAAAAAAAAATGTCCTTGAATGGCTGCCATAAAATCAGCTGTCCAGGTTGTCTGAAATAAAAAATTAAAGAAGATTCTTAATCTATGTAAATGCGGCTATAGCCCGAACTAGAATAAATGAAAAAAATTGAAAAATAACAAAATGACGGCTTTTCAAAAAAAGTTTCGATTTCCCCTCAAAAAAAATTACTTAATTTTTAAGTCGTACATTGCGAATTTTGTGTCTATCGACTTGTTTCTAGTTCGGGCGGGAATGACACGTCTACTGAATATATCTGCAAAATTTCAAGTAAATTGTTCGATTGGTTCTTGAGATATCGTGGCAGCCATTTAAAAAAATGTCATTTTGAGAAAAACGCGTTTAAAGCTACATGATTTCTACCTACGCGCCGCTCCGCCTCAAAGCCTATAACTTTTCCAATTTTTCGAATCTGGCTAAATCCCTTTGGGATTTTGTTTTCAACATGTTAAGCTATAATAAAATGCAAAAAAAAATTTTCGATTTTTTGAACACACTAGGAAGACCCCTAAAAAAATCAGTAAATCAATTAAAACTTATTCCTGGAGAATTTGGACACAAAAATTAAAAAATTACGGCAGTGCTTAACAGAAACCCAGATTTACATATACTCCATGAACGTGTATTAATCAAAATCCAAATAGCCAATTCACCAAATATTTGGTACCATATTTGAAATTTGTTCGGCTAACTAGTTGTGAAGTTGAAAAAACTTTTTCTGCGTTTACAGATATACTGACATTTTACATAAAAAAAAGGGTAGCGAAAGTAATATTTAATAACAAAAAAAAATTCTAATGGCTCTGACAGAAAGCATTAAATTTATATAGGTTTACATCAATTAGAAAAATTCAAAGATCAGTAAATCTGAAAATTTCAAAAAAGGAAAACAGATTTGTACCAGAACGCTAAAAATTGGTGTATTGACGAAAATAGCAATAAGTAACTTTTCTCTTGAAGCAGTTTTTACGAAAGTAAAGAAAAAAAATGCGATATTTCACAATATCTTGAAAAAATGTCCAGATTTACGGTTAAAGAAAGTTAAATTGATAGCTATGCTATAGTAAACGACTGTACATTTTAGATTTTATAACTACAGAAGGAATCGTTTTTTTTTTAATGGCTACAACAAAGTAACAGAGATAGCAGTAGGATTTTCTAACGTAGTAAATGAAAGTGAATGTGTAAACAGAGAAATATTCTTCGATGTATAGGTAATGAACACAGATCGTTGATCTGGTATTTGGAGAATGTATATAAATTGTTTTTAGTATTTCTCTAAGACAGTCTAAGCAATTGTTTGTTTGCCACCCACTTCCGCAAAGCTAAATGTCTTTCCTAGTCACGATCGTGATTCAATTAAGACTATGGACTAACGGGAGCTTTGAACCAGCCAGCCCTGGTAGATTCAAGACCAGAAACACGTCCCGAGAAGCTCTGCTGTCACTAACATATTTACTGCATCAATATTTTAATGCAATCATGACGTTGGCATCTTATGTAATAATTTTATTTGTTCTCACTGAAATTATCAATGTGCAAAGGTTATTAATAATTAAAGAAAACAATTCTGGCTAATTTGTCTGTATATAGCGTATATATGATTTTTCAACTGACAATGAGTTAATTAATTAGAAGTAGCGCGCGATAAATATCAGTGAAACGTACAAATTCACGCTCCAGCTAATAAATATTAAACGTAATAAGATAATGTTGGTGCGAATATAATTCCGCAATTAATTAAGGCTAATGAGCATTGCCTTACAATTTTTCCATCGATTTATCCGTGCGCTTGAGTGTAAAAATAACCTCTACCACATTCCCATGTTAAGTAGAATGCATACGTTTCTTACGTAATATTTGAATAAATAAGATAAATATTTGTTTCAATCAGTATGCTAATGCCGCAAGTCAAATACAACCGTTGACGCTTTTAGAGGTTTGGATGTTTGGTTGAATGTTGACATTGAAATACATACAAGGATTAGCAAGTAGTTAAAGTATTGGAGACGTTTATACTTCGGTACACCTACGGAAAATACCAGCCTGCTAGTTTGAGTAAGAGCGAAGATAGGGGCTACATTCCCTTGCAACGACCCTTAAAACCAAAGCTGCACGAGTTATTTCTCAACGAGTTGAATGATTGCAGTGAGTAGTTTTAAAGTATCATACTATAGATACCTATTCTTTGTAAATAAAAACTATCTATAATTACTGAGCGCATTATTCAATTATTTGAAAATAAATTACTAGCATTATTTGAAAGAATTAGTTTAAACGTATATCTCTAGCTTACAATAAGATATCGCTTAACGAACTACGTGGAAATTTAATGCGACATTTGTACATTATACTGCATCTAGAATAAATACAATGAAAACATAAAGACAATTATATTTAATAATTCTGCCTCTGACTTGTAATATATCTATAAGAAGGGAGAACACTAAATAATTTATATTGACGCATAAAAAGAATGCTATTGCAATGTATTTTCAGAAGTGTAAATTTTCATAAACATCTTTATAGATAAATATATTATACTTCTTGGTTTTTTAGGTCTTTATAATTAAACAGATCTGATACATTCCCCAGTAAGACGTTTCGGTTCATCTCAAAACCTTATTCATTTACAAAGATAATTGATAATATAAAAATTAAATTGATATGTAGAACTTTAAAAAATGAAGGGAAACGTTTTACTGGGGAATATATCTGTTTTATTATTAGACCTAAAGAACCAAGAAGATAGTATATATCTATTTATACATATAAGGTCAAGAGAATTTTGAACAATCTTCATAGATATAACCAAGTTTTGTTTTGAATGAGTATGTAGTGGAAAGAAGTCTTCAGTAACAAATTTAAATGAAATAAAAGAAAAATAATAAATCTATTCTAAAGTTAAGTTTAAATAATATTTGAAAACTATCCGATGTTTGGTTAATTTATTTGACCGATTTACTATCATTTTAGGTATTTAAGCCCTTCTGGACATTATTATCAATAATACTCAGTGAATACTTCGGTGTTCTCGAGTGCTATGCATCGACTCTGCAGTCGTTTCCGGTGATTCGCTGGTTATAAAGCCAAGATCCATCGAGTCCACAGCCTCCATTACCAGGACAAAATCATTCGCATATGCGGCAGTGGTGACTCTCACCATGTATGTCAGTGACAGGACGCTGTCGCGTCGTACAAAATGTTCCATAGGGTTGGCCCAAGAACAGAATCCTGCAGAACACCGGCACATCCACCCATCCTGCTTTTCGGATTTGTCTGGATATTTCTGTGTTCGAAATAGTCTTCAATGATGTTCGTCAGGTACTGCTTTAGCATGAATACATTATCAGTCAATAATCAATCTATAATTAAAGTTAGAGCCAGACTTTTATAATTTGGAATTACAATTTCAGCTGTAGATGGTCGTAATTTTAAAAATATTAGGGAAGGAATAGCATCTCTAGCAGATACGGAGTCTGAGGCATTATAACAGTGTTATTTTTTGCCAAAAAATGAATATGTGAACAGGTACCTCATCGTGCTACAATTGCCACGAACTGCTTCCTTATAAAGCCCAGTAACTACGGATCGTTTCACAAAGTTCGTAAAACACCCAGATAGAACTCTTTATTAACAGTACAACCATGAAGCTAGGTTTCGTGATACACTACGGTATTGTATTTGAAAAACGTGGAACTTTCAAATTTGTACGGACGTAGCTTTTCAAGAATATCCCATTTCGATGATTGGGTATTCGTTCCAACATTCTTGTGATGTGCATCATATCATGATAACCCTTTTGCATACAACAAAATAAGTGTTTCGGTATGGCCACCAGTCTTAATAGAGATTGTGACAATTAAACTTTTACAGCAGGGAAAAGTTTAATGTTTTTTAATCGTAAATCCTATGCGACAAGGAAAATAAGCATGCACATATCAAATTTTAGAAAAAAAGTATTACTGCGATCAAACTACAATAGTTTATACACTTTTTAAAGAAACAAGGTCGAAGTTAAAGCAAGTTAACGCGTACTTACGTATGTGTCCTCATTTCTTCTCAAACCAACGTGTCCTTTTTTTATATCTCCCGTCTTTGTTTGTTGGCCACTGTCCGGTTGAATTGACAAATATTTGACTTGTTCTTCACGCAGCACTGACACGAAAAAAAGGTGTGCGTATGCGACCGTAATGCGATATTTACCACAAATTCTCTGCTCAAGTGTGTACTTATTAGAACCTTGATCGCTAGCACAAAACAAACGGAATTCCGATGTGGAGCGCAGATATTGTCTGCTATTATATATTGTGGTTAACTGAAGTGCAATTAATAACGTTAATCTCGCTCTGTGCGTAATACAATGCAATTTCAAGTATATACAGTCGTGACCAGAGAAATACGACAGTCAAAATTAATCAAATGGAAGAATCAATATGTAGGTATACTAACTTTTTTTTACAATAAACTTGTGAACTATATAAAACTCGAACTTTTACTTACAGTTAGTAAAAAGGAAGGCTTTGGTTAACGTGGAAAGCAAAAATGTCAAAAACATGAATGTAGAAGAACTGTATTCTTTGTAAAGCCAAATTTTCGTCTCCCGTTTATGAATTAATGCTATACATGTACTATAGAGGTAATTCTTTATTATTGGTTGTGAGTCTATAGATAATAGTTGTTGAATGTGCATCTATTTGTTTCGAACGACTCACAGCTAATACAATTACGCACATTATTCCATAATTTCCGCTGTGTCTTATGAAAAGCGCTAATGAGAACGGTTTCCCTGTATATAGAATGTTGATGTATCAAACAATACCATGCACAATCTGAGCAGCGAAACAAGTATCAGAACTAAAGTTCAGGTATAAAGTCGTATAGTGTGCGATTTATTAATTGAGTCAAACAAGTAAGTGCATTTTACAAGATTGCTCGCTAACGTCTTTCAAGTTTAATTAGCGGTGCGCGTGGGTTTAACCGTGAAATTCACTTAAAGAACCGTTGCTTCAATACTCGTCTTTTTTCCTTTTTCACTCTTCCTTGTTCAGGCTGGTTTTTTCCGCTTTATTGTTGTACGCGAAGCAATATTGTTTTCGTATTCGTGAAAATGGATTCATATAGAGACGTATAAAGATGACAAACTCTCTACTTATTGTTAGTAGAAAACGGATTATGTTTATGCCGCAAACGTGAACACTACAAAGTTGCGGTGACAGCTCATGATTTGATCGGAGGTCGTCAAGAATAAGGTCAGGTAGGTAACCCGTTTTCCTCGACGGCCTATTGTTTACGTTGTCGACGGTGAGCTTGTGCAACCGAATGACATTCTTAGAAACCACGTACATATATGTTCGAACGGAACTGATATAAAATATCAAATGAAAATAAATGAAATGGTAGTAAAAAAGTTGACAAAATGAAGTGAATAAAAATACAATTTGTGTTTATTAGTAAATTATTTATGAATAGAAATGCATTATTCTTGGGTGCATTAACAAAATAAAATCCAATGACTTTAAGGAAGGCAACAAATAGATTAGTCTTGCATAACTAACGTTAGAATTAAATTCATATATGCAAAGTATCTCCTATTCTTTCATTCAAACTCTGGGTAAAGCAGACTTATAGTTTAATGACCAAAAGCAATAAAAATAGGTCAACTGTGTTTCGTTTCACCCAGTATCTTTTTCTCGCGATTGTAGTTCGGTTGATACGACAAACATATTTGTAAGAAAGTTCTCATTTACAACCAGCGGACAGACTGACGTCATTAGCTGATCATACATGAATTGATGAAATTATTTGTCATTATGTGGACAAAATGTCGTAATAACGTCACAACCCATTGACGTCATTATATTAAACCCATATATTTTATATTCCTGCGGTACTCTATGTGGTATTATAGTGAATTTTATAATAGCTACAGGTGCGTAGGATATTTCTTCTATATTTAGAAATTAGTATTCGGCAAAATAGAATCAATTAGTAAAGTGGAGTCCGAATGCGTCAACATATAATAAAAATAAATGAGAAAAGAACTATTTTCCTATTAAATGCTTACAACTTAAATTGGCAACGGATAGCGATACATTTTCCACAAGCAAATTTATTGGGTTTTCAAAAAGATAAAAAATTAAAAATATACCGGGTGCGCCATTAGTTTGTCGGCGGAATTTAGCAAGAAAACCACTAAAGATGGGAAAGTGAGAGTTTCTGTACCTATGTATAGTAATGCACATTTTGTAAAATTATTTTCAAATATACAGGGTGTTACAAATTTTCAGAGCTACTTTTAACTTTTTTATTTTAAACAGATTGCTATAGTTTTTTAGTTATTATTTTAGGGATTTAAAGAAAATTAGTTTAGGCTATATTGGAAACTTTGTAATAATTTTGACAATTGCGACTTCTGAGACTTTAAGTTTTATCTTAGAAACGGTTGTAGCGTCGCGCGTTATTCTTATGTTATCAATTTGGGGGCTAACACTTTATGAAATGTTTCAAGGTGGCGTAATATTTATCGAAATTTAAACGTTTTCTTTTTGATTTTTTTTAATGGAACCTATACTTTTCGATATTATCAGTAAAATCCTCGTAAAATTATCTTTGAAATGGTACCAATAACGTAACGCTTATCTTCAGTATTTTCGAAGATATTACAATTTTATGTAAAATATGCTTACAATATTGAAAATGTGGGCCTCTCAATGTGGTTAGATGGCCATGATTTTCAAACAAAAGCTAAAAATCTAACGAAACGTCAAATTTCTGCTTAAATTTCCACACAATGTTGTTGCTATGATACCAAAGATAATAATAGTTTATCTTTGGTATCATAGCGTTTTACAATTTTTATGGTTTCATTGCCGCAAGTTGTTTTTTGCAATTTGAATTATTTATTTGTAGATTATTAGTTATTACGTATTACTTTAATCTGGTTGTTAATTATATCGCTTCGTTCCTGTTACTTTTTACCTAATCTCATTTATTAAAAATAAATATCACTAAGCAGAAACTCATAGACGTGGTATTTGCTGTTGGTGCATGCAACAGAAATCCACTATCAGCATCAAGAATGTATGCAGTGGATTATCGTACCTGTGGAGCGTCGAATAGTAAGAACTTTAAGAATCTGTTTGTAAGGGTCCTTTGGTCAAATTTGCGAATTACGATAAACATGAAAAGACAAAAACTATGGTTAGAGAAAATAATGAAGTGACAATCCGTTGTGGAAAATGCGCACGTGTCTGCAAGAACAATTTCGAAACAACATGGAATTGCACTACCACGAGGAGAATTTTAAAGAAACATAGGTTTCATCCTTCGGCATGGCTTACTATACACGGATCTGTAAAAGAGACGTGTGTATTGTGAATGGTTGCTTTTACGACTACGTCAAAATGAAAATATTCCAGATTAGACTTCGATGACATCTTGGAAACTGAAAGAGTATCATGTTACAGGAATAACGTACTTTTTGTAGCAGCCCATTCGCCCCATTTCGGGGTAGAGCCTCATCCAAAGGTTTACACGATTTTTGTAAATATCTGTTATAATTTATAACAGATATTTTTTTTGTTAAAATGTGATTTCAGGTATATTACATAGCGAACGATGACGCAAATAGTTTTTGAAAAAAAAGTCACAACTGGAGAATCCTGCAAATATATTTTTTTATTTTTTAATATTACGATAATTTAAAGTATTTCAAAACCTGGCTAATAAACGTTTTCTTCCCAAATATTGGACGCAACAACATGTTCTTGATTGATTGATTCTTGAGGTTGGCACTTCAGAAATTGGTGTCAAGAGATAACACGGCGAACATTTTAAACATACCCAAAAACGAACAGCAATGATACAAGCTCTGGATATGTTTGGCTTAAGGGTCTGCAAACATTGTATAACAACTTTTCCTAATACAATGATTCTTATGAACTACGACATAGAGTTGCATCAGAAGAGCAATATTATTAAACTGCAATCTTTAACGCGCAATCAGTTTTCGTCACCAAGATCTCTCGACGTATTCAAATACTCGTGGTATAAGAAGGGATACGTAGATGATAGATCGAGATGTTTTAAAAATCCTGTAGAGTTTTGTTTTGCAGATGTGAAGTATACGCCCTTGTTTGTAATAAACCTGCGATGTTCAGGGTGTAAGCCATATTTACGTTTTCAACACTTTAATACTGACTACCGTTGTATATATAATTAGATAGCACAATATTTATATCTACAATTGTACTATTTACAATATACCGGACGTATTACCACTCATTGTCAGTAAGATACAATAAATTAGTAAAATACAACTGATGTATCACTCGTGTCACTGTCAAATTAATGTTCATGGCCACGTACAGCTACGGTATGAAATCTTAGGACGCGCATCAAGGCAAACCTTCTCGTAGCTATTGCTATCTCTTCCTCCCGTCTTACCCCGCAAATTTTGCCGCAGGCGCTATACTACTACCTACTCGTTCTCATAATCACAAGTTTATTATATGTTGAACTTGAATCGTTTATAGAAAACGGGAAACAGTAGCGATAGAATTTATGAGGGCATAATGCAGTACTGATTGTGCGTTAGGAAGCTTACCCGTTCCAAAGTTAGCATTGAATTACAATATTTATAATCATAACATAATGCAATTAATGTAACAACGTTCGGTAGCTTAAAGAGATAAATTTTGTATGTATAAATAAAATTTAAAAATATGTAATTAATTCTGTAGCTATTATTAAAATCACCGTTTGAAAACAATTTTAGTATTTTTTAAAAACGATATATCTATTTAAAAGTATTAACCGTGTCCTTAATTTCTTATTGTAAAAGTAAGATATAATTGCATAATATGAAGAGGTGATATAAACTAATGATGACAATTAATCTTGTTTTAGTTATAATGTCTTGCGGTATTTATTCAACATTTAATAAACAACGGACTATAAATTTTAATTGAAAAAAAAAAAAAGTTTCCCGAAATTAATGGTGTGTAACTTTAGATATTAAAGAAAAAATTGCGGCAGGTCTTGCTAGTCTTGTAAGGGCCCATCGAACTGGAACATTTTGTTCTATATGATATTAAATAAATCATGGCGTAGTGTTGCTACATATTTAAACTGTAATTAATTATTCTACGTTTCGGATTTGTCTTTGAACGTAGAATAATAAATTACAGTTAAACATATGTAAAATTTTATTGAATTATATCTACCGTATACCCAAAAAAGGAAAAATAACACTTTAAAATATTATTATTAAAGGATAAACGGTAGAAGAAAAATATCCATGAAGAAGAACATCTCTCGCATAAGTTAAAGAAATTATAAATAGGCAAAATATCTATTATCCTACAGATACTGGATCTTTTTTGTACTTGCGCTAAAAAGCGATGGGACAATAGTCATTGAAGGTGAATAGCTCCAATATCGTTTCATTAGTGTATTTCTTATAGGTTGAAAACAAGGTAAAAAAAAAAAAATTAAATTTAAAACAGAGTTTAATAATTGCGCCCGCGCAGCGTCTTTAATATGTTCGCTCTCAGCATTCGCCTAGGAGTGAGGAAAAGCACGGTAAAACCTACACTCTGAGAGTTGTCACCACTAAAAATACATGTCTGAAATTACAAAAAAAAAAAACGTTTTTCAAAACGATCAAGCAAGAAAACATGCATGAACAGTAAAAGAAAAAAATAATTCTAAAAAATAATAACTATAAAACTTATAACAACAATAAAATTAAAAAAATTCTAGAAACTACAAAAACACAACTTAAATCATAACTAAGACGGGTAAACAGTGAGAATATCACCTTTGTCAAACTTCCTCCAAAAAAAAAAAAAAAAAAAAATCTGAAAAGAAACAAAATATAAAGAAAAGAAAAAGAATCCTCTTCTAAAAAAAAACAATTAAATATAAAAAATTAAAAAAAAAAACAAATAAAAAAATTATTAATAACGCGTCCAGTACCCTTTCCGATCTATAACCTCCTCCAATCGTCCACGCATGGACGCCACGAGATTCGAACAAGTTTCCCTTCCTCTAAAGCGTTCCCACACCTCGGTAACGTGCCGGTGAAGTTCTACTTGATTTCGCGGAACTGGTGCATCGCGTAGATCCCACATTCTTCATATATATATATTTTTTTTGTTTTTTCTTTTCTTTTTTCATGAGTTAGCGGCTTATTTTTATATAATGATTTGAATTTTTTAATCAATTAAACACTTCATTTACGTTTCGACAATCTATTTATTGTTGTCTTCTTCAGAAAATTGTTGTTGATAATTCACATTTTTATACATTTAAGGACAATCACAAGGACATTTTAAAAATTATTTTATAAAATTTTCTTAAAAATTACAAAAACATGTTAGTCAATTACACTAAACAATGTGTATGGAGAAATTTTGAATTCAAACTGCCGAAGATTACCAGGTAGGATTAAGGTAACCTTCGGCAGTTTTATGTGTGTATAAAGCAAAGATATCTGGATCTAATTATGTAGTCGCTGAATCCTTTAAAAAAAAATAAAATGAATTTATATTTGGTAAATTTTTTGAGTTAGATTTGCGAAAGTAACTTGAAAAGGTGTACAAAATTTAATAAGGAATCGAATATGAAAACAAATACAAGCTGTTTTATTTGAATTTAAAGGTTTAGTTAATTGGTTTTGATAGAAGCGGCAAAAACGGGTAAAAATATCTTAGAAGCATAAGTTACTTCAAATGACTGGCACATGCAAAGAACTATTTGTCAAAAATATGTTTGCTCAGTATTTATAGAGAGTGTAATCACAGAACAAGCAATAAATAGAAATTCATTTTTAAGATTTAATTGACTTCTCGCTCAATCCTGGTGATTTTTATCGACAGACTGGGATTACTATTTCTTTTCGTAGCGAATTGTGTGCAGGCTCGGATTGGTTTAAGATACAACGATGACAAATAAAGTCCTGACCATAGAAAGAAGGATTGAAATGAAATTTTTGTATTCCTGTAGCGTAATTGATCTCATTTTTTTGTTAAAAATCACAACACTTGACATTGTTTGTTTCCTATATTAAAATGTAAACGTTTCAATTAGATATAAATTTCCAAATTATAATTTATTCACTAGATGGATAAGATATTATTTACTTTACTAAAATATTTCCGTAGGTGAGTATGAGTTTTAGCTTGTACACTTTGAATTGACGTAAATTGATCAGAATTATATTTACCTATAAGAATTTTGTTATTCTACGGAAAACTACGACTAAAATTTATGTTGCCAACTAAAGTCTATTAATAATGTAAAGTTAAACTTAATTATGTAAAACATAGACCCAATTTTGTAATTGTGAGAATGTGTTTTTATTCAAGGATGCCATTAGACAGAAATTTCTATGTTTTTGACAACCTTCTTTGCTTTATTTTTGCAATTTTATAAGGAGCCACTACCTTTTGTTTACATTGAATAAAATATACTTATGCTTTACTTCCGCAGTAGTGCAGTAATTAATAACCTATTAATTGAAATAAATAATCATGAATTCAAATCTAGTCTCGTAAACTCTCATTTGCATTTGTTAATAAGATGAATGTCGGTAATTATAAGCAATTTAAAAATATTATTTATTTATTTATGCGAGGAAGGTATATGCAAATATTATAGTTTTGAATAGGCGTGCGCATAAATTCTTAAGCTAACACGTCGCTGGGTCAAGTTCAGTTTCAAGTGTGACGTATATGTATCTATATTTAATTGATATTTCTTTTGCATCATA
Source organism: Cetonia aurata (assembly GCA_949128085.1). Taxonomy (NCBI): domain Eukaryota; kingdom Metazoa; phylum Arthropoda; class Insecta; order Coleoptera; family Scarabaeidae; genus Cetonia; species Cetonia aurata. Next base: position 36,370,494 of record OX421884.1, read on the forward strand.
ACTGCGTGTTTTGTATGTAATAGAAAGTAAATAGATGCGGTTACATAATTGAATTACGTTTTACAACTCTCTGTACGGAGAAGGGTAACTTCTCGCACTAAACTGTTTCCGTAGGTGCACTTAAATATTTTTTACACTGTTTAATTAAGGTCACAAAAATTTAAGCTAAAGCGGTAAAAACTGGGTAAAAACCGACATTTTTTCAGCAGAGAAAAGTATTAGTGGTTGTTCTTTTATCGTCTTCTTTTAAATAGATCAGGAACTAGATCAGTATAGCGGCGTCTTGTTTTTTCTGCAGTCTTGGTTGCCCTACGATATGTCTCGGTGAAATGATGATGCACACTATGTTGATGGAGGCTGTTAGCCGCGATCTGCAATGTGTGATATCGCAGATGTTAAAAGACACCTACTCATTATCTCCATTTATAAAGGTTTCAGATGCTACTGTTAAAATTTTTGTTGTTTGAATATATAAAATTGAATATTGTGATATATTTTTACTATTATGAATAGAATTTTGGGTTATATGTAGTAAGAACAACAAATCTTTATTGCTTTGTGACGTTTCGGAATTTATTTATTGCTTCTTCAGACCTAATAATATAAATTCAAAAATACATATATAATTACAAGTGGCAATACAATACTCACATATGGTACACTATATGATGATGGTAGCAATGATAATCAGCATTATATTATAGGAATATCATCATAGTATTTCCTAATGTTAATAAATTTAGATTAACATCATAAATGTCTAAAATATCAGTTTCTTTATATCAAATTCAAACATTTATGCTGTCATAGATACTAAATATAATTTTAAATAAATAATCAAGATATTCAGGGTAGCAGAGAAAGTCATGTAGGTATTTTTATTTTAACAAAAGGCAAAATGGCTGAATAGATATTACTAATTTTATTTGAATCAATTTTGGTGATGAGATTTGGTTTAATAATATTAATAGCCAGTGTTTCCAAGAAAGAGCGCTTTATATCATGTTTTTCATTAAATAGAGCTCTAACATTATCAAAGTCTATGTAATGGTTAGTTGTCGATAAATGTGAGGTTAAGGCACAAGCTCCAGGTTTCCTAATAATATCACTCTTATGTTGAGTGTTTCTCTGTTTCAATCGTTGTTAATCTAAATTTATTAACATTAGGAAATACTATGATGATATTCCTATAACATAATGCTGATTATCATTGCTACCATCATCATATAGTGTACCATATGCGACTGTGAGTATTGTATTGCCACTTGTAATTATATATGTATTTTTGAATTTATATTATTAGGTCTGAAGAAGGAATAAATAAATTCCGAAACGTCACAAAGCAATAAAGATTTGTTGTTCTTACTAAATATAACCCAAAATTCTATTCATAATAGTAAAAATATATCACAATAGAACATACCATCAGTCAGTATACTGATATACTTCTTTCACATATTAAATAAAATTGAATATAGATGATAAGGCGCTTTCTAAATATAAGGAACTCCTTTCCAGTTTAGTTTGAATGCGTATTATAGTTACAAGAAAAGATATTTTCCATATTTATAAGGTATGCTGCAACCTTGTACTTGTCGGTACTACAATTTAACAAAAAACAATAATATCGTTATTATTAGATGTAGATATAAGTACCTAAGTGGTAGATAACACAAACTAATGCTTGATATGACGGGAAACAGTACAAACGAAAAAGTATACAGGGTTTTCCACGGAAGTGGCTAGTTAGATGTTTTTGGGCTTAACAAATTTCTTCAACTTAAAATTGTGGGTTGCAATAGTTTTGTACTTACTTTTTTTTTCTAAAATATTTTCAGATATGTTACACTTACGGATAACCGGACGTCGTCATAAACTTTGTTATTTTAAACGGGTGATATACACGGTTTCATGGTTTTCAAATGCGAGAACTCTGGCATGTAAAACAAATAAAAAATAATCCATTACGTACCACGTTGTAATTGTCAAAATGTTCACAAAAATTGTAATATCTAAGAAACAGTTGAAGATAAGTATGGGAAACCGTAGTATTAATCGTCATAGAATTTTATACTGAATTTAAAAATATAATAGTATATAGATAAGTTAATAACATCAAACTTTCCGGTATAATTTGAAGTATATTATTTGTTTGGTGCCAGAATAATAGATTGAGCAGGGTGGGTGTCTGGATCGTCCTGGACGGAATCGAAAGCTGATTGGTGATTAGACCACAACAATACTGTACGATCATACAGTTACATTAGACATAAACAGCATCATTTTAAAATATGAAATAATTTTAGTGTAATGTTTTAAATAAGTAAAGATGTATTATGTTAAAATTTTCGTATTATTGATGTATTACCCTTAAGATAAGAAATCGACGGATTAAAACAACAAAACGCAGAAGTAATAATTACACCTTCGTAAAACAAAAAAAGCAATGTGCTAAGTTAACAAAAATTGCCCTTCACGTTTACAACATTTTTTTGTCGATTAACTAGGTAAATTAATTTGTTAATTTTTCAAAATCTGTAATAATAAGACCAACAGTTGCGGGCTAATATACTATTTCGATAATGCCTCTTCACAAACTTGACTCGTTATTTTGAGGAAAAAGGAAGTGAATCTTACAAACTTATAAGGATATCTTTGCCAATTTTCCTTTCTTATTTCAGCTAAAAAAAAAAATGGTTAATCTTGAACAACAAATTACCTTTCGTTAACAACTTTTAATATTTACTTTAACAATTTTCTTGGTGGACCTTCTGTAAGAACAAGGTTTGTTAATTTTTTGGTTGATTTTAACACAATTTTTGTTTCTGAATTCTATCTGCCAAATCCACAGTAATTTACAGCTAAATTTTTTCTTATGGTTAATATTTATCCTGCTTTACTGTTCTCTCTTTGTATTTTTTTTTCAACATTGTCTTTGTTGTTTCTAGCATTATCGCATTGCCTAAATGTGACTATTTAGTGCTTTTGATCAAATTCCTGAACATTTACCACTGCTATTACTGTTATTGTAACAATGTAACCTACCGTTCCATGGGAAAGTCCATTTGGCGACAAGTTTTAAGTTTATTTTAAATTAATCCTTAATTCCTTTTATTTTGATTGATTTACATATGAACGGTAATGTTGCTACCGCATATTATTTCATTTCGTTAAGTTTTTATTTCCTTAATCTCGCTTACGACGCGAGTGTCGTCTCCGCAGACGGTGCCTGATTGCGCACGCTCAACTCCCACCATCGCGACCGCGTGGGGGGAACCGAAAGTGTATTTAAACCGCGCGCTTAGCATAAGTAGGGAGAGAGTTCCCGAGTCCCTCGTAGTCCGCTCTGACTGATGTGTCGGCAAAGCTCTTCTGAGACACGCCGACCCTTTTATTCCCGGCCTGATTGTAGTGCTGGCAAAGCTTTCTGATGTAACACAGGCATTTTACCGATTTTCTCCTCTCTGGCCGCTGCGTTGGCACAGCTTCTGACGCTCCCAGGGCTCTATTTACCATCAATCCCTTTACCGCAGGGCTCAGCGCCGTCACCGATATCCAATCCGACAGAGCCCGTGAAAACCGCCCGCATACTTTCGACCGACCCCCGTAAACAGATTGTCGTTTTATGTTGTTAACCGAAACAAAGCGATTAAATTCCGCGTTACCGAAGCCCCACGAATGTTTTAATGTTCGTCACTGTACAAATTTATATATGCTTGCGACTGTACATGCATATGTTTTGACAATACCCTTTTTTGTTGTATGTGTTTGATGTCTTTTACACCTGTTGTATAGAAACAAACGTTTGATTTATAATACATTTCCACTGTTCCGTTGCGCAATCGATCTAGAACCCTGAACATCCCCGCACTCAGAGTCACAGCTACCACTTTGCGGTTAAAATTTTGTTGTAACGGCGTGAATAAGACGCACAACACTGTTTAAATCGCCACGAGGTTGTAATTCACCATTTCACAGCTGGTCGTACGATCAGCGTCGCCGAACGAACTTGGAGCGAACCTCCTCTTTCGACTTACGAGGATCAACGCATAAGTAATAAGCATTTTAAAAGTAAGTCAGTAATCTAAATCCCATAAGCAAGGCATTAAAGACTAAGCAGTAAATATCAGTACATTGAACCAGATCTGACAGAAAACGTCGTTACAATTGATGTCGGAGTAGGGACAGTCTTTTTTAAAGTAATACCGAGCAGGGATCGCGTTTCTTTAAAGTAATACCGAACCAGATCCGAAAGAAACGTCGCTACAACAATAATAATTTTTTTGTACCTAATTTTTCTTTAGTTGTAGAAATCTATTAGTAAAATTGGGTTTCCCTATATGTACTCTCGCTGTATGGGAGGTTGCTCGGTCTTGTTGAAAAAATGTTACCTCGTTAACTTCGTAGCGTGCAAGCTGTGGTTCAAAAAAGTTTTCCAACATGTCGGCGTATCTTTGTGAGTTTACTGTCACAGCATTGCCACGAGCATCTTAAAAAAAGTGAGGCCCTATGATCCCTGATGAAGACATAGCGCACCACACGGTAACTTTTGTGGAGTGAAGGGGTTCTTGATGCATTTGTCTAGGATTTACGTCACTTCAGTATCTAAAGTTCTGTTTATTGACGTAACCGGACAAATGAAAATGGGCTTCGTCACTCATCCATAAGTTGTTTAAAATTTCTTCATCTTGATTAATTAAATCTGAAAACTCTTCACAGAATCGTTGTCGATTCACATAATTCGTACCTTTAAGAGCCTGCACAATTTGGATTTTGTATGGATGAAGATGGAGATCCATGTGTAGTATTCGTCTGACGGTTTGGTTTGAAATCCCAAGTGTAGTGCTATGCCGGCGAGCTGAACGACGCGGGCTTCGCTCGATTGCAGTTCTTACATGCTCGATATTTTCGGGCGTACGCAGCGATTTTTGCCGACCAGGCTTCTTTTTTGTCGTTGACGAAGTTTCCTCAAAGTTCCTAACCCATTTTTGAATGGCACAGGCAGACGGCACTGGTTGATTGCGATTAATGTTAAAATGATTTCGAAAGGCACGACGTGCGCGTATGTAAGAATTACCATTTTGATAAAACGCCTTAACAGCGTACGCGCGCTGCTGAGGGGTCCAACGATCCATTGTTACTAAATGCTAATATCAAGGAAACATGGCCGATAGCGTCCCTACCACCTCCGAATGACACAGCGCGAATCGCGGGCTTTTTAAAATCGCTCGTTATTCTGCCCCACCCTGTACATGGTATTATAGCTATAAGCAAGACGGTAATTTGTTATTTAATATCCCATGGTCATGTAGGTATTATTATTGATTAGAAGCTTCAAATAGTTATAATACCACTAATTATAAGGTGTATTGTCACTGTTTTTATTATTTGTTTCTCTTAGTACTTTTTGTATACAGGTTGCAAAGGAATGGTTGCTGCATCCTGTATAGCACATTGCTTTTATCATGAAAAAAAAAAATGCTACCATTAATTCATATTACACAAAGCAGCTAAGATTATCAAACCAATAGCATAAGCGTTAGCGGTTATCATTAAAAATGCAACAATACAGTTATGAAGAACGTTGCGGCGCGGCGTTACGAAACTTTAAGGTTGGAAAGTTTACCGCGGAATATTGCAATCCGCAAAATAATAAACCAAGGATATCGAACGGGATTTATTTTTTTATTATCAATAAATAATCCACTAGTATGTAGCGCCGAGTGTCGGTGGCATAACAGGAATTTCAGCGCTTAACGCAATGGCCTTAACTTATCATAGTCGCTGCGATCCCGTTTTCAATGTTTCGCATTTCTACAGGGATATCTATTAATAAACAGGTTCACTAGTTGGTGAGAACGTGCAAACAGATCAATATGATATGATATGATATGATATTTGCGTATGTGTAGCGTTATCGCATTAGAAGTTAAATAATTAGAGCATAAATAGTTTATTGTATTGATAAATAAAAACCAGCAAGTAACAATTCCTACGCTTGTAAACTACAAAACAACATTGGCAAAGTTTTCGTTCTAATTATATACACATAGTAATAAATAGAGTGGGCTAGTTGCTATTTGCCGTTGTTAGGTGTTGTTACACTTTGCATTGCATCGAAAATGACATTGAATTCAATAATTCATTTCGCTTTTTAAATCATAGACAACATCAGCGATATAAACGTTATTTTGAAGGCAATTTTAAATTCATTCTCTTTACTTTTAATCTGGCAATTGTAATTACGACTTTAGAAAAACCGTTACGTCACTTAGCGGTTCCTTTTCGCGCGTATATATTTAACTTGCGCGCCACGAAATTTAAACTCGCTCATTTTAAATTCATTCATTTACGCGCCAACCTCTTAGACGCTTCGCCTTTTATGATGCTTTGTGCATCTCTGGACGTTGCTATTGGTTCATCCTTTTTTTTGTACCTACTTACCGAGCCTTTATAAGGGCTCTGCACGCCACGCGCGCTCTCTGTTCCAGTTCAGTTAATTTGCCGTTGTGACGTACTCGTTTTGACTCGAAAACACAGAAACCACGTGCTGTCCCTTCAGCTTCCCAAGCCCCCTTGTCTTCAAGCTACAACTAAGTAATCTCTGTTCTCTTCAGTTAATTTTGCCGTCGCAACGACCCTTTTTTAACTCGAAACACAGAAACCACGTGATGCCCTCCAGCATACACAAAAGCTTCGAACTCAACTTCAAGCTACAGCTAAGTAATCCTATTTAAAAACGTATCTATGGCTTTCTTTTATTTTATTTCATTACTGTTGTTATTTACACTTTTAACTTGTAATTGCCAGTAACTTTGCTCTCACTAGCAGTCATTTACTATTCACTTATAGAAACGGATTAATTGCGTCACTTTTAAATTAATCTCAGGAATTCGGCTACCACGTGTTATTCCTTCTTTTTGCCTTAATTTTAATATCAGAATACAGCAACCACGTGCTGTTCTTTTTTTACATTAATCTTAACATCAGAAATCAGCAACCACGTGGCCAGCTTTTCTTTTTTTCTTTTTTTTTTATTACAATAAAGTTATCGTTACGTTTTGGATCTTTCTTTTTTTATTAATCATTACAGCGACTCCAAGCGTCATACTCGTGTGTACCGCTTTTCTTACTAAGTTGCCTCAGGTGGAGCACATACTGCGTCCGCACGCCACGCACGCCTGATCGTAACAGTGTAAATTAAGAAAGAAAGAGGTTGCGGTAAGTATAAATTACATTTAGCTTTAAAGATATCAAAAATGTACATAAAAAAATGTCCCACTTCTCATATTTAAATGAAAGGAAAACACTTTATGAAGCGAAACATTCAGTAGTTTTTTAAGAGGATCTCGTTGGTGATCCTTAATCTCAGAAATAGTTACATATTTTACAGTTCATTTTCGCAAAACTGAGCTGATTCTACAGGTTAAAACATCGCCGATATTTTAATTATGGTCACAAAATTCTTGGTAGATCGCGAAAGTGTTGAAATTCTTCTTTATTTGCGATTTTTCAGAAACAAAGATGTTGAATAATTACTTGAAAATCGCATTTTGATAGTTTAAGTAGTTTTACAAACAACGGGATATAAACATGGAAAAACAAAAGTTTGCAGAATATCTTCATAAGTATCCAGATAAACCTTAGCTTACTTTACGAAAGGTTCAAATTTATGTGCATGTGTCGTTGGGCCTATTAATGAACGCATTTTCATTCGTGAGCGAATTATTTAATCAATCCAAAGTATTTATCGTTGGCGAATGAAAAAAAAACACCATTATGTCTCGTATACTCTTATCGCCATTGAATCCTATTTTATAATATTCTTACTTAGAAACGAATTTCGCCGAAATAGCTAAAAGTGAACTTTTTATTTGGTTTGTGGAAAATTTATTTCAATAAATAAGGAACAGAATTAAAGTTTCTTATAAAAGCATTAAATTTATTTTATTTTTTTTATTTATATGATACAATGGTTAGTAGCTATATGTTTTGCTTTAATATTCAGGACGACTTATAAGGTTCAGTGTGGCAAAATATATATTTTACAATGGGGATAAAGATATTGCTACAATTTTAGAATATGGCAAAATTGTGACAGAAAAACTAATAGGACGTATTAAACATCACTTTACAAAAATACAATATATTTTTAATAATATAATTAGGTACCAGGTAATAAATTGTAATCATGATATTTGCCAATTACAGTTGATTAATGTAATTGTCAGTAATTATTATACATATTCGGCATCTCTGATGATTATAATATTTTCGCAACTAAGGCTCACAAATAAACTCTCAACGTATAACAATCATATTTTTTTTTCTCTGAACTCCCAATGCCCCATAAGAAAAAATTGCCATAATATTAAGGAAAAAAACTGATGCTAATGTTAAGAAGTGCATTAGTCTGACGACCGGCATCTTCGGTATCTAAGTTTTACGTATTGCACCAACAAACACACCCTCAATCTTACAAAAGACGGAACAAGACGGAACTACTTCCCATTGTACAGTTGAAACAGTGGACTTATAGAGACAATTTATTGGACAATCGAAGAGTTAGTCGAAACATAAAAATTCCGTGGCCTACAGATGCACCTGTTACTTTTTTTTATGACGTTGTAACGTGCCGTTTCATGGGGAAATGTATATCAAAATGAGTGTCAAGATTTGAGTTTTTTTGAATTAATCATTAATTCTGTTTATTTGCGTTGATTTTTTATTTCATTAAGTTATAGTTAATTAGCGCTGGCAAAGCTTTTCTGGTGTAACGCAGGCATTTTCCCCGTCCGTTCTAACTGATGTATCGGCACAGCTTCTCTAATACACGCCCAGCTTCTCATTTCAATTATTCTTGCAAAGCTTCTATTGTGTAACACAGACCTTTTACCGGTTTTCCCCGCTCTAGCCGTTACGTTGACACAGCTTTCTGACGCTCGAAGGGTTTTATTTAAAATCATTCCCGTACCGCAGAGTTTAGCGCAGTTATCGCCGATATCTAACTCCTCATAGTCCCGCGAATGTTTTATTCTTTGTCACTGTACATATATTTATGTATGTACATAACTGTACATACTGTTATATCCGATGTATCATGCTGAAAAAAACCCACAGCATCATAATATTGACTATAAAATTGTTTATGTAAAGGTATTTTTACCTATTTATTTTAGCAATGTATGTAATAATTTAAACTAAAAACTTACTTATTTCGTATCTAATTCAATTAATATTTGTAACCATTGATTTTTAGGGCATGTGTATGTCTTTCGATTAATGTTCGATGAGGGATTTTTATGCTGTCGTATGGTTGAAAACGATTTCTATGATCGTTGCGGGGGTCCTTTTGCCTAGGAGATATTGAGTTTGTTGAGAACAAATGTGGGGAACTTCTTCGGTTTTTCGTGAGTGTGGTTGCTTTTCGTATATTTATCTAGAATTTTGTAATATCTATCACAATTTAAGTCCATGTAGTTTTCAAATTTACTTACAAGAATGAGAGTTTTACGTCTATAGTGCTAAGATGATGGAAATGCAGTTATTTCGAGATTTGGGGAGCCTTTCATATAATTCTCGAAGAACAACATTCGAGGCAGTTTGCTGTGGGATCGTTGGAACATCATTTGGAAGCTGAAATGATTGTTTTGAGTTTGGAATTATTATTTGGATTATACTAGAGCAGTTTTCGTACCTGAAGTAAGTGATTTTTCTTCTTTTGAAATTATAACCGGCATATAATGCATAAAGGAATTTGAGGTTATATTTATTTGAATGATAACTGTAAATCTAATAAAATTGGTCATGTGACGTTGTATTTGATTGTGTGGGTTAATTTCACGAGCAGTTTAAGTTGGCGTTGATCTAGTTATACTTGATTTTATGACGGGAATTTAGGGGGAGATTTTAATTTCATTTATGATATTAAAAACGAGAAATACGGGTTTTTAGTTTGAATTAAGATTCTAGAAATCTTATTATTGTGTATCTAAGATAGTAAAGAACTTACTTACCCTGAGGGAATCTTAAGAAGATTCGTTTCTTTCTTCACTAAATTTATTTAACTCTAAATAAATAAATTACACTGTATTGTCGTTTCTTTTATTCAATGTATTACAAGAACATAACTAACTAATAACTACTACAGTCACATTAAAGATACGTAAATGTTATAAGCTTTATTGATATAGTAATCAGTGGTTAAGCGGAGTAACAATCATGCTATTCGTTTGCGGTGTACTTAAAATCCTATGGTGGGGAAAAATTTACTTGTCATGCCCTCTATAATTTGAGATCTAGCATATCTTTGGAATTAATGAGAGTATAATAGATGACGCTGAGTGGTGTTTAGTAGAATAAAAAACAGTATTTACTTAATTAAAAATTTAATCAAAATTTTGAAGATTTATCTACAAGATTCGTAGCAATACATATGTATGTTTTGACACTTACTTTTTCTTCGCTGCATATATTCGATGTCTTTCACACCTGTTATATGAAAATAAATGTTTAATTTATTTCATTGTTTTCTTGCGTAATTCGATCTACAACCGTGAACATCCCTGCTCACACACTTAGCTATCAGTTTGGGGTTAAAACTTTACTGTAACGGTGTGAATAAAACGCCACGCGGTTTTAATTCACCGTTTGATAACTGGCCGTACGACTAGTGCCACCGAACGAACTTGGGGCGAACCTCCTCCTTCGATTTACGGGGATCAACGCATAAGTAATAAGGGTTTTAAAAGTAAGTGAGTAATCGAAAGCCCGTAAGCAAGGCATTAAAGAGTAAGCAGTAAATATCAGCACACCGCACCAGAACCGAAAGAAAAGTCGTTACAAAGTTACATAAAAATAGCATTTTTGCAACACCTGTGGACAATTTAACTGAAGAATTGAGCAAAAGATTGTTGAAATTAATATTTTAATAGATTCGGCGTTTACTTGATGTAAATCCATATTAATTAATAACACGAAATTTGTGAGATTTACACTTTATTAGTCGGATGTTAAATTGACAGCTGTTTCGCCGTACAACGGCTTCGTCAGAAAATATACAAACTATAAACTAAAACTACACATGCGCACAGCCTCGTATTTTTACAAACAACCGTTATAAAACATCAGTATTTAAAAAATGTGCCTACGGTTTCAAACATAATTAAAATCGAAACTGGTAATAACAAATTTAAAATTTTAGAAACATTTACATTTGAAGTCTATAAGAGGAATAAATTTAATAATGGAGAATGATTAAGGTCTAATTTATCATTAAGTAAATCATCTGAAAATTTAAGTTTATTCATTTCAACTGCTTCTAATAAATCTAATTTTTTACTCTTGTTTTCTACATGAAGAATTTTAAAATTATTATTAAAACTATGGTTTTTTTTTAATTAAATGATTGGAATACGACGAATAATTTTTTTTTTATATTTAAATGAGTACAAATGCTCTGAAATACGTTTTTTGAAAGAACGTCCACTCTGTCCAATGTATGTTTTTGTACACGTGCCGCATGTTAATTTATAGACTCCCGACTTACAAAAACGCGTCGTTTTATATATTATTATAAAAGACAATGAGATTTACATTAAGTTTTAACGTTTCTCGTTTTGATCGATGAAAGGTCCAAGATATATCTCTTAGGATTCGTTTACGAATCAATAATAAAATTCTTTTGCATAAAATTCACTCATAATGGGTGCAATTACAGCATTTACTATTTTCAATCGATATAAATTCCAAACTCAATCTTACATGATTGATTCTTCTCTCATTGATTGGTCAATCTTGCATGTATTGTCAGTATCATGGACGAAGGAACTCACTATTAATAATCAGCTATCTTTTATACATCGTCCTAGGTGTTCGCAGTCAATTCGCCTTTATAAATTCCACATAGTATTTCTATCATTATTCCTACTCCCCCGAAGTGATTTTACATTTCAGTTTGAAGTGGTAAACTATTTTCAGCATTTAATTTAAACAAAAAAAATACTAAATCAGTCTAACTTATCACTGACGATTAAAAAATTGATTATTAAATACTTGTTCGAAACTCTATGTCATAACATAGAGAAAAGAAAACGCAGTTTATTGGACCCAAGATTAATTAACCTATCCTGTAGGTGAATTCATACAAAACTTACAAGGTCCCTTCAGCTTGACCTTGTATGCAGCAGTACGCATTTCTTTCTCAAATACTTACAGATCATATTTTTTTTTTAAAGAGATCAGCCGGTTAGCTAGTCAGATTCTGTTTATGCATGCTCATTACTGAAGTAAGTTAATTAAAATTATCTGTTTGTATGTATTTCAAAATGTATAGGGGAACTATCGCATTATATATAATTAACAGTTCTACGACATAGTAGTTGCGTGTGCAGTGTCTGTCCAGGTATGTGTATGTGAATGCGTAAGGACATTTGAACGTATATATAATAATTTTTGTATTTTCCTCGTTATCTTAGCCACTTACACTTAATTGAGTCGCGATTAGCAGAGTTATTGGTCTTAATTATAAACATGAATTTAATTTCCAGTAGCAGTCGTCGAGGCAGTTGTGGAAACAACAACAGTACCTAACAACAACATGGAGCAAGAACCACCGCCTGAGGAATTGACAAGAACGAGAACGCACGATAAAGTAATGAGAAATATTCCCTCCTACGAGGCACAAATAAACAGCGCAAATCTCGCAGAAACAGGAAAAGCCTTCTCCGCGTTCGCTCCGGGATATTATTAAACGCACCGCTAGATAACTACGGATAATTAGATGGATAAATCTAACTGAGCAGTCAGGTCGATCGCAAAAACTTAGTAACATCGAGAAATTGGAAACGAGCGGCTTTATAAAGGATTGTTACCATTAAGTCAGAGACGTACCGACGGAAAATTGCTGTTATGAATAAGATTAAGAATAAATCCTGAAATGGCTTGTTATCTATTCTCATCAAAAGTTTACCAAATAATTTGACATGCACGAATATATTTAACATAATATACTTCTTACGGCAAGCACTTTGTAGCGGGGTATTTTCAAACAGATGGAATTTCTTTCATTTAAATAGATACACCGGGTGTCCTAAAAGTTCTCGAGAAATACACATCGAATCCAAAAACAATGGAACAAGCCATTAATCATTTCCAAAAATCTATCAAGTTCTGAAGAGAAATCTGGACATTGTCAAAATACCGATATTCAATGATACCTGAAGCGATTCCGAAGGTATCCGATCGTATCCGAAGTGATCACGAGGATACCTAATGGTATTTGCAGTGAATCCGAAGGTATTCAACCCTATCTTAACGGAGCGTGAGCAGTTTAAGATAAAAAAAAATTAATTTTTGGGTTTTTATTTAAAAACAAATTTCTGAATTTTCTGAATAATAATTACATGCTACAGTAAATGGTTTGAGCTCTACAAACGATCAAAATTTTCTTTTGAACGGCATAAGAGATTAAATAAAATAAAAATTTTAGGGTAAATTAAAGGTCTCTAAAGTGACTCCAATTCTCTTATGAACAAAACGAAAAATTGAAATTATCTAAACTTTAGTGAAATTTCACAGCTCCGTGGCTGTACGTTAGCAATCTGTAGAAAAAATTAGATTTTAATAGCGCGAGGAAATTAAATTTTTAACTTATCTTGGCGATGGTGGGTACGAAGACAAGTTCCCAATGCGAGAAATAAATGAGGTGACGATTAGCCGTAAACGCACGCGATGAATAGATGAAAATATCAGACCTCCCGGATGGTGAAGGCCCTGTGTCTTCGAATACAATAGAAATAACCCACATGGGGCTGGAACGGATCTTGCTTAATTGCTTAATTCTCAAAATTCACCAGGAAAATACTAACACGGGATACCCTGTTAAGCGCTAATATTAAAAACTCTAAAAATAAACAAAAAATAGGTATGATCCTCGAGAAATAAAATAAACGGAAAACCAAATAAACGCGCCCGATGAATGGATGAAAATGTCTTTGAAAATAAACGAAAAATAGCCTTGAGCCTCGAGAACAAACTGAAGTCTTCAAAATACTTTAGGGCGTAGCAAAAATTGCGCCTCAAAAACGTAAATAACTGCCTGGCGGTACAAATCTTCAATAGCGAGGTTAACTGGTTATCAAAATAATTCAGATTCACACTCCGAACGATTATAGCTGCATTAGCGGATACCTTTTCCCAAGAAACGAAATAAAATAAGCGTACAGAGCCGAAACGTAAAATGCTCTCTCACGTAAATGGTAAGACGGCAAAAGAAATCTTGTGACGAAGAGTGCGCGGCCAAGTGACCAAGCAAAATCCCGCGATGCAGCGCCATATCAAACTTGATGGAAGAAACAGAGAAAAGTAGAGAAGAAGAAATCAGCACGTAACATTATTACTACTCTTTGACACAATTCACCTAATTTCTCAGGTTTAGTTTTGAATACCCGACTTTTTATATAACCACAGAAAAAGAAAATTGAGAGGAGTCAAACCTGGTGATCTGGCAAACCACCGAATCTCTCTTCGTTGTCCTATCCAACAATGAAAAACTGTATCTAGGTATTCACGAACATTTCGCCCGTAATGTGGTGCAGCACCTTCTTGTTGAAATCAAATATTGTCCAAGCTATCGCCAACAATTTCTATTGTTGCTGGAACTATTACTACTATTAAATATGTATTCATTTAAAAGACATCTCACTTGTTGATGTGGCTTTTTTAATCAGAAAAATATTTAAGAAATAAAATTGAAAAATACAATTATTTTTAGATTGCAATAGATTTATCTTTTAGAGGAGATAATAAATTATTTTTTATAGTATTAGTTGCCTTTTATTTTTTAATTTTTTAAACATTTGGTACTTGCTCAAGCTTCCGTGAACTGTAGTGTATGTAGTGAGTACAATGTTAGGCATTTTCAGAGTAACTCCGTACAAGCTATACATTTTCCAAGCTTAATAACATCATTGCATCAAATTAAGTCGTCACGGGTCAGCATCTCCATATATGCTGGCAGGGTTTGCAGTTATTGCATAGTACTGTTTTTATTGTGATAGTATCACTTGTGAGTATTATTTTATTGCTTGGGGATTCGCATACTCAAAGAGTGCATTGGCTTCGGCAATGAATATTGAGCGACTTGGTGACCTAGGCCAAGTTACGCTCAGTCAGATCGATGTATTTAAATGTTATTCAAATGAGCGCTTGGTATCGTGCAGAGGCCCTGTCTCTGCATATATTCATTGCGCGAACTTGACCCGCTGACTGAGTGAGCTTCGCACGATCTACGCACCTCAGCCGCACATAGATTATTGTTATCGCTTCATTAGGTACGCTGCGTCGAGTTGATTCGGAAGCATGCAATTGCCAGCGATTAAAAGAAAATATGTACTTCATGTACAGGCATGTGAATGTGAAATAAGCTACCTATTACATTCACTTTGTGTTGTATACATATGTAATTCATATTAACATTTTAAAAGCAAAAATACCAGCCGCAAAGTTCCTGGTGACTTTTCTATCTAAATTAAATTATTAGTATTACAGGTTGTTCCTCCAAAGTGGCTTATTCGATTTTCGCTTTCTAAAGTAGGAATTTTATTTTCAAATTTGCGAGCTGTCAACTATTATCAACTACGATTCATTTACAGAAAATAGTACCAATCTTACAGGATGCTAATATCGGCCTTATTTTATACGGAATAGTAGAATTTTTGTGGTAGAGTGAATTTCTTGCATCGTTTATGTGCTATACTCTGCAATTTATATTAATTTCCGGTAAGTAAATTTAATCATTTTTGTAATAGTTGCAATTTTGTTCAATTCATGACACTTTACTCTTTCCAATAAAATAAAATATGTTGCGGTGTGCATTTAGAGACTAAGGTGTTGTACTAAAGACTAATGACTAATGAGAATTGAAGTACATATAAGTAAGTAGAGTATCGTAGAATACATAACTAAATCCTATACAGGACGTTCGTTACATCTGTAACGCGGATAGTTTCATACTAACTGCTCCTTTCATATGAAACATGGTTTTCTATTTTTACATCTTTGAATGCTGCGAAAAATTCTACATCCACTAACATTGGGATTTGGTATACCTATTCCGCACGATTTTTTTAAATATCATATAAGTTTTAAAGATCTATTACATAAAATAGCTTTTTATATTAATAAGACTAATCCACAGAACAAATCCTGAGGTTAAAGCTAATACCATTTTAACACTTCCTGGGTAAAAAATTCCATATGTAAAAAAAGGAAAATATCTCATTAACTAATAAAGCCATCTTTGTATTGGGAAGGTGCAAGAGATTGTGCCACTACCACATATGATTGCAACCCACAAACCGATGCACAGCCAAGCATCGATAAGCGTTTGCTTGGCGTTGGCGATAAAAAGTAAGTATAGGAACGAAAAAAGGTTTTCCTCAAGAGGATGCCAAGTGATGCTATTACTCAGATATATAGCCTCAATTAAAATTATCAGAATATTGGTGTACTGGCCGCTCAGAGACTGATAATAGTGCAGAAGTCGGAATATGTAAGGAAAAACCTAGAACATTTGTTTGGAGTGTTAGCTACAGATAAAAAACAACAGTGCTTTAGGCTAAAATTGCTGCAATTCAATATTATGTTAGAAAAGTGGAGAGACGAGCCGATGTAGATAAAACTATCGCTATATTCTCTGATAGCCAGTCAACAGTTAGATCGGTTAATTCAGCACGTGTTGGTTTCAAACTGGTTCGGGACTGCATAAGCGTCTTAAACGAGGTGAGCAACCAACGAAAAATAACATTGGCTCGGGTGCCTAACCATAGGGGCGTAAAGAGGAGAGAATATTTGCTCTATGAACGTTGAGTAAATATTTACATAACACCAACATTGTCAAAAACGTTTAATATTTGTTTTTGCTCTGTATAAATATCGAATGGTATGGGAAATTGTATTTCAACGGGACCTTTTAACGTTTACCGAAATGTAAGCTCTTGTTGTCTTAAATATAAAACTGCATAAATAACTTATGCTAATGTTAAGAAGTGCATCAGTCTGACGACCGACACCTTCGGTATCCAAGTTTTACGTATTTCAGGCAGTGAAACCAAAAAACACACCCCCAATCTTACAAAAGACGCAACAAGACGGAACTACTTCCCATTGTACAGTTGAAACAGTGGACTTATAGAGACAATTTATTGGACAATCGAAGAGTTAGTCGAAACATAAAAATTCCGTGGCCTACAGATGCACCTGTTACTTTTTTTATGACGTTGTAACGTGCCGTTTCATGGGGAAATGTATTTCACAATGAGTGTCAAGATTTGAGTTTATTTTGAATTAATCATTAATTCTGTTTATTTTGATTGATTTTCCCATAGGCGGTAGCGTTACTACCGCATGTTATTTTATTTAATTAAGTTATAGTTAATTAGCGCTGGCAAAGTTTTTCTGATGTAACGCAGGCATTTTCCCCGTCCGTTGTAACTGATATATCGGCGCAGCTTCTCTAATACACGCCGAGCTTCTCATTTCTATTATTCCCGGCCTGATTGTTAGCGCTTGCAAAGCTTCTCTGGTGTAACACAGACTTTTTACCGGTTTTTCTCCGCTCTAGCCGTTGCGTTGGCAGAGCTTTCTGACGTTCGAAGGGTTTTATTTAAAATCAAGCCCGTACCGCAAAATTTAGCGCAGTTACCGATATCTAACCCCTTTTTTTATTCTTTGTCACAGTACATGTATTTATGTATGTTCATGACTATACATACATATATATGTTTTGAGACTTACCTTTTTTTTCGCTGCATACATTCGATATCTTTCACACCTGTTATACGAAAATAAATATTTGATTTATAATACACTTTTACTGTTTTCTTGCGTAATTCGATAACCCTGAACATCCCTGCACTCACACTCATAGCTACCACTTTGAGGGTAAAACTTTATTGTAACGGCGTGAATAAGACGCAACACCGTTTAAACTACCACGAGGTTGTAATTCACCGTTTGACAACTGACCCTACGATTAGTGCCACCGAACGAACTTGGGGCGAACTGCAACTATAAAACTGCATAAATAACTACGTGAATAAGAAATCTGTTTAATTTCACATTTTCGTTGGATTCTGATTTAGCAAATCTCGCATTTTCCTTTAAAGCATCAAAAATCGTATTAACATCGAGTGATGTCCTAATACTTAATAAACTTAATTGGGAAATCGGATAGTGCACGTTGTCCGTACCAGGACTTTGAAAAGGATGATGCCCATCATACATTCTTTGAGTGTTACAGATGGAAGCTAGAAAGAGATGCTCTCGATCACAAATTGGGGGTGTTATTGTCCGACAACATTGTTTGGAAAATGGTGGAGAGCCGAGAGTCATGACAAAAGGTTTTCTCATACATACAAAGAGTACTAACATGACCAACAACCCTGGTGCCATTTAACATATTCTTTGAATCTATGTCCGAGAGGAAAGTTTTTTAGTAGATGCGGGTCTCACACGCCGGACTAGCCCCAAGATGCATAGAGCATTTTCTTCCCACAAAAAAATGACATGTCCTAATTTTATTAACAAAACTAAGCGAGTACTATTTTGTTACAGTTATCCATCCTATCATATCCTATACCGGAGCAACTCGCGCGTGCTCACAATGCTTAATTGTCCATCTTAAGGAAAGTTAAAAATAAAGTAACACAAGTAGTATTCGACCTACAACAATACTTTCTGTTGCTATACTTACTACTTTTGTGGCATTACTTGTCCCACAAATTTATTGTGCAACTAACTATTCTTGGAAAACTACAATAATGTCATATTTTATACTACACCCGATAGCTGTCACTATAGTAACAATAGTTTATGGTAGGACATACCACAATTGTGGTTAATTTTACACCTTCCTTTCTGTGTCGATTCAACAAACTTGCAGATATCTCAATAATGGTTGAGCTTAGCGCATAAAACCGTGGTGCACATTGATCACAAATGATCCGAGAAATTCACTAAATTTGTAACGTACCATATGGCAAAATCCATTTTAGCGACAAGTTTTAAGTTTATTTCAAATTAATCATTAATTTCTTTTATTTTTATTGATTTTCCCATGAGGGGTAGAGTTGCTGCACCATGTTATTTTATTTCATTCAATTTTCATTTGTTTAATCTCGTTTACGACACGAAGGTGGCAGATTCACGCACGCCCAACTCCAACCATCGCGACCGCGTGGGGGAAACCGGAAGTTTATTTAAACCGCGCGCTTAGCACAAGTAGAGAGAGAGAGAGTCCCTAGGTACCGTCCAGTCCGCTCTGGCTGATGTGTCGGCAAAGCTTTTCTGATACACGTCGACCTTCTTATCCCCGGTCTGATTGTAGCGCTGGTAAAGGTTCCTGGTGTAACACAGGCATTTTACCGACTTTCTCCGGTCTAGCCGTTGCGTTGGCAGCGCTTCTGACGCTCCCATGGCTTTATTTGTAATCATTCCCGTAGCGCAGAGTCCAGCGCCGTCACCGATATCTAACCCAACATAGCCCGTGAAGACTGTCCGCGTTCTTTTCGACCGACCCCCGTATATAGACTATCGTTTTATGTTGTTAACCGAAGCGAGGCCATTAGATTCCATGTTTAGATTTCAAAAGCGTTATCGAAGCCCCGCAAATGTTTTAATGTTTGTCACTGTACATATTTATGTATGCTCACGATCGTATATGCATATGTTTTGAGGCTTACCGTTTTTTTTTTTGCTGTATATATTCCATGTTTTTTACATCTGTTGTATAGAAATAAATGTTTGTTTTATAATACACTTTCACTGTTTCCTTGCGCAATCAGTCTAGAACCCTGAACATCCTCGCACTCCGACTCATAGCTACCACTGTGGGGTTAAAACTTTATTGTAACGGCGTGAATAAGATGCAATATTGTTTAAACCGCCACCAGGTTGCCAGTGCCACCGAACGAACTCGGGGCGAACCTTAATAAGCATTTTAAAAGTAAGTAAGTAACTGAAAGCCCGTAATCAAGGCAGTAAAGAGTAAACAGTAAATATCAGTGCACCGTCCGAGAACTGAAAGAAACGGCGGTTACAAATTCATAAAAATTATAGCAGTTTTTTTAAAATAAGAAAGCCGAAATAACAGTTTGTATAGCGGAAGTGTTATAGAACAAAGAAATGCTCTTTAACCTCGTAACACTACCTATATGTCTAAGAGACATATTTCAGTATAGCTTTCAACAGGCTAGGTATTTATGGTAGCATTTTAGGGTTAAATAGATTATAATTGACCATGGTTACCCTCCAAGTTTCAAAATTACATTCTCAAAATCTAACGGTTGCGTTTCTCCAATTTATTTCGCTTAGCGAGCAATTTTGCAGACATTTAACCAACTAAATCTGCGACTGTTTTGGAAACACATTGCTGTTTTACCCAATATCTGTAGCAATTAACTGAAAAGCGAATGTTGCACCCATGGACCTGATTAAAACTTGGCACATTTTATTGCACCCATCGAGTGTTGTAAATCGCCACTTTACATTCTGGCAAGGAATGTATTCCTTGTAAAATTACGGAGGGTAGCCCTTCACAACACATTAAATAATTGTTACTACGCTGACACTTAGGTATTATTTCCAATCGAAATACATAAAATCAGATTACTAATGAACATTTTATGCAATTACGGTATGAAATGAAAATAAAACTCAATTTGTTATGTTTTTATTGCAGACAGAAATAGACATACGTACATATGTAGTAGGTATATGTATATACCTGTGATTTTCACTGCATCTATGTCGCACATACATACAAGAATATATACGTTCGTGGCTATTTGTGGAAAGTAATTTGAATAGCCATAACTTTTTATAACTTAATAACGTAGATTTACATAACAATTTTAATCCAACATCTAGATGGTTATTCATAATGTTTCTTACTATAAATACAAAACTGTTGACCTTATTTATTTCACACTTATATTATAATTATATTTGTATAATTTTAGCGCGTATGCAATTTGAAATTGTCATACTACGCTACAATAAACTTTCTAGGCACTTGCAAAAATATGCAAACTATACGACACTTGTATAAACTAGGCAATACTTCTAATTAGTTTCCGCATCAAATTACCGCAAGTAAACATAGATACTTGGTATTATTAGTTACCATTAAAATTAATTAAGCACAGTGGGTAGTTTTTCTAATAGATATTGTACCCTGTTGCTTAATGTATTTTATAATAAAGCGTAGCCACATAGCGTAGCTATAGTAAAAAATCATCATTTTAAGAAGTTTTTCTCGCAAACACTTATGCAAGAAGCAATAGCTAAATAAGTAAGCTTGTATATTTGATATAATTGGAAGCACTACCATTTTAACACTATCGATGGAAGGCTATGTTTAGAATATGCAGATACGCTCTTAATTAAGCCAGTTAATACGATGCTACTACTCTTTTATTGACCTAACTTTTCCTTTTAAGTGCAAGTATACGTTGCAGAACGATTACCACGGTATGTTACAGTAAATATAACATTTCCCATTACCGCATGCATGTATGTAGCTTAATATCATTGCGTTATTTAATTGAAATCAATACAGAACATTACTTTGAGAAAATTGATTTCAATAAATTCTTGAATAACACTGTATTCCAATTATTTATAATATACATAAATACGATAAACCTATTCTAGTACAAGAGTTCATAGAGAAGCGTTTTGCTGATGCAATATTCTGCTATTGTATTTAGGAGAGTATTCCACGTTTACTGATATGCGGGAAAATCAATCTGAAACACTTTATTGCTTAAACTTACTTTTCATAAACAAATACCGCTTATATTTTCTTATTAAAAATACTTATATGGGTTTTCTTCTTTCACAACCACAGACGCTAAAACTTAGGTAATGCATTAAGAAAATTAGTAAATGGTTACTGTGTTAACTTCTGACTTTCATATTATTTCTATTTTCCGACCAAAATGTCAAGGAGAATATTATATAATAAGAAAATAAATACAGGTTTGAATAACAAACTATCGATAAATCGGCATTAGTATATAAGAAGTTGCTTGTATAGTAGAGTATCACGCGAATTATATACCTA
The DNA here is from genome assembly GCA_949128085.1 of Cetonia aurata. NCBI lineage: Eukaryota > Metazoa > Arthropoda > Insecta > Coleoptera > Scarabaeidae > Cetonia > Cetonia aurata. Next base: position 36,392,620 of record OX421884.1, read on the forward strand.
CACAAGGTTAATAATAAAACTTATCCAGGGCTATCTAGATTCTAGATGACCTGAAGTTAAAGTTGCTTGATTTATACATGGCTTTCAATCTTACGTTATGTTTATACTTGGATTTATGTCGGTGCTACCGCTTGGTAGTTGTTTCGGAAAAGTGCTCGCTGTAATACGTATATATCTGTACAATGCTGCTGCGTTTATAGCAAAACTTACACGCTGCCTTGAGCTATGTAAACACCATTCGTGAATACAACATTTTACATCATCTTTTCTCATTTAGAATAACCTGTTATAATATATGTATGTATGATCGATATCTTACATTGTATGCTTCGACTTGAGTAAAAATTATTGGTCAAATAGAATAATAAGTGGAATATGGAAAATAATAATGTAATTACTGATATGCATATTAATATTTATATCAGCACTTATAAACTTCAGAATAAGCAAATAAATATTTTTTTGCACTACCTCGTCATACTTACAGATGAAAGTAAAACGAATAAAGATTCAAATTACCCTTAAAATAAAATCCTTTGAGATTAAAGCCATAAGAATCATTTATATGAGACTATCTAGATATAAAAGATATTTCGTAAAATCACTGCAAGTCCAATAGTATTTTGCCAAAAGTGATTTTCTCTGAGGATACTATATATAGCATGTTCATTTGAAAATGTCTCACCTTAAATTTTTAGAAACTGATATTTTTGAAAATTTTTCACGTAAGAAACACGTAAGAAGTATTATGGAAGGCGACAACTTTTGATGCAAAAATTGACTTAACCGCTTTGACCTCAGTCCCCGGGAACTATCCCTTAAAAATTTCGAATGGAAAGGGGTATCGAGTAAAACCTTATTTTAACGATCTTTTGAAACAGTACATTTTGGCATTTAGTTTCTTGAAATTGATGGATTTGTTTTTGAAATTTTTGTTTATTTTGTTTTTTTTTTCTAGCTGGTCAATCTATTTTAGAAGTATCGGAACAGCGACCGATATTAAAAGCACACTTTAACTGCTTAAAATTTTTTATTTTTCTTCTCAAAGTTTTTTAAGAATACAAATATATTTTTGCAGAAAAAATCAATGCAATAATGTTGTCCGTTATTCGCTAGGCACTAGCCGTTGTTCAAAACTGCAGCGTACCTTTTCAAAAACATCTCCTTAAATTCCACAGCTGGTTGCAATAATCTTCTGACGAAATTTTAATAAATTATCAGATTGAGAGATATATATAACATACTTTAAATAACCTCATAGAAAATCAGGCTGGCTATTCTATAGGTCCTCTTCGTCCTATCCATTTAGATATTTGGAAATGCATTATCTAATCACTGCCGTATTGGCAGAACATAGTGAGGAGGAGCTCCATATTGTTGAAAATGTAATATATCCTCGTCAAGTAGGATTGACCGTATCTTCGAACATATCCAAACATGCTTTGCTATTTAGATTCCCATTAAAAAACAATTGCCCAATCACTTGGCCCACCAAGATGCTCGCCCTGAAAACAAGAATCCCAGGATGTGTCCTTCTACATACGGATGAGCGTTTTCGTTGCTTCAATATCTCTAGTTATGTTTATTTAAAAATCCATGTCAATAAAAAGTACATGCATTCAGCACTGAACCAGATATTTTTTTAGAATTATTAACCATAGTGGTAATTTGTCAACAAAACTCTAGGAACCCATTTGTCAAAATTGTCTTCAGTTAGCTTTTGACATATTTTTAATTTATAAGGATTGGGTTAATGAAGTTTTGTAATTTCGTTTAGACTTAATAATTCAAAACATATCTTGAAGTTTTTGAAACTTAAAACGTTACTAAATTTTGAACAACAGGACATGTCCGTTCTCTTTGGTGGTTCGAAGAGGAGTGACCAAATCACCACTACATCATTTGAAATATAAACTGTCTCTTAGAAAGAGAGATGCTCCGGATACCGCTCTAGTTACTAACTAATTTAAGGAGAATAATAACAAGAAAACATAGATCCAAATACACATAGCTAGACACACATGCATACGAAGAATGATGCGAGTACCGATATTCAACACAGAGCAAAATTCAAGATGTTAATCTCCGGATTTGCAAAGAATTACGGGCACGAATTACATTTTACAAATTTATCTTAAAAACTAGTATAAATATCAGTGCTTCTATATCTGATATGGTTTATTTTAATTGTTAAAATAATTCAAAGTTTGACAGATAATGTAGACAATTCAATGTACGTAGTTGTAAATATGATTGTATAAATATTCGGCTGAATTTTCAGTAAGAAATAATTTTTTAATTTATATATACAGGACGATAGCTCTACTAAAATGATTGATAAATGAATTACAATAATTAACATAACAATACATTACCGTGTTGCTGATTAAGCCTGTTATCGTTCCGCTCTCTGCTAATAGTACGTGAAAACTAATAGTAAATATTTTTTTATATCAGGCAAATAGTATCGAGTCGTTCACTGCTTCAGTTTTACCAGTGATAGGAAATGATCTACATACATTTTTAAATTAGTATGAAAATACATGATCTTATCTGAGTCACCTGCCCCTAGTTTGGACAACTATAGGTCCTCTATTACGCCTTACCAATTGTAAGTGGATGCGACATTCTACATCTAAAAGTTACGTAGGCTTGTAATTTCGTTTCTTCTTTAAGAACAAAGAAAAAATAACACTTCGGATTACTGTTAAAGCAACTTTACTTCATCACTTTTGTCGATGCCAATGTAGTCCATTTGTTCACAGTAATATACTATGACGCCTATACAAAATACGCTAAACCTGTAACCGGTTTTATAATACGTAAATACATGTATGTGTATCTATAGCTACATAAGCAAATGCATATTACTTAAACGCGAAGCCGACAAAACTAGCCCTATCTGATCAATATCGTTAATACTACCGTAGTCAGAAGCACAAAGGCACCTTCAAACAACACAAAGAGACCTTGATAACAACAGACAGAAAAAATAAATAAGTAGCTGTAAATATAGGTATACAAATGCTGTTTCTAACTATTGTATTGCGTCTTTTGTTGTTATTGACTCTTATTGGCAATTAATCATATCTGTAAATCTGTGAAAAGCATGTAAAGTGTAAACAAAATAGCAATGCGATAATGATACTGAGATTAAAAGTATATATAAAAGTGATAATTTATATATTACCTACACTTAATAAATAAATTATGAATTTATTTATGTGTATACGTTATAACTAAACACATTAGCTTAATCTTCCAAATACAATATATGCATCCAAATGGAGTCTGACTGTTCCATGTATAGTTCAAGATGTTACGTATTCTGTAAATTCAAACGAGATTGTTTTTTGTTTTTTGTATTATTTTTTGTTGATGCTTTGTACTTCCTTATACTAATACTTACTTAAAATGAAACATTTTGTTACATTGATTTTATTACATTCAAAACATTAATCTTACTATAAATCATAGTAACGCATGCACTAGAGTTGCAATATAGCGAAAAGTTACAGAAAATTGTGTGTAGTAATATTGTTACACTTTGCATTGAACCGAAAATGACATTGATTTAAATAATTCATTTCGCTTTTTTAATCATAGACAACATCAGCGATATAAACGTTATTTTGAAGGCAAATTTAAATTCACTCTCTTTACTTTTAATCTGGCAATTGCAATTACGACTTTAGAAAAACCGTTACGTCACTTAGCGGTTCCTTTTCGCGCGGGAGTATGCAACTTACGCGCCACGGAATTTAAACTTGCTTATTTTAAATTCATTCATTTACGCGCCAACTCTTAGACGCTTCGTTTCTTTTATGATCCTGTACCTACTTACCGAGCCTTTAAAAGGGCTGTGCACGTTAAACGCACCCTCTGTCTCTTTGGTTCTTCGGTTCGCGTTCAGTTGATTTGCCGTGTGACGTACTCGTCTTGACTCGAAAACACAGATGCCACGTGCTCCCCACAGCTTCCCCCATTGTTTCAAGCTAGAGCTCAGTACACTCTGTTCTCTTCAGTTAATTCCGCCGTCGCAACGATCCTTTTTAACTCGAAACACCGAAAACCACGGAACAGCAGCATACCCAAAAAGCGTCGAACTCAGCTTCACGCTACAGCTAAGTACTACCATTCAAAACGTATCAATCGCTCTCTTTTATTGTATTTCATTACTGTTGCTATTTATACTTTTAACTTGTAATTGCCAGTAACTTTGGTCTCGCACTAGCAGTCATTTACATATTTACTTATAGAAACGGATTAATTGCGTCACTTTTAAATTAACCACGTGCTATTCCTTCTTTTGTCTTAATTTTGATATCAGAATACAGCAACCACGTGTTGCTTTCTTTTACATTGATCTTAACCTCAAAAATCAGCAACCACGTGGCCAGTTTTTTTCTTTTTTTTTCTTTTTTTTATTATTACAAGAAAGTTATCGTTACGTTTTGGATCTTTCTTTGTTTTATTAATCATTACAGCGACTCCAAGCGTCATACTCGTGTGTACCGCTCCTTTTTACCAAGTTACATCAGGTGTAGCACACACTGCGTTCGCACCCCACGCACGCCTGACCGTATCAATATGAATACAATAGAATCTTGTATTCCATAATATATTTATTTATAATAATAATTTTTTGTTCTAATATAACAACGGTGAATAAATATTCGGTGGGAGGTGCATGTATTTTCCTTTTAGGTATGATTTCTCCTTAGAATTCTCCATTAATGATTTGTGAATAACTAAAAAAATCGTGATTTGAGACTGGTACATTCATTAAATTAATGTTACATATCCAGTACTCGAATACTGTGTAGATATTTTCCTATTTTCTTAGATCCTAGTATATGTAGATGCTACAGTTTATAATTTGCCAGTGAAACAATTTATATAAACATATAAGACTGAACGATAAGTTGCTCGGGTACTCGAAATTTCTACCAGCGCACAGTGGCCAATTTTCCCAGATTCACGATCGAAATCTATAACTTCTAAAATAGTTGCTCGAGTAATAAAATTTCAGCAGTATTATATTGAGGCTATGGGTTTGCCAAATTTCTTATTCCTAACGTTATCACAGCAGGGGAACAAAACTAGAAAAAAATGTTATTCCACAGGATAAACTAATTTTAACTACAGCTGTTTATAGTTACAATATAAATAAAATTATGTCATTTTGCCGATATATAGACAAATGGTCCAGAATTTTTTTTCAAATTTCTATTTAGAGTCAAAGTTATAAATCCATTAAGGGTAATTTCGAGTAATTAGAAGAATTAGAAAGGTGGCATTTATGTTACGTATCTACACCTTATGAGTGGTGTATTTTTCTTAGCAGCACGGTATTACGCCGTAAATTGTTGAGTAGGACAACAATGTGAGGATCTGAAACACTGTCGGGCGGCTACTGTTACCTTACGTAGGCGCCTACACAGCCAGCAGGACATTTGCCTATTTCAGGGACCATGGTTTCTGAAATTCAGAATCCTTGGCCTGAATAATGTCAGAGGTGCTGTTTTCTCCGGCACTTAAGACAAACCTAGGACGTGTATTTACGTACCAAAGTGCATTAAAGCCTATCCCATACCAAACTACTGTGACAGGGATGTAACAACTGTACAGCTAACATGTGATGTACAAGGGAGGCAAATATCAGTAGTGATTGCTTCAGTATATTTAGCCAGTGGCGAACCGGTCCCATCCCGTCTTCTGGTGCAGCTGGTGGAACACTGTGATAGATATAACAAACACTTGGTTATAGGCTGTGACTCAAACGCTCATCATGTAGCGTGCGGCAGCCGTGACGTAAATGATCGGGGTAGAGTCCTCAGTGAGTTTATCTCCAGCAATCTTGACATACTCAATAGAGGATGCGAACCTACGTTTGTCACCTCGCGGTGCCAGAGAGTAATTGACATCACACTGGCATCGGTGGGTGTCTCAAGCAACTATGGAGTGGCGGGTGTCTGATGAGGCATCAATGTCAGACCACAGATGGATCTGTTTTCAGATCGATTAAACTAGAGTTCGAAAGGTTGAATACCGAAATCCGGGCTGGGCTCTCTGGGGGGTCTGGAAGTTGATGACCTCCGCCAGCTAGAGCGATCGTGCCCACTAAAGGTTACATCGGAAAAGAATCGGACTCCATGGTGGAGCCCATATCTCTCAAAGATGAGAACCAAAATAAGAAAGCTATTTAATAAAGCTAAATCAACCAGATCTGTAGAAGACTGGGCAGTCTACAAAGTTCAATGTAGTCGATATAAAAGGGAGATCCGTTGTGGTCAGAGACGAGCCTGGAAAAACTACTGTAACTCCATCGAATCTGTCACAACGGCTGCTCGTCTAAAAAAAGTATTAAGTAAAGATACTAGTCACCAACTAGGACTGTTGAAACGTGAGAACGGGACTCTTTCGTCGTCCTCTCTAGAAACAGCCGAGATACTGATGACCACTTATTTTCCAGGCAGTGTGGTTTGCAACACACCGGCATGGCAAGATCCTACGAAGGAGGGCTGGGCTGTGGCGGAAAAAGTGGTACAATAATCCCGAATTTGCTGGGCAATTAAAAATTTTCAACCGTTCAAGTCACCTGGCACTGGTGGTGTGTTCCCTGCTCTGCTTCAGTGGGGCATGGACGCCCTGCTAGGCCTGTTGGTGACTTTATTCAGGGGGTGCATCGCTTGAAAGTACGTACCTGAGGTATGGAAAGAAACAAAAGTAGTCTTTATACCAAAACCAGGGCGGTCTGACTATACCCTAGCCAAATCTTTCCGGCGAATAAGCTTGACCAGTTTCCTGGCGAAAACACTGGAACGGCTGTGTGACCGTTATCTCCGAGAAGTGGCCTTAGCGATGTATCCACTTCACACAAATCAACATGCATACATTTCGGGGAGATCCACCGAGTCTGCCCTTCACTTAGTGGTGCGCCGGATAGAAAGATCATTGGACAACAATATGTCTACTCTGGGTGTATTCTTAGATATAGAGGGAGCTTTTGATAAAGCGTCTCTCAACAGTATTGTTGATGCCCTCACTCGCCTTGGCGTTGAGCCGACTCTTGTGGGATGGCTACACCGTATGTTAGAGCAGAGAGCAGTAGAAATAAATGTGAGGGATGTCAGGGTCAGGGGGTTGTGGATCGAGGCTGTCCACAAGGAGGCGTTTTGTCACCACTTCTCAGGAACCTTCTGGTAGATGACCTTGTCTGTATGCTCAATGTGTCTGGCTACTACACAATCGCATATGCGGACGATATCACGATCCTAATTGATGGAAGATTCGAGAGTGTGCTCTGTAATGTAATGCAGACCGCCCTAAGATCAAACGAAAATTGGTGTAGGGAGGCTGGCCTCTCTGTAAACCCAGATAAAACAGAGATGGTACCCTTTACCAACAAAAGGCAAGTTGTATAGTTACAACCACCACGATTGTTTGACACTGCTCTCAGTTTTTCGGAAGATGTTAAATATCTGGGCGTTGTGTTTGACAAGAGGCTGAGCGGGAGCAAGCACGTCAAAACAAAAATTGAAAACGCATGAATGGTTTTTTGGCAGTGTCGTCGCATCTTGGGTAAGACTTGGGGACTTTCCCCGAGAATTACCTTGTGGCTGTACACTGCCATAATAAGGCCCATGCTAATCTATGGCGCTTTCGTCTGGTGGCCAAGGGTGAGACGAGTGGTTGCCAGGAACGAACTGTCACATGTGCAGCGCATCGCATGTCTCAGTGTAACAGGAGCAATGCGCACAACGCCGACGGCGGCAATGGAAACACTCCTATATGTCCCTCCTGTGGACTTGTTTGTGGAGGCGCTTATGGCGGCTATAAGACTGGGATCGCGGGGTCTTCTAGACGTGGCGGGAGGAGGACGCAGCTACGCGAGCATTATTTATAAGGCCGCAGCCAAGGTGCCTCCCGTGTTTGCTTTCAACAGACACTACTATGTTCTTATTGACCCTGAGGTCGAACTACAATCCTCGATCGCCATCTTTACAGATGGATTGAAAGCGAAAATGGGGACGGCGGTAGGAGTTTTCTCCTTAGACCTTGACCTCAATCTAGAACTGGCGCTGGGTAGGTAGAAATTTTAGCAAGGGGCATTAGGGGACGGCGTATTGTCATTTATAGCGACAGTCAGGCTGCTCTTAAGGCTCTTAATAATCATAGGATCACTTCGGGCTTAGTACTTTAGTGTCACAATGCCCTAGAAGCGGTCGCTATTGATTATGCCTTAACGTTCAAGTGGGTTAAAAGTCATAAAGGAAACCTAGGTAATGAGGCTGCTGATGGGCTGGCGGGGCGGGGCTCGCGCTCCCCCTTTGTGGGGCCGGAACCAGCTCTTCCTATTTCGTCGGCTACACTCAACACCATGATAAAGCAATGGACCGCCAGTCTTCATGAGAATAGATGGAAATCCATAACCACCTGCCGTCAAGCGCGTGAGGCCATCCCCAGGTCGTCACCGAAGGCAGCAAAAGATTGCCTGCAGCTTTCGCGCAGTAACCTACGTCAACTTGTGGCGCTTTTGACCGGCAACTGCAAGCTAAACAAACACATGCACTGCATGGGTTTGGCTATCAGCCCACTGTGCCGGGCATGCTACCAAGAAGACCAGGCGCCGGAACATATTTTATGTGATTGTCCGGCGCTTGTCCAACTTAGAGGTTCCATTCTGGGGGAGTACTGGCCCAGTATGGCCGATTTTGGTGGCGCCTTGCCTGCTGCTCTGCTCCAGCTCACGCTTAGTTTGGGCTGGCTCGAGTAGGCTGTCACCTTCCTCGATCTAGAATCCAGAATCCAGAATGTGAGGATATAATTACTAAGCCATATTTTCTTGAGTTAAATTTCAGTTTGTCAATGTTCACTGATTAAAAAACTATCAAATTTTGTACTTTTTAAAATAACATAAACAATAATAATTGAATTTTATTGTTTAAACAGTAAAAGAGGAAAATATTACAATAACAAATAAGTTTGCTAAAAAATCTTTATTATCTTTATTATAAAATCAAAACCATAAGAATAAATTTTGTTTTATTTCTTTAATCCTATGACTTCCTACTATAATAAGGTATTTGCAAAGTCGAGCTTAGTGTCTTTAACTTCTCTCTCATTACTTATTACTAAAACTGCATGCAAAAAGTCCATTTACTTATCAAAAAATTCATATCTTACAGTTGTGGAAAGGAAAATGTAAAAATATTTGATTAGACATAAATGAGATAGTCCTATATTATTCTCTTTATATGCAATAAGTAAAAATGTATTCTCTCATGCATTAATTAGACGATCCACGGATGTAATAATTCTTTTAGGTGGTGCCATTTAGAGACAAACACTGCTTGCCTGTTATATGGCAAAGTAGTTAGATTTGAAAAAATAAATGTCCATATTTAACTAAAATATGTAATCGCGGTAGCAAGGGTCTCATTAATGCAGCATAATTAATGGTGTATACGTCTCTATAAAAAAGGAATTGAACGATAATCGAAGAAACCAATCAGCGTCTATATAAGCAAAAATTAAATTCCTCCAAATATGGTAGTTGACTTAACCGGTTTCCTGAAAAATGATACACTAATTAATATATGATCGCTATCTATCTGTAACTAACTGCATAAAATTGCAGTACCATCCGTTTTCGTGCGAGGAAATTAATAATATAGTAGTAATAAATCTTGTAAGTGCACACTACGAATTAATAAATGGTAACGGTAGAAAGCAATGCAAAAGTAAGAAAAGTTTATATTGGCTGTTTTTAAAGGACCTTCAGAAGAATTAATCATACATTCCTTATAGATCAAAATAATCTAATTTATATAAACTTTTATGATTGTTAGTACAAAATTTTAAAACCACTGTTTATTAGAAACTTAAAATGGCATCTGTAAACAGAGTAAGGGGCATGAGTACTAGGAAATAAAACGAATTCGGGGTTGCAGCCTATGAAACTGATATATTTAAACAAAAGTCATTCAGTAATAGTGAATACGGCATGAGACCATTAACAGAATTTATACAAATGGGACAACTAGGTTAGTGCAAATATTTATGTAAATTGAATACAAAGAGAAACAAGTGTGCGCTTGAAGTAAAAAAGTGAAAAGGAAATAAAAATAAATAAATAAATTGAATTACAAGTTAATAACGCCCTCATTTACACATTTACTCATGAAGATCGAAGAACCGGAAAAGGATGGAGGAAGAAAAAAGACGGCAGGATTGGACGAGTTTGGATGGCCTCTGCGGGTGCCTGCCTGGCGGCCTAGATCAAAACCTGGTATGACCATCAACACTTGCCAACAATTAAAAGGGTGTAACATCAACGCCTTACAATTTGCAAATGCCCTGACAGTGACAATGGGCTCTTAACTAAGGGCAAAAGAGGTTCACAGCCTAAAAGAGCTAACAAAGGGTAGAGAGTGACAACTTGTGTTGGGACGACGTAATAGGCAAGATATTGTAAGGAAATGGATCCACATGGAGTGGTGTAACGTTAAGTCATGTGGTGCCTTGTTAATCGTTAGGACTTGGATTGGTAGGGGTATGACTCAAGGAACTGAATGATCTTTATTAAGAAAGTCTCTATTAGAGAGTTACATGACAAGTATCCGTATCTTAATGATATAAACTAGCGCTATCCTAACTTTTGGAGTGCGACTGGTGGCAGTGGAACAAAGATAAAGGCAAAAAAGAGGAGGTCGTGGTGGAAATTTGTGCAAATTAGTGATTTTTGATTTAGCTATTGATGTATTGTTAGTATAGAATATCTTGAGTTAGCTATGTTTTCAGTTGTAGGCTAAAATTGTGTTAACAGTGTGCCATGGAAAATAAGCGTTCTCAAAGATTTATTGTCAAAGTCAACCGTCAAAGTCACACTTCTTTACGTCGTTGGATGCTTGTGAGTTAATAATTGTCTGCTATGTGCCTTAACATTATTGCTATAAAGAGTCCACGGTCCTAACCTAAGTTTTGGGATACTTCATGGGTGCAATAAGCCGCAGCTCCATCCAGTTAATACCAACAACTTCTTCTCAAGTTCAATGACAGGATGTGAAGAAAATCGTCAACCACAGTCCGTAATAAATTTAGGTAACGTACTGCCTTTAACACGCCGTCATAAATGACATAAGAGAACCAGTCATTCATCGTAAGGCAAAAGCCATTGAAACTAAACCTGATAATTTCTTTCTCGGATCGCATGCGGATTCACTGAAGCCCACATATGGTTGTTATCCCTGTTAAAAAATCTTTCACGCGAAAACTTAGATTCGTCCGTCCAGATATTTTTTTTCAAACAGTTCTCATCCTCTTGACTTCGAAGATATAGCATCTCACACAAGTTAACTCGTCGTCGGGGTCCTGAGGATGAAGGTCTTGTACTAACGGGAACTTGCAGTCGTGAAAGTGATCCATCTTCAAAATTCTGTGTACTGAAGACCTACTGATTCACAGATCTTCTTCGGCAGCTCTGGAATTAGCCTTGAAGTAAGCCCCTTGGCTTCACACAAAATTTGCTTCTATTCCTCTAAATGTACCTTTTGTGCCACCCCAAAATGTAGACAGCTGTTCTCGGCGCCAAAACATACTGCAACATGTTTTGTAAGCATATTATGAATCCTAAATTAATATCCGAAAAATCTAGTGTTCTGTGATTTTTTGAATAAATGTTTGCTATAGCAAATTTTTTTAGAAAAAATCGAATAACTATAAAACAGCCAAATGAAATTGCAAAAAGTAAAGGTATTTATTTATAAAGCTTAAAAATAGGTAAATCCGGATATGTAAAAATATACAGGGTGTTAAATTGAAAATAACAAAGTAGATGGCGACTTCCGGTATAAGCGCTAGAAAGCTAAAAATATTTTAAATGAAGAGAACACAATTGATTGCCTATATATAATTCTAAATTTTCAATTGTGTATTTTGGCTAGTACTCCATAAACTTCTAATGAACTTCTCGCTGAGACACCCTGTATATATATATCTACTCTTGTTTTTTTAATTAATGTTGTTGTTGTTACATATTTAATTAATTCCAAGTACTAACTCTATAAAGTTGGTTACTCCCAATATCCTTTATAAGCCCTCTTCAATATACACAACTGAATCTAATTAAGATCAAGAAAGCAAGTAAGCAGTCATGTCTTGGATCAGTTTCTAAGAGGATGATGGCGGTCAGGACGTGACCAAATCAATGTAAAAGCTAAAGCCCGGCTCATCCCCCGATCGTATATCATAGTCTGATGCTGCCGGCATGCCCCACTGCCCTTCTGCCTCTGTATCACGCCTGGTACTGAGTTCCCTATGAATAATATACGTATATGGAATCTAAAAATAAATAAACAATATGGTTTTACGTATATGGAGCGGGGAAGCGCGTTCTTACTTTTAGGGAAGAAAATCTAGCTACCATAATATATATCTGACCGTGTCTGTTTGTATTCAAAATAAAAAGAAAAACCAAACTAACGTAAAATTATTTAAATTTTCTATTTATAATGACTAAATAATGGATGAAATATGATTATGTTAGTGTTAAATCATTTATTCTTCCATTAAATAAATATTCTAGTATTATACAGATATCTTTCATATCATAGCCTTAAAATTATTAATTACATCACTAGTATTGCATTCTAGAATAGCAGCCAGCCAGCGGAGAAAGTAACAGTTAAGTTCATAGTGTCTTTATTAATAAAAGAAATACAAAGGTAATAAGAAAGCTTGTTTTTTTTCTAGAAATAATTTTAATTTTTGGGGATAATAAGAAAAGACGGAATTTTATAAACAAAGTTGGAATTTTTAACAATGTCGATCTTTTTTTGAAATTACTCGAACCAACTATACATTATAATCTCCTTTGACTTTTTAAGTATATTATCAACTAAAGGAAGCACCTCACTTCCAAAGATCATAAAGTCGATTTTGCATTCCAATTTAGAAAAAAAGAACTACAAATCTTTTTGGTTATTTTGACACAAATATCAAATCATTCCAACACCGAAAATTCTTTTTTTTTTTTTAATTTTAAAAATTATTAGTTTTTTTTACGTGAGGGTGGAAAAATCTTCGATAGGCTTCCGGCGGCCCGTGTCGCCGGGGTATGTCGAATTTTTATCTACTAAAAAACCCCTCCCTCATTGAGCTGTTTATCTCTCCATGGAACTGCTGCGGCATTACTTGATAGAAGCGGATTCTCATAGATGTTCGGGCTCTCCTATTTTGGTCATCTCCTCTATTGCTCTCCAACTGTCTTCGGACTCCAGCATGATCCCGACCATATCGCCGACCCGGCGAATGGGTATTCTACCACCACAAGCCTTTGTGCCTTAGCAATCTCCGTCTTCCACCTTGAGCAGTAGAAGAAGGTGTGTTCAGCGGTGTCCTCCACTCTACACGTCTCGCGCTTATCTGTTCTCCATATGCCCATCCGATAGAGGTAAGAAAAGAAACACCCGTGTCCAGTCATTAATTGTGTGATGTGGCACGTAAGTTCTACATGTTCTCTATTATACCAGAGTCTTATGTCTCTTATTAGCTTCCGTGTCCAATTATGCTTCCCGTCGTCTATTTGCAATTCCTCTAAAATATCCATGTATGCCTCTCCTTTCTTAGCACTAGTCTAGCTAGCAACTCCATTGGAAAGCATCTTACCAACCCCAGCAGTGATTTGGTCGGCGAAGTTCGGTACGATCTGTTTCTTTAGAGTGAAGTCAAATCGTATTATTCGACTTCAAGTATATACAATTTGCCTAGTGAATCGTAAAGAAACGGAATATAAAGTTTCTGAAAGATTCGATATGCGGTAGACGAGAAAATGGAAACTATGGCGGGGGTCACCTTTTGCCAAAAGTGTCCATTGAATGTGGGATGCTGCCCTTAAATAATTTGTCATATCTGCGAACTAAATTAAGGTTAAAAAATTCGTTCTTCAGAAAAATAAATTTGCTGTATTCCCTTCTTAGTATTGCCCGTATTATTAATTTTGATTTACTTTTTTCAAATATAGGTAAATTTAACGTAATAAAATATTCTATAAAATGTATCTCTATTTTCAGCAATAAACAACTTTAAATAAATTAAATGTCTTTAATACCGAACAGAGTTATCTTCTTAAGATTAAACAAACTACAAATAATCGATGTGATTCCTCTAAGAGATGGGTCTGGCTCTCGAGAGCGTTTCATGATACGACAATTGTGCCCACATAGAATCCTATAGGATTCGACGTAGTTCAGTAATTTCACTTAAATCTGGCATCCAGACAATGCCAGCTTTTGTCGCTCTCAAATTATTCTTCCATTAAGTATTATTGACACGTATGTGCTTTGTCACGTTATTTACTGAATAGAGTGAGTTTTACAAGTAAAACGTGTTATTTATTCTAAAAACGATAATACTTCGCAAAGAAAATAAAATATTATACAGGTTTACTTCAATTATCAAATATTTTAAAATCTTTTAATCCGGAAATTAACCTTTGAAATTCCTAAATTAAACAAAAATTCTAATATCTCGCCAATTTACCACGTGTCGATAAGATAGATATTAAATGTTGTTAAGAAAACATTTAAAAGAAAAATTACTAAAATTATCCCTGCAAGCCATATCAGATACGAACTTAATTAATTCAAATTACATGCGCGTAGAGTGAGCGAGATCTAACCTTACTTTTACAGTAAAAACAACTTATTTTTAACTTAAAATTCATATTAACAGGAATTTAAAAAGGAAGTTCCTTATTTTTGTGAAAAATAAATACCTAATAACTGGATGTCTCAGACAATGTTTAGTCAGGAGGAGCCGTCCATGGAATTTTATTTTCAGGTAACTGGACAACTGGCTGGATGCGGGATCTTCAGAAGGAACTTTTCGTGAATACAAGGTTCTTCAGGTACTGGAAGGTTATCTTATGTAGATAAAGTCAAAATGAACACAAATAAATATCAGAAATATCAAAAATTTTAGAACGTATTTAAAATTCCAAATTTTGATGGCTCAATTAGGGAAATTAGGCAACACAAGCGACACATACTTACAAAGCGCCTCTAAAATATGCAAATTACGCATGCAATTTTTAAATAAGACTTCCAATTAAAATTACTATTTACAGAATGATAACTCAAAATCATGCATAGGTATTCGAGTTGTTACTTTCTGAAAATCATCTGAAAAATAATATTGCTTGACGATATTAATGGACGTCTCGTAATTTATCCGTAAATTACTGCCGGTTACGGCCAGTGATAGACCAAGTAACAAGTGACAGCGTAACAGGGCAATATTTCCTGTTCCTGAACGTCTCTGTGGTAACTTCCTTCCTCCCCAACGACAGATAACTGTCAATACCGGTCGTCAATCAAAGCTATAACCACATTAGTGTCTCGTGATACATCTCTACAACGTCGTAAATCCTTCTCACGATATTTCGGAATTACCTACCTATGTGTACATACATAGGAAGACGTATGGCATATACCGGGCGTTTCTGTATTGGCTCGCCCCTATTGCTTATTTAGTATTTACGATAGAAAAATAAATTTTGGGAATTACTTATGTCGGGGTAAGTTTATACTTGTTCACACTGTGTTGATAGTTGTTAGTTCGAAACATTTTGTAAATGATATTAGCAGGTTCAATATTAGTTGATCCTAGAATTGAGTGTAAATGGCACATTCCTGTCATATTAATTTTTTTCATTCGCCAACGTTAAATTTTTCTTATGTTCTATACACTAAAATTTCATTTTGACTGCCTGTTTTGCACGGTTCTTCACACATAACCTTTCTAATATATATGGAAAGTTGAGAAACAACTACCAGCACTGAACCAAAAAATTGGTCCTGAAACAATAAAAAAATTCGTTGTTCACACGAAATGTTGTTGTATTAAATTATGTCCTAAGAACGAGTTTATCAAATCAATGTAAAAGGATTTTAATGAATAATAAACTTCGTTGTATTAATGAAACTAAAGTCATTGAAAATTGTACGTAAAAAGACAATACATATTCATATTATCAAGAAAATTATTTATTGAATGTATGAAAAAATAATTACTATAACAAATACTACCATTGAACTTATATAAAATATTTTGTTATAATAAGATAACGTATTTATTTCACTAATAAATCTTGTTATTACTTAATCAGAGATTGTAATTAATATTTTGCGGCTACCACATCCGTGTCAGCGCATCACTTTCGTTACTTTATGGTCCATGGACGATAGATTGCAATGAGTATAGCTAGCCCAAAATGAGAAGTACTCTAACGTGCCATTCCATGGAAAAATCCGTTTTAACGTTAGGTTTTGAGTTTACTGTGAATTAATCATTAATTCTTTTTATTGATTTTGCTGTTTTTTATTAGTTTATTTTGTTTGCGACTCGAGTATATGGTATCTGATCACGCACTCTCAACTCCCACCATGATTACCGCGTGGAGGATCGCCATAGTATATAAAAACCGCGCGCTTAACACACTTTAGCAGAGTTCTTACGTCTCTCTCAGTCCGCTCTGGCTGATGTGTTGGCATAGCTTTCTGATACACGCCAAGTTTATCATTCCAATTATTCTCGGTCTGTCTGTTAGCACTGGCACAGCTTGTCTGATATAACACAGGCATTTTTACCGGTTTTCTCGCTGTATATATTCGATGTCTTTCATACCTGTTTCATAGAAATAAATGTTGGATTTATAATACACTTTCAATGTGTAAATTGTTGCACACTATCAGAACCCTGGGGAAACCTCGCTCTCACATTCACAGCTATCACTCTGGGGTTAAAATTTGTTGTAACGGCGTAAATAAGGCGCAACACCGTTCAAATCAACATAACACCGCACGCGGAACCTTTTATACTTACAGGGATCAACGCATATCTATTATACAACGCTTATGTACACCCCTAAAGCTAGTACAATAGATTCATCCCACGTGTCACTTCCGTTATTTCACCGTACTCTTCTGTGAAGATTCTGAACTTTCTTTGGATTCGGTTGTCAAAATAGCTATCAAACAATCTGTCATTCAAATATAAGTCATCTGTATTCTGAACACTACAAATGCAAGTAGCTTGGTTTTAGTAAGTGGTAATCACGTGCGAGTCGAAATTTTTTTTTTGTACGCACCACGGATGGAAAATGTTTTTCATTTGGTTGCTCGCCTCGGCTCGCAATTTCCAAACTCGTTCGACAAAACGCCACTTAATAACTATACATCTAGCATATTACTACGTGTAGGATTCAAACGATGATCATGTTCCTATTTGACAGAAAGGAATTAAATTATGAGATAGATATTTTAACGTTGTCCGTAAGAAAAAATGTAGACAGCAAATATTGAGAAAGCAAGATATCAGAACCTATAAAAGTACTATTGGAACAGCACACTGAGAAAAATTCATATGGTAAAATTTACATTATTGCACAAAATTTTAAAACAACCACGCCGCAGTTTTCTATAACACAATTACAAAAAAAAATATGACATGATGCTAATATAAGGTTAGCTGATAGGTAGAGATAAATATTATTATGAGGCATACAAGGAGCCCAGCTTCAGCTTCAATTATTGCAAAAAAATTAAATGAAGATGATTTAGAGTAATGAAACGAATTTCTTCTAAGATCTTTATTTTTTGTTGAATTATTTTAAAAAAGCCAATAATAGTAATAATTTTATTATTATCACT
The DNA here is from genome assembly GCA_949128085.1 of Cetonia aurata. Classification (NCBI taxonomy): domain Eukaryota; kingdom Metazoa; phylum Arthropoda; class Insecta; order Coleoptera; family Scarabaeidae; genus Cetonia; species Cetonia aurata. Next base: position 36,410,334 of record OX421884.1, read on the forward strand.
ATTATTATTTTCTCTTGAATAATTACCGGAAAATATTATTATATCCGCTATATTATTAACTATATAGTCGATTATAATTTTTTGTTACATATGCTCTATGCATAAACATAGAAACACAGATGAAACAAGACGATAAAATATGACATAAAATATATTTCAAATACTTTAGGAGGTCCTTAGGAAATAAATTGCGTCTGAGTTACTCTGAATACACTACACTAGCTCAATAAAAGTTTACTTTGTGCAACTGAAGATTCATTTTACATTAGAAACAGATAATAAAATGAAATATTCTTGTATGTACCTGAAAAGAGAAGCTTTTACAGAATATTAAATTGAAATTGCCTTCCTAATACACAAATAATGTTTCTTAATCCGTTGTTGAAAAGGTTAATGGTTTATGCTATGATAACATTGGTAGTAAATTAAAACCAAAACATATCCCCTGGCGTTTACGATGATAATTTGATGTCAGTCTACTATCTGATCTAACTTACGTATGCGTATTGCGCGAACAATAATCGCCACCGGTGAATCAATGTGTTCCCACTCGTAAAGTAAACGTTTATTGCACCTTTGGAAATTTGTATCGTCGCCGTGCTGTATAGAATACAACAGTACACCGGTTATAATTCAAAACTCAAAATGATTACTATCCGTTGCCTGGGTGGGCTGTTCAGTAAACAAGCCCTCTGGGATCACGAATAAAGTTGGAATTGTTCGAGCATAAATATCTACTTTATGAAACAAAGTTCATCTCCAAACAATATGATAATAATGTACACTAGTTTACTATTTCAAAGCGAATATCGTCTAACGATGTGTAGATCGTGATTTTATTAAATGTCGGTAAGTACACAGTTAGTTTATCGTAATTTATAGGAATTCGAAACAACATCTAGGTTAGAGTAGTTAACACCGTATTGGGTTACTATTGTTTACCAGCATGCAATTATACCTAAAAAGCATACATACAATCATTTATAATGTATGTAAGAGATAGAGCAAGGAATATTAAAATAAAGAAAATCTATTTCAGACTATTTGTAAATACTCAGTGATGAGAAAGTTTAAATAGTACACGATGGTACCTGTAATACCAATTCTTACTTTTTCTTCTAAAACTTTCAATTCTTATGATTTGGTACAAACATTAACATTAAGCACAGTATTTTTTCAATACTAATCGTATCAAGTGAACTGTCAAAGTAATTGTTTTGGCTTTTATAGCTCACTGCAAACTTTGTACGAAATAGGGCTCTCTGGTGAGTAAGCTGCAACGTTTTGGGCGCAAGGCGATGATCGGGATATTAGGAGCACTTATAAACGGCGTGTGTATCAATACTTATAGCCCGTAAAGATAACCGATAGCTCATAGCGAATTTTCGATCAGAAATGGAATTGGCCAACTGGCGCGATAAGAATCAGACAAATAGACTTACTCGACCCATGAACACGTGTAGCTGAAATACATGGCCGAAGCGATAAAATTACTGTCTTACATCGAACTGAATAGTAACGCGTGCGCCTCCCTAACAAAGAGCCTATGAAGTGGGCATCACCAAATCCGTTTTTTGCCCAAAAGCCTAAACCACGCTCTCTTCGATTGAAGAGTTTGAATGTTGGCTGTATCTGGAGGACGAGGAGAAATTAGAGCACATTTTTTTCTACTCGCCACCGGAATCAGGCATGTGATCTTTGGGAAGATTGACTTTTTCCAAGAACACCTGAAAAATATGTCATTCAAGATGACACTGAGCTATTTTAAGGGCCAACACTTGTGGGATGTACTACTTTAACGTAACATACGCTCTACTATAGGCTATACTGGCTGTGTTACCAATTACTAAGCAAATAATGTAATAGAAATTCTTGGAAGAACTTAAAAATTGTCCCTCTGTTCTTATTATCATACTGATACATCAAGTGAAATATGAAATTTACAGTTATCACGTCCTTTTCCCTATAGCTCTGACAGAATCTTTAGAACATATTTTTTTATCAATTGTCTCAATGTCTTCTCTAGCTGGCTCCGTAAAGTATTTGTTTTTTAGGACATGTGGAATATTTACCAATTTTGCCTAGAAGAGAAAGATCCTAAGGAAACAAACAATTTGGTATGCTGTTTTCCGCAGTTAAAGCTCTAGGGTCCCTGCTGGACGTTGTTGTAAAATTTTCAAGAGCATGCAGCTCCCACAACTTATATTTTCTTTTAACTCCAGAGAATTAAAATTTATTCTATTAATTTTGTCACGATTAAGAGGATATATCCCAGTCTGATTTCCAAGAGAATTGAGATCGTGATACCAGAAATTCACCATTGGCGTTTTTTCCGCCATACCACTGAGGATTTATTCCAGTGTTCTTAAACACTTTAAATGGGACACTATGAAGTGGCTAAGGAATGTGAGTAATGTGGGGTGGTGATTTTAAAATTGTAACATGCAGATGTGCCTTATCTCCATCTAAAAAAGTCATTAATGGAAGGTTTTGATAGCAATTATTTATGAATACGTCTTTAAACCAATCTGTCATCCATCCATTTGGGGTATCATAATATATGTTGTGGCATTTCACTGTAATCAACTGTCACACAAAATAGTACGCATCTATCTATCTATAAATATAAGTTTTGCTTTATTACGTAAATAGAAGTCACTAATAGGCTATTATTGTATAGGTCAAAAACGCCATATATAATTTCTGGAACGGTGTGTATTCAGTCCTCACACTGGTTTTTCCCAAAGAAATCGATAAAGAATCCATAAACGTATTTTTGACTATATTTAACCTCATAATATTGTAGAAATTAACCAAAATTTGTTTCTTCTGTGTGCAGGTATACCCAGGGCTTAGTTCCGATAACATCCATATACGATACTTTCAAGACTCCATGTAAATTCTATATATCTCCTCAGCAGCACAAGATCATGTTATACACATCTCTGAACAGTGGTCACCAAACTTCTTGTCTTTCTTTGAAACTAATTTTTATTGAGCTTCTGTACATTGTACTTTCAAGATACAATCAGTATCATGAAAATGACCATTGAGTGGTTTGGCCTTACTGTATTTCTGTCTTCTTTTATTAAGTCTTTAATTATCTGCAATTAACACCACAAACCCTGGACTACTAGAGGAATACGTAACTCGGCTAAAAATATGCAATCTCTCATTTACATAAAAAAGTTCTCAGATGTACCTCAAGTTTTGCATCACATCCGTCGGTATAGAAACACCTACTTAAAAATCCTAAAATTTGCTAAAAAAACTATATTATCAAAACCGGTTAATAAAAGCAAATGACCCGGCTAGAGAAACTTGGGCTATTGTTAATGATCTGAGAAACAAAACCCGCACCACTAAGCCGGTGTCCCCTGACCCTGATGAACTTAATCATTACTTTGTTAATGCTGCCAAAAACCTAATCTCAGATATCCCTCCAAGCAGTGACCCAATTTCCCTCTTACCGACTGCCAATAAGAATGCCTCCAGCTTCTTTTTAAGGCCCATTAATAAGTTAGAACTACAGCAAACAATTAGTGAGATTAAAAGTAAGTCAACTTGCAGCACAGACGGTCTTTCCATTACAATATTTCGGCGGCTTCCAGATGATGCCATTGGTTCCCTTGTCACTATAATTAACGACTCATTTGTGAAATGTGTTTTTCCACAATGTCTTAAAACAGCTATTATCGTCCCTCTTCATACTGCCAGCCTTATCCAAAATTATTAAGAGATTGATTAAAAAACAGCTAATGTTTTTTTCTAAAAAAAAAAAAAGAATTCAATTATCACCCCCCGGCAGTTTGGGTTCTTGTCCAATTCAAATACTGCCGACGCCTCTTTTCGGTCATCAATGAAGTATTTAACAATATTAATAATAAACACTTCACTGCAACAGTGTTCTGGGACTTATCTAAAGCCTTTGACTGTGTCAGTCATGACATTCTAATAAAAAAAAATATTTTACTATGGGATTCGTGGTACTCATCTGGAATGGTTCAAATCGTATCTTTTCAATAGGAAATAGATAGTGAGAGGAGATAGTTCCACCTCATCGTGTATGGGAATTGACTATGGCGTTCCACAGGGCTCAGTGCTTGGTCCAATACTTTTCCTTCTTTTCATCAATGATGTCACCAATTTAAAGATCAGTGGGAAATTTTGTCTCTTCGCAGATGACACCAGCTTCACTTGGAACAACCCAAATAAGTGTATCTGATACTTTATATCTGTGTTTATTGTATATGTACCTTTTCAATTATTAATTTTGTTAATTACTCTGCTTTACCCACAAAATTAATTTATAATTTTTCTTGACACTAAAGCACATTATTTATTTATTTATTTATATTTAAAATTTTCAATTTCTTATCTACGCTTAATTGCCTTAATTTAGTAGAAAAATATTTTTACTTTAATTGTTTAAAGAATGATACTTTAGCTACTCCTGCTTTAAAGTATATCAAATGTATGCTTTGTGCCAATACTTTTTTGTATTATTATCTTTGGTAAAGTTGAGTAAGTATATTTTAAAGTATTTTAAATTAACCTGTTTTGGATACACTTGCATGTTACCTTTCTCCATATAATATACATTTGCGTATGTAGGTATGTATGTGTGTGTATAAGTCTTGAATTCCATTCTCGTACATCCATTATCTTCGACAAAAGCGAATTTGATGGCAAATCGAATTGGAAAAAGCGGTTATATATGCGTGTGTACGTTAGGGAAACCACATGTGAGCGTAGATTGTCGAGTTGGGGTTGAAAACGTGGTGGCAGTGCACGCGGTTTATGCGGCGACAAGGCAATGGTGAATTATTGAAAGAGCCAATAACTGGAGCGACAAAGACAATAAAACTGGATGTGAATTATGACCGCACTGTAATGTTCTTTACTTATACATAACATAGTAACATATTTAGAGCTAACTTAACTTATTTTATCACCACTCACATGTTCTCATAATTTCGGCATAAAAAATTCGCAAGTAGAATGTTCTAAATGCTTTTAAATAAACAAACGTAGGAATATTTAATAGTACAAGTGTAGTATGATGTTTCTGACTTCATCTGAAATTTTGTGATACAGGGACTCTAAAATTTAGACATAAATACTGCAATTGAGGGATATGGGATTCTTTAGAAGGTATAGAACAATTCCCTTTCTGCAAAGGATCCAAGGCACTTTGATCATTAAAATTAAAATTACCATCGTTTGTTCTAATTATCCGTGAAATATAAATAATCGAGTATGACGCGGCACGCGGCCCACTATTGCCAAATCTTCAGGTATCTGCATGCGTATGTATTGCTGAATATCATTAGCTACTCTACCGACTAATACTGATCTCATATGTGCTTCTTAGTTCATCAATTACACCTTTTGTAGAACACAGATAGAACAAAGACATACGATTCACGTATGTCGCACTAGTAGAGGTCATTTTTATAGGCCTATATATTAATATTGAGATGTGAGGGGTCCGTTTGTTGACATTCGAGTTGATCAGCCGATATCGTTCACTTTTAAGTAAATCCGTTGCTACTTCTCTAACAACAATGTGACAGACAGGTCTGGACTGGCACTTAAAAGTCTTTTGACGGAGACTATAGCATCGTACGTAATTACATTTCATCTCTCACAAAAATAAAAAACAATAACCAGTAAGTACATCATCGTTTTGAACAAAATCCTTAGAGTAAATATAGAATTTGACTATTATATTGTTATTCAGTACAAGATCTTGCCACTTTGTCACATTAAATGCTTTGATGGAGACAAAGATGCTGCAAAATAATATATCTGCCCTTCCGAATGTAAAAATAAATGCGAAACTGTATAAATTATCTCACATTGATTTGTAAAGTATCTTGATATAACTAATTTCTATGAATATTTCTATGAAAACTCTACAACAGCTTCATTTATTATACAGACATGTAAGACATAAAGTCGGTCGTGATGTCTTTTAAATGTGCATGTTGAGATGCTAATAATACTACGTGTGTGTGATTGTAATTATAGGTTTAATAATTCATAAAATAAAACAATGAAACTAAATAATGTAGGTAACATAAACCATAAATCCACTGTCTTATCATTTGTTCAGAGACTATTATGTTTTGGTAATTTATAATTAAAGAAGTCAATACCAATACCACGGACTTGGTAGTTACTACAAAAAATAGTATCTGAGAGTATTTACGCAGATCATATTTTATAATAAATTGCTTAAGCGTTCTATATAGACAGACTTTAGATTAGACGCTCGTGAAATTTAATAATTTTCATTTTTCTTTCTTTCTATCGCTTCAATCTAAAAATTTACGAATATAAGAAACCCCCCAATAAAACCTCTAACCGCAACATGTTCAGTTTCGGAAAAATGAAATCTTTTTAACCTCCCTCACTTCAATATATATATATATATATTTCCACCCTTGAAATAGCTCTCCGATAAACCCCGTCTACCACACCGTTCCCTTCTCTGCCTCGGGGTTACGGTAGTGAGTCGCAATTTTTCTCGCAGTCTACGTGATTGGAATGCTTTAGCCGCACGAATGTTTTGTTTTGAAGGAGAACTTGCATTAGGCGTCCCTGAAAGCTGGCTTTTCTGTAATTCAAAACAGTTCCTTCGCTAATTTTAAAGTATTAACGCCAGAAATCCTTACAAACGACCCTTATTAATAAGATTTCAGACCGTCTATATGAGTTGAAACTTTAATTTATTCGGCGATTAAATGAAGTGCAAAATTTTGTAATCCATTTACGAATAGTTCTTTTCAATTAAGGAATATGTACATATGCCCAGTAAAATTCTAATAATTTTGAAACATTAAAATTGACGTTATTTTAAAATAATAACATACATTTTTTAACATATGTAGTTATTCTTATGTGTTTAATAAAATTATATTTTAAACATTTACCGAAATTTCGAGCCATATATTTGTTAAGAATACACCTAGAGAATTATTTTCACCCTTTCAAATGTTGAAACTCCATTTACTTGTAATTACAAAAGTCTGTGCATTGTAACGTATAGCCATAAATTTTTTGCTTACTTTATTAGTTAATAAAAGTAGAACCGTTTCAAAATGAATGAATAAACTGCGGTGTAACCCCTTGAAAAAGTAATTGACTTTTTAATAAAAGTGCAGTCATAAATTTCAACTTAAACGAAGTAACACATCAACACGCAGATGGGTCAATCTTCTTAATTAGCCGGAATTCTAGTTCGAAGATGTAGAAGAGGGAAAAACACGGTCCAAACAGAGGTTCTGTTCGCATTCGGTTGGAAACGAAAAGGGTTGAAATGGGCGGTGGGGTTGCTAAGATATTTAAATTAAGATGTTACTTAATTCCAGTCTACTGACTCGCTAATTGCGACCCTTTTAAAATATAACACATAAAATGAACGCTTAAACCTCGAATTGTAGAAGCTTATATAAGTAAGATTAAGAAATTCCTTCTTATTACTGAAAGCTTACGGCGAATGTTTTGATTCGCTATCTTTCGTGATAACTAAACGTTTTTACTAAGTAAATAGCATATCAAATACTACGCTATTTGATTTGCAAGTTTTTACGTTATATAATGTGATCAGAAAAGTACGGATAATCATCAGGTAGACACCATTATTAATAAGAATAAAATTAATTTAATCCTGAGTCGACAATCCTAATACAAAAATGTTGGGTTGTCATCAGTTAAAATGCTTAAAAAAGGCCAAAAACAGACTATGATATTGGTCCATTTCGCCCGATCCACCTATCTGGAATACGTTTTCTCAACCATTAAAACTACGTTTATTTGTATTTAGTCTATTTGGAAGAAGTATTGGTTGTACAATTTTAAGCTTTAGGATGCCTAACCAAACAGTTACAAAAAACTTTCTTTGGTGTCCAAATTCTCGAATAACTCTGGGATTTCCATTCGCTAAAAAATGGAAACTGCGACTGTTGAAGACGCTATTTCTTGTGAACACGCATTCATCACTCCACAAAATAAATAATAAAAAGTTTTGCTCTATTTGAATTCTGTTTGAAATTGTGTTGCAAGACGTTATTCTATACAAATTGTCATTTTCGTATAATGGATGCGCTTTTGTAACATGCAAGGATATTAAAAGGTTTTCCGTAACCGTTGAAATAACTGTTGTCTTACTTGGCATGTTTATTTCCAGAGCTACTTGTGTAGTAATGCTTTATAAACAATATTCAAAATTCCCTCTTCGACGTGGATCGTATCATCACAGACTATACAGATGTTTCACTTTGAGCCGGCACCTTTGATGTGCATAGTCAAAACTTCGGCCAGACCCCAGGGCGCATATCGACAGGTTCGCATTAGTAAAAATATCAGGACACACAAGTGACAACTCGTTGTGTAAACACGATATAAACATGTGCATATGTGCACAATGGGGACTCAAAATGGGCACCACAGCGCGCACTTTCCAAAAAAATGAGATCCCGACTAAGAAATACGGGCAAGTAAAACATCTGTATAATCTGTGGTATGACGGTGTCTTGGTCTACCAGCAGCTCCCTAAGCTGGGACAAAAAGCTTGTCGATTCTCTCCCCGTGCACAGACCATCTGCTATTTATTCCCGTGGCTATCATTTTTCCGTCATTTAAGAATGTTTTTTTTTCTCTGTATTGGAGTTCATGCTGATACAATCGTATACTAATAAACAAAATTACAGTACTGGTTTTATAAATAACAACAGTGTAAATATGCTACAAACAAATTGTTGTTTTGCTAGACGTTTGACTCATTCCATTTTGAGTCATACCATACATATATAAAAAAAGACAAATATATAAGTTGCGCAACAAATTTTCCGCAAAAAATTAAGCATCTATTGTACGTTTACGAATGATGAACTACGATTAAAACAATAAAGTTTTATTGCTTTTACAGAACACACTGTCGATAGCATCAAAGGATAAAGTGTGTTTTGCAATCACCATCGGTCGACCTTGGCTTCTATTTGTTTCAAGTCGGTCCTAGACCATGATTCTTTAGTTATCGCTATCTCGGAGCAATTAGTTGCTCCAGTATATCTAGTTACTCAAGGTCGAAAATAAACATTCCAGACACCAAAACAATATAAATTTGTGCCTACGCAAAAAGCCTCTACGTAGAAATATGTCTGTGTATTTTTTCTTATTAAAAATATATTATGTACTTAGGTATTGCCACGAAATTATTATTTTTAATATTTTAAGTAGTTTTAAGTAATATGTATTATTGTAAGGAATTGTGTGAGCTCGCCGATTTACGTCCACTCAGCAAAGACGCTATGTTGAAAGTGGGGAGGACTGGACGTAAATCAGTAGAATAGAAGTAAGAGTAGTAGCGAGAGTGCGGGAGCAAGTAATTAGAAATAAAGAGTTTACAGAATAGAAAAATAGTTATATATCGGTTAGTTGTTCCCATCCAATCAGGGTCGATAAAGGTAGGTACCCTCTAAATTTATTAATATTTCAATTATTTTACTAGTAATAAGCGAGTCACCCCCAGCTACCCCCAGTTACGGAGGTTATATTTACCCTCGTGACATAGTGGTGGAGGCGCAAAATCTTGTTACTTTTATGCCATTATAATTATTTTAAATTATTTAATTCAATAACTATCTACATTTTTGTATTATATAAATTTTCCATTAACACACGCGGCGCCGATATCTGATACGATCATCCTTGATTTTTGCAAGTCAGTCATTCTCGCGACGACTTTCTGTTCATCTAACACCAACATATGCACTTCGTATTATAGTTTGCGTTGCAAAAGAAGGAAATGACATATCATTTAAGATCTAACAAATACGATGTGGATATTGTGTTAGACAAGGATGTTTTTGAAAGGAGTTCGACAACTCCCCGAACCCCTCCACTAGATAGTGGCGCGTCTGCGGATGCTCTGCCGCCGGCATTAGATGATATAAAAATAACTACTACTAGACCATCGGAAAGGCCCCCTACCCCTCCACATACCAGTCCCTATACATCAACTCCCTTTAGTACTGGCGCAATCCCTAAAACCATTTTAAAAAAGAAAATGCAGCCAATCACTTCATGTATCACTTCATGTGTTACCTCTACCGTAAGTACGTACACAACATCTAGCATAACAAATCCTATTTGTACACCAATGGTGACATTTTCGGCAGAAAAGTTTTTACCAACAGACATTCCTTTTAATAATGATGATGGTTCTCGAATTTTTGATACAACTAGTGATCGTGGTGTACCAGAACCCCCCATTTTTCCCATCCCCAGCCAACTAAAACAAACGCTACCGGAAAGAAGAAATACAAATTTAACTGTACAGACCAATACTGCGCCTCATAAATCAAATTCACATCAAACATTTCAAATTTATAACACCAATACTCCACAAAATTTTACTATTTCGAACATGAGCGCGCTGCGTAACCCAATTCTACCCAAATTTGTTGGTCCACCTACTTTTAATCCTAGTCAACATGACGCTATAGAATTTCTAAAGGCTTATTCATCTGCCGCAGAGTACAATGCATGGGATAACAATTTAAAATTATGTTACTTCCCAAATTACTTAATGGGCAGTGCAGAAGCATGGTTTAGGGCTTTTGCTAAAAGAAATCCCACTGCTGACTGGTCAACCACAATAAACGAATTTAAAATAAAATTTATCGGTCCCACATACGCTGATAATCTAGAAGTACGTCTTGTCACTAATCGCCAAAAACCAGATGAATCCATCAGAGATTACTTCTATAATACCTTATCTCTTTGCGACGAAGTAAATAAAAATATGCAAGAATCGGTAGTAATGCGCCGAGTTACAAATGGTTTACTTCCATATTATTGCCACATGATAAATATCAGTCAACCACGATGTCTAAAAGACTACGAAAATTTAATTGATTCAATTTCAGAGACAGAACAAGATAAAAATATACATCCCCAGTCAGTTTTAAAAACTTCCACTCCACAAATAAATGATTTAGAACAGTCTCTTAAAACCGCTTTAACAGACATGGTAGGTAATTTACGAATGGAGTTAAAGCAAGAAATTCAATCATCTTACAGACCTCCTTTCAGACAAAATCAAACGCCTAGATTTCAGGGTCAAAACTTTAGAACCACCGACGGTAGACCTATCTGTTTTCGATGTAATAAACGTGGCCATATCGCCGCTGCGTGCCGCAGTCAAATTTCGGAAAACAATGTCGGGCAGGAGCAGAGGAGATCCTAAACCCTGCCCTTGCATTTAATTTAAGCACAAATTTGGTCTCCACGAAGAAGAATATTTTACAAATAGAATGTAGTGTTAACGGTAGATCAACACTAGCAGTTTTAGATACTGCATCTGCAAGTAACCTCATAGATAAATCACTTATAAAAATAAATTCGTTAGGTGGAACTAATATTAAGATACTAGGAGTAGGGAATAATGTAGTTCACCCCTTAGGAGTCACCAAAGTAAACGTTAAGTTTAATAGTAAAACGTTTTGTGTAGAAGTAATTATAGTAGAACACCTAGGTGTAGATCTTATTTTAGGTTACGAATTTATAAAAAGTAATGGTTTTATAATTAATCCCACTGCAAGTAAGACCGTTTACTTAGAAAAAGATCAAAGTTTTGGAGATTTCTTAAAATTATTTAGAGCAAAAAGCATTACACCTGCGTCGAATGTAAATATCGTAACGGGTAATATCTTTAAAACTGCATCTGATAGTGCTACAGCGATTTTAATTAGTAGTGACTTACGAACTAGTTCCAACTTTCTAAGAAGCGTCTTTCGTACATTTAAAACTAAAAATTTAAAACACAAATGTAAGTTATTACCAGGCGATGTATTTTGCGATCGTTTTAAGAAAAAGCTCATTTATTACTTAGTCATTAAGAAACGCAGTTACCACATTCCCAGTTTAAAACATATGTTTAATTGCGTAAGTACTCTTAAAACGAAAATGTTAGAACATAATGTATATAATATTGCTGTACCATGGGTCACGAAAAGAAATGATGGCGTTGACATCAACACAATGCTTAATTTGCTATATTATATCTTCCGTGATTCAAAAGTTAATGTAACTGTGTATAAAAGACCTTGTAACGAGCACATACCATCAGCTGGTACGATAGAGACCGACCTTGTCGACTTGCAGGATTCTTATACAGCGTACGATAGTAACACTACTACAACTATTAACGCCGCTGATAACAATAATCTCTGGAACGTGCTACCATCAAGTGAAATGGTAAGTGAACGTAACACGGTAACAAAAATTAGATTATTAGCAGACACGACCTTAGAAGGCCGTTCAACAACTCTTTGCAAGATAATTTTAGACCCAGACGTTAAAATAAGCAATAGCGCAGAACAAATTTTGACAATTTTTCCCAAAACCAATTTATTAGTTGATAAATCTCTTGATATAGTTGATGACTTTGATAACTTGACTAGTAATACCATAGCACTACACAATTTCTCCCAACACTCAAGAAAACTTTTCGAAAACACAGTCATCGGTTATCTCAAACTTTGCTATTTGGAGGACGAAGACAAGGATCATGACTCGGAGTATATTGTTGAAAGTTGCTTCACAAACACTACAACTGAAAATTTTAATATCAATAATTCATTAGAGAGCAATAAAAAAGAACAGTTGCTTCAGTTATTACAAGCCAATTCTACCATAATGGCATGGGATAATAAAACTTTAGGGAAGACAAATCTTGCAGAGCATGAAATCGATACAGGGAATGCTAGCCCGATCAAATCAAAGCCTTATAGAGTTTCAAAAAAGGAACGTGATATTATTAAGGAACAAGTAACAGAAATGCTTGAACTCGGTATTATACGACCATCTGATAGCGAATGGAGTTCGCCAGTTGTGTTAGTTAAAAAGCCAAACGGTTCATATCGTTTTTGTGTGGATTACAGAAAATTAAATTCTGTAACCCGAAAATCCTCATATCCTCTTCCGTTAATTGATGACATTTTAACGTATTTAGGCGGAAACAAATATTTTTCAACCTTAGATTTAAATTCCGGATATTTTCAATGCGGTATAAAGGAAGAGCACAAACACAAATCAGCCTTTGTTATTAGTGACGGTCTATATGAATTTAATCGTATGAGTTTTGGTCTTTGTAATGCTCCAGCCACCTTCCAACGTCTTACCGATACGGTATTTAAAGATCTCAAATGGAAGGAGGTAGTGATTTATTTAGATGATGTAATAGTAATGAGTGAAACGTTCGAAGAACATATCTTACGCCTACAAAAAGTTTTTGATAGAGTCAGGGAAGCAGGCTTAACTTTGCAACCTGCAAAGTGTAAGTTTGGCTTAGAAAATGCTACCATTTTAGGGTTCCAAATTTCTAGTGCAGGAATTCTACCGAATTCAGAAAAAATTAGCGCTTTATCAAAATTTCCACAACCTAAAAAACCGAAAGATATCCAAAAATTTTTGGGTCTCTGTAATTATTATAGACGTTTCATTTATAATTTCGCAGGTATCGCAAAACCGCTTTACGATCTGTTAAGAAATAATGTTAAATTTAAATGGACCGAACTTGAGGAACAATCATTTCAAAATTTAATTTACTGTTTAACAAATCCTCCAGTATTAGCTCATTTCAATCCTGATCTAGAAACGAAATTACACATTGACGCTAGTGGTAACGGCATAGGCGCTGTATTGTTGCAAAAACAACAAGACTCTGAACAATTTCATCCCGTTTCATTTGTCTCACGCACTCTTACCCAAAACGAAAAAAGGTACACCATAACAGAATTAGAATGTTTAAGTGCAGTATGGGCGATTCAAACGTGGCGCTCGCATTTATGGGGATTGCAACATTTTACAATTGTAACTGACCATCACTCCTTGTGTTGGCTAAGATCTATAAAAGATCACACTAGCCGTCTGGCAAGGTGGTCTCTTAAATTAATGGAATACAATTATTCGGTAGCACACAAAAGAGGCGCATATAATAAAGATGCCGACGCACTCTCTCGTTACCCGTGTCAATTGGCAACCACCTCTGATGAAATAAACGCTCTTACCGTTCCTAGTTTTATCGCTACACCGGTAAACATCGCTCAATTGCAACAATCTGACCCGGAAATACAACAAATTATTACAGCAATTAATGATCCCCTATTTGGCACCCCTGCTCTACAGAGAGCGGCAAAGAATTTTAAATTAGTTGATAACGTTTTGTATAAAAAGAACATAAAGAATGATACCGATCTTTTAGTTGTACCACTAAATCTTCGAGCAGAAATATTATTTTCATATCACAACGAACCTATTGCAGGTCATTTAGGTTACACAAAAACTCTTGACAAAATTCAAAAGCGCTACTTTTGGTATGGTTTAGCTAAGGATGTAAGAAAATATATTCGAGGTTGCCAGGACTGCCAAATACGTAAAGGTCCTACAAATGTTAAACCGGCGGGTTTACTACACCCTATCCCTGTCGGAGTCCCGTTCGAAATGGTGGGAATAGATCTTTTGGGTCCATTCAGGAGGTCGAGTTCCGGGAAAACTATGATAGTAGTGGCTACCGACTATGCTACGCGGTGGGCAGAGGCAAAAGCTCTTCCTAATGGCAAAGCCGAAGCCGTAGCGAGGTTTTTGTTAGAAAATATCATATGTAGACACGGTTCCCCGAAACAAATTTTAAGTGATAGAGGCGCTGTGTTCCAATCACAATTAGTGACAGAATTGTTACGCCTAATGGGTACTAACAGTCTGTTCACTACCAGTTATAAACCATCTACTAACGGTTTAACAGAACGGTTAAATAAAACAATTGTCGATATGCTAAGCAAATATGTTAGTACGTCACAAAAGGATTGGGACCTATGTTTACCCCATGTCATATTTGCTTATAATACGAGCCAACAGGAAAGTACTAAATTCTCTCCATTTCAATTAGTCTACGGTCGCGAACCAGTATTGCCAACTGATGCAGAATTATTGACAAACCTTAACACGGGATATGCAATACAAAATAGGGATCATATATTAAATATTCGAGAAAAAGCGCGAGAAAACGTTACGCGTCAACAACAACGCGACAAAGTACGGTATGATGAAAAACACCGATTTGTAAGCTATGATGTTGGTTCCGTGGTAAAAGTACGGACGCCTTTGAGACAAGTAGGAAAAAGTGATAAGCTGCAACCAAAATATTTCGGCCCATATATTATTATAGAAAAAAGAAATGACTTAAATTATGTTATTAAGCCCTTACACGGTTCAAAATCTAAATGTGATACTGTACATATATCACGATTGGCTCCATATTATGAACCTTATCAGCCCATTTCCCATAATCAGAATTAAAGGTACAAGATTAAGTTTGTTACAGAATTCGGACATGATCGCCGCAGTGTTTATTTTGATCACAGTGGGGACCGTTGGGACATATTCCGCTCCTAAGCCTTATGTTATTCAAAACCTAAGTAACACTTCAGGTGTACTAATTGATAGGTTAGGAGAACTCCATGTACAAAACGATGCATGGGAAGTTCTCACTTTCATTAATTTAAAAGAATTTGAACAAAAATTTCAACGTTTAGATTTAGCAGTACACGATGTAGAAAAATTATGTGAACATGTTCCGAGCTGCGACCGATACACTCTCTCTCTTAGGGAATTTCTTAAGAAAGTTGAAACCGAAAAATCCTTACTAGAAGGCCTGTTATCAACCGGACGCGTTAAACGCGGATTTTTCAATATCATCGGTCAGGGAGCCAAGGTTCTATTTGGTACTTTAAGTGCCGAAGATGCTGAACATTACGATACACTACTTAACCAATTAAATAATAAACAAAATAAACTGACTGACATTGTTGCGCGACAGACGTCAATTATTCAGAACACTATACACACCTTAAACGACACTTTAGGACACGTACAATATAACGAACAACTATTAACTAAAGGTTTGAAAAGACTAGAATACGATTTACTTAAAGAACAAACCGAGTTAACCAAACATACAATGTTTGAAAGCCACGCAGACACTATTTCCCTTTTACTGCAATTATATCAGTCAGAGATAAATTATTTAATCAATGCAGTGGTAGCCGCTAAGCACGGACTAATACATCCATACCTTATAACAGCGGACGAAATTATTAAAGAATTGCGGACTGTAGTCGGACGATTGCCCTCTGGAACATCCTTCCCTATTGACGTCATGAGTAATGTAAGCACTCCAATGTTGCTCGATATATCTTCTGTTAAAGTTATGTTGCACTATCCTTATATAATTTGTAGTATCTCAATTCCTTTAGTGGAAAGTGACCCTTACGAAATATTTAAATTAACCACAGTGCCATTACCACTTCATAACACGAAATTTGTTAAAATTACTTTAAGCTACCCAATCGTAGCTATAAATGAAAAATCAGGTCAGTATATACCTGTAAGCAACGATGAGCTCAGTAGAATTAAGAAAGCAGCCGCTAAGTATTTTGTAGGGAAACCTACTCAACCAATTGTTGACGGTACCACCTGCGAATTGGAGCTAATAAGACCACTACCAAACATTGCCCCCAATTGTTCTAAAGCAATTATAAAGGTGGTACAGTCAACGTATCTGCCAACTGAAAAATTGAATACATGGGTGTATATAGTGCCGGCAAACATCAAAGAAATATTCACCATTATGTGCTCAATTAACGGTTCGACAACGGTTGATAAAGTAATTATTAACGGCTCAGGTTTAATAAGTTTATCTAGTGGTTGTGTGGCTAAAAGTAGGGGCAGAACCTTGCAAACAATGACACATATATCAAAGATATATCGAGTTACGAGTGACAAAATTTACGACCTAGTACAAAATTTCTCTTTCCATTTTCCCCAAGCGGCTACCTTACCAAAACAACATCTTGATCAATTACATTTTCATCCTAATGAAGAAAAGCATATAGACGAGGTACTCCAGGACATAAGTGAATTGCGTCAAGAAGGGGAAGATTTTAAAACTCAAAATATTCATTATTCAGTACAGTATACCCTTTTTGCCGTAATCTTAACAACTCTTTTAGTTCTGGGGTGCGTAAAAGTGTGCATTGTATGGAAACGACGTTCCCGTGAAAAACTCTTTAAAGGAAGAGTGCACGAGGAAGGCACGTTCGTTCTCCCTGATGGTCGTAGTTGTCGAGTGAGACTGAGCTCCACGACCGAAAAATCCGTAGAAAAATAGGAAATGTTTATTTGTAATTTTAGATTAGATGTTCTTTTTAAATTTACTTGAATTTTTAAATGTTATTAAAATTATTTTGTTGTACTGTTTTCATGTTAGTTATATAATTAAGGTATTTTTCTTTTCACCGTAATTGCCGCTCTGTATCTGTTTCATGTTCAAAAACCAAAACATGATAAACATGTCGAGACGAAGCGAACGCTTGGACAGCTAGCCGAGTACCAAACATTGGCCCAATTACCATCCCAATGGGAGTCAATTATGAATGGAAAACCATGATGCCACAACCCTGAAATATGCAGCCCACTTCAAGCTATCTGAGGGTTTGAAATAAAAAAGCGAGCAACAATTACACCAGCCAAAATTACCAACCAACCATCAACCATCTTCGCATCTTTGGTATAAAAATCCGTCGATACAAGTCTCCGCTGCGAACTACACCTCGCTATACAAACTTGGAGCAATAAATCGGCTCAAGAGTGAAAAATATCTTGAAGCGGCCTATCCAACAACTTGGTCACTCCAAACCGAAGCAATCGGGCACTGCGTCGATGAATGGCATCTACCTATACAACAATCTAAGGGAAAAGCAGACTGTCACCATTCCAAGCAATCCACCGTTTCGTGCAATGTTTTTGTGCATTAATTTGTTAAATTAACCATATTCATTTTTGTTATTTGAATCAAATTTTATTTTATTTCAAATTTATTTCTTCAGTTCAATTATGTGTTTGTGTATAAGATGAAATTAAAACAAAAACTTTAAATTCATTTAGCTAGGTTAAGTTTTAAGTAAATAATTTGTGGGATTTTCTCTTTCTTTTAATTAACAAACGCCTCAGCAGCGTAATTGGGTAAAGTTAAATCACATTAAGTAGTGCAATATGTCGGAGACATATTTTGTCGGACGGGGGGGAAATGCCACGAAATTATTATTTTTAATATTTTAAGTAGTTTTAAGTAATATGTATTATTGTAAGGAATTGTGTGAGCTCGCCGATTTACGTCCACTCAGCAAAGACGCTATGTTGAAAGTGGGGAGGACTGGACGTAAATCAGTAGAATAGAAGTAAGAGTAGTAGCGAGAGTGCGGGAGCAAGTAATTAGAAATAAAGAGTTTACAGAATAGAAAAATAGTTATATATCGGTTAGTTGTTCCCATCCAATCAGGGTCGATAAAGGTAGGTACCCTCTAAATTTATTAATATTTCAATTATTTTACTAGTAATAAGCGAGTCACCCCCAGCTAGCCCCAGTTACGGAGGTTATATTTACCCTCGTGACAGTATATAATAGAGAAACCGTAATACGTACTTATTCTGTCTTTGGAATCTAATTGTAAGTGAATTCCGCGGAATTACATACAGTTGAACTATTGTTAGCGGAAGATAACATTAAAAATGTTGCTAAATCTTTGTGTAATTGAACTACTTATAAATATGAGGATTGCACACGCATATATCCGATGCTTATGCAGCATGCTAACATGCGAAAACTAAAAACTACATTTTATAACACGGCAATGTTAGATGTGTTTAAGAAATTGCATCTTTATATGTGTACAATAATCAGCATGTATGGCACAAAAGTCGCTTTTATAATAAATTTGAAAAAGTTCTGGCGCTATTTTTTCAACTGCGCCTTATTGTAAGGTCCTAACAAGATCCCTTTATTTCTGTATAGTTAAATAATTCGAGTATAATAACGTATAACCTAAGGATACAGTTTTCTATTGCTTTATATGAAATTGAAATGTTGTAACCTGGGAAGTAGTATTGAGAACGAAACCTTCACCATCATTCACGGCGGATTATTCGTATCACCATATGGTTTCGAGCAGTGTATTATTCTCATTACCCGAATGATAAGCATTTGTCATCAGTGTTCACACATGTTACATACTTTTGTTGCTCTCAAATTATTGTTCCATTAAATATATTTGACATGTATGTATGTGTGCCTTTTCACCTTATTTACTCAATAAAAGTGTGAATTTTACAAGTAAAAAGTGCATCTATTTTAAAACCCAATAATGCTCTTCTACGAAAATGAGATATTATACAGGTAAGTTTGATTACTTTAATAAACAAATATTTTAAAACCTTTTTATCCGGAGACAAACCCTCGAAATTCATAAATTAACCAAAAATTTATTATGTCAAAAACTCAAAACCCCACCAATGTTTTGACCATGTGTCTCACATCTTGTTAAGAATATATTTAAACCAAAAATTACTAACATATCAGATACCAACTTAATTAATTCAAGTTGCATGTTAGCGAGAGCGAATTCTAACCTCACTTTTACGGTAAATATAACAGAACATGTTTTGTTATTAAAACTCATATTGAAAGAATATTGTACCTATAAAGGACTACGTAAATAAAGGAAACTATTACTCGTGGTAGGAATTAATACCTACTACCTATGATAATGGCTGGATCGGTCCCCACCGGGATTCTGCTTCGGAGTAGGACCCCCAGGTACCCCTAAGGTAGGTTTTATGTAATAAATTTCAAAATGATATTTTCTACGATACTTCGTTGGACTTAGAATTCTTAGCGATTTGAAATTTAAGTAAAAAACAAAAACGTTGCTAAAATTTTGAACTACAGGGCACGTCTGTCAGACTGCAGGAAGAGTGGCCAAATGACTAGTACATTATTTGAAAAAAAAAAAATGATAAACGGGATTTTCGAAAGAGGTATCTTCGATTGTTTTATCCAACCTTGCAATAAAGAGATGCCCTGAATACTGCTGTAGTTACTTATTTGAGGGAGATATCACCAAAATATATACACAAATATTCCACATTGATCAAAATTCAAGAAATTAATCCCCGGATTTGCAAGGAATTACAGGTAGAAATGACATTTTACAGATTATCTTCAAACTAGTATAAATATTAGTGCATTGGTATCGGATATGGCTTGTGTTACTATTTACAGAATTATAACTTTAGAGAAATACATAATGAATATTTTACATAGATAACATAACAGTATAAATGCTCAAAACGTCATGATTAAATAAATTTGATTAACTTCATGATTCGTCTTATTAGGTAAATTTCAGATAATAACCAAGAACAAAAAACAGAAACATCTATATATACAAACATAAGTACCTACATATATAAAACAATATAGGTAGTACTCAGTTTTTTCGTATATTGAATACATACGACAGTATCTGCCACAGTGTCTTCCCGTATAACTTTGTTTACGAGTATATTTAGATGACTATATTTTTATAGCATCATACGTCTTGGCATGTAGCAATGGTTTTAAATTGGCTGATGGATGTGACCGTTAATATATATGCACAAAGTGTAGAACGGTCACCGAATACTATAGCAACTTCTGCTGACCAGCCGCTTAATCCAATGAAGTTTACGGGGACTGCAGGCGGTGAGCTCCGCAGGCGTAGCACGTGAAGAGTTCTTGCTAGATACCGGCGGGCACGTTCGGAGGATTCGCTGTTTCTGCCGTATACGGTCGGCCGAATAAATCCCGTTAAAAAGTACTCCTCGGCTTATCACTATTGCGTTATACTCGAGCAAAAAGAAACTTTAAATTAGAACAGAAATTTTGTAGTGTTCTTGCAAAATATACTTTGTGATAAAACATATAGCATTGGTATTAGTTTATTATTATATTATATCTCTGAAATAAATACTTAATAAACTGTAACGACGTTTCTTTCGATTCTGGTTCGGTGTACTGATATTCACTGCTTACTCTTTAATGCCTTTCTTATGGGCTTTCGATTACTTACTTACTTTTAAAACGCTTATTACTTATGCGTTGGTCCCCGTAAGTCGAAAGAGGACGTTCGCTCTGAACACGTTCAGCGACGCTGATGGCCAGTTGTTAAACGGTGAATTACGTAGCGGTTTAAACGGTGTTGTATCTTAATTACGAACATTAAAACATTCGCGAAGCTTTGGTAACGCTTTTGAAATTTAAACGCGAAATCTAATGGCTTTGTTTCGGTTAACAACATAAAACGACAATCTGTATACGGGGGTCGGTCGAAAAGTACGCAAACGGTTTTCACGGACTATAACGGGTTAGATAGCGGTGCGGGAACGATTGTAAATACGCTGGGAGCGTCAGAAGCTTTGCCGACACATCAGCCAGTGCAGACGGGGAGGTACCTAAGACTGTCTGTCTACTCGTGCTAAGCGCGCGGTTTAAATACACTTGCGGTTTCCCCCACGGGGTCGCGATGGACACAAGAACATTATTAAAGGATGCATGAAGATTATTTGAGCAAAAAATAGTGGATATAGGTACATGGAATATAAAGCGTCATAAAAACTGTTTGAAAGAAATTTGAAGGAAGGAATATTTTATTATCATATTTTCTAGAACGAGCTGAGCTTTCACATTGTACACAAATTTGTCATAAGTCTTTATAACACATAAAAAAAATTAAGTACAAATCTAAAACAATTTTCGAAAATTACATTTATTCGTTTTTGTCTAAATAATAAGGTTCTTTTTTTTTGAAATGGTATTAAGTATTCAATAGGAAGAAAATCCGAGTAACAACCTTCACGGGCCATTTGGCTATCGTGCCCTAGATTTCTTCTCAATAATAACAAACTTTATTAACTATGCTTGATTATATTGCTGTGCTTTCTATTTTTAAAATATCGTCCACGATTTAAAAGCACATTTTGAAACCTACCATAAAATGAAACTAGTGTAATCCCTGATTTTATTCAAATCGGGTCGTTTAAAATAAAACTGCAAAGATATTTGCATTCGATTTATCGGTATTATCATAAATAAAAAATATAGTCATTCGATCTACCTAAAATAAGAACGACAAAGCTAAGAATTTATATGATCAAGCTGGTATCCAGTTAGTGGAGACAAATTCGGAACAAACAAGCCGATTGTGTTTACGAGAACCATAAACAATACACTGAAGTGGACGGGTCTCACCTTAAATTCGCGTGAATGAAAATCATCAACATCGCTAACTAGATCTAAAAGATGTGACATTTATGACTTGTGCGTAAATTCGTCCATGGTTAGTTGCCACTGACTAATTAGGCCGAAGGATCCTTCTTTTTTTTGTATTCAAATGACTTCGGTCGTGTTGATTGTAAAGAATGTTCCTGTAAAGGTGGGTATATAGACTAAATATCAGATTTACATTGGTAAAAATTATGATGGGAATAATTCGGTTATAACAGGCAATACTATTACAGGAATATATAATAACTAGTACCGTATGTATATTTAAAAAAGTATTTACTCGGTCGCACAACCTAACCCAACAATTCTCTTATTATTGTTTTCTGTTTCTCATTCATATACTCTTTTACCCGTAAATTGTTTTATTATACACTCCGCCAAAAAAGTATCGCATAATTTAGTTTTGAATCATAAAAGTATCGCATAATCTTTGTTTGTAGCATAAAGTTGTAAATATACTTTAATGCGCTCTAAGATATAATTTCTATGATTGTTTAAATAAAATACAGGCCAAATAAAAACAAGAACTCATACTTGAGATTTTTATTAAAACAAGAAATTATAATTTTGAAAAGAAAAATGTCATAACAGTAGCTTTTAATACTGAGTATTGCCACCTCTGGCTCTTATGACCGCTCGCATACGGTTTGGCAGAGATTCTATTAACCTCCGTATATAAGCCTGATCCAAATTCTCCCACTCGTCACGGAGAGCATTTGCTAGTCCATGCAGGTCCGCTGGGGCAACATTTTGGGTTCGTATCCGTCTGTGAAGGAGGTCCCACACGTGCTCGATAGGGTTCATGTCCGGACTTACCGCAGGCCAATCTAAAACTGGAATACCAACATCGTTAAGGTATTCCTGGACGATTATTGCAACATGCGGTCGTGCATTATCGTGCATTAACATGAATTCGTTTCCTATAATTGGCGCATATGGTACTACATGTTCTTCTAAAATGTCCGTTATATACCTGTGGGCAGTCAGTGTACCTCTGTCTACTGGTACTAACTCTGTACGACCTGTTAAACAGATGCCTCCCCAAACCATAATAGAGCCACCAGCGAAATTAGGTCTAGGTCTGATATTACACTGCGAATAGCGCTCACCGTCTCGTCTGTACACTGAGATACGCCTATCTGAGGTGTAAAGACCAAATCTTGACTCATCTGTGAAGAGTATATTGGCCCAGTCATTAATGTTCCAATTTATATGTTCTCTGGCAAACCTTAAGCGAGTCACTCGGTGGTTCCTAGTGAGACGAGGGGCTGTTACAGCTACTCTAGCTCTTAATCCACTCTGTCGTAACCTATTCCGAATAGTTTGAGTACTCACACGAGTATTTCTGACTCTAGCCAAGTCGTTCTGCAATTGTCTCGCAGTTACATGTCTTCGACGTAATGCTTGTAGTAGTAAATAGCGGTCATCTTGGCGAGTAGAACATCTTGGACGACCTGGTACAGGTCTTCTACTGTAAATGCCTGTTTCCCTATATCTGGCTACGGCTATAGAAACACTTGACTGATTGATGTTCATCAAATTAGCAACGTATGCTTGAGATCGTCCATCTTCGATTAAAGCAACTATAGCAGCCACTTGTTCTGAAGTTAAATTGCTCATTTTAGTTTTAAAAGCGTTGGTACAGAACTCTGACTTCGCACTTTAAAATTTGTCCGTATAGGAAGACTTTCAATAAACAACTGAACAAACCTTACACATATGCATTTTTCTAAATGTGCTCTTTTAGAAAAAAAAAAATGGATTGTTCAGTATGACCTAGCAATTAATCTAACAAATGTGTTGTTATTTCTCTTTTCACACTTATACACCTGGATACCACTCCAAGAACTTTTTTTCTATTTTATTGTACTGAACCTTAACCATTACCCACAATTAACCCTTAACAACCCACAAGTGTTTCGCTGATACTTTCTTACGTTTTTTGACTTATCAAAATTAAAGTGTTTATTTCTAGGGAAAAACTTTTTCTAATATATCTTCAACATTTAACGAATCTAAATGTGTAATAAAAATATTTGTAGCATTAATAGTGTTATATTTATTATGTATAAATCAAAATAGTGACTCACCAACCCACCAGTGTACAATAGACACAATAACATTTTATTTGATTCGAGTATGAAGGTAGATTTACATTTACTTAAAAACATATCCTAGCCGGTAAGCTATATCAACTCACAGAGCTTTATTTGTGCTCGTAATTTTGATTATTTGGTATCAGTGCTTAGATACATTTATCGCAAAACAGCCGTGCTCGCACTTGTTTCTGATCTAAGAAATGGCCAAAACTAAACTAAAACCGGACGAACTTCTACGTTCTCTAGATGAAAGTGATGGCATAAGCATTTTTGTGCGTGAGATCGATAGTAATAACGACAATTTGGCTGCCGAGAGTTGTTCTGAAAGTGAACGTAACGAAACCAAACCAGCATCTGATAGCTATGATGAACAATCATGGAGTGAGGATGATGATGTGCTACTACAACAATTTGTCTCAATTGACACTCATGAAGGCTGGGATGGAACAAGGAGGAAATCAAAATCTGAGGAGCAAACTCGAACGCCTCGACACGATATAATTCGCTGTGGTATTCATAAGGTGATTCTTCTCCCAGGGCAAATCACAATAGATCCAATAAACAGTTTCAACCTATTTTTCGACGAAAACGTATTGGAAATTATAGTGAAACATACCAACGCTGAAGCGCAAAGAGTGTTAGAAAAACGTTGATGAACAGTTAATACATTTTCCAGAACGAGTATCATTCAAACAATATCTACCCAGTAAACCTGATAAGTGCGGTGTGAAAATTTGTTGGATCTGTGACTGTAATACTAGTAACCCTCTTTTTGCTATACCATATCTTGGAAAAGAAGGACAAAACAGGGTACAGTCAACCAGTTATGTGAACCATGCTTCCGAAGCAACAAAAATGTTACTTTTGACAATTACTTTACGAGCTTTGATGTTGCAAAATCCTTGGATCAAAATGGCCTTACAATAGTTGGAACAATGAGAAAAAATAAAGCTCCAATTTTTCAACCCAACAGAACATGTGATATCGAATCTAATATCTTTATACGAAAACAAAACCGCGCTGCTATTTTTGTCTACGATGCATCATAGTAGTGCATCAGATTTAAGAACAAATCTGAAAGAAATTTGTGTTACAACCAACCAAAGAAGGGTTTGATACGCTTGACCAGATGATTCATGAATACACAGTTCGATGAAAAACAAACAGATGGCCTGTTGCATTTTTTCAAAATATTATGGAAGCTGTTGGCATCTCGTCACTAATTATATGGAAAAATTTATATACTACCTGGAACCAACGGAAAAGTAATATACAAAGAAAACTTTTTTTACGTGAAATCGCAGCTGAGTTGGTAACACCTCATATACGGAGATGAAACAGGAAAGGGCTGACAAGTTATCACTTAGCAGCTATCTAAGACGTGGTGTGTTCAGATCAAGCAGCGGCTCAATCATCTGAACCTATTGCGAAAAGAAAGAAGCGTTGTCACATATGTCCTTCGAAAATATGCAGAACTTCTCAACAGTGTTGTAATAAATGCAATCGAAATGTCTGTTGTGAACAGTCTGAAAAAAATCAATTATAACGTCTGTAAATAAACATTAAAAGTTAGAATATTAAAAAATATCATAATATTAAAATAAAATATTAAGTATTAAAAATTAAAATACTGAAGCACACAATAGTAATAAAGTCTGTTGCACATACACTCTCTTTGTTTTAATTCAAATTCCCTAGATTTCTTTCTTGAGTGCGTTGGACACTACTGGTCAGGTACAAAAGCATACTGGGTAGTTAAGGGTTAAACCCATCACAATGTGCCAATTCTTCAGTTTCAGGTCAACAGCGACGAAAGAAACAACCCCGAAGATGTTCCGTGTAAGTGCGGATGAAACGTCAGCCAGAGTAAGTACTAGGACGCGGTTTCAATCCGGAAAACAAGAAGTGTACATTGGGATGCTCTCCCAATGTAAATGGTCTCACAATGACAACATGGGATCATATATACGATATTAGGCCTCAAAATTGAAGGCATAGGGTCTTTACATTTGGAGAACAAGGTTTTTAGAGGAAGTAGGTTATACATGGCTAGTATAATAGGATAGTCACTGAAGCAGTTGGTGACTAGTGGGGACACAGCAGGTGTAACGGAGAACGAAAGTATTTAGTATCGGAAAGAAGTTGTTTTCCTTCTTGAGGATTTACTGAAGTGATATGGTCGCAGAGGTGATAAAGAGTTTTTTTTTAGGTTATCAGCATAAAATTTAGGGTGTGGTATTCTAATGATACTGTTCCGAACAGTTCTCAAAGTATTAACCTTCTGACTAAGGGGTGTCTGGGATAAAAATTAATATATATTCCCGCATACGTCGGTTTAGTCTATCAGTCAAAGTTGATTATTTGGTCATCCAAACTGACGACTCTAGAGTCCTAAAACGAGGCTGAGTTATTAACGTCTGTCTTTACAGTGAAGTGGATGACGGAGTGATAGCCATTGAAAATATTAAGAGCAGTGCCTATTAATGGAACGGGCACAGCGGTGATCAGATCATCTACATATTTTAGAAAGAAAGAGGTTTCCAGTTGCTTAATACAGCTGTCAGACAGATGGTCCATAACGAGCCACGCCAATGTCAGGATGATGGAGCTGCCCATTGGAGTGTCGAACTGCTTTTAGAAGAATTTGTTGTTATATGTAAAAGTCGACGAATGCAATAGAAAGGATATGTCTTCAATAAATTTACGTTTGGTAATAGTCGTATGATTTAGGACTGTGTTTCAATTGTTATCAATTATAGTGATAATTATATGGGGGGATTATATATATAATTATATATATATATAATAATATACTCCAGGGGAGTATTTGTAAAGACGAATACAACGTCTAGTGAAATAAGGACAAAGTCTGGTGAAAGTTGAAGTTTTCAAACCGTTTGTAAAATATTTCAATGTGCCTATTTATGTATGTATGCCGTATCTACATAATATGTTGGCAGTTCTTCATTTAGTTTGGTCTTTACTTGTACAACCCAGATGCAGCAAATCGTACGCGCGTATATGCCAACCGGCTCGATACACGCGGCAATTATCCTTCATGAAATGCATTAGATTTTCTCGGTATTCAAATGAAATTTTGTCAACACGGTATACATCTCTTTTGCATCTGGTAATCGTGGGGAATTATTTGTTCTGTCTATATTTGTAATATTTTTTACAGGAGTGTGACAAGCGCAATGACGTAACTTTTATAAATAAAACAGTACTAATCACAAATACGATTTGGATTTTACGAAACGGCTGTCTCACATCCAGTATGTGTGTTTGTATCATGTGAGCCGATTAAAACCGAACTCAAAAGACAGGAGTGCTACACCCAGACTGGTCGGCCCACGCGAACAATCTGACTATAATCATCGACGACATGAGCGTTCAGTGAACAGGCATGTTTCCGTCCACCGATAAACCGCTAAAAATATTGTAATGGCAATATATTCAAGGCAACACTCTTTAGTACAGGTTCACACCTTACTTTTATACTACCTCCGGACACGTACAACAGATTGCGTTAGAATTAAATAAATGGAGAAAATCTGTTTCCGGAAACATTTATATATTTGGTATAATTTTACGCACACTAAAAAAAAAATTTTGTAAAATTAGCCGCAAAATCGATGGCTACTTTGTTACCATCGATTTTACGACTAAACTTACTGCTGCGTCGGTAAAATTAAACAACACTTGTAAATTTCATAACACCTCCGAAATGCACACTTGTAAGTATTTTTGCGTCTGTAAAATTACATTGTCTAATAAGTACGCAAATAATTATTTTTTACATGTCAGGAAATACAGGCATTTCATATAAATGGTATTTTCTTCGAAAATGTTTTTGTTTTAATGTGAATCGTTACTAAGGACGTGTTAATCTATTTTTTGAAGAAACCTAGAAAGAAACCTCGATATCTTTGACATTATACCACACGGCGGTATACCAGACTGAGGTTGCTGCAATTCATCACTGTATCAGAGAAGTAGAAAGATGGGCCCAGTTAGGTAAAAGAGTCGCTATTTTCTCTGACAGTCAGGCAACACTTCCGTAATCAGTTCCATGGTTTCTGAAATCCAGAATCCTTGGCCTGAATAATGTCAGAGGTGTTGTTTTCTCCGGCACTGAAGATAAACCTAGGACGTGTATTTACGTACCAAAGTGTATTAAAGCCTATCCCATACCAAACTACTGTGGCAGGGATGTAACCACCGTACAACTCACTTGTGATGTACAAGGGAGGCAAACACCAGTAGTGATTGCTTCAGTGTATCTAGCCAGTGGCGAACCGGTCCCATCCAGTCTTCTGGTGCAGCTGGTGGAACACTGTGATAGATATAACAAACACTTGGTCATAGGCTGTGACTCAAACGCTCATCATGTAGCGTGGGGCAGCCGTGACGTAAATGATCGGGGTAGACTCCTTAGTGAGTTCATCTCTAGCACCAATCTTGACATACTCAACAGAGGATGCGAACCCACGTTTGTCACCTCACGGTGCCAGACAGTAATTGACATTACACTGGCATCGGTTGGTATTTCAAGCAACATATTAGACTGGCGGGTGTCTGATGAGGCATCAATGTCAGACCACAGATGGATCTGTTTTCAGATCGATCAAACTAGGGTTCAAAAGGCTGAATACCGAAATCCGAGGAAGACGGACAGGCGGTCCTACGGGGATCTACTGTCTGTCAACCTGCAAGGGCTGAGCTCTCTGGGGGGTCTGGAGGTTGATGCCCTGCGCCAGCTAGCTGCTGGGGTGCAGGCGTCAATCGTGGACGCCTTTGAGCGATCGTGCCCGCTAAAGGTTACATCGGAGAAGAGTGGGACCCCATGGTGGAGTCGAGATCTCTCAAAGATGAGAACCAAAATAAGAAAGCTATTTAATAAAGCTAAATCAACCAGATCCGTAGAAGACTGGGCAGCCTACAAAGCTCAATGTAGGCAATATAAAAGGGAGATCCGTTGTGGTCAGAGACGAGCCTGGAGAAACTACTGTGACTCCATCGAATCTGTCACAACGGCTGCTCGTCTAAAGAAAGTATTAAGTAAAGATACTAGTCACCAACTAGGACTGTTAAAACGGGAGGACGGAACTCTTTCGTCGTCCTCTCTAGAAACAGCCGAGATACTTATGACCACCCACTTTCCAGGCAGTGTAGTTTGCAACACACTGGCATGGCAAGATCCTTACAGCTCGCCTCCTACCAAGGAGGACTGGGCTGTGGCGGAGAAGGTGGTAGAAGAATCCCGAATTTGTTGGGCAATTAAAAGTTTCCAACCGTTTAAGTCACCTGGCCCGGATGGTGTGTTCCCTGCTCTGCTTCAGTGGGGCATGGATGCCCTACTAGGCCTGTTGGTGACTTTATTCAGGGGGTGCATCGCTTGGAAGTACGTACCTGAAGTATGGAGAGAAACAAAAGTAGTCTTTATACCAAAGCCAGGGCGGTCTGACTATACCCTAGCCAAATCTTTTCGGCCAATAAGCTTGACTAGTTTTCTGTTGAAAACACTGGAACGGCTGTGTGACCGTTACCTCCGAGAAGTGGCCTTACCGATGTATCCACTTCACACAAATCAACATGCATACATCCCGGGGAGATCCACCGAGTCTGCCCTCCACTCAGTGGTGCGGCGGATAGAAAGATCATTGGACAACAAAATGTCTACCCTGGGTGTATTCTTAGACATAGAGGGAGCTTTTGATAAAGCGTCCCTCAACAGTATTGTTAATGCCCTCACTCGGCATGGCGTTGAGCCGACTCTTGTGGGATGGCTGCGCTGTATGCTAGAGCAGAGGGCAGTAGAGATAAATGTGGGGGATGTCAGGGTCAGGGGGCTTGTGGATCGAGGCTGTCCCCAAGGAGGCGTTTTGTCACCACTTTTGTGGAACCTTGTGGTAGATGACCTTGTCCGTTTGCTCAATGTGTCTGGCTACTACACAATCGCATATGCGGACGATATCACGGTCCTAATTGATGGAAGATTCGAGGGTGTGCTCTGCAGCGTAATGCAGACCGCCTTAAGATCAATCGAAAATTGGTGTAGGGAAGGTGGCCTCTCTGTAAACCCAGATAAAACAGAGATGGTACTCTTTACCAACAAAAGGAAAGTTGAACAATTACAACCACCACAATTGTTTGGTACTGCTCTCAGCTTTTCAGAGGATGTCAAATATCTGGGCGTTGTGTTTGACAAGAGGCTGAGCTGGGGCAAGCACGTCAAAACAAAAACTGAAAAAGCATGTATGGCTTTTTGGCAGTGTCGCCGTATTTTGGGTAGGACTTGGGGACTTTCCCCGAGAATTACCTTGTGGCTGTACACTGCCATAATAAGGCCCATGCTAACTTATGGCGCTCTCGTTTGGTGGCCAAGGGTGAGACGAGTGGTCGCCAGGAACGAACTGTCACATGTGCAGCGCATCGCATGTCTCAGTGTAACAGGAGCAATGCGCACAACGCCAACGGCGGCAATGGAAGCACTCCTATGTGTTCCCCCTCTGGACTTGTTTGTGGAGGAGGCGGCGCTTAGGGCGGCTATAAGATTGAGATCCCGGGGTCTTCTGGACGTGGCGGGTGGAGGACGCGGCCACGCGAGCATCATTTATGAGGCCGCCGCCAAGGTGCCTCTCCTTGGTGCCGCAAAGGATACTGTGCCTCCTGTGTTTGCCTTTAACAGGCACTACCATGTCCTTATTGACCCTGAGATCGAACTGCAATCTTCGATCGCCATCTTTACAGATGGATCGAAAACGAAAATGGGGACAGGGGCCGGAGTTTTCTCCTCGGACCTTGACCTCAATCTAGAACTGGCGCTGGGCAGGTTTGCCACGGTTTTTCAAGCCGAGGTGTTAGCGATCCTGCACGGCGCCGAAGAAATTTTAGCAAAGGGCATTAGGGGACGGCGTATTGTCCTTTATAGCGACAGTCAGGCTGCCCTTAAGGCTCTCAATAATTATAGGATCGCTTCGGGCTTAGTACTTCAGTGTCACAATGCCCTAGAAGCGGTCGCTATCGATAATGCCCTGACACTCAAGTGGGTTAAAGGCCATAAAGGAAACCTAGGTAATGAGGCTGCTGATAGGCTGGCGGGGCGGGGCTCGCGCTCCCACTTTGTGGGGCCGGAACCAGTTCTCCCTATTTCGTCGGCTACACTCAACACCATGATAACGCAATGGACTGCCACTCTTCATGAGAATAGATGGAAATCCATAACTACCTGCCGTCAAGCGCGTGAGGTCATCCCCAGGCCGTCACCGAAGACAGCAAAATACTGCCTGCAGCTTTCGCGCAGTAACTTACATCAACTTGTGGGGCTTTTGACCGGCCACTGCAAGCTAAACAAACACATGCACCGCATGGGTTTGGCTACCAGCCCACTGTGTCGGGCATGCTACCAAGAAGACGAGACGCCGCAACACATTTTATGTG
The DNA here is from genome assembly GCA_949128085.1 of Cetonia aurata. Taxonomy (NCBI): domain Eukaryota; kingdom Metazoa; phylum Arthropoda; class Insecta; order Coleoptera; family Scarabaeidae; genus Cetonia; species Cetonia aurata. The sequence goes on from OX421884.1 coordinate 36,442,107, forward strand.
ATTGCCCAGCGCTTGTCCAACTTAGAGGTTCCATACTGGGGGAGTACTGGCCCAGTATGGCCGATTTTGGTGGCGCCTTGCCTGCTGCTCTACTTGAGCTCACGCTCAGTCTGGGCTGGCTCGAGTAGGCTGTGGGCGAGCGATGCCACCTAGGGGAGGTAGCACAATGGGCCCGATAAGAGTGGCCTAAGTGCACGTGTTAACCACCTTCCCCGACCTAAAATCCAGAATCCAGAATCCAGTTCCGTAAGTATTGACTCAAAGCTGGTTTAGGACTGGGTAAGCGCCCTAAATGAGGTGGGCATCTCACGGAAGCTAACATTGGGTTGGGTTCCCACGCACAAGAGCGTGAAGGGCAATGAGGCGGCGATCGACTTTGCAAAACGAGGTTCGTGTAGGCTTTGAAGTTGACCCTTTTTTCGGCATTATCAAATCGCAAATTAAAAAGTCCATCAATGAATGAACACATAATAAAGTAAAGGAATGGTGGCAAAAATGACCAGAACAAAGATAGGCAATGAATATACAGGGTTAGTAAAAAGTCCCGGAACGGTCGAATAACTTTGTTATTTGAAAATTATGATTTCTGAAATTTGGTATGGGGGTATAGTTAATATAAATGCATTTTATGCAATACAGTTAATATTTTTTTCACTTCCGGTTTAATCGGCAATACGTCCAATTTTTTTTTTTTAAATAGAACGCCCAGATTTTTTTAACACTTTTGAATGCAAAATAAAAAACTACGTTCAGGAAGTATTAAGATGTTTATTTTTATTCACAATAAAACAGTTAAAAAATTAAAAAAGTGTCCTAATACAGAAAGATCAAGATACCTGTCTATTCAGGTTGCGATTACAATAATTGTTCAAAATGCTCTCCATTTACAATTTGACAAAAATGTAAACGGTCAGTAAAATTTCTTATTGAATTTTGTATTTGTTCTGGAGTGATGTGATTGGCTTCTTGAACTATTCTCTCTTCCAATTGTTCAAGATTATGGGGACGATTTTTGTACACTTGACATTTCATGTGACCCCAAAAGAAAAAATCTAATGGCGAGAGATCTGGCGAACGTGCTGGCCATTCGATTGCTCCTCTACGTCCGATCCAACGTCCCGGAAAAATTTCATTCAAATAATCGCGGACACTATGGGCAAAATGGGAGGGAGCTCCATCTTGTTGAAACCAAAAATGTGCATTAGGGTGATCACCTATGTTTGCATTTGGAAAGAGGGCCGCAAGTGCTGGAACAACCTCATTTCGCAATAAATTTAAGTAGACGTTGCCAGTTAAATTTCCTCTTATAAAAAATGGTCCTATGATGTTGTTTCCAACAAGACCAGCCCAGACATTCACCTTTTGAGGACGCTGTGTATGGACTTTTTCAATCCAATGCGGATTTTCAATTGACCAGTAGCGACAATTATGTCTGTTCACAGTGCCGTTGAGACAAAACGTTGCCTCATCTGAAAAAATGATATGATCTAAAACATTAGGCTGCTGCTCGATCAATTCCGTCATTGTTTCGCAAAATTGTAGTCTACGATCTGGATCATCTTCAGTTAACTCATGGACGGGATACATTTTATAGGCTTTTATTCTAGAAGAGGAAGACTGTCAAAATGATCTTAGATCTGTTGACCGGTTATTTAAGCTTAATAGGCATGTATAGACCTAGCGGATGACGCTCTCTGCAGATTCTGTCATGAGGAGGAAGAAACCAAATACCTTCCCGTACATATAAATAATCTCATATTCAATCCTTCAATGCATGATGAAAACTAAATATTTGTAGCTTAAACAAGTTTCTCTAAGATCTAAAGCATTGGTATACTTCCTAGATAAACTCCCTTATTTAATAAATTACATTGGTCTCTTACGGGCAATAAAATAATATAAGAAATTAGATCCCCTACAGAAAAGAAAGATAGGCATATGTTTGCGACGACTAAGCGCAGGAAGCAAATTTAATTTGGATCCTCAAGAATGAAAAGCTATTAACTTAAATTCTTATACGTCTTAAAAAATATATAGCCACTGCGCTGTATATTCGAGCGACGTTGCGGCAGGAAAACCCTCACGCTCATCTCCTGCCTTGTATGCTTACATCGGCTCAGCGACCGCTGTGCCGCCTTTAAACAGAGCCGGAAAATTACTGCAATTGTCTCGATCATTGCCGCCGGTTTAAACTTAGACTTCGGTCCTTTACGTACGTGCGATTAGGGAGAGAGCTTTCCCCGTCCTTCGGCCCCCTCCGGCTATATATTTTTATTTCCCCGTTGCCTACTTAAAGAACTGATTAAAATAGGGGATATGTTAAAGCCAATATTAGATGGTCTACGCGGGTGACTCGATCCCAAATGAGGATCATCGTTTATTTAGCTTTTCCCTGTTTCTGGGGCGTAGGTGACTTTAAATCCCATAAAACTTTATTGGAAGGCAGCGCAGCGGCTTGTGTGAAGGAAAGTTATAGCGCTTCAGTAAAATGTGGGTGTAGTTACAAAGAAATTCAAAACGAATATAAGTATACTTGTATTGCACAAAGTATATTAATCCGGAAAACTCAAGCTTTAAATTGAAAATAAAAAAAAAATAGGATGCACCAAAATCTTTCAAGAAACATTGTCAAATATTGCTTCAAAACTTTGGAAATATCGATTGAAGTGGCAAAAATTTAATCACAAACAAAATGATTAGAATTAAAATGTCGAGAATTAGGATATATTGCATATCTTTGCAAGGAATGCAAAAAAAAATAACAAATAGTTCTTGATACACTTTCCAAGGAGTTATCTCTAATAAACAATTATTTCAAACCAAACCAAGTCCAAATAATAACATGAAGATAGAGTCGTATTTTTGTCTTGTTAAACGCAAATCTAATGCTCATTTGACTATTTATTTTGAGTATAATCAATTACTTGATTGATCTATGTTCTTCAAGTGTTGTAGGAATGTGACGAATGTCATCCACATGCCTTAACCACAATTTAGGTTCTAGTTCGCTGGAATCTATCGCTTTTTCCTCATATTCTTCCATGAATATGTTGCTAAGTATAAGAGAAAGTGAAGATCCCATTGTCTTGCCACATCTCATTCAACAACATAGAGGAATCAATGAAGTTCACATTGGTGATTGAGGAAAAAGGGCGGATACCTTTCCTGGATGTACTAGTCCAGAAAAGGAACGATCAAAACCTAAATATGAAGGTTCACAGGAAACTCACAAACTTACATTTATCTGCACTACAATTCCAACCACAACTTGGCAATAAAAATAGGAGTAGCCAAATGTCTCCATGGTAGAGCAACAATTATCGGCTCAAACACGAAAGAAAGGGACAAAGAACACAAAAACATCATCATCAGGGTACAAGACCACAGAAAACCGACGAAAATCAACCGAGAAAAGTCTAACTAGACGGAAACTGAAGGAAGCCATCGCCATCCATGCGACACCTAATGCTTTTAGTGCACCAAGCCTAGAAGTGAAAAGATATGGCTTTCCATAGTAAGAGAACATCTCAACAATAACTGAAGTGTACAACAAAAGCAACATAGCACTCCACCGGCACAATTGACTCACACATGAAGATAAACAACCATACAAATTTTAGCTGCCAAATGGATGTGACCACCATTACTGGGTTGGTAACTGGACAGTGTCCCCTGAAGAAGCATCTTTGCAACACAGGCCGAGTAAGCGAACCATGGTGCAGAAGATGTGAGCTACAGAAGGAAACGAGTTTACATGTAATCTGCACATGTGAGGAGTTGAAAACACTCCGGCAGGAACATTTCGGGAAGGGTCTATTGGAGCCCTCGAAGGTTCTCAAGTGCCCACTGGGCAAGATACTGGGCTTTATAGAGAACACCAAGCTGCTCGAGTGGAAGTAAGAGATTTAATAGGGACGGTACAATGAGCACCTAGCTCAAGTGCCTGGACTAAAGGTGTCCCCCTAACTTTATGAATGAACGAATGAAATGGATGTGACATTTGGAAGCGAAGTGATTGTGTGCTTCAAGCTTCAAGTCTGCCTTGATACTGGTTCGCAAATGCAGGCCGAAGCGTCGGTGATAAACCACAAAGACGATGGAAATAGTCCAAATAATACCTCTAATGATGAATTATTGTCAAGCTGATCCAGAAGTTAAGTAGTTGTACCTATTTTGTTAAAACAATGATATGTGTAATTTGGGTTAGAGAAATATTAAAAAAATACAATTGAATTTGTAAATCACTAGTCAGAGTAATTCACTTGTAATTGGATAAAAGGTAAGTATGCCTAATTTCAGCTGATAAGCAGTTAATTAGTTTAATTAATTTGCACGTTTCTCATAAAAAATATTTTGTTTAAAATTGCTTTGGAAAATTAAGAATACTTCCATCAACAAACAAGTTACGCGTATTTAAGGTATTTCAACACCTTCTCTGACCATGGGTGCGAAGATATGGCTACACTATCTGGAATGATTTCACAACGATTTACCTTAAATAGAAAACTGCTTAAGTGCGTTAAAAAAAGAACATATGCGTGAAAAGATATTCTTCCGTCGTAAAATTCCTACAGAAACGTAATGCTTATACGACTGAACTATAAATCACCTTAAAAAGGAATAATGGTGCCAACAAAATTCGGTCGCAGGTTATTTAAGTTTTTTTTTTAATAGTATACCGTTATCGTCTCATCCGAACATCGGTAATAAATCAGTAACACATTTCGAAAAGAGGAACATACGGTCGGCATACTAAAAATATTAAAAAAGCCAGAATAGTGGTAATAAATTTTCTTTGAAACTTGTACATCTATTACTATTAATGACGAAGATTAGAAATAGCACTGTAGGATACTTTCATACGCTTATTTATGTCGTGTCCGAAAACAATGACATTTCCTTTCGTGAAGTTCGATTATAGTTACTTTCAATAGTCTATAACAGTTGCTATCTACCATTCTATCGACCAGATTGCTGGTTGGCTGTTTACTAACAGAACATTCAATATGTCAGTGTACATCTAAAACTTTAAAATAATTGTCAAAGTTGTTTACCAATAGCAGGAATGCCGGATAGAGCGATGTTTAATTTTCTTTAACATTACAAATTTTTGTATACACCACACTTTACATATTACTAAAAATTCTGTAATTGATACTAATAATACTAATAATAGCTTTATATTTTTTGTTGTATATTAGAGTCAATGTAAGCCTGCGCTACAAATTAAGTCGTTACGGTAATGCTATAAATTGTAGACTAGGCGTAATTGGCTAATAAGGTGATGTTTCTGTAGCAACCATTTTTCTGTCATTAGTTGACAAGCTTAATGCTACTAAAAAATACAAGCCAGCATAACACTGGAAAGCTTGTCGGACGTTGCAGAAAATCCAGCAAATGTAGCAAATATATTCAATAATTACTTTAAAAATATTACAGAACATTTACAATCTCAGTCATTTACTAGTACATCAAATTTCATAAATATTCCTGTGCAAAACAATGCATTGTATCAGTGGCGATTGAAGTTCCCCGAATAATTATGAGTGTAGTTATAACAATGTTAATGCTTATACAATGTGCAACAAAAGTCTAGAAGCGGTTAATTTTCTCTTGAACATGTAGACGGAAATACCCAAAATTTGGGATATACCTATTTTAGGTCACGGATATTCTAGATTTGGTATGTGCAATGCTGCCAGATTTACCGTTTTTCTGATATTATCATTCACTTCAATTTCTTTAACACAACACTCTGCCTAATGTTTCATTTTATTTCAAATATTAAAAAAAAAAAATTTCAATACGAGTTCAACCATATGTAATAGAGGTTTGATGTAGTCAAGAAAGTCTGAAACAAATACTTCATTGCAAACTATTCTTCAACGACATTTCAACGTACATTACATTGTTAGAGTAATGCCTAGTTAATCAGGTGTCCGTTAGTGATTTTATAGTACCAGAACCGCTGGTAGAATTAATTCGACTATTACATTTCTCAATAATTCTCTGGAAATTAATCTAGATTTATCGATATATCGTTATCTTGACTCTGCGAAACTTGCGGGTTTAGTTTTATAACCTTTACTTTTTAAACCCCAATAAAAATAGTCTTTAGGATTAGAATCGGGTTAACGAGGAGGCCAATCGATACTACCTCGTCTACCAATCTATTGTCTGGGAAATAGCGCATCTAAACAACACCAAAAACATTTATATCAAAATGAACTGGAGCTCCATCTTGCTGAAACTATATTTGATAAAACTGGTTCCAAAACTGGTTTGACAGTGCAGGTGCTATTTCATTTCTAAGTAGGATAGTATATCTATTAGCCGTTAAATTTCCATCAATAAATTCATAATCAACTAGGTACACACTATACCCGTCCACACATTTAACTTTTGTGGTCTTTGAGTATGATTTTGACGCATCCAGTGTAGATTTCCATCACTCCAACACTCTAAATTATGGCGATTTACATTCCCATATAGAGTGAAGATTCGTAGGAGAAAACATATCATGTTAATGTCACTTGCAATTTTTTCCATCATTACCTTACGAAACTCTAATCTACGATCGAAGTCATCTTCACTTAATCCTTGCAGTAACCTAATTTTGAATGGTTTAAATGTGTTCTTATGTAGTACACCTAGAATTAAAAAATGACTTACATCATGTGCTTGTACAACTCTGCAGGAAGATGTATTTGAACCTTCGACGAAACTAAAATTTTGTTGTATTCATAACCGGTTTTGGCTGACTTGTTGGGTTTATCTTCACACTTCTAGTTTCCTCAAAGTGCTTCAAAATTTTTTGTACCGTCACCTTATGGATAGAAGAACGGTTTGGGAAAGTATCATTAAATAAGTTTGCTACTTCAGTATAATATCTAGTTCTATCGCCATAACTCCATCATTAAAACAGTAATTCGGTCTCTTTCATTAACTACCACCATAGAATGTATGTTACCATAGAGAACAATAATTTATCCTGCAGAACTCTTAAAAATACGTCAAATTTCTGTCAGTTTTAGTTTAATGTTAGGTGGCGAATTAATGTCAAAATCATAGCATTCTAGAAATTAATTACTTCAAAGCAATTTTGTGTACATGAAACCTCAAGTGTTACATATGGTTGAACCCATATTGAAGGGTAGATTCGAAAAATGAAACAGTATACAGGGTGTTGCATTTAAAAAATCAAAGTAAATGATAATGTCAGAAAAACGCGAAATTTGCAACATTGTACACATTGTCAAATCCGGAATCTCCATAACCTAAAATAGGCATACCCCGAGTTTTGTGTATTTCTGACTACCCGCTTAAGAAAAAATTAGGCGTTTCTAGGCTCTCTTCAACATTGTATATTGAAACATTGTATTAACGACTTTGCTTTATTCTTAACTGATATAATAAATAAATCTTTTGTTGATGGAGCTTACATTGATGAACTCAAAACTGCTACGATAAAGTCTACGTTTATAAAAGATTTGCGCACTATCGTGGAAAATCATGATCCAATAGCAATACTAAGCAGTTTTTCAAAGATTATAGAAAAGTTAGTGGCAACTAGATTAGTTAAGTACCTTAGAAAAAACGCGTTTTAAACGCGAATGGATTTGGTTTTAGAAAACAGCGAAATACTATGTTGGTGATTTTTTAGTTCATAAATAGTTTGCATCAAACTATCGATAAAGGAGAATCTTGTATAGGATGTTTTCTGGACCTTAGTAAAGCATTGGCTTTTGTTGATCAAAGTATTTTGCCTGAGAAGCTGGAGAGCTATGATGTTAGCGATATCTTCTTAATCCTTTTCTCAAATGTTTACTCTTCGACTGTTATTTAGGAACTAAACTGGTTCGCTAGATATCCCATTTGCTTGAAACTTCCGCCAACTTTCAGCAATGTCCTATAGTAGCTATAGCCATATAAGTTTACTAGAAGTTTCTATAAGCTGCACAAAAGTTCTATGAGGTTTGAGAATGTTTCATATCTTTCTGAAAAGTTCTACAATCTACGACTTCGATTCTATCTGGGTGTTCAGAACAAAATCTTCAATCTAGAATTCTCTTCCAATTAGAAATCTAGAATCTATAAAAGTATGGTCATTGCCCATGGCAGGAACAGACATTTACTGCATTTTTATTGCACTCACAAATTCATTAATATATTCTCAAATTGAAGATTATGGTAATGTAAACAACCTCGTTTGCGGTATGTTAAAGTTACAACCTATTTTGATTATTTACGGAAATATTTTGAAATTTTATTTAAAGAGAAAGTTTGTCTAAATTGTGGTTTACTTCGTTGTGCCATTGCAAATCTAAATAACCACATGAAACTACCGATATCACTATAAATAAAAAAATAACTCAATCTACTTATATTATACTAACAATGAAGTGATTTAATGGCATAAATCACCTTAGTGACAGCACACATGTCGCATGCGTGGCTAAGCGTTAAAATGTTCCTTCATGCGCCTATCCGTTGAACGCTAATCTAAGAACCCAACGCAACGGTCGTACACCTTGCGCGCGTATCGAGCACACCTTGCCTCTATAAACGGCCAATTCGTTCACAGTGCATTTAGTATTACCTCAAAATCCAATATCACCTATCTGGCTCGTTGTGCCGAAGGAGTTAGGTGGAACGTACATATTATTTGGTATCTTCCATCGAAAGTATCGCATGGTTTATGATAAGCGCTCGAGCACCTGCCAACCGGAAAAGTAACACGTTTATTGGTAGACACCGATGTATAGATACCTTTTTTTAAAACATTTTTAGCAATTATTACGCTTCTAACACAACATAACAAATAACAAAAATATTATAACGCAGTTCCTAAAGAAGCAGGTGCGTCTAATGAAATCATCAATTGACGATCTTCACTATCACACAAACAAGATTTTTTTTTACATTTCTGATAAACAATCATTTCTTTATATATTAGTTGTTTATGAAATGAAGTATATCCAACACGGAACGATATTTTATTTCTAAAAAGTTAGAAGGTTAATCGTAATAAACGTGACTCACATTGTTATGAAATGTTCTATGCAGCGCATATAACGTTAAGGAAAGAGTAATTTTCTGTTACCACACATTTCCTTTAATACGAACAAAAAAGCAGTTGAGTCAGAAGTTAAATATCTTCTGGATGTGAATTACTTTCGTAAACTTGACAGACCGTTTCCCGGCAATTTTTTTCTTTTCTTGCATAGTTTTTTTCACGACCCTCGTGTCCTGTGCACCCTTATTCTCACATCAGTCTGGCAATTTGTCCACTTAGTCCTATCCAATTGATTTACATCTATCTGTATTTGTCCGGTTGCTTTTTGTTACTCTTCGACTGAATCATCTGTCTTTTTCAGTTCTCTTATTGAAATTGAACACTCATTTGTCACAGTGGCGTAGTAAGAAATTCAACGACAAGTCCTTGTGAGTGGAATTATTTTGGTACATTAATGTGCTGAAATATATAAATCCAATGATTAAAAATTGTAATAAATGAAACACATAATAGTATTCTTTGATTTTAGATAATAACAAAACAAAATCATAAATGAAATCCTGTAAGAAAAAATTCTGTACCTATAGATTTCCAGTTATTAGGATAAGCTATACTACAAAAGTTTAAAACATAGGTACATTACCAAAGCCGTCATTTCTAAATCTATCCACTCCTCATTTTCGCTGCAAAGGAAATATACAAGCTGTTCCGTACTGGAGTAGTAATCTTTTTCCAATATCTGGTAGGAACTTGATTTTGAAGTTTACAGAATAGTAGTAATGGTCAAGTAAGCTCTATTTAAAGAAAGATTGATAGCACCTCTGATATGGAAGCTGTTGTTATCTTCTTTATTTGAAATGAAACATTTATAATTTTGTCGAAAGAAAAATACTGGAACTAAATAAGATTTTGAAGGTAATTTTACAAGAAATGTTCAGATAATATCGAAAAATACGGGTTCCATATAAAAAAGTCGAAGGAGAAGCGTTTGAATTTCGATAAATATGTCACGACACATTTAACACTCTCTATACATTTTTACGTCACACCATCTCGGGACATAATTAAGTGTCAGTGCCCAAATTGATAACAAACGAGTAACGTGGGATACTGCAGCAGTTTTTAGGATAAAACTTAAAATGTTAGGAGTTGCAACTATAAGAATTTTGATAAAATTTGCCATATTTATTTATTATGTCAAAGTGACAGCAGCATTCTATTTGGTTTTAAAATTCTTGTATTTTTGGGAAATGAAATGAAAATAAATTGGAGAAATTGAACGTGTATCGAAGCAAATAAATTATGCTTTTTGCAAACCTATGAAAATTTGGACGTGGTGGAAGGCTAAAGGAAGAACACCAGAAGGTGATTTAGTCTGTTTGATATATGTGTGATATGATATGTATGTAACATGTTCGTATACCAATGTCAATAAATTGACATTATTATTATTATTATTATTATTATTATTATTATTATTATCGTTATTATTATTATTATTATATACAAACCCTAAACCACCTAATTATCGCAAGTGCACGTCAATATATAACACTGCAAACGTGTTTTAGGTGACTGTCGATACAATTACTAAACATACTTTTTTTTGTTTTTTTTTTGTTATTAGGTCGTGGAATCTCCAAAAACACTGCAGCTTCGCGCATTCACACAGGATGTGGTATGCAGCCTCTGTCATCTTATTACACAGTCTGCAGTGGGCATCTCCAGCACACATAGTTTTGTTAGGAGACCAACTGGTGTGCGAAGGTGATTCCTACTGAGAGTTAGTAGTTCAGTCCTCTTTTTTGATGGTCTCTTATAAAGGTTCTTCCATGAATTTTGTTGTATTATTCTAGCGTTCTTTGTGTTTCTCTTCGGCTCAAAGCCTTACCTGCTCTCGTGCTGTGTTTTTTGACACTCCTGGAACTGGACTTATGTGTGAAGCCGTTGGATCCATTTCTTGCAAATTGATCGGCTTTTTCGTTTTCAGTCTTTAACCGGTCTTCTTTGTACTTAGGAGTTCATTAATGCCCATCAGTGTCACATGGCTGTTTGCCTCTGAGAAAGTATAGTAATCAATTTAGAATAACGATATTGAAAGTAAGGGGTCTTTCAAATTGAGCGCCTTATTTTAAAAATAAATAAAATATAGATGGCCCATTGAATTCGTCTGGGTATGTTGACATTTAGGAAGTGTGATATATGACATTTATAAAAATGCCTTCACGATGCAATAACGCGTTTAAATTCTTGAATTATTTTATGAAAATCGCCGTTTTGTGAAAAGTGTTTTTAGAAAATTACGTAAATTTTATGGTTCACATGATCATCCACCTGAAAGAGTATATGGTAATAATTAGTCGAATTATTAGAAAATTTCGAGAGGCCGGTTCGGTGGAACATCAAAAAGAGGAAGATGCAGACGCAATGGTAGATCATATTGGTTTGGTTCGTGAAAGTGTTGCTGAAGCACCTGTAATGTCCATTAGTTGTCCACATTGACAAAGTTGGATTCAGCGAATCAACAACATGGTGCATTTTACGAAAAGATTTAGCTTTAAAGGCGTATAAGGTTAAAATAACAGAGGAACTAAAGCCATTGGACTATGCAAAACGTTGTGCATTCGTTCATTGGATTAAAGAACACCCAGAAAACTTTTCACAAAAAATTATCTTTTCTGATGAAGCACATTTTGAAATTGATGGTTTTGTTAACAAACAAAATGCTCGTATTTGGGATGACAAAAGTGATTCATGAAAGGCCTTTACACCCTGAACGAGTGTGGTATGCATTATGGTCAGGCGGTGTAATTGGACCATATTTCTTTCAAAATGCTGCTGTAACAGTAAATGGTGTTCGATATCGAGAGATGTTAACTCTCTTTTGTGGCCTGAACTGGATGATATTGAACCAGATAATATATGGTTTCAACAGGACGGTGAAACGCTTCGTTCTGCTAATGAAACAATTGTTTTATCGAGACAAAATGGTGATGCTAATTGGACACCGAGGTCATGCGACCTAACACGGTTGGATTATTTTCTTTGGGATTATGTAAAGAGTCAGGTCTACAAGGGCAAACCACAATCGATTCCTGAACTAAAGAATGAAATTTTTCGTGTCATTGGTGAAATAGGGTCCTAATTATGTCAAAATGTTATTGAAAATTTTAACAAAAGAGTGAACAGCTGTGAAACAGCAAGAAGTGATTCCTTGTAAGACATTATTTTCTTGTATAAATGTCACAACTGATACTTCAATTACCAATAAAAGCTTTTGAAAATTAAGGCACATTATGGGTTTTATTTATTTTTAAAGAAAGCCATTCAATTTAAAAGGCCTTTACCTCTGGGAATTTGTAACATCTGTTATATTTCTAGATAATTTTACAGAATGCACAATGATATACTTTAAACGTACAGAAAATTTTACCTTTCTTTTACAGTTTTCGTGATAAATTCCGCCGATAGACTAATGGCGCACCCAGTATAATACTTACACTCATTAAGGAGCGAATCAAAACATAGAATTGACTGGACACAGATTTTAACGAATAACTTCAATTATACTCCACTTGCTTCAAAGAGTTGTATTTCTTTTTTGTTGCCCTTTTATGACATCTTCTTCAATAAAAAGAAATATTCATTCGAAATCAGATCTGCTCATATGAACTACATTCGACAAATTTGCCAGAGAGAGATACCATTATCTTACCACAGTCCACGGTGTTACTAATAGCCAGAATTTAATATTAAGGTGTCAAAAAACAAAAAAAAAATACTGAATTATGTGGCACAACTGATTTAAATGGATTCCCCAAATTCCGATATGACAATCACTTAAAAACGAAAACGATTTAAAAGATTTATTATTGTTTGTTGTTAATTCTAACCTCAACTTGAATATAGAGTAAAATCCTTTTTTCGTTAATCTGCAAAGGGCATTTCATTACTGGATTATAGTAATTAATGATACTACTAGCAATAAGTATAGAAATAAGAGCAACTTTTACAGAATACAATTTGAACTGGAGTTAAAATTCACAGTTACGCTACTGTAACGTGGGATTTGCTAACACCCCCGAGTGTACTTTTACGGCCCAGCTCATGTTTTAGTAATTTATTCCACTATGAAAAGGAAAGTACTCACGATCAGCTGTTCGCGACGCGCACAGAGGTAGCTCCCTGCGCATTTTCACAAACGCAATTTAATAAAAAAAGAAGGAAGACAAACAACGACAGTATTTATGCATTTACCGTTTCGACACTGATGCCTCTGCAATAACGTAATTACAGTTTAATTAATTTGTGCGTTGACCGCATTCCGGAATTTACGTTCTTCTTCACTTTTACAGCTTAATATAATTAAATCTACACGCAATGTTAAAAATGCTTGTATTGGCGTTTAAGGTTTTTCATGCTTATGTTCCATAAAACCACAGATAATATCTATAACTTTGAAAATGTCGTGCAAGTTATTTTATAGGGCAATATTCTGTTTATTATGGCTGATTGGGTAAACTTAAACTCCTGTTGTGCAGAATTCCAAACAAATATTTGGTTTCATTTACGGAATAAATGTGTGGATAAAGATGAATAAGTTTCTATATACTACGTTTCATTCATGTTAAAAACTAAAAAATTAACATAAATGTGTAGCTAGGAATAATGTGTAGCGGAATTGTATTTCAATTTCTTAGGACGTACAATTAGACACCGGAACCTCTACCTACGACGAACTGCAACACCTACATATATATTTTTATATTTTTGAATTGCCCTTAAAAGTCCTACCTAAATTCATTTGTTTTCGAGATATTTCGATTCTTTCTGAAAAAGTGACATACCCCTTAAATAAATGTTATTATTTCATGTGTTCTTCCGAATTTTTTCAATCTATCTGAGATGCTTGCAGATTGAAGGTAAATGCATGAAGGGCGTTAAACAGCGTGAGCATGAATTGACAAAAGTTCTTTTCTTCTTCAAACAACTCGAAAACGTTTATCAATAGGTACACAGAACTTAACAAATCGTCCTTATTTCTTAACGTTAAACAATAATTAGAGAGAAAATGATTCCGTTTAAAATTTTGGAGTTTTCTACATTTTCCGAAACTAAACGTTAACAATTTGCGTACACACCATGTATAAGATAAATTAATTAGTATGCACCACCTTGATGCATTTACCGTCAATCTGAAAGTATCTCAGGTAGATTGGCGGAATTCGGAAACGCACATGATATAATAGCATTTATTTAAGGGCTTGCATTTGTCACTTTTTGGCAAAGAATCGAAATATGTCGAAAACAAATGAATTTAGGTATAAAGATCGCTACATAAACTTTAACTAGAATTTTAAAGCCAAATATAAAAGTATACGGGCTATTTTATTTAAAATAAGGAAGTTGATCAGTCAACAGCCTGTACAAGCGGAAGTACTTGGGGGTTGTGTATATTTTGCTCGAATAGGTCGAATTGCTGTTAGTATAGTACCAAATTTTTAGATTTTTCCGGTAAATAGTTTTCCATATATCAATCGCTACAGTTCGTCGCGGCACATCCTGCATAAAGGCTGTTTTCAAAGCTTCATTGACCTTTTGGAAAACTCAGTGTTTTGATATTATACATTTGTTTATTGCCACTTGTTTATCATGAAATTTAGTTAATTATATCAATTATATTAAGTGATGTGTTTTTAGCTATTACAGTAGTGTGACGTGGAGATAATTATGCACCGTCTTCAAAACTTCCTATTTACGAGTGCGTTATATGTATACACGATTACCCCGAGGGGACATTTGACATCCAAAGAACGCCACGGAATTCAAGGAATCCGACAGCAGAGCTGCACCATTCCTTTAGGCTTATTTCGTATGGCTCGGACAAGCCAATGGTGGAAAGTTACAACAAACCGTTCTAGAAACCCTCGTTAACTCTTCTGCCGTTCTACCACTGTAAGCAGACATGACACCTTATTCTCTCGTGTTAGTAATTGTGCTGTCAAAACGTTGCTTCCAGAGGGTTTGTTCGAAAATCACGAAAAGGTGCAGTACTGACCGTGGAAGTATAGTATACATCTAATAGGTAATAAGGTGCAGTTAGATCGAATATTGGAGCACACTCATTCAAGAAATAAACATCGTACTAGTTTTAAAAGGCTGTCGTGTAAAAAGAAAGGAAACACTCAGTTTATAATTTAATTATTAGTTTTTTAAAAGATAAATACATTTATAAGAGAATCATTTAGAGTACCATGTGAAAGTTTTGGCTTATTTTCAAGCTTATCCACGGAGTTCAATTCCAGCAGCAGCGCTGGAATTGGGCATATCAAGAACTTCAATTCATAGGATATTAAAACAACACAAAATGCATCCTTTTTGTAAAATAGGTAACTGTACAAGGCTTACGCCTTGGTGATGAGGCAAGACGCGTCGCCTTTTGCGAGTTCATGTGCACAAAAATGACAGAAGATCCAAGATTTCTTTATAAGATTATCTGGACTGACGAATCAAAAGTCAGCAGGCAAGGAATTATAAATCGATCAGGTAAATTACCGTATAGTGAGTAAATTCATCAATAAAAGTAACAAAATAATTTTTTTCATCAATTGTGGCTGGTGTTATCGGACCACATACGTCCGAGTGTACAATATACAGTGGTCTTTGAATGTGAATTTTATCTTTGGCTTTCGAAAATGGAAGTCGCGTTTGCTTACCATTAATGCAAGATTCGCACAATGAGTCTAAGGGATTTATATTCTTTAAACAGTTACTATCTGCGGCTAGTTCTTTTACTTTTATTTGAGTGAATTTATTTTTACTTACATGACCTAACCGTTCATGCCATAACATATTTTTAGTATCTTGATGAATTATTGCCGCCTGACCATTTGTTTTTAACGACAACGCATTTGCATTTTGAACTGTGAAGTGAAACATATGCAATTCATTTTTGCGCTTACCTGTCATTATGGTCTTCTGGCCGAGTTTGGCAATTACATCACCATTGTGACTAAACAGCACGGAAAATCCTGCCTCTTGCATTATTCTGACGGACAAAAGATTGAAGGGAACCTCCGGCGCGTACAGGACGTTTTCTATAACTCCCATACGGCCGTGGTTGGTCACGACTTCAATGTCGCCCACATGTGTTCCCCAAATGCAGGCTTCCTTTTTCGCAACTGCAATCTTCAACTCAAGTCGTTGATCAAACGTTCTGTTGCTCCAGAATCCAATACAAACTGTAAGTTTCCATCCACCTGTTCAGTTTCATAACTTCCAGTCATAATTTCAGGTGAGTGTCTGGATGTGCTGGCCATTGTCTGCTTATCACTTCGCTTTACTCACACTGAATCCGCACTTAAACTGTCACTTTAACTGTCGCAAACTGGGCCCATAACCTGTTGGTTATTAGGGCTTGTGGAATTAAAAATACAATTTCCAATAACGCAGTTTTATTAACACGATCTTACTACTAAGAACATCGACGAATAACTAACTAAAAACTAACACTGTTAGGTAAACCGTACGGGCAGGTATATTCGAGAGCGCGTGAGTCATAAGCTCGAACAAAGAAAATGCACTATCCTACGATGAGATCATCATCGATAGGGTTCTTACAAAGAAGTTGATTTGTCTTATTTGTGTTACTATTTCCAATAAGCTTTATAAGAATTAGTAAGAAATTCGAAGCACGTAAATAAAGTAGTAAGGAGTAAGCAGTGAACATCAACACATCGAACCGAATCGAAAGGTCGAACGAACGTCATTACACGTTCAATATTATTTAGACAAGCAAGTGAGGATAATTGTAGCAAAATCGGAATATCTCAATGAAATATTTTGGTAAATAACTAATATCTGTTTGATTCACAACAGTGGCATAAATCGCAGAAAAAATAATAAAATTTCAAGGGTGGGTATGGCCATCTAAATTTGAGATTTACAACATTGGATGGATGGCAAGTTTCATGTGTGTGAGCGCTTCCTACGTTAGGTAAAGGTGTTTAGCTATTTCGACTGAACATCTCCTTTTGCCGATAATAAGTCAGAGCAAATTTTTATGTCAAGTGAGTATTTATTGTGTGTTATAAAAAAACTGAGAAGTAAGGATAAATGTAAAAAATCAATGAGAACGAAAGTAAATACGTAAGGAGATGCAGAAATGATGCTGCATTGAACAAAGTAATTGCAAGAAGCAGCAAAATGCTCTTTGTACATTAAAGCAAATATAGAGATCAAACGAATTGTTTTCTTTTATACTAAGAAAACAGAATATTTAATACTAACACATCATGCAACATTATATGTATTAGAAATTTAATCTTGATAAGATATGAAATAAATTGAACCATTCACTGATTTCAAAAGATAATAATAGATAAAATATAAGAAACATGATAAAACAAACGAAGTAGCGGTTAATAGACCAGAAAACCAAGAGATAGTCGGACAAGTATTCGAATGCTAACCTTTTAGAAAAAAAGAAAATTAAATAAACCAGCGGAAACATGAAGAAGGGAAGTATGGAAGGAATTAAAAGGCGAAAACAAAACGTGAAAACCAGCCAATGCTTGAGTAATAAATAGAAAAGTAATGGAGAAACCTTGTAGGGATCCCAATTTTCCGTCAGTAACAAGAGCATTAAAGCATAGTAAATAAAGTAAATTCACTAAATTAAATTATACAGTCTTTTTAAATAAACTCGTCGTCATACGATATCATCTTACTAATGCTAATATTTTAGATAAAAATGAAGAACATTTTATTTTTTTATTAGAAAGCAGTGTTTGTAATAAATGAGGCGTTGGAGTTGCTAATGGAATGATTATTTTAGGTACAATTGATTAGTGAAAGTCTTCACATTTAAATGTCAATTTGCTGAATGATTCCTTTAAAAAGCCATATCTGCTATTGATGAAGAAAGTATCATTACAACTAAGAATTTTGTAAACGTTGCACGTTTTTATCTACCATAGATAGCTTTCTTACGTAAGTCATAAGTTGCTGTTGGGACAATAATTGTTATTGTAATTTTTCTATATCATCTGCAAAATTCCCTGCAAAAATCACATCATCCTTCGCCAATCTAAGCGTATGTCTTTTATAAGATCTTTTTGTTATCCATAGACTTCGATATCAGACTTTTAAATTCCCTAGGGAAGCGACTCGACATACTACGAAAGCTATCGATGAAAACATCTATTCTATGTGCGCGGCGGTTTCCAGATAGTATCAGATAGAGAGTAGTGTAAAGTGGAGTTGAACAGTTTCGTCTGGTAGGCAACACATACTTAGGCCATCAAGACGATAGCCCCGGTGTCGACTCGGGGAAAGAGCAGGACCAAGGGTTAGTCCTTTATGTTCCCGAAGGATTTGCGCTAACGTGGGTCTTTGACGGGGTCAGCAAATGAGTCCTTATTATAGCCCACGTGTAACATAAATATGATCCGTTTAGTGTCACACTTACGAACTGTCTAGAGAACGCGGGGATTAATTAAGAATGGTAAGAACTAAATTGAATTGTTTGTTTTCCAGAGACATGATCAAATCGAAAATGTATACCTAGATATATAGTATAGATATTTCTATATTTTTAATTTATACACATATAAGTAAGGAACATATTATGTGGCTCTTATAAGTATTTTTGTATGAAATTGCATTAATCATTTATTTTTTATTTTGTTTTCGGGTTTTAATGCAACTGTATGTTTCACTATTAATTATATACTCACACAGAAGAGGTATTGAAGTCACGTGCCCGGATTAATTCAGCAAAAAGACACGCAGCGATATGGAATGGACGACGGTGAAGTATTGTGATAAGATAGAGCGGTTGCCGCAACTTTGTTATGAGTAGAGCGGATTAGTTTTTGAGATGTTTAATTTTCAAATGAAATACTCACATAGAGTATTCCTAAAGGAAATATTAAATTGGAATACCCTAATTTAATAACTTCACATATTGATACTTTCAGTACATAATAATGGAAATACTACGAGAAGGTCTTACAGTTTGGGTGTTGCAGACCACTCATCCATTATGTTTTTCCTGATCTATCGCGGCTAAATTACTGCAATAACAACTTTAGTGGCAACTCTCATCCTCATCGCTCTCAGAAAATATATTTCATTTTCCAAACGGTTTTTATTACATATGAGGTTGATAGCAACTTCCTTATTTTAAATGATTGGTTGTCTTACCATAATGAATTTTACACAATACTTCATGCCAATTTACATTACGATTTTCTTACCCTTAAATTCAACTGTTTTTGAAAAAAACGATGTTCGATAATGTTTGGCATTTTGCAAACCATTGAAGATAATGATGTGACTGTCATGATTTGGATACCTTTAGGCATTAAAAACTAATTTTTTAATTAAGCGTAGTATTTATTGTTATGTCATTCGGGGCAAGCATAAATTCCTTGTGGATAAGCATTGAAAATTAGTAATTTCATCAATTTTTAAGGGTTATTAATCATTATTTATCTACTTAATTATGCAAATTTGTGTTACAGTTCTTACAGTGTTTACAGAACAATAGTGTAGTTAACAGTATTATTCAAACAATGATACAAAAACAATCAAGCTCAGAACGAACTATATCAGGTTTGTCAGACAATATTTTCGTATTAGTGGTAGCACTTTATTAGTCAATTATTTAGTAGCACCTCAAAAGTAATTAGGTATAATAAAAACATGCACATATTATTTAAACGTTCGGAAAATTGAATAATAATAGTACACACATATAATGTAAAAAAAAGAACAATACATAGCTGCTACTACTCCAAACTTATAGACCAATATCCCCTAACAATATAAAATGCGTTTCGCATTACCTTTCTAACAATCTTACTTAACGCACCGCTGTGATACAACTTCGGGCCCCAAAGTAAAATACTCTCATACCTTCTTTCTTGCGCTTAAAACTGCTCTATGGAAGTTGGCGTGTTATATCAACTTACTTTTTTTTTCATAAACACAATACCAGAATTCAATATTTTATTCAAGAAGGTAACATTCGACAACCCTGTAAAAGTTGTGTTCATTCATATGGCCAAAAACCTCCCACAATCTTCGTTCTTTGCAGTAGAAAATACTAGCAAAACACCATTTAAAGGCTATCTAAGAAAATAATTTAAGAAATTCAAAATCGATTTCAAGTACAATCCATACCAAATATTTTTAATTTGTGCTAGAATAACATAGAAATCTTTAAGCAAAATTCTAGGAGTTAAGCACAATATAGAAAAAACGGTACTACCCTAACGAAACAAGGTAGAAGTATTTAACATAGTGCTGGTACTGACTTTACACAAGAAACATAACAATAGAAAAATGGAGGAGAATAACTAGAAAGGGAAAATTGGTCACAGTAGGTAAAGGAATTTTTTTTTGTGGGAAGCCGTCTGACATGGAATTTCCGAAAACACTGCAGCCTCTTGGCTTTTTGTATTTAATCTCCCATTTCTTTTACCCATTGAATCATGGCAACCATTGCAATATCATGGTGCCCTGTACTAGTGCAGGTCTCTGGCCGGTCGATCAAAGTAATTCTCTGGTTCATTTTTGGTTTGGCAAATATTGCCTGTCTTTCTGCGTCCAAAGCCTCGCATTCACACAGGATGCGGACTTTGTCATCCTATTACATTGTCTGCAGTACCCAAACGTTTCTTGATTATACCTTGGGGTTCATTAATGCTCTCAATATCGCCTGGCTATTGCAAAAAAATTCGCCTGTTTTTATAAGCCCTCTAACTGATTTCTGTTGAATAGTGCAATATTGTGCTAGCCCCTTTTCATTAATCAACGTAGGTACATCTGAAAAATTTATACCTGTTTTTTGAGGCATCTCATAACTTTGCAAATATTAAGTTTAAATTTTAAAACTTTTGACATGTTAGTACCATTTGAAATTTTGTTATTTTTTATTCTTTTAAAAGAAAACTTTCCCAGCGCCTTTTTTTGTTCTTTAAGGGTTGAGAGACACGTACAAGAAAGATCTGGAAAAGGATACATTGCAGTTTACAAGGTCAGTGTACTTATTTTAACACATAAATGGACAAAGAAAAAGACATATTTTACATGTATCCGTCAACCTTTGTTTAGCAGAAGATATACCAAAATGAGGATCACCTCAGTATAAAGTGTAAATCGGTCTTAAATGTTCTTAACCCTCCAGTGGCCGTGTATACGGAATTTGTGCCGTACTCACATGCTTTTTAAATGGAAGCGTTAATAATGTGATGCATGATATTATATGGTCCCCTCTCTAAAGCTTCTGGTAGTTTTGCAAAGCCTACTAATGACTGAATTAAGTGTAGTATATTGTTTTGTTTTATTCTGTAAAATATGAAATTTTATAATTTCCACTTTTCGAGATTTTTACTAATCAAAGTCATAGTCGCAAATAATTAATTTACTTCTTGTTAGCAATTTAATAATAAAATCTCAAAAATATAAAGGAAACTACGTATGTTGCGTGTTTCAGGACCGAGTGAGAGCAGTAGTTTATACCAACATCGATCGTTAGTTTCCGTCGTTCTAGAGAGATACTTCTGAGATTTGTTGAATCTGTTATTTGATAATAATGAAAACCTAAAAACCGCTAACATCAAGACGTTACGCGCCCCAAAACTACGCCAAGTGTATTTACTTATATTATATGTGCAATTTAGGGTTGAGAGTTAGCGGAAGTTTAATCTCACCACAATTCCTGTGAATTTATATACCTACCCGGGTATATTTCGGAGTGCTAAGTTCAACAGTCTTAGTCTCGGCGGATGAGTCGCTTTAATGAAAGGGATTAATTAACGGTTTAAGAAGAACAAGACGGGATAGGACAAGTTTATGTTTAGGTTGAGGTTGACTTTGGTCGTAATCAGCGAAGGAGGGAGTACATTTTTCCGTGCTATTGTTCAATGATTTCTTGTAATAAACGTGCGGCGTTGGAACGTAACTTGCAATTAGTTATTGGATTAGAAACAAATAGGTATAAAGCTCAAATTGTTCTATTCCTGAGTTATTTTAAAAGTTAATTTAACATTCAATATTCATGGAGGCTGCCATTCTTTGCAGTCGAATGCAACACTTATCAAAATAAATTGCAGTTTGCCAATGGCGTACTTGTAGTACATTAAGCATTTCTTCATACTACACTGCATTTTGATGTGTTTGTCTCGCGTCGAGTTGCGTTGCTGCAAACAACCTACGAACTTAGACCCGTCATACATGTAATTTTAGGTAAGTAGTACGTTAAACGTATACATTAAGTCGTAATCTCATTAACAATTTTTTGTCTTTGTGGTAGATGGAAAGGCGTTACATCAAAGACACACATTTTCTGATCTATCATTTGAAATCGTTCTTGCTTCAGTGCAAGCAGTAGCCCAGAGTTCGTCAAGCAAGTGCTCAAACAGATATCTAAGAATCTTACTTAGTAAAATTAGTTTTCTCTGATGAAATGTCAGCCTTAACAAGGATCGTACACCTGAATTTAATGGCGGCAAGACTGCAACTAGTCTGATTTTGTGTATGTGCTTTCTAAATCAGCAGTGTCTTATTTTTGCACATCTAATATGCAATCCAATGGGTATAGGTTGCGCCGTTGTCAAAAAATTACAATTTTCGTCAATAAAATTCTGTCTAATCCGCATTATACATAGATTATATACATATGTGCTATATTCCTACATAGTGTCCTTGGAATCATTTTCTATATATGAAAGCTGCACCCTTGCATATAATCCACGCATCTTCTAGGAATGTAAAATCCTGTAGCTAGAACCCGTGCATAAAGAGAATATTATGGTAACTTTATGGTCAAGCAGGATACAGTCTTTCGCATAAATCAAACAAGAATAATTGTTGCAATATTGAAGTGCTTTCAAATTTACCCAGAAATTGCTAGCTGGCATTCAGGCTTATGAGAAAGAGCGGTTTTGTGTAGGTGCTTTCTGAGCCTGCAGTGATTTAGCAAAACGGAAACAAGTATTAAGTATGACCCGTTAATGATAAAGTTCCTTGGATGACTGGGCAAAATACATTGTTGTGCGTCTAGGCAATCAGGACAATTTTGAAGCACTTTCTGTTTCGGCCAGAGAATGGCTGTTTAGCTATCGTAGGTAATAGCAGGTTCCGATTTTGAAACCAGCTTTATAGAACCATTTCTAGCGACAGTATCTGCTTCCTCATTCGCTCTTAAATGAGAGAACGTCTAGGAGTTCAGAGAAGGGATAGATTGTATGCCGTTTAAAACATATTTTGAAGGTCTTTACAGTATTAGACCACTTTAGAGTTGCTTTTATGTGCCTGTCGTAATTTCAACTTTCAGTGCAGATTTTAATTGAAAATCATTGTGTGCTTCTCAAGAGTGTGGTATTGTCTAACTCTTGGATTGTGACGGAGTATTCTTGTGGTCACGGTTTACTGTGTTTTCGAACGATCAGTAAACCTGCATGGATGTAGATTCGTTACATCTTCATTCCAGTCTGTTTGATAGGAGGTAGTAGTAGAAGATTAGATCAATAATGGGTCGCGTATGCATCATGTTCAAGGACATTCGCAGTATGGTGTCGGTAGTAACCGTTTCAACAGAGTGTTCACCATATAGACAAGAGCGTGTGGGGATTGATTTGCTATGTGTCGACTATGTAATCTGGTAAGTATGTCCTTCTTCTCTACTACTATGTGCAATGGCGGGAGATTCAAGAAAGTTTTTAATAATGAAAAATAAAACGTTACTCTCTTAATGGTCATGCACGCAATTCTTTGTATGGATGCGAGTTACAAAGATAATGATTGGACGTATTAGAGTTAAGTATCTCTAATGAGCTAGTGTTGGAAATAGCCTCAAAGTTTCCAACTCATCCTTGGACTAGTCCATGAAGTAAGCTTCAACTTGAAGGATACCAAATACTTTTCCAAATGTGGATTTCAAGTTAGCGAGTTGTACAATAAAACCTACACATTTTGCACCTTCTACAAATGCCAATCAAAATTTAACATCTTGGAAGGGTGGTACCAATTGATTTTCTCTTCGTTGTGAACGATTCTATCGCCTAATCATCATAAGATATTATATCATGAGTGTAGGCTAGTAATTGAGCTCCAAGTGCTTGAATGACAGCCGGAGTGTCACCGGCATGTAATGGGGTAAAATACATTTTCGCCTGACCTAAACCTCACTATCTTCTAAAGTTATTGCAAACTTGTTATGGCTGTTGTGTCTGCTATGACACCCTGCGCATAGAAGTAAAGAAATATGCTTGGAAAACAATTTTTCTGTGATTTAAAAAATTCTTTCTTATCTCTCTCTATTAGATGGCTGTTTATCATTTTGCAATGAATATTGGAGATGTTGAGATCAAATTATACTTTTTCCGTAGATTATCTACTATAAGTAAGTAGGTAGATATGCATATTTTAATGTATTACATATACTAAACAGAATGTTATGGACATATAATGTTTTTCCCTCAAGTGGTTTATTCTGTTCAGCAACATCAAGCGCTTGATTGCATCAATTTTAGTGCTTCAAGCATTAAATCCATTAATGAACTTTTACATAGGTTTTAATACAATTAAAGAAAGGTGAACAACCGCCCAAAAACTACAATTCATTGTTCCATCTGAACATTCGTGGAACGAGTTCGCTTTAGTGACGATCACCGGAACGCGCACAGCGGTTTGTTTCGCTTTGTTTAGGCTATTCTAAAAGCAAAATCGTGTTTAATTCCCTTCAGATAAAAATAAAACAATAACTTTATGTAACTAAAACGATAATGTTAAAACTTTTTTAACAGTAAAATTTCATTGTCGAGATTGTCGGAAATGTTAAATTTAATTGCCGGGAAGCCTTCTTTCTAATTATATGGTTTATAGTTGACGGGATGTACCACATAAATGCATGGACATATATACATGTATGTATGTACCCATAGATCCCATACATGGGTATAATTAACAGTGAATCGATAGTGCTTGTAGCATTGTTTCTAAATGAACTGCAAATCTATAGAATATCGTCAAAGCTTGCAGTAACTCCTCTTTAAATTCTATGCAAAATTATACTAATTATTTTCAGTTTTGGTTTGTATTAATAGTATAAATGGTATATTGTAACTTATCTTCTCGCACAATCAGGATTCACTTTAAGCGTTATTCCTAAAAATTGCATAGATACTAACAAAGTTGAATCTATCCAAAATATCAATTATTCAATTCTTAGAAGTTAAATGACAACTTTAAACACTACAACCGAGTACGTATAGGTTGCAAGCCTTATGAGTTTTTTGACTGAAGATAGGAGCATATATTTGATTCCCTAGAACTGATTCGCAACCAAATTTTTAGCTCCAAATATTGAACTAAAACAGGGTCTGATCTGGTCTACAGGCGGATCAAAAAGCGAAAATGGGACTGGAATCCACAGTAAGCGGAGTAACAGCATGATCACAATTTCACTAGGAAAATACGATAGGGTCAAGGAGAGGCATAGGCAATATGTATTGCATTGTGCAGCAGAAATCACTTACAGGGAATTTTATTTCCAAATGTGCGTGTATATACAATGCAATTTTTTGAAAATTTATTAGGTATTTCAGAAACAAGAAGAGAAATTTTGATGTCCTACTTTTATAGATACATATAGAGATATGCTTCCTCTCCCTCAAAAGATATACATACATTTAAGGCTGTACAGGGTGTCCGACCGAAGACTGGGTCTTTGATTACAGCTCCAGTTCTCATTTTAGAAAGAAAGTTTTTCTACAAGAATGTTATAGAATCCAATGCTGCATCACCTAAAAATATTTTTGACAATACAGAGTGTCCCAGAAGTAGCAAAACTGATACTTACTTCGTTATTTTAAATGGAACAGCCTATATATTATTTTATTTTTCAATTCTACGTAGAAAAATAATATGACTTCATATAAACTACTATATGTCTATCTTTAATAACAACGTTGTTATTTACTCTTTTGTCAAAAGTAGTCCCGATGCAAAGCATCGGTTAAGGCGGGGTTTATATTTGCATTTGTTTTAGACATTCATATTTTAAATATCATACATACATACTTAGTCTGATTCAACATTGATATTAAAATCGATGTAATTGTATACAGGTGTCCACTATAGCCCTGAACATTTACTTAACTTTAATCCAAGGTAACTTGATTTTTTTAAATAGCACCCTATATTTTTGCTTGTGTTAAATTAATCTTTGCCCAAAACCCTATCAATCCATACTAAACATTTATGATGCCTCATGCACGACTTCATAGTGAATTAATGATTTTAAATAAATCCAATAATTTTTCCGTTAATTTTCAGGTCGCCTTGGTATATAAAAGCTAAACAATTGTATAAAGCTGCAAATTAGCAAATACATGCCAGTATCGGGTCATAATATAAAACTAATTTCAATGTTGAATCAGACTAGGTATGTATATTTGTAAAACTTCTTGGTATTTAACAGTCGGAGTTAAACACTATTTCAATAAGTAAAACGTTTCGGTTTATTGTAAACCTTAATCATTTACAGTTGTTTAAAAAAATTAAAGATGTATAAAATAAAATTTTTTGTATATAGAAATATATAACATTTTTTTGTTTTATTGATAAAATCAGCTTGTATTTTGTTTTAATTTGATGGTTTTGAATAAACCGAAACGTTTTACTTATTGAAATAGTGTTTAACTCCGACTGTTAAATACCAAGAAGTTTTACAAATATATTTATATAAAAAGTCAAGAAAATTTGGAAGAAAGACTAGGTATGTGTGTATGATATTTAAAATATGAATGTCTAAAACAAATGCAAATATAAACCACGCCGCCTTAATCGATGCTTTGAATCGGGACCACTTTTGACAAAAGAGTAAATAACAACGTTGTTATTAAAGATAGACATATAGTAGTTTATATGAAGTTATGTTATTTTTCTACGTAGAATTGAAAAATGAAATAATATATAGGCTGTTCCATTTAAAATAACGAAGTAAGTATCCATTTTCCTACTTCTGGGACACTCTGTATGGTCAAAAATATTTTTAGGTGATGCAGCATTGGATTCTATAACATTCTTGTAGAAAAGGTTTCTTTCTAAAATGACAAATAGGGCTGTAATCCAAGACCCAGTCTTCGGTGGGACAGCCAGTACATTGCTATCGGAAAAGTTCTGAACTTTTCCTCCTTTTTTCTTTTAAAGCATATGGTTTCCGCAGCGTCAAAAGTTTTGCATTTCCTCAAATTCATATTTCCCTATTTTCACTCCCCATTTGCAACGGTTTAGTTCTTTGCGATTATTCCCATGTATTTGGTCTTTCCCTGGTTGATCTCCCTTCCTCTCTTCTGTGCTTCCCTACTTATTTCTCTCATGGCGTTCTCTAAGGTTCTTCTGTCTCCGGCTATTGTTGCAATGTATGCATTATGCAATCAGTATATGCAACTACTACAATATTTTTCAATATTGAGCAGGCTCTTATCTTGTTTTCCACTGGCATATTAAATAAAATTGCCGACAAATCGTCCACCTGTCTTATCCCTCTACGTTCTCCACCTTTCCGATCATCTCTTCCCGTGTTTGTACCATTGCTTTTGTACCGGTCATAAGCACTTCAAGTAATCGCACTAATTTCCCTAGTATTCATATTCTTCTCATGTTTTTAATTAATTTTCTTCTATTCAAGTTATCAAAAACTTGTGTAAAAGCTACAAACGATATCTGATGTTCTACATTTGCTTCTTAACACTTTTACATAATTTGATTCATTACGTGTAACGCATCTACAGTCCTTGTTGAAAACCATTTTGGTAATCTCGTATCTCTTTTTCTGCATACCGTTTCAAACGTTCAAATAGTAAAAGAGTTAATCTTCTGAGCTGTATTAAGCAACGTTATCTTTCTGTAGTTCTCACACTTCGCAAGATTGCTCCTTTTTGGAATTGGCATACCTTATAATACTTATTCTCCATTCGTTGGCATGATTTCTTTTCTTCGTATTTGTATCATTATTTTGTGTATTCTGTCTCTCAATTCCTCCTATTATTAGCTCGTAATAGATTCCATATATCCCTGAGGCCTTCTCTTTTCTCAGGTGTTCCACTACCTCTTCATACTCTTCCTTTCAAGGTTCTATTACCGCATGTTCTTCCACTCTCAACTGTAGGCGTTCATTAGAAGTTTCCGTGGTTAGAAAAATCTTAAAATTCTGAATTTTTTGACTTTTTTTGGTTAGTCGAGATTCTCCTTCATTTTTAAGTATTTTCATAGTCGTACCACGTACGATCATACCGGAAGTCGCTATTAACTTCCTTATTTTAAATAGAACACCCGATATATTATCTGATTTTTGGATTCCTGAGAAAATTTAGTTAAGTATTCTATTATCATTTGTTCCTAGATATCTTGATTATTTTGAAAATTTTGAAACATGTAGCCTTATTTTCAATATTGCGCCTTTTACCCATTTTCGACTGGTGATAAGCGCTTCTAGGGTAGACGGAAGTACAAGAATGGCACTTTCGAAATCCACATTGACAATTGATTTATGCATACAGGCTGTCCAAGATTTGGTTACCAATTACATCATCTTCAAAGTTAAAAAGGTTTTTCAAATGTGAAATCCTGTATATTTAAATGATCGATTATACATATATCCAACGGTTTTCTTGTTATTCCATATTTTCTATTTTCATGTGATTTTGGCAGAAGTCGGAGCATCGTTTACTTTCGAAACAAAAAGAACATGACTAAAATGGCAGAAATTAAGTTTAATTAGAACACTAAAACAAAATAGGGACATAACAAAATTTACAATGTAATAGCAAATGAACAACATAATAAACTCGGATATGACAAGAAATAATAAATGAATATAATGGAAATCATTACAATTTGTTCTATGTGACCGCCATTTTGGTTCAAACACAGAATAACTTCTCGCGTAACAGACAACCAAAGTTCGCCTGGGTTTGGATTTCTAAAGGCGTTATGAATACGGTTCAATAATTCCTCTCTAGTATGTACAGGTCTAAAGTACACTAATCCTTTTATACGGCCCCAGAGGTGAAAATCCAAAAAATCAAGTCAGGTGATCTGGGTGGCCAGTTCCAGGATCCATGTGGGCTAATCTGCCCATCCCCGAACATCTAGGTCAACTCCTAATGTACAGTTATAATGGTATGTGCTGGAGCACCATTCAGTTGATACCAACTGTCTGCTCTGTCACGTGGGGGTAGAGCATTTAGGAAATCACTAATAAATTCTCTGAGTATCTCAAGATATCTAGCACCATTCAAATTTTCATCGTACACTTGAAATGTCACTCTATTGTTCATAATTAAACAAAAAACATTAAAACAAAAGTGGTCCTGGTGATTATTGTCGCGTATGACATGATTATATTGTGCCCAGTAGTGATAATTTCGGCAATTTATAATTCCTTGCCTGAATTGCTGAATTTAGATTCATCAGTTCACATAATCTTTTAAGCATTTAAGTCACGCATCATTCTTTTTTTTTCTTAAAACTTTGCATTCGTTGTCAAACCACTCTTCCTCATATCATTCCATTCAGATCAATACTATTGTTATTTTTAATCATTTGTGTCTGTTTTTTTATTTCGTCTTATTTTTTTTTTTTAATTCTTCCCTATTTTTTAGTTTCCTTTCTATTTTTTTCTTTATGTTTGATTTTCCACCTTCGGCGAAAGTTCTTGTTAGTTTGTGTTCCATCTTGTGCTTATACTGTGTCCTTGCTATATATAAGTCTAATTGTACCGCTAAATTATATAATCGCCTACCATTATCATTCCTAGCTTCATGAAGCGTATACTTTTCGGCAATACCCTCTAAGTATCTTTCCTTACCGATTTTTACATTAAAATTTCCCATTATCACTAATGTGTGATATTTTAGTATTCTTTCGGATATATTATTCAAATTTTCACAAAACGCCTCCTTTTCCTTCCCTCCCGCCCCTTCCAAATGACCAAAAGGTATATTTATTTTAATTAAAGTCATTAAAGTAAAATTGTAATTGAAATAAATCTTTATTACAAAAATTTGAAGATTCTATCTAATATTACCAAACTGATAAATACTTCTTTCGACTTTAAATGTCCAGAAATGTGGTTTGAGGTATTTCCGTTTGTATTTAAGTTTGAAAAGCTCCAGTTAAAGGACTTGGTATTTAATTTCAACGGAATCCCATCACTATCTATCCCGTGATATCCACTGAAAATAGTTCCAGCTAGTGGAAAAGTATGTAAAGCATGCGCCAATTGCTCTAGTATGTGTGTGCGCGCTGTTCGTTTTTGGATTCTATTGCAGTTAATGCGACGCTGACGACGCGGCGCGATCAAAGCCGGCGATTTTTGTATCCGCAATCGGGCAGATCAAATTGTAGATACGAGTTGCCGTATACTATAGGATGAGCGGTTGACATATGCACAAGGGTTTGTAATTATAGACCAGCGATAGTATAACCTTTCATTATTGGTTCTTGCATCAAATGTTACGGCTAGTTGCGACACAAATGGAGCCAATATATCGCCTCTCTTATAAAAAGAAAATTAGATTCGCATTACATTATATAAGCACATAAATGTAAATTCTGTGGAAGATTAGTATATACCTACATATGATCAATATGATAACATATATAGTTTTTTACTGCGCTTTTTCCTCCATCTCTTAACTTTTATAGTACCTTACCCTAAACTCGTATTTACATTTTACAGAATTCTACAAAATATCCTGTAGGGGTACTGGTAAGCGGACTTGTTCCTTTGATGATACGATATTACACCCCCTCCACACTAAAGTTGACTATCCGATTTACTATGTCAAAATTAACCTTTTCTGAGATATTATAAATGTGATTTTTCAGAAAAATGAACCTCTTTACACAGTAATAAAAGTTTTGTTAAAATTAGCTTTAACAAATTCGGTTGTTCCAAAACGTCCACAAAAACAAATTGTCACTGTAATAACCACCCAAAGTTGTTACCGAAAACGTTTTAGTCTGCTAAAGGTTAACAACCTACTTAGCTGGGAATGGCAAAAATAATTGGCAAAGTCTCCCTCATAATCTAGTAAAATTTGCTTCTTTTTTTATCAAAATAACGAATTAAATATGTGGAGATACACCATCCATATAGTATATTAACGGGCAAATGTTGTTCTGTTACTCCAGGTTTTGAAAATTCAACCAATTAATTTAGTTAAATGACAAAAAAAATTTGTGAACTTATCACATTGTTTTTGTTGCTTTTCTAAACTGTATTTGTTACTTTTACATTCGATTGATGTAATTGTAGTAATGGTAGTTAACTTAGAAATAACTAATCCGATTGCTTATTTTATTGAGGGTGCTATATCGATATTATGAAAATTTGAATATCCCTGATCTACCACAGAGCCAGTCTCTCTAAAACGATCGCAGTAGCATTCAGGAGAAGGAGGACGTTAAATGATCTAGCAGCCCTGAAACTCCTGAGGGAAGAAATAAGACTGTCTGAGGAAGTGAAACATCTTTGTGTTATTATTGACTCAAAGCTATGTGGAATCGTCAGCTTCAGAGAAGAGAGACAACACTTACGTTGGGTAGAGGAGGCCATGGAAAAACATGGGAGTTAAGACCAAATATGATTTACTGGGCAAACATCACGGTGGTCAAATTCACGATCATTAGCATGGGTGACAACGCTGCAGCAGCAAACTGCTATAACTGAATTCACTAAGATTTAGAAGCTTGCGGGTTTAGGAACACAAACGCAATGAGGACTACTCCTACAACGGCAATGGAATACCTCCTTGACCTCCCTCCTTTCCATTCGGCTATAATGAAGCAAGAATAGGGCACCTCGAGATCGCAAGAAATACCAAGTGGCAGATATGTAGGTTTTGGACACAACAATATTGTCCACCATTGTGAAGTCAATGAGATTTGATTGACAATGAGATCAGATCATATGATTTCGACATACCTATTTAACAGGAATTTCGAGGTGGAAATTATGAATCGGATAAGCTGGAAGCAATCCAACTACAGAGACAGGCTCGTGACCTCCTCTGGTTTACAGAGCCGAAAATGACACTGGAGCTGGAGCTTATAGTGAGGTGAGAAATATAATGACCGCAAGTTCACTAGGAAAATATGCTGCTATATATATTGCATTGCAGAGATCACTCAGTTGCAACAGACAGTCAGGCGATACTGAGAGCTTTACTGAGCCGCAGGATACAATCAACACCGGTTTGGGAATGCATTCGAAAACTGAATAGCCTGGCAGACCCCAATAGAATTACTTTATTGTGGATGCCTGGATATTGGGGAATCGAAAGAAAAGAAAAAGCCGACTAGTTAGCAAGAAGGAGATCATAGGCTTTATTTATAGGCCCAGAACATATTCTAGAAGTGTTCAAAACTACAATACGGAAGCAGGTAAAGATTCGGGGGCAGGTAAGGAGTCGGGCCCAAGAGAAACATAAACCACACTGGAACAAAACAACCAGGCAAACACATGGACAGACCTTTATCAAGAGACCATCGAAGAAGAAGAGCGAAGAACTAGTAAAGCTTAGTAGGAATCATCTTCGCATAGTGACAGATTGCCTAACAGGACATTGTGCACTGAAGAAACACTTGCAGAAAACGGGGATCAACATCGTAAATATCCAATGCAGACTGTGTAATAAAATGAGAGAGTCCGTATACCACATCCAATGTGAATGCGAGGCTCTGAGTGCATGGAGATGGAGATAATTTCTGGCAAGCCAAATGTGAACCCATAGGATTATTTCAATAGACCAGCCAGGAGCCTGTATAAGTTGGTACAGGGCACGAGAATATTGGATAGGCTCGCATGATTGAATGGGTAAAGGAAATGGAAGATATAATACGAAAAGCCAAGATGCTGCAGTACATATTTCCGGAGACTTTGCCAAAGGGCTCAACAAAAAAAAAAGAAAATTAGGTCGTTGAGAAGATGTATTTTCCTTTGAAAATTATGCCATTCAACTGCAAGTTTTATTATAAACAAATACAATCTTGTAATTTTAAAATTGAATAATCTTGTTAAATAGATAAATACTGGTGTTGTTATACCTATAAGTTCAGTTCAGTTTGCTGATATTTTATTAACCCAGTAATTTTTTTTTTACCAAGATAAGCTTCATGATTTGACGTGAATTAACCTATAATTATTTATTTTAAAGCAGGTAATTTTTATCTGCGTTATTCACTGGGAATCTGTTGAAAGAATGCAACAGTGCTTGGTGGACGCTATTGCATCCCGTTTCTTTTTTTTATATCCCATCGATGACACTTCGGATGTGTGCGATCTCTGGGGATATGCGACGCTGCACAAACCATTATTTAATTAAATTAAATTATACTAATAGGATGACAACGATCAATGTGATAAGAGTAATTTATTTACTATTTAATTAATTACAGCTCATGTTTAGAATTTAATTACTTTTTTTTTAAATTTATTTCTTTTCTTTAAAATTAATTTAAAATAGAGTAGGTACTTAATGATCATATATAACTGGTAGTAAGGTGTAAGCAAAGAAAACCCCCGAATATGGATAAGTGTTAAGGATTTCTCCAGGGAGCATGAAACAAGATGTTGTAGAAAAATTGAAGAACGAGTTTAAAGATGTCTATATTTCCACCAGGTTATTTTAAACTAGTTTAGAAATAGTAAGTGGCAATTTGAAAGTTTTTTCTCTGAACAAACAATAATAAACTTAACTAAAAAATAAGTCATCAGCATTCGCCTTTAGCTCACGAAATTTATAGAAATTAGAGATTTTAACAAATCTGTTTCTGCGGCAACATTTTGTTGTTTTTCTTAATATCAATTAAAAGTAGGTAAAACAGCTGTAATTTTTTTTTGTTTAATTAAAATTTAACAACAGACGTAAACAAAAAACCAATGATTTATAAAAGGTTACTTGGGCTATTAGCGGGAAATTGCTTCAAATCTAAGCGTATCCTTCACGCTTAACGATTTTAACATTAGCCGAAATTAAGTACATTAGACGCGCTTTATTAACCGTCGCTGTTGTTTCGGTTTGGTTCGTAAACGTAGGTCAGGTGTATTCAGGTTTGTGTATGAAGGATAGGGAGCAAAATCATTAACCGTAGAAACAGCTGATATGGAATCTTTACGGTATCCACGCGCACGTTACTTCCGTTTTGTCTCCAAAACTTCAAACCCACCACAATCGTTTTACGATTCATCCATTGTAATTATTTTTATCTACCTACTTTCTTATGCATAGTATATAACGGTTGTAGACGTTCATTATAAATATTTTTTATGTTTAGACTATATGTACAGGTTAAGTTTTTGCCGATGTTTAGTATGGGGATATAGGAAACTAGTAGAGATAGAAAGACGGTCAAGTGGTGAAAGAATAGCAATTTTACGAGCTTAATTAAATGAGGTTTTACTTTTTGAAAACAAAATGTGCAGTTAACTAGATATCCCGAAAAATAAACTGTTTTTTTATTATTTCGTCTGATGCCTACACACTAAAAAATATATGCAATTCCTACGGAATATTCCAGTAACGTATAAGGTAAAATTACCAAAAATTGGGAAATTTACTAGAAAACTTTAGGTATATTTTCTAATTTTTGGTAAATTTACCCTATACATTACTGGAATTTTCCGCAGAAATTGGAAATATTTTTTAGTGTGTACACTGAAAAACCGATATGTAAAGTTTTAAACCAATCAAATATATTTTGTTAAGCATATTTTCTTTGCAACAAGCATGCTCTTTGTTGTTTCGAATATATGCAAAATATGGACGATATTGATTGAAACAAAATATTTGGTTAGAAAGTTTAATATATTCAAACAAATTATTTAGTTCAATATGGTTTTAACATAATAATTTTGTTCAACAGTGTAAATAAAAATGTTGGATTAGGTACATGCTTCAACTACTTTGTTAAC
Organism: Cetonia aurata; assembly: GCA_949128085.1. NCBI lineage: Eukaryota > Metazoa > Arthropoda > Insecta > Coleoptera > Scarabaeidae > Cetonia > Cetonia aurata. Next base: position 36,477,116 of record OX421884.1, read on the forward strand.
TCAAATAAATTTGTCACTTCGGGGAAATAACTATATGTTCGGGCGAAATATAAGATTACTTTGCCCTAAAAATGTATTGCTAGCCAATGAAATTGCTAGTGGCCAACTGCGCCTTAGTTTATACACCAATTGACGTTAAGTTAGTCTAATAAATGCAAGTGCTTTAGAGCCTTTTGTCGTGATGGCTAATATATCCGAATTAATAATTTAAACAGCTGGGGTTTTGCCGATTTGACAACTATTTTTGAAGGTAATTATGCTTGTAATGCAATTTGTAACCATGTAAAAATTGCATCCATATTGCTAGTAACAATTGCAGCTACTGTGCTCTTATCAATACGGTGTTTTACATCTACCAACCAATTTCATCCAGCTGATGAAGCCACTGTGTGGTGAAACAATATTGTGGTGGACTTTTTTTTTTACTCCTTAACATTCATGTGTTTTATTTACGTTTTTACCAACACGGCATCAACGGTGGTGAACATACATATAATCTCATTAAAATCGGTTAGTAGATATGAAAACGCCCTATAAGATCTTATGTCCACCGGCATCGTTGCCGATGTCGTGCCAGCATTGTGTAAGTAGATCTGACAACGTAATTGTTAATGGATAGTTTTGTTTAATTTTTTATGTTTATCAACACCTCATTTTTTTTTTGTTTAATTTAGAAAATGAAATCATGTACAGTACTTGACGGACATGAATGAACATCACATTAAAGAAGTGATTCCACTTTTGTAGAAAAGAAAATAAGGTTTTTAAAACAAATCTGACTTACAGTTAGTGGCCTCAAGTACATATACCAGTAATGTAATTGCGTGTATAGAAGTATTAGCTTAGACATATCTATTATACACTGTACCCTAGTTCATAAGCAAAGACTTTAGTCACTACAACAAAAATTTGGTTGAGTGAACTAAAAGGGTTTTTCAATGTATAACTCTGTTATTATGGACTTTAGAGAAAAAAAAATGTAAACGGGAAAGTTCACACTACGAAAGAATGTGCTTAATACGACATTCTTCGTTTTTATTTAAGCTATCATTTCTGATTTCTGATATGACAAAATATACCTTTCATAGTCGGCAGTGACTTCACGAAAGAGGCGATTTTTCAACGATTCCAATGATATGACACTGACCTAGTTATTTTTACAATTTAATAAATTACAGCAATTTTTTTTCTTTTAATTTCCGAATTCTTCACTAAGGAAACAATCGAAAGATGTACATCTCGTTTGGTAACAAAATTCAAGATTGTTATTAAAATTTGTTTTTTTAATCTTGAAGTTATAACCAAATAATCATCATTACTTCGGTGTGAAATGTTTATTCCACTGGAATTACGATTTTACATAAAAATGATTTCTGAGAAGCTAATAAACAGAGAATAACAAACAATACATTAGGAAACAATAAGAAAATTAGGATACTACTAAAGTATTTAAAACTAAAGAACATTATGATTAATGCAGAAATTATACCTTTTTAAAGTTGCATTTATTGCTTTCCCAACGAAACACCCATCCACATTAGCAAAAGATTTCTAGTGCAGCTACACAGAAAAGAAATTAAAACAACTGTAAAGCTTTGTACAATAAATTATAGTACATGTACGGACGAGCACAACTTCTCATCTCAAATTAAAATTCCCTACAATATTGTTGCATTTATTGCAACAAAATGCGCAGTTTCATTATACAATCTATGTTGACGTAACTTATACCTATATTACAGTAGCATAACATACAGGTCACTTGTTGCAAATAGTATGTTTCCCCCAGTGGTAAGAATTGCAACCAATCTACTAAAATATTATAAACTCCTGTAGTAAATTTTGCCAAGAAAATTTTATTAGCCCGTGATATTAACGATCGTTATATATTTGCATTACAGAGGTAATTAACTGCATTAGTATGTACAAATATTTTTCTTTCTTGCTATTAGACCGTTTTATCTGTGCAGGGGTAATAATTGCCGATAATCGTGAAAACATCTTTCACACGACTTTCACTTGCATATTGCAAAGTATTTCACCATATCTTCTAGAAGATTGTCCTACAATTCTTTCTAACAATTTTATTGCTTTTTTTGTAACTCTGGTATAACAAAGTGCAGTGAGTTATTATAAAATTTCATACAATACTAGAAATTGTTACTACAATTTCCGTCAAACAGGGGGGGGGCAAATTTTGCTGTACAGATTTTTCTCTGTTAGCTGATTATGCGGTGAGTCCCCATCGTGTTTAAATCATTCGAGCATATCATAACATCATAACATATTCGATCATCAGTTAATGTACCATCAAAGATGTATAGAGTAAGAATTGTTGAACCAATGACGCCGTACCAAACAGTAAACCCAATGTTAACTTGGGGTGTCCTCGTGTTCAACATGATGCGGCGTTTCTTGCGTCCATAAATGTTCGTTATGACTATTAATTAAACTTGCCGTAGTCTTTAAACCGTATTTCATCTGAAAACTTAAAATTTAAACTGTGGTTCAGTCTCACAGATGTTAGTAAAACAAGTACAACATTCAATACGCTTATTGTAAGCAACAGGGTGCAATGTTGTGCAACTGGTAATAATATAGGGATGAAACCTATGCTTTTTCAGTACTCGAACAATAGTACGTTGTGCTGTGCCTGCTTCTATTGAAATTTGTCGGGTTGAAATCCATGGATTTTGCATTACACATACCAATATCGTTACCATAAATTTAGAAATTTAAATCTTTCAACGGACTTAGAAATTGCTCGGATAAGTGTATGCATATTAACTACATGCCAGGGTTTTGGTACATGCCTACAATAATTATTTTGTTAGGCATTAATCATTTTGCAAGTAATGGAATTAAAACTCTTTACTAAATAATTAAATATAAAGGTAATATATTAACTTAAAATAGTTAGGTGAAATCGACAGCAATAAAGACTAAAATTCAGAGAGTAAAATTACATGAAAACCAGGAAATTATACTTAAATATGTGTATATTGCACTATGGTTATAATAATGCTAATTAAATAGGTTAGGTATAAATTGCAACAATGACAGTGTGTACCATTTTAAAAACATTATATATCAATTTTTAAAATGAGACTAAGGGCCAGTATTTGAATCTCCTAATAAAGTTCCTAATAAAAGTCAGCTGAATAGCTGAAATAACCTCACATTTTTTCGGTACATATTAGCTTAATTGTTATTGGATACCCTTATTAGGAGATTGAAATACCGGTCCTAATTATATTTACCTATCTGTTCTGCTACCGATGATATAGTAAGAAATTTAGTGTAAGATTTATAAAGCCGCTTAGTATAGCGTCAGTAAACTGATAGTTTCTACAAAGATATGTAACGACTGTAGTTTAGTAATAGACACACAAGATATCCGATCAGTCCGCGCTATTTCTACAATTAGACGGTACAATATTCTTGAGCTTCTGTTTATGATTCTTGACAAAATTCAATTGGTAAAAAAACTGTTAGTTTTTTTATAGGTTTATTTACTCTCAAAACGAACTTAGCACAAATGAGACTTTATTAACCACTTCATTCAGTATTTTTGCTTCTTCTTTTTCTTGGTGTACTTCACTAATAAGAAATTTAGTAGCAGACCATTCTGCCCTTTTCCGGATTATGTATGCAATATTAAGTTTTTTTTTATTGCTTATGTACTATTACAAGTTCATATAATACAATCAATGAAAATTAATTAAACAGGAATCGGCAATAGATTACATCGATAAATTACAGGGTATAATATCACGGTTACTGACGCATGGCCTTCAATACCTACATGCGACGTTAATAATAATTGCTTCCGTAGGCACTAAATCTCTAATTAAAGAAATATTACAACAGTTTACAACGGAATTCTTGTATATTGCGTAGGTAAGGCAAAGTTTTTGTGTAATACCAACATCAATTTGCTGAAATAGGTGGTGCCCAATTTTTTTTTCTCAATGCAAGATAGCAGGTATCTTATTGCTAAGGGGGTCATTACCTTTCCTGTTTTTAAAGGCTTTTGTTTCATAAAATTTGAAGTATGAAGGTGCCTTAAAAAAATGTTAATTTCCTGAAAAATGTCGTATTTTCACGTTTCGAAAAGTATTTCTTAAAACCTGTTAGTGATATCTACCTCGTCCTTTTTCTACATTTTAGCGCAATAATAGACGGTGTCTAGAAGTCGTTGATAAAATAAGAGAAATCTGAACTCTAACTTTGACGATTGATAAAAAATTAACAACTAAGCATATTAAGAAACAACATGCGATAGATACAAAATTTATTTAAAGGAATAAAACTAACGACTATAATTGTACGTCACTATAAAATATTAAACCTTTGGAAGAAATGTACTGCAAACCTTGCTGAATAAAAGAAAACAAGAAAGAGAAAATCCGTATAGATAGAATGGGAGATATTGAAGTTAAAAAAACGCATTTAGTTTTGCAGTTGTGCATTCCAAACTGTTAATTTCGTTCGACGCTTATTATATTAATATTTTATATATTAAAATCTGCTTTTCAAACCATACACGCATACACTTATGTGTCTGCATGTACAGTCTGCTCCTAATTAAATGAGACTTCCGAGGAACTTAAGTTCGCAACTCCCTGAGCTTGTCCGCATTTAATGTATGTAGTATATACAGATGTATAACTAGGAATCGTTCAGGATATACCCGCGGTGGTTACTTCAAAAACAGAAACACTAAAGGTATTGCGAATCTAAATTCCTTGGAATTCTCATTTTATTAGTAGCAGATTGTACATACATATCTCCTACTTTAGTATATTTTAAATGAGTGGTATTACTTTACGCTCTAATAACACAACTCCACTTACAATTAGGAGTGGGTATTACCACTAGTGTATGCATTTTCTTGTACTTGAACAAAGTGCTTAAAATATTATTTTCCTATGTGCATATGTGTTAAATACGTTTCAAAGAATTCATTAGAGTTGTTAGTTTTAAAACAAAAGTAGCAATTACGCCATAATAAAAGCTATTTTATAATTATGATTGTTTATAGATAGTTATAAGTGTGTATATAATTCGAGCAATATACACAATTAATTACAAGGTTAAGAATATTTTTATTAAATAGTAATAACTAAAACGTTTTTTTTTTTCTTTTGCGGTTTGTTGTTTGCTGTTTATGATGGCTATCTGTGCGATTACTTTACTATATGCTTATTATCTCGAGTATATTTATTTTGTTACATCACTCTTTTAACACTTAAATGAAATACGTCATACTTAAATAGTGTTTATATTTAGAATAGATAATATATCTTCTTTGTCTTTCTTACAATTAGTAAGACATTTTTGCCTGTTTCGTAAATAGTTAGTGACCGGGTTCACTCCATTTCTTACGTAGCCGGCCTTTACTTCTCTTGACATATAGAAGTGTAGTTCAAGTAATTTTTAATAACCTGTTCGTCGTTTTGTTTAAGTATTTATTTCTTTGAATGAGTTGTTCAAGCATCCTACAATTATTGGCTTTCTGCACTGGATATTCTAATAATAATAATATTTTTTTTTCGAGGGAGGAAAACTGCATTAGCACCTTCGGGTGGCCAACTCGGTGTTTGGGACTCTCACCCACTAAGAAGCCTCCCTCTCGAGCAAGATTCCACCTCGGTATCGTTTTTCACATGCCGTCGAGGTGGTGCCCCATGTTTAGCGTCTATCTATCTCCTGCTTCTTGGTAATTAGAATTGTTTTTGCGAAGGCGGAGACCTTGTTCCTTGTATCTCGGTCTCCAACGTCCTGCTTCAACTGGTCTCTGTGCGGCTTCCACCTTGAACATTCAAAGAATGTATGGCGAGCATCGTCACAGTCTCTGTCTTGATACAGACAAGAGGCGCTGTCCACTTTTCTTACTTTACATAAGTAGTCGTGAAAGTACCCGTGCCCTGTCAGCATCTGGGTCAGGTAATAGTCCATCTCTCCGTGATCTCGGTCCATCCATACTGAGAGATCCCTAAGCAACTCCGCTGTCCATCTGCCTTTGGTGTCCGACTCCCATCGTTCCTGCCGGAGCCGCATGGTACGCCTTCTTATTTCAGGTTTCGTTATTGTTCCGCTCTCGATTCTGTCCAGATAGATTTGCCGTTTCTCTTTGATCAGGAGGTCTACTACTCCTGCTATAACCAGGCCCGCTGCCTCCAAAACTGTTCTGTAGGAGCTTGCTATTCGCAGAGCTCCTCTCCTCTAGAGTGCGGCCATCCTCTTGTAGTACATCTCCTTTTGGAGCGCATCCGCCCAAATCTCACTTCCATACAGAGAAATGGATTCAGACACCGACATCAACAGCCGGCGTTTACTTGTAGTTGGCGCAACAAAGTTGGCATTCAGCCGGCTGAGTTGAGTGACCTTCTGGGCCGCTTTGTCTGCAGCGAAGCAGGTGATACCAGTAGCTCATATTACTGTCTAGATACACTCCCAGGTATATTACAGACTCCGATGTTCTGATTGTTTTTGTGGCAACCCGCAGAGGTATCTGTAAAGGAATCCTACGTTTGATCAGCAAAACAATCTCCGTCTTTTGTGTGGTCAGTTCCAACCCGTGTTCGTCCATCCAGGTGGTGACTCTCATCATGACCTTATTGAGCTGCCTCTGAGCGTCCTCCGTGTCAGAAGCGACAATCACAGCTGCAATACCGTCAGCGTGGCCAACCAGGGACGCATTCCGAAGGCATCTCTGTACGGATGTCATCGTAGAAGATGTTCCACAGGTCCGGACCCAGGATCGATCCCTGGACGGCTCCCGCCATTATCCTTACCGGGCGGCATCCCTCAGTGGTTTCGTACTTAAATACATTATCGGCCAGGTAGCTGCACAGTATCCGCAGAAGCTAATGCGGAATGCGGAAGCAGTTTTCCAGGGCGTCGAGAATCACGTCCCACCTGGCGCCATTGAAGGCGTTCTTGACATCCAGAGTAACTAGCGTCACTATCCCCTGATGTCTCTATTCCTGCGCTGTTGAGTGTGGTAGATGTCCACTATCTCCTGAACAAGGCAAATCGCGATAGACGTCCAGCAGCGTCGGCCAGGAGCCACGTCTTTAGGACACGTCTGCTGTATCCAACATACAGAGCTATAGGGACCTTTTTTATCGTAAGAAATTTACCCAGTAAATTTCATTTTACTTAGTAATTTTCATACACTAGTAGTAAATTTCCCTGGTGAATTTTTACATCAAAGTAATTTTACTCGCACAAGTACAGTACCTGTACGGTTTCGGGGTAATATAATTGCCTCGAAACCGTACAGGAATTTTACCAAACCTTCGTTAGAGTATACATTTGGAACGGTTGATCATGGCTTTCTAGATCTTCTATCACATTTTCATTTGTTAGATCATCCAAAACCAATGTTCATGCAAGTCTGCTAGTGTTTTAACTAATGTTTTTCTGATATCCTGCTTCAAAGTCGTACTTAAAAACTGGCAAAGTTTGGGTTTGTTGATACTTCATTCCAAGCTGATTTAATTTTATTAATAGGTACTTTCCAAAACATCTAATGCCTGCCGGTAGGTTTTAATTGTTTTATTGAGGATGTTCAATACTCATCCTTTCCACCAAGGTACTACGGAGTTAATAAGCTCAAAGTTTGCAATAACCTTTTGACCAACGGGTTACAAAAGCGATGTCGTATTTGGAAATATGGAAACAATAGGACTTCCAATCGTGTTTTATTTTAGTTCTCTATGCTATTGTTTAAATTTATATTGATAATACATTCCTTATGGCCGTTTCTCTTTGCAAATCCATTATTTTTCGTAATAAATAATTATTAATTAAACCTGTATTTAAGTTAATTATATTGTAATTAAGCGGTGACTAATTTATTCTTTGCGTTATTATATAATGATGTCAGTACGTACAACAAAAATATATATAATATTCACAAATATTAAAAATAAATAAAAAACTTTTGATCAATTGCTTACATCCCTAAAGTCATTTATTATTGCTTCCAAGAATTCAACTGTTAAAGCTTCACGTACGTACAGCTGAATTAATTTTGGGTAAGGTGTAAGTGCATCTGCTTCAACGATGGTCAGTTTGTCTTTCTGTTCTTGTTCGTTGGCTCTCCCTACCTGCAATTAGCAAGCATACAGATAGTAATCGAATGTTCCGGTCCGGTCTTAAGTCTGAGATTCACGGATAATAATTTCCTAAATAATCAAAAGAAACTCACATGCCAAGCCTATAATTTATACCAGAATCAATTTATAGTTCGTAGATTTATGTACAACGGCAACGCTTGATCGATTGAATACGTAGTTTGATAAAAGCTAGTAAGTCAAGTCGGGACCAGGCTTTAATGTTACGATCTCATTATTACAATATGACTACTTAAATAAGTGACAAACGAAAAATACCTCAATTACTAGTTTTAGAAGTATGTGTACTGCTATGATATCATGCTAAACATAACCTATACAGGATCAAACGTTAACTATAAAATTATTTATGTAAATGTATTTTGAACTATTTATTTATTTTTAAACTAAAAACTTACTTATTTCGTATCTAATTCAAAAAGGGCAGGTTACCATGGATTTTAACGAAATAGGTTCCTTCGCCGATTGTTCGAACGTGGGTTTATTATGCTGTATCGTATCGTTGGAAACGACATCTATCATCGTTGCTGGGGTCCTTTTTGCCTAGGAGATATCAAGTTGTTGAAAACAAATGTGAGGGACTTCTTTTTCGGTTTCTCCTGAGTGTAGTTGCATTTCGAATAATTATCTAGAAATTATAAATTTGTATCACAATAAGAGTCTTTAACTATTAAAATTTACTTACAAGAATAAGAGTATTGCGTGTGTAGTGCCAAGATGATGGAAATCCAGTGATTTCGAGAATTTGGGGTGGTGTATTTTTAATCCTGGGGCCTACTGAAGAGTCTTGTTCGAGCCTATTTGCTGTGACATCATTGGAATACTAATTGGGAGCTGAAATGATTGTTGTGGAGTTGGAATTAGTATTTGGAGTATATGAGAGTAGTTTTTCGTACTTGTAGTAAGCGATTTTATTATCTTTTGAATCTATAACTGGCGTCAAAAGCGTAAACGGAATGTTAGGTTATATTATCGTATGATAACAGTGAATCTAGTGGATTTTTGTGTGTAAGCTAAACGTTTAATTGTGTGGGTTTAAATGCACGAGCAGTTTAAGTTGGCATTATTTTATAGTACTTGATTTTATGACGGGAATTTAGCGGGAGATTTGAATTTCTATATTGATATTAAAACGAGATAAATGAGTTATTAGTTTGGGTTAAGATTCTAGAAATCTTAATCTTAAATCTTCTGTACAATTTAAATAGTAAAGAACTTACTTACCCTGAGGGAATTTTTAGAAGATTAATTTCTTTGTTCATCACTTTTATTTAACTCGAAATAAATAAATGTTGATATTATAACATTGCTTTTATTCACAATAGTATAAGAACATCACGAACGCATAACTAATTAAGTTACAGTAAAGATATTTAAGTGTATATCAGGTATGTAAAGATAATAATCGGAGGCTTAGTGGTGTGACAACATCCCCCCCCCCCCACATCCCAAGGTGGACTGAAAATAATAAGTATCAACTTAGGTTCATGACATGTTGCATTTTTAAAACTGACGGCCCAAATTTGATAAAATATTATTATATAAATTAAACGAGAGATAGATAAGTTGGGTTTTAACCAAAATGATCTCTACATCACTCTAGTTGTTGACATAGGACGACTTGCAATGCAGTTGAGTGCAAACCCAAACTGACGATAATTTGGAAATTATATATATATATATACATTAGCGCATTGGGGGCTCCTGGCTTTTAATTTCTTCAATATTTATTTCCACAGCCGTTTTTTTCTCATTTATATCAGTTTTCACTTTCTTCTTTTTCTTCCCCTTCTCCTTTTTGCGCTTTCTTCTTATTTATTCACTTTGCGCCTAATTTTCTTCCGCTGGTGTATGTCTGACATCGTTTAAAATTCTACCATTATCTTTTGAATTTTTCATGCGAAAAGAGGAAGCAATGGATACATCCAGGTCGACTTGGCGAGGAGGTGCACAGGAGTTTCTTCTGATCTCCCACAGTTCCTGCACACCGGAGAATCCACTCGCCCCATGCGGTGCAAGTGCTTGTTTAGTGCGCAGTGGCCAGTTAGGACTTCCGTAAGTAGTCTCAGTCTATGCCTGCTTATAAAGACTGCCTTGTGGTGTCTTTTCTCGCCTGGATGAATGCCGCGGGTTTTACAATGTCTCGCTGCGGCAAGTGCATTCCAATTGGAACGGTGACGAGCACCGAGTTCAGATCTGACCACACGACGGTTCTGGACTTGTGATTGGTCGTTCACTGGCGCCTCTAGCATGTTTGTCAGCAATTTCGTTGCCTCTGATTCCGGAGTGGCTAGGAACCCATCTGAACGTAAACGAGCCCCCTAAACTGATGGCTTCGCCATTCGGTTCTCCATCTCTCCAGATTCCAATGCCTGTGCCATTCAGTGTTTTCGAGGCATCCACAAACCAGCGATGGAAACCTCGCCTCGGTTTGCGGACGTAAGCTTTTGCAGTTTTGCACTATTAGAAATATCTACAAGGTATTTTCTAGTGAAGCTGAAGACGGGCGGAATCTTGCCCGCTCTTGTGGACAATTGTACTGTCTACTCGATGTAGTTGAAGATGCTGGTATGGTCTCCGGTTTTGTCGGAGAAACCTTTACACCCGCCACATTTTACTCTGTATGCTCACAGAAATCCACTCGACGACTAACAAAAAAGAAAACGAGATCCAGAACGGAGCCCTGAGTAACACTTAAATCCATATTAAACTGATTCGAAAGATTTCGGTATATTTTTATTTATTATTAAGTACGGTACTATCCAAGCAAGTGGCAAACCTCGTATTCCGATTTCATGTTATTATTAGTATACAAACTTCCACAGAGAAGTCACAGGTCCAATATAACAAGCGATCCTAATTTTGAAAAATTGTGCAATAAGAAAAAACAATAGCTTTGTTCCCAAAACCGTTTTACTAGCGCACTTCGAAATGTAACGCAAAAATTATTCACTCGTCGATTTATTCAACGTTGGATTTTTGTTTAAATATCCATAGGTGGTGAAGTATACAGAAATCTAAACTTTACATAAATAATGTTGTCAATTGATTTAAGAGAAGCAAAGATGAGCAGTTTATACTTCAGTTATTTCTATAATGGGTGTAGTGGGTCCTGTAAACGAGAAGAAGTAATCAACATGTCTAAATGTAAATGGCCTTCAATATAAATCTTGTTACAAAATAAATAAAATTATCAAATTTTTATACTCACACAAAAAGTGCAAAGCGTAAGCAACCACATTTATTCTGTAGCCGTGGATAGAAGCAATTATAAATAGAAATTATTCACTTCCATACGTGTTTAATATCTATAACATTTAAACAAATCACTTCTTTTTGTGGTGTGCAGAGAACGGTTCGCGTTTGCGTCGCTAATTATTTATCGACCAACGTACACAATAAATCTGATTTATTTATACGGTGACGCCAGAAAAACGGGCCTGGTTCGAATAAATAAGTACATATACATCAATTAGGTGTAGGTTATTGTGATAATAAATATATACTTCAAAAGTTATATATCAATCCGGATAAATATGTACGCTTTTCTCACGCAGACTCTATACAGGAGTTCGGAAGTCATTAATCTGGTATTTGTATACATGACTTAAGCTGCGTAATTACAGGTAATATACAGTAAATATGCTTGAGACTGCATACCTATATATACAGGTGTTTCCGTTTTCTTTTTATGTCTGCCAATTTGTTCCGTTAAAACAAGCAAACTAAAAATAAAGCAAAGGACTTTTTTTTTCTAATTTCACTGAGAAAACCATTTCTAGTTGTAAAATGGTTTACGGTTATCATCAGCTAATTCAGTTGATTTACTTTAAAGTTTGGAACAAAAGGTAATGGTAGAGTATAACTTGAACAAGCTGCTGGTCACTAGAATACCATATGAGATGTAAGTATTTTAAAACTACAAATGCACGTTTGAAATGGATGAAATTGAAATGTTATTTCAACTATTTCTTCAATGTTAGCTATTAAAGCAAATCAGTTCAATTCAAAAAGGAATGAGCACACTGTTGATTAACAAATAGATAAGTATACCATTTTTTCTCTCAATGTTCAAAAAAACTAGCTTTCACTTCTTTATTTTTGTTTGGCATTTGGTCCTTAGGTTTTCAAAACATTAACGTTTTATATGAATCGAACCCTCATATTCCTATCCACACAAATGAGACGTTCCTAGCCTTTTACTATCTAAATGATTTTATTTTTTCACAAACCAATAAACCTAGTCCTCTCACAGCATCTATGACTTTGCTAGGATATTTTCACATCCACTAACTAGATATGAAAAATGTTCATTAATATATCGTGTACTTTTATTGAGGTACAGGATTTTGGAACCAAATTAATTCTTCTTCTGCTTTCTTATATCCTATAAAATTATTGACTTCTTAGGTATCACGTGTTATATTCCTTCTTGGCAAAGTTTCCGCAAAACTACAAATGAAATCTAGAAGGCCCAAACTTGTTTTGTTTTAACTCTGAACACACCATGTTAATATTTAAATTATTTTTTTGTTTTACAGTTCCGGAGAGAGTAAGAGTATTAAAAATATTGTCAATATTATTTTTTTTAGCAAGGCGGGAGAAATAATTGAGGGGGTACTCCCGAAAAAATGTGTTAAATGATAATTTTTTTTTAAATCTCGAGGAGGGGCTCTCAAATATTTAAATTATTTCCTTACGCGGGGAGAGAAAGCATTGAATATCTTTCAAAGAATATTTCTTTTTCAACAACAAGAGGGGCAGGGCTTGTTTGTTTTTCAAACGCTCAAACAATTTTCCTTTTCTACACGACAGCTATGAGAGGGGGAGAAAGGGGTTAAATGTAATTTACAACATTTGCATCATTCTCTCACTATTGTTTGGAAGAAGAACAATTTAATAGTCAACAAAATTTTTCATTCTCCTCCCCTATCTTGGTGTTCACAAAAAATGATTTTATTATTAAAAAAATCCTCCTTTCTAGTAGCCCGATGTTCATAGAAAAATAATATAATCATTTAAATTTTTTTTTTCTATTCCGCACATACATGGACACTTTGTCCAACTGTTTTGATGAAAAACACTTTGGGCAATCAATTGTGGTGATTAGTGGCGTATTAATGGCGACATTTACAAAATTCATATTATTTTAGAAATGTTTAAAAAATAAATTTAATTATGAACTGTGTATTGAACTCATCATCTTTTAAACATGTGCGGATTAAACAGTGTATGAGGCCATTGTTTGCAAAACTTGCTATTTATTGGAAAGAATTTTTACGGGAAATCAAAAAAAAAAAACGATCTACAAGAGCGAGTTTTGCAAATAACTTTTATTTTGTAGATAGCTGCAGATAAAGCTAACATACAAGTTGACCGTTCAATTCCTCTTTAAAATTTATTTAAACTTAGCTTATTTATATATTTTAAACTTATTTATATATTTTAAACTTATTTAAAAACGTTTTTCTGAAATATTGTCAATTAGCGAGTTTTGCAAATAATGGCCTCATATGATCTTAAGTTCATTATACTTTTGCCGCCCAATGGGGCGTCAAATAAAGTCTTTATAGCAGCTCATTCGTAACGGTTGGGTGGAAAGGCATATGACTTGGTGTTTTTATTTAAACATATTCTAGAGCCTATACAACTCTTAGCCATACCCATACCCTTTTAAAGATTGAGAAAGAAGCAAAAATGACTCAGCACCAAAGGTACATGCTCTGAGTAGTTCTATCAGTCAATTCCAATTTCTGGTGAATATTTTTGTTTTGAGTAGTATGCTTTCAATTACACATAAATTATCGGAGAAGCTTCAAAGAAATGTCGATCTTTCTCAAACAATGAGAAATGCTTCAACTGCCTTAGAACTATTATCTAAACAGAGAGTAAATGCTAACGATAAATTCAAAACCCTTTATATTCCAATAATTCGCTGCACAAATTAATATCGGAGACGGAGTCCCTAGAGTTTGTTGCCCGCAAATACCTTGTAATGATGGCTCTCACAATACAGAAGAGGAATACACAGGTGAACTGTTTATGTACTTTATCTTGAGGATTTTTGCAGTTCACTGAAAGAACGCATTATATCACACAAAAAAACCATATCATCCTTACAACACGTCTTTCCAGAGTTTTGCACAAAAACTGGTTTTTCTTCACTGGAAGGTGCATTTAACTTCTACGAAGAAGATTTGTCCCATAAAGAAATTGTACAAAGCAAGTTTACGCTATGGAAAGTGGAGTCAGAAGAGTACTGAAAGCATACCTAAGACGGTCATAAGTTCGCTTGAAAGCTGTGACAAGACTTTTATCTCTTACATTTATACTCTGTTAAAGATATTAGCAGTTCTGCCTCTTTCGGTTGCAAGTGTGGAGAGAAGCTTCTCAAGCTTACGTGAACTGAAGACATATGAGTCATTTAACTTCGCAAACGAGGTTGAATGGACTTGTGCTACTTTCTATGCATAGACACATTAAGATTAGTGATGAAGAAATTCTTGATAAGTTTGTCAGTATACCAAGAAGTATTGACCTTGTTTGGTAAGAACTTATTGTTTATTTTTTAAAGGTTATATCATATATTTTCGTTAAATTTTCGATATTTTAATTAATGCGTTATCTATTTAAAAACTAATTTAATGATTAAAAAATATATTAGAGGGACGTTAGGTGAAATATAATTGTCTTACAATTGTTTGCAAAAAAAAAACAAGCTTAAATGATATTGATGCTTTGGCGGAATAAGTTGTATTAGTTGCTGTGACTTACATAAAGCAAGCCTACTATAATTCTTGTGAAGGATTGCCCTAAACTACTTTTCTCACTAACTGTTTAATAATTCGCGACGATGAGAGTTTGTAATGCAATGTGTGCTTTATATAACAAACTACATTATATGTCAAAATACTAAATACTATACCAGTGTTCAATACAGAAAAAAAACAAAAAAAAAACATTGCTATGCACCTCTGTCTCTAGCCGTCTCGGTGGATGAATGGTGATTTTTAATTGTGAATAAAAATAAGAAAATGATGAGTTTTCCTCGAATAAGGAGTGAAGTCGTAGATTCCGTGGAAATATGATATTTGGAACGGAAAAAGTGTCAAGATGTATTCCACAACCCGAAACTTTGCCCAGCAACAACATACATACATAGTATCTGTATTACGGTGGGGTTAGGCTTATTCGTATCGGGCTAAAAAAAGTACCGCTACAAAAGTTCTCAGGGTCTAAAAGAGTTTGTTTTTGTTTAAAACATGAAAATGCCAAGTTTCAGACCTGTTCGACAACATCTAGATGTAGCGGCTTTAGCTGAAAATCCTATTTAGTGTGATCTTGGCGAAAATCATTTCTCTCTGAATGAAACGAAATTTAGGGTTTCACACAAAAACACGAAATTTATTTGTAACCCAATTTATAATGTTTTATTAAAAATATACAAATATGATATGCAATACTAGACAAAAAACATTAAAGCTAAACCGGTCCTGTTGATTATTCTCCCTTAAGACGTGTGGATTATCTTGTGCCCAGTAGTGAATATTTTGACGATTTATAATTCCTTGCCTGCTGAATTTTGATTCGTCAGTCCAGATAATTTTATAAAGGAATCTTGGATCTTCTATCATTTTTGTGCACATGAACTCGCAAAAGGCGACGCGTCTTGCCTCACCACCAAGGCGTAAGCCTTGTACAGTTATTTCACAAAAAGGATGCATTTTGTGTATTTTTAATATCCTATGAATTGAAGTTCTTGATATGCCCAATTCCAGCGCTGCTGCTGGAATTGAACTCCGTGGATAAGCTTGAAAATAAGCCAAAACCATTCACCTCGTTAGCTTCATAATCTATTACTGGCTTTCGGTGATTACGAGTTGCCTTTACACTCCCAGTTTCCAAAAACCGAGCTTCAATTCTTGCAAATTTTCCAGGAGTCATTGCTGGTAAGTCCGGATATCGCTCGTTAAATAATCTACATGTGCGTCTGACAATTCGTTCACATTCACCGTGCGTATAAAGCAAATTTAGCAGATCATTATTCGAATATTCTTCAATATTCTCCATTATTAACTGTATTTCATAGAATTAACAAAATAGAATTGTACTACTTTGACATAAAATTAACAACTGTCAAGTCCCTTGTTCTAATTCCAATAATATACAGGGTGTTCCATTTGAAAAAAAGAACTTTTTCAACTTTGAAGATTTTGTAATTGGTCATGCAGTTTTGGACACCTGTATGCGACAAATCAATTGTCAATGTGGATTTCGAAAGTGTCATTCTTGTGCTTCCATCTACCCTAGAAGTGTTTATTACCAGTCGAAAATGGGCAAAAGATACTGTGTTGCAAATAACGCTACATCTTTCAAAATTTTCAAAAAAATCGAGATATCTAAGTAGCAGTTGAAAATAGGTATAGGGAAACCTATTAGAACTCATCATAAAATTTTCTCAGGAATTTAAAAATGAAATAATATACAGGGTGTTCTATTTAAAATAAGAAAGTTTATGGCGACTTCCGGTATAACCGGAAGTGATAAGACCCTGAAAATATTTTAAAATGAAAGAGAATCTTGAATAACCCCGGATTTCAAAAATTCAGAGTTCCAGGTTTTTTTCTTACCTCGAAAACTTCTAACGAACGACTACCGTGGAAAACCATATATATTTGTATGTACATAGCGCATATAAATTGTAAATCCTGATTTGGAGCTTCAGTAGCAACAGTTGGCCGAAATCAAAGCAACCAAACTCCAAAACCAAAATTTTGGAGCGGAGAAAGTCAGGCTCACATGAAATATGTATAAGTAGTTAGAATTACACTAAATTTACTTTTGGTATAAATTTTTCTCTAAAAAAAATGTTTCGCCAAAAACAATTAAATATGGAGGACTTTCTGCTGAAGTCACAACCTTTAAACGTTGTCGGATCGGTCTGAAACATTGCATTTGTTATAACGAACATTTCTAGACTTTGTGAACTCTGGTAGTGGCACTTTTATAAATAAGCCGAACCCTACTCTGCATATTTGAATAAATTCAAATTAATTGCTTCTTTGAGGATGATTTTCTGATTTTTTTTTGTTGATTGTATTTACTTTAATAGTTACTGCTGCATGATCTTACGAATTTCTCGCTCTGGGTTGAATAACAGCTTTGTTTCGATGGTCTATTGTATTAGAGAATTTAAATTTATCACATTTAATTTTGTTTTGTCATTATTTTAAAATAAATCATCTTAAAAGTTTTCTAATAAAGTATAATAATAAAAAAAAGTAACTGATGTTATTTTAAAATCTTCAAAATAAATTTATATAGATATTCTTCAGGTATCTCCTGCAATTGTGCACGTCTTTACTTTTGTTGACACACAATTCCAGAGCACTGACTTCCAGCCGCTTTTATGCATTACATACATACATGAATAAGTGCATCTGTAGCTGTATGGAGTGTATCGGTAGAGAAGTAGAGCCATTAGCCAGTGGATTGCAGCTACCGTAAGACAAGTCTTAATTGTAATTACATGTTACACGAATTCCAGCTCGCCCACTCTCCTAATTTATTAGCCAGGTTTCACATATACATTCTCGTGTACCCGTTCTTGTTCGCTCTCGAAGCGAGTCCAAGTCTTAGACCGAAGGATCAGGGGCGGTACGTAAGAGTGCTACTTAATTGCTTCTGAATATTATGGTAATCAATTAAAGGTGGATAACGCCTCTCCAAGTATCCACCGTTCAAGATATTCTCTTACACGTACGCAGAAAATTTCCTATCTGCGAGTATGAGTGAAGTGTACGTTATTCACGGAATTGGCGATCGAATGCACAGGAAATTATAGATAACAAAATAAGAAGAAAGACAAAAAGTTAATAATTAAATTAGTTTCCGTGTCATTTAATTGGAGATTTATCCCGGTGGGAAATGCAGGCACTAATTGGCCGTTAGTTGGCTCAGCTATTATTAGGTAACTCGTTACATTCTAGCTAGTCCTATTTGAGCGGGTATCCGACAGTTCCGTTAAATGGGTTTGCTTAACATATCTATTTCCGTACTGATATCATAGCAACGTGGTGTCAAACGCAATTAAACAGGAATATATAATATATTTTTGATACCTGCACAAATTTAACATTGGAATCAATATTGTTTGTGTTGAAAACATTGAAGTATGTAGTAAAAATTGCGGGCTACGAGCTACCATGGATTTAGCAAATGTCTATGCATGTTATTACCGCAACCACTTGTTTAAACTATTATGTAAATATAGTCGACATTTCCAAACAGTTAGAACAATTAACAAATCTTCCTACCCATAAAACTATCAATGATCTATCAACGGTTACACCATCCGCCCTCCAGGACATTTCTATATGAGAATAAAAAGAGGTTCAACAATTTTGTACTTTTTTTTAATGCCATTTTTTAGATTAAACTTAATACCGTTGAACGTAGCTTACTTGGATTCTTTATTACAGTTTAAGGAGACAAATTTTCTAGTTTATAATTAACTTTAATTTTCCACTTTACTTTTTTTATCAACAAAACTTTTAGCTTCTTTACTTTTTTATTTCGTTTTCTTCTTCCTTCCTCCCTTAATAAAGTCCTGTTTACTTAATTTTTATTTTTTGTGTTTTCTTTCCTCCTGGCAAGGGGGTACGTATTTAATTTTGCACATCTTGATATGTTGAAGCGATTTTATCTTGGGTCCAACGACTAAGGTGACTATGTACTTTAGTGGGTGGCGCCCTCCAGTCAGTTTGTGATTAGTTGCCGCGAGTGGGAAACTCTATTTTAAGTTACTTGACCTGAACGACTGTCTCTGGCTGAGCATAGCGCCCACAATCATTTTTTCTCTACCACCTTCGACATTCTGTGTACAGGAGGATACGCTAGACTTGTGTACAGGTAGGTCTACGCTGGGAATTGGTGAGCTCTCCTCGCCATACTTGTTCTCCCTCTGTATTGTACTTTTAGACCCCATTGACTGGGGGTAACAACGATTCTAACATATTGCGATCAAAAACATTCGATTTTGCAGTCTACTAGATACTCTTATGCAAATTCCATCACTACGAAATAAGGGAAATTGTTAATAATCTAATAATTCTGTTAGGGAACAAAAGTCAAATAGTTACCTGGGATCACCAAAATCTCTGTAAGGCACTGGTAATAAAAAGTATTCCACAGGATAGATTTTCAAGTCATTGTTATGTTTAGTATACCTATATTAATGACCAGACAACATTTCGAACTATGCGAACGAAATACTTTATAAATAGAAACAACACAATAAATAAAACTTACCAGTTGGCTCTTGCTACAGAATACACGGCGACATTCTTTGGTGTAAATCTGTGAAATATCTACCTTAATCAAATTTAAGTCTTATAGTCTTCCATTGCGATAACAGCTCACAGCAAAAAATTAAGGATCTTCTCGTACAATGTGAATAAAAGAAAATATCTTATTTTTGGGTGTGACGGCGTCTTTATTCCTTAGCTTCACAAAATTTGCTTGAAATTTGGAAAAAGTATAACTTAAAAAAAAAAAAATTGCTGTAAGTGTGAACCACTCATATTTTGAAAATAATGCATTTTCATTATAAAAAGGAAACTTTAAAACCTGTTCAAATGCTAATTTTTAAAGCGACAATTGAAAAAGCACTTTTTCGCAAAATCTAAATTTGGCATATGCGGTGTAATGATATTTTCTGCGACTAACGTTTCAATAGACTCATAAAGGCGTTTATAATCATAAAAGTGCTTATGTTTATAGTCGCAAAGGTGCTAGTTCGTTTATAACTGCAAACTATATAGTGGTTTTGAATTTGTCGCGTTCGTTGGGTAAATAATCATCAATGTAACAGTTTGACGTTTGTTTGTTGCTGGATAAAGTTTCGAGGTGTGTACTATTCATAGACACTGACATCTTTGATATTAATTATATGTTGAAAATCGCCTGATATCTCTCCCACAATCACTTATACCTTGTTGATTTAATGGTGTAGCTACATATAATTTGAATTTACTTTACGACAGATGATAACAAACTGACACTTGTAAGGTCGATAATTGAAAATAGCTATTTGCAATAGCTGCTATCTAACACGAGAAATATACAGGATTTTTTGAAGATTTAGCAGAAATGTACTTGTATATGCATAGTTAGTATTGGAACAAGAATATTCCAAATCCACGAACATACTTGAAATATTTTCTTATGGTAAGTACCTACAGCAATAACTGTTTTCATTGTATATAAGACAATTTCTACATTTAATCTTACATTACAACTACACCAAGTATTCTTGAAACACCAACTTTTTTTATTAGTTTTAAATTGTAGCAAAATTATAATAGACCTGTGACAGCCGAGTTCTTTTAGAGTTTGTATAGAATCTCGACTATTACCGGGTGCCTTCGGTTCAAATCTCGCTCCGGTTTTCTTTGGGGTCACAATGATGGGTTAGGAAGAAGTTTTACTCATCGGGTCACCTGCCAAGTATTCAAATAGCATTATAGGCATGTATAGGCATATGAAAGCCCCTTATGAAAATTATTGCAAGCACGTAAGGAATGTAAATTTTATTAGGTACAATGAAACTGAATTAAATATAAGTAAAGTCGATTATTAATTATGGAGATATATCTGATGGTAACACAATCAAATTCAATACATTGTTGTTTATTTAAAACAAAATGAGAACTTGTGTGCTCGGAACATGGACGCCTGTATACGTATTACATTTTTACCACACGTCGTATATCTTGTAACTCCATCTGCCTTTTTTGCGGCCGTTAAGCGTCACGCAACAAATTAAAAAGTACAAGTAATTTGTCGTAGATGGCGGTAATAAAATTTTAAAGTTCTCACGATACGTGAACTCAAGTGGAACCGATGCCGATGGCGACAACCTACTGCATATATCGTACTGGTTTAACCAATCTTACGCAATGCAACAAAACTTTATTGGCACTTAAATCAGCATTTATATCTAGCTAAAATTATTTGTGTTCACAGATTTTTTTGGCAACAGTATTATGAAGTAAGTGGGATGTAAGAAAATTAGTTTTTGTTGTTATTCTTTGTGTATCTATACTCACCAGCAAAGATATCTGTCCATCTAGGTTTTTTTTCTATAATACCTAGTAGTCAAATTATGTATTATTAATTTGATAACAAGATATTATTGATATAACAAAAATCCAAAAGAACAAGTGAAAAAATCCCTTACCACCAAAAATTTTTGTGGTAAGGGATTTTTTCACTTGTTCTTTTGGATTTTTGTTATAGTTTTCAAGCCACAGTCTCCACCCATCAAAGGAAGATATTATTGAGAGTGTTTCTAATGAGACTGTATATTAAAAAAAAAAAAAACTATTGAAAATAGTGCAAATTTTTCTAGAAGGTGTATTTGATAATAACAATAACCACACCTGTTCGAAAAAATTCAAAATAAACAAATGATTATTGTATACCATAAATGATTTTATTTAAAACAAATTCCTTTGAAATCACTTATGATCTAAAGAGCTGCGTAGAACTTGGTATTCATTCTTGTTGTTTCTTAAATCTCTGCTAGTTTATTTCTTAATTTCTATTTAACTACTTTATGCTAGTGTTTGATATACCGCGCATTCAAGTTATGTTTATGTACTATGACCGGCATAAATGTTGCAATATATGAGATTTTTTTTCATTATTAAAATATGGTAAAATCTGTTTTGGGGGATAGGTTCAGCATGTCTAAGAACCCAAAATTTATTTTGAGACCCGTCACGAGACCACTGCTATGGCGGGAAATTTAAAAAATGTGCAGTGAATGGACAAAAAGTGAGGTTAGATGACATGGTATCGCAAAACATTATTTAAAATAGTTGCTTACAATTTAATTTTGAGGCCGTATGCAAATTTTTGTAAACATATTGCTGTGTACTGAACGTACCAACAAAAATGTCAAATGAAGTTTTAAATGAAAATTAATTTAGCTAGCTCAAAAATACTTTTTATAAGGCGCAAAAAAACAATTAATCTCAGGGTTTCAATTTTGAAAAGAAAAATGTGGGTGATAAAAAATCTGACTTTTATAAATATATAAATAAGTTTAAAAGGATTGATAAAAAAAAATAAAAGAACAGAATTTTGAATGACGTAAATACAATAATTTTATTATATAAAAAAAAAGAAAAAAAATATTAATTACAAACTTTGCAGAAAAAAAAACCTTGGACATAAGATCCTGGTCGAAATCAAAACTGCTGGCTTTAAATTACAAAAGGACAATTCAAAATCCTTTAACAAGGCAAAAGACAAAAAAAATCGTTCAGGAAGATAATAATAATTTTTCTTTAATTTAATCCACGTGGTCTCAATATTTAAAACAACTAAATTAAACGTGAAAAATTCAAGTAAATTAAATAAAAGAAAAATAAACGCAAGCACAATGCTTTTGTTCACCCAACCCGGGGTGATTAGCAAATAATTACAAATCAGAAAAATTAACAACGAACAAAAAAATTAACTCTTTAAACTTAAAAATATCTTCCTGCACGTAAAAATAATAACAGATCTTATATCTAAATTGTGTACACAAAAATACAATATCAATTATTATTAAATGAGTTCCTTGATGAACGATATAAATTCAAAAACGTGAATTCAATGCTTGAAAGCAAAAATCTCAAAATGGCAGAAATGAAATACAATTTTTGTATATCTACTTACACGTGTTATCAGGGAACTGACCTCAAAAGGTTAAAACAATCGTATATGTATGAAATTCTCCGATGCGCGCGAAGCAACGCACCAAGATCTGTCCGCAAACAGGCGAACTCGCAAAAACAAAACAATATATACAATACCAGTGAACGCAAAATGTACAACTGAATGAAATTAATATAAACAACTGAACAATAAAATAAACAAATTAAACAATCCAAAACATTAACTCTCTTATATAAAAATAAAACAATTTGAAATTTCTCGCAACATTGACAAACTCTTAACGGAATAAACAAGAAAAAGAAACTGAATTTACGCAAACCGGGTTGCCAGACCACAGCAATATGTAAAAAAATTTAAAAAACACATTTTTCCAAATATTTTTTAAATAAATGATATATATCAATTTTTTTCGAATTCAGTAACAGAAGTAAAATCACTAAATATGGTTGATACTCAAACAATTTTGTTAATTATAGTAGGTTGTCAGTATGACAATTGGTGTTTCAATGCACTATATGACAAAGGAATAAATAAATTTTACAGATATTTTTCATCTAAACTGCCTAGTAAAACATTACTTTTATTGAAAACTATGTTATTTTTTTGTTTTCTTCATTCAAGCGGTAACATTTCGTCCAAAATTTATAACATTGGGTATCTCAACCCTCACAATGTCAATGCACGCATCGAAGGTATTCAAGTAGGTTTTGAAAATAGAAAACAATGAATAATAATAAACAACATATATTTTGTGTTTTTTGTGCGATTTTAGACTGTGAAAATAATATTGTGTATGTTATATATAATAATTTACAAACATCGTAATCTAGGTCAATTTAGACTAAATACTATGTCCATGAATTAGGTTATTTGTTTTATAACTATGATTTCATTCTGATGCATTTTTCGGTTTTTAATAAATAACTAAACTCTGTAAAATAATATGTCAATAATTTCTATTTTTTT
Organism: Cetonia aurata; assembly: GCA_949128085.1. Taxonomy (NCBI): domain Eukaryota; kingdom Metazoa; phylum Arthropoda; class Insecta; order Coleoptera; family Scarabaeidae; genus Cetonia; species Cetonia aurata. The sequence continues at coordinate 36,500,959 of OX421884.1, forward strand.
CTCCAAGTATTTTTTCTATATCTTATTTTATTTTCCGTGAATTAACCATGCAGTCTATTGCAGCAAAAATTTATGTTAATCTGAATATTTTCAGACGATTAACAACAATTTCTTGACCGGCGCAGTGACGTTTGCTGAAAATCAAATTTACCATTGTTGTTCATGAAAAATAGATCCATGAATCCAAATCATCGAGTATGACGCACCCGCGACTGCTAAATCTTTAACTATCTGTGCATGAGCGTATATATTGCCGAATCTCGGTAGCTACTATACCGATTGATACCGATCTCATACGTGCTTCTTAGTTCATCAACTATGCCTTTCATATAACAAAACCACCACAAAGACATACGACGCACGTCACCAGTAGAGGTTTATATGTTCACTGTTCACTCTTAAGGTCGGTCCTGGCAACTAACGATTTGAGTGAATTTGAGACTTACTTAAATGATATGTTCAGACACGTTTCAGGACGATGTGGGAGTTGGATTTGTAATATTGTCTGTGTCTTTATATATACTCATGTATTTATATTTAAGTACATGGTTAAAATGCATTTTTTTTCGACTGTATTTTGCTTGGTTAAATTTAAGTCACATGAATTTTAGCAAATGAGGTATCTATATATCTCTAACACTAAAGAATAGTTCACATAAAAATGTTACTAATTATGCAATAGACATAAGGTATGCAATACTAAACCCATTTTAGTTAATGTTTCCAAATTTCAAATAAAAAAAAAACTATAAAACAATGGTGTGAGAATTTCTATAGCAGTAAGTGTTTAGCTGTACTGAGAATTAAATATCAGTAGGATTAAATGTTAGAGAGAAAATATTTATAATATTGACTGCGTATAATACCTATAGGAATCGTGTTTAATGATAATATAGAAATATTTGTTTATGCTACAAGATAAAAAGATGTATGTAGTTGTTCATTTATAATTGATCTTAAGTTACTTGTTTTACAATTAAATGCACACCATATGCCTAAGTAATGAAGGGTTCGTGCCGCACTAGAAGCAAACTTCCGTGCACTTTAGTTCGTGTCGCTTCTTCCTGATACGGCCATTTTACTACCGTTCAGATTTCTTCAGACAACATGCGTGATTAAACTTAATAAATATCAAAACTAAAAATTAATTTTATCCGCTGTGATTTATATTGGTAGCCAGTTGTCGGTTCGTTTTTTTTACTGCCGAGAGGCTGTACATATTTAGCTAACGCAGTTACGCAAAGCGTACTTGCTTATAATTTGTATCAGAACGTAACCAACTGCAAATTATGAACTGCCGCTTTTCTAAAATTATTGCTACAATTTCTTATCTGTGGTAATTATGCTGAACTCCGGATGTTATACGCCGCTTACAAGTTTCCTTTTATACCATAAATAATGACAAGTGCAGTTTCTAGCAGCCGATTGATCATTAACTTGTTGGTAGTAGGAGATAATTGACAGTTAGAAAATGTAAAATGCGGAAAAAATTACTACGCGTGTGTGTATCTACGTCTACGCATCTAGTACATAGCGTAATACACTAAATTTATGCATAACGTAAGTACATTTGTATCACACATATATGCGTATGCATGTATTTCTCTATATATATACGGTAAATCTGTTCTTCGTTTCAAATTAATTTAACGAGATTGCAACGGTAGCATCTGAAAATAGATTACAGTGTTTATTGGTTTTCATGCTCGTTGCAAGGTTAAGCGTGAAGGTCAAGATTACTGCATGGTGTGATATTATGCTCCCAGTATTATTAAAACACTCTTACCTGCTGCCATAAATGCGCTAAAGAAGTTTAATTAGCGTTAAATTCTGAAAGCAGATATACTCAAGCTCTTTATAGATTACATCATTATGCTTTAACGGTAATAAGTGGCAATTATTTTATTAGTAATAAAACAGTCATTTCTATCTGAGATGATGGACTCAGTTTTCGCCGATATTGTTTTCGTTGTAATTCAAGGAACTTCCAATTCCTTATAGTACTCCAACTAATCATAACAGTTTAATTTTATTAGTAGGGAACTAACGTAAACTATGTAGACCTAATGAGCATGCCGCACCCAGACGCAGAGTTCCAAATGATAGGAGAAAAGATCGCTTTCATCGACGATCAATCACCCCAAATCCGTCCAATATTGCCCAATGGCGCTTTCACGAGTTAACTACATCTGGTCGCGAATAACTAGTTCATGCCGCAGAACTAACAATAAGTAAGACTACATACAGCCAGCTTTTGAGAATGCATCAGACACAGCTTAGAGCCGTTAGAACTTTCAGCACATCGGACTTAACCGTCAGACTTAACTACACTCGAGAACTATGTAGGGATCTAATAAGCCGATACGAAAGAAAGCCGTACAGAGAAGGCGGGCTATATGAAAAATCTACAGACATTATGCTGCTAAATACACCCTTATACTATACTCTCCCAATTATTTGAAACCGCTTTATAAAGCTTCTACATCAGGCAGCGTGTGGGTTGACCTATCATTTATTGCCACTTTTCAAAACTATCCTGCTGGTGGGCTTGCCTATCTCTTTCCTCGTTCTCCTTTGAACTTTGCTGTTAATCATGTTATGGATGCTCTGCCACCTTTCGGGAGAAAATACCATGTGCTCCACCAGATTTTCCGTAGTGACCACTTCAAGCTCGTCGTTGATCGCCTCCCTATCGTGGCATCAACGGGGACATTCAAAAATTATCTGTTGCGCTATATCTGACCTTGCACAATACGTGCACTCGTCCATCACATCTTTCCCAAAACGTTTAGTATAATACCTGAAACACCCGTGAGCAGTAAGTGTCTGTGTTAAAAAATAGTTATAATGAGTTTCCTCGTCCATTGAGCTATTCATATATTCATTATCCCATCATGCCTGCGATAAACCAAGGGTTTTTTTTTATTTCCTTTGACCGCCTTCTTGCCAATCTTTTCTTTCTCTTTGAACTCCGTCAAATTTGTTCTCTCCTGGACCATTAAATCTATTGGTGCCACACCAGTGACCACCTGTAACGCAACCGCAATTGATCAAAAAGGTATTGGTTGTTTAAAAAGTATTAGTTTAGACACAAGTCGTTGTTCATTCCTAAATTAAATGTTGGCAGCACTTTTGTATATTTGTACGTATTCTTTTAAAAATGTAGCACCAGTTACTATATAAACTCTCAGATGTTGTGTAAATATGTACTTTTCTTTAATCAAGTTTCACCACACTGGCAAATTTAAAGAACTATACATAAAATCTATTTATTTTCTCTATAGTACACATATTGTTAATTTTAGGTGAGCTCATTGGAAATCTTATAACAAACATTCTACCGTTTGAAGAAGAATAAAACTCGAAGATGTCACACTGGACTAAAATAGTGATTTTAAACAGAATAACTTTATTGTACATTATGAACTTGGTTAACCAATGAATGTTCTTTGTCCTTTGCTTCAATGTCATATATTCCTTCCACAAGCTCGTACAACTGCAGGCATATGTCTTCCCATACTTTCGATGACGTCATCTATCAGCTCTTGCGATAATATGTCCCATTCTTCATCATGCAACTCGTACGTCTTCTCTGTTTTGAAGTGAGTTCTTGACTTAAGTCTTTTCCCTAGCATGTCCCATACATATCATTGAGTTTAGGTCCGGAGGGCATGCTGGTCAATTCATTTTTCTTATACCCACTTAGTGTAAAAACCTAGTTACACAATGGGCGACCTGTGGATACGTAATACTCATGAATTGAGGTCAAATTTTCTCCGATGTATGAGGAAAAAGCGTATTGGAGAAGCTCTCTAATGTACCTGCCTGCAGTTAACGCTCCGTCATCAATCACAACTAACTCTATGCGTGCCCTCAAACATATACCGCCGCACACCATAATTGAACCCCCACCAAAGGATATAGTATAGTAGTAAAATTAAATGGCGCATTTTGCTCCCCTTGGCGAGATACATTTTTTCACCTACCGTCAGTTAAATTTATGCAGAAACAACTCTCATCAGTGAATAAAATTTGACCCTATTCGTCATCATTCCAATTTCGATGTTCTCGACCAAATTTTAGTCGTGTTACACGATGTCGTCTTTGGAGTTTTAATGCTTTTATTGGGACATGTGACTTGAGACCAACTTCTGTAAGTTTTCTTCTTAGTGTGCGCTCACTTATGGTGGTGCCACGAACGTCTTGCGGTATGTTTCATGTTTGAACTGCTGTTTAACGTCTATTTCGCGATATTTGCAACGATATAAAACCAACGGGCGTTTTCTGCTTTGTCTTCTTCTTTACACACACTCCTTGGTTTGCCTTCAATGATTTCGCATTGCGCTGGTTAGTTGATTGTTATTTACCAAACATTCGAGCAACTTCACTCTGTGTGGAACTAGTCTGACAATTGTTACGGTCCTAGCAATACTAGTCGGTCACCCATTACTACCGAGCTTTTACAATAGAACACTCTGACGAAACTTGATTAAAAGAAAAACAAATTCCAACAAATCCGAACAAATTAAGAATGACTACTTAGCAATAACTTACACAATTATTATCCACAGATATTACGTACTTCAAATGTAAGACAAAACAGACACGTTTGAAATTTTGAGATTAAAAACGTCAATTGTTTAGTGGAGCATTCAAATCTAGGTATAGGTATATTCGGCATAAAATAATAGACTCCAGAAATAAACTAAATTTAAAATCTGTTCCCTTAAATTTGCCGGTGTGAAGTTCAGTGTATAGCAATTTATAATGTTTAACATAATTTAAATGAAGTGTTCATATTTTACATAATGTGTGTGTACTTGAATTAACGTTTATTACTTTTTCATTGTACCCGTAGTAGGAGTCCCAAACAACGACGTAATATTCATCAAACCAATATACGTAGACTCATACACACCAATATACAGATGCATATAAAACTTCTAGGAACTGCAGCACCTATCTAGATGAAGTCACTGTTTCGTATACCTAATGATCTAGCGGTCGCTGGTCAGCGAAACAAAACAAAATCAAGAACTGCATTTATCGGATCAGAGTGGGCGGGGTGGAACGGTAGCAAGTCGGTAGCTATACGCGAGATGCATTACAATCACCAAGCAGCAGCACTCTTCAGATCAAGCTGGCGGTGCATCCACCGGAAACCCTAATGGTCTACACGTGATCTGGAATCTGGAAACACACTGTCGTAATCTGGTTACAATACAATGGGCCGCCGTCGTTTTCGCCGCCGCTTCTCCTTATTTTTAAGTGCTTATGTTATTTCGCCTGTAATATCGAATTCCCAATGAGTTCATGAGCCCTTGGTGTTGCTACTCGGTCAGGCCGAGTTCCCAGCGAAGAATAGAAGGTACCAGCAAAGATAAAGGCTAGTTTCTCTCCGACAGTTTTTTTTCCATCCCTGTATTACCATACAACATGTCGTAAAGTTAACCGAACCTGCCATCGTCTAATTTATAGGTAAACATGACGTGAAATTTAATAGCAAGCACTAAAGAGAGAGAAAAAACTAAAACAATAAACAATAGCTACTCTAGGATGTTGATAAAGCGCTTTGGATGAATATTGTTGTAAAAACACTGTCCTTCAAATTACACATAGACTATAAAAGGATTTATTCCAAATTGTCGTCGTAGTTTATTGTTTCATATTTCCTTGTCACCGTTGCTAACTAAACATGACTACATCAGTACTTCTTGCCTATAGTATCGCACAGCCTCTTTCAAACACTTTTGTCAAGTATTTGATTGATAAAAAAGGCAATCTGCTCTTGTGCTGTGGCAACTTGTGGCAATTATTAAGAGCGAAAGGAGGATTTCGTTTTTCTTTTGCAAAAGATAAAATTTGGTAAACTTTCTTGTGCTATTATAAATAAAAGGTGGCAATAGGCAGGAAGTTACAAACATCGCTAGGGGACATAATGTATGTATTGAACTATCAATATTCTTAAATTTTTAAGAAAATGCCGTGAAAGTAAATGTTTAACAACAGTGGAATGGGAATACATACAATTGATAAGTGCGACACCGCGACCGCAGAGAAGGCGAATATTGAGCCAGTTATAGGTAGTGCCCTCTAGAAATATTTGTTAAGCTTAAGAAAATTAGACTATTTTGGTTTGCGAAATAAAATTTTAAATTGCATTTGTATTCACAAATATGAAAAATACTGGTTCACACACAATAAGAAAAAATTCGCTGATGTGAAAATTTGTTTTTATCATGAAGTAACATACAATAATGGTTGATTTAACAAACTATAGTATAAACGAGCTTCGTTATGTGGAAATTTTTTAATATACGCAATACCCTTGTCAATTTAGCAAAGTTTTTCAGAAAGTTAATATTGTACACAACGCCCTTGTCAATGAAACAAATAGCATTATGAGTCTATATTTCCCTACTGCTGCAATTGAGATATTTCTAAACCTACCATGACTACATATTTATATAAAAGGAACTGCTAGATCTGCAGTATACAGATTCACACGCAGTTAAACATCGATAACTAAATCGCACGGTGTTGACCATCAAAAACTACTAGATGAAACATTAAATAAATGCTTTTCTGCTATCAGTGTAATTTAAGATGAGGCAATTTTTATATTAAAAATTAAATTAAATTTTACCTCGATTTGAAAAAATTAAAAAAAAAATTTAATATAAAAATTGTCTCATATTAAATTACAGTGCTGCTTGATGAACTTAAGGAGACCTAGTAATGCCATGGTTTGCAACATATCAGGTTATAATACCAGATAAGAAGGACTGGGGAAAGACTCTCCAGTAAGAATGGACTCTAATTGGTATACACACGATTCTAAAACTAATTATGGCGCAAGAGCCGGAATATATGGAAGGAAGCGCACAAAGGCCGTTTCTTTAAGCTTCAGCAAGCATATGACGGTGTTCCAGGCTAAGATGGCCGCAATTGATTATTGTGTCAAATGAACCGAGTCAGGTAAAAGCGTTGCTATTTTCATCAACTGCCACGCAACACTTAAAGCGATAAATTCAGCAAGTGTTGACTCTAAGCTAGTTTGCGACTGCGTAAGTGCCTAAATAGGTGGATACCCAAAGGAAACTAACTTTGGCCTGTCTTCCCAGCCACACGGGCGTGAAGGGGACTGATGCGGTCGACAATTTGGCCAGACGAGGCTCGTCAAGTGGTTTGTTTGAGCCCTTGCTTCGGCATTACCAAATCGCAAATTTCATCAACGAATTGATACAAAGCAAGTCCAAGGAACGGTGGTAAAAGTCACCAGGACAAAGGCAGACAAAAGAGTTCTTAAGAGAACAGGAGTTTACTAAAGACCTGGCAGAAGGTGCTATTTGCAGATTCTGTGAAGAAGATGAAGAAACCCCAGTGCATGTGCTGTGCCATTGCAAGGTTCTGGCGAGGATAAGGTTTCTAGTATTAGGAGTAGAGAACCCCACAGTGAATAACTACATAAAGAAGCCGCTCTTAAATATGATAGGCCTAATTAAGAACACAAAGTTAGAGAGCGCCTTCTAGGACAAAGGAGATCACAATAGATCTGAAAAGGTCGCGGTGAAATAAGTCACAAAGCCACCCTAATCCTAATCTAATATAATCTAGTCTCCATTTTATAGTTTGTATAGCTACTCTGACTTGAACATGCGCCTAAACGACGTATCTACGTTTTTTATGAACCAACAGTACCGACTTTACTTACTTCGTGTCCATTCGTGTTGGAACTTGCAAGTGTTAACAACACAGTCGGCATTCGTGAACGCAATTGGCGATTAGTCGATAAACAGTCAACATAGTAGATGATGAATCCTTAAAATGTTCGTTATGAAACATTGTAGATATCTCCAAAGTCACAAAATTGTATTTAAAAATAAAATTGAGTCCAACACTAGATTGTAGGTTGGAATACATTAATCCGTCAAACGATAACATCGCAAAAAAAAACTGAATATTAGCGTAGCACTAAGAAACACTAAGTTTTACATTACTTCTTTTCTTGTATCTAAAACTAAATAAAGACTCATACCTTTAGCTAAAGTATGTAATTATGTTCAATGATATATTCCTATTAATCAAATCAAATATCTGATATTTGAGTCATGCTTATTATTACCATGTAGTTAAATATAAAATGCTGGATGTATCATTAAAACTAAGAAATATCTGTTGATTATCTTTCTAGGAAGTTAAAAAGGAAAATTAAGGTAAAAGCATTAATCAATTTTTATTCTCTACAAGATGCAATTTCACGGGAATCTTAAATAGCTACACTGTAGTTAAGGAGGCCTCGTATCAGTTAATCGTACGATATGCTATTAAGCATTAACAGTAGTTTTCGAAACCGTACATTAAGCGTCGTAGTATGTCAGGTAGCCAACAATGGTTTAATGAACATATTAAAGCTTGCACTCGCTTAGAGCAAATAAACCAACAAAAGTGGCGCAGATGATGACATGATGAGTATAGCTTGCCTCCGCCATACGCTATGATTTTTACATAATTTGCTAATATAGATGAAAAAAAGTCGCAAAATTGGAAAAGAAATTAGGCTAGAGATTATAATACTGGTAGCGTTTTCGCATCAATAAAAATTTATGTTATTTATCCAATTAGATTATTACAGTTATTAAGGGTAAACGACTGCACAGGCAAAAATTTTATAATAGACATGATTGCGGAACAGTAGCAGTGACGACCGCACGTTTCAAGTAATGATAGAAGCGACGGCCCAGTTAATATTCTGTAATTATTTTATTCTTGTTTCAGGACAGGTTAGCGCTTTTATATGACAGCGGTATGATAGAATGTATACCTTGAAATTAGAAAAAAATATAATTAGAGAATAAATGAAAACTTATAATTGCACAATGAATTAAATATTTTGTAGTATTAGTCATTATTATTAGGTGTTATTTTAATATGCTTCATCTTAATGAGTTCTAAAAATCCTGAAAAGCAAAGATAATTTTATAGACTTCGAACCGATTAGAATATTAGATAAGTTGGTCACTTAATAATTATCCCAGTAATATCTGCTTCCAACATGTTTCATGTCTGTACTTCTGGGAAAACAGCAATAAATGATATTTTACAACGTATTAAAAAGTACTAAGAGACGACTCTATTACTAGTAAGGCATGGCCGTCTGAAGACTATGCAGGCGTTTTACGAACGGTTGAATGTGGTTTTCAACTTATCTCTGCAAGCATTAATTCTCCTTTAAGAAAATTGCTAGAACTTGTTCGATAGCAAAAAAAAAATAAAAATAAGTAAAGTGTCGCTAACTATAGACCTACATTCTTAATTTCAATATTTTAAAGGTCTTCAAAACTGTGATCCATATCTAGCCTGACATTCAAATGCAGATCCATTATCTTGCTCGTTGGTTCACTTTTTGAACTTGCATTTTCCAAAACTACATCTGTTTCAAAAACTCACAACTCACATAGGATTGAGACAATTTCAGGTGTTAAAGGACCAACTTAGAACTACTATACGTTTTAAGGATCTTTCACGCAATTTCTTCGAGCAATTTAAATTCAAGCCAACCAACCCATCAGTTGATTTTCTTAGAGCATGTGCAACACGCACCACTAATTCCGCATGCAATTCCCTTGACTTTATCAGAAGAATGACTACAAAATAATAGATCGGCTCTTATGTCGTGTTTAGGCTTCACCGAGACCGTAGAATCAAAGTGCAAGCAGCTGCGTGAGAAATCGGTTTCTAGCACAACAGTTCTAATTTTTTTTTTTTCTTTAAGAAGGTTGACAAGGCCTAAGCATCGAGTGCTTATCAGGCACCCCTACAGAGCCAAATCTCCCTCCTAATCATCATTACGACCCCGGGAAAAACGATTATCGTCATTGACCACTTGAACCCTAGACCGCACGACTGATAATCAACGGCGCAAGCCACTGGGGTATCAGCCGAGCTTAAATTAAAAAGGCTTTTAAACAAGATGGGTCAAAAAGGTTTACAGGTTTTTGTGCTGGTGTATATAGCCAAACTCTGAATCATAAAGAATATGTCGCACTAGGGCAATATACCATTGTATACCGAGCGGAAATACTAGCAATAGAGACATGCACCCGAAGGGTATTGAAGGAACAACCAAAGAGTCAGCTGTTTCAAATTCTTCAGATACGTTAGTATCTTATCAAATAACCACAAAACTAGCTTGGAACTGCCTGAAAAACCTAAAAGCCCTGGTTAAACACAACAAAGTCACATTGGTGTAGATGCCGACACGTAAGGGCATACCAGGCAATGAATTAGCAAACAAGCTCTGAAACAGTATTTATCTGAACCAGATCTGGCGATCACCAAGGCTGCCGTACGTGGTGCAACAGCTGAGTGAATAACAAAAAAACGCCAGATACCCTACACCTGCGGATGTGTTGGCTCTCAACCGAGTACAGTTTAGAACGGTGTCGAGTCTTCTAGCAGGACCCGGCTGTCTAAGGAAAGTCTATATACTCATACCCAGTGAGAAATCAGATCAAACTACCCTAACCCTGATCTTATCTAAATGAATCTATACCGATGAAAAAGGTTTTCAACAAAAAGAATTGGAATTTTTTCGAGGATGTTTACTTTGAGCGATATTTCTTACACCAAAGAACCAGTTTGATACAAAAATTGGCAATTGAAATTTTTTAATTTCCATTTTTCCATTTTTCTACTTTTATACCTATAATTTTTTATTGAAAATGATTGTAGTCAAGTTTAGAACTGAGAACTTAAAAATTTTTACTCCTTACTTTTTAAGTTTGTTTATATTTCTGCAGACAATCTACTTCTATGAACGTCCGTATTATTCCTCATCCGATAATGTTCCAATTATGAAGCAGAAAACTACACATATTTGCAAAGGATCACCACTAGCTGTTTATATTCAACTAAAACTTCGACCAGTTATCTGCTTGTAATTATGTCATTTATAACGATTTCTTCGCGTGGAAGCTTGATGTGGTTGTGTTGGACGTGTTGACCTGTTGTTCGTTTTTCCAACTGCGTTCACTTCTCTAATCATGTTGCGTAATCTACATTTCCTGCTATAGCAACCGAGTATATAAGTAAAATTCCGTTGGTCTTTTTTCCAAAAAACATTGTGGGAACTCGATATTACATCAGAACGCATAAATAATAATTAGTTGTGGGCGAGTCGTTAGTGTGGATTTATGCAAGGCCAATTCTGATTAGAGATGTTTTATGACAACTTTTCTGCGCTCGACTCTCCTGTCTCCAACATGGTGTTCGAACACACATTTGTGTGTATGCGTATGCATGTGTGAGTATAGGTATGTTTGTACCTATAACACGTACTACGCATGTATGTATCCTGTATTTCATTCGTCCACTAATGTATTTGTACACATTTCGCATGAACGCAGATTGTCTCGTTCGAAGTGATAAATGGCGACTTTGAATCAGATATTTCGGAAATTACGAAAGCCCGTGTTATGAAATACGATTTGATGATAACACATTGGATTTATTAATCGTTAACATAGTGTGCAGACACTCTTTTTTGTCCTGTCGGTTGAAACGGCGAAACACTAATAACGAATATATACCTATTTAACAAAGTAGTTTTAAACGTGTAACAGCATACCAAGGATATAAGTTTCCTAGTTAATAACGAAAATACTAAAAATAACTAAAATTTTAACACAGAAAAGTATAAATATCCACCTGGCTCAAAGTCCACGTAGAATGAGATATTTTACGAAAATAAAGGAATACGTCAAAAATATCTTACATAGAGATGTTCTTTGGATTGCTGAAGAGAACGTCACAACAATACTCTTGCCGATAAACAGTGAAGGATTTCGAAAGTTTATACTCTTGAAGTGCCTTCAAAGTTTTAGTCTATTGTATATTTGAGAGTTGCTTACTTTTATTAACACTTGTTATCAATTACTAGTCTGCTATTAAATTCTTTTTTTCTGTTAGCTATCTCTAGATATTTTTGATATCATACATTAATATTATTATATATATTTCTTTAAATAAAAAAAAAGTAATATCATAATCTTATGGTGTGTTTGAGGTTTTTAGTGTTACGAGGTCTGCACATATTGCTATGATATCAAATTACCTAACCTAACTAACTAACAACATACAGCAACAAACGTTTGTTATTGAAATAAAATGTATTCTGATCTATGTATTTAACTACTTTGTAAACAAATTGTAAAAATTCAAACTAAACACTCACTATATCGCATATAATTTTAAAAGGGCACGTTTCCATGGATTTTTTAGGTATAAAGTTCCTTCGCTGATTGTACGAACGTAGCTTCACTCAAGGTGTCGTATCGTTGGAAACGATTTTCTTTCATTGTTGATGGGATCTTAACGCCTAGGAGATATCTCCTGAGTTGGTTGTATTTTCAAAAACATCTAGAAATTTCAAAATTTAAATAATTATAAGAGTCATTTAACTTAAGATTTACTTGCCAAGGATGAAGTGTTATGTGTTTTGTGCAAAAATGATGGTAATCCATTAATTTCGAAGAATTGGGGGACGTATTTTCTATTCCTGGAGCCACAATCGAGGGGCTTAGATACAACCGTAGTAGCTGAGACATCGATAACGCAGATTTGGAGCTGAGAAGATTGTTGCAGAACTGGCATCAGTATTTGGAATATAAAGGAGCTATTTATCGTACTTAAAAAGTAAGCGTTTATTCATCTTTCGAACTTATAACCGGCGTTGAGAACGTAATTAAATTCTGAGGTTAGAATGATTTGATAACAGTGATTTTTAGGGAGTTTTGATGTTAAACAAACGTTTGCTGTTGTAGAAAGGTTTTTGACAATACGCGATTGTATGACGGGAGGTTAGCGGGAGTTTTGAATTCAATTTTGATATTTAAACAAGATATATTGAGATTAGTTTGGATTAAGATTCAAGGAATCTTATTTTTGTATAATTTAAATAGTATTTGAACTTACTTACTTACCCTGAGAGAGAGAATATTCATCTTAATTTGTTCATTACTTTTTATTAACTCAAAATAAACAAAGTTATGTAATAAAAATTGTTTTTATTCACTATAACATAATAACATCACAACTAAATAACTAAAATAGCACTTATTAAAGAAACAAGGATTATAACAAGTCAATTAAGGTATAATATACTTCCTTGTCTAGAGTAGTATACCCTGTCACGTCCCAAGTGTTACTGAAGAAATATAGTATATCACCCGATTGGTATGCTGTATACTCAAAACAGGTAGAGGGGAAGGTCTTCATTCACTTGTGTGCTATAGTGGCATCTATGTATTGAGGCATAGCTCATCTGTGGAGTCTTTTTATCTTAAATAAAGGACGCTGCATGTCTGAATGTTAATAAAACAGTGTTGAGTTAATTTAAAATCAATTTAATAAAATTTAAATAAAATATATACAAGTTTCGTAGCAATATATACTCATACATAGTCTACATTAAAGTTAACGTATTTTCTGTACATACTTCCCCAGTCAGCTACAGCTTTTCACTGTTCAAACTTCTGTTCAGTTGGAAGTCAACACATCCGCAGTCAACTACTGTGATGGTTTTTTCATCATTATCCGTTTGTTATGTCTCTGCGCAACAACATCCCTTCAGTAAAGTTGATATTTTCTTACGATCCACTCAACCACGGCGCCACGTACCGAAGCTTTGGCTATTGCCAAATCTTGTTTAGGTTCAGTTGTTTTGGAATCAACTCTTTTTAATTGGTTTACAATGCAATGGCCTGTCACTGGCTCTCAGGCCATGGTTTCTGTTTACTTCTCTAGTCATCACAATTCAAGGCAACATTGAATAGTTTGTTGCATGAAAGTTTAGTTTCCATTCTATCACTGTCCATGTCCAAAATAGGATTTATGATAGCAGCTGTTATTCTGGCATGTCCTGCAGTTTATGTCACATTTCAACATGTATGCTTGTATTCGGCTCTCTTTTAAAATAAATAAGCGGTAGAGTAGATGTAGCTTTCTAAGAAGTCAGCATTAGCCCGAATAAAATCACCGTAAACAGACACATACAACATTTGGCACCACCCAGTATTCCAGGAATGAAGCTTGAATTTGCAGATCATGTAACATAGGCTAGGCCTTTTATTTGATAAAACAGGAATCTGTAATCCACATTTAGAAAAGATTACTCGGAACGCTAGGCTATCCTTATCGAACTGCCGCAGAATATATGAGACATCGTGGGGGATATTCCAAAGCTAATCCATCAGCTTTGTGTGATGGTAATACGTCCAACTTTCTATGGAGCGGTAGAAAGCTGGCAGAAAGCGCAACAAGCCAGAGCCACAGATAGACTTACATCCATACAAAGGATTGCAATTGGCAATCACGAAAGCATTTCTTCCCCGTCATTGGCACTAGGAACTCTTCTGGACCTACCCTTACACATTGTTGTGTAAAGGGCCAACATACTCATGTCCGGGTGGCTAACAATCTGCAGGAATCGGTCTCTTCCGACAGCATGCTGGAAATACATCGGATAGCTCCTTCTCAAACAAGTAGGAATGGAGATGCAACAAAAAAAAAACTGACGCAGCTGGTTTACAGACGGTTCGTAAACAGAACAGAAATATTCTGTCGTAATCCAACTATAACGTTGGACAACACACTACATTTTTTCAGGCTGAAATCAATGCCATTGAAATGTGTGCTGGACGGATTTTGAATAAAAACATTGGACACAAATCAACATTTTCAGTGACAGTCAGGCGGTGCTGAAAGTACTAGAGACGCACAAATGCAACTCGAAGCAAATCTGGAACTGGAAAAGCATTCTAAATATAGTGGGGACGGCCAATAATCTATTTATAATCTGGGTACCTGGGCACTCATTGGCGGCCATGAGAAAGCAGACAATCTTGCGAAAAAGGGTGCTGCAAAGCATTTTCAGGGACTAGAAGCTACCATTTGTATAGCACCTACCTCCGGCAGCGAAACAGCAAATCAATGTTTGGGCAAATCAGAAAGCGCTCTAACATTGAAACAATTGTCCTAGTTTGGTACATGCGAACAAGTGCATTTTATCTGATCATGTCAGAACAAAGGATTCAATTGGTCGTAAAAATGTAGTAATAGTTCCTGTCCTTACAGGTCACTACAAACTCAAAAAGCACCTACACAGAATCGGACTCTCTGAGGAGACTGAATGCCGGCTGTCAGGTACGCCATCTTTAGGAAGATTGACCTATCCCTAGAAGATTTGAAAAAGATCTCAAGTGCCTGAACCTGTTAGATGAACTACAAAGATAACACACGCTCTCCAGAATAGAACCTAGTGGTTACAATGGACCAGCCGGTTAGTCTAACCATGCGGATGCTATTTTCTTGTCAATATTCAATAGTCTTTCGTCCATATTCCACTCGGTTAGAATCCTTATATCTTTTCCTGTTTTCTTTTTCCTATATATTTGTCATTTTCCAATTCTTTAATTTTGAATAAGATATGAATTAGGTTAATTTTGTTTGAAATTGCAAACAAAATGCCGATTAGTTTTTTAAAAATTACAACTTCAAATAACAAAGGCAGCAATGATGAAGCTTTAATTATGAATAATTTGCGATATTGAAACAGTACCATAATGATTTGTTGTAGCACCAGGGATCTGTGGATATTTTATGAATGTACATGGATTTATTTTCTAGGTTTCGTTTTATACATGTCGATCCTAATTACATTAGCTCAAAATGTGCGTCTTGCCCTCTGGAATTCCATAAATTATACAAAACTAATTCAAATTTCAGTAAAAAATGCACTAAAATGGCTACGTTAAAATTGTTTCCAGGTAAGTTTGCACGCATCCATTAAGTAGACAAACCTAACGCTAAGTAACTAGCATAAGAAGCATTCGAGCACCTATCTATCGTTGTAACCGTAGTCAAGATGCAGATGGCAATGTCACTAGTTAAGGTGAAGAACTGTACACTACGCAAGTAGTAACGATTCAATCCTGTTTCCAGACGAATGTATGTGTACGGTATGTGGAGATGGGGAAAATCGTAGCATAGATTAACCAGGTCTATTTGCATATAGTGTAATACAGTAGCCTGTGGACCACCGGTATACCTACTTGGCTTGCGTGGCGTGCATTCGACAATATTTATTTCACAAATCTAAGTATTCAATGTCAACTATTCGCTACTACTTTGAAATTACCTTAATGGTTATTTGTCCTTCACCAATATTACGTTAGGATATGGAAATAGATATTGCACTTTTACAATATTCATACAAAGATAAAACTATTAAATCAATGCTTTAATAAGCGTATTAATTGAATTAGTAATTAGATGGCTATTGCAGAGCGGTCTTCAGTAATCGTTGTGTTCATTTCCAATATCAATATTTTTTTTCATATTCGTATTTTTAGTGTTTTGTTAAATTTGATTACAAATTTAATTACGATTTTGCTTCTTGCACACGCTGTGGATCATAATAATGTAATATTTGATAACCAAAGTGCAGAAGTAAGTTATTCTATTAAATCTAATAGATTAGTAATTATACGAAAATGCTGCCTATCCATATTTTTTTTCTGTAGATATATTCTTAATTTATGGAGAGTGTCATAAAATTTCTCGAGAAGCAGCAACACTTTGTGGAGAGCGATTTCGTAATATGGTAGTACCATCATAAATGGCATTTCCTACTACTGAAGCTGAAATGCGAACGGATATTTCCATTAAATTTAAAGCATTACCATCATGTAACACCAGTTAGAACAGAGAAAGTGCAAATAAGGTTTATGTTGGATTGCATCCACATATTTTAGTTAGAACTGTAGCAGAAGAGAGAATAGGTAGATTAACAGTACAGAGAATACCAACGTTTCACAAACATCATCCTTTTAAAATTCAGTTACTGCTAACATTACCGCTTAGAGATGCAGGTACTGTTAAACGACAATTCCAATATTACCAATAAAATGTTGTTCACTCACGGAGCACGATTTCATAGCAATGGGGTGATGAATCTCTATAACTGCCATTACGGGGCTCCAGATAATCCTCAATGGATGCGTGAGAATCATTTTCAGATAATATAGAGTGTCAACATTTGGCGCGGATTATTTCATGGACGTACATGGTCCATACATCTTTGAAAGAAGTTTAATGTTATTTACATTTTTATACAAAATGACCTTTCCAAGTTAATGGAAGATGTTCCATTACTAGAGCGCAATGATTTGTGGTGGCAACAGGTTGGTACTTCACCTGATAACCCGAAGTTGGTGGCAGAATATTAAAATCATGTACACTCACGGTCACCCAAAATGTCCGGTCTAATGCGTAGTCTAAACGCCGCGTGCAACTCGGGTGCATGGAACGCTGCGCTTACACTGTGACTAAGACCGGACATTTTTGGGGTCCGTGGGTGTACATCGCAGCAGATGGATTGGTACTAATGGTCGCATTCAATGGCCAACTCGCTTGCCAGACTTAAGCTCTCTGGACTCTGGACTTCTTTTAGTAGGAGTATTTGAAAGAAATTGTGTATTCTACTCCGTCTAAGACGCGACAATTTGAAACTTAAGATTCGGCATGAATGAAATTCAGTTACAATCAATATAATTACAGCAGCAGCCTCCAGCATGTCGAATGGTGCTCCTTCTGAACAGTATTTGTAATTGATTAATTTTATGATTATTAGTGCATTTAATATTTATTTAACTTTTTGTAAAATTCGATCTTATAATAAAAATATCGCTTGTAACATTGGATCTGGGGAAGTACTTAAGCTGTGATCTGTTCAACCCCAAAAAAGCACTAGCTGAAACGAAAAGTATTGTGTTGAAGGCTGAATTAGACGATAAATGTAGTAACAAGATTGTGCGGACTGAATCAAAAACTCACAGTATTCTTAAAATCCTTCATGCGCTGCAATTGACAGTAAACGAAATACTAAAGGCAACAGACATTAACGTGATTAATCTGAAACCTGGTAATATGTGGGCAGTGCGCTGCGGCTAGTTAATGCTTTAGCGTGTATCGCGCTCCTAACAGGCGAGAAACTGATTACATCCCAGATACGACAGTCACCTCACTGTCCTTTGTTCAATACCTCTACGCAAATATGTCAATCCAATTACACACAAGCATTCGTTTCTAAGAGCGAAAAAGTTTCTGAGATATCAACCACAGAGTGTATAAGTAGCAGACGCCTGTAGAGATAAAAGTGTCTGAATGATTTTCTTGAGTATATTACTCTAGTCAGAATAACAGGCTGACGATACAGGTATTTGTTATATACCTACATATAGAGACTGTCCAGAAACGCTACCGACATACAATAACAGCAAATTCTAGCCATGATTTTATGTGGATCGACATGAAATCATGTTATCATTATTTCACTTTCAATGACTTCGGTTTTTTTTAATACAATAAATAGTTTATTACTCAATAAATTCTTTCGTCATTTAATAAAATCTGTTACATTGATTTGATGAACTCGTTCTTCAGATCAGTTTTCTCAGAACTCATTTTTGGCTCAGTATGTGCTATATTATCAGTGCCGCAGCTTGAGGATTTTTCTCAATGAGCAGTTATCTTTTTTGTCTTCGAAAGCAACAAATAAGATTTACAGTTGTGGTTCACGCTAAAAAGTGCAATTATAATACTTGCATAAATATTTTATTGAGTGAATTCTTTATTCTCAGCCTATACGCATATTAAATAAATGAGAAATATATGTTTAAGAAGAGAGAATTAATTAATTAATTTCAATTAGTTAATTAAAGAAAAACGATTGTAGTAGACTTGGTGGATCTTAATGTCACCTTGGGAAAGACCAGCGTGAGTGAAACCTTGTTCCGGTTCTCCCCAATTGGAGAGCACATCTCACGTGCGAGGAGCGAGGAGGAAAGGGAGCTGGAGAATTGCAGGAACATCATTCGAATGAAAGATAAAGCCCAATTGAAGACGACCGATTCCACAGAGAGCGAAAGTAAAAACGAAGGAGAAAAAGAGAAAGGAAGGGAGGAAAAGAAAGAAAGGAAGTCTCCAGAAGCAAAGAAAATAGGAAGCAAGCCAGAGAAGAAAGACAGGCAGGTGAAACTGCGCCCGGAGGCTCTGCTAATCAAGCCGGCTCAGGGCAAATCCTATGCCGAAGTACTGGGTAAGATCCGAAGATCGGTAAAACCGGAGGAGACGGAGACCGAGATTCGAGCTGTACGGCAGACTAAGTCTGGCGATGTCCTCCTCGAATTCGGAAAAAAATCGAAAAATCAGGCGGGATTCGGGCACAAACTGAAAGAGGCTCTCGGGGATATGGGAACAATCCGAAGCTTGGAACCGAAGGTGACTTTGGAGATGCGCGACCTACACAGCTGTACTACCGTACTGGAAGTCCAGGAAGCCATCAAAAAGCACGCGGCCAACCCCGACGCCGATGTAAAGGTTACCCTTACTAAGATAAATAGTAGGGGCATCAGACAATAATTCAGGTCGACGATCGTCTGGCAAAGGAATTATTGAAGGCGACCCGAATTAAAGTCGGCTGGTCTCTACTCTACCACAGAGTCCGCAAGAGACCAGACATACAAAGGTGTTACAGATGCCTAGGGTTTGGGCACCTGGCCAGCTCCTGTAAGGGCATCGATAGGAGCTAGTTGTGCTTCAGGTGTGGAAGTCCTGAACATCAGGCAAAGAATGTACGGCGAGCGGTGCGTGTCAGATCTGTGCTGAGGCTGGGCAACCTCAGGACAAGCTGCAGCACGTGCCTGCTACACGGAAGTGTGCCACATTCATGAGTGCTCTGGAGAAGGCTAGAAACAAGTGATCAGAGTCTTCCAAGCTAATATTAATAGGAGCCGACTGGTAGATCAACTGTTGTACCAGCTTGTATAACTGAAACGGAGCGTGGCCCTTATACAGCCTAAAACAAAATAGATCCAGCCCGATGAAATGTGTTAAACGGTCCCGGGCTGGTGTCTAGGAGAAAGGGAGGTGTTTTCAGCCGGTAGTTTTCTTTTGAAAGAGTCCGGCACTGAGTGCGTAAAGGCATTTTCACCTCCCGTCAAAAAAAAAAAAAGTATAATTTTCAGTAATTATAAAATTGATCTTTTTCGAAAAAAAAAATTGTGAATAAATTCAGAAGTAAAATGACTCAACACAGAAAAAAGCCGAAACCCGTAGTAATCAAATAATCGATCAGAAAATAAGGGAAGCAATCAGTTTCATTATTTTTTTTTTCTTTTTCGAAAAATACTAATATCAACGTAATCCATAATCTAGGCCAACGACTGCCATTAGCATAGTAGAGAGTTTCTTTAAGTAATCAAAATTGAATCATGTGTTATCGAAACATTTGATGGTGACATGCTCTATCAATACAGTTGGAAAACTACAGTTTTTGTCTTACTTCCGTTATTCGTTCAGGTAAATAGATGTTTTCCGTTCTAGAACAAATAAACGTACATAAATTTGCTTACAGTTGCAATTCCAACTCATGCCCAATTGTGTGAAAGGACCTCCCAATAAGTGAAGGCAAACAAAACCATACTTTCACGCAACATTGTTTTTGTTTGCCTATCAAGAATACTTCTATGAAGATATAATAACTTCAAGTTGCTGTACGCGACGCTTGTGATCTTGGATACATGTTCTCTATATTTAAATGAATTGTCTATAGTATGTCCCAGATTCTTCGCTGACTAGAAAGAGGTGCAACAGTATTATTAATTGTAATGTTTATCAAGTCCTTACATTTACTAATATCCTTGGACCTACCAAATAAAATAGCTACAGATTTTTTTGGGGTTTAACTTGAAGGAATGCATTTCAGAGAAACAACTGACACCATCCAAATCTTCTTGTATCTTACTTAAAGCAAAATCAATATCAACGGTTCTGAATGATTTATATATTTGTGTACCATCCGCATACATTTGTGTATGACTGTGTTTAACATGTGTTTACAGAACCGAAGTGTAAATAGAAAAGGGAAGCGGTCCCAAAACTGACCCTTGCGAAACACCACTAAGCAAAGAGAGAGGTTTTGAGTCAACACTCAACAAACGCACAAGTTGCCTCCTATCATTCAAAACAGAACGAATCTAGGCAATGGAATCTTCATAACGTTCTGTTTAAAAAGCTGTCAGAGTATACGTTGTTGCATCCTAATAGGCGTAAGAAACAAGTGTAGATTTATTTAGATTTTCTTAGTGTCAAATTGACAGTTAGGAAGAATTTTCTTCTATTCCATTATCTTTTATAACTACGGAAATGAAAACTAACAAACTATATGGTTTCTAACTCCAAGATTTTACATTTTTTAAGGGAGTAGATAAAGCCTAAGGATTTGGACTGCTTATCAGGTACCCCTGCAAAGCCAAATTTCGCTTGTAATCATCATTGCGACCCTGGAAAAACCGGTTATCGTAATTGACCAGAGCGAGATTTTACGACTGATAACCAAGTGTGCAAGCCACTAGACTATCAGCCGAACATACAATCCAAATAACCCTGTATATTTTTGCATATATGATTTGTATGTAATATCTTGAACCCGAAACCATCATTACAATGTGGATTAAATAATTGCAAATAAACATTAAATTCTATATTTTGAATTTAATTAAAAAATATTTATTAATAACAAAGTTATGGACAGGGACATATGAGCTGGGATTCCGCGGTATAATTATAACAATTTCCCTAAATAATAAACGTTACGGAACTTCAAGCATAATAATTTTCATTACTGGTACGAAATCATATTAATGCACTGTTTACCATCACGGTCCTTCTTTATAATGTGTAACTAATTATGTTTACAAAACTATGCGCATAATTTAGAACTTGAACTACGTGTAATCGCAAAAATTTATTCACTTCTTATTTCTTGCAGTTATGCAAATTCAGATGGCATGAATAACGTCGGCTACGTTAGGAAGCTAAACACTTATTGGTATAAATAAAACATTGGCTGTGTTAACATTTTAAAATCATGTAACAGCTTCCTTGGTGGTAAATATATGTTGATTTAAAACGATTTATCAAGATCAATTAATACAGGTAGTTGCGGTTGCGAATATTTCACAAGGGTTCTATACGTTTATGGGTAAATGGTTTTATATTAAGTGCACGGTTTGAGGACAAATTATTTTACAGTTTAATTAATCAGTGTCTATACCTATTTATGACACTGGAGTTATGTAGATATATGACTTAAATTAGGATGCAAATTGAGAAAGGTGTGGATGGACAAATAACTGCAGCAAAGTCTTTTACTTCCGTAAACACTAGTACACTAGTTTTATTATACTTGTAAGATTGTAAAATATGTTAAGTAATATTCCACTGCAAGAAATGACAATTATGAGTGTATGTACAGACAGGTGTAAAATTATTATTGTGCGAATGTTCACCTAATCAAGTATTTATGATAAAAGTTCTGTTATTCAATATATTTTTAGAAAATATTTTAGACTATTTAAATAGATCAGAAAGTCGTATAATAATTTGCTAAAACCAAAAAATATACACACCGCAACCACAAACAACTATACTACACAATACTACATAAACTACAAACTTTATTGGGGTATATTAAATTGCCTAGTCATCAGAGGAAAGGGCCAAGCAGAAAGCCTCCAGAAACACTGATTCTGCTTACTTTAAATCGGCCGGAAACATACCATTCTCCGAGCTAAATCGGCAAAAGAGCGCTAAAGGTTGGCAACTATATTCGAATCACTGACATTTTTCTGAATAATTTTAGTTTCGATGACGGATAACAGAATTTTTGTTACACATATTCTTAATTAATTCGTATGCTTTCCAATTCAATTTTTGGAAGATTTTACAGGTAATAAATTGTTAATAACTAGTTGCACAACCTCTGTAATATGAGTTGGGTTCTCCATTGCACTTATTAATGAATATGTATGAAAACTTTAAACTACCAAGCAAATTAAAATGTCAAAATACTAAGGTATCTTAACCCTGATTTCAAATTCAAAAATTTATACCTAACATTTGCTAACAGCATATTGCTAACCTGTACTGTTAACACCCTTCACTCAAGTTTCTTATTATTTTCGACAAAATGAAGATTTTTCGGCGCAAAGACTAGTGTGTAACACACGGCCAGAAACTCTTTTGCTAGTATGAGCACGGTTTGTGGGCCGCGTGGAAGTCGAGATTCCACAAGTGCGAATTAACTATAGTTTGCAAGTGGGGCGGAGGCGAAGCCGAGGTCTCACAAATGTGAACACTCGCAGAAAAGTTTCTGGCCGTGCGTCACACACTATTTTTTGCGTCGACAAATCTTAATTTTATTAAAAATAATAAAAAGAAAAGAATGACGCTATGGAGTTAACAGTAGAGGTTGGCAATATATGTCACGTATGAATTTTGAATTTGAAACCAGGGTTAAGATACCTTAGTATTTTGAAGTTTCAATTTTCTTGATAGTTTTGATGATAGGTTATCTCTGGTTTTGATACACATTCATCAATAATAAGGACAATGGAGACCCTAGCTCGTACTACAGAGGTTGTACAATAAGTTATTAACAATGTATTACTTCTAAAATCTTCCAAAAATTGAATTGTAAAGAATTTGAAGTAATTAAGAGATTCAGTAATGACATCTGGCATCGAATCTACAATTAATCACAGAAATGTCAGTAATTCGAATATAGTTAGTGTTGCTAACCTTTAGTGATCTTGAGAATGGTAGGTTTCCGGCCGATTTAAAGTAATGCAAAATCAGTGTTTCTGGCCGGAGGCGCAAAACTAACCAGCGGGTTGTCAAGGGGACTTCCTTGGCAATGCTGTTGTTGATCAAATAAAAGGAAACTGGCTTCTTTTTTCGATCTTTGCGAAGAAAAAGTTGTTTCGAAACGTTATCTAGAAAATCTAGTTAGAAATTTGGTTATTAACGTATGGAATCACAAGTATAAGCTTAGTTACGCATATTGAATGGTAAATCCATATGTTTGGTTCACAATTTCAATGAAAATTGTTTATTTGGATGGTTCTGAATCTCTTGTGCGTTATCCCGGTATCCTGATAGGTTTCCATTGTTCGAGGCCTCAGCTGAATATCACTTAGGGCGAGAGGACTATTTACGACTTCTACTAGAAGGTCTGATATTTGGAGGTGTTATATGATCCTACAGTAAGCAAAATGTTTAATTTTTTTTTAAATATGTAAAGTGAAATACGTACAGGATATTTGTAGGTTAATTTTGTTTGCTGTGCGTCAAAACTGTTTAGTGAAGTTCAGAAAGAGTTAGTAATAATTTTCTTACTATAATCTAACAGAGCTCTATGCATTTTGAGTATATAGTGATCTGAATTTTTCATATGTGCGAATACTGAATTATGAAAGGCCGTTAAGGTTTTGGTGGGGAATTTAAATTGATTAATGTAAATTGAAACGATTAAATTGAGTATTAGTTTGGATAAAAATAAAAGAAATGTTTGTTACAATTTAACTTGTATAGTATTTGAACTCACCTACCTGAGATTGTTTGTTGAAGAACTATTCTTCTTCCACATTTTCCTTGGAACTTAAGTAATAACAGTAAAATCAAGCATATTTGGCCAACATGTCAAATACGCTTGTAAGAAAGCAGAGGAAAAAAATACAACTAAACTAAAGCATATCATGCCCAATGTGGGAAGACAAGCCAGCGGAAAGCATGAGTTGCTTACCGGAGTCATGTACTCAATACTAATTTAAGGAGCGCCGCTTTTGTACGAGGTCCTGGAAAAGAAAAGTATAGTATTTTTCAGACTGTGACTCTGGTAGCAAAGTTTTGACTGCGACATTATCAATTGAACTTGCGCCGATGAAAATTTTAGGGGAGGCGGACCGATCTGCGATGCGCATGTGGTAGATACACTGACTGTAAGGGAAACAATACAAAGGCACAGTGGACCAAAAACCTGATTACATGACGCAGTTCCTGATTGGACAGGGAGTATTTAGGGAGTATGCCATGGAGTTTGGCAAGGACGACTGCAGGTACTGCGGACACACAGAACACGATTTGGCAGACGATTTTTGAATGTGTCAGATGTAGTGGGGCTAGAAGGGTAACCATTTCCAAACTCAATAAGGATATATGAAACCAACATAGTACCCCTGACGTTAAAGTCTGGAGAAAACTGTAAACTCATACAAGAGATGGTGACAAAAATTATGAGTAAAAAAATATATAGAGGAGAGAGCAGCACAAGCCCAACGAAATTAAGAATTACTGGTGAGGAGTGCGATGCCAGCCGAGTTGTACCTGAGAGTGACATCTGCCAAGATGATTCCGGGTTTAACTGACTGGGGAGCTGAGAGGATTTTAGTGGGTATGCCCAGTCGGGCGAGCCCCACACTATCGTGCTCGTAGACCCTAGGTGCACGGTGTCCTTAAAGGATCTACCACTCCTAAAAAAGAAAACGTCTTTATTGTTAATAGTATCTTATTTTATGTTTCCTCGCTATTCTTCCCGTTTTTGTACTTCGGTACTTAGAAACAATTTCTAATTTTTAACGTTTTTATAACAGAAATCAAATAAATGGAAAACGCCAGTTACGAGAGACATATTGTTGGACATTATGCGAATGCTATTGGGAAACGTATTACTTTAATTGTTACCGCACAATCTGAACATGTTGATTCTAGTGTATTCGCAAATTTGAATTTAAATTTATTGAATAACCACTTTATTATATAAAAAAAGAAAGGTTTCTTTGAAATAATACATTGCAGACCGTGTAATGCAGGGTACAGTGTTTTTGGTGTAATATAGTTTTGTGGCTATTTTTTTTTTAAGAAGCTAACGCTAAATAAACTAAATACATCTAGAAATCATTTTATATTACCGGTTACATGATTTGCATTTCCTAACTGTCATTGCACGGATGCATATATATGTAAATATTTCATTTCATATTAATTTAATTAGCTTAAAATGAATAAATTTTATATTTGCAATTATAATGTAGGAAATCATAAATATTTATATCATTTTATTAGTGTGACTTTTACAATTTAATAAAGGATACCTTAAACACTAAATGATTTTGACATATTGCACTTATGCCAATATTTCATGTAGCAATAGTAAGTAGGGCTACTGAAAATAACTGACCAAGATTTACACTTGATTTACAACAAAGCATTGGTTAACTCTAAGAAAGTCAGATTCAAGGTTGCGCCACGCTATGTACATACATATATACATATATCAATCCAAGTTATTATTTTTTATTAAATTTATATTTAAATCTGTTTCTCTTATATTTCAGTAAATCTGGAATAAATAACAACATCTAAAGAATAACTGTTACGTCTCTTTAACTACCTACTATTATAATTTAATTCAATTTAATTCAATTGGATACATTTGCTATTTAAGTTATGCATTTGGAGTAAAATATTTATATGTCTTAATAATTGTAAGAATCTTGTGGGATATCGTCGTATTCATGGATGTATGTCCTTTTGTCAGGGTCCATTATCGCATGTCGTTGGTCAAATTAGAGAGTATGGAACTTCGAAGACTATTCTACAACCAGATTGAGTCTTTAATGTAGGTATTGTGCGGTGTTGCTTTTAGCTGTGGGCACTTTTTTATGATGAATTTCACGGTGCTGTGCAAGAACTTATTTGACACTATATTTTCTGCTAATATTCGAAGTACAAGTAGTACAAAATATATTTCTTAGCTCGGATAGATTATAAATAGTATTTATTATATAAAAATTTGTTTTCTGTGTACTCATAATACAGCTACAGTAATACTTCTTTCATAACAAGGAGAAACTGGCATCTCAAACAGAAAAAATCCAGTAATACATCTATTTAAAGTATCCAATAAAACTGTGATAAAACCACAAAAACTCTTAAAATATTTGCCACAGAAATTTGCAAATTTATATATATTTAAAATCTATATCGAAATCATGACCTTTACTTGTATCAAACTGTACCTTGTTATTTTCTCTAAACTGCATACATACATCTAATATAAAACAACTTACTAAACGCAAATATAAAACTTTGAAAAAGATCTAGAAGATTCTAGAACATTTTCGACTGGTCATGTTTCGGTTAGAACTACAAATAGTATTTTTTTTTTATGTTTTAAGGGGGTTGACAAGGCCTAAGCATCGAGTTGCTTATCAGGCACCCCCTGCAGAGCTATATACGTATAGTTAACTACGACAATTGAAAATAACTTTTCAACCGTATAACTTAATAATAAAAATCTTCAAATTGTCGGGTATGCGGTTTAACTCAATGGTAATTTGAGTTAAACCATAAGATATTTTATTTGCTTCATCAAGAGAAATTACAATAGTTAAAACTATAAGTACAAGATAAGTGTAAAAACAAATATTATGAAAGTAAAACACTTACATAAAAATAGAGACTTGAAAAACTACCAAGATGTGGCAAAAATGAGAAACGTGTTTGCAATAAAAATTATTTCGGCTTGCAATTCGGATTGCTCCACTGCACCTTTTTACCAGAATGTCGTAACAAAGTTAAGTGCCATAGTAATTAACAACTATAGTAGTATTAGGTATCACATCATTACTACGGGAGCTTCAAACTACACATTTTTCTGCAACAATATAATTAATTACCTTTTGCAAAATGTTTAACAGGTTTTAAACAAGGTCGTGTTGCTGTATCCGCTTCAAGGGATGAAGAGTTGCGGTAGTTTTGTTTTAACCGCTTTGTCTGCAATGTGTGTGGACTTCACCATTACATTTGAAATATTGTTTTACTTACTCGAAAAGTTTACTCAGACATCGAAGTATGTATAGATGGTTTTTAAATTTAACATTGATATCTAGTCTAAAGTTATGCGATAGTGATTCCATTTGAACTGCATCTAATACGCAAAGTTATGTCGATAGTTGCTTGTATTCATTTAGCGATAGAGGTGAACTTATAGTCATTCTAAATGTAGGTTCAGCAGAAGGTAACTATTTTAAAATTATTAATACAATGTTTAATTCTAAAGCTGATAAACCTTCGTGATATATTAAGCTACTAGACGTATTAGTTTGAATAATTTTGAATAATGTGTAACTTGTTGTCGACTCAAAGTACGAAGCGTTAAATAAAATATTATTCTTAACTAATGCAACTTCTATTAGTATCAGTCAAATCTCCTGCGAACGACTTCTTTTTCTCTAAACCTATTAGCACAAAAACGTATAGTATCGCGATCTAACAAAGATAGCTTCCATTTTATTGCACCTCTATGGTTTATAAATAGCAATCAATTGATTACATAGAAGAATTAAAAGAACACATGTATCGTTAATGCAGACGGTTAACATTCTTTACATTTAAATGGTGACCGTTATGGTTAGCTAAAAAGTATTGTCCGCTCCTTTAATACGTGTTCAGTCCATATCCTACAGACAGGTCATTAATTTTGATAAAACTAATGTTGTTTTTCACCATTTTTAGAATCAGTAATATGTCGCGACAAGCGAAAAAAGTTGATTTATAATTGGAAAAGCACTAAGGCGTGCTGCACGTGTCATATAAGAAGCTCGTTGGTGTGTGATCTCTCGCAGTACATACATATGACCGACTTATTATTTTATCGCACTGCTATATCTGTAATACAGTGATTGGTATGTCTTTTATACTTTTGACATAAGTTAATTTAATAACAAGTATACGCATACATTTAAGATATGACGATTGATATGTACAACTAACTGTAAGAAAAAGAATTATGTTATTTCAGAAACTAACAGCGGTGCACATATATATCAAAAGCCATCCACAACATTCCTAAAGAGCCATAGTTTTACCTACCACTAACCGTTTTTAAACAATACATTTATTAACGTTTTTATTCTCACTATGATGATTGAAAGACTTATGATATGGATTTCCATATCGGAGAGTGAGGTGGGAAATTAAATTATTACTTCAGGCATAATGGACAAGCGTTCTGATTGAAACATCGTAAAAGAAAGTATAAACCAAAGCTCCCAAGAAATTAGCAGTCATTATTTCTTACTGAAGGTAACGATGCAAAATATTTTGCGCAAGATTTACTCTTACGTAATACCCTTAGGTGCCTTTGTATCGACACATTAATCTTTAATTATTTTTTCTATTTCGATGTTGTAAAGTATAGTTCTTTTCAAGATAGAAGAAAGTAACATCTTAAGCCTGTAATGATTTTATTGCATCTTATGTGGGGATAATTACCTGCCCGCCTCACTGAAAGGGTACGGGTTGCCTGCTTGCAGCATATGAATGCAGGGGCCGGATTGAGTATAAATTACGGCACTATAAGGTAATAGTAAAACGCAATTTTAATTTTAAATATATATAATAAATAATATACATTAGGTTTATTTACAAAAAATAATAAGTTAGATATATGAAGCTTAACAATTAGTTGGTAATGCACAATAAAATTATTATTATTTAATGGGGCCGTAATTCATAGTTAATACGGCCCGGCGATTCATATAGTGTAAGCAGGTAAACAGTACCCTTCTCAAGAGTATTACTACAGGAGGTGCAATAAAAGCATTAAGGATTTAAAAGTTAGTTTCTTATAATTTGAAAACCACTATACATATTTCGCATTCGAAAACAGTGTTATGACTAAAGCAAGCATCTTTCCGTGCACTCCGCAGACGGAGACATGGAAGGGGAATCTACGTTGTATGTACCTAATAATGTCGCAGGTACATACCAGGGTTGGGCATCATTCAATAATTGTTTATTCAAATAATTATTTGAATGAAATTTTCATCCGTTATTCTTTATTCCGTATTAAGTTATTGTTGAATAAAACTATGGGAAATCATTTGAATGAAGAATTATTTCAATAAAACGTTATTTGAATAAAGCATTATTGGAATGACTCTTTCACCAAATAAATCCTTATTCAAATAATTTGTTACTGAATAACATCGAAATAAATTTAGATTAGGTATATGCCTACATGTTTGTGCAGGTAATCATATAAAATTTATCGCTAATGCTAGGAAGTGCATCGGTAGGACGACATGTCAGTACTAATTATATCCGTCGACATCTTCGACATTCCTCTAGATTTACGTGATGTCATTTCTGAAGTCGATAAACAAACCTTCACACTTATAAAAATTCCACTTATGTTTTCCCAAACAACTTTAATCTGTTTAAAAGTTGGCAGGCAATATTTAAATAAAATCCGCTGATGTTAGAAAGTGTACCAGTAACACGACGTGGCAGTAATAATTGTATCCGCCGATATCTTCGACATCCCTCAAGATTTACATATTATCGTTTTTGAAACCGATAACCAAACTCTCAAACTTATAAAAATCACATTTTTTTTTTTTGCCACAACTTCAAATGTCCTGCAAAAATGGCGAGTAGTATTTATATAAAAATTTCTGCTAATTTTAGGAAGTGTACCAGTAAGACGACATGGCAGTAATAATCATATCCGTCAACATCTTCAGCATCCCTCAACATTTATGAGTTATCATTTCTGAAGTCGATGCACAAATCCTTAAACTTATAAAAATCGCACTTATTTTTTCTCCCACAACCCCCAATGTTCATCAAAACTGACGGGTAATATTTCTGTATATAAAATTTTCGCTAATGTTAGGATGTGTATCAGTAAGACGACATGGCAGTAATAATTATATCCGCCGATATTTTGGACATCCTTCAAGATTCCGTATTGTCGTTCTAGAAACCGATAACCAAACTTTCAAACTTATGAAAATCACATTTATTTTTTTTTTCCACAACTTCCAATGTCCTTAAAAAATGGCGGCTAATATTAATATAAAAGTTCCACTAACGTTAGAAAATGCATCGGTAGGAACAAACCTCAAAATTTGAGGATTTGTTTATGATTTATATAGGTTGTTCATAACTGTTTAGAGAACCGAAACCGTTATCAAAACTGTTTTGAAGTATTTACTTCGTACAAACAATCAAACATACACACGTACATAAACAAACTCACACCATGTCTTTGTTGTTAGTATAGATTATATAAGAAGGAATTATACCAATAATGAATGAAATAAATGTTACCGTTCGTTATTGAATAATTGAATAATGAATAAGCAGTTATCTATTATTTCTGAATAAGAATAACGACGTTATTCATTTATTTTTATTATTAATCGGAATAAATTTTGCCCAACCCTGGTACATACTGCTCTATACTGAATGTACCAATAAAAATGTAAAATGAAATATTAAATTAGCTAGCTCAAATGATAACAAATTTATAAGGCGCAAAAGAACAATTAAACTCAGGGTTACTATCATGAAAAGTAAAATGTGGGTAAAAGAAATCTGACTTTCTTTTATACTCAAAAAAATTTTTAAAAGGTTTAATTAAAAATAAAAGAACAGTATTTTGAGTGACATAAAAATTCAATAATTTTATTATTTTTAAAAAAAAAAAAGAAAAAAAAAATTAATTACAAACTTTGCAGAAAAAAAACCTTGACAAAAAGGTCCTGGTCTAAATCAAAACTGCATTTGACTTTAAAATACAAAAGGACAATTCAAAATCCTTTTACAAAGCAACAGAAAACAAACAGTTCAGGAAGATAGTAATTTTTTTTTTCAATGCAATCCACGTGATCTCAATATTTAAACAATTAAATTTAACGTGGAAAATTCAAGTAATTTATAAATGAAAAATAAAAGCAAGCACAATGCTTTTATTCACCCAACCCAAGGTGATTAATAAATAATTACAAATCAGAAAAATTAACAACGAACAAAAAAATTAACTCTTTAAACTTAAAATATCTTCCTGCACGTAAAAATAATAACAGATCTTATATCTAAATTGTGTACACAAAAATACAATATCAATTATTATTAAATGAGTTCCGTGATGAACGAAATAAAATCAGAAACGTGAATTCAAAACTTGAAATCAATAATCACAAAATGTCAGCAATGAAATACAATTATATATATATAATCTACTTACACGTGTCTATCAGGGAACTGACCTTACACGGTTAAACAATCGTATATGTATAAAATTCTACGGCTGCGTGCGAAGCAATGCACCAAGATCTGTCCGCAAACAGACGAACTCGCAAAAACAAAACAATATATATACCATACCGGTGAACGCAAAATGTACACCTGGCTGAAATTAATATAAACAATTGAACAATAAAATAAACAAATTAAACAATCCAAAACATTAACTAAATCTTATTTGAAAATAAAACAATTTGAAATTTCTCGCAACATTGACAAACGCTTAACGGAATGAACAAAAAAAAACTGAATTTACAAAAACCCGGGGTGCCAGACCACAGCAATGCGTAGATTGAGATGACGACCATTGTCAGATGCAGTGAATAAGTTTCTTAAGGTTTCCCGAATTTAACTTACGATGACACAAAAATTAAATCTTTATTTTGCGATATGTTTCTAATGTGTTGGACAAAGACACATTGCCAACACCACGTGCGAAGTGCAAAGCACAATATTAAAAAGAATGCAGCATAAACAACAAACAGTTCTTGCAAGGAATGCACTTCCTACAGGGTGAAATCATTAAATAAATGCTTTCCTGCTAATCACTGTAATTAATATGAGGCAATTTTTATATTAAAAATGCAGGAAAGCATTTATTTAATGATTTCTTGCTTCGTTAAGCAACGATTAATTTATTTTATTTTGGAAGAAATACCCCCTTTCTTACATTACCGAGTTAGACAACGCCACGAAATTATTTATCATCTGTGTCTATACATTTAGAAAATAAAAGCTCAACTCAAAAATAAAAAAATGTGCCTATGTGTGAACGAAACAACAAATATAAAGCAAATTATGTACTTTATAATTTATATATACATGAAATAAGAGAGTTTTTTGTTTATGCCGGATTTTTTATTATTGTGCTTTGCATTTCGCCAACCCATTACAAATATTTAAATTAACTCTGGAAATCCTTAATAATAATAATAATAATATTTATTTTGTTGTAAGACACAGTAAGTGTATAACAGACGTCCAAATAAACAAATGAAGTAATAATGAAACATATTGCATAATAGTTTAGCATGACAAATTCGTAGTGAAAACTGTAAAACTGATTCTAAGGTACTTAAAACAATAATGATGAATAAGTACAGTTGCGAAATCGCATTACTTTGATAGAAAGGCAATTGCGCTCAACTCATACAATTAGTATTGCTATACTTTTAGTGTTTTATCGGAGAAATATGGCGCATAAATAAAACCAGGTAAGCGTAAGTGTCATCTGTTAATGCGATTCACCTTGAAATGGCTTTATAAACATTAATGGTCGTTATATAACTATACAGTATCGTGTTTCGAACGATGGAAAACCGTAAATATCCGTGAGCCACTGTTATCTTGTAGCGATTATTTAATATAAAATATCTCCTTGTTTCTCGAAAGACTAATAGGTCACGGAAAACTAGTTAGATTTATAGTCGTTATTTTGTGAATTCTACGTATATATCTACATCGCATGATTGATATATCCCAAGTAGTATTTATAAACTTCCAAGAAAAAAATGTAATAATTATTTCTGTAATAACGATGTACTTTCTTCACTTAACTTGCTTTCAACAGTTTTTGCACAATTTAAAGTTTTCTGTGTACTACCTACATATTGGATAGTTATGGAATATTCCTTTCATTGGCTTCTCAAAACTAATTATATGGGGGCAGTGAATATTCAAAGAAAGCAGATGAGAATAATTTAGTAGCACATATAATTTTGTATACATGCATATAAAATAATAACAGCAAACCTTATAATACATGGTATTGTAATAAGCCGTATAACTCTTCCAGTAAATTGTGATATATAAATGAGTACTGAATATTGGAGTATGTATTCTTGTCACTGGCACAATTCTACTTCATATATTTCTAATAGTGATGAGCATCCTGATCGAAAAATTCAATCATTGAAAATCATTCAAGATAATGAATGTCATTCGATTATTTTTAGAACCGTTTTATTATTGCTCATTCGATTATTCAAGACTCTCTGTGCCCGTCACTAATTCCTAATACGTGGTAGTACATACCTACATATTTTCCAATGAGTTATTTATTGTATAAAGTAATACTACAAATTAAATATGCATCATGTCGTTAGCAGCTTAAAACGCACTGGTCCACACTTGTAATGAACTCTAGGTATTAACTCAATAAAGCAATCTTCAGGCTATAAGACTTAGAACTGAAACTACGAGAATAATTAATTAATATTAACTAGGGATCAACACAGAAGAAACTCTCTACTGCATTCTAAGTTAAAGGATAAATGCAAGTTATGATAAGTTTTTAAGTCAATTATCTTTATTATCCAGTGCAATATATCCAACATGTCATCCTAAGTTATATTGTGGTAAGTTAAAAGGTTACTATCAAACAACATTTCTAAACCCTTCATACACTCAAAAATAACTTGTATATATTTTTTTTCACATTTTGCTACTTAGAACAACTATTTTTTAATTGCCGGAAATTAAAATCGCTTGATGCAAACAAATTCTACTATTTGCGTGCTTTTACTGGTAATAAGGAAATTTCTAATTATTGCTAGTTAGTGTTAGTGTTTCCGGCAATTCATTTAGTTATTGGCGCTAGCACAAGCATATTAAAGGCAAATAATAATTTGGCTACTACAAACAGGTTTTATTAATAAAATATTGTTGACCTGACCCAAAGTATAATCAATCCAGCAAAAAAATGCAGTGAAGGCAATCATATTATTTTGTTACTTTTATTTTTTAACAAACTCATTGAGTTAATTTGAACAGTAAGAATTGTTCATTTAACAAAGTGAGCAGAAGAGAAATAAGGTTAGACTAACCAAAATTGTAGTTAAGTGAATGTAGTTATGATGTTGAAATTACCCATTTCCAAATTTACTGCCTATATGTAACAGCAAGTACATTAAATTGTCATAAAGATGGCGCCTCTCTTAATTCACACTGATCCACATCCTGTGTAAATTGAATGTGTGACAAATAACGTTATAAATTATGTCGTGTATTTACTAGATATATATCTTGTAGGTAGTGTGATCATTAAATTGCGACTTCTGCCCCACCACCGGCGGCTTTTGACCGCTGCGAATCCATAATAACGATATTCTGCATTACTTCGTATAATTAACATAAAGTAAGCTGATAAATATAATAGAATACAGCCCTTAATAAACTATTTTATTTGTTCCGAATTTGTAGTTCATTCATCTAGTATTTACTTACATTAAACATTACACTGTATGTGAAAACCAAATATCTTATTTCATCGGAAAAAGTAAAGTATTCACTTACAATAAACTACTTCAACTTATAGTAAGTAGTTTACCAGTTTCTTCGGGGCAGATGTCACATTTGTTAATAACAAAATCATTAAAATAATTGATATAAGATAAATGAAATACTGTAGCAAATATTCTAACTCAGAAATCTAGTGTTATTTACCCTAAATACTTAGAACTGAGAAGAACTGAATACTTGTCAGTATCTACTATTCTCTTTTCTCAGTGTAGTATCACTTGCACTTAGTTGATGGCTATTTATCCTCTAAGACGTTTCTGAAATTCAAAACAAGACTGTGGACAATACTCTTTTGACTATTGATAACATCAAAAATGGATTTGATTTTCGAAAACATTGCGCGTTAACAGGGGTATTACAAGCTAATATTTTTAATGGGTCGTTTAAGTAGAAGAAAAAAGGCAGTGGTGCCAGATTAGACAACTGTGGTATTGATGATGATGTTATTAGAAAGGCTTCTGAGCTGTAATCGTTGTGGCAAACGTAGTGCATCCCCTTGCTCTGATGCGGCCTTAATAAATTTAGTACAAGAAGTGCCAATCCAAAATAATTCTGCTTCTGCAATGAAAAGTTTGGTCGATCTTGCTCCAGAAAAATTGGTACGTAAGACATCAACTTGTACTCCTACCCCCAAAGTATCACTAAGGAAGTGTGTAATAGGAGTAAATAGCCGTAACCTAAATCAAATTTACAGGTCTACATACAAGCGCCATGTTATGCTTTGCACCATATATCGCTCCACTGCTCAGTGCATATAACTCTGCGCAGTGGTACCGCAAACATTGATATAGTAGAAATCAATTGAGAAAATTAAAATTGCTCTGGTAGAATCTATTTGGACTGAGGGGTTAAGGAAGACTAAATAATAAAGTTATTATTAAAGCTAGATAGCATAGAATTGAAAAACGAAAAAAAATCCCAGATCACCCAACATTTAATTTTGTAAAAGTGCAAGATTTTCTTTAAATAAACACTGAAGCTGTTGTCAAAGGTAAAATACTGGATGACTTACTTTGCATACAGGCTGATTCCTTATGTATGGCCACCGATCATATCTCGGTAGCGGTTGCTCTCAGAGCTTATGGAAAAAGTTATACCATTGCCTGTTGTGTTGTTCCAGTGTTCTTTGTGTTTCTTTCTTTTCTTCTCCGTATTTTTTAACACTTCTAGAACAAGTTCTGGGCTTATAAAAGAAGCCGATGGTCCCGTTCTTGCCAACTCATCAGCATTTCATTTCCTTCGATCCCCAAATATCCGGACACCCACAGTAAAGTAAATCTATTGCGGTTTGCTAAGCTACTCAGTTCTCGAATTCACTCCTAAACCAGTTTTGATTGTGTGCTGGGGTTCAGTAATGTCTTCAGTATCTCCTGGCTAGCTGTTGCAATCCGTTTGTTTTTATGAGTCCTCTGATTGATTTCTGTTGCACAATGCAATATTGCGTATGCCTCTGTTTGAAAGACACAGAAATCTGTCTGTGTCTTTCAAACAGAGGCGAAATTGTGATCATACTATTTCTCCCTCGCTGTAAATTGCAGCTCCTGTCTCATTCTCGGTTTTTGATCCATCTGAAGACCCGATCAGTTTACCAAGACTGTCCCTGTAGATGGATTGGTTCTAACTTATAAGGAATTTCTACCTCGAAATTTCTGTTAAAATACATATGTCGAAATCATGTGGTCTGGCCTCATCTCCAAGCGGTTGCCTTCCACACGATGGTAATATTGTTGTGTCCCTATCCTGCATATCTGCTACTTCTTGCCTCCCTCATTATCACCAAATGGAGAGGAGAAAGGTCTAGGAGGCATTCCATTGCCGCTATAGGAGTGGTCCTCATTGCTCCTGTTATTCGTAAACGCGCAAGTTTACTGCTGCACCTTTGTCCACCACACCAGAGATGCATAAGTGATCATAGGTCTGACCACCGTGATGTATGTCCAATACATCATATGTGGTCTTAAACTCCATGTCTTTCGATGAGCTCTTCTAGCCTACATAAATGTTGTCTCCACCCTGGTTTTAATTCTCTGATGCTGTCAAGATAGAAAGATCGAATTATCTTAGAAACGCCAACAGACATAACTCTGCGGTTTTTCACAGGTTAAACTGTCATTGCATTCTCATTTTTCTATATTGATTATAGCGATACCATTCCATTTGAATTTTCCGAAAGAATCACATAAATAAGACAAACTAGTAGATAACGCCACACAGTTTCCATTTAAAGCAATAAAGCCAACATTATTTATGATGTTCACCAACTTGATGTTCTATTTATAATGAGCTCAAGTTTTTGAGGGGGATTTTACAGGGATCTTTGTGTGACAAAAAGTGTGCTTCCTCCACGACTTTATAATAGGTGCAATGCCAAAGTGTCACGAAAATTATAGATAATTATGTAGATTTATTTTTCATCAACCCTAATAGAGGGAAATTGTTAAAAGGAATAACAAATGTTAAAAAAGGCAAATTACTCCATCTTGCCGAAACTTCAAATACATAAAAAATATTTCTAAAGATATTTTCATGACCGCATTTACTAGTATAATCTTTCCCTAAGCTTTAGAATCAACCGTTATCGAGATGTGGTCCTCTTGATGAATCAGCAGATGTATTAGGCAACACAATAAAATTTTCTAAAACTACAAATAAATAATCAAAGTATTATTGTATTATTTTACTTTAACTTTAACAATCTAATATTCCAATTTGAATGAAAATGTTTATCTGTCTTGATTTTCAAATAGGATACGAACTTGTACTTTCCTCAATGGAAGTAAAATTTAATACTTATGTTACATATCATCGACATCGTAATGTGAACGATAAGATCACTGTCACCGATCTGGAATACGTATGTCTGTGTAGCGTTTGGATATACATGTACGTAGTTGAAGTCTCGAAAAAACTTTCAATTACCGTTCCCACACATTACACACCTTCGATACGTGTAACCACGACGCTGAGCCGCGTTATCAAACTCCGATCAACAATCTTAATTTAAGCTGGGCAAGGAGGGACGCCGCAAACCAGTGATACCACTACTACTATACACATACGGACCTATAAGCACTAGTAGCAGCAATAGCAATGGCTTTAAGAGAGAGTGGCATTGACCATGAGTGATAACTGATTGGGTCTGCAGCGCCGCGGTCGCCGGCGTACAGTTTACTAATTAACGTGCATCGCTATCTGCGCCGATATCGGGCTCCACTTGATATATGGACACGCGTTCTGCCCTCATTAAGACGCCAGCCAGACACGATCAGCAACTACCGCTGCTGCTGGACTCTTGCTACCGGTCACATCCAGTGTCAACCTGCGCTACCGCGCTCTCTTCTCTTGATTAAGGCGTTCGAGACTAATGGTGGCCATTAACGGGGGTAACTTCAGGTGTGATTGCCATCGAGTTCACTAATAACCAACCTCTTATCGGTCATGCATCCAGTACTTTCAGTGACTCTCCTGTTTTTATAGGTCCCTTTTTCGACGCTTATTATATAATATTGAGGATTTTCCACGGAAATGGCTAGTTAAAAGTTTTGCGGCTTAACAAAACTCTTCAACTTTAAAAGCTTGAGGTTTGCCATAGTACGGTACTTACTTTCTTTCAAAAATGTTTCCAAGTTTTTTACATTTCCGGTTAAACGGAAGTCGCCCTGAACCTTGCTATTTTAATAATTTTTTTTTAATTTATTGGAACAGCCTGTATATTATTACATTTTTGAATTCAGCATAAAATTCTATGACCATTACAACTAGGGTTTCCTATACCTATCTTCATTTGTTTCTAAAATAATACGGGTTTTGTGAAAATTTTGACACTTTCTTTCGTGCCGGAGATTCCGCATTTTAAAACTGTCATAACTAAAATCGTTACACCAAAATGTAGAAAAACTTTCGTTTCATATTACACAGGGTGTCTAAAATTGGCGATATATCAAAGAATTTTTAAAGTTGTAATACACATTTTTTTCCCGTAGAACACCCGGTATGTTTTAACATTATTTTATGTAGAATTAAATTCCCCACCGATTTGCTGCAACATTTCCTATACCTATTTTACATAGTTTTCTTTAAAATATATACTCGGTTTATTTTTTAATGCTTTCAAATCGTTAAATAATATTTTACGTAGTCGGCTATGACTTTGAGATCATAATAAATTATTGTTATCCCTAAATATTATTGTGATAACACGGTGCTACAAAATTTCCTTTTTTGCAAGCACTTTCAAAGTGACCTAGTGTATGTTATAGGTCTAGATGAGTCTATTACAAAACCGGTTTTAGAAGTTTCAATATACCTCCAAATTCCCGAGTTATGGGCCAAAGAAAATTTTTTGAGGCTGCTACTTTTAAACATTTATAACTTTTTTATTGATTAACCGATTTTTTAAATTCAAACGGTTTTGGAAAGCAAAATAATTGTTATTTTTAAATATATATACTTCTCATACAATATTAGCACAAATATGCATAGATTTCTTCAATTATATGGAAAATTTTAAATTTTTTTTAAACTTTTAAAATTTCTACGAGACTTCTTTCCGAATTTAGTTTAAAGACAACACATATATTAAAGACAGTATTTTTCTGAGTAAAATGAGACGTCATTTGTTGAAATCGGTTGAGAAATGAGGAAGTTATAGTACTTTTTGTGAACAAAAGAGTGGAAACCTGTTTCGATTAGATTAGCATGATTTAATAAAATAACTTTAATCTAATAAAACTTAACGAATTTTATATTTGTATCACCAATTTATACATGAAATTTTTTTAAAAATGTTTACTTAATCTATTACGTTTAAAATACAAATCATCAGTTTCTCGCTTTAGTGACCAGCAGTAATTAGCTAGCATCCTGATTTGACTTTTTCCTTCAAATCTCTTTTCAATTGTTAATAACTACTGATGGAAACGTTCGCCTTGTTCGTCACTAAATTGGCCTAGATTTTCTGGAAAAAAATATAAATGGGAATGCAGAAAATGTATTTTTATAGACATTCTGCACCCCATTTCTTCGTAAGCCTCCAGAAACTCATTAACAACATGAACGTAGTCAGCGCTTCTCTTATAACCTAAACAATTTTCCGACAATGACATGAAACTAATCCATGCTCTCTTTTCAACTGCATTTAACGATTTCGTAAAGTTGTCATCAAGAAACATTTTTCGGATTTGTGGTCCAACAAAAATGCCTAGAAATAAAAATATAAAAAAATTTTCAATGTCTCTTAAATGATTGAAAATAAAATACACCTTCTTTTATTTTGGCTTCACTTAGTCTCTGGCCGGACTAGTGGAATATTAATAACATTTTTTTCGCTTAGTTGAAATGACTTTCTTGGTGGCCAGTCTTTACATTTATAATGGTCCTTTGCACGACTATTCCATTCACAAAGATAACAGGGATACTTAGTGAAACCTCCCTGCATTCCAAAAAGAATTGTCAATACTTTTAAATCAGAGATGATTTGCCACTGATGTTTGCTGTAATTAATTACGTTAAGAATTTTATCTAATGTGGCATATGTTTCTTTCATATTAGTCGCATATGCTATGGGAACTGATGGTAACTCGTTTTCATTATGTAAAAGAACTGCTTTCAAACCTAGAAATTCGTGATTTTAAAATCTTTTCCACTCTTTTGTTCACAAAAAGTACTATAACTTCCTCATTTCTCAATCGATTTCAACAAATGACGTCTCATTTTACTCAGAAAAATACTGTCTTAATATATTTGTTGCCTTTAAACTAAATTCGGAAAAAAGTCTCGTAGAAATTTTAAAAGTTTAAAAAAAATTTAAAATTTTCCATATAATTGAAGAAATCTATGCATATTTGTGCTAATATTGTATGAGAAGTATATATATTTAAAAATAACAATTATTTTGCTTTCCAAAACCGTTTGAATTTCAAAAATCGGTTAATAAATAAAAAAGTTATAAATGTTTAAAAGTAGCAGCCTCAAAAAATTTTCTTTGGCCCATAACTCGGGAATTTGGAGGTATATTGAAACTTTTAAACCCGAATTCGTAACATGCTCACCAACACCTTTAACGCACACTAGGTCATTTCAGAAGTGCTTTTTGAGTGTAGCACAGTGTAATTATTATTTGTTGCATGTTGCTCAGAAGACTGCTTATTATTGTGTAATTTAACAAACTAAATAATGGAAAATATTGAAAGGATTTATTATAATCTGGAATCTTAAAATTATTTCATATTCATGGAGAATGCCACCAAATTGAGAGATTAGATTAGATTAGATCTAATTAGGGTAACCTTGCGCCGCGACCTAATGATCTATTGTGCCCTCTTACATCAGCTATAAGCTGCTAGGGTTTGCCCGCACTTATAGCTTCCCATCCAGTCCGAGAGCTTTAATAAATTGCAATAGCTGTAATGGTTTCAGAGAAGGTATTTCAACCTCGTCTATGACATCTTTGCCAAGATGGTTGGCACGAGTATCTGTGATAGCAGTGCAGTTGGATATCAGGTGTTCCGGACTTTCATCTTCCGCCCCGTAATACCTGCAGTCGGTATTCTGTTTTAGACATATGATCGACGTGTGTTCCCCAAGGTGACAATGTCCTGTAAGAAATCCTGTAAGGATACGTAGTCTGTTTCTGCTGAGTTCTAGGATGGTCTTTGCTCTTTTCTTATTGTAATTTCCAAGAAATATCTTGGAATGTCTCACACCAGGAAGATTTTCCTAAAAGGAAGCTCTCTTCCCGTTTTTGAGTTCTTTTCGTTCTGTTGGTTCATGTTCAAGAAAATTATCAAATAACGTTATTCAACTGTGCGAGTTTTTCTAAATTATAGCTACAAATGCAGTTGTAACAACATGCTTTTCTTATATTGTGTTTGAAGAGTTTAGAGATTCTTCAAAGTGGTGGCAAAAATCTCGTCGTAATATCGATCTCCGTGTTTCAGATAATTTCCCTATGGGTTATCAATACCACTTATTGGTATCGAAACCTTACTTGGCCGTGAATTTAGCATGCTATGAAAACAATTAATTATTTCCCGATTGTCAATCAAATTGTGCCAGGTCTATAGAATTATTTTGTCGACCCTAGCAGCTGCGCTCTCCAGTGGTAATGTTTGGAATTTAACAATATTTTTATTAAATTTTCCTTTTCCGCTTTAAGTATGAATTTTGTTTCCTATAGCTATTATAGTCTTCAAGATACGCCGGTCCACACGGAACACGCTGTATATATAGGGATAGCGCATACATGCTTGGTTTTGTTGCTCAGATTTTATTGCATTGTATTTATCGTATGTATAATTTACAGAGTTGTGTGTTTATATCTATCATATTCTTTTATCTAGGGAATACGCATTTCGCTATGCTAAGATTTTAGAGTGTCAAATATTTAATTGTGCGATAGGTATGTACCCAAATTGTATTATATTTACCACATTTCCGACAAATAATCGACATCCAGATTTATTTTATTGGCCATATCCGCTTCCAATAAAAGGAACCTTTACTAAATTGGGGTTGTTTGAAATTTATAACACGTTTGAGTAGATGCGGCAGTAATTAGCACCCTTGCGGAACGATCAGGATCCAGGTATAATTGTGCGTTTGGGGAATGAAAGCGCCACGTAACAGCAGTAGCTAGAAGAATAAAAATGAAAGGGATACTCGAGCCCTTAGGGATTCATTAACATTGTACAACTAAATTTAAAGTGTAGAACGACTATAATACAGTAATTGTTCTGAATAACCCTTTATTGCGGCCTATTGTAGTGTATACTATCGCTAATGCATATAGATATTTCCGAATGTTTGCCCAATATGAGAGTGGTTATTTACCAGCTATGTCTATTACCTTTTCATAAGCAAGCACTACTCTTGTAACCCTCAAATATTATTTTTTTTTACGGAACGTATCTTTGAAACTAATAAATATATATATAAAAATTCAAGTACTTAAGTCTAAAAATGTTAGGAACTTAATTTCCATGAAATTATCATGTTGTATTATCATATAGGAAGACTTTAGGAAATGCGAATTAATATGTTGATGCCCAAAACTGTTTGTCCATAAAGACTACGTAGTATTTATGCTAAACTATCACCAATTGCATGAATACCCCAGCCTATTCTGCTGACAGCGCCGCCCTAAGGAGGGGGGGGGGGGAGACCAACTGGGTCAGTTTGCGCTAGACCCCCAAATTTCAGGGGCCCCCAAGGCAAAGAAAAAGGAAAAAAATACAAGTGGCTATTGAGCCCTCATAAAACTTAAAATTAATTGTAAAAATCCGGGAGTGCCCCATAATTGTAAGGGAGTCCTCGGCTTAGTGTTTGCCCCAGGCCGCGAAATGTCTGGCGGCGACCCTGACTATTGGA
Source organism: Cetonia aurata (assembly GCA_949128085.1). Lineage (NCBI taxonomy): Eukaryota > Metazoa > Arthropoda > Insecta > Coleoptera > Scarabaeidae > Cetonia > Cetonia aurata. Next base: position 36,544,684 of record OX421884.1, read on the forward strand.
ACCTATATTTTATGCTAGTATCGCACAATTATTTGAAATGGAAGTGATGACATAATGCTCAAATATGACAGCTGTTAGAAATAATAATAGAAACTTACTCAAAGCTGCTTTTAGCGCCTACTAATCATTTTATCAGGTTCGACAACCCTGTTCAATCCTATACCTATCTTCCATGTTTATTGATGACATTGAACAAACATATATTTTTCGTAGTGTAGGGTACGGGTGGTCCAGCTGTGCCTAAACCTGAGTTTCCGTCAGCACTAGCTCCTCTCTTAAAGTATTATCTTAAAGAATTTGCTTGAAAAATAGAGGATTTAGAGAAAATTTCGCCAAATACTCTTTATAGAGAGTTAAATCTTCTACAATTTGACTAGAAAAACTTTTTTTTTTAATTAGAAATGCAAAAATAACAAAGTTATAAACAAAAAAGGAAGAACTTTTAATCACAAAACTTCTCAGGCGCGGAAATTTTATTTTTTTTTGATTTTATGATCACAGTGCGTCAGACCTGCTATGTAGAAAACCAAGTTTTCTACATGTATAGGTACTTGAAAAACTCTCTATCGTAAATACAATAATAAAGAAACTATTGCTTGAACTGCTGAAACTTTCCACTCCAAGGTATTTGAATTTTTTTTAAAAAATTCGGTCGACTGTTTCTTAAAGAGCTTGGAAGCAACAATGCCTTTGCTGAGGTATAACAGAGAGATGTACAGATGGGAAGCTTTTCGTTCTCCAGTAACACAAATAATCCGCTGCTTAATGTTGCTATAAATTTCACCTGAATTTCGCAGCACACTTCAAGCTGCTCCGGTTACACCCACAAATGAGCAAAGGCCGGCAAATATAAATTTCAATAGCTCAAAGGGTGCTGGAGTATTCGGAATCGGCACGGGTAAAAGTATGATCAGCGATTTTTTCCAACGCCATATTTCTGGTCCCCAATGCCTGCCACGCCAGGTCTGGATGTAATTGTAAGTACGGGAGGTGCTGTACCTTGCATAGGCGGAAGTAATAGAGAGGTTAAAATTTTGTTTCCAAATTTTGAAAATGTTTGCATGGTATGGAATTCAGTTCGTTTTGTTTCACCGCCACACTGTGCAATAAAAAAAACCAGCAGCAATCATACACCATCTATTTCTTCGCGTAGGAATACCAATTCATCTTTTTCTAGGATATTTTCTTAACTTGATATTGCACTTTTATACCTCATAGAATTGTATTATGCTAAGCGAAGATAGATGCGAAATGAAAGATCTAATTCCTCACAGATATTTTGATTAAGTTCAGGCGACCGGTTTCGTCCTCAGCAGGATATCATTACACTAAGACCAGTACAAATAAGAGTGTACATTTTTGAAGAAAGTATAAATAAGTATAAATTATAAATTGAAATACCAGTTTCAAACATATAAATGTACTTAATAAATATTGAACTAAGATAAGAAATTGAGAAAAGTTATAATAAAGATTCGAAAAATGTTGATAGTTAGAATGTTTAGCAGTTAAGATATCAGATTTCAAGATCAAAATTTAAAATTAATTGAAAGACACACCAAGAACACATTAAAATAATATTTAAAAAACTACTTTAATCAGTTTTTGGTTTGTGTGTCTATTTATCTGAAACGTGTTTTTTATAATTTTTAATGTGTTTAAGTAATTGTACAATTCAATTAATTTCAAATTTTGACCTTAAAATCTCACCATTTTACTGTTAAAGATTAAAGTATTACCACTTTTCAAATCCTCATTGTTACTTTTCTCAATATCGTGATCAAATATTTAATATACTTTATTTATACTTCAATCATTCATATGCTTGAAACTGGTGTTTAATTTTTCAAGTTTCATTATTGGACATTATTTATAATTTTAATTATACTACACACTTTCTTCAAAATTGTGCATTTTAGTTTGTAATGCTTTTAACTGACCTGATGATGTCCTGCTGAGGACGAAATCAGTCGCCTGAATCTAATTAAGGCATCTGTGAGAAATTGCAACATTTATTTTGCAATCAAATTGTTTCCAAATTTTATTCAAATTAAATGTAAGATTTCCTCAAGTTCAGCGTCTAAAGCGATTTCTTCGGCTAAAAAATGTTGGTTAAATTCAGAAATTAAATATCAGTATTTTAGAATTAGACAATTAGAATTAGAAGCTTACAACCTACATTTAAGATTAGCAAAAGGTCTTAGTAATTTAGAATTAGTAGAATGGATTGATTATTTGAATAGGATAGAAGATATTATTTCGAAGAAAGTATTAAATAAAGATTTGGTTCATAAGAAAAAATTATCAAAATTAGTGTCTTTAAAAAACCCAGAATGTACTCACATTAATAAATCAGAAAATATGTTAGTCAGAAACGAATCCTCTGTATCTTTCAACAAGGAGGAAATTAGTTTGTTAAATAAAGGTTTGAAATATAATTTAAAATTTAAGAAACCACCAATCGAAGAAATTATATGTGGCATAGAAACAGCGATTAGTACTTTTGATGATCAGACTAAAAACTTTATTAGAATTGCTTGTAAAACTCAAGTTTTAGAGAATAAACAACGTCATCCTTCAGATATCACACGTAAAGAAATTGACATTGCTAAAGGGCTTAAAAACAAAAACTGCTTTTACTTAAAATCTGACAAAGGTAATACGGTGGTCATTTTAGATAAAAGAGATTATTTTGATCGTGTCAATACCCTTCTAACGCAAGGTTCTTACGTAAAGCTAACTAAAAATCCGTTATCAAAAATGATCACAGAAACCAAGAAGACCTTATTAGAATATAAGAATATTATTAATGATAACTTAAGATATAGGCTAACTGTATCAAATCCAGTGTTACCTAGGATGTATTGTTTACCTAAGATACATAAACCAGGGAAGAGCATGAGACCCATTGTCTCCAATATCAATAGTCCAACTTACTTACTGTCCAAATGGCTATCTGACAAATTCAATCACTTACCTGTGCAACCCCCGGATTTAGCCGTTAAAAATTCATACGCGTTCATTGAAAAGATTAAAAACATTGAACTTACTGACAATGAAGTTTTAGTTTCATTTGATGTGAGCTCACTGTTTCCCAGCGTCCCCGTTGATATCACTTTGACTTATTTAGAAGATTTCTTGAAAGGTAATCAGTTGGGCAGTAATGAAGTTGATAGTTTCATTTCTTTGGCGAAGCTCTGCATGAAACAAAATTTCTTTCAAATCAACGGTATTTTTTACCAACAAACTGAAGGAGCAGCAATGGGTAACAGTTTATCTCCCTTCATAGCTAACCTCTTTATGGGAAAATTTGAAACCGATCTTCAGAATACTTTGGCATACTTTCCACGGGTTTGGGTCAGATACGTCGACGACATTTTTTTGTGTTTTTGATACTAGTAAGTGCTCAATTAGAGATTTCCTTGAACAGATAAATTCAAAATTTCCTTCCATTAAGTTTACCCATGAAGAGGAAACAAACAATAGGATTGCTTTTCTCGACATGTTAGTAATAAGAAATAAAAATAAATTAGAAATAGACATATATAGAAAGCCCACTACTAATAACAGATTTATTTCAGAAGATTCAAACCATTCATGGAAAAACAAACTAGCAGCTATTAACTTTTTGGTACATCGCTTACTTAATTTTCCTCTGTCTACAGAACGATATAATAAAGAAATTAAAGAAATTATTAATATCGCTGCATTTAATGGATTCTCAGAAGACGTTGTATATAATGCCATCAGAAAACACAAAAACAAAATAAGAATTAAAAATGTGAGTACTTTAGAAATTAGTGACAGGCAAAATAAGAAATATGTCAAATTACCATTTTATCCAAGTTACACGAAAGGTCTACAAAAATTTTTTTCTAAATTCAATCTGGACATAGTTACTACTTCAAATAACAGTCTTAAAAATATTTTAGGCAACCCTAAAGATCAAGTAGATAATTTGGACAAATCAGATATTTATAAAATATCTTGTAAAGATTGTGATCATGTATATATTGGGCAAACCAAAAGATCAATTAAAACACGTTACAAGGAGCATTTGGCTCATCTTAAATTTAGAAGGTTTGACAAATCTAGTGTAGCCCTACATATGCTTGAAGAAAACCATAAGGTTGACAATATAAAATTAGTTAAAAACGTAAAGAACTATGTTAAATTGTTATGAGGGTATGGAAATATATAAAAACAAACATATTTTAATGAATTCAGATTTAGGACCCTTAAATTCTTGTCTTTACGGTTTATTAAGTATAAGTAGTAGATTAGACGGAGTTAGGATTAGTGACTAGTTAAACATGACGGCAGTCAGCCATGACCGTGATTAATGTACCTTGACCTTTTTTAGGTATAAATTAGGGTAGTTTTAGTATAGTTATTTAGTTCAGTGTTTCTGCTGATGATGATAGCTTTGCTATTGAAACGTACGTCCAGTTTAGTGCAGTTTGTGGTGAGGGGTTTAGGAGAAGTTTGAAACCTATAGATATAAAATACTTAACTTATACATATAAAATGTATTACTATGTTATATCATACCCCAGAACCTACAGAATCAAATATCAACTATAAAATTATTTATGTAAATGTATTTTGAACTATTTATTTATTTTGTTAACGTATGTTAAAATTTAAACTAAAAACTTACTTATTTCGTATCTAATTCAAAAAAGAAATGTAATAATGGATTTTAGGAAATATGTATTCCTTCGATGAATGTTCGACGTTGGTTTCTATGCTGTCATCGTTGCTGGGGTCCTTTTTGCCTAGGAGATATCAAGTTGTTGAAAACAAATGTGTGGGACTTCTTTTTCGGTTTACCCTGAGTGTAGTTGCTTTTCGAATAATTATCTAGAAATTTTAAATTTCTTTCACAATATAAGTCCATAACTTTTCAAATTTACTTACAATAATGAGAGTATTGCGTGTGTAGTGCCAAGATGATGAAAATCCAGTGATTTCGAGATTTGGGGTGGCGTTCATCTAATCTGGGGCCGACTGAACAGTTTTGTTCGAGCCGGTTTGCTGTGAGATCGTTGGAACACCATTTGGAAGCTGAAATGATTGTTTTGGAGTTGGAATTATTATTTGGATTATAATAGAGCCGTTTTCGTACTTGAAGTGAGCGAAAGGGAATGTTAGGTTATATTATCCTATGATAACAGTGAATCTAGTAAATTTGGTATTGTGAGGTTATTATTTGATTCTGTGGGTTAATTTAACGGGCGGTTTAAGTTGGCATTGATTGGATAATACTTGATTTTATGACGGCAATTTAACGGGAGATTTGAATTCTATATATGATATTAAAACGAAAAATATGAGTTTTCAGTTTGGATTAAGATTCTAGAAATCTTATTATTGTGTAAAAAATAGTAAAGAACTTACTTACCCTGAGGGAATCTTTAGAACATTCATTTCTTTGTTCATCACATTTATTTAACTCGAAATAAATAAATTGCACTGCAATAACGTTTTTTTTTTATTCACTGCAGTATAAGTACATCACTAACGAATAACTAGTACAGCCACAATAAAGATACTTAAGTGTATAAAAAACCGTATGTATAAAGATAATAATCGGAGGTGGTGTGACGTGACCCCACCACGTTCCGAGGTTGACAGAAAATAATAAGTATATCATCCGATTGGTTTGTGGTGTACCCAAGACTCTGTGGAGGTGTAACTTTTGTGTAACTGTGTATTGTTAATGCCATCTAACATATGGGGTGTAGCATATCTGTAGAGTTAATGAGAATATAGAGTATATAATAGATGACGCTGACTGTATGAAAGGAGAATAAAAACAGTGTTGACGTAGTTTAAAAATTTAATAAAAATTATAAAGAATAATCTACAGGTTTCGTAGCAGTATGTATCCTTCAATACATCAATTTATAAGCATCGGTCAACATGGCTTCGTTAGAAAACGCTCAATTATTTCCAACTTACTTGAATTTACTCAATCTATGTCGAATAACATTGATTACAATAAACAAACCATTGCTATTTTCATGGACTTTACTAAAGCATCCGATTGTATTGATCATAATCTCCTCTTATATAAGATGGACGCCTTTGGCTTCTAAACTCAACTTGTTACTCTGTTTACCTCATATCTGAAATATAGAAAAGATTATGCGAGGTATATGGGCTGCAACTCCTCTTGTTTTTGTCCAACCTCTGGAGTTCCTCAAGGCACTAATTTGAGCCCACTTTTATTCCTTATTTTCATTAACGATGACTTGTCGTGCCAGAAACTTCTTTTTGCCGACGACATTAAAATATTTACTACTATTCAATATCCGAATGACTGTATTTATCGCCAGAAGCAGATTGATATTGTATGTAGATGATGCGTTGCTAATAGCTTAATATGAACGTTAGCAAGTGTGGAGTTATGACTTTTTCCCGCAAACTTAAACCTATACTTATTACTGTAACGACACTGTTTTAAAGAGAAATAAGGATCTTGGGGTGGTTTTTGATCGTAAACTTTCGTTTGATGACCACATTCTTGGCATTTACAATTACGCACTTAAAATGCTTGGCTTTATAATTAGAACTTCCAGACGTTTTTCTCGTACCAATTGTGTTATGACCCTTTATTATGCTTTTGTTCGTTCTAGATTTGAGTGTGCCTGTGTTGTCTGGTCTCCCATATATAATTGCTATATTTACCTTCTAGAGCAAGTTCAACGCCGATTCTTAAAATATTTATACATCAGAGAACATACAGTTTATCCTCCTCAAGGTTATAGTCACGCTCTTCTTTTAAGTACGTTTAATATCGATTCCCTCGATGTCCGACGCAACAAAGCTAGTATTAAAATTCTCTTTAACTTACTTAATCTTACTAATTCGCAAAATTTACTTAATCAAATTAGTTTTAATGTTCCTAGATATCTGCTAGAAGCTGCGACATCTTCTACTACCCTACACCCAGAACTAATTTACTCCTTAAATACCCTATACATCGTATGTGTAATATATTTAACATTATCCCTAATGGTGATATCAATTTTTCATCACTGAAGTCTATTATCGATACCTGTAGTAATAGCATTACTTATTTTTAGTTTACTTTAGTATTTTTTTTATATTTTTGCATTACTTTTAAGAACTATACAATAAAATTTTTTGCTGCTTTTGCTTATGTTTTGCTTTGTTGCATATAGGATAAAAAGGTTTTTCTATGAAAATCATAACGATACTATTTTCCACAAGAAGTACATTGGGAATTTTCCTTCAAATTCTACACTATTCGAGATATGAGAAAAAAAGAACCCTCACACCTTCTTTTCAAGATTACTTCTTCTTAGCTAGTAGTGGAGGAAATTCAGTTTTAGACTCAGCAATGCTGCGCTATCTATACCAAGAAAGATATAAGGGCACTCCTTCTCAAGGTCACAAGTCAAACGTTACATTTTCCTGAATATAAGAATTGTTCATTCAATTTAATTATATATGTTGCGTTGAATTCAAAAGCGATCCCTTGAAACACCTAGTAAAATAATTACAAATACTACTTTTTTTCACCTCAAAACGTTCTTCAGAATGCAGAATTGTGTTTCCGGTAGTATCAGTTTGCATTAGAATACGTATTTTTCTCTGCTACAGTCACTAGCAAAGTAAGAATTTCTGATGGAGTCGATTAGCAAGTGGCAATGTCATGAGGAACTTTTTCTTTTTTATTATAATTACATCTTGTGCGAGTTCGAAGGCGGTAGTTGCTAAGGGGGCAGAGAGGGTGTTCCGAGGACGGCCCTGCTGGTCCTCATTCATTATGATCGCCTGACGGCGGACATGTTGAAACAGCCGACCGTTCATTCAGGAATGCTACCGGACAATATTTATGGCCTACCTAAAATCCCGTTGATTTTTTATAGAATCTATGAGAGATAAATTCCCAGGATCGTATTCAGGGTGATTTAATTGAGATAGTTACCTGTTGTTATAGATAGCTTTGTTATTCTCGTTTTATATATATGCATATATATATTATTTGGTTTTAAAGTCCATAAAATATACGAGTATTCTATAAGTGTTATTTAAATTCGCATATGACTGTTGGGTAAAATGGTAACATAGATAGTGTATGTAATTTTAAAGCAACAATTTATTGCGGAAATACATGATTTCTTAAACACTCCCTGCTTCGTGGAATGTTCATTTAATTTATACTAAAACTTCAATGTGAACTATTGTCGCATTATATCTTACATGCCCATCTATATTTGATTAACTATAAATAAAGTTCGAAAAGAATCAAGTAATGAATGTACTATTGCGGAATAAAATACTTTACCTATGTGACAAATAAACACTCTACCTATTCAAAATTTTCTTTCTTGTCAAATTAAGCGTAAATATAAAATATAAATATTTACTACAAGTAGGTATTACATACCTATATAAGCACAGTTCCAGAATCTCGAACTGGTATTTCAAACCGAACAATGGATCTTCGGGTTCCGGCTCTGATATTCTGTTGAGTTTCTTTTATTTTAGTTCGATAAACAAAATCCGATCGGAAAGTCGTCTGAAAGGGAGCCTATAGCCGTATTCTGATCTACAGATATCTACACACATCGTTCAGAAGCTACCAGTTATAGTTACTGTTGTTTTCTTTTTGTACTTCTTCTTGTTTCCATCTCACTTGCGTCTGGTCTGTTCGTTCATTTATGTCGACCGTATACAAATGCTGTTTGCTTTTATAATGAGATTCGGTCAAATGTGTACAAAAAGGGAAACCGAAAACTAAGAATGAAAATAAAATGCACCGCCAACCGTTTTAACTATATTTATCACGGTGATTTAGGAACTCATTGCTAACTTTATATTGATTGTCGTGCAACTAATAAATTGATATACCTATATGCTCGCTGGTTACAGTTAAATGTTGTATCACGTTATATCCATGAACTTTTAGTGGATTCTTGAAATTATGAAAATTATGAAAAATTAATGTTTCCAGAAAACATCAAGAACCTTTCTACCAATTTTCTTATTGAATTCATTTAGTAGAGACTAAATTTCCTGCTTACTTTCTTATACTTTCTAAACAAATACAGCTCACTCCCGCAAGTTGTTCTAGCAAGATTTTTTTCCCACTAGTTTCTAATGTGCCTATGTATTTTTAATATATTTTAGTGTTTCCTAGTGGTATTGTGAGTAACATCTTCCGAATATCGACTAAAGACTACAATTCTGATGAATTCTTTAAACTCATCATTATGCCGTTCTTTTGATAAAAACTAGTGTCTCAAAATCGCAGTCTTTAATGAATTTTGGAAGATATTGTTTACAATATCATTAGGAAACACAAACAAAAAATGAGAATTTGCAGAGAAATGCAAATATATCGGAAAATAATTACAACTGGAATATGAAATATATTAAATTGCCATTTTATTCGACTTACACGAAAGGTCTACATACAAAGAAATTTCTCTAAATTCATCCATAAAGTTATTTCTACTTCAAGTAAGAGTCTTAAAAGTATTTTAGGAAGCCCAGAAGATTAAGTAGAGAGCTTGGAAAAATCAGGAATTATATTGTGATCTAGTATATATTGGGCAAACTGAAAGATCAATTAAAAGTGGTTACAACAAGCATTCGACCCATATGCTATAAAATTAGTTAAGCATGTTATATATGGTTAAAATGTTATCAAGGTATGGGAACAAAAACATATTTTAATGAATTCATATTTAGGCGTTTGAAAATCTTGTCTTTATGTACTGAGATATGCAAGGACTGTACGGTAGTAATAGACACACACGATATCCGACTACAACGATTTAAATTAATTCGGGACAACTGTTTCGGAAATTTGTGGATTTCCATTTTCAACAAAAGAACTGAGAACCAATGAAATATCTAAACAAGGTTAGTTATCCTTACCCTAAATTTATTTTTACAAGTGGTTTACCACCTGCGTTGGCCTGCTAGGATTCTGGGAATTCCAAACTCATACAAAATGTAACTGCGAAAGAAATGTGTTTTTACCCTAATAAATCCATCAGCAGCGAATGGTGTAGCGGAGACTGTTCACGATTTAATAAATTATTATTTTTAGATTCTCTTTTAATATAAATGCTTTCAAAAGCGGATAATTCTCTCGGGGATGTTACATTTTTTAGTAGTTCGAGGTTTTCAATCTTGTGACCTGTATCATTAATAGGCTGTGCAATGTGTTCTTTAAATCTAGTTCCTATTGCTCTTTTCGTTTGTTCGACATAAATTTTATTGCAACCCTCACACCCAATTTTATAAACGCCTGACCTTTCCTTGACGAGTAGTTTATCCTTCGCAATACCTAACAAATTTTGTAAAATATTTTGTACAGTGAAAAATGGGTTCACATTATGCTCTTTAAAAATGCCGCCTATACCTTTCGAAATTCGGTGGAAAGAAAGTTTAATAAACTTTTTATCGCGAGTTTGAAATGAACTTAAACTCATGGAGCTGCGCACGTAATGTTTATATTGAACTCTCTTTAAGCGACGGAGTGCATTCGTAGAAGAGTAACCATTGTAGACAGCAATCTTTTTAATGTATTGTAATTCTCTGTCGAATCTGACGTAATTAAGTGGAAAAGTTATTAATCTGTTAATCAAGAAATTAATGCCGGCCATTTTATGTTGTCTAAAAAGATTTGAATCAGCCATAATAACTCTATTACGAAATTTAGAGAATTTACTACTTCAAAACTATCTACTTTGGATGGAAATCCCCGAATTTCCCAAACTATTGTCCCGAATTAATTTAAGTCATTGTAGTTGTGGAGTGATCGGATATCTTGTGTTTCTTGTCTTTATGGTTTGTTAAGTCAGGAGAGAAGGATTGGAAGATTAGATTGAGTTAAGCATGACGACCGCTATCACTGTACCATGTCACTTTTAGGTATAAATAAGGGTATTTTTAGTTCAGCATTACTACTGATAATAATAGCTTTGTTATAGAAATGTACGTCTAGCACAATGAATTTTGTGATAAAGTATTTTAAAGTGTGTGACATTATCGTGATCTTACTTTTGTTATCGACTATTCTAAAATTAGCCCTGGAATTGTATGTTAGAACATTTTGCGGATTATTTAACAACAACTTTAATATTAATTACGTATTTAGTGTATGCCTAAATTTGTAACCCAATATAATGCTTTCTACAATTTATTAGAATGAAGTAACTGAATAAATCTCATATTGGTGGAATCAAAAACCTATTTGTGGTTCCCCACCTTCTTTTCTGATTTACTAATTTTATGTTACCTATTGTCTTACACTTCTTTTGATTTCTTATACCTACTGATTTAAATTACTTGTCCGATTGATATGCATTCTTTTGTATCAGATAATATTTAAACAAAAATATGCCATAGTTGATAGATGTGCATGAATTAGTGGTACCTACCACTGCATTTTGCCAGCTCGAAACAGAGTTAAGACTATGTAAAAGTAAATCTATTTATGATGATTTATTGATAATAACAGTTAACACAGCAACAAATTTACCGGTAAGTGTTTGTTTTTTGTCAACTGAATTATAGGAAATTATCCATATTTTATACTGGAAGTAACTGTGATAATGAGAAAAAGTGCAGTGCGCATTATCGCATTGCGGTTGTACAACTGTGGCGGTAAAATGAACCCACTATTGTGGTGGCTGACATATAATGGTGTGTTTACAGTTGACAATGTCAAAAATTCAGATTTCATTTGCTGTGCAGCGTGTAAGCTTCGAACTATACGTCCTTGGGTTATCAGTATTAGTGAAATTTTAAAAACCTATACATTAACTAACAACAATTTTGTGACAATTTTGGAAATAATATCACCGATATTATATTGTTTTTCGGCTCTCAATACATTTCACAATGTTATAATGAGCTGTAAATTAATTCATCAGTTGTTAAAGTAAATTTTGAAATGCATTGTCTATTATCAAAAAATTTTAGATTAAAAAACTAAAGTCATGCAAGTTGCTATAAACGAAATTACATTTGCCTATGCAAAGCTTTAACCTAGACGAGGCGATAAACAAAAGAAAGTTTCATACCTTTATTTTAGTCGAATGAATACTATGCGACGTAGAGCAGTGAATGAGATGCAAATAAAGTCTACGGTGAAGAAAAATGAGCGGCGCTGTGGAGAGCATAGTTTATGGCAATTAAGTGTGAAATAATATTAATTATTGGTCGGATTGTTCGGTAGCCGCCGTTGTAATGGAGGCATCCAGCAACAGATATTAATGGAATAATAATTAATGTCTGTTTAAATTTATCACCATGTGAGCGAACTATATTGAGTTGTTTAAGAAGCATTTTAATTTAATTTACATAAGTACATTTGTCATGTTCCAGTATGGTAAGTCGTTTTAATTGTTTTATAAAAAACCGTGAATTTATTAATACAATTTTAATTAGTAATTTTCAAATTAGTTAAAATTTCTTTACTAACATTTGTTTCTGACTATACTGTTAGTTCTCTCTCTTGTTTGATGTAATTTATATAATTCCAGCGTTTCTTTAAAGAAATTGTACGGAGGGATAAAACTAAAATTAATTATGTTACACCGGTGAAAAGCAAATGGTATTATAGCAGCCTTCGTAGAACAGTAGTCCGAAAATTATGCAATCAGACTAAAATATCGAGTGATTAATACCAATGTAGTCAAGTCATAACATAGTATAATAAAAAGCCTACCAGAAATTGAAAGATACACTTTACACAATAAGAATCCATAATATAGGTTTAAAAGATCCGATGCGCACGTTAGGATTTCTAACGGGAACGGATGGCACATTCACGGTTATTGTTCAGAACCACTTCCCAAGATGCCACTCGATGCATAACCTTTTTGAAAATACTATTCTGTACTATTATTTGGTATGCTTAGGTACTCTCACATAAGGGATGCTTGAAACTAGTCTTTCATTTAATAAGGTTCCTTTTCTTATTTGACACCATTAGGGGCCTAAATGCCATGAGTCCTCCTGCAATCCAAGGAAGTAACAGTCTTGGTGTTTGCGGACAGAGAAAGCAATTTAATAATATAATTTCCTCAATTTTATGCAATGCAATCATTGCGCGAGACGTACATGGCTGGCTAGTATCGCCCCTATGATTACAAAGAAGTTTCTGATAACGACTTTCGGTGAAGACGTGTTCTTTCTTTTGCCGCCTGTGGGAGCCGCCTAACACTCGCCCCACAAGTCTCCGGAAACACTGCAGCCAACTTTTTGTATTATCTCCCATTTTCTTTAGCCACTAAATTATGCCAATCATTTCAATATAATAATAATAATAATAGTAATAATAATAATAATAATAATAATAATAATAATAATAATAATAATAATAATAATAATAATAATTCATGCCTTTACATTCCCCAACAGCTTTCGCCAATTATAGGGGGCATCGGCCGGCCATGAGTTATTATTACACCTGCGCCCTATATCCTGTAATAGTATGGTGTATCCTGTAATAGTGTGTACAGGTCTCTGACTGATCCACCAAATAATCCTCTGGGTTCATCTTTGATTTACAAGAAATGGCTGTCTTGTTGCGTCCAGAGACCCGCATTCACATAGGATGCGGTACACGGTCTCTATGCGGTGTTGATCCTCATTCCCTATAAGTGTCCCTTCAGTGCACAATGTGCTATCAGAAGACGTACCAATATACGAAAACGATTCCTACTAAGCTTTAGTAATAAATGCCCCATTGATAAAAATCTTACCTTGAGTTTGATTGGTTGTGTTATTCTAGTGTTCTTACTTGCTCCCGTACCGTGTTTTTGGACACTCCCAGAATAGGTTATGTGCCTATAAATGAAGCCAATGATCCCTTTCCTGCCAATTTGTCGATTTCCAGTTTTTTCGTTTCCTTCGATTCCCGAACGTTCGGGTACCCACAGTAGCCTATTCAGTTCTCGAATACATTCTCTAAACAGTCTTGATTGTATCCTGGGGTTCGCTGATGCCCTCAGTATTGCCTGGCTCTCTGTTGCAGATCCATTTATTCTTTAAGTCCTCTGCATGATATCTGTTCCACAATGGCATATTTTCCCAGTGAAACTGTCATCATGGAAGAGAAGGTAGTCAAGTTTAGGCTTAGGCAGTTCTTATATGACTTTCTGGTTATCACTGAGACACTTGGGCTTAAAGCACAAGTCTACGCAAGAGATATCATGAAACTTTTAAGGGGATCATGCGAGAAACAAAGCAACTCTCTGAAATTGACATTTGTAGGTGATGTAAAATATCTAAACATCCTATTTGACAGGATACTATCTTGAAATCCGCCGCTGAAAGCGTCAACCTGGTGGCTGAAGAGACCACATGCCAGACAAAGCTATAACAAAACTGGGAACCGTAGAAGAGATTGCATCCGCTGAAATCATATAATCAATGTCTAGAAAACCTTCTGGATTTACAACATGCTTACTGCAGTAAAAAAGGAGATCGGATTAATTACATTCTCGCCACAGGGTGTCACCAAATATCGAACCATAATTGATACTTCCTTGCTGATCTGGAGGAAGAAACCTGCAACGATACCATGCCGGCGCAGGGAACACTTGTCAGCTTACAAATCGTTCCAAAACATTACAGGGTATCAGCTCAGGAATGTCGAAAATATTACAGCCCCCCCATAACAAACAATGATCCTTCAGGCGTAGCTCTATTCCATATAGAGGCGCACTAGAAAGATTTTAGTAATTAACTTCTACGAAAATTCAAAAGCACTGCAATGAAAAAAATAGTACCTAATTATAGTAGTTTGGTATGTACGAAAGGGTGCTTCTCCTACAATAATGTTAAAACTATAGAACTACTTGAACTTGATCATAACAGTATGAAAATAATAGTTTCTGTTTTTACAGATTACTCCAAATTGGAAACCACTTACTTAGAATATAATTCTCTGATGAAACTAAGGCTGAATGCTGGCAGTGTATGAAAGACGAGGAGAAGGTATATTCATCATCTGTCACAAAAGGGATTCAACTTAACTTTTACAGATATTCCACTTCTTGGGTTCTCCAATATTGTGTCCCAATGTCGCGCAAGAGGTTAGTATACTAAAAATGGGGTACCAGGCTTTCTTTTAGTGAGGTTATCTGCTATTTCAGACAGGTAACTGTGTTTCCTTTGCTTAGTTCGCTCAACTTTCCTACGCACTCATTCCTAACCCAAAGTTACCTTAGAGCCGATTACCTGTGAGTTCAGCGCCTTGATGACAACTTAGTTCAGTGTTTCTTTGATTTCGGTAGCTTATGTCAATATTGAACTGAACACATCTTCCAACAGTATGTATTTCCGCCTGAGAAGATGCTTAGATAATTACCGAAAGATTTGGTTCTAGGTTTATATATATTCATTCCAGTTCCTCCTAGCATTTTGGAGCCAACCGTATACTATTTTATAGCTACATTTGGCGCCATGCGACATAATAAAAGGTAAACCAACATCATCATAAAATCTGCACTGCCTCATGGTGATCTGGATTCATTGATTTGGAAAAGAAATGCTATACCTTTCCATACACTGTTGCTACTTCAAAACATTTATAGATATTAGAAAGGAAACTGTCGGTGTATACCTGAAGCAAGGAACAAATTTTCTGGCAAATGATTAGCTTATTCTCTTCACTTGATTATTTGTAACTATATGAAGGGTCATATTGGGGTTTTCTCATAAAGCAGACTAGTTCGGTTATTGTCAACGGTTTAAACAATATCAACGAATATTATACAAAGGTTGTGGTTATCTTAAAACTGTTGTTAAATTCGAAAGAATCAAATTTGGCAAGAGATAGAAGTTGATGAGCAAGTTCTACCTAGGCACAGAATAGAGATTATGCAGAAGTTTCACTTCAATGTTATTCCCTATGGTCACGATTTTTTTATCTATAATTTTACTTTGTCTATTAGACTCCGCCATTCTGCGCACAAACACGTTATAGATGGGCAATGGTTCAAACGGGACGCCAGGATTTGATGAAAAAATGATAGATATATGTCTATTTAATCACCGGAGCGAAACTTCTGTATAATCTTTATTCTGTGACCTAGGTATGTCTGGTAAAACAGATGGCTTCGCTTCTAATTATATCTTAAACATATTATTTATTATCTATAATTTTACTTTGTCTATTAGACTCCGCCATTCTGCGCACAAACACGTTATAGATGGGCAATGGTTCAAACGGGACGCCAGGATTTGATGAAAAAATGATAGATATATGTCTATTTAATCACCGGAGCGAAACTTCTGTATAATCTTTATTCTGTGACCTAGGTATGTCTGGTAAAACAGATGGCTTCGCTTCTAATTATATCTTAAACATATTATTTTTTATCTATAATTTTACTTTGTCTATTAGACTCCGCCATTCTGCGCACAAACACGTTATAGATGGGCAATGGTTCAAACGGGACGCCAGGATTTGATGAAAAAATGATAGATATATGTCTATTTAATCACCGGAGCGAAACTTCTGTATAATCTTTATTCTGTGACCTAGGTATGTCTGGTAAAACAGATGGCTTCGCTTCTAATTATATCTTAAACATATGCTTAATCGATGCTTATTTATTTTATAGTCAAGCTAACACCAATAATAAATTGGTTTATAATTTTCATTTTAACTACATACATACGTACTTATTGTCAGCATTAGTGATTTCAATATACCAAATATTTTTCCATCTAATCATCTAATTATATTGGCTAATTGTAAGTTATGTACGTCTCATTTAGATCTCTATTTTGCCATTTTGATCTAAAATGGTGTAATAAAGTATTTGAACATACAGTTATGGCGCGACATGTAAAATTACATTCATGCTTATTATAAACATCTTCATTCACATATACTCTTGTCGTTTGTATGAATGACAGTCCTCCACCGAAACAATCGAATTGGCTATTTCTACCGAGATTGAGCATACGCCTGTGTACTCACGTTTTTCTAATGACACCTGGTGATTGATATTTTACATAAATGTCTAGCAAGTTAAGAGAGAGGGACGAGAAAGAGAATCGAGTAAGTGAGAGAAGTCTGTTCTCAGGTGCAGGTCTAGGTGGGCGAGGACCTCACTGGCAGCCGGACGTGTCTATCTTTCTGCATTCCGAGAGACAGGGGAGACGATCTACAAAAAAGGAATAAGAACACCGAGAAAAAGCGACTGCGCGGCGTAAAAACAAGAGTAAAGGTAAACGCGTTGTTTCAAAAGAATACCGAAATTCTACTTTGACAGCGGCATGATAACAAGATACGTACTTATTTGGATTACCTCTGATGCACACACTCTGACTTTTAAAAGCCACAGGACTTTTTATAAAACTGTTAAATTCGCAAGATAATGACTTTGTTAAATACTTTTCCCTTTTATTTATCAAATACTAACCAAAATTGATCACACAATTTATAAAATGAGATATTTCCAAGTGTCTAATGGAACCTTGTGTAAACATTTTGATTTATTCTTTATTTATGGATACAGGCTGATTTAACTAAAAGAAATAAAAGTAGCTTATTTCATTAATAAAAACAATTACAAATTGTTTTGCAACGTTTCGTTGAATGATTAGGTACGACACCTTCAGACAAGCTATAAGCAGATAAAAAGATAATTACATATTTTTATATAATTATTTTGACATATATCAATGGACTTTAATAATTATACTTTAATTAAAAAAATATTTAGATTTCCTACCTTGAAGTATTAATATTTACAAGAACCGGACTAAGTTTACATTTTTTACACCAGATTTGATATTTACTTGAGCTACCGGTAAAGAAAGAAAATTGCAGATGTAAGTTTAACAAAATATGGGTCAACCAGATATGAATCCCTTGTAGCCCAAAGCAATAAGAAAAAGCCCAAATGATCTAATTTAAGTATTTTGAATTATGTGAAAATCTTAGGAACAGAAGTCAAGGTGATGATAATTTTATAAATTATTATATTTACGGACGAATCAACATTTATCTCCTGAGAAAACAAGAAATTCCATAGGTAGAAACAAATCAATTTATCCAGAAACTAAATGCGCAGGTAGAAATTCTAGGAGACTTAGAAATTTTAATGTCATTTAGTTTCAGCACCTCGAGAATTATTTTCTTCGCATTTTCTATACACCGTTGGAACATTATATGTCGACAGGCTAGACATCCTGAGTTAACACATAATGACTACTGTCAATGGGAACATTTGGCAGATAGTTTTATAGATTTGCGCATGGAGGATCACAAACGTTGGATGAATTGCTAATACGAATTACACGACCCTCTAACAGTATGTTACCTCTAACTTTTGCTAAAGAAGACTTTGAAGAATCTTATATCTGCATGAAACGTGATCACAAAAGCTCACATTAGGCAATTTTGATGACCTCTAAATGTCCTTATGTTCGGGAGAAGGACTTTTATAAGGTTTATTGTTACTCTCACTAATTGCTCAATCTTTCCTGAAAAAGCTTAGGATACTTAGAGAATATTACTGCTACTCTGGATTGAGGCAGGGTTTCAGTGTTTTAACACAACACGCCGGTGTTACTTTAATTGTATGACCACCATCCTCGATAAAGTACGAACAAATTATTGCATTCAGAAAAATGGCCTATCAAGAGCGACACTAGGAACAGCGGCCCAAAATGAAAGATAGAAAGTAGGTGAATCACAATAGTGCAAGCGAGAGGTGCGAATGGGGGTTGGGCCGAAGAATTCCCGTCAAGCCTGCTGGATCCGTCAATTCCCTCAATCCGTTTGTTCGGGCGACGAAATCTGCTTGGTAATTAATTTTTAATCTTAATAAACCATTGTATTCTATTATTTGTGTATAACCATTTACATTCATTAATTCGAATAAAATGATATTTGATAATTCGGTTTGTACGTCAATAAACGTTTTTTTTTACAGTTTTATCTTGGTACGTAACGTTTAATGTAGTGATATTCGTAGTGAAGTGTTTGAATGTATGTAGTATCATCAGTGTCACAGTTAGTTATGAGTGTTTTTATCAAATACTAAACATTTTATTTTTTTTTTTTTTTTTTTTTTTGGCAGGGGGAAATCCTTAATGGACACCGGGCTTATGGTTCAATCAGCCCGGTAGTGTGGGACTCTCCAACATGGCCTACCCACTAAAACCCCCTCGACTTCACCTCGACGTCTCTGGAACCGCTGCCCGCATACATCGGAGAACATGAGGTTGACTTCCTTCTAAACTTGTCTACGCCGCTGGTTGTCTTCCCTGTCTGTCAAGACTTTGCTAACGAAGCGGTGAAAGTTTCTCCAGTTAGCGGGACTTTCTAGCATTATATTTATGACATTTTCCTTGGTGACAGGGTGCTTTGTCAGGGCTTCCAGATTCGCTCTGTCCGCAGCCCACTTACTGCAGAGCAGCACCGCGTGTTCGGGTGTGTCGGCCGCACCGCAATGCGTGCATGAGTCCGCCTCCTCTAGCTTGAAACGTTTCAAGTACGTGCGGAAGTGTCCGTGGCCTGTTAGGAATTGGGTAAGATGGTAGTCCACCCTTCTATGTCTGCACGCTATCCAAGGGGCTATCTGTGGTATTAATGTCTTCGTCCACTTCGCTGTCTCATCCAAGTTCGCCCATCTAGACTACCATCTCCTTATTGTTGTTTCCCGCTCCTGTGCTTTGGATTTTCTGTGGGCTTTACCTTTGGACAGGAATATCCTGTGCTGCTCCTCCGCTAACAAGGAAATCGGCGGTATACCAGCGACTACCTGGGCTGCACTGGTGGATATCGTGCGGTATCCGCTTATGACCCTCAAAAGAGCTCTCCTCTGCAGCTTCTCTAGGGTATCCCTATTACCCTTGTTCTTCAATGCCGACGACCAGGCTGGTATCGCATACAAAATCTGCGACTGTATTACTCCATACAGCGCCTCCCGCTTCCTGTTACTTGGCCCACGAACATTGGGCATGGTCTTTAGGAGAGATACCAAGCTAGTGTCTGCCTTGTTTGTAATATATCTTATATGAGCTGCAAAGGATAACCTGTCATCCAGCATCACCCCAAGGTACTTCAGCTCTCGTTTTGGTACGACGCAGTCACCCATCACGTCGAACTGTAGGTTGTCTCTCTTCCTGGGTCCCTTATAAATGACGGCCTCTGTTTTTTCCGGCGCTATGCTTAGGTCTGTGGTACGCATCCAATCCACGATTGTCTCTAGAGATTGATTGGTCTTGAACATAAGGTCTCTCGAATCCTCGCCCTCCACTACCAGAGCAAGGTCATCCGCGTATGCGATGGCGGTGACTACCTCCATGTACTCCAGGGACAGGACCCCATCGTATAGGATATTCCACAGGGTCGGCCCCAGAACCAAACCCTGCGGAACTCCCGCGCACACCTCCAGCTTATTTTTTGAGTCTATCTGAATTGTTCTTTGTCTGAGGTAGTCCTTTATGATGTTCTCCAACTCTCTGGAGAATGATCCAGTTAAAAATCATGATTTCACCAACTAAATAAAAGAATTGGCTAACAAGAAGTATTTGCTTCTATTTTGCTCCTAAATAAGTTTGGATACAATATGAAATTCTGGTAGCACTTCATTAATGAGTTTAAAAACAGAAAATGCATTATTTTGGTGTTTAGTTCGCGATAGTTAGCACCACATTTCCATTTCCACTTAGATGCGTCATTCGTAGAAACTTCTTCCATATTGCTAACCGCAAACTAAATACATTTAAGGTCCAGAAAATAATTTAAAAGGTCGCCTGTCCTATTAAAACTATATATCGACCTTATCCTGCCAAATTTAAGCTTCAAACAATAAAGATATTATTAATAAATTACTAATCATTAATTACACCAGATAAAAAGAAATCTTTCAAAGATTATGAGTTTATTTTCTTAAATTCTACTGCCATAGAAATAGTTATGGTTATTTAAATTCATCGCGCTAAAATATTTCATCCGCATTGCCTATATTCTATTCCTCAGACAAAAGGGCATATTATAGTAGCTAAACGTTACCCAGAGCGACAGACGTAACAGTTTTAACGCTCAACACATACATATATAACTGACATTACAAAGGAAATGACTCGCGATTACAAGTACACCTATCATGATTTAAGTACTATACGATTGTCGGCTATCAAGAGAAGAAAGACATAAAATACACGCTGGGTTTTGCGAATAGTGTTCGCTGGTTTACAAAAAATATATTAGCAAACCTGTAAAAATTGTTGAATTCCTTTTAAGTGAGGGGCTTATTGGTCACTAAATCATGTAGTATGTCAGGCGATCACATTTGCCATTATCGCTTTTATGGATCCTAGTGGTACTGTAATAATATCTTCCCTCTTGACTTACTTTAAACTGCAACTCAATTACTGACCTCATTTCCGTTTCGTAATTACTACAGGTATTATATTCAATTTTATCTTTTCTACTTACAGTGCGTAATATATACGAAATTGTTTCATTACAATGAGTCCAACTTAATTGAGAACAGCTGTTTTATCAGCATAGTCGTGTATATTTGTTATTTTATGTTTTCCTTTTGGGAAATTGGAAAAATAATTTTGGAGATGTTCTTAATATTAAAAGTAGTCATCGTCTTATTTTAGTCACGTTATATTTGGTATAACAACAATAAAATATTGCTTCTATAATTATTATAATCAAACACTATTACGTAATACACCGAGAGAAAAATATGGTTAACTTAACCATTTATCAGTTAACTAAATGCATATTTCTTTTTAAATACCAGCAATGCGTTTTAATGTTAAATTTACACCTAAAACGTTATTCTAATTTTAAAGGTATTTGGTTTATTTATTTATTTATTCTCTACACTACATAGAACGTACATCATACAATGTACAAAATAACGTCACAAAGAAAGGGGGGGGGGTGAGTTTGCATGCTAGGATTCTAAGTAATCGTTAATTGAATAACATGATACATTCGTAAGATATCTTCTGACATGCATTCGAAAAGTTATAAAATTTGTAGTAGACTTAATGTCCTCAGGCAGTTTATTATATAACTTACATCCCAGATAAGTGAGGTTTTTCTGGTAAAGAGTAGTCTTATGACGAGGAGGTAATAAGTAATTGCAGTTTCTCACATTATAAGTACTAGCAGTATATGTAGAAAATTCAGATATATGTTTAAACACAAAACTTCATATATATAGGTGTCATAAAAGGTCATATCGGATCACTTCTCTCAGTTAATAACTCTTAATTTATGTGTAACTCAGAACAGGATTCTTGCATTTATAGAAGAGCATATAACTCAAACTCTTTAAGTTTGTTTGAAAATTATTTGGAGAAAGAAACATGGTTACACGTATATGAGTCTAACTGACCGAAACAAGCATTCAACATTTTTTTAGATCTTTTTAAATATTATGTGGGTCTATGTTTTCCGCTAGTAAGGTGCCTAAAATATACTTCTCACAGCGAATGGGTTACTCCTGAAATATTACAACTTAAGAATAACCTATTATTCTTGAAATCTCTCAGTACAAAAAATATTATTTTTAAACCTGATTATCTGAAATATGAAAAATACTACAAAGATGTACTTGCTTTAAAAAAGGAAGAAAACAATGACTTTTATATATTATCAGTATACTACCGATCTTTTCCAAAATTTACGAATTAGTTATGAATGAAAAACTTCTAGATTGTTTCAATAAATACAAATTATTTTCGCTGTGCCAACATGGATTTTTATTAAATCGATCTGTTAACACTGCTTTGTTTAAATTTATTAACCAGGTATCACTAGATATTGATGCTGGGTACTCTACTCTTGCCTTATTTATTGACTTATCTAAGGCTTTTGATAATGTTGGTCATAAAATCTTACTATCAAAATTAGAACGGTATGGAGTTAGAGGAACCCCGTTAGCGTGGTTTAGAAGTTATTTATTACTTCGGAAACAAAGAGTAATCATGAACAATTATGAATCTAAAGTGTCTGTGCTTAGAAGTGGTGTTCCCCAAGGGTGCATTCTATGACCTACAATGTTCCTGATATATATAAATGATTTGCCACTGCATATTGCCCATATGAGTAATATTACTCTGTTTGCTGATGATATTACAATTGGGTTCAGAAGTAACAACTTTGAAGATTTAATACACATTGCAAATACCAAGCTATACCAAGTTAAGTCAATGGATATCTTTTAATCAACTATGTATAAATTCAGATAAAACCCAGTGTATACTTTTTCGTAATCGGTTTAAATATGATATTAGTAATTTTATCCCTAACGGTGAATATGTTAAATTCACGGAATCTGCTAGATTACTTGGTGTCTTTCCCGATGAAAATTTGAAATGGAACTGTCATATGGAATACTTTTCTAAAGAATTATCAAAAATATGTTACGCTCTTAATAACTTAAAAAAATCGTGGTCTTTATCTACAGTAAAAACTTTTTACTTTTCAAATTTTTACTCGAAGATGGCTTTCGGCATCATACACTGGGGTTCGGGATCGAATGCTGACCGTATATTCTTGTTGCAAAAACGGGCAGTTAGGATCATGTACAATTTACCACAACATGAATCGTGTAAAGAAACATTAAGAAATCAAGGTCTGGTGACCTTAACACACATTTGCATTTATTTAACGATTAGAGGAAAGCTTAACATTTAAGACTACAAACACGGTTGAAATAACCTTCTCATTTCTCTCAGTGTACAATTAAAATTTATTGTTTAAAATTTACGTTACTGACTCTATCAGTAAGCTTCTTATAATTATCAAAGTATATTTTCCTGACATATTGGTTGTTTGCAGCTTATGAGTGTAAATTTACTGTTAGAAATTTACTTACACCGCTTCATACATGTTAGAAATTTTGTAAACTAACTTGGAAATAAAAAAAAATGATACGTTTTCGAATTTAGAAGTTTGAACAAAATCCTAATCTGCAAGAATAAGCATGTTATTTTCACTTAACAAAATATGAAGTATACATATATGATAAATGGGCATAGGAGGCTAACTTCTGATTACAGACAATAGGTTAAATGGAGACAGACTTGTGCATTTTAGAAACGAATTCAACATATTGACAAATTTAAATTATTCTAAAGGTTGCGAAGATATACAAAAAAGAGAAATCCATTTTCTCTGTTTGTTGACTAACCTTCCGAGTTTTGCAGATATTGTGCGATCTGTATTAAGATTCTTTAATGTAAGGTAGCCTACCTATAAGCTACTGTAGTTCGATTTACCGTACGACGTATCAGCTGTGAAGAAGAGCCATTAACTTTATTCTTTCTTAAATACAACCTTGTATACTTAATAATATATTTTAAATTTGAACTTTTGTTAAGGTGTTCACACAATAAGTTAATAGGGATCTGGGTAAGAGTAATATTTCATTCTTCTTTTTTTAATATCATTTGTTGATGTAATTTTATTCTTTTTCCCAAGGCTTGGGTGGTTATACAGTGACATATAGTGGTTTCAGCCACATTGCTTATATTATATCACGACAACTTTAATGTATTAGCAATTTTGGAGTGTGAATTTCGGGAATGCTTAAAAAACTTTCTACCAGTTATTAACAATTGTCTAAATGTTCTATCTGCAAAGCCAATTGCTATTAAAATTCTATACCGAAAATATTTGTTTTTAGAGAATTTTTGATTCTTCTAAGTATTCTGAGAAGGACACCATTATATTGAAGTATTCTATTCAATTAAATTAGGATCTAAAAGCATAATTTTATCTCTCTTAATCCTTATTTATACTTTTAGCATATATGGTTTTTATTATTGGAAAGCTAAAATTCCATTAATTGGGCAAAAGGAAGGGACTTGTATTAATACCATGTACTTATGTGCGAGCTCGTGATAGAACAATGAGAATCGAAGAAAAGGCTAGATGAATTCATTTATCTAAACCATACATCGATATTACTTTTGATTTGTCGGAAAGTATACTTTTCTAGTGCGACACTTTAGGTTTCTTAATGATTAGTCGCCAAGTTCAGAAATTTACCATGTGAACATCTGCGATAGCAATGGCTGAAGTAAACTATGCGGTTACACAAGCTAATCAACGCGAAAAGAAATATTATTATTTACTTGGAAGTATTTACGTTACTTTAATATAAACCATATAAACAATTTTGGAGTAAATAATGGCATGGTGGAACATTCCCTGCTCTTATATAAATTGGAGGGATGTTGTGTTTGCTGAACTATTTAAAACTTGATGGAATCATCTCTTTCAGATAGAATTCAAGTTGTTGACATTGAGCTGTTTCGGATAATTGAAACTTATGGGAGTGTACGACAAGGTTCCATTCTGGGCCATTACTTTTTATAATTTTCGTTAATGACTTACCACCTTTTATGAGTATAAAACTGTTGTTTCCAAATGAAGTTAAATACATACAAAACTTTATTGAATTTAGAAATAAATTGAAATATTTTTTGGTGGAGCATGCAGTTTATTCATGCCAAGATTATTTGAATCACGGTGATTTCATTGTTCATTGATATTGTGTAACTTTGGCTTGCTACACCTAGGCTACCAAAAAGAAATGTAAATGTTATGTCCTAATACAATACAATACAAAACTTTATTCGCAAAAAGATCTTACTAATTTAGGCCATTGCCAGTAAAAAAAAGTAATACATACATACACAAAATTACAATACAATTGTTAAAATTTCATTCCACTACAAAATGTGGTTGTGAAATGGATATATCACAACGCTCCAAGTATAAAGCTAATAAAATTCACCTAAACTGTAGATCACCTTATATCATTTTAGTTAGTAGTATTTGATGGTAAGTGATGGATTGAATCCATCCGATCCAATGAACTTTTCGAGATTTCCAAGTTAACAGAAGGGACGCGAAAATCGTCTCTCTTTCTGGTATGATAATAATGAATCTCATGATGCTTTTGAAATTTATTTCTATTAGCAAAACATATACGCATTCTTCGAAAATGTATAAGCGTGTCACTGTTAATATATTGAGTTCTTGAAATAAATTTCTACATGTATGAGTAATGTTTACGTTAGCTATAATTCTTAATATGCGGTTCTAGGCTATAAAAACACTTTTTGCCATAGTCGAATCCCCTCAAAAGCCTACGCTCAGTATACTCTTGACCACGGCATAATATACACACATCAACTGAATTCAATTTTGCAAGAAGTTATTCACAGTGTTTATTCCATGACTGATCCACGCATAAGCCTAAAAATTTACTATTTTGTACATGTGATACCTCCTCGGTACCAATACACAATTTTAGATCTGGGAGCCGTCGTTGACGGCAATGGAATGTTATATATCATGTTTAATCTGATCTTTGGAAATAAATGTTTACTTTACTTTACTTTACTTTATAAATTGAGTCTTTTCACTATTTAGAAGATTATGGGCATTCAACCATGAATTAATTTTCTGTAAAAAAAACTATTTAATTATATACATTTAATTTCTAAAATAATTGTTTTTATCTGATATTAAAACCGAAGCATCGTCTGCATACAAAGTCATATGGGTTTTCCCTTCCTCAATAATACAGGGTGGAGCAGAATAACGAGCGATTTTAAAAAGCCCGCGATTCGCGCTGTGTCATTCGGAGGTGGTAATGACGCTATCGGCCATGTTTCCTTGATATTAGCATTTAGTAACAATGGATCGTTGGACCCCTCGGCAGCGCGCGTACACTGTTAAGGCGTTTTATCAAAATGGTAATTCTTACATACGCGCGCGTCGTACCTTTCGAAATCATTTGAACATTAATCGCAATCAACCAGTGCCGTCTGCCTGTGCCATTAAAAAATGGGTTAGGAACTTTGAGGAAACTTCGTCAACGACAAAAAAGAAGCCTGGCCGGCCAAAATCGGTGCGTACGCCCGAAAATATCGAGCATGTAAGGACTGCGATCGAGCGAAGCCAGCGTCGTTCAGCTCGCCGGCATTGCACTACACTTGGGATTTCAAACCGAACCGTCAGACAAATATTACACATGGATCTCCATCTTCATCCATACAAAATCCAAATTGTGCAGGCTCTTAAAGGCACGAATTATGTGAGTCGACAACGATTCTGTGAAGAGTTTTCAGATTTAATTAATCAAGATGAAGAAATTTTAAACAACTTATGGATGAGTGACGAAGCCCATTTCCATACGTCAATAAACAGAACTTTAGATACTGGAGTGACGTAAATCCTAGACAAATGCATCGACAACCCCTTCACTCCACAAAAGTTACCGTGTGGTGTGCTATGTCTTCATCGGGGATCATAGGGCCTCACTTTTTTGAAGATGCTCGTGGCAATGCTGTGACAGTAAACTCACAAAGATACGCCGACATGTTGGCAAACTTGCACGCTACGAAGTTAACGAGGTAACATTTTTTCAACAAGACGGAGCAACCTCCCATACAGCGAGAGTAAGCATGAATGTTGTTAACAGATTATTTCCAAATCATGTGATTTCTCGATTTGGGGACATCACCTGGCCTTCCTGTTCATCAGACCTCACACCGTGCGACTTTTTCTTGTGGGGGTACTTAAAAAGTAAAGTGTTTCAAGATAACCCACCACAAACAATTCAGGCCTTGAAAGAACGGATCCGACAGGAAGTGGAAAACATTCCCCTAGCAATGCTGCAAAATGTTATAAATAGTTTCAAAACACGATTGGCAGAATGTGTACGCCTGAACGGACGTCATCTTTCCGGAGTTATTTTTAAAAAATAAAATAATTAATGCTTTTTTATGTTCTTTAAGAAAATAATAAATTTATTCCTAAATATTGATTTTCTTGTTTTTTACAGCTTTTTTAAAATCGCTCGTTATTCTGCCTCACCCTGTATTATCTAAATCATTAATATATAGTAAAAAAAGAATTGGACCCAATACGGAGCCTTGCGGAACTCCCAATGTATTAATTAAACATTCGAAACTGTTCCCCTAGATTAAGATTCACAGCTACATACTGAGAACGATCACCCTGAAAGGAAGCTATACACTACGATGCCAACCCGCTAATGCCAATATCGCACAATTTCCTAATCAGAACATCGTGATGGACGCAGTCGAACACTCTACTTAAATCAGAAAGGAGCGTCACCGGGCACTCACCCGAGCCAACGTTTGCGGCATACGTTCAGATGGAACGTCTCAACGACCGTAAAAGTTGATTTTCCGCCCACAAAACCATTTTGATTCTTATTATTCAAAAATTTTAACAGTAGAAACAAAAAAACGCTGAAGTAACAGCGATCGGTCCATAGTTATGAATATTCTGAGCATAGCCCCGTTTGTAAATTGGTATTATTTTACTTTTTTTTCAGACCGATCGGAAAAGCTCGCTCAGCAAATGAGAGATTTATTAAATATTGTAGTGGATGTGCAATGGCAGTTACAACCTTCTTTAGAATTATTGCAGGAATCCCATCCATAATTAGTTAGTCATATTATTTCAATAAACATCCAAAATAACTACTGTGGAATACCTTACAGTTAACACTTGCTTATTAATGTATCAATACATTACGCTTGCTGTCGCCCGCAATCGCAATAGATGTAATTAGATAAATGTATCCGACTTTATGAATACCCCTAACGTCGCGTCGTTCCTCTCACTTCCAGTCGACTACTTTATTCATGACCTATTTCGAATATTTATATCCGCAGGACGACCGCGTATATTCTGAATACGTATGCTACATGATCTATAAGCACACAAGATATTACATCACTCAGCGTTACACAGATCCACCTCCCATAGTGAAAATGGATTGTATGTTCCTTAAGCTCCTTATTTAAGGAGCACATAGCGCAACATAAAAGACTCGAATTATCCAATGTTGCACAACATATAAATGATATCGGACATATAATTACTATTGGGAACCTTGAACTATTGAAAAATATAACTTCTCAGAAGGAATTAGACGCTTACAAAACCATGTATATAAGGAAAGACAACCATTTATTGAATCATGGCGCTATGCACAATTGGTGTTGATTGATTTATTGGGGTGAGCAGATTTTATTCCCAGTTATATATACATATATTTGAATTCTGAATGACTTTCTGAAACAATTATGCCGTATTAATAAACTTTTGTAGCGTAGAGGATATCTTGTGTGTCTATTAGTATGCAACAGTCCTTGCACAACTTTGTATCCATATACATGATTTATACTGAATACAGCTTAATGTAAAGATACCTAGAACGTATACACTAAAAAATATTACTTTTCCTACGGAAAATTTCAGTAATGTATAGGGTAAATTTACCAAAAATTGGGAATTTACTATAAAACTTTAGATAAATTTCCCAATTTTTGGTAATTTTACCTTATACGTTACAGGAATTTTTCGTAGAAATTACATATATTTTTTAGTGTGTAGGCTGTCATATGATCATGAAGGCTTAAAATATAATTTAAAAAGCATATATAAGCAGAAATATCAATACTATTGCATTTAGTAGTAAACAAAATATGTAGTCTGTATTCTGCGTCTCACTATAATAAAATTAATCCAAACGTGAAACTTTGAGTTAAAATTACGTACCCCATATTACTCGCCCGAATATCATATATTATAGCTAAGCGTCAAATAAAAATAAATAACGGCGTAGCAAATTTCTGCTGTCTGTGACATGGTCCTGCTGGCAGCGACAGAATGCTTGGCAACTCGCACTCAGAGAGCGGGCTTTGCAGCGGTACTTTTTGCATTAGTGTGTATTTCTCTCGTTGACATTATTTTAGTGGACCGTGTTGGTCAGACACAAAACGTACAAAATAGCTACGAACTATATGAATAGGACAGTCAGCCACTGATCTACAATACGCGAACTTAGCAACAGTGTTATTACACCATTTTATAAACTCTACCGCCAGGTATCACACATTTTTGTAGAAAAAAAAAGCTCACTGCTGCTTAATGGATAATTTTATCTGAAGAAAAAGCGTGCGTTTTTTTTTCTGTTCCTACTATAATACAAGCATGATAACGTTAATGCTTTCTGATTTACTATGTTAACATATCTACTTAATAGAACAATATTGACAATGATGTTAGGGAATTTTTTTTTTGACGGGAGGTGAAAATGCCTATACGCACTCAGTGCCGGACTCTTTCAAAAGAAAACTACCGGCTAAAAACACCTCCCTTTCTCCTAGACACCAGCCCGGGATCGTTTAACACATTTCATCGGGCTGGATCTATTTTGTTTTACGCTGTATAAGGGCCACGCTCCGTTTCAGGTTCAAAAGGGGGAACCACCGCACAATCACAACCTTCGATCTAAGTCGCTCTTCTTTGTGCGTAGTACGTGGTGGACGTACCGCGACATACTACTCCAGCAACTCTCTCTCTCCACCATTTTCTGTGTTATGGTATCCGGAGAGAGTTCGCCAATCTCCACCTGGAGTCTCCTTCGTTCTTCGGCCCATCTCCCACACAAAAAGAATGTATGATGAGCGTCATCCTGTTCGCCGGGGCAATAAACGCATATTTCAGAGTCCGTCTTTCCCATACGGTGCAGATAGGACCTGAAATAGCCGTGACCAGTGAGGAGCTGGGTGAGGTAGTAATCCACCTTCCCATGTCCCCTCTTGACCCAGGGGCGAAGGTGCGGGATCAGCCTCGCAGTCCATCGTCCTCTATCGTCCGACGCCCATAGCTGTTGCCAGGCCAACAATGTGGCATCTCTGGCCCCAGCAACTACTACTTCATCTCCGGCGCCATGTTTATTGAGGAACAAGCGCCTTCTCTCCCAGGCCAACAGTGCTACCGGGATAACTCCCGCTACCACCAGCACTGCCGGCTCCGACACAGTGCGGTATGCCGAGGCTACCCGCAAAGCGGCCCTTCGTTGTACCTGGGCCAGCCTCTTCCGGTACAGTTCTTTGTTGAGGGAGTCCGCCCAAATCTCGGATCCGTACAACAGTACTGACTGCACAGCTGTCATAATCAGTCTTCGCCTGGTTGATCGGGGGCCTCCGACATTCGCCATCAATCGGCTTAGGTCTGCCGTCATTCTTGCGGCCTTATCCGCTGTTTGAAGGATCTGACGCCAATAAGTCATTTTGGCGTCGACCATCACGCCGAGGTACCTCACCGCCGGACTCGACTGGATATCCACGTCACCCACTCGGAGAGGGATAGAGGGTGGCATCCGTTTCTTAGAGAGCACAATGATTTCCGTTTTATTGAGGGCTAGGGCTAAGCCATGGTCCTCCATCCAACGGTTCACCCTCCTCATCGCTTGGTTGAGCGTTAGTTGGGCTAGCTCGACATCTCGCGCCGTCACAAGTAGCGCCATGTCGTCCGCGTACCCAACCAGCACCACACCCTCGGGCATTTCGCTTCTGAGGAGCCCATCATAGAGGACTTTCCAGAGGTCCGGGCCCAGGATAAATCCCTGTGCGACCCCGGAAGTCACTCCATAACTACAGGTGTCCCGCGCGCTCCCGTAGGTGATAGAGCGGTTCCACAAGTAATCATCAAACATCCTTAACAGATACGGCGGCACCCGAAAGGTCCGCTCCAACGCGTCAAGGATGTCCACCCATGATTATAACTTTCCGCCCTCTCCACAGCGTCGGAGACCTCCCGAAGGGAATAAGGTATGTATATTTTAAAGTATTATAACCTATACCTACCGCACTGCGTTAGTAGATCAAAGATTCCTGTGCAACAAAAAATCTAATAAGAATAACAATTCCATCAAAAACTGGTTACGTTTACAGATTTATGACTGTTGTTCCAATTCCAAAAATTTTCTTAATGTAATGATATATTTTTCCAAGGGAATATATTAATAATTGAAAGATCTTCTGTTAGAAATTCCATTTGTTGGAGTGTAAATAAAATTGCTTTGAAACAAGGAAGTGTGGTTAATTTTTTTTTTGTGTAAGGAATCATTGCTGTTAGTATGGTTGATTGAATTAAAATTGGAAAACCATATTTATCAAACACGCATATGTCTAGTTATGATCTATACAGACTAAAAGTATTATTATAAGATTAACTGTTTGAATTTTTGGCTCTTTTAATACGGTTAAAAGTGGAATATTTTCTTAGGAATTCTGTGTTGAATTATACAGGGTGTGGCATTTATCTGTGGACGAGCTATTGTGGCTAACCTGTCCAGTTAAGTGAAATATGTTTTAGATAAAAGTGATTCAGTATCAAATACTCTACACCGTAAAATTATTTTTATATATACAGGTTGGTCAGTTTAGCCTGCGCGGTATACAACTTTGTTATTTTAAATGGAACAGCCTATATATCATTACATTTTTGGATTCCTCGATGCAAAATAAAGTAGATTTAATTCACATACCCTACACCAAAACCGAACACTTTCGGAGTTATTCGACTTTTTAGAAAAAAAAATGCATTTCCTTGGGTCACTTGAAAAATCAATACCACCGTTATTTATAACAATTTTGCGATTATTTTGTAATATAGTCGTGACAATATTTGAAAGTGTATAACCAATTAATAATTTCTTTGTTATGTTATACAGGGTGTTGTTAAAGTGACAATAAAGCTAGGCATCTTTAAATAGACGAATCTCATTTTTTTCAAATGGAACACCTTGTATATTTTTATGCCATATAATGCAGAATTAAGTCCTCTTTCAATCGCATGTAACATTTCCTATAGCTAAAGTTAATACTTTTTGAGTAATTTTGAATAATGTGCTATTTAGTAAAAAAAATGATTATTATAATATGTTTACTGTAAAAGAAAATTGTTTTTTCTTTTATTAATTCAAGAATTGGAATCTCTAATTGTAGAAATTAAAACAAAAAACAAAACGGTAAAGATAATTTAATAACAATAGAAATTGCAAATTATAAAAATAAAGATAAATAACAACGAAAATTATAAAAGAACTTCAAAATGACCGCCTACATTATTTATGCACGTCGTTGAACGTTGGGTAAATGAATTTCTAACGCTCAGAAGCATATTATGGCAAATTTCTTTAAAAGCTCTAGAAATTCTGCCTGTCATATCTTCTGGTGTAGTTGGTACCTCCTCATTTACTTTACGTTTGATGTACCCCCATAGAAAGAAATCCATGGGGGTCAAATCAGGAGATCGTGCTGGCCATGCAATAGGTCCTCCCCTACCTATCCATCTAATGCCATACATTTCATTTAAAGTTTCTCTTACTGCATGGTGGTTGTGGCTGAGCGCACCGTGGTGTTGGAACCACATACTTAGTCTATTTTGCAATGGCACATCTTCTAGCAGGCCTCCTAATTCGTTCACAAGAAAGTGCCTATATCTCTGACCGTTTAAATGTTGTTCAAAAAAGTACGGTCCGATAACACTGGTACCAATGATACCGCCCCAAACATTAAGTGACCATCTGTTTTGGCGACGAGTTTCACGAATAATGTGAGGATTTACATCTGAGTAATAGTGAAAATTATGTCTATTTACGCATCCATTATTATGAAACTGGGCTTCATCTGTCCACAACACATTACTCAAAAAATCCGGATGTTCGTTCATTATTAGTGTAATTCTGCGACAAAACTCTACCCTTCTATTCAAATCTGCTGGCAACAGTTCTTGGTGGAGTTGAACTTTATAAGAATGATACTTATTTTTCTTCAGCATTCTTCCTAATGACCTCATACTAATGACTAAATTATTGCTCATTGTTCGCAAAGTAATATGAGGATCTTCTACAATAGTTTGCAAAACCATTAATTCGTTTTTTTCGGCAATCACAGTTTTTGAACGTCTATGAGATCCGTACTTACCAGAACCATCATTTACAAACCTGGCCATCAAACGTTCAAAAACTTCCGTTCGAGGATGTCTGCGGTTTGGATACCTCTGTACATAAATTCTACTTGCCAGTAAGCAATTGCGTTCACTCTCACCTAGGCATTTTTGGCCTACTATAATTTTATTTTGATACCTATTTGGGCATATGACTATAACTGCTTATCCTGGAGGTACATAAATAAAATTGTACCTAGTATAAACCAACGATGGATAAAATATACCGATGTTTACTCAAAAAATTCATTTTTACAGCACTTGATTATGTCATAAATGTTTTTTTCATAGAATATCGATCAATTACTGTTTTTCTCGCACTACATCGCACATTATTCAAAATTACTCAAAAAGTATTAACTTTAGCTATAGGAAATGTTACATGCGATTGAAAGAGGACTTACTTCTGCATTATATGGCATAAAAATATACAAGGTGTTCCATTTGAAAAAAATGAGATTCGTCTATTTAAAGATGCCTAGCTTTATTGTCACTTTAACAACACCCTGTATAACATAACAAAGAAATTATTAATTGGTTATACACTTTCAAATATTGTCACGACTATATTACAAAATAATCGCAAAATTGTTATAAACAACGGTGGTATTGATTTTCCAAGTGACCCAAGGAAATGCATTTTTTTTTCTAAAAAGTCGAATAACTCCGAAAGTGTTCGGTTTTGGTGTAGGGTATGTGAATTAAATCTACTTTATTTTGCATAGAGGAATCCAAAAATGTAATGATATATAGGGTGTTCCATTTAAAATAACAAAGTTGTATACCGCGCAGGCTAAACTGACCAACCTGTATATATAAAAATAATTTTACGGTGTAGAGTATTTGATACTGAATCACTTTTATCTAAAACATATTTCACTTAAGTGGACAGGTTAGCCACAATAGCTCGTCCACAGATAAATGCCACACCCTGTATATGAGTTGAATCTATCTTTTGAAAACCCTTCTACAAAATCATCTATGTGTATGAAAACTTTTCACGTCAGTTAAATTAAATTATGAATTATATCACAATTACCAAATATTGGTACCTGTCCTTTAATTTCTAGATTTCGATTTGAGGTTTTGTGTAAACTGCTTCCTGAGCACACATGGTGATTCTTATGTAGTGTGTATTCCGATACAAGTGGGTTTATAAAGCTGCACCTATTATATTTGCCAATTGTGTTATGTCGTAGGTTGCATTGTCTGAGTATTCTTCCGACCATGCTATTAAATAAAACTTTCATACGCAACAATGTATTTATAAGTTGTAACATCAGTTGATCTTTTGTATTACGCCTCATATATAGATATGCGTATAGATCCAAAGCCAATTTAATTCGATATTTAAACGTTTATAAATATATCGCGTATTACATAACTCTAAAATGATACCATATTTTCATTAGCATATTTCTTCAACAACACACTGTAATTTAATTTTATTATAATTGGTAGGTCAATAATCGAGTGCACGTGTCACAGTGAGACAGCTATTTCTATCAGTAAATCACTTCTTATAACAAGTAAGCTGTTAGCTTTGCACCGTAGAAAATAGGTCTCTGAAAAATGTCAATAGTTCAAAGGCATTTATTACATGTCATTAATTATTTTCTCGTACGCTATTAAACGACGTTCTTCACTGATTTATAGATCGGCTTTCTCCTCGAAAAGAGTCAATTTAGTTAAAACTAATATCACCTATTTTGCGGTTTTATTTATTTTTGGTATCATTCAACCTTCACATATGCATATTAAGATTGTACCTAATCGTCGTTTAATAAAACCATGCAGATCTCCTATATCAACGCTATTGAGAAATGGTGTCTAACAAAAAACATTTTCAAGCATTGAAGCAACTTGAAGTATGCAATTAGGTGATTGTGAATTGCAATTCAAAATGCAGTGGTTTAGTACAATACCCATATTTTCGTATGTTGTAAATTAGTACGATCTCAAAGCAAAATTTGATGATTCATTCATAAAATACTACTTACGGAGTAATTATTAATAATTTTCCGAAATCTGACCAAGCAATTTTGTAATAGTAATTTAGAAAACTAAAAGTGTGTGTAAAAATGTATGCAGCATTCAATGAAAGCTATAACCAAATGTGTTTTCCGTAATTTGCTTTAGATCCAAGTACATCAGATAATGTAGTGCTATATTATTTCCTGAAAACAAAACCTATAGAATCATAATATCGACTATAAAATTATTTATGTAAATGTATTTTAATCTATTTATTTATTTTGTCAACGTATGTAATAATTTAAAATAAAAACTTATTTATTTCGTATCTAATTCAACTAATGCTTGTAACCATGGATTTTAGGGCGTGTGTATGCTGTCGTATCGTTGGAAACGATTTCTATCATCGTTGCCGGGGTCCCTTTTGTCTAGGAGATCTTGAGTTGTTGAAAACAAATGTGGGGGACTTCTTTTCCGGTTTTTCCTGAGTGTG
Source organism: Cetonia aurata (assembly GCA_949128085.1). Classification (NCBI taxonomy): domain Eukaryota; kingdom Metazoa; phylum Arthropoda; class Insecta; order Coleoptera; family Scarabaeidae; genus Cetonia; species Cetonia aurata. The sequence continues at coordinate 36,581,001 of OX421884.1, forward strand.
GTTACTTTTCGTATATTTATCTAGAATTTTGTAATATCTATCACAATTTAAGTCGATAAACCTTTCAAATTTACTTACAAGAATGAGAGTATTACGTGTATAGTGCTAAGATGACGGGCATCCAGTGATTTCGAGATTTGGGGTTGCGTTCATCTAATCCTGGGGTTGTTGAAGAATTATACTCGAGTCAGTTAGCTGTGAGATCGTTGGAACACCATTTGGAAGCTGAAATGATTGTTTTGAATATGGAATTATTATTTGGATTATACTAGAGCAGTTTTCGTACTTGAAGTAAGCGATTTTATCATCTTTTGAAATTATAACCGGCATATAAAAACATTTAAGGCTATATTTATTTGAATGATAGATGTGAATATAGTAAATTTGGTTATGTGAGGTTGAATTTGATTCTGTGGGTTGATTTCATGAGCGGTTCAAGTTGGCATTGATTTAGGTGTACTTGATTTTATGACTTCAATTTAGCGGGAGATTTGAATTTTATTTATGATATTAAAAACGAGAAATAGGAGTTTTTAGTTTGGATTAAGATTCTAGAAATCTTATTATTGTGTATCTAAGATAGTAAAGAACTTACTTATCCTGAGGGAATCTTTAGAAGATTCATTTCTGAATTGTCGTCTCTTTTATTCAATGTGGTACACGAACATCACTAACTAATAACTAGTACAGTCACATTAAAGATACTTAAATGTTATAAGCTATATTAATATAATAATCAGTGGCTCAGCGGTGTGACGTAATCCTCCCGCGTCCCGAGGTTAACTGAAAATTATCCTATTCGTTTGCGTATACTTAACCATGCCCTCTAACATTTGAGATCTATTATATCCTTGGAATTAATGGGAGTATAATAGATGACGCTGAGGGGTGTTTAGGAGAATAAAAACAGTGTTTAATTAAATAAAAATTTAAATAAAATTTAAAAGATTTATCTACAAGTTTCGTGGCAGTAGTTTTATTACTTAGGATAAAAGGGATTAAAAAAAAAAACTTGCGTAGGAATAATTATTCTATAAAGTATTTGTGATTTGAAACCGAAGCTGTCATATGCAAGGTGTCTAGGAAAATGCACATGGTAGAGTTTGACATGATGGGTGAGTGCGTTGTACCCAAGAAGGAATTGAGTACCTCCGGTTGATATTGGATGATAAACTATCTTTCAGTGCATACGTTAGATATGTTACCAATAAAACGGATACCAGTCTGCCGGTGCTCTGGAAAATCATGCCCAATGCCCGGGGATTAGACAACAAGAAACGAGAAGCATTGTTTGGTGTAATCCAGTCCCAGATATTGTATGCGGTTCCAACCTGGTCGTCGGCACTAGATGCTAAAGGAAATAGGGGGAAACTGGATAAGCTGCAAAGAAGAGTTCTTTTAAGGATGAGTGCGTATCGCACGGCATTCACCTGCGTAGTACAAGTAGTCGCTGGAATATCTCCGGTATCCCTGTTGGCAGATGAACAGTGTAGGATATTTTTATCCAAAGACAGAGAGAGGGTTTGAGGAGGTAAAGGTGAAGGAACGAAAAGCGACAATCAGGACATGGCAAAACAGGTGGGAGGGACTTGAGACGTCGGCGGCCTGGACGAAGACTTCTTGGACCGCTTTTAAACCTAGAAGTGTGGATTACCACCCCCACAATTTCTGATAAGCCATGGACACGCGCTTATCTGAAGAGGCAGAGTCCTATAAGTACTGTGGTGAGGTATACACAGCTGAATTCACGGTATTGGGGTGCGGTAAATGGACCGCGGACTACGCGAAGCTGGAGATAGATGTCAAGCAACCCATAAACAAAGCAAACATCGTTAAGCTTATGTTAGACAGCCGGATGAACTGGGATAGCATTCACAGTTTCATCACTAAGGTAATGACCGACAGAGAGACATTGAAGTAGACAAGCACAAAAAGAAGGCAACTCCAAGTTCTCCGACGATATGCGATCAGCGGTCCCAGAGACTTCGGGGCGAAGTAAAGGCAGCTTTAATGGGTAGGTTCGGATGGATAGTCCGACATTACCGTTTGTCACAGATCACAAACAACGGTGCCCATAAAGGATTTCCCCCTACAAAAAAAAATTATGTAATCCTAAATTCGTTTGCTGTTTGTAATAGGTTTATGAGTTAAAAATTATCTACAAAAACTTATTATGAAAACATTGTAAAATATTGTTACCTATATATATACAATAGCCACAAAATAGATTACAGCTCAGTGTACCTTTATCAAGTAAGAAACTATCAGAGATATGTTTGATTATAATAAGACAATACAATTGAAAAATGTGAGTTAGTTAAAAGTTAATAACACTATCATTATCATTAGATATTATGAAAATTGAGCGAAAATGTGTACAAATAATCTACCATTTGGTAGTTTTACGGCAATCTTTAACGATTGACTTAACAAGTACTTGCTATAAGCCTTCCTCCTCAAATAAATACACAGACAGTTAGCACTGTTAATATATTTAATTTATGAACCAGATTCTTGCGTATCTTTGTAATATTAGTGCTGCATATACGCGTGTGCGTACACCCTGATTGAAAATATAATTGACTTGTTAAATTGAAATTGGTCTGACGGACGTGTAAGCGGGGGGTAAACTGTATTAATCAATTTAAATAACAGCTATGATTGATTAAGCCGATACAGAACTGCCGACTCATAATTGATTTTGTGAAAATGATGATTATGCATATGTGGATGTTCAACCTACATCTTATTTAGAGAGCAATAATGACTATATCGGCTTTTATTTCTTATATTGGCCGCTCATCTTTTAACCAACCCTCCTCGGTCGGTGGAGACTTAAATAAAAACAAATAACTTGTAGGATACTGTAGGATACGAGATGATGCATTACTAGACAACGAGAAATTGAAATCCAATTTATAGTAAAGTAAAGTACCTTACTTCTAGAAATTAGGTTGCCCTAATTAACTTGTTCATACTTGAGATTTTGTAAACGGTAAGAGATAGAGAACTAGTTAAGTGGAGACCTACTTTTCTAGATAGAAAAATGTATGGAAAGGATATTTTGTCTTTAACAAAATACTTTGTAGATCTCAAAGTATAATAATGAAAAGGGGATGGGAATGACAGTTGTTAGTTCTGCCAATTGCCAATAATTTCAAGGCAAACCCCAACCGGCTTTAAAGCGAAACTCATTCTAGGCGTTCTCAAAATCCAAATTAAGTGGGAACTCCAACAATAGACGTACTCAAGAAAAAACAATTTTATGGGCACTAGGTACCAGTTCTAATCATCCCTAATAGTGTGGAAATCTGAAACTCTCTATACAGGGCCTACCAGCTGCTCTAGGAATCTACTGTATGGACTGTACAGAGACTTTCTATAAATTCTTCTGCTGTTTTTATAATAAAAATTCTCTGAATTCTCCCATCGGTTACACTCGAACTTGTTGCGCTCCACACAGTATGGATATTCGTCTATATTAGCCCGCCACTTCCGTTACAGATATCCTCCGGTTACTGGGATATCTGTAACGGGTCTAGACAGGGCCTGTAATAATTAACCTAGAGCATGTTTTAGGTGCAAGGCGATGGCACGGATACGAGGAGCATTTATAAAAGGCATGTACACTCCGCCAAAAAAGTATCGCATAATTTAGTTTTGAATCATAAAAGTATCGCATAATCTTTGTTTGTAGCATAAAGTTGTAAATATACTTTAATGCGCTCTTAGATATAATTTCTATGATTGTTTAAATAAAATACAGGCCAAATAAAAACAAGAACTCATACTTGAGATTTTTATTAAAACAAGAAATTATAATTTTGGAAAGAAAAATGTCATAACAGTAGCTTTTAATACTGAGTGGTATTGCCACCTCTGGCTCTTATGACCGCTCGCATACGGTTTGGCAGAGATTCGATTAACCTCCGTATATAAGCCTGATCCAAATTCTCCCACTCGTCACGGAGAGCATTTGCTAGTCCATGCAGGTCCGCTGGGGCAACATTTTGGGTTCGTATCCGTCTGTGAAGGAGGTCCCACACGTGCTCGATAGGGTTCATGTCCGGACTTACCGCAGGCCAATCTAAAACTGGAATACCAACATCGTTAAGGTATTCCTGGACGATTATTGCAACATGCGGTCGTGCATTAACATGAATTCGTTTCTTTTAGGAAAAAAATAAAGTAAAAACGCTAAGTTCCATTATTTTGTTAGTGTTTTTATAGTTCACATACCCGAGGCAAACTTTTCGTGAACGTATAAAAATATCTTGGTTCATAAATGCCCGTTTTTAGTTTATGCGATACTTTCTTGGCGGAGTGTATATCAACACATACAGTTCCCAGTTCTGCGATGCAAAAATTTTCTTTCGCTATTAGTATATATTGCGTATGCCTACCGTTGTAGCCCGTAGAAATAACTGAGATCACATAGCGAATTTTCGATCAGAAATGAAATTAACCAACTGGGGCGATAAGAATCAGATAAACAGACTTTCTCGACCGATGAACACGTGCAGCTGAAATTACTATTCCACGCCGAACTGAATAGTACCGCTCGCGCCTTCCCGAACGAGGAGCCTATGAACAAATCCATTTTTTGCACAAAATCCAAAACCGGGCTCTTCTCTAGTAATAATCCAGCCCACAATTCCTGTACAACCACAGATGTATTTTTAAGATCAGTTTAAAGTTCCACCTTGGCTTGGCTGTCGTTTCTTCTGCCTTATTAACTATTATAACTCCTTAATTATATCCTTCGCGAAAGTAACCTTCTTGTACAACCAGACCCCAAAGTACTGAAACGGCTCCTTCTGCGTAATTACCTCGTAACTCACAATGAAGCACACTGGAATCATTTTCCATCTAAGGGATAAAGTAACCTCCGGTTTTTTCGGATGCAAGGTACAGGATCTTTTGTTTTAACCAGCCTTATACATTCAGTACAGCACCACCCGTTTTGTCTATTAGGATTTCATCATTCCTATTAGTGGTACTGGCACAATATCGTCGGCAAACCCGAACAAGTGTGCACCCTACGGCAGCTCAATCTTCAGAAACATAACGCTCCACAGAACTGATCTAAGAACAGACCCTTTTGGTATTTGATATCTCTATGGCCATAGTTTTACCGTCTAAGTACGTTAGTGTAAACAATCATTTCTATCTTAATACATATTTCTTTTAGTAATAGGTATTTCTTTCAATGAAGTAACCTTATTTTGAGATGAAAGATAAAAAAAAATGCCTGAAAAAAATGATTCTTAACCGAGGCAAAGAAATATTTCTTTGATTTAACAAATCCTCTTTCTCTGTGTAGTACTGATGCTGTAGCAGCTGATCGCTCTCTAGATAGTGAGTAAGGGATGTCAAAATTTCCAGACGGCATGGGCTATTAAAATGTTGCGAACGTCTAAAGTTATGACCGCGTCTTTACAGTGTTGCGATTTATAGTTTGTAGCTCCTCTTGCTAGACGTACAACGGTTTTCGCAGCATCCAACGTCCACATACCTGTTCGATAACGGAATTTCCACTTCGACAAGCCGCCTCGAACCTCCCGTTCTTCATCAATTTTTCGTACAGAGTGAAAGGTTTCCTTAAGTCAAAGAAATATGCATTAAGTTAAGGAAATAATTCTTTTCAATAGTGGAAAAGCATTCTGTTGTCCAATCAAGAACATAATTTCTTTCATGTAATAATGTTTACTCAAAGCGATATATTGTAAATTGAAGATAAATATTTTGTTGAGTCAAATGTACAGAAGACTCTAAATGAAAAGAGTTGGTTTGAGTTAAAAATAATTAACTTTGATTGAAATTGCCCTGGATATTACGTGAACAACACTAATTGCATTGAGTTAATGTCTATATATATAAAAAAAATGACTGAAAGCAATATATTTGTTTGTATCAAGTAACAAAATTGTTATCTTCAATAATCTTGACACCAGACCACTTGGATGAAATACTGTTTTATTCCTACCTCTCTGAGAAATGCCAGTATGCGGGGGCTCATTGCGTATTATTGGAATCACAAAGGCAATGAAAGCGGAGCACCACTAAAGACGACCACAAGTTTCAGTCTACCAGATGTCATCAGCATCACATCTAGTGTAAACTCACTTTCATCGCTATCTCATCTCAAACTACATCCGCGTTCGCATACTAGGAGTCAAGAGTTTAGACGTGCACCCTCTAGGGGACACTAGCCAAACTCTCAACCCACTAGTAAAAGTAGGTAAAACTCAGTTAATTGTGTTTAGCTATTTTTTCTTTCATGTTTTTATACTACCTCATAGCAAACCGTTTCTGGAATCACTATGTACGCAGTCATCTGCGCTCGTTTTGCACGAGCTATGTAGCAGGACTGACAATTCATGAATTATCAACACTAGCATTGCATTACCGGTTTACGCTAAATATCTACAAATATCTACATATTTTTCGACACACATATATCAATGTATTGTGTATGAATAAACCTATGATACTGTGTGTTTAATTATCTAAAGGCTAGAAGAAGGTATGAGTATTATTTTTTTTTTCATAGCTATTACAAGAAATTCTAAATAAACATACATACGTGTATGTATTCACCAAAACAAATCTATCAAAAATACATAATTTTACAGTCAGAAATATGACTTCCTCGATTCTTAAGAAAAGTACTTTGTACTAAAATTCTCTTTCAAGTCAAGGAAATACCGGCAACAAAATATATTTCTTTGACTTAAGAAATCCTTTTTATGTGTGATACTGTCTTTACTCTACATATGTGCTTTGCTTTCTTCTATTTTCCATTCAGAAACAAAACCCCATAACTGACACTGGTACCTTTCTACTTTTAAAATTTTAAATTCAATAGTATTATAATTTACAAATAAACAAACATTCATACGTGTATGTATCCACCAAAAGGAATCTATCCAAAATAATTAATTTTACAGTCGAAAATATGATTTGTTTAATTCCAAAAAAATACTTTCTGTTAAAATCCGCCTTTATTAAATCAAAGAAATACCGGCAACAAAATATATTGCTTTGACTTGAGAAATCCTTTTTATGTGTGTGGTTCCTGGGAACTGATGGTGAAGCAAATAATCGCTGAAGCACAGACTATGGGAAGGACTGTCTAGTCCACAAATTTGTTTAACAATAAGACAATTTAGGCTGCCAGGGTTAAATATAGAGTGAATATGAATGAATTCCAGATAAAATTTTTCCATTCCACATGTCCGTTTTTTTCTCTTTTCTTTTATTCGACCGATATTTTATCTAATTTAACACATATTTTTGGGGAAGTTCCAATGGTTAAATTGTGCCTATGTAATAATTCCAAAACTCTTGTTCAAGATATTTCGTTAAATACTTATAAACACGTTTTATAGATGTAGATTGAAATAATAGGTACTTAATAATAAAGATATATTGTTCTATCATATTACTAATAGTACGGTATATTATTTTATATCTCTCTTGGGTAGCAGTATTCAAAATTACATTAAATGGAAGAAATTTATCTCCTCCCTGGTTTTGCAGGGGAACAGCTACGCCTAGAAGCTGTGGAGAGATTTCTCCCGATTGATAGATGTAACGTGGCGTTAACAATGTCAACAGTGGGTTTACTATTGTATTGGCACACCTAGATCGCCCTCAGTTTATTGAAGATATTGCTATCACTTTTTTTTTAATTGTAATTGATGATATAATTTTGTGCTAACGCGATGTATAAAAATCCATGAATGAAAAATACGAAGTTAACGTGCGTTGGCGCTATATGTCACGGAGAATGCTCATTCTGCGGTCGAGTATAAATTTCTGGCACGCTCGCCAACATTATTATTGTAATTACGGTACCATTAAACAATTAAACAGAAAGTTAAGTCAGTGGTGCTGAACCATACGCACATGCACGTTTACACTCACAGTTACCGCATTTCCTGAGTCAAGTTGTGCGGCCGAAACCAAGATAAAATATGGTAGACGCTCTACGCACAGTAGACGCAACTGTATCTAAGAGGAAATTATCCGGGGGACGATTAATTTAGCACATAGTTACTAGTATTAGTAACCATTACTCCATAAAAATGACTAAGTTGCAGTAACTTTTTCTATGATTTTTTTCTTGCGCCAAACAATTTTGAAGTATATTCCCTGCATTCTAAATTTTCATTTGCTGTAAATAGCTCGGAAATAATACACGGAATGATCGGATATTTTGCATGTCTAGTATTAATACTGTTCATAAGTATAAAAAGAAACCCTAATTATATATTAGCAATAATATCAGTTTATTAATAATGATTAAGTTCATATGCACTTATTTGCATACAGTTCCTTTCCTTATTGTAATGAGATACTCTACTTACTTTTAACAATTATGGATAGATTTGGCTAGCGTTTAGTACGTTTTACTTGCAGATATTTTTATTTTACATGGGACAACGTGATCTAGAAAACTTGACACAGACAGCTCTCGCCGCAATCTACTTACATAAGAAGTCAACTTTTATGTTTTTATGTAAATTCAGTTTATAGTGTTTTGCAGTGTCGGTAGCTAACATGGTTCACCTCAATCCATCAAATATTATTAATTTCAAACGACTATTTAATTGGCTGGGTGAACGGTCCGGAGTTTTCTAGTTAATAACACTAGAGGGTGTCCAAAAGGAGCACCGTATATAGTAGCGTGAACGCCTCTCGAAAAACTTCGCATACGAAAGGCTAAAAAAGGCGACTTTCTTAAAAGGGAGAGCAATTTTGGGGGGCGTAAATCGGTGATGGCAAGTGCACTGGGGTATCGTCGTTTATCGATAAAAGCGGGAAAACGCGTAAACCTTTTCCAAAATTTAAATTTTTCACGATTTTCGGTGCGGGTGGACAATGCGAGGTTATTCCTCGCGCCGGCGAGAAGAGTCAGATTATGCAATATCGCTGATGATCAGGTAGGTGGTCGTGCACCGAACATGAAGACATCGAAACCTTGAACAACGACGATGAAGTTGGTGTGAAATAAGCACAAAGGGGATCGAAAAAATGGTAAAACATTGACATTTCTAATTAAGAAAAATGAATATACAAGGTGACAATTTTACGTTTATTTATTACAATATATACAGTATGTGTAATTTTTAATTAAGAAAAGTGAATATACCGGGTGTACCCACGATCCCAAACCACAGGTGTGTTCCAGGGTTAGCTAGCGGACGGTGGTGCGGTTTAGCCGGTCTGCTGTGGGGCGTAATCCGTCATCAAACGGCTATTTAATTGGCTGGGTGAACAGTTCGGCATTTCTAGTTAACAATACTAAAACCGACAATGCACAAGGCGAGAATGGTCAGATTATGTAAGTTCGCCGGTGGTCAGGTAGTCGTGCACCGAACATCGAAACCTTGAACGACGAGGAATTCGGTGTGAAATAATCACAAAGGGGATCGAAGAAATGGTAAAACATTAACATTATAATGCGAGACGCGAAGGGTCGAGTCTTTTTACAAGTGAGAGGCAAGGATTAAGAAAAATGAATATACAAGGTGTATCGACGATCCGAAACAGGTGTGTTTTATGGTTAGCGGAGGGTGGTACGGTTTCGCCGGTCCGCTGCTTTGGGGCGTAATCCGTTATCAAACGACTATTTAATTGGCTGGGTGAACGGTTCGGCATTTCTAGCTAACAATACTAAAATGCTTCCAAAAGGATTACGGTATTGGTAGCGTGAATGCCTGTAGCCGGTATGTTTTTTTTTTTTTTACAAAGAATCCGATCGTAGACCGCGAATAGGCGCCGGAGTATTTTTAGGGGGCGTCGTCGGTCGATCGTCTGGTAAAAACGTCGTTAAAAACGAGAAAACGCGTAAACCTTTTCCGAAATTTCGATTTTTCACGATTTTCGGTAACGGCCCGACAATGCCCAAGGCCTATCCCCGCGCGCCGGCGAGAAAGGTACGATTATGTAATATTGCCAGTGATCAGCAGGTAGTCGTTCACCGAAGATCAAAACATCGAAACCTTGAACGACGACGAACTTGGTGTGAAATAAGCACAAAGGGGATCAAAGAAATGGTAAAACATTAACATTATAATTCATGTAATAACCATTACTTGGAAGACGTCGGTTACCAAGTATGTAAATTATCGATAGATTAAGAATGACCCTTGTATACACCTTAGTCAATTAGCGTACCTATCATTCGGATCTTCTAAACGGTGAAAATAAGGAACCGGTCACGTGATATAAATATGTGTGATGTCAGATTTATTCTGCCTTTAACAGGTAATAAAATATTGTTATTATTATTATTTAACGATATAATTATTTATACAAAAAGAAGGAACTTTGGAAACCGAACGCTGCATACCCTTCAACAGGAAATCAGAAACTGTGGCAAAACAAATTCTGTGGTCTTGCTTGTTTCATACAAAAATGAAAGTATATTTTTACGTAGATTTCGATAGTTCTGATACCTTTATACGTTTCGAAATTTACATACAATCTTCTAATTTTAAATACAAATTGTAGGTAGCTTTGTCTATATCAAAACGGACATGCATAGTAAGAAAACAAACATTTAGTACCCACAGGTCCTCCTGTAATTCATATTCACACTGGGTTAATAAAAATATAAATAATTTTTCATAATTGAGCTGAACATTCACTTACGTTAAAAAGAAAGAGTGTGTTCAATCTTAAAAATGTTTAATAAAAGTGTTGGTCAAAATTTCTGGAATTGGAAAAGGAGTTTCGAAGATTCTGTATGGTTTGAAATTTTGCCAAAGTATCTTCTGTCCTTCGCTAAAGGCATCCTCAATTATTTGATCTCGAATATTTGTGATAGTATTGGTTTTTTATATTATTAATTTCCACTGAAAGGACTCTTCATAGCACAAAACAAAATATGTGCTCACAGATAATAGCCAGCCTTTACTAAAAATAGCAAAAAAGTACATTTGAATAGCAACTGAGCTGTGGAAAACTAAAGATTTAGCAAAACACTATCCGAATACGCTGCTACAAGTAACTGTACTTATATGTTACCGTATGTTTAGGTACATTATTGCGGTAGTAGGCCTATATACTTTCACAGATATTCTCTTTAATAAAAAAAAACAAAGATTAAATGGCATATCACTGTTAAGTTAAATGCATTTGTAGTAAATATAAAAGAAAAAGCTTCCCAAAAGAAGCAGATATAACTTGTACCATAAAGGAATCGTTATTTTGATATAAGGTGTAGAAAGCCTATAATTATGTCTCCCACTGTATATCTTTTAGTTTAAGTGCATTCAGATCGTGCTCTAAGAAATTAATGACTCTACATACTCTAAGAACTTGACGGCTCTTCTGGATATTTACACGCATATAGGTCTTAGATAATAACTTTCACTCACTCAGCATCCCTGTCAGCTATTATTTAACTTAATTAAAACAAAACTGCGGCGTCATGTTACCCGATAAACTAATTATTTAGCCAGATATTCAACCTCCTTTCATCCTTGATTAATGATCTGATAATGGTGCGTGCTGTTAGTAATGTAAAGAGCACAGTTGACAAATCTTCGTACCGGTGCAACATAAGACGCGAGTATAACATATTGTAGTTACATCTACCACTGTGTTCGGACGGAACAGCAATTATAAAATCTATCGAAAAAGAACGCCAATGTAATATGCAGAATTTTGAAGCGCGGATATAATGTACTGCAGTTTTGCAGTTAGAATGATCTTATATACACCTAAACACGGTCATCCGTCAAAGTTTATTACAGACCCAGCGAATCTCTGTATTTATAGCATAAAAAAATTATAATGCTATTTGAATAATAATTGCTTCTTTTTAGCATATGTTAATCTTTCAATATTTACGTCTATACGTTTTATATACATATATGTACATATGCATAACCATATTTTTATATATTTTTTGTTTTGATAAATATCTCTCGAACATGACCTTGCTTCTATCTACTCTGGTCGTTAGAGTAAGTAAATAAACACTATTTTTACATCGAATTCCTTCAATATTATTTTGTGACTGGAAACAGAAAAATCCCATTTTTCTCCAGAGAATATACTTTATGTAAACTTTGTAAAAAGAATAAACTAAAATAACGTTAAAGTAACGTTAGAGCTTCTAGCACAGAACCACTTCCCAGGATGTCAGATGATGAATAACCTCTCAGGAGACACTAAAACCTGCAGTATCCAACGTCCTAAACGGACTGATGGGCAGATTGTGAGGAAAGTAGTAACATTCAATGCGGTTAGCTGGGCGGTTAAATCGCTCAAACCAGAACAAACGCCGGGTGAAGATGGTATATTTCCGGCAGTCTTGGAAAAGGGAAGCACGATACTAGTCCTCTTCAGAGCTAGTCTTGCTTGGAACTATATACCAACAAGGTGGACCGAGGTGAGAATGGTGTATATTCCCAAAATGGGAAAATCAGAACTGTCTCCTAGTTCCTTTCGTCCAATTAACCAGATGTCATTTCTACTGAAGACATTAGAAAAGGTGTTAGAAGGTCATACCAGAGAAGTAATTCTTCCAGATAGACCCCTCCACATACATCAATATACGTATCAAGCAGGCAAATCCACTGATTTTGCACTAAACAATCTTGTCTCCCGGATTTCGGACTCGCTCGAATTCAAGGAAATAGCAATGGCAGCATTTGTGGACACATAAGGAGAATTTAATAATGCAATTCCTTCATCCCTATGCAGGCGGTTTTAGCGCGAGGCGCAGAACCGATCATAGCAGGCTGGTATGCCGCTATGCTTACGAATAGGCTTGCTATAACGACACTAGGCGGGGAGATAGTCAGGTTCAGGCCGGACAGAGGGTATTCGCAGGATGGAATATTATCCCCACTACTGTGGTCATTACTTGTAGATGACCTACTGGCTATCATTGAAGCGCTTGGAGCCGAGGTGCAAGCGTATGCGACGATATTGTGATACTTTTAAGAGGATCGGGAGAGAAGGAAATTTCCTGAGGCCTCCAACAGGCAATGAACGCCATTTGTAGCTAGTGCGGCAGGAAAAACCTCAGCATCAACCCGAACAAAACTACAATAGTACCGTTTACCCGGAAGAGGAGAGTGGAGCATCTATTGCCACCCACTATCCAAGGTGTAAAACTTGAATTTGCAGACAATGTAAAATATCTAGGCGACCTACTGGATAAGACACTAACCTGGAATCCATATGTGGAAAAGATTACTAACAAGGCAAGGTTATCCTTATGGACTTGCCGAAGAATATGTGGAAAATCTTGGGAAATTGGCTTTATGTGATGGTAGTAAGTCCAACCATAACCTATGGAGCGATAGCATGGTGCCAGAAAGCGTTGCAAGCCAGAGCCACAGCAAAACTTGCATCCATACAAAGGATTGCAAGTATAGCAATCACGGGAGCAATGTCTTCTTCCCCGTCATTTGCGTTGGAAATTCTTCTGGATTTTCCTCCCTTGCATATTGTTGTGGAAAGAGAGGCCAGATTAACTACATTCCGCCTATGGCACATTGCGAATCAATCGCCACATACTCACGTCTGTGTAGCTAACAAGCTGCTGGAATTGGTCACTTCCGACAGGATGCTGTGAATGCCATCGGACATGATGTGTACTCGACCAATGATCGATATATACTTCACTACCTCCTTTCCAAGCAGAGAGCAATGGAGATGTAACGAAAAATCACTGACGCAGGCAGACACCTGCTGGTTTACGGACGGTTCGAAAACAGAGCAGTGTTGGAGCAGGAATATTTTGTCGTAACCCAAGAGTTAGAAAATATTACAAACTTGGACAACACGCAACGATTTTTCAGGCTGAAATCTATGCCATCGAGATGTGTGCTAGAGAGATTTTGAATAAAAACCTCAAACACAAATCAATAAAAATTTTCGGTGTCAGTCAGGCGGTGCTGAAAGCACTAGAGGCGTATAAATGCAACTCGAGGCTGATCTGGAGCAGTAAAAACACCTTAAACACAGTGGGGACGGTAAATAACCTATCCCTAATCTGGGTACCTGGACAATCACTCATTCATGGTAATGAGGAAGCAGACATCCTTGCAAAAACGGGTGCTGCGGAGCATTTTCACAGACCAGAACCTGCCATTAGCATAGCACCTACGGTTGCTAAACAGCAATTCAATGTATGAACGCAGCAGAAAGTGCTTCAACATTGGAACAATTGTCCTAGTATGGTACATGCGAAAAAGTGCATTTCGTTTAATCATGTTAGAACCAAGGAACTACTAGAATTTGACCGTAAAAACATCAAAGTAATAGCTTCTGTCTTTACAGGTCCCTGCAAACTCAGAAATCACATACACAGAATCGGACTCTCTGAAGAGACTGAATGCCGGCTGTGTTTGGAGGATGACGAGAAAGTTGAGCATATCTTCTGCCACTGCCCCGCCACAACGAGAATCAGGTATGACATCTTTGGGAAGGTTGACCTTTTCTTAGAAGACCTGAAAACGCCCTCATTCAAAAAGATTCTGAGCTACCTTGAGGGCCTAAATTTGATGGATGAACTTTAAAGATAACATCCGCTCTACAATAAGCCCTAGAGGCCGCGGTGGACGGGACGGATAAACGATCCATGCGGATGCTATCTTACCTCAATATCAATATCAATATCAAACGAAAATAAATAAAAGCAAAACTAATTGTAACCACTGTTTTGTATTTTCATATGATCGTGATAGTATTAGATAACGTTCTTTATGTATTGGATTAATATACTTTTGTTTTTTTTTTTATTTAATTTTCTTTCAAATATGTGATTACACCTTTCCATTTGTGCCTACTATGTTACCATTGCATAAAAGAAATCCCTTTTCAAAATATGTAATGCATTATAAACACTATGTATTTAAAACATTGAAATCGATAAGGTATTACAATAGTTTCAATTGCCAAGGAAATGTTTTTTTATCGTATCACTTCAATTCATTCATGTAGGTTTATTTTCATTGCAATAATGCAACATATGGGACTTTACTCCTGTTATATCCATGAGTACTAAAAATATTAATAATGGTCATCTGTCTGGGAATTTCTTGCTACAGTGTAGTCGCTGCGCACTTGATCCGCTGTCTCAACTCCTGCCCCACCCCCCTTTGCTTGCATTATAATTCAATATAATATGTGGTTTACCTGTATCACCATTAATGTGCCCATATGAATCATACATTGTGGACAATACAAGGACAGCCTTAGACTTCTTAGGAACGTGAGAGATTACGGTACACTGCTCTCGACTTTCTGGCAGAAATTCTGGAGGTACTTCGCCCTTATTTTTTCTTAGAGTGCCAATAAATGTTATCTTATTTTCAAGAGGCAACCCAACGGGTAATTGGTGTATCAATTATTACCCGTCGTTCAGTTTCTCCCACTACTATGTAAATGACAAATAAGATTGTTAACTATTTCACTTGGAGAATTCAAACCCATATAGATGTTGTTTTCCGCAATAAATCTCTAAATTGCCAGTATAGAATGTTCTAGCATCGCAATGTGCAAACATTTCTATACCATATTTGACAGGCTTATTAGAAATGTGTTGTACGAAGTTAGAGCGACTCCTAAATAACTGCAGTTTCTCATCAATTGTGACAAATTTCCCTAGATTATGGTTTTTTTTTTTCTGTTTTGATATTGAGCGGGGGCATCTGCAATAAATCTTATAGTTGGAAGTTTATCCGATTTTCTCCTTTCGTTCTTTGTACTTTTTCATCGAAGCGCAGACATCTAAGAAGAAATAAAAATCCTTCATAGCTCATTAAAGCTCTTTCAATTTGCATTTCTGTGCCCTCAGTATTCCAGATCTCCAAAATAATGGTATGGTTTAACTTTTTTGAAACTAAAAGGTAGAATTATCCCAATAATGTTATAATTTCTTCCCTAGAAGTATCTTTTGCATCTCTACTTCTTGAATATTGTACGTCACTTCTTTTGCATTATATATATAAATTAGTGCATCTTTGTATCAATGATCTTCTGAAAGGCAACAATATTTCTAGCAGAACGTTTTGGTCCAGGATATATTTTACGATATTTTTTGTCCCCGCGTGTTTGTCTGCATAGTTCTATTCTCGCACTGATAGTGAGGTCTTTTCATTCTGGGCACACTTTACAATAAAGAAATAAAGACAAATAAATATTAAAAAAGAACGCAAAAAACTATCGTTTGAAACAAATATCTGCAAGAAGTTTTCATTTGTGTAAATATTGTCGGAGCATTTGTCAGTGTTTGTCCCAGTAATCGTTTAAAAAAAAAAGAATACCGCATTTATCAGCAGAAGATGGCAGAAAATACCTGAACCTTCTTCATCGGAGCAGGTACATATTTGACCCAGTTCCCTGGAGCAAGCACTAAGCCTTTCTTTCTCTGAGCAAAAACCAAAATTTTTTTCTCTGCCCCAGGAGAGGCTAACCCTGTTTTCTTGGTGTTAATCTTCGTAGCCGAGATCAAAATTTAAACGAAAGTTTCAATAACATCATTTGGGCTCGCGTCTCAAAGATCACATTTGTTACAAAGAAAACTTCAGCATTTGGGGTTTATAATGCGGCTGTTACAATGTTATACAATGGAAACACAGCAAAATTGGAACATTAGTATACGCGGCGGCCTGCGGACTAGGAGTCCGCGCGCGTGTTCCGGAAGGTTAAAAATAAGAGTGGAACCTATTAATGAGGCTACAAGAAACGCAAAAGTTTAAGCAACAAAATCCAAGAGAAAAAGAAGTTATTAGAAGAACATGAAGTTTGCATACGATATCCTCTTATTTTACTAAAAAAAATAGTTGAAGGCCTTTTTTTATTATTATTACACCTGACTATAAAATGCTATATAAATCTAAAGTTTTTTAATAGATATAATCACTTCAGAAATTTTGATTTTGTTACTAGGAGAAGTGAAAGAAAAATATTCATTTTGTCAGGGATAGTAATTTTTCTCGTAAATGTTACATCGTGTATACATATCAGAGTTCCCAGTTGTACTTATATTTCATTTATAGATCCTTAATTTACTATATTTAGACTTAACAGTTTTAGCGGCAACCTTGTATATGTTTACGTATGTATAAACGTATATAAAAACGCAAGACCTATTCACAGGTTATGTTGCCGTTTATTTTTTCAAAACTGTACTTGTTCACACATTGCCTATTGGCGGCCGATGACCCATCATGCGTGCGAGTATACCTACATGTATGCTTCACACACGTACTTACCTTTCAGTACATACGAACACACATATATTTCAACCCGCACAACATACCCAATATATAGAATACCTAATCGATGGACCAATACTTTGTCAAGATTTTAAGAATTTTTTTTCAAACCGTCGTGGGTTGTATTTTGTTCGCTACGACAGGTATTAAATTTCTTATTTCTTTCTAATTAGACAAATTATTTACGCGAGTGGGCACCTCGACACTTAGTGGAATTTTAATGCTCCAGTTTCGACGTCCATGTACTTTAGCCGCTTCTTTTTCATGATGTAGTGCAAACTGAATTGAAACTCTGGTTATATATACAGGTGTATGTTCCTAAAAAAAAACAAAGTTACCGATCCTCAAAAAAAAAATATATCTAAGGCGATTGTAGCTATGGATGAGCTGAGGGATGAATGAGTTTTGTTCCATGTATATTTGGTTGCAAAATAATATATTCGGAATTTATTCAATTGGTACCACAGCCTTTCTGCTTACAAACATACTCTAGCCAGTAAAATTTAAATGAAGTACTGTGGTCTTATGCAAGTTTCCTCGTGCGCCCGGAAATAAACGGAATGTTTTTTTAAGGATTAAAAATTGTTTGAAATTACATCTAAAACAGAATAACTAACGTTGTTTCCAGAATTTTTCAAAGAAACTGAAATATCATTTCAACTTTAACACACTTAAGAATATTTTATTACCAGTTTATTTTCTATATACCTATTAAGCAAAAACTATATAAAAAATTAAGGTAATCGATAGCATCATAATCAGATATTTTCAACTATACATAAGTAGGTAAACGACTTGGTCTAGTTAGAACATGATGTGCTAAAGAATTCAAACGCAAACGGCATCTGTTTTGAAAATTTCGCAGAATACTATAGGGCGACGTGCGCTATTGAACTGTCAACTTTGTTATTTTAAATGAAACAGCCTGTATATTACTATATTTTTTAATTCCTCGTTCAATTTTAAAGTAAGTTTGATAAGCCAACTATGTTGTTATTTGCAACCATTTTTGAAATATTTGCATTTTTTTTTAAATTTTGGACAGATGGACGATGCTTTGGTATATCTAAGATAGTCATGACTAGGGCTGGGCAAAATATCGATACATCGACAAGTATTCGATTCCATTAATGGTATCGAATCTTCGATACCGTGATTAACAAAGGTATACTAGTACTAGTACTGGTTCTAGTACTGGTACTAGTACTGGCTCTAGTACTGGTTCTAGTACTGGTTCTAGTACTAGTACTGGTTCTAGTGCTAGTATAGAGTATCGGATCGAGGTATCCAGCTGGACGATACCTACAATTTTGGTGTCGTATACAACACTTGTCTTATTGTTAGTATCGCTACTTGCTGAAGTATCAATTCTACACTTCGTATCGATTCCCAGTACTAGCACAACTAAATTTAAAGAATAAACTGAACATGGAATAAAAAAAGCTATTGAATCTGTTTTACGGAGTTTTTTGTTGAGAACCATTATGATTTTCACTCAGCAGTCTTTCACTCCTCCTTTCCACTGAATCTATTTTTCAAAAAGTACATAATCCCAATTGAATGGGGGTATAAATGCTGGAGTAAAGTTTGTCGTTCCTATGAAATAAAACTTATCATCCTTTCTAATGTTAAACTGATTCATGTGATAATAATAATGTCTTTAATGGATACAGCAATTAAAATAGGTACAAATGTCCAGTGTTGTCTTCAAATATTTTAATTGTTTATTAAATGATATGATAATATGCTTAAGTCTGTATTAATTCTCGACTATGCCCGCTAGGGCCGGGCAAAATATCGATACATCGACAAGTATTCGATTCCATTAATGGTATCGATTCTTCGATACCGTGATTAGCAAAGGTAGAGCATTTTAGTAACGATATTAGTTGGCGTAAGGTTACCTAGAGCACTCTCAGCCGTCGTTCTCGCATTGGTCCAGCGTGGACACTCAAAAAAGGTGTGTTCTACAGTGTCCTGCATTCTGCAATAGTGACATTCATCCGTGTTGGACAGCATAAATCTATTAAGATGGGCCTGGAAGCATCCATGTCCTGTGAGAAGCTGCGACGTGTAGTATCCCACCTCTCCAAACTTCCTGGTGTGCCATGGGCGTATCTCTTTTATGAGCTTCCGCGTCCACGCGGCTATCCCCTCGTCCTTCATCCACTGAGCCTGCCAGTGATCCAACACCTTGTCCAGCGCCGTGGTCCTGCTCTCCATACCCTCCTCTATTTCTCTCCTCAGTTTGGCCTGGATGTCTATCGGCGGAGTCCTGGCGATCACCAGCAAGGCTTTTGTAGACGTCGTTCTATATGCGCCGGTTATTTTCAGCGCCACCTTCCTCGGTACAGTTACGTAGATATTCCTGTAACATTTCTTGTCCATCGCTTTAGCCCATATGGAAGCCCCGTACATAAGTATGGACTGAACCACCGACGATAAAATCCTTCTACTACCTTCTCTAGGTCCTCCCACGTTTGGCATTAGTCTCCCTATCGACTCCAGTGCTTTTGTGGCTTTTTCAGCGGTTTTTCTGATATGCTCCGCCATTTTCATATTGGAATCTAAGTGGACCCCGAGGTATCTAACACACTCCCTACTCCGTATGGTAAAGTTCCCGACCGTCAGGTTGATGTGCTTTATTTTTCTTCCCCTGACAAGCAGCCGGTACTAGGACTATTAGTACTACTAGTACTAGTAGTACTAGTACTGGGTAACGATACCTAGCGTAGAATCGATACATCGGCAAGTATCGATACCAAGACAAGTATCGAATACCGATACCAAAATCATAGGTATCGCCCAGCCCTAGTCATGACCATTCGAGAAACAATCCAACATTGATAAAATGTCACTTAGTTTTCAATTATGAACAATGCCCACGCATTTAAATTATACGTACAAAGATTATTTAAATTTGTTTATTTATGGAGAATGAAATAAGATAATATCAAAAACATGTGATACCTTTGTGGCTGCATATCCTCAAAAGCAGAAGCCGTCAACAAACAGTTAAACGAATAATAAAGAATTTTAAAACCTTCGGATCGGCCAAAGCCAAAATTCAAAAGCATAAACCTATTGTTGATGATGCAAATATGGAAATCGTCATTTTCGGATACTTTTTTTTTTTTTTTTTAAGTCAAACAATTTATTCAAAAACGCTACATAAAAAACAATACATATAAGAATATGTATATACATAATATGCCGCGTCGGCGTGCTGCATTTTTCTCGCCCTCTATCTTCGTCACGAGATGGTGAGACCCTGTCTCGTCCCGAGCTACTGGCATCGAGGGCGTTCATGATGATTCCACTGCTTATTTTTTAAGTATGCTGATGTTGAGTTATTGTTTTAATGGCTTTTTTGTATCTTGTGTGGTTTAAATTTTTTATTTCTTTTGGCAATTTATTGTATTCTGTTATGAATTCTGTGGTTGGTGTTCACAGCATATCCAACAATACATTAGTTTTATTTCAAAGTCTTTAACTTTAGCTTTGAAATATGGCTCATTAGAACTTTCCAAAGTTCTAGTTGAAATTTCATTTAGAAAATTCCACAGTAGTCATTGCTGATTAAGATCTATTTAAAGAAAATATTTTCACCTTTATAGCCCATCCAATATACAACGTGTTGGTATCAACGTTCTTATTTTAAGTGACATGATGCAATTTTTATAAAACCAGGTATCCATATTAGGTCATTTTTCGGGTCAGGTCCTGTCAATGTTCTATATCCGTGAACGTAATAGGTTTTGAGATATTTATAATTTTGTTAAAATTGTGACGTTTGCACTCTTTACAATAAAATTAAATATTTCATAAGGTATTAGACGTTAAGATACCATACTGATGTGAATGTAAGTACATGGTCATAGGCATTAATCACAGCACATGTAACCTCAAAATAGTTTTCTTTCAAAACACTTTGTACACCATGTTTAAAAATGATGCATCAATTTTCGTTATGCTGAACCGGTTTTATGACAGTTTTTTCATTCCCCACTTTCCAAGATGACTAAAATTGCTCTTTATTTGCTTAAACCTTTTTCTGTCCATGCAGCAAGTGTGGGTCTATCTATCGTTAGATATTCAACACGTTCGACTAATATACTTGAAAATACACTCTCTATAGTATCGAAAAATGCCACAAGGCGTGCCACTCATGGTTTATTGTTACTATACCAACAAAAGCAATGAAAGGGAGATAGCACTAGAGACGGATTCGAGCTTTTGCCTACCAGGCGTCATCAGCGTCACTCCGACTCGGCCATGACTATTCTGAAAGATTCAAAGTAAAACTCCAACTGGAACTTAAAAAAAATCTAATGAGCCAAGTTCGGTGGGGCATCTGTAGTATAACCAAATAAACACAAAAACTTCGCTTTGTAGTTTTAAGAACAAATAGTTTACGGCTTTTCTGTTTGAAAATAATAAATCGAAGAAAAATAAGCAATTTACGAAATTAAAAGTAGACGGAAAGTTCCAATCCAGATTAAAACAGTGGATTGTAAGCTGGAAAATAAGGAAATACTGAGCTGGGAGAGGATTTTTTGAATGAAAAGAATTTAGAGAAGGTATATGGAAAGCGTATAAAACAATAATCACAACAGCAGCAACAGATGTCTGCGAAGTACACAAAGCAACAAACAACAAGAACACACTGGCAGGCTAATGAAATAAAGCAAGAAGTAAAGAAGAAGAGAAGATTATGGAGAAACCTCATAGGAAATATAATAGAACCAGGAAGATTTGTTGTATAAAAACCAAAGAGAACAGGTGAAAATACAAATAAAAGAAGCGAAAGCAAAATCCTGGGAGGAGTTCGGACTAAGAATGAAAAAAGAAAACACATCCGGAAGTACAAAGGTGCTATATATACCACATAATGAAAAGCCTGAGGAAGGAAACGAAGAACCCTCTTAAGAATAGAAAAGAAAAGGAAGGAGAAATTATCGAAATACCTGAGCGATGGAAAGAATACTTTGAACGAATTATTAGGCGGATGCTATAAAGACGGACAAGATGAGTACGAGACAGCGAATAAAATACACAAAGAAGCATACCAGAATGAAGAAGACAGAGAAAAAGCTTTCGACAGTATAAAAAGAGAGGAAGTCTGGAAAATCTTAGAAGCGAGAAGAATAAATGTAAAACTTATCGAATGCTAAAAGTTTATACATGATTTATAGATGATCGGCGCCAACGACTTATTGATAGTTTCTAATAGTAAAGAAGAACTACAAACTAAAATGAAAAAATGGTGCAAAGAAATAGCAAAATAGGCGCTACATACAAATATGGAAAAGACCGAAATAATGGGAATTGCTAACCGGAAAGAAAACATACAACTTCAAATATAGGGAAAACAAATAGGAAGTATAAAAAAAAATAAAATACCTAGGAACAATTACTAACTCGGATGGATTAGCAGAGGCAATAACAAGCAGAATAAGTAAAGTGGATGGATTATACCGAATTCTATATGGATCATTTTTCAATAAGAAGGAAATAAGCAAGGAAACAAAAATAAGAAGTTACGCGTTGGTGGTCGTGCCTATGCTCATATATGGAAGTGAATCATAGGTCTTAACCAATTTTTTTTTTTTTTTTTGCTTTAATGGGCAGGTTTAACCCCGTAAGGCAACTCGGCCTTAAGACCTATTGTGCCCCCATGATGTCTTAACCCTCTCGACCAGGTTGTACTCGAACAAACAGGTCCGCAAGTTGGTCGAGAGTTAATTTGCTTATACTGGGTTCGTCCAAACGAGCGACCCCTAGATAGCTCCGTCTCTCCCTGTCCACTGCCGGGCAGTCGGCAAGGAGGTGCACGGGAGTTTCTTCTGCTCTCCCACAGTTTCTACACAGGGGAGAGTCCACTCGCCCCATTCGGTGCAAATGCTTATTTAATGAGCAGTGGCCGGTTAGGACTCCCGTAAGAAGTCTCAGTCTGGCTCTGCTCATAGAGACTGCCTTGCGGAGTCTTTCGTCGCCCGGATAAAAGCCGAGCATTTTACAGTGTCTCACGCCGACTAGTCCATTCCAATAGGGGCGGTGACTAGCAGCGAGTTGAGATCTGACAAAGGCTTTGATACCGCCATAGGAACTCCCGCACGACGGTTCTGGACCGGTGAACGGTAGACCACTGCCGCCTCTAGCTAGTTTGTCAGCAATTTCGTTGCCTCTAATCCCAGAGTGACTAGGCACCCATCTCAGCGTAATGCTGTGATGCTCCGCCAATTCTTCAAGCTTCCTATGGCACCTCAGTACCACTTCGGAAGCAAATTTGACAGCCTGTAGTGCCCTAAGGGCAGCTTGGCTGTCGGAGAAAATTTCGACCGATCCATTCCCATGCCGGCAGTTTAAGATGCTCTCTGCACAGGTCTGGATGGCTATAACTTCAGCATGGAAGATGGAAGTGGAGCCCCCTAAGCTGATGGCTTCGCCATTCGGTTCTCCATCTCTCCACATCCCAATGCCTGTGCCATTCGGCGTCTTCGAGGCATCCACAAACCAGCGATGAAAACATCGCCTCGGTCTGTGAATGTATGCTTTGGAGATCTCACTGTTGGAAATATCTACAGAATATTTCCTAGTGAAGCTGAAGACGGGCGGAATCTTGTCCGCCCTAGTGGACAGAGGTACTGTCTGTTCGATGTAGTTGAAGATGCTGGTATGGTCTCCAGTTTTGCCAGAGAAGCCTTTACGCCCGCTACATTTTACTCTGTAAGCTGCCAGGGTAGCTTCTGACCGCAACACCAACTGAAGCGGAGGAAGCCCAAGAATGGTCTCCATGGCCGCAGTCGGCGTCAAGGACATGGCTCCCGTGATGCCTAAACAGGCAGTCCTTTGGACCTTGCTGAGCGCGTTTACCGCGTAGCCCAGACTAGCCTTATGCTACCAGACTAACGAGGCATAGGTTATGGAAGGTACAATGACCTTCGTGTACAGCCAGTGCACCATTACCGGTTTTAGCCCCCACGTTTTACCAAACATTCCTCTGCAGGCCCAAAAGGCCTTTGTGGCTTTGCTCGACAGTTGTTCAAGGTGAGATTTGTACGTCAGTTTTGCGTCCAAAATAACACCTAGGTATTTAACCTCACTAGAGACCACTATCTTCGAGCCGAAGATGACTGGACACTGTAGTTTTGGAAGTTTCCTCCTCCAAGTAAACGGAACCATTGTCGTTTTCCGAGAGTTTACATTTAACCCTTCTTGTTGACACCATCTCTCCACCAGTTTGAGTGCGACTTGCATCCTCTCGGAAACCACGCCCTCAAACTTTCCGCAGACCATGATGGTGATGTCGTCTGCGTAGCCCTGCGCGTGGAAACCCGCCATCCGTAGATCAGAAAGCAAGCCATCCACCACGAGGCACCATAGCAAGGGCGACAGCACTCCACCCTGCGGGCGTGGAATGAAGACCACCCTGGCCTCTCTCCAGCTGCTAGGTGTGTATCCCAGAGCTAAGGTTGCTCTTAGCAGGGTACATATAACTGGGGAGAGCGGTTCCAGGCCCTGTTGCAGCAGGGCCGGGAAGATGCCATCACTACCAGCCGATTTAAAGGGTTTAAAGGATTCGATTGCCCATCGAATTTTGGGTACTTGAATAACTTTCCGCGCAAGAATCCAGTCCTCCCTCCGTGCTCTTAGGGCAGGTATCTGAGCTGACCTCAGTCCCATACATTCCCCCCCGAACTGGGTTTGAATGACCCTGGAGCCCGGAAAGTGCACCTCCAAGTCTTAACCAATAGACTAAAACAAAAATAACAGCTAGCGAAATAAAAATTCTACGGAAAGTTGTGGAAATGAGTAGACTTGATAAAATTAAAAGTGAAATAATTAGAAGAGAACTAAAAGTAGTGAGTGCAAAAGAAAAAATTGAACAATGGTAACTGAGATGGTTCGGACATGTTGTTCGAATGAGTGAAAATAGAATAGTGAAAGTTGTGTGGGAGACAGAAACTGGGAAAAAAGGAGGGGAGGGGAAGCCGAGAAGAAAATGGGACGACGAAGTGACAGAAATACTAAAAAGGAAAGGGCTAAGCTGGACTCAAGCGAAAAGTGAAGCTAATGACAGAATAAAATGGAGAAAACTCATTACCTCAATACCAACGGTAGAAGAGGTTGCGGATATGTAAGTAAACATAAATTCTAATATATGTGCATAGGAGGATTTAATAATACACTAATTAATATTACGCATCAAGACTACTCTTCAACTGGCATGAATGAAGATGTCTAAAAAGCAAACAGTTGCATGTATGGTTCGACCTAGAAATATAAATCAAAATCGCAAATCAAATTGTTAACCTTTTCCTGGGAGGAGCTGTACTAACATATTCGCTTAGTACGAGCTAGTATACTATCAACTTTTATTTCTTTGCGAAACTGTTATAATTATTAATAGTTTTAGATACATATTCTCTATATGCACACCCATTAATCGCAACTCTGCAACGCCCCAGTTAATAACACGGAACACATTTTACTTAAAAACCCAATCTTGGCCACTACATGCAGATATATTACACTAAAACTGTATACACTATTTAATATAGCTTAACGTTCTCATAGTTGCTACAATTAATAACTACTTTGACATGGCTGAAGTCACTGTAATATATAGCAACATACTCGATAGAAACACCCAGGAATATTAAGAAAATCACCGGGCACGATAATTGATGTTCCTAAAAAGCTATTTGTTAACAAAACTAGTTTAACTTTAAACAAAAATTGACCAGAAAATTTGTCGATCGGTTCGGTCTGGAAAATCACTATTCTGTATGTATTTTTAAATGTCATAGTGTAAATGTAATGCCATGCACCGATATTCAAGAACACTTATCTACTCAGCTGATGTTTTAAATAATGTAAACACTAGTCCGCTTCCTTATTTGTCTCGGACATACTTCGCCTACTGACAATAAGATCCAAAGATCTACCAGTGTTTTAAAACCACTTGCGCAACACTATTCTTTGTAGGCATGTACTGCGATAAAAAATACCAAGTTAGCAGATCTATTACTTTATAGGTTTCCGGATTATTCATGTTTTATCTGCTAGATAATTACAACATGTACAGATGAGTACAGGACGTGGTTGTGGCAAGTATTGCTTATCGATGAATGTAGGTATGGTACATTATATGTAATAGCTACAGAGGGAATTGCATACTTAATCATGTCATACGAATTACTGTTTTATTTTACAAAAAATACCAACCAAATAATTCACAGTAAATTAAACATAATCAATTAGTCAACAAATCACAAAATGTTTTACTACACACTTCTGGAAAAGAATCTTAGTAACAAGTTATGCAACGCTTGAAACTTCCCCTTAATCTTTTTTTTTTGAGACATTATGTATGCGAAAAGTTATCTGCAGTTTGAAAAAATTGCACTAATTGATTTTTTAAATGAACTATCTATATATGAAGTGCATCATGTCACAGTAAAAGCAATATTCGAGAATAAATCTTACAAATCTTTAACGGAAGAGCAACATGAAAGTTTATGTTTATTATTCCAATCCCAGTGCAAATGTAGGCTTTATAATACACTTCTAAGTTTATTTAAAACGTTTCGGCAGTATTTTCTGCGTTCATCAGTTTAAATTTCTACAAAAAGATATAGTTTTAATTACATAATCTATATTAAAATAGTTCAATGATAAAAACATACCTTATTGTCAATTTACGAAAATTGTTATCAAAATTAGTTGAAAACTTGATCAAAGAGTAAATAAATAACAGTAAATTTGAGTGCAGTCATAAACAATAGCATAGAATCACGACAACTATAATTTTATTTACGCCAACATTCACACGACAAAAATAATTGAACTAACGACAAATAAAAAGTTTCAGAACACTAGAAAAACATAAATGCACGACAGAATAAGATAATCCACGATAGAAATATTCGTGTTAAAAATATATACCCACCTAGCTTATATGTCCCTGCCCATG
Source organism: Cetonia aurata (assembly GCA_949128085.1). Lineage (NCBI taxonomy): Eukaryota > Metazoa > Arthropoda > Insecta > Coleoptera > Scarabaeidae > Cetonia > Cetonia aurata. The sequence goes on from OX421884.1 coordinate 36,608,232, forward strand.
CTATGAATATTTCTCCATGAAATTTTGTATGTACTATTTACCGTAAATTTCCAAATATTCAACCTATGTTATAATTTTGTATTACTTCCGGTTTTACCGAAAATAAAAAAAAAAGTAAAATTTTAAATAGGACGGTGTTTGCATATTCGGATTCTGCGTAATTATCTGAGTTTGAAAACATATGATTTCTTAGTTTTCATTTCCATGGTTACCAAAATTTGGAATTTTTATGTTTGAATCTAGAGTAGATACCGCAAACACGCTAAAAATCTTCCTACTGTCAATATAACACCTATAAACTACAAATGTTACATTGTTTTATTTTATACGCCTACTAGGACGCTTTTTCATAAAAGCGATTGTTTTAAAATGCAACCTCTTGGGTCCTCAAACTGAATTTGAATTAGAAATTCTTAGCGATTATAATTATACTTGGTATTCGAATTAAAAGTTACTTCTCTGTAGATGAAACATGTTGGAGAAGTTGTTCAGAAAGCTGAAGGACCTATGCATTAAAATTATATTTAGTTTCATAGAAAAATAGGCCGCTGGTAGAATTAAACAATAGCTACTAACCAAACTAATTTGGAGATAGTTATTGACAATATAAATTTACAGCTGCAAAAGGATTTCTTCGAAATTCACCGTAAATTAGAAGCACACCCACCTTCAAAATCCAAAGATATTGTGATATAAAAAACGTATCACACCCATAAAATTTAACATTACAAACTCAAAACATAAAACAAACCAGGAAAATATTTAAGAGTGAATTTGAGTTGATTTGCGATACAAACTATATTTAATTACTTGATTTAATATTTTAAAAATTTCACTTGTCAAGCCAGAGTCATCTAGTGGCGGAACAACAAAAAACAGAAAATTAATGAGATCTGTAATTTTCAAATGTCAGTTTTAAATCGTTTAAAATAAGAGTTCTATTATGATTTAATATGTATTCAAAGCTAGTTATCATATGTTAGTGTCTGAGACCTTAATTAAGCGGACAAAAACAATTACAATTCGAAAGTGACCGATCTTCTCATATGAATTCAGCAACGATCGACGTTTTCTTAGACGCTGATTCGGAACCATGCAGTCGACGTGATTTGCATCTTCAAGGTGGCCTATGCAAAAGGAAAAAAAAAGAAATTGTTTAGAAAAATTGACCAGGGGGAAAAATAGCGTGGGTACAGAACGCACGCACATTTAAGAATTAGAACCAAAAGTTGCACAAAATTGTAAAATTTGAGGAAAAAATAAAACACTGAAATTTAACCCAAAGCTTAATAGCCAACACAAAATAGTGCCGAATAAAACTGTAAAATAATATTAATGGTAAACATAGAAAATAAACAGAGTTAACTTACTTGGAGGAAATACCCGAAATATTCAATACCAGACCATTCAAGAGCGGCGAAAGTCATACAATTCTCGAGATTTTCCTGAGAGACCGAATATAGCGCTATGAAACCCCATAAAAAATACAAGGTTTCCATTTAAAATAAATAAGTCTTCACCAATTAAAGTTCTCCTAATGCAACGATGGTTTGCGAGCATACAGTATAAAAATTATAAATTCCAATTATCGTCTTAAGATGCAAAGATGCTCGGGCTGCAAGGGCGCAGACGCTGATTGCTCAAACTTAAACCGTTTCTAAAGCAATCGGACAAATTTGTAGAAGCGATTCTGCAATTTTTAAGGAGAATTGGAAAAACTCTGGAAACTAAGCCGTTTGCGGCAAAATATTTCTAACTAAAGATATTCGGAATTTAAAGTGGAATACAATAAGCTACTTATATGCAGAAGTTTTCCGTTTAAAAAATAGGAGTACATCTCATTACCTCCAACAAGTCCACGGATCACTTGGTGTACGTAAAAATATTTTCAGATTGTGAAATATATATCTCAATTATCAAAATTTTGATTCAGCTTACGGTTACCTAGCAAATAAACTTTGCCATATAAAAAACTCACCTTGTATATTGTGCTTTCTAAAGAATTACCGCAGCGTACATACAAAAGTTCTGATGCTACTGTGTCGACCGCAATCTTAACACACGTCCATGGATATACAATAATAGAAAATGATTCACTTAAAAAAAAAAAAGAAGATATCAACCGTATTTGCATAAATTTATTATTCATTGCCATCCATCCGCGTCGGTGGAAACTTCATAGGTATATTCTGCTCAGGCGAATTCCTAAATGTGTAATTGTATTAATTTCATCTGTATTTCAGAGAAGCAGTGATAGCTGTACTAAATGTTAGCGGTAATTTAAAACAAACATGTAGTAACCAATTTGACAGGAACGTGTTTGTAATCGAACTTAAACCCATTTAATAAAGAAGCACATATTAATTTGTATACTATGTGAAATATATGCTCCTTTTGTATTAGCTAATTCTTACGAAAGCTTTGATATCAAAGCTTTTGCAACATATTATATAATTGCTGCTACTGCCTAATAGATAGAGGATATAATTTATTGTCTGAAATATATGTAATGACAACGACATTGTCAGCAGGTACAAAATAAAAGACTTTGAAACAGATAAGAAGAACTGAACTCTAGACGATTTCAACAGTAGACATTGGGGTTTGAATTATTACTATTGAAAAGAGAAATTACAAAAAGATGCTTCAATTAGTGAAATGCAAAGCTATCATGAATCCGCAATAACCCTCAGCTGAACTTTGTCAATGGATGTAAATCTAATCAATCATAAAACAAATTAAATGATGTTCGGTTTTAAAAAAAAAAAACGAACAGAAATGGGATTATAAATTTATATTTTCCACATACCACACTTGCTTCCTATAATTCTTGTCGTTAGGATCGGCGAAAGAAATGATTGAGGTTGTGTTTCATTCACTTCGTAACAACTTATTCACATCCATTCTGATGCCTATTATCCTAGAATTTTATAATTTTACTTTTTTATTTAGATCTAAAATGTTTCAGAGCGACTCCTTTACGTAGCTATCTGCTCTAGGACTCCCTGCGCCCAATAATAAAACCTTGTCCTCGCAAGCCATGGCAATGCTGCAGAACGTGAACTTGGGTTTCTTTTTGCTCTTGCCAAATCTGCACCAAGGGTACTCTGCCTGGCCTATGTTATGCATATGCGTATTTGGTCTACAATGACCGCTCAGTGATCCTACTGTCATCTCAACAGTTTTTCTCTTTCCTCAGGTCTTTAGTAAAGTATTGTCTTTTGTACCTCTGGGTCTGTCTATACCGTGGTGATTTTTGCTTCTAGAACTTCTTTTGTATCCTTTTTTTTTGTATACTTTGAACTTGAAATTTGAAAACACCGAAGGAAAAGCTAACTAAAAATCTTTACATCCGGTGTCTGAAGCTCAGTGTTAATTTCCTTTGGCTTCCCAGCAAGCCAACCTAGAGTCAATACTTACGGAATTTATTCCGTAAGTATTGATTAATTTTACCGCCTGTCAACAAAATTAAAACGCTTTTACCTAACTCGGTCAATTGTTCAAATTCTGCTTCTCTGACACAGTAATTAACTGCCGCAGCTTCAGCCTATGCTGAAGCAATCCGGTATACCCCTACTGGGCTTTCTTTCTTAGTTAGATTCGGGCTCATGCTGCGTTAGCAGTTTAAGAATCATTGGTAGTACTATATATTATTAAAAATTACTTATCGATGCTTGGTTGTGCACAAGAATTCTATGCTGAAGATCTAGCGGTTCCTGTTTATAAATGGAATTCGAATTTCTTCCGTTACAGCAGTAGGAGCCGATTTCTTTGCACATCATACAGACAAGCTAGCAAATAGACTCTGGCATACAGACAAGTTAGCCTTTGTGTATCAGTTAGCGTTTTGTTCCAATCAACCTGCCGCATATTTGACCACCATACTGCTGCTCTATATGTTATCATGAATTCAATTACTCTTTTAAAAAAACAGAGGAGGGGGCAGGAGGGGTCGTTAAACCTCAGTCTTTTTTACACAATCTCATGGACACGTCTAACTCCATGTCTTTGATCACATCATATCCATGGTATTTCTTCATATATATAGTACACATATACCTACATGGAAAAAAAAATATATTGGACAAAGAGTACCGACCGGACTTCGTTAGGCCCGTTTTACATTATCCATGATTTAGTAGGAAATTTAAATTTGATTTTAAATTTAAAAGAAGATTTCGTCAAGTGTCATACATAAAAAAAGTTATTTTCCAAAATTAGTATAAAATACTTCGAAGCTAATGAATGTGCCTATTTTACATTAAATTAAAAATTTGGTATAAAACCTTTTCTAACTCTTGGGACGTGATATAACGTTTTCATGCTGTTTGTATAAATAAAATGAAATTTCTTGCATTAGTATGAAAGTTTATTTACTTATAATGGTTTGATTATAAATTTTGAGCGCCTAATTAATTGATTAGTATAACGAAAGTTATAAAGATAAATCACCTGTGTTATAGTTAGAAAGGCTATTTTGGTTGAAATATAAGTTTCGGTCAGCACTATGGTGAACACTGTTTTATATTTAGAGAACTTTTTTTTTGTATTTTGCTAAAAGGAAATAAATTAGCATAACCGATTATGAAATCTTTGTTATTGAAATTAATACCTCAACCTGTAGACGTGGCCACTAGATTATTATATTATTATGAATTAAATGGAATATGTAGATCGATATGACACCACCTTCTTATAATAATGTAACACAACTCCGCCGCGCACAGGCCACTAGATATTGTGCAAAGATTATTCAATACTGGAGCAATCCGAAGTTCAAGCGAAATTTATAACATTAAGAAAGTGAATTCATGGAGTTGTTCTAATTTAACTTTCAAACACGTGTATTTTCGAATTTTAATATATAACGTATTTTACCATTTCTTATGTTTTATAATTTTTACTTCTACCCCTGCCGATCATTTCAATCTCTTATTTTCTTCGTATTGTTTGTGTAAATGAAATTCCTTGAATTAGTGTTAAACATTATTTCAGAAGTGGTTTATGTTCATTTATTTTATTCTTGGAATTCGATGTGGAAAGGGGGCTGAATATACATATAATAACAATAATAATAATAATATATTTATCCTTTAGACCAGAGTGGTACAAAAAAGTTCATAGCGGTATAGGATAAGTCAATCACCTGATTAATGAAAAGCTAAATGCAACTTATAAGTATAAATGTATACAAAGTGTAGTAAGGGACCCAATTCTTGAAATTACTCGATTATGCCCACCAAGTACATAGATTTCGGAAATCAAAACGAAACACGAACTCTAACAGCACAAGTTTATACTCTTGTACACACATTACGCGCGCACATTTAGTTTGAGAATTTAGTGAGAAAATAGAACATGTTCTAAATATTTAGTACCTACAAAATTTCGTAGAAAATTTACCTAAAAAAATTGTGTATGATACTTTTCGAATACTAAATTTAGAACAAAATTCCCTACTAAATTATGGATAATGTACTATCAAAAAATAATGTCTTGAATCACCCACTTTTTCCAATAGCTCTTATCGTTGTTTATTATTATATTGAAAGTGGAACGAAACATATAGTTTTTGTATTATTGCCATAATATGGTACAGGTTGCGAAAAACCTTTGTTTAAAATATTATTTAATTTTAATGCATTCAGAATCAGGTGATTAATAATAATAATATAAATTTCACGGAGTATAAATACATAGTTTATTAAAAAGGTATTGAAATAAAAGTATTTCAACTAATCGAATGCATTTATTAATTTCCCTGATACATAAAAAAAAATCCAATGAATAGATAAACAAAAATAAAAATTCTAAAATTAAAGTAACATATCGTATAATAATTCCAGCCATTTCTCTAATCCCACTTCGAACAAAAGTTGTAAAATAATTGAAATGCATCTGTATTATATATCAGCTTATTTTTATCATTCACAGAAAGAAGACTTAATTACTTTAAATGTAAGACTCATTCTTCAGAAAAAAAAGTATTACCCGATCCGTATAATCTCTCGGTACGGGTGGTTTACAGCAACGTATTCATTACTTTACTATTTTAGAATAATAAACTTTAAATTATAAGCGGTGGATTGTATTAAACGAAACATATATATATAAGACTTCTCTGCGTAAGACAATTTAATTTTTCGTAATACAGCCTCATTTACCCCCCACTACCTCATTTACATAATATTTCAGTAGCTACGAGACCAGGTATTAGATAAAACCCGATAATTCACAAAAAATCGTTGTATCCCTGGACAAACTATAAGAAAAAGTTGTCCAGTATATTACTCCCCGATTTCGCACTTATACCTGTTAGTTCGAGATTCACTAGGTTTTATTGCTTTTCGATTCATTACTTTACTTTTAGATAGTACAATGTGCCTTAAGGAATAAGATTCTGTGTACATATTTGGTCTGTGTAATAAAGGTCCCTTTTGTAGAGGTTAATATTTCCTTACCTATTTTTGTGACTTCTTGAAGAGTGAAGCTACAGCATTACAAAATATGAAACAAGATACATAATAAAATATATAAGTGCTATCCTACAGTTAATATGTCGTTATACAAATTAAATTACGTTATACCTTAAATATTGAAATATTAATACGAAATTTTGTTAATAAGATCAGCCAGCTATTAGAGATTATGTAAAATATTACAATAAATAAATGTTCAATTATTGTTATCTGTACTAAAATTTATTGAATTATGGCAATTGTTAATCTGTACAATTTCTAGAAATAAATGTTTTTCTTTTAGCTCCAACATCAAAAAGTTTGGTGTTTTTATAAATGAAATTGTGATACAAATTTTGTAAATATTGACAATAAACACGAGCGCTTATGACTATTACTATTATAATAATAATAGCTTTGTTCGCTGTGCAGTCAGCAACTATCCACAACTGAACGACGCATGCGTAATAGCAATTAAGCGTTCGCAGTGCTACAATTTCGTATTTGGACCGTTTGCAATTTAGAATTTGGTGTTCGCACAGTGTCAAATTGTAGTCAGTAACGGTTCGTGATTAATCCAAAAAGTTCACGGATTTCTTGTGGATTTCAAATCCGCACATGCGCATTAAACGAGAGAGATAAAACAAAGCGTGTTGAAATATGTTTTCTTGTGTTTGTGAGGGGATAATCAAAAGATCGACCATACCGAAACCTGTAAATTATATTCCTTGAGTGGCAAAGCAATCAATAAATACTTTCATATTAAAAATTTACCATCCATATTAATCCTGTTATTTTCACAAAAATACAAGCCAGTTTTCAAATTATTATGTATCAAAGATAACAGACACAAACTTCAGGTTATACCCAGTTATACCAAAGTTCACGCTGCGCACATAAATTCTAATTGTTGGACACAGATGGCAGTATTGTTGGTTTTGGATGTGTTCGCAGAGTAAATTATCAAACTAATTTCAAACTACAATCCTTTTTAGAATCATGCGCACTGGAAAAACCAAAATAGTTTCCAATGATTCGCACAGCGAACAAACCTAATAATAACATAAAATACGTTCTTTTTTTTTCTATGATAGGGAAGACTCTTTTGAAGACATATGGTAATGATTAACACAATGATTTGACCCAGTGAGGTGTGATATATAATATAAACGTTCTAAATGCTTAAATTCTATCTATCTTAAAAAAAATAATAATAAATGAACAGTAAGTAAGTATGCAAACGGTTCTTTTAAGTCACTTTAGAAATTGCATGCTTTCTATAAAAGTCGTGTGCTATTTTATGTTATTTGACAAATATAAACCTTGCTGTGGAAAAGCGGAACTTTGTAAATAACGGTTTTTGCTCGTATTTTTATATTTCTATTAGGCCGTTAACTAGCTAATTAATCTATATAATAATAACTGAAACGTACACAAAAACATATTCTCGACAGATGCTTACTAGCACATATGCTGTGCGTAAATAAATCATTTAAATAAATAAACAGTTGCAGATTTTATACGTATTTGAATATGTAATTTCAAGAAGTAATTCTATTAGGCAAATTCAACGATGCACTTCACAAATGATTTCTGATGTTAATTATACAAAAAGAAATAATTTTAATTAATTATGTTGCAAATAAATTAGGACTCAAAATAACTGCTTTGCTGAGCAACTTGCAACTACAATACATCTTCACCAACTAGCCGAATTACTTTATATATAACTGCAGATGAGTCGAAGAAACAACCATACAACGATTTTTCAGGTTGAAATCTACGCCATTGAGATGTGTGCTAGAGAGATTTTGAATAAAAACCTCAGACATAAATCAATAAAATATTTCAGTGACAGTCAGGCGGTGCTGAGAGCACTAGAGGCGCATAAATGCAACTGGAGGCTGATCTGGAGCTGTAAAAACACCTTAAACACAGTGGGGCGGCAAATAACCTAACACTAATCTGGGAACCCGGGCACTCACTCATTCATGGCAATGAGGAAGCAGACATCCTTGGCCACTTTAGTCATGAATTTTTTTTTTCATCACTGCAGCTATTGTAGTTCCCGAGATATTACCAGTTTCCACTCTTACTGGGACAGCCTGCATTTGGAAATGGAAATATAGACGTCCGTTTTTTATTTATTTTTTATAAGTAAACCTTAAAGGGGCAAGGAATTGCAAACAAATCAAGCAAAAAGTGTTTTTATTGACCTCTTATAATTTTTACTATTTATTTTACTATTTTTTCTCCAAACGTTAATTATTATTTTTTTGTAACTACAATCAATTAGATAGTTTTTATCTATTAACATGACGGAAAATTATTTCTTTTATTTTTTACTACGTTAGTAGATCGGAGAAGTGACGGTTAGAGACCGGCGAGTTAATTTTCTTTTTTTAATGATGGAAATAGCTTCTCTGATTTATCAGTGCAGAAAAAGTTGGTGTAGGAGCGCATATTATTTTTGTTGAGTGACTAATGGCCGTTTGCACCGACACGTTAAGCTGGGTTTAACTTTAAATCATACTTAGAATGTGACACTCGCTGTATGTTTTAAATATAAAATATCACATTCAAAGTGTTAGTTAAAGTTAAACCAAGCTTAACGTGTCGGTGCAAACGGGCATAAGTTGATTTCTTGCATAACTATCGGGAAGGAAGAAGCATTTTGTTTTTAATGATTAGTATTATATTTTTTTTAACAGTATTGTGGAACGAATTAAAAGAATTGATAATTTTATTTTTTTACATATCAGTTCACATGACTAACTTATTTGCGAGCTGGGAGGCGTGCGTACGAACCGACTAGCAGATACTACAAAATAGTGGCAGGAAACTTTATAATTACTAATATAATTATATTAAGCCGTTTAATTATAATGTATGTGTGGATATTATAATGTACTGTATACGTTAACATATGACTTACTATCTCTGTAGTATGCGGTAATCTGTTTTTCTTAGTTATAATTACATAACTTGTTTGTGATACGGCTTCTATGAGATCAATCAACGATTTATTTAATAATAAATTTGAAATTGTTTTTATGTGTATGTAACTAGACACTACGAAATGTTTGGTTACATACTATTAGAAACGTCCATAAAAACAATGTCAAATCGAAAATATCTTCCGAAGTTGACAGTGGCGCAACAGCTATTAGAACGGTTTCTCAATAAGTGTCCGCGAAGACAAACTGGAAAGGGGCATATCTCAACTGAAGAGATACTAAAAAAACAACACGTAAAACGCCAGGAGGTATTTTTTCAGCTTCACAGTCTTTTCTCTCGTAGCATTTCCGCACTCGTCATGATTTCTTCCTTTTGCTCGTGTTGTCGTTCAGTCTCCGGCGGTGTGACTTTCCTTGTCATTTTTTTCTACGCATTCGATCGCGACGAGAGTAAGCGAGACCGGCACAGAAGACGCTAATAACAAGTTTGCTGGAATTATCGTCGATAAATTTGAGAAAAATACGCCAGCGACATGTACCAGTATTAGCTGCGTGTGTGTGTGTTGGACGGTGCCACAGGTAAGTCCGGCGTGAGGAGTAAAAAGTAAAGGCGTTCAAACCTGTTGAACGGGTGTCACACGCGTGGGACGCACGACTCCTAGAAAACTTCGAACTGCTCTTCTTCTCGAACAAATTCTACGGATCTCTCGTCGCGTGCACTTCTAGACGTCCACCATTCTTAAATATATTCGTGCGTTGCAGAAACTGCAGGCATTTTTACACACTGGAGACGCAAAAAACTACGTCCAACTCAAGTTCGATCCTGCAACAATAATTCGTGAGATTTTGTAGCTTTTTATATCTATATATGCCTTTTGCACATGGCGGTTTAGGCTGTAAAATGCGATATAATAGACCGGTCCGTTCTTTTTTATATTCTGCAACGATATCTTTTGTATCATCTTGGATTTTACTTTCACAACCAAAAGAAATATATAATGTTCCCCCTAAATACATAGAGCAAAATTATAAGTAGGTTATTATATAAATATATGTATTAAAGGAAGTTAAAAGTTGTATTTAATTTAATTAATTATATGGAATATAATGTAGTGGTTATAGTTATACTGTAAATATGCTGAATCTTTTCGTGTATGAAAGGAAGCACCTTATTTAGTCATCGTATTTCTAAAACCGTTCTTCATATGCCATTTTAATGAAACGTATGCCATTACTAGTCGATCGCCCTATTATATATACGGTTGTAAAAAGCACACTTATTTGAATGTCTTGATTACGCACATGTAGCTTCGCATATCATATCCCTTTTTCTGCATCATGTTCTTGGAATATAAGACACAATAATGGAGAGAGAAATACTAAAATTCTTGAAAAAACTTACTTTATATTCTATGTACAGTGTAAACTTCGTTAACGAACACATCGATTTGGTGGACACAATAAATATCCCGTAAAGTTAATAAATACTCTCTAATCGGACGTAAAGCAGATTACTTTCTGAAACAATAGAGTGTTGCAGCAGATAACAATAATTTATTAAATAAATGGTTTTGTAGGAGAAAATACGCTTTTCTTAAAATCAATGCACACCTTGTCATTGTTATAATTATAACATTTATAACATAACATTACTGTAATGAATTATAACCTCCGTTGGGGATTTTTCAAGTTTTCTTTTAATGTTTTCAAAAATTGTATGTTTGATGTTAAATTTTATTAATTGTATCAGGAATATCTTGTCGTAATCTCTCAATAAAATGCAGTTGCTTCTCGTAAATAGTGTGTGAACACACTTATTTTATTTTGGTAAATTAGGCAAAGTATTCACTGTTTGTTTCAAACTGATATATATTTGAAATAATGTTAATAAATACAGAAATACATTTATTTTTCTTGTAATATTTTTTCCTAGTTCTAATTTTACCTTCCAGTGAATTTGCCATGTGCAGTTACTAAACTTTACTGACTCATCTAAAGATCTGGTTGTTGCCGAGTTGAGGGTCAGATGATTACAAATAGAAGATAATACAATACAAAACAATATTTCGTTAGAAACTTTTTCACAAGGAATTGTCATCATTTTTTATTCCCAATTAATTTCAATTCAAACAAAATCATTACAAACAAATTTTTGGTGCCCCTATTGATGACCCTTTGACTCCGTTTTTCGTGCATTTGGTGATAAACACTGTTTCTGAGAGAGTGTTGGAAAAAAGGAATCTTAAATCTATTCTCAGTTGCTTATATATTGACTATTCCTTTATGATTATTCACAAAGACGAAACTGATAGTATTCTTGATTTATTGAACAGTGTACATGATCGATGAAACTTTACTATTGAATTTCAGAACAATAATCAACTTCCTTTCCTTGACGTTCTGGTTATAAACAACAATGGCCATATTATCATTGATTTTTACACAAAATCCTTAAGTTCTGATAGAATACTCAAGTAGAATTCGTCACATCCTCTACATCAAAAACTTAACAAGCAAAATCGAAACTCTTTGAGACCCTATTTTCCACAAACACAATTTTGATAATTTAAAATTTAGACTTAATAATAATAATTATCCTAATACTATCATTAAAAAATACCTTATCTCCACCGTAAAAAAATCAACACCTAATAATAATTCTAACAATAAAGAGTATCAGATTAACACACTTCGATTAAACTTCGTCATGATGATCGATCTCACATCATCTCCTGTAATAATAATTCTTTATATAAACATCATATCTTCACGAATTTAAAAGACAAAATTGATGCAATGGTCACTCAGAATGTGGTATATAAAATTGATTGTGATGTTTGTTACATCGGGCAAACATCACAAACTCTCAACAAGAGAATAAAATGGGGACATTGCTTCAAAAAGGACAACTACGGGACTATAAACTCATCATTCAATCGAACCCATGACCCACGTCTAGGTTCGATTTTCATAGCGGAGTATTTTGGATGTGGAAACCAATTATAGAAAACGACTTCTCTAGGAAATCTTAAATATAAAGTTCCATAAAACTTGTAATTTCAGGATTGATATAGAGAAAGTTGGTAATTTTTATAACATTTTATTTAACATATAATTTGGAAAAATATACCATCACTTTATTATTTTACTTTTAATATGTTTGTATCACTTTATTATTTACTTCTAAAAAGTTAAAAGTTTGTTTTGCTGTTTTTACAATTGTTAATCGTTGGACACCTTGTCTATTTATAATTGTCCAGTGTGCTTATTATCTAAGGCTAAAATTAGAAAAAGTTGTTTACTATATTTGTATCAATATATGTACTCACATCATTCACGTCTGTTTGCAATAATTTTGAAATAAATTTTTCTCGAAATGTTTATAATCATTATTTTCTGTAACAACAATCAATTAGATTGTTTTTATCTATCAACATGTTTTTCTCCACTGTATTTTTAGAGTAAGTTTAATCATTGACTATTTTTTTTATTTTACTTCATTATTGTAAAACTTTTCAATTCTAGCCTTGAAAAAGATGATTGTTATCATTGAACGTTGGTCGTTAAAATTACAGGGAGATATAGGAGGAATAAAGACGCAATTTTTGCTGGAGCATTCGCCATTCCTTACCCATAATAAATACAATAGCACAACAGCAAAATTTCACATGAGTGCCAATATTTTTGCACCTTATTTAATATCCTGCCCGGCACAGTAGCATTCGGTAAATATTAAATTTACCATCGCCTATTTCTCCGTGAAAAAAAAACCCATGGATATTGTTTGACACGGCCCGCGATTGCCAAATTATCTATATTAGCGACGTAAGATTTCGTTACTTTTTATTGCTTGTTTGTATTCGTTACTTTCGAATATAAAAATTGCTGTAACAAAAAATATAACGTTATCCGCAAAGAAAAATTGCCAAAGATACCGGCATTCCACGCAGTACTATACAGAATATCATGAATAAATTTGCTGTTCACAATAGTTTAATAGGTCGCGCACTGGACGTCCAACAATATTAACGTCTCGGGAAGAGAGAAAACTTTTGCAAACTATTAAGGAAAACCCATTTTTAAGCAGCCAAAAAGTTTGTGCATACATGCAAACAGCCACGGGAAAATTAGTGTGGAAACTATTCGTCGAGTGATTCAAAGCAGTGGGTATAATGGACGTGGAGCTAGGAAAAAGCCCCGGGTTAGTGAAATTAACAAAAAGAAACGGTTAGAATTTGCTACCACTTACGTGAATCAGTCTGACGAATTTTGAAATAAGATCATTTGGACGGACGATGCAAAATTCGAATTGTTTGACACCTCCAGGCAAAAATTTGTGCGGCGAGCACCAGGTACAGTTTAATCGCGAAAATCTACAACCAACTGTGAAATACGGAGGTGGTTCAATTATGGTGTGGGGATCCATGGCGGCGGCTGGTGTTGGAAAATTAGAGTTTATTGATGGCAAAATGGATCACATTCATTACATCAATATATTGTAAAAAAAATTTGAAAGCTAGTGCAGAAAAATTAGGGCTAGAAGCTAACTTCATCTTTCAAATCACTCAAAGCACTGCGCTCAACAAACTAAGGAATGGATTCTATATAACTCCAAGGATCAACTAAAAATCTCCACTCCGTCACCAGATGTTAACCCCATTGAACATTTATGGACAATATTAAAATCTAGCCTTAGCAACAAACGGATTTCTAATAAAGAAACGCTAAAACAAATTCTGTTGAAAAAATGGGAAGCGATAAGTCCTAGTGTAACAAATAAGTTTAATTCTTTTATCCGGTGGTAATCGTTACTTCGGATCCTGGCGAGTAACGAAAATTAAGTAACGGATACACATTTTATTTACATCTCCAATTTATGTACATATATATTGCTGATTGTCGGTAGCTGATAGATATACCCATTGATACCGATCTCATACGTGCTTCTTATATATATGTATAGTTCATCATTAGCCTACTAGCAGAAATCATTTTACAGGGATATATATTGAAATAGAGATATGAGGGTTGCGTTTTCCGGTTGTCGACTTGATCAGTTAATATTATTCACTCTTAAAAACCAACAATGTTTTTGATGTAATTTACCTCTTACATTATCGAATAAATCTAATTCAAACATATACCTACTATAATTTAGATTTTTATTTATAATCCTTGGAAAGTTTCAAGTTATAATAAGCAACATATTGATTTATGTTATTATTATTTCCTATTTGTGAGCCAACAATAGTTGTAACTAATAATTATATAAACAAATGCCCACTTCATTTTCGTAAAACATTAATGCAATTGAGAAGGAAAATAGCAATCAATGTGAATAAGGCGCTCTTATGAAACACTGCAATGATGTCTCTACATATTCCCGTGCCCGTTGCCGCAGTTCACAACAGAAAGGCGAAGGCGATCTTTCAAGGATTGGCTAAGGATAGGCTTTAGTGCAGGTGTGAGAAAGGAAGTGTTGAAACCGGGATTTTGATGATGCACTGCATGAGTAATGGTGTAGTTTTTTCCTTGTTTATATTTTGTTTTGTTTTCAGAAGTATATTTATAGAAACTATTTTAAAATAACAAAACCACAACATCGCTGTCTGTTTATCGTGATTACGTAGGTGGGAATGGAACGCCGTGGCCTGATACGATGATTAATTTAAATGTAGCTCCAGTATAAGTACATATACACATATAAGCGAAATCAAACGTCATATTAATTATGCTTGGAAACAACCTGTTTTAATGCTACTGGTTTAATAAGTAAGTATACAATAATAATCTGGGATATCAAAACGATTGTTTTCCACAATTTGATTCCACATTACTACAGCTTCCCTGGAAATAACTCTAAATTAATAGTAATTGTCAATTTGACATCAACACATTCTTTCATAAACCTAGATGTTACTTGCCTGAAAGTTAGAACAGTACATATATTCCTCTAACGTTGTGTTACTTCAAATTATTGCCGTATAGTTTGCTGGAGTAAAGGAAGCTTTAGTTATAATATTACGTACTTCATTAATAATAAACGAAATCCAATGCGTTGTTTTATTTTTCCGTAAAACATAGTTTGATTAAATAAATTGAGCATATCTATAATATCATATGAAACCGTGATTATTCAAGCGGCCAACTTTCTGTGCGCTTCGCAGGCGGAGATACGGAAGGTGTATTTCGGCTGCGAGTTATTCGAAATTTCCGAGCCGCTTTAGTAGCGCAGCCGGTACGTTCGAAGTGCAGTATCTACTCTGTAGGTTATAAATATTATAAAGCAGATACGTTCATTGAGAAGCAGACCATTATCACACGAAATAAATAAGTTTATTAAGGATTTCCCAGGAGTTAAAATTAGGTTAGACGTACAAAATAAATGTTTCGTTTGCGGTATATTTGTAATGGGGTGGTTAAAAACACACTGTCAAGACCACGTGCGAAGTGCAAAGCACGGTAATAAAAAAACCGGCCTAAACAAAAATCAGTTCTTATTTCATGTATACACACATACACAAGTACATGAATCATGACAAATATAAGTGAAATAATTGCAAACATTTAAGAAATATACTGCATCCTAAATACACTCCGCCAAAAAAGTATCGCATAATTTAGTTTTGAATCATAAAAGTATCGCATAATCTTTGTTTGTAGCATAAAGTTGTAAATATACTTTAATGCGCTCTAAGATATAATTTCTATGATTGTTTAAATAAAATACAGGCCAAATAAAAACAAGAACTCATATTTGAGATTTTTATTAAAACAAGAAATTATAATTTTGGAAAGAAAAATGTCATAACAGTAGCTTTTAATACTGAGTATTGCCACCTCTGGCTCTTATGACCGCTCGCATACGGTTTGGCAGAGATTCGATTAACCTCCGTATATAAGCCTGATCCAAATTCTCCCACTCGTCACGGAGAGCATTTGCTAGTCCATGCAGGTCCGCTGGGGCAACATTTTGGCTTCGTATTCGTCTGTGAAGGAGGTCCCACACGTGCTCGATAGGGTTCATGTCCGGACTTACCGCAGGCCAATCTAAAACTGGAATACCAACATCGTTAAGGTATTCCTGAACGATTATTGCAACATGCGGTCGTGCATTATCGTGCATTAACATGAATTCGTTTCCTATAATTGGCGCATATGGTACTACATGTTCTTCTAAAATGTCCGTTATATACCTGTGGGTAGTCAGTGTACCTCTGTCTACTGGTACTAACTCTGTACGACCTGTTAAACAGATGCCTCCCCAAACCATAATAGAGCCACCAGCGAAATTAGGTCTAGGTCTGATATTACACTGCGAATAGCGCTCACCGTCTCGTCTGTACACTGAGATACGCCTATCTGAGGTGTAAAGACCAAATCTTGACTCATCTGTGAAGAGTATATTGGCCCAGTCATTAATGTTCCAATTTACATGTTCTCTGGCAAACCTTAAGCAAGCCACTCGGTGGTTCCTAGTGAGACGAGGGGCTGTTACAGCTACTCTAGCTCTTAATCCACTCTGTCGTAACCTATTCCGAATAGTTTGAGTACTCACACGAGTATTTCTGACTCTAGCCAAGTCGTTCTGCAATTGTCTCGCAGTTACGTGTCTTCGACGTAATGCTTGTAGTAGTAAATAGCGGTCATCTTGGCGAGTAGAACATCTTGGACGACCTGGTACAGGTCTTCTACTGTAAATGCCTGTTTCCCTATATGTTCATCAAATTAGCAACGTATGCTTGAGATCGTCCATCTTCGATTAAAGCAACTATAGCAGCCACTTGTTCTGAAGTTAAATTGCTCATTTTAGTTTTAAAAGCGTTGGTACAGAACTCTGACTTCGCACTTTAAAATTTGTCCGTATAGGAAGACTTTCAATAAACAACTGAACAAACCTTACACATATGCATTTTTCTAAATGTGTTCTTTTACAAAAAAAAAAGTAAAAACGCTAAGTTCCATTATTTTGTTAGTGTTTTTATAGTTCACATACACGAGGCAAACTTTTTGTGAACGTATAAAAATATCTTGGTTCATAAATGCCCTTTTTTAGTTTATGCGATACTTTTTTGGCGGAGTGTAATTAAAGGAGATATGCATGGGATTTGCAACTAATATCGCGCAGAGACGATATTCTAAAAAAACCCCTTCATGTAGTTCAAGCCAAGCGCTTATAAT
The DNA here is from genome assembly GCA_949128085.1 of Cetonia aurata. NCBI lineage: Eukaryota > Metazoa > Arthropoda > Insecta > Coleoptera > Scarabaeidae > Cetonia > Cetonia aurata. Next base: position 36,625,828 of record OX421884.1, read on the forward strand.
TATAAGACATGGCTGCATATAAAAACGCACCATACTTTTTTCGACTTTCTTATATTCCAAATACCACTACTATAAATTCTACGATGTTTTTCTCTTACTTTGTCTATCTTGAATAGATTTACATCTATACTTGCGTATAACGGCTCTTAGGTAATTATTCTTCCTATACGCTATGATATGTATTTACTTCTAAAATAGTTCGCATTTCTCATTGTCGACCTTGTTCCTACACGAGGGAATTACTGTAAATATGTATCTCACACGCAATTAAGTAAGTGAAACAACGCGGAGACGTTATCAAATCCTCCATGGAAACTTTATCTGTAAATACATATACGCATATCTTTCTCATCCCGTGAATTGACAGTAATCTAGCGACATTCAAAATGCTTTTATTGTACTGTGCCGAGTTGCAGTCACTAATTGGATCCGTAGTAAAACAAGTACATTAAGAAATTATTTTCCTGTCTATTAAATATTTGCGGTAAAACCGAACCGTTTTCCAATAATAAAACTTTCAACGGCATGTATTTGGCCGCGGTCATTATAAAATATGGCGCCTAGTTAATATGCTTATGTAACAATTAAAATATTTGGGGCGCCGCAACTGTTAATCATTCTAAAATAAAAAAACAACGTTAGTTGAATGGCATAGAAAAGAAAATTATTAGTACCGAAAATAAAAGGAGTTTAACGTATAATTTACACAGGGCTGTTCAAGGAGTTCGAACCACTAAGTTAAATGGTCATCCGTTAGTGCTGATTAAGAAAACAAATTAGAGAATGAAGAATTATTGAAATAATTAAGAAATTATTACATAAATATATTTTGCTTTCAATATTGGACAACCATATAATTTGCAGCATTCTGAGGGACAACGTACATTACTTATGTCTAAAATTCTTAATGCAGCATTACATTAAAATAGATAATCAAAAATGAGGTAATTAAGTATTTAATTTAATAATTTTTTCCTAAACCCAGCAATACGATTCTAAGAACGTATCAACTCAACCGTATAGTAATAAAAAAAATAATAATTGAAATTTAGAGTTTAGTACGTAAGTTTAATCGTATCATTTTCTTTTATTTGCGCTAAAGTAACACTAGGAAGGAGAACTACATCTCTGTGTTAAACTGGAACCCATACAACTTTTGTTACTCATTTTTAGGATACAGTAGAATAAAGCTATTACGTTATTGAGTGTATTTCAAAATTTGCAAGCTCTTCAATTCAAAACTGGTTATGTTGTTTTTTTTTTTTTTGTTAGTTGCAACTTGATGAGCACTAAAACCATTAAATCTTTGCTAGCTTAGCCACGTTCGTGGCTTTAATAACAAAGTTATCGATAGTGCGGTGAAATCTTTGACCAGACAATATATACATATTTAACTTTTATTAAACTTCGAAACGTGATATTTATTTAAAATAAGATGAAATTTCAAATTTTAAAGTATATATACGGTACAGCCTGTATTTCTCAGGTTAAATACATTGAACCAAAATGGATGCTCAAGCAATGAAAAACTCATTGATCACACGAAATAGTGCATTGGAATTGCTGCGAACAAGTTTATCAAATCAGTGAACAATATTTTAGAAGAGAAGAAATTTATTAGATAATTCATTGTATTCATGAAATCATAGCCATTAAAAATGAAACGATAACTTGATTGGCTCAGAAATATATTGTTATTGTAAAGAGCACCAGTTTTGTTTTAACAACTATATTTGCTTTACTGAATAAGCGCGAGTTATTAATTTTGTGAACGAGTTTGCAGGACAGAATGGACAAAGGCATCAATACAATGAAAATTATTTGTTGATGTGCTGATCGCAAGTGGTGGATTCAATGTATGTTGTGCATAATCCTAATGGATCTTAGAAGTAGTTATAGAGTAAGCTTGTAATTAAAATAATGAACTTAATCCATTGACGCAATAATCGCATTTCATTCACTCAATTCACTGTTGATGAGCGAATTGCAGCAGCTCTAATTAGCACTTCATTTGCATAGCAGTAAATGTAGCATTAGCAGCAGGTTCGAGGGACACAAACCAAACTCTCAACCCACAAGACAACCGCAGCTTACCCGATAATGCAGTCACAGATTTGGCTCGGACAATTCATAAACATCAAAGAAAAGATGCCTAAATACAACTGGAACCGAAAAATGCCACCAAACAAGTATCGCTGATAATAGCGCACTTCTAAATGCCGGGTAACAAAGGCAAGATGGTTAAACACATGCATTCTGTTTCAAATAGATCATTGCGCAGAACATTCTTATCTCCGAATGTTTCTAAAAGCCACCTTCAGAGATTTGTTAGACAATTTTGTCCATACACTCTTCAATAGGGCTGATGCAAGTAATAATATTGCATTTTAACCAAATTTATTCCATAAACTTTCATTTTTATGGAAAATGAAAGGTGAGTCACATGCCAATGTACGAGAAAAAGACCAAAGGATATGAAACCTATTAAAATTTGTATGTTATTGAAATTTTCTAAAAACCAGTGTTTCACCCAAAAAAAAAAACACTTTTCTTTCAACTGTTGCTTATTGTAATAAAATAATTGCAAGAGCCGGCTAACGTTCGTTTTCTCATGCAAAACAACATTGTCGTGTACTTACACAGCAACAAAAATGTTGTTAAAATTAATAAAAAATTAACTATTGTTGTTCCAGAAAGTCCACAAATAAATGTTAAAGTAATTAATAAGTAATATTTTTTTTTGCTGAAACGAACAGTTTTCGAAACGTAGAAGACTCCTCACCGCTTTACTAATAAAAACTAACAGACGGAAAAAGATTTCCTTCAAAATTTTAGTTTAGGTTTTCATTGACATGCCAGAAGCTACTTCGGCGGCGAGATTCGTAGCCTTTAACGGAACAATGTAGAATCGTCTTTTCTTGTATATCAAGAAATTTTAGCTAAAACAAATTACACCCCCTGCGAGTGCTTGTTGTACGGTGCCCACTAAGCCCCGAACGTGCTAATTGTTCAACAGGAATCCGTAGGGTTATAAAAGTATCTTCGGCTGAAAACGGCAAATGTCAGTGTGGGGTGCTGTATTAGTGCTGGGGTCCATTATGTTTCCCCGTTCTTTTTTCTCAAAGAGTCAGAATACAATAGCATTTCTTGAACGATGCACCACCGGGATCTTCTTGCGTGTGTAATGAATCAGGGTGGATGAACGCATATGCTTTTCTCGAATGATTATAGTATATAAGACCTTGTAAGGAAAACCCCATTTTAATTTTTATGGACAACCATTCATCACACTTTACTCTGCAAGCAGGGAAATTATGCCGAGAAAATTGTATTAGTGCGCTGGGTTTTCCTGGGCACTCAAACCATCCTATGCATGCAACAGTAGTCGTCTTGGTTTTTACGGACCTTTAAAACCGCTTATAGCCGGGCATGCAATGACTATTTGACGCAACATCGAAGACAAGTCATTACTATTCAAGATGTTGCAGAAATACTGAATGTGGTAGAAGGCAAGGTTGCTACAAGAAAAAATGCTGTGCAAGATTTTAAAGCAGCTGGCTTAGTTCCACTGAATTCTCAAATATTTGGTGATTCTAACATTGAACCTTCTATAATCACAGAGAAGCCATTCGAAGATTCGACGAATGTAGACAGAGAGACAACAGATCCATCTTATGACATCACATGATCACCGACTGTAGCCACTGAAGTATCGGAACCACATCATTCTATTAATGCTCATTTAGCGAATGTGGACACTGAGGTAACTAAACCATCTCAAAATACTTCCTGTACTACCTTGGATAATGGGCTAGATGGATCGTCTAATGCAAAACCATTTGGTCTATTTCATTTGCTTCTTGCTGCTTCCTCCCTATCAATCAATTATTATGGAAGAAGATGATGATAACGATTATGTGGAAGATATAGAAGAACTTGTTTAATTTGCAACGATTCAGGTATGACTGATGAGCTATGGCACTCCTGTTTCTTGTGTCGGAAGTGAGCCTATGCCGCTTGTCTGACAGCACAAAAATCAAAGCGAAGAATATGGTTGTGACTTTTCTGAAATTAACTAGGGCTAAAGGTATATTTTTAAGAATATTATTTCGCTGTCATCTTACCAAGTAATTAGAGTCAGCCTAACCCGCATATGAGTATAAGATGACGATTTTGATATCAAATTATCAAGATAAAAAAAAAAGATGTTATGTTAAAATCACGTGGAGAAAAAATCATCTATCGTCATTTTACCACCACCCCCCAGATTTCGCGTACCCTCATATAATCTTTATCTTGTTGAATGTGGAGTATGTATCTTAAGTCACATTGTTTAGATCATGGATGCACAGACTTATTAAGACTAGGGGCCACTCGGGCAAATCATGAACTGATGGCGGGCCGCCAGAAGTATAGGTAATTAAAGACAATAAAGAATTGATAATAATGTATTAAAATTGAAAAAGAATTTATTAATTTGAAGCGTGGCAATATTTTTCGAATGTACGAGAGTATTATTTTTGCTGTCGGCGGGCCACCAGTATTCGACCGGCGGGCCGCATGCGGCCCGCGAGCCGCGGTCTGTGCATCGATGGTTTAGATGGAAATAAATGTTTCCTAAAAACTAAGGGTTTATAAATTAATTTCATCTAATATCTTTAGTTTTGGGTACCTGGTACACTGGATTGGTACCCGATTCCTGGTCAGGACTGTCGTGGTACGTCGATGTGTATGAACAAAGGATATTTCGTCGTTTTTGCTTCCTCATTTCTATTGCTACGGATACATTCCGTTCAGTATGGATACCATGATCTATATATGAAACCAGTATCTTTAACAGCAAACAAATTGTACTTTGCTTATATGTCTAGTGTTACCTAAAGAAAAATATTTCCAAGCTTATATTATATTACTACCTATTATGTATCTACTTTGTGGTATTAATACCAACGCAAATTCCGTTTCCATAAAATTAAACTTTCTGTTTCTGATTTAATAGAAGAATGCTTCGACGTTAATGATCTAAGTCCTGTTCCCAACGGCCGATCCCATCTTAAATCTTGCCAGCTTGTTTTTGCAGAACCTTATTAATCACCATTGCACCATATAAAGCTTGAGCGCAATAAAACGAGCACTCCCATCTACTCTTCGACGCATACAAACGCGTTGGATAAAGTGAGGGATGCAATTGGGAATTTCGCAATAGCAATAAATCACCTATGTAAAGAGTCTTCAATAAAATATTGCCTAAGAAATTATGTCAAAACGAACCTACCCATTTCCTCATCCTACAAGGCGTAAAGTATACGACACGACGATCTCCTCCATGACTCAGTCACACCGTAGCTTACCCGCTTTACAAAATCACCTCAGACAACGTGGTGGATAAATGATCTTCAGTATAATTACACCGCCTTTTAATTGCCGTAGGTTGGCGCTCGTGCACTCGTAAATTATCCATGAAACTTAAGATCGCACACGTATGTATGTTTTGTATGTATATATAACGAAACAATTAAATGCGCACATGTTTCAAGTGCTAGCCGATCTTACGAATAATATGCGTCTGTCGTGAATTATATATGCGTAATGTTGTCTACAAATTTCAAGGGCAGTAAAATTTATTTGCATATGTAGCCGGGAATGTAAATGGCGTCTATAACGATTTCAATATAAATATGTATTGAAGGTATTGGATTGCTTTGTATGAAACGAACGTTACAAATCATTGTTAATAAAATACTAGTGGATATGCACATACATGTCCATTTAAAAAGCTTTTACACCATCACAGCAACAGTACTTTTATCTATTCTTCTACTAGTGAATTTAGGACATCTATACAAACTTAATTAACAAGTTTCCTCTGTGATGGAAAGACTGTTTCTTATACACTCCGCCAAAAAAGTATCGCATAATTTAGTTTTGAATCATAAAAGTATCGCATAATCTTTGTTTGTAGCATAAAGTTGTAAATATACTTTAATGCGCTCTAAGATATAATTTCTATGATTGTTTAAATAAAATACAGGCCAAATAAAAACAAGAACTCATACTTGAGATTTTTATTAAAACAAGAAATTATAATTTTGGAAAGAAAAATGTCATAACAGTAGCTTTTAATACTGAGTATTGCCACCTCTGGCTCTTATGACCGCTCGCATACGGTTTGGCAGAGATTCGATTAACCTCCGTATATAAGCCTGATCCAAATTCTCCCACTCGTCACGGAGAGCAGTTTCTAGTCCATGCAGGTCCGCTGGGGCAACATTTTGGGTTCGTATCCGTCTGTGAAGGAGGTCCCACACGTGCTCGATAGGGTTCATGTCCGGACTTACCGCAGGCCAATCTAAAACATCGTTAAGGTATTCCTGGACGATTATTGCAACATGCGGTCGTGCATTAACATGAATTCGTTTCCTATAATTGGCGCATATGGTACTACATGTTCTTCAAAAATGTCCGTTATATACCTGTGGGCAGTCAGTGTACCTCTGTCTACTGGTACTAACTCTGTACGACCTGTTAAACAGATGCCTCCCCAAACCATAATAGAGCCACCAGCGAAATTAGGTCTAGGTCTGATATTACACTGCGAATAGCGCTCACCGTCTCGTCTGTACACTGAGATACGCCTATCTGAGGTGTAAAGACCAAATCTTGACTCATCTGTGAAGATTATATTGGCCCAGTCATTAATGTTCCAATTTACATGTTCTCTGGCAAACCTTAAGCGAGCCACTCGGTGGTTCCTAGTGAGACGAGGGGCTGTTACAGCTACTCTAGCTCTTAATCCACTCTGTCGTAACCTATTCCGAATAGTTTGAGTACTCACACGAGTATTTCTGACTCTAGCCAAGTCGTTCTGCAATTGTCTCGCAGTTACATGTCTTCGACGTAATGCTTGTAGTAGTAAATAGCGGTCATCTTGGCGAGTAGAACATCTTGGACGACCTGGTACAGGTCTTCTACTGTAAATGCCTGTTTCCCTATATCTGGCTACGGCTCTAGAAACACTTGACTGATTGATGTTCATCAAATTAGCAACGTATGCTTGAGATCGTCCATCTTCGATTAAAGCAACTATAGCAGCCACTTGTTCTGAAGTTAAATTGCTCATTTTAGTTTTAAAAGCGTTGGTACAGAACTCTGACTTCGCACTTTAAAATTTGTCCGTATAGAAAGACTTTCAATTAACAACTGAACAAACCTTACACATATGCATTTTTCTAAATGTGTTCTTTTAGAGAAAAAAAAAGTAAAAACGCTAAGTTCCATTATTTTGTTAGTGTTTTTATAGTTCACATACACGAGGCAAACTTTTTGTGAACGTATAAAAATATCTTGGTTCATAAATGCCCTCTTTTAGTTTATGCGATACTTTTTTGGCGGAGTGTATATGTAATTACAAAATCAAGGTCTTACCTTACGCTAGATTTTATACTCGGAGGTTGCATATAAATACCACATTGATGTGCTTTTATTTGTTCCCAAATGCATTTTTTTTAAATAATAAGTAAAAGGTAGGTACCCACACCGTATTATTTTAATCGTCGTAAATATGCATTATTATCAAACACAATAGTTCAGCTTAGTTTAGTTTATTTCTGGTCATTAAAAAGTTACATGACATGCCGAAGAAAACATGTAATACATAATAAAATAAGTGTAAATATAAATAAAATAAAAGACATTACATACTTAAATAACATTGACATACATGAAAAAAAAGACTGTATGTAAATAAAAAGACAATCGTGTTAAAATAGAGGAACTACCTAATATTTGGTGTTAAAAAATTTGGCAACGTTATGTTTGAAAAAGTTGGCAACAAATGGGAATTCTTTTATTATTTATTTTACAAAAAAAATTACTTCCCATACAAAGTTCTGCTTCACATATAAATCAATAATCAAGACTAAAATTTGGAAAATATTTGGTGGTATACGAGGAAAATGAAAAATATTGGTTTATGCTGAAGAGTAAATTGCTTTTAACTTTAAATATTGTACAAAATGTCATTTGAAAGTGTTGTTAGAAATTAAAAATTATGTCCAAGGTTAGATTCAGGGCCCTCTAAAAATTAATTAAAAAATTTAAAGTGAATTTAGTGTTTGTTTAATAATGTATTGCGTAAAAGCTTGTCAAACGTAAAATACTCGTTCCTCTTCGCAAATTTTTAATGGAAGAGTGGTTGGGAGATGTACAATAGACTCCTTCTTATGGGGATACTTAAAGCAAAAGGTGTACCTTAGAAGACCATTTGAAAATGCTGTTCATTTGCAGAAAACAATTAGGGAAGCATGTAACGGTGTAACTCCAGCTGTTATTACAAATGTAATAAAAGGATTTTCTCAAAGAGCAATAACCTGCTTGTATATGAAGAGCACATGTGCAATCAGGAAAAAATTAAATCGTATTTTTCTTTCTCATGTACTATGTAATATGCGATATTGTATGTTGAAAATTAATGGTTCTAATTAGGTATTTATTCTTGATAATTCTTGCAAAATCGAGTAAAAGTTTATCAATTTTCCCATGAGAAGATGAGCGATGTAATCAGCAAGTCCATTTATTTTTAGTTTAATTTGTGATTCACCATAAGCAATAAATAATCACGCTAAATTATTTTGCATCTTTTTTACCTTAAATTTATTAATTTGTTATTAGAAGGCCATGAATCTAACCTTGGAGTTAATTTTAATTCCTAACAACATTATCAATTGATATTGAAAGAAATTTACTCTTCAGCATAAATCAATATTTTATATTTCCCTCCCATATCATCAAATACTTTACAAATTTTATTGATTGGTGGAATTGATGTACGTACATCTGACACAGAAGTTTAAATACCTATCCGATGTATTTTTATAGTTATGTAAATATAAATAAAATAAAACACTAATACATAGTACATCACACAAGTATTTACAACTTTTAAATTGATACAAAAAACGTCTACCGACATACCACCAACCGCCTGTCCGTCCTATCCACTAAAAACCCCCTTCACCATTGCGCCTCTGGAACTGCCTGATCAACGTGGCATCTGAGGAGCACAAGAGAGGCTCTTTTAACAGTTTGTCTGTAGACGGTCCCGGTGACTTCCTATTTACGCATAGCTCTGCCTAGCCCTTTCATCTCTCTCTCGCTTGCATTGCCGTTGTTATGTACTTGCATATTTCATTCCAATTGTATCCGATTGCTAACATCAGCTTCACTGTATTGCTAAAGGTGATCTTCTGTCCAACTTTGCTTTCTAGACCCGTTCTTTCCTCTGCCCATCTGTCGTACCCCATCAGGGCGTGCTCCGGTGAGTCGAACATCTCACAGCATCACACGTTTCTCTCTCCGCTAATTCGAACCTTTTCCTATAGGACCCAAAGTGTCCCTGTCCCGATAAGAATTGCGTTAGGTAATAGCTTGTTGTCCTATGTTTGCACTTTGTACAGTCGCTGATGTTCGGTATTATGGTCCTCGTCCATTTTGCTGTTCGTCCCCTCAGCTGCCACCTGGCTTGCCATACCTTGAATGTCTCTTCCCTTGCCTGCGATCTTTATATCGAAGCTGTTCCAGCGGACAGTAAGATCCTTCGCTGTTCCTCCGCGAGAAGGAAAGTCGGTGATGTACCCGCAATAACTTGGGCCGCACACGCAGATATCGTTCTGTATCCGCAGGTTAACCTCAAGAGAACCCTTCTTTTGTGTATATTGCCTTACCAAGTCTCGTATATAGTATTATAGATAAAAACAACTAAGGGCCCAGGATGGAACCTTGGAGTACCCCCACAGTTATGTCTTCCAATTCAGATAGGCTGTTTTGCCACGACACACACTGCGTCCTATTGTGCAGATAACAGGGTAGGAGTGCGTAGGCAACACCCCTAACACCATACTAGCACATCTTTTCCAATAGGTCGGGACACGCGATCAAAGGGTTTCCAAGGCAAGTCCACGCGCGGATACCGACTATCACTCAATGTATTTTATATGAGCAGAGATTCGGAAAGGTGGCCTGAGTAGTGATGTTCCGATACTCCTTTCGATACGATATTTGGTATCGAATCAGTATCGAAAGCACGTTATAGATACTCCGATATTATCGAAAGAAAATATCGATACTGAGAATATCATTCGATTATTTAAATTAATTATAATCAAACAAACGTTAGCAAAACGAAACGCACAAACGGTAAGTTAGAAACCTGTAAATGTTTAGATTTAGTATTATTATGCACATTTTCATTCATACTTTTCAGTATTTATGTATTTTATGTGTAGGTTATTTATACAGCTTCTGTCAAAACGATTTCAAATTTTTAAATTTCAATCGGCAAATTAGCAAAAAATCTTCACAAAAATAGAGTTTCAAATCACGCAACTGTCATACACTTTTATGTACACATCTAAACAATAACCTCCGATGAGAAAGAAGTTGGGCATCGGGATTCGATATTTTGATTCGATACTTGAAAGTTCTTTTCGATATCCCGATATTAATAATATCGAAAATATCGGAACGTCACTAGGTCTGAGTGCACATTCATTTAAAATACTGTAATCCTACAAAAAAAGCATCACCACTACTCGTAGTGCGTGATGTAGTGAATGAGGATCTCTTGAATATGTGAATAAACACAATACACTGGCACAACAATAAACACCAATGAAATGGCCTAAATTAATCCTCCAGCTGTTTTCAAACTTTTAAGAATGTAAAAGTAGCGCTTAAGAATGTAAAAGTTTCACTTACTATTGTTTTATTGCAATAATATCATACTTTAAAATACCTTATCATTGCATACCGTTTAGTTTGACTGCTGATGAATATAGTATTCTTATTGAAACATCAAACGTGCGGTCAGTAGAGTAAAGGTTGTAGTAACTTGTTCTTAAAGTGTACCATGTTACCAGCGCCACAGTTTCAAATATTTTTGTTATTTGCATTTGTTTGACGTGTGGTAAATGTTAATGTTAAAAGAATCACTTTTTGATCGCCTTTATTCGTCGTTCACGGTTTACAGTAATAATACAGCTAGGTACCTATGTTGAGCAAAGATTGTGAATATGTCAGACCCTCGAAGATCAAATTTTAAATATTTTCACAACCATTGGTAGTAGAAAAATTGCTCTGACACCAAATTATGGCAAACTTACTGCTTCAGCACTGCACAAAAGTATATTTTTTTTTCTATCAGGTGCACGTTTTGGCAACATTTTAAGAAGATTACAACCATCAATACTTCCGTTAGACCATCTTGAAACTATGCAGATCACCGAGGATCGAGGTGAAGTAGGACAAGTGTTTGTATTCGAGCTTCTCACACGCTCTGTACATGTTTGTCGAGTCCGGACGGTTTAGGATAACGCCATACGCCCTATTTATATTCATGTAGTGATGTAGAGATTGCGGTTAATTCAATTGCTAAGTACAGAGAAAGCAAATACGGCAAAAACGACAATAATTATTATATTATTAGTCATCATATAACCGCTTAAGCATGTTTGGATCTTGTGGTTTTTTTTTTTGTTTGCTGATAGGCAAATACCGTCGCAACCGTAAGCGCATACGAGCTGCCGAATTCATAAATATTAATACGGAATACAATAAGAGAATACTTATGCCTGCAGTCATATAAATATTTATGGACAAAAAAAAACTCATGTATTAATTGTGTTAATTATTATAGTTAGAATGATTTGCATCAATTTATAAATTGACGGCAGTGCAGAGAACAAATTTTAATCCATATAGCAGCATTAATAGTGGGAGCTGTATTATACTGTTTAATATTAATTTATGCTAAATAGATCTTGATCTCACTTTTTTCTGTATGTTTTTAGGAAACTGATACATAACCCAGTTCAATTTATCAAAAACGAAAGTGTAATTTGTTATGAAAGGAAAACTAGACTATTTTTAAATATGCTTACATTATGTTTTGTGTCGTAGTGCTGTATTTGCATTACTCTATTACGGGATTTTCATCGCATACAAAATTTAAAACTGCTCGTGCAATTTATTAATTTCAGGAGACAGGTTGCTACATTTCAATAAGTAAAGATAAGTATTAGTTATAACATATTCTTTTGAATTAGGTTATAGCAGAAGGCAAACAGATCTGTGTTAGAGAAAACATATTGCAAAACCTACCTATTATCTTTTTCAGCCTATGTCGGGCGTATGCTAAACGAAATATGAGCAGAAGGTTAATTCTTGATTAATTATACTGCCAGAAAATTGTTGTGTTCAAGAAAAAACGAATAATATTAAATAAGTATATAATAATATTAACAAAGTAGAAGTATTTTTATGAACATTTCATCCAATTGATAAGGACAGTTAAGGTCTAGTTGAGATAAAAAGACTGTATTATAAACGAAACCGTCGAAGATTTTATCTAAAGAAACACAAACATAAAAACATCAAAATTATCTTAGTGCAATATAAAATAAAGCAGCAAAGCTCGAAAACTAATTTAATTGATCCGGCTGATAGTTTAGTGGCTTGCACACTTGGTTGCCAGTCGTGAGGTCCAGGATTCAAATCTCGCTCTGGTCAATTACGATAATCCTTTTTTTCCGGGGTAGTTATGATGATTAGGAGCGAGATTTGTCTCTGCGGGGGTGCATGATCAGCATTGAAAATGCTTAGGCTTTATCAACTCCTTAATACCAATCTGCTCAATATGCGAAGAATAACTTGGATAAATATAGCTGTAGTGGTCATAATTATCCAACGCGGCAAGCCCATTTGTTGCGCACTGAGCGGCATAGAACTTCTTGTTTTGAGAGATCACCGTCGTATGCGGGTCTGGTGATATATAATAAGTTACCAACGGAATTGAAGAATATGCCTAACATAAAAAAATTTAAAACCGCCCTAAAAACATGTTTACTGCGTAAATGTTATTATACTGTAAATGAACTTCTGCGAGAATGAAAATGTCATCAATAATGAATCTGCTTTGTAGAATTTTTGTTGTTGTATTTTGTTTGTTTAATTTTTGTAAACTTTGACGTTCATATACACTGTACTGTGTCCGACTTGAATAAATATTATTATTATTATTATTATTATTATTAATCAATGAATTAATATGAAAAGCACAAGGTGTAATAGGGATCTACTACTCTTTCAATATATCCATAGCAATGTGTAATATATCATTCTTAAATGTATACACTAATACTAAATACTTACTACTAAAAACAATGAAAATGGAAGCGGAACCTTTAAACCTTTATATCAGCAATCATTCATCCACGTGATAAGCAAGTAATGTTTTTATCTTTAAACAAAAGAATGGTACTTTACCGCTTATCAAAACTAAATATGAAAATGCTTAATATACCGCAACAACAGGAATTGCCGCATACCAGTGGGAATGTATTTTTCTTTTATCATTATATTGGTTAGTTTCATTGACGAATTGCTAAACCTAAACGAAATGATATATTTCTGCACAATATGTAAACGCATTTTATAAATGAAATTTAACAATCTTAGAACAATATTTAAAGCATAAAGAAATTGTGTATTTTTTAAATGGTAGCATAAACATTTTCTGTAGGAGTAAAACAAATTTCCAAATATCAATAAAATAAATAAAAGAATTAAATCAATTAAAAATAAAAAAGCCGCTGGAAGAAATGAAATAACTACGAAAACAGATGAAAATCGGACGATAAATCGCTCATGCTAACGCGTATTTTTAAAAAGTAAACCCGAAGTGTTTCAAAATTTTTCTTTTTAAATGAAAACGATGGAGTTCGCTTATTTTTTAAATATTTCATACTTTAAGTGCACACTCTATAAAATACAATAATAATACACTGATAAAAAATGTCCAATAACTTGTATATTTGGCATTTACATATATATTTAGAAGTACTTCTTTAATTGCCGAACACTAAAAAAATGTCTGTTGCAAACACCATTGAATTTGGAATAAACAAATAGGATTGTCTAGGCTTGCCTTTTAGAGAGAAGTACCAGAGACAATGTTCTAAAGGAGATGGGTAAGTTTAATGGGCTAAAGTGTTAACAAAAATTGGTAGTGACAAGGAATGTTTCTAGATGGCGCTATAAGTCCAAATTGGGCAAGTCGATTTGTTTAGGTTGTATATAAAAAAATTTCTGTTTTTTACAGTTGCATCATGGTTGCATCTTGCATCCTTTGTCTTCATTCATGTAATTTGTTGTTTTGTGACTTTACTACGCGTCTGTCATGTAGTTGCTATTTCCATACTAATTATTTTTGTGTTTTTTAAGTATTAGTGGTGTTTTAACTTAATTAACTTATTTAGGCTGCGGTGTTTTAGTTTTATATTAGACAAACATTTACAAAGAGCAATTTATAGGATACTTTAGTGAGTATGAACTGAATGTTTGTGGTTATATGTTATAAAGTTCACTAAATATTCTCTAATTTGTAGGTGTTAGTTACACATTATACTTCGATATTTAAGGTATATATTTAAGCCACATTAACATAAGTATAATATTAATAAATAAATTTTAAATATCAGGTTAATTATACATGTAAAATATGTACTCCTGTAACATAAATGTTATCTATATTGTAAATAAAATGTTATCTTTAGGCAAAAGGTAGGTACTTTTCTTTATTTACGGTGTACCAACGGTGTACCTACGGTGTATCAAAAATTCAATAAACGCATATTTTAATATTGTTTTGTTGCGCGCCCTCTAAGAACGTTTCTTGGTAGTTTAGACGAAGAAATATTAACAAATATATATAAGTGAGTTACCCATCTTCTGAGGTAACTTATCTCTGGAAGTAGTGTTTACTTGTTCTAAATATACCTGCATTCAGTGCTATGCAGCTCTGCTACAACTATCTTGGTGGACATAAATTTTACTATTTACCTGTTTATTGTTATTGACGCTAACACAAGTACAGTAGAACCTCTGTTAACCGAAATAAAGGGGGCGGGGGTTGTTTCGGATAACCAAAATTTCGGTTAAAAATTAAAGTGCTATTTTCCGAAGCTAAGGGCCAAATAAATGACAGGGAAATAAAAAAACACATGTTTTAGCTCTAATCGGTAGGATAGGTAATTTTTATTTACAGTATACTGAACATTTATACAATACAGTATATATGTATATGTAAAGTAGATTTTACATAAAACTGGTTTACATTGCTGTACTATTGTTTTTTAAAAAAGTCCTCCATCTTTTTTTGTTTTTTCTTCTCGCACCGTTTTCTGGCAGCGATGTCTCGCCATCGCTTCATTAACAAAAGGTCCGCCGGAGTTGCCTCATCCGAACGTTCCACAAAACGTAAAGCAACCTAAAAATAAAAGTGGGGTATAAAGTGTGAATCTTTTGAAACGAACTTGATTTAACACGTAAAGAGCATAAGATAAAATTTAATTTAGATGTCTATAAGTTTAAGGCAATTTTAACAAACACAAAAAGATCTTGGTAGGCTACAGTATAAAAATTTAAAGTAAAACTTACCTCCATGGCATTAAAGATGTCATCAGTTGTGTCTTGGCTAGTCTCTGCCACATCCTCATCATCGTCTACTTCGTCGTGGTTTTCGTTAGTTGGCAACACCATGTCAACAATGTCTTGGTCAGTAAAGTCAAGTTCCGACTCATCCCCATTAACCCATTCATTACACTCATTTTGGTTAATGTCTTTGCATCCTGGTAATTTTGCCACCAAACTCAACAGGCTTTGATCATCTTCGTTGAGGTCCTCATCAAAAAGTCCATCAAAGAACTTATTCCAGCAGCTTTTCAGGGTCGAAGGTTTTATTTCTTTCCAAGACTGTGCACACCAGTACACAACGTTTTTCATGTTTATTGTTTTTAAAACGTCCGGAACACTTTTGGATTCATTTGTTTCTTGAAGTAAAGCTCTCAGAAATAACCCGCGGTAATGTCTCTTAAAACATTCAATGATCCCTTGGTCTAAAGGTTGCACCAAACTTGTCACATTGGGGGGTAAAAATGTAACAATGATATCGCCATCTTGTAAGTTCCGAGGGTGTGTTGGGGCGTTATCAATCAGCAACACCGCTTTTCTCGGGAGTTGTTTTGAGCTCAAGAACGATTCAACACTCGGAACGAACTCCTTTTTAAACCATTCAGTAAATAAATCACTTGACATCCATGAGCTCTTCTGATTTTTGTAAAAAACCGGAAGTGCATTTTCGGCTACATTTTTCAATGCCCTGGGTTTTTTTGATTTTCCTATCACCATAGGCCTTATGCGATGATTTCCCTCAGCGTTTGCACAAAACAAAACTGTGACTCTTTGTTTGTCTATTTTATGGCCTGGGGCACTCCTTTCATTTTTCGATGCCAATGATTTTTTTGGCATCATTTTAAAATTCAGTCCGGTTTCATCTGCGTTGTAAATTTGTTCTTTAGTGTAACCTCGTAAAAAGTCATCCATTTCAGTTTTAAAAACATTTGCAGCATCGACGTCGGCCGACAATTTTTCTCCGCAGATATTTACTTGACGAACGCCATATCTTCCTTTCCATTTCTCCAGCCATCCGGCGCTTGCCTTAAATCCATTACCTTTCTCACCCATCATTTCTGATAATATTTTTGCCTTTTCTTGAATTATTGGTCCTGTAAGAGCGACTCCCTTCTCTCTCTGTTGAGTAAACCACAAAAAAACAGCCTCGTTTACTTTTTCGTTCTGGCACGTTTTCATTGTTTTTTTGTTTGGCATTTTTGAGGCGTGCTCTTCAAACTTCGTTTTCATCTTTACCCACTCACTAACAGTAGAAACACCAACGTTATAATCAGCTGCCACATTCCGCAAAAGCTCGCCATTTTTTACTCTATTTATCGCCTCCAACTTTTCTTCAATTGTTATCACAACCCTCTTCCGTTTCGTTGACATCACGTACACAGTCTACACCACAACAAAAAAGGCCACAACAATATGCAACTGTTTCAAAAACAAGTACATATGTAAATCACGTAAGCGCACTGCAATTGAAACGACTCACCAAAGTAAATGAGACAGACTGGCGCTGTTTTGATCGTCAAGGTGAGAGACGCGTGGCAGAAACCCCCTCCAACGCCCACCCCCTTCTTTCGTGACTTTCGACCTAAATAATATTAAATTCTAATTACATTTTTAAAATTAATTACCGCCTAATATAACTTTTCAAAGTTGTTTGTTTGGTCGTTTCGGTTAAACGCTATTTCGGTTAAAAGTGTTTCGGTTAACCGAGGTTCTACTGTATATTAAAGGCAAATAATATTTAGCTATGGCTAACAGATTGCACACTGAGAAAGCGACAGGTATTAAATTAACAAAATAGGTTTTGTTAACAAAATAGTATTGAATTAACCAAAATTATAATCAGTCTAATAAAAAAAAAATATGGCGAAGGCAATCATATTATTTGGTACTTTTATTTTATTAATTTAACAAACCCGTTGAGTTAATTTGAACAGTAGGTAATGTTCATTTACCAATGAAAGTTCCAGTTAATTGAATGTAATTATGATGTTGAAATTGCCCATTTTCAAATTGTCTGCCTATATGAACAAATATATAGTACATAGATATAATATATGTATTTTAATTCGGTAGTTTACGGTTACAATAACAGAATAAGGGTTTTAATAAAATACTATTTGTATTTTTGGTAACGTTTCGGAATTCTTTTATTATTCCTTCATCAGACCTAAAAGAATATTTAGAACAGTCAAAATATATACCAAGAAAAATTTCCCCTCTTTGTAATCTAATCATTAGCTATGTATTTTATGTTCTGCGTCCTTTTGCCCCGCGTCCTTTTTTCCGCGTCCTTTTGTCGCGACACCGTTATAGTAGAGGCCATCAATATGCCGATGACACTCAATTATATTGTTCTTTTCCACAGACGGCGGTAGAGGATGCGTGCGCTCGAATGAATTTTGACATCAAGTGTTTGAAGAATTTATCAGAGCAAATGTCATTAAATTTGAACACTAAAAAAACGGACCTAATTTTATTTGGACCGAAAAAATTCGGGAGAATAAGTTCCTTGTACGATCCTTTTGTTTCAAATATATGTATTCGAAAATTACAAAAGCTTCAAAATTCGTGTATTCGATTGATTTTTGGAATTACCCGCCGGGCTCATGTGTCTCATAAACTGGTCGAAATGGGTTGGCTACATATGAAGGCAGGCGACTACTTCATACAGCTACATTCTTTCATAATATTCTAGTGTCAGGAAGACCATCTTATTTATACAATAAAGTCAGATACCGAACTGATGTGCACAACTTGAACATTAGAATCAAAGGTACCCTTACACCTCCGATGCATGCATCGCAGTTTTTTAAAAATTGTTTTACATACCGAATTACATACATTTATAATAACATACCAGCACAATTTAAGCGAATTCATGGACCGGTATTATTCAGAAAAAAACTATTTCAATACCTTCTTCTTCAGAGCTAGGACGCTTGGGTTTAGGCGGGGATGTGCGGCGGCGCACAGTGGATCGAAAGGCGGTAAAAAGCGGACATTGACTGAAATGGTAATAACTTGCTTAAAAATTAATGTTGATCAACGAAAGAAAATTTTGTCGAATAGGTAAGGTTGTATATTACATCGAGTAAAAAAAATATTGTTGTACCGTCACTACTTGTTTATGAAAATAAAGCTAAAAGTATATAGTATTTCAGACTGCATAATCGAAGAAATAGCGTATTTGTTGATATAGATATAAGTTTGGTAGCTGTTTCTGTGTGATGGAACTTATAATGTAGACTATAATATTATGCAACAGGGAAATATTGTGATCACTAAATACATTTAAGATAGAAACATGTGCTTTGGTATCTTAATAGATTAAATATGTCGACACTATTACAGCACAGATAAAGAGCATATATAATGTAAAATTATGTATCTCTGTTTTAATAGAAATTTCTTCTAAACAGTGTTGTAAACGTTTTCGTATATAGTAAAACAATTCGCTTACCTATCTTGATAACAGGTCGTTGATAAACTGTGGCAGTACCTACTTTATACTTAACACAATTTTCAATTTCGCTGGTGAAGAATTAATAATTCTACAGCTTCTGGTAATAACTCACTTCTTGTATGTTCGTTTAATGTTCGTCTTGAATAAATATATGGATCCAATGTGATAAGTAGTCGTTTCAAAATATCTTCGTTAGTAGCTGAACGGCTGCATTTTTCCCCTGAAGCTTCTAAGATCTTTATTTCGAGCTTCAGCAGTTTCTTCTGAAAGTTTGCCTATAGGAAGTAACATATTTTCTGTGATATTTTTATTACCTTTAACCAGTAGGTACATTGATACATTTATGATAATGATATAAATAATCTCCAAATTGTTTATGTGCACCTATAGTAAAACATAAATTGTATTCATATTAGCTACAATCCAACTAGATGGAGAATAACTCTTAGAATGTGTACGCGAACCGAAGAAATCAAACATGCCAAGTATATAAAGAAAGATACACCATTTTGTTTATCTTCTATTGATCGATTATTATAAACTAACACAGCACATTTCACAATTCTAATTTTCTAATTCTATATTATAACACAATGTCAACGATACAATAAATGCTGTGCATATTAAAGAAATGGCATATTTGATCTCATAATGTAGGTATATGACCGACATTCATAATTATGCTAATTGGTTTAATCCGAGAACTAAGAGATTATGAAACATACATCGAATGTTAGTCACTGAAATGGCATAACTTAACAATTTTTTTGTAGAAATATTAATTAACATGCATTTATGAGAATGCTAGAAACGGTAATGCGATAAACAAAACGTCTTTTTTCAAAAAGTTGCGCGAAGTAGCAGCTGAAATCGCTGGAGCAAGTACTAGAAGGATCCTAGATGACAAAACAGTTTTCCTTTTTCTGGGCAAATTTGGGCATTTTTTTTAAAAGCTAATAGACGTTAAAATTTAGAGTCATAGAACACCATCTTCAAGAAATGGTAATTGTATAGTTAGTTACAAATATGACTTGCTAATATTTTGCAGGTTGAATTACACATAGTTAGTGTATATTCTGAGCAAATTGCAGTTTCATATCGTTTCTAATTCCAAAGATTTTAGTAGTTGAAGAGGACGGTCGAAATACACTCTTAGCGTAACATCTCCGAACATGTACTTTCAGGCTTGCTTCTGTTCGATATTTCGTCAATCTACTTGTTTGTATTGTGATTTCCATATCTAATGCTTATTTTACTATACACTTATACACATTTTATTATGATTCTGGAAGATTGGCTTTTTTACGCTATGTCCGATTTTTAACCAACTTCGATCCACTGTGCGGCGATCTGATTCTTTCAATTTCATTATACAAAGAATTATTGGAGCGATAAAATCATTTTATCAATTTTAAATTAAATTGCGGAGCTGCAACAAGTATGTATTCTAGTACACCTCTCTTTAGTTTTAGGTTTAAGTTAGTTTAGTAAATTCTGGTTGAGTGGAAGAGCAGACGCCTCTAAGGGTCAGTCTGAACTCCGCCAAATTTCTCAAATGTACATGAATGTGTAGTCTGTTTGTATTTATTTGTTGCTGTACGAGAAATAAAGTCACTATTATTATTGTTATATCAACGTTTGTCCTTATAATATAAATAGTATCTTTAAGTAGTATCTCCTTTTCAAGTGCATCAATATAACTCTAAAAGCGGGTATTAATTAATTAACACCGTTTGCGTAAATCCAAGGTATATTTTACGCCCGAGATAAGTACCCGCGTTTCACATAAAAATGAATTTACGTACAACGTAAAACTGCCAAAGCGCATCTCCGGCAGTTTTGTCCAAGGTTGTTTCTTTTTTTTTTTTTTAATTTTTTTCGGGTGTACAATTTAGATAACGGTCTACTATTCATTAAGATAAACATTGGTACTCTTCGCCGAACCGGATACCCAGCGAGAGCTGCCTCTTATCTTAATAAGTATGAAACGGTGGAAATAGTCCTGGTAATTTCCAATGAAAGCAGATCCATGTGACGCACTAAAACGTATTTATTATGTATGTAGAAGCATCAGCGTACCTGCACACGCCGAGAGATTTCGATCTATGCTGTTGAGATGGTTTGTTTTGCCATTAACGTAAGAGTTAGATCTAGGAGCGGTTGATTAGGAAGAAATACTGGTAATAAGGTTTTCATCAATAGATGCTGAAAGTGATAATTTACACAGTGGTTAGTAAATTACAGTAAACAGCTGTTAGAAAGGAAAAAGGTATCACTTGGAGCGTTACGGTTTCCCACAATATGTGTCAAAGTAGGTTTGTTAATATTTAATGATATAATATAATTGTAATAGAGCTGAATCTTTGCAAAACGACGATCTTATCTTATTCAAGAAAGAAATGTTTTCATAATGCTCATAAATATTTCTTACTGTTAATATTGTCTTGTGGTTTAGTTAGAACTTTATCTTGTTTCAAAATCATAGCATTTTCTATTTTTATGTATATTTTCTATTCTTTCAATCGTGCTAGAAATTCCTTTCTGGTAATAATGACTTCTTTTTTACTTTCTGTATCGTTAGTTTAACCATATTTTTTTTCTCCCTTTGCAGTTGCTTGCAGTCCTTTGAATTTTGTTGAATTTTGTCACACAAAGTTGACATTAGATCTCGTAAACGAATTAAAAAAAAAGGAATATGTAAAGTTGACTGAGGTTTACTTTTATAACATGGAAAATACTGCAGTTCTTACAAATACTGGTAGTGACGAAATTAATAATTTAAAATGGGAAATTGATTGTAGAAGAGTGTATGTAAAATATTAAAATGTACGCCTATTTAAGAAACGTCAATTGATCAAAATAAATTAATTATAATTAATATAGTGCTTTGCATTTACTAAAAGAAGCATTTACTGTAGTGAGAAGACACTAAACATCTTTCTTTTTCAGAAGAAAAAAATGTTAGAGCTATTATTCTACGTAATTAACGAAAGTTTTTGTAAAGATATATGAAGTGATGAATTACTATTATAAATATTGTGATTTAAACATATAATACACGTTGAAATAATAATCTAAATGTCTTGATGTGTCCCTCAGCTTTATTTTAAGAATAATCTGTAGAAATCAATCAAAGCAGTTCGATAACAATTAATAATGAAATATTGATTTCCCAGGAATTTATTCCTTCTTGAAAAAATGTTAAGATCTAGAACTCAATTTTAATATTTTATGATTACGCAATGCATATTAAAAACGATGACACGTATATTACTTGATAAACACAATATGGTGGCATATTAATGCAGGGTATTAACATAATTGTTAATTGGAAAGAATAAATTAATTAAAATATAATACCGAAACATTCAGTGTATACCCGAAGATTAAACTGAGAAGTAAAGTAAAAAATCGGTTTTTTGTCGTGCTTTTACAACAACAATTGAATATTCCAAACAATTCAAATCAAACACTATACAAGAAAATATAAAATAAAAAATATATTTGTAATGCACATATTAAACGCCCTTTTGGATAACTGGAAATACAGAAAAGGAATTTGGTTTACAAGAAATAAAATTAAATATAATTTTCCTTATACTTGATATAACCATTTACCAACTTTCTAGTTCTGAAATTCGTGACTTGGGGTGCTGCTTGACAGTAAATTATTATTTGACAAGCATGTTAATTATGTAGTTAACAAGGTACTTACAAAATTGGGATTTATTATCCGCCTAACAGAATACTTTCTGAACTAGCAACATTTACCTCCTTTTATTATGCCCATGTATATAGTATTCTTTCGTGTGCTACTGTCGTATGGAATCCCCAATATAATGTTTACCTATATTAATTTTATATCGTCTGTTCAGAAAAGATTCGTTAAATTCTTAACATCCAGATTTCATATACCTGTTTTAAGCTACGAAAGCTCTCTGCTAGAATGATTTCCACTCAATCATGCCATATTCGTATAGACATATTTTATTTCTGTTTAAAATCTGTAGCAGTAGAATTCACTGTGAAGATAACCTTTCACACATTAATTTTCATGTACCTTCATAGACCACTCGCTTCTTTGCAGTTATTTAGACCACCACCCACGGTAAATAACGCACATAAAAATTCTCCAATTATTAGATATATGCTTTCATTTAATGCAATTTGTCCATCTGTTGACATTTTCAATATATCTTTACCTTCGCTTGGGAAGTTTTTGCAAATCTACTTTAATTAATGCTCAACAATAGTCGGAAAGATCTGGGGAACTCATTATACCAAATTATCCCTTGAACTTGTTTTAAGTGTATTTTCTCATATTTAAAATTAGTTAATAAGCTAATAGAATTTATTTTTAAGCTTATCTGTTAAGTGTTAGTATCGATAGCGGCCGCTAAATAAATCAATATCATTTTAGTAAGAGAAAATGTAGCATTACGGGATAAACTAAATTGCTTACAGTTACTTGTTTTGAATTGTTGTTTTATATGTCTGAAATCCAACAACATCATCCAACATTTCTCATATTAAAAAAATTCAGTAATCCTTATAATGTTGGCATTGAAAAAAAGGGTAAGTTTTACTGGGTACTAAAAAAACCATTTACATATTATGCATTAATTATCATCTAATTTTAATAAAAATATACAGTAGCGTAGATGCCAATGCCTCAATTTGTAAACAGTTAATTTCCATTACGTTCATTACATACATATTTACGTAAGAAAAATATCCAATAAAGCGACTGAAATTCTAAATACCTGGTTAAGCATATGAAATTAGAATAAATACATTTATCGAAAATGAAAGTAATTACACTGATATGACACGTGCGCTCATTACGATAAATTGTACCTAGTTCCTATTTTCTTCGACCGCAGTGATTAAATAATGTGCTAAGTATGCCTATAATGATAAATTATAGGTTAATTGCTTATTACATTCAAATAACAGACTTATAAGTATGCAAGTGCTTAGTATAGATATTTTTACTCTACATATATTCAGACATAATAATTTATGTGCATACTGGAAGGAAAACAAATCAAGCATATAATATTGTTTGTAGTCGACAATGTAGCTTAAGGAGTATGCGGCAAATGCAATTTTTATTCGTAATTGGTTTTACAGGAAATCTTTATGAATGACACACACATTGGAATTAAATTGCTGCTGGCAACACACTTTTTCATCTTGGCATTCTGACACTGGTATAAAACGTTGCCTAAAATATAGTTGATGACTAAATTGAAATCCAGATTTCGAAGATAAAAAAAATATTTTTATTGATTAAATAGCTTTTTTATGCCTGTACTTACAAGATGGATTTTGAGATATATCTTGTAGTTTATGCGTATTACACACTTGTATATATGTAGGTACTCTATATGCATTTAGCTTCAGCCAAATGGCTCAGAGGTAGAGTAATTCAAAACCCCGTGTTAGTATTGTATTCTCTTTATTGCGAATGTTCTTACACATTAGAATTTCTCTAAAAATTTCATTAAGGAAAAGAATGGTAACGAATCCTTTCCAATCTCAGTCTTGCGTAAATGATTAATGTCATATAATTAAACCTATTACAGTTTCGCCTTAATTACTAATGTAAGTTCAAATGTACGACTAATTGTTGCCCATACAATTCAATTAACCAACGACTGTAATCTAACTAAGATTACTTTTTTATGAACTACGGATTTTATTTCTAAAAGAAGAAATTTGCAGCAGTTTCTATTTTTAGTGGTTAGTTTAGTTAATTAACAGTATACAACCAAATTGACCTAATATGGACGCAATTTGAACATGGTCGTATACAATACAGGCATTTCTGTACCCTCTAATTTTTAAACAGAACGTGATAAACCTATTGGGGTTAAAACTGCATTGTGGCTTAACAATATGTTTGTCTTTCGGATAATGTTCGTACGTTACTCCTAACCAGTTGTACGTCCTTCAGTCACCATATATAAGGGTGTATTTCGTGTGCAGCAAGCTCTATAGCAGTCTGGCATGCACGTCTGTGCCGCTTGTTGACATAATAGATGATTGATTAATCCTAGGAATAAAGAAAGGGCGTTACGAATTCTATAAGAACGATTCCGTTTACAATTGCAAGAATTGCCACTTTTACAGCACATGTTAACAATATTTTATTTATTTACTAGCAAATTTAGGTAAACTGAAAAAAAAGTTGGTAACAAGCGGGCCAGATTATCCATCTACTTTTAATAATAATAGTCAGTTACCGTTTTCGTATAAGCTTTTAAAAATACTAGTATTCATTGGATGTATCGTCGGGGGTTTTTATAAATTGAAGCTGTTGACATTTTGCTAACTTTACTGGTTACTAATTGCTGACTTTTTTATGATGAAAAGACTTCTCAAAAATTATTACATGACTAAAATTAAATAATGAGAGTGACAAAGGTAGGCAAGAGGCACTGCTAAACGGATTATAATTCTGACAGATTGTTAATGCAATATAATAATAAAATCTTTTTCTCTTCGATTATTTTATAAAAAAAGTAATACTTAATAGTAATTATAATAAAAAAACATTATACTAAAAATAATAAAAAAGAAATCCAAAAGAAACCATAAATACTATTAGACTAGCTCTGATTTTGCGGTATACACCCTGAATGAACGGAAAAATAATGAGGAAAATACATGCCTACAATAACTTAGTTTAATATTATGTGCTGTTAACCTAAGCACATTAATTCAAAACAAATTGTAATAAGTATACTAATAAGTTATAAGGAAGTCTAAACAATGCTAGGAAAAAAAATGAAATGAAAATAACAAAAAAAAAGACAAATGATGTCTATATGCATTAACAAAAACAAAGACACATGAGTACCCAGGACTTCCTAATGTTCGCACCGGATGCATCAAAAGATGCTGGCCGAATTTCCCCTTAAAAGTTACTGGAGATTTTACGATTTTAAATTTATAGGAATTCTATTGTATATTTTCGTCACCTAATACGAAAGAAAGTCTCAAAAAGCACAGTGCGATGAATTGGAGGCATCAGGGTACCCTTGAAAAGAAATGAAATATAACCCGACTCTTTATTTAAAATGATCATGTGGAACAGACCGGCCATTGGTAAATCTCTTCTGGGTATTCCTATTAAGCCAAGAAATGTCGCGTAACTTATGCGACATATGATCATCCTTCCAAATGCCAAAAATTAAGCACCGTCAGGAATTCTGTACTCGTTGTATGCCCGAAGAGTCATCAAATGTTAAGCATGGACTATAGACTTCAAAGGCAAAATTGAAGTGAGAGAGAACCAGTGAATCACATAAAAGTCTCTTCGTGCCCACACTTAAGTAACGTCGATGAATTCTTATGCATTTGGCAACATGATTTTTAAAACGAAAGGGATTATCAAATATTAGCTCAAGACTCCTGGCCTGATTTTTCATAGTTATTTGAATATTATTAATTTGGAGATTAATTCTATTTGATTTTGACTACCAAATAGCATAAGAACTTATTTTGTAGGATTTACCAACCGTGTTGAACCGAAATCATAATCTTCTAGTTTAAAGGTATGATACAATTGGGTATCATCAGCACACACTTGAATTTTACAGGTGTATACGTAGGTATTTATGAAATGAAGATGTGGTAATTGTAAAAAGAAGTGGTCCCAAAATTGAACCTTGTGGAATTCCGGGGGTTTAGTAATAATTTGTGATCTAACGTATCAAACACGCGACTAAGTTGAATAAGGTAAAAAATAATGACATTCCCCTGTCACAACCTGCAGCCATTAAAGTAATATCATCAGCATATAATGCAATCAACCCGTCACAAAACTGTTGATTAATAAATAATGAAATTAATACTGGACCCAGTATCGAACCTTGTGGTACTCCAATATTACAACTTAAGTAGCAGGAATGGTAACATCTTATTGTATTCTGTGTTCTATAATTAATCCTCACATACTGCTTTCTATCGTGTAGAGAGGACTTGAATCATCAAAGGTACCTACTATACCTCTGATTCTAGCTAGAGTTTCATCGAAATCTGAATTCTTCAGGTTACCAATATTCCTTTGTTAGTAAGTTTGCTTTGTGGTGGTATTGTCCTAGTGCATATTCTCTCTGATTTATGGTTTCTCTATAAATAGGAGAACTTGTATCTTTTTTCGATCGATATGCATTTACTTTTTTTTATTCGAAGCCCTGGTTTATGTTTAATTGTTCAAACATCGTAATTCAAATCGACTTTAAGCGGTTTGTCATAGCAGAGTTTGATATAATTATATCACTGCCCCTTTAAAAATTAAATATGGTGCGCTCAGAGATATTCTGCTTTCCTCAGTTTCCACTACATTTTAATCTATACAAGTCCATTTTTGCATCTCCTTTATCAACTTTATCTGTTTTTCAAGAACTATCAAAGAGTAACTGGAAAAAGATCAACGCAAAGTTGAAGAGAAAATGTGAACTTTAATAACCGTCAAATTTCAAAAGAGAAATGATTTTGAGGTGACAATATTCAGGAATGGAACACTAAGTGATTTTATTTCAATTAAAAGCTCTGTTCTCTCATGGTTTTTAGGCATCCAAAGTTAGAGCAATTTTAATAACGGAAGATTAAGAAAAGCTATTTCTCAGATAAAGTGCACAGAATAAGTGATGTTTAATATAATAAATCAAAACTCGTAGTGATTGTAAAGCCTCATGAGCACCTCTGAGCTCATAAGTGCGGATATATCTCTTTTCAAATTTTCCTGTCCGATTATAGTCGTTATCTGCGTTTTTCTACCGCTAAATTGGAAGATCAGATATGGTGATTTCGAAAGCGACAAATATTTCCTTTTCATCGATGTCAAATGATTTGGGGGATTCCTTTTCAATTTGGCTTTACGAGACTTTGCAAACTGTGGTGCATCACAGGGCTTAGCTTGATCTGTTGACTTTTTTTGCAGCTGCATTTCATCCCATTTATGTCTTTGAACCAGCATCCACTTATCACTCTTACAACATAGAAGACAATAGATAAATGATATCATTTAGTTTGGTAAAGTTTAACAAGTTCCAACTTGTGAAACAAGTGATGTTACAAAGTTTAAGCATTAAGAAGGAGTATCGCTAGCTAACATAATTTTACTTTATTTGTACCAAAATGTGCAGAAATGAACGGATACCTTAAAAAGATAAAAATAGAATTTTTAAAAAAGTGCCCGACACTTAATTTTGTAACTGCCTTTGTGTCACTTTCTTCGTTGCTATGCACCTACTGCATCCATACTGAATATACCTATACAGTTGTACCTACTTCACACACGATATACGTAGGTGCAATTCCAGTTTTATTGATCCTGAATGGTACTAGTAGTAAAAGATGCAACAAAAAAGAAAAATATGGGTTGTAACTATTTTTCGGGGCATACATCCAAACTAGTTTACAAAATAGCTTCACTAATATCTTTAGACTTTAAAAGTTTGTATAATTTATCATTATTCCCTGATCATGTCATAATTAATTTACAATTAACTAAATTATTATGATATTCTAAGTCTCTTTTGAAGTTAATTGCAATATTAGCATCACAAGTTTTTACTTTCTCTATCAATTTATTATAATCCAGTTTTATCGTAAGCTAAATGAAATAGACATGCCGTCCTTGACATTTAACTTGGCAAATTGATCACGCTTAATGAACGAGTTGATGTAATATTGTTCTTGTAATTATTTATCAATGTAAATAGATATAGTAGTAGCAAATACTTTATGCAAGTGGAAAACAAACATTTTCTATGTTTATCCATAGTCTGCGGTTTTATTAAATTAAATAAAATTGTGTGCTGACCTAGATAAAACTAGTGTGTACTATATATGTAATACGTGTGCGTGTTCCATCAAATCGATGTTGTAGTTCTTTATAGTAAACAAAGTTTAAGCATTACAATAATTGTACAACTAATTTGTGTGCAATGAAATATGTTTTGGTCGAAACATGATGTTCTATCATCCGCAACAGACCGCAGTGATGTCTTCTCCGCCCGGGGTGGTTCAGCTCTGGGGTGGGCAACATGCCGCAGACTCACGAGATGCTGTCAGAAACAAATGCGGTCGCATGTACCGCCTGAGATATGCCACGGTCCAGGCATAATTATATACGTTCTAAGCCGCACAATTTACACTATAAGTGTATCTAAACGTTCACTCGACTGCTCGAGGTGTTGAACACAAAATAAAGAACCACAATTGTCACCGTTTCTTAAGTCTGCCTTTGTACTTCAGCAATTCAAGAGGAAAGCAGTGTACACGTGAACTTTATTGTTTGTTCTGTTTAAATTTAATGCGGGTCGGTGAAAGCATTGTTTTACCCGTTCCTACAAACAAATACGTAATTCCGGAAAATCTGTTTTATTGAAGCGCTGGCAAGAAAAGTTTCTTCTTTCAATTTTGCGGTGAATATTATATTATTATATTTCATTTTGGATATTTTACAGAATGCACCAAGTAATACAGCTTAATTTAATTTCCCTTACAACAAAATAACTTTTTTTAATTATTTGTGTATGCTGTACAATAAAGTTAATTAGCTACTCAACAGTACTTCCGTGGTATTGGATATGGATGTTTAAATTCTAAGGCTATAACCTGCAGATACCAACCTCTATTTGAGAAAAAAGAAATAGTAGTTTATCAAATAAGTTTGTACGTTATGTAAAAGATACATTTAGAAGCTATTTATTAAAGATTTTGTTTTAAATGAGGGAATACTTTCAATTAATGTATTATAAAAAGCATGAATATTTAAATTCATATCATTTGCTACACTAACTACGTCCTGTTTTCCCTTAGTTTATGTTAGAAATTTACAATGTTTTGTAATCTATAGCTTTACTAGCAAACATTCCCTCCAATTCAAGAAAGGATTGACTGTCTGCTGATGACAGACTTTCATCGCGTTTTGTTTTTTTTTTGTTTTTAGGTATAACAAAATGTTTGTTTCTACTTTGGACATTTGGCTCTTTAAACTGTGGCGTGTGGGCTTAGTTCCCGAAGACGCCTATAAATAAAAAAAAGCTATTTATTACGTTTGTAGATAATAAATTGACTAATATAGATTCTATTTCTCTAGCAACATAAATATTATATTCACAAAATAAACATAATAGTGATTTGTTGTTATAATTTACAGTGGGGTTCAGAAGAGGAAGGATTCATTCAAAATAAAAAAGTAGGTATATTATTTTGAGTGTAGACACCCTTTAACCGATGCTGATCTTGAATATGCAAGAAATGTATGTTTTTCTGATGATGATGATCATAGTAGCAGTGATTTAGGTAATGTGTCTATACAGATCTGTTGTGGTATCCTTGCAAACAGGGTCTAATCCTGTAGGCATGTCCATAGACCTAAGCCTTTGATTGTGTGAATCGTGCTATTTTGTTAAACAAGTTAGCCAATCTGTTATTCAACCGCTTGGAAGTACAACAGGATGTCTCCTAGATGGCGCACGACGCCAATGTAAAATCCTATTTACGTAAGCTTGCGTAATGCATGAATGTATGTACTATTTTCTGGAAAATAGTTCATTTACTTTGCATTTTCGTCTACTAAGTCCCATTGGCACTATTCACAACGTATTATTGTCCTTTCATAAATTAAAACAGTAATTGCAAATGGAACAATCGCGTATCCCATTTGGCATATGTTCATATTGAAAGATATATGTATACTTAAACGAGTATATGGCTCGTAGCATATACAAGACGAGTGTGTGTTTAAAAATTAGTCTTGCCGTAAATGAAG
The DNA here is from genome assembly GCA_949128085.1 of Cetonia aurata. NCBI lineage: Eukaryota > Metazoa > Arthropoda > Insecta > Coleoptera > Scarabaeidae > Cetonia > Cetonia aurata. The sequence goes on from OX421884.1 coordinate 36,656,610, forward strand.
CGGTTCACGTGCAAAATACCATTAAGAGTAGAGCAAACTTTCCCATAACAGAATTTACGGCGGCAAATCTGTTCGGGAGAAATTCCAATGTTTTCTTTTGACATTAGTAATCTAGTTATGGTTAGACCATGCGGTCAGCTGCCGAGCTATGTGATTAGGCTGTATTGAATGGCGTGCTCTAAGTGGATCAGACGGAATCTGTGTGTTGTATAGTTCGAAATCAGAACGGGAGGGGTGCATGGTTTACTTATTTTAGGGGTTGCACCATTACTGGCAGTGCCAAACATACCACAATAAATAAGTCTGTGCACATGTTCTGTAGCTGTTCTTTAGCTACACCCTAAGACGTAAACATACTTACTCGTTGACAGTGCTTTAAATAGCTGTTGCTTATGCTTAATAGTTTAGTGGGAATATGATATTACTGGGTTAATAAAGCCTGAGTTAATTATATAAGTAAAACGTTGGGACTTTATTTAGTCTTTTTCAATTATTATAGCACCATTTCTTTTTATAGGAAGAATATATAATTAACAACATTGTTTTTAAATCGTGTTTTTCTTTTTAAACAATTACAATTAATTTTTTCTCTCGATAAAATGAATGTAAAGTGGCAATATTTGAAAGAGGGATATTTAAATCAGTATACATATGTTATATAAGGTATTACATCAATTTTACATTAATTTTATCAAAAAAGAAACTTTAAAATGTTGTAATTTTGTTTGTTGTTGTAATTCCAGTCGGAATTTCTTGATACCGCCTAGTTTTACCACTTGAGTCAGCATCTCACGATTAAATTTAATTTCATTATATTTGTTGATGTTTGGGGTTTCTTAATGTCGCATCTTAAACTTTGTTTTAAGACGACTGTCAATTTTGTTACATAATCCTCGTTTTTCGTTTTAATGCGCAAAATGCTTATAAAAAGAAAAGATAATTCATTTGCAAGGTCTACATTAAAAACAAAAATGAGTTATTTATCAATTCTTTGCGGAATCACATACTAGAAAATAGCGAAACCGGTCACTTCTAAATATAATCAATTAGTAGCTACAAAAATAAAGCACCAAGATTCCTTAAATAGCTGTAACGTGTTGTTCAATTTTGTTTAAACAATGGTGGTATAAGTAATAATCATAGAATGCTCGTTTTAAATGTTTTATAATGCAACTACCTAAACTTAATAGCTATTTTATGTGGCATAATGATTGTATTTTTAGATGATAGTTCTAGAACTTTGAAGCATTTTATAACACTGATAATATATTACACTAAGAAAACAACAGGGTTTAAACGAACCTAATTTTGGTCACGTTAACAATATTGCCAGATTAAATACAAGCAAACAGCAAGTTTAGTTACTTTAAGAAAAAAACGTTTGTTACTATTTTATAGTCAGATTAACTGAACATTTTAAGTTAAAATGAAGCAAATTGTGTCAAGTAGTGTAATGTTTAAATTAAGTAAATATTTGGACTAGATGAATTAAACTACAGATTCGAAACAAATAAAGTAATTTATTAACAATTGTATTATATTTATCATTTTATGTTAATAATATATAGTGTGGAATATTTTTATTATTGATTCACACCTCGTATAAGATGTGTATCTACGTAGTCAATACACGACATAAAGTTTACTGTAGAGGTAAAACAAACGACGACGCAGTGCTGATGATTATTACCGCACACTGTGCTGTAATGAGATATTAACGCACTGGTGGGACTCTTGCCGGAATATAATATCGGCGATTAATGTGCAAATTAGAAAAAAACTCGTGTCACAATGACTTGTAATGCTCGTACGCGGCTCGTAATTCAAACTTGTGCTCGCATTACATAAACGTCATTGTACATTGTGTTTTAAAGTACTATTCAGGTTGTCTGCTGCACATCCAATTTACGCAGTATATTTATTATTGCCAGTGTGAAATAAGAGAAGCGCCATTTTTACCACAGTTTAACGTATTTGCTGTTACATATAGGCAGAAAATTTGAAAATAGCTAATTTTAACATAAAAATTACATTCAATTAATTGCAATTTTGGCCCTTTTCTTAATGCCACTCACTTTGTACTTACTAGTATAATGAATTCAGTGGGTTTGTTAAATTAATAAAATAAAAGTAACAATATAATATGACTGCATTCACTTTTTTTTTACTAGATTGGCTATAATTTTGGTTAATTTTGTTAATTTAACACCTGTCGTTCCCTCAGTGTGGATAAATAGCTATTAATTATAAAAGTTATCTAAAGAAGAAGATACACAGATAAAAATACGGAGTTGGATTTAACACGGTTTCAACACTTTTCCGGTGTTCCCTCGCAACCATTCGTTCAAGGAGCCTCCATTTAAGAGTTAAATATTTTACACATCAACGAAAGAAACGTGGAGGCAATTTCATCCTAGAAACTGTGAATTTCCTCCAATAAGGAGGATGTTTCTCCTCTTACGAAGGTAAAACACACCGCTGGGAGGTTAATGGGAGCTACTGAAATCCATATCAGAGGTAACTACCTCCTTAATAGATGAGATTACCACCGCCAAGGAGAGATTCTAACTCCATTTGAGAGTACATCCCCTCCTTGACAGACGAAAATGCCTCCATTACGGAAACTATTGTTCCATGGCGGTGCTATTGAAATCCATATCGGAGGTAACTTTTCCCGAAATAGAAGAAATTACCTCTTTTACCCAGCGTTTCTAATTTCATATCAGAATTAATTGATTTCATAGCGAAGTTACTGGAAACCAAAACGAAGTCAATTTTTTTCATAATACATGAAATTACCTACATATTTCCATTACGAAACCAGTAATTCAATTTTGTATTTACATAGCACAGCCATCGGAAACAATCAATACCAACCAGCGAATGTCCACTTTACAAGTTTCTTTCACATCTTATGAAATGTGCATGGAAGACTGTGCTTTTCAACGAGAAAAAATCTCTATAGGAGAGGTATAAACAACAAAGCCGTTTTGTTTCTTAGAATGTTTTATTTTTGAAATAGTGAAATTGTAACAATCATATAATTCCAAAAGAGTGACATAAGTGTGGTTATTACTGGGGCTAGAGAGCAGATAATTATGTGTTAAATACATATACTAAATCAAAGGTCATTTTGAAATGAAGAGTTTATATTAAGGAAACACGAACACGACATATACATAACGATAACATGTTGACTTACTACCTAGTATTACACTACTGCAAACTGCAAGTAGTGTACAGAAAAAAAAATTATAAAGCACAAGCACGTATACTCTGATGATACTCTGATAAACATTTCACTTACTTGCTTTATCTGCATCAAATTTGGTAATGTGCTGTCCTTCAACTTTCACCCACCTTTTGATATTCTGATACTTTATGCGTAAATATATATTATATTTCTTGTCTGCGGTTTCTGTTCATACACGATGTGTATCTGTACATACAGAACTATACATCTCATAAACAATAAAAGGAAGAGTTTCTGCTATTTGACGCCATTTTCAAGTGGCTCCCTCATACAACGTTTACGCATGCGTTCATCGACGAGCATTAACCGAACTCCACTTTGGACAAAAAAAATTCCCGAAAGGATTATTTTTCTCCTGTTCGGTGTAAAACTGATGGAAATAAATATGCAACTAAAACTACGTATTCTATTCAAAAAAATAATTCCGATAAAAACGGAATATTACATGAATCGGATACATTTAACAGCGTTTAGTAGGTGAAATAAGAATAATTCTGATATGGGGAGAATATAATATGCAATGAATACATTTAACTGCGTTTGGGAGTTAGATATACAAATATCCGTGGCGGAAATAATAAGAAGGATGTTTTCTCCGTGTTGAAGTTAAAATAAAACGGAGGACATTGTGAGCCTCCGTTTCGGTGGGGATTTTGCCCGAAAGTGATAAAATGCCCACCGTTTTGTAGATATACAGCTCTTTTCTCTACATAAAGCCTTCCGAATCGGAGACTCTGTATTTCACTCCGCTATATTTTTACCTGTGTACAGAGAAAATCCAATTATATATACAATGTGTTTCAAAAAGATCTTCATCTCAGTAGGTGCTGAGTAACTAATACTTAATAATTATTATAAGCCACCTACCTTTTATTTATATAAAAACTATTTATCTAGTGTCGTTTTGACATTTGTCATTGTGTGACAGCAATACATTTTTTTCCTGACAAATAAGTTTTTTTCTTAAACAATACAATAATGTACACATTGCAAGAAAATATTTTTATTATTGAAGCATATTTTCGAAGTGCACAATTTCTTAATGGGGAATGGCAATATTCTTACGGAGAATGTAAGCGACAGTTTTACTTGCAGTTTCCTAATAGAGTTGTGGATAATATCGCTTTACATCATCACATTCGTCTAGTCGTGGAGAAATTTTGGGCTAGGGGATCTGTATTGAAAGGCAAAAGTTCTGGTAGACCACGGACACAGCAAAATATTGTTGAAAACGTAGAAAACCTTGTTGAAGAAAACCCACAGACCTCAGTTCGTCGTTTATCAGCTCAAACAAACGTATCTTCTAGTACCGTTCATAGAATTTTAAAGCGTCGTTTGCATATGCATGCATACAAAGTATCGGTTGTTCAACAGATCTTACCTAGAGATCACGTTACTAAAGTTAATTATTGCAACTTCTTTCAAGAAAATTTAAATAACGACGAAATTCTTGATCTCAGTTTTTTTACTGACGAAGCATGGTTTCATTTAAGCGGGTATGTAAATAAACAAAATTACAGAACATGGTCTGTAAACAATCCAAACAATCGCATCGAAGTTCCTTTACATCCTGTTAAAGTTGGAGTATGGTTAGCTGTATCTCGTCGTAGAATAGTCGGACCAATATTTTCTCACAATACCATTAATGGCCAACGATACCGAGAGCAGTTATTAACACCATTTTTAAATCAATTGCAACAGGACGAACTCAATGGGGGTTACTTCCAGCAAGATGGGGCTACTGCACATACAACTCGCGAAAATTTAGAGTTTTTAGAACATTACTTCCCTCATCGAATTATAAGCAGAGGTGTTTGGCCAGCAAGATCACCAGACCTTACTCCGTTAGATTTTTCTATTTTCGGAATGCTAAAAAATGAAGTATATAAAACCAGAATTAATAACTTAAATGACCTGATGAATACAATTGCAATTAAATGTAATGAAATCACACCAAATGTATTGCAGAATATTTTTAACAACATGAAACGTCGTATTGCATTATGCATTCAACAGAATGGTGACCACTTTGAACATTTGTTATAAATTTTGACAGTGACACTTGGATAACCTTTATCCCATTGAATCTATATCCGCATTTCTAGAAAGCGGCAAACCATAATTTATAGGCTACATTCATAGGCAACTAGATGAAGTTCTTTTTGATACACATTGTATATATATACAGCCTGTTAAAAAAAGGTTGTCGGATATTTTACCCAATTATAGTACTGGTGGAAATAAACAAAAAAGTCTTAGTCAATATGGGTCCGCAATTCAACTGTTTTTGACATATAGTCGATTGCATATTGTTTTAGTAGGATAAAAATTTTCAAAGAATTTCTGATCGCAATGTAAATTAAACAAATGTTTATTTAAAGTAAAACTAAAGAAATTATTCTACATGTCCACCGTTCATTTCTAAGTACGCTTCACACCTTCTTATGAAAGATCGACGCAATCTTTCGAAAATTCCTGGAGTCCTCCGAACTTCCTCGCAACAATTTACGATTCGTTGCCTGAGTTCTTCCAAATTGTTTACAGATCGTGCATACAGTTGCTCAATGCCTAATCGCCAATGTTTTTTGTCGTTGTTTTCATAGCTTAAAACTTGCATGGCCATTAATTGCGTTATGTCTTGAGAGGTACTTTTGGTCTTCCTCTTTTTTTTTTTCTTATGGTATTCACTTCATCCTTTTCTTTGACAACCTTCCTTGCCGCATTTTCTACACCGAATCACACCAATTCTCTTCACAGTTTATTCTAAAATGGTTTCTTTTGCATTAATCTCTCGTTTCGTTTCGCTTTGCTGTTCAGAATGTTCTTTTTAAGGCGTATATTTTTGTAGTTTCCATTTTTGTTTAAATTGATTATTATCATTAGATATAAGATATTATTTACGGAAAACCTACCTTTAGGATACTACAACACTTCATTTTCATGCTTTTTTTTAACAACAACGGTTAGATAGAAATAGATATAAACTGAAAATTAAGATTTCGTGTACACGTAGGATATAAAATAAAACTTTTCTATTAAAATAAACGCCTCAACATTAACAAAGGATGTCGTCACGTGCAGCTGTTGTGCACCTGTATATGTAATATGTATGTTCTTATGAGGACAATAAGAATAGATGACGTTAATGAAGATAATGAATATGATATTAGGTTTTCTGAATTGTTTCGCTTATATTCTACAGGTACACTAGTAGTTTACATACTACTGGTTTGTGGTAGTAAGGTATTTGTACGTAGGTATACAACACACTTAGAACTTTACATATATATTTTTTTGTCCTTTCAAAAGAAAGTAGTGCAAGAGAACAGTAAAATTCCTAACCTGCTTAAAATTCGAAAGACATTACCTCTCTAGGAACACTTATTACCAAGTTTAACGCTAAAATATTTTAGAAATCCACGGTGAACGAACCAAACTACCTACTAAATCAAGCACATAAATTATAGTCGGTATAAGAGATGTGTACGTGTAAGTCTATAAGTGTGTCACATATTGCACATAAAACAAAATTTAGATAATGTAGATATCTTAAATTTCTACATTTTTCGTTAGATTGTCGCGAACAGTTGCGGAGAGCTGTGACACATGCGTTTGTGACAAATTTCGTAATGATGAAAAGAAAAAGTGGGTTAGAGATACGCTGATGTGAATGAGCGTCTACCAAATGGCGCTGCCCGTGTTACTGATTTTGTTTTATAGTTGGACGTAGCAAAAACAATATTAGGGTATTTCCACCCCGGCGCAGATGGGACAAGCCTAAGAAACTGAAATTAATTTACATTTATATAGAACATATGACAAAGTATGGTTAGAAGACATATACACAAATAATTTATTTTACCACCGTAATATCAGATATACCAATTATTAATAATAATAATAATAATACCAATTTATTGACTGTAATGGGTACAAAATATGTATACATACATATCATGTCACATATGTCATAAGGACTAAATCACCGATAGGTGCTCTTCCTATAGCCCTCTACCACGTCCAAATTTTCATAACTTTGGCCAAAAGTATAATTTATTTGCATCCATATACGTTCAATTTCTCCAATTTATTTCCATAATATTTTCCAAAAACCCAAGAACTTTAAAACGAAATATAGTTTATTAACTAATACGTACGTAATAAAGAAGACGCCGTGGTTCATTCACGTTTATTTATCACTAAACAACCTATGAGAGACACATTTGTTTAATTTATGCGGCAAATGATCTAAATGTTTTTTTAAAGGTCTCCCAAATTTATAATAACGTAAATTATCTAATAAATATGTGTTAAATTGTTACATATTTTAATTTCTATACACGATATGTAACAGTAAATTTTAAAGTTCACGTAATGTAGTTGTACACAACATTATTTTCTTCAAATCGCTGTTTGATTTCCTAAACAAATCTGAAATATGCCTCTACAGTTATGAATTCGAACTAAAACCAAATATGAATGAACCATATCTTAATTTTTGATTCGTTTGTTATGCTGTTGCAAGGTAGATACACGAATCTTAAATATTTTTGTGCACACTATTTTCTAAATACTTGAGCTTGAATACTAAAGACAAAATGTGAGAATTTAAATCATTAATACGAACACGCCATTTTAAATCATAAGTAAAATTGCGACCTAACATTTTTATAGAATGCGTTTCGTTTATGATTTCACTAAATATATTGGAAAAGCTAATTTCGGTAAAGAAAACGAGATAGATTTTGGTTGAAAGTGATGTATTTTGTTTCAGATACGTTGAGGATTGTTGGTAACAAACCAGGGATTCAATATAGTTATAAGCGGAATTTGCTATATCTTCGGTGTTATGGAAATTATCTTTAACCATTAGAATAGTATCATCAATATGAGATAGCGGCAAAATCATTCATAGAAGCTGAAAATAAAAGTGGACATAGAACAACTCGCTGTGGGAATTCTTACGTTAATCGTACACATACATATATGTAGCAGAAAAAAATTTCTTTCTAAAATGAAAAATGAACCCTAATCGAAGACCAAGTCTTCGGTGGGAAACTTGTGGATACAAATATACCGTATGTAAGATAGAAGTAAGGTCACCCAACAATACACAACCTCACATAATAAAAGTAGGGTATAGATGCGCTACTAAAAACAAATCTGTTGCTCTATTAGCTATTGTATAGGGTTCCTATGCTATCAGATGACTATACTTGCATATTGCATGTGGTATATACAGTCGTGGATTTAGGAATGACCGTCTAAATTGCAGCGAGCTGTGTCTAACGCATGCAGCGAGCGTAGTGCTATCTCGCTGATTGCAACTTTAGGCGGTTATTCTTGAAGTCCACAACTGTACATATGTGTAAGTTTGATCAAAATCATTGCAATAGATCCAGTTCACCTATAACCATTATACCGGAACGACATCCCCGCACTTTCTCTCTCTCTCTCTCTCACACACACATACGTACACACACACACACTAGTTGTAGTTTATAAGAAAAGTTAATCAGATTTGTGTTCCTAATTGAGATATCATACACCAGAACTATTAAGTGTGTAGTTACTAATTAGTAAAAATAAAATACCTTCCACGCTGTTAATTCTCCTTTTTTATATATAAATAATTAAAGGCCAAGGTTGTGTAGAATCCAATAAACATTTTAGGTATTACTTGCATATAAGCTGACGAGTAGATACTACAGGAAGTCGACGATAAAGGAAACCCATTTTACGTAATTTAGCGTTGAAGCTTTAACGTTTTATTAAGTTTTAAATACTGTGGTATTATCCAATAACACTGTATATAATTCCAAATATTTGAGGTTTTAAACATTTTATTTCCAAAACTTAAACCCGATGCAAAAAGAAATATGAATAAATCAATTAGGTAAAAAGTCTTTTAACGTATCTAAATTAGAATATTTTCTTCCTTTTTTTTTAAATTCATTTAATACCAACCAATAGTTATTTATTGGTTTGAAGTATGTTACCTTAATTGTTAACGAACTGCGGAAGATGTATAAATATGTAAATTAGTAACATGTAACGTAATCAAAAAACGATTTGTTATAAATTATATTCAGATTAGAAATAAATAATATTGAAGAGTCGGTTTTATACATACTATATGAATCATTAATTATACCGATAGTTGTTGCCAAGACAGAAACAGGATTAGAATGAACACTTTAATTGTGTTTTTAGCAAATTACTAATGAAAACTCTAACGTTCTTTAAGGAAAGTGAAAGTTGAAAGAGTATTTCGAGTGCAGTGATTTTATATCGATCTATTACCGTTTACGTATTCGATTGATTAGAAATATTGTTTCTCTATTGATGGTTTTTCACGATTAACTATAAGATACGTGGGGCCAGCATATTATTCAACTTCGCGTTTTAAATAAAATACATATTCTTTGTATATTTTTACATATGCAGTTAGATTCTCCGGTTTGAAGTAAAGTTGCTCATGTATTGTATAACACGGTTTAGCAGTTTTCAACTACATCACAAAAAGTATTCAAAATAAAAACCGACACTTAACTTATTAATTATTAAGTTTTTGATGCGCGTGATGTCTCAGTTTAGTCAACCGCTCATCACAAATGGATTTATATTACACAAAATATAAAGTAAGAAGAATTCGAGATAATAAGGAAGGGTATCACTAATTTTGTTATCTGTTTGCAAACACTGAACTCTTTCTAGTTTTTCTTAAAGCTTACAATTAGCTTAAAAAATAAATGTTATTTTATTAACAATAATTATGCTAAAATATCAAGTATTTTAATTAATATTACATTCAGCTTTTGGAGAAGGTAAAAAATTTCAGAGAAAGCATATATTTTATTTTTAAATACTATTTAATGTCCTTCGTTTTACTTATTGACGTTTTCTATGGAACTACTATACTATTCAATCAATAAAGAAAACTAAACTAATAAATTGTTTGTTTTTTATTGAACAACGATCAAGTGCTTAAGTTTAATTGTAATTTAAAAATTAAATAAAATATAACACAAACCCACTTCTTCTAAAGCATCGCAAAGCATTTTCTTTATCCATAGCCAACTTATTGCATTTTTTATCTACATCGAAGCAAGGTGACTTTCTTTTGGTATTTTGAAGTTTGGTGATTCTCTGTTCTTGTTAAGTTTCTAATAATAATAATCAATATGCTCGAAAAGAAAATTTATTGAATGAAGATGTGGATTATTAAATATAAGGGTTTCCAATAAGAAGTCTCATTTTAATTGCAAAATAAATATATATATATATATATATTTATATTCTTAAGTAGAGCAAACATATTTATTTAAATTCAAATCGCAGCAAAAACCACTAATTCGACTACTGTTCTTTTGGAACCCCAGATGGAGCAGTTCTGTCTATTGATGAAACCACTGATTGTGAGATGAAAGTAGGCTTCGGCGCTTAAAATGATTTTTCTAAGAATGTCGAGCTTACCTGCCTGTATTTCCAGCACCAAATAAATGAAACCTTGGTACTATTCATGACCAATCGGTTTAAATTCTTGTGTCAGTTGCGCTTTATATGCATGTAGGATAATATCTTTATGCAGAATGCGAGGAAGGTTGGTTTGTCAGATCTTTAATTGTTCTGAACGTCTTGGGATAGATAAACCTGGATTTTTTGCTATACACGGTAGCCGTTCGTTAGAAGTTTCCGAGGATAGAAAAAACCTGGAACTCTGAATTTTTGGAATCCGGGGCTATTCAAGATTCTCATTCATTTTAAAATATTTTCAGGGTCTTACCACTTCCGGTTATACCGGAAGTCGCCATAAACTTTCTTATTTTAAATGGAACACCCTGTATATTATTTCATTTTTAAATTCCTGAGAAAATTTTATGATGAGTTCTGATTACGAGTTGCCTTTACACTCCCAGTTTCCAAAAACCGAGCTTCAATTCTTGCAAAATTTCCAGGAGTCATTGCTGGTAAGTCCGGATATCGCTCGTTAAATAATCTACATGTGCGTCTGACAATTCGTTCACATTCACCGTGCGTATAAAACAAATTTAGCAGATCATTATTCGAATATTCTTCAATATTCTCCATTATTAACTGTATTTCATAGAATTAGCAAAATAGAATTGTACTACTTTGACATAAAATCAACAACTGTCAAGTCACTTGTTCTAATTCCTCTTATAATCAATGCTTACTGGATACGATTTTGTAGTTTTATTAGATTTTAGTAAAAAATATGGAAAAACAAGAAAACCGTTGTAAATAGGTATAGGGAAAGTCATAGCGAATCGATGCAGAATTAAATTCTGCATCTGATCATCTAATAATATACAGGGTGTTTGAAAAAAGGAACTTTTTCAACTTTGAAGATTTTGTAATTGGTCATGCAGTTTTGGACACCCTGTATGCGACAAATCAATTGTCAATGTGGATGTCATTCTTGTGCTTCCATCTACCCTAGAAGTGTTTATTACCAGTCGGAAATGGACAAAAGATACTGTGTTGCAAATAACGCTACATCATTCAAAATTTTCAAAAAAATCAAGATATCTAAGTAGCAGTTGAAAATAGGTATAGGGAAACCTATTAGAACTCATCATAAAATTTTCTCAGGAATTAAAAAGGAAAAAATTAAATAATATACAGGGTGTTCCATTTAAAATAAGAAAGTTTATGGCGACTTCCGGTATAACCGGAAGTGGTAAGACCCTGAAAATATTTCAAAATGAAAGAGAATCTTCAATAGCCCCGGATTCCGAAAATTCACAGTTCCAGGTTTTTTCTAACCTCGGAAACTTCTAACGAACGGCTACCATGGAAAACCCTGTATTTTCAGCGAAAGTGCCAATGTTTTGAGCTAACCTGGCGGTACTAACTGGCAATTTTACATCAATAACTTGGACATTTTGCTCAAATCTTGCGATTAGTTCCAAATTTTGATATATTAAACCATCTTTGATTTCTGGATATTTGATTTTAGTCTATAAAAGTTAACGTTTAATCAGTCTAGGTATAGTTAATTAATTATCAAGATTTGTAAAATCTAGCAATAGATATACACAGCATTATAAATGTATCTAACCTATGTAAGCCTTCTATACTGTTAATTACGTCCTTGTAGTTCGAACACTTCCAATCTGTTTTTCTGTTTTTTGGTATCACATCCTCTAGTTATTATAACGTTTAACGTTAGGAGTTCTAATTTTAATGGAATATCGAGTAATTATTTTGGTACTAACAAACAAAGGCACATATATGCCATTCCACTTCCGATCTTCATAAAATTTGGTAGGTACACAGAATATCAAAAAATATTTGATATGTATTTTTTTTTAGCGCCCCATTTTTTGGTTTTAGGGAGTGTAATGGGGGCTCAAAGTTACCGCAAAAAATACATTTTTCGCAATATTTCGGCAACGAGAAGAGATATCGAAATCGGGTAAAGACGAGATTGTTACTCGTTAGTTACCCTATATTTTAGGTTGAAAAAAAATAAAATAAAACAGTGGCGCATCTGCGGAGTCGTTAGGGGCTTCAAAAAATATTATTTTCTTCTCCCCCCTGCCCTTGCATATTATGAATTTATTTTTTCTCTTATTATCCTTAAACTAAGTACATAGAATAATAAAAGTTACCTGTTTTTGGATTTTCTTCTAGATGTTCGTTTTAGGAAAGATGTCACTTTTATATACGCCTATCGTAGACTATTTTTGTTTAGATTCTCAGACTAAAATTTGATATTGTATTTAAACTAAAAATTGTTTGTTATTTTGGAATAAAAAACAGTAATATGATACATACAAACCGTATGCCCTAAAATGCCGAGTTATTTATTACCGTTTTATGTCTTGACGACTTCTTGGCAAGAGAATGAATTTATATATTATATATATAAGAGTGTGATCGGCTTACTGATTGTACAGTGTGTTATCATAAAGTGTCTTGTTCGATTAATTACGGTTACAGTTAGTTATCAAATACTTATTGTTAAAGATAATTGTGATGTATCTAGAATGGTATATTTTGCGTTAAATATACTGAACGTCTTGACAATATTAACAAGTTGAATAAATAAACATATCAGGGTACACCTGCATCTACACAAAATGGAGCTGAAGAAGCACTCCCACAAACAGTGTTTAATACAGATTTTAAGTAGTGATAAGCAGAAACGAATTCTTTTAAGAATCGATTACTTTAGAGTACTTTAGTTTTAATGTTAGCTTGTCCAAAGTTATATCGTTTGTCATTTTCCATCGTGTATGTTTAAAATTCGTCATTAATTCTTGTTTTAATTTAAGTTTGGCAATGTCCAATATGGAACATAAAAATCTTTCCTATATATTACAAAGAAGAGTTTAGATTAATGAGAGGGGAAAAAGGAAAAAAAAATAATTAATCGACCTAAATCCGAAAATAAAGAAAACATGTTTACAACTATAGAACTTTGTCTAAATATGCAGATTTGAGTGAACCATTTTATTTGTTATGTTTTATGAATGCCTATTAGCACATTAGCAGCATTATAGGAACTGTATTGTAAAATGTTACAACCTATGCAAATCTATCGAATTATTAAAACTAAAAGTATTTCAACAACTTATTATATAGTAACTTGTTTATTTTGTTTGCATGAATTTTTTATATTTAATCATAAACATTATTTAAAAATGATCTTTTCTGTTATTATATTCTGAGGAACATTTCAGTAGTACATATATAGGTACAACAAATTTCTGCAAATTTTAAAATGTACAACCTCTAAATTCCAATAGTGTTTGCAGTAGTGATAACCTGATAACACAAATTTATAAAAAATAAGAATAATAAAACTATTCATCCTATTTATTTAATTAGATGATGCATTTAAAGAACATTAATACACGTATTGGATCTCGAGAACAGAGAACTGACATCCGAGAACATGTATTCAAATACTTTCATTCGAATTCAAGACTCGGCGCATCTGAGTACGAGAACCGAGAACGAGTATTCGAATACTTTCCATCACTAATTTTAAATATAAACAGAATGCTGTTGAATATTGCAAAAGTGGAAAAAAGGACGGCTTTCTATAAAAAATGTTCAACATAGATATGCTAAGGTTACGTCACTTCGGCAGCTAAACCGATGGGACAGCAAGACGGACGTAAAAAAGACGGAGAGGAAAAAATTATATTTTTTGAACCCCTTAATGACCCCGCGGCTGCGCCACTGCTCTTCTTCAACCCAAAATGTAGGGTTACCAACAAGAAACAATCTCGTCTTTACCCGATCTCGATACCTCTTCTGGTTTCCGAAATATTACGAAAAATGCATTTTTTGCGGTAACTTTGAGGCCCCATTACACCCCCTAAAACCAAAAACGGGACGCTAAAAAAAAATACGTGTCAAATACTTTTCGGTGTTCTATGTCCCTACAAAATTTTATCAAAAGCGGAGATGGACACTTGGGTGCTTTTGCTTGTAAGTATAGTTTTAATCTTGATATTGTTTTTTTTTTTGTTTAATGTAATATGCCAATTTCAGAAATGTAATATTAGAATTACTTCCAATAAGAAAAGGATGTTGGAATTATAAGTTGTTTGAGAATATAATTCGACAGAATACACAAATTAACTTAATTGTACTGCACAAGTAATAATTATTCAACTATAGGCTTTTACTCTAGTAAATGCAATCCGTAGGTGATCTACAACATAGGAAAATAGTAATTACGATCTTATTATTGCAATGGTACACTTGTGCGCATACATATGCAACTGTATTTTACGCTCTGCACTAGTGATGAGCATTATTATATACTAGTACTTCCTTAAAATCAAGTATACGCCTATTCGAACGTACTATTACCATTGAGGAATACAACAGACCCGCGTCCATAAATTATTCCTCCATTCAAGCATAAAAGGCGACTACTGTTATTAAACGTCACTTGCCGACTATAAATTGCATTACATGATCTAAATTCACAATGCCATAATCGAGTTAATGTTTCGAAATACGTTGGCACTTTCTCTGTCTAACACGCCAGGGAATTAGCTGTTTGAAAAAACCTTTTTATTGTCCGCTGCCACGCGCAATTATATTTTGTAAATAAAAATAATCTTATATTAAACTGAGGCGGTCAGTCGTGTCTCCAAAACCTACGTCTACTTTATATTAAATTGTTTTTGTCCTATAGAGTTAATGCAAAATTGAAATCGAGAATTAAACGGTAAGCAATGTGGTGTAGTAATTAGTGTGGCGACTACATTTTTTGGCAACGCGAAATACAGTAGCTTGTGCAAGAAACATCGCTGAAAGGACTGATAACTACCAGTATTGCAGTAACTGCACCACAAAACCAGTATGCAGCTTATATTATGTTTTGCTTATGTTGGAGTTATTTGTAGGAACCAACATTATAAAAAAGGTAGGTATTAAATATGGATAGTTTAAGTTGGAAAACTAGTGTATTACGTATTACATATACTTTAAATATTAAAGAAAGGAAGATACTTTTAATAACGACCAATTTTAAGGCAGCAGAGTAATTTATCTACGTCAGTTTTAATACATTGTAAAAGCATATACTTACATACATCAACGCTCTGTGCGTAATATACAAATGTCGCCGAGTGACACTGACGAGCCGTGGATAAGGCGAAACATACATGTCTGTCACTAGCGACATTTTTCTACATTTTAATTGCATTAAAACCATATAATTTAATGCATGCAATCAATCGCTATTAGCAGACATGTGGTTCGCTTTTCCAAGTCTCGTCAGTGCTACTAGGCGATTGATTAAAATTGATCCCCAAAACCTATATATACATGTTCTAATTTTAAAGTGTGATCATTTTCCAACGGTTATCAAGCAACAAAGCAAAAATGACGTTCATGTGAGTTTTGTTTGTTCATTAGGTATCTAAGTTGTACTTTGCATTGTTATATAGATATCTCACTTTTTTGCAATTGTATATGTATTTTGTATTTGTATTTTCATTAGGTAAACTTCAATTTTTTTTTTTTGTAATAGGTGCAATCATTTCGGTACGATTTTATTTCTTCTGTACATTACACTAGTCTATGAACTTGATTTCTAAATGTTACTGCAAACAGCATTAATTTTCTAATTGTTGTCCTGTAATTGACTTGTTTGCTGTTGGACGAAGTAAACTACTATTACTAATATTACTATTACTTTTCATATGTTGTAAAATTAACTGAAAAGCTATTATTGTTATTGTTGCTGGTACCTATATACACGGTTTTTATTTTAACATATGCAGGCATAATATTGGCTGTTCAGTTGAAAACTTCCCACCCTAAATTTCTGGAAATCTGTTAATTTATGAAAAATTTCCTGGAACACGTAAGAAGTACAAGTCAAGCAATTGACTCAGCTACTTTAGATTAGATTAGATTAGGATTGGGGTGGCCTATCGACCTATTTCACCGCGACCTTTTCAGATTTATTGTGATCCCCTTTTTCCTAGAGGACGCTCTCTAATTTTGCCCTCTTAATTAGGCCTATCATCTTTGAGAGCGGCTTCTTTATGTAGCTACTAGCTGTGGGGTTGTCCTCCCCCTTTACTAGAAACCTTGTCCTCGCCAGGCCTTCGCATTGGCACAGCACATGAACTGGTGTTTCTTCCTCCTCTTGGCAGTATCTGCAGGTTGCATCATCTGCCAGGTCTATGTTGTATATGCCTATTCAGTCTACAGTGACCAGTCAGCAGACCTACAATCATTTTGACAGTCTTCCTGTCTTTATTCAGTAGACCTCTCGTGAGTTCAGGCCTCTGCTCCTTTAGGAACTCTTTTGCCTGCCATTGTCCCGGTGATTTTTGCCACCACTCTCGGGACTGATTGTATATCCATTCATTGATGGATTTTTTAATTTGCGATTTGGTAGTGAGGAAAGAGGGGTCGGCTCCAACGAATGGCCTTGACGAACCTCGCCTGGCCAGCTCGTCCGCCCCCTCATTTCCTCTCACGCCCGAGTGGCTAGGGACCCAGGCTAGGGTTACTTTCCTTTGGGTGCCCACCTCATTTAGGGCGCTTACACAGTCCCAAATCAGCTTAGAGTCCACGCTTGAGGAGCTAATCGCTTTAAGTGTGGACTGACTGTCAGAGAAGATAGCGACGCTTTTACCCGGTTCGGTACATCTTTCTATCTCTCGGACACAGTGATGAGCAGCTACTTTAACCCCCTGTTATTTAAATTATTTAAGGTTTTAAATATATTTTTTCAGAAAAAAAATCAATGAAATAATTCTTAAAAATGTTGGGCGTTATTCACTAAACAAAGGTATAGTCCGTGTTCAATGCTGCGGCATACATTTTCAAAAACTACTCTGAATTCCAAGGCAGGTTGCAGTAATCCTCTGATGAAGTTCTTCTAAATTTTCAGGTTGAGGAATAATTACAACACCAGACTTTAAATAACCCCATAGAAAAAAGTCTAGTGACGTCAAATCACGGGATCTGGCCGGCTATTCTGTAGGTTCTCTTCGTACTATACGTTTATTTGGAAATACATTGTGTAACTTATGCTGTACTGGAAGAATATAGTGAGGAGGGGCTCCATCTTGTACAAAATGTAATTCATCCTCATCAAGTAGAATATTGCTGATTTTTGAGAGCCTTATTAATTAGCGGATTGATAGTATTCTCCAACATATCCAAATATGCTTCGCCATTTAGATTTCCATTGAAGAACAATGACTCAATCACTTGGTCCCCCAAGATGCCCACTCACACATTAATATTTTCAAGATACTGGGTGTGTTCTTCTACATACAGATGAGGATCCAATATCTACAGTTATATTTATTTACAAATTCATGTAACTAAAAAGTACATTCATCACTGAAGCAGATATTTTTTGCAAACCATTAACCATAGTGGTAGGTAACACGTTTTCAGTTAGCTATTGAGATTTTCAATTTCCAAGGATAGAATTTATAAAGTTTAGCAATTTTATGATCAGAACCCTAGAAAATTCTAATTGCCGCAAAATCTGGTGTAATGAAATATTAGATTTATGCCGAAATGACCCAAGACTTCCACTGAACGGCTTTATTTAAAACTGGCGGCTGCTTACACTTTACATTTGCAACAGATCCAATCTCAGTAAATTTGTCAATAAAATTCATGATATGAGATATGAACGGTGATTTTATCTGGATGCCTTTCGTTAAATGTTGCCGAGTTCTTGATCTTCGGCACTATAAATTAATATAATTTCAACTTTTTCCTACAAACTGTAAATACGTTTGGGTTGAAAACACTAACAATGTTGCTTGTTTTTGGCTTACAGCATTAGTTTTACGTTTTGTAGAAAGAAAATTGAATCAACGAACGGAAAATCGGCATAAAAACGTACATAAACATACATTTTTATTTACTTTGCAAGCAGGTTGACAAATATTCTGCAACATAACTTAAAATTTGAGTAACCATAAGGTTATTTATTTGCTTTGATTTTTAGAAATTTATAAAGGGGTATAAATATTGGTTTCTGTTCCGATGCTCCTAAATTAAATTGACCAGCTAGAAATAGAAAACAAAGCAAAACCAAGGTTTTCTTACAAATTCCGAAAACGAACGCAAGTTCAAAAATTGTTAACAACAAAATTATTGTATTATACAATCAATAATTGGTATATTTCTTCTTCTGTACGTCTTTAATTTCTGTAAATGCTTGGTGTTCGTTATTTGTCGATTGATTGATAGAATTTAACGGTTTTTTTTAAGTTTACGAAGGGCATTGCAAAGGATTTGTAACGACATACCCGATTCGCAAATCAGAATCATCTCTTTGCAAGCAAAACCGTAAAAGAATCTCATGCAAAATCCCACGGATCTTCATCCCGTTGCATGTAATTACAGCAGTCCAAATTGAACATCAGTATATTCTAAAGGGAAACTTCAATTCATATTATGCGATCTACTGCATCTAATCTACATTTTTGCGTATGGGTATTTGACCCTTTCGTATTCAAATCCACCTTAAGATATCGAATATGCCTAATGGGCTATCACCGATGAAATGGGCATAAAAAAGGTTCACCCTAAGGTCTGACAATTAACCCCTAGGAAGTATCAGGTAAATTCCAACAGGATCTAGGAAAGATGCGAAGTTGTTCTAACCAGGTAGATAACCTTAATCGGAAATCTATAACTGACCTATCGACGTGGGTAAAAAGTGTATCTTTTTATATCTGTATGTTTGTTGATATATATGATTTCTTTTTTGTCGCAAGATAGGGGTTACCCAATGGATGATCGTGATATTTAAAAAAAGGTGTCCTTTGCACTTAATATTATTACGGCAGGTAGTTTCGCATATATTCGCATACATTAGGCAGGTACCTAAAAAATAAGTTTCCTACTGCCTGCTTCCTTACCAATATTATTTGTCAGTGACCTGCAATAAGAGACACTACGTTACACGTCTACAATGTACTGGTATCTAGACATGGTATGACCGCAAGGCACACAAGTGCTAATGCAAAAATATTAGAATATCCTTCCCCGATTTTGCATATTGGTTATCATGGGAACTTCAAGGGTTAAATCTCTCTCCGGCAAGGGTTTGTGCGTTTTAAACATTACCTGAACCTATTCTCTATTAATGGTGATGACCTTTCTCCTATAAAAAGATGCAAATAGGTTTCACCTACCTTCGCTTATGTATGCAACTTATTCAAATAAGTTATTCTAATGTACCCTTCCGGTTTTTTCTCATGCCGAGGAGGGTTGGTGTTTGGAGAAACCGTTTTTTCTTTCTTTTTCTATAGTGACAATTGAGCTTTTCCTCTGGTTAGCAGTAAAAAGAATCTCTTAACGATTTCTCCGGTGTAACGTTTTTTTGTGCACGTTTAAAGCATATGCGGACTTGTTAAGAAATGCTACCTATTTAATTAAATACAAATTAATGCATAGAAAGACAAGTGTTCTGTTTGTGCTGCATAATCAAAGGAATTATCATACACTTGACGGGTTTATTTGTTTGTTTGTTTATGTTAACAGCATGCCTACCTAAAGATATGTATAGTGAGCGCTTTATTCTAATTTCACGCAATGATTCATATTTTAAAGGAAATTTGTAAAATATTAGTGTTTCTGTATAAATATATTACATTGGAAAAGCTTACATAATAATATCTTTAATAGGTCGTAAAACATTTATTTATTTGGATAGATAGCATACGTATGTTGTTCATACTTAATATTTTATTAATATGTTCTTATAAGTGTCATATTATATAATTTTAAGAAGATGTAACTGCTATGTGTCACGTTCGAAGTAAAGGAGCCGACATTTAAAAGTGTATTTTGTGGGTATAACATCTTTTTCTCTTTGAGCGCTGGGAGAAATCAAAGTTATTTCAATATATTTTGCAAAACTATTGAATATTAGCTACTGATTTAATCAACAAATGGTGAAATCAGTACAAATAAATTAAAAATGTTAATCTTATACATTTTTAATTTGCTCTATAGCTCCATTTCATAGCTAATCCTGATAATATGGGATGTTAATAGTATTAAAAAATAGCTGATAAACTACTTTTCGTTTGCGATTGTTTTTCAAAACCTTGTTCTAATTACTCCGCAAAACTTTAACCAATATTTCTTTGATATCGTATTCTATGTGTTCATATGTCTTTTGTGTTAGTTAGACAAAACTTTGTGTATATTTCTATTATTTAGGTTTGTTTTGTATACACTTTAAAGCACTAGATCTTATTGTTATACTTTTCCCGTTACCAATGAGTACCTTATTGTTTAGATTAAAATTGGCAGATATCTATTATTATGGAATAGTAGCAGCCGACTACTAAGAGGAAATACTTACAATTTTAAAGCATATTTCTTTTTATATATTATATCTAGCTTGTTTAAAGTACAGAGAAAAATTTTTTTATTCGAATTTCGAGTAGGTAAAAATATATTTTTTAAATTAAAATAGAAGACTCGTGAGGTTCCATGTAAGAATAACTTTTTAGAATAAAACTGTTAAAATATACATATTTCTTACGTCCTAGTAGACGTATAAAACAAAAGAATGTGGGATTCGTAACATATTGGTGTTACATTGGCGTAATCGCAGCAGTTTAGATTGAAAAATAAAAATGTTTAGTAACCAAGGAACCTATAAAGCTAACAAATCTTATAGCTCTAAAAAATGCACAAAGTCAAGGTATGTAAAATATACAGATATCCCATTTCAGATTTGAAATTTGGTCATATTTCCGGTAAAACTGGAAGTGATAAAGAATTATAATCCTTTGTTATAATCTAGCTTAAATAAATATTAACAAGTTTACAGTAAATAATACATTACCAACTTAAATTAAAAAAATATGTATAAGTGTCCCACCATACTGGCTCAGTAGAATTTCAGATGTTCCAGTAGGAATTTGATTTTGAAGCTTACAGAGTCGTCATCGCTAAGTATCATCTATTTAAAAAAATGTTTTCACTTTTATAGCCTATCCGGTATACAGGGTGTTGATATCAACCTTCCTATTTGAAATAATAATACTAATAATAATAATAATTTCGTCTTTATTATCAGAGAGATACTACAAAGTGCAATCATTCAATATTAGGCAATTTTTATAAATCCAGTGTATTCCTTGGGTCATTTTTAATCAATTTGTTTCAATGTTTCCTATCCGTAAACCTAATACTTTTTGAGATATTAACAATTCTATCAAATTTTTGACGTTTGCACTCAATAAATTGAAATGAATGTAGTGGAAAGTTCTGAATCTATTAGTGTTAAGGTGTAGTAGGTATACCTATTCTTGATAGTTTTTGAAATATTAACAGTTATTTTATAAAACCGCGAAAGATATGCCAAAGCTCATAGTTTTAAGCAAGTAAAACTGATTTCTTTTTTTGAGAACACACTGTATATCATGTTTCAAAATGATGCATGAATTTTTGTTATTCTGGACCGGTTTTATGACACCTTTATTTGTTTTCCATTTGCTAAGATGACTAAAATTGCCCTTTATTTTTTAGAATTTTGTTCTGTTCATCGCAGGCAAGTATGGGTATCTATCGTTAAATATTTGACCCATTCGTCTAATACTCTTGTCACACTCTCTATGAATATAAAATAAATTTTAAATATCTTCATTTGCATAATTTTCGAAATTTGCCATATTTTGCTGTATTGATAGTCCTTTCTTTTTCAATTAATTTACAAAGAACTTAAATGTGCTGTCAAACGATGTGAACAAATATATATATATATATATATAATATTTCATTTTATTGAAAAGAGTGCAAGCAAGAATTGCACCAGTCTGTTTAAAATAAGAAAGTTGATACCAACACTCTATATATACCGGAAACGCTATATAGGGCAATTTATTTTTTTTTCAAATAAACTCCAACTCGAACTCCGATAAATTCTAATGACCCAGTTTGATGGGACAGCCTGTATCTCTATTCCTCCTAAAATGGGACACCCGGTGTTTTAGTATTTTAAATAGACGGGGAAAACATTATACATTTTGATATTTTTGGATACCCGGTTTTAAATACATTGTATTATATTAGAACATTTTAAGTAATTAGTGAAAAAGGTTTCTTATTAAATAAAATTGTGCTCCGATGTAGAAGGCGAATCTTTGTAAATTAGACGTCAACAAAAAACAATACCTAGTTTGTAACGACTGACAATATGTAAAACTATATGAGTTAGATTACAGCCGAAAAAGTATAATTATTCTGCATTTATATAAAACACAAGTACATATACTACAAGAAGAGAACAACTGCACTGAGTGAATCGACAAGCTTCTGCATATGCAAAATCGTACATGCAGATCATATAAATATTGATTCAATAGCTCACACAGATTAGAGGAGGAAAACAAGGAGAAGATTCTGGTAAGGAGTTTGGAAGCTTAAATAGTGACCGATTTCTATTCTGAAACTGTATAGGGGAATGACCCAACGTTTCTCAACATTATGTTAAATATTTAATTAATAACCGAACCATGTATGGAAACAACATTGGCTCAAACATAGACGTAGAGTAAGACATTTGCAGAAAGCCTATACCCCTATTAAACCTGCAAATATCTATTTTATTTCGACATGCCTACAGTGTGCGTCATTACATAAGCTATATTTTTGTTACTGTTAGCACAATGATTTAATTAACCTTAGCAACAATAATCATCGCGTAACATCAAAAATATCTATTCGGTATCCTTTTTTTGTATTTGTTGATCTCAAGATTTCCATTTCTAATAATTTAAGAAGTTTCGGTTGTCTTGTAGATGTGAAAAGTTATTAACACTTATGAATATTGGCAGCGAAATACTCTTTTTTAGTGAAATTTATTTCTTATGTTAAAAGAAACCTCGAAATAAAAAAAGTTTCACCGATTTCTTCCATAGATTAGGTTAGCAATAGTGCCGCCGTGGACACGATTATTTTTATACCGTTGTCGATGTCGCATACGTGTACCATCGAAAGAGTTCCAGTCGCTTTCGAAATGTGTTTATGTCGTAATACCATACATACACACTCACATAAAACACAAGTTTGTAACTCAGTAGGCTGTATGTGACGTTACCAATACACTGACAGATTTGTGGACGTGAACGCGTAAGCTAGTGGATGACCTCCATGTACAAACACACGTACGAACGCTCACTCACACACCATCACACTTTCCTATTGAGACATCCCAGGTGAGAGATTATTGTAATTCGGTATCCTGTTACGATAACAACAAAATTCCAAAGTTGGTTGGTATCTAACAGTTGGTTACTGGTAGAAATCCTGGTGCTCTGTACCGTTTTGGCATATCCAGAGCAAATAAGCATTAGATATAGTGTGGGATTGAGTAAATCTTATGAGGAAGTATTGATTTGTTTGATATAGCGTCGTTCCCAACAATGCCACAAATTTTTTTATTTGTTTCGCTTTTTCTTTTTTTAATGCGCACCTTTCCGTCTATAATCGATAACCTAGATCTTTCAGCATATCACTTACCCTTCAATCATTTGATTAAGTTGATTTAGTGCAACAAAGCTGCAAATAAGGATGTAACTACCATGGAGATATCTCTCGGTGTAATGCAAAGTGAAAAAATAAGATGATAATACTACACACACATTGTCTTTATGAATTCGCTTAAATTATTCGATGTAGAAAACCCACGTAATTCTAAGACGGGGTAACACTGTAATCTTAAATTGAACTCTCTAAGCTTACTTTCTCATAGTTGCTAGTTTATGTTTGCCAATCTGACTAGCAAAACATGTTAGTAGTAAGCTTCAATTTTACTTGAGAAAGAAGGCAAGATGACCCACCGACTGGAAATCTTCCAAGCATCCATTGTCTCCGCTTCCGCTGTAAACCGGTAAAAGTAATAAAACAGTTAGTACAAACACTAAGTATTTGAACGATTTTTGTATCCACACGTGATGAATACTTAGCTCAAAAACTACAAACGAATTAAAATTGGTGCGGTAACATTGTAACAGTTTGCCCTATGTAGATATTCCGGACAACCCCCATGTCTTTAACTCAAGAAGAAGACAACTAAGTTGATGAGGAATACTATACCACACTATAGATGAAAATATGGACAGAAACAGCTCGGCTATTTCTATCAAGAATCTTGAAAAAGAAACTTCTACAAGAGTATAATAGTCTTGCCGGGAGCACATACCTACAAAAGAATCTTTTTAACAAATATGAATCTTTAAATTTAACTCATACGATTTTAAGCCTGAAGAAGACAACTAAGATTATCGAAACGTTATACAAGAGTATAATAGTCTTTCCGGGAGCACATACCTACAAAAGAATCTTTTTAAAAAATATGAATCTTTAAATTTAACTCATACGATTTTAAGCCTGAAGAAGACAACTAAGATTGTCGAAACGTTTCCTTGATTATGTTATATTAACAATTCTACAAGAAATTGAATTGAAGCAGTGACTTTCATTTAGGGGTGTGGTAAATCAGATATTGTTTTATTCCGGGTAACGTTAAGATAGACTTTTTAATAAAAGCAGTGTGAGCGGTTGTCATTTTGTTCATTATGTACTATTGTTGATTGTAATTTCATGCCATTATTCCCAATTAAGCTGCAGCTATTAGATCCATCACTTTGCACAACGAAGTAAACTTGACAAAAGATATTATGAAGAAGTACCGATTTCAGGAAGTTCATATTTGAGATGATACGGTTAGCTGGTCTTAGAGTTACGTGGATTTTCTACAGTGAATATTTTAAGCGGTTTTATAATGATATTGTGGGACTTAGTGCTCAGAGATGTGTCTGAGATTTGGCGTCCCCTGAAATAGTACCGTCGACATTGTGTATATTGGTAAATACTACTCTCAATTGTCAATTAATTTTGGAAATTCGTGGATTTGAATCTTTAATCGAAAATCGATTAAATCAGAACAAGATATAATACATTAATATTATCCATTATTAGCCCTACCTTAAAAAGATACTTACAAGTGCTTTCTCCTAATGTCTACTTTGACCGTTAAAATACAAAGAAAGAAGGTACCAAAGTTGAATGTTTACCCTAATAAGTTTATTAACACCAAATAGTGAAACGGCGCACCCTCCCGGTTCCATAAGTTATTAAAGTAAATAAAACACATGAATGTTAAGGAGTAAAAAAATATATTGAAATAGTAGTCCACTACAATATTGTTTCACCACACAGTGGCTTCATCAGGTGGATGAAATTAACTAAACAGAATATAAAATTACACACTATTTATACTTTTAAACCTAGGAATGAGGAATAATTAAAATCCTTTTGTTCATTGAGCGCTAAACCTAACTTACTATATCTATTAATTTCTAAACATTCAAATAAGTCTAGTTTCTTACTTTTCTTATGAACATGCAAAATATCAAAATTATTATTAAAATTATGATTAAGTTCTAAACAATGATTAGCAACATACTAAACATACTAAAAGTTACAGAGATGAGAAGACAGATTCTACTTTTGCTAATCATTGTTTAGAACTTAATCATAATTTTAATAATAATTTTGATATTTTGCATGTTCATAAGAAAAGTAAGAAACTAGACTTATTTGAATGTTTAGAAATTAATAGATATAGTAAGTTAGGTTTAGCGCTCAACGAACAAAAGGATTTTAATTATTCCCCACTCCTAGGTTTAAAAGTATAAATAGTGTGTAATTTTATATTTTAGTTAGTTAATTTCATCCACCTGATGAAGCCACAGTGTGGTGAAACAATATTGTAGTGGACTACTATTCCAATATATTTTTTTACTCCTTAACATTCATGTGTTTTACTTACGTTTTGAAGATGGAGTTTAAAGACGTATCCTCCCATTCGATTAATTTTTTTAGTTATTAAAGTGTTTTCCCAGATATATGGCTTTGTACGTGCCTAATTTTACATTTTGCAATGGTTTACAATTAATTATGTCCGGTATTATTTATCTTTTGTGCAACGGTCGATAATTCAAATCTCCCGTAGAAATAATGAGCCATACTGCAACCACTACATCCAATTTTGTAAATGATCTCTCGTTATAATTCAATTTATCTTCATCCAAATGTTTCTATCCTTTAGAAATACCTTACCTTACTTAAATTAAATAAATTATTTATTTAAAAAATTTTGCTCACCATTGCAACATTCAAGTCAAGTGTCTAGAAATGTCAATCGAAATTCTATGAAAAAGTAATTTAATAATTTTTTGTGGCAGGTTTCTGCTAAGGTTAAAGTCGTAAAATTTCTTAAGATTTCAAGATTACATTCATATCATCGCCTTATTAAGAATTTTATTAACCATTTAATCAAAGAGTTGATGCCAGCTGTTTCATGATCGTGGCCACAACGATTCGAGTCCATCATTTTGAATCTACTAATACTGGTTACCTTTCCATTGATGCTTATTTTTAATTCGTCATTGTTTATTACAAAGTTATCAGAGAACGGAAGCTCGGTATTTACCACCTCCTCTAAAGGAAATTTAAGAGTATTGAATTTTGATTTTAATTCTGTGACGAAATTTGCGGTTGCAGTTTTAGTAGTACCAAAACTACAACGATGTCATCTACATGTCTCAACCAATTTCTGGAAATGTATTCTTTTTTCAAATCCGTTTCGAATTTACTGAATACGTTCGCAATGAACGGCGACAGAGAAATACTCGTTGTCGTTCCTTATCGATTGTCCAAAATACTTCTCATCTATTTGAAAACGAATATTATATATATTAAATTTGTTACAATTTTGTACACCAATCTATAATTTTGGTTTATAGCATGAACAATAAACGGGTGTATAGTAACTACCTAAAACGTATCAATGCAATCACTGCTGTATGTGTGTATATTCATATAAGGTTTAGAGAAGAGAAGAAGGCAGCCGCGCTTGTAATAGCAGGAGTAGTGGCTGTATACACACATGAAAATTTTTCGGAAAAGATGTTATCCGTGTGAATTGGATAAAGTACTACATTAAAAACTATTAATTTTAATTAAATTTGGTGTTACTATTATCTTTTTCGGAATAAATTACATTTTAAAATAAGCGAAAAATTAAAAAAAAAAGAAAAAGGAAAATAGTTTGCCAGGGAGGGATAAATTCAACACATTTCTAACACCACAATGTAAAGAAATCATCCGAAATTAAACAAAAAGTCGAAAAAGAGTGAAGTTACACAGCATAATAAAGCACTGTATCTAAAAGAGAGAGCTATCACCGATCTTAATCGATAAAAATGATAAAATTGTCCTAAAAGTGTAAATCTATACTTATATATTTGTAGGTTATCTCGCTCTCTGTGACATTTGTAACACCAAATCACTGAAGCTTGATTCTTATATATTCGTTAGTTTTCAGATAAAAGGGATAAACATTTAATTTTTAAATTCAAACCCAACACTTTCCGACATTAGAAGCGCTAACTCCATTTATTTTAACACCAAAAACGGATGGACGGCAGGGAAGAAATCGGGCTATTGAGGCCAGAGAATCTTATACACATAATGTTACGAAATCGAGACTCCTGGCATAGAGTCTACGCTTTCGTTAAAGAGGTGTTAATAACAAAAAAGTAGGGAATGGATAGGCCATAAATAAGGGACACCACCTCGATGAAATGTGTCGAGGGGTACCTAATGCATTTTTCCTCCCAAGCTCTAAAAAAAATTTATATTCATATCATGAAGACTACAGTATGTATCTAAACTTGTACAAACTTATTTATTTCCATTTTGTTACTGATGCTGACGAATTTAAATTCGTTTATCGTCTTTTTTTATTTTATTCTACGTATACATTTTAATATAAATTACTAACTAGAAAACAAAGCCGTAACTTTCCGATAAGCGTTAAACAGACCAACAGCATGGTCATTAAAAAAAAAGCCTTGGAATCGTCAAACCAACTAACCAAACAATTATCAAAATCAAGGTCTGAACCAGAAATAAATACGAACTAAAAGTCCATGAATGAAACAGAGAAACAATTATTGCTGTTCGTATTAGAGGAATATTAAGTGATACATTAGCATAATTATATGGCCAGGAATGTTCGTAGTTGCCGTAAATCACGGCACATTTCAGGTGTTACTAAGAGCGTCATTTTAGAGAAAAATTTATGAGGATGTGGGATATCTACGAAACCAATATACGATTGCGAATAATCGTAATTTGCGTTGTTTAAAAGTAATTAATGTTAGAAACTGGTTATTACATTTACACAACAAACTACGGCATTCTATGTATACGGCATAATGCGAAATTCTTAGGTATGTAGATAATATCAAAAATGACCAACATACTAAATACAATTACTCGTGCTTTTTATTGCGATCGATTTACA
The DNA here is from genome assembly GCA_949128085.1 of Cetonia aurata. NCBI lineage: Eukaryota > Metazoa > Arthropoda > Insecta > Coleoptera > Scarabaeidae > Cetonia > Cetonia aurata. The sequence continues at coordinate 36,685,742 of OX421884.1, forward strand.
TTTACAAGCGTTTACAGTTGCCTATTAAGCCACAGTATAATGTGGTCTAAATACGGTAGACATCATCAACGCATCAAGAGACGCACGCAAGCAAACATTTTGTATTATTTACTTTATACGAAAACTACCTTTATTATTTGTTCATAAAATATCCAACGGATATATTATATTTCAAGATATTTAACGTTTGCAATTTATAAGGTTAACGAAAATGGCAGATATAAATTATCATTATCATTTTTAATCGATTCCATACATAAGTTACATTACAAGGCCATCATCTGCAGGATTGGGTATAATAAATCACTGCTTTTGATTTTGGTGAAACCTTACGGTTAGGTGGTCATATACACCATTCAAATTTTGACAATTTTCTTGCGATTTACTTGGTTGTTATGAACTAAAACTTACTTACATATCACCAAATTTATGTAGGTATTTGTCGTGTTATTGAAACAAAGGTTCGACCCAGAATAAATCTTTATTCTAAAACGTATAAATTGAACACAGACTTGAACGTATAACATAACAAATAAAAAGTATCTATAGTAAAAACTCGGTTACAACTAACCCCACCCTCTTATCAAAAGGTAGTTTAACGGAAACGCTTATAGTATATTTTTTGAATCATGAGATGGAGAAAGTTGTCAATTTCCAGCAAAAATCAGTTTTTGACGGATATTATTATTATTATTAGGATTGGAGTGGCTATGCTTATCTATTTACTGCAAACTTTCAGATCTATTGCGATTTCCTTTGCCCTAGAATGCGACCTCTAACTTTGTCTTCTTAATTAGATCTATCATCTTTGAGAGTGGCTGTGGGGTTATCTACGCTCAGTATTAGAAACCTTATCCTCGCTAGGCCTTTACAGTGGAACAGTATATGAACTGGGTTTCTTCCTCCTCTTGGCCGAATCTGCAGAGAGCGTCATCTGCTAGGTCTATGTTATACACATGCTTATACGGCTGACAATTACCGGTCAACAGACCTACTATCGTTTTGACAATATTCCTGACTTTACTCAAGAGCTCTTTAGTAAATTCAGGCCCCTGTCCTCTTTAGAACTGCTTTGCTTGTCTTTGCTCTGGTGACTTTTGACACCATTCGTTGGACTTTTTGATTTGCGATTTGCTAATGCCGAAGGAAGGCCATCCCCAACGAATGACCTTGGCGAACCTCGTCTGGCCAGGTTTCCCGTGGCCTCATTTCCCTTTACGCATGTGTAGCTGGGAACCTTCCTTTGTCTGTCTATCACATTTAGGGTGCTTAAACAGACCCAAAACAGCTTTGGGTTAGCAGTTACGGAATTGATCGCTTTATGTGTTATCTGGCTGTCACAAAAAATAGCGAGACTTTTACCTAACTCGGTCCATATTTCTACTTCTCTGATACAGTGATAAATAGCAGTAACCTCAACCTGGAATACCGCCGTGCCTTTGCTAAAGTTTATCGAAAGGGCCTTTCTGGACTTCTTTCCATATATGCACGCTCCTACACTATAATCAGTTGTAGACCGGTCTGTATACCAGCTTGAGTCCGCTCTTACTGGAGGACCATTCTTCCAGTCCTTATCTGGTATTATTATCTGATAATTTCTATCTAGGTTGAATTTTGACGGATATGTAATGGTGTTATATGTTTCTGTCTCTCTACGATGAAAATTCAGCTAATACTATGGTATTTGGGGTGGGAGGCATAAAATTATTCTTTGCAAAATGCGATGCTATCCCATATACATATAAAAAAAAATGAAAAGAAAATTGAAGATGTGAAGAAATGCTTAGCGTTTGCAGAAGTAAACTGTAAGCCTTCTTGTGAAGTTAATTAAAATAGAGTGGTCAACTAGCGATCATAAAGGCAGTGATAAAGGTTAAAGTGTTTATATGAAAATTTGTATTATGTTACATGCATTAAGAATCCCAATATTTTTTAAAGATAATCACCATAACTCTTACGATATGAACGTTTTCCTTTAATCTCCGGGAAAAGAATGGTATGACAAATCACTGTATGCTTTAAAGTGATACTAATTTATTATATTTTGCAGGAAATACATTTTTCAATGTTTTTTTCAGTTTTTGTCGAAAATCATGTTATTGACTTAGGCGCTTTCTGCAATTAGTAATTCATTTCCAAGAAATCCCTTATGACTACTCTTACGTACGCTCACATACATATTTGCTACCCCTAACAAAATAAAGCTACTAAATGGCTTTCCAAATGTTTCACTGAAATATTTAAATACAATTACTCCTGCTTTTTATTGCGATAATTTACATTTACAAGCGTTTACAGTTGCCTATTAAGCTACAGTATAATGTGGTCTAAATGTGGTTTCATTGAAATATTTTTGTAAGATATAATGACTGAGATGCAAATAACTTTTCTGCTTGGCTTATTAGAAAATTGCATAGAATCTTTCCACATATGTATGCACTTATACATTTATTATAAATTTTACAAAAAAAAAAAGGTATATGGAATAAGAATTAGCGTTATCATAGAAACACATTTATGTAAAATTACTTCAATATTGATTCATTTAAAAATAAGGAAAATATGATTTATTTGTCTTAAGTTTAAACCACTCTTATTTTTACAAACAATCGAAAGAAAAACATTTTTACAATGTTGATGTTCATTTTAGAATTTGGTAGGTCCTTGAATATATCCAGCGATCGGAAATATACGCTTCTAATCTAAATTTTTTGTCTTTATACAATTTATAATTTAACCAGAGTACCTTAAAGCGAATCTAAACTAATATAAGTTGTTGGGTTTTGTTTTATATAAATTTGTATGTAAAAAAAATCAATAATGAATGTGTTACGTATTTGTTTCACACACTTATTATTCGTGAATACATTGGATCTACTTGCGATTTTACAGAAGTGACCATTCCTGGAGTAGAGAAATAAAGTGGATGTTGTCCCACACATTATTTGTTGCAAAAATATACCAATAAAACATAATTAAGCACATAATTAGATACCTACAGTTAGTTTTCTTAGGAGTGATCCTAGCTGATGGGAAATATAATATTTAATAATATTTATAGAAAATTGCTTGTGAATATACTTTACTTAGGTGTATACTTAAGTACATGAAGGGTAGCAGAGATTTATACAGGGTGTCTCTGAAATAAGAGTACAAAATATTAAAAATGGGAAACCCAAATTATACTGAATAAGTATCCAAAAATTCGTACGCCAATTGCAATATCGAATATACAATTAAAAACTCATTGAAACGTCACGAATGTGCCGCCCATGGATCCACTATCTGTGTTTATACTATATCTTAAGGTCATTTGTAAATACAGCTGTGATATACAGATAATCATTGTATGCAGCTGATACGAGTCAACGACTCCAATATTATTACGTACGCGAAATTCAAAGCAAATTTCAAAGAAGATATTGAAAGTAAAATGTGGAATCTATTAATGAATAACTCTATTCACTTGTGCGTAATCTGATCAATGACAGCTGTCTGAAATAAACATCATTGTTAAAAGTTGATATTTGATGTGACGAAGGTAATGTGCGTAATTATTTCTTTTTTTCTCTTTCATAATCAATTGTTGGTTCTGAAAAGAACCGATTTGCAAACCGGCGAAACAGGAGAAGTGTTAAATAAAATGTTCGAAGTGTCCTCCTTCAGCTAGCAAACATGCATCTATACGACGTAAATAGTTCTCACGAACCCGTTGAAAAGGTGCTTCTTGTCTAATGCGCTGTGCTGCATTAAAAATTCTTTGACGTAGGTCTTCTGCAGTTTCGATATCACCAGCACTGTAGACAAGAGTTTTCATGTAACCCCACAAAAAAAAATCCAGTGGATTTAAATCTGGACTGCGAGGAGGCCACGCAGTGGGACCTCCTCGTCCAATCCATCTGGGATATGTTACATTTAAAAACTCACGTACCCTTCCGGAAAAATGTGCTGGCGCTCCGTCGTGCATAAACCACATCCTTCTGCGTATGTCAAGCGGCACATCGTCCAGAAAGTCCGGCAAAACGTTGTCTAAGAAATTTAAATAAGTTTCCGCATTGAGCCGCTGAGGCAGCACATACGGCCCTAGGAGAGAGTCACCTATAATACCTGCCCAGACGTTGACCGAAAAGCGATGCTGAAACCGATGTTGTCGGGTCACTTGCGGATTAGCATCTGCCCAATGATGAGTATTATGGAGGTTCATAATACCATTTCTGGTAAAACAGCATTCATCTGTAAACAAAACGCTTGCAGAAAAGTTAACATTTTCTGCTAGACGTTCACGACACCAGGTGCAAAATCGAATTCGCGGAGGACCATCATTTTCAGTAAGTTCCTGCTCACGTTGAATGTGATACGGGTGTAACACGTTTCTTCGAAAAATGCGGTGTGCCGTACTGCGTGACACCCCCACTTGCCCTGCAGCATCACGTGTACTTACACCTGCATTTCTGTTCACAATATCCAGCAATTCTTCTTCGGCTCGTAAAATTCGACGTGGTCTTTCACGTCCGCGACCTTCGTAAGTTGGTAGCAATCGACCAGTTTCTCTTAATCTAAACACGGTATCCTTTATACACGTGTAAGACGGAGTTCTACGATTGGGGTATCGCTGCCGGTAGATACGTAGAGTTCTTCGACAACTTCCTCCTGCTTCGCCGTAGACATAAATCATATCGAACAACTCGCGTGTGGTAAAAGCCATATCCGATGTGTTCATGCGTAAGGATCCAGACAGACTGAGACTCAGAGCGTAGTTATACGTCGCGTGTTGCCTGCCCTACCTTCGTTGGTTAGAAGTGTAGTGTCTCAAATACCAGTGGCGTGACGGATATTTAATAAATATCTTTGCCATTTTTTTCCTCACGTATGCGTGGGAATTTTGGAAAAATTAATTTAGATAAAAGGTGTAATAAAATTAGGGCTTCCCATTTTTAATACGTTGTACTCTTATTTCAGGGACAGCCTGTATATGTTTGTCCTTACAACTCGTTTATATAGGTATATGAACGTGGCAGATATTGGAAGAAACTGTTTGTATATTTTTATTTCAGTACAAGAAGTTTCTGTAAAACCGTTTTTTTTTTTATTATTAAAATGTCAGACGCGTGCTTGATTTGTGATCAAATGTGTACGTTTGTGATCTTTACGATCGCGTGTTATAATCAACATCATTCGAAAGTTCCAATGAATTTTCTTTCGCGTCATAGTTGGTGACCTTGTACACGTAAGAAAAAAAAATGGAAGTAATGTTTTTATTCTCAAACTATAAATTTTGATACCACAAATCGTTCAGGTTTGAGTTAGCAGTGTGTGTAGTGTACAGGTATATACATTATACATGCCTCTGTTATAAGCTATGTCATACCAACTGGATTTGAACGATCTTTTATACTAACATTTCCTTTAAAAAAAATCAATAAAACTGTTGTCCTAATAGATACGCATACGTTAAGTAAGACTTAAAGTAGAGGCACTTGATATAATTCTGAACAAGTTATCCTAATGGACCTTGGTTTGCAAACCGCTGCCTTATTCGTAAATATTTTTCTTAAATCTGGTTTGCTTGACGTCAGATTTACAAAATATGGTAAAATATTATTCATTAAGGTAAACTCCTCTATATTCCCAGTGCGGTAGTTATCTGCCTACCAAAATGAGTCAATTTTTCCCTAGAGAGAGAATAAACTTTGACCAGGAACATTTATATTACTTACAATTAGAAGTGAAAATATGAAGATAATATAACACTAGAATGTGTTAGTCACAACAAGTAACACTAAAAGTAAGAGAAACGTGAAATATAAATCTCTTTATGCGTAACATTCTTAATCAACGATTTATGGGTACAACTTATCTTCTAAAACGAGTTGTTTTGGTATAAAATTTTCTCTGTAATTTTTTTTTCTGTATGATATCTTTGTATTATCATATCCTTGTTGTAATTGAAAAGTTTCTTTACTTTAAAAGAAAACATCAAACGTCCATAAATGCATAACACACATATTTTAAATATGCGTTGTGACCTAAAAGATACGACAAAAATCACAAACATGCAGAAGGGTCTCTAGATCTGTGTTTAAAGTTATTTTTTTTTTTTTTTGGTTATTTGCAAAGATCACTTTTGAGCTACGAAGATGTTCTCTACAGAATTATTACTGCCCTAAAAGATTGACTCTAAGTTAGCATAAACAACTACCTTCAGAAATTTCTTATTTATATACCTACTGCAAGTACATTCCAGTACCAGTACTATTACACACGGTGTTTCATATCCTTAAGGTTGTCTTAATGTGGTGACCCAATAAAAAAAGTAGTCAATGTGCGAACATCTAAAATCATGCGATTTTCCTTTCTTTGTTCTTATTCGACCAATTCGATGTTTTCTGAACTGATCTGCGGTTTGCAATAGTAAGTTGTCCATTGTTTCCCCTTCAATAGCTAAATTGGAGTCATAACAGCAGATACTTCCTCCTGGAAAATAAATACTAAAAAGAGCACAGAGCCCAAAATACTTACTGCCTTACGCGATCCCTGTATAGCAAAATACCGTAGTAGATCTGCGTAAAGCACCGTTCTGATTTTATTTCAAATATAAAAGAATACGTTCTTTTTTTTTTAACCGCGATGTCTTACATTATAATTTTGTAAGAATTTGATATCTACGCTCAATTCTTCATAAATTCAAACGAAAACGAGAATACTTGTGCAAATGATTTATTGATCAGCCAATGCACATATTAAATATGTTTCCACGCAAAACACGCATCCTTTTCAAGCTAGAAGATGTAATATTATACGTAAGAATATAACTAAAATTAGATTAATGATTATAATTGGAACTGATCACAGAATAGCAATTAATATAAACCGTAGAGTCGCTAAATGTAAAATTAGAGGAAATACCTATATAATTGCAACTAAATATAAAATTTTTAACATCATGGAGACATTACATTAAAAGATAAAAATTAAAATATAAAAAAGTTTAAAAATATATGATACCCAGACCGAAATAAAAAAAAAAACATCTACTTACACAATTATAAAAGTACTATATCCCCCAAAATAACAAACACCTGTTTTCCCAAAGTACTAAGTCTCTATTTTACTAAATTTTAAGATATTATTTCATTATTACATATAAAATTATTTAGGGACCGTATACTTAAGTGTTTATAAAACGTCTGAAGAAGTTGACAGTATGATTAGCGAAATGTCAAGCCAAAAGCAATAACGCGACAACACTCGAAAGACATATTTACTAACAATTAAAATTATGCGTGTCTATCTACTTGGGTATTGCATATTTTCTTTGAATTCTTAATAAATATAATTTCTGATAATAATTTATTATTATTTAAATGTGTCTCTACGTCTAATAAAGCAGTGACCCAAATCCACAGCATGGGTAGAAGAACTATATTCCTTGTTCCTTACAGCAATATCATGCTAGTGCGGCTTCTAACGCTTTTTCAGTTGTTGTGTTCTGTGTCCTATATAGAAATGGGTGCATTATTTACATTTGACTTGGTACACAACGCTGCACAAGTAAAATTTGTCAATGCTGTCTATTTTCAAATTATTATAAATACACTCCGCCAAAAAAGTATCGCATAATTTAGTTTTGAATCATAAAAGTATCGCATAATCTTTGTTTGTAGCATAAAGTTGTAAATATACTTTAATGCGCTCTAAGATATAATTTCTATGATTGTTTAAATAAGATACAGGCCAAATAAAAACAAGAACTCATACTTGAGATTTTTATTAAAACAAGAAATTATAATTTTGGAAAGAAAAATGTCATAACAGTAGCTTTTAATACTGAGTATTGCCACCTCTGGCTCTTATGACCGCTCGCATACGGTTTGGCAGAGATTCGATTAACCTCCGTATATAAGCCTGATCCAAATTCTCCCACTCGTCACGGAGAGCATTTGCTAGTCCATGCAGGTCCGCTGGGGCAACATTTTGGGTTCGTATCCGTCTGTGAAGGAGGTCCCACACGTGCTCGATAGGGTTCATGTCCGGACTTACCGCAGGCCAATCTAAAACTGGAATACCAACATCGTTAAGGTATTCCTGGACGATTATTGCAACATGCGGTCGTGCATTATCGTGCATTAACATGAATTCGTTTCCTATAATTGGCGCATATGGTACTACATGTTCTTCTAAAATGTCCGTTATATACCTGTGGGCAGTCAGTGTACCTCTGTCTACTGGTACTAACTCTGTACGACCTGTTAAACAGATGCCTCCCCAAACCATAATAGAGCCACCAGCGAAATTAGGTCTAGGTCTGATATTACACTGCGAATAGCGCTCACCGTCTCGTCTGTACACTGAGATACGCCTATCTGAGGTGTAAAGACCAAATCTTGACTCATCTGTGAAGAGTATATTGGCCCAGTCATTAATGTTCCAATTTACATGTTCTCTGGCAAACCTTAAGCGAGCCACTCGGTGGTTCCTAGTGAGACGAGGGGCTGTTACAGCTACTCTAGCTCTTAATCCACTCTGTCGTAACCTATTCCGAATAGTTTGAGTACTCACACGAGTATTTCTGACTCTAGCCAAGTCGTTCTGCAATTGTCTCGCAGTTACATGTCTTCGACATTACGTCGCTATTTACTACAACAAGCATTAGCTTGTAGTAGTAAATAGCGGTCATCTTGGCGAGTAGAACATCTTGGACGACCTGGTACAGGTCTTCTACTGTAAATGCCTGTTTCCCTATATCTGGCTACGGCTCTAGAAACACTTGACTGATTGATGTTCATCAAATTAGCAACGTATGCTTGAGATCGTCCATCTTCGATTAAAGCAACTATATAGCAGCCACTTGTTCTGAAGTTAAATTGCTCATTTTAGTTTTAAAAGCGTTGGTACAGAACTCTGACTTCGCACTTTAAAATTTGTCCGTATAGGAAGACTTTCAATAAACAACTGAACAAACTTACACATATGCATTTTTCTAAATGTGTTCTTTTAGATAAAAAAAAAGTAAAAACGCTAAGTTCCATTATTTTGTTAGTGTTTTTATAGTTCACATACACGAGGCAAACTTTTTGTGAACGTATAAAAATATCTTGGTTCATAAATGCCCTTTTTTAGTTTATGCGATACTTTTTTGGCGGAGTGTATTAAGCTTTTCTAAGTTGCTTTTATTGTAAAAAATTATCATGACGCCATTATTGTGTAACAAACGTTTGTGATAAAATAGGTACGCACACCAATCTACCTCTAATGACCTCGGCACCAACATCTTCACCAACAGAATACTACTTTGCATTTTATTAACAGAGAAACAGATTATTTGTAATAACTGTTGCGATGGTTTCAGCTCAAAATGAGGGAACATGCCAGAACCTTGATAAGTATGGGTAAAACTAAAAACCCCAAAAAAAAAACATATCAGAGGTTTTCCGAAGAAAACATTCTTTATACTTTTCTAAACATAGCGGGGGTACTAATTGTAAAATCAGTGTTTTCAAAAGCAGTGTACAATATACAAACTTTGCATACAAGGGTGTTCATCGCTGAACTGGATTAACAACAAAATAGTAATGATTAAGGATACCGCACAAAAGCAATGAAGGTTATTAACTCTCCGTTTCCTTTTGTTAACTATGTATTATCACGTATAAATTATTAATTTTAACTATAATTTAGAATATGCACGTAAAAATCTCAATAATCTAGGATAGAAAACTTAATGCAGTATATTCGTCTCTAAAGTATGCAACTTTTTCCGATCTAAACGACTCTGATACTTATTCGTCTAGCTATAGTGCCTCTAGTAAACCCAAATTCTATCTGCAAGATCATTTTCGGACCTAGATTTATAAAAAGATTTTGTTCAGAATTATGTCAGGTTAGATAATGGCAAATGGTGCAGCAGCAACAATCAATTAATATATATCAATTAATATACCTAACCTACAATATCATTAATTCCAAAATTTGCTGTCAATATTGAGATTAACTAGTTTTTCTTTTATTGTAAGGATCCACTCTTTCTTTACATAGAAAAAAAATTAATCAAACTAGAAAGCTGATTTTGACTGACAACAATTGTAATACAACAGAAAGAAAGTGACGTTTCACGGTTTATCTCTGCTTTATTGCCGCTGGTATTCGGCGGGTTCTTCTAATTAATTAGCTTAGAACAATTATTTTGTTTTTTTTTGTGAAAAACACAACTTATATCAATTAAAAATAATAATAGGTACAAATAATTCAACTTTCAAATAGTATAAGAATTAAGTGTATTTTAAAACCCATAAAGTCGAAAATGCCGACATGAAGGAAAAGCAGTACGAAAAGAAAAGGATGAAAGAGATACAACGGTGGCGATTATATTTACGAATTAACATAATCTCAACACGGTCAATCAGCTGAGCGCAGGTTACTTCTCTCATTCTTAATTCCGACCCATCCAGTTATTAATCTTCAGAAAAAACACTTATTACCATAGTTTAGCATAAGCGTGCCGAGTACATTGTTAATATATGCTAAACTATTAACTAACTATAATAGTCATTACAATATTTACGCACGCATCAACATTAGTGCGCCGCTTAGATCACCAAAGATGAAATCGGTAGTCTAACAAATTATGCATGAGGCTTCCAAAACTTATACAGCGTCAACGCTTTCACTTAAAAGCAGACAACAGCTTAAAACGCGCCGAATAAACATATATGTATGTAATACTATCTCTACAGAATTAAAAGGCATCATCAAATAAAATCAAAACTGTAGAAGAAAGCATGACAGATTGTTAGAATTATAATTCGAATTTTAAAATCAAATTTAAATAACCATGTAGGCGAAGTTTGGTGTTTTTTTTTTATTTTTGTTAAATATGGAAAATCACACATTCAAGAAGATTTTATAATCATAGAAAATTTTACCATAAAAGTATGTTACAGTAAACAATTATACATCTTTTTTAAACATGTCTACCTTAAAAGCGTGCGCAGTGAAAATGGACAGATATTTTTAGGTGTTAAAAGTATAGTATCTATCTATAGGTATCATAAAGTTTCTTTTTTCTTGTGTGTCACTTGAATTTCTTTTAACCTTGAATGTTATTGCTGTGCATCAAACTTAAAGCATCTACTGAACATAAAATAAAATAGTCCAAGATTTAGGTAATGTCACTCAAGCGAATTCAAACAATTCGAAATCCAAAAAATTGATTTAGTTCAATATTGTTCGACATTTTTTGGATAACACGGAGTATCCTAATTTATTTTAAAGGCAAAAATAGCAAAAAATGAATTGCGATTTCAACAGTGGTTATTTCATTGTTAGAACACCAGAAATCCCAAGGAAACCACTATTCATCATTGCCCTTAGAACAATTTTGTCTTATCGATTTTAGCAAAATAAATAAATTATAGACATCCTGCAAAATTTAAACATAGGCACAATACCGTTGGTTATAGAAAGCAGTCTTCCGTCAATCCATTTCCATTTTTTTTAATCAAGTGAAAGAATAGAGGCATTTTTTTCTTCTATAATACAGACAGTAACAAATCAAAGGTCTTCCTGTTGGTTTCTGTTTTCTTATAAAGATATTTAGTACCAAAGGAAAATGGTACGATCTATATAAAAGTGTCCTGAGAAAACTATTTTTTATAAATAAATTATCTAAATATTGAAAAACTCTTCAGAGAAACTCTTCTTGATAAGTATAATAAATACAATAAGAATTATTTAAAACTATTCACTGGTGTCTGATAAAAAGGAACATAAAGTTGGCCTTATTCCAGAGCTCAATCGCAGCAGATGACTCAACCGTTTTCGCTTTTGGATCAACTTTCTCAAACGTAACATTCATATCAAATTATTCAAGAAATCGCTGTGAATAAAACAATACAAATTTTAAGGCAATTGGGTCGGCAGTTTTCAAGTTACCAAGAAAGAAAAGAGAGTTACCCAAAGAGCACCGTGGAAAGTGACCGAGCCACCTTAAGGGAAAATATAAAAACAATAGATTCTTTATTTATTTTTTGAAATTCCTTCTGCACAGAATTATACAAACAATTTTTTGTTCAATAGAGTGTGTTTTTTTGTTTTTGTTTATCTGCTAAAAGCTAAAAAATAAACAGAAGGGCGGGAATTCGCAAAAAATTGCAACAAAAAATCTTTTTCAGCCGAAATTTTCTACTCTTTTGCACTCGTGTACCTGACGTATTTCTTTATTTAGAAAAACTGATCTATTCAAAATGTAAACTAAATTTCTCTGAATATTTCGTTAGAGGTTTCATTTAAATCAATTATGTACTTCTCTAAAATTTGGTTCAATATGTTTATAGTAGTTATTTAAAAAAATTGTATACATTATGTTAGTCATGATGCGGATATTCGTCAAATCTAAATTGGATTGAAAATTGTTTGTATTTTGAAAGCGTATCGGATTAATCACATCAAAACTACGAGTTGTAAAAATATGGCAAGGTGATCAAGATATTAACACAATTATCGGCAATTATATTATATGTATTGGTACAAGTGATAGAAGGTTGGAAATACTAAATATAAAAGAGGTAGACATATGTACACACATTTCACGTTATAAAATAAAATGAAGTTTTTTTTTGTGGGAACCCTCTAACATAAAGTCTCCAAAAACATTGCATCCTCTTGGCTTTACCCATATCCTTTACCCATCAAATTACGTCAAGCAGTTCAATATCATGGTACCCTGTACTAATCTGTACAGGTTCCTAGCTGGACGATGGAACTAATCCTTTGGGTTCATCTTTGGTTTATCAAAGATTGGCCGTCTTTTTGCATCCAAAACCTCACATACATATAGGTTGTGGAATGCGGTCTCTATCATCCTATTATTCGGTCTGCATTGGGTAACTGCAGTGTTCCGTCAATTTTCTGTAGATGTCCTTTCCTGTTAGGAAACCTGCTATGCAATGATGATTTCTACTAAGCTTTAGTAGTTTCTCAATCTTCTTCTTTGATAGTCCCTCTATGAGCTTGCCTTTTCTTCACTGCTCATTCTGTTTCTCGCGCGGCTTAAATATTCCTCATTTTCCTGACAACTTTCGTTTACTTTGATTCCTGAATGTCCGGGCGCCCACAGTGAAGGAACTTTATTCCGGTCTAGCAGACTATTCAGTTTCTGAATGCATTCCTCAACCAATCCTGATTTTTATCCTGGGGTTCACCAATGCCCTTAGTATCGCCTGGCTGTCTGTTGCAATACACTTTGTTTTTATTAGCCCCCTCTTTGATTTCTGTTGCACAATTCTATATAGCGTGTGCCTCTGCTTGAAATACTTGACATACTCTCCTAGTGAGATTGTGATAATTGTGTTTCCTACCTCACTGTAAATTCCACCTCCAGTTCCATTCTCCGTTCTTGATCTGTCAATATACAAGATCAGTTCACCGAACTTGTCCCAGTAGTTGGATTGATTCCAGCTTTCTGATCCGTGATTTTCACCTGGAAATCTCTGTTAAATAGATATGTCGAAATCATGTGGTCTGATCTTACTTCGCAAAAGGTTGTCGTTCGCATGACAGATAATATTGTTATATGGTAACCCTGCATATTGCCCCCCCCCCCTCCTTATCACAGAGGAGGGGGTCAAGGAGGCATTCCTTGCCCCTGTAATCCTCATTGCTCCTGTTGTTCCTAATCACGAAGCCTCTAATCTTGCCGAGTTCAGTTATAGCAGGTTGCTGCTGGATCTTAATGGTCATGAGTCAGACAACAATGAAGTACGTCCAGTACATCATATTTGGTATTGAGATCCATGTTGTTCCATGGATTCTTCTAGCTAACATGAGTGTTGTCTCCGCTAAACGCTTAGTATTATTGCTAAATTTTGGTCGAAGAGTTTATATAATCGGTACCCACGTCTACCATAAATGATGTGTGGTGTTTAACCCTTTATTGCTATACAAACTTGTTCCATTCCTTTTTATTTTTTGCAGTAGTTTTCACTTCGTTCTAGTTACTCCCTCACTTATGTAGCACCTCTCCAATAACTGTATTCCAAGTTTTCCGTGGTCCTCCTTTTCCCTGTTTTTTTGTACATTTTAGCCTCCCATACTTGTTTTACTGGCCTTATGCTCTCCATTCTATTCAGATGTTCCCACCACCTCAGTTGTTCCTGTTCCACAAACTCCGTTACCGATTGCACCACCAGATCTCTTATTTGTGTATTCCTGATCTTGTCCATTTTAGTGACGCCTCTGGGGCGAGGCTTCTGAGGTATTTCATCTCCGCTGCCTGCAGTTTGCTCTTCCCTCTATTCGTTAAAGTTCATGTTTTGCATCGAAATGCAAGCACAGGTCTAAACACAGGTGTGCATAGATTTGGTTTTGTGTTCTTTGTTACCTCTTTCTTGTTGATGAAGCTCCGGTTCATGGCATAATGTATATGTATTTAGCGCTTTCTCAGTTCTCCTATTTATCTCCAGTTCTCGCTCGCCATTGTCTTGGATTTCTACACCCAGACACTGGAATGTATTGACTCGTTGTATTTTTATGTTGTCTAAATGTATATTAGTTTCGCGGGAGGTTCCTACTGCCATTACTTTTGTTTTGCCTATGTAAAGTTTCATTCCCTACTCTTGCACGCTTCATTCCATATTTCCAAATGTTTCAGTAAATCTTCCTCCTTTCCGGCCATTCTAACAATGTTATCAGCAAAAGCACCTTCAGAAATCTAGACTCGCTGTAGGTTTCGATAGCCAACGGTTAATTTCTTGACCCTCTTGGTACACATATTTTTTATGTCGTCCATAAATATGGTAAATAATGAGTGACTCGGTCTCCCTCGTTGTCTTATCCCTTCCACATTTTTAAACGGTTCAGATCTCATATTTTTGTAATGACATAATTTATTGTATTCTTATACCTACTATTTATGACATTTATTAATGTTGGTTTAACTTTTCTATTTTGTAAGTTCTCCCATATTTTTACCAATGTTACTTTGTCAAAAGCCTTTTCTAGATCGCTAAACGTAAAAAATGCTTAATTCTTCTGATAGTGAATATATGATCCTTTTTCGAAAACCGCTCTGCACTTCGTTCAGTTGACTGTCTACCTCTTTTTTCAGTCGTTCATTTAAAATTCTCTCATACACTTTCATTGGTGTACAAAGCATTGGAATGCCCCCGTAGTTACTACACTCCTTACGGTCTCCTTTCTTGTGTATCGGAAGCATGAGTGCCATCCCCCAGTTCCGTGATATCGTTCTCTCATTCCATGCTCTGTTACATATATTTAGAAGTAGTTGTCTTCCTTCGTCTCCTACATTTTTTATCATTTCTGATGTAATACTGTCGATTCCCGGAGCCTTACAGTTTTTTTTTTTAACCATTTATCGCGACCATTGCACTTTGTAATTTTATAAGAAAGCATTTTGGAATTTAACAAATGGTATGGCTCCTGAGTTTCCACATAATTACCTAAAAAGATCGGAAAGGAACTGAAACGGGCAATTGGTATATTGGAGACGTTTACTTCAACAGGCCTCTAAAGTTGTAAGCAGATATTTCTTAATAATCTCAGGATCATTCCAAAGTGTGGTACTGTTTACTAACTGATCACGAAATCTGAAAAATGTAGCACAGTGTACGAACATAGTGATATACATTTTTTTATTAAATTAGGTTCTGTCAAAGAGTGTGTCTCAATAGTTGTTTATTCAATATTATGTTACAATCTTAAATGCACAAATTCCAAGAGTTCCACAATAATTACCTATAGTTTCTATATAAAACACTCGAAATATGATTTATGTACATATAATTAAATCAGCCTCTCTAAAAATAGAGCAGTAAATATTAGTGTCTATTAATATAAAAGTTTGGTCTCCGGCGCTGCCTTAATATATGCCAACAACTCTCACTTATTTTGTATAATATTTAAGTTAATGTATTATAATTATATTTAAATATGCGTCTGTTTGCTAGTCATGAATAGTTCATTCATAAATTAATCATTACCGAGCAAACTATGACACGAGTATCATCGTAACCTTTTACTGTAGTTTTACAATTATGTAAATGCTACGTGTAAAAATTATACTTCCCAGTAATTACTAGAGCCTCCACAGGCTGACTAGCTGTTATATTAGTGAATAATTTGTTTATTTAAATGTAGTTTCATCAAGTAATCAATCAATGTACGTATTCCTGATATTTTTTTAGTTTTTTAGATACCTGCATGGTTATGAGTCCTTTGAAATTGTTTTCCTTTGTTGTCGAATAACTTTGCGTGTTATTAATTTTATCGATAAAAAAACAAAACAAAGAGATTACCGCGGGCTAGCACTAATGAATAATAACGTTTAAATACACATTTCATTTTCTAGGTATTCCTTGGTATTACAGCTTGAGGTATTACTATCAAAACGATTACTGTCATGATAATAAAACTGAAGGATTGAAATGAAATTGTAAATGTATTTTGATTTAGTTCCGCCTAGGTATAAGCAAATTTAAATTAGGCCAGCAGCTTTAAAAGTTACTTATTCTTGGTTTCCCAATGCCTATACGAAGATATGCACTAACTTTGTTCCATCATGTCCCTGCTGATGGATTCATGAACTAGTAGGTGGATTAATATATGCGTATGGCAACTTGTCGAGTATAAATGTTTGTTTGAATTGTTTCTCTTTGTTTATATTCTATCGGACACAGCAATAAACAGTTGGTATTAAAAACGTAGTTAATGGTATGGTATTTTAGAGTTAGGCTTATAAATAAATATAACCAATCACAGTGGCTTTAAAAAACAAGAAAAACTACAAATGTTTATGAATTTTTACATACACACAAAAAAATCAATAAAAATTATTTTTTAATTAAATTGGAAAGTTCATGTAGACACTAATATTGCAAGCCTATTGTAATATAAAAAAATAAATATGAATAAAGCAATAAAATAACCGTTAGAATAAAAATTCCTGAATAATAAAAAAATAATCTCTGAAGTAAAATTTCTAATAAAAATAATTTAGTTTTGCCGTTAAAACTGTTTGTCCTACTAAAATGTTATTCCTGTTTGTTATCCATATGAAATGTTATTGATGTATCGATGTGCTGTGCAGTGCTTCTCATATGATCCGTCGTGTTTTCGAAAATCTGACAATGTGGTAAAATAGTTTTGTTTTTCATAAAACACATTTTTGTTCTATGCCGCAGTGATTACATTATTTGTCACGTAAAATGGAATGGATTATTTTGAATATCATCCCTAATTTTGTTGTAAATCTCATCTATTTTCCTGTTACTATTCGTGTTTAAAAGCTTTTATCACATTTGATTTTCCCAACTGTAGTTTCTGAATTATCTAGTTATCTGTCTGACCGTACGTACTACCGCGGCGAAAAGAATGGAAACTCCAACGTTAATAAAGTTAAGGCATTTTTATAATTTTACACAATATTAGTCGTGGTTTAGCGCTATAAATTTATAAATGTCATTGAAACTTCCAATGGTACAATGACGTATTAGGTTAGATTCGTTTGTGATGAGATAAAGACTAAAAAGGTGTGTTTTGGATTAAAAATCAAATTCTCTTTAAAATTGGTGTTACTTTTTCTTAATTTTTAAAATGCAGCTACGGCTTATGGGTAAATCTATTGCAACACGCCGTAATGACCACCCTTCTTCCTACTTAAAAATAGCTCTTGTCTTTTCTGCTTCAGTTAAATGTCTAGGCATTTTCACGTTTGAAACACTTTTGACAGCTACTGACAGTTAAACTGGCGTAAACAATATGAAATCACTAAATGTTTATTTAGTTACTATACCCATTTGCAATAGGATAAAAATGGGGTTTCCATTTTACTAGTAGGTAGTAGGTACATACAAGCTAGTGCTATGCAGCTAAATAAATGTTATAACCGGTTAATTGCTGTGATCGAATAACCGCCGTGGCCGGTTAACCAATAATTATTTTGCCTGAAAATTATAACCGCCTTATGTCCATAACTGGTTAACATGCACAACACTAATACAAGGTGTACCTTTCAAAATTTTATGTATCTGCTTTCGTTGCCCTCTATATACTTTCGTCTACTCTCAGAATAGGCCCACTGGTGTGAAGTGTGTTTCCTTGACACTCTTGCATTCCTGTGTTTTCGTCCTTATTCCACACCTTAATTTAAGAATTACCAGATATGAGTTTGGTTAAAGTTCAAATAGTGCAACCATGTCATCACTACTGTTAATTACTGTTCTACGTGAGAGCAGGGAGATCAAACAAATTGAAAAAGTTATGCCCAACCCATTGTCTAAAGTGAGAGCTCCTCTGCAAACTTCATTTGATAATAACTTGAAACGATAGCTTAAAGAACGTTTAGACGCAGGAAATACAGACTTATGCATTCGATATTTCAATGACATTCTCAAAATTCTGAAACCAAAGCCTCGGTGAAGTGTGCTCGTCCAACAGCTATACCATTCCTTTTCAATTATATTATTAAAATGTGCGTGACCTTCGCTCTAAAATTAATAAAATATATTCCTCCAGTCTATCAAAAAAATGTATAGATTTCCACAAAATTTTGCTGACTGAAACCTGGCTTTCCGTCGAAATATCTGACTCTGAAATATTCCATGAATCATATACTGTTTTACTGGAAGAGGTTCTGGCAGAAGTGTACCAGCTGCTGCTTTTGATAATATTCGTCTCTTGCCTCATGATATAGCTCAATCATCTTCAACCTATCTACATCCTTTAATAGATTATGTAGCAAATGTAATATTATGCCTCTTGCCATAAATCCTGTAAAGATATGTATACATCACCCAATATTAGTAATGGCATCTTTTTAATATGTATATAGCTTGCGGGGTCATAGCTCATTCGCCACCAAAAATAATTTATACTATATGGAAAACAAGGAAACACATGGACCCACACTTCACAGTTCGGGGTCTATCGAACTGACTAAGTTATTACACCCTCACAAAAGAAAGTTCCGGAAGCGTTTTATACAAGTATTTAAAAAGAATACAGTTCAAGCTGGTTCCATGTAAGAGTCGCTGAGGCAGATATCTAGGACCTTTTTTTTCGTTTGTACTTGATCTTACGAATATTTTAATATCAGGCAGTAAATTTTTTGAATCAAGCCACGACTTGAACCTATTTTCAACTAGTGTTTGATAGGTTTCTACTATACAAAATACAAGGGCAATTGTACGATAAGAGTTTGTAAGATCAGGAATTAGGAGTTTAAGTATGGGTACTATTACAACGTTTTTAAACCGACCGTCTTTTTTTAAGTTCGATATTATTGAAAACATCTAATAAAAATTCTTTAGGTTTGGCTGGTAAATACTTAATCATGAGATAACTAATCTCATCGTTTGCTGGCATTGCATCTTTTAATACTGTACTCATTTCCTCGATATTAAAAGGTTGCAATATTATGTGATTGTTTTTGAAAAACCGAGAGACTTATAGGCTTATTACTAATAAAATCAGGTGTTAGCTCATGCAAAGTTCAATTCCCTTTATAAATATCAATATTGTATTTATGTCCAAGTTCTATAAGTTAATTTGTTTTATTGTTTTCCATACATTAGAAATTGAGGTACCTTTGTTCAACCCAATGCATACATTTTTCCAGCTTTATCTCTTTTTCCACTACAAAAATCGTTTGCAGAAGAACATTATTTCCTGATGCTTTAAAGGTTTAAAGGTTTGTTTACGTTTGAATTCTTTGAGAGCAATCTTTCTTCTGTTATTTATTTCTGAGCATTCATCATCAGTTTAAAAGTAATTGATAAGAACCTTGTTGTATGTGGAGATTTCAATTGTCCAATGTTTAATTCTGTTAAAAATTGTAAAAATCGCAAATACTTAATACTTAAAAATTTTAGGCTTATCTCAACTTACCTAATAATGTAATCAGTAGTAGTAATAGGTTACTTGATTTAGTTCTTTTTCTAATTTATCCTGTCCAGAACTAATTTTCCTGCACTTTATGGTAAGATATGTGACTTCAACTGGTTATATTTGGAACTGTGTTTGTTAAACTATGAGTTTCGTATGTAAACTCATACTTTAGGTAGTTTATCCTAACTTTGATATTTGATTCAGAATCGTTTGTACATTATGATTATTTTAGACTTATTATTTCGTCAATTTAATATTAACTTGCTTTTCTTAATTAAAAAAAATTAATGACAGCCGAAAATTTAAATCATATGATACATACATAGGTAGAACGCTGTCTAAGAAAATCTGTTCATACATATCTGTTTAATATTTCTTTAAGGCCTTTGATATTTTCACTAAAAATGGGTACCTATAAGTAGTTTATTTATATGGTATAAAATATACAAGGCATGTGAATGTCTCCTTATCTTAAACGAAAGCAAAAGTTTCACATTTCCTTAATATTTTTTCCGTATTTTTATATATGTGTCTATTTCATAAATCTTTATGATCAACAACATCAATCTTACCGCTTAATTGTCAAGTGAATCATTTTTAATGGGCAATAGAATATTAATGACGAGATTAAATTCATAAGAATACATTGATTAAATAATTTATTGGTAAATTTCCTTTGCCCTATTTGAGATGAGTGAACATTTCGGTGTTTATTATCTATTTCCGCTGGAGAAGCTAAAGTAGTGAGCATCAAAATGTCACGAAAAACAATATTCTTACATGTATAGGAATGTAAATATAAATATAATACATGCAATACGTTTCATAAACTTATTACGCTCTAGGTGAGCTACTGTTGGCGTATATATAGGACTGCATATAGTGGATAATTTATTCGAAATAAGTAAAATGTACGTGTATGAGATTAGCTTCGTTAGATAAGATTTTTATAATATATGAGAATAAGCCTTATATACCGGAAACCATATACGTGAGAAGATCCTTTTTTATTCGTTACGTTATTGTTCGAGAAAAAGAGGAGACTTACATATCCTCCTCGTTCTAAGGCTCAACTCTTGTCAGCACGGATTTCAACGACATGTAAAGGAACAGTGCCGATGCCGGCGGTATGTGCGTACTTACCTACCTGCTGATTCTTCCTACCTTTGTACGTAAACCCACAGTAAAGCTTAAAGAAACATTATATATATACCTATTGCATGTTACTTATTAGTCCCAGTACGTATCCCAAGAATACATAAAAGTATTTATTAAAAAGCTAATATTTACCGTGCCTCGTCTAATTTTTTTATTATTAAAATATGGTAAATTTCTAAAATGTCAAAATTTATTTTGCCACATGCCAGGTGGCCTCTAGCATGCCAGTACCTATAAAAAGTTATGCCATGAATCGGCAAACAAAGAAATCAGATGACATGATATCCAAAAGAAAGTTAATTGAATTTTGGTGCCACTTTCAAATTTTTATAAATACATTTAAAAAAAAATGTTTGTCTTGCTATCGCGCATCCGCCACTACAAAAGAATCACCTAAAGACGAATTGCTAAAACACCAAATCCAATGGCTTAAAGTCAAGTATTCTGCGCAAAACATTTATTGTATTTTTAGTGTTCTTCTTTAGATGTAAAATGAAACGATTTTTAATCTTTAAAAAAATATTCCGTTTAATTACGGCCACACGAGGCCACCTGCATAAGATCGCACTACTTTAAGTTTATTGGCTTAAGAAGGAAAAGGTATTACGTATACAAAATTACGTTTTGACAGTTTGGAGATTTAGTTATTGTGAAACAAATACCTTGGCCTACTAAAAATATGTTCAGTAATTTCTGATCATACCTAAATCACATATAATTTTTCTTTTTTTTTGAAAACTTTTTATTAGCTTTATATTATGACCCGATACTTACATGTATTTACTAACTCGCAGCTTTATTTCATTGCTTAGCGCTGATATACCAAGCCGACTTGAAAATTAACCAGCAATTTATTGGATTATTCAAAATCATTAATTAACTATGAAATCCTGCATGAGGAATCATAAATGTTTAGTATGGATTGAAAGGGCTTTGGGAAAGGGTTAATTTAGCACAAGCAAAAATATAGGGTGCTATTTAAAAAAATCAAGTTACCTTTGGTTAAAGTTAAGCAAATGTTCAGGACCATAGTGGACAGCTGTATACAATTACATCGATTTTAATTTTAATGTTGAGTCACACTAACAATAAGTATGTATGTGTGGCATTTAAAATCTGAATGTCTAAAACAAATGCAAATATAAACCACGCCGCTTTAACCGATGCTTTGCATCGGGACTACTTTTGACAAAAAAGTAAATAACAACGTTGTTATTAAAGATAGACATATAGTAGTTTATATAAAGTCATGTTATTTTTCTGGGTAGAATTGAAAAATGAAATAATATATCGGGTGTTCCATTTAAACTAACGAAGTAAGTATCCGTTTGCCTATATAGTATAGTCAACAATATTTTTAGATGAAACAGCATTAGATTCTATAACAAAATTTTTTTTCTGAAATGACAAATAGAGCTATAATTCAAGACCCAGTCTTCGGCGGGACACCTGTACATACATATATATACCTTCGATGTATTTTTCTTATTTCCCTATTTTATAAATTCAACGTTTGCTAAATGTGGGCGTTTTTTCCTTTAAGAAACCGCATTTGTGCATACGGTATCTTTTGTAAATTACTGTAAACTTATTGTGAATCATCCAGGTTTAGCTTTGTATGATTGTACAGTGACTTATTAAAAGATGCAGCAGCCTATTTTGCTACTAGTAATTACAGTCGCTGTCGTGTTGAACAAAACTTATATCCCTCCATACTTAATAAACTTCACAGCATCTTAAATTCATTAAATCAAACAATTCTTTTTAACTAAAATAACAATTTTGTTTTTTCCATTTTTCCAACCCTTGATTAGTCGTTACATAGATGAATTTCGCTGTAATAACTGAAGTTATCAACATTGTGATTAACCGACTTAACGCCACCAACCATTTTGAAAGCGGTTCCCTGGTACCTGTTCCTCTAGTACGAAACTTTCCTAAGCCTTGTTGCACATCTGTGTGTGCGTATATGTATGTATGTACAACTTTATCTGAAGTTCTTATTAATTGTGCTTGTCAAACGGTACCACGTTCTCGTACACTAGCTGGGGATTTATTATTTATTGTGCCGCAGTCTACGTGTTGTTCCGTCCACACTCGGCAATGAAAATGCGCCACGTCCAGTCGTTTAACAATTTCAAAGATAAATTGGCGAGTTTAGAGGAGCAAGTGTTATTTATAATAAGTGATAAGTAGGAAAGATAAATTCATATATGTACCTACACGAGACAAAACAGGGATTGAAATATCATACGCAATCCGTGATGTCAGTTTTGTGATTTATTAGGCTATATAGACGAAATTAAAAATAATTATTTATTTTCAGGTTTTTTTTCATTTTATTATATGCAAATGTACATATTTTAATTCGAAACAAAATTAATATTTGCTTGTCCTATGCGGAGGTTAAATATTTAGCGGTTATAAAGTGCAGATTAAGCTTTATTTATATTATTATTATGAAAAGCCTTATATTTAATGACTGCAAGGATATAAACTTAGTACCTACAATATTTGCTAATAAAATTAGAATAAATCGTATTCTATATTCGGTAAACGATTATAGAACTACTAACACAATTACGTACTAATAAAAATTCAACGTAACGCCAAGTATGCATATATTAAAATACAATTTGAATAAATAATCATAATTTAAGAAACATACATAATATAAAATATGTTAGTATACCTAATCAAACACAGGATCATTTACAATTTCCTTCATATATGTAGTTATTCTACATAAGTAACGCAATAAATACACTTGTTTCTCATACGCACACATGCTCAGACATACACATATACATAACGATATTGTACACCGTGAATAAACCGTGAGGAAAATTTATAGTTTGTTTTATAAACGAAGTTCTTCGTAAGCGATATTGACCATTTGTTATTTTTTTTAATTAGGTATTATAAGAAGAACATTCACATAAACAATTTGTAAAATTTTTACTTGAGAATGGTCACTCAAAATGCAGCAGCCGAGAATAAATCTCTGGATGTTTTCTCACAAGTTATGGAAACTAACATGTGTGACTTTGATAAACCTAACATAATTTGCACAAATATGATCACAATACTACATAGATTTGATTATGTTTATAGATAATTAGGCTGTGAATCGTCTAACAGCCACTACTGATCGTAATATCATGTACTGGATGGGGTAATTGTAAACTCAACCTCTTATTGTTAGTAAGATAAATGTAGATATTGGCAGACAATGCAAGAAATAAATGTTTAGATCCCTTTCCAGCAAAATAATACTAACGAGAGAACACCAACATATTCAGGTTTCAATTAAATTACATATACTAAAAGACTATATCAACACAAGAACAATAAATTTTTTTGGTTGCAAAGTCCGGTTTTAGGATACAACCCCTTCCAAAGATTTGCACGATTCCTAAATTTTTATGAATATATCAGAAGCTATAATATATTTTCTTTTAATTAGAACATAAATCAAATTATATTAGAAGATTTCAAGGGTGACCTAAATTATTTTTGAAAAAAATCTAATATGTCCCTTTTTTGCAGCTTATTTTTTTCTAAAATTAAAGATTTCTATAATATGATTCATGATTCTTTGTACTAGCGGTGGCCGATTCGAATCTTTTTAGTGATTCGAATCTTAATGATTCATAAAATTAAAGATTCGTGTAAAATGATTCGTACTGAAAGATTGTGAAGCATTCGGTCCGGATTCGGGATAATCCATGATTCCGTGTACTAACAACGGGTGATTAGAATTCTAATGACTCTTAAAATGAAGGATTCCTTACTCCATGATGAACCACGAATCGCTGTACTAGGGTCACATAAGGATGAAGGTGGGTTAAATTCTTTGCATTTTAATTCCAAGAATTTTGCAAAAAACAGTAAATTAAAATAAATTATAATATATATATTTATATATAATAAAATGTATTATTGCTATTAGTAAACAAAAAACAATAAAATTATGCAAATCAAACATACAGTTTTCTTGATGTATACAGATATCTACATATGCTATATCTATGATTCTATTACTAGTCATTCTTTTCTTCAAACGCTTTTTAGCAATTACTGTTCAAATCTAAGATCCTTAGCCTATTTTCTTTTGTTCTTAATGTCATTTTGTAATGTATGCATTATGAACAAATGATCTAAGGATTTACGTTTATATTATTGTATTATTTACGCATAGGTACAATAATTTCCATTGTAAATTCTTAACATAATAAAAATTGATGCATTTAAGTAGGTATGTATATATTTTACGAATTCATATCCGTGCATAACTAGTAACGATTCCTACTTCCGTGATCGGTATAAATGTTAAAAACACAGATATTGCTTACATTATGAACAACACACAATAGCAAGTTTCTTACAAATGGTACACATGGGCATGTGTTGAAAAACGAAACTACATAAGATTTTTAATCTTTCCAGATTTTTCATCAACGTATCTTCTCTTCTACTATCAGTACCTGAAAGCTGATTGTGGGTCGACGATGCAACCTATGGTAATGCTACTTCTCTGATGCAAATCTATGTCAATGTCGCAGCTTATAAGAAACACTATAATAAAAATTTTTTACAAAACTTTTTCAACTGTTTAAATTTTGGAAACGATGTCATTTTGTACGTAAAAGCGGCTTTATGTTTGATAACTAAAAAAAATATACCTATATGGCTTACTCGGTTCCCGTTATTTATTTTTTTAGAAAATAATTTGCGAAAGTAATTTATCCTTGAGAGTATTTATTTCTGGTAAATAAAAAAAGTAGTAAATTTCAAAGTATATAAAGGGTATGGTGTACGTGTCCCGTTATTTATATATACAAAGAAATTTAAAAGATTATTTATTACCACTTATTTTTTTATTCGCACATCTTATTTTCTTTCCAGAAAAGCTGCAGTTGAAAGTTCTGATCAGGGTTTCAGAAAAGCGGCCAAACATCTCTTTACAAAATTGAAGAATTCTTTTGAGCAGAAGGCACGCCACCAATGAGTGACCTTGCAAGGCTCTCTAAGCATGGTTAGGTAAATAGACTTCCATCGCAAGGGGGTCGTCAATCTTGTCCTTCTTTGTAAAAATGTCTCGATTGGAACGGAGATTGCGACAAAAAACTACGAAAGTTTTGAGAGTTATAGCAGAAATAAAAATTGTCAAGAAAAGTTAGTTGTGGTTATTTCTATACTATAATGGTAATTACTTTAAAAATGACTCGTATAATTTATATTTATTGTATTGGTTCTTCATTTCCCGTCTTAATTACTTTATTTTTATTGTTGGTTCTTCTTAAACAATAATAAATATGCAAACACCACATGAGTTTTTTTTGCTACTCTAGACGCCAGAGCAAACATTCCTATGTTTAAATTTAAATTAACGTTATTTTGGTTGGTAATAAATGTCGAAGTGGTGTAAATTTGCTTTATCATCTATTTTTATCGACCATAAGAACATATTAATTCAAATTAAAAAACGATAACGACCAAGATAATGCTTCAAAATTATTATAAATATTTATATCTAAAAAAAAATCAAACTAGACAAATAACACAAACAAAACTATTTACGCTATATGAATGTAGCACCCGGCATGAAAGTGGTGCTGGAATAAATGATCTTGCAAGACATATCTACAATACTAAACACGGAAAATCAATCAAATTATGATGATTTATTTAAACTGGCTAAAGTAAAAGCTTAAATTCTTTTAAATAACAATTTAAATAACCATAATATTTATAATTAATTCAACTGCAAATTTATATTATTAGTTATATTATATTACACTATTTAAATAATGAGTATAGTATCTTTTTTTTTTTTCAAAAGTATCTATTTTCGTAGGGAATCCGTCTTTGATGTACCGCATTCAAATTATATTTTTGGTTTTATACTAGCAGTCACATATACAGGGTGTCTTTGAAATAAGAGTACAAAATATTAAAAATGGGAAACCCAAATTATACTGAATAAGTTCCAAAAATTCGTACGCCAATTGCAATATCGAATATACAATTAAAAACTCATTGAAACGTCACGAATGTGCCGCCCATGGATCCACTATCTGTGTTTATACTATATCTTAAGGTCATTTGTAAATACAGCTGTGATATACAGATAATCATTGTATGCAGCTGATACGAGTCAACGACTCCAATATTATTACGTACGCGAAATTTAAAGCAAATTTCAAAGAAGATATTGAAAGTAAAATGTGGAATCTATTAATGAATAACTCTATTCACTTGTGCGTAATCTGATCAATGACAGCTGTCTGAAATAAACATCATTGTTAAAAGTTGATATTTGATGTGACGAAGGTAATGTGCGTAATTATTTCTTTTTTTCTCTTTCATAATCAATTGTTACACATAAATTGTTACACCTGCATTTCTGTTCACAATATCCAGCAATTCTTCTTCGGCTCGTAAAATTCGACGTGGTCTTTCACGTCCGCGACCTTCGTAATTTGGTAGCAATCGACCAGTTTCTCTTAATTTAAACACGGTATCCTTTATACACGTGTAAGACGGGGTTCTACGATTGGGGTATCGCTGCCGGTAGATACGTAGAGTTCTTCGACAACTTCCTCCTGCTTCGCCGTAGACATAAATCATATCGAACAACTCGCGTGTGGTAAAAGCCATATCCAATGTGTTCATGCGTAAGGATCCAGACAGACTGAGACTCAGAGCGTAGTTATACGTCGCGTGTTGCCTGCCCTACCTTCGTTGGTTAGAAGTGTAGTGTCTCAAATACCAGTGGCGTGACGGATATTTAATAAATATCTTTGCCATTTTTTTCCTCACGTATGCGTGGGAATTTTGGAAAAATTAATTTAGATAAAAGGTGTAATAAAATTAGGGCTTCCCATTTTTAATACGTTGTACTCTTATTTCAGGGACACCCTGTATATAGTTTTTTATGTTTATAACTTTTTTTCAAGATAGCCATGTATAGATGTATATATATAGATGTATAGATCTTTTTAGATCTGATGAGAAATTATTCCGAAACGCCACATAGCCAAAAATATAAAAAGTTAATAAGTCTGAATTTTATTTTTAATAACAGTAAATTAATATAATATAATAATAATTAATTCTATTAACTGCAATTGAAGTAGGTAGTATTTAATTAACTAATTTGTATTTTATATTGATATTTTTTTGGTTTTTATATCTTTTAAATAATAGTAATAACCAAAATTGTAAACCGAAAAATATGTTTGTTTTTATTTCACTCAGTTAATTATTAAGTGAAATATTGTGTGTGATTTTTGTCATGAAAAAACTTTTATGTTTATAGATTTATATTACTTCAAATATATTGTGTTTCAAAATTTTCTTCTCCCTTTAAAATTGATATATTGTGAAAATCAAACAAACAATGGACTACTGTTTTATTTCGTGTTTTTTAAGGCTGTAAGATTCTTGTTATATTCATGCACTTTTATTCTGTTTTCTAAATATTGCACGGTTTAACCGATAGATGTAAACACTATCGCAATTTTGACAGTTTGTTTTATATCATTACAATTTGGTTTTGTAGTTTGTTATTATGTTGACTTGAAAAAATTAAATCTTATCACCCCAGATTAAAATTTACAATGAAAATTGCAGAACACAACTGCATTACATTTTTAGACGAATTGGAGAAAATAAAATATCCACATGTAATATACAAAATAAACTGTCAAAATGGTAATAGTGTATATATTCGTGAAACTATGCAATATTTAGAAAACAAAATAAAAGGACATAAATATAAGAAAAGCTTCACAGCCCTAAAAAACACGAAATATGTTTAGTAACACAACATAAAACGTTTAGCTTAAAAAATATATCAATTTTAAATAAAGAACAAAGTTTAAAAACACACTGAAATAATTCGAATTAAAACACAAAAATTCTGTTAACGACAAAACTGATACACAGTATTTCAATAAACTTTATAATTTAATGTTATAATAATTAACTAAACAAAATAGAAACATATTTTTTAAAATTCCTTTTTTACTAAAAATTAATAACCTTGTTTCATATTTAACTAAAAATAAAATTAACCTACACTTTAAAAAACAATCTGCATAAAAGACAAAATTTTCAAGTAAAAACAAAAAATACTGATATATCAACAAAACAGAAGAATGTGTGAAATATATTTTCTAATTTTATACAAAATGTAAAATAATAATGTTAAATAAAAACCGAAATGTCTCACATTACAATTTTGTATTATTATGTAAAGTAGTTCGGAGCAAAACAGTATTACTCCAGATTTTTTTAAAGTTAACTTAATATAGAAGTAAAATAACTAACCCGAAAACTCGCACTAACCTATTTACAACATTGCTTCCATAGATTTGTAAATATAGATCCAAACCTAGCAATTAAATTCAATTTGTTTCAATATAGGTACTATAATTTGTTTTCTTATTGCTATTGAAGCTACCCTAGGCTCATAAACATACGTATACATAAGAGACAAAGTCTTTCCTACGTTCTTGTAGCAACCAACATGCCAGGTTTATTTTCTTTTCGCAAAATATTATTGTTTCTGTTGGTATCGGCTACCTAATATCCCTTTGAAAGTTTATCAGTCCGAAAATGTCACCATTGTTTATTTAGGCACAAAAATAGAAATCCGAGAGCGGCGCGGGTCCCAACAGCTCTCCATTGTTTGACTTAATCCGTGATACTTACACTGGGTGTGCCCCACCTGTGATGACTTGAGTTTTAAAAGAACCGGCGTGGGTAGCCAGAATGTGCACAAAATGTGTGTACGTATTGTATGCGTGTACGTTATGTACAAGAATAAATAAACTTATACCTATACGTTTATGGAATAGTCTGTGCGCTCGGAAAACACTTACGTGTGATATCTCTACGTATTTTACTGTTACGGTCGGCATTTGTACTGTTTTCAGTTATAAAATTTGAGTGAGGTTTAGAACTATTCACATAAAACAGTCGATGTAATTCTCGTACAAACATTCATTCAGAACGTAATTTCATGTTCTTAAAGCCGTCAGCATATTACTATATATATTACCTTGGTTTTAGTTTTCGCAAATTAAGTACCTTTTTCTGAAAGTATTAAGTAATCACTTGATAGAAGTCACAAATGGTGTAACGTGCAGCAATCAGAAAGCTTTTTCTTTTCAGGGAACAACTAGATTTATATTTGCGATGCATGCACACTATTTTATAATTTATTAATAGTATTTTGAAACACGAGTGTCACAATGACGTTCATATTATGCAAGTGATTCAATGTACGAGCATTACAAGTCATTGTGACACGAGTTTTTTACAGTATCTTTTTCTAATTTGCACATTAATCGCCCATATTACATTCCGGCAAGAGTCCCACTAGTGCGTTAATATCTCATTACAGCACAGTGTGCGGTAATAATCATTTCAGCACTGCGTCGTCGTTTGTTTTAACTGTATTGTAACATCCAATTAGAACAAGATAGTTACAAGAAGATTAAACTATTATGTATTCTTCTATATTGCACTCTAAGAAAATGGTAGTTTCAAATGGAAACTTACTTTTTTTTTTCATTTTCCACAATTATCCATGGTGAAAGTGCAGAAACTTAAGAGAGGCTGCAAAATTTTAGCAACTTTAGCCATAATTTAGCTATTTTACTTAAATATTGAATATAATATGTTAAATTTTAAGAAAAATCCTTCCGACATTCTTAATATCACTAACAATTAACCGAGCGTTTCAATAACTATGGCACTCCTTCTCTTTCCAATTTTTCTGATATACAGCTAATTAGTAGTAGGTACACTCTCCTCCTCTCACTCGCCCTCCAGTAAGAACTTGGTCCACGCCATCCTCCATCGTTATAGATTTCAAAACATATTAAGAACATACCATGTATTTCTAAATGACTAAGGAGAACTTCCTTGCACAGATGTATCTGATTATCTTAAGCATTATTCTATGGAGTGAGCAAAATTAGTCAATTATGGGCTACTAAATCATTAGAATTTTCAGATCTGGGAGTACTAAAATTCGCACAAAATGCATAATGCCTGTAATCAGATGGTATTTTATATTTCTTTTGTACTATTTCACTGAACGATTGTATCATTTTTGTACGATACAACTGCTCCTTCCGAGGTCCAACATATTTTTAGCTATTTAGGTTTTAAGACTCTGAGGTCCACGCAAAAAACAGCCTGGATTTTGTTCATTCCTTGCGGCCAATAAATTTATTGTATTACTCAGCATTTGGTAGCTTTACCTTATGTAAACAGGTCAGTGCATTTGAATAGGTTCAATAGCCTGTGAAGTAAACCGTTTTATATTTGTTGGTAAATGCAACAGTCTCAGCCGCCGTTGATTTAGTACGGCACATTCAAAAGCAACATGAAACACAGCGAAAACTAGTTAAGAATAATAAAAATCAGTGACAGCAAACTTTAATGCAAGATATAAAACTTCAAAGAAAGGACCTTTTTTAATATCATTAACCTTCCTAATATAAAACTTCAAATAAATAGTAATAGATGAACGAATTAGTAGATGTTTAATAGCTTATAGCTGGTTTTCTCTGTGAAGACAGAGGGGTTACCCAGTCTACATATAGGTTCATGTTTAAAAACCCCCACTTCGTGTAGATCCTTTCATAGACAGCTACCTCCTGTCAACAAATTTGTTACTGTCCTAAACTGTGTTCAGATGAGAATCAACGCATTCATTCTCAAACACTTTAACGGTTTTCTTATCACCTCTTTTCCGTGTCTTTGCCTATCAACATCGCTCCTCCAGTACATTACATATCGCAAGTTTTGATTACTGCCAGATGTTGTTCGTGTTCAATGAAAGCTGTTCCTGATGTCTCTCTTGTTAATTGATTTGCAGTTATATTTGCATTTGGAAATGATCTGATAGGATATTGGTCTCCTAAAGGTAGTTGATTATCCGAAAAAGGTCGGAATCATCCAACTCCGAGGTCGCTTGCAGTTATTTCCGTTTGACATACGGTGACAGATTGTATTCTCTATGTTTTAGACTTTTACCATATATACCAGCCCCAAAACCTGTACTTCTTTTCGACTCATCGGCATACGAGTTTTAGGTTTGAAGTTCTGGTTTCTGTTTAGTTCTCTAATAATCTCAGTTCAAGGCAACCTTGAAAGGTTTGTTATAAGAGAGCTTAGCACCATTTTATCACTGCCCATTTCAAAGATTGTGTTTACGGTTGTTATTATGCCCAAGAAGTAATCTGGGATCTCCATTTTCTAATACATATAACTTCCTATAGTATATATATATATATTGCTATGAAACTGTATGATATTTTATTTAATATTTTATTAAATTGATGCCACTATAGCACACAAATGAATGAAAAGCTTCCCCTCTACCTGTTTTGAGTATACAGCGTACCAATCGGGTGATATACTAATAATTTCTCAGTAACTCCTGGGACGTGGGAGGATGTAGTACTCTAGACAACCTATGATTATTACCTTAAGTTGACTTGTTATAATCTTTGTTTCTTTAAGAAGTGCTATTTTATTTCTTTAGTTGTGATGTTATTATGTTATAGTGAATAAAAACAATTTTTAATAGATAACTTTGTTTATTTTAAGTTAATAAAAAATCGAATAACAATTAATATTAAAATTCTCTCTCTCAGGGTAAGTAGTAAGTTCATTTACTATTTAAATTACATAAAAATAAGATTCCTTGAATCTTAATCCAAACTAATCTCAATATATCTTGTTTAAAAATCAAGATTGAATTTAAATCTCCCGCTAACCTCTCTCATACAATCGCGTATTGTCAAAAACCTTTCTACAACAGCAAACGTTTATTTAACATCAAAACTCCCTAACAAATCACTGTTATCAAATCATTCTAACCTCAGAATTTATTTACGTTCTGAACGCCGGTTATAAGTTCGAAAGATGGATAAACGCTTACTTTAAAGTACGATAAACAGCTCCATGATACTCCAAATACTGATTCCCGTTCTGCAATAATCTTTCTAGCTCCAAACCTGCGTTATTGATGTCTCAGCCACGAAAGTTGTATCCCAGTCCCTCGATTCTGGCTCCAGGAATAGAAAATACGTCCCCCAATTCTTCGAAATTAATGGATTACCATCATTTTTACACAACACACACAACACTTCATTCTTGGCAAGTAATCTTTAGTTAAATGACTCTTATAATTATTTAAATTTTGAAATTTCTAGATGTTTTGAAAATACAACCAACTCAGGAAAATATCGAAAAAGAAGTCCTTTACAATTGTTTTAAACAAACATTCATCTCCTAGGCATTGAGATTCCAGCAACGATGACAGGAAAATCGTTTCCAACGATACGACAACCTTTAATCGACCCACGTTCGTACGATCAGCGAAGGAACTTTACCTAAAAATCCATGGAAACGTGCCCTTTTAAAATTACATGTGATATAGTGAGTATTTAGTTTGAATTTTTACAATAAATTTACAAAATAGTTAAATACATAATTTAGAAATACATTTTATTTCAATAACAAACGTTTGATGTTGTATGCTGTTGATTTTAAGTAGGTTAGGTAATTTGATATCATAGCAATATATATCCATTTTTCTTTGATACAGAGTGATTGTTGCTACAGTAATACACAGATAATCAATCCTCTAAATCTTTATGAGTTTCATAAATGGTTGCCTCCTTATCTGGTTCTGGGGAATTGTCACTAGAACCCCGTTTGCGTTTATGTTATCTCTTCCAGATGCTTGTTCTAGGTTAGCCATTCATAAGGATTTAACCTTTTTACTGAATTGTACTGTTTTATTGTGAAGAGTGTTAATCCATCTAGTATGTTTCATTTTGTAAAGGGAACAAATGTTGCTTTTCTAGGGTTAACCCTTTGCTTCGTACACTATTTTTTCTACTGTTTTTAGAACTCTCAGCAGCTTTTCCGTTATAGCCTTCAAAATTTTAATACTACAGAAATCTAGACAGAATTAACGAAAAAAATCAGAAATTAAAGTGAGTGATGCTGAATGACCTTATAGGGCAGAAAATGCTGAGATCAACTCTTCCACGCAGTTTTATTTCGTCTGCGTTTTTCATATTTACTAGGAAAACACTAACACATTTCCAAACTATTATGTTCTTTTCTTTATAATTTTACTTTCAAACTAGAACTTTTATGTAAATCCTTACTTTCACAGGTATGTTTACAAATACTTTAGATTACACTAAAATATCTTTGAAAAGTACCTAACTAAGAAAAGTAAACTTTGACGGTGTATACAGAAACAAGGTGCCATCTTTACGACAATTTATCGTGTTTTACACCATATGGGGTAGGTGCAAAACCTTGGTACTACTCGGTTTAATAGAATCCATAAACACTTTTAGTTGATAATATTGAATACATTGTATTATATTAGTATTATAAACGCAATTAACTGCTTTAATACATATTAATAAACCTTATTATAGCCAATACTATAGCTTTATGCAGGCTACCCCAAAAAATCTGCCACTCATCCAAATGATGAGTATTTTGATAATCGCTGTATCAATGTAACTGATCACTTAAAGCTAAAGCACTGTAATTGTTGTTTACATATTTATTTGGATGTTCAAATTAACTAAAAGTAAAATCAATTATTTCGCATGTAAAATACATCACGCTGACGCTTCATAAACAGATTTAATTATCTGGAAAAATACTGTTTCACTGAATAAGAACCAAACCCCAGCATTTAGTATCTACACGTTTTCATTCATCAAGTTATTTCTTATTGTTTAGCTTTGAGCGATCATTTCACGACGACAGCACGTGTTAAAAAATGCGATTACATGTATCAGGGATTACTCGTAGGTATTAAATTAGTGTCTGTGACGACAGGGCATTAATTACCATACAATGGCGCACTATGGGGACCTTCCTCGTAGTGGGATGCAATGTAATGGGGAGGATCTGGGCGACAGCTCAGGCCGCTAGCCTGTCAAATATACGATAGGCCACACCTCGTCAAATTTTTATGCGTTCCTTTATGGAAATACCAGCAGACAAGTTAGATATCTAGCGCTCTTGTTTGTCAGCGACGACTGTTCGATGGTGTTCTACCATCATAATACCTTATTGATTACTTCATCTAATGAATATGTTCGTTTTTTTTTTCTTTATTATTCTACAAACTAGATTTCTAAATAAAGTAACTGTACTGATGTTTATAAAATTTGATAAAGGTGTATTAGATACGTAGTAAAACTATAACATTAATTTTATGTCATCATCATTAAGGAGAAATAATATAAGTTGATTTAATAGGTAATGTACTAACTTGATTAATTAAAAGAGTTTTGAAGGATTTGTTTATAATATTGTATTGAAACGTGGTGACCTACTGAAATCTGGATCCACAATTACGTCTCCTATTTTCATTTTAGAAACACATTTCAGCAGCAGTTTTTTTTTAAATAATAAAATACTTTAAAATATAATTATAAATATAGTAGCACAAAACTGAGTGAACACATACCTCTTCTTTGTTCGTTTCCCCAATTTGATAAATAATTTTAACCAGAGCATCTTGTACATTATTTGTTTGAGGTCGGCATATCAAAGCCACTTTTATGGAAAATATTTCTTTCTAAACTCATGGAAGTCTAACCAAGATACAGTCTCTAGTAGGCTATCTATACTTGCACAATGTCGACGTACAAAGAAAGTCTTATTAGGAACGGCGTGTCGAGCTTATTGTACAGCTTCCCACAGTAGACGATGTTGGATTTATTTCAGCAACAGTTTTTTTTTTTGCCATCAACCCATAAATTTTCTATCGGGTTGAGGTCTGGCAATTGAGCTGTCCAAATCAGAACCTTAACCGATGCTTTTGGCGGCCAATTCTCTGCCCTGCGACTGGTATATTTTGGGTCATTGTTATGTAGTCGAAGGTCGAAAGTCGGAACTTCTCATCTAGAGTGGGAAACCTGGGGTCCTATACCCTTTCATCTCTAACAGAGCGGCACGATCAAACTGCGGGGTGTGTGTGAAAAAGATTAGTAATTAAATTACTCTGATCAGGGGTTGTTATGTATAAACACCCAACGAAGGGGTATTCCTTTTCGGCGTAAATACGCATACTTGTTTCAAATATATTCAGGTACACATGTTGATCCATGATCTGTTGAATTCAAACTATAAGTCCCACACCATATTAAGAAAAAACACGTATATGTCATGAAGCCTCTCCATGCTTTACTGTTTTTATGGTGCGTTTTGGGTAATAAGCCAATCCTGTAGGTCTTTTCACATATTCTCTCATACTGCTTTAGGTAACAGGAGTGCTGTAGCTTGTATCCTTCTTTCTCATATAAAAGGAATATTCAAAGAGTTAATTTTTTAAGTTGATTGAATTTGAAATGAGTCTAATTTGTGTGAACGTGGTAGAGCGAGGTAAGCGTTCGTTATCCAGTCCATAATGCTTTATGCGGCGCCAATATGGCTGAACGCCATGGAGAAATGAATCCATATGCGAGGGTTTCTGGGTACCCCGAGGAAAGCTGCTCTAATCATCGCCAGACCGTACAGTACTGTCTCCACCAAAGTTCTTATAGTACTAGCAAGAGCCTCACCTATATACCTGGTAATCAAGGGTCACGTTAGTATCCTACAAGGCAAGCGCAGTAAAGAGACTGAGAAGAAACAAATGCTTGAAGAATGGCAGAAACTCTGGGAAAACGAAGACGGATTCACCGAGCGGACTAAGCGGCTAACTAGCGATCTAAGATCTTGGTATCTTAGAACTCACGACGACATAGACTATCATTTAGCACAGATCATGTCAGGTCATGGATGTTTTAAAGCGCATCTCACCCGCTTCAGAGTCAAAGACACGAACCTGTGCTCTTTGTGAAGACCTGGACTCGACGGAGATACTTCCTTTAAATGTCACAGGTTGAATGGCCCACGGCAAAGAGCGGTACAAAAAAAATGGGAGAACTAACACCGAAGAACCTCGTAGGAGAGATGTTAGCCTCAATCTAAAATTGGCAACGTGCCGATCATCTAGCCAGGAATATTCTGACTACGGTGGAAAGCGGTGAACGTGAGGTCCAGAGAGTGAGACCCTGGAGTGACTGCCTTGCCAACATCCTACGACCAGCTACCCGAAGTCCCGAGCAGCATCCTGTATGGCTAGAGATGGATTTCTCTCTCGAAAAAAAATAAAAATATGTGTATTTATCAAATTAAACTCTGTTATTGCCTTTTCTGGATAAAAACATTAATTATTAATTATTTCTTCTGAATTATTCTTTTTTTCCTTATGTTATTTAACATACCTATCATCCATACACAGAATATTATAAAACAAGTACCTAATTCTTTGCGATTTCGTTGAACTTGCACATCTTAATGAAGAACATTTTTGTCGGGTGCAAATTTATTACTGCAGACATTGAAATTAGCGTTATTGTTTAAACTGTAGAAGATAATGATCAAGCAAACATTTGCCTTTTTTTTAAAGATAAGCACCTATACATGAACTTAGAAAAATATCTTTCGAATTTTAAAACTCAAGAATATGCAAGTTATATTGTTCCTAATAGCTACATTCAAATGTCAATAACATGACAAATGTTTATTTATGCTTGTTTCACCTTTGCTTATGTGAAAAGTAATTAAATTCAACAAATATACTAATATTATTTTGCAGTTTAGATCTTTCTTAATTACATATATGTGATACGCTGCTGTAGCTATTAGGCAAAATATAAATAATAAATACGTTTGTCGTTTAACAATAACTATTTCAACTTCAAATCGTAGCTGTCGCGATAAATTTTGAAAGTATATAATTTTTAACTGACTTTATTGCTAAACTCTTATAGTTAGCTTTAAAAAATTCGTAAGTGAGTAGTGGTAAGTTATAAACAGCTTTATCTCCATCATTTACCAAACGCATTCTCCGAAATTTGATTTCGTAGAATAAAAGTCAGTGCCGGCCCCTATTGTCTTAGGAGAAACACCGCTAAATTTATTGACATCGTTGGTTAAAGAACAATGGACGTCAAGCTTGCTTGTTGAGGTGAAAACGCATCGACACGACTTAACATGACTTCTTACTACGCAATAAAGTAATTTAATTGGTTGCGTGGGATTGGACAAAACATGTGTAAAGAATAAACCTTGGATGAAATGGTCAAATATGAATACATGTAAGGATCTAGGTCAGGTTGACAAAATCGCACGTATATAAATTTACAAAATATCTAACTGTAAGTACGAAATGCGAGACATTGCGTCGTTAAACTACTAACTACGTCACTAAACAATGCAGTTTAACGGCAATATTATAAAACTTTTAATCTAAAATGCCTTTCTTTCATTTTAAATTAGAGAACAAGGTGTTTCTTGACCTGGAAACATTGAAATAAATCCATTCGAATGTCTGTGATTTTTGTGCGCAGGCATTTTAAAATAGAGACATTTACATTCAGAAAATTTTCTGCGGACTTTTTATGTCGCGATGTGTCGATATATAACGCCGGAGTAGCAACGTCTCTCGCTTTGCGACAAGTAAAACATTCAGGGAGTGTCCATCACGTATTCGGTGACATTGCGGGGAGTACCGGGACATCGGACTATCGGATTTGAATGTTAAGTAACTTCACGCACGCAGGTATTCACAAAACTGCATGCCGAAGGTCACTTGGGCTATCCCATCTTCATGGCTACCAAATGATGATCCAATACGATTAAGTTTTTTTTTTTTCTGTGTGGACAGGAAAACACTCACGGCTATTATGGTAACCCTCATGCATATTAAACTAGATGTATGTTTTTCTAAACGAACTGGTAAGCCTGTTACATTGATTCCTTTCTGGAATTATTACTCAAATACATTATACAGGGAGATAAAAGTATCACCTATTATGGATAATTATTGTTTTATTCGTTACGTAAGGTGTCCTACCGATTTTTTACCAGAACTTTCAATTTTAGAAAAACTTACCTACAAAAAGATTATAGAATGAAATATTGAAATATTTGTACTTCCAGTCTCATAAAGGGCCTCGAAACAAAATAGACCTGACATTAGTTTGTATTTTAAATGTAGCGCTAATACACAGAAAGAAGAAATTCGTTGTTGAGTGAAAATTTGTTAGGGTTACCAATTTTAATGTTGAAATAATATACTATAACAGGTGATTTAACAAACTATACCATAAACGAGGTTTATTATGTGGAATTTCCTTAATATGTACAGCATTCTTGTCAATTTAGCAAAATTATTCGGAAACTTAGTAAAGTATACACCGACCTTATTAATGCAAGGAATACAATGATTAGGTTTTATAATTTGTGTACCTACTCTGATTTGAACATGCGCCTAACTAAATATGTATGTTTCTTATGAGCCAACATTGGTATTCGGGAAAAAGATAGCATCCGCGTGGTTGGACTAATTATCTCGGCCACTGTGACCACTAGGGCCTATTGTAGTGCGAATGTTATCTGAAAGTTCATACAACAAGTTCAGGCCTCTAAGATAGCTCAGAATCTTTTTGAATGAGGTCTTTTTTAGGTCTTCTAGGGAGAGGTTAACTTTCCCAAAAATCGCATATCTGATTTTCATCCAGGCGTGGCAGAAGATATGCGCAACTATCTCTTCGTCTTACAAAACAGCCGGCATTTAGTCTCATCAGAGAGCCCGATTCTGTGTAGGTGCTTTCTGAGTTCAAGCAGTTCCTTGGTTTTAACATGATAAGATGAAATACACTCTTTTGCATGGATTAAACCAGGACCGTTGTTCTAATGTTAGGGCACTTTCTGGTTTGCCCAGACAGTCACTAGCAGTATCTCTTTTCGGAAGAGTGTGTGCTTCCTCATTTCCAAGAATAAATGAGTGGCCAGATACCCAGATTAGGGATAGATTATTAGCCGTCCCTGATATATTTAGAGTGTTTTTACAGCTCGAGTTGCATTTATGCGCCTCTAGTGCTTTCAGCATCGTCTGACTGTCACTGAAAATGTTAATGGTTTGCGTCTATTTTTCTTCAAAACCTCTCCAGCATACATCTCAATAGCATAAATTTTAGCCTAAAAAATCGTTGGGTGTTATCCAAGGTTGCAGTGTGCACCCACAGATTTCTCCGTTTATACTGTCCGTAAACCAGCAGGTGTCTGCCTGCGTCATTATTTTTTTCATTGTACCTCAATTTCCCTCTGTTTGGATAGGAGGTAGTGAAGTATGCGGAGATCATTGGTCGAGCAGACATCATGTCCGATGGCATTTCCAGCATGTCGGGAGTTACTGATTCGATCAGCTTATTGGCACAGATATTAGTGTGTGGCGATTAATTCGCTATGTGCCATAGGCGGTATGTAGTTAATCTGGCC
Source organism: Cetonia aurata (assembly GCA_949128085.1). Lineage (NCBI taxonomy): Eukaryota > Metazoa > Arthropoda > Insecta > Coleoptera > Scarabaeidae > Cetonia > Cetonia aurata. Next base: position 36,726,203 of record OX421884.1, read on the forward strand.
TCTCTCTCCACAGGAATGTGTAAGAGTAAAGACGTCTAATACCAATGACGGTGAAAAAGACATAGCTCCAGTGATTGCCATATTTGCAATCGTTTGTGTGGAGGTTAGTTTTGCAGTGACTCTTGTTGCGCTTTCTGCCACCATGCTATCGCTCCATAAGTTATGGTTGGACGTATTACCATCACATAAAGCCAATGGATTAGCTTTGGAAATGTTCCCCAAGATTTCGCACACACTCTTGGGCAAGTCCATAAGGATAACCTCGCCTTGCAAGTAATCTTTTCCAGGTTAGTGTGTTATCAAATAGGATGTCTAAATATTTTACATTATCTGAAAATTCATGTTTGACGCCTTAGGTAATGGATGGTACCAAGTGCACCACTTTCCTCTTCCTGGTGAACGGTACTATTGTAGTTTTGTTTGGGTTAATCAGGTTTTCCCTGGTACACCAGCTACAAATGACGTTAATCATTTGTTGGATGTCTGAAGAAATTACCTTCTCTCCCGATCCTCCTAAAAAGAAGCCACAGTAGTGGGGAATCCTATCTGTAAATATAAAAATAAAATTGATTTGTGCGGAATTACACCAAATTATACCTAGGACTCCGGACATGATTAAAAACGTGTCTACTAAGGATTTTTTTTTCAGCAAAATGTTGAACTTAGGATTTACTGCATACCAACCTCAGCGTAGGTTACGTGCATGCTTGAAATTAAAATTTAAATTAATCGCATTTACATTTCACATTGCAGTATTAGATGTATTTTATTATTTATTGTGTAAATATTTTATTTTCCAAATAAGAAACACACAACTGCTAATGTTGTTTTGAATGCGTTAATGAAGGATTTAATAGTAAATTAATAATCAATTGATGAACATTTCATAGTTTTTGTTTCTTTTTTTCTTAAATTTATCTTACCGTTTTCAGGTATATTTTTTCTTCAATTATTATATGCACTACAGCTTTTCTTATATTTAAAAATTAGCAAAAAATATAACTTCTTTAATGTCTTTTTTTTTGAAACTTAGAAACGAAATCCATTTCTTAATATCTTTCCAAAATTTTGAGTAATGACGTCACTATTTTTTAAAAGGAAATCATACTATATTATAATCAAATAGCAAATTTAATGAAAAGATATTGACCGTTTATTTTACATTAATAGAAAATAAATTTTTCAATAAAGTTAGGAAGATATGGAATTAAACGTTAGTGTGAAACAATGAAATTAGGCTAGGAAACTGATCACCGATGGGTAATGAAATAGGCAAGATATACTAACAATAAATTATACTAAAACTAAAAAATCAGGAAGGTAGCAAAAGACGAAAATGTAAAAAGTAAAGAAAAAGTAAGTATTAAAAGTTCAGATTCATTTAATGAAACTGTTAAATGTGACGACCATTCTAGCCCACACATTGACACATTATCTAAGAAAGTTACAAACTCTATGACATGTGCTTCCGTTTACTGATCTTAGAAGCTTTAGCACTCTTTGTTCTAAAATTTCCCGAGTTTCTGGCAGTTCAAAACTAGATCCTTGGTTTTTGGTGATGATTTCACAGGCCATTGCACTAGTCCATTATTTGATAGCACTCCCTCGTTAAAGTTTTCTCTCAAAACACGTTGCACGTCACGATTGTTATGGGTCGGGCAACCATTCTGCTAGAACCAAACGTTTTGTATATCGTCAGGATTAATACTTTTCCTTAAGGCAGACATTATCTCGTTCCTTAGTAGCTCCAAATATCTGTTAGCAGTTAAATTATAATCAAAGATGAAAGGAGCTACTAAGCGATTATCTAAAACAAAAAGGAAGTCAGAAAAATAAAACAAAATTTCATACCAATTAAACCGCACTAGAGATTAAAACCAAATCGAACTTGTGATTTTCTTTGATTTACCGAGTATAATCGCAATTGGCAAATCGTGTTTCATCTGTCCATAATATTTTCTTATAAAAATTAGAATCATTTTCACATTTTTGTATATACCATCTGCTAAATTCTAGTCTTCGGTGATAGTCATTATCCATTAAACCTTGACAATTGTTGGTTTGTGTGGGTGGTAGTTGTTTTTCTTGATTTTTGTGACAGTTGATTTTGAAATTTGTCTCTTAATCCGCTCGGCTAACTGATGTTCTCGTCAGGAACATTTTTCAAAACAGTATTACGACGACATTGCCAAAGTTGCCAATAAATTGCTAATTAACCTTCTAAATATTCCCGTGTGGTTGTTGTCCTTCCGAAAAACGCTTCAGCTATGTTACACATCGTTGAGAAGCTCATTTTAAAGACTCTCTAGTTAACCGAAAATTCAATATAACTGCTATATAAATAACAACTTGAAAACAAATGACAAGCAGGGGTTTGTCTTTGCACCAAAAAAAAAAGTGTTAAGCTTTAGAAGCGGCCACATTAAGCGTTATTATTAAAAAATTGATAGGGACAAATTTCTTCAAAATGTCTTAAAATTTAAAAAAGTTGGGGCGGGTAAATTTGAAACGATATTTTTCGCAAGTATTGGCTTCTGCAAAACATTTCCTATTCAACCGTTGCTCTATGTCTTCTAATCACCGACATATCAATGGTGTACGTCGAAGTGTGGACACACTGTATGTCTTTCATAAGCTCTGTACTGCACCAGCATAACCGCTTGCAATCCTTAAAGTTTGTATACTTACTTCCAGGATGAGTTCAACTGGAGATACAAAACTTCTAATATTAGAAAGCTCCTCGTAATAGAGCAACTTCATACTTGAAATTACAACATTTTTTTTAGCCGGGATTTTATATCGTAAGTTATAAATTAATGTAGAATGCAAATTTTATACAACCATCGATTAAAAAAAAACAGAGAAATACCTAATTCAATTTTATAGTGTTCTCAAACATTGAAGATTTGGAGAAGCATAAAATTTTGAAAATATATGTTGCACGGTTAAGATTTAAAAACGCGAAATAAATCAACGATTTCCCACAGACGACTACACCCATGGCCGTTTAAAAATCCTCATATTTACGATTAATTAACACATAAACAGTTAACTTCTCGCCGTATTTCTTGTTCTTTTTTCTTCTTCGCACACATAGAAATGTACGTATAGGTTATAGTCACGACCAAATTGGAAAATCTATAAAAAAATACACTCGCATAAATTCTCTAGTGGGTCGCGGGAGAGTCACATATTTTACTATTAGGAAAACAGCGCGTTCTACTCTACCTATCTATAAAATGCCATCGTCAGTGTCGTTGTAGTCAGGCATAATAACTGTATTTCCATTTTGACAATTATTACTTTACAAAGTTCCTTATCTAATGTGGATAGGAGGAGAGAAGTTTCAAAACGTTTAAGCAACGGTACCTTGAAAGCAGGTGCGTACGTGAGTAAGTGTGCGTATATTCTCCATATGTGAATGTAAAAAAATGTGTACGTTATCAAGACGAGCGATATAAAACGGCAATAAATGGGAAATGTGTATACGTATACGACTATTCCACAAGCAGCAGCTTAATCAGGAACGGGTCTAGAAGATGCTCAATAGTGAGAAAAGTATTTGTATAGTTGAAATATTTTACTTGCACATTTTCATCCTAAAATTTAAGTACAACGCATCACATTTTAATTTACATAAAAGATATATACCGTGCTGACAATTTGAGTATCGAGCGACCTAGTATAGACTTACTACTTTGCCAGCACAATATATGTATAAGGCATTCGCGAACCTGGTGCCCGTTTAGTCCACTGCCCAGTTCCGGAGTTAAGTACACACCCGATCATAGAACTAAAGAAACCTACTCGGAAACGAGTATTCAACTATGCAGTTCTGGAACCACTTTGGGATACAGACAACGTATTCTTTTACTTTACTATGTTATAGTCCTCGTATCAAGTTGTAATTTGTATATGTTGTTAGGACAACATATGTAATAAAAACTATATTTGGTAAAAAAATCATGGGGTACCCTACATATAAAAAGAAATGTCCAATCTTTGGTTATTACTTAATGATGTGTTTCTCGCAACATATTTCGCTGATGAATTGAGTACATTCTTATTAGCCTTCGATTCTATTAGAACAATTCGATGATCAAATTACTATATCTCTAAATTAATTTTAGAAACTCTATTACGCTTAGTTGATTACAATCGTTTTTGCATACCTACAAAAATTTAAAAGTCTCCAAATGTAGATATAATAAACAGGTGTACATAATTGAAGTATTATCTACTTTTGACTTCGTATTAAATAAACGTGACAGAATTATTTGAGTATGTCAACCTTATTGGCGTTTCTCCTTTCGTTATTTAAATGTTTACTTATATAATTTGTAAGTTTTATGCATACGTGCAATAAGATAGCTTTTTTCAATTTTAGCTTCCAGTACAGTTAGGTGTCAAATAAACTTTTAACCTAAATCTCTGAGTTTATTGTGAAACATATTAATTCTAGCCTTCTGATTATTTGCTAATGTATCGGGTTTGAGTGCTTCGTTACAAAATAGTTGTTAAGAAAGGTGTTAGAAAGTTTTGACATAAGCAACATATTTTTATAGGGTAGTAACTTTTGTGATCATATTAGAAAGGCACCAGATATCCTTTATAATTCGTTTAATAAAGTTTGATTGTCAGAAATTCATAACGTATCATCTAGAATTACAATGCAATACTTTGAATTAACAAGTTTATAGCAATTTACATCAAGGGACTTGAATGTATAAAATCGCACGGTTGATTGTCGCGGATGTACATGGCAACTGCATTTCATGAAATCGCCATTCAAACCAAAAAGCTGCTAACTTATCATTAAAGATACAAATTTGGTTATATTAGCAAAGATCCATTATTGTTAGTGGCTATAAAAATGCAACTGAGGAAAAACTTCTTGCAATTGAGTGAAATGTTGTTGATTCGTATGATTCTAAACATTTCTGTGTATCGTATACTTAAGCTTTATTTTGTACATACCTTAAGAGTACATACATTTCTTTTGCCCTGACATGTGCCGTCGACAACTTTTGTTTAATGTGTTATTATTGCATTAATGTCAAATTTATTAACTTGCTTATTACAAAGTAAGACTAGAAAGCCCGCGTTTCACCTTGGAACGCACCCTATTGAAAAAGTTGGTACGCATTGCTCGCGAAACACCTTGGCCCGCGCTCTTTAGAGAAGGTTGAAAACCCTTTGGGTAGTCACTCTTTAATCGCGTAGAATTGATATGAGAATCTAAGATGGAGTTGCAATCTATTAATTTACCAAAAGTATTTTTTAATGTTTTGAAGTTTTCAAATGTTTTGATTTTCAATTTTTTTAAGCGTGTCTTTGTAAAACTCAACGCTGCGTGTCTCGCTGTCGTTACACTTGTTAAATAAAATTGTAATTTCTTAATTTCTGAATCTTGCTCATTTCTTCGTGTTTTTTTTTAACGCGGTTTAACTTTGGAAAACTGCTCCCTGGATATATACTTAATTTTCTCATTTTTCTTAATTTTTTAATTTTTTTAATTTTAATTTTTTCATTTTTCAAACGCCTCGGTTAAAAAAACACTCGACGCCCCGCGTCTCGCTGTAGTGAAAACTCGACGCTACGCGTTCTGTTGAAAAAATGTGTAATTTCTTAATTTTTAATTGTTCATTATTTTTGTTTTTATTCTCTAAACGCAGTTTAACTTTGAAAAACTCCTCGCTGGAAATCTATTTAGTTTTTTCATTCGTCTTAATTTTTTAATTTCTTTTTTTTTCAAAGGCCTCTTACTATAAGAAAGATTCGCTGCTCCGCGTCTCGCTGTAATTAAACTTGACCCTACACGTCTCTTTGAAAAAATGTGTCATTTCTCAATTTTTGATTTTTTTTCTATTTTTGGAATGTCAAATTTATTAACTTGGATATTATAAAATAAGACATAGGGTCTGCAGTTTCAAGTCTTGCCGTCAAAATGCGTTTGTTCTTCTAAAATTTGAACGTTACGGTTACGAGGTGAGGTAATAACCACAGACAAAACAAAAAATAAAACTGATTGTTATTTCACGTTCCACAATATGCAGCTATTCCACCAAACGGGTTCGTTAGGATTTTTCGAAGTTCCAGTTGGAATTTGATTTTGAAACTTGCATAGTAGTCATGGTCGCCTATGATCTATTTAAAGGAAATATTTTCAGCTGTATTTATAATTAGTTTGTGTTGATGTTCCTTATCCGTAAACTTAAATAATAATAGTTTTGGAGATATTTGCAATTTTGTGAAAATTTTTACGTTGGCAGATTCTGCATCGATCGGTATTAAAGTTTGGTATGTCTATTCTGGATAGATATTGTACACCATGTTCTAAAATGATGCTTCAGTTTTCGTTATTCTGAATCTGTTTTGTGGCAGCTTTATTTGTTTTCAATTTTCCAAAATGAATAAAATTGTCTTCTATTTTCTTGAACTTTGCTCTGTTCATTGCAGGCAAGTGTGTGTGCTTTGCTTTCTAATAATTTAACAAAAGAACTTATATGTGCTGTCAAACAATGTAAATGTGTTCGTTAATACTCATAGCTTGCTAATATCTAATAATTAATGTTTATGTTGTACACTTAAATGGATTTTATTCACAATAGGGAGCCTAGTCACAATAAATACTTCAAGTATTACTACAAGTGAATGCAATAAGTGATGATGCATCACTTTCAAACATGATATAGATGGCATAAATCAAAATTTTGACAAAATTGCAAATATCTCTAAAACTATTAGGTTTACGGATAGGGAACGTTAATACAAGCTGATTACAAATGATCTAATAAATACACTAGATTCATAAAAATTGTACTATTCCATTTGAAATAAGAATGTTTATATCAACAACCTGTATATTTCTTCTTTAAATAGATCATAGTCGGCCGTAATTACTCTGCAAGTTTCAAAATCAAATTCCAACTTGGAAAAATTTTAATGAGCCGGATCAGTGGGACATTCGGGATATCTCATACATATGTATTTTTAAGTTATAATATAACCATAGAAATAGAGCAAAAGCACATGCTATTTTAAAAGGACGGAATGGTGCAGTCATTTTGAATGTTGTTTGTCAAACAAAACGGTATTTTTGAAAGCATTTATTTGTATTTCCTTGGCAAAAAATTAAACATCTCTAATTATAAATTCAAACTTAGATAATATAAAAAATTGAATTCTGGAACATAATCTCACTATTTCCTTAATAATACCTGCCAAAAGGGTTCAGGATTTAGCAATTTTGCGTAACCTTCTCGACTTACGTTCCAAATTCTTCGTCGTAGGTCGACCATGATCCTTTCCAAGTGTTCATATTTTGCATTCTAAATTTTCTTTCATTATATTTTCGGCGACCATCGTTACTTGAAGACTGTACCATTTAAAGAACATCAAAATAACGTTCGTACAGGTGCAGTTCATACCGTTGTCACTATGGACAGCAAATTGTACGAACTAGTATGATACGAATCTCTCAATACGAATCTTGGTTCGAGAAGAAGTCGTATCATACGAATCTTTGAAAAGAGTCGTACAGCCCATCTCTAGTCGAAACCTCTGATATGGAATAGTAGAAACATAATTTTACCGAGATTTCCCAAACTTTTTGGCGATTAGTAACCACCCTTGTGAAAATACTGCCTATATTTTGCAATATTTGAAAGCACCCTATAATTTATGATATAGAAGTCTTAATAAACTATATTCGCATTTTTGTTTAGAAATAAGGTACAGCTGATTCTAATTGTATAATTAATTCAATTACTTGTGATTATTGGATTTTTACTATTAATCACTTACATTAAATTTTGCATACTAAAATATCTGCATTTACTTTTACTGGATCTTTCCTTACAAAATTTAGAAGGCAATTGCATTCGGGTAACAAAAAATAGGTTTATGTAAATAGGTATATGAATACTCATTCATAGAGCTATAGTCTCCCATACATAATGTGATCACGAGATCTAAATTTCTAATAACCAAGATCTAAGTCATAGGTTAACGCATTCTAACGCTAAATAATTTCATATTACGATTTATTTTCCGTCAGCAAGACTGCCACCTGTTAAAGGCACCGAAACACTATAATCGCCTTTGTCAGTCTAGCCACTGACTTAAAATTAAGGTCAGCTTGCTACTACATCCATGAAAATAGTCGCGGCTTATTATTATTCCGGACCCTTAGATTGAAGAGAACCACTTAAGCGTACGACGAGCTACCAAATTTCGTATGTGAAACCTCAACTCAAGACATATTGTTAATTTATCGTTCCGATATAATCTAGCCATCCATTTATTGAATATTCATTGTGTTTATTCTGTTTTACTACTTCGGTAAGTTCTGTATTTCTTTTTTATCTATTCTGAGTAGCATGTTACCTGTTATTTTTAGCGAATGCAAATTGCTTTTTGATTGTTGTAGCATGACAATTGCCAACTTTGAACAATTGCCGTATGTATTCTTATGTACGGATGCAATTGTCATTCAAAGGTAGTAGCGTATCTCTAAAAATTTATTACTTACTCTTGGCCATAAATATACAAATTGCTTGCTAACGATTTTTGTTTATAAATGGAAGTTGAAAGTTTCAAAGATTCAGATTTACGTGTTCTTCTTTTTTTTGTTTGAAAGGAGGCTAGTGATAATTTGCGTGTGCTTTATTTACCAAAACGAATAAATTGCAAAAAACAAAATTCCAAATTATTTAATTCATAAACCATATGAATAAGTATTTACCTGTAAGGCATTAATTCGCTAAATAATATTAATAACTTCCATGAAATTTGGGTAATAAAATGGTTAATAGGTGGCTCAAAAACAAAATTTTCATTGAAACTCAGACGATGTGAAAAACACTAAGTATGATCTAAGGTTATTACTTCCCCAAAAGATCTAAAGCTCTTATTGATTTGCAACACCTTATGGGTCTGAACCTGAACGTATTTTATGAACTATTTTATTGATTTATTTATTTAATGAATTAACACGAACAGATTACAAACTAATAACTATATTTTAATGTAATTTTAACTATAAATACATTTCAAAACTAGGAATAACAAAAATCACAAATCATTATCATTATTACAAGATATAATTACAAAAGCAGTAATGTTAGTGCAATGTACTATGTAAAATTAAGGTAAGTAATGGTAAATGCTAAAATGTTACGGGATTCGACAAACACCAATAGGCATCGATTATTCAGCTACCAAAAATAAAATAACAAAATAAAAATGAATAAATACACTGAGAAAAGAGATTGCATTAAATGAAAAGTGTTATAAATTTTGGTTTTTATCGTGTTAAACTAAAAGGAAACGTTTTCGCAGAAAAGCATTTACTTTATTTGAAAGTAGCGTGCTGTTTTACAGCATAACTATTTTCTTTTTAAGTACATGCTTTTGTACCAAAAGCAACTGTAATTAAATGGAATGCACCTTAGTGTTTATTTATATTTTAAAATGACTGTATAACTTCTATCTAAGTTGAAACAATGCATTATCTCATATTATATTGTTATACTTATATATATTGCTACGAAACTTGTAGAGAAATCTTAAATTTTAATTAAATTTTTTATTAAGTAAACACTGTTTTTATTCTCCTAAACACCACTCAGCGTTATACTCTCATTAATTCCAAAGATATGCTAGATCTCAAATGTTAGAGGGCTTGAAAAGTAAATTTGTCCCCACCACAGGGTTTTACACCCAAGGGATTTTAGGGAGAATTAGGAAAATTTTGGGAAAAATTGGGAATGCTTTCAGTTCATGTTGATTTACCTTTAAAGCAATGCGCTTTACTGTTTCATTTGATCGTTTAAAAGTATTACAACAAAAGGAGAAACCTCTTAATTGTAAATCATTATCTAGTTTAAAGTGGAAGAATATTACAGTAAAAGGGCAAACTTCTAGATTCAAAACGTTTACACTTTTCTGCAAATTCGCATAAATGTCAAGTCTAAAGTTAATAAATCTTACTAGAAAAGGAAAACCTCTTGATTCAAAATGCTCACGGTTTTCTGTCAATCTGCATAATTTTCAAGTCCAAAATAAAGACAACTTGAATTGACTATCAATTTGTTTTACTTAAAGGAATGAAGTGTTTCAACAAAAAATATAGAAGAAATGTTTAAAATTATATTCCTTTTCAAGCTAACCTCATATCATTTTGGCCATATAGAAAACGCAAACATTTTTGGTTTATTGCAATTCCTTTTAAATATAAAGGATACTTCTATCAGTATATATTGGTTAATTATAACAGATTTGGCAGATCTAAGAAATAAGGCTTCGTGGGTATCAGATAGTTCCACATCCTTGCAGAAAGAATTGTAAAGTTTACAGATTCTATACGGCGGTGATAGGGAACTATATTCAATGGAGATTGGTGAACCGGGTCGCAGAGTTAAATAGTGAATTTTATAAAGTGTGTATATCATTGCAAAATTTCGACGACGAGATAGACGATGTAATGAGAATTGTTTTCTAAAATTTTCATATGACTCAAATGGCGGATTAGCTTTATATTTTTTGTCATGAAGAAATTTGACGAATTTATTTGTGCTTCTTCTATTCTGTTATAGAACTTCATATTGCAAACTGCTTTGTCCTCACTATAGAACTAATAACAGAATTAATATTTACAAAATTTGTAAAAGTGATTCTCCTTATGAAACCTAAATATCTAAAAGCCTTCACTGTGTTTTTAGTAGGTTCTGTGAACGAATGTTAATTCAAAAATCACACTAAAATCGCTAATGCATTCTTTGCGGGCAAGATCTATCTTGTTTAATTTATAATTAAAGATAAGAGAACTTTTCTCCCTCTAACAGCACAATTCTCTATATTATAATTTAATTTGGTATTCTGACACCAAACAAATAATCTACTTAAATCATCTTGCAAAGCCAGTGCAACAGTGATGGTGTTGACTTTGTAAGTCTTGTAATCTCTGCATGCAAGAGGCATGTAATTTTAAAAATCCCGGGTAGACCATTTGCAAAGATGCTGAATAATAGAAGCCGCAAATTCCTTCCTTGAGGTCGCCGGATGTTACTAGAAAAGGTCCTGAATATGTATCGTTATAAAACACTATTTGCCTTCTATTGCATAAATAGGAATGAAAAAAAAATCAATCATTTGGCAAAAAAGCCGAATCTACGTAGTTTAGGTAAGAGAACTGGCGACCTACTTTATTGATGGCCTTAGTAAAGCCAGTATAAATAGCATTTAATTGTGATCGGTTGTCCACCACTGATACATCATGCGAAAACACTAAGAGATTAATTTGTGTTGATCTTCCTTGTGTGATCCGAGTTGGAAAACTGTTAATTTAATTATACATCTAATGTTTTAATTTTTTATATTTTCTGACATTAGTATTAATATGATAGTTACACCAGTTAAATATTGTATTTATATTGCTTTACAAGTTTTGAGTATTACTTTTATTGCAAATAGACTTATACATTTTTAGGTTAGTGTAAAACCATGTGGGTAAGGTGGTAAGATGCGCGTGAGGGCATGGCTTCCGCCAACAGATAGTTTTATATACAGACTGTAGTTATATATCCCCGACAAGTAACTTTGTGTATTAGAAAAGCCTTCAGCAAATCTCTAAATACGGTTTTAGAATTACTTTTGCATCTAGTAATAACCTTGAAAATATTTTAGTAAAGCCTAGAAATCAAACTTAGAAAAATCCCTTATTTATTATTAAATATTGTGCGAGTATTGTAGTCAAGTATACATTAGGCAAACAAAAAGATCACTCGGTACAAAAGAACGACAAGGTAAACCTAATTAAAAACGCAAACAAAAAATAAAAAGCAATTAATGTGGTCAGATTTACTATTAAATCCTAAGTTTTATTGTTTTTTAATTCAAGCCGGAATATAGGGAAACGGATAATTGGACAGAACTGCAGAGAACTGCATAGTTAAAAGCATGATAGCAATGCACCACGACCGTTATCACAGTACTATATATTTCGTTAGCTATAAATTAGCAGAATTCTAGTATAGTTATTTAATTCAGGTTTCTTGGTGATGATAACAGCTTAGCTATTAAAATATAATTAGTTCGTTTAGTACAGTGGATTTTGTGATAAGAAGCTTTAAAGTGATTAGCGTTTTCAGGGCCACAAATATGGATGTCCGACATCAATTCTCTGTTGGCAATAACGTATCCGTATTGGGTTTTTTCCAAAAATAAATAATTGTAATAAAATGTGGTCATTTCGAAACTTCTAATACTTGTTGAGTTACGCAATAATATTTAATTAACGGTTTTTGGTATTCCTACGCGTTAATAACATTATCTGCTTTATTTTAGATATTGTCGTAATTATGGAGGATTATGGAAAATTTATGAGTCGATGGTAAAGACAAAATTAAAGTTGTTTCACTATACAAGTTGTTGGGTTCATGTATGTAATTATTAAGAAACATATAATTAAACGATGTGGAAGCTTTCTCGACGAAAAGATCTCTGCCGGAATAAATTTGACAATAATTTGGATTCTTCAGAATGTTAACCATTCAATTACTTAGATTTGGCAAATAATTGTATGGAAAGCGTAAATGTTTGTAAGCAAACTAGTTTATAGAATTATTCGTAATTCTAGTTTTACTACCGGCGATTGTGTTTCCAAAAATGAACCAATAATATTAATTAAATAGCACTAAAAACAAATATTCTGTCCCAAGAGATTTAAGATTCGCGTCCCAACGATTCTCAACAAATTAATTATTCTAAAACACAGTAACAAGATCGTGCCTCCCAAACACGCATGCAAAGTACTTGTCGCTTGTGTAGATTCAACAAGTAATGCGTCTTATTCTACCGGGCTCATTATTAATGCCAGGGTGTAGCTGATTCTTCGGTTGGCATCCTTGGTGGGAACACGAGGTAATCGAAGTTATAGCTCCTACATACTAATGTCTATCTAGCTAGTGCTAAACCACCAATTGCCGTCAGTATGGTGTGCCCTTGAAGGTGTGGTATACGGAAGAAGCGGCCAACACAAATAAATTTGCCACGGTGGAATCATATGTATGAACGTACGTATATCTACCTCGTGTAAATATTTATGTACGAGTTTGTATAATGTCGGTGAAATAATACAAGTGCGGATTTAAAATTCAGTTATTCAACGCCACCACATACGGAGGACGGTACTATGCAATTCTCCAAACTACGAAATTACCATTTAATGTCAAAATACTGTTCTGCGGTATTTGCACAGAATTTTACCATTTATTAAACGTGTATTCGTCAAAGGAACCCAAATTTCTAAATCGTGCTTACAATACCTACGTATCTATATATATACATGGATATATCTCCTATATTTTAAGACATTTTGCTAATAAACAAATCAAACAGCCATAAAAATGTTCCTGTTGTGTTTGATTTTATAATCTTGCTAATTCTGTGGACAAACGGAATCGTGTATGCTAATAATTAAGTTTTTTGTGGTGATGATATTTTAACGTGCAGCAATCAGAAAGCTTTTGCTTTTCAGGGAACAACTACCTACGTTTATATTTGCGATGCCTGCACACTATTTTATAATTTATTAATAGTATCTTAAAACACGAGTGTCACAATGACGTTTATATAAAGCGAGTGATTCCAAGTACGAGCATTACAAGTCATTGTGGCACACGTTCTTTACAGTATTTTTCCTAATTTGCACATTAATCGCCTATATTACGTTCCTGTCCCCCTCTAGTGCGTTAATATCTCATTACAGCACAGTGTGCTGTCATATTCATATCAGCACTGCGTCGTCTTTTGTTTTAGCTTTATTACAACATCCAATTAGAAAAAGTTTATTACGATTCCATTGATTTCTTTCTTTCTTTACCTTTCTTTTCATTTTAATGATAATTTAAGAATAATTTGAGGATAGTATTTTATTATGATCTGGCTTATCATAAAGTATCAAAGTAGTAAGATACATTTCACGTACAATTATTTCGAAGAAAGTGTCACCTACATTTATGAAAATGAAATATCAACAATTAACGATACAACTTCTCCCTGAAAAATATGATCAAAATCTAATACCTAATCCTTGTAAAAGGAATGACTATACATTTAGTAAAAACGTTACATCGCCATTTACGCCTCACGTTGGATGCAAACAAAGTTAATAACTATTACTTTTGTACAGACACTAGTAAGGAATAATTAATCTGCGCTTCTGAGTTTTGAAGAATTTATGTTAATTCTTCTTGTATATGTTAGACCATCTCAGCCTCGCTTTCTTACACCCACAGTCAAAACTTTAATTTTTTTTTTTCGCGTTTTCAATATGGTTCCGGGCAAAATTTTTATCAGCGAACCTCAGATTCGTATCCAACGATTCAAGAAACCTATAGGAACGTGGAGATTATGACTCCCCAAAAACTTCCTGCGCTTTGCAAGTTTTATGTTTAGTATTCCCTGACTAATAAGGCAGAGCAAATGTTTATATACTGCTGGACAAAATTAGCACACTACCTATAAATTTATGAATAATAATAAATTTATTTAACGAGGAGACACACGTTTTCTGGCAAAAACAAACAACTATGTACTGTCACTTGAATCATTCTTTCTCAAATACTTTCTATGCAAGTTAAGACTTCTTTTGCACTTATTTGCTACATTGCATTTTTTGTAAGGGAGTAGATAAAAGCTGAGCATGGGAATTGAAGCAAAGTGTATTATATGTTATATACGAATTGAAATGCCTCCTGTGAGAAATATAAGGGAGCATGATGGTATGAAAATTGCCACCCTGATTGAAGAAGGGAATAGTCAACGTGAGGTTGAACAAAAGCTTGCTAGTCGCCATACGACTATTGGTAGAAATCTTTAGCGGTTTAAGGCAACAGGTTTACATGTTAGAAAACCAAGACAAAGCCGACTAAGAACCACAAATCAAATAGTTTTATACTCATACAATCATTAAGAAATCTGTTCGTCACGAGAAACGAGATAAGAAATCGACTTCTAGGTATTCGAAATGTTGTAATTTATTCCAAAACAGTAAAAAGAAGGCTCAAGCAATTTAGATTGTGTACAAGGCACCCAGCAAAAGGCTTTCTCTTAACCATATCCCCAAACAAGCTAGGTTTGAGTTTGCTCTGGAACATGAAGAATTGGGATTTGAACAGTTGGAAGAGTCTTGTATACTGATGAAGTCAAAATAGGTTTTCGATGGACGCACTTTTAGCTGGAGAAAACCAGGAGTAAGACACAGACGAGCACGTATGGTTCCCCAAGTGTTTTTCTGGAGGGGGATCAATAATGTTTAGGGGTGGCATTTCTTTAGAAGCCCGTACGAATCTTGTGGTGATCCGTGGAAGAGCATTTAGCGCTTCGAGGTACATCCAGGAGATTCTCAAAGAACATGTCACACCTTTTGCACCATACATAGGCAACAATTTTTTGCTTATGGACCTCACCATGTTCAGATCGTGAACAAATACCTGAACGAGGTTGTCTTTCAATGCTTACAGTGGCCAGCGCTTTAATACGATTGGGATCATATATCCTGAAAATTTGGCTGGGCTGGAAAACGCGGGTCTTGAAAAATAGCAAAACTTTCCCGCAGATTTCCCCATAAATATTTTCCATATCATCCAAAGACATTTGAAGGAAGTTATTCGAATTAGAGGCGGCAATACATGACATTGAAACTGTTGAAAACTGAAACCCGTTTATTTTATTTTTTTTTCATTCCCATGTTTTTACTAAAAAAAAAATTGGAATATCACTTTTTTAGTTCCTTCTTTTCATGAAAAAATGTTTAAAAAGTTTTAAATCGATTCTTTGTATTCTTGTTTCAATAATTTTGATGGGTATTCTAGGTTTAAAAGAATTAATTCAAAATATATTAAAAGGTAACTAAACAAGAGAAATCTTTGCATTATATTAAAATGTCTACTTAGCTGTCTAGATTTGAAATAGTTTTATATGCAAACGACATTAAATAAGTATACCGAACAGTTGTAATCCTTTAAGTTATTAGTTTTACGTTAATGAATTTCATTTGCAAAAGAAAAAAATTAAACGTGTGAGATTTTATTCATACGATGAATGTAATTAAGTTGCAGGTTGCAAAATATTCAATTGCAATTTGTTTTGGAATCTACAAAGTTGAAGGTTATGTCTACACGTGGTAAATGAGAATATTAAAATGTTTTTATGGTAAAAGAAATAGCTCTCACGCACTTGGCATCATATTCGGTAAATTAAGAGATTTGCATGCAAATCAGCTTCTTTATTTACTTATGTTAATATCATGCAAAACCAGTAAAATATGTAAACTATTAAAAAATTACGTTGAGCTTGAAGACAATCTAATTAAAGAAATGCATAACTACATACTTGGGCATTTCTGCAATATTATCAAATAAATAAACATCAGGAGGTAAAACTAAAGTGCCGCATTGCTTTCTATAAAAGCACATGAGGGGATAATTTCAAGTACCTCTAATAATGGTGACGTAATTAATTCAATTATAACAGGAATTACAAGCAAGCCTACTTTTAACCTCGATATCAGATTACCGGCAAGGACCCATATCAGAATGGATCTGATGTCGTCAAGTGACGACGAAAAGGTAAAAAGTTAAGCAATGCCCGTCACAGGTGTGAGCGAGCGGGGACATTCTTGACTGAATACCGGAAGTGGTCCAACAATAGAGAGTACGTGCACTTGCATTATGGCCGGTACACCCCCTCTGCGTCCTATCAGTACGTGACCCGGCATACATTATACCTAATTATCTCGCTCGGTAACTGCAATTGTTGTTGTTTTCCTTTATTGCTCTACGGGGAAATATCAATAAAAATAAAACACATTTCGCCTACATTTATTTATAACCTATACCTGTCGCCAACTGTTCGACATCTTTCACCGAAAGTAGGCGACATGATCTCATTTCACGCTTTATCGGCGGGTTTTTGCTTTGGACACGGATTTTATTACGTTCCTACCTACTAAATTATTGCTTTGCGTAAGTTATAATTTTGCATTGATTAATGAGATGTTATTACTGTTATTTACGTTCCATTTTTCACCGATACTGATGATAAATGATGTATAAAAAGTATATTGTAAGACTCCTTTGCTGTGTTTGCAGTGTGACAGCGCGTGAAGTTAATCAACTTGTGACTAGGGTGAATGTAAGATAATAGTTCTACCTAATTAAATAGGTACACATCCGTGCGTCTAGAATTTCACCTGAAAATTTCAGTAATTTCACAAAATATATATTGCAAAACGCCGACGAACTACATTTTAAGCCCTATTTCGCATATCCAAAAATTGATACATATTGGGTATTAATATGATCTTTAATTGGTACAATGTTTTATCACGTCCTGTTATTTTCTGCATAAATCGTAAAATACGTTCAAAGGGTGATGTGAAAAAAGGTCGTCTTATATATTTATTTTGTAGGTATTAAAAGTGTTCTCTACCACCTGTATCTATAGGTTTTATTTATATTTTTTTTATATATGTGATACTGTGTTTTGTCCTTCGATAACGAAAACGACACTTGAGCCACTTATTAATTTTACGTATTCTTGATGAAGTTCTTACAATTTCGTTTGCGACATATTTATTAATACCTCATGAAATACAGAAAACAGTTTCATTGTAGGGACAGCCAATACATTATCTAATTTTCAGTATATCTATTTTCATTGCCTTCATGGTATTTGATACCGATTTGCTAGAACTAACAAAGGGTTTTGTTTGTATGTTAAAATAAGTACATTAGCTTATTCCTTTATTCCACTCTGTACAGCTAGAAATATTTATACGATTTTAAGTAGATTTAAACAGCGAACAACTTTATTTAAAACTTTTTAATACAAATATAATTAGAAATATTCCCTTCATATGGAGCTGCGTTTAAGCGCAGTGTAGTATATTCTGCAGTACGTTGTCATGAAGAAACTTTTGATATGAAGTAACTTATTTGCATTTAAACATCTCTGTCTCTAAGCCTTCGAAAATTATATATAGAAAGAACTGAAAATGAATGAATCTTCTAAGATATATTTTACCCTCTCCAAGTGCGGTGGGTGCAGTGGCTATTTCAAATTTTTGATTTGCCCGATTAAATTAACCAGATGTTTAAGTAAAATATTGACTTTTTTATCTCCACAAAATTAGAACGTGCCTTTCTTTGATATTTAATGCCCCATCTAATTAGACATAGTAGTAAGGACCTTATTATCGTAATTACATGTTTCATCTTAATGTATCTGTATTATACTATTTCAAAAGAAGCACAATTAAAATAAAAATTGTTGTGTTTCTTACTTCTAGGAAATCAATATATGTTATATTCAGAAAGAAGATTCTGATCAGCTAGGATGTCTAACACTTAGATTTTATCAGCTCCATTTGAGAAATGAAAAGAAAAAATAGATAATAGGTACATGCTGGTTATGTCATGTCAAAATGACAGGAACGTTATATTTGATTTTAAAATTCTTGGGTTTATGGAAAATGAAATGAAGCTAAATTGGAGAAATTGGACGTGAATGAAACAAATAAATTGTACTTTTGGCAAACCTATGAAAATTTGGACGTGGTGGAAGGCTAAAGGAAGGACACCACTAGGTGATCTAGTATTTTTGACATTTGTGTGATGTGTTATGTATGTACATTATATATTCGTATACACACATAAAAATCAATTCTTAAATTAAACATATGTATTTATTTGTTATCCTATATTTCATTTAAAAATTAAAAGTTTGAGTAGAAAATACATTATTTGTAAGTAGCATATTTGTTCATTTATACAGAGTTTAAGATATGTTTAAATAATATTTTATACATGAATATTTTTTTGTTAAAACAAACTTTACAATAGTTAATTTAAACAAAGGAACATTTTTCAATGTTCAAAGTAAAGATACCCATAATCTCATTGTAATAATAGACAATCTCATTGATTTTCAGAGGAATATATCATAAGTTTAAATTTAAGCATATATTCATTTCAAAGATTTATATTTAAGGGTAATTTTAAATTAAGAAGTTGTAAATGTTATTTTTGCAATACAAAAATATGTGAGCTGTGATTGGTGAATTCAAGGTTATACTGGCGGACGTGACTGTGCCTGTCTATAAAGGGGTGGTACGGAGTGGGAAGAGCACTTGCATTTACAATTTATCTAGTGTTGACCACGTTTTGCCATTGCGTTGTATTTTATATGTTCAGAGGTTTTATCTTCTTGGGGCTGCACAGAAGACACAATAAATATTTTTCAAATTAAGTATTGCTACTGCTATTTATTATGAAATACTTTATTTATTAACCCAGGCTTCTTTTAAATAAATAGCAAATTTATTTAGAAGATATTATGTCTATTCACATAAATATTAAGATATTTTTAAATATAACGTTAAGTCATGCAGATCATATCACATCCTGTAATTAAAATTATGAATTCCTTAATCCACAGATTTCGTTTTTTTTTTAATTTAAATATTTCATATAGTAAATTGAAACAACGATTCTTGCATTTTTCAAACAATTCTTTTATTCCTATTAATGACTAGTAAATGTTTAACTTTAAACATGCGAATTGTTTCTCTGGAGACTAAGATCGTTTTAGGTCAAGATTAAATTTATTTTTATTTCAAAATAAGTAATTGTTCGCGCATATAAGAACTTACCATATGTTTGTTATGAACAGTGTATTTTTAAATTAAGCATTGATTTTTATGTGTATACCAAATGTTAATAAATTGATATTATTATTATTATAAAAATGAAATGTCATGTAGCATTTTTATTTAATTGAATGAGTAGATATTTGTGCAAGTAAAGGAAAGATTCCTAAACATCGGTAGGAGGAAGAAGAGGAGAAGGGAAGAGCTAAATATTTTTAAATAATTAAAACATTTTAGAGTAGCTTTACTGGTCCAAAATTTTGACAGATTTTAAGCAATTTTCTCGTAGCTGTTTAAAACCATCGAGAATAAATATACCAAATTTTTAAACCAATCCATGAGGAGTTGTACGCTGTATTAAATACTGTAGAGATAAAAATTTCACTTGTTTAGACATCTATATTCCAGATGAATTTTTAAACACTGTCGATACCGACAGTCCGAGACGAGACGGAGCCCCTTCATCTCGAGACGAAGACAAAGGGTGGGAAATCAGGCGCAACACTGACCAGCAGATATGGAACATGTTTGGAATTTTGTAATAATTGCAATATAGTGTTAAATATCTACGTTATTGCATTTGCTTCCATGTTAGATGCATTTTATCTTAATGATTAATTCTCTATGAAATTGTTGATTTTATTTCTGCGCTAATATTTAAAAATCGAATCGGTTTAGCGATGAAGAATCCACCCTTTACAGCCTTCAGATGGACATAGGATATCTTTTCTTTTAAAGTATTTATGACTGTGTAAAATATTGCAATATTTGTGGATACTTAAAATCAAAAAGAAATCGCAACATTGGCTGCTTTTGAGTGGTACGTGTTTTGTTTTTTCTTTTGTCATGCGTTGCGTTAAAATTTATGGTAAAAGTACGTTCTATCACTTGCCATAATCAATAAACCATAACCATTGCCGGCTAAGCCGTAAATCATTTTTTAACACCGGGACGAGCACAAAGTAAACAATTTGACTGACTTATTTGCGCACTGCGAAATATTCGCAGGAATCGGTTGGGAAAGTAATCAGTTAATCTCTTTCCTATCTATTACACAACAGCAGTTTGATAATTTTTCAACCAAAAGTTTACATATTTTTTATTATTACAGCTTTAACTCTTTTGCCCCACCGAAGCAGGTTGAAAGAGGTCGTGTGATTGTAGAAGACTCTTGGCGTTAATTGCAACACCTACCTATCTGTATGATGCACACAAACAGCTTTCTCTGCCTACGCCTCATCATAATTAAGTGCGCAATGCAAATATTACCCTATTAAAATTACAAGTTTGTGCATTTATTTGAAACGTTGATATTCGAAATAATGTTGTTCAAACATTTATTCCCCACATTTATAAAACGAAATGTAGCACTATTTACATTGAAAAATAGAGCCTACTATGCTAATATGAAATTACTTAAGAGAAAATTCTAATAAAGCAAACCAAGATAAATCTTTGTGGGAATATAATAAGACAAATAATGATGTATGTAGTGGAAACAATTACATTAACTAAGAGGAAAGAGGAACAATTAAGAATAATGGAAAGAACGATACTGAAATCAATAAGAAAATCAATGAAAATCAGTGTAATGCTAGCAATCACTAAATTTTGGATGAAATCAAAGGGAGAGGACATAATAAAAGGATTAAAAGAGAAGCCAGTCAAACGATTATGGCATGTATAGAGAGAAAGGGCGAAAGCGGTAATATAATTTGCAGTGGAGCAGAGGAGGTATGAGAAAACCTGGCGGACCCAAATCAAAATTATCAAGGTAAGTAAGGAGGATCCGTAAAGGGCAGGAGTATTATACTAGAAGGACGAATCCAGAAACAGAAGGATCTGTAGGGAAATGAGCCAAGAACTTTAAACGAATGGAGGGTCTAATTTACCCCTAACGAGAGCAGTTGAACAAGCGCAGACATCCTTCGAGAAGTCTTTCGTGGTGTCGAATCTATCGACACCTCAGAGTCTAGCTCTGGCGACGTAAGCCATAAAGATGACAAGGAGGAGCCTTTTATGTAATCTTTCAAAAATAGTCGAATCGATTATCCTAGACCGACTAACCTTCGACAGTGATAAACTTCAGGTAATTCAAGACAAACGGGTCGGTTTCCGAGCTGGGCTGTCGATAGAACTACAGCTCCTCATGCTTACTGTGGCACTCAGGAACAGGCTCTGGTCTCAATCTGATCAAGTTGATATCTTATGTTTAACGCAGATCCTTCTACCCGGAGTACGATCTGGCTTTCGCGTTGTCTCTACCGGAGTACCCCATGGATAGTTTTTGTAGCCACGTCTCTTTCTGCTGTTGTCGAATCCAAGCGCGTTGCAGGTGGATTATGAAGAAAGAGTGCTGATCTCGTTATCGTGAAGGTAACAGGTTAAGTACCTAAGAGTCCACTTCGACAGAAATTTCGTCTGGACGAAGCGATGTAAACAGTTCAGAACTCGCTTTCTTGCTGCCCCTACTCCTTGCTCCACGACTCCTCTTAGCAAATAAGTTGATTTACAAATCAATATTAACTCCAGTCCTGGTTTACCGCGCTTTTGCATGGGTATCCATGTCACCCTCCTACTGGAAGTTCCTCGAGGCACTTAAAAACTGGACGCTAAGGCTGATTGTAGGAGCTCCTTAGTTCGTTTGCAACAAACAGATTTATCGTGACTTGCAAAACCACTCCTACGAGACTTTCTTAAGCTGAGCCTGACCCCTGTCTATATGTAATAGACACTTTCTCTGCATTTAGCTGATTTATTTATCGAACGTACATTTTGCCATATATACTCAAACAATTTTGTAAATTCTTGCAAAAAAAGTTGTAAGAAAATATGTGCGAATTTATTAATTTCTATTTGATAGAGTCCTTGCAATAGCAATTGTCATATACTTACTCGACTCTTTAATTTTAGCTCTGTGAGTTGTGCAAAAGTTAACAGAATTGTTTGAGTGTCAACCAAACTAAGATATCTTGCACTTCAGTTTAGTTAATAAATTGCATAAAGGAAACTAATCAAAATGCGTTATTTACTTAAAGAATATTTAAGAGAAAACTCTAAGCAGCTTTAATGTTTCTTCCACAGAGACTATTAATGTGTTTGTTTAATTTTTTAGCCGTATGCGTAATTTATTTTTTAAAATAATTGGACGTATGGCTGTTTTAATAATATAATTTCAGTTAAACATAACCTTTCGGTTGGCTCTGCAACCTTTTCCAAATTCTTAATGCCGTCAAGTTATATTATCCAAAGTTAAATTAAACAACAAAAGTTGTATCGTAAACGGGACAGAAGCACAAACATTTTAAAAATTATTAAACAACAGAAGACGAAATTTAAAGACGGATTTAAAGTAACGAAGTAGTTTAAATCCGTTTATAAATGCATGTTGCTGTTTGTCCTTCGTGTTTCGTCTTCTGTTGTTTAATAATTTTTAAAATGTTTGTTTCTGCCCCGTTTACCATACAACTTTTGTTGTTGAATTTCACTTTGAATAATGTAACTTGACGGCATTAAGAATTTGAAAAAAGTTGCAGAGTCAACCAAAACGTTATGTTTAACTGAAATTATATTATTAAAACAGCATTGTTTATTAAGATTGCTTAAAAAGTATAATATTCATAAAAGTTTAATTTTCAATTTAGGTACTATGGACAATTATTCCCTCAATGTATGGAGAATTCATCGTCAAAATAGTTTGCACTTTTAAAAAGGAAATCTTAAATTAGGTAATCACATAAGCTGCAGTTCTATAGTTCCATTTTCGAATAATGAAATAGAAAAACATGTTATGGCGTACTGATCAGGAATAAAGCATTGGCATTAACGGGATTTAAGCTCTTTAAAAATCTGCATTTTAAATTCGGAGATATTTTTGTGTGAGATGGCATTCATTCCCCAGAATGATAGAAAATAATTACAAATCATCTCTTGTTTCGTATGCAAATATTTTTACGGATAAACGAGTTTATTCGCTTCAATCAACGCTCTACCGACGCGCCGATGATGCCGCAGTAAATCCATTCACACGGGCATTAAAATGCTCGTTGCCTCAATTATTTTCAAAAAAGCACCGTGTATAACTCGCGGATGCTTTTGTATCCAATACGCGCCACCACAACAGGCTCAGCTATATTATTTTTTTCCTAACATCACAGCTCTATCGTGTTTTCTCCGCGACGTGCACAACTCGATTTTTCTATGTACTTCACCGTCGAAATCTATCATTAGAACCGATGGATTTTACTCAGTCGCTTAGTATTTCCGCGGATAATGACGACGGTAGGTAGTGAAGCATATCTCGAGTCTCGGAGGTGTTATTAAGTGAAGGGGTGTAATGACGGTGGCGCCCCCAGCGGGCTATACTCGTGACTCAAGAACGGGAGAGAGCAATGTTTCTACCATGGTAAATTGTTAATGATTTTGTACCGAAGTGGCAGTCCCGACAAATCTTGGATTGTTCGATACCTACGTTTCTGCTCTGAGCAAGAATATTTCATCAAATTATCGATTCCGAGAATAAAGTTTTCACCAAACGGTCTGTCGAAGAAATTCTAAATTTCCTCTTATTGCGTTCGAATTGTATAGTATCAATAGTACTGGCTTTCAAAGTTATTGAGCGCCTTAAGGGTTTCTCTCATTTTATTATATCTAGATAGGCGTGTTATAAAATCATGTCTCGTTTCGCGTTCATGATTTTCGAACAGAAAAACGATACATAATGTATCACCTACAGTATGTCTCAAAAACTTGTCTATAAACCGGTAAACGTTTTTCATTTTGCAAGAAACAATTCTTGATTAAACGTTCTGCGTCATCTAAAACTCAAAATACATTAACAGCATTTTTAAAATATTAAAAGGGTAAGATATGTTTTCCACAGAAAAAGTTGTTAATATAACAACTACCCAAAGTACATACACTTCTTTGTTACTGGGTGGAAACCGCGTCCTGGTACTTCCTCCGACCGACGGCAAAGGTGGAAAAGAACCCTAAAAATTCAACATCCTTTTCAAGCGTTAATTTTTAGTAATTTTTACACTTAAATATCTCAAGAATGAATAACCGATTCGTTTGTTCTATAAAAGAAAAAATAAAAGTTGTAATTGTATAGCATATAATTTCAGCCTACTTAAATGTTATTTTTGTAGTATTATTCTTTACGTTTATATTACAAGTCTTTTCAATGTCAGTGCTTTACAACCTTCATGTGTATATGTCGTACTAATATTTTGTAACCGAAAAAAATAACTAATCACTGAAAAGCTTATTTAAATCTTGATTACAGAAAAAGCATTACCATTCTTTAAGCTGACTTCAATGTGGTCTGAACGGGAAGGTATCAGAGAATGTATTTCTATAATATGATGTGCCTTTACTTGCCTATTGGATTGTTATGATCATTTATGTGAACAATGTTTATCAAAGAATTCAGACGCGTACCATATTAAATTCTATTAATAAAATAAATACTAAATAATCAAAACAAAATATATATAGATCATGTAAATGGCTGCTACCTACCGGTGTCCAAAAAGTAATTAACCACCCTAATAACTATTCAGTATTGCAGTTTCAAAGAAAATGATCTGAATAAAAGTTGTAGAAATTGAAATGAGATGTCTTATAACAACCTCGAATACAAATCCCTATTTTTGACTACGGATTTTGAATGGGCGCAAAATTTTACATTCTTAGTCGGATCATTACCATATTACCTTGAAAACGATTAAAAACAACTTCATCACCTCAAGGTAGCTCACTTAAATCCCTACAATCTTTACTCAGATCATTGTCAATACCACTTATCTTTCACACTGAAGACTTGTTGGGATGGTCTGTTACTTTTGGAAAAATCTATATGTACCGAAATATCCTTAAAACATTGAACTTTGACGCGATTAAAATAGCGATTAAACATGTTCTAAACTTCAGCGTGTTAGATGGGAAGGCAGCCCAAACTGTAACGGGAACTACATCATCAAGCAATTGCGTTATTTGTAAAGCTCCTCCATCAGAAATGAATGATTTATCGAAAATAAAATGTAAACAATCAAATGAAGAAGCGCTTCAACTAGGTTTATCGCCTCTAGATGCACGTATAAAATGCATGGATTACATTCTTCACCTCACCTACAATTTGGGTTTTAAAAATTGGAGGACCTCGAAAGAAAGTATTCCATTTAAAGAAGCTGAGAAAGCACGTATACAGCGGGGAAAATACCGCTAGGAGGTTTTTTCCCGACCCAGCTTGAACATCTAGCATTACAAAAATCGGGTTTGATTCGCAGATTTTCTGGTTGTTGTGAAATTATAATATTACATAAACATATTTCAGTTTAAATTAAAAAAAAAATAAGATACGATAAAAAGTAAAATCACATTAAATGTCGAATAAGACAATTTATCAGTACAAGGATTGGTAGACACATCGGAACAAACAACGACCAGCAAAATGAAATGCAACCCGTTGTCTAGGAACATAAGAGTATGTATTAAGCAATCAATAAAATTTCCACAATTTACATTATAATTGCATTTATTGAATGATATCGCTGAAGAACTTATTTTTCTTCACTGTGCAATTATAGGCTTCTTACGAAATCTGGGCGTTCACCTAATTTAATTGTCCTTGGTCATTTCCTTTCTTATTTGATTAATTTTTAAATTAGTTGTAACCGGGAAAAATAATTCAAACGTTTTGTCTCTAAAAAGGAGAAAACGTTTATGTAAACCAAATATCTATAGCTTTGTTCCATCTGAACTCGCAAACTGTCAGATGGACGTCAGACACATGCGCATTACTTAATCTGTTAGACATAAAGGTGGTAATTGCAAGGTACTTACTCAATGCGCATGCCTCTGACGTACATCTGACAGTTTGCGAGCATGATGGAACAAAGCTTATATCGTCTATTGTTTTGCAAAGAAAATAATTTCCTGAAACTACAATACCAGTTTTAGACATCATTCCTCATAAAATTTTAGATAGAATCTGAATACGGAATCAAAAATACAATCTTTTATTTAAAATAACGAAGTTGGTGCGATTGTATACAATTTGTATGTCTAGAACCTACGTAAAAAATAAAGACGATTGTCCTTTATAATTTAGCTTTAAAAAAATAAAAAGAATTAAACAAATAACTGGGTGATAGGTACACAGTTAGTGAGACAAAACGGTACAATTTTCCCGTTCATTCATGAAGTTACAGTATCTCTGTCTCTTTCCCGGTGGCTGATGTATTTAATTATGTTTGTGACTGGCGGAAAAGTAAATCACGATTTACACTTGAACTTGAACCGATAATTTATGCTACGGAATGAATTGTACTAGTTAATGTGTATACATATGTAGCATAACGTCGAAAATATGATAATTGCTGTATCAGCTGGAAGTTCGTAATTTTTATAAGATAGCACCAACAATATACGTTCGCATTATACAATGTGTACACGTTGGCAGATATTCATATATCCACGTATCGAGAAATTTGCCGGCATACGCCAAAATATTATCCAATTACGAAATTCTCTTTTAAAGTACCAAACGCAAGCCTTCCGGTTATAGACGAGGTATTTCCAATTACCCGTCAATAAAAGTACGTAAATGGCATATAAAATACTTAGGTAATTAGTTGTACGTGTTATTGTTGGATTCTTTGTAAATCACAGCGTTCTAGACGGATTACTTAAGTTGTCGCTCTCAGCAATACGCATTCTTGATACGAAACATGTATGTGCACGTGGGTTCGAATGGTGCATTTAAAGGCACGCTGCAGCGAGATAGCTTGAATTATTTCTTATGGAAATATGTCCAGTGTATACCCAGAGGATCATTATTAAATATATTAACGTTGTCTAGATAATGACTTGTATCAAACGAATTTTACCAAAGGAAAACAATTGATCGATATATGCAGATGTCTTTTTGGTAACGCATACGTGCAGAAAAGTACTGTAATTATGTATGTAAAATATTTTGTGCCTGGAATGATGCTTATCAGAACACGTCCGGCAGTGGCTTTTGATAATGCTTAAATTGCAGTAGCTGTTAGAGTAGGTAAGTGCAAACTGTCATTAATAATAAATTTTTTGCCTTCCTGAACGATGCAGTTCAATAACAATTACAATTTACCTGTGATTCTGGGAGGTTTAAGTTTTTCATAGCGTATTGGGAGAAGCTGAGTCTAAAACAAAGTTTGCTTCACCAGTAGCCCTTGCCTTTAGAATTCATCTTGGTGAAAGCATGCTTGCTTAAGGTTTAGAGAAAATTGTTTACCTTTAACAAAGTTTAAAGTTTTACATGAACTAACTGATAACGTTTCGGTAATAATTTTGGGTACTTGTTACATTAACACTTTTTTTTGTGTATAGCTTCTGGAACAATAAATTTTTTATTCTTTGTTAATTTCCAAGAAAACGTTTCTATTAGCATTAAATGAAATGGAATAAATATATTTTAAACACGTTTCTAGCCTTTATATATATTTATTATAGAAGCCAGCGTCTATTTGTTGCAAATTCTCAGTGCGCTCCAAGTCCAATGCGTTCCCCTCCCCATATTGAACCAAAACAAGTACTTCAGAAATATCTTCAATTTTTCTTTGAAAATTGCATTTCTGGTCAATTTGTTTTTGAATTATGCAATCTTACAGTTATTTTGCCTTCTGTTGTAATGCCTGACTTCGGATGTAGACAGTAAGTAGGTATTTCTTTATATTCTGAGGTAGAGGTATTAACCTGGGAAAGTCGCCATCCATTTCATTGTCATCGACTAACGTAGATAATTTGATAATGTCGCAGCATTCACCCGAAGAACTTTTACAATCTGCCGGAGCTTTTGTTGTCAGAACAGATGACAATATAGTGCAGTTCAATTATTCTAGATGCAAATATGTACCGAGTGTTTAAGACTCCTTAAACTTCACTGTATATATACTTATAATAAAAAGCAATAAGTTTTGGAATATCCTAGAATATAGAAAATGATAAAACAGTGTCACTATTTACCATAAAAGTTTAGATACACATATTTACTTCTAAGTCGATTCAATTTTTGTATGCGCAGTTAATATAATAAAAAAACTAGATCAAGAACAATCTCCGTTGTTATTCTTCAGCAACTGTCGCCGAACAACTAAAATAATACCCAGCGTACAGCCTTACAAACTGTGGGTGGCGAAATGCCTCGAGGTTAAAATCTTATTAACACCGAGCCCACGTTTGAATTTAATTTTGTGATGATATGTGTACAAACTTGCTGAATGTTGCGTGGAGGAAAGTCTAAAGCGGTGAACATTGTTTTACAACTGGTTTTGAAAATTTTCTGTGTCACGTGGACGACACATATATGCCGAATCAAATTTTTTTGCCCAATTTGTCGTTGCCATACAATGCTAGATTTGGATACTTTTCCGCTTTTATGATAAAAAAAGTTATTCTATTGAAATTAAAAGAAACTAAATCCTCCACAAAGATTTTCTCTAAACTCTACATTTTGCATGAGATATGGGAACTCCTCTACCCATCTTTCTAATACAGGTCCCTAAAGCGAAAACCATCTCTGTTTTAGACACAGCAAGGTCTCAAACCGGGCGTAAAATCAGACACGTTATTGAACTAATGCAGTTTATAAGAATGAGTATATCTCAAATAACACCAAATGATTAGAATAATAAATATCTCACTCTCAAATATTCAAATTTATTGCTTTACTTCAACGTTTTAAACAAATAAGGCAGACTCCGTACGTAAAAGAACCTCACGTGTATGTGTAGGTAGAAGTATGAGTGAGTTAAGTAGTTTATTCTTGGTTGAATCTCATTGAACCTACCGGTGGATGCTAAAGGGTGTCGGCCCCAGGGTATGAGTATATCTCCACGCTGAGGGTGTGAGCAAGGGTAGATTGCAACTCTGAAAGATCTCGTTAGTATTTATCTGTCCCAGAGGAGCATAACGTCACGAGATACAGCCTGCCGCCCGTGGTCGCTATTACCGCAGCGCCGATAGAACCGGAGCAACTATTGTGCCGTTCCGCTGAATTCGGCCGCTCTTCATCATTTACTGTTATCAGACCGGTTCGCTGATTAATTTTAATTATTTTTCGAGGGTGAAACGCCGGAGATGTTATGAGAGTAAAACGCTCTCAAGTAACCAGTTTATATCAATTTTGAAGATTTCACTCGAAGATAACATAAGTTCCAAATTGTTAATTCGAACTCCAAAATTGCTGTTCTTGTTTTATGTGTGGACGATGCATTTAACCCTAATATATAAAAATCATTTCTATTGTTGTATTGTTTGGAATTTCCGGGACTACACCTTGCTAATTAACACGAAATCATTAGCAGCCTCGGGTTAGTTATATTTTTTTATCTCGAAAATAAAGTAATGTATAAACTTTCATTCGTGGCATTGAAATCAACGCCTCCGATTTGTTTGAAAAGAAAAAGAATTGGCTGTTATCCGATAGTATTTACTGTATGAAAGGTCTTTGATAAATTGGTCTTATAATTGTCGAACTTACAATGGCCAAAGATTTTCAAACATGTGTTAAATGAAATGCAATTGAAATCTTCTGATTGTGTGTATGTACATTGATGACTAAACATTAACGTTTTCGTAATTATTAATAATGGTGTTGTTGTAACTGATCTTTACCACAAACCAATAAGCTGCACCAAAAAAAGTAACTAGAAAAGAAAAAACATAACAATTTCAAAATAAGAACTTCGTCCTCATGTTCTTAAACTTAATAATTACTCTATTTCTTTTTCAACAGAATTATATTTAAAAAAAAAATGGAATCATAATGATGTTGTTAATAACCAACCAGTAATTGAGAAACGTGATAAACTGATTTATATTGATTACCACTCAGATAAACGAAAACGTATTCTTGAAGCTGGAAAGAAAAAATAATATTTCGCAATAAAAACACATTAGAAGAATGAAAAAATTGTAGTAACACTAAAAGTACCTAAACAAAATAAGCTGGATATGATGAATCTTGAGCTGTGAACATTATTAAATATGGACAATCAATGTCATACTGATTATATAGGACAAACATTGCTACAACAAGAAGAAGTGATTTTCTTTTACAACAATCCTAACGTAACGTAATCTTTTACTTCTTATTAATTTACTACCCTTGGTTGATCCGACGCTTTGTTTTACTGAATTCTGATGACCACTGTTTTTCATAGAACCGCACAAAACATTAATTGAAAAACCTTAATTAATTTATTAATTGAAAGTAAGTAATATGAGATTGTAGGAATATTTCCTTCAAAAGTGACTAGTGTAGCAGGAGAGCATAGTATTTTTCTTAATCTCTGCGTGTATCCGAAAAGCTGTGCCGACACAGCTGCCAGAGCGAGGAAGGCTAGTAGAATGCCTACGTTGTGTCAGAATGCTGTGCCGACACCAACTGCCAGGTCGAATCGGGTCGTCAAGCGCGCGGTTTATATATAATACAACGGTCCCCTACGCGGTCGCAGTGGTGGAAGTTTTGGCATGCGTGAACGGACGTACCGTCGAGACGATACTCGCGTCGTAAACCAGAATAAATAAAAACTTAATTAAATAAAATATCACGCGGTAGTAACGCTACCGAACTATAAAAAAATCAATCAAAAGAAAAAGAATTAATGACTAATTAATTATAAACTCAACATTTAACGGCACGTTACAATCTCATCATGTCATATTTTACATAAGGGGATACTCAAGGGATTCCTACTATCATCTAACAAAACCAGGACTAACGTTAACATCTTGTGGTCTCCTCTTATTAGCAGTATATGAAACCGAAATGAGGAATTTACATAACTCGAGGCCTTTCTACATTGCACACATTTTGAAAGAATTCGACAAGTGTAGAGGATATTACAGTTTGCAATGTACTGTACAAAAAATGTGAAAAATGTAGAAAATGGCACAGTACAAAAATAAAGCTGCACTATCTTTATACTATACCAGTCAAAAGCACAGTAAAGTATCCTCTCTCATAGGTAAGTACGGTTATTTTTCGAAGCAGCCAATGGAAAATAGCACTTGGGAAAATTTCACAAATATTTCAAGGTATAGAGAAAACGTTTATGTTAGTTAGAATAACAATGGAAAATATGGCGTTAAGACCAAATATAATGTATTGGATATACTCTACTGTAGTCAGATCCATGATCACTTATGCATCTCTGGCGTGGTGGACAAAGATGTAGTAGCAAACTACTATGGGTGAACTTAGCAAGATACAACGTCTTGCGTGTTTAGAAATAACAGCAGTAAAAATTCCTACAGCAGAAATGTAATGGCCCTAGCTCCTAGACTTCCTTTCTCCTCTTTTGGTGATAACGGTGGAGACAAGAATGGGGCGTCCCAATTATCAAGAAATACCAGGTGGCAGAAATACAGGATTGGGACACAATAATATTATGTATCATATGGAAGGCAATCTTTTGAAGATAAGATCAGACCACATGATTTCGACAGAGACAGGATCGGTAGATTTACTTGATTTGGTTTACTGATGGATAAAAAATCAAGAACGTTACTGGAATATACAGTGGGATGAGGAATACAATGATTACTCTTCCACAAGGAAAATATGCCACGATTTTTCTAGAAGAAGTATACGCATTATGCATATATGCATAATGCGTAATCAATCAGAGCACTCATAAACGCAAATAGATTTGTATTCCGCCAGACAATCAGGCGATACTGAGGGCATTAATAAACCTCACAGTACATTCAAGACTGGTTTTGGAAAGTATTGGAGAACTGAATAATTTGAAGACCGCAATTAACTATGCATGCCTGACATTCAGGAATCAAAAGAAAGGAAAAGGATAATTTAGCAAGAAATCGATCAGTGGCTCCATATATAGGCCCAGAAGCTGTTCTAAATACAGTACGAGAACAGGCAAGGATTTGGGTCCAAGAAAGATACAAAGAATACAGGAATAATACAATCAGGCAAATTCATGGAACGACCTTTACTAAGGAACCATCAAAGAAAAGGACTGAAAAACTACGAAACCTCACTAGTATCATCATCGAACAGTAGGTGATCTCCCAATAGGAGACTATGCACCTACAGAAAATTGAGACCAATACTGAAGATACCCGCTGCAGACTGTGTGCTAGGATGACAGAGACCGCATGCTACATCATGTATAAATGCGAAGCTCTGGACGTAAGAAGAGAGGCAATTTCTGAGAAGCAAAAAATTAACACAAATAATTATTTCAATCGATCAGCCCGAGACCTGGTCAGTACAGGGCGCCAAGTTTTGGAATGGCTGGAATGATTCAGTTGGTAAAAGAAACAGGAGGTTAAATACAAAAGTCGAGAGGCTGCAGTGTTTGCAGAGATACCCATCTCACATGGTGTGAGATGGGTATCTCTGTCTATCACAACCAAAAAAAGGTGTCTTGTGAGCAAGGTACAATAATCGCTTCTTCTACATAGGCTATTGGCTTTGTTAAATATGCAGTAGAGGGTAGTCAAGGTTCAAATATGAGAGGCTGCATCTGTAATTAAATATTCCTCCATTTGTTTTCTGACTAAATAAACATACCGAAAATAGATTTATCTGTAATTCGTTTATTGGAAATTATATAACCCAAAGACTTAAGAATACTAATTAATTCGAGTTTTCTGGCTTTTTTCCCCAGGATAACCTAAAGATAGGGTAAGACGCGTAGATAGCGCATGAACCTTATTTCATGTAATGATTTAATTATATTTAATGAAGAAATTATTAATTAATGTATGTCTGTCATCCTGTTTTATTGTTAGTTACAACTTAATAAAGAAGTTTTGTTTCTTACTTCGTTCGTAATTACCATATTTTTTTATGGTGTAAATAACCTAATTAGCAATAGAAAAATGCAATAAGTAAAACTGCAAATACAATTTTTCCACAAAATCCGGTTTAGAGGTGTATTTTATTTATTGCACAGCATAAATATTTAATTTAGGAATTTAGGTATTTAATCTAGTGTACAGCTTTCACTATAGTTACAAGGACCGTTAGATACATCAAATAATCCGGGAGGCACTCGATCACTTAACTATACATTTTATGCCCGACCCGATCTCCCGCACAATAGCACATGAAATGCAAATGGCCGTTAGGAGGTGCGAGACCTCTTAATATCACGTCTAATGACGTCATAATCTCGTGTGATATCTCATGAGATTGGAGTACCCAGGATACCGCGATAACCCTCTCCATTCTATGTGTACACGAACTTCTAAGTGGCTGTTTGCGGTGTCTAAGTTGTCAGAGTTGCCGCTTCTGCGGGAAAATGCTCTCCGACGTATATTTAGACGCCGAAATTTACTTACACACATACGTCACATTCAGTACCCGGTATTTAACAAAATAAGTACCTTAGAGATGAAATTTGTGACAAAAGAAAGAGAAATAAATAATAAGGAAATTTTAGTTTTGATGAGAACTTTATTGTAGTTGCACCAGTATCAGTATATCTGAGAGACTTAAATTTATATAAGGTATTGCAAGTTACATTGAAAGCATAGTTCAAGCAAATG
Organism: Cetonia aurata; assembly: GCA_949128085.1. Classification (NCBI taxonomy): domain Eukaryota; kingdom Metazoa; phylum Arthropoda; class Insecta; order Coleoptera; family Scarabaeidae; genus Cetonia; species Cetonia aurata. The sequence goes on from OX421884.1 coordinate 36,760,485, forward strand.
ACGATAAATCCCTTCCTTAGATATAAAAAATTATTAAAAAGATTACGCGGTAGTTTTTCTTTTCCATATTATCCTATCCAGACTGCCCCAACTTTTGGTTCCCTAAAAAGCACCGTAGTCTACAGGCTTTTTATGTTATAGGTATCCGCATTTTTAAGCAACCCACTCCAAAGTGGTGACCACCTCTCTTAATATTTACAAGCTCTTCACATGTGAGTACGGTATGTTTATGGGTCCTCTTTCGGTTCGCCACACTATACATGCCCATTTTCCACAGGTATTTCTTCACCGTAGCAGATCCGGTCGTCAGCCATGTGATGATACGGAACTGCATCCCGCTTACAAGTTGCAGTTCTATACCTATTTACCACAATTTCTATCTGAGGTTATGTTGTTTTATCCGAACCTAGTCTTCCATATGTTCTCGAGCAATTTCTCTAATTACTTTGAAAAATTATTCTGGTCCAAATATTTTATTTCTAACTCTCTGTTTGTGATTATGTCAGCCCTTTTGTTGGCCACATTTCTTGGTGGCTTGGTAGACAAATACTGCAATTGTTTTGGTGAGGCAGTCCCATGCGTTTGTCGAAACATTCGATCACTACTGACATGCCACTTTTCGACATGATAGTTGTCAGACATAATGCGAATTTGTCTGTTCTGATATTCTTTCTCAATCATTCATTTGGGGCATTGCAAGATCGCATATACCTAGGCCTGACACTCAAAGGCATACAACTCGAGTTCGTAGCTATAACCCCAATTTTAAGAGTATGTTTTAGAACCGCTAGTATATTAGGTCAGACCTCTGCTGTTTCATACGTTTACTTTCCATTAATCTCGCATTGAAGCCGTATAGTGACCCCTATACCAACATCGCACTGGTGTATGTTGGACACATTCACATGCTCCGTTATCAAGATATGTGAGTTTGCAGCCAAACATGCACCTATCCTTGCTATCCTCCCTATATATCACAATGCAAAGGTAGTAAGTCTATAAGGCTTTTATGGCTGCCGTGAGTGTGCTGCTCAATTTGCAGATTCTGGCAAAAGGAAGAGTAGCCCAAATTCATGTTCTGTGTTCATGCAATGGCTTAACAAGGACGAGGTCTCTACTGGCTACATAAAAAGCAGTTCTAGAGAAAGGTATGTCTAATTCAAGCAGAAGGGAGTGTCTTCTAAGATAGAGAGAATCACAATAGATCTTAAAGATTTAGGTTTACTAGTATCAACCATTCATTTTTATTTTATTTATTTTTTGCTAAAGTTAAATTAATTTGTTCCCACGAGATGGCATAAATACCCAAATGGCATCCTCTGTCTTAAGACATTCAGTTAATAACTTCACAAATGCAATAAAGCAGTATAGTGTTTCGTTTCGAAATATAATCAATACTTATATTTTCTCTTTTAGGACAAAACGGTAAAAACACCTGGAAATTCTAAAGGTTGCTCTGCTTAACACTTTTAGGAAAGATGAGGTTCTCATTTCTGAATTTACAATATTTTTACGAGATAAAATATGCAAGCACAAATCCAAACTAAATTTTATTTGGTTGGCTTAAAATGTAGGCAACCACTTGTGCATAGGAGATTAACACAGGATATCATTAGAATTTATAAGGATAAATATTTAATATGCTTAAACTATGATTAAATACAATAAAAAAACATTTAAATTTCTTAGAAGAGAAATCATAGTGTACGTACCGTATGCGAGCTACACTTCTACTGCGTGAGGTTCCTATACTGTCGGATGACTAAATTTGTACCGCGCGTACGGTATAATAAAGAGTGTGTAATTCAGCCATATAATTTTATAATAAACACAAAACTAAAAGGACTTAAATGCACGATAAAAAGTGGTTACTATCAAGATTAAATCATTGTCGCATAAAGCAGTGAAGGTTTTATTTGAAATAAAGTGATTTTACGACTGCGGGCTACAATAAGAAAATTTACGGCGTAATTTATACAAGAAATCCTCATGTGCTTTATTCTTCGTTCTGTTTGTATGGCGAATGGGCATTGACTGCATTTTAACTAACTGTAAACTTTATACCTTACCATTAATATTACACCATTTTACAACATTAAAGGTAAACAATTGTCAATAGAAGTACATTATTGCTTCGCTGAAATGAGATTCATGTAGGTACTTTAAGAACATAAGGAATACTTACCTTTAAATGGACAGGTATGTACGTGTGTATTTATTGGGATATAATATTATCTTATTGATCATAAAAAGTTGATATAATGCTATATGCAAATGACCAAATAGTTACATTTGTCTGATTATTAATTGCTACAATGAAACAAACCAATTTCATAATAAATGAAATTTTTTAGTAGTTGTTCTTTTAATTGATTTTAGAGTTAAAAAAAAAGGAATTCGGCGCAAAACGAGTATGTGGCTTATAATAAAAAATAACTTTATTCAATATTACCTAGTATTTACATCAAATTTATAAATAACGAAAAACAATACTTTTACAAGCTTCAGGTATATTTCCCTTTAAAATTTATTACCTACATTATTCTACTAGTGGTGTAATTGGTTGGTGGCTATCTTGGCGAATTAGGCAAATATAATTACGGATAATGTCATCAATCCATTAATATCATTAGTCCCAAAAGATATGTATACAAATTAACAAAAAAAAGTGTTTTTATAATTATTAATTAAGTGTAGAAAAAAGTTTTTTTACTTATTTTGACATTAATACTTGTCGGTAATTCGTTAATTATAGACGATGCATTTTACGTTTCTTAACAATTTACAATAGCCATGACAAGTAAAAGCCCTCCTATTTTTATTTACAAATGTTTAAGTCTGGAAATCAGGAAAACTAATGCTCAAAGAAAGGTTAAGTGTAATATAACGATTTAATAAATTAGGGAATGTACATAGTTTACTTTAAAATGCCATAATTGGGATCACCGGCGACTCCACCAATATAGGTATTTTACCTTGATAAATTTGTTCGATCAAACTAGCCCTATTCATCTAGATTTTTCTGCTAGCACAAAAGCATTATTTAATGATTTCACACTGTAAGAAGTGCAAATATTTGCAATTTAGCCGTCCTTTATAGGATCTGTGCTTGATTATTCAAATCGTAAAAGAAAACACCTCGTTAGCTCAAATATTAGAGCACTCGTTCGGTGAACGGGAAATGTCAGGTTTAAATACTGCACGAGGTAAAATTTTGGATATAAAAGTTGCCTCAAATTAATTAATTGTGTGAAGATGTCATACACAAGGGAACAGATACTAATTTTGAGAACTCCAGAAACTGCTTACATGCATTTGTTAGACAGCATCTTCAACGCCAATGAAACGAGCATTCTCATTTTATCGTAGACTATAGAAATTATAAATGTTCTCTTAAATTTAAGTACGAAAATTTTCTTAATTTTATGTTAAAATCTAAACAGAAGCAATCGGCAGCTAAACAAGAACTTGCCGACCCGGTATGTTGCAATACAAATATTAATTTTAGACATTAAAGCAATGCCAAATAAAAATGAGAAGTGATCCCTAACAACGAAATTTTCGAGACGTTATTTCCTGTAGGAAAATGAAAATCCGTAAGCGCGACACTCATAAATAAATAGTAATGCACACTTCTTGTATGTGTATAGTGTTACTGCACGCATAAATATTGTAAATACGAAGAACATATTATGCCTATACACATATATTCAAATAGACCACTAAAAAAAGGCTATCGAGTGGAATTGGTAGTTGTCTCCTTTCGGGGCGCGATGCAACACTCAAACTTGGCTAATAAATAACAGGGATGGTAACGCAGTGTACACAAATCATAGGTCAATTATCGGTGTACAAATACAGACACACGCTCGGGATAAATTAACAAACGCTCATATATAACCGGACGAAGTGGATATAATGTGAAATACAACTTTGCTTTTGTATATAAATATACAGAGAACTCGGCAGGGGTCCCGGAGCGAGCAAAGCCTGAAAATATTTGTATTGATGTTAATGTGTGCGTGTCCGTATATGTGTAAGGCATATAACTGGAGCTGAACGCGTCATGTCCGTTATTTATTTATTAATTCAGTTACGACTTAATATTTCTTGCAGTTTTATTCAAATACGGAACGTTTTAATCCCCCGTGCCGAATTAGCTGTTCTCTTTCTTGCCGGCGACGTCTGCGCTATCCGTACTTGTATAGCGCTGTTATGTATTGAAACTTATGTAATGTGCATATTTATGTCCTGTGGTAAACTGTAGACGAGTTAATACGCCCAGATTGCTGGCAAAATGACTTTATGCGTACTGCACCACATATTATTTATTTTATAAAGCAAACCACTGACAATATTAAATATCTACATGAGCAACTTTTGAATATATATTTTTTATTTGTAGGAGTGCATAATCGGTTAGAACTAGTAACTAGTAGCAAAAGATTAATACTGCAGGAAAAATATCTGGAAACCATCACGAAAAACGAAATTACCAAAATTATTGTATTTTCAGCATCTTCAAGACTTAATTAATAGGTGAAATATGTAGTAGAAATGTACTACCAGCATTCGTGATGTATCTCAATTTATTGTTAAGATTTATATGAAAGTTTAGTGTTTAGCACCAAGAAGCTGCAAGAAACGATTTTAAATTTTTAATGGATTTGCACTCCTACAGCCGCATTGATAAAGATACATCCACTGTTACCCTCCGTAAAGAAAAGGAGTTGCCATTATTGTGGTACTTATCAGAGGAAGCCAATGGATTTGCATTTTTTTCGACGAAAGTATTCGATTGCCTATTGTATATAAAAAAGACAATGTTTAATTTATCCTAATGAATGGAGTTGTATATTAAGTAATAAATGGTAATTAAAGCGTGTAATGCCCTTTTCATTCAATATTTATTTTAAGGATACATTCATTTACGATCAGGCTCTGTTATTGGTTTTTAGGACATCAAATAACACTATATAATAATAATAATCTTTAATGCCCAACAGGAGAACCCAATTACAGGACATTACAAAATAATATGTAGACAAACCTTTACGAGTACAACGTTTCGGTTTTATTTAAAACCTCTTTTGGTACATATGCATATAGAAAAAATTATAAATTGTAAAAAATATTTGTTTGTTTGATAAATCATAAAATCATTATTGTTCTGTTTTAATATTGTTTTTTGGCAACTGTGTTTTATATAAAGATTGCGTTGTAAAATATATTAGTTTGATTTTTTTGGGAAAAACTATCACACTGACAAAAGTCAATGCTAGGTTTTTCCACTATCACCAAACAACAATGCACAATCTCTCGACGCGCGTTTCGCTAACCAAGTTAGCATCATCAGGAGATAATTAACTTGGTTAGCGAAACGCGCGTCGAGAGATTGTGCATTGTTGTTTGGTGATAGTGGAAAAACCTAGCATTGACTTTTGTCAGTGTGATAGTTATTGTTACACCAAAGGTTCCAAAACCCAATTACTGGATTTTTTGGGAAACATGAAAAACCTTTATAAATTTTATATGTACCTAGATTTCTAAAAAATATTGTTGTGTTTAATTATAAAATTAAATTATATAGTTTGGTAAAATAAATCTATTTTATCATTAACTGAATTTTTCGGTTTATAAATTTCGATTATTTCAAGTATATTACGCGCTTTTAAATTTTGTTCTTTATTTACAATTAGAATTGCTATGGTTTCAAAATCAAGAGAATGATTTTCAGTTATTTCATGTTTTGTTAGTGTTGCTATATTTATATTCTTTTATTCTGTTTTTCAAATATTGCATGGTTTCACCAATATACATATACACCATTGCAATTTTTACAGTCAATTTTATATACAACGTGTGAAGAAGTTGGAAAACGTCATAAGAAATAAAATATAAAACACGTAATTAATTTATATTTTATTTCATGTCATTTTCTAAGACCTAATGATGGCAAAGTTTGTAGGCAAAACATGTAGTCTTTGAAAAATCCTTAAAATAAATATTAAATGGAAAGGATATTACACTCTCCTATTACCATTTATTACTAAAGGAAGGAAATGAAAGAAGCTGTGGCTGGGACTGCAACTGACCCTAACAAATATAATTACCACTACTATCGCAATGTGGTACAACCAAATACGGTTCATCATATTGCAAGTAAAACGTTGGACCACTTTGTTTCAAAAAATACAATTTTCAAAAATTCAAATTAATGTTCTATTAACTAATGACGGGGAACAAATGCTGTTTTTATTATTAAGCATTGAAGACTATCGCGAAAAAAAAGTAGGAAACAAAGTATGGAAGTATGGAAATAATTTTAAAATTATAGGCATTTTCAGATATTTCTAAATTTATTTAGAGAAAATCAAACGTTCAACGACAATCTATTGTTCTCTTCATCAGTGAAACCTAAATAAAATATATTTATAATTACATAATTCTATATTAAATATTTAAATTGTTAACAAGAGTGACAATTAGTTGAAAACTTGATCAAGAGTAAATAAACGCAAAGTTGGTAGTCGCTATAAATAGGGATACATTTAGAAAACATTTTTGAAATTTAGAAGCAAATTAAATGATTAATGGTTTAAACAATTAAGGAATGATAAATCTCTGAGAGATTTGCCAGGTATATCATTTTATCGTTCACGCTTTTTTTTCTTTTTTGATAAAAATCATCTCTGACAATAAGATGGATCTACAATAATTATTCTTTTTTTAGTTAATATTTTTGTGTTGTTATAATCGAATTTGTGTTTAAAATTTTGTTCATGCTTTTATGGGCCATAAGTAAGATTATTAGGAGATTTAGGTCCTTGTATTCTGTTTTAAGTATTGTTTTGTTTGCCTACATATACGCTATTACAATTACTAGAGGAAATCATAATACTAGGTCTTAGGTTACCCCTGAAATTATTGGAATAAAAAATAATTTGCAATTGCGTAGCGACATTGGTAATAATTATCCTGCACTTCGGTATAAATGCTCTGACTATGAGAAATATTACCGAGAAATGCTTACAATAACGTAAAGAAATAACAATGATAACCTTATTTCATCTTCTAGTAATAAAACTAAAGCAGTATAAGCTATAAGGAAATGTAGACAGAATTACAATTGTGACTTTAAACTTCCTAATATGTATCATAGTGATAAGGAAATGTGTAGTGCACTCAATTCTAATCTTTTAAACCATGCCAATAATCTCATAGCCTCCAACCCATTGTCTATCAACTTCGAATCAATAACTAGCAATATTAACCATACACAGCATTCTTTCTCTAACCGACCTGTTGTCTGGAGTGATATTTCTGAATTAATTAGCATAATGCTATCAGTTCATTTATAGTAAAACATTCGAGTGAGTATTTATTAGCACCTTTAAGCTACTTGATAAATTTTTCTTTTAGGGAAGATATAATTCTTTCACTTTTAAAAACAGCATGTGTTCGGCCCATCTGAAAGGTAATAAGAATAATCTCGATAACTATCGTCCTATAAGTATTATATAAACGTTCTAAAATTTATTGAAATTATATAGAATGGAAATTTACTTAGTTACCTCCATTAATTTGACCAAACCAGCACTAACTAACACAGCATTATTTGATTTTATTATTCATATTTTTTTCTTCATCGATTCTTTTTCAAAAATAGAAAGATATTGTATCTATAATGCTTCTCTGAGTTGGTTTAAATCTTATCTTGCCCGCAGAGAACCAAAATAGTGTGCAACAACTTACAGTCTGCAAAGTGGTTGATCTTTTTTGTACGGATTAAAGCCACCTTGGCCCATAGTCTTCGATGGATGGATATAATAAGTTAGTACTCAATTGCAATGAAACTGAATTCATTTTATTTAATAAAAACAGGTTTAATCTAAATTAGTTTTTGTTGCACGGTAATTTTCTTCAGTTTCCTCCTTCATTAAAAGTATTGGAAGTATCTCTTAATGAACAAGTTAATTTGTTGAATCACGTAGATGCTCTATGTGCCGAACACTCATGAATCTCTCGCAGCTATGAAATACTAATACTACTTATTATTCTAATTTCTACTCTCGAATGACTTATGGTATAGTCTTTTCATTTTACAGAATATAACCATGAGACTATTGGCAAATATCACTCTGCGAAGTTCATGCAAAAATGCTTTTAAAGCTCATGGTATACTAACTTTCTATGATGCTTATATATTTGAAGTTGTATGATTTGTTTTTAAGCATCGCAGTGAAGTTTTTGATGGCATGCTGCACAATTATGAAACAAGAAATTTGTATTATTTGTTGCCAGCCAGGCACAGACATGCTACTTTCCAAAAATATTTAAAATACAGGGGATGCAAATTATATAATAAATTATCTGATCATATAAAGAAGATAAATAGTTTTAAGGTTTTTTAGTGTGCAAAGAAAGACCAAGCAGATTCAACCAGGCCTGACAAGGACAGAAGAGGAGTCGCGAGCAGGATTCAGCAAATCGCATAAGTAATTTATACGCAGAAGATGTGATTTGTGTGTGTGATTTGCCAAGGGGTTCATATGTTAGAATATTTGTCAAAAGTGTTTGTCACTTTTATGATATTACAGTATAAAAAAACTTAGAGTTTCTCCTATATCGGCGTCTCTTAAAAACGCTGCCCTCAAGAGCAACAAGCATGGAAAATAAAGATTCCTGGAATATACTGAAAATCCATAATGCACTTTGCTACGGCAATCGCAGACCAAAAGTAGACTTCCGTTATTTGGTAATATCTCCAATATTTAAAATTATATAGAAAGCAAGGCTCATCTCAAAAGCGTATCCTTATGCTTATAATTTTTGCATTGCTTCCTAGATGAGGCTTGCCACACTATGTCGTTGGGCTGTAAGTTTATTGTATTACTGCGTTCCACTGAATTCATTTATCTGACACTTGGCTGAAACAGAAAAGTTACTAGTTTTTCTCTTTTCCTTTCTCCCTTTATTCATTTCTGTTTACTAGAACATTATTAAACTAGAAACTTCTGACAACACATTTGGAAGCTTTACCAATGTGTGCGTATACACTGCAAAGCTTGCCATTCGCAGATAGGTTATCTGTAGTCGCTATTTCCATAGCTTTGAGTAAAGATAATAATAATTATTTATTTACCCAACAGCTAGGAACCAATTACAGAACGAAGGAAATTAAAACTGGAACCTATAAAAAACTTTTTCAAAAATTTTGTTAAAAATTAGTCGGTAATGGCTCTACTATTGTATTACTGCATTTTTCTTCATTTTGTTGTTGGTTTTGTTGGTAGCGACACAAGACACTACAAATCCATAAATAATGTAGAATATACAAACCACTATTGGCTCACGGTGTATTGTATTGAATCTTACCAGCAAGCGTTGCAATTTGAGTCCTATATTTTATTACAGAAATAAATTCAGACGCGCCACCTCTGGTGAATACAGTTCTGATAAGCAATTGTTTGTTTTGAATTTTTGTTTTCTTTTTGCATAATTTGCAGTATATTAGTAATAGATAACTCATATTAATTATCCATTTTTTGTTAAGTAGGTCATTTGCGCTTTGTAAAATGCAAAATCGAAAAACACATTTGTTCAAATAAGCGACTACGTTCTCGAGATACTCGCGAATTAATCGTTAGCATGTTGTCCGCATGGTTTACTATCTCTTATCTGAAACAAATTGCCCGATTTTTGCTAACACAATGCAATGAATATTTAAACACCTCGTAACTTAATAGCGCTTGTGATTTAAATACAGTTGTAACATTAATTATCGGCGACTTTTTAATACATATTCACATATCTCGAGCGAGTTCGGATTTGCAAATTAGCCATTATATTCAAATTAAATTGTCAGTAACAGTAATTCGAAATGGTACATTGACTGATATGCTTATGTATGCGTCTGAACGCATATGTATTCACGTAAATAAATATACAATCTAACATACGTAAACATGTTACACGCATACACATATCCAAGCGGTCCGAGATAGTGTTCCTGTCCTTTCTGTATATGAGAGATAATCGGAGAGAGTTCTTCTTCTGCGAAATGAATGGATCGCTCGTAACGGGTTTGTTACCGCGCTTAAATCAAGAGGCTCACGATCAGCCTTCACACATATTTTCGCCGTTAATACCAAGTGAGCTGTGATATGTGACAAGGTGTGTCTTCGGGGAGCATGTAGCAATAAACATGATGAAGGAGAACCTACTCGCATAACAGACGATGGGCGCAACTTATTATTACGCGAACCCTACCTACGCTTTTCATTTCCATGTCATTCCGAGCATACACTTCCCATGTCTGGAAGAGAAATGATGAATACGAGAGTAGGAGTGAAGGTGAAGACATTTTTTAATGTACTCGTAACGTCGCTAATAAAAAGTTATAATTAATCTATTATTCAATTGACAATGTTACTCTAATATAGGTACCAGAAAATGTGATCATTAACTAAATCAATGAAAGCATTTAGTTTTCTCATTAAACTATCAACATTGCCTTTTATAGTTAGGAACATCGGTAGTTCTTAAATTAATCAATGGATCCGCCGATTATAATGCATTTATGTTTATTACATATGCGGTAGTGATAAAGTATAATTGGTGGATGAATTAATAAATTTAAGAACTCTACCAGTGTAAAGTAGGTACTAACAACGGTATATTTAAAACCATACTACAAATTACTTTTCAAATGTTCAAATCATTTTACAATGTTATGTAAATTTCTCAGATTAACTTGGCGGTTCAAGTAACATGTTCGTATAGGTATATATCTGTCAACTAAACGTAAACGAATTGTATTGTTGCAACATGGTTCGCTTAAGATATTTTTTGTCAAACGGATCAGACGAATTTGTGCTTTGTTTCTGCTTTTGGTACTTAAACAACAAATCTAAAGCGGAGGAGAACCCAAAACCGTTGCTTCCACCAAGCGAACAAGGTTTAAATAATATTTTTTTTTGCCTAGTATCTACGGCAATGGTAGAGTGGGACTCTCTAAATTGTAGTCTACCTACGAAAACTCTCTTAGTAATAATAATCCACCTCGGTATCGTTTTTCACATTCCGTCGAAATGGTGCCCTACGCTTAACGTCCATCCATTTCCTGCTTCTTGATGAGTAGAATCGTTTCTGCGAAGGCGGAGACCTTGTACCATGTGTCGATCAGGTTTGATGACGTTAGTACTCCAACGTCCTGCTCCAGCTGATATTTGTGCCGCTTCCACCTTGAACATTCAAAGAATGTATGGCGAGCATTGTCACAGTCCCTGTCTTGATACAGACAAGAGGCACTGTTCACTTTTCTCACTTTACATATGTAGTCGTGAAAGTACCCGTGCCCTGTCAGCATCTGAGTGAGGAAATAGTCCACCGCTTTGTGGTGCTGCCTCCGCTGTGCACCTGCCTTTGATGTCCGACTCCCATCGCTCCTGCCAGAGCCGCATGGTGCGCCTTCCCATTTCACATTTCGTGATTATTCCGTCTTCCAGCCTGTCCAGATTTGAGGTGTATGTCTCTCAACATTTGCCAAGGAATGAGGAAAGTCACGAAAACCTCACTCTGAGAGCAGGCCCTGGGATTCAAACCCTGATCCCCGTGACCAATAGCGAAGTGTGCAAGTCACTAGACTATCAGCTGCGCTAAGGTAGGTTCTGTTCTAGTCTTGTTTTAAGTTCATTTCAATTTGTTTATGGAGAGGTTTTGTTCACTATTTTAAGAACGTTACGATCTGCAAAAATGGTTTCCGCAGTTTGCTTATTGTCTTTCTTACTGCTGATGTTATTTTTTCACATTTTCATTGAGAATTTTATGTAATATTGACATAAATAAGAATAGATAAAGTAAGGACTAAGAAAGAGAAATAAAGAAATGGCCTATTCCAGCAAAATAAATCAACATTTAACTTAAGAAAGCCACAAGAAGAACATTCAAAAATATCTTACCTTTCTGGTTGGTTTATACGGTGTTCATTAAAGCAAAGTTAAATGTAGCTGTGGTTGATTATTATTACTTTAGGAGGGCAACGAGTCCCGAGTGCGGATATTGGATTAGATTACTAGAGAAACAAGTGGTTTAGTAAAAAAATTCCCATTTGGAAAACAAAAAAATATACAAAAAACAATATCAAAGAAGTGAAGAAAGCCATACTCGCACCGAGTTTTCCTATTCGACGAATATCATTGTAGGAGTGCACCTTTCTGGAACGATTATCGGTCAATGTTAAGATTCGACACACGGAAACTCTTTAACAGAGCGAAGTATACCGGAAATTGGCAAAACCACACCCAGAAACTTGACTGCTATAATAAAGCCATTACTAAAGTAAAACGATATACCTTCAGGAAGTTGTGTGAGGATGTCGACTCAATACCTGCTGTTAGAAGACTACATAAGGTATTGGCAAAGGTTACGGTCGATGCAGGAATAGCACTAAGGAAATCAGATGAAAGCTTCATTGAAAGTGAAGAGGAAAAACCTTTTCTCCTTCTAGAAACTCATTTTCCTGAAGGAAAAATAGTTACTTTGGAAAGTTACACGAGGACCACAAAAGATCTGCCAAGGAAGCTACAACATTGGCTACACACATATATATATAGACATCTTCCAACCTTTCAAGATACCAGGAGCAGATGGAATAATTCGAATCATACTTCAGAAAGAGCAGGACGAAATCCTACCACACATAATCCGGATAAGTCGGAGCAGTTTAGAACTGGGATACATTCCAGAAGTTTGGAGGAGAGCTAAGATCACCTGCAAACCAAGAGCATGGAAGAAGCATACTCGCGTCCGAAAACTGAAAGACCTATCAGCTTAACATCATCACAAAAATTGCGCTGCACTGTGCAACTCTAAGGTCCTGCACCCCTAATGGGCTAATAAAAAAAGAACGCTTATATCTGAATCCATCTTCTCGTACAATAATTCCTACTGGTGTCAAAATCTGTCAGCAATATTTATTAACTTATCTACAAGACTAAACAAACCTGTAGGTAAGCAAATTGTTCGTATGAGCCTCTAAGCCAGGCCAAAAATGACTAGCATTGTAGCGTAACCTCAATCACGTATCCGGGAATCATATAAAATTACAGATCTTGTGTGAGTGAAAATTCTCTAGTAAAATCGTATACGCTCTTACAAACAATCTTGAAATTTGACAAATGTGTACTATCATCCTGCGCCACCAATTTTAAAATGAAATTTGGAAAAGCAACAAGTTTACAACCAATGTGCTATAGTAAAACTTAGTAGCTCATGGTTCCTATGAGGCTCTCTGGCACAAAGAACAGAACAGCTATCGTAGTTCTATACTTACTATATCTGTGTGTCGTTGTTAATTTATCTAACTGGGTGTTTTTTTTTGTATTTCCTCATTTTCTAATCATTCATCACCTCGCATGTTCTAGTTTTTTTTTATTTCTGCACCAATTACTTACATGACGCCACTAAACTATTAGGTACTAGTAACAGCGGTTTGTTTGGTTGTTGTGGGCATCTAAATAGATGAATCAATATCTAATTTTAAGCAGTACGCCTACATATGTCATATTATAGCTTTCTAAACTACATTGCGTACATATTAATAAACGCTATTGAAGGGTTTATTATCAAATTTATAGCTTAATAGTGTAACTACAACTATTTTCCACTTTTATATTTTAAGCGATAACAGCGTACCTTATTTGTTTTTCCGTAAACGTATAGCGCTTATCCTGACCCAATCCTTTGAGCTTCCACAGTATAGGTGAATGACACTTAGAACACACATCACGTCAATCTGTAAAGCCGCATGATCATCTTTTATAGATGGCAGTAAATCTCGCTTTCCTTTCGTATACATAACAATGAGATGAACACATTTACACACCTTGACTATCATAACTGCATATGGAAATGCAATCCTTAAAAGTAGAGACAATGCACCTTACCTTAATTTAGCAAACTACGCGTCGCCATAATGGCATCCTTAAATTAAAATATAGCAAACAAATTATCTTTACGTAATTAACATAATTATAGTTATAATCACCAGTTTCATAAAAGATATTTATATAAATTTCTGAAAATTTATAAAATAACATTTCTGCTTACTATGTCATCCTATTGCTACAACAAGCCAGTAAACTGGCATGATAATTCTACGAAGATTTTTTCCTTAAATATCTTTTCATATCTAAAATCAGAGAAAATTTCTTTTTTAGCAATAAATTTCTAAATACTGGTAGATTTTACTATGGAAAATATCATAATTTGAAATTACCAAGAATAGTTAACCAAATGCTAGTGAGTGACTTTTACAGGAATGTAACCTCTTTTTCAACTAAATTTATATTTGCTTTTAAGAAAAATAATTTGCTGTTAAAAGAACTCTATATTACACTACTTAAAATAACTTTTTAAAAATAAATTTTATCAAAATGTGAGTCCTGTCGATGTACCCATGCTGAGATTTTATTGATTGAGGCAAAAATGACATTTATGGAAAACTTCAAGATATGATACCGTTATCATTTAATCCGGAAATTGGTAATACTAGAAGGTCTGAGAAGCTACTTCTAGACTATGAATGTAGCATCTTTCACATACCGAAAATGGCGCATTTATGTCCAATCACTTTTGTTTAATTTGGTTTATGCTCTTAGGATACATTTAGTTACACTTTCGCGTCCAACCCTCATTAGAAATGGAACAAAAGTCACTACAGTAGAGACCCTCAGTATCATCTTCATCTAAATCATACTGCTCGGTCATGGGCTGTTGTCGGGTTTTGCTTCTTTAAAAAAGCGTTTGCTAATTGACCTTCTTCGTTTTACTACCATTTTTTTCTTTCTTATCCTCTTTTTTTACGTTGCTTTTCCCTTTTTTGTCTTCTTTGTCGGCGATGATACCCTTTAACTTATTCTTATACGGAAAATCAGTTAAAACAACAGTTTTTCCCATTCGTTCTTCTTTGACATTTTGCTTAATGAGTGGGATTGGTGTTAAAGTTTCAAACGATGCATTGAGTTTTGCTGAGAAAAGAACGGCATGTTTGGAAAATCTAGCACCTGCATAGGACAAAAGTCCCATTTTCTGAAAACCGTTTACAGTAGTTGATGGCTGCACAACGGAAAAATAACGGGGCGAAACGGGATACCATCCCGTTCACAAAAATTTAGAAGTGAGAATGTTTAGTAGTAAATAATTTATAGCATAGGCAGCAACAGCAAGAAATTCGTCAATGAAGCACACGCAGCTGTCCAAAAGAAGTCCATACAGAAATAGATCTCAAATCGCCTGAAATAGTTTTGGATGGAGTTGTAAATAAGTTGTTATGCTTAGTATTGTACATATGATAATCTAAATCTTTAGGATTTCTGTGCTGCATTGAGTGAATTTATGAAAGAAACTCCAAAACATAGATACTTGGTAAAGCCAATATTTTAAATTTGGCGAAATTCAGTCGACAAGACTCAAATGAACTTACATTAGCGATAAAGCAAATGATGCGTTTCTGGGAAACAAATATCCCAGAAGAGAAATTCCTGGAACCCCAGAAGATGAAAGTCTGGAATGTGTTTCAGCAAAATAGAAAAACAAAACATGTTCAATATCCAGAATGTATTTTAGGTTTCTAATTTGAAAACATATCTAATTAACTCTAGATGGGATATAATTACAGTGCTCAACTCACGTCAACTTGTCATCCAAATGTACGCTCAGCAAGCACACAGACGATTTCTGAGCGACCTAGACGCCGTTAACATTGATATCAAAAGCAACATCAATCCGCGACCGAGCCGTGCGAAAAACGGCAAAACTCGCCTTGGTATCATTCAGATGAAGTCAATTGCATTCAAACCACAAGCCTAACAGACCCAACAGTGAATCGACCCTCCCCTGCAATGTATCGATATGACAATCAGAAACGACGGCCAATGTACCATAGGCATAAACGAATCAATGAAAGTAGTTATATCATTTATAAATAATAAGAAAAGGACGGGGCCAAGGATGATCTCCTGCGGAACCGCATCTTGACAGACAAATCGGTCGAGTAAAACGATCGAACATTCGTGTTGGAATTAATCTAGCAAATTGGGTCATCTCTGATAAAAAAAGGATACAAACCAATAAATTTATTAATTGTAAATATGCGGGTGATGTGGAAAAATAACTTCAGCAGAATTACTCGGTCGATATACTGCAATACGTACTGAATTACGATTTTTAAATGAATTGCGAAAATGGTGGGAGTACCTAATATACTTCCAGTGCGAATTATGATGATTCTCCATATTTCTTTGGGTGTGTCTCAGTTCATTGAGCACACCATCTTGCTCTGGCGCATCGGCCAACTGAAAATAATTCTGCTGTAGTATCATATGTTATAACTAATACATAATATTAACAATCTATATTAAATTATAAAAAATTTGACAATTCTCGGATGTTTTCCGGAAGTTCCTATTAGTGTTTTAACATTATGAGTTTTAGTATGGATCTTCTGGATGTTATTCCATTTACCGGCTCGTTGTATCATTATGCTAATTTAAGCAACAGCATTACTATTTCTCCTTTAGGTTCTTATTGTTCTGTAATTTCTTATAATAATGTTACAGTGCTTCATATAATTAGAAATATAGAAATATATTGCTACGAAACTTGTAGATAATTCTATTTAATTTTTATTAATTTTTTTAACTAAATCAACATTGTTTTTATTCTCCTTTCATACACTCAGCGTCATCTATTATATTCTCTATATTCTCATTAACTCCAAAGATATGCTACAACCCATATGTTAGATGGCACAAACAGTAAATTAAAAAATTAAACCCCATCACAGGGTTTTAGTTACACTGCAAACCAATCGGATGACATATTTATAATTTTCAGATGACCTCGGGACGTGGTAGGTATATGTCACACCGCTGAGCCACCGATTATTATATTAATATAGCTTATAACATTTAAGTATCTTTAATGTGACTGTAGTAGTTATTAGTTAGTGATGTTCTTGTACTACATTGAATAAAAGAGACGTTATTTCAGTGTAATTTATTTATTTAGAGTTAAATAAATCTGATGAACAAAGAAATGAATTTTAAGTAGTAAGTAAGTTCTTTACTATCTTAGATACAAAATAATAAGATTTCTAGAATCTTAATCCAAACTAAAAACTCATATTTCTTGTTTTAATATCATAAATAGAATTCAAATCTGTCGCTAAATACCCGTCATAAAACCAAGTATTATCAAATCAATGCCAATTTAAACCGCTCGTGAAATTAACCCACAGAATCAAATATAACCTCACATATCCAAATTATCATACAATAATATAACCTAACATTCCCTTTACCCCTTTGACGCCAGTTATAGATTCAAAAGATGATAAAATCGCTTACTTCAAGTACGAAAACTGCTCTATTATAATCCAAATAATGATTCCACCTTTAAAACAACCATTTCAGCTTCCAAATGGTGTTCCAACGATCTCACAGCAAACTGACTCGAATAAAATTCTCCAACAACCCCAGGATTAGATGTACGCCACCCCAAATCTCGCAATCACTGGATTCCCATCATCGTGGCACTATACACCTAATACTCTCATTCTAGTAAGTAAATTTGAAAAGTTTATGGACTTATATTGTGATAGAATTTTAAAATTCTAGATATTATACGAGAAGCAACCACACTCAAGAAAAACCGAAAAAGAAGTCCCCCACATTTGTTTTCAACAACTTAATATCTCCTAGACAAAAAGGTCCCCGGCAACGATGATAGATATCGTTTCCAACGATACGACAGCATAAGAAACCCTCGTCGTATATTTATCCAAGAAACACATATGCCCTAAAATCCATGGTTACATGCATTTTTTGATTTAGATACGAAATAAGTAAGTTTTTAGTTTAAATTATGACATATGTTGACAAAATAAATAAATAAATACATTTACATAAATAATTTTATAGTTGATATTATGATTCTGTGGGTTCTGTTTAGCATGATATAACATAGCAATATATCACTATTTGCAATGTGGATTTTAATTATGTAGGCAATACTTACATGTATAATATCTTTTTTTATCTGACATGTCGATTAAGCTAACAAAAGTTCATCATTACAATTTAACGGTTACGAAAGCAATAAAATGTTGATTACACAGATCTATTCTAAATAATTTAAAAATTATGATTATTTTCACGTCAATGTCAATTTCACTAACGTTATACGCAAAAGACTACAACAGGCGATACGGAAACGAACCCGATACAAAAAAATCCAAAGCGCCACTGTTAACTGCTATGAAAAATCGGTCAATGTTATACCTATTTTAAAACTGGGCGCGTAAAAGTCCAAAGTCATGACTGATATAATCACCTGTCTATAACGTTACGCAACAATATAATTAGCGCTATGATAATTAATCCAGACCAAGTAGAGAGGCAAGGTGTCGCTAACACTCTTACAGATGACTATCTCTGCTATAAGAAAAGAACCTTTCGGTTTAGTAAAGATATTACTAAGTAATAATGTGGGCTTCAAAGAAGTCTGTCTTACTGTAGGAAATTAAAGTAATTACAATTACATATACGGTTAGCTTCGATATGTTATACCTTGTTTTTATGCTCTGTTTAGTTAACACAACACTAACATGCAAATGCATCCCTTCCGATTTTGATAAAATTTGGTAGGTACACAGAATACCGAGAAATATTTGACGTGTTCTTTTTTTTTAGAGTGCAGTCTTTTAGTTTTTCGTTTTAGGGGGTGTAATGGGGGCTCAAAGTTAACACCAAGAATACACTTTCCGCAATATTTTGGAAACGAGAAGAGTTATCGAGATCGGGTTAAGACGAGATTATTCCTTGTTAGTAACTCTACATTTTAGGTTCAAAAAGAATAGTGACGCACCCGCGGGGTCGTTAGGGAGTTCAAAAAATATCATTTTTTTTCACCCCCTTACCCTTGTATATTATGAATTTATTTTTTTCTCCCTATATCTTCAAACTACATGAAAAAATAAAAGTTATGTGTTTTCGGATTTTTTCTAAATGTCCGTTTTAGAGAAGAGTAGATTATTTTCTTTAGATTCTTAGAATAAAATGGGAGGTGGGCACTTGGGTGCATTTGTTTGTAAGGGATATGTGATTTTTACCCTAATAAATAAAATGTCAACAATAGACAATATAAGTATTTTTAGGTATTTGTGTACAAAGGCATTCTTCTTTTTTTTTTTTTATTCTACTTTTTATTTCTACTTTCTAATATCTCCCCAAAATTTTGTCTAATGACATCTTTTTATTTCTTTTTTCTTTTTTCTTTTTTCTTCAAATGTAAATGATATACCGAAATAGCAAATTTTGGATTACATTCTATACTTAGTTTAAACGTGAACGGAGTTTTGCATTTTTAAATTTCTGCTAGATATCTGTTTGTAAAAATTTATTAACGAAAGTTTTTTTATTGTCAGTGGTAGTTTACGCTTGCTCCGTATTTAGTTAAATTAAGCTCCCCATATACACTATGACTTTAGCTGATACTAGCTTATGCACCAATTTTATAAGTATCTTTCTCAGTACCTAAGCTAAAGTGGGTTTTTACGAACGATTTACCAAAGTAACAAGAAAACAATTCTAGTAGATCCATATGTACATATTGTGCATTACCAATATCTACGCAGACCTACAGAACAAGTTGCGGTATAACAACTCTTATGGTTTTATTACTATTTTAAAAGTACCTAACTGAAAATTCTACGTAAAATGGGGGTGGTTCGAACAAAGGATAGATAACAATCGTCGGCCAACACATCGTTACTGACAGGTTAGTGATACTAAACGCGTAAGTGTTTGGACACTTGAGGTCACCCCCGACTGGACACCCGCACCCTTATCCATCACTCTTTAGCAGCCCATTTTGTTATGTGGTCAAATCGACAATCGAGCCGATTTATAAAGTCACGCAGTTCGGTTGCCAGCTGGTATAAATCTTGACAGTGCGTATGGTTAAAGTATATTTACAAGGATTAACTTCCATTTTTCGAGAAGAAGATGGGTATAGGGAATGTTACAGCAAAAAACAATGTAAAAACATACAGGGTGTTATATTTGAAAAAATTAAGTTCTACAACTTTAAAAATTCTTTGATATATCACTAATTGCCAGACAATCCTGTATAATATGAAAGAAAAGTGTTACTACATGTTAATGAAGCAATATTAGCATGTGGTAGTTTTAAAATTGAAAACCTCTAGCACATAAAGCAAGTGAGAAATAATGAATTACGTACCACGATGCAAATGTCAAAATTTTTATGAATATCTTTATATCTTAGAAGTAGTTGAAGATAGGTATAGGAAACCTAAATTATAGCGGTCATAGATTTTTATACTGAATTCAAAAATATAATGATAATGATAGTAATAATAGTATTTGCCCAACAGATTGCTCCAAATAAAGGACAAAAGATAAGATACAATTGATGCAGTTGTACAAAAAAAGTAAATGACGACATACAATATAAAAGAATATTTGAGCTCTATTTAAATAGTAATATTGAATGAAAAAAAACTAGTAAGCGTAATTTACAAAGTAAATATTAACTAATTATGACAACTCATTAATTGCTATTGATACTATTTCTTCCAGAGGTGTATAATGTATGTCACAAAATGATGATATTAAATTAAATCTACGTGACATTGATACAATAGAGGAATTTAGCGAACAGTTAAGGCGCGCATAAGGTGTATAGAACGTGCATGTGTATATTTACAAGATTATACACAACGTTTATTAACTGTAATTGCCGTGTAATTTCCAACGACTTAATATCAAATTGCTGAAGTCGAAGTTGATAATCGTAGCCACGCTCAGGGTAAGAACCTTCATGTTTACAATATAAATATTTATTTACATAACAATATACACAATGGATGATGGAACTGGTGGTCCTGTCCCGGAACTGTATTGAGAGCGCTGTGGTCTTTTGGTTTTTGGTTTTCCTCTGTTTAACGGTTATTATCTGTCAGGACCCTTTTTTGATTTCTTTTTAAACTGTGCGTGTTTTAATTCTTTAATCTCTGTGGCTAGATGATTATAATGTTTGATTGCTTCTGTGTTTGGGATTTTTTTTATACTTATTGCTGGCTGTTCTTTCATGTGAGTGTCTTCTTGTGTTATGGTTATGTGTTTCTCTTTTTTAGTTTGGTGTTGGTTTTTATTAATCCATTTTTCATCTTGTGTATAAGAATTAAATTTTTTAAGACAGTTAGTTGTCTCATATTTAGTTCTTGCGTTCTTTCGTAAACTTCTAGTGTGAATGTTTTTTTGTCTAATCTATGTAATACCTTCAAAATCTTATTTTGCTGTCTTTGCAGTTTGTCTATATTACGTTTCGTAGTGTCACTTCATACATTTATCATGTAGCTCATGTGGGATGCGAAAAGAACATGATACAGTGACTTTTTCATATGTTCAGGCATTAGCCTGCTTATTTTGGTTATGCCTGCTATGGTTCTAGTGTTCGTCTTCGTGAGGTCTTTGACGTGTCCATCCCATTTTAGGTTTTCTTATATCGTTAATCCTAGGTATTTTACTTGAGTGGTTTCCTGAATGATTTGGGTTTTTATTCTGATGTTAAAAGTAGAGGTTAGTCGTCTTTTTGTAAAAACTATATATTTTATTTTACTTCCGCTTATTATTATGAGGTTGTTAAAATGCCATTCCTCTATTTTTGTAATGTCCTCGTCTAAGTATTGTTGTAGTTTCGATTTCAGAAGCTTTCTTTGAACTTTCTCCACAATTCCTTTGTGGGAAGAAAACAATGGATTCCAAATCAGAGAACCATACTCCAGCTTAGATCTGACGAATAAAAAATAAAGTAGCTTAACTGTATCAATTTGAAACGAAGAAGAGCTACTCAAAAATCCTAACATCCTCATTGCTGAAGTTACGATATTTTCACGGTGAATAGAAAGGGAAAGGGAAGTGTCAAGATAAATCCCCAAATCCCTCACAATATCATCACGAGTAAGCAAAGTTCCATTGATCATGTAATCGAATAGAATGTGGTTCTGTTTTCTAGTGTAACTCATAATTCTGCATTTACTGACATTTAGTGGCAGTCAATTAGCAGTACATCACTCAGTTAGTCGATCAATCTGATCTTGTAGGTAGTAGCAATCGTTGATAGAGTTCACTGTGGTGAAGATCTTAAGATCATTTGCGAACATACACTTATTAGCATTAATGCAATCCATCAAGTCGTTGATAAATACAAAATTAACATGAGCGGTAAGATTAGAACCTTGTGGAACCCCTGAGCTAGTATAAAATATTTGAGATTTGTATCCGTTACTTATCGTATTCGATTAGATAGGTATGTTCTGAAGAATGCTACTAGGGAATCGCTAAAGTCAAGGATCTTGATTTTTTACAGTGGTATATAATATACAGGCTGTTCCATTTAAAATAACAAAATTCATGGCGACTTTCGGCTAACCGGAAGTGTAAGAAACTAAGAAAATATTTTAGAAAGAAAGTAAGCTTCAAACTATTGCAAACCTCAAATTTTTAAAGCTGGAGAGTTTCGTTAAGCTCGAAAACTTCTAACTAGCCGCTTCAGTAGAAAACCCTGTATTGCTTGATTTATATTTTGAGACTGATTTTAAGAAGAATTTTGTATTAAGGTTAATACAAATAGTTTCCTATGATTATTTCGTTTTATTTTGCTTTGTAGTGGGTATTAAATGTAAAATAACAAGAAGAATTGCTTGGGAAATTTGTGGATTTCTATGTTCAACCTTATTGTTAGACAATCATATTAATTATAGTACACTGCAGTTTGTCCTATACTGTTGATTATATTGAATAACAAAGGCTTAAAAACAAAAATTGGAATGGAAACTTATTAACATACTGAATACCTAACAGAAGTTTAAAATATGTATCACACCTTATGATATGATCATAAAGTTATAGGCAGTGCCATGACTACCTTAATGGATATAAGCGCACAAAAAAGGATATACATTAGGAAAAGATTTCGGTGCATGTTTCTTTGTCGTATCGTCTTCTATAAAAAGGACAAACCGTCGGGCGTGAAACATTTATTGGGTAAATGCTTGGAGAACAAGTTTGTTTCATTAGAGAAATTACTTTACCTAATGGTTACATCAGATTGACACAAATCGTAGTATTATCAACATCAAGGATAATGAATTGACAGTACGAACACTCCGGTCTGTGTTCCCAGTTTTCACTGACGCATTCTTAAGCAGTCGCATACACTCTGGCACACAAGCACAAAGCCAGGCGAACACGTATACCGCTCACAAAAATAAGTGTCAAATATTTTAGAAAGGTGGTCGGAGAATATTTGTCGGCGTTGGGTCATTGAAAATGTGAAAAGAACTATCTTGACATATTGACCCTTAGTGACCTCTTGCGGCGCTAACTGCCTACCTGGGCAGGTAATACTGAATGACTGGGTCCGTCGGATTCGCTTTTAGACGGTCTGCTATTACTTACACACCTATTTGTTTATTTTGAATGATGGTACGAAAGTGGCCCACGTGCGGGACGGCACTACCAAAAAATTTACATTTGATTATTTAAGTTACATAGTTGCATTTAGCAAAATAACACATTTCATTATTTATAGATAGCTAGACTATTGGCGTTACTAGTGCCTTAAAAAGTTATTTATTAAACGTGCATATATACATATACATATCAAGTATGTCATAAAAATTAAAATTGTTTTTTATAAACGGCCAAAGAATTATTACGCCTATTTTCCAAATGTCCGTTCTCGTATAAAAACTTAGTTTATTGCTATGAGAGGTTCTACTAAATGCGTCGATCCTTTCTCTCTGACAGTTATACACGCAATAATTTATTGAAAAGAAGTCCCGGTTTTTTTCTTGTTCGGGTACATAGGATTTTACACTTATAAGAAACTATAAAACCAATCAAAGTCACCTGTATATAATTTTATATTAATTTATCTACGCAAAATACTTTTACGTAATATGTATAGGCTTGGCTACAAAATGAATTACATTTTAAGCTGTACCTATGCGTGCATAAGTTTTATTAATATGATGTATGAAATACCTATAGTAATCTATCACCTATAAAAACTTTAATGAACGAATTAATTTAATAGATCCTCAAATAATGCATTCCTTTTGACCGATGCATTTTCTATAGTTAGCGGAAACTTTTACATTAATATTAGCCGCCATTTTTGAAGGATATTGGAAGTTGTGGGAAAAAAATAAATGTGATTTTCATAAGTTTGAGAGTTTGCTTATCGGTTTCTAGAACGACAATACGTAAATCTTGAAGGATGTCCAAGATATCGGCGGATATAATTATTACTGCCATGTCGTCTTACTGGTACACATTCTAACATTAGCGGAAATTTTTATATATGTAAATATTACCCGCCAGTTTTGAAGAACATTGCGGGTTGTGTGAGAAAAGTTTAAGAGTTTGTGCATCGACTTCAGATATGATAACTCGTAAATCTTGAGGAATGTCGCAGATGTTGGCGGATGTGGTTGTGTGATGCAGAAATTTCTATATAAATACTACTAATTTTTGAAGGACATTGGAAGTTGTGGCAAAAAAAATAAATGTGATTTTTATAAGCTTAAGGGTTTGGTTATCGGTTTCTAAAACGATAATACTTAAATCTTGAGGGATGTCGAAAATATCGGCGGATATAATTATTACTGCCATGTCGTGTTACTGGTGCACTTTCTAACATCAACGGATTTTATATAAATATTGCCCGCCAATTTTTAAAGAGATTAAAGTTGTGTGGGAAAAAATAAATGTAATTTTTATAAGTTTGACGGTTTGTTTATCGACTTCAGAAATTAGAGCACATAAATCTAGAGGAATGTCGAAGATGTCGGCGGATATAATTATTACTGGCATGTCGTCCTACCCATACACTTCCTAACATTAGCGATAATTTTTATATGATTACCCGCCATTTTTGAAGGATATTGGGAGCTATGAGAGAAAAAATAAATATGGCTAATAAAGGGTCTGTTTATTGGTTATAGTAACGACAAAACGTAAATTTTGACAGATGTCGAAGATCTCGGCGGATATAGCAATTACTGTTCTCAAACCGACGCATCTCTTCATATCGGCGAAAATAAGCAAATTTGGAGCAAAACTAAGATTTAATCAACTGCAGTACTTGCAAACTATAGCAATTATACTATATTGCGAATATGATTACACGATTTTGAATACGGTAATACGAATATTTTAGTGATCGTACTTGTAATTATAATTAAGTATTTTTTCTTTACTTTAAATTCAAAATCAATGAATGAACCTGTGTCAAATCCAAATGACGATTAGTGTAGTGGTAGTTTTACATTATAAATTTTAAATTATAAAAAGCACGAACAGTAAGAAAGATCACTTGAAATGTAAAAAGTGGATAAAAAGTTTCTTGATTAAATTCAGGTAAAGGATAGACATATGTAAGTCTTTGTCTTATCTAGGTGATTCTTTCGTACATTTCATCATACGTTTTCTTCTATTTCATTATAACTCTAGATCTTCTCTTTTTAACAGTTGCTGAAGATTTTTTGATTTTGAATTTTCTCAACACAATATTTTTTTATATATATGCTGATCTTTTCTTTTTGCCATTGAGCTTTGATAATATAAAAAATACCATTGTTTTAGTGCCTATATACATCACTATCGGACAGTCCTTTGATTCAACTCTTTAAGATACAGTGCTAAGAATTAATGGAAATTAGCACTGTTTAAAAAGCAAGTATTGTAAGTATTGATCAATTTTTGTCTATATATCAATAACACAAGTAAAGAAAGACTACGCTTAGCTTGCGTTTGCACTAAAAATTTACTTGGTTTAATATACTCGCATTCTTAGTTAACAGATTCAGATGCATATCTTAAATCTCGCAAAATATGTCCTATACTAAATAACCTTTATCGCCATTATAAACATGGTAAGTTTACCTCAAGTTTTATACATACATGCGAGCAGCAGTAGATGTGATCCCTTTACAATTTTCTACGAGCACAGCGCTAAGCTACCCCTTTTTTACCATTCATTTATATCAAATGTGGGTACTATTCCGATTTCTCTCCATTCAAATAATTTATGCCGGCACACGTCTGAATCTTTCGTCGATCTATATTGACTAACCATTTGTATAGACTCGCCTTATAAATATCAATAGAATTTTTAAGTGCTTAAACTTTTGTGATGCGGTTATACCTGACTACGTAGATGTTCTTTTTTTTCTGCAACCACAATACCTATTATGTCCCACGAGGTAATGACATTATAAAATATATATAATAAACGTGGCTTGTTAATTGTGTTCTGAAGTCTGTTGTATCTATCAGAATACCATATAAATACATACCATCATGATATTAATTCTTTAATAGGTGTATAATTTAATTGCTGTTTATATTCATCATCTTTATTATTCTCAATTTGGTTTTACTGCTGATGATGTTAGCTTTGCTATTGAAACGTTCATCCAGTGTAGTAAAATTTGTGGTATGGTGTTTAAAAATGTGTAGTGTCATCAAGGCATATTTTTGCATATTTTTATAATTAACCATTATTGATAAGGTATACGGATAGCCGGTTCCCTCGAAAATTGTGTGAAGTATGGGACACATTTCTTTGACACACATAGTAAGTACCTACTCTTTGTCACATCCAGTTTATTGAGAAACGACATAGATTCCCAATTCTTTAATAAAATCACATAATATACGTTTTTGTTTATTGTAGTTTGAGCGGGCATTCTGAAAACAACTGTAACAAATTTGATATTTTTTAGTGTAAAGAATAGCCCTTTTAGATCTTATTTCTTTATTTGGGTACATTTAAGCTTCTTATGCTCCCTAACTACATTTATATAATTCGATTATTATTATGCCCACATGATATTACAATTTGATTTTGAAAATTGTTACTCCTCCTCTGCTGAATTCTCGAATGACCTATAAAGCTAATGCTAATGTAATACATTTACCTACTTAATAAATCGAGTATAATGCAAGATCAACCTGAAATTCCTTTTTTACTGCCTAAACTTTCGCAATCAATTTATTGCTTCTTCAGAGACAAAACTATAATATATCAAAGAAGAGTAAATGTACAAGAACAGATTACAACTACAAATTATCATATGCTCGCGCTTGGAATAGTTTGACAAGCGAAAACTGCACAAAGACATACTAACTTAAGATAAAATTGGAAAAATTAGAAAAGGTCTTAACTGACAACCACGTGTTAGGAAGTGAGGTTAGGACTTTCTTAAGCCTGTGAAAGTAGAGTGCAAAACATCAAAAATGCAGTGTGACCAACCCACACAAAATAAGAAACCAGGAAAATGACAATAGGTAACAGTATTGTTAAAGCAATTGTTGAAAGTAATTACACGAGTTGAACAAAGCTAATAAAACGTACCTAAATTATTAAAAAAAGGTTAGCTAGGTCGTTGGTCCAAGTGTATTAGATAGGCATAAATATTATTTAAATTACTAATATCAGTTCTTAGTTAATAGAATCTTTGTATTTTTTAGGACCGATATTTCAATCTCCTAGTAAGGGTATAATAACAATTTAAATAATATATATAGGAAAAATGTAAGGTTATTTCAATTATTCATCCTCTCTTAATGTAATACATTTGTAAAAACAAATGTTTTGACTATTGTTGATCTTGATGTAGAATTGAATTCATGACCAGTGCTTGAATAATGCTAAATGCTTGCGTAATGCATATTTTAGGATATCGTGAAGTAGCCGCTAGTAATAAATCCCTTAGCTCCCTAAATAATAATTTCAGGAAATTTCATAAACCATCCAAAAATTCTAAACATGTAGAACCAGATACTTTTTTTTAATGTTGTAGACCATAACGATGATAACAGAATGAATGGAGGAACACAACATGGAAAAAAATGTGACTATAATATTTTGATTGCATCGCTTAAAAGAGCAGTTGATTTTTGTTAAAAGCACTTTTCGCTTATATTTCTTCATAATTTTATTTATTTAATTTAATTAATCAATAAATCGCTGTAAGTAGACTTTTAGTTCAAAACTGTCTTAAAATAATTAAAAAAAAACAAATTTATATTAGGGTGTAAAAAAATTGCAAATTGATTAACACATAAAAAATAAAAATGTTTTACTTTTTGACATTTGTGTGACAAAACACCATTTAGTTTTTAAGTTTTTAGTTCAGTTCCGCTGAAGATATTGACCGTAGGGTAGCAGTGAATGAAACGTACGGAAATAATTCCTTTAAACCATGGCCTAATAGCCTGAAATCTACTTGTTCATTTATTACCGGCCATGAAAGCTTCTGAATTTTTATCACAGTGAATTTTGTAGTTTTATTACTGTTGTTTGTTACTTAGTTTCTATTGAATATGCTTCTTAGATGGATAGGAAGATCTATTACATGGCCGGTGCGATCTCCTGATTTGACCCTTACGGATTTCGTTCTAGGGAACACGTCGAAAACAAAGTTTATCAAGCAAGTACCTACTCCAGTTTTCCAGAAGATTTGACAGGTAAGATTTCCATAGCTTTTTAGGAAATTAGTCGCGAAATGCTCCTGAGCATAGGACGCTCATAGGGGTAACGTTTAAGGATGTGCATAAACAATGAAGGCGGTTATTTGAAGATCTTTTACAATTGTTATTGTTATTCATCTTTATTTTTATGATTTCAGATTTCTATTGTTGGATTGTTACAATACCACTATTGTAGCAGCTATCAAATTATTTACTTTTTAATGTTATTTTTGCAATTAAATGTTAAAATTATGTTTTTTTTTACCTAATGGAATACAAATAGTTATTTACCAGAGTTTTATTTGAATAATTACCTATATATACCTATAACCTATACCTGTACCTATAACCTATGATATAATAATAAATCACATCAACAGTATAAACTGTAAACCAATGGTGAAGAAAAATATTCAACTATTTAGTCAAAAAATTATTATAAACGGCATTACTAATGTTGCCAATTAATAATTATTTTCTTCACAATTTAAAAATATTATTACGATTCTTTATCAAACGGGAATCAATTTCTGTTTAGACTTTTGAACAATTGTTATGGCTTTTATTATTGTGTCTCTTTAACGTTCCTTTACCTCCTGATGAAGTTATAATAGTTTTTATCTAATCAAAAACATTTTTACCGTTAGGTGTAAGGTATGCCGAGTTGTGTTACTCTGTTCTCTTACAAATTTCTCTCCAGTTCTTCCTATTTTGGGTCATTTCCTTACTTTCCTCCCATCCTATATTTCCCTTTTCCACTTCCTGCTTTATTACTTCATTCCAAATTTTCCTTAGTCTACCCCTTAAATTTTTTCCCATTATCCTCGTGTCGTATGTCCTTTTCGCAATTCGCTGGCCTGGCATGCGGCATACATGTCCATACTATCTTAGTTGTCCCTCCACTACCTTGTCCTAAATCGGTTTAATTCACAGTTCTCTAAAAATTTGGTCTGTATATTGTCCGTTCTCGTTTTCCCTTCTATTCTTTCTAGAAATCGCATTTCCATTGCATTAATTCTTGCTTTTTGTTTGTCTGTCAATGTCCAAAATTCGCTTCCGTATTGTGGGCTTAACTATCTTCTTCACTACTTGTGTTCTCTAAGTCTAACTGTCCATGTTCTCGAACAAACAGGTCCGCAAGTTGGTACAACAAGGTCGAGAGGGTTAAGACATCATGGGGGCACAATAGGTCTTAAGGCCGAGTTGCCTCACGGGGTTAAACCTGCCCATGAAAGCAAAAAAAAAAAAAAAAAAAAAAAAAAACTCCATGTTTCTCTATTATTGTGCCTAAGTATTTAAAACTATCTACTTGTTCTATTTTCCTTACATCTAGTTTAATATTATGCGCTTTACCGTCCTTTGCAATTACCATCGTTTTTGTTTTCGTTATATTTATCCTCATATTTATTTTGTTTATTTTTTCGTTGAGGTTATGTTGCAAGCTTCACTCTGTATCCGCTAATATAACCATATCATCTGCGTACATTATTTCGTCTATTTGAATTTCTGCCATTTTCCAATAGCCTATTTTAATTTTATTTTTGTTGTTTTCTTTGCTTCCTTAACAGCATCGTCTATTACCGCCGAAAATAGCAGGGGACTCGGCACACACTCTTGTCTAACTCCTGTCTCCGTTTTAAACACTTTGGACTCTTCATTATTTGTTCTTACTGTATTTCTGTTGTTGTATAATGCCTTTATTACTTCTATTGTGGCTATGTTTACTCCTCTTTTTTCTAAAGTCTTCCATATATCTTGTCTTCCGACTCTGTCAAAGGCTTTTTCCAAGTCTATAAAGCATATATGTATGTCTCTCTTTTTGTTTATTAATTTCTCATTGATCTGTGTGATTTTAGAAAATAAAGTCTTGTACACCTTCCCCCTCTAAAACCACATTGTGTCTCTTCAACAGTCTTGTCTATTATCGGTCTTAATCTTATCTCTATTATCCTGCCTGGTATACTATTCAATGTAATTCCTCAAATATAAAGAATATACCGTGTCAGATTTTCTGAAGAAGGCAATATATATTTCCGAAACGTAAGATGTAGGTATTATTTTATTCTATATTATGTTAATACATTCCTGGATGTCGCTAATACCAAGTAACCAACAATAATTTTTAATTTATGGACAACGGCAAAGAATCTTACATAACTAAATCACCGTATGGTGCTCTTCTTTGAGCCTTCTGCCACGTCCAAAGTTTCATAGGTTTGGCCAAAAGTATCACTTCTTTGCATCGATACACGTTTAATTTCTCCAATTTATTTAAAGTTCATTTTCTAAAAACCCAGAATTTTAAAACCTAATATAAGGTTTTTCAAAAATGCAATAATATATAGGGTATTCTGTTTAAAATAAAGTTGTAGAACGCTATTGCTAAACTGAAGATCCTGTATACGTAAAAATAATTTTGCGATGTAGAGTATTTGATCCTGAATCACTTTTACCTAAAACATATTTCAGTTAAGTGGATAGGTTACCCATAATAGACCGTCCGCAGGTAAATGCCAGACCCTGTATGAATATATAAATGTTATTCATAAACCAAAGCTGTAAGATGGATATAAGCTAAATAACTTAGAGTAAACGATTTATAGAGTAAATTAATTACGTTACGAAACGTACTAGAAGACGTTGAAGGTATCGAATTACAAAATATAACAGATTCGACGGAGATTAGAAAAATGTCATCCGCTAATGTAACATTGATTCCCTGCGATAAAGAAAGAGTTTTAGGTAACGAGTCGGATTGAAATATGTCGTTCCTTAGAACCTGTTCTTAGGTAATTACATACACTTATAAAACGCATGCCATCCACACATATTTGAAGATCGTAAAATTGTAATTTTCCCCAGATTCTTCTCAATTATTTAATATAAAGTTGTAGTCATGTAAAAGTCTTACCAAAAAGAGGTTTTTAAAAGCTTTTTAGCATGTTACGTATTATGGTTCAATAAGTATAACGAAATATGAAGTAATAATGTTCGATATATGATCTGCACGATAGAATAGATACATGATTATGTAAACCTCAATTGACCTTTCTTATTTTATACTTTTCGAAATTTACGAGACAAGCAGATTATTAATTGCTTACTGTTTCAGGGTGAAGTAATACTGCAAGTTAGTGTGGTTTAATGTCCATACTACTGATCAATATCTTGAAGTTTAACTGCATTTTTATGTCCACCTATGAATTTATAGTTGTGCTTAAATATGCATGTGTAATAGATTTACAAGGTAGTTCAAGCTACATATTTTCATGAGAAATTGTTTATTAATTAATTATTTCTAGATCAAGCAGAAAACCAACATTTTCTTAGTTATCATTAGGTATGCGAATAAGCGAATGATAATTAGATAATAATATATACTTCTGCTGATTTTAGCTTTATATAAAAAATTTGTATTGAAAAACAAAGAGACGAAATACGATCCAAACAGATAAGAACAATCGACGTAAATTTCCTAAACCGTTTTGATAAAGTTTGTTACCACGTAGGGTACATGTATCCTGTCACTTTCTGCTCCGAGTCGCTCTGTCTCGGCGTTTCTCTGCCGCTTTTCGACACTGTAAAAGTTTTTTAGTACCGAAATAAAATACATTTATGGTTGTTATAGTAAGTATCGGTTCGTGTAGACGTGAATGAAAGGTACTTCCTGGGTGGGTCGGATCCGAACAAAAGCCCGAGTACGTGCATTCCTACATACGCTGGAGATTCTTCTGCTTTTTAGATGGTGTCGCCCGATACGCACACACGGTCATAAGACGACTGTTTGAAAGCCTCTTCTCTCTTTTCTTTATTTGTATATCCCCTAGTAGGATTTTAATATACGCCTGAACATAATATATGAGTGTAGCGTGGTTTTAGTAATAATTAAAAGCTGAATACTACTATGGCGAGCATTCATAAAATAAAGATTGATTTTAGCCATTTTATTTTATTTTGTTGCTTTTTTTTTTAGTTTTATGCTATAAATGCTTCAAATAAGAGGAATGGTCTGTGATAAAACACAATCACAATTGTAGTCAAACCTGAACATGGTTTAATATATTCAAATGTGGTACTTGAATGAGTTTTTCTAATATTAGGCAAGGATATACATAAGAACGAATTCTAATTACAAAAATGTGTATCAAGAATATAAGCTGCAATCGAATAGTGGCATCGATTTCTTTTCACTTTCACTTCTTGGATATACCTTAACTTAATTTTCCTTTACGGATTAGCACAAGCAAAAAAATATATGCACAGGGGAAATGGTTTTATCTCAGCAACAGCAATACCTTACCTAATATTGAATATTCATCCATATATACAAAAGCTATCCATTTTTTTAACAGTTATCTATCGAACAGGAGCCATGTGTTAAATTACCCAGTGGCCTGTCAGAACCCATTCCTGCAGTGAGTGGGATTCCTTAAAGCTTTATACCAGCCCTTTGCCTTTTATCATTTGATTGAACAATTATTTATTTAAACAAACACAAACTATACAGTTTACAAAATGTATGTATATACACAAAAAAAATTGTAACACGTATAGCAAGCGTTGCCATGCACTATTTTCCGCCTTCATTCTTTATCCGAGCATTGTTGAAGAAACTGGGCAGAACTGGTTTCAGTAGAAATGTGCTAAACTTGTTTAAATCGTACGTGAGCAACCAAAAACGAAAAGTGAAATAGTGTGGAGTGGAATCCCAATTCTATTTACATATGTATGTTGATAAGCATAAAAATATTAGGATGTGTTACATTTCTTTAATTGTTAAAGTTTTGGTATACTGTAAAGTCTTATGAATTTAGTTGTCAGTATACATTAGAAGCTTATAATTACGTATCTAGCAATTATTATAACACTTAATGTTAATTTGAATATTTATATAATTGAAGATATTATAACTGTTGGTTACTACTATTGGCAAAGGAAGCATTAGAATTGTGTAAAGGATTTGACCCGAATTTTCAGATTTGTACGACTCATCGAGTATTGTAAATCGCCCCCAATGTAGTCATGATGTCCTCTATTTGGGATGCAACCCAAATATACTATTCTAGATGAATACAGCAATAGTGATACCAATAATAACTTATGGGCAATGGCTTGGAGCATGCGAACTAGTGCAGCCACAGCAGTGCAAATATTAGCATGTGTGTGCATAACTGGGGCAATGATAACGTGTCCAACAGCAGCTAAAGAAGTGGTCTAAACCTCACCCTCTCCACAAGGAGAGTCAAATGGACTGCACGCATCTGGAGAAGGAATGATTGGGCATGGGCTTCAGCGTCCTGCAAGTGACCAAATATGAGATATGCCCCGGGACAGTATTTCAAAAAAGATTTTACCACAAAGCTTAGCAGCAAAAGCAAAAGGAATAAAGACACGATCTTGCAACTAAACGGAAATACCATCAAATGGTACACGGATAGCTCCAAACCGGAACTGGAGTAGGGATTATGGGCCTAGCACCGAATATTTCTAAAGCTTGGGTTTGTACTCGAGTATCTTCCAGGCGGAGACATACTCTATTGAATGTGTTCAACGTGGACAAAAACTATAAAAAGCAAGAGATTATGACAATATCTTATAGTCAAGCAGCCAACTGAACTAAAATATAATTCAGCTCCAGGATTGTATGAAAGTGTCTAGGAAAACCAAGCGAACTGGGCAGGAGAAACAAGGTAACTCTTCTGTGGGTTTCGGACACATAGGCGTCGAAGGAAACGAAATAACGGATCAACTCGCTAAAAAGAGAAGTGCAGCGAAGAAAATCCAAATATCGGAAGAATCTCCAGAGAATGAGGCAAGCTAATACTCTCCTGGGAACCTATAACCGAAAGAGATGTATAGAATACATCAGCATAAGTAAAAATAATATTCGCATTGACAGGGATCCTATAAGGCTATTGTAGACTGATAGGAGATCTGAGTAGGCTTGGGATAGCAGAGGAAGCCGAACGTAGATTTTGTGGGGAACAGGTTGAAACACCTATTTATATACTCTCAAATTTCGCTGCACAAGGATGGTTACCTAACCTATAGCCTTCTGACATTCTGCACTTTTTAAAAGGAATCGGACTGGGGACCAGCTAAAAACACAGCTAGAATAGGGGACACGATAGATCTTTCAGGTCGCAGTGTACTATGAACCTTATCTTACACACACATACTTTGCAATTATCTCAGCTATGTGTTCCTTACTGGAAATTCATTTCAATTTTAAATAATGTTTCACCTGTGGCCTTTATTTTTATAACACAATATATAACACAATACCATTTAATGTGCATATATGTATTTTTGTATATTCTCCTTTGCATTAATAAAACAAAAATTTCAAATACTTAATGCTATATTACAGTCAGAGTGATTAACCAGCGATTATGTATAATCGCCAGTCAATATGTATAATTACCACATCAGCGAGTTAAAGTAATTAATTAATGACTTTGTCCAGCCACTATTCATAATAGCCAGAACAATCTGGATAAAGTAATAAGTTTCATTATAGATTAATTATTTCGTAAATACACTGTTTATATATTTTTGTATAGTTTTTCAATTGTTTGGCCGCATACCTTTGAGTGTCACCTAGATGGCGATCAGTGTCAGTGTAAGGTTTCATTTGCGTTGTTTATGAGACAGCACATAAATATATATTGGTTCTTAACATGCAAAGTTTGGTGTTTGCGGCAGTGGCTATGAGGGTTCATTTTGGTGAAAAAGTTAGTGCACTTCCGAGAAAGGAAAAATAACCAGTTGTATACAAGCGATCAATTGTGTATCGTTGATAGCGAAAGTGAAAGAAGCTAAGAACAAGAGTACTCAGAAAGCACCTGCAGATTATCAGCGTCTTTCAAGGTATGACATCGTCAAGATTGGAAGTTCAAAAAAACTCGTAGCCCTGTGCAGAACGAAGGTGAACCAATTAGTTATTACGCTAATTGGGCTAAAAGTTTTCATTTAATCCAGGACTGTCACCTCGCCATTGGTTATGATGGTCGAGTCAGAATGATGAAAGAGCTTAAAACTAAATAAAAAAAATGTGACAGCTCAACCTGTTACACTTGAACCTGTCAGAAGCAAGGAAGTTTATTGAAAAAGAGACTAGCTGTAAAGTCGATTTTATGCAAGGAATTCAATTCAAGATGTCAAACAGATTTCATAAACAAATTCATCATGATATATCTTACAAAATTCGTTCAGCTACTACCTTTAAAAACTAGAAGAGCACAAGGAGCAGTATATCACTTGGTCGATATCTTTACCATTTTCGGAGCGCCTAGCATTTTATAAAGTGATAATGGGAGCTAATTTGCAAATAAAATCGAAGAAGTGTGTGCGATATGTCCAGAACTAAAAATTGTAGATTTTAAGTCCCGGCACCCTCCTTGTAGGGAATGCGCAAGAAAAGAATCTCATCTAGCTGGCTATAGGGATTTAAAAATAAAGAAGCGCATGTCTTGTGTAACTCAAAGTGTTGTAAAATAAATAAGCTCACTTCTAAATCGCAAGTTCTAATACATAAAAAAAAAATAAATAAATATGCACATATTTACTGACTTAATCACTAATATTCCTAAAAATATCAAATGATGTAAAATTCAATCTTTTAATACTTTTTCCAGGATCAACAGACGTTATGCAGGAAAAATGGCTAGCGAAAATTATCACTATGACTAACATTGTTCGGATATTATACATAATGGCTAGATAAAGTGATTAATTCAGTTTTATTAATCACTTTGACTGAATTCGGTAGATATTATATATAATGAGCAGATGTTATTCATAATGGCTGGATTAATTACTTTGACTGTAACATATATACTATTTTAAACAAAATAATCATCAAAACGATTCCGTCTTCTTTAAGTGTTGTCCTAAAAATTATAAACAGAGATTAATATATATAGAGATAAGTAGTTTTACCTGTTCAAATTCGCTAATATTTTCAGCAAGCAATTATACTCTCTTCTATAAATTCTAGAGTGCAAGACTGCCTAAGATATTGCATATTGAAATTATAAAAACATGCATAGCATTCTTGCAGTATAATAAAGAAATCCTCAGTGCCATAATTAACCCTCTCAGTCTTCATATTCCATTGCTACATTCCATCATATCATCTACAAATAGAATATTTTAAAATTTTATCGAATCCATTAATTTGGATGATTACCATAATGTTGGATCATGCCTGGGATAAGGTTTTCTGATAATTTCTTTCAATAAACATTATTTTCTCTAAAAATAAATCACAAGTAAAACACATTAATCTACATTGCACAGTAAGATATTCATGCCTAGATAATCTGTAAAATGCCAAAATGTAAGATAAATACAACTACTTGATGCGTGAAAGGCATTTTATTGCAACTGTAGGTACTTAATGATGCTTGTGTTAATACAACAGGTATTTTTATATTACTGTGCATTTTAGGAATATTTATTTAAATATTATGTGCTTGTATTAACTTAAAGTAAACAAAGAGGTAAAACAAAATAAATACACACTATTATTTTCCTGAATAGAACACAACACCATACACGCTTCGACACGAATTTTATTATACTAAGCCTAGGCATTCCCTGTTGTGATTTTTATAATCCCGAAATGGTGGGGCAGTTCACTGATATTCATGTATTGAATTTTGTTAAAATACATTTAAATTACAGGTTGTTGTATTATTTCATCTGAATATTAATGTGCAGCAGTAAATTTGATATGTTACAGGAAAACTGCAACCATATGTACCTGAAATACGTGTTATAACCAGAAAATTACGGTGTAATTTTCCTGTCATTTTTTTGCAGTGCATATAAAAACTATAAAAAATTGCAATTTCTTACTCACGTAAGAAAGTCTTTATGATATTTAGTATATTTTTTTACAATCATGTTTAATTGTTTGTTATATTATGGAGATTTATTTTTAGCTTTTACAGCAGCTTGCTGCTTTTTATTTAATCATTGTTTCAATGTCAGAGAAGTATATCACAATTTCTATTTTAACTACTCCGATTAACTTACGTATCATACATGCCTAAGTATAGTAATGTATTAATATAAAAATTCGCCTAAAGATTTTGTCCAATAGTGTAGAATCCACTCTATCTTTTTCACATACCACATGTGAAATCACGTGTGCTGTATAGGTTCGTTGATTTTACCTGTCTGAACCCACATCTGCTCTCTCTCTCACAGTTCCACAGAGACAGGCACGACCGAGGTGTCCATCAAAGCATTGTACCTAAGCGGGAGATCGCTTTCAGTTCGGATCGTCGCGTCTGAAAGAGGAGGCGGTTGTCCAATGAAAAGAGAAAAAAATAAAACGCTTTTAGTTGTCATTAAGGCGTATTTTCTGTCTTAATGAGTTTAAATTGATAGGGATAAGTTTCTAACAAGCTAGCTGTTGGTCAAGATGAAGGTAACAAGAGTCAACAATAAGAAAGTTACAATGAAATAGAGACCCCTATTGCCCTGTTGGAACTTTTGAAAGAGGAGAATACATATCTAAATGAAGAATACAGTATTTGCTATTTAGATATGGGTACACACTTCTATATCATTCAATAACTAAGAATGCTCCTAGGAAGACACTTTAGATTCACTTAGGGACAAAAGAATACATGAAATGAAATTATTTATTTACATGTCACTATGGATTTGTAAATTACACTCCTTTTTAATCTTAGCAGGGCATATTACTTTTATAAGAAAATAATATGTGTAAAATTTCTCCAGTTTTGGTTTCTGCATGGCAGTTGCTATCTGAAACTTAAGCTTCCACAACAATTTTGCAGTATTGCTCATAAAGGACAAAGCCTTCTTCTGAAAATATTAGGCGTCCATTTTCAAATAAAATTTATGTACAATTGGTATTAAGTTAAGCAGTTTTAAGGTTAATGAACAGGTGACAATAAAGTAGCCTGCAATATTCACTATTTTATAAGGAATTTTTTGAGAAACGATGACACACGCACTAACTGTATGTTCACGAGATTGAGATTCTTTTCTAAAAAAATTACTCATAAAGTTTTTAACAAATAGAAAAAAAAAAGTTTAAAGCGGAAGTAATGACATTTCTTGAAATATTTTGAAATATTTCGTGTTAAGATTTTCCATTAACTGACCCTTTCGATCCGGACGACAAGGAATTATTGAGTCGCCAGATCTATCGTCTGAATTAATAATAAGTTTACTAGATTACCTTATTATGGGTATTTAAAATGACGCTTTCTTCTCACGAATCTAATAAATAAATTATTTTCAGCATTCCAAAACGTTATAGAAAGTATCAACTTAGAAATAAGTGAATAATACATCCACAATACCTACTTATTATCAAATTTTTGACGGCATAGATTTCAAATAGAATTCACTTCTGTTAGAAAGAATTGTCATTGCCATTTAACTATTATCCCTTATAAAAATAAAACTAGCTTATTTTGCCGTTTTTCAAAAATCTCCCACTTCCTTTACTCATTAAATTATGTCAAATAGCCCAATATCCTGGTGTCCTGTACGGCTGGTTGATTGAAATAATCCTCTCGGTTCGTGTTTGGCTTGTCAAACATTGCTGGTCTTTTTACGTCGCATTCACAAAAGATGTGATATGTGGGATCTAGGTACCATTCTGCATTGGGTATATGTGGTCTTGATTTTCTCTAAGTGTCCTTTCAGTGCACAATGGCCTGATAGGAGACCTGCTACTATGTGAAGATGATTGCTGTTAAGTTTTAGTAGTTCTTCGCTCTTCCTCTTTGATGGCCTGTTTTTGTTGTTCCAGTGATCTTTGTGTTTATCGTTGATCCAACTCCTTACCTGCTGCCATACTGTGTTTTTGAGCACTCCTAGGACAGGTTCTAGACCTGTAAATGAAGCGGATGATCCCTCCCTTACCAAATCGTCCACTTATTCGTTGCCTGCGATTCCCGAATGTCTGGGTACGCGCAGTGAAGTAATTTTATTGCGATCGGTCAGGCTATTCAATTCTGGACTACATTTCCAAACCAGCGTTGATTGTATCTTGGGGTTCATTAAAGCCCTTACTATCCCCTGGCTGTCTGTTGCAATGCAGATCCGTTTACTTTTATAAGCCCTCCCGCGCTGATTGACTTTTGTGTATGCGTCTGCTTGAAAGACATAAGTATTTTTCTAGTGAAATTCCAATCATTGTATTTTTCATCTCACTTTAAATTCCAGCTCTAGCCCAGTCTCAGCTTTTGAGCCATCTGTAAACCAGATAAGTTCACCGAGCCTGTCTCTCTAGTTGCATTGATTTCAGCTTATCCGATCCGTGATTTCTACCTCGAAATATCTGTTAAATATGTATGTCGAAATCATGTGGTCTGATCTCATCTCCTAGAGGTTGGCTTCCACACGACAGACAATATTGTTGCGTCCCAACTCTGCAATATGAGATGTTCATCTCATCCTCCCCAGTACGCGATTAAAAATCTATAAAAGACATCAGTCCATGCTACAATTTGCCAAATATAAAAGTACTTGATGTTCCAAAGAATTATATTGCCGACATAGCTGCTCTTACTTTTTAAGTTTATGTCCTTCCTTAGAACATCTTTGGCTAGAAGAAAACCAGGACATTGTTACATTGCCACAGTATAGACAAACAGTCAAAACGCTTATACCAAACTTAAAAACCCTGGATGGACAAATTTTTACTGCAGAAGAATGTTCAATTATTGAAAATAAAATAAAATCACAAGACAAAGATACAGAGATCCGGCTAAAAGATCTAGAACCACGGGAGAAAGAAAGTATTTTGCCATCGATAAACAATACTGCATACACAAACCAGTTATCTGCTGGTGAAAATACTTATGTTGTAAGGTTTCCCCCAAAAGTGCTTTCACCTAGACCATCAACTAGTAATGAACCCTCTGGAAACATACAAGTTAACAAAGGGCTTCCACAAATAAGTCAATCGAGATCTCGAAAGGTATCTCATCCTGGATGCTCTGAAAATCAGGCTACAGATTAAACAAACTAGAAATATCATTAAATGGTGAAAAGTGAGATCTAGGAGGTATTCCATTGCCACTGTAGGAATAGTCCTCATTGCTCTGCAATTACTTTATCGACCTGATAACTAGCCTGTATTTTATCGATTATCAAACGCAAAAATTATTCATAAAAGTGTTAGGATTGAAAGCATAATTTCAGCAGTAACGAAAAGAGAAAACATATAATAGCTTTATTTTATTTTGCTAAATGCAATAATAACAATTAATTTATGTATGTTTTATGAGCTCTCATTGACTACTCTGGTTAGCCTTCTTTAAGACTCAATACAATTTACTCATTTTCACTTGCCTTTTAAGATATGTACACATGTAAATTAATTCTTTTTACCATTAGAATATGATTTAACACGACATCTAGGCATATAACCAGGTAGAAAACAAGTACTAATATTCATCACCTGTCCACACACATAGTCATATTAATATTACACCTCCAGGCATTGTCGATTAGAGAAAGGGGTTGTAAGCATATTTGAAATAATAATGATTATAGCAACATAGAGTAAATGCGAACAAAGAGCAGGACCTCGTGTGTTTTGGTACTTTATAAGCTACAATTAGACACTAAGTGTACCATAAAAAAATAATTTAAGAAAATTACATCACTGCCTTCATATAAATAACATAAAAACGTTTAAATGTTCACTGGCTGTGATTATAATGACTATATATGGATGCAACAGCGAGTCAAACGTGTAGTGGCTCTACCTTTTCATAGCCCATTTGCATACCTTGTCGAAAAGTGTCTTGTTCGCATGATATCCGTTGCATTAGCCCGTATCGCAAGAACAATTTGTTCTAGAAATACAACTATCTATGGAGGTGTAAATCTTGTGAGATTATATAATTCGCTTTTTATTATACCTACATCTGATTGTCATTTATGTTTTCATTTATGCTGCTATAATACACATTAGTTTTTAGGTGCATGAATGGTTAAGTCAAGATGTGTATTCTAATATATCGTTTTAGGAATTATACAACTTTCAACAGCTTTTAACGAACATTTTATGATGAGTTTTTCACTAATGACGGTACATTCCACTATAATCGCCGGTTTGAATGAAACTTGAGTTAATTTGTAGGATCCATCTAATATTGCAAAAGGCCACTTACTGGTTCAAATTTACCCTAAAAACTTTCAACGATGTTTATGCTGCAAGAAATAGATTTTACCCGTATTACGAATTTAATAAACGATATTTACACAAAAGACAACACCTTATCCATCCATATATTACTATTTATTAAAAGAGCTATACCGCAATATGTAATCCATTTTTCTCACTATACTTTTTTTTGCGAAGTACGTAGGCTCTCGCATGAAAAGAAAAATAAAATCAAAGTCAATCTCATCTGTTTTATAATTACTTGATGCACTGAAAAAAAATACTGGTCGTAATATCAATAATACATACATTTATTGAGTGAATTTTCATTGACAGAACGAAATGTTTTATTCTTATGAGAAAGTATTAGTTACAATTTTTGATTAAGTAATAACAAGATTCATTGTTGAAACAAATACGTTAATATTATAACAAATAATTTTATATTAATCCATGGATAGTATTTGTTATAGTAAATGGT
Source organism: Cetonia aurata (assembly GCA_949128085.1). NCBI lineage: Eukaryota > Metazoa > Arthropoda > Insecta > Coleoptera > Scarabaeidae > Cetonia > Cetonia aurata. Next base: position 36,802,765 of record OX421884.1, read on the forward strand.
AATTATCTTTTTTTTGTATCTTCCATAAATAATTTTTTTTTGCCCCCCCCCCCTACTCTTAACGAATATTCAGTAACTCTTGGGGCGTGGGGGGAAATATATCCCTGTAACCAACACTCCTTGTAACTCCCAATATACCATTTAATATCAATGTGTCTTTAATATGATTGTTTAGTAATCATTTAGTGATATTTTTCTATACCATATTGAATAAAAAACTATTTTACAAATGGTCTTCAATTTATTTGTGTTGGTAACACTGTGACAAAGAAATAAGCCTTCTGCAGATACTCTCAAGTAAGTAGATTCATTTACTATATAAAAATCATTATAATAAAGATCTCTATTCTCTCAATTCAGACTAAGAACTTAAATCTGTCGATTTACAAACATAAGTAAAATTCAAATTTCCCACCAAAATAAACCTTCTTAAGTCAATGCGCCAACAGAAAAACACTGGCAGGAACTACGTATGCGAAATCCATACAATCATGACCAAGCTCACACAATGCAAATTATGAAATTTTCACTATAGAATTAATCACAAATATCTAAGCTTGAAATATCTTGTACATATTTTCAAAATTAAAAGTTCAAAATGATAATATCGCTTACTGCAGGTACAAACAACTCCTCCAATATAAGTTCCGTGTTATAGAAATCCTTTCAGTTCCCATGAAATGTACCGAAATGCCAGCTGGAAACCCACAGCCAGAACTTGCCTCGAATGTTACTCTTCAAAACTCCAGGATTAAACCAGGGACAACTTAAAATCATCAAGCAACTGGATACATATCAACTTTGCACCAAACACGATGTACTATCAATCAAGTAAGTAGATTAACTATTCTTTAGAATTTCAAATTAAAATAAAAAATTCAAATTTCTAGATAAAATATTTCGAAAGATACTATACTCTCAGGAAATCGAAAAAGAAGACCCATTGGTTTTCAACAAGCTCGCAATTTCCAAAGAAACACTCACCTGGACAACCTCAAATAGACAATACGTTTCCAACGATACGGTTGAATTAAAGATTTCCGACGAACATTAGTTTGACAAATACGAATACCCCGTTATAACTATAGTAACCTTTACATTAATTAAATCTGTATCATCAAGTAAGTTATTAGTCAAAATTTCACATTGTTACTGTAATATAACACTTATGTATATCTCAATTTAAGTAGTCAACAATTCTTCTGGTTTCATAATTCATATAAAATAACAGCAATATATAAATATATAAAAATTTACATTAAGGACAGATAAAGATGTATATTCTTTCAATAATAATAGAATAAAATATTCTTTTGATTTGCAATCCAGAATATTTGCTTTGCAATTTCTCGGTTTGTTGTTCACATAACGAACGTTTCCATAGTTGTGTATGACTTAAGTCAGCTTAAATTGCATAAAATTATATAATACTCTTGCCGAACATGACTGATCTAGGCTCAAATGGCCAACCAGGGGTACACAATAATCGAATGGAGCAATAAAATTGCAGTCTACTGTCCACTTTGCTTATCTAGTACAGCTTGCACTTAACTTTTTATTGTGCAAGTTCCAGAGTATATCTTATTTTCGATGAAAACGGGGCAATATCAACTAGTATTTGACTAAAATATTATAACCAGAATAAGATATTTACTGCAAAATATCTCGCAAGTAGGCAATGCGGCTATAGGTGTTGGTGGTCGAAGTGGACGGAATTTTGCTATTGACTTCAGTGGAATTGGAACTTAACCTTAAATTACTTATAAGCGCAAGTTTTGATACATTGTGGATATAAATTATGTAACACAATGGTCGTATCAATCATATCCAACAGATACCAGCTGTAATCTTCTAGCAGGGTCTGCATTTTGAAATGGTACCTTAATTTAACTAGTTAGTGTTTACAGGCTGTTTGGTAGTAAACGATATACATGAATATATGCAGTCTCTGCTCCTTTTAGAACGTGTAGCTACATTATGTGTCGCAAAATAATCTGTTTGAATGACCGTTTCTAATGGCAAAATAGCTGAATAAACATTTAATTTTGGTTTATATCAACTATAATAATATGCGGTAAAATGTGCGCGACATAAAACGTTGAAACACGGTTTATTATAAGTATACCAATTATTCGTGTAAGATAAACTGTTTTCAACGAGATATGCGCATTATAAAGGATCAGTCAAAGTATACGGAGCATACATTCTATAATTTATTATATTATTGACATAAAAAAATCAAAATTAAATACTTTTTCAACATTTATGATGTTGCGATTAGAATTGATTTTGATATAATTAAATAAAAATTAAGAAAACTGGAATTTTTATACTCTCCTCATCCCGCAAAATAGTAGCAAGATATTTTATATTCTCATATGAATATAGCATTTCGTGTGATTTTTTCATATAATTTATTCCCTTTCAAATAAGTCCTATCAGTATCCTCATAGCTTAATAGCAAGAAGTATTTTGAGTATTATCTATTGTCACTTGAAAACCTAGTTACACGCTGTACCGTAGAGCATTTAAGATCGTCTATAAAGCATCAAAAGAACATAAAAAAGTAACGTATGGGTGCGAAATATAAGATTAGTTACGAGGAACGAGAATAGGGTTATCAATTTCGGAGGCAAATGAGGATCTTCTTACACCTACATATTAAGCAATAAAAGAACGCGGCTCAGCGGGACAAGTCGGTCGTCTCTTTTTATTGTTTTATGGATCAATTACATCATTTAAATACCTACGCTAAATATACTACCTGATTGAGTTACATAACTACATCAGGTGTTCTCCTTTTTATGGACGTTATAAAAGTATTCGTCCAAATAAAAATACCTAACTGCTGTGTGCGGTGGCGCAATTGACTGTGCGAAGACAAGAAGAATTTCGAATCTTTTATGCACTTAAGCGGATAATATCTATGTATATGTGTGTGTATTGAAGAACCGTTGATGAAAGGTATAAGTACCGTCGTTTTATGGATGTGACTATATTGTAGAACGTTAAAGAGAAACGTCGTTATGAGTAAAAGTATGAGTACCTTTTGCAACCAATATCTTTTAAATGAATAAAGTCAAGATTTGCTTAAATCTGCAACATCAATTTCGCGACAGGTTTCTTTTGGAAAACTACTGTATAAGAAGTATTGCTGAGTATCTTTTCTGCATAACTTCTAAAGAGTTTGCAATAAAGATTTCCGATTCTTAAATATGACCACCTTCAAAGTTTTTGGCATAGGAACTCTCCCAATGAAAACTACTAATGCTTGTTATTTAGTCCAATTTTCAGGACTTATATTAAGGTAAATATTATTGCTATTTTAAAAATTACCGAGTAACTCCTGTTAAACAAATTGCGAGGTTCAGCTATATATACTATACTTTACCCTTTTTTTTTTCACCTTTCTTTTGGGATTTTTGTTATAGTTTTCAAGCCACAGTCTCCACCCATCACATGATTGTGTTCTGTTGATTAATACAACAAAATGTTACTCATACTTTGAATGCAGGTCATTTATATGAAAACAAATCATATAAAGTCACAACACAGCAGTTATGTTTAGTCCAAAAAATATATATTGTTTTGTTTAATCACAGTTGTACTAGATACATACTATATTATATTATAAATTCTCTCCTTTGGATATGAGTTATTTTATTTTATTATATCTGATAGTAATCAGCGAAAGTATATATTCCTTAAATCAAACGATTGTTGGTACTTTAATTTGAAACTTAAATTAACATTTGACCAAATGCACATATAATATTCATTCAAAAACTAACTACTCAAGTAGCAAATTAAAGATAAATATTAGCACGGAGTACTTCTTCAATTGGAGCGGAATATCATATAAGAGAATAAAGTTTCACGAGTTATCAGGAAGAATCAAACTTTCTCATAATAACGGTTATAACATCGCTACTGGTTAAATTCAGTGAGTAAATACAAACGTAATTTTCGAACAGATATGGTTCTTTCTTTTACGGAATCCTTTATCCTTACCTCCCTTACGTAAGTCACAAAGAATCCCTCTATTCTTCTGTAACCCCTACCGAGATATAAAATTTCTTTGTCGCACTACACAAATCTGTTTCACTTTTTCTTACCCTTAATCGACATCTTTATCGTCATATAGTAATTAATAACAATTAAACGCCTTTCCACGATTTTCATCTCCTTGGCGCTCACTTTTAGCGAACATGTGTAAACAAATGCTCTGATAAATTTCGAGTTTACTCGAGGTAAACATAACCGCCGTTAGAGATATTTTAAAGTGGTACAAAGATGAATGGTGCAACATCCAATGTAGGAACTCATCTATCTTCAGTCTTGTGTTTGTGAAGCGGACCACACCGCTATTGTCAAGATGAGAAGGGCTGAGAGTACAAACTCACCCCGTTTATAGGGTATTGCGTGTAACTTAAGATTACGTGAGACTGGGGAAACGAAAAGCACACAGTAATGATTTTTAATTTCGTATTTCGGCACAACAAACATATGTTTGCGCTTTATCAAGCTCCCCTGGCGATCACAACACCGCCTTAATCACTCAAAAAAGTAGGTGATGATATCCTATGTCTTTGCTAAATAACAAAAAATAGCTATAGTAAAAATATACATCTCAACAATAACGATAACTAGTTTCAGAATTCGATAAATTGCTAAGTATTTTATTATCTACTATTTTTTTTTTTACATTAGCTTACCTGTTGCATATTAATAGTCTCTCTAGAAGATTCTGTAGAGTATAATGAAAGTATTATGAGAGCTTGACAAGCACTGATGGGAAATACATAAGTATATAAGAAACTCAAAATTTCTACTTTGATAAAGAAATGTTGCACATAAATGACTATAAAGTCCTGAATTGAAAATATAAGTAATTGAGCCAACAGATTAAGTACTTACTTGATTATTTGTAATAACATTTAAATTAAAAAAATTGTTAATTTGTATTTATGCACCGAGAGAAAAATATGGTTTACTTAACCATTTACCAGTTAACTAAATGAATATTTCTTTTTAAATACGAGCAGGGCGTTTTAATGTTAAATTTACACCTAAAACGTTATTTTAATCTTAAAAGTATTTGGTTTAACACATCTTTGCCTTCATTTGACCATTTAACGGTTAGATGAATGTTTAATATTTAAGACTACAAGAACTGTTGAAAGAATCTGTTCGTTTCTCTCAGTGTGGAAATACATTACACTGAAATAACATTATAGGTACTTACACACTATAAATAACATTTTTTTTCGATACAAGAAATAGGATCCACATTCTTTTTCATCTCCTTCTTGCCATTAAGTGATTATTCAATACATAGTTAGAAAGAAAAAGTATAACTTAATTGCCTGCTGAATTTGAAAAAAATATATTATCTAAAATTAATAAAAATACGTTTTACCTGTGATAGAATCCTTTCATTGAGAAATTTTTATTTTAGTGTAGCTACTTATGTAAATTCTATTAATATTTTTATTTATTTTGTGTTTATAGGTCTCGATTTGGAATAAAACTAAACTGTTATCCTTTCTTCTGATATTTATTACTCCTTTTTTAACGCTTTTTTGTCAATCGGTGTTTGACATTTCCAAATTAATTGATTTAAATGGAGCTAAAATAGAAAAGAAAATTTATCTAAAAACTAATTTTTATGTATATGTATTATTTGTTTGTTAAATAATGTATGCATTCAATTTAATTATAGAAGATATATAGAGAATTAATATGTACTAGCATACCTTGAAATTATGTTCATTACTTTACGTATACAGGGTGGGCCACCACATACGGCGCGGGCTCTATATGGATAAGTTTAGGATATCTTGAAATGCTCTTTATTTAGTTGAATGCTAGACGTTTGTATGTACAATTTAAAATAATTTGGAATTATACAGGCTGTTCGAGAAAAAAGATCCATAACGAAGTTACTTTTTTTAATGGAACAGCCTGTATATAATGACATATTTGTAATCTAAAGACCAAATTAGGGCAAGTTTATGTAATACTCCATATTCCTAAAGCCATTGGTTTTTGAGATATTTTAAAATTTATGAAATTCCAGTACAAAATTCAAGTTTGATTTTTACTTTGTAATCCAAAGTTAAACATATCTACCTACATTCATCATTCAGCTAAGAGCACAGTTATACTGAGTGTTAATAAACGCTTGTTTAAGTTTGATAACTTTTGCAGTAAGTTAACTTTCTTATCTTAAATAGAACACCCTATATCTGCTGATACTACCTAACGTAGAATTTGATTATCTTTAGAAATATATTTGATGGGGATTTGTTCGTAGCCGTTACTGCAATTTTATGTTTTTTCTTTTTTCTTGAGTAGCGGCTTAATTTTAATATAATTAATTATTTTTTTTTTTTAATCAATAAAACTCTTCATTTAACGTTTCGACAAACTTTTTATTGTTGTCTTCTTCAGAAAAAAATATTTATATAATTAAAAAATTTTTTTTTTTAATATAAATTTTGAGGACAACCACAAGACATTTTAAAACGTATTTTAAAAAATTTACATTTTCTTAAAAATATAAAAAATGTTAATAGTCATTTACAATCAACTGTGTATGGCGAAACATTTTTAATGCAAACTGCCGAAGAATTACATTTAAAAAAAAAATTTAACAATAAAAAGTTTGTCGAAACGTTATGAAAACGTTATGAAGAGTTTTATTGATTAAAAAAAAAATTTAATTCATTATATTAAAATTAAGCCGCTAACTCAAGAAAAAAGAAAAAACATAAAATTTAGAAATATATAGGGTTCCCTATAGCTAACATGAATAGTTTTCTTGTGGTTAGCATTTTATTTTTCCGAGGATTACATTAAATACTATTTATTTAAATTCAATTGGCTAAGATACCATTACTAAGCATGCATAAACAATTTGTCATTATTTGACAGTATAATTTTAATAATTTTATTCTGCAGAACGTACGATTAGCTGTCGTATTGCAAATACTCTATCTATACATATTAATCTTAAATTGCGTTACATACAGAATGTCGATAAAGTAATGTACAATATTCATCATTTCGTTTTTAAATGATATTTTGAAACACTGAAGTAGGTCACTTTCATCGAAAAAAAATTTGCCGTGGCCCCATCATTGGTCAAGTCAGAAGGCACTTCCTATAAAAAAAAATGCCTGGTGCCAAGCTCTTTTTGGCAAAAATAGTTTTAAAATTTAAAACGGGGATAGTAACACTTTTTGCAGTTGCTTAAAACATTCCATTAAGAATTCAAATTACTCTTCATAACAGAACAATTTAATAGAATCAATAGATCTGGTGATTCAAATGTTCCTCGACACCCTATCTATCCATTCAATAATCACACAAAAATGAGAAAACTTACTGGAACGAAATATGTAGATGAGCCACATCACGTCATTCAGCTGATGTAAGTTTAGATTCTTTTCTCGCATTGTTTGACTATAAGAGTGTATTTTAAAAGACCAAATAATTTAAATGATCTAAGAAGTTGAAAACGAAATATAAAATATCAGATGGACAAAACAACCCAAAATATCAATTGGTATATATATATACTTCTAACATATTATTACTTACGGTTCAGATCTTACAATTACCCTTGTCAAAAATAACCACCGTTTGATTTATGCATTTTTTTAGAAAAAAGTTTGTAGTACAATTTACCACTTCACTGTTTGACGAAAATTTTAGCAAACATTTGCAGTACTGTACGATATTTTACAAAGATGTCCCGCAGTTTTTTGTACAACAATTACAAAAAGAGCAATAACAATATTAGAAAATATTATTGGAAAATTTTCTACATAATATGGTAGAATGCTTTACGTTAGTTTATAACTAGTAAATTAAATAAATTGGATATCATGAAATGGAAATTCGGTGAAAGATTTTTTTAATGATTAGGTGTTATTATTACCACTGGGGTACCTAAATGTACTATTTTGTAACAACAAGTGACAAGATATTTAAATTTACAATTTTCTCTGTGTAAGAAAGTGACTTATAGTAAGGTATCATCATACTCGAAAAAGATCAGAGAATTTACTCCTGCTGAAAAAAAAAACATTATTCCAATAAGCAATAGGCAAGACATATTCGTAACTAGAAAACAGGAAATAGTTTTTCGTTAACGAGTGTCGCTTCTAAAAATAACATACAGGTGATTCAACGTTTGCAAAAATATTCCTTAATAACGTAGTTATTAATGCAGCCTGTATATACCAACAACATTAATTAAATGTAATTTTTGTCTATAAAGTTGTTGCAGCTATTATATGGATTTCTTACTTTGTCCTGTAATTAATTAGTCTCAGAGTACTGAACACAAAAAATAAAGCATTATACTGCTACTATAATGAGAAACAATTTCACGATACAATTGGTATAAAAATAGTTATTTTAAGACATAGAAGATTCAAAGACAAAAATACTTACACCTATTACTTTTAATTTATTGTTATTTTTTAATTATATTCGAAGCATGCCCAATACTGAATATTTACAACTTCTTAACTTAATTTTTCCTCACCTTCACTTTATAATACATATTTGCTAATTATACAGTCTCTATCATCTGAAATTACGTCTATGGAATAATGTAATAGAGATTATTGACTATTGAAATTATTGATATAAATCAAATTTCGTAATTACCTGAAAAATATAATTCTATGTAGATGCTAAAGAGTCATTATTCAAGTATTTAATTATATAAATGCTTTAATCTCTCTTTCAGATTGAATGTTGATAAATCAATTCTTTTAACCATCAAACTTTTTAGTGTTTATTTTTCATTACAATTACCAATTTATGTAAAGGTGTAGCGATTAAATGAAATTTACGTCTTTTGTCGGCATTCTAACATCTATATTTTGGTAGACCTCTTAAGCAGAATCTTAGTTTCGTATAATTACGTAGCAGTAATCATAATAATTACTTTCGAGATTAAATTAATCAACTATTGCTTTAAGTATCAGACAATAAAAGGAAACTATACGTTACAGACCACTTTCGTATCAGGTACAAACTTACAGAATCGTAAAGGAAGTCGACCGTTTCGCTCTTAGTTAATTCCAATCAAGTTTGGTGGAAATGGGGTGACCTACGATTTTATTCCGGCCAAATTGTGCCGCCGCTACGTAACGGTCGAAATCTTTAACACATCACATACATGTATATGAAACAACTTTGAGATAATCTCAAACTGACCGAGTACTGGTACAACTAGAAATAGTCCAACGGTCATCTCCGCAACCTGACAGATGAAGCTATTGTCCACTTCCCCCAACGTTACAAAGATCTAGGTGGGCTGCTGCAGCAACAAGCGGCCAGCAGACTCCTAGGTCAGTTGTACCGATTCAACCGAATTCTTTATAAATAAAGAATTCGACCTGAATAAGCTATAGAAAAAATCATTCACGCTTCATATATCGGACATGGGGTAAATCTCCGTAAATCGCATACTGGTGGTGCGTACGGGTATAACATAGCGATGTAAGTTGCTAACCACTGATGTTGATCGTTTTCTGTATTATCGTAAATAAGTAATGTGATTTCAATTCGCTTGTTAATGAAGGAATGAGTGCGTCTCATACCATCTATGTAAAAAATATACACATCGGCGCGTAAAAGAGAAAGATTTTAGGGCCTTAAAATTAAATAATACGTTTTTTTAATAGCAAAAAATACTACAGTGAAAAAATGAATTTGCAAAATTATAATAGTTCTCTGAAATAATCACCATTTGCGTTGTAACGCATAACGAAAGAAAAAAAAAACAAAAGGACAATGTTAATATTTGCTTCATTGATGTAAGCCCTGCACACAAGTTAAAGAAAGATATTTTGAATAATATGGCACAAAGATGTTAATTTCATATAAAGACCATGAAGGAAAGAAATTTGAAGTAGTAAAGTTTAAATAAAATGAAACAAAGGTTCTATCTCAATTTTTCAACGTAAAGAAATACTTACATTGATTAATTTTCTTTACACTAATAATTATATTGATTAACACATTAAAAAGAAAATCAAAAATGTACATTCCCTTTTCCTCAACATTTATGGTTTACAAAATAGACAAACCTCATAGACAGACATAGACCTCTTTGTTAGACATTTCTAAAGACTTTTGTAATAAATATACCTCAGTCTATAAATAAAACCTTCAGTTTCACTGAGTCTGTCTCTAAATTAAAATCCACCTCTTTAGTTAAAGATTACACCTTGGTTTCCTAAAAGGCCAGTTTATATTTACCAACATATCCAAGAGTTTATTGTTGCTGAGTTGGTATCAGAATGTAACACCATGATTACCTTAGGTCTATTTATTGCAGGCAACTAATATCATTTTTTACTCCAGTTACAACGAACAATCTTGGAATCAGTTTTTTTTTTTGTGGCCCCATTGATTATATTTTGAGTTCGTTTGCTATCGATCTCGCTGTCTGACACGAAACCAATTCAAAACCATTATAGTTTGACGATTTGTACATATATGTTGATATTCTTAATTATAAAATAACATCAAGGGCATAATACCCCTAATTTATTTAACAACATAGATTAAATAGGTTAAATTTGAAAACAACAACCAATTTATTTTCCTGGTTGTCTCTGTTATACGCAGTGGTTGTGGTCTCCTTACTGATCTTTACACAAAGCCAGTGGGATACTTAACTAAAATTCCTTTCACTCACTCAACCAGCAACTAAGTATTATTAAAAAATATCTCTCTTTCAAACCCTACATTTCACAAATAATATTTTGATAAGTTAAAATCAGATATATGAACAATAGTGATTTATTTAATTAATAAATTTCTCATTATTGCTGACAACAGCCTAACACTTATTAAAAAAAAATTCAAAAATAAAGATTAGCTATCAAAATATAATGTAAATTAATTAGTATGCCTATTCCCACTGACACTTCAATTATAGACACTACTTTAGTAATATATTTTACATAATTATTCTACAGTAATATAAACTTATACCAACACCTTACTTTAGCAATTTATACCATAAAGTAAACATTTGCAAATTAACGAAACACTCGTAATATGGCCTACAAAATTGATTCTATGAATTGTGATGTATGCTACATTGATCAGACTATTGAAACCCCCAATAAAATAATAAATAACCTGGCAAATATTTTCAATATTTAGTTTTCACTTGCCAGATTCAAACCGCAGTTCATATACTGCTTTTAAAATTTTAAAATTTAACCTATAATTATTTCTGGTTATCATGTGTGTTTGACTAAAACGGGAGATTTGTTTTTGACTTTCGTGTGTTGAGATTACTATCGCCTAAAGGAGATCGAAACGGTCGTATGTTGTAATTAGAATATACGATATCTAATACATTGCTCAATCTGCCCTTTTTATTTTATTTTTCCGATACTGTAACTGAAAGAGTGTTTTACTAATTAAATAAATACCACCTTTACTAAAACTAGAGTAAGTTTATCCCGAAAGTAGATTAATATGAAAAAAAAAAGCGGTCCTAAACAAATACATGCCAAAATTATAAACGGATCTATTCATTTAACTTGTATAGTAATATAGAATCACTCATTTTTCTTTCTTTCATTTTTTTTTGTTAATTTAGAAACTCTATAAAATGAAAAAGTTTTATCTACCAAACAACTTTCTTTATTATAATTATTGTGAAAAATCACTGTAAATATACAAACACCAGCTCAACTAATATCTGTTGACGTTTGATATCATTATCGGCTAGATTGGGATCAATTATTTACCTGTCAAATGCTTTATTTGCCAAAACTGACGAAACTATCGGCAGGGTAAATGAACAATGTTGAAAAAAAGGCGATTCATTTGTCATCCAGCTTACGATGTTGACAAGAGCTTGCGCAACGTATACGAAAATTGCTAAATATTGGCAGATAATCGTCCAAATTCACGCCTGTCAATCTCAGGTTAAATAACGGGCCAGCTGTTCTCTAATGTTTCTATTTTCTTCAAACACAGCGTCAATACAATAGATCGGTTCGGCAGGACGAAACTGTCGTACCATGGTTAAGTATGTATACCGATTAGAACTACGTAGTATAGTAAAATTAGTCACGTGGTATTCTTAAAGTTTAATTTTTTTATACTGCCATATATTAAGCTATTGTATATTGATACGTTTGCAAACACTTATACGGTACATTTTGGCCAATAACTGCTTATAATTATCGCAGATATAGTTGAGTTTGGATAGCATTAGCTGTAAGCTTTACAGCGCTTGCCTATTTTGTATAATACACTTTTTTATTCATAGAATATTTACTATAATATTTCCTTTTTGTTTTTAAATTTACATAAGTGTTATATCAAGCAAGGACTATACCTTCCATCCAGAGCGTTAGTTTTAGCAGGTTAGGTTGCTGAATAGTACTGTACCCGTAAATTTTTATAAAGTTAAATAAATTTGTGTGGCCGTAACAAATCAACAAAGAAAGCTTTATCTAAACTTTTTCTAAAGCTATTGAGGATACTTTGGTTTGGGCGTTAAATCGTTTGGGTCAGGTCAAGCTTCTGTAACAATACATTTCATGTAATAATACTTAAACATAATATAATAACGGAGATAAAGGACATCAAAAACTTAACGTAAACCACAAAATTCAGCATGTGATCTGTGCAGCTGACGGACGTTAAATGATAACATAGCTATAAGGACTGCGTCCGAAAAGTCACGAGACACTCAAGTAACAGGGGTAAGTTATGCCCAATGAGAAAAAAAGCAGATCAATCGTTTTAAAGCTATACACAGCAAAAAAAATCGTTTTTAAGGGAAAATTGATTAGAGTTACACATTTTTGTGTTAAAGATACATTCCATAATAGTTAATTTAAGAAAGTGAACAATAAACGAGGTTTGTTATGTTGAATTTTGTTAATATCCATGAGACCCTTGTTATTTTAGCAATTTTTTTTTTCAAAAAATTAGTAACGTACACAATACCCTAGTTAATATAAGAATAAAATTGAGTGGTACGTAATGACACCAAATTATACCTGGGGCCTGGGGTATACAGTAGTCATTATTAAAAAGGGTCAGTATCTAAACAAGCTTTTTCCAGCAAAATTTTGAACTTAGAAATGACTACCAACCTCAGTTACGTACACAGGCTTGAAATTATAATTTAAACTAATTGGATAATACAATCGCGTTTACATTTCACATGGTGACATTAGATGTACTATATTATTTATTGTGTAAATACTTGATCTTACAAATAAGAAAATACAACTTACAATTAGTAATGCTGTCTTGCATTAAAATTATCAGTTGACTAGCTAGGCAATATCTTGATGTAATGGATATAAAGCAGGCTGGATATCTGGATTGGCATGGACGCAATTCAAAGCTGATTGGTGATTAGACCACAACAGTTATATTGAACTTATGTGGTTTAGTTTTAATTTGACCATTAAGGTTATACTTGGTATGTTTTCTTTTTGAGTTTTGTGATTTTTTACTTTTATTGCTACGATCGTTTCGTTGTATTGATTCACAACTTTCAATCAGTCGTCTGCTTGACCAATAAAAAAGCTCAAATTAATATGTTATTGTAGTCGATTGAAAGAGAGCAGACGTACAATTCTTTTCAAAAACATGTATCAGTTTACAGAATTAGTTTGCTCCATAGGTAGGATGGTGACCTAAATTGAAGCTCAATAAAGAAATAATGCCAATATAGGCGGATTACCTAAATTTTATTGAAAAAAGTTAAATAAAAATTAAATTTGGTGTCTCTAGCTTCTAGAACTAGGAACTATCAAGGAAACCCCAGAGATTAATCAATTAGCAACTTTATAAAAGCAATTACACACTTATTACTTTCCTCTGTCATAACCTATAAGACTGTAGCGGCAATAAATGGATGTATGTTTGAAACACCTTACACCTAACGGTAGAAAGGTTTTAAAGAAATAAAAAAAAAATTTTTGAAACATCCTTTAATCCTGTTCAAAAAAACTAAAACTGACAAGAGGGTAATACTGATTACTAATTATACTGGATGTCCTAACTCTTTGACCCCGGCCTATTATTTAATTCCTCCAACGGCCTACTTTTCTATAAAATTATATACACGGAAAAAAGATATTGTTAAATCAATCAAATATTCATTCACACAAGCAGGCGGCTTGTTTATACATATATGTGCAAATAAATATTTATTTTCTCGGAATATATAATATTTACTTGATCAGCACGGGATTCGATTCAAATGTATACAGTATTTGTTAAAAAAAAAAAGTAAATTGGATTAGTGTAAGTATTTCAGAAAATTGCATTAAATGTGCCTACATACTTGAATCAATTAACAATTAATGTAAGTATGTACATGCATGTTACGTACATTACAAATTTAGGTTCATCATTTCCATATATACATGTGGTACACATGCACAAGTTCTTTGCTTCCTTGTTAAGTTTACCAGAAATCATAGCACATTAAAATTGTTATTTGAAATGGTTCTCGAGTACAAATTCGGAATTAATGGTATAATTGAAAGCGGTATACGTTTCTGGCTCAAAACAATTATTATTATTTGAATGAAATCTTCATATTTTGTTGAGTTTAAGATCTCATTTGTTTGATACAACTAACTTTTGCTGACAAAATATCATTGTATAGTCAAATAAATGAATATATTAAGCTAAACAAACTATTACTTTTTATTGCTTTAACAATTCTTTTCCGTGTACAATTTGAACGCATGCTCTTTCAGCTTTTTTGATATATCCAACATTTTTGATCTATACAATGAAACAACTTGTAATTCGAATACCAAGTATTTGGTATAATTAGAATCGCCAAGAATTTCTCTTTTAAATTAAGACTAAGGACTTATCAGGTTACATTTATAAAAAACCACTTTCTCTGAAAATACTGTCAGAGTGAGGTTCTAGTGTTATGTTGACAGTTAGGATTTTTAGCGTATTTGAAGCACTCTAGATTGAAACATAAAAATCTAAATTTTGGTAACCAAGCAAGCTAAAACTAACAAATCATATGTTTTTAGATTCAGAAAATTACGCAGAATCCGAATGCAAAAATATACAGGATGTTCCATTTAAAATTTTAAATTTGTTCTTATTCCGGTAAAATCGGAAGTGATAAAAAATTATAAATCAGGTTGAATAATTGAAAACTTACAGTAAATAATGTATTCCGAATTTTATAAAAAAATATTTATAAATAAAAAAGTTATGGGCCGAAACTTACGAGCTGGGACAAGCGGTATATAAATTTTGATTCAGCAGTCAACACATTAAAAGTGTTCAGAGAATATCATCTACATATGCGCAGACGCGATTCTGTGCAACCTCATCAACAAATCCAGAATTAGGAAGGTTGATGATATTAAAAAAGGTTCTTCTTTATCCTCACAAATATCTATACAGGTAATTGATAAAATTATTTTGGTGACCGGTTTCACGACCAAAATCGCATCTGCAGGCATCTGTAGCTGTGACAAGGCAATCCACTACCAAAACAAGTCCAGAATTGTTAGTGCGCCAGTCTAAATAGTACACAGATAAAAAGAATTCTTTAAATCAAAGGAATGTTTCTTTGCCATTATTTAAAAAAATCATTTTGTTTTTCAGTGAATACATATTTATTTTGGTTAATATTATTATTAATTTTTTTCAATGAAGTAGTATTATTTTGAATTAAAAGAAATATGTATTGAGTGAAAAAAGTGGTTCTTTTAAATATCAACAAAGAAATATTTCTTTGATTTAAAGAATCATCTTTCTCTGTGTACGTGCCTAAAGAAATTTTAATAAGAAGTAGGTCTTGGTTTAAAACTTGCTATTATCATTAGTTAAATGTACTTTAAAATTTTGGCTGATTAGGTTGATATCTTCAGGCAACATTCAAAACCTGATTGGACGAACTGCCTTTATAGATTTAATCAACAACATTAATGCAACTAATTCTACTTAATTGTTTAAACATGCGAGTGATTTCAGCAAATTTAAATAAAAAAATTTGTCGGTGGGTTTCAGCGAATCATTTTTCTCGGTGTAGCCTCGGAATCTTTAAAAACTACATATCATTTTAAATGGTAGAATAATGCTTATGTTATTCTTTTTTGTAATAGAACTAATGAAACGTACGTTTTTTTTTATACCGAGTTATTAGTATATTTCAGTGATGAACAATAGATACATCAAATTTTAAATTCAATATATCTAATTTTCTAATTGTGTCTATTAAATCACAAAGTAATGTAATTTTTAGTTAGCTGCTTCATTAATGTTTCTTTTATAAAATACCTATACTCACTTACAAGTTAGAATACCTGATAACACTTACAAAATAGCTCGCATACTTTATGCAGAAATTTAGCACAAGTGTAACCTGTTTGGGACCTGATATGGGCTCGCCTTTAGGGTGCATAAATTTTTACAAGGATAAATACTGCACACCGTATCGTTGTAGAATTAGGTTACATTCTCATTCATTCACAAAGTCGAATGAATTAACGTAATGTTTAACTGCAAAGTGGTAGCTAATTTATGAATGGGTTTAATTGTCGCTGCGTTTACACAATGAGCCGGTCTTCTTTCAAAATTATACCTCTTTCTGACTTTAAATAATAAAAAAAAAAAACTGGTCGTGGATGTGCCAAGGCGGTAGCAGCAGTGATTTAAATGCCCAGTGAGATATTTTCCGAGTTTATTGCGCTGATAATTACTTTTTATGCATTGCGTAATCAGATGAATTGTGTGTACCTCGCTGATGCGTTTTACTACACGTGCAGACTTACGGCCGATAATGTCATAATACAATTTTAGGATACATAAAGTGTAATTTTATCGTTTCTTTAATAGGAACGTATATATGAACATCGGCGTCGAGACTTGAGCTTTAATGGAATGTTACGTTGTTAAAATGCACCTACACATACGTTAAAACCTCTAGCGAATGCTGCTTTAAAATATATGGATTTATACGGCTTTTCTTTTCTTTTTTTTTCTTTATACTCTGCTTATAAAATTGCTTAAAAATCCAGAAACAAAGACATTGAGTTTTTACTTTCACACTGGCGCGCGATATATTAAAATATTGCTAAACATACCACAATTCACGTTGTGAATGAATTGCATTTAGGGACTTCTACAAAAATTTAAAGGAAAAGGTCCACTATCACATCTCGTACAAAGATAACTATACATGGTTAGGCAAAGGCAAAAGGATCCATTCGAATATCTTTGATATGGCTACTCAGATATTAATAAGAGTTTCTACATTCGATGAGTATATTTCTATCCGAATCAGACTTCCTGTTTAGCCGCCAACGATGTCAACTTCTTTATTTTAAATGAAACATCCTGTATATTTTTACGAATTTCAGGGAGTTTAACAAACATATGAGGTAGCATCTTCATGTTCAACAAGGACAGAAATGTTTACTTAAAAATGATAATGCGAATTTTATTGAGAAAAGAAAAATGAACATATAACAAAGTCGAATTGAAGACCATTCACTTCTTGGCAATATGCAAGTCTGTGAACAATTTTTTTAATTAGACTTGCCAAAGCCTCGACATGAATTAATTGCACTTCTTTAATTATTCTCGACCGCAACTCTACCAACAGATTTTAAATGACCCCAAAGGAAACAATCTAAAGGATTTATATCTGGGGACCGTGATGAATGATTCCTTTACGACCAATCTATCAATTTGGGAATGTTTCGTTTAAAAAAATTCTAACATTAATGTAGCACAGGGGTCTCCAAACTTTCCAGTCTTAGGGCCATTCTGATTACTCGAATAAGTTCCAAGGGCCAAAACCGTTTTAATTTTCTATAATGCTAAAATAACAATAAAATGACAAAATTACGACTTGAGTACGACAAATTGGAAACTAGAAAAAAAAATACGGACGCCTTGCAGAAATATGTACCGGGTGATTCAGTAAGGGTGGTGAGCGGCTGTATCTCGGAAACTGCTATGCCTAGAGCTTCGAGACAAAAAAATTCATAACCAATGTGGCCACCAGAAATATCCGAAAATTATTTTCATGTTCGAAATTTTACCGCTAGGGGGCGTATC
The DNA here is from genome assembly GCA_949128085.1 of Cetonia aurata. Taxonomy (NCBI): domain Eukaryota; kingdom Metazoa; phylum Arthropoda; class Insecta; order Coleoptera; family Scarabaeidae; genus Cetonia; species Cetonia aurata. The sequence continues at coordinate 36,820,888 of OX421884.1, forward strand.
TGCTATGTTTAATCATAAAATCAGTATTATCTCAGAAAATTGCAGGTTGAGGTATAGTTTTGAATGGACCGTTCGAAAGCTGAGTTGATGTTCCATTATTTTGTTTAATGACTTTTTTTCATATCTGTCAGGAGCGGGGAAACCAATCAATTGTTCAATATTTAAATTTTAATATCTCCTGAACCATTCAACCAATCTGAAAATTTTTGGACTCGTTCGATTGAGCATATCATGGGTTTTTTCTAGAAAAATTGTCGTTCTAGCATTTAGTTTGAATTAGGTAAACTACAGGGTGTTTTCTGTAGTGGTAACATATTTTGGTGAATTTCAAGAAAAAATTTAATGTAACCGTGCTATATAATTACCAGTGTCGCAAGCTAAATTAAATTGTTGAAATTTCAGTAAAAACCGCATCTTAATATCTCTATTCGTTCTCGATTTATCGCCAAAAGAATGAAATTTGTAACAAAAATCAACTGCGGCCATGAAAGTAGGTGACGCGACGGATGGTTTCCATGGAAACTACGAAACTATCAGATTGTTTATTGCTTATATCAGCTAAAAATAGTCAAAACTGAATGGAATAAATTATTAACGAGAATAATAACAGCAAAAAGAAAATATCTAACCAAAAATTTTAATTATAAATGTTCGGAATGTCTACCATCACCGGCCACCCACAAATTGAGTCTGTTACTATCATTATCGTAAGTTTCATCTTTACCATGTCATCTTACATCAAGAATTAAAGGATGGCGATTTTGACCATGCAGCATGCGCTATTAATCAGAAAGCAATCCTCACTGGTTACGCGAAGTTCAATTTCAAAATCGTTGGCGTGTTAATGTTTGGTGTGAATTTTTGGGGGAAAATTATTGGTCCTTACTTTTTTGAACAGCGTTTAAATGGTGTGGTTATTTTTTGGAAAATATATTGCCTTTATTGTTCGAAGATAGTTCCCTGGAAACAAGAATGGGTATGTGGATTCAGCAGGATAGTTTTCCGGCGCATTATGCGCGACGTGTCCAGGAATTTTTAAATAACCGGTTCCCAAATAAATGTATAGGCTGGGGTAGCATTTTTTCTTGGCCGCCGATGTCCCTCGATCTCACAGTAATTGATTTTTATTCATGGAGTAGACTTAAAGATATAGTATATAAAGACCGCTCAACAACACCTGATAATATGAAACAAAGAATTCGAGAAGCCGTCAGAAATATTTCCATTGCCGAGGTAGAAGCGAGTGTATTATCCACAAGTAACAGACTCAATTTGTGGGTGGCCAGTGATGGTAGACATTCCGAACATTTATAATTAAAATTTTTGGTTAGATATTTTCTTTTTGCTGTTATTATTCTTGTTAATAATTTATTCCATTCAGTTTTGACTATTTTTAGCTGATATAAGCAATAAACAATCTGATAGTTTCGTAGTTTCCATGGAAACCATCCGTCGCGTCACCTACTTTCATGGCCGCAGTTGATTTTTGTTACAAATTTCATTCTTTTGGCGATAAATCGAGAACGAATAGAGATATTAAGATGCGGTTTTTACTGAAATTTCAACAATTTAATTTAGCTTGCGACACTGGTAATTATATAGCACGGTTACATTAAATGTTTTCTTGAAATTCACCAAAATATGTTACCACTACAGAAAACACCCTGTAGTTTACCTATTTCAAACTAAATAATTTTTCGATAATTTTTCTAGAAAAAACCCATGAAATGCTCAATCAAGCGAGCCCAAAAATTTTCAGATTGGTTGAATGGTTCAGGAGATATTAAAATTTACATATTGAACAATTGATTGGCTTCCCCGCTCCTTATTATGGCATATATGAAAAAAAGTCATTAAACAAAATAATGGGACATCAACTCAGCTTTCGAACGGTCCATTCAAAACTATAGCTCAATCTGCAATTTTCTGAGATAATACTGATTTTATGATTGAATATAGCAGATACGGCCCCTAGCGGTAAAATTTCGAACATTAAAATAATTTTCGGATATTTCTGGTGGCCACATTGGTTATGAATTTTTTTGTCCCGAAGCTCTAGGCATAGCAGTTTCCGAGATACAGCCGCTCGCCACCCTTACTGAATCACCCGGTACAAACTACGGACAGTTTATAATCTACGGACAAGGCTTACAAAATACGGACTGTCCGTAGAAAATACGGACGTATGGCAACCCTAACTATTATGCAATAGTAAACATAAGTAAATCAAATAAAAAATATTATATAAATATAACACAAAACTTAGAACTACACACATATATAGAACATAACATTAAATTAGAAACTAAAAAAAAGTAAAGTAAAATGGTTTTTTCAGAAACATTTTCAGAATTACTCAAAATATACAGGAAGTTTGCGGACAGAAAAATATGAGACTCTGAAACGCGGATTGAAATCGCAGCAATCTTTGTTTACAAAAGCCAATACTGAACAAGAGGCTGCAACTCGTGCCAGCCTTCGTGTGGCTCTTGAAATGGCAAAACGTGGAAAACCATTCACCGATGGAGAAATGATCAAAGAATGCGTAATTGCAATAGCCGAAAAAGGTAAATTTATTTAAAACTGTCAGTTTGTCAGCAAACACCGTGGCTCGGAGAGTACAAGACATCGCAGAAAATATATCATCTCAACTGTGTGACAAAAATGGACATCTGGAGTGGTTTTCTCTGGCCTTGGATGAGTCAACAGATGTGTCAGATACTGCTCAGGTGTTGATTTTTATTCGAGGAATAGATAGAAACTCTGAAGTGTATGAAGAACTTCTTGATGTTGATAGTATTCACGGTACGACTACTGGGGAAAGTATTTTTAAGGGAGTTGAAAATGCCATTAATAAAAAGAACCTTCGTTGGAAAAACTTAAAGTCTATTACAACTGATGGAGGCAAAAACGTGTGGTAAAAATAAAGGAGCCGTTGCACTTGTGTCAAAGGCTGTAGAAAATGATGGTGGTTCAAAACCATTAGTGCTACATTGTATCATTCATCAACAGTCCTTGTGTGGAAAATGTTTGGATATGTCTGAAGTTCTAAGACCAATTATATCAGTTCTTAATTTCATCAGATCCACTGGGTTGAATCACCGACAATTCCGCGAGGTTATTAAAGAGATTGGAGAAAATGACTTACCATATCATACCGCGGTACGCTGACTTAGTTGTGGAAAAGTCCTTCAGCGCTTTTTTGACCTTCGAGCAGAGATTGAAATTTTTTTGAATGAAAAGCATCGCCCTCTTAACGAATTACAAAATAGCGAATGGCAGTGGAAGTTAGCGTTTTATGTCGATTTGACAAAACATATGAATGAATTGAATTTGAGATTGCAAGGAGAAGACCAGCTTCTCCCTGATTTATACACTAATATCAAATCGTTCCCACAGAAAATAAAACTGTTTCAATCACAGTTACGTAAGAAATGCTTCACACATTTTAAAACATGTGAAATGTTCAGCTACACTACTGACAAACCGAGTTTCCCGTTGATTTTGAAATCGACGCTTTGAGTGCTTTGAAGATAAATTTTGATACTCGTTTCTCAGACTTTGATGTCATTGCACATGAAATTAATATTTTTCAAAATCCTTTTGATACTGACATTGAAACCCTAGCCCCTGAACTTCAAATGGAAATTATTGATTTACAGTGCAGTGATATAGTTAAGAACAAATATCAAAATTCATCTTTGTTGGAATTTTATAAGAGTCTTCCACTGGTACAGTTTGATAATTTGCATAAATTTGCTCGTGGGCTGTTTTCTGTTTTTGGTACTACTTACTTGTGTGAGAAAACATTCTCCAAAATGAAGTACACAAAGAATGTTTACAGGTCTAAGTTAACCGATGAACATCTTAAATCTCTTTTAATAATTGGTACAAGTAATCCACAACTACAAACTATTGTCAGTGGAAAATCACAATTACATAAATCTCATTAGCATTTTTTACAAGTAGACGCCCGCGGTTTCATTCGTGCTAATTTAGCTTTTCCATTCGTGATGGATTTTCAGGATAAAAATCATATCTGCGATTTAGGATGTATTGATTCCAAACACCGATATACATGCATATACGATACTCTTTATCCCAACATAACTACCGAGGGTGAAACCGCGAGATGTTCACTAGTTTATATGTAAATGTCAGTGGGATTTATTTCAATTATTTGTTAGTTATTACGATTAAGTTAAATTTTCTGCGTATTATATTTTACTTTATTAAGCTTTACCTAGCAAGTAAATAAAACCGGGTTATTATCATAGTGTGTTTTTTATCTAACTTATAATGGCAACAATAACAAAGCCATTAGCTGTCGCGGGCCGGATTTACGACATTGGTCATTAGCTATCGCGGGCCGGATTGGTGACACTGGCGGGCCGGATTTGGCCCGCGGGCCGTAGTTTGGAGACCCCTGATGTAGAATGTTGGAACCAAACATTTTCAGGTATTTCTCCATCTTCGGCAACATTAGAAACAACCTGATCACGTAAAAGATTTAAATAACTCTGTCCAGTTAGTGTACCATGTATTAAAAATGCACCAATAATACGGTTCTTAAAAATACCAGCCCAAACGTTTAATTCTTGCGGATGTTGTGTATGCGTTTCTACATCCAATGAGGGTTTTATCTCTTGGTCGTGGTTTCGTCCACACTTGCACGGGGCATCTTCAGAGCTGCTTCTTTCGTTGCTGTTTCAGTTTCAGGTCGACAGCGAAACGTCGCCCAGGGGACCCGGTTTCAAACCGGAAACCCAGATGGGTATACCAAAACGTAGCCTCAACTGAAAACAGCAAATTGTATGTAAACAATTGATGAGTTCAGAAATTCAATTTTGCGATCATAATCCTTGCCCAATAATTCTTGCACTAATTCTGGTTAATACGGACGATATTTTTCACGCTTCAATATTCTGGTTACTGCTGTGCAACTTATATTTATCATAGTTTAGTGCGAGGGATGCAGTTGAAGTTTGTGGTCATTCTTCTAATGCAATAACAATATTTTGAGCAAGAACTTCATTACCTAGTTGCAACTTTTAATCGTCCGCTAATAATTATAATAGTAACAATAATAATAGTGATAAAATTAGTAATGTAAAGAGCAAGGTATGAATATAAAACATTTATTCACCAAAATTCCATATAAGAATTTCTGTAAATGTAGAGTAAAATGAAAGAAAAGAAGAAAATAAGATGGAGGTGTCAATTAATTATCTTAAGTAATATCGTGGAAAGAATTCGTAGGAAATTAAAAATCAATATGAAAGTGATCGTCACAGATCAATTAGAGATTTAAAAATCTCATCTATGATGCTGTTCATATACAATTTTATATTTACGTTAATTGCAAAACCGTTTCGAACTGTGTTTATCAAAGTAAGTACGATATGAAAGACCTATTGTATGTATATATCTTTGAAGTATTTTTCTTATTTCTCTCTATTTTATAAATTCAATGTGTTTATATGTATGTTGGCTAAATGTGGGTATTTTTCTTTTAAGAAACCGCATTTTTGCATACGGGCGAAATATCTTTTGTAAACAACGCCATTTTACTGTACATTTATTTTGAATCGTACAGGTTTTGCTTTGTATGATTGTACATATCCATATTACATATCTGCGTACTTATGTGCAAATAAAGATTTATTAGTGAAGAGATAGTGTTTACATTCTCGTTAAAATTTTATTGCCAATTATGCTTATTATTACTTTCCTCTAACAATAAGTAATTTTCATGTTCTGCACATGTTTGCATACCACATGTCCATAGACTATTAATTTTCTGACACAATATAAAACCGATTATATATATTACATTTGGGGTGGTGTAAATGTTAAATACTATGAATTAGCTAGTAATAATAAAAAAACATAGAATTATTATATTTTATTAATTATATTTAAATATAAATAACAGAACAACAATCATTATTAGAAAGACTATTACTACATAAAAGCATGTAAAATAAGTACCTACATGCAATACCTACATACAGAACCTATTGCTTCCACTTCATGGCTCACAGCAACACCAATCACAAAACCCGGAGATATTGCATTTCTTTTTACTCTAGCACGAGCGGCAGCACTGTAGTCCGCTATAGAAATTCCGAACACGTCCACGTTATTTCTGCAGTTAGCGAGAAGAGAGATACGTTCCCTACAGTTTCACTTACCGAACCACTAACGTGGAAACTTACGTAGGTCTTTAATCAATTGGCATGTTTCTATATCCAGTAGCAATAGCTGTTAGCAAATAAAAGTGGCCGACCTGATGAACAATCCTACGGTAGCCAATGACATCTTTGAGATATTTTTGTATACCGCTACTATTTTCTATAGCCCAACACTGTATTGCTTTTCCTAATTTTGCAAATTACCTTCACACAATACATAACATTAGCAGGAAAAATAAGTTTTAGGCTACTTTTAATTACTCATATAGATTAATCGTTGCGAATAATTTCTCATATCCCTGTGTTCATATCTCTAACACAGTAGATTAAAATAATAGGTTAGATCAATGTGTGTTTCATTAAATCATTTTATACGAACTCGTCATAGTTACATGGACCAATCTATTGTTAATATGTGATATGAATGTCTAACATCCACAAACCCATTACATATTTTACAGTAAACGATTTTCGAAAGCATTGCAGAGGTTTGGTTGATTAGATAATTTAAACTTCATTGTTTCCATTGTTTAACACTATAGCGTAGGTAGAAATTGTTATTGGTTTTCCATGTAACTTCCATTAGCATACACATATATAAAATATTTCAATAGCATGCAATGAATTGGAAGCTCATAGTTTATTTGACACTACACACGTTAAACAAATCACTCGCATTCTAAAGCTATGATGAGGATGATTTCTATAGCATTAATATCTACTTTAAAATCTCATTTAAAAATTTAGATGATTTCTAAATTAAAAATGTTACTAATGACTTATTTAGTGGTTAATGTAGGGCGTATATCAAATTGTCGTAAAAAAATTAGCTACATTTTAAGGCATGGTATTGGGAGTATCTACCTTATTCGATCAATATTGTTTTTACATACGCATACACTGGGGTATCATTTTCCGTTTGCACTTAACTCTAATAACATGTTTTTATCACAATATCCATTTTGTTTTTGTTTTTTATTGTTTTCAGTGCCAGAGAGAGAAGTAACAAAAAAAGATAATTCTAAAAAACGAAGACAATTTTACAAAGGTGAATTTTGCTATTTCACCGATTTGTAAATTTTTACTGCTATATAATCGAACTTAATAGATGTGGATCTATTACAAGAATAGTTGAAAAAGGTTACCGTGACGTTAGAATCTATAAAAACAGTGAGGTATGAGAAGGGACCGGCAAAAGAACAAAAGCACCCTCCTGTCGACCCAGTGTCAACTGGATGCCAACCCGATGGCGGGCCACGCTGATTCGGATCGGTATTTATCGCAATATCTAATGGTAAGTTGTTAACTGGACCCTGTATCCACAAAGTGGAATGCATTCAAACGGAAAAATGGGAAGATCCTCTTAAAACAGGAAATAACTCTTGATATCGCACCATTCATACTCTAAACTGATTCTGAGGAAATATCGGCGGTAAAGAAGTTGTCATTTCTTCCACTGTTATTGAGTAAAGTTATTTATGCTACTAAAGTAGTAGTTAAAATTACAGGGAAAACCACCATGCACTAAACAAATATAATAATCTTACCATGATAAGTAAGAACTATTACAATAGCTTTCCAATCATTAAACATAAGGTAATTTTACATTTTCGGCGCTATTTTACACAAAAAGAAACCTTCGATAAAATTCATCTTTTTTGCATAAGTAGGAAAAAATCTAATTCAAAAAAAAAAACTATTAGAAAAAACGTGTAGGGTTATATGCTTTAATTGGTTAAATATAATATTGGGCACACTGTTGAATGCATTGGTAAGTATAGACACTGCTACACTTCTCCCACTAAAATTCGTATTTCAGTTTTCACTTTTTCCTTAAATAACTTGTTATAATTTATAAATGACATTATTATTTTTAGTACTCACTATCAGTGATAGAATAGATCAGATGAATAAACTTTAATATTAATTACATATTACAGCGGGTGCCTTTTGTGCATATTTAATTTATGCGAGTACAGTATTTTAAATATTTCCTTTATAATTATGTTTTCTTATCCTAGAGGCATCATCTTTATTATTTTTTGGTAAGCATAGTTTAATCAGTGTATTGTATATACCAGTGTTGGACATCATTCAATAATTTTCATCGGTTATTCTTTATTCCGTATTAAGTTATCGTTGTATAAAATTATTGTATGTATGTATGTATGTAAAGTATTTATTGGCTGAAGTAATATACAAGAAAACAAAAATAATAACAAGATGATATTTGAATGAAGAATTATTTCAATAAAATAATATTTGAATAAACCATTATTGGAATAATCCTTTCACCAAATTCTTTCTTTCAATATAATACCTACACATGCAAAATGATTTCTTGTTAATGTATCTACAGTCATTTAAAATTTAGAAATAAAGCATTTTGAGGCAATAATTGCATTATATTTTCTATATAGCAACTGTTTCAATGTTTTCACACACAAAGCGAAAGTATACGAAAAATAAAACCAGAGATTAAAAAAACCGTTTTTGAGGGTGTTGCATGTGATGGCGCGCATAAGTACAACAGTTAAGACATTACCATTTCAGTTTTATTATTTTAAAATTTTAAGGCGACCCCCGAGCAAGCCCTCACTCTCTGATATAGAAACATAGTATCCCTTTCTCATCCTGGCGTTGCTAAGAAATAAATTTCATTGTTTAAAAAAATTAAAGCGCCCTCCCCACCAACTCCCACCCCCAGATATTAAAACAAAAACTCCTTTTCTTTCCCGACATTGTTAAAAAACAAATTCCAGCACCCATATGTTTACTAATATTGTTATACTATGTTAAACTTACTAGTTTTTTTTTTAATAATGATTGTTCATAAAATAAGATATTGTAAACTAAATAATTATAATAAAAAAAAACAAAACATAGGAGCTTTTGAAAAAGATGAGAATGTGCATCGAAACGTTAAGCAAGTATGAATAAACGATTTAATAAAGCCCACTAAACCTCACGAACATATATTTATTGTGTGTTTTTTTTTAAGTATACAGATTGTCCACAAAATTATGAATTTTGACATATATTCTTATTCTTGCAACATGTCTCAAAAAAAATTGAAATATCCTATGAACTACAAAAATTAGAATAAGGAGCCTTCAATAAAATACTAAGTCGATCAATTTTCGATCAATTTAGTTTAGTGTACAATTCAAAAATGCCAGAAAATGTAGGGTGTTCAATTATTTGAAACACCCTGTATATTGCATATTATTTTTAAATTGTAGATCGAATCCGTCTACATACTTACAGATATGCTCAGATGTACTAGACACCTATATTTTTTGCGAATAATCAAAGTAAGGTGAGTACAAAATAAAACTTAAATATTTCAATAAAGGATGTTAATAATTTGTCGCGTTTCTGTAAGCTTTTAATACAGTTGCAATACTTTTTTCAGTGTGTAAAAAACTGACGTCTCAGAAACGTGAACATGCATCAAAATTTTATAGATCTAGGAAAAGTATCTATAAAAACTGTTGTAAAATCATAAAAACGAAACACTTAAATTAACTGCCACAGATGTAATGCCAAAACACGAAATTAATGGTAAATCATAGAGATGTCTATTACTTTTGAGCATAGCTTTATTTTTCTTTTTACTTTTCTACTTGAATTAAATGTGTTACTGAGTCTGTATGTATAAACTCAGTAACACATTTAATACATACTATGTTCAAATGTCATCTCTATGTCAACATCTCTATGATTTACCATTAATTTCGTGCTTTTGCATTACATCTGTGGGAGTTAATTTAAGTGTTTAGGAATTCGTGTTTATGATTTTACAACAGTTTTTATGCATGTTCACGTTTATAAGATGTCAGTTTTTTACGCACTCGAAAAAGTATTGCAACTGTGTTAATATCTTACAGAAATACGACAAATTATTAAGATTCTTTATTCAAATACTATTTACAACGCATATAAATTAAGAGTTTTATTTTGAACTCACCTTAGATTGACTATTCGCAAAAAATATAAGTGTCTAATACGTCTGAGCGTATCTGTATATTCCAATATATAACTTTTCAAATATTGTTACTATTTCAGTACGAAAGAGAAAGGGTTATTACACCAGTATATAATTCAGTATCAAATACCAATAGCTTTTTCTTTATAACAAGTTTTTCACTCTAAAAAAATAAAATCAAAAAAAAAATTAAACGGTTATTACATTGACAATGCCGTTTTTACTAATCCTTAAGAAAGAAATTAAGAATGTTATTTAGTTGTTTTATATTAATTTATTCCATTACTTACTGCTACTTTAAAATAGTATATTGTAAATAATGTATAAACTTTAAATAACCTAAATGTTACCCAAAATATATGTCAAATGTATTTGCTAAGAACTAAACTCTTTGAGCTGTCAAAATTAATAGCTTATTAATTGACAGGAAATGTAAAATGTTCTTTATGTATATACTTATCGACGTTAATACTACAGAAATTAATGTTCTCGTAAATTACTGAAACTGGAAGAACTCTGTCGATAAGAACCAAAAACAGCCAATCACTTTATTCATACATTGAACTCTGAGGATGCTTTTAGTATTCTATTTATTTATAAATACCCTCGTACGCAACAACAGCTTCAATATAAACCAGTACGTGAGTGAAGATTTTTCTGCACGTGGTAATTGTGTGTCTCATTGTGCAAGTTGAAAACGTAAGGACGACATAAGCTCTATACTGAGGACAAGATCTTCGAGGCAAAAAAATAAAATCGGGATCAACGTTAACATGGGGTGCGTAGAATGGTTTCATCAGATGCCTTGACAATGTTAATCTTTGTACTCTGTCGTCTTTTTAGAACGTTTAGAACGTACTTTTCTATTATTTAATGGTACGGGCGAATGAATAAAGCAAAATTTATCCTGTTATTTACATAAATAGCAAGGAATTATATTTTATCATGATAAAAACCTTATATACCGGTGTAAGATAGATACATATCAATATTATAGTTAGGTACTCACCTGCTGTAATGCCCAAGCGTTGTTACTCAAAATATAACAGTAAATAAATCCAGTAGGCATATATGTACAATAGCTTATTGAATCATAAATTTATAAATTGGTAATGATTTGGTTAATTAAAAATATTATTTAATGTCCACTTCAAGGATGTAACTGATTGAGGGCAATGACTTGAGTTGCCAATCGTATTCTCACCTGCACAGCATTTGACGGCGACATATAGTACACGTCTCCAAAAAATTGTAGACTGCCACAACGTCACCTGCAGAGCACCCTATAAGTGCCAATGAAGACGATGTAGCTTTGAAAGTTTTTGGTTCTATCTGAGAAAGTAATTTGCCTAAAACCATGGCGCACATGATTTAGATGTGTCGGATACTAATGAATTATCAAAAAGAATAGTTTATCGATTGACAAGTGCACGAGATGAATCAAATATAAAGCGAAAAGTTGAAGACCAAAATATGTACATATTACCGAAAACTGGTCCGTTCGTTATTCTTCTTGCAGGTTCATATATTCATATTCGATCCGTATTTGAATTGAACTGCCCATATTTCCTCATATATTTTCGAATAGGTCATCAACTTTCTTCGGTAGTAACACTTTAATGTAAATAACTACATATCCTATGCTTTTCAAGTAAATTGTGGAAAATAAAGCTTTTTCAAACAATAAAATCTTGTATTCATGAATGCAAAGATATAGTGGATGTTAGATTAATAAATTTAATTCACTTGAATTATATACAAATGGAAAATAACTTAAAGTGTGGATAGACATAGGGAGTTCTAATATTGGTTTAAAGAAGAAGAATGTTTCTATTAACATAAAAATATACACGGTGTTCTATTTAAAATTATACGCACAAGTACGTAGTACTTGAACGACCTGCAGAATACTGGAAAACGTTGAGTATCGCATTCACTCAGCCCAAAGGTGTACTATTTACGGTTTTCGTTTCATTTCGCTAAATTCAGTAATTTTCGAGATAGGTACTACTTATAATAAGGCTTTTCTTGCAACATTGCATTTGCAAACAAAATTGAAACATCTCATAAACTATAAAAATTAAGCATAGGGAATCTTTAAAAAAATTGATTTAGATTTCAGTGTACAATTCAAAAATGTCATCAAATATATACGGTGTTCCATAAAGAGAAACATAACTTTGATATATCGCCAAATTTTGAAACACCTGTATATTGCGTATTATTATTTTAATCAGTGCCAATAAAATGGACACATACCAATATTGTTAGGATTTACGGCCGTTATATTATTTATAAATACCTAATATTTATTTGTTCCTTAAAATTAAAGTTATGTTGTTGATATTCTGTTCTTTTTATTTTCGCATTGCAAGCATTTACGTTATTCAAAACAGGTGCTGGTTGTTTTTAAAGCTATGAACAAAAAAAAGGATGACAGATAATAAGTGGTATGGATAAACTGACTTATTTTACTCTTTTCTTCAGTACTTGGAATTTCAAAACTTTATATACATGAGTAAGTATTGTTACTGTTCACACTAAATCGATCTATAGCATCCCCCAATATCTTATTTCAATGCTAGAATGAACAAGATCGATTTGTGGGGAATTTCGTTCGCTTACCTGTACTTGGGCGTAACACATATACATATGTATGTAGATACAGTGAAATTACCCAGTATTCGACAATACTTGTACGCCCTGAATTATTAAATTTTTATTCCAATTGACAGCATATATTTCATATCAGACACGCACAAAATTATATAATCAGTATAATTATGCATATAGTATTAACTATAATTATGAAATATTACTATCTTAAGAATTTCCAATGTTAAAAGAGTCGTTAAAATAAAAACCCATTTTTTATCAAGTGATCGTATGTTCAGTTTTAATTTTGTAATGACGTCGACTGTCCCATTTTAGAATTCCTTATAATTTCTTGATATTATAGGAAACTACTTCCATGAAATATTATATAAGATGTTACATATATCGTGTTTTCCCGACGAAGGCGTAAAATTCGTACGACATGGAAAGACCAATGGCTTATGTACATGTAGACAAAACTAGCAACTAACCTTGATATTTGTTTATAGCTCTACAAAAAAAAAATGCGACGTATGCTGGAGAAGTTAGATACGGCGATTAAAATATTACTTTATTATCTATCTCTAATCTTTGGTAGATGTTTATAGCCGTCATTACTGTTGTTTTCATTGCTACCCGCGTGTCACCGAGGTTACGCCAGAATCCACAAAAAGAATTTACATTATAATGATACATTTTGGAGTCCTCGATAAAAAGAAACGATGGATCATTTCATTTTTCGGCGTCTCATTCTACATTACCGGGTTACCACATACATAACAATAATTATAATAAAAATATGGCACATAAAATGTTGCTGCTTTGGAAGGTACAGCCGCGGCAATATCTATCTACTTGTGGGACACTCCCTAATAATGTAGACTTCGCTGAAAGAATGCAAACAAGATAAGGAAAATTAAAAAATTATCTATGTGTTGAAGTTCATAATCAGTTTTTTTTTCTCTGTGGGGCCATCTGTCATGGAGTACCTGAGAACACTGCGGCAGCGTGTAGAACTTATTTAAAAAAAAAATGGAATATTCTGTCTGTCATACACATACACGAACTTTTAATGTACATACAGTGGAGTCAGACTAGTTGGGCACTTGCTTTGCATGCTAGTGCATATAAACCTTTTCTTATTTTAATAAATTTTCTAACTGAAATAATGCCTTACTTTTCATTCTCCTAAAAAAAGGTATTTCCGAGTGTTTTTTTAAACACGAAACCTGTCTCAAGGAATTTCATGGCTTCGTTTGTCGACGCTCTTGTAGTAGGAATCAACTGCTGATGTCATCACCTTCCGGCTGCGGCACGGAGCGTACTTGCTGTTTAAGTTCTTCATCCGAGGGATGATGGAATGCTGTCTCCACCATACCACTGCACTGTTGTAAGTCATCAAAAATTCCCGTCTCATAAGCAATGTTTTGTAATCTTTCCGTTATAAGTTTATGCTTAATGGCTTCTTGAATATCAGAAGGGTTTACCAGATTTGCAATATTGAGCCAAACATTTTTCCAGAAAAAAGCGATTGTAGAAGCTGAAAGTGAATGCCACGATTGAGTGAGAAATTCCTTTAATGTTTGGTCTATGGCTTGATCTTTTGCATCAGCTGTTTTTGTAGTAGGCATTCTTTCACAAATTCAAATACATTTAGGTCCATGGGTTGTATTAGGTGGAAGGAATATGGTGGTAATGCATTTACCATAATTTGTTAGTTCTGCGTCAGCTGCATGAGTTAGAGCATTGAACCATTTTTTACCTAGTTACGAAACACTCATCAAACCATTTTTTTTAAACAAGTCCTTGGTCATCCATAAATTTTTCTGACCATAATAATGAACTGAAAAGTTTCTGACATTTCTAAAAGCACACGGTTTCCAGATTTTCTCCATTTCCCAACAATTTCAGTTTGTGAAGCCCTGAAGCATTTGCGCAAGGCAAAAACGTAACCTGTTCCTTTCGACCAGAGGCCGATTTTGCATCACACAAAACAAACGGTTTATTTGGCAAAACTCGCCAACACAAACCAAACTCGTTTGCATCATACACTTAGAAACGACAGAATTCTAAATCTTTTACTTTTTGCTAAAACCTTTGCTGAATTTCTTCAACGCTAAAATTGTCATTAGAAAGGTTTGCACCTATTATGCACATTAATTTTATACCGTGACGCTGTTTAAAATGCTCGAGCCAACCTTCGCCTGCAAAAAATTACTTTCGTTTTCGTAGTTCAATTGTAAAAGTACTTATAGGCGTATGTTCTTGTATAAACCAAGCATACAAAGCTTCTTCTAATTCTGGATTCTCTGCCATTTTTAATGTTTGTCGTTCGCCTGGCCCACTATCGGCAATAGGAACGAACGCAAAAGTACACAATCCTACCCGCTTTCCCGAAATCTGCGCTGATGGGTATGCCCAACCATAAGAGGTGTCCAAGTAGACAGGGGTTTCATTGTCGCGATCCAACTGTATATAAGAATAGACACACATTTTTACTACTTTTCATTTTCACTATGATTGTATTTATAATTTTTTTTAGGTTCTAACTTTAACGGTATTTAAGATTGCCTTAAGGTTTTCTATGTCTATCTCTTATAGTCTCTTAGTAATTTAAAATTTACTATTTCAAATACTAATGCCTAGCCGTTTATCTTTCAAAAGTGGGCTTGGACGAAACTGCGGTTATTATTCATCACAAACAAAAGTCATTTGTCACTAAGAACATCATCGTTGTATAAAGTTATTATATAAAAACACATTTTAATTATTTACAATGAGAAATTACTCTCAAGAAGGAAGGATGATATGATTCTAGTAATTAGAGAATGCGCCGAAAATATCTTGGGGTAACGAAGGATTTATGCTCAAAAATACCCTAACAGACGTCATGTGCTGTAAATTTTCCGAAGTGTATCTTATATAAAAAAAAAAAAACAGAGCGACACAAACTAATTACTGGAAATGAAGAAAATAATTTTTTAGTTTAATTTAGTTTTTAGTCTCTTGCAGAAAATCCGCATATAAATCAGCCTAAAATAAATAAAACTAAAGCGATAAGCACACGAAGCATCCGAAGAATCATAAAGATGAACAAATTTTACCCGTATCACATACAACTGCATCAAGAACTTTTGGAAGTAGATTACGATTAGCGACTTGAATTTTGTTTATGATATCTAGAAAAGCGAAAGCAATTTAAAATATCCTAAATAATTAAATATGCAAGACAGGCACACTTCTTAAATTTTAGTTTACATTTTGAACGATAGTTAATTATCTCTGAGTTAGGTATAGGAAACGTACCAGAAACTTTATTTAGCCTTTATTTAGTCCGTACTATAAAAATATGTTATAGTAGATATAGGCTGTTCCATATAAGTTTCCATAACATTCGCGGGTAATTTTTTTTTATCCACTCTGTATATTTCGAAACAATTTTTAAACGTGCTCCTTGTGAATCTATATATATACAGGGTTAGTAAAAAGTCCCGGAACGGTCGAATAACTTTGTTATTTAAAAATTATGATTTCTGAAATTTAGTATGGGGGTATAGTTAATATAAATGCATTTTATGCAATACAGTTAATATTTTTTTCACTTCCGGTTTAATCGGCAATACGTCCAATTTTTTTTTTTTTTAAATGGAACGCCCAGATTTTTTTAACACTTTTGAATGCAAAATAAAAAACTACGTTCAGGAAGTATTAAGATGTTCATTTTTATTCACAAGAAAACAGTTAAAAAATTAAAAAAGTGTCCTAATACAGAAAAATCAACGTACCTGTCTATTCAGGTTGCGATTACAATAATTGTTCAAAATGCTCTCCATTTACAATTTGACAAAAATGTCAACGGTCAGTAAAATTTCTTATTGAATTTTGTATTTGTTCTGGAGTGATGCGATTGGCTTCTTGAACTATTCTCTCTTCCAATTGTTCAAGATTATGGGGACGATTTTTGTACACTTGACATTTCATGTGACCCCAAAAGAAAAAATCTAGTGCTGGCCATTCGATTGCTCCTCTACGTCCGATCCAACGTCCCGGAAAAATTTCATTCAAATAATCGCGGACATTATGGGCAAAATGGGGGGGAGCTCCATCTTGTTGAAACCAAAAATGTGCATTAGGGTGATCACCTATGTTTGCATTTGGAAAGAGGGCCGCAAGTGCTGGAACAACCTCATTTCGCAATAAATTTAAGTAGACGTTGCCAGTTAAATTTCCTCTTATAAAAAATGGTCCTATGATGTTGTTTCCAACAAGACCAGCCCAGACATTCACCTTTTAAGGACGCTGTGTATGGACGTTTTCAATCCAATGCGGATTTTCTATTGACCAGTAGCGACAATTATGTCTGTTCACAGTGCCGTTGAGACAAAACGTTGCCTCATCTGAAAAAATGATGTGATCTAAAACATTAGGCTGCTGCTCGATCAATTCCGTCATTGTTTCGCAAAATTGTAGTCTACGATCTGGATCATCTTCAGTTAACTCATGGACGGGATACATTTTATAGGCTTTCATTCTTGCTGATTTAAGAATCGTATGAGCAGATTTTTGAGAGATCTCATGAATTTGACCTAATTCTATTGTGGACACGTGATGATTTTCTTCCACTGTAAGTAACACATTCAAACTAGTTTCTTCATCTGTTGCTGTTAATGGTCGTCCCCTTCTAGGTAAATCCTTCACCTGACGAAAGACTTCAAACTTTTGAATTGTTCGGCATACCGTACTTTTACTAATGTGACGATCCGGATAAATAGTATTAAACAAAATACGAACCTCTTCAAAAGAACGTTGACGATCACCGTACCCACGCATCATTAATATCTCAATTCGTTCTGATTCAGTAAGTTTTTCTGCTATTTTCAAATGTGTCAATGTTTAAAATAAGTAAATTTATAGCGATGCAAAAGTTAAAACGCTTTTAAAATTGTCAAATGTGACGGCAAAAAGAATGCAAACACTAAACAACAACTTTTTTCAAAGGTACCTTGATTTTTCTGTATTAGGACACTTTTTTAATTTTTTAACTGTTTTCTTGTGAATAAAAATAAACATCTTAATACTTCCTGAACGTAGTTTTTTATTTTGCATTCAAAAGTGTTAAGAAAATCTGGG
Organism: Cetonia aurata; assembly: GCA_949128085.1. Lineage (NCBI taxonomy): Eukaryota > Metazoa > Arthropoda > Insecta > Coleoptera > Scarabaeidae > Cetonia > Cetonia aurata. The sequence continues at coordinate 36,838,795 of OX421884.1, forward strand.
CGTTCCATTTAAAAAAAAAAGGTTGGACGTATTGCCGATTAAACCGGAAGTGAAAACAACTTAACTGTATTGCATAAAATGCATTTATATTAACTATACCCCCATACCAAATTTCAGAAATCATAATTTTCAAATAACAAAGTTATTCGACCGTTCTATAATCTAGAACGTCTTATACCCGAAGGTGTGAGGTTAAGAGAGAATCTATATAACCTCTAATAAAAATATTTTGAAAATATACCGCTTTCATCAATAAACTGACGCGAATATGGTGTCCCACATATATATATGTCCTCACTTGACGAATACTTTCAACTGTGTGATACTAATGTAATAGTTCTTAGTTGCTTTCTCATGTCCACCATTTATTGTGAATAATATCCTGATGCTAATTAAAATATTACAATTTAAAAAAATATCTGCCACATTGTTAATGTTTTTAAATACATATATGTATGTTTTTGTATTTTGACATATCTTAGATAATATTTAATCTTGGGACTAATAAAGAATTAAATTGAATTTCTATGAAAAATGTTTTTCCCTGAAATTAACTTATGGTTTGAGAAAATATATAATGCGCAATAACATAAACCGCACCGACCCTTCCTTTTGTTCTATTATCATGAGCAAATTTGCTTTGCTTAGGTTACACATGTACTAGAAAAGAAGAGGAAGTCGAAAGTTTTGCAGCAACGCCAACGAAGTGCAGGACGGCCGTTATAAAAATTTTACCCATCCATCATCCGATTCGATACATCACGAAGTCGCTTCTCGGCCGATCATCATCTAATACTTGCCACAACAACAACGGTTGACTCGAACTCCCGGAGAATTTTAAACAATATCATAATCCGGGACGAATACGTCCACGAGTTGACGTCGTCGGTGGAAAAACCCTGCACGTGGAACCGTTACGTCAGAAAATAGTTGCAAGACATCGTGCATTCGATGCATTTGCTCATTCCTGGGAGCGATCGTCGCCTGGCATGGGAACTGAAGCAAACAAAATATATTATATGAAGGAAAATTTCAAGAAAGAATGTAAAAGCTCGCTTTTATAGGATTCACACGCTTTTATAAACGGTATCAAAATCTTATATTATTTAGGTTTATAATCTTAAATGAAATATGATAAAATTGAGATGAGATAAATCACAGAAAAAGCTTGAGACATATACCTTTACTGCACAGAGCAGTATAGATAATGAAAATAGTGACAACAAACTTTATAATTACTTGTATTATAATTATATTAGACGTATAATTTTTCTAATAAATAGGAATATACTGGCTATTAGATAATGTATCATTGCTCCTTAGTTAATACCATTTATTATGTTTATATTACGTGGTAATATCTATTTCTCTTCCTGTGTCATTTTTCAATATTATTTCGTACGTATCTACATCAGTTTTCTTAAAATAATCCTCATGATTTAATAATATACAACGTGATGATTTTAAAGAAATAAATTAAAAAAAAATTAACCAAAATGTTTCTTATAAGTCACGAGACAGATCAGTCTTTGTAAGCTTTTTTTTCAACCTCTTAGCCATTTGTATTCTATTTCCTATCAAATTATGCCAGCTAGTCCAAAATCTTGGTACCCTGTACTAATCTGTACAGGTCTCTGGCTGGTAGATCAAAATAATCCTCTGGGTTCATGTTTGACTTGCCAAAATTGCGTGTCTTTTTTAGTGTAGTCTAGAGCCTCGCATTCACATAGGATGCAGTATGCAGTTTCTGTCATTCTATTACGCAGTCTCCATTGGCTTTCTGCGATGTTGATGTCTATTTTCTGTAGGTGTCCTCTCAGTGTACAATGTCCTATTAGGAAACCTGCAACTGTGCGAAGATAATTCCTACTAGCCACTAGTAGTTCTTCACTCTTCTTCTTTGATTATCTCTCGATAAAGGTTTTTCTATGAGTTTGCCCCATTATATTGTTTATTATAATTATTTATGTTTATTGGGTCCAACTTCTTACCTGCTCCTGTGCTGTGGACACTCCTAGAACCCCTACAACTCCTAGAAGGTTCTGGGCCTATAAATGAAGCCGATGATTCCTTCTTTACCAATTTATCGGCGTTTTCATTTCCTTCGATTCGTCGAAGTCTCAGCTTTCGATCCGTCTGTTAGCCAGATCATGTCACCGAGCCTGTCTCTGTAGTTGGACTGATTCCACTTCGAAATTTCTGTTAAATAGACATCGAAGTCATGTGGTCTAATCTCATGCCCAACAGGTTGCATTCCACATGATGGACAATATTATTATATATATAAATCATGTACTTAATAATGTCAAGTTAGACACGACGGTGAAGCTGCTTGGTGAAACGTTAGATGCTTGCTTGTCCTGAAAGTACATATTCATAGTCTCGCGGTCAATCTGAGAAAACAATGCTTTGTCCACCATACAAGAGATGCATAAGTGATCATATTTGGTCTTAACCCCCATCCTGTGATGGGTGGAGACTGTGGCTTGAAAACACGATCAGAAGAGTATATATAGCACTCAGGTATTTATCCAAGTAACATCCATGATATTCGTCCGATTCATATTTATGAACGTTTCCTGGACGACGAACTTCTTGATAGAGTAGTTTTGGAGACAAATAGGAATGCCACCCAACTCTTACAAAAACCAAATATATCACGATCAGCTAGGATAAATCGCTGATTTCCGACAAATAGCGAAGAAATCAGAAAGTTTTTTGGACTGGTTATGTACATGGGTTTAGTGAGATACCCGAAAATTTCAGATTACTGGAGAAAGCACATATTATACGACAATAAATTCGTTTCTTCAGTAATGAGTAGGAATCGATTTCAACTATTACTAAAGTTAATCCATTTTGCTGATAACGAAACTGCAGATAAACATGATAGGCTTTATAAAGTCAGAGGTTTGATAGAAATGTTTCAAGTTAGATGCTCTAATGAATGCGTGCCTGGTGAAATACTAGCTGTTGAAGAAACTATGGTTCCCTTCCATGGACGTTTACTGTTCAGACAGTATATTCCAAGCAAGAGGCATCGCTATGGCATCAAGTTTTTCAAGTTATGTGATCCAAAAGGTTATACCTACCGAATGTCTGTCCATTCAGGATAAATTCTAGACCAATCCAACAATGGTAAAGGGCCGTCGGAAAGAGTTGTTTTGAATCTTGCACAAGACTTTTTGAATATGGGCAGAACAGTCGTCACAGACAACTTCTATACACCAATCCCTCTGGCAAAGTCGCTTTTAGATTCAAACACTCACTTGCTAGGAACACTCCGAAAAAACAGGCGAGGCCTACCAAAAGAAATCATGAATTATAAATTAAGAAAAGGAGAGATAGTTGGTAAGGAGAGCCCGAAAGGCATAGTAGTGGGCAAGTGGAAAGATAAGAGAGATGTTGCATTCCTTACTACCAAACATGATTTGGAAATTAAAACAACAGGGAAACACAACAGAAAAGGAGAAGATATCAGAAAGCCGGCGGCTATAATAGATTATAATTCTGGAAAGAATGGTATAGATCTATCTGATCAAATGGCTAATTATTTCTCCCCTCTCCGGAAAACTGTGAGATGGTACCACAAAGTAATCTTCGAAATGTTGCTGAACACTGCAGTAATCAACTCACTGCTAATTTATAAGAGTTTCAAGAAAAGAGACATATAAATTAGTGACTTCAGGGAAGAGCTGATACTGAGCTTAACGCAACCAAAGAAAAAGTCTGCAACAAAGGAAAAGCATATACTCAAACATACAGAGGATAGAACGACTGATGGAAGAAGGAAACGGAAAAGATGTGTATCGTGCTATGAGAAAAGTGTGAAGAAAGGTAGTAGGGTTATAATAACCAAATTTCTACTTTAGCTGCGATATGTGGTATACGTTTCTCGGAGTGACGTTACCAAAACTACCAAAAAATGGTCTCCAAAAAATAAAACAATGTATGAATATTTATACTAATAAAATACATTTTGGTGGTATAATTTTATTTGACAGAAAAAATACAATTACCATTGTCTTTAACCAAAGATTTTACAATTATTATGCTGTATTATATACTTAATGGCAGCTGCAAATTAAGAATTTTTCATAACAAACAAGAAATAGTAGATATAAGTTATATTTCCAAATGTTGCAAAAACCATAAAATCATTTTAGCAACTGTATTATAGAAGATAATATTACCACCAATACAATTTGTTTTTAAATTTGTTGAAAAATGTCAAACATGTCAAAGAGAGATTGCAAACAATGTGGATGTAGTAAATAGTAACAAATACACTAAAATTAGTAAATACACTTCTTTTTTTGCTTTTAGAGTGTGGGTTAGGTTAAAGAAACCAACAGATTTCTATATAAACCTGTTTTGCGACGTTTCGTTGCTTGTTGACAACATTTTCAAGCACTTTAAAAGTTACAATTTCATAAGTTACAATTAGAAATAAACTTAACAATAAATCAGCACATCCATACTAATTGGGTTTTTAAAGCTACGCATTCCCAAAGGTATTTGAATTTTCTATCGAAATTGTTCTTATAAAATATAAAAAAAGTGTAATTAACAGTCTAGGGGATATATGTTATAATTTCTCAAAGAATTTAGCTTTGCATATGTGTACCTCATTCATAACTGAATGTATTTTCTGTAGAAAATGGTATTAAATAAAGTTTAATATATATATAAAAACACAAAAAAAAAAAGAAAACTTACAACTTAATATTAACAAAATAAGAGATACGCTAATTAAAAACAACTATCCCAGATCATTCATAGAAAAGCTTAGAAAAAAAAAAGAAAACCTACATCAAATTAAAAACGACAAAAATAGAACATACCAAAACCAAGAAGCTCCAAAATAATATATTTTTACTAATTACCAACCCGAATTGTCTGAAAAAATGCTCAAACCATACAAGTTTATAATAGTAGCATCGTAAAAAAAATAAATATTTCTTCACACAAACTAAACAAAAGACTAACAAAATGGATAACACACTTGTTATATACAAACTCGAATGTAACAATTGTGATAGTGGACAGGCACAACAATATCTACTTAAAAGAATCTATGCTCATCAATATAATATTAAAACAAGGAACATTAAAGTCACTTCCATGTCTCAACATCACCATGAACTGAAACACCTTTAATTTTAAGAATATTATATAGTAATAGAAACAGAAGTTAATTACCACAAAACAATAATCAAAGATATGTTTAATATTTAAAAAAATATTCGATCAACCAAAAAGAGGATATTAATGGTTTAAATATAGTTTATAGCAATTTAGTTCAACAAACGATTGTCTGCATCTTACTAATATTAATAATCAATTTCAAATAGCAAATAAGGTTATTTAAATAAATTATAGATGTTGTTATATGTTTATCATGCATTACTTTTAGCATATTTCGAACAGCGATTTACAATTACGTAAATTTAACACCAGGAAAGGAATACCGGTATGGTTAGATCAACAATCGCTTATGCTTCAGTACTTGTTTGTTCGTCGTTTTATATTTATGTCTTTTAGAATTTTAATATATTAAGTGTTATCGACACTGACAAAACTTCAAAATTAAAATAATAACGATAAAATTGTTTAGGGGAGAGGAAAATAAAGAGAAAGAAACAAAGAAAAAAGGAAAAAAAGCGTAGGCAAAAGGATCAGGCCTCAAAATTAGAAATTCATGTGAATATGACTCGAAAATGCAAAAGTAATGCAGAAGATAATTATTACAAGGTAATTTTTTTTATAATTATTTATAATTTTAAACCAGTAATTAAGTAAAAATTATATATAATAATTAAATTTATTTATCAGCAGCTGATTATAACCTATATTATTGATTTTAAACTGATTAAAATATTTCCCTTTTAAATTACTATAATATACAAAAAAAAATATTAATTGTGAATCCTGTTAGAGAATCCAAAGAAAAAAGAACATTCTTATTAGGACAGCATAACATCTCCGAAGACACTTTATACTGTTATTGTTAGCACCAACTGTGCCGAAACGCCACACTGTCCATTGTTCTGGGGCAGATTCATCAAAACCCGCACTAACAATGTTGATCAGTAGACTAAACATTAACAATTGTTGTGACAATGGCCACTGATAGCTAATTTGTATTGTTAATAGTAGGCGCTGCCAGCAAAAAGGGGTACGTTTGTTTGAGTGTGCATTAGAACGGATATTGAAGAGCGAAGTAGATGGATGCAATGTTTCCGTTTCGCTTTGATAACAAACGACATACCGTTCGTGTGAATGGTTAACGTGAAGCAGAATTCGCCGACACCAACCGGTGTGCTACGAGTGAAAATTTCATGCATGCATGGACAAACTTACTGAAATGTAATTTAAGCCTCATTACACCTATATCAATAGCCTCTTGACACTCGCGTGATGTAATTGTTAAGTGAATGATGATATTATTACACGTAATTTAAAAGTGTCCGTGAAAAATATTTAAGCCAAATTTAGATCTTCAAAATTAAGTGTATATATACACTTTACGAATATCAAGTAGGTATGTACCTATATAATATATCTGTGAATCAAATCAATAATAATAGAGTTAATAATCCGATAAGTATTACCGGCGTTCACTTTCCACAAACGAGAAATTTTCGACTTTTATTCCGTTCAGTGTTAAAAACTTATGCAAATATTCGAATTTGCCATTGTTAAAAACAAATTGCTACAAGATGGATTAATGCACGTTTTATATTATTTAGTTAGGTATTATAAATATATAAGATAAGTAAATATGAATGATAGTACAGATATGTTAACCCGTAAATATTATGTAACAAAGTCACATATCTTCTCATTTCTTAACATATTTTAGTCACTCCTATAAAACGTTTAAAGGTGCGCTCTTTTTTTACACCAAAATGCAATTATAAATATCAGGTGGCTATCACACTGACAAAAGTCAATGCTAGGTTTTCCACTATCACCAAATTAACACTGTTAATCATCTCCTGATGATGCTAACTTGGTTAGCGAAACGCGCGTCGAGAGATTGTGCATTGTTGTTTGGTGATAGTGGAAAACCTAGCATTGACTTTTGTCAGTGTGATAGTTATTGTTACACCAAATGTTCCAAAACCCAATTACTGGAATATCAGGTGGGATTAAGTGTCCGTAACAGTTAATGGCACTAACTTCCAATTTATATAAGAATATGCCATCACAATAAAAACATTTTCAAGCACTTACAATTAGACGTATATTTCATTTGGGGTAAGTATGTTTAGGTTAACACACTTACCACATACCACATAATATAACATTTTCTTATTAGAAATTTAGGCATTTGAAGAGTTGATGTAAGTATTTAACCATTAAGGTGTTCTTGCACCGGGAATTTTACGACAGACCCTAACAACTCCTTAAAGCATGTAGCTGCAGGTATTATTATATTTATTAAAGAAAAACCAGTAAAGGAGCAACCATCTGACGACTACAAATAATTTGCATATCTTTTTTTTTGAGAAAACATGGTAAATGTCCATCTTAAATCGCCTGGATCATACCATTTAGCAAGGTGAATACTGAAAAGTATTTCCTGCTTGAAATTCTTTTTGTTTCGAAAGTAATTTGCAAGCATTGAAAAGAAGGACCTTAGACTAATTGGAGTGATATGTCTGGTTCTTATAAGTGTATATATTGCTACGAAACTTGTAGATAAATCCTTTAAATTTTATAAAGTAAACAACTGTTCAATTTTACTCAATACCACTCCAAAGATATTATTATTTATTTAGAATTAAATAAATTTGTTGTGTGAAATTAACCCACATAATCAAATACAACCTCACATAACCAAATTCACTAGATTTATAATTATCATTCAAAAAATTTTAACCTTAAATTCCCTTATGCCGATTATAGGTTCAAAAGATGATAAAACCGCTTACTTTAGGAACGAAAACTGCTCTAGTATAATCCAGATAATAATTCCATATTCAAAACAATCATTTCGGCTTCCAAATGGTGTTCCAACGACCTCACAGCAAACTGCCTCGAATGTTGGTCTTCAAAACCCCAGGATTAGACGAAAGGCCACCCCAGATCTCGAAATAACTGAATACTCATCATATTGGCACTATACACGTAATACTCTCATTCTTGTAAGTAAATTTGAAAACTTTATGGATTTAAATCGTGATAGATATTACAAAATTCTAGATAAATATACGAAAAGCAACCATACTCAGGAAAAACTGAAAAAGAAGTACCCCACATTTGTTTTCAACAAACTCAATATCTCCAAGACAAAAAGACCCCGGCAACATATCAGAGAAATCGTTTCCAACTATACGACTGCATTAAAATTTCTCGTCGAACATTCATCGAAAGATTTACACATGCCCTTAAATCCATGGTTACAAGCATTAATTGAAATAAATACGCAATAAGTAAGTTTTTAGTTTAAGTTATTACATACGTTGGCAAAAATAAGTAAATAGATAAAAATACATTTACATTTTGTGGTCGATATTATGATTCTGTGGGTTTTGTATAGCTTAACTCCTAGAAATAACATAGCAATAAACGACGCCAAAAACAACTATTTAATTATATTTGAAAATATAGATAAGTAGTATTGCTCCACTATGTAACTTCAATTGCATAAGAATAATTTGCTCAACGATTTGTACAACAACAAAAAGATAGTGCAAAACTAATTGCTTTCAATAGTACCTCTTTCCGCATTTTCTTAACAAAATTCCTATTTAGCGTTGCCAGTTTTTTTTTAATGTAACTTAATATCAAATCGTTTACAATTAAAAAGTTGTTTGGTTTCGTTTAGAAGAAGTGACAGACGTTCGAGAAATATAGATTATTGAATGAAAATTTGTAACAACAAATGTAGGTATATTGTGTCTAAATATGTATTGGTTTTGTACTTTTCTCTCTAATTCTTCACAAGTTTTCCTCAGCTTACTCGTCCATTAAGTCAGTGGCACTCTTCCAAGCGAGTTCTGAGATTTTTCACTGTGTTTAATTCAGGAGGAAGCCACCACTTCCATCTCTTCTTGATGGGGTTTTTCTTAAACTCATCAAATTTGCTGGGAGTTATTACAAATTGTAATTTTAAGATTGTCCCACAAAAAAAAAAAATTTAGCGCCAAATCTGGAGTTCTTGGTTGCCCGTTGTTGTCGTCTTTAATTGATATAAATTTATTTGGAAACGATTCTTCACCACTGCTTACTAAAGTCGTAAAATTCTTGGAGAGCAGAGCTAAAAAATTCTGAAACATCACCGCCTACTTACCAATATTTAAAATAACTATTTGTCCTTCGTTGTTTTCAAAAGAGTGTTTATTATACGTTTGAACGATAGCGCTGTAAAACAGTAGTAGTCACTACGGACCTAACTCAAGATCCATTTACATTAGCAGCTAAAGGGTTAAATGGCAGACCACCAATAGGTGTTAGACAGGAATCTGTTTTGAGTCCGCTCCTGTTCACAGTAGTCATGGATGAGGCGATAAAAGAAGCAAAAAGAAAGATGAAAAAACTAAAAATTGGATACTAGCAGATTCAAGAGGTAAAAATACAAGTATTTGGGAACGTTTATGGAAGAGAACGGGAAGGTGGATAAAGAAATGAACGAAAGAGTGAAAAAAGTAGGAAAAATGTTCAATTCGCTGAAGGAACCATTCTTGGGAAAACGGGAAATAGAAAACAGAATAAAAACGGAAGTGATCAAGAGAATTGTAAGAGCAGTAATGTTGTATAGTAGTGAATCTTGCACGCTAACTGATAAGCCTAAATCGAGAATAAACGCCATAGATAAGAGATTTCTAAGAAAGATAGAGGGCAAAATTAGGAGAGGCAGGATAAAAAATGACGTGTTTAGAGAAGAACCGAAAATTGAGCCGGTGCAAGAAGATAGTAGGTCAACTATGATGGATTGGGCATGCGCATCGAATGAACGACGACAGAATTACAAAAAGGATTATGGAAACGAATGCGCAAGGAAGAAATGCGATGGGAAGGCCGAGTAGAACTTGGAAGGAGGGAGTAAGAGAGGTAGCAGAGAAGAGAGGCATCGCATGGAATTATGTCCTTCCATGCGATGCCTCTGTTCTCTGCTTTCTCTCTTACTCCCTCCTTCCAAGTTCTTCTCGGCCTTCTTATCGCTTTCCTTTTGAAAGAAGTCAACATGCCAGATTTTTCTGCTACACCAATTCATACACATGAAGACGTCAATAACTGGATGCGTTTTCATAATATGTCGTTATCCTTAATAACTGTAGATAATATTGTAACTGGTGAATATAATTTTGATTGACAGCTTCAGTCACCATAATAAAGCTGGGCATTATCACTTAGTGTTTGGGGTGTAGTGTACCCCAAACAGTTGAATATCTAGGGTATTTTACTCTTGAAGAAATAATACATCGAATAGATAACCCAATATGTACTCACAAGATGAGAAGAAGTTAGCTTTATAAAGGGCAGATGGACAATTTTGCAGTTGGTAATAAGCGAAATTATTAAACGAGATTTTTTTTATTTTAAATAAGTTTTATAAAGTTTTTAAAATAAACATCAAACGTACAAGGTAACTAGTGAACGTGTAGCTTCAAGTTGTTTTTAAGCAAAAAATAGTAGACCTTCGTAACTACAAAACCGAAACTTATTCTCACACTAACAATAAGCAGCATGGATCGTGTGCAACTGCCCACGAACACGATCACTGCTTTGATTAGTGCACACACTTTTCAGGAGTACAGTCGAATCCGCTTTCATTAAATTTCTGTATCTAAAACTTATTGAAATTCGTACGAAATTCTTCAACGACGCTGTCAAGAGCATAACGAGCATAAAAATGACATCAAACTGCGATATAAGAATAATTTAATTCTTAACAATTGCGAACGCAGAAGGTATGTCGGCGGATATCAATCCATCTCCTTTTGACACACGCCAATTTACTCATTAAATATATCGCTACGAACTTTAATGCTATAGTTAAAATAAAAGTGAAAAGCTACATACATATCTGAGGCAATGTACTTATAAAATACTTTTGAGCTTAATATACTTGTATTTATTTTCAGTTTTGTAAAAGCTTTCCTCGGTAGATATTATAATTGAATTAGGCGACAGTGATCAGCTATAAGTAAGCTTAAATATTAGTTATTCGGCCAAGAAGAGTACAAAACAAGGACATAAATAAGTTATCACTAATACTTTATTGGTAATTAAACCATGTAACTTTACTTCATTTTTATTATGTTATGAACATAGGATTATTTCACTTTTAGAGACATACAGTCACCGACAGAATTGAGTGGATACTAAGCGATTTTTAATTAAACTATAAATTTTACTCATACTTATTTAATGATATACAAAATCATATGATATTCTAGCAGATCAAATAGTTAAACATAAATAATATCCAAAAACATACTAATATTACTCAATTCTGTCGGTGACTGTATGTTGTCGAGCTGGTAAACTTTATTTTCACATATCGTTATGCATTATTAACATGTAATTAGCTTACATAAAGTCTGTAACAATATAACACTTTTATCACTGTTCTTTAGAGACAGAACAAATTCGAAGAAATTTTAAATCATTCACTTCGGACTTGAACGGCGGCAGTATAAAATTATCGATATCTGAACTTACCTGATGAGTGAGATAGGGCGCTACCTGGGGATCGCTTTTTATGGATTATTGGGTCAAAAATAGCGTTCGGTGAAAATCTTTGGGACGGTCTCTGATGGAAGAATAAGCTTGTGTTGGACCCCTGCGGCGAACTTGATGCTCTCGCACACATGCACATACACACGCACGCATATGTAGTCGCGACCGAGATGACGGAAAAGGAAAGAGACGAGAACACAAAAAGAAAACACACGCTGATACACGAACAAAATTCGAATACACTGATTGTTGATCTTTAACTAAGAACCTGTTAAGCCCACCAGCTCAGTGAATCATTAATATTTTTAAACATTACTCATTGACAGCTGCACTTTGCCACAAGTTTAGTTTGGCAAACTTCTGGCTCCTAATTCACATACCGGAGAAGATAGATGCTCCCTTTAATTAATTTTCTTCGTGTAAAAAATGACAGAGTATAAAAATCATTTTAGGTTAACAAAATAGGTGCTTCCTTTTAAAAAAGACATTCTTCCCATTTTCACCAAAACATAATAATATAAAAATCTGTTTTTGCCTTTTTTACAACGGTGTAACAACATTTTCTTTACGTTGTACACGCACTCCGCTAGTGATATTTGAAAATAGCAGTCACGTGAATAAAATAAGGCAATCACAATGCAACAGAGAAAATAGTCACATCAACCTACTTATTGAAATAAACTCAAATACTATATATATTTAAAAAGAATCACATTAAAGTTTTTTAGTAATCTTCTAGCGCACGGCTCTCCTTCCTTAATTGTTATGACAACTTTGATGTACGGATCTTATACCTTTGTTGACTATACCTACAATTGAACTGTACATATTTTACAACCGATAAGAATTATTGCATTATTATATATCACGTTTGTAAGATATTAAAGCAAATATTGAAAATTAATAAGTGTTTATATGCAGCTGCAATAAGTAGGTAGTTATTGTATGCAAACATGCATAATCAGTTGTATTAAATTATTTTCTACCACACTTACTGCTTACAGAATACAATGCAATTAAATAATACTCTAGTACGCATTAATGTAATTTGTTGTATACCTATTACCATAGACATATTGCGCTTATGATATGTATCAGGTCTATTCACAAACAACATGTTACAAATTCCGCGAGCACTTTGCAACCTCTAGTTGTATTGAATTCTGTTATAATTAATCAGAGTTGAACGATTTAAGATTGATCACTAATTAGCAATTGCGTCGATAACGGCCTAATGATTTATGGGTTGATGGTCGAGATAAGGAATAGATGTGGCGTTCTTGGCGAACGGACGCGGCTTCTAGTATGCATGCATGTAAAACGTATGCAGATACCTGAACATTTACATTGAATTTTAAAAAGTTAAAATTTTTCCTTGAATATAATCTTAATTAATTTTAGCAACTACGACTAAATGTGTGGTTAATTGGAAAGCAAAATCCGGATAAGAAAACTAGGAAGTCGTTCGGTAGAGAGGATTTTTGACGTCACGCTTCAAATATCGTGATAATTGCTAACCGCATCCAATACTTGAAACCGCATCGGTATGTTAATTAGCAAAGGTAAAAATCTTATAGAAGTATTGTTATGTAACAGAAATACAGTAAGAATAGAATTGGTGGTTACATTTTATCCTGATACATAATTGAATGTCATAACATTCAAGGGATTGTTTGTATGATTGTTTAACGCGGAAATAATTATATATAAGCAAAAAAGGAACACAACATCAGAAACATTAGACAAATTGACAAAAACATAAAGATATTGACTAAATAAAATGAAATAAAAAAAACAATTAATTAAGTAGGTAGGTACATGCTGCATTAAAAAGCAAATTATGAAAAATTACTAGATAGATATTCATTGCTTGAAACTTACTTACGTTTTACCTTCGTCAAATGCGTCTGACGCGGAAGTAACTGACCATTAATTTTTACTCGTGACTTAGGCTTGCGGTTGAATCCATACTTACCGAATAATTCCTCCTAATTATTTTTAACAAAATGAGACACTTGCCAAATATACAGTGATGCTAAGGTAGGTATGCTAGAGCCGTTAAACAATAACCCAAGCGAGTCTCTCTATTTTAATTGAAATAGTGTTTGTAGCAAAAAGATTCGGCTAACTACCTATTTTTTTTTATACTTTTGAGATTAGAGGATATTTACTTTTTAAATCTAAAACCTTCGAAGCATTGTCGTTCAGTGAATGATTATGCGAATGGTTGTTGCTTAATGAATGATCATTCAAATGCGAATTTCTAATGCGTGCTTTAAATTACATGAACAATTAACGTTATATTTTATTTTTTCCCAATAAATTCCAAAGGAAATGTATAATTTGTTAATTTCATTGCAATTTTTAAAAGGCGGTATAATTTATAAGGTATACGCGTACAAAGAGTAAAACTATATAAGTAAATATGTATCCAATTAACAAAACGCAAGTATTCAAAATCAATAAATCATATTGAAATATTTTATTATAATTCCGTATTTTTTGTTTAGAAATAAAATTTGAAATTATTTTTTGGAATTATGACTATTAACAAAAAACAATTATTTTTATTTTTTTTATTTACTTGTTGCCTTATTATAACATTATAACCAATAAACAGACTCTTGGGTTTATAAGAATAATAATTATTTTTTCTCCCACAACTCCCAATGTTCTGCAAAAATAGCAGGTAATAATATAAAAAATATGGCGAATATTAGGCAGGACGTAATGCCAGTAATAATTATATCCACCAGCCTCTTCGACATCCCTGAAGATTTAAGTATTGTTGATTCTAAAGCCGATAAACAACCTTATAAAAATCATATTTATTTTTCCCTATCAACTTCCAGCCTCTTTAAAAAATGGCGGGTAATATCTATATGAGAATTTCCTCTAATGTTATGAAGTGTATCGCTAGGACGATATGACTAATAAGTAACTCCGCCGACATCTTCAACATCTCTGAAGGTTTAAGCATTGTCGCTTCTGAAGCTGATAAACAAGCCCTCAAACTTATAAAAGTCACATTAATTTTTTCCCCAGAGCTTCCTATCTCCTTAAAACATGGCGGATAATATTAATATAAAAATGTCCGTTAATGTTAAGAAGTGTGCCGGTAGGACGACATGGCATTAATAATTATATCCGCCGATATTTTCGACATACCTGAAGCTTTACATACGTATTGTCGTTTTTGAAACTGATAAACAAACCCTCAAACTTATTTACATAACAATATGCACAATAACAAATATACAACAAACAAAAACAATGCAGTTGCAAAATGTACATATGTATGGTGTTCACTCTCTCTTCCTGGCCTCGAGATGATGGAATTGGTGGTTCCGTCCCGGACTATCGGTATTGAGAGCGCTGTTGAGGATTCTTTTTTTGATTTCTTTTTTAAACTGTGCGTGTTTTAATTCTTTAATCTCTGTGGGTAGATTATTATATTGTTTGATTGCTTCTGTGTTTGGGATTTATTTATACTTATTGCTGACTATTCTTTCAGTTCTTACATGTGAATGTCTTCTTGTGTTATGGTTATGTGTTTTTTTTTATAAAAATTAGGAAATACGTTCAGGCATAAGAAAGAAATTCTGAAACAAATGTTTAAAATCTGTCAGCTTCTTTGAAATATTGGAACCATAAAAAATCTTTACTTATGCCTTATATTTTTGTTTATATATACTAGCAAGCCAACGATTGGAAAAGGTAGTTATCGGTTTTAATGAAATTTAACAAATTTGTAGAATGCATCGAGTGCTACAAATAGCTATTTTATTTAAAGCTTTGATAACTCTTTACAACAACCTACCACACTTAATAAGCCCTACGAATATGCTCAATTTTATTAAAATCGGCAATATCACTTCGAAATATCCCTTTGCATGTGTATTAATAGTATTCAAATTATATGGATATCCAAAACAGTTATATCAGCGCTGTCCTTCGACAAAAGGCATAAGTAACAATATTCTTATTAAAGCTTGATAAATATAAAATTATATAACTCTACCTAAGTATAGAATTCAACAAGGAAATATACAGATTTTTCAATTCAAAATAATAAGTAGATTTACTCACTTCCGGCCTAGTCTCATCGGAAATATAAATAGCACAATAATTAAATTCTAAAGTTTTGTAGAAAAATTCAGTTCTTGATGCAATGTATAACCAATTTAGTTTGCACATTACAAAAGACAAGAATCTGTAATCAATATTTCTAATTTTCCATACCCAGAACGAATAATTTCCCAAATTTAGAAGTAAAGAAAAACACAACGGGTATGTTACAATGAAATCTAATTACAATATTTAGGCTAAATATAAATTGAGACATTTTTATGAAAATAGTTTCAGAAAAGATAAACATAAGAAATTAATCACACAGGCTTACGATAATTAACATACCCAGCTGGAATAATTTTCCAATCAATACTGTTAACAGGCACTCCTGGCGACAGAACATTTCGGACCAAACACTTATCTGTTCCCGCCTGGTACACATGACATTATATTTCATGATTAAATGATCCTGGTACTTATCGCTGAATCTAAACTCACTTCTTCTGTGAGGTAGGGCTGCTTTTGTCTCAAACTGATTCGTTCTGCGTCATACTAAATTGTGTAAAAAAACACTGCACTTTGCGTTGCTGTAGAATTATTTGTGGGATCCACAAAGAAAGATTTAGTTGTTATATTTGCAATATCATTGAACATTTGGTAGATACGGAGAGCAGTTACTTTATTAGATCAAATTTAAGTTATTACATATTTTAATTGTAATACCATAAATAATATGCCGTTTAGATGATTGCAGAAACACAAGATTTATTACTGCTGTTTTTCCACCAATGCGTAAACCACGAATGATTTATGTAATACCTGATTATTCTGTTAAAAACAGTCGCCGGTTGCGGCACGCGACCCATAATTTGATACTTTTCTTTACGGGCGCTAAGGCGACCGATATTAAAGAAAAAAATCCAGGTTTCTTCAAAATCCATCACAAAATTACCGCATCATGTAAATTAAAATCTCGTTTTACACCGCGCACGTGAGGGAAAAGGAGAAATCGTACAAAAAATACACACACACATACGTATATATAATGGAAAAGATACGTACTCTACCACGAAACGTGCAAAATGCGGTGCATAATGACCTATTCAGATTTAAATTTTGCTACCTCGGCATGAAACGAGTGCGCAAAAACCGCACGTGTCCTACTTCCGGTTTCTCGTTTTCGCCCTTCCTGTTCCCCACAAACCACGATGTTCGATTTCTTTATATACATTCTATACCCACAATTTTGGTTAAATTTACACATGAAAGTGTATACCTATCTTATTACTTATTAATGTTTTATAGATATTTGATTCTTTTTATTATTTATGTCATTCTTCTACGCGGGATTTGAGAAAATTCATATGGAGTATGTAAACACAGTTGTCACACGGTGTAGTTATCAGCGGCGGCTCGTCAGGGGAGGCTAAGGAGGCTAAGCCTCCCCTATTATTTTTAATAAAATAAATGGTGTTTATTATGTATTAAAACAATGTTTAAGCATTGGCTATATACTAAAACAAAGCAATTTTTACAAAAAATTTATAATAAATAGTATATTTATTCATTACTTCCTTTGAAAGTGCAAACAAATTTCCAATAATGCATAAAATTTTACTGCACGCATATTATAAAAGCAAGCAAGGAGGCTAGCCGCAAGTGTGGCTCCGTGCCGATGATTAATACCATCACGTATACTTTGTACGGGGATAAAGAATGGGACGGAGGCTTGGCTCCGGTGAGATCGTATGATATCGGCAAGTTGTGATACGTTGTCGTTCGTAGAACGTTCGCAGTTCGCACGTATGCGATTACATTTTCAATACTGCAGAATAACTGACATAAGTTTTGCGTGGAATCGTTTGTTAGCTCTTATTCAAACATTACAAGAATACAGAAATAATAATCGTCGTTTTAATGATATATATAATTACTCATATTTTGACAAAGAACACAGTCAGAAAAGACATAGATTGTCCTATCAATCGGAAATACAAGAATATAAACAAATTTTTAACGAAATTTTAGATACGTTAATCGTTCAGGCAGAAGTTAGATTTCAAGATATATACACAAGTTACGTTTTTTTTTATTTATTGACTTTTCACAAATTCTTAATTTATTCAAAAACTTTCCGTAAAATTTCTTAGAAAACACTTTTGGAACAATAGTCTTGTTTTGACGAAATTCATGATCCTCAAATGTTCGGAGAATGTTAAACGTCAACTGAGATGTTCAATTTTATTAATAAAAACGATTTATATGAATGTATGCCGGAACTGAGTTAACTTATAAGCATTGACTAAAAAGAAAATTAAAAACTACAGCCGCAACACTATGTATCAAAATCGATTAAGCAGTTTGTCCTTAGTATCAATTGAAAATGGTTTTTTTTATTACATTAACGCAAAATGATGTATGTACGAGTGGGTAAGAGTAAGCAATACAGTTTTCCGTGTTTCAAAAAAATATTAAAATATTTATTTTAGTTTTTAAAAAACATAGATCTATTTAGTTGTTATTAAGATTTATCAACAACTTATTTATCGTAGAATTTTATGAGACTATTATATTTGTTATTTATTATTAGTTTATTTTTGGTTTATTAAGAGTTTATTTTAACTTTTTATTAGCTTTTTACCTATTACCTTATACCATTTATCCATTTTCCTATTCAGGTAAAATTTCACTCTTATCTCTACGTAGTTCTTGCTAGACGAGTAATTTTATTTTATTTTGATTTCTTTTTTATGTCAATTTGTTATTCTACACTTCCAATGATACAGCAATAGATATAAAAATATAATTTATTGACCGAGAAGAGTTAGGTTACACTATAGCCTCCCCTGGGCAAAAAGTCACGAGCCGCCACTAGTAGTTATCCTTTATTGACTTTAAATTCAAAGATTGTCTCAAGTAAATGTGTGTTCTAACCTAAAATAAAGTAAGTACCTAGTGTTCTTGCGCATCTACGCAATAATTGTGTGAAGAAATTTATCTCACAATTATTATTAAAACAAGTAAAACTATTTTTGATGCTGCATGCTTAAATATTTTGTGTTTTTTAATATTGCCTTACCCTATATAAAAGTGATGTAAACACTAAAAAACAATGATGTGCTTTGGCTTTACATGCCAACAATAACAATCATACACATGATTTTGTTAATGTTGAAGTATTAAGAACTTCTTCTATTTTAGATCGGATATTGAGAATCTTAATTCCGTATATTCATTTTTATTAACCCTGTATAAATAATTTTGTTTTCGCATATTGTATTATAAAAAAAAATCATTTTGACATTGTTGACTCGTAGCTTCAATGTTGTTTGTCTCTGGTGTAGTTTTACGTTTTTTTTTTGACATTTTATCAATTTTAATATTGACAAACATAAAAAAAATTTTTGTTGTTTCCTTCGTATTTTTTAATTAATCACACTAATTTGTTGTTTTCTTTGTTATTGTTTCATAGTTGACCCTGATGGAGCTATTATAAAATAGGAAAATATTGGCGATAAAGTAAACAACTTCAATTTATAACTTGAATTTATTTGCTGGATTTCCCACTACTGAATTTTTTACTCATAATATCTATTTTTCTCCTGTATGTGCTTTGACGGTGTCAACGCCAACA
The DNA here is from genome assembly GCA_949128085.1 of Cetonia aurata. Taxonomy (NCBI): domain Eukaryota; kingdom Metazoa; phylum Arthropoda; class Insecta; order Coleoptera; family Scarabaeidae; genus Cetonia; species Cetonia aurata. The sequence continues at coordinate 36,858,194 of OX421884.1, forward strand.
AAGTATATGTAGATAAATAATAAATATCGTTGATGTTTTTTCCTGCCCGTTTCAATTATTTTTTAATTTCAAATTCTTAGATTTGCGGAAGACAATTAACTTCTTTCTTGTAATTTCTTTATTTGTTGCGTCACTAATTTTAGTGGTTTTATCAAAGTAGAGAACAAACTGTAAATAAAACATTACAATAAGTAAATTATTTTAAAAAGATGAAATTAAAGTACCTATAAATATCTCAGCACCTTAATGTATAATTCTCATTAACATATAAAAAAATTAATGCATAAAATTTACAGTTTGTAGAGTTAAATTGTATAAGTTACATTGGCATTACCTATGTTGTCATATAAATAAATAATTTTTGTGTTATACTTAAATTGGAAAATAAAATTTTGCAATTGTTAAATTATAGAAAAGTATAAGTTCGAAAGATTGTCGATTTCTTTTCTATTATAAATAGAATTATTGTCTTTTTTTAATTTGTATTGATTCTAAAATGTATTTTACTTTGTATGTATGTATGTATGTGTGATATTAGGGTGATAGTACACTGCGACCTGAAAGATCTATTGTGTCCCCTCTTCTCGCTGTATTTACAGCTGGCCGTCCAGTCTGATTCCTTTTAGGAAGTGCAGAATGTCCGAAGGCCCCAGATTAGGTAACTCTCCCTCTTCGATTTCACGTGCTCCCAGGTGTAGCGCCCTTGAGTTGCACAGTGCAACACAGTTTGTGAGTAGATGGATGGACGTTTCGTCCTGTTCCCCACAAAATCTACATTCGGCTTCCTTCGCTATTCCAAGCCTGCTTAGATGTCCGTTCAGTTTACAATGGCCTGTAAGGATCCCTGTCAATATCCGAATATTATTTTTACTCAGGCTGATGCATTCTGCAGATCTCTTCTGGTTATAGGTCCCCAGAAGAGTTTTAGCTTGCCTCATTCCCTGGAGATTCTCCCAGTATTTGGATTTTCTCTGCTCTACTTCATTTTTCAGTTTCTTCAGTGTTATGCTGCTACTTATCCCACAAAAAGGTTCTGGCCCTACAAAAGGTGTTCTAGCCCCTCTCTTAGCGAGATTATCTGTTATTTCGTTTCCTTCCACTCCCGTGTGTCCCGGAACCCACAATAGGGTTACCTTGTTCTTTTTGCCTAGCTCGTTTAGTTTTTGTAGACACTCCCAAACCATTTTGGAGCTGATTATGTTTGACCTCAGCGCCCTAATGGCTGCTTGACTATCAGATATTATGATAATCTCCTGCTTTTCATAGCTTCTGTCAATGTTGACCTGGACACATCTTTCAATGGCGTGTATTTCCGCCTGGAAGATACTTGGGTACATCCCCAAGCTTTCGAAATATTTGGTTCTAGGCCCATATATCCCTATTCCAGTTCCCTCTGCCATTTTGGAGCCATCTGTGTACCATTTAATGGCGTTTCTATTGAGTTTCGAAATGGTGTCTCTATCCCATTCACTCTTAGTGCTAAGCTTTGTGGTAAAATCTTTCACAAAGTTGAACTTCCTTGGCATATCATCTCGGGGCATGTCCCAGATTTGGTCACCTGTAGGAGGCTGAGGCCTATGCCTAGCCTATTTTACTTTACAATTGTTCTTTTAATATAATTTTAGTTTCATTAAAATTGAAAGAATGATTATTTTCAGTTACGTTTTTTTAAAGAAGTAATATTACTATATATAATATATTTTTACAGTTTATTATACCTTGAATTTTGATAAAGTCACTAAAATTAACGAAGAAGAGTCAATAAAGAAATTATTTACACAAAATAGATCGCCCGCAAAACCGAAGAATTGTAAATTAAAGCGTAATAGACACGGACAAGGAAAACACATGAAGAATATTTAATTGATTAATGATTAATAAACTTGACATATAGAATAAAATAGAATCCGCATTTTAAGGTATTTTTTTTTAATATTCGCAGAAGCATTGACATTAAAGCATACCTACTACCTGGCTCATGCTAAAATTAATTTTCAAAACAAACAAGGTGAAATGAGATGGTTAGTCGCTGAAGTATCTCGATCCAAGCATGTGTATGTTGACAAGAAATCTAAACAAAATTATTAGAATACAAGACCGAACAGCCGCATTCGTATGTTGTTGTTCTGCCTACAAATATTGATACTGTATACGGTTCCATGTCGTCAAAATTTAAGTCGATGGTACCATACCACCCAGTGCTTTAATGTATTGTATATTAACGTTGCAGTTTCAATTTGTAATATGGTACATCCATAAGAATTTCTTATGTATATACATAAAGTGTTTTACTTCGTTGTCACAAAAAGTATACTGCAGACACCAATAAACGATACATTTGTTAATGGAGTCTACGTTCAGAAAAATATTCATTTTATTTGCAACACTGTATTAAGAAGATTTTAAAAATAATTTGGTTAAAATTATCCTTTACAATTATAATTTCATAGTTTTTAAAAACACTTTGATAGTTGCAATTATGGCTTTAATTTTTAGACCTCAATATTTACTAAAGGTATTATTTGGGGCAGGAATATTAAGGCAAATGTTACCGAAACGTCGCAAAAAATAAATGGTTGATAGGTACATAGTGAAAAATAAATAATTGCTCAACAAGCCGTTTGTCTTTCTGCTATTATTAGTATAAACAGCTCTTTCTGAATTAGTAAGCAGTATTATTTTTTCTATAATATAAACGATATTAGACAGTTTTTCATGTGTATATATGAGTAATTTTATTTTCACGTCCTTTGGAACAAATTACGCAACAATAATACAACCAGAACAGACCTTGCCGGTCTAAATTCTGGAATTGCCTAAATATATGTAAGTGGAAGGCAATCATAGAAAAATAAGAGATAGGAACTAAGTCAAAATGTAGCAGTAAAAGCATAGATATATCCAATTTTATATTATAAGACCTATGCATATAAGATATTCAATTTACAAATGTAATTGAACCGGTGAGTTCATTAGCTTTACATAAATATGAACTGCAATCTAGAAATCACATAAAAATATGAAGCTGGACATTCTTGAATTCGTCTCATCCCTAAAGTGACATTTTCTCCATTCAAACAATGGCTCTTTTTCAAAGATATAGGCTGCTGTTATAACTTATGGCGATACCAAAATGTGTTTACACTCACCGCTATGCGCGAGAACCTGATGTTGTGAGAGTCCCCACTCACATCTTTTAGTGGCAATGGGGTAGAATACAAAGCATTCAATCCTCTTTGTATTTTAACAAAACAAAAATCACCTATGAAAAATAAAAATCCTATCAAATTGTTTGTGTTTAGTTTCATTCAGAGTTGCATTAGATGTAGATAAATTTAGATCCATGATTTGTCTGGTAACATAATATCCGATAGTTCTATAAATTATTTAATATCAGAGCTTATATCAGTGCAGTTAATACATTAATACATTAGTAGCATACAAATTTAATCAACGAAATGAAATGTCAGATATTTCACTTTGAGAATACTTACTTTATCCATATGGATATTTGCATTTGTTTTAGATAGCTATAGTCATATTTTATAGATACTGTAAATACACACTTACGTTGCTACAACGAATGGAACACGATAATATGACTACACAACTGTCCATTATACAGGTAAGCATTTGCATAACTCTAACATCTCTTAATTATCTTTATTGTTAGTACATACCCTAAATTGCTTGTCTATTATTTGCGGTACTTGCAGCTTCTGTGCTTTATTAATTTTTGCTTAATGAATTAATTTCTGTTTTCTTAGTATGTCTCTATTCCTAATTATTTGATTTAGAACATTCTCCTTAATAATCATTCCTCCTCAATCCTTTTTACAGTCCTGAACCAGCTTATATAGCTTTTGTTTTTTTTTTCTATATACTCTTCCTTGAGTTTTGTGTGTGTTATATTTGTGATATGGTGCAGACGTGTTCTGTTGTAAATTTTTCGTAGTTATGCCTCATGGCTGTTGCTTGTATTGCTTTTCTGTATTATTTTGTGGTAGTCCATGATTTAGAACTGTATCTACTATGAAGATTACTACTTTCCTAAATATATGTCTAATGTCTACTTGAAACCAAAAATAGTTTGTAGTGTATACGTTGATAAGCTGGATAATAATAGCGTTGTTATACACGTTATATATCGTTAATAACAGAAGCGTCAAAACGATACTAGTGGCAGGTAGAGGAAAGTTGCATAAGCATCAACGTCTACTCTAACTTAAATATGTATGACAATAATAATTATCATAGTTTATCAATGCTTATCCGCAACCAGCGACTATGTGCATACTTAGAACAAAGTATAAGACAATCGATCATAATGGTATCTAATTAACTACAAAAACTAAACCATCTTTTTTGGTAACTAACAGTAAGTAGTTTTAAATGATTGTAGAATTGCTGTTTAGTTCGAAAAAATTTTCTTTCTTGTTGCATTGTTCGATCAAATAAAACATATCATCACTAATTTTAGTTTTATAAAAACTAACGTTAATTTGATTTCCATCGCACCAACATTACATTGCAGTAGAGACATTATCTGGATTCATATAAAATTTATATAATATAATAAATGTTAAATTTTTTATGAAGAAGGTCAATACTACAATGCGTAACAAGTTAGGTATGTATTTAGGTATCCAACTTCAGACAGAGAAATAAAAATAAAATGTTATTTGTCCTGTCAGATTTCTTCTAAATATCCTTTATAGTTTCAAATTATCTTTTAATAGCTTTCCTTTTTTTTTTTTATTTCTAACACTTTTAGTACTATCTCTTCAGGATACGCACTCATCAAAGCGCGTTATCCTTAGTTCGTTTATTTAGCCTAAATTTAATTCCCACAGATGTTTTGAGAAAGGGTAAAATTTTAGGCGCAATCTATTTATTAGTTCACGTTGAAGAAAATCCAATTTTGCTTTAGCTTTAACGTATTTTGTCTATTCAAGCATAATCATCTACGATACTTCGTATATGAAGACATCTAGATTTTTACAATTATTTAGTAGAAATTTTTATGGAATATTTACCATTCCAAGCGTATAAAATTGGCTGTTACTTATTTGATGGAGCGCTAAGGCAATTCGACAGCAATAAAATTAACAAACCTTTTTCAAGATACGCAGTTTGATCTTTCATAGATATATAATAAATTAGTAAAATGTAATGAATATACGCGTTTTCTATAACAAATAAAAAGTAAAAGAAAACCGACCGTTTGTTAGGTAAATGATTGAAACACAATATAAGAACAAAGAAGCTATACGTTTGTTAAAAGCAAACTTATCGAGCTTTATAAAGAATAACCAATATGCAAGTGTTATAAATTCAAAAACAAATTACTTCAGTGACTTTTTTATACATACGCAGCACTAAAATAGCTAGTGAAACGCTCTGAATAATTTAGTAAAACTTAAATAGCATGACAAGTTACCCCAAGGCTTCCTTAAGCTATTTTGAGCACTGCACTTTTAATTATTATAAGCAACAGAGATATTCGTATTTCTGTAAGGATAAAATTTTCTTAAAAAAGTTCTCATTTAAAAAATTCAATTCCAGTTTGATTATTATTGAAGTATACATATAGAAAAGCGAGTAGAAAATATGTAAACAAATATAATAACGAAACAAAGTGATTATACAGATTATACAGGATGTTCCATTATTAATTAAAGAAGTTATTTAGGAAAAAGCAGCAACATTGTTTTAGTGAAATTAATTCGAATAATTCGCCCATATAAAATTTGAATTAATTCTGATGTTTTGTTCTTCATACGATATAAATGAATACGCCACCCACATTGGGACACCCGGTATATATACACACCGTTACGGTATGTCAATTTAAAGGTCTTTTTTATATTTGACAATGCTGTATAACAATATAACATATCATTACGTCATCAATACCAAGTGCCTACTTAATAGTAACGTGAAAAACGTAAATTACAAAAAAAGGAATGCTACAAAAATGTTATAAGATGTACCTATTATATTGTGTCACTAATAAACTTTAGACAGCCTTAATTACAATAAACCATTAATTCTCAAAAACTTAAACGATTGCATTATTAAAGTGATTACAATAGAAACATTTTGAAGTAATGCGCGCAATTTAGTGCATTTAAACAATTTACCATTCACGCTTTCAGTAAACTATTATTACTTTGTAACGAACAACACAGATATGCAAATACATTTTACCATAGATGTAAAAAACCATCTAATCAAACAATCCAATACCGAAAGATGCAGAAGACTTGCCTACGAAATTGAAAGCGATTCAGTATACAGATTGAGAACTTCTACCAGATATTTCGTTAGATGATGATCAAATAGTTTCTGCAATCGTTAATTTAGAACGGAAGGATATTGGGTAAAAGTTTTGGAACCCAACAAGGCTCAGAAAAGAAAATCCAGAAACAAATCGAGAGGGAGGTGGCACACTATTCCGCTAGGGAGGAAGGGAAGATGATAAAAGATAACGTAAAGCTCGCAAAATTAAAATTAAAATGATGGGATGTAGAAGAAACTTGGGAAACCATAGCTTCTTATGGAAAAGTAGCCCTTAGAGAAGTAAGTAAGAAGGGCAAAGAGTGCCCGTGATACTGCAAACAGCTCCCGATTTGCACGAGAAATAATGGATTGTTTAAAAATTTCCTGAGGCAATGATAGAAATAATTTTCAATAACACCAAACATAATTTGTGTTGAATGATGTCTCAGTACACGGTACAACATAAAACTACTGGACTCAAGTGATAACTGTTTACTTTATTCGACTCCCTCCATCACACTACAGCATTGAAAAGCAATACTTTGAACTCTGAGTGAACTTGTAGTGTTTGATTTTCGTTTTCGATCTCTGGGCAGAAGAATAAGTAAGCATAGTGTTACTAGGATTATTAAAAAATACAAATTTCACCCGTATCATATCCAAATGCATCAATAGACAGTAAGAGAGATTTCCACCATGTACTTGGCTTTTGTGTATGAGTTTTGGACAAATGTGGAGAAGATGAGTATTTTTCTTAATTATATTCTATCTTCGGGTGATTGTTCGTTTCATAAAAATGGTTTTGTTAACAGACACAACTTTCGTTTTTATAGTGATGAAAATCTGCATTTTTTCCGGATTTTAGACCACTAACAAGATAGTCTTTTAACGTATGGGAAGGAATTGTGGGGTTGAATGTGATAGATCCTTATTTTTTTAATGGTTACCTTAGTGGACAAAAAATTCGAAGATTGCTGTGCGATCATCTTCAGGAGCCTTTCAAAGGTATTCGTTTAGCTGTAGGAGAAAGAATGTGGCTACAAGCTTTGATTGCTGTCAAATAATGATAAATTGTTTATTGTTTTTTATAAATGTCTCTGTTCAAGGCAAACTTTACTTAAATAAAAGGTATGTAGCCCTCGGAAAAAAAGGAATGCTAATCACGAGAAAACTACTAATATTAGATATAGAGAGGCTTAATACATTTTGAAAGGCAATTAAATCGTACGCTGTACAGTACCATTAGATATAGGCTGTTCTATTTAACATTAAGAAATTTAAAAAAGTATTTATTAACACCCAGTATAACTGTGTAAATTAATTCTACATGTAGATGTATGAAAGTGTATAGTGTTGTTGGTATCATAGTGTTGAGTATTTTTGTCAACTTATACTAGTCCATTGTGGATCTAGTTTCTGCTAGATGTTCGGTTTATATTGCGTTATATTGTGTTACTGATATATATTTTTTAATTTTATTACTATTATTATTATATTTTTTAAGATTACTTGTCTAGAGGCTAAAGCCGATTTTAATTAAAATTGTTCTACTTATTCCTGAAAAATCCCAAGAGGAAGCTAAATAATAACCAAGGATTACCGCGGAATGGTTTCACAAACGCACATTATGGCAAAAAATTAAGTAATTCTGAAAGGCACTAAAATTATTTTAAACATATCTCTAATTTGTAGTAATCAGGATAATATTATTAAAAACAACAACGAAATTAATGTAACTATTACAAAAAGACCTGTATTGTAGGTAGGTACATAGTGTGTGCCTTAACGTGAATGCCCAGCAGAGGTGTACGTGATATTTTTAAAATTTCCTCCTAGTTTATGGCTGTTTTCGATGTCCTGTTCCCGTCCCTTTTGGTACCCCTAGGAATATTGGGGTGTAGTTTGCTTGCTTTCCGTGTAATTGTAATCGTTCAATGGACCACACAGCTGCGGTGTCATTTGTTTTCGGAACACCCGTTTTATGGTGAAATGATTTCCTTTTAACGTGTTTTACGATTCCGTTCCAATTATTTTTGGCTCCCGACGTGCGCTCCGCAGTCGTTTCGTTGTGAAATTTTACGCAGAATGTCTCCGTTTCGTAAGCGATCGATAGTCAATCAGAATCCGAAACAAAATAATTAGAGGAAGGAAGTGTGCTGATATTTGTCATAAATGTTTGTTTAATTGTTTTACAGCCGTTTTATTGCTTTATTGAAACTAAAATGTTAATAGTGGGTCCTTCTAATAATTATTTACTAAAGAAGCTCCTTTAGAACAACATGAGTCACCTGCAATTTACCCACACTAAAACCAACCTACAATCGTGCATGAGGGTTAGAACTTTAATTTCCAAGAACCAGCCAATATGACGCTATATATAGGTGGTAGCACTATAAAGGTTCTCATGCAAAATAATCCACGTGGTAATTGCTAAAATTTTAAGGCTTATAGTAATAATTTCAGATAAAAGTATATGTCAAAGTCTCAACAACATACATCAACACCATATGGCCGGATATCGTGTCGGCTTGCAGTTGCACTGCGTATATATACTTGATTTCCGCTCTTGATAGTTAAGAAGAATCTCTATGTGTCGATGTGTAACATAAAGATGCAATAAGCAAAAAAAAAAGATCGGCAAACCTAGCACAGTATAACAGTGCAGAAAAATTTATACAAATATCGTTATTGACAGACTTGCATGTTTCGATGTATCACAGCTCGTCAGTGTCAGTAGAGATAATATACCCAAGTGTCAGTCTACGACATTTGTAATTTTACGCCCAAAGCGTATATATGCTTTCGCACTATTAATAGTAATGTATGAGAATTATACGATCTTAAACTCATTAGCTATGAGTTTAAGATCGTATAACTCTCATATACTATTTTCCTGTTCCAACAAACAGAAAGCATCTAACCTTTCTCTGGCTCTATACTTTAGGCATCGCCAGCTGGCGGGTGTTCACATTGTATATGTTTGGCTTGACTTTTTCTGTAATGGTTTTATTGCAAAAATATATATATATATTATATATATATTATTATTATTTAATAGTTCGCCCACTATACCATTCTTTCCTGAAACTTTACCATTACGAAGACTTTTGATTTCCTTCCAATTTTTGTATGGCATTTAACCTCTTCTTCTGTTAGCATATCCTCAGTTTTTAAATGTATATTTGTTTCGGAATGAGACGTTTCGTCGCGGCCGTTTCGACGCGAAAACGTTTCGACGCCAAATACAATAATACGAGTTGAATTTGATTTAAGCATATGATACATGCAGTACATATACCGTCATTGAAATGAACAAAACGAAATCATTTTGAAGGAAATTATAACCACAAGATGTACTTCTACCCAAAAAAAAATGTTTAAAAAATACCAACAATTATAATGATAATTTCTACAAATTAGTTTCTTAGATTCTTGACGAGCACAAATTGTTCTGATTGACCGAATATTATTGCAATATTTACAAATTGTGGATTTTCCAAGTACATTAGTAATACTTACATATATCTTAATATATCAATAGCGTCCTGTGATGGGTGGAGACTGTGGCTTGAAAACTATAACAAAAATCCCAAAAGAAAGGTGAAAAAATCCCTTACCACAAAATTAGATAACAAATCTAAATACGTATTTCGGCAACTAAGTTGCCATCTTCAGTAGAAACAAGTGAAGAGCAGTGTTAAACATAGTGTTTTCGGCTAAGGTAAACCTTGGAAGATATGCTCTTCACCAAATCACTAGTGGAATAACACTGACATCTTTTACAAACAACAAGGCTTATATACTATCTAAATCTAGTGGGACGTAACGACCTAGCAAATAAATTACAATAAGTCGTATAAGCCGGACTCGGGTATAGGTCCTTTGTCGGCATTCAATAATTTACATTTGTTCTTAAGTATATAAATACTTTCGTAACTATCCAATTCTCGAAAGTTATTTACAGTTTTAACTAGCCTGAGGCTATCTGTAGGCATACCGTGACCTGTGTTTAAAATATGTCGAGCAACGCAAGATTTATCTGGTCTGTTGTATTTGAAATGTGCAATATGTTCTTTATAACGAGTTGAAATTGAGCGCCTAGTTTGCCCGACATATTTTTGACTACAGTCTCTACAACTTATTTCATAAATCCCAGATTTTTTATCTACCTCAATAATTTCACCTTTCTTTTGGGATTTTTGTTATATCAATAGCGTAGAAATATTTTCAATATATTGAATCAGTTTTTCATATTCTAGACAACAACTAATAGGAAATAGTAGCTTTCGGTAGTAATTTTTTTGGAGATAAAATAACCCATACCTAATAACCTAAAACCGATTATTTCTGTTTAATGTTCCATTAAGGATTTGCAAGTAGTATCTGCTAGATATATTTCCAAACGCCGTAGCACATAATGTGCGTGAACCAAGTGTCAGAAGAAGGAAAAGGGTTATAAATCTTCCTTTCTATAATATATGACAAAGCCATACTAAGGTATGATAGATTTAAATAATTGTTCAAGATGACAAAAAAGCAAGCCAGACAATTACTGCAATAAAGACTGAATTAGTACCAGGAAAGAATGTTATATCTAAATGAATGTGCTGTATTTAATTTATCTAAACAAAGTCCATAGGAAACATTTTATGTTTTTCTAAAAGATGAAGTTTAGACCGAAGAGCCAGGATATTTCTGACATTAAGTATATAAGCAAGGACTTATGTGTGACCAAAACTGACGTTGGGAAGCGTCTTACCGTCACAGGATATAGAAACAGTTGGTTATCATTAGTAATCGTAAAACATTGACAATGTCATCTTTAAGTATGACTATAACTGATTTATCAAAAGTTGCAGTATACTGCAATAATTAGATTATATAAAATATTGCTGTTTGGATATAATTTTTTAAACATGGAGAAAGAGTGTGATTGTGGTCAGATGGTGTAAAATACAAGGTAAGATAATATCATGTTAAATAATACTGACTCTTCATTTCAACTCGATTTTGGAATTTCCATCTTTAATTCCAATTTATACTTGAATACGAAGATGATACAATTGTTTAGATCTCACCGATAGTCGCGAACAAAATAAAATTCTTACAAAATTATATCACAAGACAACCTTTTCAGGGTGTTACGTAAATTTTCATTCAGATCAACAATTTGCATAAAAAACAGAAATATTATGTCTACTTTAATTAATAGAGCCATCAAAACAGGATGTATGAAAACCGTCAAAATTAATTTAAAAAAATAATACAATTGATAAAAGACAATAAAAAATAAGTTAATAATTATTGTAAAGCGACAGGAGAATCTAAAGCAATCTACACAGAACCAACAACTCAATAGGTAAGGAGCCTCTATGTTCCCATATGTTATATAAGTATATAAATAATAAAAAATTAATAAAATGTTCGACCCATACAACATAAAAACCATAAAAATAGTTTTCATTTTGTTATAAATTAAAATATAGAATCTCCATAACACAGTAAGGCTATATAGTTTATAAAATCCCCGAATATATGTATATAGAGCAAATATCATAACTTTAGACAACAAAATAAAACGTTATAAATATTAAAATAGTATTACGGTTTTAAAAAAACAGGTAATGAACACAGGACATACTTCCAATTGTAACAATACATCAATAATCGACAAAGAAAATAATTATAGGGCACAATGTAAATCTAAAATGATCTAACTACCTATATAAATAAAAACAAAAATTCTATCAATGACAAATCCGAAATCGAAAAATGATCAAAAATATGTCCGCCCATGATATAATATTACAATTGTTACCATTTTATAAACAATACTAACCTATTTTATATTGAATTATTACCTTAAAAATTACTTACTCATACATATGTAAATAATTATATGTAAGTTTTTTTTAGGCTTTTGGAAATTGATGGTTGATTGAAGTAAGCACATATATTATGTTAGAACCATTTTATTCTCTGAGGAAGACTACCAATATTGAAATGTCAAAATTTGTATCTGTAATGTTAAATAAAATAAAAATTAATATAGGCTGCTACCTCAAAAAAAAACCTTTATTATTTATAATAACATTTTATTTGTATGTTAAAATTTTTTTTTCTTAACCAGTAAGTATTTTGATACTTGTTCTTGATTTTTAGGTCACTTGAAAGTTAATATTGACAGAACCTTAGAGGTACGACGCGACGTTTGATTTCGTTTTCCACATATTAAACCTGTTTCAAGTACATTTATAAAATTATAAAATATTTTATAAAATAACAATATATTGAATGTTAAATTGTAAATAAAACTTGTTTGTGTGATAAATGAGTAATAACAAATTACAAAACCAAACCTATACAAAAAATGAAAAAAATAAAACAGGACAAGTTGTATATAAAATTGACTGTAAAAATTGTAATATATTGGTGAAACCATGCAATATTTATAAAACAGAATGAAAGGATATAAACATAATAAAAATCTTATAGCTCTAAAGAAACATAAAATAACTCAAAATCATTCATTTGTTTTGACAACATAACAATATACATACATATAAATTTTAAAACGTGTTTAATAGTTGTCCAACCAATATATTTTACAACGCAACCTTTATACAAAACACAGTTTTCAAAGTTTCATATTAGAACAACACGATGATTTTATCATTTATCAAACAAATAAGTTTTATTTACAATTTAACATTGATTATATTGCCATTTTATACAGGGTTAGTAAAAAGTCCCGGAACGGTCGAATAACTTTGTTATTTGAAAATTATGATTTCTGAAATTTGGTATGGGGGTATAGTTAATATAAATGCATTTTATGCAATACAGTTAATATTTTTTTCACTTCCGGTTTAATCGGCAATACGTCCAATTTTTTTTTTTTAAATGGAACGCCCAGATTTTTTTAACACTTTTGAATGCAAAATAAAAAACTACGTTCAGGAAGTATTAAGATGTTTATTTTTATTCACAAGAAAACAGTTAAAAAATTAAAACAGTGTCCTAATACAGAAAAATCAAGATACCTGTCTATTCAGGTTACAATAATTGTTCAAAATGCTCTCCATTTACAATTTGACAAAAATGTAAACGGTCAGTAAAATTTCTTATTGAATTTTGTATTTGTTCTGGAGTGATGCGATTGGCTTCTTGAACTATTCTCTCTTCCAATTGTTCAAGATTATGGGGACGATTTTTGTACACTTGACATTTCATGTGAGCCCAAAAGAAAAAATCTAATGGCGAGAGATCTGGCGAACGTGCTGCCCATTCGATTGCTCCTCTACGTCCGATCCAACGTCCTGGAAAAATTTCATTCAAATAATCGCGGACATTATGGGTAAAATGGGGGGGAACTCCATCTTGTTGAAACCAAAAATGTGCATTAGGGTGATCACCTATGTTTGCATTTGGAAAGAGGGCCGCAAGTGCTGGAACAACCTCATTTCGCAATAAATTTAAGTAGACGTTGCCAGTTAAATTTCCTCTTATAAAAAATGGTCCTATGATGTTGTTTCCAACAAGACCAGCCCAGACATTCACATTTTGAGGACGATGTGTATGGAGTTTTTCAATCCAATGTGGATTTTCAATTGACCAGTAGCGACAATTATGTCTGTTCACAGTGCCGTTGAGACAAGACGTTGCCTCATCTGAAAAAATGATGTGATCTAAAACATTAGGCTGCTGCTCGATCAATTCCGTCATTGTTTCGCAAAATTGTAGTCTACGATCTGGATCATCTTCAGTTAACTCATGGACGGGATACATTTTATAGGCTTTCATTCTTGCTGATTTAAGAATTGTATGAGCAGATTTTTGAGAGATCTCATGAATTTGACCTAATTCTGTTCTTCCACTGTAAGTAACACATTCAAACTAGTTTCTTCATCTGTTGCTGTTAATGGACGTCCCCCTAGGTAAATCCTTCACATGACGAAAGACTTCAAACTTTTGAATTGTTCGGCATACCGTACTTTTACTAATGTGACGATCCGGATAAACAGTATTAAACAAAATACGAACCTCTTCAAAAGAACGTTGACGATCACCGTACCCACGCATCATTAATATCTCAATTCGTTCTGATTCAGTAAGTTTTTCTGCCATTTTCAAATGTGTCAATGTTTAAAATAAGTAAATTTATAGCGATGCAAAAGTTAAAACGCTTTTAAAATTGTCAAATGTGACGGCAAAAAGAATGCAAACACTAAACAACAACTTTTTTCAAAGGTACCTTGATTTTTCTATATTAGGACACTTTTTTAATTTTTTAACTGTTTTCTTGTGAATAAAAATAAACATCTTAATACTTCCTGAACGTAGTTTTTTATTTTGCATTCAAAAGTGTTAAGAAAATCTGGGCGTTCCATTTAAAAAAAAAAAGTTGGACGTATTGTCGATTAAACCGGAAGTGAAAAAAATATTAACTGTCTTGCATAAAATGCATTTATATTAACTATACCCCCATACCAAATTTCAGAAATCATAATTTTCAAATAACAAAGTTATTCGCCCGTTCCGGGACTTTTTACTAATCCTGTATAATATTCTATAATGTTATAAGAGTACTTGAAAAAGATTTAATAATAAAGCGAAACGCCGTATCTCTAAAGTTTTATCAATATTATTGCAAAAGTAACCTAAAAACCAAGAACAAGGGCAAAAAATTTTAATTTTGTGTCCTAAACATTAACATCGAAATACTGAAATCTCATAAATTTTTTAATAGCTTTTCACGTGATGTTCGGAATTAAATGAAGGACATCTATGTTAATGTTCCTCTATCACTATAATTAGACTGAGAATTTTTGATTAACTATACTTTTCAAACTTAAGTATAATGATAAGCCTACGTTATAAATTAGAGATTGTAGTAAGCAGTCCATGAGATTAGAATAAATGAAATTTTAATATTTATCTAGTTTTAACGTATTTTACTTAATACTATTGCAATTTCTATAATTAAGAAGTATATCTGCCCGTACAGAAGTTTTTGTTTTGGTTTTGGTTTTGTTATATAATTAGATTATAACTTCAGATATACCAGTAGCCTTATAGCTTACATATTTTTTACCAGATTGGTTGAAAAGCTTTTTCGCATGTTGGATAATACAAGTATAAAAAGTAGTGGTGGTAAAATTTTCAGCATCGTAAATAACGAATGATCAGAAATTAATACGTACATGTGTTGTTCTCCGACCAGCAGTCTGTAAAAATTGATTTTCATATGGACGTCTGACAAGCCGCAATAAACACACCCTAAAATACTGAGTTGGTGAAAAAAGTGAATAAGAACAATGCGACCGAAATAATTGTAGTCTGACCCACGCAAAGCTGTGCCAGGTATCTTCTTCTTGGGCATACAAACATGCACGTATACACACTTACAAACTAAACACCCGCATCCCTCCCACACTCGGTTCAGTAAATCAACATTGGAATTGGGATATTTTATTTATTGCGGTTGGTCGGCTGTCGACGTTGGTACTCCTTAATAAACTTGTAACCGCGACCAGAATGCCCGTGTATATGTATAATATAATTTACTGTTTTAGTCTCCTTTATTCCATTGAGCGTAGTTTTGAGTCTTTCGCCCTTCGATGGAGAAACCGATCCTGTTTCCATTCCGTGTTCCAAGCGGACACACCAAAAATAAATCTACATACTGCCTCTGCCTATTCCGACATTACCCTTCACTGTTTCATATATTATTTATAGTGTTATGTAACTGTTGCCTTTTTATAGCATCTATTCCTCTTGCTCTGGAAAATTTGAATACGTAACCGAAACGAATACCTGGTCAATTGTTAATGTATCATCACCACGACAATTCAGGATTATTTAGTGGTTCCTGTTTAAATATTGTGATCATTTTTCAGTTTGTAACACATATGGAGTACGATACCCAGGCGTTTTTGAATACTTCCGATTACAGCTGAATAACGAAAGTTGAATATATCTTGAATCAGCTTTGTTCACATATTTCATTAGAATATGGTTAACAGAAAGTAGACGGTGATGCTTTACAAATAGTCGCAGTTCTACTTCAACGGTAACTAAAAACAATTTTATTTATCATGAGTAAAAAACGTAAAGGTTTTGCGCTGACCCCGTTTTCTCTTTTACTTTGTTTTGCAAGTAATGAGTGTCCTTTTTTGTTATGCAGATTAGCAGTAATAGGACCAGCAAGGTCCACTTCGTTAACAACTGAATCCAAAGCTTTTCTCTTGCATCTCAATTTTGACAATGACCCAGTACGTGGTTCAAAGACATTCGTGCTTACAATAGAGTTCTAATTTTATTTATTTTTTATTACTATTTGAGGGTGAGCATAAATTTAACTGAATTGATGTTTCTTATTTATTATAAACAAAGTACAAACCAGTTGTAGTGTATAGTCAAATGAGGAATTTGCACCTGTCAAGGTCGACTTAAAGCAATACCTAATTACATTTGAACCAATGTGTCATTACTTGAACCATAAGGGTTGACTGGACGAAACTTTTGCTGATTCGACAACTTAATCTTAACACTAAACGTAATCTTCAATGGGGTAAAATATTAAAAATTATTAATATTGATATTATATCAAAAAAGACTTAAAACAACTTTGGAAGATGAATCTAGTCAGATTATTGATTATAATATTAATACTACACAGAATCTAGGTCATTTTAATAACATAAAATTCACAAAATGAAGATGAGAAATATTGTTTGTAAGATTAATTAACTGTGATAATTGTTATATATGTAGGTCAAAGTTCACAGTTACTAGAAAAAAAGAATAAAACAACATAGTTACGATATTAGTACTAATAAAAAATCCGTGGGTTTGTCTACACATGCCTTAGCTAAAGGCACTGCTTCAATTTTCATGTTCCGACTATTTTAGATATTGAACCATATTTAAAAAAGGCTGTTTTGAAATAATACATATAATGTAACTTCAACAACATTTTATTATGCGATCGCTCTGTATAACATAAGGAAATACGTATCTATTCAGTTTTGCCATATATCTATGTACGCTTGTACAGAGTGACTTTAAATGATTGAGGATACTTATCATTTTTATACTTTGCTAATTCTTGCACTAAACGTTCGGTTTCATAGAGGGATAGGAACTACGCAACGCAAACACCGACACACGTAGTCTGATCGGAATTTCGAAATTGTTCATTGACTTGTTTGATGATGGACATCAATATTGCCAATTGCGGCATTAAAGATAAGATTTTCATTTTCGATTTTAGCAAAAATAAACGATTGTAACCGCAATTCAGTACACTTTTGTTTCTGAATATTAAATAGAAGGCATATTTGATTTATATTTAGAAGAAAACACATTTTAATGAAACGTTTGTGTATCTTGCAATTAATTTTAATAAAAGAATTCGATTACTACCAAACGTAATTAAAGGAAATGCTTCTAAATGTGACTATTACTGATATTTATACTTTAACACATACCCAATTATATAATAATAATGGATATAGCCAATATGTGTAAATTAGACGTCCTTTTACACTGTTTTAACATTTTTAAGGGTTTTAAAAATCTATTATTTATGGATATGAAACTTAGCGAGTATCTCAGCATATTATGAGATTACGTAGCCGAAAGGACAACTGCAGTAACAATAAATATATGGATATAACTTTTTATTGTATCAAAACTGTAGCTATCATCTTATTAAAATATAAATCATCCCACTGCGTTACGAACGCTCATTTAATAATGTAGGATACTTACATAAAATTAAACAATACTATTCTGTGATTTATATTACGAGAACGAGAGCATCAAGGCGGTCATAAAATCCGGTATAGTGCATGAATGAATTTGCCGTGGTGCTACGACGGGATGAGTATGCACGCACACACGCAAACGTACTCGCACACATACCTAAAGCTGTTAAAAATTAATTCAAAACTGTCCATCAAGAGTTCATTACCACAACATTCGAATAAAGACAAACTCAAGTGTCAAGATAATGATCTGAGATTACCATAATGAAATCAATATCGCATATTAGTGAATATATGAATATATTACTATCCACACTCACTACTGCCGGTCCGTGTAATACATATGCATGAGATCGCTCTCTACCGTTGAGCATGAATGAGACGAGAGCACGGTACATCTTCTTTAAAGCTATGTGGGATGAATACGTCGCGATGTATGTTCGTATACATACATACAACGAACAGTGAAAGCACACTTTGCCCTCCTATACGTCATTCGTAAATGCGCTAAATTCGTTAAAACGCTACCGCTCGTCCAGCGTCTGTATACACGTCTGTTTGTACACTATCATCAGAAAGTCTGAGGATAACATACCACCAACACATTATAGCTTTCCGGTAACTAACGGCATTCGCAATGATTGCGAAACACGCATGTTTAGATTTACGATATACATTTATGAGGTGGACGACCTGCCTAAGAATAATTTTTTATTGAAACCTATTGCCTAATTTTATGAAAACATTTGACTTGCTACCTGCGTACTGATAGTTAACTGACTCATTTGGAAGCTTTATATGCTGGTGCTTCTAATTTTATTACAAGCATTAATGCATTTCGGAATAAAACTTCTTATTTCGGTATCCGATGTGTATTGCCTCCGTAAGTGATGTCAAATTCGAAGAGAATAAGACATAAAACAACAGACAAACTGAAATCAATATACAGGCTGCTAAAAAGGCATACACTTCTCTCAAATTGTAACAATTAATTCTGTGTTAAACTGTCGTGATTATTTCAAAACTAAGAGAATATAATAATTTTTTTTTTCTTTTTTTTTTTTTTTTTTTTTGACGGGGGAAAATGCTTAGATGCACCATCAAGCGGGCAAAAGGCGCACTCGCTCGGTGTGTGGGACTTCCACCCACTAAAAACCCCCCTTACGGAGATAGCTCCACTCCGGTACCGTTTTGCACATATCTTCGGAGTGGTGTCCCGTATTTAACGATTCGTCTCGCTTTTCTTGGCTTTAAGCACTCCCTCGATGAATGTAGAGATCCTACGCCAGGTTTCGGGGCTCTCCATCATCTTTTGGATGATATTCTCGGGCGACAACTCTCCCAGCTCATTCTCCAAAACGTCTCTCTCCGGCCCCCACCTCGTACACTCAAAAAAGGTGTGGTGGGCATCGCCTTTATCGGAATCACGATACGGACACTGGGCACTATCCACTTTCCTCATTTTGAACAAGTAATCGTGGAAGTACCCATGTCCGGACAGGAACTGGGTGAGATAGTATCCTGTCTCACCGTGCTTTCTGTCTATCCAGATTGACAGGTCTTTTATCAATCTGGCGGTCCATCTTCCTGTCGTGGCGGTCTCCCATCTCTCCTGCCACAGCCGAATGGTGAGTCTTCTTTCGTCTGGGGCCGGATTTGTTCCCGTTTGCCTCAACTCCCATTTCCTCTTCCGTTCTTTGGCCAGCAGGTCAATAGGCACAACTCCTGCTATCACCAGGATGGCTGCCTCGGAAACGGTTCTATAGGAGCTGGCGATTCGCAGAGCTCCTCTCCGCTGGACTGCCGCCATTTTTTTCCTGTATTTCTCTTTGTCGAGGGCATCTGCCCAAATCTCACAGCCGTAAAGAAGAATGGATTCCGAGACCGACATTAGCAGCCTTCGTTTGCTTGCGGATGGTCCGCCGACGTTAGCCATAAGACGGCTAAGGGACGCCACCCTTTGGGCCGCTTTGTTGGCAGCAAAACAGATGTGGTCCCAGAATGTCGTCCTGTTATTTAAATAAATCCCAAGGTATTTGATGGCCTTACACGTAATTACCTCCTCCGTGTTGATCCTCATTGGGATTTCTAGGGGAATCCTACGTTCCGTGAGAAAGGCAATTTCCGTCTTCTGCGTCGCTAGCTGCAGGCCTTGCTCGTCCATCCAAGCGATGACTCTCCGCATCGTTTGGTTCAACCGCCTCTGTGCGCCTTCTGAGTCCCTTGCGACTATCACCGCCACGATGTCATCGGCGTAGCCCACAAGAAACGTATCATCGGGCATCTCCATGCGTAATATACCATCGTACGATATATTCCAGAGGCCCGGGCCCAGTATTGACCCCTGCGCCGCTCCCGCTGTCACCCGCAATATAATAATAATAATAATAATAATAATAATAATAATAATAATAATAATAATAATAATAATAATAATAATAATAATAATAATAATAATAATAATAATAATAAAATAACATAAAAACTTACCTGTAGTGTAATCACTATCAATAAAACTTTTAAAATAAAGGTAATCTGGCGCCGTTCCTGGTCTCGGTTCAACTCAAGGGTTGAAAAAAAAAATAATAATAATGATTATTTTTGACGTTTAGTGACAGTAAATTTTTAAGTGAATTCTGTAGACATTTCACTGATTTTTGGGCATTAAATAACATTTAGTAGTGCAAGATGTGGCATGGTAGGGAGTCAGTTTTCCCCTACTTGGAGACGCCGTGATGATTGACGCCAAGACTGGCACAGGGGCTGATGGAGCGAGTGGCATCACCCTGCGATCGAGAACCACAAGAAAGGCAAGTGAATTAAGGATTACCAACACCATAGCCCCGAGCGCTGAAGGTGCTTCGACAGATATAGAGCTGGAGACCACCCAAGCGCATAATACTCGATATAGGCAGAGGACGAAATCGACTAATGAAATGAATGAATTTGTTGTTCGATGCTATTATCTATGTATTAACTAAGGCAGAGTCAGAATCGGTATGCTATGGATTGGAACTGCATCGACGTGTTACTAATCAGTTCCCAGTTTTGCGAGGGAAAACTGTACAGAATATCTTAGATCAACGAAGATCGTTAATGATTAATAAGAGAATCCTGGTTGAGAGATTGGCACAAATAAAGGAGGAAATGGAGATAGACTTAGGACTTCGCGAAGTTATTGCTAGCACGAGTAAGAAGAGATACTCCGGGGGGTCGAGACAGAAGGACTTAAATTGGAATTGCTGTAATGACACATTTGCAATAAGATTCATGGATGACAATGAGAGATGTCATATAAACCAATCCCAAGTGACAAATGTTGCTTGTGATTTTTCTGAGATCGCTACATCTCAGCCTTCTCAATTAGCTCGACAGGGAAGGCAGAGGATCGCTTGGCCTAATGAAATGAACGAGCAGAAGTCTGTTCTCCTAAGTATGTGCAGCATGCTTCGTCGGACGTTGAACGGGCAGAATAATCATTAGCACCACCTACCCATCTTGTCTTTAGACCGATGTGGTAGGGGAAAAAGGACCAAGTAAATAATAACTTGTGAAAATGTAAATGAAAATAATAATAATAATAATAATAATAATAATAATAATAACAATAATAATAATAATAAATGGTCTTTATTGGAAAAGAAGTCCAATCATAGGCGAAGTCCAGCAATGCTGTTCTACTTAACCTAGGATACTATTGTAAATGTTTAAATAAATGGCGTTAAGAAACAAAAAATTACAAAGAAAGAAAGAAACCTGTTCAAGCTATACAGACATAACTAAAATGCACACATACGTTCGGCCAACGTGAGGTGTCTGCCTCTGCAGGAACAGTTTTTTTACGTGTTGCCGGAGGGAAATGATATTGAGATTTTTAAAATTGTGCGGAATGGCATTGTAGTACTTGGCAAATGCATAGGAAAAAGATCTGGTGAATATTGCATAGCGATGTTGCTGCACAGTTAGGCCAGCGACATGTCGCAGATCCCTATGAACAAATACACACAGGTGTAGCTCTCTACGGCTATCCATCCTCAACCAACCGACACGACCAATCAGATGTGATACGTGATCTCTCCGTTTTAAGCTAAAAATGAATCTAATACAGAGGTTCTGGATTCTTTGTATTTTTAAAGACGTTGCAGAATCAAGACACGGGCCGTACTAGCGGAGTGCAAAGTAAAGTTTTAAGCCTAGTAGTCATTAGCTTCCTACTAGCATAAAGACATTTTAATGTTGCAAAGAACTTTCGAATACCGTTGTTCACATGTTGTTTAAATCTGAGTTTGTTATCTATCGTAAGGCCTAAATTCTTAACTGTATCTGTAATTTGTAAAATACTTCCCTCAACCTTAATGGCGACACCATCCACGGCCCCATGTCGTCGTTTAGAAAAAACCATCACGGGCGACTTCGCACTATTGATCCGCAGGCAATGGTTTTGAGATACTTTGACCAATCTTGCAATGTCGGCGTTGATAGCATCAACACTCTGTTGCAATCGATTAACATTAAAGCTGCAGTAAATAAGTTGACTATCATCTGCCAAAAAAAAAAAAAATGAAGGGTACAAAATTTTAAATTTGTATGAAAATCAGCAGTATATATGATAAATAATATAGGAGAAATCACGAAACCCTGTGGACAGCCGCCAGCAATCTCTACTTCAGCTGAAAGGCAGTTGTCAAGAGAAACTATTTGAGTCCTATTTTTTCAGAAAAGAAGCGAGCATTTCTCGTGAGTCCAGATCAAATCCAAAGAAGTTAAGTTTAGAGATTAGCAAATCATGATTAATAGTGTCGAATGCTTTTGTGTAGTCCAGTAGAGTTAGAACTGTAATGTCGTCTCGGTCCAAAGCAGAAATTATATCATTGGTCACCCTTGCAAGTGCACCCAGTGTACTGTGATGCCGTCTAACAATACAGTCATCTCCACATCGGCGCTCATGGCGCGCACGGAAAGTGGTCTGCTCTAGTAATTACAGCTACTTTATACGAGTTCTACAAAAGGAAAATTGACATCACATATATAGAGTTAAAGATATAAATACTAAAACATATAATTTTATACAAACTGTCGAATATTATCATGATATAGGCCTTCCAATAAACGCGATCAAAATAACAAATAACTTAAATAAGAACTGGTTAACTCCCGGAATTATAAAATCATCACAAACGTTAAAGGAAATTCATAGACTTCTACAGGCTGGTATAATTTACCTTGAATATTACAAGCTTTATAAATCTGTCTACACTGATGTCATACAATTATCAAAAAAAAACTACAAAACATTAGACAGATTAACGCCGTCCAAAATAACACTAGGGCAATGTGGATTATTATAAATATAAATGCATCTTCTAAATCTGCATGCACCAACATGCTACTCCTGACAGAATTACCGTTGATGGCGTTGTTAAATGTAAAAACTTTGATATTTGTAATACTTTTTAACAAATATTTCGCTTCAATCGCGAAATCTAATACAGCCGCTCTATCTTTTGAGATTCCATCCCTAAATAAGCTTTCACTTTTTTAGAACGCCCCACTGAAACTGAAATATTTAATATGATTACGAACATAAAAAGCTCAAAATCAACTGGTTACGATGATATATGTATTGAAATTATTAAGCACGGAATTTGTTTTATTGCAACGCCTTTATGCCATATTATTAACGAATCTTCTATTATTGGTATGTTTCCGCCATGTTTAAAAATAAATAAAATCGCACCACTTCACAAAAGTGATGACTATACAGATATTTATCAATCAATTGCATTACAGTCAATAATTTTCAAAATATTTGAAAAAGTTATGAGTAAACGGATTATGTCCTTCCTTGATAAATATTCTTTAATTAAGCACCAACAGCATGAGTTTAAGTCTGGTTTGTCCACAACAACAAGGCTAATAAAATTTTTACACAAAGTATATCATGAAGTAGATAAGGGCAACTTTGTACTGACTTTTGACAGAATCGATTACGATATACTCGAGGAAAAACTTGAATGCTTTGAAATACGTGGAAATTGTAAAAGTTGGTTGATGTCATACGTCTGCAATCGACAACAACAGGTATGCATGGATCAAACCGTATCTGAAACAATTATCATTGAGGCAGGTGTTCCGCAAGGATCTATTTTGGGTCCACTTCTATTTAATATTTATATTAATGATTTAACAAATATATTTGGAACTGACAAACCTATACTATACGCCAATGATATTAGTATTGTTGACGATTTAAGCATACACTGTAGTAGACCACCAGATCTTTATGTGACTAGCTTCGTAGCAATAACCTTGCAATTAACGAAAAAAAAAAACAAATATTATATACGATTCCTTAATGGAAATAAAATGTATCATACTGATACATATAGTAATACAGTACTTTTAGTCAAATCGCTAAAGAAGATTGTTACATTATATTAATATTGTAAATATAGTTTTCTTTTATAAGTTGTAGGAGAAATATAGGAATTAAGCCATATGTATACACTTTGCTTGAAAAAGTTGTAATCAAAGCAACGAAACGATCGTAGCAATAAAAATAAAAAACAAATGAAGAAGTGTTTTTATATGTAATAAATCTTTTCACCACAAAATCCAAAAGAAAAACATACCAAGTGTAATATCAAAGGTCAAATTAAAACTAAGTTACATAAGTCTACGATAATAGGCAATTCGTTGGGGTTCACCTACAAAATGTTGGGTTTGATGTCACCAGATTTGGTTCAAGTCCAGTAAATACTGTTTCAGAGCCCTTTCCTGCTAGTTTGTTTGCTAGTTTGTTGCCTGGTATGCGCTTATGCTCCGACATACATACCAAAGTGACTTTGTTGTGTTTAGCCAAGGTTATTAGGCCTTCAAGGCAGACCTAAGCTAGGTTTGATGTTATCTAATGCTAACTAACTGTTTTAGGGCTGCCCCATATTTGGTGGGATATCAATCAGCTGACGCTTTGGTTGTTTCTTTAATGCCCTTTGGGCACAGGTCTCTATTCCTAGTATTCATTCATTCATTCATTCATTCATAATGTTAGGGGGACACCTTTAGTCCAGGCACTTGAGCTGGGTGCTCATTGTACCATCCCTATTAAATCTCTTACTTCCACTCGAGCAGCTTGGTGTTCTCTATAAAGCCCAGTATCTTGCCCAGTGGGAACTTGAGAACCTTCGAGGGCTCCAATAGAGCCTTCCCGAAATGTTCCTGCCGGAGTGTTTTCAACTCCTCACATGTGCAGATTACATGTAAACTCGTTTCCTCCTGTAGCTCACATCTTCTGCACCACGGTTCGCTTACTCGGCCTGTGTTGCAAAGATGCTTCCTCAGGGGACAGTGTCCAGTTACCAACCCAGTAATGGTTTTAACTTCTTTCTTGCTGCGTCTAAGTAAGTTATCAGAGAACTTGGCATCCCCATCCCCTATTAGCGCTTTAGCTTGGAGTTGACCTTCTGTCGTCCTCCATTTGTTTGTACTTGCATTATCCAGCCAGGTCCAGATCTCCCTTTTAGCAGAATCCCTTGTAATTCCACATACGGGCTCTGGACCTATGAAGTGGCTCTTGGAGCCATCCTTGGCTAGTTCATCAGCTATTAAGTTGCCTTTTATATCCTCGTGTCCCGGCACCCAAATCAGCGACACCGTGTGATCCTGTGCCAGTGAGTTGAGGGATTGTTTGCAGTCTCTAACTAGTTTTGACCTAGTTACTGGGCTCGAGACTGCCCTGATAGCAGCCTGGCTATCAGTCAATATACTTATTTTCCTCCTCATGCAGCCCCCCTTTGCAATCATTTCTGCGCAGGCTGCAAGGGCGAATACCTCTGCCTGGAAGACCGTCGCATGCTTCCCCAGGCTTATGGATACCCTTTGATGTGGGCTCGGTCCGCAAATACCGGCTCCTGTGCCCTGGCTGGATTTGGATCCGTCCGTAAACCAGTTACTGGGATCATTAGTAACCCCACGTGCCTGGTCTCTGCTTGGTATAGAGGTTTTCACCTTTTCAGTGAAGATAATTTCGGGTGCCATACTGTCCGTTGGCATTTGAAGTAATGGTCCGTCCAGTATCGTACCCGTAGTATCAGTGTGCCCTCCAACCTTAATGTTGGGATGCCACAAGTTGTTGGTTTTCAGTCTAAGGATCGCATTCATTGCCTCCGCCTTCACGTAGAGCTCCAGTGGGGGGAGGCCCACGATGGCCTCCAAAGAAGCGGTCCCTGTGCTGTTACTTGCCCCAGTGATTCCCAGCAATGCCTGTCTCTGGACAGCAGTCAGCAGCTTCACTGCGGAGGACACTTCTATCCTTTTCCACCAGACTACTGCCCCATACGTCATCGCCGGCCTCACCACAGCCGTGTATAGCCAATGGATTACCCTCGGCTTCAGTCCCCAGGTTTTGCCCACAACTCTCCTGCAGCGCCAGAACAGTTGGGTAGCCCTGGTCGTTGTTTTAACTAAGTGATTGTTCCATTTCAGTTTCGCATCGAGGGTTACACCCAGATACTTAACTTCTTTGGTTAATTGTAACTCCTGCCCGAACAGTCTAATGCCGCCTAGGTCATTGAGTTTCCTCTTGTTGGTGAAACCAACCAACTTAGTTTTATGTGGATTAACTGAGAGTCCTTGTGAGAGACACCATTCCTCCACACTTCGCAGTGCATTGCGCATGATGCCTGCCAATACGCCCGTGAACTTCCCCCTAGCCACTATGACAATGTCATCAGCGTATCCCTGCGTCCATATTCCGTTGTCGTTTAACGACCTGATGAGGTCATCAACGACTAAGCTCCACAGCAGTGGTGATAATACTCCCCCTTGAGGGCACCCTCTAGTTGTCCTCATGGCGATGTCTTTATCTAGCATTTGGGCATTGACCACTCTGCTTTTTAGCATGCAGTCAACCCATCTGATGGTCGTTTGGTTAATATTCCGGTCCACTAAGGATCGGTTGATTGAGGGCGTTGATGTATTGTCAAACGCGCCCTCTATGTCTAAAAACACTGCAAGGGCAACTTCCTTTTGATGAAGGCTCCTTTCGAGTCCTCCCACCAAACTATGTAGGGCAGCCTCTCCTGATTTTCCCCTTTGGTATGCCCATTGCAAAGGATGCAGGGGAGATCTACCTAGTGCTCCTTCTGTAATATTTAGATGTATAATTTTTTCCATAGTCTTCAGCATGAAAGATGTAAGACTAATTGGTCTGAATGATTTTGGATGGTAGTATGTGTCCTTCCCAGGTTTCGGAATGAACACAACCCTAGTGTCTCTCCAGGCCTTTGGGATGTAACCCAAGGCATGGCTAGCCCTAAATATCTCCAAGAGGGGCCCCATGATGTCTCCAATCGCCTCTTGCAGCAGTCTTGGAAACACTCCATCTGGTCCCGGAGATTTGTATGGTTCAAACGATTCAACTGCCCATCGAACAAGATGAGGTTTGAAAATATCGTTTGATATTCTCCAATCGTGCTTCGACGCCTTTCTAAAGGCAAGTGATTGGTCTATTTTACAGAGGTCCGCCCTCTCCGAACCGGGGAAGTGCACACTGAGAAGATACTCAAGAGTCTCCTCCGCAGTGGATGTGAACCTCCCGTCCGGCAACTGAATGGACCTGAGTGTATTAGAAGAGTCCTTTTTCAGAATCCTGTTTATTCTGACCATGTCAGGGACACCTTCTATGTCCTCACAGAAACTTCTCCAGGCCTTCTTCTTTGATTCTTTAATTCTTTTGTTATAGGTATTCAGTTTAGCCTTATAAGCTTCCCAATTGCCCGTCTTTTTCGCCTTGTTGAAAAACTGGCGTGTTTCTCTCCTGAGAGTGTTCAGCTCTTTACTCCACCAAGCGGCCTGTCTTGGCGAGCGACGCTCCCTTAGTGGACAGTTGTTTTCATAACACGAGAGAATGGTCCCTTGCAACCATACAAGGGCCAACTCTAGTTCCTCGCTATTCCTGATCCTAGCAGGATAATTTCTGGCTGCCACAGAGATATCGTCCCTGTAGGACTCCCAATTAGTCCTCCTGGGATCCCTGTACCTTTTCAGCTCCGTTACATATTTACATATTTCATAGGATATATACGCATGATCAGACAGAGATGGTTCATCCGATACATGCCAATTCCTGATCTTTTCCCGCACCCCTAGTGTGCAGAGGGTTATATCGATTAGTGATTCCCCCCTCGATGTTCTAAACGTTGGTTTGTCACCGCGGTTCAGACAGTCAAGTTCAGTGCTACACAAATAGTCAAATAGAGACTTACCCCTAGCATTATTGTCTCTGCTACCCCATGTCACATGATGAGCATTGGTATCCGCTCCGACAATTAACTCCAACTTATTCTTGCTGGTGAACGCCACCAAGGTCTCCAAGTTAGATCCTGGTAGTTCTTCATGTGAGTCGATGGGTAGGTACAGTGACGCAATGATCGTCTCTAGTACCTCCCCATCTATAATCACCCTAAGTCTGGCTGCCGTCATGTCCCCAGTGCACAGTTCCATGATTGGCATCATGTCCAGATCGGATCTAAAACAGATACAAGTTCTAATTTTAGTGTCGGGTGCCCCCATCATGAGCTCCCTTCCCCTAATCTGCAGTCCCCCCACCTTACCTTTGGTGATCCACGGTTCCTGGATTAGTAGGATGTCAATGTCTTCAGCCAGCACCCTTTGACAGAGTGCCGCCGTGGCTGTCTTCTTGTGCTGAAGATTGATTTGCACAATCTTCAGCGCCATTTTATTGCCCAGATGTGGACGCCTGAGGTTCCCCTGAGGTTCCCTCTTCCGGCGAACTGGGTTTTTTCTTTTCCAGGGTCACGAAGCTGGCCCTATGGTCGCAATAGTACGGTCTCCAATTAGTCCGCTCTAATGCCTCCTCGGTCTCCTTGTCGATCCGGAGACTCACATGCAGTCCCTTATCGGAAGACTTGGAGCCGAGGATTGCCCATCGGTCCACCCTGAACCCTGGATTCTGTCTCCCTAGACGTTTTAATCCCACTGTCAGATCCTCCTCCTTAGTCTCTGGTAGGTATGCCAGCACTCGCTGTTGCTTTGGAAGCTCATCACCTCTGATCAGCTTCCAGTTTGTGTTTTGTGCCAAATAGTCCCTCGTTGTGTTGAACGAGTCCTCCTCCGCACATATTACACCATAGTAGTCGTCCATAAGGCGGGAGGATTCAAACCTCGGCGCCCTGTCCGCACTATCTATGATGGCCATCAGGGCCTCTCTGATGGCTCCTACTGATTCCCCAGTCACCACGCTGGCCGGGTAATCCTTCGGGATTATAGCTGCTTTAATCCCCTTAAGGGCAGCCTTGTAATTGGCGACCCCGGGCGCATGTTTCGTCCGTTTGGTCACCTTTTCCTCAGGAGTACTTCTCGCCGACACGGTTCGCTTAACGGCCCCTGTCGACTTAGGCGTACTCCTGGGTTCCACTTGTGGAAGGGGTAGCCTGACCTTGCTGGTGTCAATGCCCTGCTCCCTCATCTTCCTCAGCTTTTTCCTCTGCGCGCCCGAGAGAACTCTCCTTTCCTTGGGCGCCTGGTCCTTCTTCACAGCTGTCTCAGTGTCACCTGATTGCTGTGTCAGTTCTAATGTTGTTGCTGGAGTCTCATCAGTCTCCATGGATTGTGGATTCTCTGCAGACTCCAGTGTGGTGTTTTTAATTTGTCTCGGTTCCATAAGTAGTCCCACGAGTACGGAAGAAGTATTTTGTCGATGCCTACAGAGCTTCCATTATAGGCACAAGGCGTATATACAAGGGGGTGCCGCCTGTTTCCCCCAGGTGGGTACCAATAATGACTGATCTTCTATTCAGCCACGCATCCCTTCGGCTTGGCCCCTCCACCTTAGGATTTAGGTTTTTATTGAGGTTACCTCCTCTCGGTCCGGGCGGTTAAGCCAAGACCCCCCACCCCATCTGCCTGCGAGACATGTCCACGAACAGCAGAAAGAGTGTGGTTTAGCAGCGACCGCTCACTTAATGGAGCGGAAGCTGGCATCGTTGACCCCGGTGCAAGCCCTTAGCCACGACACTACAGCTGGGCCGGGAGGCTGGTCCACGGACCGGCTTTCACCTAGGCCATATCGCGGGTTTAGTCGCTCAGGCGCAGCCAGGCACTCTCCACCATATTGCGGTTTAACCCGCTCAGGTCACTGGGTCATTGTGTCTGGTAGGCTTATAACCGCTCATCCCAAGGCACCTGTCAGGATAAACATCGAGACAGGTGCGCTGGGCTTCCCTATCCGCCACCTGGGAACGCGCCCGATGGGAGCCACACACACGGGTATTCCTAGTATGTTCGTTCGGTATTTGGTGGTGTATTGTCCTAGTGTTCTTCATAATTCAGGCTTTGGCTATATGTATTTACCAGCCCCAGAACCTGTGATTCGTTTTGACTCATCTGCGTACCAGATTTGATTCTGAATCTCCGATTTCTGCTGTGCTCTCCATTCATACCAATTCAGGACAACCTTGAAGGCTTTATGGAAGGAGAGCTTAGGCAGCAGCATATCACTACCTATGTCAAATACAGAATTTGTTGTTTCGACCGTAATTCTGGCGTGCCCCGAAGTATTCTGAGTTCTCCAGTTTCCACCACACTTCAGTTACTCTTGCTTCCCCTCGAATGTAAAAGCCAAGGGGAATAAGTTTAACATAATTTCAATAGTTGCTGTTGGTGTGCTATTTACAGCTCGTGATACACACGCAAGCCAACTTATGTATGTTTGCGAGTTTTGTAATTGTCTGCTTCTGTATAATCTTAGTCCAACAGATCACGCAGTCGTAGGTTAACCTGGGTCTTACCACTGCAGTATATAACCAGTACATCATACATGGCTGTAATCCCCATGTTTTTTTCAATTATTCTGTGGATTGTCATTAGTGACCGTTTACATTTTTTTGTCGTTTGCTCAAAACATTGGTTCCATGTTAGCTTTAACACCTTGACTGAATTATACCATTGAATTATGACGAATTGGTGGTTTTAGAGTTATCCAGCTTTCTTCTCTTCGTGAAGGAAACTAGTGTAGTAGTATTATTTTCGCAGATTTTACTTTCAAGTTTTTTTTTGCATACACCGTCCTTCTGTTGTTTTCAGTGCTTTTTGCGGAAGTTATGAAATGGTTTTCTCTCATTATGAGTATTGCATCTTCTTATACACCTACACATAATGTATGCAAAAAAGATATTAAACATTTATGCACAATCACACAAATACATGAGTAATAGAAATAATTTGTTTAATAAAATCTTTTAACAAATTATTTGTATAGTATCATTAATTACATGAAATTGTAGAATATCTAAAACAACTTTACTTTACAAGTAGTTCCAGTGTTTAATTATTTACTCTAATTCCCTCACACGCATAAAATCTTTAATGTTGCATTTATTTATAGACGTTTAACTTTTCGGCGGCGCTGTATTCAGAGTCTACCCATTATATCTACATACATGCGCGACTCCAGACTTTTTTGTAGCTATACTCAAATAAGGCAAAACAGATGAGGTCGCGAATTGCGGAAATATTATTGTGCAAAGGACATTGTAGGAAGATTTGACGGAAAACGAGAATATCCTCAATTGAAACAATTAACATTTTCAGACGGGAAATTTTGTATTACAGTCTACAAGTAAACCTCACTGCAAACAAGTTCATAATTTATACGCTCGTATGCTGATACGTGATAGGAGATTGAAATAAAATTGAATCTTTTGCATTATGCGATGTTAGCCTCGCCGCTCTTCCTCGGCAAAAAAAAATCTAAGCAACGACTAAGGTATTCGCACTGTATGTACAAAAATAAATAGGAGTAGTATGTATGCAGAAACAATTTAAGCGCAAAGCGAGACTAGTAACTTCGACAAAGTCTCACGTATATCTTTGATGACCGGGGATTCCCACCTGATTATTATGCGGGTTACTCGTAAGTCACGGCATAAATATTCAATTGTTATTAAGAATTAAATCCCATTGTGCGTAATGAAACTGGTAATCCTACATATTATTCGACGCCAGTCGGTATTATTAATTTGTGTGCTCTTCGTACCGAAACCGAGTACGTACGTATGTAAAATAAATGTAAATATAGTATGCAAAAACGTAAACAGCGGAATACATTAATAATTAATCACATCTTCCAAATTATATTCAGGAAGTAGGTATTTTACGAGTATTTTATCTCCATTTCTTTAGCTGAAATTACAGATTTAGATGTCTGCACCATTTGGAATTGATGTACCCCTGCAGAATCTATAGCATATGACATGAAATTATTTTTTTTTAATATAAAATCGACATGATGGACTGAAAAGCGTACTTCCACACAGTTTCTCAGTATTTTCCCTAAATTGTCAAGACATGGTATTGATGATGAAATTTTAAGGTAGCAAGTTGCTTTGGCAACTTTTTTTTTATTAAAAATACGATTACATTAGCAGATAACCCTAAAATGGTTTCAGCTAAAATACCATTCCAATATGTTTGAGAGTGTTAAAGTTATAACAGAATCCCAGCTAAATCAAAATTTTTTAAAACAAAAATATTACTCACTAAACATTCATAGAAGCTAGTAAATTATTTTTGTGGAATTCCCTACTAATCATTAGCATAATCTCTGAAAACTGAGGTATATTGACCGGAGCGAGATTGGAACCCACAGCACCCGGTAACAGTTAAAAGCCTGAGGAAGGTCTTAAGGAACATGATTATTACCTGTTCTAAATAAAGCGCATATAATTAAAATTTAATCCAGATTGTTTTTGGTGCTTATTGGTATGAACAGAAAATGTTTTAATAAAAGAAAGGCTCTGATTAGAATAAATTATTTTTATTTCACGTTTCGATCATATAAACATGACCAAATTGTTTTGAAACATTAATTGTAACAAATAAATATTTGTGTTTCTTAGACCGATAATATTATTAAAGTATTTGTGACCTTTCAATCGTTCTGATAGATGCTGTTCGGTCTCTCCAAAGTACACACCACTGCAACGCCTACAGCGGATTTTGTATACCGTGGGACGTTGTTTTTGTATTGTTCTGGAATCTTTTAACTTTATGTATAAAAATTTAAAGTTATTTAGGTATTTATTTTGATAATTTAAAGTCTTTTGTAAAATAGTTTTAAAATTTAAAAACAGTTTTCTAAAATAACTTAGGGCCGGTCTTTCAATCTCCTAATAAAGTTCCTAATAAAAGTTATTAGCCGAATAACTGAAATAACTGTCTTTCCACCAACTAATAAAAATTATGTAGGTAATAAGTTTATTCTCCTAAAATGTTATTGCCTGGATGAAATAGCCAATAAGTACTATTATAACCTTAATAAGCTTAACAGACGTCTTTAAATGTCACCAATACAATCAAAAAAGGAAAAAGTTTGAAATTGATTGAAATTATTATTATAAACGAGAAACATGGATATTTTTGAAGATTTCGGGGAGTTTGTGGAAGATGATTTGTCCAAGCTTGTTTAAATAGTTAATCGTGACAGACAGCATATGTGTTATGAATACACCGAATAACTATTACCCTAATAAATATTCGTTGAAAGACGGTCTGTTTTTATTTACCTAATATATCTTCCTTACAACTTATTAGCTAAATAGTTATTAGACACATTTATTAGCAGATTGAAATACCGGGCAGACATTCATAGGGTTTATTGTTTATTTATTGTCAACACTGTTTATTGTTAACATTGTTCATTGTTAATATTGTTTATTGTCTATATAAAAATATAGATAATAAAAAAACAATACTGACAATAAAAAATATTCAATAAACAATATCAACAATAAACAATATTAACAATGAACAATGTTAACAATAAACAATATTGACAATAAACAATTTTGCCCAAAAAACAATACTGACAATAAAAAATATTAGAATAAACAATATCAACAATAAACAATATTAACAATGAACAATGTTAACAATAAACAGTATTGACAATAAATAAACAATAAACCCCATGAATGTCGGCCCGGTATTTCAATCTGCTAATAAATGTGTTTAATAACTGTGTTTTGATAATCTAAAGCTCTTGATAAATCACGATGAATTATTTTAACTAGATCGACCAAATCCCTTCCAAAAACAATTCTCGAAATCTTCAAACATGTCTGGTTCATAAATAATTCCAAACTTGAAAACATAACCCTCTTTGTTGTTTTAAGAACTTTCAGAGATTTTCGATACGCTATTAAGCGTCTAATAATTCTTATTGGCTACTTCAAGCACTCGATAAGATATTAGGAGAATAAACCAATTTATTAGTCACATATTTTTTATTAGTTGATGGAAAGACAATAACAAAAATCCAAAAGAAAAAGTGAAAAAATCCCTTACCACAAAAATTAAAGATACAAATCTAAATACGTATTTCGGCAACTAAGTTGCCATCTTCAGTAGAAAAACAAGTGAAGAGCAGTGTTAAACGTAGTGTTTTCGGCTAAGGTAAACCTTGGAAGATATGCTCTTCACCAAATCACTAGTGGAATAACACTCAAGAGTGTTAATATTGTTTTCAAGCCACAGTCTCCACCCATCACAGGATGGAAAGACAGTTATTTCAAGTTCAGCTAATAACTTTTATTAGGAACTTTATTAGAAGTTTGAAATACGTGTCCTTAACCTAAAAATATTCGTTGAAAACAGTATGTTCTTCTAATAACTTATTAGCTAAATTGTTATTAGATACATTTATTAGGAAATTGAAAGATCGGGCCTTAGAATGATAAATGTGTGAACATTTTGACCTAGAATATATCATACAAAAAATGCCCAGTATCACAAAATCACCAAATCATGTGATCCACGCGCATTAAATTTCTTCGACTTTATCCAACGATTTCAAAAATATCCACCTTTCCATAATTTTAGCATCGTGAGCAGAACAGCCGCCTAGTCAAAATTGTATATTTATTAACTCTTATTTCTTAGGAATTGTAAAATCCTAACATGTCAGTCATTCAATCCTTTTTTTTTCTTTTCTTTTTTCGTTCAATATCTTATAGCTTTCCTCTAATCTACAATATTTTATGCCATTTTCTCTGTATTAATTACATATGTATTAGAAGAAATCGGTTGTATTTTTGCGTAATATATATATATGGATTATACAGGGCTTCTTCCATTCTTAATGGGTCATACTGTATGTGTGAATTGCCGCAGAATATAATGCATCTCCTTGTACTGTTATCAAATAACACTTCATCATTTTTTATTATAGATATTCCTTAAATAAGCGTCTACGTTTCATTGAGTTTTAAATTCATTCAAAATTGATGCACACAATATTAGTACTCTATAATCTCGCTAAAGATATAGGTTGGTAATAATAAATAACTTTTTAATTCTTTTTATTTTAGAATAAATAAAAGACAAAATTTAAAAGCTTCCAATATATTTGAAATAATTCAATTCTCTAAGCATAAAAATTTGATTAACGACAAAACTGACACAATATTTCATTAAACTTTATAGCTTATTAATTTAATTATTATAGAACTAAGTGGCAATGTATATAAATTAATAAAGTTTTCCATATTTAACACAAAGAATATGACACAATTTGCAAAACAAACTTTATATAAAATAAAACGTTAAAATTTTCAAATTAAAATACAAAAAGTACTAATTTTATCAATAACACAAAACAAAAAGAAATATCATTTATATCTTTATGATTCTATTTTAATTATTTATATTTAGTTATTATATTAGAATAAGGTTTATTAAAAATCGAAACGTCACATTGTAATTTTCGTTACTATTATTGCTTTTAAGAACACCAAAAATCCAAGACATTCTGTTTTACTAAATTCAATTAATACAAAAAAACTTATTGCTATCCAACAACAATAAACATAAAATATTGGTTTACGTGTAGTGACGTAAACCAGAATTATTTTCTACTGGCAAACGTATCACCTTAACGCGCATCGTACGGCACGAGTTCGAAGAGGCAGGCGGAGTGCGGTCGTTCGCTGGCGTACAATACTGTAGATACATATTGCAATAAAAACTGAATTGCGTATTTTGAACGAATAACGAAGATATGTGTTTACTCCATTTAGCACGCCCTGTTGCTATCGCGCATCTGCCAGTAGAACAAAATTCAACTGTACTATAATAAATGATTGAATATCCGTGCTATAAATGTTTACATCATTTATAATCCATGAAAATTATTTATTTTAATATTGGTTTATATGTACTTATTGTTAGATAACAAAGAAATACAGTAAGCTGTATTCCACCGTTTTATTAAGTGGATATTTCATACTATTTTTATAATATACAGTACTTATTTTCAGAAACTGTATTTTCTTATTTCAATTCTCAACGGCAACCTGATATTTCAGCTCTTGCATATGCAAATCGTGAACGTTTAACTAAAAACGAAAGCCTTTTTAAATAAACAGCTTATGCACCTGTCATCATCAATATTATTAGTTAGGATGAAATTATTTGTACTAAGGCTAGATTAGTATTCTAGAGCAGGTGAATATTCATATGTAGCTCGTAAATTATTTTCTGAAATCTACTTTTTTCTAGTGGACCCCTTCTAGTGTATAGGCTTGACGTGTAAAAATAAATTAATGTTTACGTTATTTATGTGAATTCTATTGTTGCCCTTTATTAATTTATTGTTTTAACGTGTATTATTAACTTGAAAAACAGCACCAACATTTAAGTGCTGATACTCCTTAATCAATATTAATTAATGGGAAGATTACTTGTTTTCATATTAAAATATATAATTGTTAATTTGTAAAAGCATGATCTTGAATTGGCTACTACCTAACGTAAGTGGAAGGGCAGTTTTTAATAACTCTTTTCTAGTTAACCTTGCGAGAACCTTGACCTTTCGCCGCTTTCTGTGACCCACTGAACTGTGGTCACTACATCTCGCTAATAGGTTAAATAGAATTTATTTCTTTGCCCGACAGCGTTATTTATATTAGTTTC
The DNA here is from genome assembly GCA_949128085.1 of Cetonia aurata. NCBI lineage: Eukaryota > Metazoa > Arthropoda > Insecta > Coleoptera > Scarabaeidae > Cetonia > Cetonia aurata. The sequence goes on from OX421884.1 coordinate 36,895,237, forward strand.
TAACGTTGGGAGATTTCGTATCTTCTTAATGGATCCAGACTGGAACAGGATTTTTCACCAGGTGCGATACTTAATATATGATAATGGGTTTAGAAGATTATTAGCGTGATATTTTCTACGTTTGATGAAAATTTAGAAAATTCCTCTGCGCATAGACATTCTAAACTACGTAATATTTTAACGTGTTGAAATCGCGATAATATCCGTAGCCACCCACGCTTTTATTTTCCAGGCGCATACAATTAATTCTTGCATAACCAGCCAGGAAAGAATAAACGGCTAATGGGTACCACAAATGAATTGTGTAAAATACCAATGTCTCCTATACAGTGGTTAGAATTTCAACATGTAACTAATTACTTAGATTATAATATAAAAGTTGTGAACTAAATAACGACATTTAGTATAAACGGAGTTTGCACCATTGAAGTATGGCCTGCTAAATTAAGTGAATACATGTCAATATGTACAGTAGCTTTAATTTGTTGGAAAGGTTCCAGGATAAACTACAGCCTTAATGATTTTATTTAAAACACTTAGTTTATTACACACCACTTTGGTTAAAAACGTCATATTGTAAATTAAAAGTGTATTAGGTGTTGTTGAATCGTGAAGAACTGAATCTACTAAGACTGCTGTAGTTTTGACGCGAATTAATAAAACGAAACGTGGTCTTGTTTGGAAGTCATGTTTTAATCATAAGAGTTTTTCTGACTTTATATCTAAAAAATTAAACATACTTTTCTAAATGTTGTACTTTCATAGTTTTGACAGACTTTGGTTGCAGGAAAAATCACATAACGTTATCTTTTTCCGGTTTTCAGATAGTAACGAATACATTTCAATATCAGTAGTAACTCCCCTAGCAGTTGCAAATACTTATTTAATAATATTAATCTATCCTAATTGGCTGTGAAACAATGGAATGACAATAAAAAAAAGGTGTTGTTAGTTTTGTTATTCAAGCAGAAATGCCTGATCAAAGAACAGATAAATGACTACAATGCCTAAAACAGCGCCGATGTAGTATTATTAGAAATGATAATGAACAATAATTTAAACTTAATTCAAATGTACAAAATGTGTGCCTTCATTATTTAAAAACTTTAAAAATGGTTAACTGATTTTTACACAAAAACTGGAACATCAGACTAAATTTTTCATGTTTTATAAGTATTTAATAGAATACTTGAATAGACCTCCCCCTACAATGTCATGCAAAATGAAAGATAAAGAAAACCAAGTTTGGCTTACAGCAGAATTAAGTGAGATAAAAAAATTAAGATTAGACATAATAAAGCACGTCAAAACAGAATACTTTGATTTTTAATTTTCTTCTACCTACCGAGTTGTGTACTTTATACGCTATAAAAAGAACTGATTTGAAAAATCAACACTTTTTTAAGAATGCAAAATTGGCCTAACTATGTTCAAAGACCTGCAGCTCTCATCCGATTTCTGGACTTTTACGCTAAACATTTTTGTTCTTGTACTGATCTTCTGTGTTTTCTTTTGGACATGGCTTTGTTGATGTTATTTAGTTTTGATTTTTCTCTTTTTCCCTCTAATGGTATCATCTCCATTAGTGAAAAGAAGTAACTGAGTACTTGTTTATTAATAATATCAATTAACAAACAAACAAATTTAACGTTGATAAACTCCACCGAGGATTCGGCAATAGATGGAAAGCCGAAACAACAATTTTTTTTTTTTAATTCTATATTACCAATATTTCGACAAATTTGTGCTTCATCGGAGCAGACTACAATGTAAAGAACAATTAAAATGATAATACAAAATTACAAATGATAAACTGATATGCAGAAAATTTAAAATATAAAAAACTGCCTAGTAAACAACAGCATGCACGGATGTACAAATATAAAAGGACTGAATACATGCAGTGTCTTTCAAAGATAGACCAAGGAGTAACCATCAGTAACTGAACAGATCTGCACAGATGTCACTAAAGCCTTCAGTGTCTCTCTTAAAATCAATAAAATTCGAATAATTGCTAAGAAACCGCATCTCCAAAAACAAAGAATTGCTTCACTTCTAGAAGTCTCGCTTCGTCAACATCAAACTGATGTTTGAAATGATAGAATGAGTGCTTAAATCAAAAACTGTAGAGTTCATTCTAACATCTCTTTTATAAACAGACACTATATTTTTTAATTTTTGGAACGCTTGATTAGTAGAAACCCGACTTATTATTTTTTTTTTTTTGATGGAGCAAATAATTTTGAACGAAGGTTGAAGTTTGAATATATTGGTTAATTTAGGAATCAATTCTGGAGTATACTGTATACTCTTTGTACTTCTATTATAGTTTTCAGAGTATTGCTTAAGAATAGTAGTTGGAGAAATTAAAGTATAAAGTTACAATTTCTGACAAGCAAGATGTCTAAGAAGAGAAGTTCAGTTATCAGTTTCATATTCCATAGTAAAAGGAAGATGTTGATTGAAATTTTGAAAAATATTGAGGAGACAATTAATTTTATCAAATGGCAACCCAACAACCACATCGTCAACTTATTGAAAATTAATAGATTTCTTAACAGAGTAGAGTAAAATGTTCATAACTTCCTCAACCAAGCCAGAGCTTATAGCGCCAACCACGGAGCAATCCTTTGCAACAAAAAGGTAACAATGTCCAAACAGAAGGGTTTGAGAATAGCACAATGCTCAGCAATCGAATGAAAATTGTCTGATATAATATTAATCAGCAAATCAAGAGAGATGTTTGTAAAAACTGAAGCAATGTCAGAAAAATAAGATAATATCATCAGAGCGTAGTTCAAAGGTATTAAGTAATTCAGTTAAATGGATAGTATCTTTGACTCTGAAGATGTTATAAGACTTAAAAGCAACATGCATGATACTGGTTATGAATTTGAAGAGAGATTGTGCGGGTGAATTCCATAATAAATGTGTGGATTTTAACGAAACCATAAAATTTAGGAGATACACCATGATACGAGGGTTTTGCTCTATTGTTCAGAGACAAAACCCGCATTCTTCAATTTTCTAATTAAGGCATTGCTCGATCGCCCTATTTTTGAGGTGAGATCTTTTCTTTTCTATAAGTGGTAGTGTCAGAAAGCAAATCCAAAGACCTAGAGATGTTGAAAGTTTATTCAACGTTTCTGCTATCTTGTTAACCAGGCTTATAGTCTAGTGGCTTCTACGCTTGCCTAGCAGTCATGGGGTCGCGGGTTCAAATCGTACACTGGTAAATTATGATAACCGGTTGCTTCCAGGGTCGTAATGATGATTATGAGGAAGATATGGCTCTGCGAGGGTGCTTGACAAGCATTAACTGCTTAGGCTTCATCTACCTCGTTAAAAAAAGAATACGAAACACTTCTGTGATGGATGGAGAGTGTTGCTTGAAAACTATAACAAAAATCCAAAAGAAAAAGTGAAAAAATCCCTTACCACAAAAATTAAAGATACAAATCTAAATACGTATTTCGGCAACGAAACACTTACAAAAAAGAAATAAAAGCTCAGCTATCCAACCAACATCTGTATATTTTAATGTTAATGCATGAAATGTTTTAATAACAAAAATGCAAATTGGAATGAATAAATGTTGAAAGAGCAAATGCTGCTACAATAGCAGCAACTGATTCAGCATCACTTTCCTGAACCACTATTTTAGGATTTTGCCAGCATAAACATACATGTCTTGTACTACAATCAATTTTATTCCTCCAAGTTGATTCTGTGTGAGGACATTATAATTAGGAAAATGTAAAAAATATTTTTCTCCTACTCTCAGAAACTCTAAAGGCGACTAGTTTCATCATCAGGCCAAACTGGAAGCACAAAAGAAGACAACGACAAAATATTGGCCAATTAATTAAACAGAAAATAAAAATAAAGAGTTTGTGAGATTAGGTCCAAAATATTTTTTACATTTTTCCAATAATCAATCTTATTTTTCTTTCTTAACAATCATTGTTGATTTTGTGTGTTTATACTGTTATCATTATATTAGCCTGATGAATCACCTCATTACCATAGCATGATTCTAGTAAGACCTAACTTTTAATTGTGTTACATTGTATACTTAACACCTAAAAGATGCATTCAATTTTTTGCCACCATTATTGCTTAATTTAGTACGTAATGTCTATTGTGGATGACAAAGGAGCCCATGTAGTTTTATTTGTAGATGCTAAGCGTGCTATCCGTTTCGAGTACATGAGCGGATAAATAATTATGGTTCCCTTGTTTCCAATGGTAAATTCTATCTTTTGCGTTGATTCTTTGTGCCGTTTTCGTACAATGGTGTGACGCATCTGTCTACCATTATCGAAATATTTCGATACATACGTGTTGACATTTGTATGTAAGACAGGTGTTGCCACTGTATGTTTACTCTGTTGGAATTCCAAGTACATACACGCACACATGTGCGTATATGTTACATACACATAGGGAACATACACAAGTGTTTCTCCAGTTAATTTTCACACTTAGCACTGTTTGCCATTGCATCTTCGACAAATACTCGGTAACTATCTCTCCGCTGCGGGTGTAAAACATCAGCCCACGTCTCCGACTTTACTTATTTCGGGTGTGTATATTGTATTGCGTACATATTTAGTTTTAGCAGCGTGATGTGTGTTGACGGAATAAAGTGACATATTTCTATTATTTACTGAATCCATTCTTAGTACACAATATGATGCTACACGTTAATGTAGGCACATCTGGAATTTCTCATTTTAAGCTATTATAAGTATACTATAAGCTAACGGCATTAAATTAAAGATGGAAATTTATCTTACTTCTTGCATTATTATCTACGATGAACCATGAGCATGGTTATATTTGTTTTCCCACATTACTTTTCTAAAACTATAATGTTCCATAATTAGGAAGAAAATAGCAAGGCAAAACAAAATAATATTTGTGATACAATTAAAGCCAGAATAAATTACCACAAATATTTTCTTTCTCTGTTTTAACACTTCGCTAATTTCAGAAGCTTAAATTGTAATAAACTTACATACCGAATCGTAGATTATCAGACCTATATATCCAGGTACTATTAATATTTAGCCAATATAATCAAAAGTGCTAATACACGGTAACCATCTTGGTATACCCTCACTTAACGACTACTAATAAACAGTGTAAAGTATGCTCTAGTTACATTGATATCTAGTTGACTGTACCACTTAAGCGTTGTTTGAGAGTAATTTATCATAATAACACAGATAATGCGGTATGCATACACCCATTGATCGACAAAAGAATATTTCATTAGCACTATAATATGTTGATAAGATCTCAATAACTAATCTCATTCTTGCTAATACTGAAGACTAACAAGTGAAGAATACTAATAACGTGCATTTTCTTAATTATAATCCTATTCTTCTATAATTTTAAAACTAACATATCTGCGTATACGTGTCCAACGTGACTGGCTCATTAGGATGTATTGAACTTCAACTAGGAATTTAGTTATCAAACTTGCAAGGCAGCTACAGTCTACTATGATCTATTTAAAAAAGGTATTGTCAGCTTCATAGCATTTCCGGTGCACAAAATGTTGATACTAATTCTTCACAACAAAGAGATTTTCTAACCGGTCCATCACAGTGCAGTAGGATGAGAGACACATATAACATGGCGATTATTGTACATACAACTTTTTTTATTATTATTATTTAGCTGTGAAAAATCACAGTTTAGTATTTCTGGGTCGATAATTTCATTTTATTAATTTTTTTATTGCTATTTGCTACAAAAGGAAAGACAGGTAACTGTTTAACTAATGATATATTTTTACCTTTGAATACTTAAGATGGATTGGATCTGACAAGACATCCCATATGTATCAGAACAGAAATTCGATGAGTATCTGTTGGAAGTCAATTCGGTGCTAGGTGGCGAAACCTATGTAATATAGATTTTTGCGCCTTCGTCCAGAAATACTGGCTTTGCAATACTTTAAATCGCCCGGAAATATAGCATTGCCCAGTTTAGGCCGGCAAAAAGGTCAATAAATATAATCGAGTTACTGAAATTTCTGTGATTATTTGTAAATTCGATGACAATTTTCGATACACAATTTCTTATTTGATTCATATTCTCTCGAGTATTGATGGGAAGATTTTGCGGGTAATTAATTATTAATAACTTGCTGCGCAACCTTTGTAATATCAGCTGGTGTCTCCATAGCCCTATTGACAAATAACTATGAAAACTGCGAAAAAAAGATGTCGAAATACTAAGGTATCTTAATTTCAAATTCAAAATTCATAGGCAACATGTGTTGGCAACCTGTACTGTTAACTCTCTAGCGTCATTTCTTTATTTTCAACAAAATTAAGATTTATTGGCGCAAAGAAGTAGTATGTAACACACTGCCAGAAACTCTTTTGCGAGTATTCGCGCTTGTGGACACAAACCATGCTCATAGTCGCAAAACTGTAGTTTCTGGCGTAATGATACAAATTAGTGTCGTCCGAGAATTACCTAAGGACGAAATCCAACGAAATAAATACCGAAGCAAAAGACGAAGAAGAAGAAACTACAATTTACGGCTGTCAAAGTAAGGCACATATGATAAAGACCTATTTCTACAACAGAAGACAAACGATAACAACATTAGGAGCGAAACTATGTATGCTGATTTTGGAATACCATAAGGTGGAAATCTCCCGAACCTTTATACCTTATATATGAATGACCCGTTTCGACAAGTATTCAATGGAGAAACTGTACTATCTGAAAATTTTAGAAGGTGTTTCAATAACCTACTTACCGCAAACGAAAAGAAACCAGAATACTTATATGATATAAAGCAATAAAATAAGAAAACAAGAAATACCAATAAAACTAGAAAATCAATAACTAGAAGAAATTAAAGAAACAACATATCTGGGTTTGAAAATCGAGAATACCATGAAATGAGTTAGACACATACATAAAATAACCGCACAAAACTCCAAAACCATAGCTGCACTGAATAAAACAAAACACATGATTCCAAACAAATCAGCAGCCCAGGTGCGATAAAAGGGGATCAATCTTCATTGCAAATCAGTTCCTAATAACTGATCAGGTGTTATACTCGTTGTAGCTGTTAAAAAGGTGGTAGTTAGTGAAATAAGTGAAATCTAAAAGTTTTTTGAAGTGTTAAAATATAAAATTGTAAAAGTCGCATATAAAAAATCTACTACCACGCGCTTTTCACGGCAACAAACAGCTGCCTAATCAACATCTCGGAAATAACGAAAAATAATACAGCGAAACTATGTACATACAAGTTACAGGATGCGCGTGGCGCTAGGTCAGCACACGTGCCGCTGATAACTAGAATGCAAGATCAGCATTATATTAGTATAAAAAGGGGATCAATTCCTCATTAGAATTAGTTCCTAACAATACGCGGATCTCGCCGGTTGTTATACTCGTTGTAGCAGCAAACTGTTGGTCAAAAGTGTAAAAGTCAAAAGTGTTAGAAAAGTGTTTAAAAATAAAATTGTAAAATTAAAAAAGAAATAAAGTTTTTTTTGAGGTTGTTACGAACCTGAAACGTAACTGGCGCTGCTTGAACAGGATTTGGTCACCACAGCCTAAGGATTAGAAACGCCAAAGGAAAACTGTGGGCAAGTTTCAACTTCTCAGACCAAAAGAAAATCCAAACAAGAAAACAACTGCTACATCGGCCAAAAGGATCAAAATCTCCGATTGGTACAGCTACGTGTGGGACACAGAAACCAGAACGATCAAAATCTCGTCGAGGTACCCTCCGAAGCTATAGAATTAAGTCAAACCAACAAATGAAAGGAATTCAAGTACTTCTTTTGTAAGTACCAAACAATTTTCAATTTTTTCTCGCTTCATGTCAATTGAAGAACAAGTGAACGATCTAGTCAACAACATTTTAAATTTATCAATCAACATGCCTGAACACACATACACTCGTGCGTCAATAAGCCAAGCCGAAATAACAACAATTCCCATCTTCAATGGAGACCCGAACACACTACCCATGTTCGTGGATGCTTGCAATGATCTGGTACGCACTTACGCAGACAGAATTAATACAGCCAACCCAATAAACAGCTACTTGATTAAGATCATCAAATCAAGATTAAATGGGGAAGCACAGTCTTTAATCGGTTCCAGAAAACTAAAAACCTGGTCAGACATCAAAAACCTGCTTGAGTTAACCTTCCTAGACCAAAGATCAGAGGATTGTTTGCTAAACGATCTGATGAGTGAAACACCTCTCAAAAATGAAAATCCATACACCTTTGGACAACGAATTCGAGATCTTCTAAATTTACTGTTTACCAAAATGCAATTAGACACTGGTGAAGAAATGATACCACTAAAAACAAAATTATACAAAGACACGGCACTACAAACGTACAAACGAGGACTCATGCGATATGGTAGATTAGGAGAAATCCTATATCTAAAGAACATCGATTCAATGGAAACCGCGATGGCTGAAGTATTAGAATACCAAAATTGGCGCTACAGATGTGGAGAATCATCAATGCCAAGAAATCAACACAAGACGACACAGCAAATCACACCTGGACAAATGAGAATGACACCTATAAATTACCCAAATAACCACAGAATGATCCATCATCCACAACCAAAACAGAACTTCCCGAACCACAACTTCCAGAAACCAAACTTCCCGAATCAAAACTTTCCAAATCAAAACTTTCCAAATTATTCAAACCAATTCAACAACCAAATGCAACACAATTATTCCAATGCAAATTTTAGAAATCCATTTCCAAATCGACCAAACTTCCCAAACCAAAATCAAAACCAACAACACAACAAACCACCATCATTCAGGTTTGCTAAGACACCCGCTCAACTACAAGAAAGACGACAACCGAGACAGCAACCCATGGATGTCGATTCAAGTAACCGCTTTAGAAGAATGACACCATTTGGACCCTCAATGCCTCAAAACAAATATCGAGTAGAAGAACTGCATAATCAACAACAAGAATGGCAGGATTATCAAGAACACTACGAAGGATATGAAGACTATGGAAATTGGGAGTACCAACCAATATGGGATGAGGACACCGAACCTTTCCCGTGGGAAGCAGAAGACAACGTAAATTTTCCCGAACCAGCCTTGGTACCGGAACCACCGCCACTGCATATCCAACCGAATGCAGCTATCCAACCGAATGCACCTATCCATCCGAATGCACCCAATCACCAGAATCAACCCAACCACCATTGAGACTAAACGAACATATAGAATTTAACCACCAACAAGCAATTCGATTACCTTATATCATAATTCCCGAGATCCAAGCCAAATTTCTTATTGACACTGGCGCATCAGCATCTTCTATTTCAACTAAACTAGCTAAAGAAGAATTTCCCGAATACATCAAACGATCACCATTCTCAGTAACTACGATGCATGGCACAACTCATCATCAATACATTCTTGAAATACCCTCTCTAAAAACCTTCAATGCACCTCACCAAACCCATCGATTCAACATCATCGATTTTTCCAAAAAATATGACGGAATAATAGGCTTAAAACTCATGGAACAAATGGAAGCCATAGTGGACTTTAAAAACAAAGTTCTTCGAACAAAGTATGCTACCATCCCATTGTATTTCCGCGATCCAAGAATACAAATTGGACCCAGACAACGAAAAATAGTTCAAGTTCCTGTAGACCGAAATCTCAAAGAAGTAATGATACACCACCAGCAACTTATTCCTGGAGTAGAAATACCCGCTTCGTTAACTACTACGCAAGACTATGAAGCCCTCATAGAAATCGTCAATTTCAACAACTATGCAGTTACCATTAGCATAGATAAACCAATCGAAACAGAGTTATATTATAATGAAATCCAAAATAATAACCAGATGAAACTCACGATGGAACAGATTCGAAAAATTCAAAAGAACAATATTGGAACAAAATTACGTTTAGATCATTTAAACGAAGAAGAACGAAAAGCAATCAAAAGTCTCTGTCATGAATACAAAGATCTATGTCATGATGATCAAATACCGTTAACATTCACATCAGAAATCAAACATCAGATTAGACTGAAGGATGATACACCCATCTATATGAAGCCCTATAGGAAGAGCCCACTGCAAAGAGAAGAAATCGAACGTCAAGTTAAAAAGATGTTAGATCAAGACATAATCCGTGAAAGCTCCAGCCCTTGGTCAGCTCCTGTGGCAATAGTACCGCTAAAATTAGGACTTGCTTACATAGTAGATACCGAATATGAATTGGTTATCCAAAAAGACTATTCAGAATTACCCAAAATTTGGAAAACATATTTAGAACATAAGCAAAACATAACAAAAACAGGATTTCCAACACATGAAGTAATGACAAGAGAGAAGCTTATTAATCAAGAAGAACAAAAGGTACAGCAACTCCTGGAATCCATTCAATTAACAAAAAGAACTAAAAGAGGAGCCTTCAATTTCCTGGGAGGAATCGTAAAAGCAATAACTGGAAACTTAGATGACGAAGACGGCAGAAACTACGAAAATCAAATTAAAACTCTGCAAGGAAACCAAGAAACCATCAAAATTATGGCAACAAAACAATTAGAAATCCTCCAAAATGTGTCAACTAACTTCGACAACAATATGAAAATTCTTAGACGAAACCAAGATGAACTTTCAAAATTAGCCCAAGCCAATCGACATACCATCCAAGCCCTGGAACTGAACCAGTACCAGCTTCAAATACTTGGACTCTTACGCCAAGAGGTCACCGAAATCACCGAAGCCCTAACTTTCGCCAGAGCCGGAATACTCCACCCCATGGTGATATCCCCGGACGAACTACTTCATCACATAAGAAGGATACATTTAGATGTAAGTCATGACTTTCCATTTGAAATCATTACGGAAAATGTTTATCTAATCGAATCATTAATTACTGTAAAAGCTTATCAAACTAATACGAAATTTGTGTTTATATTAAGTATACCAGTAGTTAATAATTCACCTTATCAATATTTCTATTTAACCTCATTACCTATCCATGTAAAAGATAATAGTTTTAAACAAATTAACCCAGAAAATAGTTATGTAGGCTTAAGAAATGATAAGTATATAGCTGCTACAAAGAGTTGTCATTTAATTCGAAAAGAAATCTATTTATGTAATTTTGAAATTGAAAATGAAATCACAAGTAACGCACCTTGCGAAGTTAATATTGTACAGTTAAATAATAATTATCAAAATTGCTTTTATCATGCTTTTCAAGTACGAGACTTAGAAATTAGAAATTTGGAAAATAACATGAAATTAGTGCTAAGTCCTGAAGAAAACAAAATTACTCAGAAATGTGGAAATTTTTCCGATTCTAAAATTATTAAAGGCACTTATTTAATCAAAAACATTAATAATTGTGAATTTAGAATTAAAAATTATGTAATTAAAAACTATAAAACTGTATCAGATGTTGAAGTAAGCCTGATAGAACTTAGCGAATATCATAAACAAATTCCAGTAATAAATTTAACAGACCCTGTATATTTCAATATATCTGGCAAAATTCATGAACAAGAACAATTAATAGATTCTATCAAACTTGCTCAAACGAATAAAAATGTAACGAATAATGTGATACTCTGCATTGTGCTATTGTTAATAATAACAATCATTTTATTTAAGCTTTATCAAATATTAAAGCGAAGACGCAAAAATAGTGCAGTGCTGAGTAAACAAACCGAGATGCAAGAGTTCGCTTCTTTGTAACCGCTACTCTTGCAACTGTCGGTGGAGGAGTTACAGGATGCGCGTGGCGCTAGGTCAGCACACGTGCCGCTGATAACTAGAATGCAAGATCAGCATCATATTAGTATAAAAAGGGGATCAATTCCTCATTAGAATTAGTTCCTAACAATACGCGGATCTCGCCGGTTGTTATACTCGTTGTAGCAGCAAACTGTTGGTCAAAAGTGTAAAAGTCAAAAGTGTTAGAAAAGTGTTTAAAAATAAAATTGTAAAATTAAAAAAGAAATAAAGTTTTTTTTGAGGTTGTTACGAACCTGAAACGTAACTTACACGTACACGTGCCCACCGAAGACTGGGTCTTTGATTACAACACTATTTGTCATTTTAGAAAGAAGCTTACTCAACAAAAATTTTTATACAATCCAATGCTGCACAACCTAAAAATATGTCTGACTATATAGAGTGTTCCAGAAGTAGGCAAACGCATACCTACTCCGTTATTTTAAATGGAACACCTATATTTTACTTCAATTTTCAATTCTACGTAGAAAAATAATATAACTTCATATAAACCTATATTTATATGCCTATCTTTAATAACAACGTTCTTATTTACGCTCCTGTAAACAATAGCCCCTCTGTAAGCCTTCGGTTAAGGCGGCGTAGTTTGTATTTGCATTTGTTTTAGATATTCATATTTTAAACGCTAGACATACACGCTTATTTTGATACAACGGTAAAACTAAAATCGGTGTAATTATATACAGGTGTCCAGTATAGACTTGAACATTGGTTAATTTTAACCTAAGGTAACTTGATTTTCTTAAATATCACCCTATATTTAGCTTATGCTAGATTAACCATTATTCAAAGCCCTTTCAATTCATATTAAACATTTATGGTGGATAATGCATAAATTTATAGATAATTAATGATTTTAATTATATCCAATGAATTTTCCATTAATTTTCAAGTCAGCTTGGTGTATAAATGCTGGGCACAGGCGAAGTGGGCACCAACGTACCCGGAGTTTTAATCTCATAGGCGAAGTGGGCGCCAACGAAACGGATCTGCGCTAATGCTATAGGCAAACTAGGCACCAACAAAAATATTTATAGTGAAGGCAGTGAAAACGCAATAAGTATCGATTCCTCAACTTATTTATTTAGATTTCTCACATTGTATATTATATTGACTAAAGGAAACCACAATACAATAATTTGTAAATTTATATACATAGCTTTAGCGAAAATGAAAAAATATTCTACATAATACATACATATAAGACTGAAAAATTAAGTTGTATAAAAATATTTAAAAAATACTAGATTGAGAAATTAGGAAGTATACAATATTAGGAAATATTGTTATATGTTGAATAGTATGAAACACACTTAACAAAATGTAATCTCGTAATTTTTCCCGAAATCAGTTGTAAACTTGTTAAAGTGTCTTGACTTTTGTCTTCTTATGATTCATTTTCAGCGGAATATGAACGCTTTTAAGTTTAATATACCTATCAATTTGAAACTCCTTAAGTTTTTCAATAAATATATAAATGGATGGGTGAGTTGCATAAAATGATCCATTGAATCTTAAATTAAATGATTCACAAGCGCTTGTTGTGTGAATTATTGATGGACTTGCATTAGCCTACATCTCTGGAGGAAGTTTTGCATTTTCATCGATGTATGTCTCCAACAAATAATCCGCGTATTTCTCAACATCCGCGTGGTGAGGTTTGTCGCGGTACAAATCAAATGCAAAACAATCACAAACTTCGGCAGGGCTTAAATATGTTAAAGCGAAAGTATGTTTCAACCATCGAATCTTTGTTTTTGAACTTACTACTTAGTCCCAAACTTTGAATTTTGCGGTACCATGCTTGACGTAAATGAAAGCGGCATCCATTTACTTTTGTTGCTGGCCATGTATTACGCACTGCCACATGAATAGCAGTTTCAAAATCTATGAACACCTCGATCGGTTGAAATCGTAAGGAATGCCGTTCAAATATTTGTGAATTGCGAATAACTTGGCATACGTTTCACTGCGTTTATTCCGTAAGATACAAAACACCATTTTATAATCTTCTAATCCGTTTAATGACCATAGGGATGATGTGGTGCCCACTTTGTCTAGCGAATTACCCAGTGTCATAAGATATCAGGTAGAAGACCATTATCAGTGCCCACTTGGTAGCCGCTGTAAATGCTATACAATTTAATAAAGCTACGAATTAGTAAATATACGTCAGTATCAGATCTTAAAACATAAAACTAATTACGCATTTTTTAAAAAGAGAAGAAATTTAATATCATTCGTCTACGATTATGAGAAATTATAGTACCTATTTTTAGCAGGTTAGTTACAGCTGTTGCTATTCGCAAGGCAATTTTAAATAAAAACTTAAAAATCCAATTGTTTCAAGTTCTTTCATTAAATTGGAAAATTAGTCCACTATATGATGATGCTTTGATGGTTTATTTTTAAACGAAAAACATTCCTTTTATATTCATGTATGCGAACACCGATAGAAGCCGAACTGTCTGTGAAAATAGTGTAATTAATTAATCTTTTTATGTGTACATTATTTTATGTTTAAATTTTATTTTATTGTATTCATTATATTGTCTTTTTATAAACTAAACTATGAACAATATTTCAGTTTGAAATTTTAACCCTAGTAAGAATACTGATCAAGGTATCCATTTGTAATATACATACATACATTAAGAGAAAAATAGTTCAAAAATTACGCAATCGGTACCAAAATATGAAGCCTTTTACCAAATTTACATTCACGTTAATATCGAGCTAAAGTAAGTTCGCACTAAGGTGACCTTGAGTAAGTCCTATTCCAGTAACCGTTTACATGTATGAGACAAACGATCTTAGATGTTAGTATAATAGTTATAAATAATCTTTCATTTCTCTATTTCTTGGTTTTTAGGTCTTTAATAATAAATTTATAAATAATAGTAATAAAGAATTGTTTACATGATCGAATTTATAAGAGCAATCTGACTTAGTTCGAACTAAGTGGTTACATTCTAAATAATACCCTAGAAACACTATTCATTATTTTTATCTTAAGATTAGGATTAGATACGTAAACGAAAGCAATAAATACCACAACAATCAATAACGCTGTAAATTTTAAATTCCCTTAAAGGGTAATATTTATCTCACAGACAAATCTTTTATTTTCTCTGAACGGGAACATTAATAATACCGACTGCACACGACTTTTTTATATGGTGTTCAATTTGCTCTTATTTCGATTTCTCGTCGAAGATAAATCAATAGCTATGAGAAATATGCCTACCGCTTCAGTATGTGTGGTAGCACTTTCGAAACTGGTTTGACGTTTTCAGAGTGAAGAAAAAACGTAGAGCGAGCCAATCGAAAATTATCAATGGTACGATATTATCATATAGGGCATATAAACGATTTCAATCTCAAAATAGATTTCTATTAGCGTGCGGAGTACCATTACAGAGGACTCGTCATTTAATTTAATTAGATTCTCAGAGTCACTTCAGTAGCTTGGACCGTGAATAACCACTTAAGACTGTTATATAATAATTGAACATTAGATTGATTGCGAGGGAAGATATATGTATGGACAACTTGTGTGCGCTCGTGTTGTCTATATGTTCATAAACGTACGTGCATAATATGTATGTATGTCGTTCTTACCTATTTATAATACCTAAAATGTCTTCATATTTATATGCAACTTAAGGGACGTAATGGGAATGCATTATTTATGTATCCCTCTGCATAAGCCAGTTACATACCATACCTACACATGTTTAGTCCGATGATCTAAATTGTCTTTGCATTTCACGTATGTATATAATATAATATATGGTAGGTATATCTTATCCTATTTATTTAAAGATTTTGCGTTATTGCTAATTCTGCTGTTATTATAGCCATATATTGGTTAAATTAGCATATACTTAGTATTTTTAGTGCTGATTAATATACATTTAAGGAAAAAAAAAACCATTGAATGTAGCATATTTGAAGTAATTGTAAATTTGGCATTTCTTTAAATTTATTCGATATGCGCGAGTAATACAAAAGTAAGCGTCCTATTTTAATCTTAACAGGGAAACATCTGTAAAATTATGAATCCTATACGAAAACATTTGAACCATTCTTTGTTGGAAGTTTGAAATGGAAACTCTTACTTTTTCTTACATATTGCAATCCTTGATAGCGCGTAAAAAAGATTAAGTATATTTATTTTAATGGAAACGTTATCATATAGCGTTTTCAGCTTACTGCACTTTGCTGCACTTTTATGCACTGATTGTATATCCATCTTATTTTAATACATAATATTAGTAAGGGAGCTAGATATACTCCACGCGTGTAGTGCAGTAAGCTGAAAACGCTAATAGAAACTATTTATCAAACTTCCTTATTATCTTTGGATGAGCACTAGGTATCCATAAAGACGCCGTCTTTCATTAACCTCTCACAACACGCTAAGCCATGGAAGATCGCAATGAAGAGCATGCGCAGTAGTGTTACAAGCACCTGTGGCGAAATTCCACAAACGATTTCAACTTTGTCGTCGGCTGAACCTTGCTTACCAAAGGACAATAAAATGTTTCTATGATAGCGTTTCCATTACAATAAAAATAACCCAGGTAGTACCGGGTATTTTTAATTATATATTTATATGGACAATTCAAGAAAAACGAAAATGTTGAAGCAGTATTCGATCTAAATTATTTATTGATTCATTTTGCAACATTTCGACAAGACACTCTTGTCTTTCTCGAGCTATAATTAATTAAACCCCAAAACAACATTTTTTAAAGTTTTACAATTTTTTACTTTACCATCAGAATCGCTTCATCCTCTAGCTGACAGCCTCTACAAATTGAGCTGGTCTCTAATTGCAACTTAAAAAGGTGCGGCCTTAGCTAACAGTGTATGATGAAAATTCCCACCACTAAACTGAGATTCTCCTTACACATTCTCAGATAGTTTGATGTAGTTTACCTACCAGGTTGTGATAAAGTACCGCTGCCAAGACGCCATACGTTTTGTTGGTTTTGATGAAATGCTTATTCATGGTCATCAGTTTTAATCTGGTCGCACAGGTGGGTATGACAGGCCTCATAAACGGCCCAGGGTCGTGTAGGATTATCCTGGACCCACGTCAGCTTCGTCATTCCCCAGGTTACCGTCATGTCCTTTGATCCACCTATTCGTGACTTTATTCTTTTCATAGATCTGTGCGAGAGCTCTGTGACAGTCTAGCATCAGTCCAAATTTATTTTTGGTTGCCTCAAAGCTGACACATCTTGTTTATTATCTGCATACAAATCAATATTTTTGTCCTCTTTCATGAGTTCAGATATATTGTTGGCCACTTGTGTGAGTGCTATCACTTCTGTTTGGAAAACAAGCAGTCAATCTCCAAGCGGCCAAAATTTCTTAAGGTGAAGCTGCCTCGAAGACATATTAGCACGGGCGCCTTGCTACGTCCTAGAACCGTCCACATAAACTGACATGGAGTCCACATCGTGAACAGACCTCGTTATAAATTTACATAGTAGAGTCTGCCATAGACAAAAACGAGGGATATGCTGCATGTGCCAGCTTCCAGGACGGACATCATTTTGCAGGCAACCCCCAAAGCTGACGTCGATCATCCGTAAGCCCTGCGACAGTTTGCTATTGATGCCAACCGACAGCAACCTGATCATGGTTGTCAACGCCACCTCCTAAACATAAAATCTTGGCAGCAAGCACAACATAACATTAATGTGAGCGAATAAGTAAACAATGGTACTAACCTTGTCTTAGAAATAATGACAGTTTAATTCTACAAAAATAAAATCATTAATATTGTAATTTCTTACATTAAATAGATTTTTTTGTTAATATATCAAAGTGAAATATTACGGAAAGAGGATTTGGATAATTGAAACAATTTTAAATATAAAATGATTTAGATTTTATTGCATTACGTGAATTGATAACAAAGAGGAATAACATTTCACCAGATGGAGTTGTAACGGTAAAAGTTAATAATTTATTTCTGAGAAATTGTTTACTAAAACGACTAATTATTCTTTTTTCTTAATACTTAGAAACTCCTTTTCTTTATTTAACTTGCAAATTATTTGATTGCTTTAATCACATTACTCAATATTACTACCTAATTTTACGTCTTTAGCTAATAATTAATTTTTATTAGTGGTGGGCACTATCGATAGCGACTATCGATAACTATCGATAGTTTTTACTATCGATAACTATCGATAGTTTCGACTATCGATAGTTGACTATCGATAACTATCGATAGTTGACTATCGATAACTATCGATAACTATCGATAGTTGACTATCGATAACTATCGATAACTATCGATAGTTGACTATCGATAACTATCGATAGTTGACTATCGATAACTATCGATAGTTGACTATCGATAGTGAGCTATCGATAACTAACGATAGTTGACTATCGATAATTATCGATAGTTGACTATCGGTAACTATCGATAGTCCACTATCGATATGAAATCGAATGATAGTGAACTATCGATAATTGCTGATAGTAGACTAACGATAACTATCGATGACATAATATTCGACAGTAAAATAATTTATAGCACATTTAGAAATGGATTAGTTCAGTATTGATAAAACTTAGCCAATTAATGAGACTTGGTCCGTCTATTGATATACAGATAGTGTCTAACAATTTTTTTTCGCGAGATGTAATTTTGAGAACTGTCTTGTATAACTAAAAATAGCGTGAAAAGCGCTTTTAGATGATAATATGGATGGTCCAAAAGTAAGTGAATGTAAGTCGGGAAGATAACTAAACGTGTAGATACATAATAAATTATATTTTACAGCAATATAATGAGAATAATTAATTGCGTTACAATCATAACAGTAATATATTGTATAATTTATGTGAAAATTTGCGCAATTGGTTTTGCAGTCTTCTGACAAGTACTTACAGTGAGCGGCTTCTGAATCCCTGATATATTAGTCAACAAAAATTTGATTTTAAAAATTAAAAAAAAAATTATTTAACTTACCGATTATATATGTAAATGCTCAATGCTGCCGTTAACACATTCTCACAAAGCAAATATGGGTATGACAATTGAAATAAATAAAATAAAATTGAAAATAAATATAATTTAAAAATAAAAAGTAAATAACATTCTAATATATAAAATAAATACAATTCTGTTCATATTTAAAATGCCTCAAAAAACGGTCATAGTCTAAACAATATCTAAATTTTTGTTTATAAATATTAAAATTTGCCCAAATTCAATGGAAACACGACAAGCATTGTTTTAATTTATTTTTCTTTTCTGAGTAGCCTAAAGGTTTGTGTTATTTTATATTGTCTTTTTAATTAAAAAAGAATGTGTTATCAATCATCAACTACTCATTGAGTAGAACTAATTCCTTCTTTTGTAATATCAATGTGCGTCAATGTGCACATCTAGTACACTATTATTTATTTATTCTTATTAAATTTTTACTATATTTATATATATGTATATATTGACGATACATTGTTCTTTACAAATGGCAATAAATTGAATTTGAATTTTATGATGAAACAATGAACCAAAATACTAGTGTTAAGACAATTTCCATTAGTATATTACTATAACTATCGATAGTCGACTATCGATAGTTATCGATAGTTATCGATAGTTATCGATAGTCAACCATCGATAGTCGACTATCGATAACTATCGATAGTTGGTCCGACTATCGATAGTACTATCGATAGTTGAAAATATCGATAGTGCCCACCACTAAATTTTTATCGATTTTGTTTGTATATTTTTGCTGTTTTATAAATATATATTAATGAATATAATTTTTCTTATGCCCTTAAAGTCAATGTAATTTTTTATTTTTATTTAACTCTTATTTAAAAAAGAACAAAATTTACTTAAACACATATCGTTCCAACAATCATTTGTTTTCAAGTTCAGGCATGCGCATTTATAAATGCCTAAAGTAATTTATGAACTAGTAACTAAATAATACTTGTTATTTTCTTCATTTTACATTGAGCTTTTTATATCGCAAATACATCGTTGTTAAAATATTGAAAAATACATAGAACAAAAATATTTTATTTACAATTATTATCTCAGAAATCCTTTTTCTCCTCAATTGTTAGTCTAACCAATGATTTAGCAAAAGTCGTAGCTTCAGTATCTAATAACAAAGTTAGCAATAACGTCCCGAAATCTTTGAACAGGCTGCGTCCATATCACAAATGGAAATCTTTTATTTAATTACGCATTTTATTGTAATTAATTGTTTTATTTATATGTATTTAATATTAATATACAAACAATGATGATGTAAGCAGTAAGAACCATTTAGAGATGGTAAATTTGACTGATAGCATATAAAACGAATTGCTTTTAGCTTATATCTAATAAGTAATCCTATGCACTTATCTATATGTGACGTGTAATTGAGAGTCAAGCTCATCATTAGAATAAATAAACAAATAAATAAATACTATAAAAAAACACTTCAATGTTTGATATTATTAAAATATTTTACACATAGTTGTCAAATTTAGCCAGCTTTGTCAATAAACGTGAATATATGAAACTATTTTTTCTATTTTAGCATTAAACTTAATAACTATTTTGTACTGTTTACTACAATATAAAAAATATATAATAACAGGATATAATTGAAAAAGTATGCGTATACATCTATTACTATTATCATTATTTATGTTTTTGTGTTAGTCTATAACTAGCGATTATTACCCATGACTAATAGTATTTTCATTCGACCGCAATATTTTTCAGGTGTTTGGTACAACATTTTTACGCGGCTAAATAACAAGGAAAAACACTCCATAAGTAACTATCGATTTAATTTCTAAGAATAATCACTTACATAATACTCAACCACTCGCACAACAATACATTTTTCCGATTAATTAATCGGTGTACAAGTGCGGGCAAACCTGCTTTATAGCACTGCATCTATACGTATGCATTAGTTGTTTTATATTTTGATCATTTTTCTTGTATAGCAACAATAAACTATTCATAACCGTCAGATATAAGTTTCATTCCAATAACTTCGGTTAGCAAAGGAGTAAACAAACACCAACTACATCTGTATATGTATGCTGTGTGTCTGGGAGTGTCCAAGGTCTAATCAAGGTAGTCAGGAATTTTAAACGTTTTTCGTTAACGGTTTAAGAATTACGAAATAATTTTAATGAGATTAGCGTTGACAGTGCGTAGGTTTGCTTCTTTTTCTCTTTTATCTAGATCTGGGTCATTTGCTCTTGCCTCATTAAGTTATAAACCTTATATTTCCTGGATCACTTATAAAAAAGTACATGTTTACGCAAAACCTCGCTCAGTATAGATACTAATAAGTTTATGGTAGTCTTATTCATGGTGATTACGTTTAAGCGCCTTAGTTGCATTAGTTACTTGATCGGATTTATCATATTCCTGAAACTATTATCTGATACATGTCTTGAAAAAAAGAAAAGATTTTAATTAGCCTGATCAAACAAGTATCTATTTAAGTTAAGTTTTCTTGGGTAACACGACATAAAGAAGCATTACTGACAGTTGGCCATAGTTACACATAAGTACAAAATTCTAAATTCTCTAAAGTAATGTGTGTTCAAACTAACATGCAGCTTATTTTAACTGTATAAATAAATAGAAAACATCGAAAGGAAAATCGCGTAATAATAAGAGAAATGTATACTATTTATAAGTAAATGTGTTTTGTTTTCAAAAAAGCATTAACATATGTATATAGATACATGTTTGGGTTGTATGGGAAAATATAGATAATAAGAATGGAGGACTCTTTGGAGGCTGTAAAGAAAATAACTGTAGGCGAAAGTGACAAAGTTTCGGATCCTGGACACACTCAAATTGAGCTGATGAAGTGTGGGGCTATACGAGTAAGAGAAATTCTGTCGAAGACGGGGCAGATAGGAGAGAGATATGTAGAGAGAGAGAGAGAGAGAGAAGACAGGAGAAAGAGATGAGAGAGCGGTACAGGGAGAGGAATAGAGAAAAAGAGGAAATGACAGGTGGGAAAGAGAAGTGATAGAGAGCACAGAGTGGCAGAGGAGGGAGAGAGAAATAGAGGATAGGGGGGAAGAGAGAAAGAGGGGGGAGCAAGGAAAGAGAGAGAGAGAGAGAACTTAGATGGCGGATTTATATGATTGAGCATTTGAATTAATAAGTGAAGCAGATGGCCGAACAAGATCTGGCATCCAAGTGGACTTCACTTGGAAGCCTTAAAAGGAAAGTTTTCAACGAACATAGGGCATACACGAAGTGACAGCAAGCACATTACTATCACGATAGTCATGACAGAAGAAAACTGCGCATTGCTCACGAGAAAGGACGGTTACTATAAGGAAAATCGCTGTATACAGGCATAAAAGTTGCAACATATTAGAAATTTTTTCATTACTAAAATATGGTAATTCTTTTAGGAGATAGGTTCACCATGTTTAACAAACCCAAAATTTATATTGCCACATATCATGTGACCTCTACTATGGCGGCATATTTGAAACGTATACCATGTATCGAGGAAAAGTGAGGTTAGATGATGTGATAAATTAGATTCGATTAAATTAGGATTGGGGTGGCTATACTGGTCTATTTCACCGCGACCTCTTCAGATCTATTGTGATTCCCATTGAGAGCGATTCTTTTATGTAGCTGTTAGCTGCGGGGTACGCTACGCCAGTACTAGAAACCTTGTCCTCGCCAGGCCATCACAGTGGCACAGTATATGAACCCTGGTTTCTTCCTCCTCATGACAGAATCTGCACAGAGTGTCATCTGCAAAGCTTAAGTTATACATATGCTTATTTAGTCTACAATGATCGGTAAACAGGCCTACTATCACTTTGACAGTCTTCCTGTCTTTACTTAGTACGTCTTTAGTAAATTCAGGCCTCTGTTCCTTTAAGAACTGTCCTGGTGATTTTTGCTACCATTACTTGGACTTCCTATATGTCCATTTATTGATTGACTGCAATTTGGAAATGCCGAAAAAAGGCCCGGCCAGCTCTAGCGAATGCCCTTGACACCCGTGTGGGTAGGAACCCAGACAAATCTCAGCTTCTTTTGGAATGCTTACGCAGTCTCAAACCAGCTTTGAGTCAACACTTACGGAACTGAGCGCTTTAAGTGTTGCTTGAGTGTCAGAGAAAATACCGACGCTTTTACTTAACCCGGTCCATTTTTCTATTTCTTTGATACCATGATGAATTCCAGCAACCTCAGCCTGGAATACCGTCGTGTCCTCGCTGAAGCTTATCGAAAAGGCCTTTCTGGGCTTCTTTCCATATATGTCGGCTCCTACGCCATACTCAGTTTTAGAATCGCCTATATACCAGTTTGAGTCCGCTCATACTAGAGGGCTTTTCCCCCAGTCCCTCTTATCTGGTATTATAACCTGATAATTTCTATCTGGGTTGAATTTTTTAACCGTGACGTTACTTGGCATCCGCATAAGAGACGCTTCCTTAAGTTCATCTAGTAGTTTTTGATAATAAGCCCCGTGCGATTTACTTATCGGTGTTTGACTGCATAAGTCTGTATACTGCGAACCTAGCCCTTGTATACAAATTTGTAATGATGGCACGCTTATGATTACCTCCATTGTGATGGTAAAAGTCGATTTTATCGCACTCGTGGCACACAGGCAAGCCAGCCTTTGTATGCTACTTAGCGTTTCGGCCGTCCCACCTACCACACCATTGGCCACCATACTACTGATCCATATGCTATAATAAGTATAATATAATAATATAATAATATAATAGATATAATATAATAGGTATAATATAATAATCTAATTACCCTTATCTATAACCAAAGAGTCATTTTGAGGCTAAGGCTCAAATTCCACACAACCTCCTGCACCTGCCCAGGGCAATAGTGGCTTTCTTGGTTTTTTACTGGATATGTGTGTTCAAGGCGAGTCTTTGATCAAAATACACCCGAACGCATTTCGCCTTTTTGACATATGGAATCCTTTCGTCTCCTAACGCTAGTGGTTGTAAATCTCTAGCAGCCTGTTCTCGTGAATGCTCTTCTTTACACCAGCTATTTACCATATTTTGGGCGGCTCACATACGTTCTACCAGAATCTTTGGGAACCGCCCTCTAGCGACTATTGTAAGTCGTGCCCCAGGCAATGACAGCCCTTTCTGTTCTGTTTCCGGATTAGGTCATTCACTGCGGCAGTTTACAACAAGGGAAACACAATTCCACCTTACTGGCATCCCGCTCCAGCCTCCGCTTCAATAGTAGCCTCGGCGATTGTAGATTCAATTATCCTGTTTTCTAGGTTGACTTTTATCCACTGCGAAAGCTTCGGTGTAACGCTTTTCCTCCGTCAAACTTCTATAATTGAATTTGTAGTGGCATTATTTAATGCTCCCTCAATGGCAAAGAAAGTTGTTGTTGCTATCTTTTTGTGTGCTATTAACTTTGAAATTAGCCTATTAAGATCGTCTAATGCGACCTCCGTTGATTTTCCCGGCTGATAGGCATATTGCCTATTACCGAGTAGCTGTTCTCTCACCGCGATATCTCTTATGTCTATCCACCAACCTTTTAAGTGTTTTGAGTAAAAAGGAGGACAAGCTTATTGGTCTGTATGATATATGACGTTTGATCGGTTATTCTACCTACCTTGGACATTACCTTCATCTTTTGTCATGATATACATGTGTTCCAATGGGACGGCAAATGTAGACGTTGGTGTGCATACCTAAGGTATAGGTATACATGAGAAAGAAAGTTCCAAAAATGTTACTCAGAATTCCATTTGAGGTCATACCCAAAGTTTTTTGGTTTAATAAATTACTAATTTTTATTTATCTTGGCTTTTGGCAACTCAATTGAAGTAAAATTTCTGAATCTCGATTTTGTCATTTTTTGCATAACTGATAGAGTTAAAACTGAAAAATGGATTTTCAATATGACACTTGCTGTTGCAAGGGAGCAAGATATAACCGGTTGTAACTCCGTGTGAATACAAATTTCAGAAACAGATAGACAAGAATAAAATTTGTCCAATTCCTCACAAATTCTTTTACTAATTTAATAAAATTATATAATATATCTGACGTTTGTATGTTACAAAGTTTATTGGGTGTAATTTTGAATGTGATTTTATACATTTGACCATCCTGACTGCTATAAATTCTGGCCTGATGATGCCCCTTTGAAAGACGAAATTGATCCCTCTATTATTAAATTATTCCAATAACGTAAAAGGTAAAATTACCAGAAATGGGAAAATTTAATAACAAAAAAAAAACATTAGGTATATTTTTCAATATTTAGTTATTTTACCCGATACGTTACTGGAATTTTAAACAGGAATTGCTACATACTATACGACTTTCTTCGTACAATGCAACATGCCAGCTAGTAGCACTGATGAGCTTTGGTAAGGCCGAAACGTGGCGCGGCCCCTGCTAATAATGACTGTCGCTTATCAATTTTAATTTAACTGTTTTTATGTTTACATTTTCTAATGATAATTTTTTTCATATTTATTTGAAAATAAACTATTTAAAATCAATCAACTTTTTCATAGGCGCGCGGCTTTACAAGCTAGTAGTGCCCTACCAGCTGTTACAGTCTATGCCCCAGTTCAAATATGTATAATTCAGTTTGAAGGAGAGATTCCTGAAGAATCGTCGTTGCACCAATCTACAACTGTTTTTGAACAGGATTGTGCGGATACCACACGATATTAACATATCCCATCTTGCTGACTAAGCGTTATGCATTTATAAATATTAATTTAGTAGTAAGTATAGTGTAGTATAGTATGGTATAGTATAGTACAGTATAGTACAGTAGGATCCCGATTATCAAAATCTCGTTTATCCGAAAGGACATCATTTTTTGAATTCTCCGTGTTATCCGAAATGTATGCAAACGCTTATTCGAAATTAAGCGCATGCGCCATGAACATAACCTTTGTTCTGTTTGTGATATTTGCATTTGTTTTATATGTGGTACGTTTAGGTATTTCTCCGTGCATTTTGTGAATGTAACATACATACTAAAAAATATATGCAATTCCTAGGGAAAATTCCAGTAACCTATAAGGTAAAATTACCAAAAATAGGGAAATTTACTAGAAAACTTTAGGTATATTTTCTAATTTTTGGTAAATTTACCCTATACATTACTGGAATTTTCCGTAGGAATTGTATAATATTTTTTAGTGTATATATACATATTTAATAAATCTGCTGTAGCACATACATATGTAGTTGAAAATCGACAGTGAAGGTGTGTCGGGCCCACTCTTACAACAAAAAGCTAGATCCATCACCAAAAATTTATCACTAAGCAAGAATCCTGCAGAATTTACCGCTAGCGTTGCATGAGTTAATCGATGGAATACTGGAGTTGACAATTTGCGACGAAAAATTATCAGCAAACTCTACAGTTGTCGTTGAATTAAAAAAAAAAATAAAAAAAAAATCTTAGAAAATGAACATTATTCACCGGACCAGTTTTACAATTTCCATGAAATTGCGCTAAATTATAAAATGTTGCCTTCGAAAACTTTGGCGTCTAAGAATAAAATATTCGCACTTGGTTACAAAAAATCGAAAGAACGCATAACCGTTGCAGTAACTCTTATGGTAGCCACAAACTTCCACTCTTATGCCTAGGAAAGTCGGTCAAGCCAACAGCTTTTAAACATGTCAGTGTATTGCCGGTATATTACAAACGTCAAAAAAAAATGCATGAATGGATGTGTCCATATTCAAACAGAATGGTTCTTTGAAAACTTTGTGCCAAAGTTAGAAAATTTTTAACACAATGTAGACATCCTGCAAAAGCTCTCTTGCTAATTGATAATGCACTGTGCACTGTATCCTTCAAATGAGATTCAACTGACGAGTATAGCGACATTAGGGCAATACTTCTACCGCCCAAGGTTACTTCACTAGTTCAACCAATGTACCAAGGTATTTTAGAAGATTTAAGAATAAATTACAGGCGTATTCTTCTGTAAGCACTTTTAGAAAAAAAATGACATTCACGGATGTAATTTAACTGACTGTTTTAGACAAATAACTCTGAAAGATGTTGTATATTGGATAGCAAATTCTTGGAATATGGTTAAACCCTCAAAGTCCAGGTCAAAACTTATTGACCAACAAGAAACATTAGATGGAGAATCAAATGAAAGCGAAGAGCACATGTTTGAATATTCATTCAATTAAAATAGACGATTGTGAAGAGGTTACAAGAAAGAGTTTTACCCAGTGGTTGATAAGTGACGAACAGCAAGAGTTAACGGGTAGTGATATTCTGACCCTTATGTCAGAAAAGGAAGAAGATACTACGAAGAAAATGAGGATGCAGAGGCACCAAAGATTTCCCACGAAAAAGGAATGCAAGCTTTAGAAAACACTTTGCTTTAGTTGTGCAGCAATTAAATGCCACAGCAGTTGACGTAATACTTCTGAAAAGATGAAGGGATTATGCAGCAAGGAAACGCAATTCTAATCTGCAACAACAACGTCTCGATGCACTTGTAGTACGCACATAATAATTCGTGAAGTTACAATTACATACATATGTATGTAGCTGGTAATTATTTTTACTGTAGTATGCATTTAAAAAAAACCCTATGTAATTTAATTTAAAATAAAGTATTTCTAAAGTCATTTTTAGTTTCACTTTTGTTCATATATACACATACTCGCCTAAAAGACACTCATTTTCTACCTACAGAAAGACTACAGAAAAAGGCCCGGTCCACGTTATTTCGGATAATCGGGACTTTACTGTATACAAAAGTATTTATAAAACTAATACATTGTATAAAAATGGTCTATATTTTGCATACTAATTATTCGTGTAATACAGTTAAATTACTTCTTATGCGAAAACTTGAGAACTATTTTTGTGAGAGAAAATCTATACAAATCATTGTAAAACGTTTTGTAGGAAGCGAATTTACTGTTTTAGCAATAACCAAAACAGTGGACGAATAACCAAAACGACCAGCAGCAATGTAAAATTTGCTTTGAGCATGAAATTATAATGGTTCTAGACCAAAAGTGTCGAAATATATTTTATCACACATATTAATTTACC
Organism: Cetonia aurata; assembly: GCA_949128085.1. Lineage (NCBI taxonomy): Eukaryota > Metazoa > Arthropoda > Insecta > Coleoptera > Scarabaeidae > Cetonia > Cetonia aurata. Next base: position 36,923,174 of record OX421884.1, read on the forward strand.
TCTGTAGCATTTAACACCAAATGATAAATGGGAAATTTATAGTTTTATATATAACTTAAAAGAAAAGTTTTTCCTTTACTAGATACTAACTCCTAACAACTATTACTGAATCTTATAATAATATAGTGATTCATTCTATTAAAATAAATTTAGTTCGTTTCATCCATTTGACAGCAAAAAGGCCGAATTCATATGTAGGTACTTATAGGTAAATATACAATGTTAAATAAAAGTAGCATGTAACAAGCAATTGTATCTTATTACTTATTCCATATGCTAATTGTTTACGCTTCTGGTTTTACCATTGAGTGAATATTGTTAATATTTGCGGTTAGACGGCAACCTCACGCCATGCGAATACTCATCATATTACAAATCGTTTGCCACCGTATTGTTTACACACAAATTATCTATTCAATAATATCCAGCATTTGCAAGAAAACTCACTTGTAACTCAACACTATACAGTTGCTTGGTTTAAAATTATAACTGTATTTTGCTATTTACTTTTATCCTACTTTTACCACCCCTCAGATGCAAATAATAAGATTAATCCTTGTCATGATTTGTTGTATAATATCAACAGTTACCAGAAAAAATGTAACATGTTTTCAATATGAAAAGCGGGAGTATTAGTAGGTATGGCAATTGTATCAATACTGACAAGGGAGCACAGGTAAGTGCATTCGACCTATTTAAATAAAATTTGGTGCGTTTATAGAACGATTTGGTGTAAGAACATTGGTAACTTTCTTAGATGCTCAATCGCTCGGTTTCGGTGGGTACAGCACCTTCAGGGCAACATTTTCCTTCGCTATTTGAACTATCACTATACTTTGAAAAGCTGTATAATTCTATTTTTCCGAAGGGTTCATAAAGTACACTATTATGCAATTTTGTGGCAGGCCTGCACTTATTCGTTGTGCATGCATATAAGCCACTCTTTTGTTTTCAACATTTCTACACAGATTACCATTGTTGATATAATTATATAACTTAAGCTGTTATAAGTAGGTAATCGATTATATAATTATAATATAACTAAAATGTTTATATTTACATAATATATTTTCCACATTGTTCTTATCATTACTATATCCTAAAATGTATATACGATACGCATCCTCATTATTTCTGAACTTTACTAACATTTATTAAGAAGATCATTGGCTATTTCCATCATCACTTATGATTTTTTTCACACAAAAAGCATTATCTCGTGGCGTATGTAATATATATTCTACGACGTGTCTGTAGTATTAGAAAATTGTGGTATTTGCAAAAAAATAAATAAAGGAGTGTGGGGTTGTTTCCTTAAAGAAGCAGTAGTTCAAGGGAAAATATTTAAGGACATGTAGGTAAAAGTTAAAATTTTCTCTTGCACTTTTTTGATATTTCATGGTTTCTGAGTCATTAAGCCAAGGAGCGAATGGTAGTGTTGCTTTTAGAACATTCTACCCCCCGAATGGTCACTCTTATGAGTGATATACAAAATGACGTTATTTACGTTGTATTTCAATAAACATGTAAACACTGATGTTTCAAGGAAAACACATTATCGTTGTTGAGTGTAACCTATACTTTCATAACTAATTTTCTACGTCTTTACGTGCACAATTAAGGCAGAAAAATATGTAATTAGGAACAACAAATTTTGTTTATAGATTTGCGTTCTTTGATTCTAAAAATGTACTCTTTGATTGCATGAATTCTATGTGGAATAATGTTATCTACATTACAAGGTTGCAAGACAATATAGGCGTTCTGTGCCACAATAGAAGCATCCGCAAAGATTTGAAGGTTAATCAATAAACTTTACTATTGGGAATTAATAAATGAAAAAACACGGATTCTGGAAACACGTGTGTGCAATTAATTTGTGTAGAATTTATGTGACAACTCATAACTGCGTAACGTACTCCCTATCAGACGCAAACATATTTATTACTTAAATTCATATGTTTATATATTTCTATTTGTTCACTACGATCAACAACGTGTTTTTCATTGTTGTTGTCCGTTTTTTTTGTCTCTGCGAGAAAATGTAACTTACGTAAGACTATTTGCATCGCCCACTTCGTCATCTCTAATAAAACCATTGAGATTGAGTGGGATGTGTTAAACTCCATATATCTCGGTCATGAGTCAGTTCTATTATTTTATGGTGATCATGTGACGAAAGACACGGGGACGACACCGATGCCATTTTTATAGACGTACATACGTACTTCAACAAAACGCTATATAGTTAAAACAATGGACACACGTCCAATTCGGATTCGTTTTGGAATGCGCCGTCTTTATTTGTAAACGACGAGCTTGTAGAGAAAATTAAAATGCATTTCCAATGAGTAATACCGTACGTTCAATTAATTTAATTGATATATTGTGTAACCGTCTTTTTTTTTTTCTTCTGCACTGTCATAAACATGTATACTGTAAAGGTAGACCAGTTTCTGCGTCATATTTTGCAATAGGAAACACATAAATAATTTCACACCTTAAGTTTATTTATACGTCATAGTAGACTTACATACTTAAACGCCTTAGACATTATTCACAGAGCTGCTACTATATATGGAATCACTAGAATTTAGCGGTTAGATACCGATTATTCGGTGTGCTGAAACGTCGTGTATCGCCATGAAATCACATTAATTTCCTTCTTTATTACTCATAAACTTTTACGCATCAAAAATACATTATCTACCATAACATACAATTACGTCTGCTTTCAAAACTGTTCAAATAAATATACGAAATTTTAAAACTTTCCACTTACCCAGGAAATTTCTATTAGAGTAAAATGACTACTTGGATGTAGACATATGTATATCTATATATATACGGTTTTCAGACTCTTCACATAATTTCCCTACTCTACGCACAAAGTAAACATTAAACTTATAAACAAGACCACCATTTAAAAACAAGTAACGAAGTTTACGTTTTCCCTGGTTGTTTTTTTTCTGTGTGGAGGTCATCTGACATAAGGTCTCCGGAAACACTGCTTCTTCTTGGGCTTTTGTATTACATACATCTCACATTTTCTTTAAATTATACCAGGCATTATAATATACTAGTGCCTTATACTAGTCTGTATATGTAGGCATCTGACTGGTTAATTTTTGGCTTGCTACAGAGCTCACATTCACAAAGGATGTGGTATGCGGCTTCTGCCATTATACTATATAGTCTGCATTGGGTGTTGGTCTCCATTTTCTGAAGGCGTCCTTTCAGTGTACAATGCCCTGTTAGGAATCTATGCGAAGTTCATACCTAGTAAGCTTTAGTAGTTCTTCACTTTTTCTCTTTGATGGTCCTTAATAAAGGCGTTTTCATGAGTTTTTGTTTGTGTTTTTCCAATATTCCTTTTGTTTCTCTTGGAACCAACTCCTTACTGTTCGATTCGCTAATCTCCGGACACCCGCCGCAAAATAACTTTATTGCGGTCTGCCAAGCTATTCAGTTCTCGAATACATTTCCCAACCAGTCTTGATTGTATCCTGGGGTTCACTAATACCCTCAGTATCGCCTGGCTGTCTGCTGCAATACAGATACGTTTGTTTCTACAACTCCCCTAATTAATTTCCGTTACACGCGACGATATTGTGTATGCTTCTGATTGAAAGAGAGTGGGATATTTTCCTAGTGAAATTGTGATCATTGTATTTCTCACCTCACTATAAATTCCGGCCCCAGTCCCATTTTCAATTTTTGATACCCTTGTGGGTATTCCTGGATGGGTGGTTAGGACTTAAAAATATAGTATGCAAACGTCCTTAAAGGTCAAAAGACTCAAAATTTACAAAAGGCTGACAAAGAACGATCTCAAACCTGGAAAATCAAAACATTATGAAACTTAGGGAGAATTTCGATACCTTCACGCTAATACCACGTATGAGAATTTTCAGAGAAATTTTCATGTTATATGTTATTATTCAGCTTCCAATATTCTATCCAGTAGTTGCAGTAGCTCGTAAGACAAAAATACATTCTCACTGTTATTCTATTTAAAATAAAATCTCGCATGAGACTCACACAGAAAAATGCATGCTTACCTTAAATAAATTTGTCTTGAACCAATTAAATCTACGTTTTGAATATCCGCAAGACGAAAACTTCTCAAGGCAAGCAAAAAATTGTCTTAGCAGCATAATCTTGATGTAAACGGTTAGCAGTCTTTGATAAAACTACTGTTGGTCTCCACTTAAGAATATCGTTTACTTGCATTAAAAGCATTGGTCTTGGAGCAAAATGTTAGAATTCTCAAATTAAATCACTTTTCTTATCTTTTTAAGAATAGTAATACTTACCTTAAAATCAAGGATAAATATTTGTTTCTATCAAATAAAAAATAGGTACCTATTATGTATGTGAAATAAATGCTTAGTTTGAAAAAGTTTTTCGGAAACAACAAGTAGTTTTAACGATGCCTCATTTCCAAATGAGGAGGAAGTTTTAAAGATGATAAAATATGGAGAGAGGATAATATTCTCAGAAGATCCGCCTTATTTGCAAATACACCGCACCATTTATGAAATTAATGCAGCCACCTTAAGTTTTAACACACCTCTATTGTTCAGATGCATGAAAGTAGTACTAGATGCACATGTAAGGTCTTGCGCATGTACAAATTATCGAGTTTCAGGTCTAAGAATTTTTTTCGTTCCTTTGGTTGTTCTATTCACTAGTGTTTATAAAAATAAGAAGGTCTCAGTCAAAGAACCAACATAGTTTATTGCACAGCAATGTAAGAATCTTCATTACAACATGTATGTACTTACAATGATTTAGAATAGAGTTTCTTTAAAGATCACAACTACCAAAATACTTACAATCGATCCAAATTCAGGAGCCTTTTCAACGGAACTAACTAGTCCACAATACGTTAAATAAATGACTGCTTAGGAATCCATCATTACAAAGTTTTCTAATCTAACATTTAAAGTGAAACCATGGGTTGCTTTTAACGCTGGTCTTCCCAAATCTTTTCTTGAGAGGTGTACGTGTGTCCCTGCCTGACCACTAAAACATGCACATTAGCAATATGAGCTATCTGTTTGCCTGATTGGTATGTTCTTACTTACCTTGGACGAAATAAATATTATACTTGCTAAGAAATGTTTTTATTATCCCATATATAGGCAGTAATTTCTTTATATCATTATCGTCCAAGCTTATGAACTTGGGTTGGTAATTTGAATTAATAAAACATATGAAAATACACGCCATTAGAGGTTGTGCTAACTGAATATCTTCTCGGTTCTATAATTATACTATTATACATATGCATACTAGCATACCGATAATACGTAATCTAATAAAAAAAAACCTTGCGTTGAAATATCTTTCTGAGATCCTCCAACAAATTCATTTCTAGCAGCAGCTTACTTCCCTACTTCATCATTAATATTATTAGGTGGATTTATCGCTACATATGTTTACCAACCTTTTTATGGTGTAATTAGACATAAGTACATTAATACATTTAAATATTAAGATAAGATTCCATTAAACAGCTTCTCTAAAAGAAATTCGCACGACGAACTACTCTGCAAGGTAAAAAACGATCACACAATTGGCCGACAACGCAGATTTATATTAAATAAATTTCACGTATTGCAGCGCATGTGCAATAAGCTTAATATAATATAGAATATTATTAAGCTGCATTCCCTATTTACTGCGCACTAAGCAATTATATTCTCTAGTTAAGGAAATTCATGAAAGCAAAAGTTTTCTTGAATTAAAACTTTCAATTTTCTTAGTGGTAAAAGATTTGCTTGCAACAAAATTATTTCAATTTCTCTATAATATAATTGTGTTAAAACAATATTTTGTTTTGAAATCAGAATGCATTTTTCTGTGTGCACAACTTAGATTCAGTTTTGAATAACAAATATCCCAGAACATTCTCATACGTGGTATTTACATGAAGGTATCCATATGTAGGTCACATATGTATAGGTATGTACTTATGTACTACCTAATTTCGTTTTGTGTGGAAAAACGTTGTGAGTGCTTCAAGTAAATTTTTCAAAATGGATAAATTATCCAGTCTGCCTATGCGCGTAATTTCCTAAAGATAAGACGTAGAGCAAAAGCTGTAAGATGGAATTATTTGTTGGAATGCATCATAAGTAAAAAAAAAAGTTGGAGTTTCAGTGGAGAGTTTCAATAGCGTCAAGCGTAATAATTTTCTCATCCAGTGCAGATGCCTAGGTTAGTTCAATCCTCATTTTTTCAACTTCTAATTAGGTATCATTAATTTGAATTATATTCCAAATATACATAAATCATAATAGAAAGTGAGAAGATAACGTAAACCGAAACATATCTTTCTATTGAATGGAAAAGAACAAAATTAATATATTTAACTTTAAGAATACTAAAAATAAATAAATATTTTTTGCTATATAAAAACACAAGGCGATTTCAAAGTATTGCACATTTTACGGGCAATTTTTGCCGAGAAATCGTATGGTAATTTCCCCTATCTCATGGGCTCTGTATACATATATTATATATATATATATACTCCCAGCTTATAATTCACCGAAATAATGACATATTTGTTTCAGAAACTGTAATTTGTGTATAACATCATATCATCAGGCATTGTGGATGACTTGTTTATTGATATTATTAGGAATATTGCTGCAATTTACGGATAATCCTACATATTCCTTTAACCACCCGCCGCTATTTACATATTATATTTTAGGATTATACCTGCCAAAAATATAAAGGATTTAACAATTTACACCTGATTTACGTCCTAACGTCTTCGTCCTAAGTCGATTGTGACGTAAGTTGGGAACCTCCGCAAATCCCATTTGTTTATATCAGTGAAATAAGTTTATTAAATAAAATAGGAGTACATTACATACACTAGTGACGTTCCGATATTTTCGATATTATTAATATCGATATATTTGTTTCGATATATTCGATATTTTTATCGATATCGGTGTTTCGATCATATCGAGATATCGAAAAGAACTTTCAAGTATCGAATCAAAATATCGAATCGCGATGCCCAACTTCTTTCTCATCGGAGGTTATTGATTAGATGTATACATAAAAGTTTATGACAGTTGTGTGATTTGAAACTCTATTTTTGCGAAGATTTTTTGCTAATTTGCCGATTGAAATTTACAAATTTGAAATCGTTTTTACATAAGCTATATAAATAAACTACACAAAATACATAAATACTAAAAAGTATGAATGATGTGAATGTGTATAATAATACTAAATCTAAACATTTACAGGTTTCTACCTTACCGTTTGTGCGTTTCGTTTTGCTAACGTTTGCTTGATTATAATTAATTTAAATAATCGAATGATATTCTCAGTATCGATATTTTCTCTCGATAATATCTGAGTAACGATAACGCGCTTTCGATACTGATTGGATACCAAATATCGTATCGAAAGGAGTATCGGAACCTCACTAAATGTAACTTGGTTTTGCGGAATTTGTATTAATAAAATTCTGAATGTAGAAATTAGATCTTTGGCTTTTTCAAAAATTGTCCAATAAATACATAAAAAAAATCTGTGAAGCATCTGTTATATTAGTATTTTAAAGTTTTATTTTGACATTATGTTTGTAATCTTATCTTAATTAATCTAAAATTTGTAAAAGGAAAAAATAAAATATATTCATACTTATAATTAACTTAAACTTCACCTAACTATTTTATTCCCAATATAACATTTTATTTTTATATAAATAATGTAATTAATTTAAAAATTATGAGATTAACATTTTCCTTATTTTAAATTGTTTGGTTTTTCTTTAAATTTGTGTGTCATTTTTAAGCAGTTATATTTAAATGTGCATTAAATGCAAATGTAAAGTATATATGTACAGCATTTTTTATTATCAATACCATAAAAAGTTGTTGTGTTTTATATGTACGTTGTTTTGGTGAATATATCAAATTTAAAGTTATATATGGTTGATTTAACAAGTATACTTTAGGTTTATATATATACTTAAGTTGCTCATCCGTATGTGTCCATTATTCTCACGATTTGATCTAATTACGATTGATATGTTTTGCAGGTCCTTGCACTATCTATTTCAGCGTAGAAGTTGTGGAGATATGCATAGATTTATCGAAGAATATTACCATTGATATAATATAACTTATCTGTGATATAACTTACAAGTTTACACAAAAGCAGCAAATACTTATACAGATGCTATAATAGATTTGCACATGATCCCACTTATTAAAACTAGAAGGGATCTGTACAGAACAACTATTTCTGTAACCATCAGATACTGCAGATTTTTTTTATAATAAACAGATTTATATATTTTCAAATTTACAGCTTTTGCTCAGGATCCCACCATAATATTAATTGACAAAAATATTATTTAAATATTGTGGCTATTATCTACTTGGGCATTTGGTTCCCGTCTGTTATATTAAGGGAGCACGGAGTACATAGTTGACACATGTTGTTTCAAAGAATGATAACGAAAACAGTAGGTATATATTTATATATTCGTCTAACCATAATACGATCAGAACGCTCAGCAGTAAAATGTAGATAATTCTTCAAGTATTCTAAAGTCACAGAAAGCATCCGCATGAATGGAGCGAGAAACATAAGAGAAGCATTTCAGCAATTGTCATAAATCACTAGGACGGCATTAAAACAAATTATATTATAAATAAAGCAATTAAGTTTTTCATATTCTTAGTTAATTGTGTTTTAGTTGGGTAATTCTGACGGAACGGGTTATTTTTTGTGAAGTAGATGAATGGAAAGCGCACTCATAAATTGACCGAGTAGTGTTCGCGCACGTATGTATGTCCGTTGTACATATGTCCGTTTGCTTATGCTTACACAAAGGCGTGTGTGTAACGTAGATGACTTGAATAATATCTTCTCCATGCGCTAGTCAGAAAGCTTTGAATAAGGCAAATTTACTGACGTTTGCCCCAATTAGCTGGCGTAATAAATACGAAATTGTCGTAATTATGTAGCTGGGTGTCTGAGGATAGTGTGTGCGTACAGTGCAAGTTCAGTATATTCCTCTTTTATTGCTATAGGACGGGATTAAGGGGGCCACTACCGGTTTGCGGTCGATTTTGTTCACTAAATTTTCTTTTTCTTATGCTTCTCTCATTAAGATTATTATATTTCCTGAAATAACTAAGTTTTAGTGGACTGTAATACTACTGTTAACGTCAGTACCGTCAAAACGTTGCCATCTTTTCCATTTTCAGCACACCTAGTCGACGGATTTCACTGCCTTTTTTTATTCTATTCCTCTAAAACAGTTTTGTGTTTGGAGCTTGTAGTTTTTAATAGATTTGGTCGTTAATTTTTTATCTATCACCAAAGAAAACGTTCAGATTTCTTTCCCTTTTGTCAACCGATACTTTGAACAATCACAGGCTGCAAATCATCTTCTATAATTGTTCTACAATACGGAAAAACAACGGTGTTAATATCACATTCCCACATGTGAGGAAACGACATTTTGAGAGCTGCATTTGTAAATGAGTTCATATTTCGCCTGTTTTTCTTTTACGATTATTTTTACGTCATCACTGGGTGAAAATGGAAATCCACCAATTTCCGAAACAATTGTCCCGAATTAATTAAATCATTGTAGTGTGGAGTGATCGGATATCTTGTGTGTCAAAGGTAATTATGAAAAAAAAATTAATACACAAAAAACATTTACGTAAAATAAAAAAAAATCTTTACTGTTATTAATTTTTTAATCTGTTGTTTGATTAATTTTAGATAAAGATGGTTACAACTCCGTAGCGAAACGTCGCAGTTAGCAAATATATTCAAAAACAGAATTGTAATGTATTTTCTTCCGACCTACATTCCCAAAAAAAAAAGAAATACGAAAGATATAAAATAAAATCAATCATATAAAACTTCGTACTATGGTTTTCCGTACATCCTTAAGTACAGCGCATTACTTTTTACTTGTCACTTGAACGAGAAGGTTATCGGAGAAGAAAGATGGATCCGCGTTATCGAGTAATTGATTCGAATCCAAGATACCGGACAAAGAATTCGAATTCCAGTTTCGAGACTCTAAAAGTTTTATTTAAATTTAACTATTGTATATGGTCGATCTAAATCAGAGGCTCCCAGACTTTTTTTTCTCATAGACCACTTTGAAAGTTTTGCTGGTTCCGGTGGACCCCCTGCACCTACATTTCTACCATATTCCCAAAACTCGACAAAAAATGTGAAGACTAGATCTAACTATGGAAATTTGCGAGTTATTGGTTAATTAATTAGTTGATTGTGCTGTGAGTGGATGTGAAAAAAGTAAAGTTAGCTAATCACAAAAGTGATTCCATCCAACTTTACTCCTTTGACATCTACTCACAGCACATGAAACCAATCAATTCTCACATATTTTATTTAGAAAACTCCCCATTCGGAGTGGTAAAAATAAAAAGAAAAATAGTATATTTCCTTGTGTTGTATTTATTCAAATATGTAATAATTACACTATTAATTATTATTGTTATCATATTACATTGTAATATGATAACAGTCGTAATATAATTAAAATTAAATATTAATAACGTAACGTAACTTCTACAATGACAATCACAAAATAGTCATAATTTTAGTGGGAGGGATGTACTTGATGGATTGACAGCAAATTATCAATATTTGGCTTCAGTTTTGTTAGGAATAACCGCAAATCTCCCCGTTCTGTGATATTCAATCTGCTCCTTTTTTTTTGTTAAAAGGTTTGTAACGACACTAAAACTTTTCTCGACAAGATATGACGAGGGAAACGCTATCAAAAGCTTTCTCGCAATTCCCCACAGTCCAGGATATTTTTCGGGTATTTCTGCCTGCAGCCAAAATGTTTATACTATGTATAATTACAATAAAAAAAATTCAAATTTCAAATAACAATAAAAAATACAACTTTTATTAATAAAATTCTTCGGTGATGAATCTGCAGAATCTCTATGGTTGGGTACTTATGCAACCGTAAATACTCAAAGAAAATGGCGCTCGTTTTTGCGCTAGTGGAATTTATGGTGGTGCCTAAATTAATGAAATTACTTGTTGGTGAGTTTAAAGTTCCTTAACAACAATGAAACTAGTAACTAACCTTGGATTAAGGTCTGGGAATAATATCTCGTCGAGACTTCATTTTCTGGGATCCGGAGTTGGCTGATATTTCAGTAACGGTCTGGGCGGTTATGCGGGTTTCAAGTACTGATTTTATTACTGGCTCAGGATTCTGGGATATCTCAGGTAATATTCATATATTCAAACTGCTGTTTTTATTTCAGACAATGTCAAATTTTTTTCAATTATTCTACAATTATTCTGACGTCACAACTATACGGAGAAAATTTCGACGATGTTCTCACGTCGGTGTCTAGTTAGCTACTGCTAGCTACTAAATCTCGGAGACGCTAATTATTATTCAATATTTATTATTATCACTTGAAATAAAGAGCTTTGATTGGTTGTTCTGGTTTTGAACATTTGAGTGGCGGTTTTCGGTAATGAAATGATATTTTAAAATTTAAATGCCTTTTTGATTATCCAATTCAATAAGAAAATTCTTTTTCAGCATAGGTATTTGAAAACATTGATGGCTAAATTTTATCTAACTAACTAACCTTTCCATAATTGTGGGTTTTCCAGAAATCCCTTGGCAAATTAAGTTACTGGCTTTAAACAAAAATCAAATGACAGATCTTGCCTGTTCGGCTGGTACTAATTTTTGCTGTTTACTCTGTTTAAAGTGATTAGAATTCCGAACTCTCATTCTTTAGATAAAGTTTACACCGTAAATTAACAAATAATTAATACAACATCACACATATTTAACTAATTCTATAAAATTTTTACATAAATTATCTGAGTTCGAAACTGTCAAAATGAAATTCTTACATTACTAATAATACAATATAAATTCTAATTATTCGACCCTATGCTAATAAGAACTTCTCTCTATGTTGTTTTTCTAACGTGCTTAAAAGTTACATTCAATTATATTAAAAAAATTCACGTTGGTTTAAAATTATGTTATGTGCGTTAATAAATCGTAGACAAGGGAGGTTGATTTTAATAGGACAGACGTTTAATATACATCTCAGTTCTATTGTTGTTTGATTTCTTGTAGTGGTGTTTCATGACACCATATTTAGTAAAAGTTATTAGTAATATAAGAAAAATTATTAGTATCACTAAATTAATTTTTTTTTAATTTTAGAGAGACAAAGTTAACATATTCAACGTATTCACATAAATGATGTAATATGACAATATTATTTGACCAGCGTTCAAACAAAACTCCCTAGTTACATCATTTGGTGTAGGTATTGGTAATTTTGTTGAAATGTATGTAGTTCTTATGTTACGTATTCACGGCTTCTGACGCTCCGTACTTGCGACGTCCATCATGGACCTTCATATAGGGGTAATTATACCAACACTAGATGTCTGATTGCCCATAATTTTACATATGCACTTTGTAATACCCTGCAACGGATACTTTCGAATACCTCTATACTGTGTGTTTCACGCTCAAATTGAAGTACAATATATTAGTATCCATTTCGTTGTAACAATCATGCAGATTCCATTTTATGAGTTCCCTCTTCATGTAGACAGGTTAAATGAATTAAAGTGCCGCCACACAATACTAATAAATACTAACTTTACTCAACATCTGCCATGCATACAATCTCTATAAGAGCAATACTTTGATCCTATAGTAAGCACGATATAGAAAGCAACTTATTATTTCTCCAACACCATGATAGTGATATATAGTGATACTATGTATAATATAGTATATGTTAGTTTACTAAAGCAGACGCCACACTTGACATAATTCCGTTGCGTAAATTTAATGGCGTATTTTGCGTCGGGAAAAAAATACTCAAAACTATGCTACTGATAACACTACGTACTTCCAGACACCTCACCACAAATTCCACTACACTGGACGCACGTTTCTATAGCAAAGCCATCATAATCAGCAGTGACACTAAACTTTTTACATTATCGGGCAGATTTCCGAATTTCTATCCAGCCACTCAATCTCCACAAAAATCAATTTACCTAAAGCTATGAAAAATAGAGTTACTAGAATCTCCGATAGATCACTAACAAAGGAGAAACTCGATTGATTCAGATATTTCTCAACAATGGTCACACTAAAAGCCTGCTTAAGACAGCGATTGATTATACTCCCCTACAAACAGCAGAATGGTGCCTTCCATTACTCAGCACTCAAACCTCTAATATCACATTGACATCTGGGTGTTCCCTATTAACATTTCCATTATTATTAAAAATGACGCAGTATTTATCGTCGATATTCCATTTTGCATATTTCCATCCATCAAAGCTTCGACGTCAAACGTCGTTTCCATGATTTTCAGATCAGGGTTGTTCCCTACAACATCAAAACCATCAACAGACTTTTCTGCAGGGGAAAAGAAAGAACTCCTTCTCTTTTAAACTCCACGGTGGTATATTGTATACCCCACAAAGGATGAGATGTTCGGCTAACTGGCCAATACTTAGAGAAAATGAGAATACACCAAACTCAATTGTATCCATAAATCTGTGACCACAAAATCAACACCCCTCACCTTCAGTAAAGTATCCCGTTTGATTACAGTTTATCATACACAAATAATTGACATATTATAAAATGTATTTCAATTTTTTTCACCAATGATATTTTACTATAATGCCAGGCATAAGCCGAAATTAAACGGTTATGCCACAGTTTGCCATTATACACCATTATTCAACGTTTATGGCGCAAACATTCGATGACGCTCACAATGTTGCTTGGGTAGGATATTTTCTTATTGGTATCTGAACCATCGTTGCTATAAGTTGCTACTTCATCAGAGACCTACAATAAAAATGGAAAGTTACGATCGAAGATAAATCACAGTGGCTATTCATTATGGGGAAATTGGAAGGCGAGCAAGTGACTAGATAATATCAGTTTAAGGTTACAACACCAAAACTTAAAAATACAGTAGAAAATAGAACACACTAAATATTACTATAAAGATTGACATGTAAGATACAATAAGGTATATCTTCACTCGCTCTAATGCTTTCTTTTTCTGGTTATTTTGTTAGTACCCTGCATCATTTTATTATTGTTTTATGTTGTGTGTATGTAAGATAAGGGTGATAGTTTACTGTGACCTGAATGATCTATTATATCTCCTATTCCAACTGCATTTACAGCTGACCATCCAGTGCAATTTCTTTTAAAAAGTGCAGATTCTCCCTCTTTAAATTCACATGCTCACAGATGCAGAGTCCTTGAGTTGCACAGTGCAGCGTAATTTGAGAGTAGGTGGATGGATAATTCATCCTGTTCCCCATCAAACCTACATTCGGCATCCTCTGCTACTCCAAGCCTAATCAGATGTTTTTTCAGTTTACAATGGCCTGATAGGATGCATGTCAATATGCGAATATTATTTTTACTTAGGTTGATGCTTTCTATAGATCTCTTCCGGTTATATGTTCCCAGAAGGGTTTTAGCTTGCCTCATTCACTGCAGATTCTGTCAGGATTTGGAGTTTCTCTGCTTTATTTTCCTTTTAAGTTTCTCCAGTATTGTACTACTACTTATCCCGCAAAAGGGTTCAGGTCCTACAAAGGGTATTCTAGCCTCTTAGCGAGATTGTCTGTTACTTCGTTTCCTTCTACTCCTGTGTGTTCCGGAGCCCACTGAAGAGTTACCTTGTTACTTTAGCTCATTTAGTTCTCCTAGGCACTCCCAAATCATTCTGGAGCTGATCTTTTTGAGCTCAGAGCCTCGACGGCTGCTTGACTATCAGATATTATGATAATCCCTTGCCTTCGATCATTTCTGTCAATGTTGAACTCGATACCTCTTTCAATAGTGTACACTCTAACGAAGACTTGGTATAATTCCTGTACGGTTTCGGGGCAATTATATTACCCCGAAACCGTAAGGTATTTTCCTTGTGCAAGTAAAATTACTTTGATGTGAAAATTTTCGGGGTAATATAATTGCCCCGAAACCGTACAGGAATTTTCGTTGGAGTGTAGAAATATCCCTAAAATTTATAATTTACCGATTAAGTTTACTACGTGTAGGTGTTTTATTATTATAACTATATATTACAGGTAATTTAATAAATATAAAAAACAATGCTTATAATAATAATAACAATAATAGATTTAGATGGTATTTAACTGTTTCATTAAACTTATAACTGTGAAAAAAGCTGCTTTTGGTGTCGGCATCAGAATGCGTCTTCATGATGTAGCGCTGGAGGAACTCCAACAAACAACTGATCTTCTTTCATTATTGATATACTTACAAGATCGTAAGAATTGATGAAAAATGAATGCGTAGATATCAATTAGTATCTTAGTATATGCAATATGTAATGTGTGTAAAATAGAGGTTTTAAATTACCTATTTGAAGAGAATATAAAAAAATAAAGTATGAAGAAAGCTAACTGTATTATATATATTGTGCATTCGAAATTTGGTAGAAGAAATCATTAATGTTACTAAGCGCATAATAGTTATGTGCTTGTTTAGTTGTTATACCTAAACGCTTTCTTAACCATAAAAACAAATGCATAGATAGGTATAAGATAATATTCTAAGTATACATAGACAAGTTGAATAATACTTTCATAACCTCTACTTCAGAGTAGCAAAATATGACTGCAATAAAAAATATCTATAACCATTTACTTTAACATTACGGTAATACACAAACTACAAATATATTTTATATACCCTGTCAAGGCATATTAATGTGTTTTTTTGGAAAACAGTTAGGTGTATTGTGTGTTTGTATATGCCCAAACCTATATGTTTCAACGTTTGTAAATTACAGGTCACCCTCAGTAGTAAGAATGTAACTACTAGATTTATTTTCAATTAGTCCCTTACCTAAATATGGCTATAAATAAAACAAAGAGAACGACCACTGCCACTTCCGTGCGTGCTATGTGCTATCTATCTACAAATTAAACATGCGCGCATTGTAAGTATGTATTTGGTTTTTCAAGTAAATTTCCTAACTGTGGATAAAATCACCAAGTAATTTCGTAAGAATCCCTGGGAAAGCATACAAATTTTAGTAATATTACGTTTTTACGTAGCACTTTCACCTACAAATGAAAAATACTGGTCGATATGTGGGAAATTTCCAAAAGTGTAGGTACTTTTTCGGCATATCGTCCCGGGGAATGTCTCAGGTTTGGTCACTATCAGAGGGTGAAGTCTATTTCTTACTATTCCCCGATCATTCTGCGTCTGGTTCTTTTGGCTATGCTCTTCATCAAAATGTGGAGAGGAGTAAGGCTTAGTACCACTTCAACAGCTGCTGTTGGACAGGTTCTTATTGACCCAGTTATGCATACACATGTTAATCTTTGCACTTTAGAGAGATTAGTGGCCAGACTAGTTCTTTTGCTCCAAGCCACTGTCCCATAAGTGATTATTGGTCTCACTGAATACATCCAGAGCAGTATTTTTCAGTTACATCCCCTGCTGTTTTCTGCAACGTTTCTACAAACTATTAGAGCTTTTTATGTCGGTTGCGATTTCATTTTTATTGTAAGCTCTGATCAAGTAACAAATATAGTTGCGAAAGATCAGACAGCAACAAGGAAATACTCTTGTTTTGCCAGTATACCGTGCTGAGTCATAAAAAAATATCATTGATAGAAGTTAGACATACATATGTATACTGGCTACATAGAGAAATTTTGCAGTTCTGTAAAATCTCGACCTTTTCTAAGTTATCAGTCCATTTTTAATAGCGGTGCATGTACCGACCTACATTGATACAGTACCTAATCCAAAACCTTTTGGATATTTAAACATAATATTAACTTTTAGCTCACATCAGAGTCGATTTAAAACGAAGTATGTGAAACGTATCTCGTCGTAAGACGAGAGCTACCTGTACTAAAATAAACAACATTTGCAAAAAGAAGTTAGGTACGTGTAGAAATGTTTTGGCTACTGTTTGTCCAAATATTAAACTAAAAGCAATGTAGCCGACTATAGACAATTTGTTTATCGTGTATGGAGATATATTCACGTACGCTAAAAAAATATACGCGTATATGTATGGTATCTGTGATGGTGTATGTGCGCTATCCACGGTCGGACCAACAGTAATTGAATTAACACACTTGACCCGTGACCGCTTCTTGCCTCGCAGCACACTCGATTATAATAACATTCGGTTGGGCTGATTGATACTAATGGCAAAAATCCCGCTCACTTCCTATTTTCATGTGAAAAAAACAGTTATTTTTATTCAGATTTTTTGGATGGAAATAGGAACGAAACACGTTTCCCGCATTAGCGTTTGCACATAATAACTATACTGATAACAATTATACGTAGAGTGCTAAAATCCTGCCGCTGACTTATTCATAAAACTCAATTTTTACTCGTTAAACTAATCCGAAATACAAACAGTCAAACATAACTGAATCTTGCGTTAAGCGGTTAACGTGAATATGGATATATATTAATAACAGTCAAAAAATTAGGGAAATTGAAAAAATAAACGACTATTGAATTCAATTTAAAGGGATCGAGATACTTTTTCGTATCTATACAAGACAAATCCTTCTTTCATTTTTTTACTACACTACAATTCTTTCTCAGTTGAATCGTTCAAGTTGGGCTTCTTAAAAATGTTTAACATTAATAAATAATAAAAGAATTCGAAAAATGCTATTTTAGGGTTAAAAACTAGAAATTTTAAGAAACCCTCCATTCCTACATATCTATATGATTGCTTTGTGTTCGAAACCGTTCCAATAAGATCAACAGACTGAAGATATTTCCCCTAATTTTCAAATACAAACAGAAAACTGATATCCTTTTATTGCAGGAAATAAAAAAATAAAATTGGTTTAGTGTAGAAATAACATAATTTTGAACATTTGAAAATTTATAATGTGAATATCATTTATATAGTGGTGGGACTATCGATAACTGTTGAGAGTAAGTATAACGATATTTGGCTATGGATAATATACTTATGGTTAACGCACTATCGTATAGCAGAGGCAAATGTAAAAATAAAATTGAGATGATACAGTAATATAATGTTTATCTCTTAAAGAACATTTACAGTTGGTTTGTTTCTGTATTGATAACTATTAGCGAATTAAAGATAGCTAATCCGTTTATAGATTTACCGACAGTGTGTAACAGTATTTCCTTTTTTGCGAGATGTTGCTTTTATATGAAAATATAGATCGTCCAGAAGTAAGTCAACCTATGTCAGAAAGTTAATTAAACGTTTAGATACATAATAAATTGTACTATATAATAATAATAGTAATATGTTGTATAATTAGCTATGTGAAAATTTGCACAATAATAATGGTTTTGCAGAGTCTTTTGGCAAGTACTTTGAGTGGCTTCTGAATCGCCCATATATTAGTCAATGACAATTAGATGTTAAACATTGAAGAAAAAACGAGCGATTTAACTTCTGATACTTACTGATCTTCTGAAACAACTAATCGTACTTCACAAACTCCCGAAACAGGAGAAGAAAACAACAACAAACCAGAAGAGAAAGATTACATTTCTTCATTCTCGTCGGAATAAGTAAACGAAATTATAGAGTGCACTTTATCTTTAGAAGATTATAATTACTTATTCTGCAGGCTATATTTGTGCTAATCCTATTTCAAAAATTACTTGGGTAGAATGGGGAAAAAAGTACGTTAAGGACAAAAATTACTTTTCTTAAACGAAAATTGTCACCTGATAATTCCGGAGATTTCACTCTCAAGCATAATTCTAGTTCACATGGTAAATATATTATGACGACATCTTTGAACACCTATCCCGAGAAAAGAAAATTTAAATAAAAATAGTCGCGAAAATTATGAAGGATACTAAATATTTTATTACCTTGGAAGATAATAAGTGTGACCACCATAATAAACATTTAGTCGATCTTACAATTAATTTGACATTACCACATTATATAAAAATTCTAGGTTTTTATCAGAAAAGTCTGGAAATTATTCATAGTTTACTATCGATAACTATGGATAGCTGACAATCGAAACTATCGATAGTTGACTATCGATAACTATCAATAGAGAACTATCGATAGTCGACTTTAAAATGATAAAATTAATTTTTTTAAAATATCAAGGTGAGCGGCAATTCATGACAGGGAACAGAGTTGATAGAGATGTGCGAATTTTTTTTTTTAGCAATTAACTAAATTAATTGCATCACATCAAAAGTATTGTGGTGGGGTGATTTTTTTTTGCTGCACCGATTAAAGACTTGGCGGAGGGATTAAGTACACTTTTAGCATCGGTTCACAATACTACTTATGTGTGAACTGAGGAGTCTGTATGCGGATTAGTTTGCTTATAAATAACTTTCAACTTCAAATATCAATAAATCCATTTTTATAAAAGAAAATATTTTGGCACAAGTTTAAAAATTACCTTATGAATAAAGTAAGGTAAAGGTATGAACAAAGTTATTGGAAAAGTTGCATACATTTAATTTTAAGGCATTCAAAAGTATAGTCTGTCCATTGGTATAACGATTTGACTTTTAATGATTATTGGGGATTATACACTACCTGGTGCCGCAGGTACCGAGTGATTATGTAAATGAGGTAATGGGCCGTATTAGGAGAAATTTTCTTAAGTAGAGAAGTAATTATGTAATTTATAATTACCTTTTCAATTTAAACTTTATTATTCTAAAGTAAACAATTCAAATTGAAACCAAGGTAATTATTTGTATATTAAATTTGTGATAATCTGTCACTGCATTTTAACAGTTTATCAGCCTGTATGTAGTAATCTTTCTGAATACGTCGCTGTAAACCACCCGTGCTCGAAAAGTATTATAGCGGTTGGGTAGCATTTATTTTCTGAAAATTGGGTGCTAATAAATAAGTCAAATCGTTATATCTATGGACAGACATTACCTTGAAATACAAGGAATGTAAATGCTTCTATAACAATCAGTGTTTTTTGTCCCACATTCGTATCTTCAAAGAAAACAAAATATAATTTATATTGCCGTTAAGGGTAAAAAATATCCTAAAGATTACTTAAATAACAATGATAATAAATAATTTTCTCAAACTGTAGGCATACTAACTAAAAATGGGGTAGTGTGAGGTATTTTTCTTGAAAATTTCTTTAAAATCAACTCCATACTAAAACCATATCCAACTAAAGTAACTTATAGAAGTCTAAAGTTTTTTATGCCCGTTTGTACGTCTAAAATTTAATTTTTGATTAAGTTTAATTTTTCTTTTCAAATAGGAACAGGGTGGCTCCTAGGTCATCACGAAAGAGCATTTTAACCAGTACCCCATATTAATATGCCAATCGAATGTTTATTAAGTATTTTTTGTGAAAACGTATAATAATGCAATACGTAATAATAATATATGTAGTTAACCTACATAGCCATGAACAAGTGCGGCAAAAAATGCTTGGAAATAGCCAAATGTTGTTCCTATCTCAAAAAATGTGAATTTATGTCTGATATTTAATTCCCAAATTTTTATTATTTCTTACAAATACTTTAAAAGTTATAGAGACGGGCCACTTCCCGAAACACCCGGTATATTACTCAGACCCTCAGAGAATCTCACCATAAGCTAGATTAACGGACATTATAAATTTTTGACGATTGCAAACAGTAGACAATTTATCAAAACTATTGATTCCAAAACATTTTTAATTCATTATTTGTTTCAATCACAAATTTTAAAGCAAAACTCATTTAGTAAACGTATTTTACGTTTTAGAAAATATACTCTTGTGAAATAATTAACAAAATATATTGCACTCTGGTTTGTTTAATTAATGATCGAGAATCTGCACCGATTGTGAAACGTGAGCAGCAACAAAAATGTTTTCATTTGCTTGATATGACTGCAAATACAAATTTAAGGACTCGTCGGTTTAATGAAGTAATGCAATTGGTCTATGTATAGCTATATATGTAGCTATTAGCCTTTACGGACTGAAGTTGTTCATTACTTATATACACCGGACTTCTTTATGATACCTCTAAAATGGAAAACGCTGCTTAGTTGCAAATTACATCGTGCAATTCCTTCGGAATCTTTCACCC
The DNA here is from genome assembly GCA_949128085.1 of Cetonia aurata. Taxonomy (NCBI): domain Eukaryota; kingdom Metazoa; phylum Arthropoda; class Insecta; order Coleoptera; family Scarabaeidae; genus Cetonia; species Cetonia aurata. The sequence goes on from OX421884.1 coordinate 36,944,346, forward strand.
GCTCTAAATCAACTTTACTGAATAAATGTCACATTTATAGCGGATTTAATTAACGTTAATTATAGTTATATACCTCCTGTTCTATGTCCATGCTTTATATGTAACTGTAACAAGTTAAAAGCAAACCAACTGCACCCGTTGGATTCGTAGGCGGGCTGAGAACGCAACCCGAGAGACACCTGTGATGCAAAAAATATTCGCCCGAGTTAATGGCTTCAAATCGACATTCTTACAGTAACGAGTGCGCAATTAATACGCGTTCATTTGTTCTTAGCGAAGTTTGCAATTAAAATGCGCTAAAAAAGGGCGTACGGGTTGATTTAGTTCTTGATAGTAACGGTGGTAACCAGCACAGCTTGCGATGACAGCCGGTGAAATGATATTTTTCTCGTTCGCATGCTGTTTTTCATATGTTTATGTATGTACGTATTGAAATTTACAGAAATACTGTACCAGTTCAAGAAACACGGTGACTTAACAAAAAGCGCTGAATATTGTTTTATTGTGTTAAGAAAACTTGCTTATCCACAATCACATATGTATTGCGTAGGATTAAATAAAAAACTTACGGGTAATTAAGATGCGCCTGCTCTAACATCTTGCTAATACATAAATTAAAAAAGAGAAGTGTTTGGTTATAGGAATATATTAAAGCGGTTTCAACAAGTATATTTAATGACATTCAAGAACTAACTTCAATGTTATCTGTCATAAAGTAAATTCCTGTTAAGACTACAAAATTTATTGTCAGTATACAATAAAAGCTGAGTTATTATTAGGTTCGTTCGGACCTACAGGTCAGAACTGATCTCTGATTGATGCGCTTGCACAATGAAATATTCCCTGTTCGGACCCCGTAGTTCTCGAACTTGAAATTCTTAGAATTTCAAATTCAGCGTTCCAACTGTCAGAACTGCAAATTCGGAACGATTCTAGAACCATGCATGTCGACATTGGCGAAACGTTAATAAAGATTTAGTTTCTGCATTTAGAATTTATTAATACAAATTTCCGCAAGACCACGATATGTTAAAGGATTTTATATGACTTTCTATTTCATTAATATCTCTGCATATGACAGACTTAAGCATAGATATCGTAGTAAATTTCTTAAGCTTCTTGTTTATTTAAAGATATGTTATTGTTGCAAATATACTCTCTAGTGTTACCTGCTAAAATTACTCATTCTCTCTCAATTTTAATCGAGAAATACGTGTAACATAAATAAAGGTATATATAATTGGGGATTAAAAAGTAAGTAACAATTTCCATATAAACTTAAACAAATTAAAACTACCTTTTCCAGTAACCACTAAAATTAACTAGGAAAGTATCAATTCCAGTTTTAATTATAACAAATAGGACATAAAACCGAACCACAAACATTATGCAAAGGCGAGGAAATGTGTTGTATCTGTACAAACAGAAACAATATTTAAATGATGATTGATTTCGTAATAATTAATTAATTATTTCACTGCAGTTTTTCGTGTGGTTCCACTATAATTGCATGCTTCTATTCCTTAGTTACAACTAAAATACATGTTACGATTCAATAGCAATATTTTACCATTTATCCGCACATGATTTTCCATAAGCATAGTGCTTATGATAATAATTTTCTTTGAAATTATTAGATTACGGATGAAAGTGGAAATGAAAATATTCACACATGTAAATATAGTGTCAGAAAATTATGAAATACGTATCTGGTACACTGGTTTGTAATATTTGTTGTTAACATTATATTACATGCGATTATACCTAATATATCAAAGAATTTCATTCACCGTCAAGCTTTGAGAATAGCGTTTTTATTCTGTTGTTTTAGAAAGAGTTTTTGTTTGGAATTTATTAATTTTTTAAACTGCCGAAAGAGTATCTACAGGAGACTACAATGGGAAATATTGTCCAAATAACTTGTATATTTGACATTTATATATTTAGAACAAGTATATTTTTGATTGCCGGAAACAAAAGAAAATGTCTGTTGCAAATACCATTTAATTTGGAATAAACAATTGTCTGAACTTGCGTTCTAGAGAGAAGCATAGTGTTTACTTGTCCTAAATATACGTGCATTCAATGCTATGCTACAACCCTAGGTGCAAATATATTTTACTATTTACGTGTTTTTACTGGTAATAAGTAAATTTCTAGTTATTGTAAGTTAGTTCCAGTTTTTCTGGCAATTAATGTAGTTATTGCCACTTATTAAAGGCAAATAATAATTTGGCTACTACAAACATATTGCAACCTACGAAAATTAAAAATGCTAAATGAAATGGCACAAAAAAAACACAATTGGAGAAATATGCTGTTTTCGCATTCGAAAGTGTTGCATAAATTAGTCAACTAGAAAAGGATTACATGCAAAGTGAATGGTCATAGGTCAATTACTTACCCCACCACTGAAGGAAATTTAGAAATTCCTAAATTTCTATATATGATTTTACTTCCACCGCTTCATACAGAGCTAGATAGTTTTAAGAAGTTTGTTAAATCTTTGAAGATGGATGAGCATCTGAGGAATTTTTATGGCTTTCCAAATAAGAACTTTGATTAACGATAAGCATTTCAGAAACACGTTAGCTCAAGTTGAATGGAAATACGTGGAAATTATTCAGTAATGTTGGGTACTAATTGATTTTTTCAAAGAATGAGATATCGCGAAAATATTAAAAGAAACACATCTCCTGCAGTCGTTTCCACTCAGAGGAGCAATATATCATTAACGATTCATTCTTCGAACTCCCAGCTAAATTTCTATCTTGGAAATCTTAGTAATGGTAGTGACGAAAACGGAAAACTTTGAGTTCAGTATCACAAAAACCTGTTTGAAAAAACTGGGTTCATAATTGAACTATATTTGAATACTTCTATTAAAGTCACCTACAATCCATCTTGTGCCAAAGGAATTGTAATTTTGTTTTCCTGGGTTTTAAATCGAATCGCCGAGTGTATGATACCCTGAATGGAAGCTTGGTATAATAAATATGAGCAATATCAATTGCAAATCTTTCTATTTAGTATCTTAAACTTAACCAAAAATTCGTAAGAAACAGCAGAAACGGTTAAATTTAAAGATAGGTATAGATGATTAATACAAATTTTCATTCAATAATGTAGAATCCCTTAAAATAATAAAAAAAATCACATCAATTAAAACAATAGAGTTACTATCGGGTTTCGGTATAACGAAACGTTTTAAATGATTTCACATTTTCAAAATTGTTATCGCATTTGTCTAACTACAATACATTGCAAGAGAAAGTTAGCAGACGAGTGATTTGAAACACTGTATCTTAGCATGTAACCAGATTGACAAAGCGTCTTTATGCCATTCTTGATCATTTAATTATAAATCTACTTTGCACAAAGTTAGAATAAAACGATGCGAGACACTTGCATATATACATACATCCTTGAAAACACCTACTGCAGCCTTCTTAATTATTAGATAAATTTCGAATTAGTGGAAGTAGTCATTCCACCGCTCCATATAAATCTAAAACCCTTCAGTGTAGCTCCTTCACGTAGTTGTCTGCTCTTGGGTTATCCAAATTCAATAGTAGAGCTCTTGTCCTGCCGAAGACTTCGCAATGACGCCGAACATGGATTACAGCTTCTAAGCCTAAATGTTTCAATCCATCCCTCTGACTAGAGTTTATAACGATAAACTATTTGAAGACTGTTGATATAAGTAGGCAGGAATTTCATAATATATTCAGTTCCATGGAGTGTAGAAGGAAACATGTATTGTGATCTTCATTTATTTCATGTAACACAAATTTTATAACTGACAGCAACCATTAATTCAATTTGTCTAAAGATACATTAAAATTTAACGATTTGAACATTTATATAAATATACATATGTACATTTAGCATAGCCTACAGCAACCAATTAAAAACAAATCTTTAATTTTTATCAACGTTAGCCTTTTCTTCGATTGTTGCTATAAAGTATGTTGTATGACACAAGAATTCAGCATAGTGATTAACAAGTATACATGATCCAATCGATCAATCAACCAATTAATCAATGGTACTGCCGACAATACAATAACGATACACCACGTAGACATTCATATGTGCACACAACAAACGTAAAATAAAATATTCATGTGAAAAGTTAAGCATGCTTTATATTAATCATATGTATATTAAGATCCTTATAATGTATTCATTTCTCGTAGTCGACTATGACTATGCAAATTCACTTAATAATGCTGATTACACTTGTAATTAATGCTTTGATTTATGGTTTACAATAAAGGAGTATTATTATATAAAGCAACATTTATTTACGCTATCTTAACTACTGGTAGAAGATGAAATTTACAGTTTGTACATATTGACGATGTTATGTGCATATAGTATAAAAAAAATAAACTGCTGTCTTTTTTATTGTGTTGCCTATGTTTCTTATCCTATCTTAAAAAAAACACAACGTAAACAAGAAGCACTATGAAAAATATGTAATACGCAGTTAGCTACACATATTCTTGAGATCATTTAATGAAACTTACCTTGGTATGATCAAGGTTCGACTGACATTGAATCCACGTGGACTAGAGAGCACCCGCTACGGTGACATTTTAACACTTGTGGCTTGTCAACACACATACACGCTTACTCGCACAGAAGAATATTTAATTAGTGCTGTATAAATAACTGAGACGAGTCGTTAATGTGTTGATCTTTTACCATTGTTTGTATATGAATTTTTGGCCATTTTACAGTTTTGAAACGGCTATCATTTGTGTTCCGCATGATTGCTACATGCGAAACACAAATGCAATCCTTAAAAAAATTCCCATAAAATATGGTAGTTTTTCACCAATAATTTGCAATTAAATAATATATTTTACATGAGCTAATGCAGACTAAATGGAATATAAATAAAGTAGTTAGTCGATTCACAATCAATGTGAAAAAGTGTTGAAAAAGATAGGCTTATATTTTGGAGATTTGCAATTGGTTACTTGGTTAGTGCCTAAGGCAAAATTACATGATAAAAGGAGCTGTGTGGTCATACAAAATTTATGTTGAATAAAATAAAAAATTACCAAAGTATGCCACCATACTGATCGTTACGCTTTTGTAATACCATTTGTCAAATTTTTTCGTTGCTTTTAATTGTCTGTTTAGTTGTTCCTTGTGTGTGTCGTTACATTATCGTTATTATTTTCTTGAGCATATTGCATTTAAATATAGTTCTTATGAGAACTCAATTAATACGATATTTACACAGAAGAGGTATTCTTTTTCAATGTTTCATAATACAATGATACTTACTAACTATCTACTATCTACTATTTCAAAATTATTACATATCTAATATGGCTGAGGAAGAGGCTGTTGGGATGTGTGGCGCCAATTACATAGGTCTATCAAAAAGTCCTCAAGAGAAACGAATTAGCAGTGGCAAAGGTTTATGGCTTAATATGTATATATGTATATAAGCATGCAGTACAAACAGGACAGTTTCAAATAGGCAGCTATCAAATTAACCTCCAAGCAGCTAAAGCTTGGTGAAGCAACCATTTGGAGCATTGTAAAAGAAATGGAGGAACTCTACATTCACCTCCAAAAAAACATAAATTCGTTTTTCTTTAGGAATGAATTGCCAACATGCATTAAAATACCAAATGTAAATACAATTATTATCTATAGTGTCCCAGGGGATTGGTGTGATGTATTTTGATATTAAATAATAACATAACATGCACATAAAAGATACTTAAAAATAAAAGGATTGGAATACGAACATTTTATGTTATTATTTAATATCAAAATACAATTATTATGTTGTAACAAAATTATTTTATCACACGTTTGCAGATCATTAATTCAGAAGATGCCTTGCTAAAATTAATAACGCTTTCGAAAATTTTAAAGAAATTGGGTGAGATAACAGAGTCGAAACAATATATTAATAGAACGACAAGACATTGTTTTATGGATACGTCGCTACCTAACAAACATCCGGAGGTTTCAGAACTGAGTTAACGCAGGACACACCAAACAACATATATGGAAAGATACAACAATTCTTTGAGCAAGATAGGCTTTTATTGAAGAGGTAACAACCGAGCGAAAAAATCCATCTGGAAAAGGAAGTAGGCTTATAATACTACATATCGAGGGTGATGATGACTTTGTTGAAAACGGGTTGTTCTATTTTGAATCCAAAAAAACTTCAAATTACCCTGAAGAAATGGACGGTGTAGTATTTACAGAATGGCAGGAGAACCAAATTGCATTATTGTAATGGACAACGCACCATACCATTCTACCAAGGTAGAAAAAAGACAACGACTGCATGAAAAAAAGATGCGTTAATTAATTGGCTTGTTTAAAAAGAAATTGCATGCGATAACTCACAGTTAAAAGGTGAATTTTTGGAACTTGCTAAAAACCCATCTAAATAATAGTTCGATACCCTGTGAAATGGATGAGATGATGACAGAAACTCGTCGTACAATTTTAAAGTTGCCACCATATCATCGCAATTTAAATCTAATAGAGCTAATATAGGCTCAAATATAGGAATATGTGGCTACAACTAACAAATCTTTTAAATTACCAGAGGTAAAAAACTTATTGATTGAACTCCAAAGGGATTGGATTGGATTAAATAAACTAAAACAGACGAAAACGTTTATTGGACTATTTTGTTAAATATATTACTAATATATTTGATATTAGTAATCAGTGTTGCTTTTAAAGAAATTAACAAAGGTTATAACGAACAACTAACATTTTACTTTCACCAGGACATGACAAAATACCTGCAAAGATATTAAAACAAAACAGAAATAAATTAGCACCGATATTGGCAAAATTAACCAACAAGATTATAAAAAGTGGACATTACCCTGACTCCTTAAAATGAACAATAATCATTCCTATCCATAAAAAAGGCAACAAGACAAAGATAGAAAATTATCGCCCAATATATCTACTTTCCACATCAAACAAAATATTAGAAAAAAGCATACAAATACAACTAAGTGAATATCTATCATGTAATAACATCATAAATAAAAATCAATATGCTTTTCAAAAAAACTCGGGAACCATATCTGCTACAATTGACTTAATAAATAAAATAAAGAATGAAGCAGAGAAAAAGAAGACGGTAGTAGTACTTTTTCTAGATATGAAAAAAGCGTTTGACACTATCTCCAAAACGAAATTAGTCGAAAAAATTGATGCTCTGGGGACAAAGAACGCAAATAGAAACTTAATAAAAACATATTTATCAAATAGAGAACAAACAACAATAGTCAACAAAATAGAAAGTCTACATCTACAAGCAGAATATGGAATCCCCCAAGGAGGAAATATACCACCGATATTGTACATAGCATATACAAATGACATCTTTAATTTGAAGATCCACGGAGAAATATATGCATACGCAGATGATGTATGCATCGTTTGCTCAAGCAAGAACGACGAATACTTGCAGCAACACATTATAGAAGATGTGGAAAAATTAGAAGATTGGTGCTATAATAATCTAATAACGATCAATGAAAACAAAACAGAGTACGTGGTATTTACAAAAAAAAAAAACATATAAACCCACTTTTAACATCAAGATTAAAAGACAAGCCATAACTCATACCTGCCAAATAAAATATCTAGGATTAACCATACAAAATAACATAAATAATAATAAAAAATTTGATAAAAAGAAACACCATGATTATAGCAGGAATGCAGAAAATTAAAGACATAGTACCAGAATATCTGAAGAAGTCTATATATCACAGTACATTTACGTCCCATATTAGTTATCTAATAAATATATGGAGCCATACAACTAAACAAAATTTAAATAAACTACAAACACAGCAGAACAAGATACTAAAGACACTGTTTAACATGGGCAAATGGACACCATCAAAGGACGTTTACGAGAAGACGCAAGAACTAAATTTACACCAATTAATAACATTCAGAAATCTCCTTACAGTACACAAAATCGACAACAAATTAATGAAAACTGATTGCAAATTCACACCTAATACAGAAATACACACAAACAAAACACGAAGACATTCACACCTAAGAACAGAAAAAAACACAAGTTACAAATATGAAAAATTTCCAACACCTAATGCGATCAAAACATACAATAAACTACCAAAACACACAAAGACACTAAAACACGTTAAATTTAAAAGCAAGATAAGGATGGAGGTATACTAGCAGTACAACATGTACGAAGGACCAAACGATTAAACCAACGACGCCTTCGATACCGTTAGTTCGAGAAGAGTGCACCATCTCGTATGCTCGGATGAAGAATGAAGGCGGAAAAACAGGGCATGGCAACGCTTGCTATACGACTTGCAATTTTTTTTTTGTGTATATACATACATTTTGTAAACTGTATAGTTTGTGTTTGTTTAAATAAATAATTGTTCAAGATTAAATTACCGGCCATAATTTAAACGAGTTAAATCTTGGCAGTGTAATACGCCGATTGCAGGGCTATCTACCATTTTCTGAACGTTCAGACGTTCATCATAAATAGGTGTTCTTTACAACAATAACATATTTCATTGAGCCAATCAAGCAATCATTTTATTTTCTATGACTCTGGTTTCATTAATACAATGAATAGCTCAATAAACTCCTTCGTCATTTAATAAAATCTTCTTCAGTGATGAACTCGTTCTTCGAACCAATTTTAATGCACTATTTCGCGTGACCAATAATTTTTATCATTGTTTCAGGACTCATTTTTGGTACAGTGCATATACATTACAATTGCTGGATATGAAATGTTATCAAACTTTGATCTCAAGCGATTCGGATACAAGCGCTGTAAAACAGCAATGGTACGTCTAGATGTGTGCCGTCATAAATGTTTCTAACCTTTCAACATAATATATGGAACTGCGTTTGAAAAAATATGGCGGGATCACATTAAGCGTGGACTCTCCACACCACACCATTGCCTTTCGCTCGTGAAGTGAGTGCAGAAAGCAAATCAATTGTCAGAATTTTCCCGAAAAATTGAGCCGATTAACTTCATCAATGAGATTCAACCTCTGAACCTTCGATATCTTATACGGATAAAGTTTTGTTCTGAAATTTGAAGTGTAATCGAGTGCTAGATTACAACGCATTGTGATCTGCATTCAACAGTCATTCTGATCCTTTCAATATTCTTTTATTTATGAACTAGGCGGGTAAAAATTTGAGCACTCCAAGATGGAATTTCTTTTTATGGTACATCAGCCCGCAAATCAAATCGTTGGGAGAGCGATTCTTAGTTTGCACAATGCACTGATTGCGAGTTGAAATATACAAATTTACAGCAAAGAGCCGTTAGTTGGTACACCAATTTGCTACTGCAACACAGAACCTTCAACAATAAGATATAGTGTTACAACTAGTGTCAATTGTCAAATAAACGTTTTTACCATGGCAACCTTTTCAGAGTGATTCAATCCGATTGGCGGACCTTGTATCAAAATTATGAAATTGGCTTAATAAGTTTAAAATCTTAAAACTACTACCAACTACCTACTTAAAACCGACAAAATCCTTGCTTTTATTCTTCAACAGTCACCGGAATACCTCGCATTAGTTCGCTGGTTAATTATGACTATTTATAAATCAAACGCGTCCAAGCAACACCCGAATAGTAAATAGGCAATAATTTTATTATGCTAATCACTGCATCATTAACTAGATAGCGCCAGCGGCGCGTTAGACTCATTGCATTTTTTCAACGTGCTTACATATAGTGTATGATCACAAAGCGAAGCAATATAGTATTCAGCTGAAGTTATATACCTACCTACATATATAATGTTCACATTGCGTAAACCAACTTCCATCGGTTTAATGAATCATTTAATGATGTATCAATCAGTTTAACAATTAATTATTAACTTGAATTGTTATGAATGTATAGAATTTGTATGGTTCAGTCGATTCCTCTGGCAATAAATTTTCTGAAAGACTCTAGTAATTGTATGAGTACTTGTTATTCACTATTCGTAATATTTATGTTCAAGTTGTATGAATACTAATATGTAATAATATGTAGGTATACGTTATATAACACAGTAACATTTCTTCTACATTAAATCAAATTTTTGCTCCTTTTATTTATTTTAATTAAACTAAAGTTTTCTACAGTTAGGTACCAGATTACCTATATAGAATACGATTCAACTTCATTTTATACAATTATAAATTAAAATACATTCTATCTTACAAAAGCTAGAATTTAAACTTCAACTTTTTTTAATTAACTTTCTCCAAGATTTCCTGTGCTGGGCCAAATAGTTAGTCTCACTCCAGTAAGTCCTCGTACTTATTCTTTTTTTCTACCTACTTCATGCCTTCCATACACCTTAATTTCTTATATTCTTTCTAGCTAATCCAGTACATATCTTTCATTCTATGAAGGTGTCCTAGTTATCCCAGCTGTCTATCTCCCATCACCGTCTGCATCGGCTTCATATTAAGTTGATTTCTTACCACTTCATTCCTTATTCTATCTAGCTTTGTAATTCCTTCGATTTTCGATATCTCGTCTTCATGACGGTAATTCTATTCTCGCTTTAGCTCTTGTTACATTTAATAATAACAGCTGAATTGAGCAAACGTATATTATTTTTACTCCTTATTTTTTCCAGAACTGTTTTGATTAATCAGTAGTTTTTTTTTTCAAGATAAATCAAGAATTTGATCACAAAAGCCCAAATTTAAAACGTAACATAATTAAAACACTCCACTGTTAAAAAAATAGTCAAAGAAGAAGTAATGATCAACAGACATTTTTTAATGAAAATTTTTAAAAGATAAGGTAGGAATGATTGCTAAAATTAAGTATCTCTCTAACAAAAAAAAATAAAATGCTTATGGTCTAATAACGTAGATGAAGATGGATCGAAAAAAGGTACAGGTTCTGGCGTGGATGTATATTGAGAAACCCCAAAACGAAGAGTATGTGGCTCTATGGCAATCAAATGGCAATAAGTGTAATACAAGCATGCAACTTGAAAGTTAACTTCGATTCTTATGCGATAGTATTTAATATGCTATCAAATAACTTCCAGACTATTCTAGGAATACCTCCAGGGCCAAGGCCTACCAATAGTCCTGGCTAAACAACAAAGACATAGCTGGCAAAGAAATTGCAAGCCATCTGGCAAGAAAAGGCTCTAAAACAACTTTTACTGGACCTGAACCAGGACGGGGAAGAACTGCGACATGTAATACCTGAATAGATTATAAGAAAATACCAGCTCTACTGGAACAATGTTGATGAACAAAAACACAACAAACGAATAATATTTGACTGCGGATATGTTGGTTAACACTTTAGACAAGTCTGTTAACAGAACAAGGTTGTCTAGAAAATATCTACACAGGATAGGCATCTTTAAAGATGAACGAACCTAAAAGGCCTAATTAAGGAGTCTCACCTGTTTATATAAACCAAACTTATTAAGTACAAAATACAATAGAGCTGTTGATATCAGTGTTAAATAATGAATAAGACCTTACCTGTACTTGTGTTTGCTTCTGAATAACGTAGGTAAAAACTATATAGTTTTTGCATTTTTAAAAATACTGATCATGAAGCGTTACTTGGGAAATCTTGTTTTGATATCCATGCCACCTTTCCGCTAAGATCATAGATCTTTTAAGCTAATAGGTTGCTCATTGATAGTAAGTAAGTGTAGCTAATCCTGCGAAAGAGAAATATATATGTATGCCCTTTTCTTGTATATTATTGGAAATAGTAACACAAAAAAAAACAAATCAACTTCTTTCTAAGAACCCTATCGATGATGATCTCATCGTACGATAGTGCATTTTCTTTGTTCGAGCTTATGACTCACGCGCTCTTCAATATACCTGCCCGTACGGTTTACCTAACAGTGTTAGTTGTTAGTTAGTTATTCGTCGAAGTTCTTAGTAGTAAGATCGTGTTAATAAAACTGCGTTATTGGAAATTTTTAATTCCATAAGCCCTAATAACCAACATATATAATTCTATCATTTCTTGACTGCGCATCCACATGAAGTGCCCAGCTAGCCAGATTTTGTATTTTATTGCGAATGGTTGGCGTTTATTCCCGTTTCGAACTGACGTGAAATGACAGAAATTGCCACACGAATTTACATCAATATATAGGCCTTTTATTAATGCGGTTTGACATATTTGGTACGTGAAAGGATGACTAATGGACTTTGAGTAGACATAATTAAATTCTAGAATATCCTGGGAAACGTCCTCTAATATTGATTCCTCAATTAGCTCTATCATTCGGAGGCTCCTTCACATAGCTATTTACTCTTGGGTTCTCCGAGCACATAAACCTTGTCTTGGCTGAGCCACTGCACACATAACATTAGTTGGAGTTTTCTCTTCGCCTTGGTAAAACCAGCAACTGGCATGCTCTTCTTATGCCTGGGGCGTGAATACGCCTATTTAATCAACAGTTACCGATGAGTAGTTCCTCCATTCCATTTAACTCAGGATGGTCTTCCATGATTAAAGTCTCTCTTCCCTAAGAACAGTCTTGTTTACCTTTTACCATAATTCTTTAGATTTATAATATATACATTACTTAATAGATTATCTGTGATTTAGTAAAAAGATTTCAACGATCCCAGCCTGATTAATTCATGTGCGTCAAAAGACGCTTTATGTATGCGTGGTTAGGTATTCGGGCTAATATATTCTTTCTTTGAGTGGTCGCCCTGTTTGGGGCGCTTATTTTGCCTCACAACACCGGTTTTGGCCCAACGCTTGTGGAATTATTCACATTAAGTGCTACTTGGCTGTCAGAAAATATAACGAATGCTTACCTACCCCTATTTTGCAGATGCAATAATATTCTATAATGAAAGTATTTTAAAATAAAATTTTAACAAAAGCTGTTTCCTGTGGTGCCACTCGAAAGACCAAATCACTATTTTCTGCCCGATTGATGAAAGTATAGAAACTTAAATTAGTAGAAAATCTATCCTACAAAAAACTTTTCATTACATAGCCAGCCTTTTATTTTTTAGCATTTAAAACACTATCTTTTTATCCGTTCTTGTCAATTTTTACAAAACAATCCATTCTTGAGCACTTTCTTTAGTTATTTTTTCTATAGATGAACAGAACTATGACTTTTTTTTTCTTATGCTCTTCCTTCATTTTACCTTTTTCTTTGACTTGACCAATTTGCTATAAGATTCACCACTTGTTGCGTCTGTTTACGTATGTATGTATCGCTACTCATTGCAGGACTCATACCTTCTTATGAAAATATCATAAAAGCTGGAAAGAAACCTGCTTTGAAAAATTTTATTGTTAGAGTGGTTTGAAATTATATTTCCACGTTATCTTATTATACGCCTCTGTAAGGCTTTATCTTACGTTACAGCTTCCTTAGTCCCGAATATTTTGACTATTTGAAGTTAAACGTTTCAATAGAATTAATTAAGAATTGCCTCAATTTCATTACGATAAAACCTTGATATGGGTACATATGTGCATTCTGGTATGCGAAGAGCCAATTGCATCGACATATTTTAAACTACTGTATATTGCATTATGGTAAAAGATGATATATGTAAGAAACTTTCAACTTCAGCTGTAAATTTTATAGGATTACCCTGTACGTATAACGAAGGAAACATTTATCCTAATGTATTGACGCAACTTGTCTCCGTTAAGTTACCGATACTCACCTTTAAAGCGGCACCGGAAGTAATGTTTTGGTCGTCAGGGTGTCCAAGTGACATGCATATATCCATCACTTCCGCTAGAAGACAATACTCGAATACTAATAAACCGGCCATACGTACAACACCGTTTCGGTCTTATCTAAAGCGTTGTTTTTTTAACTATTTTCAAAACACACCAGCGCATACTAATGGCGAAATACAGGGGCCACTTCCGCGACCGACAAAAACCATTTCGTTATCATTCGTTTCCCAAAAAAACGCAATAGATTACCGCTCGAAATAAATGAATAATTACTTTCACTTTGCCATTGCGGTCGCTTTTTCAGGACCTTATCGTTTGCATTCGTATCGCATTTCGTGTGTACCTAATTGTTAAATAGGAAATGTGTGTATTATAACAGATACCACAGGACACTATATGTAATTTATAAACAAAAAAAAATACCAAACTCTGCCGTAAAAGTCATCAATTATCAACTGACAATGAGGCAAACATATAGTTAAAACACAGTTGCTTGGATGTTTATGAATTTCTTTATGTAGCTTCATACCTAGAGTCTTCAGTTTAAGTTTTAAAACGAAAATGTTCAATTAAACAAACAAATAAAGAAAAACTCATTAGTATAATATAAAGAAGCCATTGACGATCAACGTGATTATAATGACAGAAAACTGTCACTTAATTTAAAACTGGTTGATACAAAATAGGAGATATACAGGTGTTCCGGAGTTTCTAAAACTTATTTTTAGATTACTTGTTAATTGAGCAGAAAGTATTTTGGTTTCAGGTAAAGTACTTCTTCTGATAGCAGTTTGCCAAAGCGTTACAAAAAAAAAGTTGTTCGGAATGAAAAGTTGTGAAGTTACGCAAAAAACGGTATGTTACTCCGAAGTGGATTATTTTGACCTCTTTGAATCATTGCACCCCCATTTTGTTTTAACTCTGCACTGCGCATTAACAGTGCGCATAGCTCCGTTTGGCCCGCTTTGGATTTTATTTAAAGTGTATATTTTTTTATCTATGTGTACCACAAAGACGGTATTATTCTAACTGAACTTAAAATTTCCTTGCATTAACCCCATTGCTAAACTGCTGAAAAATTTGTTCCGGTGGTATTCAGAATCTGTATTGTTGGCAAGAAATATTTTATAAGCGTTGGTATATCGAGTGCGCAAGAGAAAATCACGAATGTTCACCACCTTGTTTTCCTTGACGTGGAATGGATTGAATACATTTGATCAACCAAATCCACGGCACGCTTTTACAATATTTATATTTCGGAATCATTATAGGTTTCTTAATCTCCGGGTCTATCTTATCTAAATCGTGTATTATTTACAAGAGGAAAGCGGCCTTTTTCTCCTTAGTTATGTGAGACCCGAGGACCAAAAACGTTTAATCCTACTGTTTCGACATCCACCCATCAAAATGCTATTTTACGTTTATTGCCCTTTATCATACCAAAAAAAAGACAAGGTTTGTTTGGGAAATGACCTAGCCAAAGGCTCAGCTACTAGTTAGTGGTGCGAGGGATGATCACCATTGAAGATGTTGGGGTATCTCACGATGTTGTTAATCACTTCCGCCGTGATTAGTTTTAGAAATGCATCTTCGGATTTTGCGGTGTTGCGTGCAATGGTTTTGGTACCCAGTAAGGTCTTGATAATATTTTTGGAACGATTTTTGATGTCAAAATTATAAGGCCACTAATCCGCACCGTATCATCATCTATACATATGAAAAACTGAAAATCATTGTCCTCTGTACAATCCATCGAAACAATTGCTGGAGACTCTAGAGACTCATTTCTCTCTCCACAAATTACTTTTTTACGATCACAGATCGTTATTGAATGTATTAAAATAGGAAGAAGTAGTTTATATACACATAATATGAGACAATATAGAGAGATGGATACACATCCACCGTTGGTGTTACTTAGATCACTCATCAGGTAGTGATCAGAAGACTGTCACTTTGCAAGTAATATATGTAAAGGTGGAAGTTGCAGGATTTAAATAGTTATACTGCCACCTAGTATAAAAGCGATGTATTAAAGAATAGCAATGACCCCAATGAGTTTGATAACCACACAAAATAAAGGAATTTAAAAAATATGGAATGGGCGGTTTAAAAACCGCCCACGCACGCGGTAGTGGGTTAACTGAATATGTATGCGTACTCCTGACGTTGAGTAGTGCTATCTGTGATGTAGCATTCCATATATTTGGTAGTGAACCTAAGTATGAAATATACAGGATGTTTCAGATCACTGGTTCTCGCGACATATTACAGCTAGACTTATGCGACAAAAAAATTAATAAGTAATCCCTATATACCTGAAGAATCATATGAAAATATTTTTACTTCCGGAAACGTTCCATTATACCGGAAGTCGATAGCAACTTTCTTATTTTATATATATACTCCTTTTCTTACTTTAATGAATTCTACAGATTATTTGAATACCATTTTTACTAATGTTCACTATCTCTAAATTTAACCATCTTTGAGATTTTGACAAAATTTTGACATCTGTATCTCCTATAGTTCTATGTTTTATAAGCCATTAGAGATAATGAGCTCATTTTGTTATGTCGTTAGAAAAATAGTGATACCTCTGTAACAGAAACCAGTGTGTTTTATACAAAGTGTTCATAAATCGATCGTCCACTTCGACATTTCTAACCTAAGAAAATTGATCTTATTCAAATGTAGCATTATATTTCTAATTATAGCATTTGATACAAAAATGAGTTCTGCGTCGATAAGAATTAAGGGTTGGTATGCCTATTTCTAGTCGTTCTCGATATATTAATCATTTTTTTCTCATCTATTAAAATTTTAGCACATTTCTTGCAGTAGGCTATCAAAAACTTACAATTATCAAAGCAATAACATCGTTATACAGATCCATAAGTGCCAACCTTATGTTTGCTGATCTCACTACCGTCCAATTTTCATCGTTAATCGTTCTTTATTATTGTTTGATTTAGACGTTATTGTGTTTTCTTGGTTGTTGAAGAATATTTCTTTCAATATGGCATTGTCAAATACAGACGGAGACAGCAGTGGGGAACTGCTGTCTTTGAATATATAAATAGGAATGTTCTCGAAATATTTATTAACTTTCATTCACTTGATAAAGCTACTGTGCAACGAAAGGATATTATAGTAGTATTACTAGAAGTCTCAACCTATTAATTTTTTGAAATAAAGTAAGGTTATCTAATGCTTAAAGCAAAGTATATAGATATACAGGAACTGCATCTTTGATTACAAGAATATATTTTATTTTTTTTAAAAACATATATTACTGACAAATTCCACAGAAATTAGAATATATGGAAATATTGCGGATAAAATAGTATACTATTTGCTTCGTTGTATACTTTATTTCATGGCTTAACAGTGAATAACACTAAAACTAATTAATCAATTTAATTTTATTACTGCAGTAGTTGTGTATTTTTTGATTTGAGATTACTTGTTTTTACTACAAATCTGAGCTTTGTTAACTTTGTTAATATTAACACTATGAATTTGGTCACATTATGAAAAATTTAATATTTTTTGTGCTTATTTAAACACAGTTGTGCAAAGAAAGTGTATGAAGCATTTTGTGAAAATTTAAAATCCAATATCTTAAAATTACATTCTTTTATATTTTTCAATATTTAAAAGTACTGTAATTTGCGATATAATGTTTTAATAATAATAATAATAAAGCGTTTATTATCCAACAGTAATAAAAATTACTTTTTACAGGATAGTATCGAACTAAAGTAAAATACAAACTTGAAATAAATAAATGCGTGTGCAACAAAACAATAATAAGTACGTAGGTGTAACAAAAATAAGAAAAGAAAAATAGTAATACTAATAAACTTAAAACTAAATCTATAAACTGTATCGGTATAACAAGAAAAAAACAATTAATGAAAAGACTCTTCATTAAACCTTTGAATCAACAACCTTTTAAGAGATTCAGTACTCGTGCTAAAGATATCTATATCAAAGCAAAAGGTATTGACATTTTGACACATAGACAATATCGAAGAAAACATATAGTTACGGGTATTAGGCGTAGGTAAATGAAAAGTAATTGCTGTTCTAGAAGCTAACCGTGGCATATGAAAATTCAATAATCTTAGCAAGCAATGGTCACCTACATCACTATGCAACAATTTAACTAAAAAAATTATCTGAGCAAGTATTCTACGATTTTGGAGGGTGCTATAGTTAAATTCTCTACAAAGAGCATCATAACAGTAACCGTGCGCCAAAAAGAGACCATGTGTACGGAAATATAAGGTTTTTAAAAATTTACGTTAATACACTATATTCGTAAAATAGGGGCGGATTTCACTTTAAGACGGGATACACCTCTCATGCAGAAAACTAATAAGTAAAAAGGTATGCAAACCTTACTCTACAATACGATTAATTAGTGAATTTATGAGTTGAATTAGTAGAGATTTTTAATTTCCACTGTTGTGTTTCTTCTTTATTTCACTATTTATTCAATTAATTGCTTGTTCGGTCATCTATCTATTTTCTTATTGTAACGCATTACCTGCATTTGCTGAATAGGAACCCTATAATTTGCAACAATGTGGTTGATATTATGCTTCTCTTTCGAATCTGGTAGTATTTCCTCATTAATAAATGAACAGTTATATTTTTAGGAAGAATAATACGAATTATAAATGAGCCAACGTATATAATCGGATTAACAGTCGCGCGTTTAATTAAAAAATCCTCACACACAGGGGGTTAACCCCCAAAGTACATCCACCATTTTTTCTGTTTTCATTATTATTTCGTTACGCTCAGAAACAATTACATATCCGAAAGTCCTTATTTTCGTATTTAGATTTCCCTAGCGATAGGGCTCTCTTTTAATTAATGAGACGTGCGTACGTACCGCAATAGTCGCAACGGTTGCTCCGTCACGGCGGGCAGCGAGACAGGTGCAGGCCGCCAAAGACAAGTTCAACATCGAGCGAGCACCGGGCCCCGCCGAGTTGGCTTGGAGCGCAGCGAAACACCGGGCCCGCTTTTGACTCTCATTTGTCTACCATTTTAATGGCACCCGGGCACAGTTTGCACTTGCCGCGTGACGCGGCTAACTACGATCCTTCAAAGATAAGAAGACCCCCGGAACGAATGACCGGCAACTATTACGACGACTACGATGACGACATGTGGACGTATATGTACAGTGCACGTATGTACTCAATTTGATGTTGAAATTTTCTATTTAGACATCCACAAATCCGTTTTCTTCGCTTTTCCTGTTGCGCCTATAAGAGAAAAATTCTCTTCACTAATTGTGTCAAAACTATCGCTTCATTTTAATTATATCTAAGGTATTTGGATTTATAATAGCTTTGTTCGCTGTACAAATCAGCATACAATCGGAAACTATCCCTGTTTTTCCAGTGTGCATGATTCATAAATGCATTGTACCAAATTTGAAATTGATTTGGTATTTCGTTCTGGGAACACCTTAAATAAATATATCCCGACAGTACTACCATCTATGTGAGAGAATTCTAACAAATATGGGTATGACAGTTAGCAAAGTATTTTAGTTTATTATATTCTTCATTCTTTCTATATTCTGTGACGATTGTAACCTAAAATTTTAATTTTACTGCATAGTTCCATCCATCATATTCACGTTCAGTCAATTGCACTTTTATTACAGAAAAATAGGAACAATAGAAATATTGAATTATATTATTTTTTATAAATAAACTACAATAGGAGTAATGTGGAAGGCTTGAAAAGTAAGAATAAAAATAAAACATAAAGTGATTAGGTTTGGTACTGAAGAAATTATCATTCACAGGTGTTGATATCCAAGAAATGTATAATATATCCTCGCAAACACAACAAACAAGCGCGCAAGTCACTGGACCATCAGCCACTACAATGATAATGCTGGATACATGGTGAATCAGTGCTATTGATTGGTTTAAATAAGAAACATAAGAATTACGTTGGTACCTCACAAATAAAAAACCTGAAAAAAATGTGGGTGGTAATTGCAAAGGAGATTAATGCCCAGCCTAAAAGAAATTGCGAAAATAGGTGACGTGTCTTAGAGAGAAATTATGAAAGAAGTGTTGACAATAATATGAAAACAGGGCGAGCCAGAAAAACTTTGGAATACACAAAAGAAGTGGCTGACATTTTTAAAAATAATAAAAGTGTGCACCCTGAATTGATGTTACCTTCCAACATAGAAATAGAAAGTATAGCCTCAACAATTGGAACGCCTACAAACGTTGACAAGGATAAGTAGTATCAATACCAAGAACTGCAGCAAAATATAAATAAAAACGAAAACTGAAATGCGATATTTTAGAACAAATGTGAAAAGATAGATTGAAATAATAATAATAATATTTGTTTATTGCCCAACAGTAAGTACCAATAACAGGACAACAATAAGCAGTAGAATATACACATATAGTAGAAAATTTGATATAGTATGCATATAACGAACACATAGTACATAAAACCTACAGTTGTTTGAGAAAAATGTCGACATAATGAATGTCAGCAAGTTTACACATATTCAGTATAGGAGAATTCACTAATAAATTAGTTGTAGGTGTGGGTAACGAAAAAGTTGATACGGATCGAGATGGACGAGACAGTACATGGAAGTTCAACTTATATAGTAGATCACTGTAGTCAATGCATCCATTCACCAGCTTGCATGCGAAAAATGATGAGTGCTTCTATCTATGCTCAGTAAGACTATCGAAGTCATGTCGCTTCAATAAGGAGTTGTAATTAATGCCTCGCAACGGCTACTGATTATCAAGCTTGAATGATAAGTATTTTAAGAATCGTCGTTGAATGCGTTCGATGTCAGCTGATGAGATATATAAATCGGTGACCACACTACTGAGCAGTACTCCAAACAGCTTACAACGAAGACATAGTAAAGCGTCTTCAAAGTACTAACATTATGAAAGTGTTTGCAATTTGTGGTAATAAATCCTAATCGTTTAGATGCAGATGATGATAAGTCATCAATATGGTTTCTAAAACTTAAACGTTTGTCGAACGTTATGACAAGATCTCTCATAGTATCATCTTTGGACAAAACTTCGCTGTTGATAAAATAAGAAGCGTTGATAACATTGGTTTTTCGTGTGTAGGATACCACCTGGCACTTAGCGACGCTTAGTTTCAACATATTAAGCGAGCACCATTGTGATAAGCGGTTTATATTGTCATGCAGAAATTCCACGTCATCGATAGTAGTAATGGTCTGATAAATTTTTACATCATCAGCATATGCTAATACGGACCAATTAAGACTGCTGAGAAGATCATCCAGATATAATATAAAAAGCAACGGACCTAGACAGGAACCCTGAGGCACGCCAGAAATTGAAATAAAGGGCGCAGAGTAAAATCCATTGTAGAATACTTGGTTTGTTCTGTTCGATAAATAATTTTTCATGAAATGCTGAAATCCGGTCGACATACCAAACAAATCAAGCTTCGTCAACAGAACATTGTGGTCTATGGTGTCAAATGCTTTAGAAAGATCTATGTAAATTATATCTACCTGACCTTGAGTGTCTAGGGCCTCACTTATATATTGTGTGATGGTAATTAGATTTGTCACAGTAGATCTTCCTGGTATAAATCCGTGCTGGAACCCAGATAGGTGCCATTTCACGAAATATCAAGAGAATAGTTCAGAGAATTCCAAAGAAACAAATGCAAACTGGGTACACAAGAAAATAAAAGAACAAATGACCGGATTAAAGAAAGAAATGAAATTTTTAAAGAATATCTCAAACATCATATAGCTATACCACCAGACTTGTAGAGATCTGATTGTAATATTTGCCTTTGTTTATTATAGAATTACATGTTTTTGTTTGACATTCATTTTATATATTTGTTATGTATGTACAAATGTATGTCTTACAAGAAAAGCTTGTCAGATGTTAAGATCAGTTTTGACCGACTTTGTCAGTTGGTAGTCGGGGAGTAATTTTGTAAAATATTTTTAGGTATTTTTAATGTTTAGAGTGGTTGATAGTCTCGCTTAAGTACACTCGAATACGAGATAAGTTTACAAGGTACTAGTGACCTAGTGGTAAAACACAGGCGTAGTATTTGTAGGACCATGGTTCGAATCAGAAGGGAGGCCATGCTTTTATTTATTATTATTTGTTCACTTATTTTCTTGTTTTAATCGTTTCAAATTAAATATTACAATGATAATGAAGGTGTAAAAATACGTTGAATATACACAGACAGACTTTAATATCAGTTTGTAATCGGTGTGTTACAAAATAAATATCGATAACTAATCATATATAAATGTATTTCCGTTAATTGCATTGAGTAATAATGGGATTACGATTAATTTATTTCCTTAGAAGTAACAATAATAGATTATACATCTATATCCTTCAAAGTAAATATTAAATTATAACATTTAAATGCATTTTGTTAATTGTATATGGTAATGATCGGATTACGGTTAAATTTCTTTGGTTAAAGTAAACAAAAAGAGATTATATTGTGATCTTTCTTTGAAAATCATTTTGATAATAATACTAATAAAATTAAATGAAGCATTTATACGTTATGAATAAATATAAACTTAGAATGAAATATTTGTATAATGTATTATTAATAATTTTAACGAAATAAATTAATTGTAATCCTATTACTATCTAATGCAATTAACCGATATGCAGTTATCTGTTATTCACTGCCGATTTTTATTTTCTAACACACCGTTTGAATACTGATATTACAAACAGTCTGTGCAAATTGAACGTACTTTTGCACCTTCATTATTATTGTAGTAGTTAATTTGAAATGATTGAAAAAAATTAAAAATCGTACAGCATACTATGCCGTCTCTTTACCAACTCACCCGCTAACCTTGCGAACGTATCTTGTATAAGTTTATTTAAGCTACTATCGACCACTGTAAACTTTAAAAAATCGTAAAAAACATGCCTGGCAATCTTGGCTAATATTTTACAAATGTACTTCAAGGGATCTCCACTATCAACTGACAAAACCGGCATCAAAAATGAGGCTAATATCTGACAAGCTCCCCTTGTTAGAAGAAAGATTTATTTATAACGTTTGTGTGTGTCCATTATATTATTATATAGCTTATAGGGCAGAATATTTAAAAATTCGCCATTTCTCATGTGCTTAACTGTTTATTTTTGTTAAGAAAAAAACGTACAATGTCTATTACATATTTTTCTTTGACCAATCAAAGACGTAAGCAAACCCATTTTTACAAATGTATAAGTGAAGTAAATAAAAACGGGCTAAAGATATTAACACTGTAAACTAATTAAATTTAAATAAAAGCAATGCTTTACTATATAAACTTAATATGTAATACCGTTTTGGACTGTCTATTTCACACACATGAAAGCTACACTTTTTAAACGCAAAACTTCCAATATGATAATCTTTAATAATTTGTAAAACATTTAGTTTTTGTATTTGGTTACAGACAGAAGCATGTCTTTAATCAAGTGGTTGCCGAATCTTAACATTTTAAGTTAATATTCGTGGTAACATAAATTACAAACCTACACACCCCGACCGTTACCTAAATGTCTTCTCACGCTATCATCCGACTCAGAAAAACGGAGTTATAAACTCCTTAAACACAGCGCTACTGCCATACCTGAACCTAACTCATTGTCCCAAGAACTATCCTATGTTACCGAAACCACATCCAATGTACCATAAACCGTTAGCTACAACTTATTTCCAAATCATCCAACATTTCAACCAGTTCCTATCAACTCAATGCCTACCTTCCAGGAGCTACATAGAAAGAATTATGTCTAAACACAACATAAGAGCCGTTTTTAAACCCAACTCTAAAATTTCAGATTCCTTTCCTATCAAAATCGTGATTCTCTTGAAGTTCCTGGTGTTTACCTAATTCCCTGTTTGTGCGGCAATGTTTACATTAGTATAAGAAACCGTTCGGTGTGCACTCGTGTTGTAGACCATGAGCGTTGTACTCGGGCGTTGTATATAACTGGGTCTGCACTTGCTGATCATAGGCTGGAGACCGGCTACCAAATCCAATTCAACTCTATCCAAATCCTCACTACTACAATCGAAAAATCAGAGAATCTATGAAATCCATATAAATCCTAATAACCTTAACCGTGACTATTTCCTGGACAATATCTTGAAATCATTCCTTTTTAAACAATCTGTATACCAGCACACCCCATATAGCCGAAACCATTACCGGTTTATAAACGCATCCCCATGTGTTAGTTTACCAATCTCAGGTTACCAGCAACGAAAGCAACATCTCTGAAGATATTCCCTATATCAGGATGAGTATCAGGACGCGGTTTCAGCCCGGACACCAAGTAGTGTTGTTTCGATTAGTTCTACATTAAATCGCTTAACACGAAAAAATGAATGCTACTCGTTTATTTTGGTGTAGACAATCTGAAAGATTTGCTTCATGCTTGAGCGCTTCATCCACGAAGATGCACAATCACTCGTGACGAACGTTCATCAGTCTAATAAAGAATGAAATGTATTGTAATCCATATTATATAAGATTTATTGTGGTCGTTATTCTTGTTGCATTTATAGCTGGTAATCCAAATCCTTTTAAAAAGTTTAGGATATGGGAAGGGCGCAGGTTAAGCAGATCTCCGTCTTCCATTTCATATATTTCCAGGTGTAGCGTCCGTGGGTTGCACAATGCTGTAGAGTTTGAGAGAACGTCGGTAAATATTTCATACTGTTCGCAACAGAACGTACATTCTAGTTCCTCTGCTATTCCAAACCTACTCAGATGCACTCTCAATCTGTAGTAGCCTAGCAGGATTCCTGTTGGTATGAGTAATTGTTTTTGCTTAAGATAATGTATTCTCTAGGTTTCTTCTGATTACAAATTCCCAATAAACTATTAGCCTGCTTCATGCCTTGGAAATTTTCCTAAAATTCTAATAATCTCTCTATGTCCTACAAAAGGATGCTTATCATAAAACTTCCTAAAAACCTATCCTAAAAATCTACTGATAATGACAAAGCGACTGCTGAAATGATAGAACCACTAACTAATCACTATATCATAGGTCTAGAACATGCAGATTCTGTCAAGTCTGAAAGCAAACCTCAGCTCATGTTTTGCGCCATTGCGACGGCATAGTAAGGAAACAGCTTCTAAAACTGGGAGAACTCAAGCGCAGATATGTACGTAAAGGAACTGCTCACAAGGGTGATTGAGTTGAATTTTAAATATAAAGTGTTTTGTAATTCCTTGACGGAATAAGGATTCACTTTTTTTGTTAATCCGAACGAAGCGTCTATTCATATGTTTTGTATTTATAACTGATACACATGCACAGATCTGGAAACATTTTATGCGTATTGCTATTCATAATACCTTATTTGTGGTTGGTTTATTTTTAAACGAAAAATATTCCTGTGATATTCATGTATGCGAACACTGATAGAAGTCGAACTGTCTGAGAAAGCAGTTTTAATATTCTCTCGGCCATACGGGGAGACATTAATTAAGACCATCACTGTACATACCTACAAAGGTTTGTTATTTATAAAAAAATATGAACCAATAAAATTATCTAGTACAATCTACGTAAGAACTGCAGTAATATATGTATATAAAACTGAAAGTTTATATGTGAGCATGCTATATTCAGTATCTCCATATTATTTGAACTAATATATAATAGAAACGATTTTTTATTATAGAGATTACTTTCCTAAACTAAGTATTTCCTAGTTTGAAAAAGTGCAGGCTAATACAAATAGCACTAAATTATGACTAGAAATAAATAAAGTTGAAGCAAAGTATATTAAATGATAAATCTGTATAAATTTGTGTCGATTGAAATTGTTGAATGATTGATGTCAATGGCCTGTCAACTTTTAGCCAGCACCAATAGAAAAATCATTTGATTTATTCTCTACAATATAAAAACGAACTAATTTATTCATCATATACAAGATTCTCTCTGCGTCAGATACAGATAAAACAATTTGGAATTGGAACGACAACGAGAAACCGTCAGCAATGATACTCAATCGGGTTAATTTATTCAAAATGGTCAGAGGAATAGAAATAATTACGTATTAAAGAGTAAGAGGAAAATATATCGGGACATTTTGTTATCTTTGTTAAGATCCTCTTTTTATTGTGCTGCGAAGAAGTAAGTTATATATGCCGTTAAGTAACTTTTAATTAGAATTGGATAGTCGAAAATTATTATTAAATGCACTGAGAATATTACATAATGGACAGAGCAAATATGACGCTAAAAAAATGTGCTAACTTTGTGCTTTAGCAATATTAATAGCTATTTGCCAACTTACCCATATTGAATTTGCGTGTTAAAAACAAAAATATACACATTTGAATATTTTTCACGTATTCGCGATAATAAACAAACTAAATACACAGGTAGATTCTAATAGGATATCCGAAATAACATTTAAATTCAGCTTATTTAATAGAAATAGAGGAAAAGATGGTAAACATACCATATTTATTGATAGATAACACAATAAGATTCTGTTAGTCTATTAGTTTGTGTGCAGAGTTGCCTTTGTTAGTAGTACAATTTACGCCTAAAAAGCTTAAAACTTCAACTAATATATCAATATTTAGATTTCTTGCATAATCGGAATATTCCAGGCACGTTAATATTTAACGTTTTTTCAACTATTACAGTACAGGGGAATCACTAACCCATGGACATTGGATGGCTTATAATAATCGCATAAAATGTTTGCCTCATCTCTAATTTTTGTTACTGGTATTTATTAGAATATAAAGTTTTATTTAAATATCAACATCACTAATTATCAAGTTTCCTGTTATTATTTTTATTAACTATTTTTCTTAGCATAGCCAATATACTATGGAATTTTAGTCTTTGAGATAACCCAATTATAATTCAACGGGTTAAACTACGATTGTATGTTCCCTCAATTGGGATAGCATAATTTCTTTCCGTAGAGATTCACCCTAGGTTCTATATAGGTGTATTTAAGCCTTATAAACAAAAAAAATACGACAAATAATTAATACCACGATGGCTGCTGAACAAGAAATGCCTAAATTTAAATGTATGCTAGTTAGTGATGGTGGTACCGGCAAAACTACGTTTGCCAAACGTCACTTAACTCGAGAATTTGAAAAGAAATACATTGCAACGTTGAGTGTTGAGGTACATCCGCTTGTTTTTCACTCAAACCGAGGACCTATAAGATTCAACGTATGGGATACTGCTGGTCAAAGGAAGTTCGGTGGTTTACGTGATGGTTACTACATTCAAGGACAATGTGCGATTGTAATGTTCGATGTTACATCTCGTGTCACTTATAAAAATGTTCCGAATTGGCATAGGGATCTCGTCCGGGTTTGCGAAAATATCCCTATAGTACTTTGTGGCAATAAAGTCGATATTAAGGATAGAAAAGTTAAAGCCAAAAGCATCGTATTTCACAGAAAGAAGAATTTGCAGTATTACATCTCCGCCAAGTCAAATTATAACTTCGAAAAACCATTCTTATGGTTAGCACGTAAGCTAATCGGTGATCCGAATCTCGAGTTTATGGCGATGCCAGCTCTGGTGCCACCAGAAGTTACCATGGACCCCAATTGGCAGCAGCAACTGGAAAAGGATCTCAAAGAGGCGCAAGAAACCTCACGTCCGGAAGATGACGCAGATTTATAAGGAAAATTTCGCATTTATTTTTTATATCAAATTAATAGACTTAACACTTATTTTTGTTTGTCCTTATAAATTAAACTATACTTGGATAATACATAATGACGCAAATATAGCGGAGCTACAACTACCCCGCACCTTGCATGAAATTAAGGAGAAAATGTACAAGGAAAACTTCGACGAAAGTTACCTGATGCACCATTATAGTGAGTGCAACTTGACTAAAGTTCAAGGTTCTCGAAGGGAAGCTGCTTCAAAAGTATATATACAAATAATTGTTTAAGTGTTAAAGAATATTCATTGTAATTAGCGTACGTTTCCGAAATCAATGATATAGGTACTAGTGGAAATGTATTTCGAAGGCTGAATCAGTACAAGGAAGATCCCTCCGTTAGTATATCCGGCAGTTAGCTTCATCCTTAAATATCCCTAGTAATAAAGCCATTCAATTGGTTGTATGAGAAAACCTTTATCCCTATCATGTTTGCTGCTCTATGAAAACGACAAAATTTTTTGATTAAATTTGTGCAACACAATCGTAAATAGGATTCACCAAGATGGCAACTCTTTAAGACGTATTCCTTGCTAGGATAAGAGTACGTTTACCAGAAATAGTGTACTTGATATCCACAATTTTCACCATCGGGCGGAGGAAAATCCGCATGCATTTCGAGAATATGGTCACCAAAGGATGTTTTCCGTCAACGTTTGACTGGGCATAATAAATGATCGGGGTCGTTGGGCCAATTTATCTACCAAATTGCTTTGATGTCAATGGGTATCTCAATGTAATAGAACCAGTTATGGACGACATGCCATTGAACATACGCCATAACATGATTTAGATGCATGATGGAGCTCCTGCATACTATGTTCATAATGTAAGAGAATGGTTGGATGAACACTTCCCAAACAGATAGATTGATCGCCCCCCGGTCCTATCTTATGGCCGCGAGATCTCTCGATCTCAATGTTTTAGATTTTTTGTTTCTGGTTTCATTAAAGTTTATGTAATGCCTTCTCAAGACGCTGACGAAGTCTGAGACACAATTGATGTGGCAGTATAGGAAATTATACCAGAACGAAGTAGTGCGAACGATATCTCGTAGATTGCAACTGTGTTTAGAGACGGATGGTTTTCAATTCGAACAAATACGTAGATAATAGTGTCGCTGTTTTGCTATCAGATAATTATCGAAGTAAAGAATCCTGTTATAAACTGTAATTAAACATTTTTCAATATATATTATTTTGACAATAAATAATTTGAAGAGCAAATGATGGTGGATCTCGCGTAATGTGTAGAATTTAAAACGTCAGATTGCCTGATCTGATACTGCTAATAACAAGTAAAATGTTTTCGAATATCGAAATACAGAAATTATTACGGTATCTACAATTACTATAGCATGCGGATATAGTGCGGTGCCATCTACCATATTTACACGGCTGTTGCACCTTAACGTCCGCACTATATCTTGAAACAGAAAATATGTTTCTTTCAAATGGTTCATGAACACATACGAAGCATGGTACGACATTTTAACCGTAAGATTTTTTGTTCAGAGCCGAACGAAGCATGGCGCTGCGTGCAGCTTTTGCGATAATTCATACACACGTTGTATTATGTAATTTATATTAATTTAATGACACTAACTTTTGACTAGCGTAGGGATGATTCAGTCGAAAGTCTAATTGAATTGGTGCGTTTTAATTTCGTAGGTGGCTGATGTCCAGGACACATAGCAACAACAAAATAATTCTCAGGCCAAACAATGCGATAGGAGTACTCGATATGAGAGCGATGATTGCGCGCCGTCAGGAAAGGGGAAGTCAGGTGGGGGGAGGCAAGGGCGATCTTCGAGTGTGTACAGGTGCCACTGCTTTGTTGGTCTCAGCGTGGGCGTATCCAGCACGACTCGTAGCCGCTCCCGGCAGCGATTGCAGCGACGGCAGAGGTGCCCCGTATGCATGCGACCGAACGAACGAACAACCACCGAGCCGGGATTATGTTGTTCAAGATCTGGAAACCTACACTCATTAGTTCTGCACTTCTGCACCTATCGGCGTGGGTAAACAACTGGTGTGTATGCACGCTCGGTGCCATGCAATGATAGAGGCGATAGTGAGTGGTCTATTTTAATTGTGGATAAGCGCAGTGTTTCCATGTCCTCGGCGTTTCACGTTTGTAGACGCTCAAATCCTATCTCAATATCTGAGATATTTGGAGTTAGATTAGATTGGACAATTAATGTGTGTAATAATCTAAAATTTACGTATCAATGCTGTACCTATATACAATAAAATCTAAAGTTCATTAATTAGTACTATACGAAGCAATTTGTTTTTGTAAGACCACTTTAATACTTCGCTATCATGTTAATATTGTCATTGCAGCGAATCATTTTTCAATTTATTTATATTCCGGAATAAGTAAATACGATATTAAGTATTTACGTTATTCAGGTTGTTCCTAATTTTAGTTTCTACTATTAATAACTATGTAATTCACTAATATTGTAAGTAGGTACCTAATCTCAATATTTTAGTTTGATATTTATATTATTGTGAAAATTGATTCACTTAGATTTTACATTTAAATATTTTTAAAACTATACAATAAGATTTCCATAACTTCATTGATTCACTCAAAATTAAAAGATGAGAAATCTAGTTATACCTAGCATTCTGAACAGCCATCATCGACTTGGATGAAATATGGAGAGAGTTTTGTTTTCACTATATAATTTAAATTAATGAAGAACTTAACTCACTCTACCAAATTTGTCAGGAAATAAACTTTAACATTTGCACTTGCGGCTTTTACAAACTGCTATATATCTTGGTTTGTAATAGCACTAAGACCACTTGTCCGGTGGCGTGTTTAAATACTAAACTGAATTTTGATACCATGGAAATAACTACTAAACTCAATTTCACCCAAAAGATGAGTTAGCGAAAGGGTTATTATTATATAAAGCTGCTCATATGTAAATATTTATAAGCATATCCTAAAGAAATATAACTCACATTCCCTTTTCAAATATTTTCTGAATAAATTACATATACAGGTACATATTTTTGTTTTTTTTTTATTAGTTCAACTGGCGTAAAATCTTTGAACCCGGTTGAAACACAATAAATTTTATCTACTCTTGCATAATGGAACCAAAATTAATAAGTAAGTTTTTAGTATTACGGTTGATACTGCACATATTTTTATTTATTTTAATTTTTTTGGTTCGCTATAGTTGCCAGTGACAATAAAATGACAATTAAAGTAAATAATAAATAAAGTAAAACTAGTTATTGATTACAATACTAAATAAGTAAGTAATATTTTTAAATAAACAGTAATAATAGTGAATAAGCAAGCATAGAAACATTAAAGATAGATATTACTAATATTTGATAATACCTAATTATTAATTAATAATAGGTTTTAAAGTAAGTATTTTTACTTTTGTATTGCTTATTTTCCTTGTTGTCTGATTTCAAAACCTACTTAAATATAATATATAATATTTTCGGCGAATCTAATACCTAATATTCTGAGGTGGGAGTTATTTAATGTTAAAATTTAGTTTAACAGTATCCACTTCGATGAAGGAAACAAAAAAATATAGTTTGAATAAAGGTATTAAGGTAACAAAGGGAGGTCGCCAGAAGTTAACCCCAGTTTTGTTCCCGCCTTTATTAATTGGTAGTTGGAAGGCCTTAGAGTACTTTTATAAAATATTAGCCATAGATGGCCAAGCGTTTATATTTTTACGATTTTTTAAAGTTTACAGTGGTTGATAGTCTCGCTTAAGTACAACAACTTCTAGTGGTGTAGTGGTAAAGCCCAGCGCTGCCTTCGAAATTAGGATATATTTGATAAAGTGTATACCACAAACAATGAAATGTTTGAATGCTTGAAAATGACAATAGTATATACCTTATACTTGTCTCGTCTATTTTCGAACGCGTCCCAGTGTTAGTATGCGAAAAGACTATGTTTCGAATCCCGACGGAGGGAGGTAGTTTCTTTTTTATTTCTTAATTTTTTTTTTTGTTTTAATCATTTGAAGTTAAATATTAGAATGATAATAATCTACTGACAAAGCCGAAATCAAAACTGGAATTAACATCTGATGACCTCCCCTCGTAAGTATAGTTTAAAACAAATATATGTATTAAATTGGTTTCCTCGTAATAACATTTGATTTTAATTTAGTCAAGATATGTTATGAAATACAGAATTTCGAAGTAAAACCCGAAAAGTAAAGTTTTTAACATTGAATATGATGAAATAAGTAAAATTATAAAATTAAGAAGTAAGTAAGTAATTTTATTGATTTGTAGAATCAAAAATGATTATAAAATCAGTCAAAATGAAAACAAAAAGAAAAAATTATTAATCTAACAAAGCAATGAATATGATAAATGAATCCAAACCACCACCAATTAGAAAAGAAAAAAAAACTAGAACGAAAGAGAAGCCATGTTGCTTGCACGGCTTTTATTTCGAAATTTTGCATTTCACAACCTATTTAAACTTCACTCTTTTAAATTTATTTAGCTTCTAATTTTTTCAATATTCTGCATTTCGATGTGTTCGCATTAAGACTATTTTAGCTGAAGATGGTCTCTTGGCCGAAACTAATTCTAGAATAAATTAAAATCAAATGTTATTTATAAGGAAACCAGTATATATTTTAATGTGTTTTCATTTATTTTCTTACAACCTGGGTCATTATCAAAAATATGTAGGCATATATTTATTTATTGCAACAACAACTTTCATAGTAAAAACTTCTATTAGTTATGCAAGAATTAAAAAAATTATTTGAGTACAAAAAAAAATAAAATGCATAATTTATTCAAAAAGTAGATATTTAAAAACAAACGGAAATTAGAAGGTGACCTACTTAATTTAAATAATACCTTGGCCGAATAGAAGAAATGTGGCATAGAGACGTTATTTCAGCAGGAGCAACAAAAGCACATCTTGATAATAGTATGCTCAAGGAACATGTAAACTATTTATGGAAGCCCATCGGTAAAGACACATCTCATAGTCAGTGCTGGGACTGTTCTTCATGTTATTTCACCTTGCACTGATTTACAGATATATCACGATAATCAACTGTCAGATCACCAACAAACCTTTTGACACACTTCTTCGTATAAAGAAAACTAAATTCTGGATGCAGTCGATCGTTGTCATCGAAACAAGAGTTAGTTAGAAGTGTCAAAAATTAGACAGATAAGGTTGTGCGTATTTTTGTATGTATGTATGTTATTTGAATATCTTTTTGCTAATAAAACCAAATTGTTACAAACCGGGTGTATTATTTATAACTTAACGTTTCAACGAAACTATTACACCTTATAGGATTTATTAAGACAATTTAAGAAATATATAACTTTCTCTGGAGGTATTTTATTTTATATATATATCGAGTATATAATAACTAATATACTCGATTACATTAAATTATAACTGGTCTTGGCCAGTGTTAATCATATTATAAAACTTATATTTTTTAGCACATTTACGAAATATAGGCAACCAGTTATTAATTTCAAATATAAATCTAGTAAGCGTATATATGATAGCTTATCTCTATGTAAGTATATCATGGGCATGTCTTCATGAATATCCAATATCCAGTGCATCATTTCTGAATATTTTCCAGGGATTTTCACTAAACTTTTTTTTAGAAGTGGCTTGTGGCTGTGAGAAGGTGCAAAGGATTCCTTCATCAAGTTCATCAAGTTGAACACACAATTAATAACTAAAAAAAGATGTTTTTCGTCTAAAAAAAAAAAAAGAAAAGCTAGACATCTTATATTCAATAGATAAAAATCATTCATTATGCATAGTGAACTGGTGCAAAAAATGAGCAAATAGTTTTGTTTTTTAATATCGATTTTGATAAAATTCAAATGAAGAGAATCGATTATCATGCGGTGAATATGTTTGTGTTTTCTATATAAACCTGTACTACAAATTAATACAATTATATAACCTGTTAATACCATTATAATTGCAATTCGGTTGGTTAGCGTTGCCAAATTCCTATTTAACCATAACAATAAAATTTATTGTAACGGCAGTACCAGTTTACATTTGCAATAAGTAATTAATCAACCAACCTATTTGAAAGTCGGCACAATGTTGAAAATCACGACGCACATAATCCTGAAATTTGCATTTTGCATCAGAACGTTCCGTTTTATATTTGTTCATTATTTGACCCGGAAATTATAAAAAAAAATAGCTACGTAATTTACTTCAATGTACCACAACACGATCAAAAAATAATTAAATGTAGGTACAACGTATGGTACGTATGTATTGCATGTAGGCGTAATCATATTTGTGTGCATAGTGCACATGAATTAATAAAAGTTTTCAGGAAAAGTAAACACAACCACGAAGGTTACAACTTAAACTTAAATATTAATCAATAGTCCTTAATATAGCCGTCCAGTGTTAATATGTGTTGGTAAATTGTTTTAATTAAAACACTTTCGTTTACAATTATGCAATTCTGTGAAAGGAAAACTCCTAAAGGAAGTAAAAGGAAAATGCAAAAGAAATAATTAGCATATTAAACAACTTAAAACTTCGCATTTAGTAAGTAAGATTATTCAGTATATTTCAGGAACAAAATTTTGTCAAAATTATTCGCAATAATTGTAACCAAAACACAGAAAGATGTGCATTTTAGATAGAAATACAATTAATTGTCTTATAATGGGTGTTTTTTTAATCGTTTGGGTTTTGAAAAAAAAAAAACAGAAAATTTGCAAAAGTGATTGAAATATTTTTGGCCGATAAATGAATGCCTGCCATTTACTTTTTAAAGATTATTTCATGTAAATGTTGCCCGCGGCTACGCCGTAGGTGGTCCATTATGCTCAATTTTGACATACTTTTTCCAGCATTTCTGTCGGTATCTCACCAATGACAGCTGTAATGTTGCCTTCCAGAGCTGGAATTGTGGCTGGCTTGTCCATATACACGAGAGACTTCGCGTATCCCCACAAAAAAATAATCTACTGGGGTCAAATCGCATGATCTTGGCGGTCAAAACGTGAGATCAATTGCTCACCGAACTTGCCTCTCAATAGGTTCATGGTATCGCGTGCCTTATAGCATGTGGCACCGTCTTGTTGAAACCACATGTCAACCAAGTCCAATTCTTCCATTTTGGGCAAAAAAAAAGGTCGGTAATTATCGCACAGTACCTTGCTCCATTGACTGCAACGTTGCGATTTTCATCGTTCTTGAAGAAATACGGTCCAATGATGCCGCCGGCCCACAAACAGCACCAAACAATGCATCTTTCAGGTAGCTCTTGAACTGCCTCTGGTTGCTCTTCACACCAAATTCGGCAATTCTGTTTGTGTACGTACCCATTGAGCCAAAAATAAACTTCGTCGCTGAAGCTAATTTTTCGATAGAAACAATGGATCTTCATACAACTTTCCTAAGGCTCATTCACCAAACAAACGACGTTATGGTACGTCACCTGGCTTAGGTTCTTGCAGCAGCTGTATTTTGTATGGTTTCATATCGAGGTCCTTACGTAAAATCTTCCAGGTGGTCGAATAACACAAGCCCAATTGTTGACTACGGCGGCGAATTGACAGATCGCGATCTTCATTGACACTGGCCGATACAGCAGCAATATTTTTTTCGGTACGCACTCTTCGCAAACGGGTTGGTGGGTTAATGTCCAATAAAGTGAAACTGGTGCGAAATTTGGTCACAACAGCTTGAATAGCCTATTCGGTGGGTCGATTATGACGACCATAAAATGGACGTAAACACATTTCTCACACAGCACGAATTTTGATAATAAAATTCAATGATTTGCAAGCGTTATTCGTTTGTTAGTCTATTCATTTGTGAAATGGCAAACCTTACTGAGCATTTTTGGCATTCACACATGTCACGAATCTTTTATTTATACTACAACAAATTACACTGAAAAACCAAATACCGAAAAAATCACCCGCTATATACTGATATTACAGTGATATGGTATTAAAGGCAAGGTTGCTGAATAGTTTGAATCATATTTGGGCAATAGGATTCAATTTGTTCAAGCGCGGTTTAATGATTCAAAGAGTTCAGCACTTTTCCAAGTTAAACACTAAGAAAACCTAAGAACGACTCTTATTTAATTTACGCTTTAGTTAGTCTGTGATGTTGGTTGGCATAACACATACCGTACATACAGTTCAATAGGGACACAACTGCAAATTTTGTCGTTTTTGAGGTAATGGCCGTATTACACTTTTTTACACACACGATTTTTAAAGTCACATTATGTAATATGTAATATATATAGCCGTATAATATAGATATGGATTATTGCATTTAAAGATCTTAAACATATAACGCATTAAGTGTCACACATGGCAGCATGGGATTTGAGAATTGCAGGCTAAAGGTACTTACTATATAAGACATACATAAGTCTTGCATCAACTTTACCGACGAATACAAATAAAGTTGATGTAAGACTTATGTCTTATATAGCACGCGTTCACGCTAAAACGAAAATTTCGGGAGATTTGCATATCATGAAACAATTATATAAATACTTATGGTTCGCCATCTGGCGTATCTTCTTGCTGAAATTTTTATTTTTTGTCATTATAATTGCATGAAAATATCTAATCATGGATTCGCACCTTACTAATGCAGATGTAAACGAAATGGAAATCGACAATTTTTTTGGTGTTAAACTATTGAACGAGAAGATTGCTTAAAACGTTTCTATTAACATAGAAGGTAAAAAGGTTATCTGGGTCGAAATAAAAGAAATCAAGGTAAACAAGAATTATCCTAATAAATGTTTCTATAAATTGCCACGTTTCGTTACGGGTTTGTAACATTTTCAAGCTTTTTCCAAAATTAATCAAACAACAGATATTAAAAAATGTAATAACAATGAGGATTTTTTTTTTTATTTTATCTAAATGTTGTTTTTCTTCTGCATGTTCTTTGTTTAAATTTTTTTTCCATAATTTCTTTGATTAACTGCTATTAATTTATTTTGAATTTGTTAATTTGATATTTGTACATAAATGTCATCGTTAAATGTTTTACTTTTCTTATTTTGACGATGATATTTATGTACAAATATATTATATAATAAATTAATTGGAGTTAATAAAAGTAATTATGGACAAAATTTTAAACAAAAAATATACAGAAAAAAAAACAACATTTAGGTAAAAAATCCGAATTACGACCATATTCCAATTTGCAACAAAATAAAATATTCTTCAAACTGTTCCTCTGCAAAATTTAAGTGTTTGCACTTGTGTCGCTATTAAACTGGATGTGCGATACATTAGAATAATATTCTTTTTTATTAAAATGAATAAAGTTTTCTATTTTATTTCTAACGTTTTATATGCATCTTTTGTTTCACATAAGTAAAACACATTATGATTATTACTTTTATTATTTCTTAAATATTTAAAATATTCCAACCTGGTAGTTATGCATAACTTTTTTATATTTTATGTTAATCTAACATAAAATATGAAATTAACTAATACATAATACAAATATAATGGCAGATTAATCTATCATATCCACACGTAAAGGTTGTCAGTTTACTTTTTTGAATCATTTAAGATAATTAACGCTTTATACGCACACAGTAATTTTGAATTTATAAAGAAAAAACAAGAAACAAAAAGGAAAGCGACGGAAGAAGTGCAAATAAAAACAAT
Organism: Cetonia aurata; assembly: GCA_949128085.1. Classification (NCBI taxonomy): domain Eukaryota; kingdom Metazoa; phylum Arthropoda; class Insecta; order Coleoptera; family Scarabaeidae; genus Cetonia; species Cetonia aurata. The sequence goes on from OX421884.1 coordinate 36,981,585, forward strand.
AAAATCAGAGCGTACGGCTACGATCGTTAAAGGCAAAACTAACAAACGAAATTTTAACGTGCCACGAACTACTTATTATTTTTTTTACGCTCTTAGTAATAACTCTAAATTATTGTGTTTAAATTTCATTTGCAACGGCTTATAATTATGAGAAAATGTGCGCAATGTGTACGGTTTATAAATACGATGCTAATTGAGGACTCGCATGCCTTAACTGATTTGCCGTTGTCTTAAAATTGTGATTCATACACTTTTAATTAGCGGATAGGTTTAGCGGGTTTTTGTAATAAGTTACGGTGCCGTTGCTACACGCTGTAGCACATGAACGATGGGAAATATGTTTGAGAACGACATCTGCCATAGCTTGCGGAAACAGACGTGGAAGTCGATGCTATGCTATCTGAGATAAAATTATTTCAAACGTAGGTAGATAACCAATTAAAGTGTACACATATTTTAAATATTTCCAACTCGTTACCATACTTTACGCGGATAGATATGTACACATATGTACATGTGTAGCGTTTACATGCTCTTTATTAAGTTTTATTTTACTATGGGTAATTTTTTATCTAGAATATCATGAAATTTCTATTATAAGTAAACTTAATACTAAACGGCTTAATTTAGTACACTAAACCTTTTCTGTGGTTCAAAATCCATTAGTATTTACTGTATTTTAGATATGTATTTACTAGAAATTCTAGGTTAACTTAGTTTATTTTTTTCTGTAAATATCCCTTGAATTTTACAAAACAGAACAAACAAAATGAAGAACAATACAATATACTAATAATATGTAAAATTAGAACTTTGTGTACTTAAAAGTTGACAGTCAAAACTTCCAGTCTGGATAAAATACTTGGACCATCAAATAGAAAAAATACGTTTATTTTGGGATTTATATAATTTAAGTAAATTTAAAATAGGTAGGTAGTAAATAAAAAAAATACTCTGAAATAAAAAAAAAATTGCATTGCACTGACAATAAGTTGCCGACGGGGCTAAGAAAAGAATGCATGTCTAAAAAATTGATATTTTTCAGGAGACGAGAACTCCTTAAAAATAGTTCATATTGTTTTAAATTCACATTTTTGCTCCGTTCATACAGACTACAGTAATAAACTTAGTAGTATATATGAGTAGAACAGAAATTTAAATTAAAATAGCATTAACGATTTTTGAGTTCTTCTGGTTTTCTGAACTTACTAGATTTTGTTACATCATTTCAATATAATGTCAATATTTGATTAAGTAGTGTGTGAATTTGACCATGGAACGTTAGAATATTTTTACGAACTCCATCAACCTGCTCCTCTAATGAGAGTCCAAAATCCACCGTAGTATCCAGAAACCTAATCCTGTTAGAAAAACAGATGCCAAGGATAGTCAAAAGAATTGCAGCTCTCCCAAAGTTAATCATAACGGTTTTATTTTCATTTAAAGCCAATCTATTTCGCACGCACCAGGTGAAGAACTCGATTTAATTAATTTCAAATTATAGTTCCTGTTGATTATTTCCGCATACTGCTATTGAGTGTAATCCGTATATATACATGACCATGTGTCCCGCTTTTTTCAGTCAGAACCTAAGAACACGACAAAGTGAAAACGACCCGTAATAATCATCATATCTTTATTGCACAGTAGAAAACAATGCTTATTTTTAGAAGATAACAATAGTCAAATGTCCTTCTCAACTTGGTTTATTAAACGGATTCTTGAGAATTTAAGACCAGCTTGCAGAATGTCTATCTTCGCAATATTTAGCAAGTTTACCAAACGTGTCCGCGGATAGTCAGGGACAAGAACACCTGCTATGCTATGCTATGCCTACGAAGGTCACCAACTACATTAATTGGAAGCAGCGCTATAACAGTGAGCTGGGAAGCAAGCAGAAGTTGGTCCAATATTCGGTGGCCGTTCGGTGCTATAGAAATATACACACTTAAATGTATGCACAAGTAAAAATATACTGAAAGATATTGTGGTAAATACTATTATAACGACCATTATATATGGTAACCTCTATGTTATTAATATACAAAAAACGGATTACCTCCTGTCTTATTGTGTACCTATTTGTATAGATATACTTATGTTTGTATTTTGTAAATAACTTTAGTTCATTGATTACTTAAAAATAATCTGTTTTTAAACCATTCAGCCTCTTCTGCTTTCTCTCGCCTCCGGGACATCGATCTACAAACTAGTAGTTTAATTCGCTAACTCCTTATGCACCCTATCATTCAAAGGCTTCGGTAAGTTGAATTTCAACTACCGCGATTTGCAGGAAAAATTTCTTGAAAGGGTTAAGTATTTCACGGAATGTTAACGATCTAATTCCTTTAGATTCCTATAAAGTTGTTTGAAGCAATTCTACGATAAGTCACGAACAATCCATGACTTTCAAATAATATTATATGCACTTGTGCCATTTTACCACACGATATGACTGGAAGAGTAGACAGTTCAATTGTCTGGCTACTCGGGAATCCCTTCAACAAACACAAAGCAGATGAAGACATTTGAATGATGTTATTTTCAATACATAAATACCAAAAATTGCTTTTCGATACGTAATAAAGGTATATTGGTTACGAGTCGTTCTCATTTTGTCGCGGTTTTGGTAGACTGATTAAGCATTTACCTTTATAGATTTAAATCAGGTATCAAGAGATTAGAAATGTATAATTTGTTATCTATATTTAAGAAGATGTAAAAATGTCTAATAATTCGATATGTAATATAAATAGCCACTCAAATTATCAACATTTATCAAATTTCATGAAATTGAATATTGTATAATACTTTAAACCATGCACTTATATAAAATTAGAGAAAAGCTTCTTCCTCATTTTTTACTTTAGAATCACTGGTTATCATAATACCTTTCCTGTATGTTGTGAGTGCGACACTTAAGATAATTTTACCCATATCATCGAGAAAAGCAAGCGCGACCACTAAATGCTTCTTTCTTTCTTGCTTCTGCCGAAATAATGTATTTTTCTTATTTGGCCTGACTTCATTTAAAATTAGCAGGAATATCTTTTAATTTCACTTTTATTTTGAATTGCTCTATCGAGTTCCCAAGCGCATGTTCAAATTTTCCACATCAGGACCAATGCCACACCTTTTTTATGTTATCTTATCCTTATTTGACTGATAGAAAAACCGCCATGTATTTTATATATCATTTTCAAGTTCCTAAGCAAAAAGAATAATTTTTCTAAATCTTAAATTTTTCTCAGCAACGTTATCAACAGTCAACAGCTTAATAAAGAGTTCATTTAGCCGCTGCCTTTGCATTAGAATTATTAAATCACGACCGAAACTTTTCAAAAAGAAAAAATTATTTTTGTTAATATTTTACAATAACACGTATGGAACTTGTGACGATTGTATTAACTCGAGCATAGAAGACTAATTCCCCCGATTTATAGCGATCTTGAAATTGTAAGTGGGTATTTGGTCTGATGTAAAATATTTTGGTTAGCTATATTCCAAGGCGGTAATTTTGATGTTTCGTTTTAAAATCGTATCAGAATAACGGTAAATATTTAAAATTTATTAAACTTAAAATTCAGCATTTAAAACGTATATGAGTTCTCATACTCAATTCTGAATATTGGTTATATAATTGGTTAATTTAGATATTTATATTGTTTTTTACAACTAGCCTTTTTAAGGGACTCAAAAAGCATTGAAACGAGTGCACTTATAACTTTACGAAATATTCAGTGATTTTAAGTTGACCACATTAAATAAACAAACATTTTTAGGTATACATCATTTTTAGACGTTACTAACTACTACAAAATTCTCCATATTATCCAAAAAGAATAGAAATTAAAACCGCTGTTAAAAAATAACTTTAAAAAACTCGCTTTGTAAGACTTAAAGTGTAGTAGTATTCAATACCTATACTTAATCGACTTAAATAAGATATTATATTAAATTAAAATAACAAAAAAGTTAAAAAATCGCAGCAGTATGTATGTTTCACTCAATTTGGTGATCTTAGACATACGTATGTTTGTATAGTTAAACCGTTCCGTCACATGGAAGACTAAATAAGTAACCTTAGCAACGACGACATAAACGCACATGCCCACATTACAAAGCGATAAGACGACACACAGTGGCACCAAGGTGAAAAAACCATATTTTAAAATTTGGATATTTTGTTGATATAATTTTTGATTTCTACAGTATTTATCCTACAGTCCTATAGAATCTGCATACACCCTCTAGTGTCTTACAGAATATTAATTGTCCATAAGGTTGCCCAAAAAGGTTTGTTTTTGTGTTTTCAAAAAATGAGCAATTCAATGAAACCTCCGCGAAACCGGCACAGGTTCCACCAGTTTTGGATGTAATTAGATGTTAAAGTGCTGGGGTGCTAAGGTTCCATACACAAATATCCTTTTTCTAAAAAAAGAGGTCACTCATGAAATTCTAACCAGCTGAACTACAATTTTCTATGAGCATTCGCTAATTAATTTTACAAAATCCAAAGAAGGTTTGATAATTTGTGGCTCCTGGTTCGAGAAAAGAACTTTGTTTCAGTCCAAAATTTCCTGTAAATATCCGTAGTCCACATTAATTTCTTTCCACAAATGGCATTTCGGGCCCACTGTGCGACATCCAAATAAAACACATTAATATTATTAGACGAAAAAGAAATCAATCGTCATCATCAAGAAATGAAGACGGAACAGACGATATTGCGTTTATTCCTCGGAATTAGAAACTTAAGCGAGCGCTAATGCCCACATCCTTGCGCCACGATACACCGAATACAATACAATGTGTCGCTTAGTGCACAAGTCTTCGACCAGCCATTGTTATTCAAAGGCAAGCGTAACATTTCACGCTTTGTGACAACGGCACGGCGGCCATTTTCACCATATTACCGGTGCGTACAGTAAGATATGTTATCAACAGTAGCGGCTCGTTACACCATCTTTAATAAATCGCGGCGAGTCCTGCTTGTATCGATGTACACATTATACTATAATACATCATTTATAATTCCGCAACGTTAAGAAACCACCCAACATTACTTTGCAACACAAGAGTAACTTTGCACTATGTTGTCATAAATTCAAACTGCGACAGGTTTAGATAGTCACAATCATAAAAGGCTTCCCGCATTCATGAACCAAACATAATATTATACACCTGTATGTACTACAACATGGAATAGACGTGGAGGAAATCATCATTAATTAAACAGAATTCTATCCAATTACGATCAATATGCAGTTACAGAAACATAGATTCTAGCCTTCTGTGACGATATTATAGGCATATTTATGTTGTTACATAAATAATTGTCCAAATAAAATCAGACGGATATGCATCTTTTTTTACTCAACAAGTTATTAGAATTTTTCAACAAAGGTTTTCAACAATCTTGTAAATTGTAATTAAAGTGCGACATGTGTCATTATCAGGGCGGCGCCGTTCGGTGCAGTTTGCTAGCAAGTGTTAGTCAGTCAAGCTGCGATGGAGTATATCCAGTATAGATATATTGAAAGTTTAATTTTGTCAATTGTCCAAGTTTTCGATATAATTGTAATAGGAATTAACTATCATAAACTTTCTAAATTACTTGTTTAAAAAGGAGTTTCTTTGTGAAGTTAACATGTTTTTAAACCTAGAAAACCATATTTCTACGTCACATAAAGTGACAGGCGCGAAATGGAAATATGCAAATAAATTCTTATATTTTAAACAAGTGCTTTCATTTTGTGTAGTATAACGATTATTGGCCATTTCTTTTAATAGTATATAGTCTGGATTTCTTCCCAATACCGTAATAATTTTGTTTTGTATCTTTCTTTAAGCAAAGATTTTGGTTTTTGAAATAATTCTGCAAATGGTAAAGTTTTTGTTTCTAGAAACTATTGTTTTTGTTACAATAGAAAAATGTTTACTAAATAAATTATAGTTGTTTAACCAAATTTTCGATGAAAATTAGTGCTTGTACTGTTTTAACACTGACAACATGTTGTTTTAATGTTAAAACAAAAGGTTTTAAAATATCAAAGTTTTGTGCATAAAAGAATGCTGCCTTTAACCATGTGCCCCATCGTGTTAGTTCAGGTTCTGGTGGCAAAGGTTGGACACATTTCTTTATATAACTCTGTCCGGGTTGGTGTATTTAGCAAAATCTTTTTAAATGAATTAATTAAAGAATTAACATCGGGAATTTGTTCACGAACGAGTTCAGCAATGCGATGTATTCCATGCAGAACCCATATTAAGTGTAATATATTAGGAAAACGTTTCTTAAGTTTGTTCCCTGTTTTTAACATTACGCTTGCAGCATCCGAAAGAAATTACAGAACTTTTGAACAATCGTCACCAGCTACATTTGTTAATATAATAAATAAATGCTAGAATCGGTTAGAGTGCAGCAGCAAAACGCTGTATCTGCGTTATTGGTTAATTGTGGGATGGGGTTTTGCCTTACAATGTAGTTCGTTGTGTGAGTTCTTTTAGGGAAGTTGTTTAATGGAATCTTATCAGTTTTGCATGTATCAATGGACTTATGTCTAATTACATGACAAAAGAGTACATATGTAGCGACAAAACCACCTAACAATATTAATTATGAAGTAGGTAAGTAAGCTGCTGCTCGAATTTGATTTGTTGGAGAATTTCAGAAAGGCATTTCAACGCCAAGTGTTTTTTTTTAGATTCAGTATTATCGGTATGCTGGTATGTAGATGTATAATAGTACAATTATGTAACCGAAAAGATGTTCAGGCAGCACAACTTCTACTGGCAGGAATTAATGCCTATATATGGGATAATAAAAACATTTCTTAGCAAGTACAATATTTACATGCAATTGTACAAGGGAATTTAGAACATACCAATAAGGCGAACAGATAGCTTATATTGCTCATATACGCATTTTAGTGATCAGGCAGGGACATACGTACACCTTTCAAGAAAAGATTCGGGGGCACCAGCATTAAAAGCAACCCAGCGTTTTACTTTAAATCTTAAATTAGAAGACTTTGTAATGAGGGATTTCTAAGCAGTCATTCATTTAACGCGTTGTGGACTACTTAGATCAGGGTTAGAATTTGGATCAATTGTAAGTATTTTGGTAGTTGTGATCTTTAAAGAAACTCTATTCTAAATAATTGTAAATACATAGATGTTGTAATGGAGACTCTTATATTGCTGTGCAATAAACTATGTTGGTTCTTTTACTGAGACCTTTTTATTTTTATAAACATTAGTTAAAAGTAACGAAAAGAATTGCTAAACCTGGAACTCGATAATTTATACAAGCACAAGGGAGTAAACCGTACATTTGCAGTACTACTTTTATGCATCTGAACAATAGAGGTGTGCTTGTAAGTTTCATTTGAACATTTAGAAGGATGAACCGTTAAAACTACGTGTTCCAAAAGAACTTCTTCAAACAAAACATTTATTTTACATATATAATAGGTACTATTCTTAAAACGATATGAAAAGTGATTTAATTCAAGAATTCTAACATTTTGCTCCAAGACTAATGCTTTTAATGCAAGTAAACGTTAAAATTTTACTGCTAAGACAATTTTGGCGTGATAAAACTAAAGTGGGGCGCGAGCAAGACGAGAAAAAATAAGAAAAAAACATTAGTAAAACGATCACTCAATTTACTCAAAGAAAAGGAAAATACATTCTGATATAATAAAAAACAAATTGCACTTTTACACTGATATATAATGCACTTATAAATAGAATACAACGTATTTATTAATTAACTTAAAAATATTAAATTTAAAACAGGATTAATAATTATTAGTGACTTCCTTGGGCCTGTCTCTTAGAGCAAAGTTTTTCGAAAGAAGGTTTAATATTAGAAATTGAGACTCTAAGCTCTTTTTCTATATTTAGCTGTGATCTATATTTTGCCTTCAAAGAAGCCACCGCAGAAAATCCGGTTTCGCAAAGGTAGGATGTGGAAAATGGTAATAGTATACGCAGTGCTCTTGATTTTAGTGCAGAAAACTCATCAGTCAACCCTGCCCAAAATTCAAAGAGTGATTTATTACGAAACTGTGTTTTTATTTCGCCACTTGCCGTGAAGTCTATAAAGATTTCTTCTTCGGCAGTTGAGAGACCTCCGGGAGTATTTTGAAATGGGTCCCTAACCCACTCGTCACTTGCTATCAAGTTGAGGTCAGCAAGAAAATACTTTTTAAAATTCTTTGCCAGCATGGTTACATGATTTTCAATGGTTATCAAAATAACTGCTATATGTTGCTCTCCAGCCTTGTAACTTTTGACACATTCATCCAAATTTGCAAATATTTCTAGGTTTCTTTGCTTTACATTTCTACTCCACAATTCTAGTTTTCTACAAAAAGTATTAACTTTTTCACTCGTATCCAACACATGTGTGTTTGCTCCTTGAAGTTGAAGATTCAAGGAATTTAATTTCTCGAATATGTCGACCAAATAGCTCAATTTCATCACAAATAAATCATCTCGAAAGTTCTCGGCTTCCGCTCGGTTTTCCTCTTCTAGAAAAATGGCGATTTCATCTCTTAATTCATAAACTCATTGCAAAAATGCCCTACGTGATAACCATCTTGCCTCGCTATAAAACAGTAGCGCTGAATGTACTGTACCCATGTCTTTCCAAAGTGCAGAAAAGATTCTTGATTTTAGTGGTCTCATTTTTATATAATTTACTACGGTTACCACTGTTGTTAGCACAAAATTCAGAACAGGACTCATTTCTTTGGAAGCCACAGCTTTTCTGTGGATCATGCAATGTGTCCAGATACACTCCGGAGATTTTTGTTTCACAAGTGCTTGTACACTTTGGAATCTTCCAGACATTGTACGAGCACCATCAGTGCATATTCCGACGCAATTTTTCCACTCTATGTTTGCCTCATTTAGGAAATCATTTGAGATAGAAAATATTGCAAGTGCTGTTGCTTTGAGTTCTATTGGTTTGCAGAATAATAGTTCTTCCGCTACTGACATACCATCACAAAATCGAACATAGGCAATTAAATGAGCGTCAAGCTGCATTGAAAAAAGTTTGTCACGCAATTTCCCAAAAAGCTGGTGTTGCACATCTTCACCTATATTATCAATTCGACGGGCAACAGTATCATTTGATAGAGGTATGGACTGCAACTGTTTGGCAAAACTATCTCCAAACATAGTTTCTACAATCTGAATTGCAGCTGGTAGGATAACCACGTCACCAATAGTGTGAGGTTTTTTGCTTCTGGCTATCTGATATGAAACTTTGTAAGATGCAAGTAAAGCTTTTTCATTTACAGACAAAGTTTTTTTTAAAAATAATTTTTCCTTTTCATACGATTTTAATTTTAATTCGAAGAATTCTCGGGGTTTACCAACCTACTCACTATGAAGCGTTCCCAAATGTCGTTTAAGGCTTCATGCTGTCTGCTGCCAAAATTTTTGAGCAAATGACACACAGGGGCCTTTCTTCTTCATTTACTTCAGTGCTGATAAACCCAAAATTTAAATATTCTTGAGAATATTTTTTTGATTTTATCTTCGAAACCATTTTCGTCTGTGCACTTGTTGATGCTTCACTATCCTCTAATGCTCGCTTACGCCCACTTAAAAATTTATTCATGATTCTGCATATATACACTACATAATTCTACAGCTACTTGAATATCGTAAATTGCAGATAACACGCAAATCACAACATGCACATTCACAGTAGAGGTACAGATAGAAGAATCGACTCGACTGAGATTGGGTGGAACGAGATATAGTTTTATGCGCGCCGCGCAGGCAGTCTAGAATGTTCCAGACAAATCGCAACTTCTCGCGAAGCAGCGAGGATGTCCGATATGGTGGACAGAGAGCAATCGATTCTGATTTTATCAATACAGCGGATCGGTGTTGCCAAATATCAATAAATTTACCCATTTGTGGTAATTTTTAAGGTTTAACAAGATCGTAGGATGGCTTTAGCGTCAAAATATAATTAAATTAAATAGAAACTAAGATTACAATTACGATTTTAGTGAAATGAGAGGAGGGGGGCGCGATGAGAATTGTGATTGAAAATTGGGTCGGAAATGCAAAAAGGTTGAGAAACGCTGCCTTAAGTAGTTCTTGTCATGTGGATATTCAAAACGTATTTTTCACCTATACAATGAATATACATCTACTTTAAAGATAATTTTACTAACAACAAAAACACATGCGGATGAATTAACAAATAAATAAATATACATTTCTATTGCACCTGCAATCTAGCTTTAGAATAATTTTATGTTTCAATATACTGAAATTGCGCATATACGTCTCGATAATTGCAAACAAGCATAAGGTTACCGCGCTTTACGATTAATTTGTAAGATAAGTTTTTTTACCGTTTTCTTAGAATATCTAATTTGGAAACTTATGATCTGTGGTCCAGCGGGTCGTTAAAAAATTGCAAACACTGCTATAACAGCTGTTATATATTCCAAGAACAAAATACTTCTGCATGTACGTACTATTTTCTCATCATATTTATTTATTTTGGAAGTTTGAAACAAATAGTTTCCTGCTGTTTCAATTTGTATTGTTCATAGACAACCAAAACGCCTTGTTTATAGTATTTATAGAACGAAATTGTATTTCAAAGCAAGCATCCTTTTTTTCTTAGAAAAACTAAAGATATTTATGAAAAATGTATCGCCTATTAATTCCTACGTTATTACCACCTGAAAACTACGCCGCCACTGCTTGCGGGCCTCCGTACATCGGCATAGAATCCTGTGGTACAAACTCACATTAGTTATCTCCACTAGCTCGGTGATCAACACTCGTTATCGACACACTTACCATTAAGGGAAAAAAGAAGCGGCCGCGTACACGGTTTCGGGACATTCGATATCAAAATGGGCAAATGCAATTGTACTGTTTCAATAAGTAACATTGCTTGTTAACGACCGTTGTAATACGCAACCCGACCTTCGAACGTGTGATTAGGAAAGCTGACGATATTCTCTAATGTAATCTTAAGGTTTTTGTGGTAAACTTACCGCCACACGAATCGAATCTGGAAATTTAGAACCTCTACCACAAAGTGAAAGCAATTCTTCGATTCACCTTGAAATACGTCTAGGCGCAGGATCCCGTCAAGCTTCTCTTGAAGATACAAAGATGGGTTTATAAGTGATTCAGTAACTTCTGGTATAAAATCGATGGATTCAATTGCAACAATTTTGCTTTCACCGTTTACAGCATCGCCATTATTCAAAAAATTTCAAAACCAAAATCGTCAAGCAAAAGAGTAATTTATCAGTCTTTAGACTGTTAATCAAACTTCTGATGTAGAAGCAATAATTAGCCTTACACGCTTAGCGTAAGTTCATACACAGCATTTTCACAACGGCCGTTTCACAACGACCGTTTCTGCGGTGCTGGTTCCGAGGCTGAGAAAAATTAAAAAAAAGGGGGGGGACATTTTTTTTTAACTAATAAAAGAGGATGTAACGAATTGAAAATAGCATAATTTTCTTATAATTCCATAGATCGCAATTTCCCAAAGGATAAAACTTTTACGGACATCATTAAGATAAGGCATTATAATAAGTTTTTCCCGCAATGCCCTATTAATCAATTTATTTGTTCAATCAATAATTCTTTATATTTCCAAAATATTTGACTATTGTGAACAATTTGTAGTAATTTTCCTGAAGACTTAAAAATTCGAAAATATTCACAAAAATTCATAGTACAGGTTCGTTCAAATTTAAACGAAAACGATTTTTTTTCAGCTTTATTGATGAAGACAAAAAATAGCTCACTTTGCTATATAGTCTTCCCCTTTTGTTTACATATATTTTTTGCAGTTTCTGTATCCATTATTGTAAAAAGAAACAGGGCAGGTGCGGAGCCAATTGCGCACAAACACCTCAACTGCGGCATTATCTTTGAAAGCCTCTTTGAGTGGTCCGCACATATGGAAATCGCACGGCGACAAGTCAGGACTGTATGTCAGGTGTTCAAGGAACTCCCAGATCATTTCCTCCAATTTCAAACGTGTTTGGTTTACCGCATAGGGCAGGGAATTGTGTAACGAAATGACATTAGTCATAGGTTGTCCTCGCCTTTTGCTCCGATAAGCGGCTTTTACTTGATACAAGAGGTTGCAGTAATAAGCTGCATTGACTGTTCTATGGTCATGAAGAAAGTCCAGTAACAGAACACCTTGTGAATCCCAGAAAAGCGTCGTGAGAACCTTTCCAGCTGACAACCTTTGGTTTTCACTGAGGCAGCCTCGCTTCGTTTCCGCCATTCTTCGCTCCCCTGTTTACTCTCAGGGGTAAAATGGTGCACCTAAGTCTCGTCACTGGCATCTCCATCAGTTCGATATCGAATGAGATTCCTTTGGGAAATGTCAAGGCAGTACCCAACGAGCCGAAATCCTATTGAAACCAAGCTCATTGTGGATGATGGAATGAATACTCGCAACGTTGATGTTTACCTCAGAAGCAATTTCAGTGACGGTGAGGCGGCGGTCACATTCAATAAAGTCACACACCGCTTGAATGTGTTCTGCCGTGGTTCTGGGTCGGCGATGGCGCTAAGGTTCAGTTTCGACTTTCTATCATCCTTCAGAAAATGTTTCACGAAAATGCTGACGCAATCTGTGCAAAATTTCAGCCGGTCTGACTTCCTCCCTGGCCAAAAACTTAATAATGATGCTTTGTACAATGGATGGGTGTACTTCGCGCTCGCTCATCTTCCTTACTGCCACTGCAACATCAACGATTTCAGAACAGCGTCAGCAACAACTCCCCTCTCCCATAGCCGTGTTCTACAGTTCCCACCAATCCTTAACCGAATTATTTTCCCTTCCAAACCCACGGGTTTACAATTTTCGCTATAATTTGAATGACCTATAAGTTGAATAAATTGAAATTAGGAAGTACTCCAGTTTAATTTATCTTTATTATTATCAATAACCCAATTATAGACAATTATAAACAAAAATACTTACCTTTACTCAAAAAAAAAAACACAATAGGCTTCTTCATAAGTCACGGTGTAGCCTATGAACGCTAACGTAACACTTGTATACATGTTGGAACACGCAAACGCCCCTATCTTCACTTGAATCACTCACCACTTAACTAATGATTCGCGAAATATTCACTTTGTTTCAACCGTAGTCTATTACAACTGTACCCAGTCTACCCTAAGTGAGGAAATTTTAAGAAAGACCTAACTCTAAAATATTGGTATTAATCTAGAAAACATTTATATATATGGTGCTGGCAAATTTTTATTTGTACACCATAAAACTCTGTTACATTTCATGAAAAAATGTATTTGACGCCTGTATCCAAAAAGCTAGTTTGTATATACTATGTGACATGGACATTGCAGAACTAAAAAAGGACGTTATTTTTTGTCCAAACGTTTAATTATTTAAAAGTAATAATTGATTAAAGTTTCAAAGAGAACGAACACCAAATTAACAGCACTTAATTTTATTTTTATTAATTACGTGTTGGGCCGCCCCTATTGCAATTCCCATACAGAGAGGTAGAGACATCTAGGTCGTCATGGTAACATATTAACATGGATTTCTTCGGACTAATTTAGAGGAATGCTTGCTACGTGAGGACAGACAATATCTGGTAAAGTGGTCTTTGAGCTGCTGAAGGTATGGCAGGACATTGGTTTTCCACAATTTCATTTACGTAACACTAAGCTTCCTATGCTATAGCACCTCATACCATAGTTGTCATGGCTGGGGGTGCATGCTTCAACAGAAAAAAAATAATGTCATGATGTTTCACGTTTTCGGCTGTGCTTGTGCAGCCATCATGCACCTGTGTAAAATCGGGATCCATCGCTGAATACGACCCTATGTCACTCAACGCTCCAGTGCACTCACAACCTACACCACCACAAATGTTGAAATCTTTGATTCGGCGATAAATAGTTCAAAAGGTTACAGGCCAACCTTCATTCCTTAACCACTGATCAGCAATTGATTCGGTCTTTTAATTCCATTAGCCGAAGGTGACAGTCCTGCACCTCAGTAGTTCTTCTTCGGCCAGTGGTTCCTCTTGGTGACTCTCGTGTCGCTCGTTGGTCTATGACCGATAACAACGCATGATGGTGGATTGGTTCCGGTTAAGGTGATTTTGCAATTTCCCTCAATGAAAAAATCACTTTTGCGCAAGCCAACGGGGGCGGTGGCCGGCCTCTAGAGTAAAGCTATGCCGTCGCTTTAGGGGCTGAGGGACTTTATTATTCAAGGGAATTTCGCACAGGGTCCTGCAAAACATAGCAACGCGCCTGTAGAAAAGACTACATCAGTATCAGATTTGCCATGAGCACTTAATCTATAGAAATAAAGTTATAAGCAATTATTATCTTTGAATAGCTAATCGTTTCTACCGAAGTTTGGTCCAAAAAAATTGTACCCATTCTACGTGCTGTAATTTCCATGTTATGTAGTATATACTTACTTGCGCGCAGGTACGATTTAGCAATTCTCCATGTCCGATCCAAACAAAAAATTGTAGACCCGTTATATTAATTCTTACCCTTGAAGTGTCTTATTTGAAAAGTCACTATTTCTTAGGTAATACAAGACCTTTAATGCAATTAATCAAAATTGACCGCAGATAAGTTTACGTGACAGCCTTCTTCTACTAAATTCAAAAACAGTTCTACTTTATTAATTTCATCAATCAGGATTTAAACCTAATAAATCTTTGACAGTATACATGAAGTAAATGTCGCCTTAATCAATTATACAATAAATAAAATCAACTTATACTATTGCTCTTATTTCTATTAATTATGTGAAAGAGGTATGGGGTATGTTTGCGTTAATCAAGAATAAGTAAATCTGTGTACCGTACATATTAGGATTATCTAATTGACGCAGAATAAGGAAAGGCAATTTCAACTTCACTTTATTTTCTCAATTACATGTACGCATTAATGGAATAAATGAACTTGAAAACGTTATGTAATCGACAAATATATGTAGATATATAAAGAAATGTCCGGTGTTGATCGAATAGATAACTAGCAATTAAAATATACGCCAGTTCCAAGGTATGTATATAGACTTAACACGATAGATATATGTATTTATAAATGTATACGCGCGCGAAAGTA
Organism: Cetonia aurata; assembly: GCA_949128085.1. Taxonomy (NCBI): domain Eukaryota; kingdom Metazoa; phylum Arthropoda; class Insecta; order Coleoptera; family Scarabaeidae; genus Cetonia; species Cetonia aurata. The sequence goes on from OX421884.1 coordinate 36,996,741, forward strand.
CCACGCATACTCGTTTACGCATGAACCTACTACCTACGCACAATGTAAATAACTTTATAAACCAAATATTTACAAGTCTACACGTTTAAGTATTTACCTTATTTTTTTTTTGAATTACAAGAAATATTTTACACGTTTACATTGCTGTTGCACTTATACACTTATTCTTGTTGCTAGCAGGGCCAGAACATAAGATAATCTGTAAATTCTAAGAAAAATTGACAAACTTTACAAAATTAGAATTTAAATAAACCACGAAAGAGATATCTTTAATAATATAAGACATGTGAATCTAAGCGATTGTTTTTATCCACTGTTCTAGTGACCGTAAAAGAAAAACCTAAAATTTGTAACCTTTTGAACGCATGGCTATATTTAAGATTTTGGAATAATATCAGAGGAGTTCGTCAGAGCAGAGCAATTGCTTTCAATAGCAATCGACCAAATCTGCAAATTCTTGGACTGCCTAATAGTTTTAAAATTTTACACATTATTGAAAACTACCAATTCAAATTATAAAGCAGTCTTCCAGTAATAAGTAATTGCTAATACAAGCAATGGAATTCCAAGTGCCAGTGAACGTATTAATGAATAAAAGTCAACCACATTGTTTGATTCTCATTCTACATTTTAAAATACCAACTAGAAAATAAAGCGGGTTTCTTTCTAATCGCCCAAACTAAACATGTCGGAAGATGTGGAAAATATCAAAACATGTTTCAATCAAAAATTATATGGTTTTGAGGGGGGCACAAGTCAATTTCATTGATTTGAGCTTGAACTGTAATTTCAAGGTCGTATAAAAGTCACCTTAAATTTTTTAAATGGAGTAGATACCTTATATACTATTGCATATTCTCGTAGCGTGTCTCAAAGGTCTCTCAAAGCACTGATGAGAAAGCATTTTTTATAAGGTACTCATAGAATTATAATAAGATTTGAAGTTCACCGGTATAATTCTCGGCACTAGCACTATTTAACAATAAGATGTATTGGCCGATGAATCCAAGACCCGAGGTTGATCTGATCGGTGAAGTCAAGACCAATTGACTCAATAAGAATGTGGATGCATAATCGCAAGCGGTTTTTCAAACGCTTGCGATTATGTGTCCAAAAGAATGGTGGTATATTTTAATATTTGCTGTAAAATTAAAATAAACAACTTATGTGACTTTCCTGCAGTTTTCTTATTGAGGTAATCGGTTTTGCCCTCATCGGTCGGACCGATGTGTCGGGTCTTGCATTCATTGGCTGGTACGCCTTCGATAGTGCTAGTGCCGGTTAAGGCTTATAACTCGAAAAGTCATTTATTTATTTGTTTAATGAGGTAGATAAAGCTTAGGCAATTAAGCAGTGCCAAATCTACAGAGATTTGAACCCGCAACTCCATTCCATGACCGATAGCCAAGCGTACAAGCCACTTGACTATCAGCCGCGTTAGAAAATACTATTAGTAAAATATTGTCTATGAAGCAAAAAATATGTTTTGAAAAGCCCTTGAGATAAGATACAATAATATGTGATAATATATAGGGTCTTACATTTAATAAATTTAATGTAACCTTTATACGACCTTCAAATGACATTCAAATCAATGATACCACTTTATATCCCGCTCCCATACAATTTTTATTTGAAACATTTTTTTCATATTTTCCATATCTTTCGACATATTTGTCTGGGGTGATTAAAATAAAACAGCTTTGAAATGAATTTTTCTTGCGGGGTTATAATGCCAAAACACCTAGAAAGTTGTTTGTCAATAAACAATGCGATATTGAAAAATACTTTATGCGTATATTACGTTTAAACCTAATAAGTACCTACCCTAAATCGGGGTACATTTCCTAGATTCTTCAGATATTTCAGGTGAAGGGTGCAGAGCATACGATTTTTGTTTCAATCTCACCCAGCTATCCGAAATTACTTTGAACCAGGCATGTTTTCTTCCTTTAAAAATGTGGTTCTTTTATTACTTTCCAACTATAATTTTTTCGATTGATTTTCATATTACTTCTAAAATCACTTCAATTACCTACCATTTTCAGTTGTGTATTTTCTTCATGTAGTATAAGATAGCTTATGTATGTGCGATGTCACACATTTTTTTTTTACTATTTTGGTGCTCCATCCATTTGTCGAAGTCAACAGTTAAAATATTTTAAAAGCTTATTATATTTGTATATAAAACAAAATAAGTTTTCCATAGCAATTACGACATCATACTTACATGAAAGTAAAATGTGAATACAGACAAAACTATTGAGCAATCGCGTCAATCAGAGATAATGATAAAAATCCTTAAATAATTCCGTTTACAACAAAAAGCTACTAGAGTAAGAAACCATAGCCTACCTACAGATTAGTAGAAACAGGGCATCAGGATATTTGAATGGCTGGAGTAATTTGGGAAGCTGCAATGTTTCTGGAGACGGCTCTCACAATAAAAAAAGAAACTACAGCAAATTAATTTTAAACAATGCGAATAATATTTATTAATAATTTAGATTCCTAAACTTAAAATCTGAAAAAAGAAAAAAAACCAACAACAATGAATCCTTTAACTCTTTGAAATAAAAGTTAAATAAATGATTCTTTTCGGTGTTAAGAGTTTTTTAAAATAAATGGCTTTATTGAACGCAATTACAAGTGCCTATTCTGTGTCGGCAGTACCACTGAAACTACAATAATAAAATATAAAGTTGGCTTCCTATTCTTATCTTTCGTACGTGCTGCCTCGCACTAGTCTCATGGTAACCTCTCGGTACGGCTGTTACGCATTTAAGAGTTTTTATTATCATTAAATCTTTACTTCTTCTATATTTTTGCCATTTGATTATTTCTTTTCATTTTTTGAATATATCGTATGTTTTGCTTGATGTAAATCGTCCAGAAAATACATGCGCATATATCTTGAGCTGACATGCCTCAAGAATTATGACTCTTGCGACTGTCAAGATTTTCCGGTAAAAATACTACGACGTATCCGTTTCGTGTGCGAACATCACATCCGCTAAAAGCGCAGAGTCTAAGGTACCCGCTTAAGCTGTTAATTCTACACCTGCCTACTACCTACATTAAATAAGACGGAGCACTTACCTCAAGGCAAAGTTATCGGTTACGTAACAACAAAAAGTGTGAAATTTTCCCAAATAAGATATATTATTAGAAGCGCAATCAAAAAACGTACATAAGGAATAAGGGCTATTAGGTTTAGCGGTTGTAGATAAGAAACTCAATTATTAATTCTCAATATTTAATTATTATTCAATAATTTCATCAGGAGATGCTACAACCAGCAAAAGTTAAAAATAAGTAAGTTTTTACTTAACAAAAAACAAAAGTCACTTACAATTTAGATTTCTGTAGTAGCCAAGTAACATTAAATTGAGTGTTACAAATTAAAATTATTGAAATCAAACATTAAAATTACTAAAATGCAGTATAAAAATGTGAAGTTAAAGAGATAATCATGTTTAAATTTAGAATATGGAAACACTTTTTTTTTATTAAACAGCAAAGTAATGTATAAACATATTTGTGTGTATAATAACATGTATATAAAAAGTGAATTAGTAAAAACATTGCAATGTTAACAACACATTAAAATATAAACTAAACAGAATCATCTACACTATCTGCCAAAAGTAAACTACCAGTTCAAAATGTTACAATATATGATGTTCGACATCGGACTTGTAATTAACGCTGTTACGTTTTTTTTTCAGTTGTTAAAACTTGGACCTAATTAAAATAATGACTGTATTTATGACTACGTTCTGTTAAGGGAGAAGTTTTTGCCTATTCGTACATCACGTTTGTGTTTTGTGATTCTTTGTTTCAACCATTAGGACGATTGTCCAATATAGCCTTCACATTCACCACACGGTATTTTGTAAATGGAATTGGTTCTATATAAAGTAGGATCTTACACCTTCTTAATTTTACTAAAACCCTGTTTTATCGTGATAGTATTATACTCAGCAAGAACTATTTTTGGAAATGGTTAAAAAAAAACGATATAATTTGATGAGTTAATTTATTTATGTAAGGAATTTTTTTTAAGCATGAAATCATTTGGTTTGGTATCATCCATAGGATACTAGAAGAAAAAACTAGACGATCGAGCAACCTTTTGGGGTAACTATTATTCACAAATAGATAATTTTTTAATTTTATTCTAAAAATAAAGGATCGGAGAAATGTATAATTCTATTTCTCATAGCTATGACAGAATTGCACTTCTAGCTACTCCGATGATTAGAAAAATAGTTTAGAAACCTGCCTGACCAATTATTAAATCTGTTGCAATACCAATCTAAAATTATCTCATTACTTGTTATTCTAATCACCCTTGTATCCAAGAAAGGCACACCTTCATCTTGTCCTTGTTCAACCATAAATTGTAAATGGGGATTAAATGAATTGAAAATATCAACAGTGGTTTATATGGAATCTTTGGGAACGGCACAAATGATGTCATTAACGTATTTGTAACTGAATGGAAATTTGAACGATAGCAAAGGTATGACGACATTGTCCAATAGATAATCTCGGAAAATAAGGGTTAAAATGGGACTAATTGGTGAACCCATAAGTGTCCCAAATGTTCGCAAATATATATTATTGTTGAAATGAAAATGACAATTGTTAAAGATAAATTGTAATAAAGTTATAAAATTATTCCTTGATATTGTAGGCTTTATGTGAAACCGTTTTTGTTTTATTATGTCAATAAGTAATATACGGGTGAATAAAGATACAACATCAAGAGATATAACGATAAAATCATCACGGAGTAAATAAATAAATAAATAAATAATGTGCTTTATTGTCAAGAAAAATTATAAATTAATTTTGTGGACAAAACAGAGTAATTAACAGATTTAATAATTGAAAAGGTACATACACAATAAACACATATAGAAAGTGTCAGATACACGTAGTCGTCAAAGAATAAACCAGGAGATTGCGCTGTCCGCACAAAGAAAGAAAAGGGGAGATGAAAGTTTGAAGGAAAAGAAATTTAGTGTTATCCCTATCCGCAAAAATCGCTAACAGCGTAAAGAGGTTGCTGAAGAAGGTAAGATTTTACTTTTCTGCGAAACTGGACGTACCTATGTTGGTTTCGATTTGAGTTGGATTTGAAGAAGGTTGTAGAACTTGAATGCATCGTAGAAGATTGAGTTCTTAGTTAACTCTGAACTGGGTACAGATAAATACAGGTCATGTTGCAACCGCCTTGTAACGTGGTTATGAAGAGGTCTTTTCGGTAAATCACTAATATGTTAAGGTAGAACCACCGTTTTGTCTTTGTTATAACAAAGGCAGTTGGAGTTACACCAATGTTTGATGATGGTTAGATCCTTAGATATAACACTTTGTAGCTCATCTCTATTTGGGTTTCTGTGATGCTGGTGTCATCTGCGAAGAGACAAAATTTCCCACTGATCTTCAAATCGGTGATGTCATTGATGAAAAGAAGGAAAAGTATTGGATCAAGCACTGAGCCCTGCGGAACGCCATAGTCAATTCCCATACACGATGAGGAGGAACTATTTCCTTTCACTATCTGTTGCCTATTGAAAAATACGATCTGAACCATTCCAGAGGAGTACCACGAATCCCATAGTAAAATAATTTTTTTATTAGAATGTCATGACTGACACAGTCAAAGGCTTTAGATAAGTCCCAGAACACTGTTGCAGTGAAGTATTTATTATTAATATTGTTAAATACTTCATTGAAGACCGAAAAGAGGCGTCGTCAGAACTTGAATTGGACAAGAAACCAAACTGCCGAAGGGTGGTAATTTTAAATTGTTTAGAAAAAAAACATTAGCTGTTTTTTGATCAATCTCTCAATAATTTTGGATAAGGCTGGCAGTAGGGCAATTCGTCGGTAATTATCACCGCTTTTATGAAGAGGGACGATAATAGCTGTTTTAAGATATTGTGGAAAAACATTTTTCACAATTGAGTCGTTAATTAGAGTGACAAGGGAACCACTGACATCATCTGGAAGGCTCCGAAATATTGTAATGGAAAGACCGTCAGTGCTGCAAGTTGACTTACTCTTAATCTCACTAATTGTTTGCTGTAGCTCTAACTTATTAATGGGCCTTAAAAAGAAGCTGGAGGCGTTCATATTGGCAGCCGGTAAGAGGAAAATTGGGTCACTGCTTAGAGGGATATCTGAGATTGGGTTTTTGGCAGCACTTACATAAATAATGATTAAGTTCATCAAGATCAGGGAACACCGGCTCACTGGTGCGGGTTTTGTTTCTCAGATCATTAACAATAACCCAAGTTTCTCTAGCTGGGTCATTTGCTTTTATTAACCGGTTTTGATAATATATACATAGTTCCTCTGCTTACGTTAACAAAAGTAAAGGTATCAGGGATATTGTAACAAGTACGGTCAAATAATGCATTACTGAGAATTTCAGACAAAATTTTTGATATTTTATAAGTCACAGAGTTCACAGAGCTGTCTCACTAGTCATTTGGTTGATATTTTTTAGACGCTTAATATGTTCGTTTATTTGTACTGTTAGAATACGGTCTTCTTGTATTTTTTTATTCGTAGCATTATCTTGTAATAATGTTTCTGTTTTGTGGATGTAATCCGCCCTATCCAAAGCAACTGGGCAACCTCCTTTATCTGCCTGTAACACTAAAAGGTTGGTGTTATTAGTTAAAAACCTTTTGGCACGTTTAAAAATTTAAATTAAAGGGGAACTGCCGTTGAGTTGGGAGTTTGATATATAATTAGTGACAACATTTATGACTGTAATAGTAATATGGTGTTGCTCCGGTAAAACTTCAATAATGAATTTGACATCAGCCAAAAAAATACTCACATTTAGTTCACCCTCTTTGCAAGGAACACCAAACTTGGGTTCCAAAGATAAAATATCAATAATGTCTTGGACTATGATGACACTCGAAATATTGCGGAACCATTTACTGTTATTGCTAAATAAACGACTGTTTCTAAACGATAGCTCTTGTCAAATCATCGTTAGTTCTATTTTTATTCTATGAATAAAATTTTCATATTTTTTTTTATTTGGTTACAAGTTAATTTGATTTCTTGGCTTAAAGTCTTACTCCCTAACCTCCGAATAACTGAGATAATCGCCCATCGGTGGTGGCTAGCTAGTCTCTAAGATTTTTTTTCGAATCGTTGACGTGTATTCCCTAATATTTTTAAATACATGCGTCTAGAATGATCAGGCGTGCGTTCCAATAAGGTGGCTTTCAATAGCAGTATTTCACATCAAGTAATAAAGTAGCAGTGGTCAGTCCTATTCGAATTTCTTGAACTATTTAAAGTTTGTGATAGTATAGTTATAGTTACATCTAGTGTATAACGAGCCACAACTAATTTCAGCGCATTTAAAACCATTTGTGATTGCGTTCAATAATTGTGAACTCACATTTTAATTAAAGAGATATAACGGTCTAATGAATAGGTAATAATTCCGACGGATTTGACTGTATGTAATTTTACTGCGATTAAAATAATTAATAGATTACATGCAAATATTATAATAGATTTGCTTTCAATATGCTATTACTGGCCTTGGCCATAACATTATGAGATTACATCACAAAGAGCTTATTTTCCAGCGATAATTAAAACTCCTCTTGCTTTTCTGTTGCCATCGACTTAGAAACTAGCTCGTTTAGAACGAAATGGAGTAGGGCAATGAAACGAAACCGTTTGTGAAAATAATCTCCCGCACTGGGAACCGTAAGGTAACAAAATAAAGAGTTAAGCTTATCAGGTCGAACTATTTTTAAGCTCTGGCAGTAGTTAGCGACAATGAACGGTGACTGGGTCGCATCCATTGTTAGACTCGGAATGATAAGATGTGAGATCTCAGTTAGACTGGTTCCTGAGAGGCCATAACTCATCATAATACCATTACATTGTTGTTGGTGTTGTTGTTCGCCGTATGTATATGAAGACAGTACGTGTGTGTATATGCAAGTGTATAGTAAGTATTGAATGCGGAGGTCGACCGAGATGGGACCGTGATCTCAGTAGCAGTGATCCAAGTCGCGATAGCCAGCCACCAGCAGCGGTCCGCTACTGCATTGTGTTCTTACATCTTACGACCAGAGCTACCGGCTATACACTGCCTCCTATATTTATCACGTATTAGGCCTTGCCGGAGTGGGTGGACAGCGATTGAAACGCAACAGATATTGCCGGCCGCGCGGACCCGATACACAGAACCGATTATTAAGGCGTGCTTTTCATTATTCACTCGTTTAAGTCCTCTCGTTTCGTCGTACACTCTTACCACTTTTGTATATTATACTATACTCGTTCCGATTAATTGGACTAATAACGAAATTTTCCTTCCACAATGTGATTTATAAATATATTGCCCATTATTTTACGTCCTTATAAGGACCACATACACTCCGAAATACTTGATCATTAATTTTCGCGATCAAATTAGGAAAATGATTCACAAAGAACTCACTTTTACTCTGAAAGAATAGTTAACCACAAACATAATATGTGTAGCTAATTGCGATATTTAATTATACGCCCCAAATGTTTGTAAGAAGCCAATGTACACCAAGGAATTTAACTACAGCAGAATTATTTTCTACCGGTGAAAGCCCCGCATCCACGCCCATCGTATGTCATGAATTCTAAGAGAGCCAATCGTTCGCCGGGGTACAGTACTGCAGATATATATTACAATAAAGACAGAATTTCGAATTGTGAACGACTAGCGAAGACAGGCTATGTTCTCACATGCGAATTATAACATTTCTCGATATTTTTCGGGTGCATGTCATTCCATTGAGCACACCCTCTTGCTATCGCGCGTCCGCCAGTATAAAAAACTTCAACTATACCTATTGATCATTATAACTAATAAAAGTCTTTTCTATTTCGCACAGATAATGGGCACTTTCTGTAACGTGTTTTTCAGAAACATAGTGCCACAAAGTTTCACTTTGGGCAATCAAGTGATCTTTTATGCCAGGTTAGTTGAGGTTGGTAGTGCAGCTTGTATTTTGACCAGAGATAACCTATGCGCTATACTTTTCTTGATCAATAAACAGATGTAACGAACAGTTACGTTCACGACAACTACAAATTACAGACGGAAGAGGAACTGAGCAGCAACATAAACCATTACGAAATAAAAAATTAAGAAAAAATTGTCTTGAGGAAAATATTATTTATTGTGTAATCTAATTGTGCAACTTGTAACATAAACATAAAATTGAATGGTGCAAGAAATGATCATATAATGGAATTGAAAATGCTGAAGAGCCAAAAGCCAGATTAATCGTCTTTAATAACGTAGTTATTGTATATTTCACTGTGACAGTGGCATTTTTATTTGAAGGAATGGTAATTGATGGAAATGACTGTTTCTTTAAATGAATGTTTTAGTCATTACTAGCTGCTATTCCATCTTGAATTATTTTTGTCTCAATTTGACTGTCTATCATAGAGGTTGACTCAACAGGATGCTTTTCGCTATGGGCCAAGGGGCATAATCTCGTAGGACTCTTTGCAGTAGAAGTTGAACGTCTAGATTCTTTTTCATATGTAAATAATTGTGCTACTTCAATTTTTGTTTAACAGAAACATCCACGTATCCTTCAGCGACAGTCGAAGATTTCCAGCCTCCGTGCTTTTTTAATATAATTAACTGTCGTCTTTAGTTTGCAACATGAGAAGCAAATGAACGATGAAAACAGTATTTCGTTTTTGGAAGGTTAAGAAATCTAGCTATATTTTTAGACGTTTCACCAATTTTATTTATTCTAATCGAAGATTTTGTGCATCTACCATTTCGACATATGTTAAGAAAAATCTATTGCGCGATGTGATCATAATTGAACATAATTTTTTATATTAATTCCTTTAAGAAAAAATTAAAATGTTTGTATATTTTTTCTTGCCTGTTTCATAAAAACTTATTCAAAGAAATAATTTTTGTCTTAAAACTTTTTCTCTATCTCTTACCATTAGTGAGTTATGCGTATCGGCAGAATGCAAAATTTTCCATTTTCAAAAATGTATTTCACCCACTCACTTTTTCCGCAGAAAAAAAAAATTTCGTAGCCCATATCTACATCCATGTTCCCAAAGTTTCATAATTTTTTGAATTTCCGTGTTGGGGATCTTCCCTTGTTAGACATGTTGCCAGTCTACCTGTTTAAGCTGTCCTCTACCTGTTTGTATACTTCCAACAGGATGGACAGTGGCGATGATAAATGTATATTTCGATCTTATGCGATTTTGCCCCAGAACATTCATAGCATTGCACTGGCATCTGTGCAAGGCGCACAGGTAGTAAAACAATGTCCTCCTTCATCACCGGATTCGAATATTATTGAAAATATCTGTAGCTAAAACCCTTTACGCAAAATTTACAACATACGAAAACAGTTTCATACCAAACACGATTTAATTACAGACTATAACGATACACACTAAAAAATATTTGCAATTTCTACGGAAAATTCCAGTAACGTATAAGGTAAAATTGCCAAAAATTGGGAAATTTAATAGAAAACTTTAGGTATATTTCCTAATTTTTGGTAAATTTACACTATACATTACTGGAATTTTGTATAGGAATTGGAAATATTTTTTAGTGTGTAGTCTAGTGAAGGATAGCAGCTGAATAATCACAAAATCTTTACCAAACCGTGGTTTCGGACTGATTCAATAAGGTAACGGTAATATATATACAAAGTGTCCCAGAATTGTCTGGCCAAAATGGTATCACGGTATTCCTTGGATGAAAATATGAAGATTTGGTACGACAACCATTATGAAAAAGTGTCTGGTTTGACCGCTGTTGATGGTCAAAACTCTTAGAAAATTAAATGTTTTTTGCAATATCTTGAAAACGGCTGGATGTATTTAAATAAAACCGGATGTGCATTTTTTCAACATTGCAAGGCTTGTTTAGATGAAACGTTCATGTCCATCCGCAAGAGGTAAGTGGTAATTTCTTATCCATCATGGTACAAAAATGTGCAGAAAAATTTAATGACGGGGCAAAATAAAACGAATTTTTTTCCTGGTGATGCGCTGATTATTTCATACATTTTCAATCTCTTTGTAAAGTTTCGCCCGATGCGCCGTTTAGGCGGGAAAAGTACCAATCTTCCATTACTGTGACAAGTATTCAAGCTATGACATCAATGTCATAAAAAATAATAGTTGACGTTTTTAGCTTGACGTTTACTTGAAATTTTAAGAATGGCTTTCTCCAACGAGGAAATGACCGATATGGTCAAAGTTATGGGTTTTTGTCGCGATAAACTTCGAGCCTGTGTCCGAGAGTACGCTGAGCGCTATCCGAACCGTCGTACACCTAACCGACAAACTTTTGCGAGGGTGGAAAGAACTCTCCGTGAAACTGGCAGGTTTGTTCCTTTAGGTGCGAATCGTGGCCCTCATCGTGTCCTGAACGCAGAGATGGAAGAACAAATTCTCGATAGAGTAGCTGAAGATCCGAACATTAGTACTCGACGACTGGCATTGGAATTGAGCGTGTCGAAAAGTGGTGTCAATCGTGTGTTGAGGGAACAACAGCTTTACCCGTACCATGCGACTAAAGTTCATGAGATCCTACCGACTGACTACGATCGGAGACTTAATTTCTGCAATTTTATTCAGAACAAAAGAGTTGAGGACCAGAATTTTCACCACAAAATTTTATTTACTGACGAAGCTGGATTCACGCGTACTGGAATTTTCAATTCTCACAACTTCCATGTTTACGCGGAAGAAAATCCTCATGCGATGGTCGTCAAGCATTTCCAGACAGAATTTCGCGTGAACGTTTGGGCTGGAATTATCAACAATTTTATTCTAGGCCCATTTTTCTTGCCACGCCGACTGAACGGAGAAAATTATTTGGCCTTCCTACGTGAGGATCTGCCCGAACTAATAGATGATGTACCACTTCTTGTTAGGGCTAACATGTGGTTCATCCACGATGGTGCTCCACCACATTACACCCTCGACGTACAGCAATTCCTGCATAATACGTTTCCTCAAAGGTGGATTGGGAGAAGAGGGCGGGGTGTGCCAGTGGAATGGCCGGCAAGATCTCCAGATCTTAATCCTCTGGATTATTTCTTGTGGGGGGCAGTGAAAAATAAAGTGTATGCGACTCCTGTGGGTAGTGAACAAGAACTAATTCTTCGCATTCAACAAGAGTTCAACATCTTGAAGAATGATCAAGAGATGTTGAGGAGGACTCAATTCAACTTTCTCCGGAGAGTGCAGTTATGCATTCGTGAGAATGGTGGTCACTTCGAGAACCTTCTCTAATTCTTACTACGCAATTCTCCACAAATTCACATCTTTACTATTTACTTTTACTTTACTTTTTCGTTTACTCTTCACATCTTTATTAATAAAAAAAACTAAAACAAAAGTGGTTCTTTCATTCACGTTTTTGACTAATTTTTGGCCAAGAGATTTTGACTTATTAAGACATTTTTTATGACATTGATGTCATAGCTTGAATACTTGTCACAGTAATGGAAGATTGGTACTTTTCCCGAGATAGGAGAACATTTTTTCTGCCTAAACGGCGCATCGGGCGAAACTTTACAAAGAGATCGAAAATGTTCGGAAATAATCAGCGCATCACCAGAAAAAAAATCGTTTTATTTTGCCCCGTCATTAAATTTTTCTGCACATTTTTGTACCATGATGGATAAGAAATTACCACTTACCTCTTGCGGATGGACATGAACGTTTCATCTAAACAAGCCTTGCAATGTTGAAAAAATGCACATCCGGTTTTATTTAAATACATCCAGCCGTTTTCAAGATATTGCAAAAAACATTTAATTTTCTAAGAGTTTTGACCATCAACAGCGGTCAAACCAGACACTTTTTCAAAATGGTTGTCGTACCAAATCTTCATATTTTCATCCAAGGAATACCGTGATACCATTTTGGCCAGACAATTCTGGGACACCCTGTATATATATTTTCTAAGTACAGCGGTTACTACATATAATTAAATGTGGCCTATAATTATTATCCGTTTTAGTAAACTAATGAAATTATTCTGTACGTTTGTTGTACATCACCTTCCTAACTTAATGACGAATTTAACATATTAAAAAGATAGGTTTAAAATATATTTCAATATAGATATAGTTAGGTATAGTATTTTGCGTATAATTACGAGTTACGGAGTGTAAATGTGTTAGCTCGTTACTTGTACCTGCATTTACTACAGATATTTTCTTTCATAAATCCATGAATGAAAAAGCAAAATGGTATGCGGCACCTTGCATGAGAAATTTTGCTTAAGAACTAATTTAACATTAACAAGGAAAGGTCGATTTAATATTAATTATTACATTTTGTTAAAGCACGGAATACAAAATCATATCGTTTTTGTTTACTACTTTATTGGAGTTTCACACTACCAAAAATTCTAGAGTTTTATATAATTGCAGATATAATACTAAAAATAAGAGGATTTCTTGACTGCTCTTCGGTTCTCGGGTTCTCTGCCGTGTAGAAAGTTTAAATTTAAAAAGAGAACCGAAGAGCAGCCAGCAACGACGGCCGTGAAAGCCTAAAGACTACTTTAGGATTTCTTGATCTTTACAGGGTTTATGTAATTATTACAGAATTTTTGTAACCAGCATATATAAATCTTGAAAAGCATACATATCCCTGTCATAATATCCATGGCTGCAAATGTCTTGTTTGTGGATATAATAAACGTAATTATTAGCTAAAATAAATGTTAATTAACTGAAGATAATTAAAATGTTGACAGGTTTGACAAGTCATAGCTGAGACATTTTTAATCTTGAAACGTATTCATCAATAATTAAAGAATAATATGAAAAAAAATTGTCAACATGCTACACATAGTGAAAATAAAACAAAATCTTGCCGGTGGTGTCAGGCTAATATACTGCCCCCAATCAAGGTGCAAATCAACGCGATAGAAGCTAATATATTGTATAATTATAGATATGAAAAATGTTTATAGATATACGACACATTGGCCCTAAAGTTAAGCGAATAGAGCTTATAGGCATCAAAAACAAACATCATGAAATCTAAAATTTGTATCCCGTAATCTAAGATTTCTAACATCGTGAATAGAAGATCTGAAAAATAATCTTTACTTCTTCAAAACCTGAAAATACGCCTACATACCTAATTTAAGTAATATGTCGAAGAACAGTGCCAATGCACGTTCTCGGTTTTCAACCGTGGTACAAGAAAACGCATATGAAACAAGGAAGGACACTGACAAATTGTCCGATACTTAATTATTAAGTCAACGTTTGCGAATATAATACAGTGAAGAATTTATTCATACCAAACATATTATAATAACTTACGATCTGGTAAGCTTAAATTTCCAGCCTTGCCACACCGTTTACTTAAAAACAATTACCAACTTTGTTCGACCAGCGGTCGACAAGATGAGAGACTTACGCTCAACTTAAATATTACCATCCATATGAGCAGATGGAATTCAGTGGTAGCACACCCAGTGAACACAATGAGCTTTTTATCGGACCGATCTATCGAACTCTCCACACACCGAACCAACAGAAACGAGCCAGGTCCATTCGTTCTGAAATAGACAATCGACTGCGTAATTAAAGTAGGCTGTGATTATTGATTGCTTTCAAATTGAATTGAAAACAATTCCGAACACTGATGGACGTTAGAGACAAATGGAAACTACTTAGCGAGTTTTGATGCTACCGATTGATAAATTGACAGGTCCACTTTATACCCCGTCTCATCATCAGTAATACACCGATGGTTACTTATATTGCATTCGCCCTGAACGTCTTCTTAATTTTATTAATTCTTATTTTTATCGTCGAGTTGAAAACCGTAAAAAGGAATAGCTATTGAGTTACCTAAAGTATATAACACAAAAATCATTTCTTTCTGTATTTTACAAGTTAATATAGCTATAGCTAATTTAAAGCCCTCATATCATGTTATGGAAAGATTAAAAATGTCTGGAACTCTTTAATAAACGTGTTTCCTACTCATCTTTTATCCCCTGGATATGTGATGCAATTGAAATAATAATAATAATAATAATAATAGCGGATTATTGGCATCAAACACAGTATAAAAATAAGTAAATGCTAAAATTCAACCAACATGCCAAAAGTTGCAGGATCAGCTGCTTAAAGCGTAAGCTGCTGTTCTTCCTTCAACACCATTAATAACGTTAACCCAATAAATAAACAATCGTAAGCAAAAAGTAATAATAATTCAAGTCTAAGTGCAAAAAGCATAAAGAGAAAAGTAATAGAAAGTTATAAAGGAAAATGAAAATATATCTACTTGTTAAAGAAAGCACACCTTCTCAATTGTTGTGTCAGAGAAAGCAGACTCAAACAACGCATACCTACTGGACTTGTTCCAAAGTCTAGCAATATTATAACTAAACGATCTTTTAAAAATGTCAAGGTGGTGAACTGGAGGAGTTAGTAAGCCTTTATATCTCACATTGACACATTTTACGGAGCAAGTAACTTGGTTTCTTAAAATAAATAATTTTATAGAAAAAGATGGTAGCAGAAAATTCAGCTCTGGCAAAGATATTTAACCAACTAGCCCAATCGAGTGTATCAGAGATTCGGTTAAATTTACGTATCCCATAAACGTGTTCTTTAAAATGAAGTTTGGTGTCAAGGAAAAGGCCCAAGTTATGCACACAATCAGATACAATGAAAACTTCATCTTTGATTTTAATTTCAATATCCTTCAAACTCGCAGTTCGGGTTTTTCACGGCCAAAAACCAAAACAGAAGTTTTTTTATTATTTATTCTGAGTCAATGTTTTACAGTTTACAAAGTTTTGAAATAATATGATTGCCTGCAATTCATCTTTCTTGTTAGATTAACTATAATTTTAAGTAGCTCAACAGTATTTTGTTAAAAAAAATCTATTTCACTAATTTAACAATTATCGTCCCTCAGTACATAATAAAATAACATCCAATTATAGAAGAGAATAATGATTTCGGATACGAAATTCTACGAAATTAAGAAAATAAATCTGTAGCAGATAGAGTAAAATTTAGCAATCCTATTTGTATGCTTAACTATTAATTGTGTTGGGCATTACTACAATATATTAACTGCAAACATAAACTTCACTTTACAAGGTGTAGGTATTGTTACATCAACTAATAACAATCAAATGGTTACTGGTACTGGCTACATTTTTCTTAGCACATAGAATGTAAGTATGACATTAGTGGATTGATCTTTTGTGGCAAATATCGCACGACAATATATTCACTATGTACAAAAATATTTTTCTTTGCGTAGGTGCTGTTGCAAAAACATAACTAAAAAGAAGAGAACATCCCAAAACAATATAAACGCAAAAGACTGACTGACATTTCATTCAATTTTCCAATATCACAGCTTTTAAAGATATAGGGAAAAATATTAATATTTTTATTTTAAGCCGAGTTTGTGCTATAATGAAAGCAATACTAAATTGGAATATAATAGAAGCAGTTATTTACAAATAAGTATTCACACACATTCATTTGAATCAAATTCTTTAGTTTCATAGCGAATAGATACAAATTTAAAGTGTTCGCATACCTTATGCAAATTATATAATTAGGTATACCTAATCTAATTAGCCCAAATTATACAATTGATTGATAATAAATTATCATATTCAAGTCAACGTTCTAACTGTATAACCCCGACAGCATGTCAACAAATACTCATATACCATAATCAAAAAACAACTAGCATCTAGGCGTAGGCTCAGTGACTGCTTAAACTAATAGTATTGCCCTTCCAGCTGGTAGTGAAATTATATCTTGGTATAGAGGGGCGAATGTGCTTTCATGCGTTTAAACATAACGATCTATCATAGCCATATATTATACGCTTAATCAATTTTCTTCTGATATGTTTTTAAAACCTTCAGTACATACTAAGATTCATTCTAGGATATTAAAATCTGTGAATTAGAATCTATATGAGTCAGAATATTGTTACATTTTGCTGTAAGTGTACATAAACATCTTTTAAAACATGTGTCTTAGTTGGATTCAATTCTATTTCATACCAATAACGTTATATCTCGCATAGAAACATGAATCCAAACAGGTAATTATTAAGCCAATTTTGTTCTTTTAATTACTATTATTACTATTCCCGATAATTACCCAGCTCCTGTTATTAGATCGCGGTTGATGTTCCTTTCTCAACTTGCCTTTACTCGATTCTCCGCGCGTACGCATACGTACGATCCAGTAGTAACAACAATACGTACAATCAACATCTTGCGTATAATTATTTCTTTATTAGCACAGTAAAAAAGCCAATTAAAAATTAATAACCAACACAGAATGCAATGTAGAATAATAATACGAAAACTAATTAGAAAAAAAAAGAACTGAAACCTTGGATCTACGTGTCAACCAGAAATGATATATTAAAGTGATACTATCGACAATGAATTCTCTAATTATAAAGGTAGTAAACGTATGAAAGATCATAAGCGTGATCTTTAGCAAAATGGTTTTCGATACCACCCACATTTTTTTCTAAGGTAACCATTACAGACCTGCCTATATAATTGCGTGGTAGAAAGTGTAAATGATTATTCAGTACGATAAAAACATCATAATATTAGTAGAGGTTTACCATCATTAAGGACCAACAATGTTATTCCAGCGCAATCTCATTACATTTGCATGCCTGTGTAAGGAACACCTCTTTTTATATACAGCTTTTAAGATATTCTACGCGGCTAATGCATGCAATATGGACTTGTGTATATATACATTACATACATAATCATTTCATCAAACTCTTAATCATTTAAAATTATAGTATGTTTCATTAAATATTGGATGAATAAATCTTGCTAATATCAATAATAATTCAAATAATAAAAACAAATACATAGTTAGGCCCATGGAAAGAGATCTTCGACAAAAGGTGGAAACATTCTATCGGCTTGTTTAATAATCTTGAGAAAAAGTGTTCACAATGGTTTCTTGCGGGTGATTCCACACTTGAGTACCTCATAATTTCTTCCACATTTGATCCACGGGAAGCATACGTTTCATTTGCTCTTTAAGGCTGACTACCGACGTGTAGAACAAACATTTCAGAGCGCTAATTTCAATAAATTCATTATAAGTTTTTGTAGAGGTCCTAATGATTTTGAGGCAGATTTACGTAATTGTGAAAGAACCTGGGTTGTATTCCTTGTTTGGCCAATAATATAGAATTTTTCGCATTTTTCGGGCCACCGTGTGCATGTAGTTGTTAAAAGCTCTAGGGAAAAACTTCCAATTATTGTTACTGAAAATTCTTGTATTAGTATGAATTACTGTTAGAATAATTCGTCAGCGTAATTCGCAAAGTACCTACGTAACTCTATATTTACTCCTAACTGTTATTTTGCACCATCTATTACAAAACAAAATCAACGCACATTGTGTGAATGAAAACAAAAAGTAAGCAAGACATTTTTAGTGGCAAATATTGTTGTTGGACCATTTGTTCATTTTATGAATTTAGGAAATATAATTAGTAAAAGCTCACAGTTTCAACCACATTGCAATGGAGGAGCTGAAAACAGTGTTAAATTAATTAAAAATGCTATTAAAACCGCAGTAGGGAGTCAAAATAATGATAATTTCAATTTAATTCTATCAAATTTCCATTTTGACTACCGTAACTCAGTGGATTATTCAACAGGGAAAAGTCCTGCTATGTTAATGTTTAATCGAAATTTACAAACACGTTTTAGCTTACTTAAACCTGATACTAATTTATGTAATAGAATAGGAAATGTACATGAGAAACAAAAGAAATATTATAAAGGTAGACTTAAGGTAGAATTTAAGGACAGGGAAACAGTAATGGTTAGAGATTATACAATAGTAAATAAAGCTAGATAAATTAAAGGTAACATTGTTAAAAGGCTAGGAAATGTTGTTTATACTGTTCATGTTCCTGATTTGAATCTGAATTGGAAGCGGCACGTTAACCAAATTAATAAAATGAATTTTGATCATTATCAGTCATTTAAGTGTGCTGTTCCAATTGCTTCAACTTCCAGTTGTGATCCTGGTACGAGTACCAACTTAAGTTATAGACCTAGGCGGAATATCAAACCACCACATAGATTAAGTGTATGACTAATTAAATTACCGGTGTTGTCGCTAACCTGCGTATTCATTCATTGAACGAACCCGACAAGGTATACATTACATAAATAATTTATTAAATAAATTATTTATATTATTACTTAACGTACTGCTCCATCTGTCGTGTCAGCGCGCAAGTACTGAATCTGTTCTAACGTGGCGATGCAGATAATAGCTTATCGGCGATTACCGGTGATCGTACGTCTTTTATTGGCGTCTTGCGCTGGTATAAAGCTTTCCAACTGTTCCAAAATGTCTTCCAATACTCCAAAATACGCTGTCCATGTGCGGATAACATTCTAGCACTCCGACAATACGCCCCCAATTTGAAACCGCACTTTTCTTCTATTTTATGCGACATCTTTTTCCCAAATACGCGCCCAAGTGATGCAAGTCTTTGTACCTATTAAAGCTTTACAGTTAGTATAAAAAATGAGAATTTTAACACCAGAATAGAGTAATAAATTATTAAATACCGGCGATTAAAAGTTCTAGAGTACTTCACCCAAAGTTCTAGAGAACAGCAAGAACTTTCATGAAGTAAATAATTTCAATCCTTAATGCTTGAAAATTTCGTTCTAAATATATTACAGTATATTACAGTTAGTACAATAGAGCGAACAATAATACGTGCTCTATTTATTATGCCATCTATTAATTATCTTTAAAAAGTTAAAATTACTCAAAACTATTCCGGTTACAATAATTAACTAAAATAAATAAATTTGTTGGTTTATTTTAACCCTATTCAAATTTTTAAGAATGAAATTCATCAAATTTCATACACTGACATTATTTCAACAAACACACAATATTTTACCATGATCATCCTTTTTAAAACCAAAGTAGAATATATGCTCAATGTGTAGTCTGCTGGATAAAAATATATATTATTATTATTATTATATTATATAAATTATTCAACTAAACAGCTAGCCTTGCATTAAATATTAATTTCAAATAAGTTACATCATATAAATCCCATTCTAAAACTCTTAATCATAAGTAATGATTATCGAATATTATTATACACAATTAAGTTTCCACAACATACAGAAATATTAAATAAACATACTATGTCTATAGACTTCACGAATGCACCAAAAAGGTTTTATATATTCAATGTATAACGTTATTTGTGCATACAAGATTGATGTATTAATAAATAAATTGAAAGTTAAATATACGCATGTAATATATTCATTTATGCAACAACCAAGCATAAATATCTATAAATAAAAGAACCGACAATAATTAACCATAGGTTTTATAACACAATTTTACATACTACTTATTTAGGAACACTTAGGAGCTTAAGTGCGTTCCAAATAGCAAACTGTTAAAAAGGTAAACAGTCATCGAACTCTCATTTTCTGCAAGTATAAATATTTATAATGAATTATATTAACATATTAATAAAAAACTTTCAGTTTCATTTTGTCAATTCATGTTCACACATATACACTTATTATAGGACGTAGGTACTATTAACGTAAAAATCTTTTTGCCAAATAGTCCCATAAAATTGTATTTATGACAATAATATAGCTTGTCTTTATATTTTTCATTAATTTAAACTATACATGAAACTGAATTAATGCATACATAATATGTAACGTTAAACTTTAAAGCAGTTTTGTTTGTTTTCTGACCTGTACGATACACGATCTAGTAAATACATTATTTGAGGCAACAAGGAAACTCAATAACCATTCAATTCAAATAGATTCTATTATATAGATATATAGCACAAAATTTTCATGCTGTGTGGCCAGTAACAAAAATTAGAGATTGTCTTACATTATTTTAAACAAATACTTAATATTCCTTCATATGCTCTATTTTGAAAATGTATGGATGTTATTTTATATATCATATATGTGCTGCATGAATAAAACTCTTTTGCAATGTGATCTACTTAAATAATAAATGGATTTCCGTTAAAATAAAAGTTTAAAACTGTTGTATCCATAAACTTTAACTCTAAATGCAACAATTATATGATATTGAAATACATGTGATGTAATAATTTAGAATTCTACAAGAAACGTTTTCTAACGTATACACATTTTGTATAGGTACCCACATTGAAGGAACTTATCGTGTTATTAATAACGATTACTAAATCGTTGATACCCTCATATTTAGACCCACATAAATAAATATCTGTGTTTTTTTCACATATTAAAGGAAAAGTAAAGGTCAAACACGTTAGTGTTACGTCATTGACAGGAATCTAAATACTAACGTATTGGTCGTTGAATACCTTAAACCGTTATTATTTTATTACTTTTCTATGACTAAAATCCTATGTTATAGTATAGATCCCCAATGTTTCTATTAGAAAAGCAATGATTATATGAATCACTTAGAGAAATAAAACTAACTAACTTATTTAGTTAAGTTAACATTAAGTATATATGTAGGGAAATTTTCATTTCCAAAAGTATTTCGCGTTTGATGTAATTCTTAATGATAAAAACAATATGTAATTGTATATATAGATATAAACATTACGTATAAATCTGTAGATCTTCTTGGTTTTTAAAAGTGGAATAGTTAAACACTATTAAATTAAGTAAAACGTTTCGGTTTATTTGCAAACCTTAATCATTTACAGTTTTACTACTGTAATTTATCCAGCAGCATGAGTCTCTATGAATAAAGCAAAAATTTACAAGATATTAAAATATATCATGCAACTGATAGTTATCTATATAATTATAATGATAATAATAATAATATCAATTGACATTAGGTATACGGATATAATATAATGTAAAATACATATCATATCACAAATGTCAAAAAAATTTCCAGCACGTCCAAATTCTGATAAGTTTGCCAAAAGTATAAGTTATTTGCTTCGGTACACGTTGAATTTCTCCAATTTACTTTCATTTCATTTTCCATAATCCCAAGAACTTTAAAACCAAATATAACGCTCCTGTGACTTTGACATATCAGTATAAATTATCCACTATACAAATACATATATACATATAAGTAATCAGAAATAAGAGAAATATATGCTTATATGATAAATATGTACTTTAGTTGAGATGAGATGAACTGTGACGAACCATCAGAAGCTACTTACTCAGCATATATTTTGCTTCTTCATTACAACGCACAATGAAACTGCATTTGTGTAACTGCTCAAATGGGGATTGAATTACCCTACTACGCAGATATTTATATCCGTTTTCGGAAGCAATGGTGCCCTTCGAATTTATAGATGCCTTTGTCACGATTGAGAGAAAGAGACAACTTTTACATTGCACAGTCAACAAAAACGATTAATGTCATCCTTATCATAAAGAAAACATTATTTCAATAGTTTAAAGCTGTTGTAATAAATATCAGAAATTGCACCTGCCGATTAAATTAAGGTAACTATTTCTAATTAGATATCTATTTTTTGGTTAATTCAACAATTTATACTTCTCTACGTTAACATTTTTAATATTTATAAGTACCAACAACGAAAGAACCCTTGCGTGTGTGATTAAAAATATGAAAAACAGTACCTACTCGATATTTTCATTCATTGAATCAACAAAGTTTCTTAAAAATTTTTCTTAAACTTGTTGATTCTTTTGACTTCTCTTTTTTCAGAACGTGCACGGTTCTGCAATGCGAATATGAGATATTATAAATAAAGCATTTCAAACAGGACTAGATGTATGTAAAATACAAATATAAATAAATACATTTTGTACTTTATATTTTGAAATATTTTTTCTTCTGTATTTTGTATTTGAAATATTTTTTCAAAGTATTTTGTGTATTTAGACATGTATAGATTAGTTTATTTACTATATATATACGGACCATGATGTCGTCATATGGTTCGTAGTCACCAAAACCCAAAAATAACATATGTCAAAATTATGACAGTATATTTATGTGAATAGTGCTGACGGTACTACAACATCATGCGAACGATGATTATTGAAGAGGCCTTCCTTTAATAACCTCGTTTTAAACTTTAATAGTTTGGTTGTAGGTTCATTTCAAGTTCGCATATCGTTCAGATTTCGATAATAGGTACCATAATAAAAACATGGTTTTCATGAAATCGTTAGAATGCTGGGAACAAGCAATACCGAAAATTGACAGCAGTGTTCCCATGATTTTAAATGAGAAATATTTCATCATACCAACACTGTACAGAGATAGTGTGTATTATTCCTGTATGAAATAATATCTGAAATAATAGCTACACACAATACAATATAATAGATTTCATCTTATTTTTCAGTAAATATCAAACAAGACATAATTTTTTACCTAAAAAGTGTTATTTACAAGTAAATATGCAATTTTCAGTAAGATCAATTTTATATAAATATTTCATGTATTATATCTTTGTTATGTAGACGTTAGTTAAATATACAATTAGAACGCATTGATTTACTAATAATATACATAATATGCTTCCAAAAATCCATGCTGTAATTATATTTTCATCTATATCATTTTCTTGGATTTTAGTAAGATTTAAGAGCAAAAGATTAATAATTACTAGCCTTTCAGCTAAAAACTAGATCAATTATTAAAGTCTATAGTATACTAACTTTCGATTTTCGCATCAATTTTGTATTTTATAACGTTTTAGGATGTTAAGCCACTTAACAACCAAACATGACGCATAAATTGAAGAAAAATTATTATGAATTGAGTAAAATAATGTAGACTAGAATTATAAATTTAAAATGTCCAATAAATTTTTTTCTCGATGAACTAAACGAATGAATTTTAAGTTTCTTTTTTCTAAGGAAGTTGTCGATAGCAACTAAATGTTAATTGTTTAAAATAAATATATTCTAATTTGGAAATAAATCCCCAAAACCAGGAAAAGATGAGAGAACGTCTAGTATACGTATATAATACGTTTATTATTAACAATGGCATAAACTAGATATTTAGATCTGAAATACACGTAGATTATACGTGCTGTGGTAACTGGGGTGACTGTTATCTGCTTGATACGCGAAGAGACGAACAAAAATACTATAATCAAAATTAAAGCACTTTATATTCTTTAAATACTTTATAGTACTGTATTTTAAATATAATAGGTACTTGCAGTGAAGATATTTTATATTTCAAATACTTTTGGAATATATTTTGCCTAACTCTGCTCCCAATTAAGAAAAACGTAATGTATGTTGTACGTACTTTAATTACATCACTTCTTGTTTGATGTATCATCTACACATTATGTTATACAGCGACGGCATACAAAAACAGTAACGACAAATATTTTCAGCGCCATTTCTAAAGTTTCCATTAGACTAGGTATTTACCAATATGTTTCCGTTCAGATTTAGTACCATTTACAGCGCAAACAATAACAAAAATTGTCTATAGGAGAATACGGCCAGGTCCACAATCGCGCACTAACACCAACAAAGCACGTAAAATTGAATAAAATTTACATTCCATGTATATGCATGCGGAAAATATTTACGTGGTAAATAAAAGACTGCATATTTTTCAGTAATTTAAATGGAGGCATTGTCTATTATTTTTGAATATGATATTTACATATGTAAATGTCAATTTAAATTGCATTTTAATCGTGCACTAAAACCAATATTGACAAAATGTTTTAATTCATATTTTATATTTGTTGTATAGGCTAGTCGTGTGTGCCACAAAATTTAGCACATGCCGGCATACGTGCGGGGTTAACGTCACCCAATTTCATCGGTGACGGGGAGTACACAGACAAGGGATGTTATTTTATTGAATACACATAAACATAGGGGTTGTCGTACCTCTGTCGTATCCCTACATATACTGTTGTATAAATACAGATTTTTGCTTTTTTCGAAACAAAAAATTTATATAGATATCATCGACTGTATGTTGAGATATATTCATATATTCAATAATTGAATAACCATTAATTATACGTATTCTTTGACTTTCTTTAAACTTTACTGTTTAGGTTACATCCTGTATAATGTCGAATTTGTTTGAATAGTGCCGTTTTATATTTAGGAAGTAACAGAAAAAAAGTTTTGCCTAATGTTAGTGTTATGCGATGTATTTTCCTTTTCAAACCGATTCCTATGTTTATGGGCAAACAACGATTTCGAGCTTAACATACCTAACCTTAAAAAAGCAATACATAAAAATATTAATATGTAACACAGATTAAGGTTGACATTCATCCCAATATATCTGGACATGCAACTGTTATTGAGTGGTGTCCCGATGTCTGGATGTTTTACAACGTTTTTTGCAAGACCTAAAGTTTCTTTACGTATTTAAAATAGAAACATTACAATTATCGCCATGCGACTTATTTATTAAACAGTTTTGATGGCTAAATGTATTAGAAATATTAGTATAGTAAATTTATTTTATTTATCTCCTATATCTTTTATGGAATGAACGTTTTCTTTAGGATTCGAATTAAATACATCGGAAATAATAATAAACATTGTTTATATAACATATTTTTCTAGAATGAACAACGTATTTTATTATTGCTTATTAAACACGTACACTATTTTAAGAAAATTTGATTTAATCCATTTTAAACCTTGTTTGTTTATTTTTCATTGTATTTTTCCAAATAGAAAAATGATAAATTTAATAAATGCTGATAAAATTAATTATTATTGCGTCATACAAAACAATATTTGTTAGCTACAAATGATATTAATTGATTAACATTGATTTCCAGCATTATTTCACAAAAGAAATATTACAAGAGAACATGTTTTCCCCATAATTTTCTTTTCATCCTAGCAAACACGAATAAAGTAATATTATTGTTAAAATTTCTAAATAGAGCGTTTCTTTCAATAAAATAATAAAATATTCTATGTTTTAAATGATAAAGCTATCGTGTACAATAGCGAAACATTAAATAAAAGAAATTTTATTATGTAAGTATATAAAATTTCTTTTTGAAAAATTCCCTTTCATTAAATTTTCACCACACCAAAAAAATTTATTATATACCTAACATTCCCTATAGCAATTGTCCAGATTGTTGTTACTTAAATTTCTCTGAAGTTAAGGGATCGCTTTTAGTTCAATCTAAAAATAATAGTCGAATCCAAAATTTAAATCAATAATTTTAATTACAAAAGCATTGTTTATGTAAAAACTAAGGATAAAAAAACGTTTATTTTGGGAAGTAGTACGTATATATAAACAATTGCAATTTCAATAAATCTCAAAACACAAACCGATCAGCTTATAACATTTATGAGAATATTCTGAACTGCATTTAGAAACCATTAATATCTAACTAACAATTGATTTTTTAAATTAACGTATGTTTTCATTTATCATTTTTTTAATGTAAGTTATTACTTATTTTGTATTATGTAAATTCTCCTTGGAAAGTCTTAAATAAGTAACGAAAAGTTGAGATTCTTAAATACATAACGCAGACTGAATACGCATTATCCATTTTTATTCCTAACAAAATCTGGTCGATACACCTTTTCAGTATAACATTTTGCATAGAACAGCACAAAAAAAAAACGTTTAAACAGCTTCTGTCATCCAGTTTTAGGGTTCTTTTTATGGTTGATGAAATCCGAAGTTCTTACAGAGAACGCTCTTACAAAGAATAATAGAAAGCTGGATTTCAATTTTTAACTACACTTTATTTGTTACTTATAGGAATGATTGTTCGAAGAAAATACAAGGAATGATAGTTATAGTTTCATTTTTCTCCTCTACTGTTTTCAATACTCTTAAATTCCAAACTAAATGCCGCAATATATTTAATTGGATATAAGGGTGATATTCTATTATTAGAATCATAAAAATAAGACATTTTTCACTTGTCAACAAGTGAACAAGTATTTTTTCAAACCCAGCTATTAGCACAAAAAAGAGCAAAGCCCCAAAAATAAAACTTTTACAATTTGCGTACGTTTAATGGATGTGCGACAGGTTACATAAGATATTACCATAAACAGTAAAATGATATTTTTGGTTATTTTTCTCGCGCGGCAATAATACAATTTAAAAGCGTAATAATAATAATAATAATAATGATAATTTTCTCAAAGCAAGGAGAGCTTGGTACAGAAGCTCTCACGTTTATGTAAATGCCTATATTAAGAACAATCATTTAAAGTTCTCACCTCATTTTACTTTGCGTTTTACGCTAGGTTTTAATATACCCTGAAATTAAAAGAAAAAAAGATTAGCTGCCAACTTCTCTTGTTTCTGTTTGATGAGACCCATTACGTTTACTTTTTATTTTCTTTAGTGTAGGTGCCCACCATTGCTCTTTATTTAGAGAGAACACAATCACTTCGAGGCCGCAGGCCTAAAACCATACGTTGAAACACACCTCTAGAACACTGGAGTTAAAAAAAGAACTCAAATGTTTCCTAGAAGGTTAAACGTGCGGCTATCATTTTTCTTTTGTTTTTATTCATCCTTAAAACGTTGTTCTTTTGTCTCGTTTTCTTTTCTGTTTAACCCAAGCAGATTCAGTTGTACCTAATAAATAGTTCAGTGGATTTTAATAATATAAACCTACTCTAGCGTAAAAGACTGCAATATACCCAAAAACTATTAAAAAACCAGTTTCTTAATGCACGTTCTAAAGCACAAATTTAAGTTTAAAAGACGAGTGTCGTAGCCACGCGTTTCTTTAACGAATTTGTGTCTCAAGCCTTATCAAATCTGTTTTTATACTAGTTTTGCTAATTAACTTTTTTATTTATTTTTTTAATAAAAGGAAAGGAGTTTCATAATATATAATTATGTAGTAGTTGGTAACGCCCATAAATTATAGATAAAGTAACTACGCCAGTAATACACACCGAACAATAATTTTTAGAATAAGCGCTAGAATATTTGCTTTTTAATTCAAGTAATTTAGCACGCGTTATTAGTTATTACTGAGCGCAGCTAACATCTATCCAGTAGGAATGCTCTGATTGTATGTTTGTTATGATTGGCACACTTGATAATTTTCAACAAATTGTTTTTTAAAAAATCTAGGCGACCAGGTTATCTAACTATTATAAGTTAATAAATTATTACTTGTTTATGAGTATCCTTAAAATGCACATTATTACTATGTTATGTAGGTGTTTAAGGAAATTTGTCAATATAACAATAAATCGTGTTTATCTGAATAAACTAGACGGCAATAGGTACCCTAATTCTCTTTCCAACCCATAATCTTCCACCTAAAGGTTTTAACCCATCACAGGTATATAATCAATCTCTGAATATAACTGAATAGATATGTATGTACTGTGAAATATTTTATTGTTACAGGTCCACTAAGTGATTACAAAAGATGTTTCACATGTTTAGATTAAATAATCATAAATAAATAAAACACTGTCATTAATCATAATAACCAAATCTATTAGTTCTGAGTCAATGAGCTTTTTTTTTAAATACGTACATTCGTTCAGTTTAAACTAAATGAATATATGTATGTATGGCTACATGACAAGTACGCAAGTGGTAAAGAAATAAACCGTTACTAGCAGAAATGCTGACACCATGGCTAATTCCTAAATTTTAGGAAATATTTGGCATTAAATATTCACTTTAATTTTTTTTTACGCTCGTGAAATGTTAAATATTAAAATACCAATTTTTATGTGATACTGTCATTAAAATAATCAGACACTAAACCTTATAAAAGATCTTATGTTAAAAGTAATTGTACCCACTATCTGATAATTTGTATATACGATTATTAAAAGAAGGAATACATCAATAAAGTGGCCTTATCAAAACAATCATAAAAAATTGTCTTGCTTTTACTTACCTAGGTTATAACTTCTATGATTAATCAATTTCATAACTAAATCTTTTGTTGTTTTTGATAATTGAATAACAGCATCAGCTTTTTCAATTTAAACTGATGCTGTTACACAAATTTAAGTCTACCTACCTGATAAAGATACATATGATGCTTGCATACATATTTAGATGTAATGTAGGAAAGAATTTAAAATTTTATAATATTCAATATTTTCTCCATCCTCTTAAAGAAATTAATCTCTAACATTAATATAATGAACTATCGGTTGCTTTTGTGTTATTTTTATACTTACGTTTAGCAAATTTTCTAACAATTTTCTTATGCATTCATAAAAATATATGAAAACCCATAAATGCAAGACAATTTATTATTTATTCCGATGATCATGTCCAAACGGACAAAAAAAATATGGATTAATTTTGATACCACTTTATTGAAACAAATACAACAAAAGAAAACATTTTTTACAAAACTTCAATACAATTTCAACAGAAAAAAAAACAATAGGTATACTAGGAACTGTTCTTAAGATTTTACAAAAATACCTCTACTGTAAAATATATTTATAATATATATTTACATTTTTTTTTATTTACATACATATATTTTCATTAAATAATATTTTGCGAAACAATTATCTAAAATTTAAAAGAAAAATAAAATAGATAAAATTAAAAACAGCCGTAATACTTAATGCACAGTAGAAATTAACTTAACGCCCAGATTTCATAAACCGGCATTTAAAAGATCTTAGTGTCTGATATCCAAAAGTATAACAGTAAATTCAGATAATAATGGTGTGAGTCCCTTTTTATCGAACATCTTTACGGTATTTACTTTAACATAACAAGCCGAATGTTTGCGTCAGTGAAGACAATCGGACGAACATTTCTGGGGACATCGTGAAGACCTTCGGTCTGACAGGTGCGTCCAGTCAGGCTTTTCAAATACAGAAATGTTTGTTCTATCATTATTATAGTTAGCTCTAGTCTTTTCGGAATTGGTGTAAATATAATAAACAAACAAAAGGGACTCACCGGAATAAAAAAACTAATCCTTCTCAATTCGACGGATACGGCACAAGAACACAATTATTTCTTTCGCATTCATTAAGCACAGTCTTTCTATATTTTATTTAGAAATTATGGTTGTCTGTGTAAAATATTTCTCTTAACTTATTCTGCGTCATGCTGATTCTAGCGACGGCGACTCGATGAATATTAAAATTATGCGCAGGAGTAAGGATTTAGAACAAAATAATAGAACAAGAATATTTTAAAAACATCTTCGATTTAATTTTTTCACACCGTACAACGATATATAATTAATATTAATATAATAATAAATATATACACATAATATCATCTATGATCAAAACGTTGAAGAATGAACCATCGGAGAACAGTACGGATGCTCTTTTGGAAATAAATTTTGTGGAAAAATTTTGCACGTGAAACTAAATGAGATTTTCCAATAACATTTTTTTTAAATAACGCAGCTCGGGCGACTTTCTCGTTTTGTTTTATAAATATATATCTGTGTGAGATTTCAAATCAGAATGCTAAAAACTTGATATTTTTGCTTATTCGGTTGTTAGGATTTTATGTGGAAATTGCTATTGTATCTTTATCGTTCAATCAGATTGTTATCTTTTCCTTTCTCTGTTTCTTATTTACAGGTGAGTTTGTCATTCTTCTTTTGTTTATTCGCAGTTTTAGTTTCAATTTAAATCTAATGTTTTATATATTACACATGCGCTCTTCAGTAAGTAGCGTCAATATCACTCTTCTTATGTTTTATATATACAGTTAATGTACAGGGTTTGCTGTTTGTAACTTCGTCAGTGTTGTTTTTTGTCTTTTTTTCTCTATTAAGGTACACACGCACTGGGCACGACCACAAGATCACACGAGCCTCGTCTTCCGATGTTTTCTTACTGTGAGGTAGCAGTTTTAAAATTCGGCCGGATGACGCCGTTTATACGTCGCAATGTCCGTCGGCTCTCGACTCGGGGTGAGTTGAACGCTGGATGAAGCGCTAGCCGTTGTCGCTGTGATGAAGCAGGGAGGCCCAGTGGGCTGGATGCTAGTGGGCCGTTAACTGGTGACCCATGCTCTGAGGTGATAACATCGGAGGACTGTGTGAGTGCGAATGCTGGCCCATCGGCGATCCGTGCATATCGGCCGGGTGGTGTCCATAACCGGGATGCATGTGCCCACCGGGTGGGAGATTATCAATCATATCAGGGCCCAAGGTATTCGGCGGTGTCATCCGTTTCTCTTTTTGTCGCCTATTACAAAACCATACTCGCACTACCTCCTTCTCTAATTGCAAACTATCCGCTAACGAAGTTATCTCTTGGGCCGACGGTTTCGGTTGCTTATGAAAGTGTTGTTCTAATGCACCCTTTACTGAAACCTCGATACTAGTGCGCTTTTTCCTTTTCCTACCCTGTGCTGCTATTTTGTCGATGGACGTCGGTGATCCGGTGGTGGAATCTGCTTCTTCTAACCATTTTTGTAACAGCGGTTTTAACTTACACATATTCTTAAAACTCAATTGTAAAGCTTCGAATCGACAGATTGTCGTCTGCGAGAATACATTCCCGTACAATGTTCCTAATGCCAGACCAACGTCTGCTTGCGTGAAACCTAATTTTATACGTCTCTGTTTAAACTGCTTGGCAAACGCCTCCAAATCGTCACTGGTGGGTGTCTCGTCTTCACCCACATTATCTCTTTCGGGATGCTGCGGATGGTGCGGACTTTGCAGCTCACGGTGTATACTCGGATGTAATTGAGGCGTTGTCTGATATTGGGCTAACATACCGTTCACTACAGAACTTTGCAGCGGCGACCCTGCTCCGGGATTGTAATGCGACGAAGGCGTCATATGCCAACCATGATGCGGCGACCCAATTTGTTGTTGTTGTCTATGATGCATTAATTCCGCATGTCCCGTAATCGGTTTTATATCCTGATGGGTATGATGATGAGCGTGCATCTGTGCCATGGTATTCCATGGATCGGATGCGCTCGTCGGCAGGCTGACCCAGGGATTCGTCGAGATCATCGTATGTCCGCTAGGCGACGGCGAAGTTGACATATGATGATGGTGCTGCTGATGGTGGTGGTGATGCGGCAAGTATTTCATTTCAGTGTCAACCGCCGACCTCGGCGAATTGTTGCTGTGATAGCCGCCAGCAATATTCATACCGTTCATACCGACAACTACACTTCCGTCTACATCTGATGTGACAGCACTACTAACCGGCAGGTATGTTGTTGCCGCCATGCCCTGGTGAGGGCGCCAAGCTTGTCACACCTCGTTTTTACTACCACTTGTTGTTGTCTTTTCACTAGTTCCTTCCGCACATTTAACAAAAACGGAAAACCATTCGCGCGCACACACAGTACTACCTTATTATTGTCCCAATAATACGTTCTCATGCGTTATGCATATATGTCACTACCACGCACGACGTCTCTGTATACACTACTAGTTCCCTGTTGTTGAATAGGAACCCCAGACTCAAAGAATCCCCACTCCATGAGGTACCCCTCCAGAGCGATGCGCGCGCCATTGACATCGCCTCACTGGCTCAATACGATGAGTTAACGCCTGCGATAGGTGACCCCACCACGGCGGGGAAGTGTTTACACTCCGTAGAATACGGTAGCTAAGCAACAGAGCGTGTGGCGCTCGCACATAGTCTGCCGACGGCACGAATGTTCGGTTCCGAGCTTAGATGAAATTTTACCAAAGAAAAAAGGGAAACTCCATCACAAAATGGTTACAAAAAAATTATCAACTATATAAGAACGCAAATGTTTTGTTAAAAATTCTAGAGATTACCACATTAGCACTATTAATTCAAATTTGTCACCCTCCATACAATAATATAAGACAACATCACTGTTATTCACAAATTTAAAGAAGTTTAAGTCGCCATACAAACAAACAAAAATTTACTTTTTCTTATATCTCAGGATGTATGTCAATCAGATTAAAAAAAAAAACGAACAAAAACAATGCCGTGTGTTGTGATAATTTGTTCAAAATTAGAATAAAATAGAAATTTATACGGACATATACATATTTAACCTGGCTGTGTATTTATTTGTGTACGACTAAAAACAAGAACTAAACAATTTTTTTTATCAGTTAAAGAAATATTTAACATCGGTACTTACTATAAAATTCAATTTACTTCTTCAATAAAAAAAAAAAGACTTGCATAAGGAAATGATGATTATCCAATTATAAAATTTCAAAACATAATTAGAAGCTCTATGAAAATCTAACATTCAAACAAAACTCTTAAAGTTCATAAATCAATTTTTGCAGCACGCATATAAACACACTCAAAATAATTTATTCCACATGCCGAATATATTTTAAAGTAGACGGGCTAATTTCCATTCATACTTGTTCACGCGCACTCATTGTATAATCTTAAACACGAAGTTGGCGGATGAAAAAAAAATATTTTAAATCGGTCACCTGTTGCAGCAATGAGCAAATCATACAGCTTGTGCCACAAAATTAACATGGAATTTGCAATACAATGGGGCATTAGCACTTGCAAGCTAATACATATGTATGCAGTCCTCAACATTCCATTGGGGGTAAAATTTATAATATTACTAGGTCAGCAGAGCTTATTATAATTAGCTCCTGGGTCTTTCAGAATATTCTATAGGTTGCGTGTGGAAATTATAAAAAGTTTTACGTCTGTTTTAAGCTATTTATAATTATAATATTATATTATTATCTATTATGCATAGTAATTAACCTGATTGATGGAAATAATCGGTTAAAAATTGCTTTTAATGGAAATAAGTTTAGTTTAATGGTTGACCATGAAATTAAATTAATAAGTTTATGGGAATTACTTCAGTAATCCTTTCAAAAGTACTTTATTTCTGTCGATTTGGATATCATTACATTATATTTGTAAATAACAAAGGCATAATTTAGTGTTTTATTATGTGTTATTGCAAATCGTTTTTTTTTTTTAAACCTACAGTAAAAGAATTGTTTAATTAGTATGATTTTTCCAAAACTTATCTACCTTTTAGAATTATAAAACACTAACACTGATGTTGAAATAAAATTGTTACTTCATAAATACCTTCGCTAATAACAATATATTTGAACATTATTCGTAGATCTAATATTTCATATATTTTAAACGCATACCATCCAAAAAGAAATTTTCTCGAAAGATAATTAAACAACAAACTTTAAGAATTTGATTGGTATTATACTCTTTTTCGATTAGAAAGTGTGAGAATCATTGCAATAGAGAACATATAAAAGATGTAAGTCGTTTGTGCAAACTTTCCTATTTACACATAGGTGTGCTCATTTTTATCTTTGTGCCGGACAAAAACTTCATACTGTATTTTTTGTGATTATCATTGCATTATATAGATACTTTCTAACGAAACATACAAATCAGTAACTAATAACTATACTTTGAAATGATTTGGCACCTCTTACAACATATTATTGCAAATAATCATAATTACCTATAAGTATATTGATGGACCAATATTCCAGTAAATACAATAAAATATTCATAACGCAAATATTATGTAAGTCTCGCTAATATTAATATTATATCTTTATTCGTCCTGCAAATCTTTTATAAAGATATAGGATATGTCAATAAAAGTATTACACCCTTAACCGTAACGAAAATAATCATAAATACAATATAAT
This sequence comes from Cetonia aurata, assembly GCA_949128085.1. Classification (NCBI taxonomy): domain Eukaryota; kingdom Metazoa; phylum Arthropoda; class Insecta; order Coleoptera; family Scarabaeidae; genus Cetonia; species Cetonia aurata. The sequence continues at coordinate 37,031,469 of OX421884.1, forward strand.
ATTTTAACATTTTATTTAACATTTAATAATAATGATTAGAGATACCCAATTATAATATATTAAATAAACTAAATTAATGAATTCAAAATGAGAAATGAAAAAATATGAGAAAAAAAGAAATAAATTGTAGTTGAAGCAAATACCAACTTTTAAATATGAAATCAATCATCCAACTTAGTTAGTAGTTCTAAAAATAAATTATTAAGTTTTAATTGCTGTTAAACGTAACACAGTAAATATTTAAAATTCCTAACAGTAACACGGATACATATTAAAAATATATTTTACATTTTGCTATAATACATTACTTGTCAATACTTAAAACAAAGTATTTTACACCTGTTTACACACCACTGACAACAAGACAATTGTAATGATTAACTTGTCATTACTGATGAATAGTATGTTAATAGCGATCCATTCTAATTTCTTATTCCACAAGTAAATCATTATAACGCTCCTTTGATGTAACGCTAGAACATGCGGCGCCATCTACGTGAAGTTGTTAGAACTTTATACGTAACATATTGGAGCTATACTAGATATTATTTTAGGCAATGAAAAGCATATTATAAATTATAAAGACAGTATAATTATAGACTCTAATTTGTAAAAGTGAATCTTTTCCATATTTTCGCTACTAACAATAAGTAAAAGTTGTTTAAAAAAGCTAGTAACAAGCAACTTGCAAACATTATAAATTGAAAAGTAATTATATCTGCTTACTTATCAATCAACACGTTTTGATTTCATTAGTAATAGTTTGGTAAAAATAGCAATAAATGTGAAACTACCAATGTATGTACAACACCTAATTAATTCTTAAAATTTATTGGCAAGACGGGTGAACACTTATGGTGGCCTAATATAACATCCATGTCCACATCCACATATATATATAAAATTTAATGGCTGCAATTTATTTTTTTTTAACTTTTTTACAGTTGATGCAAGTAGTAATAATAAATCTTTAAACTAAAATATTCAGAGCATAAAATGTTATAAAATTTGGACATTATTGTATGGCATCCCACTTCCGGCACATTTTTCTAATCAAGACGCTCTTATTTATTGCCTTAAAGCCGTAATTTTTCACTTAAATTAAGGGAACTATTTTGGATTTCTTCTAATTAAAGCTGGAAACACCAAAAGATACGCACATATACGTGTTCACTGACCATAAAACATGCGGTAAAATCGCCAATTATTTATTTTATATTTCACTGATTTCGATAACGATGAACATGTAAAATATAATTAGCAATCTAACGTGCACAGACACACACATTAAAGTTTGATCGTGTTCATGTGCTTATTATACCTTCCTTATAGATAACGAATTGATTATATCTTTATAGCTATACGGGATCTTATACGATGCTATAATTTTGTGTAAAATTCCATGTATTAAAAATCAATTGGCAATAATTTTTTCTCTGGGTGGTGTGGTATATATCCACGCAACATTATCAACGGATTGGGTACAGATTAAGAAAAATAAAATATAAGGCATATTTTGTATGGTTTTGTTTGTAAAATGTAGCATGTGTTGAATGGATACCATATATAACATCTGCATCAGCTGAACTATTTCTTAATTAATGAGAAATGTGCAAATGTTTCTACTTTTTAAGTATATAGCTAATAATCAACCGCAGATGACTTAGATAGTAATGCAGCACTAATTAATTTTCAAAAAAACAGCGTTAAAGCCTTATAATATCTGAAAAAGAAAATCTAAGCCTATCACGATAACGGTTCAATGATACTGAATAACGTTATCGATTTTTACAGTTTCAAATACCGACTCGTATTCTATACTGCGAACATGTTCACGTAAATTTACACAGCAAGTGCTTGGCAACAAAACGGTAGTAAACTGATAGTGTAACTTTACATAATAAGCATATATTTGAGTTTTTGCAGTCTACATACCCTAAGTAAAATAACCGATTCCGTGCAGTAAAACAATGACTTTAATTCACTGAAGTAAACTGATAGTGTAACTTTACATAATAAGCATATATTTGAGTTTTTGCAGTCTACATACCCTAAGTAAAATAACCGATTCCGTGCAGTAAAACAATGACTTTAATTCACAATTTGTGTCAGTCGGATATGTTATAATACCTTCTTGATCCTTCTCTTTACGTACAACTGCATTATAATTTATATATTTTAATTTAAAAATATATCAGTACCGTAATAAATGTCAGTAGGAGATATTGGTGAATGCACAGGTAATTAGATTTATTGTGAAATTAATAAAATAAAAGTAACAAACTATTATATATTTTGCTTTCACTACATTTGTTTTGTTAGATTGATTATAATTTTGGTTAGTGCAACAATATTTTATTAACAAAACCTGTTTTTTCAATTTAACACCGTTCATTGTACAATATGTTTGTAATAGCCACATTATTATTTGCCTTTAATATGCTTGTATTAGCGTCAATAACTACATTAATTGTCAGAAAGGCTAAAACTAACTTGCAGTAACTAGAAATTTAGTTATTACCTGTAACAACAGGTAAATAGTAAAATTTATTTGTACCAAGAGAGTTGCAGCAATAGCACTTCTCTCAAAACCGCAAGTTTAGACAATAATATTTGTTTATTCCAAACTAAATTTTATTTGCAACAGATATGTTTTAGTTTCCAGCAATTAAAAAATACTACCAAATATATAAATGCCAAATACACAAGTTATTTTGACAATTTTTCTAAGTGTAAATAAAATAAATAACTATAATACTGTAGTAATAAAACTACAAACAATTTGTAGGTAATACTTAATAATAATGCAACAATTCTACAGGCACTATTTTGCTAAAGTAAAAAGAATGCCGACAATAAATTACCTACTCATAAAATTTTGTAAATATTTTATTGATAAATTAGATAAATTTGTCTTAAAAGCTTTTATAATAACATACGCAACCATATACAATGATGAATGATGAAAGTGGGTATGCGGGCGGTATGAACGTTTTGACGGCACATTTCTTTTACATTTGTCTGGGTATTTTTTAGTGAGGTATATTAACTGATGCACTTCCACGTGTTCATTATTTATTGTTATATTTCTGTATTTCCTTTCGTATATTGTAAGACATAGTGGTAGTAGATAAAGGTAAGTAGACATTTTGTAAAAAGAAGTGCTTAAGTGAAAGATATTCTAATGATTTAGGAAATAGTTCATATTTTCATGGGTTTTTGTTTTTTTTTTATACAGAGATTATGTGATTTTCGTAACAAGTTGGCAAAATTTTAGTATGTTAATTAAAAAACAAGTAAATACATATACTGAAATATTAGAAGAAAAAGTAAATATAAGTACTTTTAAAGCAGTAATACAAAAATTTATACTTGAAATTCTGCAATTTTGTAATTTTCATTCATAATATCTATTATTTTATAAAGACAACTTCATGTAAATGTCACATTAATTCTTGCATTTTTTTATGAGAATATTATGGAGGTTATTTTAAGTTTCTTTTTCCAGAAATGAGAATGATGTTGCTTTTATTTGCTTCTGTTTGGTAAAGCCTTTTGTGATATACTTTGCGTTGTATGTAGTAAGGTAGTATAAGATTATTATTTCTGATAAAAGAATATTGATTAACATCTGCTTTATTAATGTTACCCTCTGTTAGATATTGCTTAAATATATGTGTGTAATTATTCACAATTTTTTGAAGCTATTTTACTAATGTAGATGTTGATAAATACATATGTAGCTAGAGCCGTAGTCTATAATATAGATAACATAATTTTTACTTCAGTACCAGACAAACTTTAATGTACACTCAATTGAAAAAATAATGACATGGAAAATAAGTCATAAGTCTTTGAAATTTATATGCCTGCGACGACCGCCAGCAAAAAAAAAACACTTAATCCGATGGCGTTATGATTGTTTGAAGAAATAAATTTGTTAAGGCCGCTTTCACTACAAAAAACTTTTTAATGTTGAGTTTTCTTAATACGGATGTATAAAATAATTTGCAGGTCCGTTTTACATCATACATAATTTTGTTTTAAATTTGATTCTAATTTTCAATCGAATGAGAAATAAGCAAGTAAACGTGGAATAGATATATGTAAAGATAAAAGAAAATGTAAGGATTGTTGAAATTTATTTATTGGTGTAACAATAAGTTATATGTATACACCCTAATATAACTAAAGCCATAAAAAGCCCTAATGAAACTAAAGCCATTGAAATTAAAACTACCTACAAAAAGTAAATCACTTTTTCGGTAAACAGCTCTTTTATTAGGAAAAATAATATATTGAATACTGAAATTTACATTGTAACGTATAGACAGACAACTTATAAGGAAAGTGTAATACGGCCATAATGCAAAAACGACAACATTTGCACTTGTGTCCTTATTGAACTGGATGTGCGATATGCAAGTGTTACAAATTAAATTTGTTAATCCAATTATTTAAAATTATAAGTTTGCTAACCACAAAACGTCTATGGCAAGTTTTTTTTTTCTCATCAATTGGCGCATTAATTCATCGATGTTCTTCTGCTAAAGATAAGAAGAAAAATACATTCAATTCGTAGGACTTTACCCACAAACGATATGATGTATTAAAACGCATAATCCTTTGTTGACAGTCAGAGCTGTCACAATTACTCACTGATGAGGTAATTGAAATACCATCCAAAGCAATCAATAATTCAATTTATGAATGAATTTTATTTTTGAAAAACACATCAAGTACTACATACTTAAGAGTGTACTTATCCAATAAAATGCATTCAATTACTTATGTCTATACTCTTATTATATAATTTTTAAAAAAGAAAGAATGAAAGTAATTCAAGTGGCCTTGTTTGTACCATGGATGACCATGAAATAGATATAATAATAAATGTAGTTAAAGGAAACATTTGATTAAAAAGAGACAATACCTGTGCAGAGTTTCTTTTATTACCTAATTAAAACATACATAAACTTACAATAATGAACTAAAATTTAACTCATTATAGTCCACTAAAACTAATAATTCTTCATATAAGCTATTATTCACCTCCATAGAAAATTTATTATTATAATGTTGCAAATCAAATACACAGAAAAAAAAATGTTGTAAATTTTAAAACAATTGTAAAGTTTAGTGCAATAAATTGTAGAACATATAGGGACGAGCAAAACTTCTATTAAAATTTTCTATAAAATTGTTGCATTAATTGTGATAAATGCGCAATTTCGTTATATATATATTTATGATGACGTAACCTATATTAAAGGAGTACAATATATAGGTCACTTGTAGCAAATAGTACGTTTACCCTAGGGGTAAAAATTGTAACTGATCTACTAAAATATTATAAGCTCTTGTAGTGAATATCGTCAACAAAGTTTTGCACACAAATCAACTACGCTAATGAAAATAATTAACATAGTTGCGTATAATTTTATTAGCTTAGTGGCTGCGTGCGAATTGCCGTCGCATTCGACGTGATTCCAGAGATCAGACCGGCCCCGTTAACTGTAGAGAGCACCTGCGTGGAAGCATCTCATAATTCTCGTACTGTGGGCGATTATCAACCAGCTGTTATACGACATTAACCATTTGTAAGCATCAAATAAATATCACATAGCCGCATTTACATTGAGTAAGAATTCCAACGGCTATGAAATAAGGGTAGCGCCATCTTTAAGACAATTTCTGTAGTATCACATATTTATGTAGGTAATGGTACTCTTGCTATATAGGTATAAAACTTTGCTATAATACAATTTCAGATTATCAACAAACATTTTTAATTGGTGATATTAAACCGGTCGTTTATATTATAGAAGGAATTAACTGCATTAGTATGTACAAATATTTTTCTTTCTAGCTAATAAATGCAAATAATCGCAAAAAAAGATCTATCACAGGTTTTCTACTTTATCATGCGCAATTTATCATGTCTGCTAGTTGCAAAATATTGTAAAGCATTTCACCATATTTTGTAGAAGATTGTCCTACAATTCTTTCTAACAATTTTATTGCTCTTTTTATAACTGTAGTAACAATTTCCAGTATTGTACGAAATTGTTACTACAATTTTCATCCAACAGGGAAGTATAAATTTTACTACATGAGTTTTTCTCAGTGTTCTTTTGTCATGTTTAGATATATTTAAAAAAAAATCATTTAAATATAAATACCCAACGTACTCCTGTCCTGATGAGCATAACCTAATAAATAGTTCCTGTACTGAGAAATTAGATGGGTCAAACAAAGATAGATATTCACTGAATTTACACTGTATGCGATTTAGTTCATCAATGAAAAAAAAAAAAACTTGCCTATAGCAGTGTGGTCAAAAAAGAAATAAAATTTATTGAAGTCCGTCTGTATGGAAACAACATCTAATAGTTACACCTGCGATTTTTATCAACATAATTGAAATTATTTCATCCTAAACTAACGGCCTAGAGCAAAAGTTTTGTAAATGTGCTTCTAATAAAGGGAATGGCAGAAATCTCCACAAAATAAAAGTAAGTAAGCAGCAAAACTGTTGCAATACAAATGATCCCTCCGATACAACTAACTGCATGAGAAAAGCTGAATTAATTTTGGATATTTTTCAAAATTTGTGCAAAATATAAACAGGGCAGACCAGAATCTGTAGTAACATCGCGAGTAAACTGAAAATGGATTATAGTTGTATATCAGTTGCCGGTGATAAGAAACGTTTCGTGCCAACTTTGTGATTAACATATCGCCTGCCTTTATATTTTATGTAATATACATTCGCAAGAGTGGTTGTTGCGATTAGAACAGTAAAAGTAAGTGCCTTTAATATCTTTCATTTTGTAGTCTATACACTAATATGCGAAATATGTGGCACTCTTTTAAAAAGGCTGTTGAAAGCTGAAATATATATACCTATGCGTTTTCAATTTATAGAATTTTGCTTTAATGTAGCTATGGCCATAGTTTATAAAAAGTCGTACAGTTCTAGCAAGCCAGGGGATAGATGGATACAGCACAGGCTGTCAGCTTTGTGCGCATGAAAATTGTATATTAGGAGAGATATTCTAAGTAGGTATACATATATGCCAAAATAGTGAATTAGTAGGTACGATTTGTTTTCTGTATTTGTTTTTCTGTCACAGAAATTCATCTCTCAAGTTATTTCAAGAATATACTTTTACTTGGTTTTTTATAGGTAACTAAGTGATTATAACCTATCGAAGTATTTTATTATTAGGTTAATACGTTAAGAATATTACAGTGTTGAAATAACTTTTATGCAACTTAATGGTTTTGTGGAAGTACTCAAGTGCACACTTACCTATAGGTAATCATCAAAGCGTGTGTATATAACTTTACGAAACTGTTAGTGGTTTTAAGTTGAACAAGTTATTTTTTTCTAAAGTTTATAGAAGTTACCAACCACTACATAACTTCCTATATAATATAAAATTTCCTTTTTTACTGACAAAAAAAAAAACAGCACTGAAAGCGCTAGGTACCCTGCAAAAAAAAGTTTGCAAGGTTTACTCATTAACTCTTTGTTTTTTAGCTTCAAATCTTCTCTAAAACATGTATTATGAAACCAGTTTTTTAATACGTTATTAGCAAATACAATGTTTTGCTACAAAAAACTACAATTAGACACAAGTTACAAGTGATCCCAATTTACTGTTTCAATTGATGGAATCAGTTGTAGCATTAAAATTATGTACTTGACGATCGTCTTCGAAAATCCCTTATGACCAGATTAAAAGAACCGCAGGTTTAATTCGTGATCAAATATATAGAATTTGATGTACTTTTATCGGTTTTAAATCTTGCTATTAAATTAAGATCCGCGCAAGATCTTGAAGTTAAAATGCTTCATCTGAACTCAGTCTCTTCTAAATCTATTTGACGTATTTAATTTAAAAAATACATAGTCGAAAGTAAACTATAATGGTACAAGTATAGAGATATATCCACATGACAGTTTGAGTCACTCACTTTTGAAAGTTACTATAGTTGGCTAAAATTCTTTTCCAGTTTTAAGTTTTTCGTAAATACAAAAACTGTAAAAATGACTTATGCAGTCGCATATACATACTTAATATGTACTACATAACTTCACATCAAATTTTACTAAAAGATTCCCAGAAAGCTGTGCTTTGAAGCAGCCGCGTCTAAATCCTGGTTGCCAGTACCAGTACTATATATCTAATAATCTATGGATGCTTGTGCAGTGCACAAAGAAATCTATTTTTCGAAAGCGCGCAAAATACGTCGAAAAATATCTGCTAAACTTACGTAGGACGTCTCTCAAACAATATTTCATCACAAGTTATCCCACTCACTAAAAAATGATTTCAATTCATACTTAAAATTCGAATACCTAATGCAAAATTATCAAAACTTGGAAAGTATACCTAGGTTTTTCTATTAAATTTTTGGTGATTTTGCCTTATACTGGAATTTTAAACAGAAATTCCAAATACTTTAGCGTGCGTTTCATAAATTCAATGCTTAACCTGCACTGGAGCGAACAGTGAGACAAAAATACTCTGACACGACCGACGCAAGCAATAGAAAAGACGTGTATCCAATGCAAAAAAAAAGAATTAGTGTTATGAAACATGCTATTCAAAAATAGTTACCTCTTTTGTTTAATAACTTATGTGTTATTTGCTTTTATATTAAGTATTTCAGATTATTGATAATTTACTAAATAAACATATTTTGCATTTGCTGAAATGGAATGTAACCTATATGCATATAGATTATTATCTGTTTCTAGAAAACAAAATGGAAATTCAATGATCACTTTAAAAGCAATTCTTATTTGCTATGTTCCCAGTTAGATACGTACGTTTTTCCTTGTAGGATGCAAGAGATAAATACATATATAGGTACAAAAAACAATGCGATTAATATATGCAAATGTACTGAGGAATCGTTAATGAAGCATACTTCTAAACGGATTTTGCAAACAACTTTTACCCCACAGGCAATTATAAAACGCGGTTAATAGATGATTTGTATTTCCATTCATATTATGTTTTTGTTAAAGGACTAATATAACTTTTCCACAGTATGTTACATATACACGCCTGTCCATTACAGGTTATTTAATTAAATTTGGTATATCCATAACTATATATACTTCACCATGTAAGAATCCACAGTAATCTGCCATAAATTCTTAAGTTTTGCACAACCTTAATAAATTTTAGAAAGTAGGTACACATAGGTAAAATTACCTAATTTTGAACAATGTGGATGATACAAAGTCTTCACAAGGTTTTGATTTCAAAGTGCATAAAATATGCGTATGTTGAAAATATTTAGTGATGATATTACGATTATGATAACTGTTTTGAGTATAATGTGAATAAGTTGAAGAAAATTCGTATAGAATTCAGCACTGTCGATTTGCATGATCGATTATGTTAACTGAGCATATGAAGCAAGACAAGTTATATAATCTACGCCACTATCGCTTGCTGTTTTGAAAAAGTTTAGAAAATTAAATGTTTCAGTATATAACCCGCATATTTAAAAACAAAACAAAAATTTACGTTACCGAACGTACGCAGCTTTCTAACAAACCACATGCACGCACATTCTTGTGGCTTGTGGTACCCTAGAAATAACCCGTTGCACACAAATTATGTCCAGATTGAATACGTAACCATAACCTAACGAAAAGAAAAAAATATTGAACAGTTATGAAAAGGCCTCAAACGTATGTAACTGCTGAATAGACACCAACGTGTGGTGGAAGCGCAAAAAATAGTATACTAGATAAAAAACAACAATGGTTCAACTTCCCTTTCTGAAGGAGACAAATCAGTTTACAAAATATATAGAGAAAGGTTATCTGTCTATTCTTCTGAGTTCAGATGGAAAGGCTGTTCGGGAACTCACGACTAGATGTGAGGAGATAGGGTAAGGGTCATTCACAGTGTACTCTCTCTGCGTATATCTGGCCGCCACAGGGATGTGTAGACACGTTGTAAAAACTGACACGACAGTAAGTACACGATGTATGTACAAAAAAGAGATGTACTGGTGTGATATCCTGGTGAACATACATACCCCACTATATTATAGTATTAATATTCGCCTTTAAAGTAAAAATATCAAAGTTACTATTTGCAAGCAAGGAAATGAAAAGGATGTAAGAAAACAACATTTAATTTTCTCTAAGTAATAAGCTAACCAAACTTAATTAAACTAAATTCAGACATTCAGACACTTTAAAATAACTAATTAACAATATCATCAAGGATTCCGCATCTGGTTGAAGTTTGTTTTACCCACACACTAGAAAAAGATCCTGTGGAATAACCTTTGGACCAAGAAAGTTCATTCAATCAAAATAGCTTTTTAGAAAATAAGTTATAACAGTAATTATAAACAATATTTAAGTAGACCTGTTTTCTCTTTCTTTTTTACACTAGAGCCAGTTATTATACCCAATACACTTCAAAATGTTAGTAATCAAAGTATATTAGTTTATTCACACTAATAACGAACAAATTAATGCTTTTTTGATTGATCTATCAATATGTACCTAAACAGAATCGTAACTCACTTCATGTCTAAAATTACTCGTAAAATCGATGGCAACTTTGTTACGATTTTACGACTAAACTTACTGGGGTATCGGTAAAATTAAACAACACTTGTAAATTTCATAACAATCCCAACATTTACTCTTGTAACTATTTTTGTGTCTGTAAAATTATTGAGCTGTTTTAAAAATACGTAGTAAAAATGCAAGCACTGCGATATTTAGCAAACTCGAAAGTATTTTTTGGTTGTAAAGTTACGCAAATAATTATTTTTTGCGTGTCAGAAAATGCAGGTATTTCGTACAAATGGTATTTTCTTCGAAAATTTTGTTTTACTGTGAATTAATCTATTTTTTTTTTAAATATAGAAAGAAACCTCGATATTTTTGGCATTGGAAACGACAAAGAAGTATTTATACTTCTTTGTCGTTTTAATTAAGATAAAAACACTTTCTTGGGAGTCGGTATATATTTTAAACTTTAAAAATTTATATCACAAAAACATTTCGATGTTTAAAAACATATTTTTTAATTTGTTCACTATACAATAACAAAAATCCCAAAAGAAAGGTGAAAAAATCCCTTATTTTGTGGTAAGGGATCTTTTCACCTTTCTTTTGGGATTTTTGTTATAGCTTTCAAGCCACAGTCTCCACCCATCACAGGACACTATACAATAAACCTGCAAAATAACATTTGGCAGTATATTACCTGGGGCACTTGTAATTCTACTCCAGAGCTGAAGGAAATTTCCGTGCTAGTCTTAAAATTGAGGTTTTCATGAAAAATTCCTTAAGATTTTGTCTAATTATACATCCAAACTACTTTGCGCCTAAAAATTCCTCCAAATTTAAAAAGGAGGAAGGAACGTATGCGTATGAGTGAGGTAGGGCAAGTAGTAATACTTTCCGCCTAATGATAAACTTGATGCTGTGCAGTTCTGTTCTCGAATCATATTACTTTCATTAATGATATTAATTTTTAGAGATAGTTATTGTTAACAGCGATATCCCTTAGTTATTCATTTATTCATTCTTTATTTATTTCGATTATTAATATCTATTTTTCTCCATGATTATTCCTGTGGTATTTCTTAATAATTATCGCTTTTTAGATTAAAATTATTATTATTGGATTGATAGAAGTCACAAAAGTCGCAGACATCTGCTAGTTATGTAACATCAGGAAAAATAACGCACTTCTTTTATGTTTGTACGTTTTTGTATCTCTCAACCTTTATCACTCTCATTACAAAAGTGAAAGGATATGTTTATTCGAGTTATATTTCATACTAACAAAAAGTACATGAAAATTAGTACACCGTACGATTGCATGCCATAAGAGATTTAGAAAATGTAAGGATTCACTAGAAATTGTAACAATTTTTAATTAATTGAAGGCGTAAGTTAAGGTCGAAACTTTGCTGAAAATTACGTTCTGCAGTGGGTTGAGGAACCTCGTACAAGAAGTACTTTATTGAAGAAAAAAGTATTGGGGACTCCACGAATCGGCGGATACCAAGTGGGCACTGATATCTAATGACCTTCAGTAATTCGCTAGACAACTTTGTCGAATGTAAATGAAAGCGGCAGCCATTTGCTTTTATTGCTGGAAATGTATTACGCACTGCTATATGAATAGCAGTTTCAAAATCTATGAACACCTCGATAGGTTGAAATCGTAAGGAATACCGTTAAAAAATTTGTGAAGTCAGCATTGCAAATAACTTGACATACGTTTCACTGCGTTTATCCCGTAAGATACAAAACACCAAAGGGATGTAATGACCGTTCTTAAGCCCATGGATGGTAAATATTTCCTTCAATTATTTACCATCCATGGGCTTAAGAACGGTCATTACATCCCTTTGGTGTTTTGTATCTTACGGGATAAACGCAGTGAAACGTATGTCAAGTTATTTGCAATGCTGACTTCACAAATTTTTTAACGGTATTCCTTACGATTTCAACCTATCGAGGTGTTCATAGATTTTGAAACTGCTATTCATATAGCAGTGCGTAATACATTTCCAGCAATAAAAGCAAATGGCTGCCGCTTTCATTTACATCAAGCATGGTACCGCAAAATTCAAAGTTTGGGACTAAGTAGTGAGTTCAAAAACAAAGACTCTGAAATAGGAAGATGGTTGAAACATACGTTCGGTTTAACATATTTAAGCCCTGACGAAGTTGGTGATTGTCTTGCATTTGATTTGTACAGCGACAAACCTCACCACGCAGATGTTGAGAAATACGCGGATTATTTGTTGGAGACATACATCGGTGAAAATGCAAAATTTTCCTCCAGAGATGTGGACTAATGCAAGTCCATCAATAATTCACACAACAAACGCTTGTGAATCATTTCACTCAAGATTCAATGGATCATTTTATGCAACTCAATCATCCATTTACATATATTTATTGAAAAACTTAAGGAGTTTCAAATTGGTACGTATATTAAACTTCAAGGTATTCATGTTTCGCTGAAAATGAATGATAAGAAGACAAAAGTCAAACTGGACACTCGGGAAAAAGTACGAGATTACATTTTGTTAAGTGTGTTTCATACTATTCAACATATAACAATATTTCCTAATTATTCAATGTAGTATTTTTTAAATACTTTTATTCAACTTAATTTTTCAGTCTTATATACCTATGTATGTATTATGTAGAATATTTTTTTATTTTCGTTAAAGTTATGTATATAAATTTACAAATTAATGTGTTGTGTTTTACTTTGGTAAATAAAATATGCAATGTGACAAATCTTAATAAATAAGTTGAGCAATCAGTACTTATTGCGTTTTCATTGCCTTCACTATAAATATTTTTGTTTGTGCCTACTTTACCTACAGCATTAGCGCAGATCCGTTTCATTGGTGCCCCATGCAAAATACGTAAATATTATGCATAAAAGCTGCATTTTCAACCTACAAATTGGCCTCTGTGCAACAAATTAAACCAGGAGATTACGCACACCAATGAACTTCGCAAGTGAAAAAGCTCTTGAAGAAAATGACAACCTCATGTTGTTTATGAGTGATAAAGCTTACTTTTATCTCAATGAATCAACAGCACTATCATTATTGGGTTTTTGAAAATCTGAAAGATCTGCCCCAAAGTAACGGTCTATAAGCAAGACTATTGTAACCAGTCTGTATTTTTTCGACGGCGATAATGGGACTACTGTTACCGTGAACTAGAAGTTCTATATCGAAAGGATACTGAACTTCTTCTTGTGTGAATTACGAAGAATTGCTGTTCCTATCCAACATATATGGTTTCATCAGGATAGAGCGACAACCTATACAGTGAGGGCTCAGTGGACGTTATTGATCCTCTTTTTTCCGACAGCCTATATTCCAGATTTGCGAATGTTCATTGGCCTTTTCGGTCCTGTGCTTTGTCCTTATGCGATTCTTTCTTGGGGAGTTACCTCAAGACAAGTGCATACGAACACAAACCCCATACAATGGACAGAGTGTTTACAAAATTCGTAGAACGCCCCCGCAGAAAGGCTTTAATGATAACGAACAACGCATGCAGGATGTGGTTTTCCACATATGATTTTGTCACATGCTATGTCATTACAAACTTAAATGTGTCAGTTTTTTTTCTTTAAAGCAGAAAAAATTTTCGACAATTATGCACCCGTCCTTTCTGCCTAGTTCTGTACAAAATAAAAAAAAAAAATGCTTAACATAGCCGCCTCTTTGTTTCTCTACCAGTTGAAATCAGTAAGAATATTTATAAAAAAAAAACTATACTGCGTCTTAAATAAAGTGTTTATCAGGAAGACATAAGTAACGCAGAAATCATAACTAAAATATTCAACGCTGTATATGTGCTGTCCTAATGATTGTACAGGGTGGACGGCAAATAATAATTTAAAGAATAAAATACAAGCTTGTATAATGAAATATTTTAAAGCAATTGTAGGTGTTATGAGAAGAGATCCAATTAGAACTGTAGCAATGAAAAGCCAACTTGGTGTGTAACCAGTACAAGAAGAAATTAAGAGGAAGTTACATACCAAGGACAAAGGGTTGTTTCAATGGTAAAGAGTATATGTCGTTATATGCGCAATCAACAAATTGGTAACAGGCACTTCGTTGCTAGACAAGAACTAATGGCAGCCTACTGTCGCATGACTGACATCACACTTTGTGCAAGTTTTGGTGACGAAATGTATTCTTTACCACTGAAACAAGCTCCAGCATGATAATAAAATCAATTTTGGAAACTGGAAACGTGGGAAAAAGTAAAAGAGGGAATTCCACCAGAACTTGGAATTCAGTAATAGGTAAAATACTGACACGGAGGAATATGAGCTGGAGAAAAAGTGGAACGTTGGCTTGTAACTGAAAAGAGTGGAGGAATTTTTACAACTAACATTGTAAATGAATCTACGAAGAAGGATTGTATACATATCATGCAACAACAGCTCAAAATATTATGTTTATTCAGAAGATTTTGTTACCCTTACAATATATTTCAGTAGAAAAAAAGGGGCGACCTTAAGTATTTAGCTGCAGTTTGACAACCAAAAAGGCGTTATCAATTTGCATATACATAATACTAAATGGTTATCTTGCAAGCAATAAATTACATCAGTTATCCTTAAAATGTGTTTACATAATGGTTATTGATTGGTCAATGATAATGCTTGTGTTAATACCCTAGCAGCACAAATCATCGGCTAATGATCGGCTTTATATAGGGCCGATATCCTGATGTCGGGTCGATATCAAAGATATTGTGCCGATATCGGCTTTCTACCAGTATACGATATCACTGCGATACAAAAGATCCATTATCGGTAAAATATCGGTTGAACGTTTGATGTATCGGCTGATAATCGGCTGGAAACTCAAGACATATATCAGGGCGATATCATTAATAAACGCCGCTGCGATATTGATAGAAATAAGGTATATGGATTTGACTATTGTCATTTTTTTGACGATAGGAAGTCGGCTAATATCCTAAATCTATACGGACTGGTTGATTGAAATATAACCGCATTACAAGAGCGTTCAGATATAAAATTTCAACGTTTGAGACATCAATTGTGAAATTAAAATTAATATCGACTATAAAACAGTTTTAGAAGGTGAAGCGATTGATAACTTAAGAATATGCAAATGCAATTTTCTAACTCCGCCCTGATTATAAAAATTGGCATCTAAACGCAATGTTTATGGGAGTTAGATCGACGCGCAATATCTTACCACCACCACCTACCACAATCCATCATAGCGTTCCTTATTGCAGTGTGAGCATGACGACCAGGTGAAGTGGTTGCCATTATTTATTTTGTCGCTGCATTATAGTAAGCGTTGTGCACATTACAAAATGGGTGAATGAAGCTTATAAAGGTAAGGAAATTTTTATGAATAATGTTTTATGTATGTATCAAGTATATAATTTAATTTAATGATTAGTACTCGTTTATTTTGTAAATATGCAGCGTTAACAAAATGGAAGACGCTGGTAAATTTCTTATTTTACGTGAAAGCATTGTTTCTACAATATGTGTAGCGTAAAAAACGTTTCGCATTAATAGAATAAAATAAATTACAAGCGTACTTCAGACAAATTAAAGCTTTTATACGATGCTGAATATATACACTTAAGAAAAACACTTTTTTTTTAGATACGTATGTGGTGCTTAATCCCAATTACGTACTTCCCCCAGGAAGTACGTTAAAGGAAGCATATATCTAATGTTAAAACAAATCCTCTCGAAAAGTATTAATGTAAATTATTCATGAAAATAGGGACAATCCAAAGAAGCTTTTGATAAATTGGAAATATACATAGTATTTCTAGGTAATGTTACATGCATTATTATTTTATTTGTAACTCTATATCAAAACTGTTATTTTTATTTACAGAAGCAATTAGAGTCAAACAGCCGGATGGGACAGAGACGAATATCAATAGATGAGATGGGGGCAGAAAAGAAAGGAAGAAGAATATAACGTCTTTAGCGAACGAATAATTTAGACGACTGGATTTTTTTTAGGTATTACTTAGAATTTTTGTTGTTATTGATTTGTTAAAAATCAAACTGTAACAAATGTTAAATTACTTTTCGTTTAAAATATCCACATATTGAGTTTGTTTTCGGTTTCATGTTTTCCTAGTTATTTTCAGTTTTTGTTTTTATTAATTATGTCGTTAAATATTTGTGTCAATTACTCATAAATAAACATATTAAGTATTTTTATATTAGTACTTTTTCTTGAAATTTATTGCTTTATTTACTTTCTATTACATAAAGTCTTTCCTTCATTATGTATATTATTTTATGCGCATAATATTCTATTTTGTCATGAATTATTATACACAGAAAATGGTGGCAAAAAATTTGAAAAACATTACATGTGCAATGTGATTATGAATCTGATGTATTTTTTCCGCATTGTTCAATATGAATATGACTATAGAGACTGCCCCGAAATTAAATGTTCAAACACAAAGGTGTTATAGTGGGTGTCATTTCCAGTCGAACTAATCCTAGGTGTGATTATTATTCGATGCATAGTTTACGAATCATTTATTTTTTCTAAAAAGCTTCCTTCATATAAACGTTCATTAAATTATCAACAAACAAAAGAGTACGACAATAAGAATGAAGTTATTTTTTAATGAAGTTAAATTGAAATTAAACATTGTGATATCATCAAAGGTACATCCTTTTGTTTAACGGCTTTGATATTTCAGAAGACGTTGATGGTTTCTAATTTCTTTCTAAATTCTAACATTACAAAAAATTCTGTTTTTGCCTATAATTTTATGAACGTTTTTTGTGGAAGATCTTTATAAAACTCGCAAAAACCTTATTAGAATTGAATAATCACATATGGGGCTAATTTGACTCGAAATTATACTCTTTATAACCCTTTTCCGTTTCGGGAACTACTTTTGGGACAGCCTGTATAAATATCCACTATCGTGGATAGACAAACTACATACTTGTATGTAGAAATTAGTCATCACACCAATATCGGTGCGATATCCCAGGACGACTGAAACTTTATCGGCGGAGCATAGAAAACGTTGGGTAAGTATCAATCATGTATCGGTCTACTGATGATATTGTATCTGATTTTAATTGTATTGATATCGGATAGGTATTGGAGTTTCGATATCGGATAGATGTTGGAATTTCGATATCGGATAAGTATTGGAATTTCGATATCGAACCAATATTGCAAAATGTTCACATTTTGTATCGGTATGATATCAGCGGCCGCTATAATTACGACATCGGTCAGCAATATCGGCGAAGCTTAGCCGATATCATGCCGATTCTTGTGCTGCTAGGGTAAATGTCAAAATATGAAGTCTTCCCTTGAGTAAGGATTTACGTGACATTTTACTGATACCGACATTTTTGCGAGAACAGATTTATATAAACATAGCCATCACTTTAACTAAAAAAGGACTGAATATTGTGTTGAAATCTATGAACAATAAGCGCTATCATTTCCCATAGCGTGGAATAAGGATTTATGTTGTTGCGTTGTTTTATTATTGGACAGTAAGGGTTTATAACACACCCTTTTTCCATGGACTGGAATACTAGAAGACAGAAATTTATAATATTTTGTTATTTCTTTTTTTTTTTACTATATTCTATCACTTTTTACGTTTACGAATCTATTGATTGCACTTTATATTAGCAGCACTTTTGGATGTTTATCGATAAGCAAATCTGAATAACTCATCTTTGTTTATTTTCTTAAAATCGTTATAACATACCCCTCTATTCGAAGGAAGGTTTCATATTTTAATTTTATACAACACCTACATACATAGCAGTAATTTCATTTTATAAATAATAATTACGTTTAGATATATGCTCAACAATATTGCAATTGAACTTACATGTTGAATATTGTTCACAACCAGCACTTCTTTTTAAAAAAGTATAGAGGTCAAATCTGCAATTTTTTCATGTAAACTTGAATATTTATTTATTATATATATATATTATTTTTTTTTCTTGTATATTACTTCAGCCAATAAATACTTTACATACATACATACATACATACATTTACAACCTTTCATAAGATAAATAGAAACAGCCTTGTTTGTGTATTGATTCAGCTATTTAATTTTCTAGAAAACTTTAATATGGGAACTGTAGAGAAGCTTTTCTAAGCTAATGGTAAGTAACGTTAAATATACCAAAAGTACACCAATATTTAACTCTAAAAAACTAAAGCTATTTCAATTAAATATTTTATAGCTAATTACTCCTTTATAAACTCACTCCAAAAACGAAATGGTTGTCAAGAAACCATCAACGAATAAAGGTGTTAATAATACTGAACTTTACAACGCTTCAAGCCGAGTGAAGAATATATAATAACATTCATCGTTTTAAGAAAAGGGTGCAGACCATTTTTTTTTTGCTAGCAAAATATTTCTCAAATGCCAAAACACAAATGCATCGATGTATGCCAATGAAGACTTTTACTCTTCGTTATAAGATTATATATGCATATGACAAGTTAACCACACATATTTATATAATTGCTGGTGCTTATCACATTCCTACTTACAAAATATGCAGGAAATTATCACATGCTAATTGTTCGAAATAACAACATAGACCGGTTCTAACCACACGCACACATTCAAATACCCTCTCACTCATCTTGTGTATGCCGCTAGGAATATTTTATTTGCTTGGCGATTTATAATTATCCTACTATCGTAAGTACTGAAAAGGAAATCAAAATAGAATGCACACCTAAAACATCCTACAATTTGTTTCACTGAAGTGGATATACCGTGTTTTAAAACACAAATTATGTGCGCTAAACCTTTTTGCTTAATATTTAACTGTATCGTCAGTATCATGCATCTATTCATGTTCTCCTAATACATGCGATCCGATAATATTTTATGTATGCATAACAGATACATGCATTGATCAATATGCGCAGATTTAATAAAATGGAAATATCCCCCAATACAAAATTAGCAGTATCACTGAAAAGTACACCAATACATGTCTATCGTAATTTGTTCTAATTAATGTGAAGTTGCCTGTATAGTATTATTATTATTATAGTATTTATATAAGCGTTAGTTGTAACAATTTACGATCTAATTATATAAAGCAATCCCGTTTCGTATCATTATTAATACGTCAATGTATAAACATATTATTTTGTGTTTTTATGTAGATACTGTGGGTATGTAATTCATAGTCACCAGTGCAAATAATCAAGGTTTTATTTAAATGAAAGGTTATTGCAAAAAAGTGTAGCTTAGTATGTAAACATGTTCTAAACAGGATGATCTAACAATTATCATAAATTTCAATTATTTAATTATTTCTGCTGATTAGGACACCTTAAGAGCACATTTATAAATTAAATGTTTTGCTCAATGTCATCCGACAAAAAATCAAGAACTGAGTGCCCTCAAGTCAGTTTGAAATCTGTGGTGGAAGGGTAAAAAATAACCTCTATAAATTATTAATTATACAAAATAACCTCTATATTAATTGTTAATATATGCCATTACAGGTTAATACAATTTTAACTAGTAAGTAAATTTTATTTATTTAAATTTGGCAATATTCATAAAATAGGTGAATGAACAAAATTGCACCAAATTCTAATTTTATAAGAGATATTAGGGCGCATTAGTCGTATTTAATAATGACAATAGTGCTCAGTTAACTAAGAACACGCACTTATCCGAACAATTTTTTTTTTTCTGTATGTTTAAAAAAAAACACCAATTTTGAGAGCACCTAAAGCATATGTTTTGGATTACGAATACACAAAACTAAGCAGAAAGATTACTAACAATTATTTACGAGTAGGGATGTTTATTATGTAGTAGACGGATGAAAACTTAATTTGTGCAGACTGTCAAGTTTCTGGTAATAACACTGCCGTTGTAGCTGTGGCATTAGGTATGTGCTTCTTTAAAAATGGATATCCAACGACGCCTTTTAAGAATTAAAACGATATCGCTGGAGGGGTTTCTAAAATTTGGATTTAAATATAGTTTATGACAAATACGACAAATCAAAAATTTTAAAAAGATTTTTCTCGGGTTAATATTAAAAAAAAAACATCCTTACAGAAAATTTTTTTTTACTATCGCTTGTATCGCATGAAAAATCAGCTCATTAAGTAAAGATATTACTTTTCAAAGCAAAGAGATTTTCTGTTAACGGAGTCGTGTTTCCTTAGAAATACTCAAAAAAGGGAGGCAATCATATATGACCAAAGGCATAAGAAAATTTAGCTGAGATTTTTTGTATTATAATTATAACTATAAAACAACTTCCTTTCAAATAACTATTGACTATAATATGAGTCTCTATTTGAAATAGAAAATTCTAAATTACTAGAAAACTATAAGAGATAGGCATAGTAAACCTTTATACAATCTCAAATGCGGTTAAAATTAGAATCCAAATAAGACAATGAATACAGGATGTTCCATTTAAAATAAAAAAGTTATTTGCCTTTAATGATAGTGAAAATAAATAGTAGGTTTTTGTTCACCTTCAATAATTTTTAAGCATCATTTTAATTTTATTGTCAAGTCTAGTGATTTGTTTAAAAACTAAATGTAATTCAAGATATCTGGCTTAAATATGAAAGACAGATACACGCCTTAAATTTTGGTTTACATTTTCAAGAATAGTTAATTATCTCAGAAACGGATTGGGTTAAGTATAGGAAACGTAACAAAAACTTGCACTTATTTAGTCCGTACTACGACGACTCGACATAATAATTCCATTGGTGTGTAATTTTTTTTGGGTGACTCTGTATATTTCGAAACAATTTTAAGGTGTGCTCTTTGCGAATCTACATATATAATCCCTAATAAAAATATTTTGAAAATATTATACCGCATTTGGTATCTAAACCGACGGGAATGTTGTGAGCCACCGTGTATATGTAGAGTAGATATATTATAAAAAGCTGAGTGACCTATAAATGTATGATTGCTTACGGCGGATTTCTCTGTGGTAAAACTGACTGATTTTTTAAATACTTGTATACTGACACTACAAAAAATAAACTCGCAATACCAATAAATACAAATTATAATAAAGTTGATCGTAAAATGGTGTCCCTAGTGGTAAAGTGAACATTCTCAGGGAATTTCGAGAGGCTACTCAACTGGCTACATTATAGAAGCAGTTCCAGTTACTAAATAATAATCGTACAACAAATGTTAAAGATAACCTTGACATAACCTAAGAAAAGAACCAACGGTAGTAAATGTACGGGGTAGCATTCGAGTTTTTTTTATTTGTTGTTAGTGAAATGAATCGAATTTGTAGAGATTTTCAGCGATCTTGT
The DNA here is from genome assembly GCA_949128085.1 of Cetonia aurata. Classification (NCBI taxonomy): domain Eukaryota; kingdom Metazoa; phylum Arthropoda; class Insecta; order Coleoptera; family Scarabaeidae; genus Cetonia; species Cetonia aurata. The sequence continues at coordinate 37,053,384 of OX421884.1, forward strand.
TAATTGTTATTAAGTACGGCCGGCATGTGACATTATAAAGAACTTAACCAAAGAGAATAAGCGATCGATCTCGGAATGCATATCGTTGTTGTTATGTTTGTGCTATTTTCAAAACGTGTAACAAGATGGATATTTATACACATATGTGGTTGCAGAAATGTGTTGCAACGTATTTCCTTCTTAAATTTTATCGTCTGTAAACTCCGAATAGGAATAATCCAAGAATAAAGTTTCCATATTGGAGGACCTGTCAACATAACTCCTGTTGGGTGCTGCAATCATTCCTATACGGAACATACTCGGTTTCAGAAAAGTGGCAGTTTCGACTATATAGGTACGTCAACTTGTATCAAGCAAGAGCCGAACGTAACAATTGCTAACTAATTTTGCATTTCGTCTGAAAGTATAAGTTAGTGCAACTCTGATCAGCTGTTCTTTCATGTATGTACATAACAACAACAAAATGCGAAAAGCACAATCTATAAACTCACACACATTATCATTGTCCCTTATCATTTCTCTTCCATTCTAACCGCTGTATATAATAAAAGTACTCTACTTTATGAGTTGTCAGCAGTTAGATTAATAGATTACGATTATGATATGAACAGGAATGGAAAGTTCTTAAAATCATGGATGATTCCATGTATTAAAATTTCTGTACTACTACTAACTATCTAGTTTAATATTTCATTTTAGGAAATACACGGAGAAAAATGACATTGCAAATCCAACAAAAAAAGTAATGTCCTTACGTTGCAATCGGTTCAAAAATAAATTGGTATTGCAGTAAAGTTTTGTAAGTATATTCCAAAACTTTTGTTTTGTTCCACCAACAACACTTTTGTTGGTGTTAAAATATTTTACGGTACAAATAATCGCTTTGGCCATAACATTATAGTTGTAGTTATTTCAGATCTAAAATACAGAACAACGTGAAGTGAAGTAGATGTAAACACAATTTCTCAAACCAGTACAGTCAAGAAATATTTACATTACACACAATTGTAGTTGACGCAACAGGGCGCCTACGTTGTCGATATTACAACTTGTGATTCGGGAAGTCCCGGCATGGACAGTAGTATCACGTGATTCTAACCGCGTGTTTCATTGGTCTTATATAGCCTTCAAGAAACAGACTCGTTACCAGGCGAGGTAGACGACGCCATTTATTTCCGGTTGTGACGTTGTGTTAGCTTATTAGTTCTGTGTAAAAGAACGACAGTGTATTAAAATTGAAGAAAACTGGCTCACTTCTGACGTCTACTGACTCTTAGATATGGATAATTTTGTTACAGAGAAGCTAGCTGAATGGAATATTATGCGTACGAAGTACAGATTGCTAATGATGAGTACATTAAACCTTTCGATAAATTACCTAGTGTTTTCCCCTGTTTAAAAGTTGCAAAACGATCTAGAATATACGTTGCCTTGATACATTTGTAAAATAAGACTTAGATACATTTGAAATTTTAATCTTCATTTTTAGTGTTTCCCAGTTTTAGAATTTATCTTGTTTATTTTGTTTTTGTTAATTATTAATAAAAAAATGTGTTATTCTATACTGATATTTTATTTAAACCCGCCACAGCTTACATTTAAGACAGCACCGAATTTGTGTGTGAATCTACTAAAATATTGTTCGCTTTGAAGAGAAATTGCGATTACAAAAATCAAAACCAAGTGACAATATAAACGTAGAAAATGATGACGGAAAATCAATTGTTTGGTAAATATCCACAACTTGCTGTTGAAGTTTCAAATTGCTTTGGTAGTGATAAACAATTTTTAATACTGTATTTCACACAATTTTGTTGAAAACACCATATTTTTGTGATTCGTTAAACAACAAGCAACTGGTTGATTGTAACATGTTTTGGGAATATATTCTTCCAAATTTTGTGGCAGTTCTAACAAAGTTTTTCGACAACAAGTTTTAAGTTGTATTGAATAATGGTTGTTGTTGTCATATATTTACCCACAAATTGTTGTTCAATGTACGTCAATTGGTGCCACCTTAACAATAAATTTTTCTCCGTGTAGGGTAAAGCGTGTTTTCTATGCGATTGTAGACTGTGAAAACAACATTGTAAATATTCACTGTTCGTTGTATAATAATATCTATATCAAAATATTTGTTTAGAAACGTTTGTAACAAGGTTAATAAATATTGAAATATATTCATTTTCCCCGTAGTATTTTTTCCTATATGCAATTTTACCACCAGTGGATTAGCCATGCAGTAGGTATGTTAAAATTGAGTTGGGATACCATAATAAATAAAATACAACACAATTTTATACGAATCTCAATATTGTCGAGCCTCCTGCAACAATTTCTTAACTGACGCAGTAACGTTTGTTGACAATTAAATTTACCACCACCTAAACGTCGGTAGCTACTATACCGATTGACTCCGATCTCATACGTGCATTCTAGTATACTTATTATACCTTTCATATAACAAGACAATATGAATCACGTATGTCGACACTCTTGCAATTATTTTATAGGTCTACATAGTGAAATTGAGCCGTAAGGAGTCCGTCTCCCGGCCGTCGACTTGATCAGCTGATATCCTTCACCCTTAACAAAATTCATAGCTTCAACAGCATCCAAATATTTTGATCTTTTCTCTGTCAATATTATCGCAATTGTTCATGATCGCGCAATATCGATTATCAAGGCTCAAAGGAATCAACATTTGATTCATAATTAATTATCAGTACTCATAAATAATTATTGCTTTTAATAATAAAAATAATACAGCTACTCTACATTGTTAGTTTGACAATATTGATCAATTAGGCTTTACTTTACTATATATCAATTTATACTTTTTGTAATTTAATTTTACTTTACAGTTTAGTATGCTTCTAACACTCTACTATCGTTTCAGAAAACTAATGTAACTTACGACCAAAATACAAAATTTAAATTTTATCATATATAGTAAACGTGAATATAGCATAGAATCAATTTCGGTTCGTACACTTACTTTTCATAATTTAAAAATTAAATGCCTCCTTAAAATCAAGTATATGTAGTAACGTAGACAGAAATCAAAAGTTTGTTGGTCCATAAAGAATGCTTGTACTTGTTACGTGAATACCTTTGACGCAGCTGCTATATAACCTCAGGTGTTTAAGATAGGTACTCTGTTCAGGATGCGGTGTTATGTAACAGGAACTATCACCTTTTTTTCTAGCAATCCACGCCTACAATCTTCGAATGTAAAAGTATGATTATGTGCTATCTTATTTAGACGGATTTTATTATATCATGTTACCAGTTACTATATACAAAGAGTTTGTTCGTAGCTCTTTTCGATTATTTTGGCAAGGTAGAATTCTTACTATGTCGGTATGCATAGCATAGATACGAACATTTCTTAAATTTGTATGAGAGTTTATTTAGTAATCAGTACCTAATCAATTAATTAATATAATGTTATTATGCTACAGTTGGCAAGGTTTTCTTTGGTTGAGAAATAATCACCACTATTGATACCGATTATTAAAATTATGGATTTCGGAAATTGGAACGAAACACGAACACTGACAGTACAAACATCGACATACCATAATGAACTTTACAAAAAAAAAATATGTACACTCTAACGAAGATTTGGTAAAATTCCTGTACGGTTTCGGGGCAATTATATTACCCCGAAACCGTACAGGTATTTTACTTGTGCGAGCAAACATTACTTTGATGTGAAAATTCACCAAGGAAATTTACTACTGGTGTATGAAAATTACTAAGTAAAATGAAATTTACCCAGTAAATGTAGTACGTGTAGGTATTTTATTATTATAAATATATATTACAGGTAATTTAGTAAATATAAAAAACAATGCCTTTAATAATAATAATAACAATAATACAATTAGATGGTACACAACTGTTTCATTAAACTTATAACTTTCTTTTCGAGTGTGAAAAAAGGCTGCTTTTGGTGTCGGCATCAGGATGCGTCTTCATGATCTAGCGTTGGAGAAACTGCAACAAACAACTGATCTTTCATTATTGATATATGTACTTACAAGATCGTAAGCTTTGATGAAAAATGAATGCCTAGATATCAATTAGTATCTTAGTATGCAATATGTAATGTGTGTAAAATATAGGTTTTTTTAAATTACCTATTTGAAGAGAATATAAAAAATAAAGTATGAAGAAGGCTAACTGTATTTATTATATATATTGTGCATTCGAAATTTGGTAGAAGATATCATTAATGTTACTAAGCGTATAATAGTCATTGGCTTGTTTAGTTGTTATTCTTAAACGCTTTCTTAACCATAAAAACAAATGCATAGATAGGTATGAGATAATATTCTAAGTATAAATAGACAAGTTGAATAATACTTTCATAACCTCTACTTCAGCATAGCGAAATATGACTGCAATAAACAATTTCTATAACCATTTACTTTAACACTACGGTAATACACAAAGTACAAATATATTTTATATACTCTGTCGAGGCATATTAACGTGTTTTTTTGGGACTTAATTATGTGTATTGTGTGTTTGTATATGCACAAACCTATATGTTTCAACGTTTGTAAATTATGAAAATGCAGCTGTAGGTCACCCACAGTAGTAAGAATGTATTATTTAACTACTAGATTTATTTTAAATTAGTCACTTACCTAAATATGCCTATAGATAAAACACAAGGAACGACCACTGGCACCTGCCACTTCCGTGCGTCCTATGTATCTACCTACAAATTGAACCCATAAAATTGAACAGGCGCGCATTGTAAGTATGTATTTGGTTTCCTAAGTAAATTTCCTAACTGTGGATAAAATTACTAAGTAATTTAGTAAGAATCCCTGGGAAAGCATAAAAATTTTAGTTTTTACGTAGGAATTTTACCTACAAATGAAAAATACTGGTATAATATGTGGAAAATTTCCTAAAGTATAGGTAATTTTGCTAAAAAAAGGAAAATTACTCAGTTTTTGGTGATTTTCCCCCAAATGGTACTAGAATTTTTCGGAGGAATGCTAATTTACTAAAATTTTTTAGTGTGTATGATATTCTTTGAAATATTTACTGTTTTTACAACAAAATTTCATACTAAATTAAGGATAATGTAAAACGGCTCTCAGACATACATACGTATGCAAATGCCAGCAGGCAACCTGTATTAAGAAAGGCTGCTAAATAGGAAAAACACTTTCACAAACATTTGTTACTCTTACTTAAACAAAAATTTTAGTTATTTTTTTTAATGTTTTGTTTCTATGCTTTTTATTTTTTGGAATTTTTGCATGAAACATGGATTACAGGTTTTTGATGACATTAATGTGTTCAAAATTAAGTTGCTTGGATTTAATAGTAAATAGTAAAAATATGAACAAGAAAAAACCCATTATATGTTCAACTTTTTTTGTAAAACTATTATTATAGAAAATATCTAGCTATAATTATTTTATTCTCCTAGGGATTTTTTCATAGAAGATTTGCTCTTTCATTTGAATCAGAAATAAGCAAGTACACCGCTCGTATTGCAATATTCTCACTTGTGTGATATTAAATAACTCATTGTAAGCGAGTAAACTGGAATAGATATTTGTAAAGGTGAAAAAGAAATGAACCCGTACATTTATTTATTGGTGGTATGTATACACCTTAATATAATTGAAATAAAAGCTATTGAAATTAAAACCACCTACAAAAAATAAATCATAGCTATTTTATTAAAAGAATTAATATTTTTAATACAGAAGCAATTTATATTCTAACCATTTGACGGTTCATTCAAATTACTGTAATCAGCAAATAATAATACGGTTGTTAATATATAGGATACATAATATACAAATATCTGAACTTTTATAAATTCTGTGTCACCAATCCATTTAAACATTTCGCACATCTGAGATGTTTATTTCGTTAAAGTAAATAGATGTATTAGGATACTTCGTTTACTTACATAGGTCATAATTTTTTGAGTTGTACAATCACCTCAAAAAATGTGTCTACTTATTTCATAATACGACACAAAAAAGAAACCATTTAATGTAACAATAAACAGATGATTTCAAATAGGTAATTTGCTTAAAATACCAATATAAACAACGAAATTGTTTACTAACAACAAAATAAAGAGCGGCAAAAATTCATAATAAGATTCATTGTTGGTGGTTCTTTCTATAGAGTGAGTGATTCTACCAATTAATGGATATTTACAAGAGTATAAAAGTTACTGGCACAATAAATATAGAATAATATGGTTTTTACGCTTTCAAAATATTTAAGTAATGAAAAAAGCTAGAAGCAAGTAGCAAAAAAATTAGGAAGGAATAATTATACTTTAAGGAAAATCCTTGATTGCTTGAATTCTCAATAGTGCATAATCGTTATTTTCAATAGATAGTCCGTACATTATTTAATTTTTATTCTACGTACCAGAATCTACACAGTATAATAAGGTTGCTATCTTGTCCTTTATAAGAAAAACATTAATCCATCCGTACCTTAGACTGGCAATGAAATATCATTTCTATGGTTCCAATGCGGTCACACTAAAACTTTTATCCGACATCTTAGAATAGTCCAAAATACAGAGGAGTTACCCTTTGTGCGAACTCGATTTGTATACCAATTCGAAATGATGCGAGTAAAGTACTTTAAGTATTCTGCGCTCTAGTTGCACTTTATATTATAGAAACATGGTTTATTTTGTGTATTTTACATATGTGTTTACCCAACAAATATTCTCATGCATTTCGAACTGTTGCAAATAAGGACAGAAGTAGCTTAATAGCACAAAGATTGCGAGAATGTATTGTATCACACCAAGAAATTTCAGAAAAAATTGAATAAAAAACTCAAATTACTTTAGATCTGTTTCTATTAAAGATACCTAGTTCATTAATTCTCTGCGGTTTTAAATGTGAGAGTGGATCAAATAAAAACCGCTCTCTCTTTCTTGTGGCCAGTGGGCGTGTGTGAGCTGGACGCATCTCTTACGAGTTGCAGAGTAAAGGATAGCTCATCTAATACGGCACAGTTTCAAGCCAGCTCTGCTGGTTACTTTGATGTAACACTGAACCACAATTTTTCACAAAGTTCATGCATAGGAAGTGAAAATACCGAATACTTAATGAATTTGACGTGCTAAAGACGATATCGCCATGATTAATCTGGTTTGGCACTGGTTTCCGAAGTGCATGGCTGCAATGATGTAATGTACTTAAGGCCGAAATATCAGGATTGTTAAAACGTTGTTAAGAATGAATTATTTTTTTACACATTACAATGAGTAATATATATTTAATGTTAAATGTCCCCATGCATATATGAATCAAAGATATGCACGAACTGTAGGGTAGTAATAGACACACAAGGTATCCGATCACTCCGCGCTACACCAATTTTAAATTAATTTGGGACAATTGTTTTGGAAATTTACGAATTTCCGATCGGATATCTTGTGTGTCCATATATGAATCAACAAAACGTAATCAAATAAAAACTTCGCAAAGGAAAAAGAAGAAGTCATTCATAAATCAGTTTGTATACTTCATGCTGTCACCTTTACTTCTTAAAAAATTAGGCTGCAAAGAAGACATACAATGCATTCATTAGTATTTTCTTTTATCTCTATCATATGAAGTAATACCGCAACATAACCTAAAAACTAAAACCAATTTCCATTTTTAATGCCATATTCGTGTTTGGCATCTTGAATTCATAAATATTCAACGGAAGGTTCCTTATTCTGTAGCACAATGTACCGTTTCTTACAAACGAAGTATTAGGCCTAATTAAATTTGGCAAAATTGTACAAACAGTATGAAGGATTAAGAATATCGTGCAGGACGAGAAGCAATGCACGCTATCGCAAGGATAAGAAAACCTGAAATAATATCGATGTAGAAATATCTTGTCTTTCATACCGTGCATATCTGCTCTCTATACTCAATAGGTTTGAAACATACAGCAATTATTCGATACTGTAACTTCTATGACTAAAGTCAAGTTTGTTTGTCCTTGGATGACGCCGATGATGCGCGCTTTGCATTTCTTGTCATCTTCGAAATTTTATAGGCGGCTTTAGAATATCGATATTGTTTGGGTAATTTGCTTCAAATGTCATTGTGTCCAATATTTTCGTAATTTATGTACTTCAAGAACATTGGGCACATAAAACACAACTATACTGTATCCTTTTGTTCTGCAGAATATTTCTTGAAATCAGGAATCTAGCCTTCGACGAAACATCTGCCATACACTATAAAAAAAGAAATAAAATTTACAAAAGAAACACATGTCGGGTGAATGAAGTTTTACAAGTAAGGGTATGTGTTCTTATTTCACATAGTACAAAATGATAAAAATAATTATATTATGTGAAAATGTGGAAATATACAGAAATTTAATACGACTTTTACTATATTACCATAAAATCACATAATTTTACGTTGGTTTCCTTAAGATCACATAATTACGGTAAACGTAGGCCACCATTTATGTAATTGCGCGCAGTTTTTGTCGTGCGCATGCACAGTGCATCAAGAGACTCATTATGTCTTTGAAGCGTCGCCGTCGTATATGTCGTTAGTGTTAATACGTGAATTCAAAGTGTAGTTTAAATAAAACAAAAGGTTTTGGTCAGAGTAAAATATGGCAAAGCAACGTTTGTTTTAGTTTTTGATGCTAAATGTCATCCCATAGTCCGTATCCGCGAATTTCGTAACCTCTGTATAGGTATATAATATCTATACGACACATGATGACAAAGAGAGAACATGGAAGGTACAAAAACATTAATTTATTATTCTGGTAGGCTAAATTACATTTTCGCGCCCTATATATTTGTTTTATTTCCAAACACCATATTTAAAATAGTTTTCATAAAATTTCAATTGTAGAGAACACTTTTTCACGAATGTACCTACATCTGATAATATTCAAGTATTGCAGGATTTACGTTACGTAGGTAGGTATATGACATATGATAATTGTTTCTTGCTTCACTGTATGTTACTTCAATTACACATTCTATACGAGAGAAAGATACGCATAACATTACAGAACAAATATTGTTATTTTAGTCATTGCAATGCCTAAATTCACATTATATGTAATGTATTAGTATATCAAACCGCAGTAAATTTAAATAGCGGTTACTACTACGTGATGTGTACTAATACGATTAATTCGCAGTTTCTTACAGTTAAAATTTCATATTATACTCAGGCCGTTGAGGAAAATTGATGTAAATATACGTGAGTTTTCACCTATTTTTCCATAAAATTTCCTAAATAGGTAAAGTAAAATAAGATCTGTAATTTTACATAATACTCTGTAAATTTACATTACATGAATTTAATTTTACACAACCCACTATGGCCACATATAACCCATGTCGCATTCCGTAAATTTACAGAAATGTGTTTATAGTGTACCATAAATATAATATTATAAGAAAATTAGAAAGTGAAAAATAAATTTAAGAATTGCTTAATCCGTACTGTTAAGAAATTTTTGCTGAATATAGATAATATAAGAGCCGTAAATCGGATTACGAGATTATTAATAAGGAGATTTCCATATATTTTGTTGTACTTATCTATAGCTACATCAACAAGATTAAACAGATTATCCGATTTAGAAAATTGAATTTTAATTACAGACCAACGTTTGGTTACCTTTAAGTAGTTTATCTAAATTTATTGTAGGCTTAAAAGGTGCTATCTAAGTGATATCCCAAATTGTCGAGGGTAATAAAGCACTACTGTGGTAATATTTCTCTGCATTTAGTCATCAAAGCAGACCGCTTTTTTTGTTTTACTCGCCGCCAAGTTACGTTTTGCCTAGCTATTTAATAAATAAACCAGACTCGGCTGCAGTCATCAGCATAGCAAAATAATATTTAAGCATCATTTTAAAAATAACATATCAGTTTTTTTTTTTACTATTGCAACTTTCTCGCTTGATGAACTTTTAGCCGTCTTTCCATTTTTCAAATTTGTTACATCTTTCCTTCCTGTGTAATGCAAGTGTCAAACAACATCTGGAAATTCCCTGAGGTTTGTAATTCCTGTAATTACTTATAGGTGCGCACATCTGCTACGGCTTACGTATTTGCAGATAAACTAAAATTTAATTTACAACTGACCTGTCACTCGGAACCAGCCCGCAGTTTCGGCAAATTTATATTTAAGCAGTTCGGAATTGTAGGTAGAGGTAGTTTATCTACAATAAGGCAATAAAATTTTGCCAACACAAACGGCCTAAGCTGGGGAAATCCATCAGTTACTTCCCAGACTATCTCGTCAAAGTATTGTACACTCCATTAAACTATTCATTTTGTGTAGGTATAAACACCAGTTTATGGTTCGATTGTTTACACGATTCTGCAGGTTCAAAAGATATAGAAACACCTACTTATTGTTAGATAGGTACTTGTTAAATGGATTACGAAAATTCGAATTTCCTTAAATTTTAAAAGCTTTAGAATACATATATATAAATATAAATGCACAAATGGGTTTTAAATTACTAAGAATATCCTGAGACAGAATAATAGAAAATGGCATGTAATGTGATTTTAATATAGCTATTTAAACAACACTAAATGTAATTGGCTGATAATGAGAAGTTCACTCATATAATATTGCACCCTATATAAAGCCTTAATTAGAAAAAAGGAAAAGGATTCATGATAAATAATTTTTAGAAATACGAAATATTTTTTATTTATTTTATTTTAATTTGTAATTTGGAAAAACCGAAATATTCACATCATTTTGTATTTTATTTCTATATTCTTCACGTATCGGAATTTCTTTTTTCTACAGAAAAATTAGCCTAATTGTAACTGGGATGTATACTTTAAAATTTTGAATGTTGTGTTTCATTGCTATTATACAGCAACTTCATGAGGTCCAAACTACAAGATTTTGAAAGGTAAAGAAAGTTAAAATGTTAAACATTTTGATATTTGTTCTTCTTGATTTTTTGGTTAGTAATAGATAAAACCTTAAAATGACGTTTTGCTTTATTTAAAGTTCTCAAGTTACATTTGTAAAATTATAAAAGATTGTATAGAATGACGTTAATATGATAACATCATTATTTTGTTTTGATATTAAATTGTTAGTTTTTTACATAAAGATTGCGTTATAAAATGTGTTGGTTTGATTTTTTAAATTTTATAAGTTAAATATATTTCTAAAGAATATTGTTGTATTTAATTATAAAATTAAATTATATAAATTATAATTTTTTTTTGTCCCTTATTGCGATATAAAATTACGAAATTGTCAAAATCAAAAGAATGATTTGAGTAATTTTTTACTTTCTTTAGGCAAGTAAGATTTTTGTTATATTTGTGTTCTTTCATTGTGTTTTCTAAGCATTGCTTGCTTTCACCAATATATACACTATTACAATTTTTTTAGTTTCCCGTTCGCCCGATAGGGGTACAGCGCGAGGGTTGCGCGATTTTTCAGTTTTAGGATAGTCGACTATCGATAGTTATACTAATATACTAATATACAAATGGAAATTGTCTTAACACTAGTGTTTTGGTTCATTGTTTCATCTTCAAATTCAATTTATTACCATTTGTAAAGAACAATGTATCGTCAATATATACATATATATAAATATAATAAAAATTTAATAAGAAGAAATAAATAATAGTGTACTAGATGTGCACATTGGCGCACATTGATATTACAAAAGAAGGAATTAGTTCTACTCAATGAGTAGTTGATGATTGATAACACATTCTTTTTTAATTGACAAGACAATATAAAATAACACAAACCTTTAGGCTACTCAGAAAAGAAAAATAAATTAAAACAATGCTTGTCGTGTTTCCATTGAATTTGGGCAAATTTCTGCGTTGTAAATTCTATATAAACATATTGCTGTGTACTGAATGTACCAACAAAAATGCCAAATGAAAAATTTAATTAGCTAGCTCAAATGATAACAATTTTTTATAAGGCGCAAATGAACAATTAATCTCAGGGTTACTATCATGAAAAGTAAAATGTGGGTGAGAGAAATCTGACTTTATTTTGTCCTGAAAAAATTTTTTAAAAGGTTTAATCAAAAAATAAACGAACAGTATTTTGAATGACATAAAAATTCAATAATTTTATTATTTAAAAAAAAAAAATCCATTTACAAACTTTGCAGAAAAAAAAACCTTGGACAAAAAGGTCCTGGTCTAAATCAAACCTGCCTTTGACTTTAAATTACAAAAGGACAATTCAAAATCCTTTTACAAAGCAACAAAGTTCAGGAAGATAATTTTTTTTTTTTTTTAATTCAAGCAACCTGGTCTCAATATTAAAACAACTAAATTAAATGTGGAAAATTCAAGTAATTTATATAAATGAAAAATAAAAGCCAGCACAATGCTTTTATTCACCCAACCCGAGGTGATTAATAAATAATTACAAATCAGAAAAATTAACAACGAACAAAAAAATTAACTCTTTAAACTTAAAACATCTTCCTGCACGTAAAAATAATAACAGATCTTATATCGAAATTGTGTACATATAAATACAATATCATTTATTATTAAATGATCCAGTAATTGGGTTTTGGAACCTTTGGTGTAACAATAACTATCACACTGACAAAAGTCAATGCTAGGTTTTTCCACTATCACCAAACAACAATTAACATACTTCTCTTACTATAAAGATTTTTGGTTTCTAAGTCCAACCACTTTTGTTGTTTGGTGATAGTGGAAAAACCTAGCATTGACTTTTGTCAGTGTGATAGTTATTATTAAATGAGTTCCGTGATGAACGAAATAAAATCAGAAACGTGAATTCAAAACTTGAAATCAATAATCACAAAATGTTAGCAATGAAATACAACTTTATATCTACTTACTTTCGTATCGATCAAGAAACTGCACTCACAAGGTTAAACAATCGTATAAGTATAAAAATCTCCGATGCGTGCGATGCAACGCACACAGATCTGTCCGCAAACGGACGAACTCGCAAAAACAAAACAATGTATATATACAATACCAGTGAACGCAAAATGTACACCTGACTGAAATTAACATTAACAACTGAACAATAAAATAAACCAATTAAACAATCCAAAACATTAACTAAATCTTATTTGAAAATAAAACAATTTGAAATTTCTCGCAACATTGACAAACGCTTAACGGAATGAACAAAAAAAACTGAAATCACAAAAACCCGGGGTGCCAGACCACAGCAATATGTTTAATTTAAATTATTTAAAACTAAAAACCCGTGTAAAATTTGCAATATTTACATATACATACATACAATGTATGTCATACATATATCAAATCAAATTTTTGTTGACTAATATAATACAGGGATTCGGAAGCCGCTCACTGTAAGTACTTGTCAGAAGACTGCAAAACCAATTGCGCAAATTTTCACATAAATTATACAATATATTACTGTTATGATTGTAACGCAATTAATTATTCTCATTATATTGCTGTAAAATATAATTTATTATGTATCTACACGTTTAGTTATCTTCCCGACTTACATTCACTTACTTTTGGACCATCCATATTATCATCTAAAAGCATTTTTCACGCTATTTTTAGCTATACAAGACAGTTCTCAAAATTACATCTCGCGAAAAAAAATTGTTAGACACTATCGATATATCAATAGACGGACCAAGTCTCATAAATTGGCTAATTTTTATCAATACTGAACTAATCCATTTCTAAATGTTCTATAAGGGATTTACATTATTTTACTGTCGAATATTATGTAATCGATAGTTATCGTTAGTCTACTATCAGCAATTATCGATAGTTCACTATCATTCGATTTCATATCGATAGTGGACTATCGATAGAGTCAACTATCGATAATTATCGATAGTCAACTATCGTTAGTTATCGATGGTCAACTATCGATAGTCGAAACTATCGATAGTTATCGATAGTCGCTATCGATAGTGCCCACCACTATGTATAACCAAAATACCTAGAAGAATAAATATCAAAATATTTCTACTGGTCAAGATTTTTAACATACAATTTGTATTGTATTGTTACTTTATTTCGTGTAAATTTTGATAACTTAAACTTAAATAATTTAAATTTTGAATTTAGTCAATTTAAATGCTAAAATCATTATCTTTCAAACAACAAAGAAATTATTTTTTTTTTAGTAATTTGAAACTGATGTCAGAAGTACATGTTATCTTTATTTATTTTTTATTTTACACAAACAATTTTTTATAAATTGTAAATAAAACTGATATGTACTTCTTCTAGCTTCACTAGAAATTTAATATCTAATAGACAGAATAAAATTTAAAGTAAGTTTCCTGCATTTAAAAAAATACAACATAAGTCCATTCTCAAACTTTTAGCTCTGTCGTCCTTTTAAATCCTGTAATTTGGATCCGATGATAATGAAACATCACAATAAATATTGAAATCTTCATCTTTCTTTAAATTAGATCTTTTGTTTCTACAAAAAATTCCGCTACTCCAAGGAAATACAAATAAAATAGAAAATAACACAGAACGGAGAAGACTATCACACGTTATAGGAATTCTATACGTTATTTGTATCGTAAAATTGTAGGCAATGTAGAATTTTCCCTAATGAAGAGTGATCTACTTACTGTTTTTACAGGAACACATTCTTATATATATATCTAAGACTACTTTCTCACTATAAAATGAGTACTGCATTCCATAAATAGATTATTTTATTCTAATACGATCAAACATGTAATAGCATGTGGAGTATCTAATTAACTTTAATGAATGCAAAACTATTAAGTTCAATAGAAGGACAAGAATTATAAATACGATTATTTATTTGTGTATATAACTTGGTTTTCCTTTTAGCAGTCGTTTTCAAGATACTCAACTGTTAATAGGTTCATTTATTGCGAAATTAATGCGTTCAAGAGAAGCAGAGATACCACCACTCCATGTTCATAGGAGAACCTTATCTAAAATACGCCTATCAATATTCAGTTGATAAGCTCGACCGCTTACAAATTAGTTCTATGTTTGTTGTTGTCTGCTGCGCAAGACGACGTCTGAACTAGGATGAAGCCATAAACAACGAAAGCCAACTATTGCGATAGAAGCAATGAATTAATTTTCTTGTTATGGATCCGTTGCTCAATAAAAATGTAAATAGACTGAACGACACTACATGTGTTCTGGTTTACTATAAGCCATTAGATATTGATTAGCTATGTGGAAAAAAGAACCAGTCACCTTTCTTGTGCGACCTCTACCGCATTTTTACCTCACACTGCCGGTATTTATTGCGCTGCGTTTTCAGAATAATTAAGAAATTGAAGGAAAAAAGAACTGCTATCTGCCAATTAAGTTAAAGCACATGCTTAAGTACACTTTTATTCTTTAATAAATCCAACGTAGAAATAAAAAGCGCTTGCGATAAAAAATCTTGTTCTGTACATGCACTTATTGCAAGTTAGTGTAATATCCAGGTTTCAAGTAATCCTACCATGGCCTATTGGGACATTCATACCTGATACATATACTGTACTGGCAAACTTACGACTTGGATTGGACTTTTCATGTAAAACGTATGAAGCATTGCCAAGTCGTATGCCCCTACTGAAAAAATATTTGTGGTCATATTAATAACAATTTTCATTTATTGAGTAAACGTTTACTAAGAGAAAGAATTGTTTCATTCTCATCCTAAAACATTCTTTACAAATTGATCGATCATTAACCTTCTTTTATAAGCTTTCGAAACAGCAACATAGAGTACACGCAACAAGAACAATTGATTTCATATATGATTTTATCACTAACAGGTACAAACTTACACTAATCAGATGGCAGAAATTTTGCTGAACAGTATTGGGCAGATCTTCTCCTTTTTCTTCAGGAAGGAAGAGTTCTTGATGACGGATTCCATCTCAATGGCCGTTATGTTGAAATCAATCCAATGCGCATTGAGTTACAATTTTGTTCCAACTTGTATTATATCTAATTCGTCCTTGGTAAATTCAATTGTGGATAAATTGGTTATGTTTGGATGGAATTTGTGATATGTGGATTAGAGATATAAATAAAATGAGTATCCGTTACTTGGTATTCGTTACTCGTCGGGATCCGAAGTAACGATTACCAGCAGACAAAAGTATTCGATACTAAAATAAGGAAAGTATCGAATGTAACTAAAGTAACGAAAGTATCGAATGTGACTAAAGTAACTAGAGTATCGAATCTAACGGAAGTAGCGAAACCAACAAAAGTAACGAATCCAACGAAAGAATCGAAATGAGAGAAACGAAATTTTACTCTTTCTTTATCTATTCTATATATGGCGTATTCCATCGCCAAATTTTATTTTGTTTACTTATTCTAACCAACATTATAATGTATTGTTGTTAATGAATGAATTATAATGAGTAGCACATTATTCTCCATTGCCCGCTGAATGTATGATCCTTTTTTTAAGAAAGTTTTTAGCATTGTATACGACGAGTATATCTTTGTCGGTAAATACGTACGCGATACAGATGTCGCTACATTGACGGTTTGTGACAGAGAAATTTAAATCTGAAATTTTGGCCAAATGAATTAAAAATGCATATTTAGAATACTGTGGGAAAATACGACGAAAAATATTATTAACAAGTGTCTGAGCGTAACAATTCCCTTAATATTTCTTGCTCGAGATCGGAGAGAGCGAGGATAAAGAAATAAAGTGTGGCGTGCCACAGGGCTCGGTGATGAATCCCGCTCTATGGAACCTGTACTACGGCGGCCTGCTGAAGATTCCATCAAGGGATGGTGTGCGTCTTGTGGGGTACGCGGACGATCTAGCAGGTGTGCGCGAGAACCACCAAGGAAATTCAGGTTCTGGCAAACGCTGCCAACAGGGATGTAATGGCATGGCTGCGTACCAAGAAATTGGAAATTGCCCTAGAGAAGAGCGAAGCAGTCCTTTTAGTCCGTGGCCGAAAGGCGAAAGGCATCAAAGTGCACAGCAGCAGCGACCACATAAAGTACTTCGGTGTCCAGAGAAAGTCACGAGGGCTTGGCAAAAGTTGGTAGCCTCATGCCTATTATAGGTGGACCCCGGGAGTGGAAGCGCAGAGTGCTAGCGTCGGTGGTAGAGTCGACCCTGCTGTATGCAATACCGATCTGGGAAAAGGCCCTTCAGAAGACAAGTAGCAGAAGAACAATGCTGAATGTGCAGAGAAAGGTGGCACAGATACTAACGGGCGCATATAGAACAACGTCAACTAAAGCTCTTTTAGTGCTGGCCAGAACACCGCCTCTAGATTTGCTGGCCAAACATGTGATAGAAGTGGCAGGAGGAAAACGGAAGGCCACTACCGATGACCTGCTGCTGCAAGATGACGGAACTGCTGAGTGGACGAAACACTTGATTGAAGATCTAAGACCCTGGGTACAAAGAAAACACGGCGAAATGAATTATTATTTGACCCAGTTGCTGTCGGGACATGGCTGTTTCCGAGCCTTTCTGAAGAGATTCTGATGAAGTGATGTGGAAGACTGCCGGTACTGCGGACAGAGGGACACCGCAGAGCATACGTTCTTTGAATGTAAACAATCGGAGATGCTAAGAACTGAGACAGAAAACACAGCAGGCACTTTGACCCCGAAGACATTAATAAGACGGATGCTGATATCCGAGAGATGTTGGAGTGCGGTAGATTAGCTAGCGGCGAGCATACTGATGACAAAGGAGCTAGACGAGAGGAGACTAAGATGAAGTGTTCGTAGGAAAGAGCCCGAAGTCTAATGTAAGATTTTTCCCCCCACGCGTAAAAAGAAAAAATATTTCTTGCTTGGAGATAATGACTTGAATAAACATTAAAAATATTTGTGTATTAACCCCACATCAGCAATATCTATAATTTTGTATTTAGAGATTTTAATACCTTTATGTTTAAGTTACTAAAAACAACAGCGGTTAATTTAAATTTTACATACTCATATGAGTGTCATGCTATCGATAGTTTTCTTTCGATATGTTACTCGTATCCAATGCTTGTGTCGATGCTAATTTCGATTACAAATATCAAATATTTTTCGGTATCGAACGTCACTATAAACCCTAGAATAAATTGAGTGAAGTATAATCTATAATAATAAGAACTAATAAAATAATGATAAAATACCACATTGCACTAGCGAATTAAATTCTTAAGCAATATTAACGGCTTCGCCTACTCCGTAATCAGGTCGTAATATCCGCAAAAGATTAAAAACAACATAGATTCCATCAACAAGTACCTATTAATAACACATCGGCGAATATTATCAATTCTACTGATGATTTACTTTATTTACCACGCCGGTATTCATGATATAAAATTTTTACTCGCGGTTATTCAATAAACCGGATGTAGTTATTAAAAGTAAAATAATGAACATTGCAACAACAACATCTTTCAGTACAATTAACGACAGTTTGAGCTAATTTGATTTATATTGCTCACGATTTTTTCAAGATAAATTAGCTCAAATTGTCGTCTTTTATATTGAATAACCATCAAGAGCGTTAACTGAAACCAATCAAACTATTATTTAATTTTTAATTACTTTGTTTCTATTACCTAATACAATACATGTTCTTAGTCACTTATGTTCATTCTTGATTCCATGAAATCGTTTTTCAGACTTATTATAATGATTTAAACAATTCACGTAAGGAATTTCTCTATTGCTCATTTAGTGTAAGCATATGTAGGTACACCGTGCTGGGAGGGTTTTAGTTTAGATGTCGACAAACGTTAACCTACTTGATAAGGTATAGTTGCGCGTTTATCGGGCGATTTCTTAACAGTAGCTATGTCATTTTTTGGTGGACATTGGGAATTGGGGGTGATGATTTTTATAAGTTTCTTGGTTTGTCTGCTGGTCGGAATAATGGCACTACGTAAAACTAAGGAAGGTGGAAAATGTCGACGGATATATAGTACCTAATTACTATCATCAGACGGGTGCACTCCCTAACATTACACTGAGAGAAATGAAAAGGTTATTTCAACAAAGTCTTAAATATTAAGGATTCATCTAACCGTTAAATGGTTAAATGAATGCAAAAATGTGTGAAACCAAATACTTTTAAGATTAAAATAACGTTTTAGGTGTTGAATTTAACATTAAAACGCATGAGCAATGTGTTTTAATAATAATAATAATAATAATATATCTTTATTTCCACTACATAGAACGTACAATGTACAAAACAACGTCACAAAGAAGGGGGAGGGGTGAGTTTGCATGCTAAGATCCTAAGTAATTAAATGAATAACATGATACATTCGTAAGATATCTTCTGACATGCTTTCGAAAAGTTATGAAATTTATAGTAGACTTAATGTCCTCAGGCAGTTTATTATATAACTTACATCCCAGATAAGTGAGGTTTTTCTGGTAAAGAGAAGTCTTATGACGAGGAGGTAGTAAGTAATTGCAGTTTCTCACATTATAAGTACTGGCAGTATATGTAGAAAATTCAGATCTATGTTTAAACACAAAACAAAGCTTCGTATATATAGGTATCATAAAAGGTCAGCAGACCCTGATTTTTTAATGTTTCTTTACACGATTCATGATGTGGTAAATTGTACATGATCCTAACTGCCCGTTTTTTGCAATAAGAATATACGGTCAGCATTCGATCCTGAACCCCAGTGTATGATGCCGAGAACCATCTTCGAGTAAAAATTTGCAAAGTAAAAAGTTTTTAACGTAGATAAACAGCACGATTTTTTTAAGTTATTAAGAGCGTATCATATTTTGGATAATTCTTTTGAAAGGTATTCCACATGACAGTTTCACTTTAAATTTTCATGGAGAAAGACGCCAAGTAATCTAGCAGATTCCGTGAATTTAACACATTCACCGTTAAGGGTGAAATTACTGCTATCATATTTGAACCGATTACGAAAAAGTACTGGGTTTTATCTGAATTTATACATAGTTGATTAAAAGATATTCATTGACTTAACTTAGTATAGCCTACATTTGCAATGTGAATTAAATCTTCAAAGTTGTTACTTCTAAACGCGATGGTAATATCATCAGCAAACAGAGTAATATTACTCGCAGTGGCAAATCATTTATATATATCAAAAACATTGTAGGTCCTAGAATGGACCCTTGGGGAACACCACTTCCAAGCACAGACACTTTGGATTCGTAATTGTTCGTGATTACTCTTTGTTTCCGAAGTAATGAATAACTTCTAAACCACGCTAACGGAGTGCCTCTAACTCCATCCCGTTCTAATTTTGATAGTAAGATTTCATGACTAACATTATCAAAAGCTTTAGATAAGTTAATAAATAAGGCAAGAATAAAGTACCCAGCATCAATATCTAGGGATACCTGGTTAATAAATTTAAACAAAGCAGTGTTAACCGATCGATTTAATAAAAAAGTCATGTTGGCATAACGAAAATAATTTGTATTTATTGAAAAAATCTAGAAGTTTTTCATTTATAACTAATTCGTAAATTTTAGAAAAGATCGGTAGTATACTGATCGGTCGATAGTTATCCAAATACGAGCAGTATTTAAAAAGAAATATGCATTTAGTTAACTGATAAATGGTGAAGTAAACCATATTTTTCTCTGGGTGTAGCTAAAATGAATCATATGTATAAGACCATATAGGAATGAAGGATTAATCAAATGTAATTATATTATATTTATTTATTTAAATAAATTATAGAAACCAAACATGCAAAAACAACTTGTATCTATGACCGGAAACATGTTATATTATATACTTATTATAACTATTTTGTTACATCAATTTTACATTTACAATTTTTATATTTACCCACTCTAAATGTTTAAACAAAGCAGAACCCTACTAGCTACAGTATTAACAGATTAAAAAACAACATATCCAACTTAATACCTTAGGTAAGTACATATGTTCACCAGAGATCCGTCGTTTTGTGTTCCTCTTGCTGTTGCTTGTATATTAAACGTATAAATGTTAATTATCATCCACTTGTAAACTTACAACGATTTCTTTCTTAGAAGCGTTTTTACAAAAGTGATAAGCTCTTTCATACTATGCAACAAACAAAAATAACATTATACGGAAGTTACATCGGCAAACGGTATACATAAACTTTGACGTAAGGCAGTGGAAGGTTTAGGATTAATTTAATTTGGGTCGTTAGTATCAGTACTACCTTAAAATCAAGGTTTTTATGGCATAAAAACTATACAACTTGAAGTATCTTGTAAAAAAATAACAAAAACATATAGGTACATTAATAATTATTTTAGAATAAAGTCGTGTGCCAAAAAGAGCACATTCACTGTCATATATTACAAAAAAAAGGAAATATTTATTCTACATTTTACTCTTTGAATATGCACGAATATTCAAGCTACTAGCTAGTTATTAATGTTCATTTAAATGTATTTTATTACGTACTTAATTATCCTTTGACTTATTGTTAGTAAAATATCCAAATTATAACAGGAAATAAACCTCCTACGAAGAAGGATACATAACTAATTATACTAATTAAGTTTTTATTATATTTCTATTAAATTTGCTATTTGTACTACAGCGCCATCTTACAGTGAAAAGTAAATTTAACGCTCCTAGTTCCGAGGAATGTGCTAACTAAGGTTTCTATCCGTTCTTTTTAAACGTGGGAACTTTGCAGTTTTCGCGCACTTTTCTAATTAATCAATAAGGTTTTCTTAATACGTATAATTGAGACAAAGTATGATAAACCATAAAATAAAAATTGTTTTTATTAAAAATACAGGTTCCATTTGGTTCAATACACGAACCGACACATAACTACACGAACACACTACCAATAGCAAATAATAATAAGGTAAAATCTAAGAAGAATTCTTTTTATTTTGTTCCCACTTCTTATAACCCATCATTCTATAAAAATAGAACTACCAAATCTTAAAAAATAATGAAACTATTAGGTTCTAAATAGTATAGGTATTGGTATATATGAGAGCATAAAAATATAGTTTAACCAAGGATTGCAAACATATTTATTATTGCTCGAAATTTATTTCACATTTATTTAACAAAGAGATTGAAGGCAATACATATTGACTCACAATAGAACATTGATTAACCGAATATCAGTTACCGAAACGTCATTCAACCATACTCTCGAATTTGCTTGACCATTACCAATTTATGTAATTATATGTATATACTGTGATTTAAAAAAGCGTCCTTTACAATCAATTAGTTCGGATAATCGATACTCTACTTCTACTGTATATTAATTCTATACGTTTATGATTAATAAATTCAAGAAGAAGATACCTATCTATTTTATTTCGCAAGTGTTTCTGCCTTATCCCAGTTCGTGAATTTGAAACAAACAGGTAGGTATGTATTCCAAAAGATTTTTTTTTAATTTGTTAGTCACTAAACACAACTGTATGTGAGTTTTCATTGCCCAGAAGAACTTTGTCCCTTGGTTCAGATAG
The DNA here is from genome assembly GCA_949128085.1 of Cetonia aurata. Lineage (NCBI taxonomy): Eukaryota > Metazoa > Arthropoda > Insecta > Coleoptera > Scarabaeidae > Cetonia > Cetonia aurata. The sequence goes on from OX421884.1 coordinate 37,075,876, forward strand.
GAACTTAATGCTAATTGTCGTAAGCGGCTGAGACTTTATATACACTCCGCCAAAAAAGTATCGCATAAACTAAAAAAAGGGCATTTATGAACCAAGATATTTTTATACGTTCACAAAAAGTTTGCCTCGTGTATGTGAACTATAAAAACACTAACAAAATAATGGAACTTAGCGTTTTTACTTTATTTTTTTCCTAAAAGAACACATTTAGAAAAATGCATATGTGTAAGGTTTGCTCAGTTGTTTATTGAAAGTCTTCCTATACGGACAAATTTTAAAGTGCGAAGTCAGAGTTCTGTACCAACGCTTTTAAAACTAAAATGAGCAATTTAACTTCAGAACAAGTGGCTGCTATAGTTGCTTTAATCGAAGATGGACGATCTCAAGCATACCTTGCTAATTTGATGAACATCAATCAGTCAAGTGTTTCTAGAGCCGTAGCCAGATATAGGGAAACAGGCATTTACAGTAGAAGACCTGTACCAGGTCGTCCAAGATGTTCTACTCGCCAAGATGACCGCTATTTACTACTACAAGCATTACGTCGAAGACATGTAACTGCGAGACAATTGCAGAACGACTTGGCTAGAGTCAGAAATACTCGTGTGAGTACTCAAACTATTCGGAATAGGTTACGACAGAGTTGATTAAGAGCTAGAGTAGCTGTAACAGCCCCGCGTCTCACTAGGAACCACCGAGTGGCTGGCTTAATGTTTGCCAGAGAACATGTAAATTGGAACATTAATGACTGGGCCAATATACTCTTCACAGATGAGTCAAGTTTTGGTCTTTACACCTCAGATAGGCGTATCTCAGTGTACAGACGAGACGGTGAGCGCTATTCGCAGTGTAATATCAGACCTAGACCTAATTTCGCTGGTGGCTCTATTATGGTTTGGGGAGGCATCTGTTTAACAGGTCGTACAGAGTTAGTACCAGTAGACAGAGGTACACTGACTGCCCACAGGTATATAACGGACATTTTAGAAGAACATGTAGTACCATATGCGCCAATTATAGGAAACGAATTCATGTTAATGCACGATAATGCACGACCGCATGTTGCAATAATCGTCCAGGAATACCTTAACGATGTTGGTATTCCAGTTTTAGATTGGCCTGCGGTAAGTCCGGACATGAACCCTATCGAGCACGTGTGGGACCTCCTTCACAGACGAATACGAACCCAAAATGTTGCCCCAGCGGACCTGCATGGACTAGCAAATGCTCTCCGTGACGAGTGGGAGAATTTGGATCAGGCTTATATACGGAGGTTAATCGAATCTCTGCCAAACCGTATGCGAGCGGTCATAAGAGCCAGAGGTGGTAATACTCAGTATTAAAAGCTACTGTTATGACATTTTTCTTTCCAAAATTATAATTTCTTGTTTTAATAAAAATCTCAAGTATGAGTTCTTGTTTTTATTTGGCCTGTATTTTATTTAAACAATCATAGAAATTATATCTTAGAGCGCATTAAAGTATATTTACAACTTTATGCTACAAACAAAGATTATGCGATACTTTTATGATTCAAAACTAAATTATGCGATACTTTTTTGGCGGAGTGTATTTAATATAGCAATTTAGATAACACCCTGAGACTAAGTAAATTTATAAATAATAGAGAGTTAAAGATTTAAAACTCATTATTTTTATTAAAAATTTTGTTTTTTTCATTCTTATTATAGTTGACGTTTCTTTGTACTATTGAACTGTATTTCTTTTGTTGGGTTAGATGTCTTATTAAAAATTATTTACTCCCTCATAATTTTTATGTTTATAGCGACGTTTCGTTGACTGATTATCAACATTATGAGAGTACTGTTGACTAGTTAATCACCATTATTTTTACATTTCTCATCAATATTTTTGAATTTACTTTACACCTGAATATTTTATTGTTAATTGTAGTATCTGTTTTTATATCCTTAAATTAATTGATGTTTGTATATAATTTAACAAAAAAATTTTAATTTAAGGGACATCAATGCATGTAAAAAAGTAAATTCTAAATTGTAGAATTGGAGCGTAATGATGTTGATAATCTGTCAACAAAACGTCGGTATAAAAATAAAAATCATGAAGGATTAAATGATTTTGAATAAGTTTTCTAACCCAACAAAAGAAACATAGTTCTAAAGATTTTGCTAAATCGTCAATTCAAATTTTACAAATATGGTCTAAATTCGAATACGAATATGATATAGTGACCCTGACGAGCCCTGGATAAGGAAAAAAACATACATGTCGGTCACTAACACAAACGCATTAGTCACCGGAGATATGATTTCCCATTTCGTACATTAGCGATGGGGCGATCAAATCCAAAAAGCACTCGATAGGCTTAAACGAACATGTAGTCACTAGAGGTGCGAACAGGCCGGGATGAGGCGAGAAATTGCCGATGCGGGCCGGGCCGGGCTTTTTTATAATAAAACGGGCGGCCCGCAAGCCCGGTCGGCCCGTCAAGCCCGTTCGGCCCGTGAAGCCCACTCGGCCCGTCAAGTCCGCTCGGTCCGTCAAGCTCGCTCGGTCAAGCTTCTTCAGGCGGTCTTCTGGTTCTTAATATTAACAAACCATTGTATTCTATTGTATGTATCACCATTTACATTGATCAACGTAAAATACATATAAAGGTACAATTCGAATTAAATGATATTTACACTGAGAAAAATGGATTGTAGAAATTAGATAGTAAATCTCTTTATGTTAATTAGTAACATAATTATTGTCAAAACGACAATATGTGGGGTATTAAGAGTAAAATAACCAGATGTTACCATGCTTATAGTAAGAGGTAAAATCTGGATGTTACCAGGTATTCGATGCATATTCAATTTCTAACATAAATGTTCGCTCTTCCCACCCCTTGCTCTATTCATTGTCGATCTTTACCGAAGAAATCGACCAATAAGCTGTATTGCCACTCACACGTGTTATGTACGTGTGATACAGGTGTACGTATTCGTGTCGGTGCATGTTTGTGTCTGCACAGAGAAAAATCCATGTTGTAATATTTACACTTCACTGTTTGACGGAAATTGTAGTAAGAATTCCTACTATTGTGCAAAATTTTAGAACAACGGCGTTGCATTTTCCTATATCACGGTTACAAAAAAAGCAATAAAATTGTTTAAAAATATTGTGTGACAATCTTCTACAAAATATAGTGAAATGTTTTACAATATTTTACAACAAGTGAATATAATAAATTGCATATAATGTAGTGAAGACAGTTATAATAACAGGTGTAGCAAATTTACTGTGTTGTGTTTATTTAAGTTAGGTTAGGTGCTTGCAACAGTCACCTTACTTTGATTATTGAAAACGGCATTAATAATGAGATGGAATGAAATGAATGCTGTATAGTTTTATATCTATATAGTAGGAATATCATAATACTCATAATTGGTTTAGCTACATAAATATGTGATACTACAGCTTTTGTCGTAAAGATGCCGCTACGCTTGTTTCATAATCTTTGAAATTCGTACTCAATGTAAATTGTGATCGGTAAATGTGGCTGCGTAATATCTATATGATGCTTATACATGGTTAACGTCGTGTAAAAAGTACAGTGGACAATCGCCCACAGACGAGAATTGCGAGGCGCTTCAATACCGGTAGTACTCTACAGTACACGGGCCGGTCTGATTCCCGCAATCCTGCCCGATACGACGGCAATTCGCCCGGCTGTCACCGGCTAATCAAATTATATTAATTAATTATAATTAAAAATTATTAAACTATATTTATTATAGTTTTCATTGTTAACAGTTATTATCAAATATAGTCAGCGCTACTAGACATTTTTTTCACATTTACTAACATGTATGCTCAAATTAATAATACAAATATAGTACACTTTACCATACGAGTTAATAAAAAGTATTCACAGATATTTACTATACAGATATTGTCACCGGTAATATAAAATATGATTGTCCCTATAGGAGCTATAAAATATATTAAAGTATACTATATTTATGTTAAAGAGTACTATCTATTTCTCTCAGTGTGGATTTGTAAGTCAATAAACGTTGAGTTTTCATTTTGGTATGTACGCTTCGGTAAATACTTCCTACCTTTATCAAGCTGTCAATACTGCTGCCATTCATTTCTTAATTACAAATGGTAATGCAGATATTTTTCTGTCTTTGTGGGATAGTTTTAATTTTTATTTTTTTTTTTCAATTGCCTTTCTTTAACATACATCTATAATACTGGTATGCACTGTTTCTTATTTTATTATTTAATAAATGAACAAACTTTAAAATTTTACGAACACACATTTTAAAATTAGACACACTTAGAAAATTGCATTTTGTGTAGGTATATTACATTTGCATTTTGCTCATCGAGAAAATAAAATCCATTTATAAAGAAGTTTATCTATTTCATGTGTTTATCTATGAACATTCTTTTTTGAAATGTGTACTTCTACCAAATTATTTTTTTGGCAAACATAGTGAATACCTATTATATGTATAGTCTGTCCATATTTCTAACGATTTCCCTTTAGAGGGATTAAGAGTATTACCTGGGACTATCCACTGCCTGGTGCCGCCAAATATTGCAAATGAGGTAATGGGCCGTATTAAGAGAAATTGGATTTTTTTAAAGTAGAGAAGTAATTATGTTTCTATAACAAAAATCCCAAAAGAAAGGTGAAAAATTTTGAGATAATTTTGTGGTAAGGGATTTTTCACCTTTCTTTTGGGATTTTTGTTATAGTTTTCAAGCCACAGTCTCCACCCATCACAGGATAATTATGTTTCGTTTAATATAATCTACCGTTTACAATTTAATCTAATTGGCTATACTATGAATAATTAAAGTTTCTTAAGTAAATAAGTTATTATGTTTCGTTCAATATAATCTACTATTAACAATTTAAACTTTATGATTTAAAAGCAAACAATTCTAATTTATGCCTCTACAGCTGTATTAAAGATATTTAATGGTATTCAGATTACTAACATCCCTTTAACGTAATTAACAAATTTCTGGTAATTTACATATATAAGAAAGTAACAAAGCAGAATTAGAAAATAGTTGACGGACAGTTGTTGAAAAGTGCAGACGTTCAAATTTGTGAAAGAAAAACATGTGGACACCGTGGAGTACAGACGACTTTTAGTATTATAATCTTAGTGAATACGTCCCTGTTAACCACCCGTGCTCGCAAGGGATTATAACGCTCGGTAAACATTTCTTTTGTGAAGATCGAGTGCTATTTAAAAAGGCAAATCGTTAGAAATATGGACAGACTATACATACACCTTACAGTATATATGTTAAGTATATCTTTAGCTTCAAAGCGAAATAGTTATATTCTTTTTATAATAAAAAGAAATTCATGTGCTTATTGGAAAGGACAAATATTATATAAATTGTCTATCCTATTCTACTATTAAACCATCATTTTCTGCTAAAGTTTATTATAGATATTTGCTGTTGCATATAAAAATTGTAATTAATAATAATAATAATATACATTTAAATTTTTGATTACAGGCGGAGATTCAATGGCGCCGTTATTACGAACGCCCTGCTCTTCCACTCAACCTATTTGAAAAACTAATTTTAAATTGAATAAAAAAAATAGCAAATCAAAATTTCTGTACTATAGAAATATAGGTTCCTACTTATGTTCTTTAAATTAAAACAGTTTTGCTAAAGAAAGATAAACTTTTGGCAGGACAATCGGTGATTCACACGGGCTGACGGGCCGACGAGCCGAAGGACGGGCTTGGGCGGGCTGGCCTGGCAAACGCGACGGGCCGGGCCGGGCCCGTTTCAGGAAAGAGCGGGCCGAGATAATTCTCAAAATGCGCACCTCTAACGTGTAATGCACGATTAGCTTAACGATTCGGATTCTATTACTAAACGATTCAAGGATCGTTAAGCAAAATATAGGCGATATTAATAGTATGTACCTACATATATATGTATGTAGAAATGTAGATACCGAGGCGGGCTTCGGCGTTTTTCTTTTTCCTTGTTTTTTGCGTTCTCTTTTAATAACAGCTGTACAATATTTGTATATAATTGTATTTAATACACATACTCATTATTTAGTTTAACTAGAATAGCAATATTATCATCGGTTTAGTATAATTTAGGTAAATTTTAGTGGTGGTTCTTTTTAAGATATTTGTTTTTTATGGAAATTGTACCTTCTTGGATAATGTTCAATCTTGTTCAGGCAATTGTATCGTATGTAAACGTTGTATTAGAAATATTGGAATGCAATAATGTTGAAAAATAATTTAAAATGAATATTATGCAAGAAGGTGTGGTGCATGGAATAAATATCTCATACTGACATAATCTTAAATACTTATAGTAAGTATGCTAATTAGAAAAAGTCTTAAAGAAAACGACTTATAATTTGCAGACGTCCAAGTTGGTATTTAAAAATATTATGATATCGACATCATTACTAAAAGTAGAAATTCCAACTTTACCTGAATCATATTAAATTAATGATAATATTGTTATTCTATTTTTTGTTTTTTTCTCTTGATTTAGCGGCTTATTACGCATGACAAGATTGTATTGCCAACATGAAAATATTGAAATTCTCTGCGTGAATAAAACATCCAATTGTAACTTTTGGTCGACCATATAAAATTATGGTGGAAAGAAATGATGGTCTTTCTATTAGAAGTATTTTAGATACCTACTCCTTTGATCCACCTGTGAATTCTCCATTCTGGGATCAAATTGGAGTACGAACTGTATATGTTAATTATATGGCATATCCTTTTAGAAAGGTCAGAATAGTAGCAAACTCAATACGGACCATTTTCATTAAATTACGTCCTTATAGCATTATTATAACGCACCGTATAAATGCGGACGTGTAACAGTTTTGTGGTAACCCGTACAGATGTCGCTGTTTCTATTTATCCAGGGTGATTATCATATCTCAACCCTTGTGTACCATCCTATCAAAACACTTGCGGTATGATTTAAAACAATCTTACTGTTTTGAAATCATGTAAGTGTATTTACATATTGTTTGAAGGCCCCCTCCTGTTTTTATGCCCATTATATTCCGAAGTTTAATGTATGCTAATCAAGAGGTGTGAAATATGTGAGTGTATGTTGTTTTTGTTTGGTTTTGTTCCTACATGTGTTAGGGAGATATACATTGAAAAAACGATATGATAATATACACTTCCTGGTGAGAACTTTCAGTTTTTATGCTTCCTTAGCTTTATCTCAAAAAGCACTAACTGCTTTCATTTATCATAAATACTAAACATTGCGGAATTAAGCGAAAACTTGATCAAAAACGATTTGAGAACTGTCAATTTAAGAAATTACCATCTTATTTTCCAGCATTCTCGAAAAATAAGTGGGAACTCGTATGATATTATCACAAAAATTAGTTTACGCGGTTGTAATAATCCAATCATTATATCTATGGAGCGATATCCTGGTGATAAAAGGTGCAGCAGTTTTAAATCGATGCGTCATGGATGTTGTTATTAGAGTATTGCATCCCACTATTGACCAAAGTTCCTATTTAATATCCACCAAATAACGGAAGAGTTAAATGCTGCATTAATCCGCAATTTTGTAACAGAAAGCTTATCAAAATTAGTTGGCCCGGAAGCTAGTGAACGAGACCTGCTACTGCTCACTGATTCTGCCGCATATATGCTAAAAGCTGGAAAGCTATTAAAAACCATGTATCCGAATTTATTACATGTAACATGTGTTGCACATAAATTGTTGCAAATTAAGAGCGACTTGTAAAAAAACAATTCGGAAAACTCCACTACGGATAAGCTTGCATAGAAATAAACTTCCAGGTCGTTCTTTGCAATCTTTTCCTGTTATCACTGTGGGGAACTTGGGTCGAAGCTATTCAATTTTATAGTAACAACTTCAATGTTGTCAAAGACTTTAGCGAGCAGTTGCCCAACGACGGTAGCAGCATTGTTGAATGTAAATTAACTTTACGAACAGACAGCTTACTAAACGAATTGCAATTTATAAATAACCATTTTGCAAGCATGGTAACAACGACAAAATATTTTGAGAAAAGAAAAATACAAATTAGTCTAAATCACTTAAATAACACAGTAAATCAATTAAAACTTATTCCTGGAGAATTTGAACAAAAATTTAGTAAAAAAATTACGGCAGTGCTTAACAGAAACCCAGATTTACATATACTACATGAACCGTGTATTAATGGAAATCCAAATACCTATATATTCACAAAATACAGAACCTTGATACCATTTTAGTTAACGATGGTATTGTTTGTTAAATATTGTAAATATGTTTGTATGTACCTTACCATAGATTCTAAAATCTGAAGAATAAAGTCTATTGGATCGCCCGCCACTGAAACTGGACAAAAAACAAGCTTTTTTAATCATATTCCCCGGCTGCGTATGAGTCACTTGTACGGGCCACCGAGCCTTGCTTATTGCACACGGTTTTTGCATTTTTTAATACGGTAGGGGCGGTTTTCTTTTGAGTATTTCGTCTTTCTGGACATTTTTTCTTTTAAAAACCAAATGTTATTTTCATAACATGCTTTACCATTCTATAATTACTAAAGTGCATCCAAATGCGGTGCGTCATAAGATACGTGGATGCCTCTCGAAAAAGTTGCTGCACGAAAGGATTTAGAAAGGCGACTCTGTTAAAAGGAGAATCATTCGTGGTGCCGTTCGTCGTTAAAAGCGAAAAAACGCGTAAACCTTTTCCGAAATTTCGATTTTTTACATTTTTCGGTAACGGACCGACAATGCCCAAGGCCGATCCCCGCGCGCCGGCGAAAAGGGTCAGATTATGTGACATCGGCGGTGGTCAGGTAGTCGTGCACCGAACATCGAAACCTTGAACCACGAGGAATTCGGTGTGAAATACATAAGCACAACGGGGATCGAAGAAATGGTACAACATTAATTGCTTTAGTGTTACAACGGAAAATAATGATGATACAGTATGTATAATTTCTAATTAAGAAAAATGAATATACAGGGTGACAATTTCACGTTTAATTATTACAATATATACAGTATGTGTAATTTTTAATTAAGGAAAATGAATATACAGGGTGTACCGACAATCCCAAACCACAGGTGTGTGCAAGGGTCAGTGGAGGGTGGTGCGGTTTAGCCGGTCCGCTGTTTGGGACGTAATCCGTCATCAAACCACTATTTAATTGACTGGGTGAACGGTCCGGAGTTTACTAGTATTAATAACAATTACTGTAGAGGAAACAAGTATAGTTTGGGAAACAGAAATCCTTGTAAAAGGACTCACGTCTGGTTTCCAATGTGAAAACCATCGCCTGTGCTTATAAATTTTACTATATTGTCTGCATAAATTACAATTTTAAATTTCAATTTAACCCCAATCATCTATGATCGTTTTATTGTTATTAACATGTCCTTTCCTGTTACTCTTTAGAGTAAGTTTATCAATTTTTGAATTTTATTTTTTTCTGAATATTATTAATTAATTAATTAATTAATTATTGCAGCCGTGATTGAAATTGTGATAGTAATCACGGAAATGTTGTTTTTAAAAACTTTTGGGTATGTATGAAAACATTTCTGCTCGAGTTTTTTTTTCTTTCTAAAATGAACGCTAAGCTGTGGACTTAAAAAATACATACTTTTCTTTATTGTATATGGATGGAGTCGTTTAAGATATTCCGGTAAACTGAATCTATATATGTGTCTTGTTATATTGTATGCATGTTCAGGCACTTGTATAAAATTAGACGAATATATTACGTCTGACTGCGAAATGTATGGGCATGCATTAGAACTAGAAAAATACTAAATAAAGTGTGCTGTAAATAGTGGCGCCGGCATCCACTCTTGAGAACTGGTCGTCAGTTCTCTGTAGTTTTATTTGCAACTGCTTGTCATGTCACTGCAGAGAGTAGACCTGCATAGGAATTTTAAAAATAAAATAACAGCAGTCTTATTTATGGTTTAATCCGATGTAAAAGTTTTAATTGATAAAAATGCGACGCATTTCCTTTTACCACAGTCGAGCTACCTACACGTTTTCTTCGACAGCTACACACCAAAAACGGTTCATAGTCGTGATTGCGAAGCAAACAGAATAAAATACTATATTAATTGCTACGGACTATAAATAATGATTTACTTGGAAGTTAGTATATAATCTGTAACAAATCAGGTATTTGAATTAGTTTCAGATAATTATGCTTGAAGCAAATTATTTACTATTCATATTTTGTAGTTATAGTTATAGTCAGGTACAACACGAATTGGTGCACAGTAGCAGAAATATTAGATTGAGATACATGATTTCCATTTTGGAATAACCGTATTAAGTAGTAAAATATGCAGTTGTAGGAAATAATAATATAGCGTTAGGGTTGTGCGCGTTGATTGCGGATAAAGATTAATAGGCTATTATAATAATTATTTGGTATAACGTTTAAGAATGGTTTAAGTTTAACGACGCACAACGAATACTGTGTTGGGCGAGGACAAATTTAAAATATAATAATAAAAACTTAGGGCAAGTATTTCAATCTGCTAATAAGGATATCTAATAAGAATTTAGCTAATGTACAGTGTGCCCACATTTCGGCGGTTACCATTGGTATCTCTCTAATTATTGAATTCTTCTTATCTTGACCTTATATATTGAGAATATATTACTATTTTCTTGGTTTCTTAGTAATAATAATAACTAAAATTATATTCTAAAAGTTTTTCGGTTGGAATAAACTTTGCACATTTTCTGTAGAATTAAAATTGGTTTATTTTTTAATAATAATAATAATAATAATAATAATAACAAACCGCATAATATTAATTATTGATTTGTTGTTTTATTATTTCTTAATTTAGTTTTATTGCATGTTGTCCGGCTATGCACGAATAATCTGTCGCGCAAATAATCGAGATGGCGATGAATAATACAAGTTTTCCCGTACGTCATACATCATAAGAGAAAGTTTAGTGGCCATTCGGACACTAAAAGTGATGATGAAAACAATGTTATATTGAATAGCAAACAAACCTCCCTGCTTTAATAACGTACAATTAAACTACTATGGAAATACCGGTAAGCCTTTATTTCGCAAGCGTTGAACCTTTTTTTATGAATTTATAAACAAACGGATGAAAAGTTAAGTAATACGAATGATCACAAATCGCATTGCGTTTTCCTTCCGTTAATTTAGTGAATATAATAAAATGTTGGTTTACTATCGCAAATATAATTCTATTTTCACAATGTTTTCTTTAATTTTGTGTCTCCTATAAAAACGACTCCTGCCGACGGTAACTAAACGCAAACGCTCCTTTTCAAGTCAGAACGAATGTGGTCTGCCGCAAGAAGTTTAGTGTACTCTGCCGGTAGCCACATCTTCCACGTTCATTCCTAACCCAAGCGACATCTGCATCACAAATCAACTGTTACATTAAACATCAGTTCACGCCGAAGCTCCGGCTCCGTGTTACGCGAATATTTATTTACATATCCAGATATCATTAGTCCCTGTCTGACTGAACCCCGATCGTTGTCACATACACGGAGAAATTGCTTTTTATTTACGAAAGCCGCCAAATAAGAATCGTAAAATTCGGAACAATAAAAAAATAGTATTCGTACTTTCTTTGAAACGATAATTGTGATTATGTCAAAAAAGATTTATATTTACTTGTCTGTTTGTTTTGTTATCTTTCTTGGTTTCAATCAAAAGAAAAATCTTATCCTATCTTCATTTCCAACAATTAGAAAATAATCCCTAAATAAGAAATCAAAAATAATTTTTACAAGGCCCAGTCTAACGTAGGTACTCCACATCCAAGTACCTGTTATTTATGCTTATTTATTTTTGAAAACTTAAATTGAAAACAAAAGACATGTAAATGGCAAATATGTGTAATGATATTGAAACTAAATTATATTAGTTACTAAGGACTTAATAAAAGGCGTATAAAAACATAATATTTGAAAATAAAAGCGTAATTAAATTCTCAAAAATTTTCCCATTGCCTCTCACACATTTTTGACATCGCTTATTTAATCCTGCCTCAGTTGGCTTTCTTAATGTTTCTGGCGCTATACTGGCACAATAAATCCTAATAGCTTTAAATCTTCGATATCTCTTAATGGCGTAATGTAAGCAGCATTTTTTAAATGTCCCCACAGAAAGTAGTTTAGAGGACTTAAATCTGAAACCAAGTTGCCCATGGTATAGGAGCATTAGCATTAGAACACCGCCTCGGAAATATTCTGTTCAGATGGACCGCTTAGCAGGTTATGAGCTGGGATGCCGTCTTGTTGAAAAAACATCACTTGCACCAAATTTAGGCTAAAATTATCATGTAAAAGAGGTAGATGTATGAGGAACTCGAGTTATCGCGGTCCTGTTAAAGTGCCGTAATAGCAATATGGGCCGATAAGCTGGTATCTTAATATGCTACACCAGACATTTACACAACAGCTTCTTTGAAAATTAGTTTCTCATGCTCCAGTGTGGATTTTCAGACTACCGTTAATGAGAATTATGGCGGTCGACGATTCCGTTGTTTGAAAAGTTACCACAAAATTAGAGACGAGGAATTTTGAATTTGTGAATAAAGCCCCATAAAATCTTCAATTATAAGATGTATACCATCATAAAGCCCGCGTGCCGATGAACTTTAAATGGTTTGCATTTATTTGTGTTTAATAACTTCTGTACTGAACCAATCGGTATATGTAGCACAGTCTTGAGCTATAGATCATACAGATGTGTGCGAGTTGTAGGCAATAGCTGCTAGTACATCCGTTGTGTTGTCTTCATTTGTTTTTCTTCCGGCCTTCACATTTGCCACTTCGAAATTAACCAGTATATTTTAAGGTGGTAGTCGTACGAATAAATATGTTTTTGTTAGGATGCCGTCGATGAGGAAATCTATTGCCATACAATGTCTGCGCCGTTCTTGCATTTCGCCCAGATTCTTTACAAATTATTATCATATCGTAATATTCTTCATTTGAAAGCATCAACATGGTTTATCAAACAGTAGTGGAGTATAGGCACAGCCATCGATGACCAGAGTGCACCTTAACAATTAAACAAAAGGAAGGTAGGAGTGATGTGCCGAATGTGTCAACGCCAGACATCTTATCTTCACGGGTAGATGGCGTTGCGCTTTTTTCATTTACATACTTTGATGTACTTTATTTCCATGTGCATCTTTTCAATTTTATTGAAGATTTTTGAGGATTTTTTTGCAAATGCACATCTATTGTTTAGGTATTAACTCTACCGAGTACCATTTCTTATCATTGACTTGATACAATAATTTTATTAATTCACGTCCAATCCAATTTATTAAGCATTCAGGTGCCGAGATGTGAACTACCTACGTTAGTCTTACAATTTATTAGTCTTACGAAAATTATCAGTATCTCTAAAAATACAACAGATAGGTTGGTAGCAGACATATAAAAAGTTGTCACAAATACGTCGCAGACGTGCGAGAAAATTAAGTAAGATACCGCCCCCTGGCGAGGATGCAATTAATCTTAAAAATAACTATAATGTAATATGGTTCCCGAGATATCGTGCTGCCCCATTCCTCGCTGAATCACCCTATAGACCTACGTGATCTTGAAAATTGATTCTGTATCTTTATTGAAGGTTACGTTTTCCGCGAAATAGCATTCCGCCTGCATCTGTATGAATCCATAATACTTATGTACTTACATAAAAAAATTAGAAGTGCAGTACGTTATCTTTAGATCTACGGATACTGACATTGAATGTCGTCTACGCACAGGCGGCTCACGCCTACCTAGCACGTCCCATATACCTCTGTACAATACAACCTCCACAGAACGACAATCACCATCTTTATCTCTGTAATAAATTCGATCGACTCAACATGTTGGTAATTGAAAACGTCTTACACGTAAAAAATCGTTTTCTTTTTTCTTCCGTCGTTACAAATACAAAACAAATAATTAATTTTGAAAATTGAATATAAATATTTATCTAAGAAACTACAAATATGTTAGTATTTTTTTTTTATCAGAATAAATGTCATAATTCAAACTTTTATCAACACAATCAGGCAGAATTGTGAATCATTTTTTATTAAAGCATGTTGTAAGTTACATTTTTAATTTTCGTTGCATTCAGACAACAAATTCTAAAAGCCTCAAGAATCTAAATTATAATTTAAATGCATCCGTCAAGTTGCTGACATCTAACTAGAAAACAGAAAAGTTCACTCTGATCACTTATATAGAAATCTGTAAACTGAATTGTCAAACAAAATATTGTAATTAATTGATTATCAAAACATAAGTTTTGATAATCAATCTTACATTAATAATAATGTAAGATTAATATAAAAGGAACAATAAATGTTCCAACAGTTCCAAGAGTTTAATTGTATCACGTTACACCGAAAGATTCTCCGAAGGACCTGCATGAAGTGGATAGAATTGAACAAGTATCGAGCGCAATCCAATGGTGTAAGATTGTTTGGAATGTAAGTCCTAGTAACCTATGGAAAACAAAAGAAGTGTGGTTGTTAAAAGTTAAGATAAATGTATTAACTATAAAGACCTACAAGAAAATCATTTAGTACAGATAACTCACTCGAAAACTGTCACTTTCGGGTGAGTTATCTGTTTCTTCCCGAGATCGATTCTTACTCCAAGACGAAATAAAACTGGTGGTTTTATCCAGTAAAGCAGACATCAACGCCGAGAGCTCGACCCAGCCACAATTCGAATCCAGACATCGAGAAACTGCTGATTTCCAACAAAGAAGAAGTTCTATTCGGATACCAGGCTGGTAACAGAAGTTTATTAATTTCAAGACTATGCAATCACAGCTACGATTTAGGACGTGAAAATTAACTGTGAGTAGTGTTTACACTATTTTTAAAAAGTTGTTTTACCTTGGGAGATTATACTAGCTATAAGGTAATTGTTTATGTTACATCAAATTTATTGATCGAATCTTGTTGATTTCACCAGTTAAGAACAGTCAGTGTTTCTTTATGTTCATTAGTTTAGACCCTAAAAGTTTTAATCGGTCAAATAACTTAATTTTACCCAGTTTTTCAATTAAGCAGAGCTCGAATCCAATTATTATAGGTTAAGTCGACTATTGCCTTGTTAAAATAGTTTATTTTACTGTTCTTATTTCTTGTTTTTTGATCAAGATTTATAGATGTGCTTATGTATTAATGCTGAAGATTTCTTATTTTAATATAAACTGTTTAATTTATCTGAATATATTTGTGGTTCTCTTGAAAATATTATTCATTACGTTAGTACACCTCTCGCCGATTTAGCGGCAATCACAAGATTTGGCGGTAACAATGCGTTACCAACAAGTTATTTTTATAACCGTAATTTTTCGTTGTGTCCAACGAAAAAAGTTTCCAAATCAGGCGGAAGTAAGCTAGATCTACAAATTTATTTCAAGGTAATTTTGTATCGTTCAATCGAACCCCAAAAATCGCCCTCAGAATAGATTTCTAGTTTTTAATTAAGAGTGCTAGTATATTTCTTCGGAATTTTATTATTATTATTATTTTATTATAATATATAGCTCTGACAACAACATTTTAAAAACACAGTTTCTATACAATTGGTTGTTCCTTGTGTCGAAAAGTGAAACGAAATATAAATCTACGTATTCTTCTCAATGCAGAATAGCCCTAATGAGAAACAATGCATACTATCCGTAAAATTTAGAGAACATAAGTAGTCGCGTATTATGTCTGCAAATAAAGTTGCCATTAATTAATTTTCTTGGTGTACATTACTCATTTAATTGGAAATATAATAGAAGGGTTAATTCCAGCTGTTGCAAATACTGCTCATTAGTCATTTTATTCTCATCGCAAACCATATAGGCTTCTTCCCAATATAACCGGTTCCTTTTTTTTCAGGGAAAGCGGCATATGCTGCAGAGTGCCAGAACAAAATTCTCTTTGGGACTACGTTACCATTACTTCATACTCCTTTGGAGAAGATCGTTTCGAGCTGTAGATTTCCTAACTTCACTCAACGCCCTTATATTTTCTATATTTGGCAGCGTAAAGAATATGCGTCCACAGCATCTTGGGGGCAATGCCAACGGTTCAAACCCTTCACTTTTAAATGATGCAGGTAAGCACAAAAGCGCTTCTGTCCATACTAGATTTGTTTCAGTACTTTTTTTTTCACCATTTTCATTTTTAAGTATTTAAATAGCTCTACGTTTCGTAATTTTATTTTGCACGGGGCGCCAAAAGGGTTAGCAACGGCACTGATTATATTTATTTTTAATATAGCCCTAACCTCAAATTGATGAAGTGTTAACAAGTTTACAACTAATAGATACCATATTTATAACTAGATGAAGCGATAGAGTATCAACTGTGGATTAACATATATGAAGTAATCCCAGACTGATTACAAGTCCGTTCCTTTTGTTTGGCATAGACACGTCCTGATATACAATGTATATATTTCTGTGTCTAGAAGCTTAAAATGATCGTATTGGTTAAAATCTTACCGCCAAACAGCAGTTTGAAAATGTATCAGTTCATCAAGGGAAAGTAGAAGTAGAACAGACATATCTTGGAAATAAAAATTCATAGCTGAATAATGTACAAATAATAATTAGGCAATGTTTACATATAAAAAGTGATATATTAACATCTATCACGTTTGGTAGAATGGTGTACTAATTTAATAATAAAACAAATAATTGGACATCAAAATATCACTATTTCACTACGCGTTTATGCTATCTCTTGTAGGTTAGAAGTTAGGGTTAGGAGTACTAGGAGCAATTCAAGCTAGAAACAATAAATGACACATACATAGACATTAGAGAAGGAGAACTTTGAATGCTAAGTTTAACTAACTAAAAGAGATGGACTCATAAACGTATTTCTAAGATGTTTTTCCGAACGTATGTCAAGATTTATTTACAATCCTTTTATCTAGTTGTAAACATCTCTGGATATCAGTGTGACGAATTGAAGATATTCCGGTAAAAGTTTCTCATAAACCTGTTAACCCACTTTTACGTTTATAACTAATAAACACACTCCATCGAGTGTGTTTATAGCTTTATTGTAACATCAAATTACTAACAAAAACATATTTAATAAAATCACGGCTACAAGTGAGCAAAATATGTAGGTATTGCAAACAGAATTGGCTGAAATATGCAATAACAGCAGGTTAGACAATTTTATGTTACTGGATACCAATTTTAGCGAAATGACATGTTATTAAAATCAATCTTGGAAGTGAGGAAGGATTATGCGCAATTATTTCATGTGTTAAGGTACGTATGTGGCATATAAGCTATTAACAACGTCTGTCAATGAGTACAATATTGGAGCGAGTCTTGTACTCGAACAATAAGATATCACAGGTTAAACAGATTTTTAATGAAAGATATTATGAAAGGAATCTGTAGCTAAGCATATACTTAGCAAAATATGTCTTGTTACGCAGCATTTGCTTTTAATTCAACAATTTCGAGATTGTATCGTTAGATATATCTACATCACAGTATTAAAGATGCACGCGAAACTGGTTCGTAATTAGACAAAATGTGCTCGCAAAGTGCATTTGCGAGTACCGATTTAAGATCGTTTGAGGTGCAGCATGCCGTTCTATGCGGCAAAAGATCGGCTGCTAACGACGGCAAATCAATCAGCGATTTTCTTGCTTCTCTGTCCTCGATGCTTTGATTTCGATATAGCTTTATCGCGACGTTTAGTATATACCGTAGAGAGATGAGGGAGCGAACGATCATGACCTGGGGCGCGGTTCGTCTGCCCTGCTAATAAGTATGTGCTCAGGCGGCGGCATCGGACAGCGCCAGACGGCCTCGGTCCGATCTCTTAAGGTTCGGCCCGCTCCCCGAGGCTCTAAGCTCACTTCTTATACGGGAAGATAAGATTTTTGCCTCTACTCACTTTGATATTAATAAAATATACGTCGAATGGGCCAAGTTGGAACCTCTCTGACGATATGTCATTAGTGTAATGGAAGTAAACGTACCTTAAATTGTGGGTTGTACAATTACGTGTGGGTAACAATATATCTGGTACCCTCTCATTGTTTTCCAAATAGTCAGCGGCAAAGATGTAATAATTTTCCTATAATGCAAAGAAATTGCTATTATTTATATAATAGAGTATTTTTCCGTTTATAAAAACGTGAGGATTCAAAAAAAAGGTTTAAGTAAATGTAATATTACGGTAAAGTCGTCATAAAAACAGTGTACGCTCATAGAAAGAATATTTTAAGTTAATGAACGTACCTTTTTAAGCAATATTGTCTATATTCAGAGAAATGCATACTTCGAAATATTTTTCCTTAGTTATTTTTCGATGGACAGCCGCTTTCTTTAAAAAAATATATCATTAAGTCAAAAATCCTTTAGATTTCAAACAAAATGTCTTTAAAGGCATACAGCAACGCATTTTCATACAGTTACGGAGTTATTATCCCTCAAGATCCCTTAAATTTTGGAATATTTAATTCTTCTTTTCTATTCTATTATTATTATTATTATTATTATTATTATTAAATTTCGCAAGGTACGTGTTAAGAGAAACGGTCGCCAGGAAACAATCGAAGTTGTTTAATTGGAAAATGCTGGTTTGTAACTTTTTCAACCTCTAATACTAAATGTTGTTTTTCATCTGTGATTTTTGTTTGAAACTTTTTATAATAATTTTCATTAATTCCAATTATTTCTTTTCAAATTGTTAATTTGATATTTTCAATAAATATTATCGTCAAAATAATACAACGTAAAACATTTTAAAGTTATCTTCTGATCAAAATTAGTGTTAATTTTTGCCTTCGCAGAGAGCATATACTTTGACTAGTGACATCTATACCATTTAAGTGCAAAAATGTGAAGATAATATAACTCCAAAATATGTTAGTCACCACAACTAACACTTAAAGTGAAAAAATCTCTTGTAAGTTATCTTCTAAAAGAAGTAGATATTACTGCTTGCTTTGCTATAATATTTGCTCGGTATAAAACTTTCACCGTAATTTTTTTTTATGTAGCACAAGTGGACTTTTTCCAAGTATGTTAAAAATAGGCAAGATTTTGCCAATACCTAAAGAAGGTGATCAAAACAATTGTGCTAATTATCACCCCATCACCATGTCGGGACTTATGGTGTGTTATTGCCCTATCAGCATTCTACCCAGAGCGTCAAAAATTTTTCACACACATTGTCATAGATCGAGTAGTAAATTATGTAGGCAAAGCAAATATGCTATGAATTAACAACGTGGTTATAGAAAAGAACAATCAGTGGAATACTTGACATAGAACACTTAATATATACTCGACTTTTCACATTGGTAAAATTGAAGAACTTAATATGTTGGACCTTACTTACTTATCCACAACCTCTTCTACCGTGAGTGTAGAGTTAAGATGTTGGACCTACCTAAGGCATTTGACGCGATTGACCATGATACCCTGATTCACAAACTTGAATTCAAAGCATTATCTTTAGATTATTGAAATCATATTTAAGCAATAGGATCCAATTGACAGAATTGCAAGGATCCAGGCCCAATCTGTTGAAAATAAACCACGGTGTCCCACAGAGCTTAATTCTTGAACCACTGTTATTTACCATTTATGTTAACGATCAGCCATCAGATATGTTTCAACGCTCGCGATGCGTCTCTTCTAGAGCATGCATTTGATTCGGAGAGGCTTGATAGAAATTCTAGATTAGCTGCCAATAAACTAAAAGTAAATGCTAATGAAACACAGGGCTTTCCCTTGACCACAAGAACGGTAAATTATAACGCATTTTTTGGTGTGGGGGTGACTATCGACTCGTACTTAACATGGTAGCTTCATATATGTATATGAAGTGATGAAGAAGCTGTCTGCCTCTGTTTTCACCGTTAGACGGCTATAAGTAAGACTGAAAGCTGCAAGAACAGCACACTTTGCCAACTTCCACTTCTTTCTGTGGTACGGTATTCTCTTCTGGCGGATGCCGGCAGCAGCACAGGGAGTTTTTGTTTTACAAAAACCAGCAAGAAGAGGCCAACATTGTTTTCATCCATTTGCCAGTGGGTTTGCACTATAGGACTGGCGCGTATAGCGCCTGATAGACTAAAAACTCGAGTCCGTCTGTAGTGCTTTTTCTCCCTTTCACTGGCTTTGTTGGTATGGTGATTCCAAAAAAAGATCATGCCAGCGCCTTGATAGTACTTTTCAAAAAGTTAGGAATAAAATGGTATTTCAATTCAACTGGTCAGTATTATTGAAAGTAACAAATTTGTTAGTTGATACAAACAAACATTGCTTTCAGTCACTACTAATACAACTTTTTTTTATATTGATATCAAAGCTCTCCGATCCTTAACGCAATGCAGGCTGTGTGCAGTGCTGTTCATGTAATAGCCATTCTAATTTCAATCAAAGTGGATTATTTTTAACTGGTAATATTTTTTTCCAATCATAGTGTTCTGTGTATTTGACTCAACAAATTGTTGATCTTAAATTTACATTATACCGCTTTGAGCGAACATTATTACACGAAAGATATTATCTTCTTGATTGAACAACATAACGTTTTGCCACTATTGAAAAGAACTATTTCTTTATCTCATTGTCAGTGTATATTTCTTTAACTTAAAGAAATATTTCTCCCGGTGTAGAGTGAGGTAGCTGCATTTCTAGCTTCCTCAACTGTTAACAACCTGCCAGCCAACAGTAGGTTCATTTTTCGGCACTAGTACGGTAACAGTTTTACCGCTCTGCGTCAAAGTGAATCTTGTTATGATGATTTTTCGATAATAACAATAATTAAAACAACAATCAAAATATCTATAAGATTTTTTTTAACTAATTTAAAGAAAATTATAGATATTAGAAATGACTGGGAAATGAGAAAAAATGAAGCGCGTTACTGCAGTGCGGTAAAAATTTTAGGGCACTAGGGCGCAACCTACTGTTGCGTTGGCTTACAGGGTATGTTTACAGTTGACGAAGCCAAAAAATCCATGGCTGTCACATCTGCGGTCGTCGCGTAGGTTGCCAGTGTGGCTTGTGTCCTCTAGGGGGCGTACATTTAAACCCTTAATTCCTCAGTTGCTAGCGCGAATAAAGCTTGAACTGTGATAACAATGAAAATGGGTTACACTTGGAATAACGCTGAAGACGCCCGTCAGGCAGAAATTCGAGTATAATTATACAGATTAGATTAGATCTAATTGGGGTAATCTTGTACCGCGACCTATTGATCTATTGTGCCCCCTTACATCATTTGTAAGCTGCTAGGGTTTGCCCGCACTTATAGCTCCCCATCCAGTCTAAGAACTTTAATAAATTACAATAGCTGTGATGGCTTCAAGGAGTAATTATACAGATGGCATTTATTCAGTTTCTGCATGGTTCTAATTTTTTTGATATAGGTAATTTTAGCTATTTTAGTTCTTTATATAACTTCATCAGAATCTCTTCAGGAATTAAAAGTTTTTTAAAAAAAGATTAATGTGTTGGGTTGCGGTTTACTTTTGATTTTTGTATTTTACAAAGTCTATTAAGTGTTATTTTGAATGTTTTTATATAATTTACCATCTTAGTTGCTATAAATTGTAAGTATAATTGTGTTTTTTACACTTTTCTATCATTAATTTAATTAAATATTATGTATTTAGAATTTCAAAAAGTTTAGGTTTGCAACTCCTTCAGCTCGTCTGTATTGAAAGTGAAAGCGAGAAGTTTTCTAAATTTCGGATTAATTAAAATTACTTAAAACGATGTCTGTGATATTAGTTTAATAGCCAGCGTTACCTAAATTGTTTCGTGATAGGAATATTAGTTTATTTATTGTTTGTATCTTTTAGCTTCAGTAATGATGGAAAAACTACGCGAAGCTGTTTAGCAGTTGTGCTGTTTAGTGGCTAAACCACAAGGCAACGAAAATTAATTGGATCGGCTATACGGCTCCTGCAATTTTGTCTTCATTTATTCGATTTTAATTTGAGGCATACAAATAACAAACACGCTCAGTCACTATTGCGTTCTTCTAAATTGTAAGCACCAGATGAAGAGGTAGGTAACTTTGAACATCCACAACCAAAAAAATCATTAAAATATAGATGTTTGTGTTATCACTGTTCAAAGAAATTTCAATTCTTGAATTCCATAAATTTGAATAGCCAGTTTTTCAAACATCCGTTACCATACTCTTATACGTGGACCGTGTACCATATAAATTTTATTTGTCGCTACCGTACATGTTCACTACGCATATAAGTAAAAAGTCATTTATTTTCCTTAGTGCATTAATTAGCACAAATCCGCCTGTTATGGGAGTAGACATAAATGCCAGTTATAATTGGCATTCCAAACACTGCAACATATGTTAGAATTATTATTTTCATTTTTTCTACACTTTATTCTTTCTTCCCACTTATACGTAAACGCAATATGTAATTATACCGTGCGAATTTATTGCCATTCTGTAAAGCAAATAAATAGTAATTACGAATAATGAAAGTGCAAAATTATTTGTTAGTCGTAAATAATTTTTACCATAGTTTATAGATCATTTGCTTGCAAATGGGATGCATAAATCAACGAAATGTCTGAGTTTTCAATTAGTATTACATCATATATGTATATGTATACGCTTAGTTAATGTTGACATCACAAAATTGAAATATGAAAATCTATAATACATATTTTCAGCATATGCTCAACTTCGGAGGCTAGTTTAATTATAGTTTTCATATTTAGTTAAACCAGGAAGCACAAACCAAGTGATTTTCTTGTGTGAAAATCCTGTTTTGCTTGTTTCATTTCTTAATGTCAGAAAATAATATGGATTTTAATAAATAGGCGTCTCTTCGTTTACATCTTTTATGCAAAGAATGAATTGTTTTGTTCTTTTTTTTTTTACTTCCGAAATAATGACTTCATTTCGATTCACTCCACGAACTATGATCAAAGACTTCACATTGGCGAAAATACGGTTGGCAAAGCAGATAAATCAGATTTATTGAACAACAGAAACGACCTTACATTTAAGAACCATTGCAGTTACTAGGCTGGAAGTAGCTAATTTTCATTTGATGCTAGAACACAACGTTGACAAATATTAAATGCATATACGAATGGATTTTATCAAATGGCATAGTTTTTGAACATTTCCTCGATGGCTCATTGAATAGTTAAATGCATCTATAGTTTCTTCATAACGACCTTATACCCAGGTTTGCTGCATTATTTCCAAGTGAAAAAGACCCGGATGTCGCTAGTGTGTCTCATGATATCAAACAATATCTGAATGAAATATGCATGTATATGTCATATTTTAAATATCAATGTTATCCATAGTAATAATAAAGACTTACAGATGGACGTTCAAAATATTAATATAAAAATACTAACAACCAATGTAAGCCAAGAAACTTTTTATGTATAAAGCTTTGATTTGCTTTGATTTGATTTGTCACTGGCTACGAATCAGGTCTTTTTATCATTCCATTAACACCGCGGTCTGAGACCTATTGTATTATTCCGTACCCAGTTACTATCTTTACATAAACAGGATAGTCCCTCTAACTAGGTTTAGTAGCCTGTGTGGCAAACCTCTTTACGTCAGATTTGTCAGTAGTTTGATTGCATTGTACCGTTTCATTATAAAGAGTTGGCTGTTTTAGATCATCCAGCTCTCTTCTTTTCGTGAAGGAGACTAGTGTTGTTTTCCCAGGATCTACTTTCAGGTTTTCCCGTATCACCACCCGTCTACTATTTTTAGTGCTCTTTGCATGAATTCTGAAATGGTGCTTGCGTTTTTTTCCTATTATGAGTATTACAATATCATCCACATACCTCTGAGTATAGTAGCCCACATTATTTAGCAGTTCGGCGATGACAAAATCTTACAGTATAGATTCTCTGCGGGCAACCTCTGCGCACTAACACCTGCTTTCAGCATGGCTTTGATCCACTTACAAACAGTGTTTTCAACACCACGATTGCTCGCAACCTTTGTCATTCATTCATAGAAGGTGTTATCAAATATCAAGAAATGCCGTTACTGCAATCTCCTGATTTTTTATAGATGGCTTTACTCGTATTATGAGTGAATGTAAAACACTATCACATGGTTTTCCTGACTGACACGTTGACTAGGGTGTAACGGCATCTATTCTAGAGAGGTTTCGCCCATGTATTTTTCCGGCAGTTTTTCCATGGATTTCAGTATGAATGTTAAGAAGGCTATTGGTCGGTGTGCCTTAACCTTGGCGTACGAGGGTCGCCCAGGTTTGGGTGTAAAGGCAACCTTTGCCTTAATCCACACTTTTGATATGTATCTTAGAGCTTAACTGGCTTAAGTGGTGCTATGCATTCTTCTCTTTGTTATAAAAGTACTGGGAGTATTCCATCCCAAAGAGGTGATTTATAGAGTTTGAAAGAGTTCATAGCCCATACTACCCTGTCCTATGTCATTGTCCTTTTAGCGCCCAGCATTCCCTGCCCACTTTCTGAGGATGGTTCTCAAGATTTTGCTAATCGTCCGCATTTTAGAGTTAACTTCTTCCGAATCTGGAAAGTACTTCTGAAAGGATTTATAAAATCTTCCGTGGCTTTCCTTGCAGTCCCCAGAGGAATAATCGGATCTTTTGCTAGAAGTTAATGAAGTTTTGTTCCTTCAGATGCAGTCTCTACATCCTCACAGAACTTCTTCCATGATCCTTTCTTAGCTGCGTTTTAGCTTGATTGTATTCAATTAGTGTTTTCCTGTAATTATCCCACTCATCTGCTTTTTTTTTGTTTTATTAAAAAGTGTAAAAGGGTACATACTAAACAATATGAGGATTGATTTGTTCGTGGTGTTTTTGTAAATGTAATTTGTTAAGAAAAATAAGTTAGTTCCACAATGTGTTCGCTCATTGCACATTGCAAGCGAATAACATTTTAGAAAAATTATTTTATATTTGTTACATAAGTATTGATTCTCTGTAAAGAATTAATCTATTATTAATGTTTCGGATTCTACTTGTATGTTATACAATACGTTATACAACTCCAATGGTATAGTATACCTCTTTTCCCACTATTTCAGGCGTATATCCATACAAATATCGAAAATATATGTTCCCAGTGTTCGAAAATTTCTACACGCCGTAAAACCGACCGGACAAAGCGCACAGTAGCTATTGGCCATCAATAAATAAGAAGAGGTAACAATGCCAAGTGCACGGTTTCGCTCATAGATCTAACCGCTCAGGTCGCAGATGCAGCGGCCCATATGGACCGCTACCGTTTGAACAATCGGAATTGAACGGGATGCGAGGCAAGAATTGGCCGTCCCGTTGTACGACTCAACGGCATAACATAAATCGTGTCGGGAACAGTAGCATCTCGAGAACAATTGTTCTTGCTTACTGTCGGTTTAGTATAAATGTTTTGCGTGTCTTTTTGTCTGATATCGATGTTGGTGGTGCTCAAAATGTGTACGGCGCAGAAAAAAATTGGACCAACCTCCGCATAACTTGTCCTGCTACTATGTATGGAAAGGTTATATAAAATTATAGAAACTGGGCAATGTAACACGGTTTTCTTTTAAATCGGCGAATTTAAAACTGCTACTTTGGTTCAAAATCATGAAAAAGGTTTTGAACCAAAAAAAGAAAAAAACCGAAACGTCTCAATAAAAATAATAATGATAGTAATCTCGCATTTTTAATTTTCTTAATTTATCAACGCAAAACAGCCAAAAGAAAAAAAATAATAATAAGAAGAAATAAGATTATCATTAAATGGAAATGCCATGAAATTCATATCAAGCAAACTTAACATTTCTGTAAATCGATGTTATTTTTCACATTTAAAGAAACATTTATTTCCATGGAAAAATATTTTGTTTTGCTGTTTTGTTCTTTCTTTTAGTTAGATTTATTGTTTTATTACAAATAAATGATTTGTTTGAAATAAACCATAGACGAATAAAGAAGATTTGATAAGCCAACGGTATTATTTTTTTAAGCCCTTTTGTTCCAAGTAATATTGTTGTAATTAGAGAATTGTCTAGTTCTGTATCTGAGAGAAACAATGTTCAATTAAATATAAACAACAAAGTTATAACAAATAAATAAAACTTAATTGCAATCCATTTTAATCTATATTTTTCAAATATTCTGACAATGCTTACTAATCAAATTAATGGCGACTCTGATGATACTAATACCCACCAAAGAGGTACAAATCGAACCATTTTCTGAAAACCTTTCTCATTTAATGAGCTCACAAATATTATACAGTATAACCTTAAGAACAGCTATTCAGCTGGCCCAGATGATGCACTACCGTATGTCATAAAGGCAGTATATATTTCTATTGTCTCTGTGTTAGCTCATTTAATTAATAAGTCGTTTGAAGTAGGCAAGTTTAAAAACTTATTAAAATACACTAAATTAATCTAAATTAAACCTGTTTACAAAAAGGGTGCTAAGACGATTGCAAACATTACTGGCCTATTGCCTTAACATTGTCATTTTCGAAGATATTTGAATATTGCTTCTTAAATAGACTAGATGCGTTTCTAATCAAAAATAATGTGCTATCTAACTGTCAACGTGCCAATCGTCACTCAACGTCCACCGCTCTTATCTGTTGTGGCATCGTGATGTAACTTCATATCTCGGATCACAAATTTATTAACATGAAAATAAAAAGAGCCTACATCCAGACACCTTGTCATAACAAGTATGTCAAAGAACGTGGCTAACAATTTTAACGCTTTCTTCGTAACAACATCTGCAAGAGTTGCTTCTACAATACCAGCTGTTAATCAGGATAAGAGATTAGAAATAAATCCTAATTCTATGTTTGCATTGCCGTTCCTACCAATGGAGATTTATGACATAATGGGAAAACTAAAAACCAAATACTCTACGGGGTTAGATGATATTGACGCGCGCATATTAAAAGAATTTAGAGTATACTTTACAGATATTTTAACTTACTTGATGAATTTATCTCTACCAGAAGGCACTTTTCCTGATGTTCTCAAGAAATCAATTATTACACCAATTTACAAAAAAGGAGATGCTACAGACATTACTAATTATAGACCGGTGACCTTGAGGTCCGCAATCTCGAAGATCTTGGAGTATTGCATGTTGGAACGTTTAATTTCCTTTATAGATAAATATGATATTATTAACAAAAACCAACATGGCTTCGGAAAAGGTAAATCCACCTCAACTGCATTAATAGAGTTTTACACAAACATATTAAACATTATTGATCAGCAGAAAGTGACCACTGGTGTGTTTTGCGATCTACAAAAAGCATTCGATTGTGTACAATATACGGAATTATTAGAGAAACTTGATGCTTATGGAATTAGAGGCACCGTTGCAAATTGGTTTGCGTCATATTTGGAGAATAGGGTCCAAATGGTAAAGATCAAATTCAAAGCTGACAATAGAAACACAGTAACAGCGCCATCCAGTTGGTTACCCGTAGATATGGCATACCCAGAGCTCAGTGTTAGGACCCATACTGTATATACCATACTGTATATACCATATACATTAATGACATTATCTTATTTTTATCAGATGTTTGTGTTACTATTTATGCAGATGATATTGCCACACTCATCGCACCTAAAACTGGTGTAACAACAACTACAGTAACAGCGAATACTATATTAGACACACTGAGTAACTGGTTTCCTAAACATTTGTTGTCTTTGAGGAGAGAGAAAACGAAGTATATGATATTTCATGCTAGACAGAGAAGCGTAGATGATATCAATTTTTGCACATCTATGGAAAAACTTTAAATAGCTGCCACCAGACTAATTTCTTAGGAGTTACCATCGATGGAACACTATCATGGAAGAACATTGTGACAACTTAGTGAGGAAATTACATTCAAAAGCTTATGCGTTTCGATGCCTGAGATCTGAAGTTTCAGTTTCTTGCTTGGTTTCCTTCTACTATACTGAAATATATTCCAGACTACAGTACGGAATACTATTGTGCGGCAACTCAGCATCAGCACAAAAAGTATTTTTGGCACAGAAGGCAATACTAAGATGCATTACAGGAGCGCGCTTCAGTGATTCATGTCGTCCTGCCTTAATAATTTTCAACTTCTTCCTGTGCCTTGCATGTATATTCTTGAGACCACCTGCTCTATATTCAAAAGAAGAAATAACATTGTTACTAACGCCACCTACCATGAGTATCATACTAGAATGAAAGACAACCTTCATTTACCAGCATATTCTATGGTTATAGTTAGCAAAACCGTACACGTTGTAGGAGTAAAAATATTCAACCATCTACCGCAAATTATAAAAAGCTCCCAATTATATGCTATATTTAGGAATAAGTTATAAACATATCTCCTTGAGCACTTATTTTATTCCCTACAACACTGCTTTAATACACTTACATAATTCTTTTTGTACGCTTATGTTTTATCTTAATGTTACACATACCGATTCTAATTCAGTGATGAAAATATTGTTATTATGTTGCTAAAATTAGGTATTCTTTATTTTGTTCCTTTTTCTTGTTTTTTTGTTTTTGTCGAAGCTAATATTAAGTTATATTTTGTATATTCTTTTGACTAATTATGAACACTGTGTTGTGATCTTCAAAAGTACAATACGCGAAATAAAGAAAACCTAGTCACTCCCAAATCCAGATTGACATTGGCAATTTGGGCATAAAAGTTTACAATAAACTTCCAACAATAATTAAAGAACTCCATCCCCCGATTTTTAAACGGTGGTTATGTCAGCTTTTAACTAGCAAAAGGTTTTACTCATTATAAGACTATTTAAATTATAGTTACAATTAATCAACAATTTTTGATATTAAGTTAATTAGTGTCTAGTTTTTATTTTTATCTTAAATTAATTGCTTGCATGTTTTGCGTATTTTCTTTAACATTCTTTTCCTTTTTGTATCTTTTTGTGTTATTTCTACACTTACTATGTCTGTCTGCAGAAATGAAATGTTTACTTACTTACTTTTAATGAAAGATTTGGATTATCCCTTTAAATTAAAATATGCTGCTTATCATTGAAAAGAACATACCTACAAATAAATCTAAAATCCTTCAAAACTCATAATTTTTTAAACTGAAGTTAATTTTCTTGTACTTAAAAAACACACACTTCCAATAAATGAATGACATTTTTGTTCGATTTAATATTTTATTTTAAAAATAAAAATTAATTAAAACTTACCGATGGTTATGTAGGTAAATAAAATAATTGGATAGAGCTCATAAACGAAAAACTTGCAGAATAACAAATAACAAATAATAAGCCAAATCAAATTTCACCTTACCTACATTTATGTAATCACTTTTAATTTAAAATACTTGCATATTCCATCTATTTAGTAAATGTAAAATAGATAGGTAGGAATAACCCTTGCATACTTAACCCTGTTATCGCTTAATTAAAACACTTTAAGTGGTATTTTTTAGTCATTTACAGGTAAGACTGTGGCGAGTTGGCGACGATGCCTGGAATTCAGGCAATTACAAGAGGCACGTGTGGTCGCATAACCCGTATTTATATTTATGACCATAGGGAATTCGTACAAAAAATTAAATACCTATTTTGAGAGTTTCTGTTCCCGTTCAACGTTGAAATTTCTGAACAGGTTTGGGACGTTATTCGACTTATCTAAGAGAACAGTTCATTAAAATGTTATGAAGAATTGTAGAGATGTAAAGGCCTAGGTAATTTTGTTCCGATGTCAATAAGATAGTAGTAATTTTCCAATAAAGATTATGGGTTATTTATAAAGTGTCTTTCGGGGCGTTTATCCGTGAATATGTATTGCTGAAGGAACATGTTAATGATAATGATATAGTGTAGGATGTTCAGGTATGCTTGAGATCAACATAAAATTAAACGCAGGTAATTTTAAATTTAAGTTAGTTGCAAAAATATTTTACAACTTTTAAGGTTCAAAACCTTCTTACTGCTTCAACTACATCGAGAGCAGATACGATAAATAATATGCTTGCAGCGTTAATTGAAAGCATGAAGAGGTTAAACTATTGCGTTTAAGTTTATAAAAATAAGTAATGATATTATGCAGGTTTTATAGTTAATTCAATTACTCTGAAATGTTAAATATTGGTACAGTTATTACTATATGAACAGCCTAATCATGTTAGCTTTGCAAAGAAAGGGGATTGTTCCAACAACCTCAAACGTCATTTTAATATGGGTTCAATGTTTACTTAATGGATGTTATTATTTTAACGATTGATCTGATTTGCCTTGATATTCATATATCTAGCTATGTTGAACTATCTTTGTACTCTCTCAAGACCTATATACACTCCTTGGCAGTCATAGATATTAAAGAGTGGGGGAGGTAATACTTATCCAGAAAGCATTGTAATGTGTCAGAACATGCAGAATTGACACATAAATAATGATTTCTACAGCCAATGGGCGATTCTAAGCCCTGATCCCTGAAATGTATCTTACAGATCTGCCGGTATGGATATGCCAGTTGATTCATAGGCTATGATGATATTGCATACGCTCAGAACAGATTAAATCTAGTTAGGAGTCGAGTAAACTCTTGAATAGAAAAACATGGATTAAAATTAGCAATACATAAAACAGACTAGATTGGATTAAGAAAACGGTAACCATAGATATCTATTCCACTGCGAACTTTTTAGATCCATTGTGATACCTAAAATGAAGAGAAAATAATTAATTTTTGCTTATTAAACCATCTCGTAGTAAGTAACACGTTTTTCCAACATTCACAAGTTCACCAGAGAAGTCTCTAGCAGAAAAAAAAATCTATAATTGATCTCCTCTTAGTGGAGAAAGGATCAATTAGAAGAATCAAATATATAAAAGTAGGAAGAAGATATGAGGTCGGAAGTGACGACTATTTGGTACGAGCCGAAATAAAAGGTAGATATGCACAAAAACCGAGACCGATAACTAAAACTAAGAAGGTAGAATACAAGAACATTAGGACATAAATTAGAAGGCGAAAAGACCAGAAATACCTACCAAAGGATAATAACAAAAGAAATTAAGTCTAGGAGCAGAAAGATAGACGGCATGGAACTTGAACAAATGTGAGATAGTTTTAAAAAGATAATTATAACAGCAGCAAAAAGAACCTGTGCAATAAGTAAAATAACGAACGAAAAAGAACTGACACATGGTGGAATAACGAGATAAAAGAAGAAATAAAAGAGAAGAAAAGATTATGGAAACTATATCTAGGAAAAAATAAAAACCAAAGCGACCACCAACGCTACAAAGCGAAGATAAAGTGAAGATTATGGTAAGAAAGGCAAAGATAAAGTCATGGGAGAACTTTGAACTAAAGATGAAAGAAAATGCCAAGGGAAGAGGCAAGAAAAGAAAAGGCCACTAAAAATATAAAAGATAAAAAAGAATAAATAATTACAGAAGAACAGAATATTATAAAAAGATGGAAGTATTTCGAAGAATTACTGGGGACAACGATAACAGGTTATAAAAATACAGAAGGAACATATATACCAAAAGATCATGAATTGGATGAGGAAGTAAGTATAGCAGAATTAACACAGGCACTGCATAGAACAAAAATTGGGAGAGCACAAGGAATAGATGGAATAAGACCGGAAATACTGAGATATATGGGCGAGGAAGACATTGTGCCACTGCACAAAATATTACAACTGGCCTGGAATATACAAATAAGCCCAAAAGATTGGAGAAAGGTTGTGATAACTCCAATACCAAAGAGCAGGAGTCCCACAGACTGCAAGAACTATGGAGGAGTGTCCTTACTGTGTGCGGCCTATAAACTCTATCAGCGGATTCTGGAAACTAGGTTACCGGAGGTCGACACAGAACTGGATATTTGCAGTTAGACAAATAGCGGAGCAAATCACCTCCACCAACGATAAAATATATATTAGCGCAATACACTTAGAAAAAGCTTTTGACAGCATAATACGAGCAAAGACATGGAAGGTATTAGAAAAGAGAGGAATTAAAAAATGATTATCTCCGTTGTCAAAAATCTATATGAGAATATCGAAAATGTCGTTAGAAGTGGTGGGAGGACTTCGGAAAGTGTCGCAACAAAGAGGGGAGTAGGACAGGGAGGAGTGCTCAGTCCACCGTTGTTTATTAGAATAATTGATGTAATGGCAGAGGGGGTGAACAGAGGACAAAAAAGAACATACATTGGATACTAATAATTAAGACCGGTCTATATCGACGCGGACGACCTGGTGGTGTTCGCCAAAAACAAAAAAGATCGACAGCACAGGATTGAAGCATGGTCACGATATATGAAAGAATATGGACTCCAAATAAACGCTCAAAAACTGTCACTATGGAAATAAAGAACGATAAATACAAAGAGCAAGCAGAAGATGGTGGTGAAGAAATATTTATGGAGCCACATGGATACCTAGAAGAAAAAATTAGGAACAGAAAGCAAGATGATGATGACGTATAAAGCTTTATGCAATCCCTTTCAATAAAAAAGAGATCAGCAAAGAGACAAAAGTGTAAATATACGAGTCAGTACTAGGCCGATTCTTATATACGGGAGTGAGTCATAGGTTCTGACAAATAAACAAAAAATTAACGCGAGTGAAATTAAAATTCTCAGAAGGATAGCGAGTGCAACGAAATTGGATAAAATTAGAAGAAACAATCAGAAAAAAACTTAAATTTAAAAAGTGTAACCCAAAAAATAGAAACATAGCAACTGCGGTGGTTCGGATATTTGGTCAAGATGGATGAGGACAGACTGGTAAAAACCATATGGGAATTATGGGAGAGCAAAAAGAAGAAAAGGGAGGTCAAGAAAAACGTGGAATGGTGAGATTGCGGGGATACTAAGCGGGAGGGGACTGAGCTGAACGGTGGCAAAACGAGAAGCAGAAGACAGAAAAAGCTGTAGAAAAATCATTCCGGATAAGTAAGTAAGTAAGTGATACCTTTTATTCTAGAAGACGTTCCCTAATTTTTGAAATCGGTAAGTAACTAACCACTAAGGGATTCTCCAAAACCAGCCGTAGAAACCTTGTCCTTGTTGGCAACGCCTTCTTGTTTGGTATTATAACCTAATGTAAGTAATGAATTGGATGATTGAACGTCATGGAGAAAATTTTTTCTTGAGGAAATGCCACCGAAGCATAAACAGGTAAATAGCATTTCTATTTTGTATCAAAACGTCCAGAGTTTGATGAGTAAGAAGGGTGAATTGGAAGTTTTTTTGAGTGAGGAATTGTATCATATATTGTGTGTAACTGAACATGGGTGTGTTAAAGACTATATAGAGACTACAAGTATTGGCAAATTTAAAGTAATAAATCATTTTAGTAGATCTCAGAAAATACATGGGGGAACCGCAATTTTTGTAAGTGATATTGTAACCAGTAACGAATTTAAATTTTATAATTTTGACTCGATACGTAATTTGTCTGTAGAATTACATTTTTAATGCATTGCGACGAAGTTCTGTTACAAAAAATTTAAAATGTTGGTGCTTGTGGTATATAGAAGTTGTACAAGTGATTTTAATATATTTTTAAACAAACTGGAAGAAGCATTGGATATTGCCAGTGCGCTAAATGATTATAAGATAGTACTCTGCGGAGACTTTAATATAAATTTTTTACTTAAATGTAGTGAGCTGGATTTGTTTACTGACCTGGTGGAAGCATATAACTTAGTAATAACTATCGATCATCCAACTCGTATTAATAATTGTTTAGATAATATATGTGTGAGTAAATCATTTGAATTCTATGATAGCGTTGTTGTGTATAATGGTATATCGGATCATACCGCTCAAAGATTGGTAGTATCGTATGACTCACATCGCAATGATGTCGTCGGTAACTCGGACGTTTTAGTATTTAGACCACTACTTAATAAAAATACTATAAAACATTTTAAAGAATTATTAGATAAAGAAAATTGGATACAGGTATTCCAAAGTGATGATGTAAATACACAGTATGAGAGCTTTATTAAAATAATAGAGTATTGCTTTAGTCTTCCATGTCCAAAGGTAAAAAGAAAAGTTGGGTATAATGATGGAACTAAAAACGAATGGATCACGACAGGAATACGGGTATCATCACAAAAATTAAAAGATTTATATAAACTTACGTTGTCGGGTGATGAAGTGAGCACATCTTATTACAAAAAATATAAAACAATATAATATGTATATAGAGAAATAATTAAGTTAGCTAAACTTTTACACAATAATAAAATAATACAACATTCTATAAATTCAACAAAGGCAGCTTGGAATATTATAAATTCTCGTGTGAAAAATGTACATACTAACGAACAAATACCCTTGGAGGATGATGAGGATAAAATAATTGAACCCTTAGATGTTGCAAACTTTTTTAACAAACACTGTAACCGATCATTTGATTGGACAGAATGATACACTGCAAGCAAATACAAGAACAATACATACACATACTACACAACACAGTGTTTTTCTTAGCCCTACAACGGAAAATGAGGTACGTAGTGTGATAGTGAATTTGAGAAACACATGTTCTTCTGGTTGTGATGAACTTAGCGCAGCATTGGTTAAGCAATGTGTTGCTCAAATAATAAAAGCTCTCACAAAAATAATAAATAATTCATTTGTACAAGGTGTGTTCATTGAACGCTTAAAAATAGCGAAGATTATACCATTATTGAAAGCGGGCACAAACACAAATGTAAATAATTATCGCCCAATATCTGTTTTAAATACGTTTTCAAGAGTTATTGAAAAATTAGTACATTTTTCAGATAAATTTAACCTACTAAATAATATCCAATTTGGTTTTAGGAAAGGAAGATCCACCAGCCTAGCTATTTCAAATTTACTAAATGGTCTCTACAATCACTTAGATGACGGTAAAACGTGTGTAGGTTGTTACCTTGACCTAAGCAAAGCTTTTGACTTAGTGGACCATGATATTCTTTTAGATAAATTGCTGAGTTGTGGGATATGGGGGTTAGCGTACGCTTGGTTTGCGATTTATTTGAGTAGTAGAACACATTATGTTGAATTAAATTATGTGAAATCATCCTCTTTATCCGTCAGACGAGGTGTGCCGCAAGGAAGTGTGCTTGGCCCTCTGCTATATATTTTGTATGTTAATGATATATCTCTGACAGATGCTGTGATGTTTGCGGACGATACATCAATGCTTGTTAGTGCTGCAAATTCTAAGGAAATTAGTAGGGAGGCAAACAATAAACTAATTAGCATAAATCATTGTTTCAAAAAAACATAATTTACACTTAAATAATAAGAAGACAGTATTTATCGAATTTAGAACAACAAATAACGAAAAAGATTACTCACATTATATCAAAGTCGATGGTAATAGTATAAAGCAAGTTAATTGCAGAAAATTCTAGGTGTAGTTGGAAGAATCACATTGACTCGCTAGGTAATAAACTAGCTAAAGTATGTTATGTTTTGTCTCGCCTTAAAAACGAATTGAGTTTTGATGCCCTCAAAATGTATTATTTTGCACACTTTCACTCACTCGTGTCCTACGGAATTATCGCTTGGGGAGCTTTTTCTGAAGTGGGACGAGTGTTTAGGTTGCAGAAGAAAGCATTGCGTATCATGGTGGGAATGCGTAATGGTTCCAGCTGTCGTAGGTTGTTTTCAGATATCGGGGTAATGACGTTGAGTGGTGTTTTTATATTTCAATTGTTAATGTATGCTAAGGACAATATTAGCGATATGCCAAGATTAAATCAATTTCACTCATACCACACCAGAAACTCACACATATTGGAAGTCCCGCGGCATAGACTGGCACTGAGTGAGCGAAACCCTCGTTATTTGGCCGTAAAGGCTTACAATAAGCTTCCAGCATGTTATAAACAAATGCCACAAAATATGTTTCGCTGTAATATCAGACGTTTACTGCTTTCTAAGGGTTACTATACATTTAAGGAATACTTAGACGATTCGAGTGTGTAGTTCTTGGTACCATAGTTGTTAATTCTTTAATAACTATGTTTCTTTAGATTGACCTGTTTTAAATAATATATCTAATGCTTCGGAGATCTGTATATATATACAAACTGTACAATGTTGCATGTTATTTTTTTGTTTGTTGTATGCTTTTCCACCATGGAATGACGTGTCCTATACTCGAGTTATAGTCTACTGGATTAAATATATATTATTATTATTATTATTAATACTCTTTAACGCAACGTTGACGGCCGGCGCTATGCGACTCAATTTCATTGCGGCAGTAGCAGTCGACTTCATCGCAGTCATTGTACAGAGACTTGCTTATACTTGCATGGGTTCAGCTCAGGGCTGAACTCGCACAGCTTCCTACGCCTGCCTAAAGCAATGGTGATTTTTAATTGTGGATAAAAATCAGAACATACTTTATTCTCGAATAGGAAGTGAAGCCAGGTCCTGTGTCAATGCGATGTTTGGCACGCAAAAAACCCTACCAGAGGTTGGAACTCCTTCGGGTTCGGTAAACCTCTAGTGGGGATAGTACAATATGTGACTAGATGTCAGTGCCCAGAAGTGTCAAGTTGCATTCCACAACACGAAGCTATGTAGAAATAGCTATTACATTATTGTGCTAAATTCTACATGTCAAGCAAGTAGAAAAACGAAAATACAGAGTAAATCAGCTTACGTTGCAATAGCTAAGATAATTTATTATGTATATGTACGTTGTTTCTTTTGTGCAATTTATTCCAAGAACGAATAGATAACATACTTTGATAAAAATTATACTTGCTAATGCATTCATTAAATGTATAAAGAAACACGACCCTAATGAATAGAAATCAGTGAAATGCAGTTGTTTATAAAACTAGTGTTCTTTACAATAAAACATATTTCATTAAACCAATCAAGCCATCATTTTGTTTTCAATGACTTTGGTTTCATTGATACAATGAATAGTTTAGTCATTTAATAAAATATTTTTCATTGATTTGATGAACTCGTACTTTTGACCAATTTTAATGCACCATTTTGTGTGAACAATGTATTTTGTTATTGTTTCAAGACTCATTTTTGGTTGAGTGTAAACACAACATGCCTTATACTACTTCAAAAGTTTGCTTCTTATATTTCATAGCTCTCAAAATTCTTTTCTCTTAATATATTCTGTTTTATTTTCTCTTAAAATCCTTTCTGAGATTCTACAAATTTCAATTTTAACATCTCCAGCTGCTTGTTTCTGAAATTTATTGATAATGCAATATGTTGGGGGGTCTGCTAGCAATAAATGAGAGGTAAATGCTTCAAAAGTGTATCATATCTGTAGTTTTTGTACCAGACTAGATATTCCACGACATTCGTAACATATGAATTTAATTGCTACAAATCTTGAGAATGGTGGTCAAATATATTTATTTATCTCTGATCAATGAAATTGGGAAGTAAAGAAAAACTTTTCCCTCATAAATTATATATAATGGACGCTATTGGAGTCCCATATTTCTATGTTTTCTATATTTTATGTTTTTGTATTCTCTAAAAAATACTTCTACATAATATAAAATGAAAGTATCAACGAAAAAGTAATACTTCATACTCACTCTAAATCTAACACAATAAAAATGAAAACTACTCTAAAAGGGAGTCAAATAGTTTCTTTATGAATCAGACAATGAGTACAAGATTTCGCTGCTGCCTACACACACACATCGTCGAGCCACAAACGGTCAGCAAACAAGGATCCAATAAAAATTGATGTCTAGTCCATGCATACAATTACGCCTCGAGTCAAAGCGACCGCCCGATATCGCGTGCTTCAGATCACTGCTACCAAAACCGTAGCCGTCGGATTGCTGATGGGCCAAGAAGACAAACCTCGCTGAAGGCGTTATCGGCGATCATCTTCGATGCACGAAAGGAAAAAAAATAGTAGTACACAGAAATGCTTAGGCTCCGATGATTACGAGAATTATGGCCGGATTATTTTTTGATGGGAGAAAAATAAAAATATAGAGGCGAAGTGCAGGAGAAGCACAAGAAAATGAATAACTAGACATACACCAAAATTATCGTGAATATTACAGATACCCTGTAAGAGAATACAACGGCCGCAATTTTAATTAAACTTATCGACTGATTTATGGGCTTTCACGGCATTAAGAATTATAGAAAATTACTTAAAGTTAGGTAATAATTTAACCGCATATTGCACTAACAATAAACAAACGGAAAGACTTAAAAGTTAATGTTATCTATTACTATCAACAATAATTGCTAATACTTTGACTTGGGAGCGCTTTATGCTCATATATTCGTATAATTAACATTGTTTATCCTGGTTATATATTTGTATGTAACTGGCAAGAAATGTAATTTATTGAAATCAATCAGTAAGAAGCAATTTAAACTGCCCACTCTGTCAATCCACGATTTTCTTACATATTTGTAAGTTACTCTCGAATACGCAGCGTAAAATGTAGAGTATTCATGTATTTCCAACATTTCTTCATGACTGTCAAAGCCAATCTTGTAGTTAATATCATTTTGGATATTGAATGGTGCTAGATTGCATTAGCACTTTAATTAGTTTTATAAATTGATTACTTCTTTATTTTTATTATTATATACTATACACTCGGTGTGTTATTCAATTCATGTATAATTTAAAAAAATTATTCTACTTTTTTAAATACTTTAGTTAAGTAGTAAGTCAACTCATGACAAAAACACTGAACTTGTAAATATGGCTACTTTTTCAGTAATAAATTGATAATTCACGTAATCGGTGTTTAGTCCTGAAGCAATTTATCATTAACTGTACTTACAGTTTTCGTTTTTAGAAAATCTTCTGTTAATTCTACGCAGAATATTCCCTGCATGCTGCTAAGCTTTACTTAAATTATTTGCTGCTTATCACCACTTCTATATTAAATAAATTGAGCACAGATATACTATCTTCCCTAACAACGACAAATCTTTTTTATAAGGTCGTTACAGAAGCACTACATTTTGACAGGAATTTCTGTGTACAGCGGATTACTTTTCTTCCTAATAATCAGTTTATGTACCTGGTTCTTGTGGAGAGTAAATTATTTAACGTATATCTACTCAAACAATATTTAACAAAAAAAACCGAAACCGCAACAGCAAGAGGGTGTGCTCAATGGAATGAGACATACCTGCAGGAATAAGGAGAATCGGTATAAGACGCACGCGATAGGACCCCACTATCTTTGCGATTTGTACAAAATCCGCAATATAGTTTTTATTGTAATATGTATCTGCGCAGTACTGTACGCTGTGCATTTAGTGGGCTCCGCCCGCCACTTCGAGCTCGTGACATTTGCTGCGCGTAAAGGCGGTCCTTCCGCCAACTCGGTTGAATGGTGCTCTAAGGCACCATGTCTAAACCTGTTAATAATACTACTTACATGTGAGCAAAGTAATTGTAGGATGTTTTATTGTTCACAAAATGCAGAATAACAGCAGACATAAATATAAAACTACACAGTTCTGCACGTATCATAATTATAAGGCGAAGTCCTATGCGAGAGTTTCTTTTTTACCCCATTGTTTTAGAAAACGCTAAAATCAATCAATTAATTAAATATATAAAAAAATTTAAGACAGAATCACATTATATTATCAGAGAATATGTTACCGAATGTTGATATTAGTATAATTAATATATTATAACCATATTGTCCTACTTTTTTGGCACTGTGTATATTTTGTTAATACGGAAAATATTTGTAAAGATAGACTACTTTAATTAAATAAGTAATTAACAGATCTAAAATTTGGTTCTTTAATTCAAAAGGACACCTAACTGTATGAAACAAACAGGATTTTGAACAGTTGTAATTATTGTTTAATTTTTTCGGCAAACTTAAAACCTCATGCCGAAACAATGATGTATCAAAATGAAAGTACTTTCAACTATTATAATATGGGCAATTTTTGTTACTTAGCAACTAAAATTTAAAGATTACCCTCATTGACAACACAAAGTAAGTATTATTTCGCCTGAATAGAAACATCGATTTGTTTAAGTTTTGTATAAACTACTACAAAACTTTCATTTACTGTTTTGTGAAGTCTAGAAATATGCGCACAAATTTGTATAATGTGTTGGAAATATTATTTGATAAATATGCAGCTTGTATTTTTGTTTCTGTCTCTTCACTAAAAAATTACTGGCAATATAATTTTATAAAGCACATTCTACAGCAATATTCATCTGCTAATACAATTTAATTAATGTTGGGCACTATCGGTATTTTCAACTATCGATAGACGGACTAACTATGGATAGTTATCGACAGTCACTATTGATAGTGCCCACCACTAAGTTTAATGCTTAAAATATTAAAGGCTTCAAAGTAGGCATATTTATTAAGCTATAACCACAACAATATCAAAGTACAGTCGTATTACATTCATATAAGAATTTTTAACAATTATTATACCCGTGGAACATCTTTATAAACAGGAGGTGGCTCATTGTCAGTCATATATGATACACAATTGATTCAATAGTCAATACCTTTCTTATAATGGGAAATACATCCACAGCTAATCACAATTGATCTCTACGCAAACGCATTCACATAGTAAAATCATAAGAGGTCGTTGCTTTTTATCATCCTCTTAAATCTACTCCACCAACTGTAATATTACCTCAACGTCATCCGGTAAGGATTATTTTCTTTGGCGGCTCCAGGTCCCCATTGTCTCAGATCACTGCTTCAAAAGTTTAAACTACACAGATTCACATAAAGATAATTTTTAGAGTTTTAAATCTGTCCGAACAGATGTCCACGTTTCTGCCGCAAACGAAAAAGAAATCGATGGGTAAAGATGATGTGCTGACAACAATACTCGTTTAAAGTTGTATCGAACTAAACCATAAATTCGGCAAATGATTCAGAAAAGTGAATATTTATGCGCATCTTATGAGAATGTTGTTAAATAGTGTTCTTGAAATCTAACGATTCCGCCTTGCGACCAAGTATGTATGCTTTCTACCATACGCTCTAAGCAATGCGCTTCGGCTATTTGCGGATTTACAGATATAGTTTAAATTATGTGTTTATGTTCGTTTTAATTTACAATGTATAAATGACGAGGTGTGATAAAAATTTATAAAAGTAACTCTAGTTACATGTTTCGGATATTATATCTGCCTAATTGAACAGAAATGAAAAGCAATTTTAATAACATCAGTAGGAAAATAGATGCTCGCATATTATTGCTTTATTATATGATATACCAACATCATCTATTAATTTTAATTCTGTCAAATTACATAATTGACTTGAGAAAGGATGAGAGGCGTAAGTCATATTTTATAGAAACGGCACACTTCACTAACTTATGCTCTCATACATTTTTCTGAGGATATTTCGAATTAATACATATGATTGTATTTGTAAGCCTGGTAGCTACCGAAAATTTGCGAAGAGGAATGGGGCTCAATTTAAAATAAAAATAAAGTAAGAGAGTGTTATAATGATAGGACCTTGTATACAGTGTCGTTCAAATTACATTGGACTTTATTACAACTTTTTATCTTCATTAGTTTCCGAGTAAATAGATGTGAGACATCCTGTACATGTTTTTATTTTATTTAGCTAGTTATTATAGAATTAAATTATAAAATTTAGTGAAATATTGTAGGTATGTCAGTTTTGTCGTAGATTTAATTTCTTTGTTTATAAATATTAATTGCTTCAATAAAACGTGCTCTTAAATTTTGTTTTTTAGTCGAAGCATATTCGATTTTAGAAAAATAGGTATCGATATTAAATAAAGAAGAAAATTTAAAAATATGCAATATATTTGATGTAATTCAAATTTATAAAAATAAAAATTTAATTAACGACAAAAATGACACATAGTACTAAATACTAAGCTTTATAACATAATTTCAGTGAAGCTGGTGGGTATTGGCGAATAAAGTCGACGAGTTACATTTTTTGTATGGGGTTCAAACCAGGGATTAAAAAGGTTCTAGAAATAACTGTTTCAAACTGTTCTAATATATTGATTCTGACTAAAACAGATATGAGAATCGAAATAATCCCAAAACAGTTATTTTTTATTATTATAATGGTTCTGACCTAATATCAGTATCGGTTACGCTTCTATATCGGTTTTTTTCGCTTCTATATCGGTTTCATTTTAGGTATATAATATTAGGTTGTCTTCGGTTCTATATCGGTTTTCGGTTAGATATGGCTTCTTATAGTGTGTTATTGTCTGATTTAGATTTATAGAGGGAGGCAAGTGCCCCGGTAAGAGCGGACTCAAACTGGTTTACTGACGGCTCTAAAACGGACTACGGCGTTGGAGCGGGAATATACTCTAAGAAGCCTAAAAAGGCTCTTGCGGTAAGCTTCAGCAAAGACACGACTGTGTTCCAAGCTGGGGTTGCTGCAATTCATCACTGTGTCCGAGAGATAGAAAGATGTACCGAACCGGGTAAAAGCGTCGCTATCTTCTCTGACAGTCAGTCCACACTTAAAGCGATTAGCTCCTCAAGCGTGGACTCTAAGCTGATTTGGGACTGTGTAAGCGCCCTAAAGGAAAGTAACCCTAGCCTGGGTCCCTAGCCACTCGGGCGTGAGAGGAAATGAGGCGGCGGACGAGCTGGCCAGGCGAGGTTCGTCAAGGCCATTCGTTGGAGCCGACCCCTCTTTCGGCACTACCAAATCGCAAATTAAAAAATCCATCAATGAATGGATATACAATCAGTCCAGAGAGTGGTGGCAAAAATCACCGGGACAATGGCAGGCAAAAGAGTTCCTAAAGGAGCAGAGGCCTGAACTCACGAGAGATCTACTGAATAAAGACAGGAAGACTGTCAAAATGATTGTAGGTCTGCTGACTGGTCACTGTAGACTGAATAGGCATATGTACAACATAGGCCTGGCAGATGATGCAACCTGCAGATACTGCCAAGAGGAGGAAGAAACACCAGTTCATGTGTTGTGCCAATGCGAAGGCCTGGCGAGGACAAGGTTTCTAGTAATGGGGGAGGAAAACCCCACAGCTAGTAGCTACATAAAGAAGCCGC
Source organism: Cetonia aurata (assembly GCA_949128085.1). Taxonomy (NCBI): domain Eukaryota; kingdom Metazoa; phylum Arthropoda; class Insecta; order Coleoptera; family Scarabaeidae; genus Cetonia; species Cetonia aurata. The sequence goes on from OX421884.1 coordinate 37,118,999, forward strand.
TCTCAAAGAGGATAGGCCTAATTAAGAGGGCAAAATTAGAGAGCGCCCTCTAGGAAAACGGGGACCACAATAGATCTGAAAAGGTCGCGGTGAAATAGGTCGATAGGCCACCCCAATCCTAATCTAATCTAGATTTATAGAAGTTTTAGGATATAACTTTCAATTTGTTCTTTGTGTTTTTCCCAAAACTATCCGACAGAATTATTATTCTGTCGGATTATTGCAAATAAGGGTGCCCATATAGGTTAGAGTATCGCTCTGAAGAAAATCTCTCTGCATTCATAATATGACTCAGTGTGCTTCGTATCGTATGCATGTTCTCGTTGAGAAACTTATAAAAACGCTCTAATCGTTTTTCCGTCGCGTTAGATTTAGTTAGGCGGGAGAATGTAAATAAGTGGCCCGTACGGGGTACCACTTTGTCGAGCGCTGGGATAGACCTATGTCTATCCTTTACCTGAATTTAATCAAAGATCTTTTTATCCACGTTTTACACTTCAAGTAATCTTTCTTCCTGTTGGTGTTTTTATAATTTAAATTTTATAATATAAAACTACCACTATACTAATCGTCATTTGGATTTGACACAGGTTCATTCATTTCATTGATTTTGAAGTTAAAATAAAGAAAGAATGCTCAAGTATAATAAATAAAAGTATGATTACTAGAATGTTCGTGCTACCGTATTCAAATTCGTCTAATCCTATCCGCAATATAGTATAATTGCTATAATTTGCAAGTACTGCACTTGATTAAATATTAATTCTGCTCAAAATTTGCTTATTTCCGCTGATACGAAAACATGTTTGAGAGCAGTAATTCCTATATCCGCCGAAATCTTCGACATCTCTCAAAATTTACGTATTGCTGTTACTATAACCAATAAACAGACCCTTGAGCTTATCAGAATCACATACGGGGTATCATATAAAAATTATCGCTAATGTTAGGAACTGCATCCGTAGAACGACATGCCAGTAATAATTATATCCGCCGGCATCTTCGACATTCCTCCAGATTTACGTGCTGTCGTTTCCGAAGTCGATAAACGGGGGATAATATTTATATAAAATTTCCGCTAACGTTAGGAAGTATACTAGGAAGACGACATGGCAGTAATAATTATATTCACAGATATCTTCAACATCCCTCAAGATTTACGTATTATCGTTTTTGAAAAAAATAACCAAACTTATAAAAATCACATTCATTTTTTTTGCCACAACTTCCAAAGTCTTTCAAAAATGGTGGGTAGTATTTATATAAAAATTTCTGCTAATGTTAGGAAGTGTACCAGTAAGACGACATTGCAGTAGTAACTATATCCGTCAACATCTTCGACATCTCTCAAGATTTACGTGTTGTCATTTCTGAAGTCGATAAGCAAACCCTTAAACTTATAAAAATCGCATTTATCTTTTCTCCCACAACTCCCAATGTTCGTCAAAACTGGCGGGTAATATTTATACAAAAATTACCGCTAATGTCAGAAAGTGTACCAGTAAGACGACATGGCAGTAATAATTATATCCGCCGATATCTTGGACATCCTTCAAGTTTTACGTATTGTAGTTCTTGAAACCAATAATCAAACTGTCAAACTTATAAAAATCACATTTATTTTTCCCCCACATCTTCCAATGTTCCAAAGTGCATCGGTAGGAAAAAAGCCTAAAACTTATAAGAGTTTCCTATAAGTTGTAGGATTTGTTTAAGGGCTTCATAAACGACAATATATAACATATAATTGTAACTGTAATCGCATTTGAATTGTAACACAATTCAAATGCGATGGAACGGCAAGTATAGCCCCACACCATAGCCCCAACATCAACGATTACTTTCTTTGGGATTACCGAAATCAGGGGTAGTAGCACTTTGTCTCGTAAATTTGAAGTTAAGGATTTTGGTGTAGTCTTTGATACCACGCTTTCTTTCAAATTGCATATGAGCTGTATATGTTCTGAAGCTATTAAATCTCTTGGTTTCATAATGCATGTCTCTTTAAGATACTTCATTATTGAAATCATTATATTTCGCATATGTACTAAGCAAGCTGGAATATGCGGTATTAGTTTGAAACCCTTTATATGCATGGGATTTCCTAAGTTTAGACAGTATCCATCGCAAATCCTGAAATTCCTTCCTTTCAAAATGGATGGAAGGTAGCCTGAAAGAGGTATACCTCAAGATCAATTATTGCACAGGCATATATTGCAATAAGTTGGCCTTAAGCAACCGAAGGAAAAAGATTTGCGAAAAGTTCTTTCTTAAATTACTAAAAAATATGCATTGCCCTTTCATATTGGAACGACTGAATTTCTTGGTACCTAGGATAAATTCGCGACATGATTGTGCCTTCCTGGTTCCATTCGCGAGAACGGATGTAATGAGATGAGCTTCAACTCTCTCGAAGACAGCTAACAGACAGGAAATAAATATTTTTCTTTGATATTGGATAGTACTGCGTAGTGCGGTTTTGGTTCCGAATTTAGTTTTCTTTGTAATAGTTTTTTCTTATTGCCTACTTATTTATTTCCTTATTGTTACACCAATTTACTGTATTGTATATACTCATTCCTTTGTATTATCCTGTAATAAGGGATGGGCCTGTTAGATAATAAATGTGTATTATTATTATTATTCAAAAGTAAAGTTTAGAATAAGGCTGCAAATACATAACTTGGATTAACAGAAAGATCGCATGGGATGGGATACCTCACCGGGGGTATTCAATTCCATGCAGTAGGTACGTACCATTTATTACAAATACTTCACGTTTTCAAAACTGTCTTGCTTATTACCTTGGAAAACAAGGTAGTAAATTTTAAAACTTACTGTGATTTCTATTAACGAATGAGTAACAAAGAATAATTAATAGCGAAATCTCAGAATATGTCAACGTCAAATTGTTAGAATTAAGTAACAACTAAGATGTCTACTATGTGGCCCATTTTTATATTAATATTACACATGGGAACAATGTACGTGCAATAAAAAGAAAAAAAAAACAAGAACCCGGTACGTATGCAGATTGCAAATTTAAGAGTCGTTTTTACTGAAACACATTTGAATATTTTATAGGAAAACGTATATAAATATATCTGTGAATATCTACTACATCGTACGGGATTTAATTTAATCTAGGTAGTGGACAGAACAATTCCATTCTAAAAACTTAACGGAATAGTAGTCTTACTCGCATCTGCATTTTAAAGTTGACAAAGTTGGAGCCTGTTAGACGTTTTACAGGACACTATGATCCGTGATAGACAATCCCTTGGCACAAGCGAATTGATAAACCACAAACACTATCTATCATTGAAAGGCTATGAATTGCTAATTTATTTAAAAACATTTAAATTTACATTACCGTGCCCGAACGTAGTTGAATATCGTTTGTTTCAATCTGGAGCAGATAGAGGTTCCATTAATCCACGTTTGTTTTACGGATGTATACAAAAGTCACGTGTCAATTGGATTGAACTGAATCAATGGTATTTTACATACGCAACTGTGAGAACAAATTAGCCATTCGTGTAGTGTTTAAATTTTACATGAAAGAAATAAGTAAGTCTTTCGCATTTTCCGCAATGCGATCTATGTTATATACTTAATGTGAAATGTTGTCAAACTAGATTCATTTTATCGTTAGCAATATTAAAGTACTTCTTTATGAAATAGTAATTGTGTATCTATTATTAACAGAATAATTAAAATTAAAATTAGTGAAACTATTTCAATATTATAGTTTTAATCTTGGTAGCCTTTTTCTATTTAAAATAATAACTCCAACCTCTAATTGAAAATATAGACTTTTATTAGATATTTCTAAACTAGTTTGAGAAAATCAAACGTTTCGACAGTCTTCATCAGTGAAATCTATGAAATATATATATGTATTATTACATAATTTTATATTAAAAATATAGTTCATTGATAAAGATATATATCTAATTGTCGACGATAAAATTATCAATAAGAGTGGCAATTAGTTGAAACCTTAATCAAAAGTAAATAAACGAAAATTTGTCATTATAAAATGAAAAGATAGATTTAGAAAACATTTTAAAAATTTAGATGGAAATTAAATGATTAGTGGTTTTAAACAATTAAAGAATGGTAAATCTTTGAGAGATTTGCTATATCAGCTTCATCCTTAGCGCTATTTTTTGTTTTTTTTGATAAAAATCTTCTCTAAGATACATCTAGAGTAACAATTATTTTCTTTAGTTAATATTTTTCTGCTGTTATATATCGAATCTGTGTTTAAAATTTTATTCATGTTTTTTTTTGTCAGTAAGATTATTAGAAGATTTATGTCATGTGTATTTTGATAATATGATACTTTTGATTTTAAGTTATCTAGAATGTACATATTTTAAGTTGTTATGATTTTTATATGCCAGATTTGTATATTATGGTGTTTCAAAACGTTATTTATTGAACAAAACTTAATGTTATTTATATGTCTTTATTGGAAGGTTAATTTTGATTTTGTTTGTTGTACATTCTGTGTAATCCTTGTTTGATAATTTTGTTAATAAATTGCAGAGGGTATTGGTTTGCTATAAGTGTATTTTTAATTAGTTCTAAAATGTTTGGTCTATGTTTAAGAGTAGTAAGTTGTAGTCCTCCATCAACTGGAGCAATAACTGCGTTTTTTTTATGAGATATAGGTTGGGTAGATATAAAATTCACATATCTGCAAACCAACTAGTTTCAATTATGTGATTGTATTTTATTAGAGAAATATCTAATAAATTAACAATATTGTTTTCCTCTACTTCTAGGATGAACTTTAATTTATTGTGGTATTGGTTAAACTGATTTAAAATATAATTTATTTTTTGTTTACGTCGAATGCCTAGGCAAACATCAGCTTAACGTTTATATAGTTTTAGTTTGCAATTTAAATTACTTATTACACTAGATTCTAAGTCTTTCCTGTTTCATGACAAATTGAGCAATAGTGCTAGAAATTGGTGCTCCCATGGCAAGATCATCTATCTGTTTATAATACGGGCCGTTATATTCAAAGTACGTAGAAGTAAGAGTTATCTCTATTGTTTTCAGAAATTCAATTAAAGTTAAGGTGGGAAGGTAGGAAACGTAACCACATTACATTTACCCTAGAAGAAGTAGGGCCAGTACCGGACAGAAGTGTAAATTACCATGGGATTGTGATTGACGAGAGCGGGATTTTCGAATGCCGAATGTGAATGGGCCCAAAAGCAGCAAAAGAGTCATACTATGTAGCGCGATACACAACATGTCCCTGTATGGAGCACCGGTGTGTCAGAAAGCAATGTGCGTAAAAAGCATAAGAGCAAGATGGAAAGGATGCAACGAAACATTCTGATACGCCTAGCCTCAGCCCACAAGACAACATCGCTTGTAGCGCTGCAGATCATCACTGGCACAACACCCATAGAATTTATGGCACATGAATGAGCTCATATGTATAACGACAAGCAGAAGGAGCGATACGAAATGATAAGAAGGGCCAAGGAAATCACAAAATATTTGGAAATGGGTAAATTGCAAGCACCGCGACGTAGATTATTTCCTAACACAGGTTCTAATACCACATGGCCCCCTTCCGCAGTTATACAAAAAGGTTTGGAAAGGATGAAAACGACAGTTGCATCTATTGTGGACAGATAGAAACGGCAGAACAAACCTTCTTCGTCTACGACAGGTGGAATGATGCTGGACGAGTTGCTCAACTGAAGACTGGATACCAAATAACAACAGAAACACTAACTACGCTGATGACGGAGTCGGCGGAAAACTGGGGAACTATTCAAAGCATGACCAGGAAGATAATGAGTAAGAAGGAAATGGAGGAACGACAGAGGCAGCAAAGAGAAACAAATAGATAACCGGCGGTATCTGTTGATATATTCTGCTACGAAACCTGTAGATAAATCTCTTAAATACGCAATTAAATTTTATTAAGTTAATAACTGTTTAATTTTGTTGTTATTACTGTTTACTCTCAACGAATCGGGACGTGGAAGGATATATGTCGCTCTGGCCAATACTGCTTATAATACCCAATATAGCATCTAACATTTAAGTATCTTTAATGTTATTGTATAGTTATTAATTAGTGATATTTTTCTATAAGTTAAATTAAATAAAAGAGTAAATTGCAAGTGAAATTAATTTATTGTAGTTAGTTTTAAAAAAATAACAAAGAAATAAATCTTCTAAAGATATTCTCAGGTGAGTAGAATCTTTTACTAAATAAAAAAACTATTATAAAAATTTGTATAATCTTAATCCAGACTAATAACTTAGATTTGTCGTTTTAAAAATAAAAGTAAAATTCAAATGTCCCGCCGAATTCCCATCCTATAAACATTCATATTAATCAATGGGCCAAGTCAAAGGACGATCGTAAAAATAACCCACAGAATCATGACAAATCTCACATATCAAATTTACTAGGTTTTACAATTTATACATCAACAACAATCTAACCTTGAAGTCTCTTGTACGTAATACACAGATTATGAGTGCAAGAGATGATAAAATCGCTTACTGCTGGTACGACAACTGCTCCAATATAAATTGCATGTTCAATAAATCATTTCAGCTCCCATGAAGTGTCCCAAGACGCCGGTAAAAATCCCACAGCCAAAACTGCCTCGAATGTTGATCTTCAAAGCCCCGGGAATAAATTCAAGCTGCCCTAAATTAACAAATAACTGGGTACCCATCAACTTTGCACAAGACACGTAGTACTCTCATCAGGAGTAAGTTAAATATAATTTTTATGAATTCATATTGATAAATAAAATAATTTCTAGATAAAGATTTCGAAAAGTTACTAGCTCTCAGGGAAAACGAAAAAGAAGTCCCTTCTCCCATTTGTCTTCAACAAACTTCCTATTTCCTAGACGAAACTACCCTGGCAACAACCAAAATGATATCGCTTCCTACGATACTCCTGAATTAAATTCCCAACGTCGAACATTCATTGAAAGACACGACTACGTCATCAAAAACAATGATAACAGGCATTAATTAAAATTATACGCAACAAGTAAGTTGTTAGTCGGAATTTAACATAAATTACATAATTAAATAGATAAAAAATAAAAATACACTTATATAACACAATTTGGTTTTCATGGATTCTGTGAGTTTCATTGAACATAATACACGTACAATAACATAGCAATACGTATAGGTACCTATGGTTCCGGGTACAGTTTGAGGGATTTTAGGGGATGAGAGTCCCACACACCAAGTTGCGATTGATCCAAGCACTTGGCGTGCATAAAGCGTTTCCCCTGACAAAAAAAAAATAAAGACATGTTAAATAACATTAAATATTGTTCAATAACATATGTCAATTCTTTATCAGAAAAATTAAATAACATTTTAAAACCCGATAATATAAATCTCACATATAAAAATAATAACAATTTAAAATATTTACATTCTAACTTAAAATCAAAAATACTATTGTAACACTAGAACTTGCCAGATAATCCAACAAAAATCTAAGTGATGGTCCGGCCGCTCGTGAACCGTGAGCAAGGGCGTGGGTTCTTAATTTTTATTCTTTTTAAAAGGGCGCCAGCTGTGGCCAACAGCGAGGAAGCCAGGATTCAGCAAACAACAAAACACAAGAACTTCGTTCAAAATAAAATTTAATGAAAATAATGTTAAAGTTGCTTTTATAATAAATATATAAATTATGTAAATGTGTAAATATTGAAAATAGTTTAATAAACAGCGTGAAACGCAAAACAAATGATATTTAACTTACAAATAATTATAAAAGTAAAAACAATTAAAAATATAAGTTAGTACTTAACAATCAAATGCAATGAGTTGACGTGCATCAATAAACATAAAGATGATGAGTGATACTAAACTTAAAATACAAAGGTAAGTATTTGAATGAATTGGCTCTATATTATTGTTTAATTAATAAAGGTACTAACGTTTGTTATCCTTTCAGATTTCACTCGGCGACGCGATAACAGCTGTCATCCCCCCACCAAAATATATATTCACCTAAGGTGTTTAAGGTACAAGAATTCACAAATAATATAGGTACCAATTCGTCAGCTAGTTATGATAAATTAAGTAATAATGAAGATGTACCTACTATAAAAGTACATAAATGGTGTCGTTTGAAGAACTAACAAAAATGTGTAAATGACTGAATTAATGTTGAAAATAATTAACACTATTAAATTTCTTTTAGGTAACTAATAATTACTGATGAGGATTACAAATGCTAAAGTAATAGATATGCACAGCACCGTGGGACAAAATAAAAACAAAGTCTTAATAATTACAAAATAAACAAACAAACGATTAATAAATATATAACAAGGCAAATATAAACAAATGAGACAAACTAATGGAAATGTCCTGCGATGGTATTATGCGACGAAATAAAATAATATGGAGCAATCCTACCTCGGTAGATGTGTGCAAGCTGCAAGCTATACGTTCCCGTATATCGGCAAACGGCCACGTTCCTTGATTTGACGATTTGATGGATATATTTAGGAACGGTCCAAAAGTGGTGGCTCACCCAAGTACTCCTGGTGGATATTCTTCACCTTATAATATGTACGGGGTCCAGTAAATTTTGAAAATACGAAGTTCAGCTCCACATGGATTTAAATTAAAGTTTCCAAGCAATCTCCAGGTATTACAATAAATTCCTCATACACTTAATACAGGACTATTTCCAGGTCTCATTAAATCGCAAGAAGCAAAAATCAGCAACCAAATCCCAAAGATAAAGGAACAAGTAAAAAAAAAAGCCTAAAATCGTAATAAGTAATTACCATGTGCTCTTCATAAAAAAATTTGACATATTAATATTAACAATTGTAAAATATAGTTTAAAATAATAGAATATGCAAAAATAAAAAAAAGCTTATTATGTGATTTAAAAATGTGAATTTACTAGAAAATATATAATTAATTTTAATTCGTTACCTAGATCTTTTAAGCTTTGCACTAAACTGTCCGCACTTTACAATAACCAGGGCCGAAAAGAACGAATTTCTATGCGGATACGTCCGCCTTGAATCTTCGCGCAAAAAATTATTATTTACAATAATCCAAAGAAATATTAAACAAAACCGCAAACAACTAAACTAACTTAAATTATTTTAAACTTATAAACGTTAAGTGAAATTACTTAACTTTTAAAAATATGAAATCAGATATTTAAAAATTAAATTGCAAGCACATGATAATACTGTATACACCGCTGCTCAAATAAAAATAACCGTTACACCATATTATCAAACAGCATCTAATCCACTATTCATTTTATTTCATTTTTTAATGACTACAATCAAGTTTGCGTGTATTTACTCTTGATCAAATTTTCAACTAATTGTTACTCTGCTGACAATTTCATCGTTGATATTTTCAATATAAAATTTTGTAGTTATAAACATATTTTTTGTATATTTCACTGATGATCATAGCAATAGACTGTCGAAGCGTTTGATTTTCTCAACTAATTAGAAATATCTAATAAAAGCCTATAATTTCCATTAGATGTTGGAGTTATTATTTCAATATTAATAACTAATCAATGTAAAACAAATTTCTGCAGCTATTCACATTTCTCGAAATACTTTAGATACACATAATATCTATCCTAAAAATATAATAATATTATTTGTATATTGTAAGAAAGAAGCACAGCATAAATATCGTGAATGAATGGAATGCGAAGAGTGTCTATGCAATGTTGAAGATTCATATTATGGTGACCCGTTATAAGCGAGATGGAGATTTTTTTTATAATACCTTTATGTTACAATGAGAAGTATTCAGTTCTTTTTGTTTGACCGGGCTAATTCCTGGTAAGTTTGCTGTTCACATAAATTAATCATTTCGTTATGAACGACGGCAGCAACGAGAATAGTTAGGCTTCGCAATGCGACGTTTAGTACGTGACCAAATTCACCAGATAGCGTAACGAAGTGATCGAGTGCAATCGTCAAATAAGCAATTAATTATGTGAAATGAAAAAGTCCCCGGTTCTGACGTATTAACGTTTCAACAAGACAATTGATTATAGAGAACTGAAAATATTATCGATGTAAGATGCAGACGAGTACTGCATACATATGTAACTATATTACAATTAATAATGAGAAGTTGTGCTTTTATTTTATAAATACCACTTTTGGCAGTGAAACTTGGTACAAGCAACATGTGTAATACAGTTGAATCAACTCTGACGCACATTGGGACGTAATTACGTAGAACAACGGAGGTATTGCAGAGGTGTATGTGCTTCATATTTAAATTGTAGGTAGTATACCATTTTGGAAAAGTTTGTGACAAAAACATTTGTACAAAATATCACTTCTTAAAGAACTTCCAAACGCTAATCTCAAGAATATTTATAGCAAGTGTTTTTCGAAGTTGCTTCGCCCCTATAACTTCTAAACTATTTGCAGTAGAGAAATGAAATGCGAGAAATGACTCATGTGGGTAATGAGTTATTAACGCACTGGTGGGACTTTTACGGGATTGTAATATAGGCGATTAATGTGCAAATTAGAGAAAAGATTATAAAAACACGTGCCGCAATGACTTGTAATGTTTGTACACTGAATCACTCGCATTACAACAAACTTCATTGTGACACATGTGGTTTAATATACTATTGTACCTTGATGTCGCGCGATTTACTGCCAAGTGTGTCAGCGCCCTTAAGCACATTATTAGATACAAGGGAATACCGGCAACTGTCAAATTCCGATTCCCATGAAAATCTACAGACTGAAAGAGTACCATGGTGGAAGCACTACGCAATTTTCCTGTTCTACCGAAACACCCGATTTAGGGATACAGCCGCCTCCAAAGTTTGCGCGATTTTTCAATTTTTAGGAATATTTCCGAAATTATAACAAATAGATATTATTTTCTTTTTTTAACATAATTTAGAACAGATTATCGTTTGAAACGATCATCCCATACATACAAACATCTACGCGTCTTTTCGAAGGTTCATGTTTCATTACACATTAATTACACATCTAATAAATCCTGATATGGATTAGATGACGTCCGTGCAAAAAGTCACAGAGTGTCAACTATAAATCTACAGACACTGCACGTTAAATAAATAAATTAATCAAAATATAAATCTTAAGTTCTTCGTTTTGTGCACCAAATCTTTTTGTTGTATACGCACTTTTCTGAGGATGTACTAGTAGAAGAATGAGTAATATTTTGTGAAGATATTCATATACCGTATGTCCTCGGATTGAGTTTACAAGAGAAAAAATGTTTTTGATTTTACAAAAACAAAAAAAAATGTTAGAGGAAGATATTTTTTGCTTGGCTTGAAACACTTACTTCTGTTAAGACCACAAGTTGAAAGGTTACTGGGAAGGAAACCAAAATGTTCAAATTTAAACGATTCCTTCATATATTAATTAGCTTCTTCAGAGATACCATAAATAAATATATATAAATATATTAAATATAAATTATTTAACACCTAATTGACAAGTAAGATAAAATATAAAGGTACATACGGAATGGAGAAAACGACGTACAATCCGAAACTTGAAGACACATTGAGTAACAATGTAGTAATTACATCGAAAAGTTTAAAAACAACAAAGTCATCCAAGAGTAGACCACGTGTTCGTAAGGTTAGGAACACCGAACTGAACAATGAACAGGTGGGAGGGTGTAACAAAATGGCGGTCGCACTGACGGCAACCACAGAACAACAAACCCAAAAAGTAGAAGAAGTAGTAAAACTGTCAAATTAGAAAGGCGGGAACTAAGTAAAAAACAGGATAACGAGGAGAGGAGGACTAAATAGCTGTAGATATTGCTAAAATTCTGAATATCTGTTCTGAAATTGATCGAATAAGAGTCTATATTGATATAATACATCTCGGGGAACAATCTTTGATGCAAGGGACGTACCGAGCATAATACTTTCACATTGTCAAAATCAAATCTATGGTTATTAATTATGGAATGATCTGCTAGTGCTGTTTTAGCATTATTGTCACAGCATTGGTCACAATCCAATTCATGTTGTCTTATCCTCTTTGTCAAATACTGAGAAGTTTGGCCAATGCAAGTAGCATTAACATTACAATTGACACATGGTATTTTATAGATCATATTAGATCACAACCCGGTTAGCGTAGGTGACTTATTTTTTGTAAATAAACTTGTAAGAGTTCTACTACAATAAGTAGCAATTTTTATTGGGATTTTTATTTTTCAATTATTAAGGGCATGCGATAATATTTTATTATTTGTTACGTAACGTTTTTTGTTCAGGATAACCTCTAGAATAAATTGTGTAAGTTTGTCGGTTACCTCGCGGATCAGCCATATATTCAAAAACGCAGGCAAAACTTTTTCTTGATTTTAGGTGAATCCACAAAGCTGGAGTACTATTATCAAAATCTAATAGTTGTTTTCCCGATGCTGTTGCTTCTTGGGTATTCGGAAAAGATTTACATAGTTTTATCTTTTGGTATCAATTTCGGAAAAACGATGCCCAGTCCAAGAATCAATCAAGAAAATACTGATTTGGGAAGAAAGAATCCGTTAGTCAGGTTTCAGAATAATTTGAAACATCCTTGATTAAATTATTGAAGAAATAAGTTGCACCATCTGTGAAGCTTGGTAATACACTTTATTTCTGACAAAATAAATTATAAATAACTAATGAACAGGAGACACACGATCTCACTTATATAAAAAAAAGGAAATATTTGTTGCGGTTGACAAGATGCATACACAAAAATTAAAAATTGGGCACATATTTTAGAGCTGGACGATTCAGCAGCTATCTTGTTTCCAAGTATTCGTCTATACGTTATTATCTATTAGACGTTTTATTACGACTAACTATATATAACATCATGTATTTGCAAGTTTTCCGTACATATTGATATCTAGTCATAACATACGTCTAGTTACAACCGTTTAAATGATTTTTATTCGCGCTGTTTATTTATATTTCGGAAACGACAACTTTTAAAGTCGGAATTAAGTAAGTAGAAGTCTAAGTTTTTGAGTTGAATACACCACAATAACATCGGAATAATTAACTCGCTAATTATATCTAACATTTTTGTCACACAATATTTTGCGAAAAAAAGTTTTTTATTTGAAACAAGCGGTTCCAAGATGCATGCGACGCTTGCTGCGGTTATTTATATTTAAAGGATGCATCGTTTTTTGTCTTCTGCTTTCTTTCCGATCCACCCTTTCCTCTTCTTCATTTCGTGAAACAGAGGGCCACTGTCATACGCGGCCGTCGAACATAATTTATCTGTCTGTAAGGCCACAATGGGCAGTCCGACCTTTGAATTCTTGGCTCGAAATTCCAATTCAAACATATGTTTAAAAAATATTTTATCCGAATACCACTTACTTTTTATAGACTGCTCGGCAGCTGGTCCAAGGCGTCGTCTCGGTCAGTTCAGCGCGCGCCATCTACCTTTTCTCGAATCCGTTTCATACTAAAAATGCCCACGGATCATTAACACTGAGAGGAGATACAGCACGCCGGAACGGAGAGCCACTACCGGGCAAAATGAACGAGATTAGATAAGGTTTGATTAGAGAGGGCGCATCGACTTCTACAATGATAAAAGAAAGACCTTTTGGTTGGTCGCTTAAAAGGATTTTAACGCTAACGTGTTAATGGATTCTTTTACCTAATCTTAAGTAATCACGTTAGGCTTTGGCGGTCGTATTAATACAATATTAAGAGTTTACGGTAGTTTCAAAGGGAGATTATTTTATTTTTTAAGTTAAACTGAATGTACGTGTTTATGGATATCTACACCAGCTAAAGTCTTTTTATTTTAGTTTTATTACAGAAGATTATGAGGATATAAATGAACATGGTGTTTCTTATTTTGAAAGCATAATAAAATTGGTAATTGCATTTATAATTTCTGATTTGGATCACTTTTAATCTGTTGTTGTAATTGAATTTTTTTTATTATTGGAAATTAGGTATTTAGTAATTCTTTCAATTTTATGTAGGTACATTATCTCTATTTTAAAATCCTTAATTAGAACTGTTAGATATGTATGTAATTTTATAGATAAGAAAGTAGTACTTCTACATTGAAAATAATGCATTATACGGAATGCAGGTGTAAGTTAAAGCTTTTGATTATTTTCAAGTATATTTACACTCCGCCAAAAAAGTATCGCATAATTTAGTTTTGAATCATAAAAGTATCGCATAATCTTTGTTTGTAGCATAAAGTTGTAAATATACTTTAATGCGCTCTAAGATATAATTTCTATGATTGTTTAAATAAAATACAGGCCAAATAAAAACAAGAACTCATACTTGAGATTTTTATTAAAACAAGAAATTATAATTTTGGAAAGAAAAATGTCATAACAGTAGCTTTTAATACTGAGTATTGCCACCTCTGGCTCTTATGACCGCTCGCATACGGTTTGGCAGAGATTCGATTAACCTCCGTATATAAGCCTGATCCAAATTCTCCCACTCATCACGGAGAGCATTTTCTAGTCCATGCAGGTCCGCTGGGGCAACATTTTGGGTTCGTATCCGTCTGTGAAGGAGGTCCCACACGTGCTCGATAGGATTCATGTCCGGATTTACCGCAGGCCAATCTAAAACTGGAATACCAACATCGTTAAGGTATTCCTGGACGATTATTGCAACATGCGGTCGTGCATTATCGTGCATTAACATGAATTCGTTTCCTATAATTGGCGCATATGGTACTACATGTTCTTCTAAAATGTCCGTTATATACCTGTGGGCAGTCAGTGTACCTCTGTCTACTGGTACTAACTCTGTACGACCTGTTAAACAGATGCCTCCCCAAACCATAATAGAGCCACCAGCGAAATTAGATCTAGGTCTGATATTACACTGCGAATAGCGCTCACCGTCTCGTCTGTACACTGAGATACGCCTATCTGAGGTGTAAAGACCAAATCTTGACTCATCTGTGAAGAGTATATTGGCCCAGTCATTAATGTTCCAATTTACATGTTCTCTGGCAAACCTTAAGCGAGCCACTCGGTGGTTCCTAGTGAGACGAGGGGCTGTTACAGCTACTCTAGCTCTTAATCCACTCTGTCGTAACCTATTCCGAATAGTTTGAGTACTCACACGAGTATTTCTGACTCTAGCCAAGTCGTTCTGCAATTGTCTCGCAGTTACATGTCTTCGACGTAATGCTTGTAGTAGTAAATAGCGGTCATCTTGGCGAGTAGAACATCTTAGACGACCTGGTACAGGTCTTCTACTGTAAATGCCTGTTTCCCTATATCTGGCTACGGCTCTAGAAACACTTGACTGATTGATGTTCATCAAATTAGCAACGTATGCTTGAGATCGTCCGTCTTCGATTAAAGCAACTATAGCAGCCACTTGTTCTGAAGTTAAATTGCTCATTTTAGTTTTAAAAGCGTTGGTACAGAACTCTGACTTCGCACTTTAAAATTTGTCCGTATAGGAAGACTTTCAATAAACAACTGAACAAACCTTACACATATGCATTTTTCTAAATGTGTTCTTTTAGGAAAAAAAAAAGTAAAAACGCTAAGTTCCATTATTTTGTTAGTGTTTTTATAGTTCACATACACGAGGCAAACTTTTTGTGAACGTATAAAAATATCTTGGTTCATAAATGCCCTTTTTTAGTTTATGCGATACTTTTTTGGCGGAGTGTATTATAAATAGAATTGCCATTTTACATTCAACAAAATTTATCAGAGCACTAGGAATTTTACCATAGTCGTATTCTTATTTTACATAGTAGTACCTAAGTAATTTCGCAAAGCACTAAAACGGTAACTATTTCACTAGAATAACAAATTTATTTTCGTTAAATTTACAGCGAAAATAATAGGTAGAAAAGCTCTATCTTATAATGTTTTAGAGCGAGCGGTCTCCTTTATTTTTTATAAAAGTGTAGCCTTCCACTAATTTATTTGGATGGACCTTCCCCTTTTAAATTTTAACTATTAATTCTGTAAAAGAAGAAAGTTTCAAGTTTTTAAGATGCATTGCCAACCATACCTACTAATCACGTCAATGAACATAACTTACTTATTGTCCAATTTTCCCAGCTATTAGAATAGATATCATCCCTGCATTATTGCCATGCAATCATTTACTGAAACATATAAAACATAAAACAATTATTTAATTTTGAAAATAAGGTAAAAACCCTTTTAATTAACACACATCTTTATGATGTTAATGAATATTTGATGTAAATATGTTTCTGCTTATATTTGCGTCTTCTACTATATTTAAATGTACTTAATTCTGGCGAAACTTAGTTACCGTCACGATATTTTAAAATGACGACAATTCGTACTAATCGGATTATAAGGGTTACGAGAGGGTTATCAAACGTTTACAGTATTTGTCTTTTGGGGTGTATTCCGAGATATTTAAAAGGGGCTACAGGTGCTGTTTAAATAATTAAATATTAATAATACAATTAATATAATTAAACATTAATTAAACCCAATCCATGGTTACTACATGAATAACTCGTTAGTTTAAATGTAAAGTGAAACATTATAAAATGTAATTGATTATCCTTCACAGTTAAGCACAATAGTGAACCCTTATAATCCGATTAGTACGAATTCAAGTGTTTTTAAAATATCGTGACGGCGACCATAAACTATAACATTGTACACTGCTCCATTTAATTAGGGGGACACTACTTTGGCTAGCCTATGTTTCTTACAGAATGGATTTATTGCCGTTCATATGCAAAAATAAGAAACAGGAACTCTTTATTTATTAAATGAATACAACAATGTAGGAACACCATGCCTGGTTGTATTGAAGTTATACAAAATTTGAAATAACTGTCGAAAGAAAGTGTATTTTTTAAGTTTAGTGACGCACAAAGGCACATTAATTCCATTTTTAACTTGATTTAATAATGTGTATGTTGTCCCCTAGCCACAATTGTCTCTTGGCATCAACGTGGCATGGATCGCACAAGTCGACGGATGAGATCTTGGGGAATGTTTTGCCATACTTCGAGAAGCACCTGGCCCAGCTCTTGGAGAGTCTCTGGTGCATTGGCACTGTGCCTAATGCGTCTATCCAGCATATCCCACAAGTGTTCGATAGGATTGAGGTCTGGGCTCATCGCAGGCCATTCCATTACATCAATGTTGTTCTCCCGTAGAAATTCAGTAGTAATGTTGGCGGTATGAGGGGGAGCATTATCGTGCATAGGAACGAAATTAGGGCGCATATCATTCGCAAAAGGCTCCACATGATCCTCGAGAATTGTGTTTAGGTAGGCTCTGGCATTTAAACGCCCAGGGACTATTACAAGATCAGTATCCCCGTCTATAGTTATCCCATCCCAACACATGATCGAGCCATCGCCAAAACGACCCACTTCCTAGACCGTGGCGGCATTGTACCGTTCTACGATACGTCTCCAGACACGAACTCGTCCATCGCATCGAGTCAGGCGAAACCTGGATTCATCCGTAAAGAGAACAGATCTCCAGTGACGAAGTTGCTAGTTTACGTGGTCTGTGGCAAACCTTAATCGCGTTTGCTTGTGTTCCTTGGTCAGACGAGGTGCTTTGACTGGACGCCTTGATCGTAAACCGTTCTCGCTGAGCCTTCTTCTAATGGTTTCGCCGCATACTTCAACCCTATGAGCAGCTCGAAGGTCATTTACCAGATCTCGAGCGGTACATGTCCGTCGACGGGTAGCGCAATTGACTAAATAATGGTCTTGCCCAGGAGTTGTTTTCCGCTTCCGGCCTTGTCCAGGTCTCCTCTTGTAAAGGCCCGTCTGTTGAAAGCATTTCCAGGCACGGTGAACGGCAGATTTCGAAGTGTTGAGATCTGCGGCTACAGGTCTCACCGACCGTCCTTCTTGTAGGAGGGTAACGACGCGTACGATTTCAATTTCACTTAAATGCCTCATTTAGACTTTATGAATGACTTAATGACAGGATTAGCCGTTATTTTCAGTTGCTAAAGTGACAATTTTGTCAAAATTGAAGATTTGATTTCCTAGTTTTCGTGTTTTACACTTTGGTTTTGGTAGTTATACTGAATTTTGCACATCGCCTAGGTGATAAAACAACTTCTTCTTAAACTTCTCTATTCCCATAATAAATAAAGACCTATACTATTTATTTTTTGCAAAATTTGTGCTAATTCTCAGCTATATGGAAAATTACGGCTATTTAAACTACTGTCCCTCTAATTAAGTGGAGCAGTGTATATTGTTTTTTAGTAAAAATGAAAATTCTATTCTTAAGATTTTCTTTTTACTACTTTAATATGGCTTTCTCTTTAAAAAAATTATTACAATCCTACTAAAAAACGCCATGATGAATTAGTTAAAAATGCCAAAACGGAATACTGCGCAGTGACCTAACTCAACGAATAAATCGAAAGCAGTATGATCAATCAATGAAAATAAACCGAAAAACAAACTTAACAAAATTACTTTAATTATAAATAACATTGAAGTAGATATCACCGCAGCTCCATACATACAAATCCACCAAAGTATGTTTTTATTTCCAAACGACGTAATTGAAGTAGAAGAAATTATTAAAATTCTTCCTGGTACAATGTCGTCAGGCTATGACGACATTCCTAGCAATGTCATAAAGAAATCTTCTACTTTTATTTACTCTACACTTATTTAAGAAAAAGTAACAACTTCGAAATCATTAACATACTAACACAAACAAAAACATATAGCGTTGTATTATATAATCTTCACGCCCAACTGAATCATAACCGTTACCAACATATAACCCCATCTTCATGTGTTAGCTTTTCAGTTTCAGGTCAACTGCGATAGAAGTAATAGCTTTGCATATGTTGCATTTAAGTGAGAACGAAACGTGAGCAGCGAACAGTTCCAGAAGCTCAACTCGAAAACCAAGCGGCATACAGATTGAGGAATGGTCAAAATAGGTCAATATAGGTCTCTTGTGGTACATTATATTCAACATCTGCGATTTGTGATATATAACTTTTCATTCCACGGTGTTCAATCAAAAAGTTTTGCGCAAAATAATTATACGCATACATTTTGGATGAAGAAATGACATTAACAAAAGTGTCAAATAACTGGAAACTTATAGTACACGTAATAAATGCGAAATTTTTGATTGCAAATCTTATTGGAAATCTTCGAAACGTGTTTTATTAAAAGAAAAAGATACGAAGTCTTATCAATGTCAAGCTGTCAGTAACAGAAAAATGTCAATTGCTTAAGAATTATCCAATACGTTGAATAAACATATTGACATGGAAACAAATGTTGAGCAATGAAAACCTGAAGCATAATTTAGTTTTACACCTTAGTGTGGAGCTGATTCTATTAGTTTCAGCACGTATATTGTTAATGACACGCGAACTGGTGAACACAATTTTAATTTTTCAAAGTGGATTCGAAAAGATTCTGTAGTGTGCTCAAAGTCTGTATCGAGACTTCTATCATTCAATCAATCAATCAATCAATTTATTTAAAGAAGGTTGTACACGTACAGCTTTTTCTGTCAAAAAATTAGTAAAAAACATGTCGACATAAAACATATAAATACAAACGAACATATACCTACGATTAAAAGATATAAATAAAAAGTATAAATAATAGAAAAAAAATGTAAATATAAAAATATGTTTATATTAAGAAAAGAACTTGTATAAATAAAACTAAAGCAACAAACAATAATGTAGTACATAGTATGTTTGCAGTGGCTAGACAAGATCAGAGATTTGGTTAAAGAACTTCTCGCACGTGTAGATGCGTATGAAGGGCATCGGCGAATATTTCCTGCCATATGAGGGCGTTTATAATTCTGTAACTGGCAATCGAAAGATCCCTATTTTGTTGTAGGAGCCATTTTATTGAAATTTGACGTAAATGAAACATTTTTTTATCGAGAACATTATTACAGAAAATAATTGAAAGTAAAATAAGTTAATAGTCAGAAAAAGCTGTTTTGTCCGCCATCTAGTTGTATAGCGATCAATCTTGATCAGCTGCTTGATTTTAATTAACTTATAATTAGTTATTTCAGGTGAAATAAGGCTGTAAAAATGAAAAAATAAAGTACCACAAAATGGTGAACATACGCTTTTTCTATTTTTCTTGTTGTGAACGTCTATTTGCAATCGGGGTTTACTACCTATTGTTGTTCTTGTGCTACTGTGCATTTACAATAAGTTTCTATAAAGTATACCTATAATGCTGTAGGATATAAGTATTTTATATTCCAGTCGTTGAAAGCTATTTAAAATAATTTTAAAAACGGCAGTTTCAAGGGTTCACTACAAATGTAACCTACAGCATTTCAAGGATAAATCAGTACCATTTACTTAAATAGTAGATAGTAGTCTATTTCAAGATAGTTAAAATAATGTCCACATCACATTGGCTGGAGAATTTTTTTAGAAACCATAACAAACCATATCTTATGCGGACATGTAATATATCACATTGCATTGTACAAGCTAATTATATACATATTAATTAACATATTAATGATATTAATTACTGCTACCCGCCCATACTATAAATTATGGTTATTATCAATAGCATAAATTACAATAATCCACAATACTATTTCAAGCACAACCTTCACGTCGCACAGTTTTAAGTCGCATTATTTCATTCAATTCCTTGATCTGCATTATGTAACTAACTAGTAGTAGGTACACCAGTTTTTGTGTTTAGCGATCGTCCAAAGTACTGCTAGTAAATCAAAAGGGGTGTGTTCAGATTGCCCGACAAGTCTTAAATATATAAATGTTAATAAGCACTTTTCTTATACAGGACATTAAATGGCGTTCTCGTAAATCGGAACCTCCTGAAGAAGGCGGGTGACAAATTACATTTATGGAGCGATACAGAAATTTATTTTCATGAATTATTGTATATGTTATAAGAAGAAGTTTGCATAATGGTTCACTCCAACTTGTCCGGCTGTTTCGAGGTTGAAATATTTTTTTCTTACCTCATTTATAATTTACAATTTGTTTCTCTATTACAAACACATGCAAATTTATACTGTGTTAGTATAGGTCAGTAGTCAGTAGTAGAATCAAATACTGTCAGTAATGGAATGGGAGTTTACCAAAAATAATATAAGATTAGCTTCCATTTGCAATAAAGATAAACTACTACCTGAAAAGGTTCAAACTGACGAACGACGATGCTTGCCTTCACTGTGGCCAGGAGGATACTCCCGAACACACCTTTATGCATTGTGACAGGTGGAGCGCTGAGCGTGAAAGTATAGAGCGACAACTAGGAACCTCACTGAATAAGGATACCATTCTTAACTTGATGGTTGAATCGCAAAGCAACTGGAACATCATCCATGCCTATATAAAATCAGTACTGGTGGTGAAGGAGGCAGAGGAGTGGAGCAGAAAGAAGGTGGCCTAAAAGATGTATGGAAGAATGACACTTCTGACCTCTGACGATATGCTACTGGCGGTTCCGAAGCTCAGAAGAGAAAATAAGGGGGTTTTAGTGGGTATGCCACACTGGAGAGTCCCACACTATCAGGTCGATAGAGCCGTGCGCCCGGTGTCCATTAAGGATTTCCCCCTTCCAAAATTTGCTGTTTATTTTGCAGAAAGGAAGCATAATGTAAATAATAAAAGCTTATGACTTTTATTTTATATTTAAAGTTATTTTGACACACTGCCAAGTAGCATGACTGTTACTGTCAATAGTTTAAATTTAGATAACAATGTTAATATCTTTGAGTAACAGACATTATCTCTGGGTAGGATTTGCAAAATAGATCTTTTGCAGGCCTTGTGAAGAACAAAAATCCTATGATGTCGACAAAATACTTCCAGAATATCACACCACATTTCAGCCTGAAAATACATTGACGTAGTTGGACACTATCGCTGCCCCAATGCTCAGATTTCTTGACATCATTCTTAAGTGTAGTTGGACTTTCAGAGAAAAAATATCGCTACTGAATAGATTTCAAAATACACGAAATTATACAGCTATTCTGCAGTGGTCTACCAGACAATCGTCTAGTTAATATCTTCACCGGATACAGTTGGAGTTACTCAACTTTCCAGTAAGATGTTTCAAATAAGTCCTCCAGGACAACTGGAAGTCAATTTGTCATCCCAGGAAAGACACAGTTCTCTTGCAAGGGAACACATTTCCCTGATATGTTAAATCAAAGGTCAAAGGTCAGAACTTCTCAGGGTGGGGAACCTGGGGACCGATACTCTTTTGTCTCTGATAGAACAGCACGATCAATTCGCGGGGTGCGTTTGAAAAATGTTAATAATTAAATTACTCTAATCGGAGAGTTGGATGATCGTCTTAGTGTCGAAAAATAAATTAATTCAACAATTTCATCTCGTAGGATGTCTTATAGGCAAGGATTCCGTACGGTTGGTTAATTATTTTAAGTTTGTTTTATTCTAATTTAACTTTAAATTATTGTTCTTAAACCATGCTAATTTTTCACGCCTTTTTCCAAGATTCTCATATTTGCCTTGCTATCTTTAGCACAAGTTATAAAAGAAGCATCATCTGCGTACGTTATAACCAATCCATTGATGACCCCCAAAAAGTTATTTACATAAAACAGAAATAGTAGGAGTGACTAGCTTGATCCTCGCAGAACTCTGACGGCGACAGTATTCCAATGCTATTTGCCATCGCTACACCTTGTCTTCTACCGCTTACGAAAGATTTGATTTTGATAAAGTCCCCCGAAAGTCAAGAGCCTCCAATTTATCGTAAAGCAGGCTAAAGTCAACCGAATCGAAAGTCTGACAAATGCGGCATCGCGCTGATGGTTTCTTGTTGATACCATGACTAATATTAGTTGATAGTTGGAACACGGCTCCTGATATTTATTGCCCTGGTATATAGCCATTGGGTATTAATTAGAATTTGAAAATTTACTAATTCTTCTTACAATAGTTTTCTGTTTTCAAAATAAAACTTTATTTTGTCGTTGTAGTCTCGTCTGAGTTCTAGAGTTCTCCTATGATTCTTTGCTTGGCTCTTATGCTCTTTTCTGGGTAGCTTAGATATTTTTTACTCCTTCTATGCAAGTAAATTCAATAAAGTTACCAAGCCATTCTACCATTCTAAACAACAATGTGTGTGAAAAAAGGAAAGTGAAATCATCAATCTTCAGAATGTTAAAAAAAAGCAGTCGTATCGTATATAAGATTATAAGGAAGCAGATACAATGACGTCATTGATACGACGATCTTACGCCTTGGGATATTGTATTCTATTGAAAACACGCTGGTATGTACATACAATGTTAAATGAAAGCTGTCTAATACCAGTTGATTAACTTTGGATAAATGGTAGTCAATCTATAGTTACAAATCCTTCTCATTAAGCGCTTAACTGGCACTTTATGTATAAAGGTCCGACTCATTTATATACAAGAGGCGCTCTCTGTAAAGGAAAATAACACTTGTCGAAGAAAAACGACCCATTCACTGAAGCTTGCTTATATATAACTTACAACCGCGGGTACCTTCTTTCCACAATAATAAATGCCCTTTTAATTGCATAATCGCAGCAATTCAAACGGTTACATCTAACACTGGCCTAATGCCCATTTAATGTTTTAACAGGCTATAGTTATGCAGTCTAGACGTCGCTTGTGACGTTAACAGTCGCTAATTTGACGTTTGTAGAGATTTTAAGTGCCGCCGTAACCCCATTAAACCTTCCCATAACAAAAACTACAACTATAATTACCTGGATAATTATTTACTATGTTTGACTAAGGATTGGTTATTTTGATTTCGTTGCTTCGGGTTCCTTTTAGTAAGTGTAACTGTTTTCTTTCTTACACTTTCCGTATGCCGTCTAAATTATATATGCCTCCAATTGAAGCTGTCAAGAAAGTAATTAACTTTTCTTCTACTCTGTTGTAGATTACAATTGACATTCTAGTGGGGATTCATCTTGAACAATGAAAATATGTCAATATTTAAATGAAAGGTTAAATAATTACAATCCACATATAAAAGAGCGTCATTCTTAATTAATCTATTCACATGATAATGAATTAGCAGATAAATATTTCGAAGAAGTAGAATGGAGTATTATATCTAATTGTAAGACATTTAATGAAGTTATTAACTGTCATATTTGGTACATAGCTATTCGATAACTGCTAATAGCAACAATTGCCAAACTATGGTGGTTCATTAAATTCGGTAAACATGGTATTGTCCACTAGGTATTTTTCACGATGTTCATTTGTTGGTGATTTTGTGTATTTGAAAGCAAACGACATCTTTTGCCGAAAATAAATCCTAATCTAATAGTTTTTAAGCGGAGGAAACAAGCAAGAATACAAAGAGATACTTTAAAAAGATCAGCGAACTAAATAAAACATACAAAACTAAAATAACTGGAATAAAAGATAAAAAGGGTAAAGTTGTGGAAGAAGAAAAAACAGGTTTGGATAGACCATTTTAAAGAACTTTTAACTGAGACAGGAGTAGATGTGATGCAAGATGACGCAGAAAAAAGAAAAAGTGAAGGAAAAGATGTAGAAGAACCAACACAACAGGAAGTGAGCGAAATTATTAAAAAATCCAGGAATGGAAAAGCCCCAGGAGAAGACGGGATAAATATGGAGCTGATTAAATATGGAGGAGAGGTGTTGCACGAGCATTTATATTTGCTCATAAAAAAATATGAGTGAGGAGAAAATGCCTGTAGAATGGGTAAAAGGAAAGATTATAACAGCACATAAAAAAGGTGACCAGCAGATATGTAATAACTATAGGGGAATTACGTTATTGAATGTTGCGTATAAGATCTTGACATCAATTATCCAGGAAAGATTGGCGAGGAGAGTGAAAGGTATAGTAGGGCAATATCAATGTGGATTTAAAAGGAAGATCAACAACAGATCCGATTCACATAGTTAAACAAATACTGGAAAAAACTTTACAACGTAAGATGATGATAGACTTTCAACAGGCTTTCGACTCAATTAAAGGGGAGAAATTAATAACAGCATTAGAAGAATTGGGGATAGAGAGTAAACCTGATAAAAATGACTATGAGAAATTCAAAAGTTAGTATAGTAACACAAAAGTGTGAAACAGAATTCTTTACAATCAACAGAATAGTTAAACAGGGCGACTCTCTCGGCAACTCTCTTTAATCTAGCGCTGGAATATGTGATAAGGAATATAAACAAAGGGAACCTCAGAACGGGTGGAGGACAAATAGTTGCCTATGCTGACGACATAGTTGCCTATGCTGACGACATAGTTATTATTACAACGCAAAGAAAAATAATGGCTAAAATGTTAGAGGAAATAGTAAAAGAAGGAGGAAAATTGGATTAAAGATAAACCAAAGTAAAACAAAAATAATGCAGATTGGCAAAAATAAAAAGGATGGAAGAATAAAGATAGGGGACTATGAATTTGAGCAGGTGGATAGATTCAACTACCTAGGAGTAATGTTATCAAAAGACAGAGACAATAAAATGGAAACTACAGAAACAAAAATGATAGTAAATAAAGCTTACCATGCTAATAAAAAACCTTTAAGAAGTAAGCTACTTACAAAGAAAACTAAATTAACAATTTACAAAACATTGATAAGACCGACGTATGCAGCAGAAACAACGACACTTACAAAAAAAGAGGAGGAGGACTTAAGAATCGTAGAAAGAAAAATAATGAGAACAATTCTAGGACCTGTGAAGATAGGAGATAATGAGTATAGAATAAGAAGGAATGATGAAATAGCACAAGAATTGGGTGGCGATGACATAGTGAGAAGAATTAAAAGGCAGAGAATCAAATGGGTGGGACATGTGTGGAGAGCAGGACCGGGAGCAGTAATATATACGATGTTGGAGTGGGAACCGGGAGGCAAAAGAGCAAGAGGAAGACCAAAAGCACGATGGTTGAAAGAGGTGGAAGAAGATCTGAGAGAGGCCGGATTTGGCAAGTGGAAGAAGAAGGTAGAGGACAGAAACTTATGGGGACAAATAGTGAGAGCGATTTAGAGGAAGAAAATGGGGATTGATCCACCCCAATCTGAAATGGATCTAGAAAACTTATATAAGCGACACAACCCCACAAGGAGTGTTAAGCCATCATATATATAATAGTTTTTAATCCGGTAAGACCAAACAGTTTATATAAATATACAGTGAAGTAACAATAATAATTAGTATTAAGAATATTTGGTCTACAGTAAATTGTATTTTAAAGTTTTGGATGTGGAATATTTCATTGATTATTCCACTTACACTAGAAACCGACATATACCCATAAATATAAAACCACATTCTTTGTTTATTGTATGACGCACAATGTTGCGTATGTTAGTGGAAATACAGAGGCATGATGCAAGAGATAATTATAGGTATATTATTATTAGCACTTCTGGTCATGTGAGCTAATAAGGTGTTTCTTATAACTTTAAGTAGATACTGAGAAAATATCGTTCTTAGGAACAATGGATTCGGCTTCGATTAATGTATCTATTAAGTATATCAATTTTAATATTTAGCAACCTTCATATAAGCTCAGCACGATATGTCAAGTAGATGTGGATAACTTGCATTCCTACTAGGTTAATTACCAATTTTGTAAAAAGGTTTGGTAAATGTTATACAAATATCAGACAACCGAGATACATGTATTTAAGTTAAGTTTTGTCCAGAGCACTAAAAAGAGTTCTTAAAAGTAATGCATATCCAACCAGTAAACTATAATAACTACTTATTGTTAGCCAATTATATATACCTAACTACATTTCATATTTTAGTACTTAATATTAATTAATTAAGGGGTACTATAAAGGTATAAAACTTTGCTATAATACAGTTCAATATAATCAATAAACATTTTTAATTATTGATACGGATCGTAATATATTGGTACACCTCCATAGTACCACATTATTATGTACAAATATGTTTTTTGTAAACGGTATTATATATTTTCTAAACCAAGATGGTATTATACAGTTTTCTCTGTGCAGCTCAGAATACCTACATTACTTACACAAACTTCCCTTCCTCATTTAATTTAAATAAAGAATTAATTGACGCTACAAGATAAATTATATTTTTCATCTTTGGATTTGATAAAGAATGACCGATGTGATATTTAAAAAAAAATCAGGAAGCTTTTAATAAACTATTGCCTTTAATGCGAGAACGCAATAATGAAGACATGGATTATTTATTATTTTAAGTTTACGGCAAAGCTAATATTTATTTTCGACATTATAAACATTTAATTAATTAATATTAAGCACTAAAAAATGAAACGAAGTTAGATATAAGTAAATGGCTTAAGTTACAGGTTGGGTATGTATTATTTTTAAGAGTAACGCATTTAAAAAGCTTTTCGTGCTCTAACCCATAAAGATACTCTCTCCAGCTCATAAAGAACTTTCAGTGGACTCCCCTCCAGGGCACCGTACGATTTGTCGACGATTGAGTAGGCCAGGAGGCCACATCCATTCGCAATTTTCAAAGTCTTCAAAACGGAATTTTGTCTCCTGAGACACTACCTCAATGTCTGCACCTCCACTGTCAGTGGCTTTTTTCCAGCAATTCTCTTTCAAAGAATCACTGCGCTAAACTTCGTTTCATAAAACTGCTGTGGCACAGTGGTAGCTACCTGCTGGAGTAACACAGGGCGCTTTTGTCAATGCTTTTCGTACCAGGTCTTCTCGTTCCTGGATCAGTTTGGTGGCGGTATAACGTCCATGGATAACCACCCGTCTTAAGGCGCGGATCCTTTTGGCGCTGGTGCTAATGGGAGGAATTTTTGACTCGGATCGTGGTCTCTTCAGTCCCTCCATTCTCATCGATAGAACCGTCTTCTCTACACTGCGATTTGGCCTTATATGGATTTTCCGCAGTCCATGTGCCTTCGGCCATTTTCTTGGCCTTTTTACGCTGAACGCCCGAAAGTTTCTTGGCCGTGGTTCCAATATTTTGTATTCCCTCAACCAATTTCCGAGCGCTTTCGTCTTTTGCTTGGCAAAGATTCTATCATTCATCAGATTCAGAGTCTACTACCGAAGTGGTTTCTCTGGAACTGCTGTCATCAGAGTCCGCCTCAATAGCATCGCCGATTGTCGTAGTTAGGGAGTCGGACTCGTCGCTGCGTCGCTAGCCGTACCTTCCTCCTTGTCGGTTGATTCATTTTTCATGTTCATATAGTTCCCACGAGTACCGGAAAATTAAATGTCCACCAGGACAGAGCTCCATTATTCTGGTAAGCCTGGTTGAAACCGAAGATTGGCGGATATCCGGAGGTCGCTTCTTAACAACCAAGATTTTTCCACTTGACCATGCCCTAACGGACAAAAAGTCCTCGGAATAAGCTGTTCCACCTTGACTTTTGGATTTTTATTGTAGTTTTCTCCTCTCGATCCGGGCTATTACGCCAAGGCCCGCCACACCCGGATCAAGTATATGGTATAACAGTGGCTGCAGGCAGTCACTAGCAACAGTATTCCATACGCAAGCTCTAAACCACGACATTACAGCAGAGCGGGGGCCTGTTTATCAACTGGCAAGTCTAGATCCGTTATTTTTAGTTGCGCAACAGGGGCACCTCGTTTCTTTATTCCATCACACTCCTTGTAACATCAGCCTTGGAACAGAGCAGTATATATCTCGAATCCATATACTACAATAATACATTTCATGAAAAGGATACCCAATACCTGAAATGGAACATCTGGACACGTAAACTGTCCATTTGTTGCTATAAATAATACTGTTTACGTACTGTAAACGCCATCTGTCTGTATGATGAAAGCAGCTGATATTCACGCCGGCGTAGATCGATACGAACCAGTTCTGCACAAATAGCTCCACAAATTGCTCTAGCACTTTTCCATTTGTGTTGATTGCCGTTTACGCTAAAAAAATGCGCTTATTATTTAAAACAACCTGGTAAGAAGTCATTTACTAGAAAGTCAACAGCAAACATTATCAACGCAATGCACCATTTTTACAGAGTGGCAATGGTCGTGAATTTGTGAATAACGTGATCGTAGAAATGAAAACATTATGGCTTGGATGCGTCATTGTACAAGGACGTCCCCGTACTCCCCAAAGCTAGGGAAGCCAGAACATCGAAAATATGATCAGAGCCGGGATTTCAAACAACTGCATACATCGGGCAAATGGATTATGCTTCGTGCAATGGCAAAAAAATACTTTTCATCATCGACTTATTGGCCGATCACCCTATAAGGCACTGTTTGGGCATGATCTACGCGTGGGATTCACTCATATTCAAGAATCCTCTTTTAAAAATAATCCTGCAGGAGTGACTAACTCTCAAATAAACACCGAATTTGAGGTAGAAATGAATAGTATAAAGCAAAACATACAAAATGAACGGTTGACACATATAGGGGCCAAAAGAATGCAGCAGAGAAGGTGCTGTCCGAGTATAACTAAATGAATGCGGCGTTTAATGTAAATGATTGTGTGCTGGTAGTTGTCCGTAAGGTAGATAGAAGACCGTCAGATCCCTAAAACATCATACGAATAGTTTTAGACTGCAAAAACGAAGTGTATCAAGTTGGCTTAATGTGTCGACGCCTCAAAACAACTTCCACTACGAGAGTCGAGTAGCTCACAGTTCAGGTGTGCAAGGAGTTGCTAGGTTTATGTACCTGCAAGCCTTCGCATATCATGTCTGCAATAAAACAATTATTTTTAATGATTCTTTGTTACTTTGTTCGTAGTAGTAGTAAACGTACGGGCAGATAATTTAGTAACTGGATATTCCCGAGCAAAGTACATAAATTTTTCACGTTATCATTTATGACAACAAATGGACAGTTTGCACGTCCAAATGTTGTAAGGCTGCATAGTTTCATCACCTGAAAAAAACAGGCTCTCCATTTCACGCAACGGACAAAACCTAGAGCCATTTCAGGTAATGGATATCCTTTTCACGAAATTGTCAATTACAGTATGTGAATTCAACATATATGTATATCCCACTCTCAGAAAGTACGAATCGATTTATCAAAAGTATTCAGTAGTTTTAAGTAATTTCTGTAGAATTATAGATCTAATATAGACGTATACATTTATATTCCTATCATACTTTAGAATAAACAATCGTCAGTTGTTATTAAACACAGCAGCTGCTCGTATGAAGTTAATATATAGACGTAATTGCAATGTATATGTACTACACAGTAAAGGTGTAAATAGTGGAAATGTTGTGTGATAAGAGTTTTGAACAATATTGTGAATACGTCGTGTGCCAATTCTTCTATACAAGGTTAGATTAGATTAGATTAGGATTGGGGTGGCCTATCGACCTGTTTCACCGCGACCTTTTCAGATCTATTGTGATCCCCTTTTTTCCTAGAGGACGCTCTCTAATTTTGCCCTCTTAATTAGGCCTATCATCTTTGAGAGCGGCTTCTTTATGTAGCTACTAGCTGTGGGGTTCACCTCCCCCATTACTAGAAACCTTGTCCTCGCCAGGCCTTCACATTGACACAGCACATGAACTGGTGTTTCTTCCTCCTCTTGGCAGTATCTGCAGGTTGCATCATCTGCCAGGCCTATGTTGTACATATGCCTATTCAGTCTACAGTGACCAGTCAGCAGACCTACAATCATTTTGACAGTCTTCCTGTCTTTATTCAGTAGATCTCTCGTTAGTTCAGGCCTTTGCTCCTTTAGGAATTCTTTTGCCTGCCATTGTCCCGGTGATTTTTGCCACCACTCTCTGGACTGTTTATATATCCATTCATTGATGGATTTTTTAATTTGCGATTTGGTAGTGCCGAAAGAGGGGTCGGCTCCGACGAATGGCCTTGACGAACCTCGCCTGGCTAGCTCGTCCGCCGCCTCGTTTCCTCTCACGCCCGAGTGGCTAGGGACCCAGGCTAGGGTTACTTTCCTTTGGGTGCCCACCTCATTTAGGGCGCTTACACAGTCCCAAATCAGCTTAGAGTCCACGCTTGCGGAGCTAATCGCTTTAAGTGTGGACTGACTGTCAGAGAAGATAGCGACGCTTTTACCCGGTTCGGTACATCTTTCTATCTCTCGGACGCAGTGGTGAATTGCAGCAACCTCAGCTTGGAACACCGTCGTGTCTTTGCTGAAGGTTACCGAAAGAGCCTTTTTAGGCTTCTTAGAATAAATACCCGCTCCAACGCCGTAGTCCGTTTTAGAGCCGTCAGTAAACCAGTTTGAGTCCGCTCTTACCGGGGCACTTGCCTCCCAGTCCTTCTTATCTGGTATTATAACCTGATATTTCCTATCTAGGTTAGGGGTACGAACCATGGCATCGCATGGCAATCCTAAAAGAGGTGCCTCCTTGAGTTCGTCTAGCAGCTTTTTATAGTCAGCCCCGTGCGATTTACTTATCGGTACTTGACTATGTAAGAGTCTGTGTACT
This sequence comes from Cetonia aurata, assembly GCA_949128085.1. Taxonomy (NCBI): domain Eukaryota; kingdom Metazoa; phylum Arthropoda; class Insecta; order Coleoptera; family Scarabaeidae; genus Cetonia; species Cetonia aurata. The sequence continues at coordinate 37,150,473 of OX421884.1, forward strand.
GTGGACCTTGCGGCTCCTTGTACAAAGATATGTAATGGTGGCAAGTTCAGAATTACTTCAATCGCTGCGGTAGGGGTCGATCTCAACGCCCCCGTGGCGCACAGGCACGCCAGCCTCTGCACGCCACCCAGCGCTTTGGCCGCCCCCGCCTGCCGCGCCTTTGGCCACCATGCAACTGCTCCGTACGTTAACATGGGTCTAATTACCCTTGTGTATAACCACAGAGTCATCTTGGGGCTAAGGCCCCAATTCTTTCCACACAACCTCCTACATCTACCCAGGGCGATGGTGGCTTTGGTGGTCAATTTCTGGATATGTGAATTCCATGTGTGCCTTTGATCAAACCATACCCCCAGGTATTTCACCTCTTTGACATATGGAATTCGTTCGCCTCCTATCACTAGTGGCTGTAAGCCTTCTAGCGTTCTTTTTCTTGTAAACGTGACAGCCTGTGTTTTTTGAGCATTGACTGAAAGTCGCTCTTGTTTACACCATTTGTCCACTGTGTTAAGAGCGGTTTGCATACGCTCCACCAGAACCTTTGGAAACCGCCCTCTGACGACTATTGTAAGGTCGTCAGCATAGCCAAGGCAATGGAATCCCTTGCCGGTCAGCTTCCGGATTAGGTCGTCTACCAGGGTAGCCCACAGCAGGGGAGAGAGAACTCCACCCTGCGGGCATCCCCCTCCTGCCTCTGCCTCAATGGTAGCCTCGCCAATTGTGGATGTGATTATCCTTCTTTCCAGGCTGGCTCTTACCCACTGTAGAAGCCTCGGCGCGACACCCCTTCTCCACAATGCCCCAATGAGCGAGTTAGTGGTGGCATTGTTAAATGCTCCCTCGATGTCCAGGAAAGTCGTCATGGCTATCTCTTTGTCTTCTATAGACTTAGTAATTAGCCTGTTGAGGTCGTCCAAAGCGACCTCTGTAGACTTTCCCGGTTGGTAAGCGTATTGTCTGTCACTGAGTGGCTGTTCTCTCAGTGCGGTGTCTCTTATATACCTATCCACCAACCTTTCAAGAGTTTTGAGTAAAAAGGAGGATAGGCTTATTGGTCTGTATGACTTTGGCGTTTGGTCGGATACTTTGCCTACCTTAGGTAGGTATACCACCTTCACCTTTTGCCATGCAGTTGGGACGTATCCCCAGGCTAAACAAGCTTTGAATATTTTCACGAGATGTGGCATCAGTACCTCTATCCCGTTCTGAAGTAGGACAGGGAATATTCCATCCGTGCCTGCAGATTTGAAAGGCGAAAATCTGCTTAGCGCCCACTTGACTCTCGTGGGTCTCGTGATTTCTGCGGCCAGCCTCCAGTCTTGTTTTTTTGGCCTCTCTGGCGTATGATCTGCTACGGCCGGCCCACGAGCACCAGTCAGGATTTTTGCGGACGGGAAGTGAACCTTTAACAGTTCCTCAACGCTCTCTTTATGAGTGCTTGTGTGGGTTCCATCCATTCTTTTAATGAAGCCCACCTCGGTCGCAGCACAACCGTCCTTGGCTAGAACTTTATGGATTCGTGAACAAGCGGGAGCTTCGTTCAGCTCCTCGCAAAACTTCCTCCATGAGTCCCTTTTTGCCTTGCGGATTTCTTTGTTGTACTGTGTCAGTTTACTTTTATAGGTGTCCCAGCTGTGGTCGGACTTGGCTTTGTTGAACAGCCTACGAACCTCGGCCCTCAAATTCTCTAAGTTCTTGTTCCACCACGCTGTTTTGGCGCCCTTATAGCGTCTTGTTTTCTCTGGGCAGTTTTCCGTGTATGCTGCCATAATGGCGTCATGCACTTGGTCTGCCGCTAGTTCTAGCCCTTCTATTTCTCTCACCGGTGCCGTACCTCCTTCGAGAGACTCCCTGAGGGATATCACATATCCTTGCCAGTTTGTCTCCCTTGGATTTCTGTACTTGACCTCGGTGAGAGTAACATTCAGGTCAAATCTTATGTGTCGATGGTCCGAACACGATGGTTCCTCCGACACATGCCATTCCTTTATGGCGTCAATCATCCTACTTGAGCATAGCGTAACATCTAGCACTTCCGCTCTGGATCTTGTGACGAACGTTGGCTCCGTGCCTACATTGGCTACTTCCAACCCTGTTGAAAAAATAAATTGCATGAGTGACTCACCTCGTGCGTTGGTGTTGGTGCTCCCCCATGCTATATGGTGAGCGTCTGCGTCGCTCCCTATTATCACCTGGAGGCCCTTTTCCTCTCCATATGCAGCTATCCTACTTATTATGGGTGGTGGGCACTCCTTGTCCTCGCCGGGGAAGTAGGCCGAGCAGATGATCCACCTTCTGGTTCCTTCCTCCGTCTTGGCCATAAGGATTCCTGTAGTCACATCGTCGGTGCAAAGCACCGGGATTAGTGTACAAGTAACCCTCGTGCTGTGTACTATGCATGCTCTTGGCCTCAAGGACCTAGGGTTGTATAATACTTTACCTTGCTGTGGTGTTAAACCTGCAGGTTTTCCTTTTATTAGCCATGGTTCCTGCAGTAGTGCCACATCCAGACTTTCGTTGTCGAACCTCCTAACAAGCGTTGCTGACGCAGCTTTTGCATGCTGGAGGTTCGCCTGCAGGACCTGTATCCCCCTCTTCCCTAGGAAGAGGGTTCTGTGTCGGCTTTATCCTCCGCAGCCTTGTCAACCTCCATTGGAGCAGCCACCCTCGTGGCAAGGTGCCGTCTGAGGGGACTAACTCCGCTTTCGGGAGACTGGCTCTCCGGAGGGGCAGCGTCCATTGCCGCTTCCGTTCCCGTGGGCGCAATACCTTGGGGGTCCGTCGGCGCGTTGGAGCAGGTGGCGTCTCCCTCGCCTGTCTGCTCTACTCCAGACTGCCCTTCTTTGACCCGGAATTTAAGTTTTCCTAGGCCAAAGTACGGCTGTAGGTCCAGTTTCTTTAATTCCTCTGCTGACTCTTTATCTGCAGAGAAAGTCCACAATGTGCCTTTGTCTCCTTTGTTGGAATTCCAAACGGTCCAAAGGCTTGTGTTAAGGCGTCGATTTCCCACCTTTAGACGGCTTAGGATCTTCTCCGCCGGTACTTTTTCACCTTTCTCGTCAGGTACAAACGTTGTGCAGATCCACGGCCTTGGAATGTCCTTGCCTTCCAGAGCCTTGAGAGTTGCTCCCTCCCAAGGCCTGAGCGTTGGAACTACTTCCTTGAGCCACTGCACGCTGTCCTGATCAGCACAGATCACGATAAGGTGACCTGGTCTGTGTGTGCACCTCACGAACCGGACTTGGGGTCCTTGTTCTGGGATGTCGTCATAAGCTGCCAGCAAGGAGTCTTGGACAGCTGTAAGCTGGTCCGGCTCCAAGCGGTTAGCTGGATAGCCATCGCTGACTATCGCGACTTTAACCGAAGAGGCTGCCTCTCTGAAGGATAATCCATCAGTTTTGGGTTTTTTGCTCTTCGGTACATTGGGTGGAGTGTTACCTTCCGACCGTGGTCGTTTTTCGGATGCCACCCGTGTTGTACCCGTCCGCTTAACCTTTCCTGGCTCTGCGGGCTTGGTTGCCTTTTTGGCTTTTGGTTGCGCCTTGGTGGCGCCATCCTGGCCTTTTTGCGCGTGCCGGATGAAGTTGTCTTTGATTACGGCTCTTCGAGCCTGGACGTAATCTTGACCTTGCTTCACCAGCTTTTGCACTTTGGCCCTAGAAATACCCGACAGTCTTGCTGTTCGGATTTCGTCGTCGGACATTAGGTCAATGTCCTCGACTGAGCCTACCCTCAAGGTGGTCTTTTTTGTTAAGTCTGATGTACCAGGCGTCTCCACCTTTGGTACATCTCCTTTTGGATTTTTTCCCTGCTTAACAACTTTGGGAAAAGGTTTTTTAAATGCTGCTAGGTTCTCCATAATTGGTCCCACGAGTAGCTGGGGAAGGGTTGGTCCGCTTCAGCAGAGCCCCGCAGTACTGAAGTAAGGCATTTATACAATGGGGTGCGCCAGGTGCCCCAAGGTTGGACTAGTTGGGACTGGTCTTCTATCCAGCCACGCATCCCATCGGCCTAGTCCGCCACCTTAGGATTTAGGTTTTTATTGAGGTTGTCTCCTCTCGGCCCGTGCAGTTAAGCCTAGGCCCCCATATCCCCCGGAGGGGATGGTATGACGGCCGCGAGTGAATTAGATTCACTGTACGACCGGCGCCGTAATTTCCTGGTGCAAACCATTAGCCACGACACGACGGCTCGGTCAGGAGATTTTTTTTCGACCTGCTCTGGTCTAGACCGCAGTGTTTTGCTTTAACAGTGGTACCTCGAGTAGGATGGAGTACTTGTACTCCGCACTGCGATCGGCAGCAGGAGGAAGCTATGCCTAAAAGGACTGAGTTGCGCTCAGCCTGCTACTGGGTCCGTTCATAGGTTGACTATGATTGGTCCCTCACCACCTCTTTCTTTATTCCATCACACTCCTTGTAACATCAGCCTTGGAACAGAGCAGTATATATCTCGAATCCATATACTACAATAATACATTTCATGAAAAGGATACCCAATACCTGAAATGGAACATCTGGACACGTAAACTGTCCATTTGTTGCTATAAATAATACTGTTTACGTACTGTAAACGCCATCTGTCTGTATGATGAAAGCAGCTGATATTCACGCCGGCGTAGATCGATACGAACCAGTTCTGCACAAATAGCTCCACAAATTGCTCTAGCACTTTTCCATTTGTGTTGATTGCCGTTTACGCTAAAAAAATGCGCTTATTATTTAAAACAACCTGGTAAGAAGTCATTTACTAGAAAGTCAACAGCAAACATTATCGACGCAATGCACCATTTTTACAGAGTGGCAATGGTCGTGAATTTGTGAATAACGTGATCGTAGAAATGAAAACATTATGGCTTGGATGCGTCATTGTACAAGGACGTCCCCGTACTCCCCAAAGCTAGGGAAGCCAGAACATCGAAAATATGATCAGAGCCGGGATTTCAAACAACTGCATACATCGGGCAAATGGATTATGCTTCGTGCAATGGCAAAAAAATACTTTTCATCATCGACTTATTGGCCGATCACCCTATAAGGCACTGTTTGGGCATGATCTACGCGTGGGATTCACTCATATTCAAGAATCCTCTTTTAAAAATAATCCTGCAGGAGTGACTAACTCTCAAATAAACACCGAATTTGAGGTAGAAATGAATAGTATAAAGCAAAACATACAAAATGAACGGTTGACACATATAGGGGCCAAAAGAATGCAGCAGAGAAGGTGCTGTCCGAGTATAACTAAATGAATGCGGCGTTTAATGTAAATGATTGTGTGCTGGTAGTTGTCCGTAAGGTAGATAGAAGACCGTCAGATCCCTAAAACATCATACGAATAGTTTTAGACTGCAAAAACGAAGTGTATCAAGTTGGCTTAATGTGTCGACGCCTCAAAACAACTTCCACTACGAGAGTCGAGTAGCTCACAGTTCAGGTGTGCAAGGAGTTGCTAGGTTTATGTACCTGCAAGCCTTCGCATATCATGTCTGCAATAAAACAATTATTTTTAATGATTCTTTGTTACTTTGTTCGTAGTAGTAGTAAACGTACGGGCAGATAATTTAGTAACTGGATATTCCCGAGCAAAGTACATAAATTTTTCACGTTATCATTTATGACAACAAATGGACAGTTTGCACGTCCAAATGTTGTAAGGCTGCATAGTTTCATCACCTGAAAAAAACAGGCTCTCCATTTCACGCAACGGACAAAACCTAGAGCCATTTCAGGTAATGGATATCCTTTTCACGAAATTGTCAATTACAGTATGTGAATTCAACATATATGTATATCCCACTCTCAGAAAGTACGAATCGATTTATCAAAAGTATTCAGTAGTTTTCAGTAATTTCTGTAGAATTATAGATCTAATATAGACGTATACATTTATATTCCTATCATACTTTAGAATAAACAATCGTCAGTTGTTATTAAACACAGCAGCTGCTCGTATGAAGTTAATATATAGACGTAATTGCAATGTATATGTACTACACAGTAAAGGTGTAAATAGTGGAAATGTTGTGTGATAAGAGTTTTGAACAATATTGTGAATACGTCGTGTGCCAATTCTTCTATACAGGGTGTTTTGAAACATCGTTTAAAGATTTTAAGGGCATGTAGTACGATCGAAAATAAGGTTAAAAGTCATAATAAACATATGTCCAGAAATTAACTGTTTACGAGATAACACCGATTTTATCGCAAATGCAGAATAAGTTTGCTTTAGCGGTTTTTATTAAGATGTTATTGTATTTTAACATAAAATAGATTATAACTAAAGAAGATGTTCAAAATGACGTCCTTCTATTTCGACACAGGATCTACATCTGCTTTCAAAGAAAGCGCGCACTCTTTCAAAAAACAAGGGTTTTTCTCGTATTATCTGGCAACAGTGTTCTATTCGTTGGCGCAACTCTGGAAGATCATTTACCGGTGTTGCGTATACTAAACCTTTCAAATAACCCCAGATACTAAAGTCCAACGGGTTTAGATCGGGAGACCTTGGAGGCCAAGATGGGATCTGCTCGCCCTATCCATCTCCCAGGAAATTCATTGTTAAGATGTTCCCTAACAGCACGCGTAAAGTGCGGTGGAGCTCCATCTTGCATAAACCAGAGGTTCAGTCTTAGATTTATAGGTAAATCTTCCAAAAGTTCAGGTAAAGTATGTTCCAAGAACTCGAGGTATGCAGGACCTGTTAAGCGTTGTGGCAAAACAATCGGTCCTACCAACCGTTCCCCTATCATGCCTAACCAGATGTTTAGAGAGAAACGTTGCTGGTGCCGAGCTTCAACGGGAGCATGAGGATTCTCACACCAAACGTGATTGTTGTGGAAATTAAATATTCCATTTTTAGTAAAACCAGCTTCATCAGTGAAAAGGATGTTATCAGCGAAATCTGGCCAATCAGCAGCTGTTCGCAAAAACCACTCACAGAAAGCCCTTCTGGCTTGATATTCCGGAGCAGTAAGGGCATGTACCCGTTGGATATGGTAGGGGTATAGGAGTTGCTCATGAAGAGTTCTCCAAACAAGATTGCTGCTTACACCCACTTGAGTCGAAATTCTTCTAACACTAGTTTCGGGATTTTCATCAATAATATTCAAAATTCAATCTTCTATCTGTGGAGTACATGCTAATCTCTGCCGTCCAGTATCAGAAGACCGCTTCTCAAACGAACCAGTTTCTCTTAGTCGTTGAAACACCGTCTGAAACATCACATGCGAAGGCAGTTGCCGATCAGGAAACGTTTCAGCATAGAAGCGACGTGCTTGTAAAAAATTCCCATTAGCACGACCGTACATGAACACCATATCGCTCATTTCAGCATTAGAATACGCAACCATTGTAATTGCTACAAATTGCACAAAACGTCAAATTAAACTGTCATAAAACAATAGCTGATAAGCACCTGTTTACTGGGATATGTTATATCCATGTACTACTAGGAACACTCGCTGTTATCTCGTAAACGGTTGATTTGTGACCATATGTTTATTATAACTTTTAACCTTATTTTCGATCGTACTACATGCCCTTAAAATCTTTAAACGATGTTTCAAAACATCCTGTATAATACTATGCTAAATCAGTATTTGCTGATTTCTGTTGAAGAACTTTTATTTATGTAATTATTCTACAAAGAACGATTCACATATAATGCTTTTAAAAAATGTAGTAAGATTTACTATCTAAATTAACCTAAAACGTTCTTCGCTCTCAAATTGAACAACGCGTACGAATAATTTATTCACCGAGAGTAGATTATTACTGAAGGTAGTTGGGCAGCGACGGAGCCCTGAACAAAAGCGAGTCTTGTCTTCAACATTATAAACAATTTATCGCCAACAAGGGCCCGCTTTACGAGAATCTTATCCGATGTCCAGTCGAACTACCGAAGAAGTCTGTATTCATATCCAATAATTACCAGTTATTATCTTAGATGGCCAGTAAATTATATTACAGACCCACGCATGATCAGCGGCAGATACGGCGGCCGTAGGACTGTCAGCCTTTCGACGTAGAGGTTTAAAGTTGAACGTTCCTTTTGAACAGAAGCACAGGTGACGCGCTGACAACCTTTTATAATTATTGGGTGACTGAACCGAGTCGCAGGGGACCCATTATTTGCATTCTTTTAGCTCGTACGCATACGTGAGTGAACCGATATCTGCTATGCCTTTATTAATAACACGACAGGATCTTTTTCGTCAGTAGCCTGAAATGTGAAATGAATAAGGGACTAAAGATTATTATTATTGAGGAATTAGAAACAAAACTAAAAAATCCCTGCTATCTTTCTAGTAATTGTAAAATATGCCAGCAGGCGGGTTAATGTTAGGGAAGGACTTTCGGTAAAAATTCCAATCAAACGAGTCACTCAAACTAATTGTCATCCAAATGTCAGCAAATATATTATATAAATAAACCTTTAAGTGTAATGTTACATAATCTCAATTTATACAGGGTGGGCCATTTCATACGGCGCAGGCTTTCTATGCAAAGGCATAGGATTTTTTGAAATCCCTTTTATTTAGTTGAAACCCTTGTATGTGCAATTTAAATTATTTTGAATTTTTACACATGGTAGTCGAGAAAAAAGATCCATAGTAAAGTTACCGTTTTTTAAATGGAACATCCTGTATCTAATGACATATTTGAAATATAAAGACCAAATTAGAGCAAGTTTATGAAATACGCCATATCCCTAAAGCTATCGGTTTTTGAATTATTTTAAAATTTATGAAATTGCGGTACAAAATTTAAATTTGATTTTTATTGTGCAATGTAACGTTAAGCCCACCTGACTAAATTCATCATTCAGCTAAGAGGCTTAACAATGGAAATCGTAGTTACACAGTTATGCTGAGTGTTAATAAACGTTTATTTAAGTTAAGGTTTAAGTTTGTTAAGTTTGACTTTTGTAGTAAATTAACTTTCTTATCCTAAATAGAACATCATGATACAATCCAACGCAGAATTTAATTTCCTTTCAAAATATATTAGGGTTCCCTATACCTAACATGAATAGTTTTCTCGTGGTTAGCATTTCATTTTTCCGAAGACTACATTTAATGTTTTATTCAAATTCAGTTGGCTTTTATATCGTTAATAATTATGAATAAACAATTTATTATTATTTGACAGCTGTCAACTGTTTATCTTTAGAAGAAATTGTAAGCATATTTTAGAATTTGCAGGAATTTTAATAAAATAAATCAGTAAGTCTATTAACTAAAGTAAATTCCTGAAATAATGTAATTTTTGCATAAACAAAACAAATTAAAAAGATATACACGCAAACACAAGCATGAACGATAGAAAAAATAAAAACAAACACAGTGAATAATTTTTCTAAATCAGACGTTGAAAATGACGACCGTGCGTCTCAATAAAGAAACGGATTCGCTTTTTAAATGATTGATGCACATTTGTTAACATATTTGGAAAGCACCTATTATCCTTTCTTTCATGTTTTCTAGAGTACTCGGAGGTCTAGCATCTACTATATCTTTAATATAGCCCCACAAAAGAAACCCATACAAGTCCAATCCTGAGACCTTGCTGGCCAATTTACTTGTTTCGAAAAAGAACCTTTACCTGCTCTTGAATATTAGCATGGAAATGTGCAGAGCATCGTCTAATTGTAGCCACATTCTTTCTCTGTTAGTTAAAGAAAAATTTTCTAAAAGTTCCTGGAGATGGTGGCGTAGAAATCTTCGAAATATTTGTCCATCAAGGTTACCATTAAAAAAATAAGGACCTATTACATTTAAACGATTCCTCTCCAAGACACCATCGATGTTCACCACTATAAACATGAAAGTTGTGTCTTTTAACAAAACCATTTTTGTGAAAAGAACATTAAATATAATTAAAAAAATTTTCATTTTCTCCGCATTTATCCTAAACCTATAGGCAAAAGTGAAGGCGATTAATTTCTTTCCCTAATCTGTTGCATTTGGATATGGTACGGGTGAAATTTATATTTTGTCATAATACTAGCAACACTTAGCTTGCTTATTCCTGTTTCCTGGCTAATTTTGCGCTGACTGGTATGAGGATTTTCTATAATAGATCCGACTACAAGAAACCCATTTTCTTCATTTCCTACATGCTATTGTATGTTGCCTTTCTCATATTTTACGCTTCCAGTTTGTCGAAACGTTTGAAGCACGCTTTCAAACGCAGTTTTTCTTGAATATGATCTACCTGGATATTTTTGCGCGTACACTTGCTGAAAGAAAATGCTTTTCTTCGCATTTACCAATTGTCAAAATTATGCCGATTTTCTCTTGAATAGAATAAATTTTCATTTTTTGTTGTAACCACCTTTGCATACAAAAAGTATTTATATATCACATTGTCAACTTATATATTGTATGTGTATTTACCTGATTCCTTGTAAATTTACACAAAAATTTTCATTAGGGTACTTGAAGGTATTTTTTTCTAACCGGATATGACAATAGAGCTAAAACAAATGACGACGCAGTGCTGAAATTAATATTACCGCACACTCTGCTATAATGAGATACTAACGCACTAGTGGGACTCTTTCCGGAATGTAATATGGACGATTAATGTGCAAATTAGAAAGAATACTGTAAAAGACTCGTGTCACAATGACTTATAATGCTCGTACATTGAGTCACTCGCCGCCACGCGACTCGAGATTCAAACTTGTACTCGCATTACCTATACGTCATTGTGACACTTGTGTTTTAAAATGCTATATCTAATCATTACGTTTAAGTATTTGTCATTTCTGAAACCAATTATATATTGGTAAGGTTCGCTAAAAAGAATAGTTTTAGATGCTAGACAAAATTTCTGTAGTATTTTTTACACTTGTAATATGCCCACAATTAAGTAGGTATGAAATAAAGTCCTAATGAAAATCTAATTCATATCGACGTAAGCTCTTGAAATAAGTTTTGTAAATAGCGCCAGCATCATAATTAACTAATTGGAAAATAAATTTGTAAGGGCTCTGTGTAATTATCTCTGAGACAGTATCACTCTTCTATGAACACTGTAATTGTAACATGCATCCAAAACAAGTTCGTATAAAACCAACGTCACCGCGGCAGAAGTGCATTTGCGTTTAGATATGTCTAACCCATAGAGATGATAGAGTGCTGATATTGAACTCAAAACTGACATCAATTGAAATGCGCCATATTGGAATACAGGCGTCATCAATGACGTCGGTACCATGGCGAATATTCAAATAAATAAAGTTAAGGATATCAATAAATATTAATAGCACTTACAATTTGTAATGATAATTAGTAGCATATGTTAGATTTTATTCTATGTATTTTAGATGGCATTGTTTTTTTTATTAAAGTTGTGGACAACTAGACCTACAAACAGTTTCTAAACTTACGATGAACTGGTAACTTATACTTCATTCGTTCTCAGGTTTAATAAGAGAGAAAAGAAAAAATTTCTTTCAACACCATATAAAAATACGTAGGAAAAATCTAATAGAAGTTTCATGAGATCTTCACGACTTGTCATAACAATCCAACAGTGTATGTTGTCTTTAGGAGTAAATAATATACTGCAGTGGTTGTTGTATAATTTATTGATGATTAAATAATATTAGTTTACTTAATTCCTTCTATTCTATAAGACGATATTATGGTTTTACTTAAAATTGCAACACGAGTTTCTTCCAGAGGTGACATATCTAACAAATGATGGGATGAACTAGAAAAAATGTTTTAGGGAACATGACTTGATAGTAAATAAACAAAAGTCGTTAGGAAGTTTCTTCTTGTGGAATCTTGTTTGCTGTCAAGACCATTACTTTCCGAATTTGTTTTGCAGTGAACTGGCAAATATATCGTATCTTCTTTGATGCGCAGATTAATTTACCTAAGAAATAGTGAAGAAAATTTAAAGAAATATATATGTTATAGATACATCATTTATTTACCTCTACCCTTTGTTTTCAGGAATGTCAAGTGATTCTAAATAAAAAAATACTTTTTTAGATTTTCTTTGTCCGAATTCAATGTTGCAATAACTCCCTCTTTAATTCGCACCATCTGTCCCGTTCTATCAACATCCTTTTCGAGGAAATGTAGTGAACAACCATATGCACACTTACTTTTGCCGGGATTTATGGTAACAGTAATCCACACAAGAATGTTTGGGCATTCTACAAAAAATTATTTCACATAGAAACACTAAGTATTATCATAATTTCAGAATATTTTTAAGCTATGGCATTATTCTGCAACTTACATATAAAAAGTTAGTTCTTCGTCATCTTTGTAATTATTGCTTTTGCAGGATTTTACCCGACACGATGGCATCACTTTTTTTTAGGAAAAACTACCTGGATTAATTATCACATAAGCCCGATTATTAATGCTATAATATGCATACTTACACGTAAATCAAAAATATTCGGTGAATAATTTATAATATTAAGAAATAGTCCGGGAAATAATAACACAAAGAGAGTAAATAAAACAATCAATCTGCAAGGTTAGGTAATACCAGTAACATTTGTCATCTTGCAAAAAACTTAACGTGGCTTAACACAAAAACTTCCTATAGAAAACTAACGTAAGCATGACGCTACATGAATCGTGACGCAAGTACTGACGCCTGTATTCCAAGATGTCCTTTCGACTTTTGGTGGTGCGCTGGAGCGATGCGCATAGGGTTCATTGGCAGTCTATCAGGTCTGTGGTCTAACCACGGCACTGTTGAGCGCATGGATTATGTGCGTGCTTATCACGTGACCCAGCACACGCTTTATTATTGGTACTTTTTGTCTTGTTACATTACAACCTGTAAATTTACAGAGCGGAGCATGGAGAAAGAAAGCAACGAGCATTAAATAATTCATTTCCATATTTCCAATAATTATCATCGTTCGCGTAGACTAGAATCCTAAGGTGAACTGTTTTCAGGCCAGTTTCGGCCTGAGTTCTATAGGGAACACATTTTAGTTATTCTTAATATTTTTTAATAGTTACAGGTTTTGAGAACACTATAGGTACAAGTAAACAAGTCTTATAGGATGAGAACATAAATTTATCTATACTTGGTTACAGTTAAAATTAAAGTAATTCTTATAAATCGCGGTTTGTAACAACTGTTATGCTAATGCATAACAATATTACCTTTCAGTTAGTTAATTTGACGTACAGACGCGTTTCAAATTCATATGTAAAATTAAAATGTATAAAAATAAAAAACATAGAGTTTACAAGATTACGATATGAAAACTGTAAATTTATATTAATATAAAAACTATGGATTTTTACATTTATAAATATGTATTTAGGGCATTACAGTAATAATCACGCAATATCACAGTATTAGCTAAATCTCTAAAACAGGTGTAACTTTACACGCATTTATATCATTGTATTTACGTAAATATAAACGAAAGATTTTTCTTGTGAGAAATAGTAGCAAAAATCAAAACTTAGTAATAATAAAACAATAAAAACTCTCAAACATTTCAACAATTTCAAACTACATTAAATGCTCTTTTGAATATCTGTGTTGACTAATTATATGCTTAAAATTTATAAAGAGTAGTATATTCTTTCTTTTTGTTTTACATGGCACACGTCGGTCATATTGATTACCCCTTTCTTAATTTTATGGTAATTTTCATCTTGCACAATAAGAACAATTTGTACATTGCTCGTACAAACACAATAGCTGAATGATAATAGTAAAGCAAACAATAGCGTTGGTGAAAACGCAAATCCTCAGTTAAAGCGTAACCACATATATGCGTTCACGTGAAAATGTATTAGTTCTTTTACGTTCCGCGTGTTCGGTAAGAGTCAAGGGGGTGTACGTTAAGAGTATAGACGGGGCGCTATCTGTGCGCGACAAAAGGTAAGGCCTCGCGATAGGAACGTGTGGGCAACATCCGTCCCCATAATGACACGGTGCTGGATATATATATGCATGGGTGTCGGGCTTGGCTCATTGTAGTCTGGCTGTGCCCGGCCCGAGTACCTTCTGCAAGTCATTCAAGACCATTGTGGGTCGCGTGGGCCTACTCTTTCTTTCTCTCCGTCATTCACTAATCGAACCTCTCCTCTCCGTGATTAATGGAATCGATGTTTTGTGTAACGTCACGTACGATAAATGAGTATTATTTGAAGATGTTACTGAGTCCACTGCGAAGGATTTATAGACATCGGCGATGTTCAGTTTTATCGTGAAAAAGTTGGTAAAATAAAAATTGAAGAGTCATCGGGGGAAAGGCGAACGACCGTCGGCGTCGTCCCTCACTCTATCTTGCCCTTTATATAGGAGATTGTTTCGCCGTTGTTAGGATTTTGGAAGATGAAATCTGGAGATCTCAACACATATTGACAGGTCATTTTTGACTCTAATGGTTTCCAATAAAGTGCACTTCACTATAATAGATGTTTGATAAGTATATTAGGGTTTTATATAGTATAAGCACCTATATCGTTTCAAATATTCAAGCATTATAAACATTATTAGAACAAACGGAACAATGTATTTTGCAGTTACTCGAAACGAGTTGATATTAACCTTCTGGCAATTATAAATACTGGAGTTATTTGTAGTTCAAGAAAAGGATATTATGTAGTATGTTCTCTGTAAATATATTTTTTTTAATTTATTGCTATAAAATGATTTGTTACCCCCATAACAAACTTCAATCCTAAAATCGCAGGTACACTGCAAAAAATTACAGTAATTTTACTGTGTAAATCGGGAATATAACATGTAATAACGTTGTTACATGATTTATCGTAGTAAATTCACAACGTTATTACATGTAATATTCCCGAATTACACAGTAAAATTACTGTAATTTTTTGCAGTGTAGATATCTCGAACAAATACTACAAATTTTGAACTTTTTTTTTTTGTGTGTTAGGCTTTCTCCGTGAAATATTATTTAAATCTTTAAGCTGTTATAGAACAGCATGATCAAAGTTTTTCATAGAGCTAACAAATCAGCCTATATATTTCAACATTACTTATATAAATCCCAGTTTGGCCGAATTAATCCTAAATAAAATAACTCAACACACCTATTTGATCTTGCACTAACACAAATGGTATTTTGTTTTGTACCCTCTACATACTTCTAATAGTATCAAGATGTAATCTATAACCTCAAGTTCTGCCCAATAACAAAAAAGGTAATGTTGTTGCTTGCAGCTTACAACTCCCTGATTTAATCACATTGTACAAAAAACAAGGCGTACTTCTACAATAAAGAACAGTTCCGGTATCAATTATACCACTGAAATATTAAATTTGCCATGTTATTCACATCGTTGGATTGTTTATATAAAGGAACACACTTACAACGTAGTTAAACCATTTAGTATATTCCGTTCTATGTACTTACCTGCCATGAATCAATCGAATTAACTAATTTTAAAGAATACGCATGATAATTATATACCTTGTATGAAGCTTTTCTGGTTTTGTTCTTGAACGTTTCAACGTTTCGCGTTTTTCAACAGATGATTACGGTTTTCTAAACTTAAGGAAAACGTAGATTGTAAACCATTTTCTTATTAAAATGAAAGAAAGACCTTAAAACTCAACCTTATTCAATAACTTATCTGAGGGAATAACAAATTTATATATTACCATATAATTAAATACTTTTACTCCTTGCCATCATTAGGATATTTACCTAAGTACGCTTTTACGTATTAAAACTAGTGGTGAGAATACCTATGGTATTAACGTGAACCCTTACGGACGGTGGGGAAATTACCTATAGGATTAAAGTAGACTGGTCATTTAGTGGTGAGATTACATCCGCCCAAGTATGTTATTATATGTATTGCATATAAATTAATCAATTAAATCAAAAAAAAAAAAACCTTATAATAAAATCATTTTAATATTTACAAACAAAAACATGAGTTGTCGCTTCCTCGAAAGTAAAAGACATTTACAAATAGTAATATAATTTATCCCATATCTATTATTAGTACCTATTCGATAAACTATACTTTAACAAGATATTTTTACTTTAATATACTAAATATACTACTATTAGTAGAGTAGCATTGCATGTAGTATGTAACATTACTGTTAACTGAAGATGATTATTAATAGGGAAAGGTATTAGGTATAAAAATTCCAATAAAGCAATTTCACTTCTGAACCATCAAAAAGAATTACAGTACATGCATTTTCTGTTGGTGGAAACCCTGTCCTCATGTGCACCAGCTCGAAATGGCGGGCGAGACTCGCTAAACGAACAGCGTACATTTTTTTCTTCTTTTCCTATAAACCAGACTCGTCCGACCCATGGTCACCGATAAGGCACAGCAACCTTCAAGGCTTATTGTGCCACGTCTGAGTATTCAAGTCACCCACTCTAACATGGTGGTTTCCTCCACTAATCTGTACAGGTCCCACACCGAGCGGATAAAGTATGTCTCTGGGTCTCCTTTCGGTCTCCCAAATAAGCTTTGCCTTCTGTGATCTAATGCCTCGCAGTCGCACAGTATGTGATCGGCTGTCTCCGGTTCTATCCCGCAAAGTCTATACTTTGGGTCCCCGTCAAACACTCAAATTTTGTGCAGGTATTCTCTCACCGCGGCATGTCCGGTCATTGAGCCCGTAATAATTCCTGCTGAGCTGCAGCAGTTTTCTAGCTCTCTTTCGGCATGGTTTTCCTATAAAGGTTTTGCCATATATTATACCGGATATGTTTCTCCAGCATTCTAACTGTTTGGTCTGGACCCAGTCGTCTATGTTCTGGTCCATTTGCCTTATAATCTCAAAAAAGGTTCTAGGCCGTGCATTTTCATCTCTGACCCCCTTTTTGCGAATTCGTCAGCTCTTTCATTGGCGTCGATTCCTTGATTGGTCGGTATCTAAGTCAAGAAGACCTTGTTCCGGTCCGAGACTTCCACCAATTCATCGAAGTACTTCGTTGCCAGCCTGGACGACACTTTCCGGCTTAGTAATGCCTTTAGTTCCGCTTGGCTAAACAGCGTACATTACGTGGAAACATATTACAAAAAAAAAACTGAATTTTTTCTGTTTCTATGTTTTCACATGCGATTTATAACGTTTCTCCAAGTTGCTTCGGGCGTGTCTCACTCCATTGAGCACGCCCTCTTGCTATCGTGCATTCGCCAGCTGAAAATGTATATACTGTAGTGATATTATGACCATCGTATGCACACAACACTGTAAATTTGTTTGTGCTTTTATTGCAAGCTAATGGTAGTAACTTTATCACTTTACTGGACCCTGTAACTAAGTTATATCAGTACACCACTACATACCTATTACAAACAATAATTATAGATATATTTAATTATAAAACTTTCAATGTTTATTCTAGAAAAAAATGCACCACTGTATTTTAATCTTTCAATGTAATATAAACATAATTATAAGGATTCTTTTATATTTCTCTTCTATTTATTTAAACTATGATTTCACAGTGAAACTGCTGGATAAGTTACAGCAATATCGAATTATTTTATTAGACCCAACTATATTTGTTTTTACTCATTATTGCCTTGTATCTATTGAGAAATCAATTAATATTTATTTCAAAAATGTTTTTGCAAAAGTGTTTCTGTGTTGCCTTTTAAAAAATTGTAACATTGTCTGAAACCCTTAATTGTGATAATTAACGATTTTAATGTTGGTATGACTGGAGTTTAGAAGGTGAAACTTGAATTGAAGCATTTATCACGAGGATGCGTCCTCATGTAGCTAACACGCAATATCTCAAGTCTAAAACGGTTGCCCAAATATTGAGCGTAATTCCCCGAGCGTCCTGTTTTTGGGCTTTTAATTTTACTAAATAAGCGTGCAAACCAAGACGTAAGTTTGAAAAAAAAAAGTAATTTCTGTAACTTTTAAACAAATCCAAAGCTAAGTACCAATGTAAGGATTCGTCCGAAATCAGAAGGGATCTGTAACCGGCGTATTCAGCTATAAGCTAACAGTGAGCGTGGCAAATTGTCGTGACGGTCGTGACAGCGAGATTACAGTTTCCTTTGTTATTGAATCATTCAAATGAGTGTATAAGCAATGCTTATTGCCACTGCTACCGGATTCATTACTTAGTCGACTAGATAGTGTTTGCATCGCATATAGAATCGGATATGTGCAAGAAATAAATATTATTTAAAACATTTTTTTCTTCTAGCGACGTCTGTGTTTCTGTTGCGTAATCCGAACACTGACAGTTATTCTACAATGTAAAAATTAAAAGCGACATCTTTAGGGATAGCATTGCATAAGAAGGACAAAAAAATAATTTAAAAGGATTGTAGTGCCTCCATCGGTCTTTTTCGCAAACACTCTTTAAAGCCTCCTCTTAAGAAATATGGACATTTCACTTATAACCCAAGCAACATCATAAATGTTTAATAGATGTTTAATTTTGACTTACGTCAATAATGTAAAGCAAAATTGGTGAATAACCATATATAATTCACAAAATAAATTAATAAACGTCTCATGTTGGTTAATGATAAACGTAAAAATACAGCTTATCATACACCAATAATTGGCATACTATAAATTGTATTTCAACATTTATTTAACTATGTTGGCATTATAAACGGTTATTCAACGTTGATGGAGACCGTTTATTATACGACACTAAATACTGCTTGGGAATGACCGTTATTTATTAAGATTATTCAAGGCAAGTAATATACATTCTATTTTTGTGTTTTTTTATCTGTTGATTGAATCGAACCATAACAAAAAACAAATACTTGAAGCTTAGAAAATCCTAATTTATGTACAAATATAAAACATTCAACTTCTTGAACTCAAAGTATCTTAATCATGAAATCAACTAATTAAGATACATATTGCAAAATATACACCTACTGAATTAAGAATAAACAGAAGTAATTACGGCAAATAAACATTTTTGATGTATACATAAAATATACGTCCGTAAAATAATATAGGCTAACTGTACATGCTAAGCTGAAGATAAACGTAGATAGGGTGGGCATGATTCTAATATACCATATTGATCTAATACCTGCGATTTATCTTACTATTTAACGCTTTTCATACCTGGCAGCATTGGTTGAGAGAATAATTTATGGGAAATTATTACTACAGTGTAGCTATTCCAAAGCAGCTACTTAGTTAAATGTTAAAAATTAATAAATAATATCCCAATCTTTGTATGGATGACACATACTTCTCAGAATCCTACACGAGGCTAAAATATCACTGACTATGCGTATGAATCGCTTGACATATCATCACCCACTCTTCAGGTGTTTGTTGTTTGTTGGCCCGTGTGTAAAATTTATTATTTTCGTGTCGGTGTGGCCAGGGAGGTGCACCACGAGGACTCTTTTCTTCTTTCCCTGTGTAGTGTGGGCGCTTTCAATTACGTGCTGGGCGATCTGTACACAATATGATAGGGCGGGTCAACAGGTGAAATGTTCTCCAAGTTCTCTATAATTACTTATGCGTATAGGTATGTGGTTGTGTGTGTTCAAAGTATTCATATAACGTGTTAGTACCTATTTAAAAGAACGATTTTTACAATACAAGTATAATTACTACGAAGCACAAAAAACATTAGACTTTAAAATGTTGCCAATGATCTTGTTATCCTACAATCTAGATATGTACGTAATTCAGTGGATTGCAGTGGTGAACATTTATTCGCATCTTATTTAAATAGAAACTTCACGTTAATATATCCTCGAAATTGATTTTCTATATACGTAACTTTGTTTTTTATTTAGCTGATTAATAAAATACCCTAGGAAAAGATCTGCTCTGAAACAAATAAAGGTAGGTATATATTGTTATAATTTCCCACTAAAATGACGGTATTTTACATTTTTATTCTTTCTTTGATATCTCAAACAGTATCTTTTATAATTTTTAACAATATGCATCTTTACCTTGCAGTAATAAATAAACTTTAATATTATTTTTAGTAAGTAATGATAGTAACTGTTTTAGAAAGATATGACTATTGTATATGTTAAAGTATGTTTTATAGGACCCTTAATAAATTAAACTCTAATAAAGGTAAAAAGATATTAATTTTAATTAACTAAATAAAACAAACATTTGTTAGATGCACTTTTTGCATATAACTACAGAGTGTTCACCACACATTTTATTTTTGCAACGTACACAAATTGGTCTTGTTTTTTGTCTTCTGAAGAGGGACACCTACTACACCTCTACTTCTTTCTTGGAGGCTCTCTACTAGTAGATGCTTCGGGTTGTTCTTCTCTTTTGGGATCTCTCATTCCTTTCCTAGCTCGATTAGAACGTTCTTTCTCTTTTTTAGTGCATTGCATGCAGTTGGTTTCAATAACTTCCACAATATGTAAGCATTCATGGCGCATCTTCGTGTCATCCTTTTCACAGTATACGATCCTGTTATTTTTTCCATGGTACCCACCACCTCCTTTCCTTTTATTATAGTCGAGAATCACCTCGGGTTTCTTTTTCTTGACTGTCATCAACGTTTTTCTGATCGCACAAAGTAACGTTACAAACTTACGTTTTTTTGGGCAATACGAAATAATCATAGTGTCATTCAGGCTTATTTTTACGAATCGTGCGAACTACTGTTAGATTTTTAGATAGCAAATACTTTCGGAGATTGTAGGAAGTAAAAAAGTTGTTCCAAGTGATATTTCTTCCAGAATTTTCAATTCCTTGAACTAAACTTTTCACAATCTTCTCTCCTTGATTCCTTTTTCTTTCGTCTCCCTGTTTTCCAGCATACATTTCAAGTTTACTCCATATCTTCCAGGTTTCGATGGTATATATTATCTAAAAGGGCATCGTCCTCTGAAGGTTACGAGTTGTTCATCAACCGTCATACACCAATTAGGTACATAAGCATCTTGCAAATAAGTATTTCATAACTCAAAACATTCTCTTATTGGTGCTATGCTGCAGTGCAGCGCTTCTCTCTCTCCGTCGTTCCCCTGCATTATCAAACCTTAGCACGTTAAGTATATTTTGAAAGCTTTTTCGGCTGATTATAACGCTAAATATTTTCTTTCCATTATTTTTGCTCCAAATTTGCGTTACATCTTCGTTGTGGGATTCGTATACCCCTGTCAGTATCAAAACTGCAATAAATTCCCTTAGCTCTGAAAGCTCAATTTTTTTCCAATTTTGCCGTTTACCAAAATAAACCAAAAAAGAAGAAGCTATGGTAAAACTAAATGTAGACGAAATCAAACATAACATCTTACAAATAACTACCTGATATATTCCAGAAAAATAAAGTTGAAATATTGAATTGAACCGCAGAACCAAGTGAAAATATGAATTGTTTACACCAAGAGAGAACTTATCCTCACCTCGACTAGGAAAACAGTAACGTTGATTCAAGCCTATAGTTCTAAATTACAACAAAATTTCCAACTCCACATAATAAGGGGATTCTCTCATTGTACTGACTTCGGAGAATTGCATAAAAGGCGCTTCAACCATATAAAACCCAATCTATACGTACGTTTATACAGTAATAGTCATATGGGTCCATTGGACCCTTTCGGTAAATAACGGAAGTAGTTTTGTATTGCAAAAGCTATTTATCCAAGAAATTGGTTTCTGCAAAGTTATAAAGGTATACCTTTTATTTGAAAAGTCTGTGAATACGAGTATATTAGCTCTACCATAAAAATTATTTTGGGCCCAATGGACCCACCTGGCAGTCATAGGGTTAAATTTGCCATAGCAAATAAAAAAAATTCCATCCACTTGCTAAAAAGAAAAAACCATTTGCCGGGAAATAATGGATGCGATACTTGACTACTAGTTGCACTACCGCACAAGCACCGTTTAAAATCGTTACTCCGAAAGGATAAACAAGTTTGAGCCCGACATTTGCTGAAAGAGGTTAATTGGTCACTGTGGTAGGTGGAGACAATCCTACTGGTAACCATATAACACCTATGGTGTATGACATAGATGTCGAAGCTCTTCTATCTGCTCTTACCGAAAACGTGACTGACTTTTCAGTTAGTTTAATCCTTTATTTTCAAAAGGATTAATATCATTTAGATACTCTTTTGATCCAGGTCAACCAAACCAATTCTCAAAGATTTCTTTCTATTAATTTGTTTGTTTTTTTGCACTTTCTGAAAGCAATCTTACATTAAGCTTAGGTATTTGGTAATTTCAGTTATATCGCTGATGTTTATTAGTATAATAATAATAAAATAATTTTTATTTGTTGATTCAAATTCTTGTCTACAAAAACTTTATTAAATATTAAAAAAATGGGAATTATAAGCATGAATTTTTTTCCTCTTTTTGATGTTTGTACTCCTAAGTTGATACACTAGGCTTTTGCACCCTTAGATCAGAAATAAAAAATAAAAAATAAACCGTTTTTTTCTTTTCATACATGCAGTTCCTCACTTTCGATACATATTTCATTGGTTACTGTTTACTTTAAACACACGCATCGTAGATTATTTATAATATTTCCATCAATTAATGTTTCCAGGACAAAGTAAAAATATTAATATTATTTAGTTACACCTTAAAAGAATACTTTGAAGAGTACTGAAGTGCATATAGCTATTCCAGGAATAAATCCCTTAAGTTCGAAGCATGAAATTATAGAATTAATAATTATAATTTTGAAATATAAAAGTGCGTGGTAAGGACGAGACACACTAAGAACGGATAATTAGTATGTAGGTAAAGTGGGCAATACGTTTTCCGATCAGAGAGCTGTTGGCCAAAGGCTACAGAGTCACCTGCCGCCTCCCTCACCGGGTCTCCAGTAATAATACCTGCTGGAAGTGGGGCATATATTACCCTGCAGATACATAATTAAGCGGCAATCGGTCGATGTTTCACACTCAAGCCTTAGGCTGCGGATCCCGTGACCAAACCGCGGTTAACAGTAATGTACGATTTCGAGCTGCTATATGCATGAAAACTCCCGTAGAGTCACCAGAGAAGATGATATTCAAATTTAAAAGAAAAAGATGACACAACATACTACAGTTATATGGCTATTTTTACCTATGCGGAATACTAAAAATAGGGAAGACAACATAATATACCCCACAATATTGTTTGGGAGCTTACGACAGAATGAAAACTAAATATTAATATGGAGCTCTGGCATGATATTGTTGTCCAGAGGTACCCATATAATAATAGTGTCATATTATAGAAATTAGCATGAAAAATTTTGGAAAAAAAAAACTTGTATAAATTGCTGGGTGGTAACGTACACAGGAAAAAGCTTTATACGAAGCAAATTTCATACTAAAACAGCAGTAATATCAACTCGTTTTAGAATACAAGTTGTACCTTTAAATCTTTGATAACCATGTTACACTTAGGGCCGGTATTTCAATCTCCTAATAAAGTTCCTAATAAAAGTTATTAGCCGAATAACTGAAATAACTGTCTTTCTCCTAAAATGTTATTGCGTGGTTGAAGTAGCCAATAAGTAGGTACTATTAGAACCTTAATAAGCTTACCAGAAGTCTCTAAATGTCGCCAACATAATCAAAAAAGAAAAAAGTTTGAAATTGATTGAAATTATTATTATAAACGAGAAACATGGATATTTTTGAAGATTTCGGGGAGTTTGTGGAAGATGATTTGGCCAAGCTTATTTAAATAGTTAATCGTGGCAGACAGTATAAGTATTAGCGAGCCTCATATAAATTGTTTAAACAATTGGAATGATGAAGAATTTGTTAAAAGATTTAGATTGTGTAAGTATTTGTATAGCGCTGTCATTTATTGCTTGCTGTAAACCTTGTGGGATATTACCAACATAAACTAGCGTTATGAATATACCGAAAAACTATTAACCTAATAAATATTCATTGAAAGACGGTCTGTTTTTATTTACCTAATATATCTTCCTTATAACTTATTAGCTAAATTGTTATTCGATACATTTATTAGCAGATTGGGTTTATTGTTTATTTATTGTCAAGATTGTTTATTATCAATATGGTTTATTGTCAATATAGTTTATTGTCAATATGCTTTATTGTTAACATTGTTCATTGTTAATATTGTTTAGTGTCAAAATTGTTTATTATCAATATTGTTTATTGTTAACATTGTTCATTGTTAATATTGTTTATTGTCAAAATTGTTTATTGTCAATATTATTTATTGGCAATATTGTTTATTGTTAACATTGTTCATTGTTAATATTGTGAACATTGTTCATTGTTAATATTGTTTATTGTCAATAGTGTTTATTGTTAACATTGTTTATTGTTGATATGGTTTATTGTCAATATTGTTTATTGTTAATATTGTTCTTTGTTAATATTGTTTGTTGTCAAAATTGTTTATTGTCAGTATTGTTTATTGTTAATATTGTTCGTTGTCAATATTATCTATTGTCTATACACTGTGTTTTGATAATCTAAACCTCTTGATAAATCACGATGAATTTTAACTAGATTGACCAAATCCCTTTCAGAAACAATTCTTGAAATTTTCAAACATGTCTGGTTCATAAATAATGTTAAACTTGAAAACATAACCTTCTTTGTTGTTTTAACAACTTACAGAGATTTTCGATACGCTATTAAGCGTCTAATAACTCTTATTGGTTACTTGAAGCACTCAATAACATTTTAGGAGAACAAACCAATTTATTACCTACTTAATTTTTATTAGTTGATGGAAAGACAGTTATTTCAGTTTCAGCTAATAACTTTTACTATGAACTTTATTAGAAGTTTGAAGTACGTGTCCTTAACCAAAAAATATTCGTTGAAAGACGGTCTGTTCTTATTTGCCTAATAACTTATTAGCTAAATTATTATTAGATACATTTATTAGGAGATTGAAAGACTAACAATAAGTGTTACTTGTGACTAACACATTCAGGAGTTATATCAACTTCATATTTTCACTTCTCAGTGGTACAAATGTTAATAGTCATAGTTTATTTTCTCTCTATAGAGGCAAAAATTAACACCCATATTGGGAAGCAAATAATTACTACACTAGAAATATAGAAAAGTTTATCTCAATTGAGTAGTATTTCACCTTAATTTGCAAATATAACGTCAAGTAAAGCGCAGAGCTACATATTTAGAGATATCCATTTCAGAAAATTCATCAACTCTAAAGAAGGAGATATATTTCATATTATTTTTCACTACTCAACATGTCTGCAATAATTTATCAAAATCGGAGGTGATCAGTTCTGCCACTTTGCTTGTGAGTCTTAACTGACAAGCTCATTTTCTAACATATAGTTGTAATTTCCAAATTCTATCTTAAATTAGTAAATAATTATTCACGTTTTAGAATGTCTTTGTATAGTTTTCGCTTGTCTCAAATGAAATAATTTTGTTTGTAAGTAAATGTTTTACCACTAAGAAAATTGAAAGTTTTAATTCAAAAAAAATTTTTGTTAAATTTTATTAACTAGAGACTATTTTCGCTCAGTGCAAGTTTATAGAGAGTACAGCTTATTGTACATGCTCATAAATATGTGAGATTTATTTCATATACCATCAATAAATGCAAGAATCGTTTAGAGTGCAGCAGCAAAATGCTATATCTGCGTTGTCGGTCAATTTACCTTGTAGAGCTGTTCGTTGTGTGAATTTCTTTTAAAGAAGTGAATCTTATCAATTTTACATGCATCAATGCACTTATGTCTGATTTCATGACAAAAAAGTAAATATTTCTAGTGATAAATCTAATAATATGGATGGTGAAGTAGGTAAGTAAGCTGCTGCTCCAATGGGTCTATTGCAGGATCTGGGACAGATATTTCAACGAAAATGTTTCTTTTTATTAAGGTATTATCGGTATTATGGTATGCATATGCATAATAGCATAATTATAGAACCGAAAAGATATTTTTAGGTAACATAACTTATACTGGCGTGTGTTTTTCATCGCATTCAACCTATGTTTTATTAATTCAAGGTATGTATTAATAATAAGAAACTAGTTTGTTTTAAGGTAATTTGATTGATGAAGGCAAGTACAAAAATTTGTACGACAGTGGTATAAAGGAATTAATTCCCATACACGGGATAAGAAAAACATTGCTTAACAAGTATAATATTTACATGCAATTGTGCAAAGTAAGTTAGAACATGCCAATAAGGCAAATAGATAGCTGATCTTATGCATATTGTAGTGAAATCAAGCAGGGACATAAGTACACTTCTTAAGAAGAGATTTGGGACATCAGAATTAAAAGCAACCCAGCGTGTTACTTCAAATTTTAGATTAGAAGACTTTGTAATGAGGTCATTCATTCATTTAATGCATTGTGATCTAATTGGCACAAAATTAATGGCCAACGCTTTGTCATGGCGGATGTTATTCTCATTAGTTACGTTGTGAAAACTCCTGAATTCGGATCTATTGTAAGTATTTTGGTAATTACTAATTATAATTAAGATCTTTAAGTACATACATGTTGTAATGAAGACTCTTACATTGCTGTGCAATAAACCATGTTGGTTCTTACACTGAGACCTTTTTATTTTTATAAACATTCGTGAATAGAACAACTATAGGTAACCCAAAACAATTGTTAGACCTGGAACTCGATAATTTGTACATGCACAAGGGGGTAAACCTTACATGTGCATCTAGTACTACTTTTATGGATCTGAACAAAAAATGTGTGTTTGTAAGTTTACTGGGAACGTTTAGAAGGGTGGAACTTAAGGTACTTGCATTTTCATAAATGGTGCGCTTCACATGTAAAATTCTTATAGCTTTACGAAAAATGTAATATAGACAAGGTGGTAGTCTACCCCGCCTATGTTATAAGATGTATTTGCAAATAGGACAACATTAAACCTACTTTACTTTCCAAAAGAACTGTTTCAAACCAAGCATTTATTTCACATAAATAATGCATTTAATTTGATAGAAATAAATAGTTATCCTTGTATAAAGCGTTATAATTTTAAGGTATGTATGTATTACTATTCTTAAAAAGAGATGAACAGTGATTTAATTCAAGAATTCTATCATTTTACTCCAAGACTAATGATTTTAATGCAAGTAAACGATATTCTTATGTGAAGACTAAAAGTAGTTTAATCCAAGACTAATCTAAAATTTGTCAATTAATTTTGTCCAATCTCTTTTAATTTTGAGAGGTATTATAATTTCATTTTGCGATTTTCGCACTTCTTAAAACTCGTGCAACGATTTGTGGCACTTACTTTATATTAGTTTACTTCTGCCATCACGTAATATCTGAACTGAATTAAAGCTCAGTTCAAAATAATGTATAAGTTTATTATGACAACATTAGTAGGTACAATGTTGATATAAACATATTTTGTTTGTTGTATTTCTTTGAAACCACGACAGCCTATGTACATACATCAACAGTAACTCAGATACATATTGCTATGATATCAAATTACCTAACCTACCTAAAATCAACAGCATACAACATCAAACGTTTGTTATTGAAATAAAATGTATTCTGATCTATGTATTTTACTACTTTGTAAATTTATTGTAAAAATTCAAACTAAACACTCACTATATCGCATATAATTTTAAAAGGGCACGTTTCCATGGATTTATAGGTGAAAGTTCCTTCGCTGAAATTTCAAAATTTAAATAATTATAAGAGTCATTTAACTAAAGTTTTTACTTGCCAAGGATGAAGTGTTGTGTGTTTTGTGCAAAAATGATGGTAATCCATTAATTTCGAAGAATTGGGGAACGTATTTTCTATTCCTGGAGCCACAATCGAGGGACTAAGATAAAACTTTGGGTGGCTGAGACATCGATAGCGCAGGTTTGGAGCTAGAAAGATTGTTGCAGAACTGGAATCAGTATTTGGAATATACAGGAGCTATTTATCGTACTTGAAAGTAAGCGTTTATTCATCTTTCGAACTTATAACCGGCGTTCAGAACATAAATAAATTCTGAGGTTAGAATGATTTGATAACAGTGATTTGTTAGGGAGTTTTGATGTTAAACAAACGCTTGCTCTTGTAGTAAGGTTTTTGACAATACGCGATTGTATGACGGGAGGTTAGCGGGAGTTTTGAATTCAATTTTGATATTTAAACAAGATATATTGAGATTAGTTTGGATTAAGATTCAAGGAATCTTATTTTTGTATAATTTAAATAGTATTGGAACTTACTTATTTCCCTGAGAGAGAGAATTTTCATCTTAATTGTTATTCACTTTTTAATAACTCAAAATAAACAAAGTTATGTATAAAAAATTGTTTTTATTCACTATAACATAATAACATCACAACTAAAATAGCACTTATTAAAGAAACAAGGATTATGACAAGTCAATTAAGCTATAATATTACTTCTTTGTCGAGAATACTACAGCCCCCCACGTCCCAGGAGTTACTGAGGAAATCACACGATTGGTATGCGGTGTGCTCAAAACAGGGAGAGGGAAAGGTATTCATTCACTTGTGTGCTATAGTGGCATCTAGGTATTGATGCATAGCTTATCTGTGGAGTCTTTTTATCTTAAATAGAGGACGCTGCATGTATGAATGTTCATAAAACAGTGTTGAGTGAATTTAAAATCTATTTAATATAATTTAAATAAAATATCTACAAGTTTCGTAGTAATATATTACATGACATGTATTTAAAATGATAGTACTCCGTAGGATACCATAGCTTTACTGTTGGTCCTCAAGTGACTTGGACTTGAAGAAAGAAGTTACTGTAAAGTACTGTATTTAAGCTCCATAATCTGAAACTGAAAATCTTTCTTCAACTGGTGAAGTCATAATTACATTGCAGTAGTGTCGATGAAAATGTTTTTATAAGTCCAACTGTATTGCAGTTGCAATGCATCTGCAAAGTGATGATTCCTTCATCAAGTTGTAGTTGCAAACGGCTTTAGTGTTTAGCTTCTATTTTGAGAATTCTAAAAATTTAATGATTGAATTGTCGCAATATAATGACAAGCAAGGCAACACGAAACACATTAACAAATCTACAATAGTCGTCATATAAGCTTTATATTTAATTGTCCACAACAACATGTTCACAAATTTTGGTTAACAATGTGTTAAATAAATAAAAGCATTAAGGACACATACTAAACAATTTTCGTTAAAATACTGATTCTGGGATTTTTAAGGTTTTAATTTAAAGGTTAAGCTATTAGTACTACAAACATAACATTTTGCCTGGAAAATAATAACTACACTTGTTGGTAATTGTATGTGCGTGTTAATTAGAAGTAACAACCGCATAATTGTTATTCCTCAAAGAAGGTAGTTCTTCGTAATGTGAGAAATGGTGTAATAGTATTGCGTTTAACACAAGTATTTGCCAAAGATATGTAAATTATCGTTGAAAGTGATGGTTAAGTAAAACCGACACAGAACGCTCATTTCGTATTTCCTCTTAATATGAGTGCCTCTCATTATAGAATATATGTTAAAGTATGCGTAATGAGTATTTGATAAAGCAAAACTGCTGTGCGAAGCACGTAAATTACTTCCTGGAAGATTTTTAGTTAAACGATGCATATTAAAGGAGAGTATATAGTATTTTTACTGCAGCGGAAAAAGATGGCCTTCTCGATAATTTTTGCATCCGTACTCAGCAGCATTCGTGACTGTACAGTTTAGAGTCAATCAAAATTACAGGGGATACCGACTTTTTCATGTGTTCCATTTGCATATAATACCAAGTTGCAAATCTCAGCTAGATCATGACCTATATTTACCAAAATAACCTCCCGTACATTAAAGACTTTTTCTACGGTTTTTGTTTTGTTTGCAGATGTTGTAATGGAATGATGTTTCCTCTATTTTTCTGTAACCCTAAATTCTAGTAGAATAACACTCATTTGCATAATGTCTTCAAGCACGAACAGTTACCGAAAATGCCACGTGATTATGTGTTGCATTTTTGCTCCTCTACGTTTTGTTTTTGGTGAAAAATTCTATGCCGGACAGGGGCCACTGGGTAATCTATATTAAATTGGTGTGGCTTTTACTATACTATCATACACGAAATTAAGGTTACATGGAATTATTGTAATCGTGTTCACGCAAAGAAATTTGAATATCGCAGGTATTTGTACGACTAGAATGCTCGGAATTAACAAAATGTTATATTTTAACTTGAATCCTGCGACTCACACTGCAGTTTAGTTCATAAAACATTTAATTAAAGAATTTGGAGGTACGTAAATACAAAAATAATAAAAACATGTATGTGACTTTCTTGATTCGTAGAAATCGTAAACATTTTCAGGACTTTACTTATAAATCTGACGTATTAATCCAATAATTTTGAGATTTGTTTGAAAGATTCAAAAACCAATTAAACAGAAAACAAAAATTTTTATCTGATAATTGATCTACGCAATACACAGGGTGTTACAAAACTTAGCAATGTATCAAAGTTGCTTTTTTATTTACACTGGAAATTAGGTCGATTTTGTTTAAGATTCCCTATACCTAATTTTTAAAGTTTATGAAATATTTCAATTTCCTTGAAAATGCAATCTTGCAAGAAAAGTTTGGTATCCTGTATATTAATTACCAGTTTCGTTTTATGTATCAATCATGAGTAATTATGTGTAAGTGGGTAAAAGCACGTTATTGAAATAAATAGGAAAGTGTATCATAAACACGATTACCTTATTTAGGGCTTCTAACAAAATTGACGAAGAAGTGTATGTACTGTGTGTACGTGTATATTTTCTTTGCTTAATTTAGAAGTGCTTTTTTTTTAATTTAATAGTATTGGTTGTGTGTTGAATTAAAAAAAATACTTTTTCATAATGATCCCATAAAAATCTTATGTATTAACAAACATTGTTACTACTACAACTGAAAGTCCATGCATATTGTAATATAAAAATATATATATATACTGTCGTTAGTAAATGACTCTTTGAAATTAAATATCCTCCAAATATTTTCCTTATTATCCTTCTTTCGAAATTTTTTTTAAGTTTTCTTCATCTTTGCTTAACATACATATATTTTCTCCCGTATACGTTACGACCGGTCTTATTGTAGTTTTATATATTCTTAATTTGGTTTTTTTGTTGAGCGACTTGTTGTTCATTAACATTTTGTATCTATAGTATGCCTTGCATCCCGATTGTATCCCTTGGTCTATTTCTTCCTTTATATTGTTCTAATTATTTATTAGAATTCCTAAGTACTTGAAACGGTCTATTTCCTCTATATCATAACTTTCAATTTTTATACTTACTTACTACTTCGCTGTTTCTTTTTTTACTCTTGCATATGTTCATATATTAGTAATTCTCACTATTGTTTCTTCCAGACTTCTTCTGCCCCGAGCCATCACAGCAATATCATCCGCATAGACTACCACTTGTATCGACTTCTCTATTATGGTTCCCTGTATTTCACACTGCCGTATTATTCCTTCCAATGCTATATTAAATAGTGTCGCTGACAACCCGTAGCTCTGTCGCATTCCTGTATTAATGCATACTTCCTCCGTCATTCCCTCAAACGTACGCGCTGCTGCTTTCGAACCCTTCATTGTCATCTCTATTAGCCTTAAGATTCTTTTCCGGTATGCTTATGCTTTTTGCATCTCTAATAATACTCTCTCTTTTTAGCATATCAAATGCCTGCTTAAAGTCTATAAATACTACCTCCATCTCAATTCTTTGTTTGGTACATTTCTCCACTATTTGTTTCATTACATGTATAGCATCTACTGTCGATCTACCTTGTCTAAATCCATTCTGGTATTCTCCTATCCCTTTTCTGTAAATATTCTCAGTCTTTTCAGAATCAATGTGGTTAGCACTTTGTACGTTACATTTAATAGCGTTATTCTTCTGTAATTTTCACAAACCATTGTATCTCCTTTCTTTGGTATTGGATTATATTCCGGATTTCCATTCCTCAGGCATTGTTTCGTTCCTCCGTATTAGTTTTATTAACTCATACATTCTTTGCTTAACTTCCTTTCCTCCGTATTTTATAAGTTCACCATAGATATTATCTGGTCCTGCTGCTTTTCTTTGCTTTAAGTGTTGAATTGCCTCATTACACTCATCGTCTGTTGGCTCCTTTATTTCTTCTTCCCTTTTCAAGTTCTTGTCTTCATACTCCTCTGTCTTGTCTTCGCTCTTTCTTATTACTGTTATTTCCCTCATTTAGTTTTCCCATTTTTCTTTACTAACGTTGGACATGTTTGTGTTCTTCCGTCTTTGTTTCCTAATTTGCTCATATAATTTCGTGTTGTTTTTATTATCATTTTCTATTTCATCCATTATTTGTTAACACTATTTTTGTTTTTTACTTCTCATTATTTTTTATGCTTTCCTTATTTCTTTGTACTTTTCATAGTCGTTCTCATTGTTTGTTTGTAACCATTTTAATCTCTCCTTTTTCTTGCTTTGGAAAAATGAAAATCTCACATTCCTCGTCAAACCACTCCTTCCTGTATTGTACTTGTTTTCTTCCTAGTACTCTGTCGGTTGTTTCAACTAACTATTTTTTAAGTTATTCCATTCTATCGCTATATCGTTGTTTATCTTGTTACTTTTTAATTGTTTTTCCAGGTTTGTTTCATATTCTCTTCGTATCTCTTCATATTGTAAATCTTCTGTGTTCCATTTTCTTTGGTATCTTCCAGTTTTTATATTTTCTGTTATTCTTAATTTCATCTTAGCTATAACTAACTGATGGTCAATGTTTATGCATGTACCTCGGTATGCTTGTACTTCTTGTATCATCTTACAAAAAAAAAAAAAACAAAAAATAGAACTTAATAAAACAAACTAAGGTCTGAGATATACAACGACTGTAGGGTAGTAATAGATACACAAGATATCCGATCACTCGGCGCTACAACAATTTAATCTGCCGAACATTTACAGTAAATTTAGCCGTCCAGTTAGTAACTTTTACTGTGTTGCGCCTGTACATTTAGGAAAATATATAATAAAAATAGCGATAGCACACTTTATAACTAGTGATATTTTAATTATAAAACGTCATCAATAAATAATACTGATATTAGCGAATCTATTACTGTCTTGCCTGTAGAACACCATCTATAGGCGCTAATATCTATTTTCAAATATATCAGAGCACATTTTAATTCAATAAACATTAATAAAATATTTTCTTATCAAATAATGTCAACCGGGTCAACATCTGCAGCTCTTCCATGATTTATGTCTGGATTTCTTGGTCGGGAAAAATACTTACCGAGAATGTGCAAAAACTGAAACAATGCATAAAAAGGAGCTCTAACGAGTGCACGCCGGTCTCGGAATTTATTGTTCTTGCTTAGAAATAGCCCTTATTGCCCAGTAATGGATCATATTTTACTGAGTTCTTGTACATTCGGCTTAGAGCCTAACTCGAAGAGACGTTCGTAATTTGTACAAAAAACATGTCTGCTAATCGTTTCTGCGAATGTACCGCGAGCTCTTCTGGAACATTACTGTTTATTACCTCGTTGTTAACGCACGTACTTAATTACATTGTGACATTTTAAATGAGCCAAGGATGAGCTTCATAGTTAATAATTTGTTAAAATGCTTTGGTTATATGATTTATTGAATGTTAAACATTTGACTGTTCTGTGAAAATTAGCATTTTAGCAAAATATCATCTTTTCCATCAACCTTAGACTATAATGATAGATACAAAATCTAACAGATAAATCTCCGAAACAACTATGTAAAAATGCGGTTTCAACTTAAAAGTAATTTCGTCAGGTATCCGTCATTAGTAAATGTATTGTTGATATCGGTAATCACAGTATTTTGAAAGAAGATCTACTACCTTGCCAGTAAAGTCCTCTCGGTATTCCCAGGTTTGATAAAACAATTAAAACAATTTTTTTTTAATAGAATAACTATTTTTGTTATATAGATTAGATATTTTATTGCAAAGATATTTTTTTATCATAAACAATAAGTTAAAATGATGAGTCAAATTTGAATGTGTTTCATTTTCAAAAAATTATATTATAAGGGTTGTAAAGACAACTACTGACAAGTATAATTATCAACGAGCAAATAAAGGGCAGCACAAGATACTCGTACTAGTAATTAACAGTTCAGACTTTATACCATCATCTCCTCTATTTTCGGTACTAGCAAATTTAGGCGGATCGATTTTGAATTGGTTAAAATGGAGAGATATAAGGATGTCCTTGTACTGTGCTCATCTGTGCCCAACAAAGAAAAAACATATAACCTCTTATTACGATTATAATTACATGTAATAAATATTGCAAAAATATTTATTTAATAGAATATAATGTTGTTGATGCAGAATTGTTATTTTTGGTTTTTACTGTATTTATTTATTGTTTCTTTCTTTATTAAAGGTTTTGTATTCACACAATGTTATTTATTTTAAAAGATATTTGTTATATCTTTTGATCGTCCTGTAATTAGAATCTTGTATTATGTTACACTGTAATTTATAACCCAAGAAAAAACCATTTAGTAACACTAGGTATATATCATTATTATTAATTGAAATAAACATGAAATAACTGAAAATAATAAATATTCTAAAGTATCACAGAATTTAATGCGTATTGTAAAATAGAAAATAAAAACACATTCTTAAATATCAAACAAAATAAATTAGTATTCTATGACACAATAAAAATTCACCGCAAGAAAGGGTTTCTCGGTAAATTTTCTCTGTTGCCCCATATATTACACAATTTTTTAAATTGCACAAACTGCAATTTTTTCATCACTCTCAACTTTTTATTTTCTTAGAGTAAGTTTCTCCTTTTCAATTTCAATTTTTTTATTGTAATAATCATTCAAATTCTCTTTCAGTTTGACTAAAACTTTTTGTATGTTTGTGAATGCTTAATTTTTTGCTAGTAACAGGAAAAAAATATTACGCTTCTTTTTATAAATGTCATCAAATTGTTTCTGGTATGCAACACTTTTGCCATATTTGCGAGTAGAAAAAAATTTGTAGTTTACTGTTGGCTGCTGATGACGGTCGCGTTTCCTTTGTCTGCCGATATTATGGTGTGGTCTTTGTCCTTCCTCAGTTCCGTAACGGCTCTCCTTTCTTCTCTTGATATATTAGATGTGGGTGGTTTGGCTGATTTTAGAGCCAAGACGATATCAGATGAAGAACACCTCGAAGCCGAACTCCAACATCTCAAGAACACACTACAACAGAACGACTACAGACTCAAAGACATCACAGCTACCATCAACAAACAACCAAAACATCCAAAACAACAGGAAGAAACAACAACTACTACTGGAACGACTTGCCTGCCATACATCAAAGGATGCACTGACAAAATTGGAAGAAAGCTGCGCAAACACAACATCAAAGTAATCTTCAATGCTCCAGAAAAACTATCTACAAAATTACCTTCACCGAAAGATCGTACCTCGCCGCTCCAAAATCCAGGAGTCTACGAGATACCCTGCACTTGTGGAAAGGTATACATTGGACAAACAGGCAGAAACATCAATATCAGGCTAAAAGAACATATGCGAGAGTGCGGAGCGTGTTTGTTGAGTGTTCAGCAGTAGCAGAACACTCAACAAACACGAAACACGGAATCAAGTTTGACAAATGCAGGAAACTAGCAACGGAACCACATTACTGGAGAAGATTGTACAGAGCGGAACGATTACGCACCAACGGACACAGGACCATATATTAACCCCGGATCAGGACAAACTAGTCACTTCACTTCTGAAGAAGATCACGATAAGATGATCGAAACGTCAAGTAATTTAAACTTTCTACACGGCAGAGAACCCGAGAACCGAAGAGCAGCCAGCAACGACGGCCGTGAAAGCCTAAAGACTAGTTTACTGTTGCTAATAATTTTCCTAATAATTATTTAACTGTATATGGATATGTGGGTATTTTGTATTTCAATTATATATTAAACGGATCACAGCTAAAAAAGTTATTATATATTGCAGTGTTACTAATTTCAAAATGTAGTAAAGTGAAGTTCTAAATAAGTCGGTCGACTTAAGCCGGGCAACTTTGGAAAATCTCGTTTGACATATTGTCAAATTATAATTAATTTTTAATGTCAAATCAACTATAATAAAAAATATCAAAATGTGTAACGACTATATTATATAATTACAAGAATTTATTTTTTTTTTAGCCTATATAAAAAAACATAAATACCTTAACTACCCTTCTATGTGTGTATATGTTAGTGTTCCACCCGCTTCAAATCCTTTTTCTCTTAGATTACTTGTTTTTTTTTCCTTCACGTCCCACTCTCCGTTATGTTCCTTCTTATACGTTGTCTTCCACTCACACCTTCCAAATCTTTTCTTTTAATTCTTTACTATATTATGTTATTACATACAATTGTCCTTACTTCTCTCACAAAATCAAAATCCACACTCCTGTTTATTTATTTTTTTCATCTCCTTCACAACCAAAATCCCAGCTTACTTTCACTTTAAATTTTGTTATGTTTCCCGCATTCCTGTTTCCCATAGTGTAATGTTGTGTAGTGCAGTGTATTGTAATGTAGTGTTTCACATGCATAGGGTCGTCAAAGAAAAAGATTTTGATAAATAAAAATGAATATAATGCATTACAAATGCTTTTCACGCGATAATTTATTAGATGGCACATTTGTACACAGCAATATAGATAAAATAATGCTGTTTTAGTTTTCTAAATACGGTTCCTAAATGGTGCCATAATCATCAAGAATTTTTTGTTACAGCGCAATCAGTACTGCGTAATCTTGGAACAGTAATAGAACCGTTCTAGTATTTAGAACCAAAACAGACCTAATATGTATCTCCAGTACTGTGCGGCAGTTATTCCTGCCGCTTATCAGCTGGAGGAAAGGAGTCTCCTCCAGCCGATGACGTAGTGCGCGCGAGGGTGGCTCTTCGCGAATTCTCAGTGCGAAACCGTCGAAATAGATACATATTTAAAATGAAAATACACAATACATTAGATGCCACCCAGGCAGCAATAGCTTAGGCCTGGGTTTAAGTGATTATTATAAATAGTGTTTTTACTAGAAAATCGCATACTTCCCTCTGAAAAAATTTCATTTCTGTTAAGTAAAATAGCGCGTCGTTTTTTGAGTAAAGTAAATCTCTTTTTATTTAATACGATTATTTTTAGAATTCTGTCCCTTTATAACAAAATTGTTTTTATTTTTAATATAACACAGTGAAACCTCTCTTAACGTATACCTCTTTCTTACTAATCAAATATATAATTTATTTGAATTAACACCCGTTCACTTTACCTTTTGCTTCATGCCATTCGTGATTTCATCGTTAGCATGGCACCTTTCAACTTGAGGATCATCTTGAGATCTAAAAATCATTTAAATCTTTATCGTTTGTAAGTTACTGTTACTGTCTATTTTTTTTAAAAGGAATATTTATTTCATGTTCTGTTTTTAAGTGCGTTGTTTGAAAGACGAAATTTTATTTAATATTTTTGTACACCTTTCATGAGCGGGCATGCGTTTGCAGCGGACAAATCCGCTGGGTCTGTGATTGTTTGTTGTAGACAGGTTTAACTGTAATAAGAGTATTATCTGCGTGAGTGATTTAGTTGAATGCATTAGTGGCAAGTTTCTTTTATTTGCGGATCATCTAAAAATAAATCGCTCTGTGTATAGCTCAGATGACCCTTTAAACGGATCTTGATAGTATGAACCGTTGGTGTGATAAAAACAATCTGCCTTCAAATATAAACAAATGCAAGGTAATTAGTTTCTGTAAAAGATCAATAATTACTGCACATAATTCCCTATTAATAATAATCAAATTCAGCGCGTCAACTTAGTTAAGGACGTAGGAGTACGTTTTAATTCAAAGCTTATTTCTCGAACCATGTTGAAGAAATTGCTGAGAATGCACGGTGCTCCTTAGGGTTTATCCTAAGGAACTGTCAATCCTT
This sequence comes from Cetonia aurata, assembly GCA_949128085.1. NCBI lineage: Eukaryota > Metazoa > Arthropoda > Insecta > Coleoptera > Scarabaeidae > Cetonia > Cetonia aurata. Next base: position 37,188,371 of record OX421884.1, read on the forward strand.
TCGCAGTAGATGCTTGATTTTACACACTTTACCTTTGTACACTCCAGATTGGAATACGACTGCTTAGTATGACATCCCTATTACATTACTTATAAAAGAAAGACAACTTGAACTTGTGAAAAGAAGATTTGTAAAATATCTATGGTTTGGAACTAATCACATATGTACACATATCCCCTTAGAATTTTGACAATTTTATCTCGCTTTGATATTCCGTCACTTTCCTTTAGAAAGATTTCTTTTTGCACAATATATTGATTGTCCGTCGATCCTGCAACAGATCAATTTCTTTGGTCCTCAAATCTATACCCATCCTAGCGTCACTTTTTATTTATCTACCGTTTCCTCGCACTAATATTCTATACAAATCTCCCATCTACGTTAAGTGCGACAATTTTAACCAAATTTGTGATCAAGTTGATATTTTCATTAGCACATTTTGCGGCTACAAATTAGTTTTAGGCGAATGTTTCAATGAATTTTTGTTATAATCTTTTATATTTGGTATTTTTTTCTATTTCTTACATACTGTGTTATTCTTATTGTTATTATTCGTATACCTACGTTTTCTACTACATTTCATTTAAATTAGTTATGCCTTACGATTAGTTAAGTTCGATTTCCTTCACTACCTCTATCAGTTTTCCATAAAATTATAAGTTAACTTTGCCCTGTTCCTAGCCTCACTGCTGAATCATTTACTCTAAGTTACGCAGTTTTACAAACCCTTGATAAAACTCTATAAAATTACATATTTTATAGGTTTATTGCGGGTCCGTATAGTTGTCATTACTGGATCTAATACCTACACAGAGAAAAATCCATATTGTAGTATTTACACTTCACTGTTTGACGGAAATTGTAGTAAGAATTCCTACTATTGTGCAAAATTTTAGAACAACGTCGTTGCATTTTCCTACATCAAGGTTACAAAATAAGCAATAAAATTGTTGAAAAATATTGTGTGACAATCTTCTACAAGATATAGTGAAATATTTTACAAACAGTGAATATAATAAATTGCATATAGTGTAGTGAAGAAAGTTATAACAAAAGGTGGAGCAAATTTACTATGTGTTGTGTTTATATGGTTAGGTGCTGGCAACAGTCACCTTACTTTGATTATTATACATAACTGGAAACCGCACTAATAATGAGATGAAATGAAATGAATGCTATATAGTTTTATATCTATATAGTAGGAATATCATAATATTCATAATTAGTTTAGCTACATAAATATGTGATATTATGTGTGTGTTTCATAATCTTTGAAATTCTTACTCAATGTAAATTGTGATCGGTAAATGTGGCTATGTAATATCTATATGATGCTTACACATGGTTAATATCGTATAAAAGGTACTGTGATTGACAATCGCCCAGAGACGAGAATTACGAGGCGTTTCCATACCGGTACTCTGCAGTGCGGGCCGGTCTGATCACCGCAATCACCCCCAAAACGACGGAAATTCGCGCGCTGTCACCGGCTAATCAAATTATACGCAACTATATTAATCATTGCAATAGTGTAGTTGATTTGTATATAAAATCTTGTTGACAAAATTGACTACAGGAGTTTTAATATTTTAGTAGATTATTTGCAATTTTTACCACTGGGGTAAACGTACCATTTGCAACAAGTGACTTGTACTTTATGCTACTTTAATGTATAGGTTATGTCAACATGAATTGTATAAAAAAAATTGCATATTTTGTTGCAAAAAATGCAATAATTTTCGTCAACAATTTTGTAGGAAATTTTAATAAAAGTTGTGTTCGTCCCTATATGATGCACAATTTGTTGCACTAAAGTTTACAATTGTTTTAAAATTTACAATTTTTTTTTCTGTGTACTTGATGGGTGTGCTACTAATGCATCTAGTATGTATTTTGTAAAATACCAAACGTAGAGCTGCAATCATTTTCACAAATTAAAGCTCATTGCTGGTTTACAATTATGCAGCGTTAGCTAGGTGAGCAAATTTATTCAGCAGCAAGATTTTTAATAAGAATAACTACTTTTCTTTAAACAAATAATCACTAAAACACTTAAAAAAAAAGACTACTCGTGTTTGTCAACAAAACTAGTTTGAATTAGATATTTTATAAAAGGTAGTGTCAATGTTGAAATTCAGTCTTCATCACAACAATAAAATCATTTTATTCGACAGTCAACTTTCAAAATTGCGTCTACCAGGATATACCAATGAGGAACTATAATTTAAAACATAACTACTGTTACAACTACAAACACATTGAATCGAAAATGATACATTTTCTCATTTCCTATATAAATAGCGTTAGGCGTGAGAGCTTCCTCAAATTATGGATTTAAGGAACAAAACAGTCAGTTTCTGCAGTCATTTATATTTCATGCATGAGTAGCGGAAGCTCTTAAATATGAAGGAATGTACACCGTCGACTGCAGGAAACAACTGCCATACAATGAAGTAGGTTGAACCTGGTAAATATACCTTGTGTACCGGACAATGTGCTGTAGTTTTTCAGCTCCTGTGTTACGCAGAGAAAGGGTAGTGTGGGTGAGTCACCTGTGTGTTATTACCAATAAGACTTGTCGCAAGCCACCTTCCTATCTCGTGATATAATTCTCCGTTTCCATTGGTCGACGTAGTGGTGATAATGTTTAATGGCTGCAGCAGGAGGCTGGCCTGGACCGCGACAATATCCAATACGATCGTCTGTACCTGGAGACGCAGACGATCACGTAGACGGGGTGTCACTACTGGAACAGTAACTTTTTTTATATAAGTATCCTTTCCAACTTATTTTTATCGTACTGTTTGTCAAAAATCTTAACAATTTAACTGCTTCATAAAATATATCTAAAATTATTTCATTAATGCGGTACTTTTGCAACATTCATCATCATTCATAATGAAAAAATATTATTGAAAATTCAGTTTTTGTAAAACCCCTGTGCCAATACTATATTAAATACTACAAAACTCTTTTTGAAGTGTTAAATGTTGTCACTCGCATAATTTTGTGTACTTTATTGTTATAACAATATAATTTCTAAACAGCAGATAACAGAATAATCTTAAACTATTTTTTTACCTACTATTTGTTACAACAATTTGTTGTAACCAAGTTGTAAAATCATTATTGGGAAAACAAAACAGAATAACAAACAATTTTGATTTGATATATTTTAGAAATAAAAAAAATATAGATAACAATTACTTAATATTCTGTCACACCGATGTTCCTTACCGATCGATTCAAACTTAGCGCATTTGTAGAAGCAATCGAATTAGTTCTTTTCTGCAGAATTTCGTCCAACTATAATTCACAACCTACAACAGCACCAACAGTATGTATTTCACCAACTCACCAACGCTTTAAATAAAAATCTTTTGCTTCCAAAAAATGCGCATTACTTAAATCAAACTAAAATAGCAAACCTCATCTATTTTGAAAATATATCCAGATTAAACGTGAACATTTTTACACGAAGTTCTGTGCATATTATGTCCAGTGCCACATCTTATTTTAAGGTGTATGTTCATGTTCCTACATGTAATAATTTTTGTGTAAAATCACAATGCTGATGGTTGGTTACTCGACGCCTCGAAGAATCATGTAAAAACACATACAAAATACCTACTGTTTGTAAGAAAGTAAGTAAGTAATTTTATTGATTTGTAGAATCAAAGTTGATTACAAAATCAGTCAAAATGAAACAAAAGAAAAATTATTAATCTAACAAAGCAAATATTGATGAATGAACCCAACCACCACCAATTAGAAAAGAAAGAAAACCTAGAACGAAAGAGTGATCTTAAAGCTAAAAACAAAAACGAAAGAAATAAATATTCTTGCACGCTATAAAAAACCGTCTCGATTAGAAATCGTTTAACATTATTTTCAAAGGTCGCAGTGGAAGTTTTTATTACATTAGGTAACTTGTTGTACAACCTTCTACCTACTACCTAGTTCAACACCCCGCTCAGTGACCTGCAACTCGCATTTTGGTATACGAAAGTCATCAAGATGTCGCGTGTTATGATCATGTATGTCTCTGTTAGTGACGTAACTACTAGTTTGCCTACGAATATAACAGATTGCCTCGAATATAAAAAGCGAAGGCACGGTTAATATACCTAGTGTAAGTTTTAACCCACCCAGAATTCTGATAATTCGCTTTTGCGCTAAAAGTACCATGTTAGCAGAAGGCGACGAGCCCCAGAGAAGTATTCCGTACGTTATTCTCGAATGAATCTCAGCAAAATAAACGGTCTTGAGAGTGTGAACTGATAAAGTATCCTTGAGAGCCCGAAAAAGATATGCTTTAGTATGTATTGATTTCGGAATTCTACTACAATGATTCTCCCATAACAGATTATCTTGTAAGTGAATGCCGAGCAATTTGGTATTCTTCTGTTGCTGCAAAGGATCACCACTTATAAGTATGCAACATTGTGTGTTTTGCAGTTGCTGTCCAGTGTGAAAGATATCGTTTTATCTATGTTGACACACAGTTTGTTGCTACAAAACCATTGTTACAATCGATTGATTGCGGTGTTACTGGCAGTTTCTGCATCTTGTAAACTGTCACGTGAAATAAGTATTGTGGTGTCATGAGCATAGATATAAATAAGTAAATAAGAAACAAAATGAAATATGTCATTGGTGTACATGCTAAAAAGTAAAGGTAAAACGAGTTACTTACTAAATGTAGGTTTACATTTTAACGAAATTTTACATAAGAAAATTATTGCGAGACAATCATGACAAACAAAGACGAACAAACACTGGAAATTTTGGAAAGAATAATTTTTAAGAAAATATTAAGAAGTGTAAGAACAACAGAAGTGAGAAGACATACAAACAGAGAGGTAATGGACTTGTACAAGCAAGCAAAAATAACGCAAAAGGTGCGAGCACAAATGGCGCGGTGGTTAGATCATATTACTAGAATGTCAGAGAAAAAAATTGTTAAAAAAATTATATGAAGGAGAAGGCAGGAGAAGAGGAAGGCCAAAAAAAGTTGGTTTGAGGAAGTGAAAGCGATATTTTATTTATTTAGTTCTTTGGGATAGCAACAGAACAAACCCAAAAACGCTATCCACAAAGGAATGAATGCGATTACATCGACAAATATATAATTCAAAATCAAAAACAATATTAGCTTATACCACAAAGAAAGGAATGAATTACACAACTCAAATGACTAACCTAATACACACATCAATAATAATAATAATAGCCCTTATTGTCCAACAGAACAAGATTCCATTAATAGGACAAATAATAGAAAATAAAACTAAAACCGAAAACAAATGTGTGAGTGTACAGAATATAACAAAATCAAAGTCAATTAAACTTATACAAAAATAAAAGAACTATAACTACTTAATGATAAAGAAAGAAAAAAACTAAAATAAACAGAAAAAGTATTGAGAGATAAGGCATTACGATTAAGTTGACAAATGGAAGGGATCAGTGAGCATCAAATTTGCGTTTCTGTACATATGGTTAAGCGGGACCTTGTAAAGGACATTGGTGCGCGCTTTCGTTGGTATAAATAATGCGGACGACCTGGAGTTGTATGTTGGTACATTGAAAGGAACTTGACCAAGTAACGACGGTGAATCAACTCCACCACCAACTAACTTTAAAAGAAATTTGCCACTTCAGTTCTTCGGTGGGAAAGAGAATGAAAATCATGTCTGCGCAGTAAAAGAGCATAATCAGTGCCACGAGCGAGATAAGAGCCATCTAGTTTAAACGAAATATATTTGAGGAATCTCTTTTGGACCCGTTCAACCAAAAGCTGCTGGTGTAGATAGTGAAGAAGAGACACCATGCATACCCCCATCAAATAAGATTTTTAAAAAAAATTTTAGCTGAGATAATGAAATATTAAAGATATCAACAGAAGGGCAAAATCTAGTAAACGAGATCATACCTCTGACCATAGGGGAATTCATGTGTGCGTTGTTGTATGACTGCGGCGGTCGAAATAGTAAAACCGAACCAGTGATATACGACGAAATGTTGAAATTAACTATTAACAGAAATGACTACAGTCGATATAATTGTTACATATTTTATAAAGAAACGTAAGATTACTGCGAATACGGCGGGCCTTGAGAGATAGTATATTAAATTCTAACCAAGAATATTCGTAATTGTAAACAGGCATATGAAACCTATTCGACAAAAACGCTAAATTTTTTTTTAATCGATACGATTTGATCGATGTAGATATGGTATTGCGGATTCTACACTACACTAGCGAAGGAAATAACGCTATGTACATGCGCTTAGTATAAAGCAGTAAACGCAATCAATCTGGTAAACCATTTTGTCAGGTGAATTATATATCCCATGCATAAACAAGTGGGAGGACACAGCAAAGGACCGAAATAAATGGAAAAAAAACAGAAAAATACAGAAATCGTTAACCTTTCAGGGGTAGCTTTTACGCCCTAAACGTTGCGCGAGAACAGAAAGCGATCATAATTTATAGTATGATCGCTTTCAAATTTAAATCCGCTATTTGTACTGCAAAATCACATCAGTTGTTAAATTCTTTTGTTGCTTTTAGTTGCCTATTTAATTGTTTCTTGTGTTTACAAATATATTATTAAAATATCTATCCGGAAAGGAAGTAGACCTGTAACACTAGATATCGATAGTGAAAATGGTTTTATTGAAAGTGGGGTGCTTCATTCTGAATCAAAACAAAAATCGAGATTACCTCAAAAAATTACTAGTGAAGTGTTTACAGAATTAATGGTAAAAGTTTTATCCCTTTTAGTACAAATTGCGTTATTGTATAATGGATAATACACTACACCATTCTTTTAACATCAAAAAGTGACCACGAGTGAAAGTTAATTGACTGACTCGTCAAAACATATTGCCCACTATAATTCACACTTAAAAAGCTATCTAAATAATAATTCGATACCCTGTGTAATCGACGAGATGGTAGCAGAAGCTGATCATACAACTTTAACGCTGATACCATATCATTACAAATCTGTTTAAGTATTCTATATGTTTTACAGTAAGTGTTGGTAGTTGAAGTAAAAAGAAGAAAAATATCAACAACTCATGGTTTAAATCTTTACCAGAAAACTAATCTAAAGTTCAACAGCAAATAACAACGCTGATATAAAGTATAACTAAATAAAACAACTGAATAATATATCTAATTTAGTTATTAATTATAAGCGATTTATGCCGAAGATCACCATCAATATTCTACATTTAGTACTTCACGCCCAACCGCTAGGTAGTATTCTAGACATTCGAATAGAAAGTGTTGCAGTTGTTTTCATCTCATGGGTATCACAGTTGGTACAGAGGTATGTATGTACGTTGTTGCTGGGCGAAGCTTCGGGTTGTGGAATACACCTTGACACTTCTAAGCATTGACATCTATTTGAGGTATTGTACCAACATCACCGAAATTTTGCCGAACCCGAAGGAATTCCAACCTCCGATAGGGATATTTTACGTGCCAAACATCACATTGGCCCGGAGCCTAGTCAGGTTTTATTTTGTAGGAGTTCATGTTATAATCATTCATCAATTCATTTCATTATTTGACTAAATAATCTGATTTTCTTTAAGTTCACCCTAAACTTTAGGTAATCTTTACCTATCCTTAAATTACGTGTACCTTTTCAAAACAATCATTAAGTCATATAGGGATAGGTATATACACGGTGTCGCAAACGTTCCGGAACGGTCAAATATCTCGAGAAATAGGCATTGAATCGAATAACAAAAAAGAAACGCGCCTTTTTATTTAATTATTTTTCAAAATCTATCCAAAGACACTAAACACGACCCTTCACCCCCCAACCCCAGGGAGTGGGAAAGGCGCCAATATTTGAAATCTTAAACAAAAACCCCATTTTTTATTGCAGATTTGAATTTTACGTATTAAAATACGAGAGTTTTGGCCGAAATATTTCTTTCGATTCTTGATAGATGGCGCTTAAATTCGCAAAATAATAATTTTGTGAAGTTCTCGAGTTCTCCTCGAGTGATGTCGAAGCTCATAATATAAAAGATGATTTTTCAAGAATCCGATGATGATGTTTTAACGTAACTACATTTAACGTATTTAAGGTACGGTTGAATACCTTCGGAATAACTTCGGGTACCGTTAGGTATCTTCGAAATTACTTCGGATATGATCGGGTACCTTCGGAATGACTTTAAGTATCATTGGAAGTCTGAACGCATGATTTAGTTAGTTTTTCTAATCGATATTTTGACGGATTCTAAACTTCCCTTCAGAAAATTTAGATAATATTTATTTATAAATTAAATAACTGTTTAATTCTATTGAATACCATTCAGAGTCATCTGTGATACTGATACTGATTCAGAAATTAACCAAACCCCAATTTTCAGGTGGCTCTGGCTGTATATTTACCCCCTCCCCTCCCTCTCAAGTGACCTCGCTCCCCTATCAACGACTAGCAAGATACTTTAGGTACTTTATATACAATGATTTTCATTTGTAAAAAGTAACGTTTACTATCTACTAAGAAACACCTTGTAAAATTGTATGCCTTTCATGCCTTTTGTCGCATGATTAAATAGCAGAGGATCTGTACCCTCCACGGTTCACATAAAATATTTTACCGTATAAAAGTTAAGTTTAATACATCATATACGTTTTTCTAGCTTTTTTTCAGAAAAGCCAAAATAACTCTGAAATGTTAATCGATAGGTAATCTAATGAAATAATGCCGAATAGAACCTTGCAACAAAATGCAACAAAAGATGTAGGTTTCTGTTTATAATGCCAAAATTTGCCATAACCGCGAGCATAACCGGAAGTGCGACGTTGATGGTGTTATTTCTTCTAAACAAATCACAGACAACTATACTGAATGTCAAAGTTTTAAAATCATGATATCATTGAATTGGCGACTCTTTGAAGTATATGTCATCTTTTAGTTTATTTTGACTAACGAGCCTGTTTAAACTAATTCCATACGTTTGTTTCTCTAATCTCTATACATGTTCCTTTTACCTACCATATGCTTTTCTTATTTCGGGTTTGGTCAAAGCATGCTAACACAATGAAGCATTGCTTGGGTATCAAACATCATATATACAGTACGAGTTCTCGTTCTATGGTAACCCGATGTTATTCGAAGTTCCGCTCTGAACGTGGTCTAATATACCTATGACAGTGACAGGTGCAATAGATATATTAGAGTTGTAAGCACGGCTTCGCCTCGCATTTCCGAAGATTACCGATTGGACTAGAGGTGACCATAGGAGTCGCGCTCTTACGGTATAAAGAATTTCTTATAGGGACTTCTCATGTTTCCAGTCGTATCTTCAGCCGGGTGTATTATTTGGCCAACGATACATTCTTAACTATTTGTACTTTTCCCTTTAATTCCATATATCTCAAGACCTATACTTCAGCGGCGCACAAAAGTGTTGAACAAGCTATAGTTTCAAATACCTTCACTTTGGTATAAATATCAAAACTGTGGGAATTAGATTTAGACGATAACGTCATGGCATACGGAGTCAAGGGCCTTCATTATATCAAGAAACACCATTGAGGTAGGTACTCTTTCCTTCCGAACACGTCCCTTATAACTCGTCAAACAAAAAATTCGAAAGTGTGATATAGCTAACCCAAAATGAGAAGCACATATGTCGTCATCATAATGTCGACGTAGAGTGCAAGAACTAAAGTCATCAGTGGTGGGGGTGAATTCTTTACGGTAGAAGTTATGATAAATGCTGCTATCAAAGTGACAGGAATGTGCGTTATCAGTTTTTGATTTCGTGTTTTTTTTTTTTTTAAATAGAACGGAAATATCAATTCTTAAAATGATCTTCGAATACTAAGCAATTATACCAAAGAAGACATGAATGAAGAAGCAACATTGTATAGAGGAAGCAAAGGATAAATGTGTGTCAATTTAAATGAAAGGTCGATTTATCGTTCAACTCATTAGGCATATCGATGAAAGAAAGCAGTGAAATAATAGTCATTAACTCAGACCTTTTGTTTAGACAATTTAAAATTCCAATTACAAAATTTTCTCTTTCTCGTAAAATATTGACAACAAAAATCATACAACCTTCCTTAATAATTTATTGCTATATTGTTATACCTAACTCCTTTTAAATGTCTTCAAGAAGTTTTGGATATATAAAAAAATGTAATACCTTCCTAACATGATAAACATTCGACCGATTCGCGCAAGTTCAAAGACAGGTGGTATGGGTGCCATTTTAAATTTTGACAGACCCGATGTTCCGACGCCCTTGACCTTAAATACACCCTTAAAGCTAATACAATAAACCCGTCCTACGACTCTAGCGCTCAAAACGGATATGACGGTATATGTATTTCTCATTTTGGGTTCACCTACTCATTTTTCATTAGATAGAAACAAAATGGATTTGATGTCACCATCATGATTATTTCGAGACCTGCTATTCCATAGGGACAAAACTCAAAATCTGTTTCTGGCTGACTTTCCTTCGTATAAAATATTTTTATATTGCCAGTATTAATTGAAACTAAAATCCGGTTCATACATACTAACTCTCCACTATCCATCTATTGTCATTTAAAAGTTAGCTTTTTTAATACATAAGTATACGTATTAGACAGATTTATAGGTAAGTGGCAGAGATCTGAATTCAACCATTCCGAATGCAGTTCGAGGACTACTATTGTTTCTCCGGCAAAAAGGAACGTACATAAATATTCCGGTTCACAAAAACCGCTATTCTGGACGTTTTTATAAAGCGCCCGCTCGCACGTGTTCAGATTCATATTAAACTAGTGGAATGCGATTCTTCAAGTCACTTACAATTTTAAAATATTTCGACCACTTGCCAGCGTACACATACCACAAACGATCGTCAGTTGTCTTCGGCCGGCGATGCAGAGGTATCTAAGATCAAATTAAATTAACTAGCTATTGTTTTTTTTTGCATATTTTCAGTGTGATTAGAATATAAATACATCTGTTGGATGCTACTAGATACTAATAGGCATATGCATAGATATGTATGTACAAGTTTCAGTCTGTGAATCTTTGCTCGTCCGTTTTGTGCCAGCACAATAACTGTTTATCGCACCCTGTGCAAACTATTTTGGTACCATCGTAATGTAAATTTGGAAATTCACAGATATACCTTTTTACATTATGAAACAATGGTCGTTTTCTGCGATTTCCTACGCCCGACATTGTATTGCATTTACAACGCGTAACAGTTAACGGAGAATTGTGCTATCTCGCATCAAGACTCGATTAACACTGACACGCTGCTAAACGTTCTGCATAGCGCGAGGCGACACGTTGTGAGTGCGGCGCATGTAAACAGATGCGTCCGACCACTCTGCTCATCAATGTTCATTATCTTATTTATCATGTCTTGTTGAGTCCCGATTATTGTTGTTGTGTTGCCGATGTATGTTACTGGTTGCGTATTCTCGTTACTTACCTGAGGAAAATGGTTGGTTTAATCTAACATAAAATTTCGTGTTACCGTTTTTAAGTTAATCCAAAACAAAATAATGTTGAAGAAATCACTTATTGTGTTTGATTAAAACATATGTTGCGTTAATATTTTTGTTTTGAATTAACAATATTTAGTGTTTAGTTATGCGTGAGCACTTTATTTATGTTCTTTTAAAATAAAGTACAACTTTAACTCAAACTTATAATTTTGAGTTATTTTAATACATAGAAAGTGTTCAAACAATATTAATTCATTTTCACGTAACCATAAATCACAGTTAAATGAAAAGTGTTATAGTGGTAAAAATGTTTATCCACAGTATATTTATGCAGTGTGGTTTGCAGTACACTGGCATGGCAAGATCCTTGCAGTTCGCCTCCTACAGAGGAGGACTGGGATGTGGCGGAAAAGGTGGTAGAATAATCCCGAATTTGCTGGGTAATTAAAAGTTTCCAACCGTTCAAGTCACCGGGTCCGGATGGTGTGTTCCCTGCTCTGCTTCAGTGGAGCATTGACGCCTGCTATGCCTGTTGGTGACCTTATTCAGGGTGTGCGTCGCTTGGAGGTAGGTACCTGAGGTATGGAGAGAAACAAAAGTAGTCTTTATACCAAAGCCAGGGAGGTCTGACTATACCCTAACCAAATCTTTCCGGCCAATAAGCTTGACCAGTTTTCTGCTGAAAACACCGGAACGGCTGTGTGGCCATTATCTGCGAGAAGTTGCCTTACCGATATATCTACTTCACACAAATCAACATGCATACATTGCGGGGAGATCTCCCGAGTCTGCCCTCCACTCAGTGGTGCGGCGGATAGAAAGATCATTGGACAACAAAATGTCTACTCTGGGTGTATTCTTAGGTACAGAGGGAGCTTTTGATAAAGTATACCTCAACAGTATTGTTAATGCCCTGACTCGGCCCGGCGTTGAGCCGACTCTCGTAGGATGGTTGCGCCATATGTTAGCACGAGAACAGTAGAAATAAATGTGGGGGGTGTTAGGGTCAGGGGTTTGTGGATCGAGGCTGTCCTCAAGGAGGCGTTTTGTCACCACTTCTGTGGAACCTTGTGGTGGATGACCTTGTCTGTATGCTCAATGTGTTCGGCTACTACACAATCTCATATGCGGACGATATCACGGTCCTAATTGATGGAAGATTCGAGAGTATAATGGAATGCAGACGGCCTTAGGATCTATCAAAAATTGGTGTAGGAAGGTGGCCTCTATGTAAACCCGGATAAAACAGAGATGGTAGTCTTTACCAACAAAAGGAAAGTGGAACAACTGCAACCACCACAATTGTTTGGCACTGCTATCAGTTTTTCGAACGATGTCAAATATCTGGGCTTTGTGTTTGACAAGCGACTGAGTGGAGCAAGCACTTCGAAACAAAAACTGAAAAAGCATGTATGGCTTTTTGGCAGTGTCCCAGACTTGGGGACCTTCCCCGAAAATTACTGTCATAATAAAGCCCATACTAACCTATGGCGCTCTCGTCTGGTGCCGAAGGATGATACGAGTGGTTGCTAGGAACGAACTGTCACATGTGCAGCGCATCGCATGTCTCGGTGTAACAGAAGCAATGCGCACAACGCCAATGGTGGCAATGGAAGCACTCCTATGTGTTCACTCTCTGGACTTGTTTGCGGCTATAATACTGCGATCCCGGCGTCTTCTGGACGTGGCAAGGGGAGGACGCAGCCACGCGAGCATCATTTATGAGGGCGCCGCCAAGGTGCCCCTCCTTTTTGCCGCAAAAGATGCTGTGCCTCCCGTGTTTGCTTTCAACCGTCGAACTACAACCCTCGATCGCTATCCTTACAGAAGGATCGAAAACGAAAATGGGAACGGGGGCAGGAGTTTTCTCCTCTGACCTTGACCTCAATCTAGAACTGGTGCTAGGCAGGTTCGCCACGGTTTTTCAAGCCGAGGTACTGGCGATCCTGCACGGTGCCGGAGATATTTTAGCAAGGGGCATTAGGCGACGGCGTATTGTCCTTTATAGCGACAGTCAGGTTACTCTTGATGCTCTTAATAATCATATGATCACTTCGGGCTTAGTACTTCAGTGTCACAATACCCTAGAAGCGGATGCCATCGATAATGCCTTGACACTGAAGTGAGTTAAAGGTCATAAAGGAAATCTAGGTAATGAGGCTGCCGATGGGTTGACGGGGCGTGACTCGCGCTCCCAGTTTGTGAAGCCGGAACCTGCTCTTCCTATTTCGTCAGCTACACACAACACCATAATAACGAAATGGACTGCCACTCTTCACGAGAATAGATGACAGTCCATAACCACCAGCCGTCAAGCGCGTGAAGCCATCCCCAGGCAATCACCGAAGACAGCAATATATTTTCTGCAGCTTTCTCGTAGTAATCTACGTCAAGTTGTGGGGCTTTTGACCGGTCACTGAAAGCTAAACAAACACATGCACTGCATGGGCTTGGCTATCAGCCCACTGTGCCGGGCATATTATCAAGAAGACGAGACGCCGGAACACATTTTAAGTGACTCTCCGGCGCTTGTCCAACTCAGAGGTTCCATTCTGGGGGAGTACTGGCCCAGCATGGCGAATTTGCCTTGCCTTGCCTGCTGCTCTGCTCGAGCTCACGCTCAGTTTGGGCAGGCTCGGGTAGGCTGTGGGCAAGCGACGCCACCTACGAGAGGTAGCACAATGGGCCCGGTAAGAGTGGCCTAAGTGCACGTGATTACCACCTTCCCCGACCTAGAATCCAGAATTCAGTATATTTATCAAAAAAATATTTACTTGTACAGCTTTTCTTTATCTTAAGTGTGGTTTTGCAAAATCTTTGAACGAGTATATCACAGTTATAGTTGAAGACTTCTTCGAAATTTTTCAAAACGAGGAGGTCGCTCTTTTCCATTTTTTAAGCAGTTTAGAAAATCTTGCTGAATGTGTGGCTGATGGTCCAGTGACTTGCGCGCTTGGCTATCAGTCACGGGGTCCGGGGTTCGAATCCCAGCTGTTGGGGGATGTAAAGGCATGAATTATTATTATTATTATCATTATTATTATTGTTATTATTATTATTAAAATGTTCGACGTTTGTTATACTGTCTCCTTTTATGGATTTTCGTTGTTTTTATTTAAATATTTCTCCTTAAGCCTATGGTTTTCACTATTTTCCACCAAGCAGCCCTGCATTAGTGAAGCAAAAATATTCAAATCAAAAAAGTTTTCTGTAAATTGAGGTTGTTGGAGTAGTTAACATCTATTAGTTTTTATTAATTTATTGCAACTTAATACATACTAACGTACTAGGTTTCATACTACACAAGCACAGTTTTGTTATTTACTAATAATATTATAAATTTTAAATAATCATTTAAAAAATTTATAATTATTTTCCTAATTAGTGTTTACTGCTGATATAATCGCCTTACAGCTACCATAGAAGAGGTACACTCATAGCAATGGTTTCACATATGCCTAATTAACCCACAAACAATAATAACGCTATTATAAAAACAAACAACCTTCAACAACAAACAATTTTACCTTTTGCTAACACCTATGTAAAATGCATCTTAAAAACAATGAAGATAACATTAATGGATGAATTAGTGTAGATCTGTTATTCTTCCTTTATGCGAGACCACCGCCTGGCAGTGTCACGATCCATGTATCACACGTGTAATTATGTATATTCCTATGCAAATGACCGTAGCGTCTAAGTATGATATATTTATTCAATCTTTTACCTGCGGCCGTTGGCCCGTCGACTCTGTATTTGTCAACATCCATTACATTAATGACTGTTTTTAAACTAAATTGGATGCTTTCAGTGTGAATAGAATCACTACATATGTACTTACATATACAGATTACATTCAGAAGATCATATGGGTTGGTCATAGGTGCAGCAAATCTAAACGTTTAGTCAGGGGAGTTGTGGGTTTTGCTTCAATAAAGTTATTAGAGCCACTTCTTTATCGATCTTCCGAGAAGTAAAGCATTTTCTCGAAACATTTTATCTGGAAATTGTTATAAATTTGTTTATTTATCATTTTGAAATCGCAAGAATAGTTTAACTTACATACTTTGAATGGTAGAACCACATGTTTGGTACACAATTGATATGAAACCAATTATTTTGGTGGTCTGGAATCTTGCTCGAGTTTATCCTGGTGTTTTTGCTGTAGCAACATTCGAGGTAATTTGCTGGTAATCCTTTTGGTGGTGTTGGGACATTTCACGAAAGCTGAAACCACTGTAGGAATTAGTAACGTATGTTACAAGTTGTTATACATACCTGCTGTAAGCGAAATTATCTTTTTTTAAACTATTGTAATTAAAATACGTACAAGGTAATTCAAGGTTAAATATTTGTTGACTAAGGTTGGTAGAAATTCTTTGGAATAATTTGTGTATGTTTTTCCTGTAAGCATATTTTATTTCCATGCGTTGAGGCATTGATTTATGAAAAGCGGTTCGTTGGGATTTTGGTGGAGAATTTGAATTTACGTAATATATTTGAAACTACTGAAATACGTTTTTAGTCTACATTAAGAGAAATCTTTATTATTGCAATTTTTATATAAGAAATGAAATTACGCACACATTTTCGTTAGAATCGCACTAACACTAATAAATTTGTAATTGTTGTTAAACCTCGTTGTTTGTTTGATAAACGTTTAGGAAAACTACTTCACGATATCTATACAATCACATTATAAATTTATTGAAGACTAAATTTTATATGAAGAGTTTGTAAAGAGTCACTGTGATATAACTCCCCCCCCCCTCCCTCCCTGCCCTTCCAACATCCCATGAATTACTAAATATATATATATAACTGGCTAGTCGTCTAGAGAAGAGTAAAATCATTCAAGAGGGGAGAAAATTTACAGTCAGGTCCATCTAATCGTGACCTGGTCTATTTGTGAATTTATTAAAGAGTATCACAGATGACTCTGAGTGGCTTTCAATTGAATTAAATGGTTATTCAATTTATAATAATATAAATCAAATAAATATAATTGAAATTTAAAAATATTGCCTACAAGTTTCGTAGCAGTACATTACTAATTTTCTCAATAATGTTGCTAAATTGACAACGGTATATTAACAAAATTTCACTTAACAAACATCGTTTATGGTAAAGTTTGTTAAATCAACCGTTATTGTATATTATTTCAACATAAAAAAAATGTAACTCTAACAAATCTTCACTTAACAATGAAATATTTCTTATTGTGTATATATTAAAATAAATTTTAGTAATCTTTTGTGTTGTAAGTACATGTGTGTATTAACTTTCTGATAAACATTTTTGTGCACCTCTCCTCAGCGGACACCTTTCTGTAAAGGATAAATCTGTCGCCCCGTTAGTGTCCGTTGTAGAGGGGTTTCACTGTACAATATTTTGAGATTTAAGTTATATGATTTAGATAAGAATGAAATTTCAAGGTGTCAAATATTTCAATTATCGCTTAGTGGTAATAGAGAAATAAGGTAGTCCAATAACGTACGATGAGAAACGAGATATGTTAAGTATTGTAAATCCCAACATTTTTAAATTTCACATACCATAATACCTGTACATATATAATATACGTATCTTAATATTGCAAGACAGCACTTACTTAACTATCCAGTATATTATACAAATAACACAAGGTAGGTAAAAGAATTTTAACTAAAAAAAAATATATAAAGTATTTATATGTGGATGGTATAGCTATACAATCTATGCGTGTGTGTTGTACCGTAACTAAAACGTTTCTCTGTGTTGTGAGTTTTTACTGCAACATAAAAATTTTGCACATCAGGACCCTCGGCTGCCTCTTGGACGAGTAAACAAACGAGCCGTGAACAAAGACGCGAGCGCCATCTGGAGTGTCTGATGGCCCTTGAGTCCGCTGAAGAATCACCGCACTCGCCGATCTGACTTGCAGATGAGCCAGTGAATGATTCACACTTCTGACGAGGTCTTCCAGCCCATTGAGTACAAGAGAGGTTCCGTTGGACAGGAATTGATGGATGGGATGCTGCCGTTTCTGTAAATATTCGATCGGACTTGATTTAATACATAGAAGTACGATCAATCGTATATTTTCATTTCGAAATTTATAAATTTTACACGGAATCTAAGAAAATAACGAAAGTATATGAGTTGGTATATAAACTATAACAACTAAGTATCTCTAGTAAATTCTAAATGCCGTAATAATGATATTTACGGCATTTATTGTACCTCTGAACTGAAAGTTCGTTAATTTCTCGAATTTAAAACGTAAGCATGAAACTTTTCTATCACGACCGTTGTCACACCCTAAAAACAGTTAATAATAATATTTAATTCACTTCGTATGTAGGATTACTTAAATGAATTAAATGCCACGGCAGGGTTTTAGAATTTACATAAGCAGTTATAGTATAGCGATGGGTCCTAAATGCACATATGCGAAATGAATTATACATATTAATCAAAGAGTTAATTGATTCATATGCATTTCATTTGCATGGTGGTATAAGAATGTCGCCAACGAACGAGTAGTTGCTACTCCTGGATCCTGGACGTCCATCACAAATGCTTTTAATTAAATTGTTTGGACATCAGCCATCATCTTTACCTAACGCATTTTAGAAATAAGCCACTTAATTTGTATATCCATTTTGTGTCTGAAATAATGGAATAACATTTACATATCGTATATTTTAGCATTAAGGTTTAACTGATAGATACTGAGAGAAATGAAAATGTTATTTCAACGATTCTTGCAGTTTAAAATATGTATGCATTGATATAACCATTAAATTATAAAATTAATACAATGTGCACAGTTGAACCAAGCAGTTAGTTTAGTTTTCGTTAAACTTTCAGTACAATCAAAGCTTCTTATTCAGTAGAGTATGTGCGGATTAAAATATTGTAACAGTTTCCTTTATCCACAGCAGAAAGTTTCTTTATTCGCAGACCCAAAACTAACGAAATTCTATTGTCAGAATATCCAATGCGAAGAAATGCTAAAATTCGAATATGAGATGCTCGCAGTAGCGCATGGGCCAATAATTCATTAATTTATTGTACACATTATTTGCGTTACTAGGTCTATGATATTAATATGTCTATTTAGTCTACAGTGACCGGTCAGTAGTTCTACATCATTCTGACAGCTTTTCCTCAGTAGGTCTTTAATAAATTAAGACTTTGGGAAGTGGATGGACTTTGTAACCAGCGATTTGGTAATATCCAAGAAATGTCAACGAAAAGCCTCCTTCCCTTTTGCATGTGACTGGGAATCTAGGCTAATATTAATTTCCTTCGGGCGCATATCTCGTTAGAAAAATGGCCCTTGTAGCGAATTCGATGCATCTTTTCAATTATCTGATGCATTAATTGTGACATATAGAAGTTCTGATAGTTGGCACGGTTACTTTTGTTTTTCTCATAGGCGCTTGGCTATGTATAAGTCTGTAGGCTACAGAACTAGGATTCCTTATATATAAATGCGTAGCAGCTTTAGAATTACTTTCAGTGCAGCAGTAGGAGTAGACATCATCGCACTTGTGGTAAACAGATGAATGAGTCTCTGTATACCGCTTAGTGTTTTGACCACCTCCGACTGGGGTACCTTAAGTCACCATACCACTGGTTCGTATGTTATCATAGGTTAAATGCCTTTGTGTGTAACCAAAGAGTCATCTTAGAGCTGAGACTCCAATTTCTTTCATACAACCTACTACAAACCTACCCAAGGCAAACCGGCCTTGCTGGTTGGTTTCTGAATAGGTGGATTCCATGTACGTTTCTGAGTGAACAATACCCCAAAGTATTTCGTTTATTTGACATATAGAATCCTTCCTCCTCTCAGCACTAGTGATTATGAGCTCTCCAGCACTTTTCTTCTTCTGAATGTAACAACCGGTGCTTTTTGAGCATGACTGATACAATATCCGCTGTTGTTTACACTTGTTGTTGACCATGTTTGGAGCTGTACTTTTGATAACCGCTTTCTGATGACTGTTGTAAGATCGTCAGCATAACGCAAACGTAGAAACCGTTCATAGTTAATTTCCGGATTATCGTCCACTAAAGTAGCTTATAATAAAGGAAACAGGACTCCGGCCTGCTCCCCGTAAAGCCTCAACCATTGAGTTTTGAATTTTGTTTCTTTACAACACCAAAACTATTAATGTATTAATATTTTTTTTATCCGTTGGTGTCGAAAACACTGACACAATATTTAACTAACCTTTCTATACTCTCCTAACTATTCTATTCTGCTTAATTAAGATCATAGGTATATACTTTTTAGGATTCCTTTTATTGAAAATCAGTAATGTTTTTCTCATTTGACAAAAAAAATAAAATTCACATGCAATCTGCGAAGCAATTTTTATATAAAACTTTATATTGAATGTAGGGTAGTAATATATAGTGCTCTCTCAATAGCCAGGACTGCCGTCACATTTACTTCTTTGTCTTTAAGACCAAGGAAATTTGGAATTAATCTCTTGAGATTATTTAGTGCGAGCTCCGTGGGTTTTCCCGGTTGATAGGCGTATTGCCTATTACTGAGTGGCTGCTTCCTTGGCATCTCTTTCGTAGGTATCAACCAGCATTTCAAGTATTTTTAGTAAGATGGAGCATAGGGTTATTGATCTGCGCCTTAGGCAGGTATACCGACACACACCTCCGGGCAGTACAAGCTATGAATATTTTTGTGAAATGTGGTATCAAAACGTCCATACCTTTCTGAAATAGGGCTGGAAACATTTCATCAAAGTTCGCGAGCATTTACTCAGTACCCACATGATTTTAACAGAACTCGTCATCTCCGTGTCTAATCTCCAGTCTTTTCGTTTGGTCTATTAAGCTTTCGCTATCCGATACATCCGATACAGTCGGGCCACGGACACTTGTCAATGTTGGAAAGTAAACCTTCAACAGTTTCCCCTCAATACTTTCTTTATGAGTGCTTGTATAGTTTCTATCAGTGCTTTTCATAAAATCCATTTCGGTTGCTGTATAACCATTCGTGGCTAAAACTTTATGGATTCAAGAGAATACATTTCTCAACGTTAGTTATAATAATCAAGCTTTGAAAGCAAATACGATTTCGTTTTAGAAACCCCACGGTATTCAGGAAATAAATTTACAATCTACGTAAAATTTAGGAATCTTCAATAGATAGCTTATTTTACAATTTGTTGTATGTTCTTGCATTAACTAGCAGCACTAGACCACAATATTAAAATGCAAAAAATACTATATTTTTCTTAGTACAATTTAAGTATACTGATCTACAATTGTAGTAAATACTGCCACAATATGTTTACTATAAAACGTTGTTTTATGTACAAAAATATTTTTTCCTATGGATACAAAAAAACTAAAATCTTGGAAATGTGATACTTTTAGCTTTTATTAGGACAATCATTTATTCCTATGACCTTGCTTTTAAACCAATCTTTGCTCTCTAATTATGTTATACCTAATACCTCGTTCTTTTCTTAAAATCCACGGTAACAGTTTTTACAAAATCGTCATTCCCTATAAGTCCTCGAGTTCGAGTTGGTATGATAGGTCCACAATCCACATTCTCTCAGCTTGGGTAACCTTTAGTAATTTTATAAAGCTGAAAAACATACATATGTACATGTAATTCACACGGATGAAATATATGTATTTCAACAAGACATGCTAGTATTAGTTAGTTATAAATTAATTATCTACCATTCAGAAATTTAGCAGCCAGAAAAGTGTTAACTAAAATTAATATATAGTTAACGGTTAATGTTTGCTGCAAGTTATAATTCAAGCAAAATATGATCAGTTTTTTTTTTGTTGCTCTGACGGCTAGGCACAGCACAATCGATACACACGTGAAGCGCACATCACAAAAATGTGTTAAACTTTTCTACATTCTACCAAAAGCGTAGGATATCAAAATATCTATTAAAACAAAAATACGGGCTTGGTTAAGTTATTGTGAAAGTATAAAAAAAAATATAGTAAAATATAACAGCACGAAAGTGCCGTAGGGTGCATTCCTTCAAATAATTCGTCCGTCGTGCACTCGTGTAAAATATCATCGTTTTTTTATCGCATTGTCTCTCGGACCACGTGTCAAATTCCACAATTTCAGATGTTTAGTTGGAGTCGGGCATAAGTAAACAAAAGAATGCGGGCCGTATGAAGGGTTCCCCGCGGAGTTCGAGATGGGGCGCATCTCAGAAGGGGCTCATCTCGCGGGCGGGGCACCCGACAGCGAAAATCCCATAAACAATACCGTAAACACTGCCATCTACTCCGTGCCCAGTCGGATTGACCATTTTTTACTAATATAACTGTTTGACGGTTGTTTATTTTGGAGTTTATGCGTTTCGAATCTTTTTTTGTTTCTTCTCGTTTTCGTTTTAGTTTTGTCGAAGTTGTTTATTACATAATAATAGTACTCGTATGAAGTTATTACTCCGATATCCACAGGTCCCGATTTATATCAAAAAAAATCCTATTCTATTCTTCCGTATCCCAGGCAATATCCTAAACTTTTAGTGAACATTTCATTTTGATTTATATCAATTTTGTAATAAACGATAAAATCCCCTTGCCATAACTCTTGAATAACTGATTACAATACACAAAATAGTTGAGGAAACTTTTAATAGTGATCCATATCTGTCGCAATAGATGTAAAAATATTCCGTTGAAATACATCCTCTTGTACTTGGGATATTTCATGGCATTGCTATATTTTAAGAGTGATCCGCGACATGAGTCTTTTCGGTTTAGAAAAAAGCAGTTTGCACATTTAAACAAAAGACCTATAAAACAAAATCGACAAAACTTCTATTAAGCGTGAAGCTAAAGTAAGAACCGAAAATTGGTTTGAAGGAGATGTAAGTTCGTGCAACTATAATCAGGTGTTTTTCATCGTTCATTAGGCTACAATTTGTTGTTGTTCTCGTGATGTAAACGGTAAGTGCAATGCAAAAGAACACCCTCTATTTTATATTGGTAAATACGAGTAGTGTGTTTTTTTCGTGCGAATTCAGACTGTGAAGACAATATTGTGTCTGTTATGTAAACATAATAATTTTATACAGTACCTATCATCCAAGTCAGTTTAGGCTAAATACTATGTTTTATATTATTTATTTTATAACTACGATTTCATGCTGATGTATTTTGAGTTTTTAATAAATAACTGAACTTGCTAAAATAATGTTATTGATTTCGATATGCAATAGTGTCAATATTCACTTTTCGTTGCATATTCACTTTTCGTTGCATATTCACTTTTCGTTGCATAGATATCATTAAAATAATTATTTAGAAACATTTGTAATAAGGTTAATAAATATTGTAATACACCTATTGCCCTCGAAGTATTTTTCCTATATTTAATTTTACGTCCTGTGAATTAGCCATACAGTCTGTTAAAATTTTGTTACTAATAACAAAATAAATAAAATAGAAAAATAACAAAATTTCATAGGCATCACTATAATTTCAGACCTTTTCCAACAATTTCTTGATCGGCGCTGTGACGTTTGCTGAAAATTAAATTTACCATTGTCTAGTTCTCCGTGAAAAATAAATCCAATTTATCGAGTATGACGCGGCTCGCGATTACTTTAACTATCTGTATGCGTACTTATACATTGCTGAATATCGGTAGCTACTATATCGATTGATGCCGATCTCATAGGTTCTTCTTAGTTCATCAATGATGCCTTTTATTAACACAGACACAACACACTTCGTTCCTAGTAGAGGTCATTCTTATTGATCTAACACATAAATATGTATGAGAGAGGCTGTAGAGTTGATCAGCTGATTTCATTCATTCCTAAGAAAGCTAGTCGTTTTATAAAGGAAGGCGATCAAAAACCTTAAAAAAATTTAAATTTAGAATAATATGCAGATTTGTAACAGAACCAAAATTTTTATGGGATCCAATATTGCATAGCCTAAAAATGTTTCTGACTATACAGAGCGTCCCAGAAGTAGGCAAACGCATATTTACTCCGCTATGTTAAATGAAGCACTCTATATATTATTCCATTTTTCAACTCTACGCAGAAAAATAGCATAACTTTATATAATGTATTTGCAATAACAGCGTAGTCATTTGCACTTTTGTCAAAAAAAATTGGCATCGCCCGCCGCAAGCATACGGTTAAGGCAACGTAGTTTGCTGTTGTTTGCATTTGTTTTAGATATTCATATTTTAAGTGTCATACACACATACTTGCTTTGATGAAACAGTGAAACTAAAACCAGGGGTTGTTATCTTTTACGGGGGAACAGAGTTCAAATTTTTAGTTAAGACACATGTCGCCTGCGGCGCTGCTTGCGGTCCTCTCCCCAATCACTGGCTCAGCTGTTGATTATATATACACGTAGACGTGGATAATGATTTGAGGTTAATTATTAATTGTCAAGTCGTTGTATACTTATCATAGTCGATTAGTGATTAGCCACAATAGCAAACGTTTGTTATATTCAATCAGTTATTGTGACTTTTGAAAATGGTGTTTTATTGTTGCGTGCGAAATTGTAATAGGTCCAGCAGAGAGAAGAGAATCCATATTCTTCCAAAAGATACAAACGTAAGTTACATTTTAAAATCTTTTATACACTGTACTTAGGGGAGAGGGGGGTAAAATGATCCCTTCGGGTTGAAATGATCCCCCGATTTATAAGTTTGCCTTTCGCGCAAAAAAAACGTAATATTGGCAACAGTGTATTAGACGGAGCGGGTATTAACAGACCACGATCGAAAACATAATTCAGTTCGAATCCGACAAGTGATGAGTGAGTTTGTGTTTTTTACACTCATGATACAAGGTAAGCTACTTGGTTTATTGTGTACTTTTTCCAAACGACGTGACTGACCGATCTTTTTCTTATCGCATTTTGTTGATGAAGAGTTGCTGAGTTGATTTATGGTATTTGTTTTCAATTAATATATGCAACTAAGTTTATATTTAACAAACCGTGATGTATCTCACTTTGGGGTAAAACGATCCTCTTGAAGCGGGGCAAAATGATCCCGCATTGAGAACGGGATCATTTTACCCCTTAGTTTTTGAAAAAGACGTTTTAAATAATAATTTTGATTTTTCAATTTGTTTTACGTCTTTCTTACAGAATGCCACGAACATATACGCGAATAACTAACAGACAAAATTGGGATGCTGAGCATATGAAAAATGCCATAGAAGAAGTTAGGCGCGGAATGGCTGTGAAAACCGCTGCGAGAATCTTCAAGGTGCCAAGAATGTCGCTCAAGCGGCGTGTAACTGACAAAAATAAGGTAGCAAAGCTGGAGAAGAAATCACTTGGAAGCTGCCACCCCGTATTTTCGCCAGAACAAGAACAAGAGCTAGTAAAGCATATCCTTGATTTTGAAAGTAGAATGTATGGATTGACCACTCGTGATTTGCGACAATTAGCGTATCAACTTGCTGAAAAGAACAAACTTCCCCACAAATTTTCTCATGTTGAAAAAGCTGCTGGTAAAGATTGGTTAAGCGGTTTTAGAAAAAGACATCCAGAGATTGCTTTGAGGTGTCCTGAAGCAACCTCCGCTGCTAGAGCAAGAGCCTTCAACAAACCAGTTGTGACAAAATTCTTTAATCTGTTGAGAGAGGTTTACGCAAAAAATAATTATGCTCCTCACCGAATTTTCAACGTAGACGAGACTTCGATTTCCACTGTTCCTGGGCGAAATTCAAGAATTTTGGCAAAAAAAGGTTCCAAACAAGTTGCGAGGGTAACATCAGCGGAGCGCGGAGTTTCGACAACAGCGGCAATATGTGTATCAGCTGCAGGAACTTTTGTCCCCCCAATGCTTATTTTCAGTAGAAAGCGAATGAAAGCCGAACTAACAGACGGAGCTCCTCCGGGTACCATATTTGCATGTAATGAAAGTGGTTGGATGCGTATAGAAGTCTTTAAGCAGTGGTTCGCTCATTTCGTATCTTTTGTGAAGCCAAGTATTGATGATCCCGCGTTACTTATATTAGATGGACATTTATCCCACACAAGAAATCTTGATGTTATTTTAAGTGCCAGAGAAAACTTTGTAGCCATCTTGTGTTTACCCCCTCATTGCACACACAAGCTACAGCCTTTGGACGTAGCTGTTATGGGTCCACTTAGTGTTTATTTAGACCAGGCATTAGAAAAGTGGTTGAACCATCATCCTGGTAGAACCGTGACAGTGTTTCAAATAAGCCAAATATTTTGCGAGGGCTACTTAAAGGCTTGTATACCAACAAATGGAATAAACGGGTTCCGCAAAACTGGCATATTTCCATTTGATCCAGAGGTGTTTTCAGATGTCGATTTTTTAGCAGCTCAAGTAACCGACCAATTACTTAGTGACCTCGATGAAGCTGAAGATATGATTCCAGGACCCAGTTCATGTAACGTAGCTGATTTATCGATAGATGTAACCAACAAAGAAAATGATTCTAGCGAAGCAAACGATCTGTACAAGAATCCTGACCCTGGGCCCAGTTCAAAACGAGATGAACAAATGAATTCATCTTTTTCCGTTACACCACTAGACTGTCAACCTTTTCCTAAAATTCAAGGCAAGAGAAACACCACAAACAGAAAGTCTTGTGGAAGTGCAATTTTAACCAACACCCCATATAAAACTGCTCTTGAAGAGGATATCAAAAAGAAAGAAGCAAAAGGAAAGACAATTAAAACGAAAAATGGAAATGATAAGAAGACACAGAAGAAAACAAAAAAACAAAAAAATTCAAAAGAAACGCTTCCCAATTCTTCGGATTCGGAAGACAACGAAAGAAATGCAACCTGTCTCTACTGCTGTGAGGAATACGTTACATCAATTGATGGATGGATTCAATGCAGAAACTGTTTTGAATGGGCTCACGAATTGTGCGCGGGAGTTGATGAAGACGAAGATGAATTTATTTGTGAATATTGCTCCGATGTTCCCTTAGCATTAGCGAGAGTTAAAAGGAAGATTAGGCTTTAAAAACATTTTATATTGATAATATAAGTATCATTTTTAAGTTGTTTGTAGAAGGGATCATTTTACCCTCAACAAGCGGATAAAATGATCCCTATGCTCTTTTGTTATTTTTTATATTTTTAAGAAGTGAATAAAGATTTTTTTTTCAAATAAGTGGTATTTTGTTAAGAGAAATTACTATTTTATGGGCTTATCCTATTAAAATAAAATTTAAAAAAGCGCTTTCCCATTTTCAAGGTGTTTTCTCTTAGGGGGATCATTTTACCCCTCTCTCCCCTAATGAAAATATCCGTGAATATTTTAGAGATTCGAAGAATGGACAAGGATAATTGGTAGACGTGATATAACATAATGAACGGTCCAGCTAATGTGTCTGTGAAGAACATTAAGACCAGAATTAAGGAACACAGGAAACAAAATAACTCAAATTTTTACCAACATTTAATAGAATATGGACATAAAAGCATCTGTGATGATAACATCACCTTACTTCACACTTACGATAAGGGTCAAAAACTTAGATTGTTAGAGGCATACCAAATAGAAAAACATAAAAAAACACCGAACATTCATCTTCTAAATGAGCAAATAGATTACAACATAAAACCAATATTTACCTACTTAGACTTGACAACCAATTTAACACAACACTAACAATAACATTATACACATACACACAAAATACACATACATTCACATGGAACACACACACATTCACACATAATAAAAATTTTTCTAGCTTTCAGTTATTCATTTACATCTTCGATTGTTACATTGAGTTGGTGTTTGTTCGATTTCTAACTTTTTTAACTTGTTTGACAAATTTAATCTAATGTTCAGTGTTTTATTTTATTTAATAATGACAAATTAACCTATCGACGTGTAAGTATTTTAACACATAACAATATTTTTTAAAATTTTTTAAAATGGCATTTATAACTGTGAAATTTTTGTTATATTTTTACATCTACTATTATAAGATTCTGAATTCATATATTTCTAAAATAATAACTTGTTATATATTCTGAAATCAATTAATATTACTAGTAAAATGGCTTTTGTAACTGTGAAGTTTTGTTAATTTTTACATCTACTATTATAAGATTCTGAATTCATATAATTTAAAACAATAACTTGTTGAATAATTTAAAATCTAATTAATATTACTACTTCTATATAAATTGACCATTTCCAGTTGATCTGAAGATGGCATCATAGCCGAAACTAGTCATCAATATATAATAATTTGAAAGTAAGAACGTAGTTTTTACTACTTAAACCTTACATAATAATTATAGGTTTACTTATCAACTAAGAATTAATTAAATTCCCAATTAATTTAATTTCGATTAAATCTCCTATTGATAATCTTAATCCAGAATTTAATTGATTAAAAATTAAATCGATTTATGCCTAACTCTGTTACTATTTTACCATTTGAAAAATTCATGACAATAGAATGTTTGTTTGTTATCATATAGTTTAATTTAGTTTAGTTTTTTTTTTAGGAAGCCATTGCAGAAATGTGCCACGAATAGTATAGCTTAAATAAGCTGCTAAAGAATATTTATTAAGCACATTTTGTTTTAAAATGTGTAATTAAGGAAATATTAGACTGACTTCAGTTCTCTAAAGATAATTATCTTCCCTAGGAAACCAAGAAAATGGACTGGACACGGTATGCTTCCTATATTATACAGATATAAGATCTAAAGATTTTCACCTTTAAATATGTATTTACTGGAACAGTGTTCTAGTATATCTCCATGTATAAACACTGTGCCTTACGCACAATGGTAAGAAGACGGTTTAAGTTAACCGTGTCTAATAGTGTCATAAAAATATCGCCTTTCATTGTTTTGATAACGTCAAGTATCCGTGTCCAATGAGATATTAATCGCGAACGGCGTCGGTCAAAGGAACGCACTGGAGTTGTTATCTCCACCTTTCCCCCTTAACTCCATAGCATGTCTCGAGCACAACGCGCAACTACCAGGATGCCATTGTTGGTCGGACGGGATATTAATGTGAAATTAAATCGGTCCGATTTCACACCGTTGTACATATTTGTTATTCGATACCATAAATAATAAAAGGTAATGGACTCAGCGGTGCGAGTGCGCCCGCGTCGTGTTTCGAAATTAATTTTCATAAATCCGTGGTCAGTTCAGCAGCGACTACTGGATCATAATTCTATGCCATCTTTTATTACAGCTCAGTCGTCCGCGACTAAGTGATATTTATAAACATCATTAGTACAGCGTGCCAGCTACACGTTCTACGATTTGTATGGCAATGCATTCCTGCTGCTAATAAACTTACGGATGACATCTAGCATAGTAATAATGAATGCACCTTACACGTTAGTACTTAGT
Organism: Cetonia aurata; assembly: GCA_949128085.1. Taxonomy (NCBI): domain Eukaryota; kingdom Metazoa; phylum Arthropoda; class Insecta; order Coleoptera; family Scarabaeidae; genus Cetonia; species Cetonia aurata. The sequence continues at coordinate 37,217,241 of OX421884.1, forward strand.
GGGTTAACGTTATCTTTAGTCAGAAGAAGTGTGTACGGGTATCTTACTGCTAGGTGCAAAGAAAGCTTAGGCACTTGCAGCTTCAAATAGAGGCCTTAATTTTAAACTCGACCCATAGTTATAAACAAAGAAATACAAAACTGACATGTTTTTACGTTTTCAGAAAGCTAACAACAAACAATAAATATAAACCAAAGCTCAAATCAACAATTCAGAATCCGAAAGTCATAACTATGATTGTTTTACATATGTGTATTACTATTTAAACACAGCCAGCAAAATAGAACAAACAAGAGAATACCTAGAAGCGTTATCGTATGTTATCTAGAATCCTATGCTGCATATCGAAAGCTGCCTAGCTTGCAAAATATTTCACCAAGTTTTCCATAGTACACATGATTATTATTATCTGCAAACTAATATAGGGCGAGGCAATCAAATCGCATAGATTTAGCATGCGTGTCTATTATTATTATTTGTTTTTAAATTAATCTCAGGAAGCACTCGTGCCCCAGATTTATTAAGATTACTGAACTTATACGTTCCCAGATCACATAGCCGTAATAATACTACCTTTTACCTCCCTTTCTGTGGTACGCGTCATTACTCTCAGTCGCCGGTATAGTGAATGTGTTGCAGTGTTAATACTTTTTGAAATGATATAGATATTTTTAATATTAGTTTAAACTCCTTAAGAGCATTACTGTTAACCAAATTCAATTAATTATCTTCGCTCTTTAACAAATATAAGCATCTCTTCGTGTTTCTCTTTTTCTTTTTGTTCATAGAATAAAATTTATCCTATAATAAGTATTTTGTTACTGTTGGATAAATAAACTATTATTATTATTATTATTATTATTTACATTTACACTTTCACAAGTTTTTATTTACTTGGTCCTTTTTCCCCTACCACAGTGGTACTAATGATTATTCCGCCCGTCCAACACCCGACGAAGCATGTTGCACGTACTTAGGAGAACAGACTTCTGGATCGGAAGATCTTTTTCTTTTCAATTCCTAACGTTGTCAAAGACTGATGCATTTTCACAGGTATCTTTCCCGTTGTTCCAATTACTATAGGTACCACAACCACTCTCCCCATTGGCCACATAACTTTGATCTCCTTAGCCAACGGGAAATATTTATTAATCTTCTCCGCATACGTGTTCTCAGTATTTGCTGCCAACGGAACTGCTATATCAATAATATAAGTAACCTTATTTTCTTTAAGTATTAATATTATATCTGGTATATTATATGGAATAGGACGATCAGTAATTATTTTCCTATTCCAGTAGAGTCGGCAATCTTGAGTTTCACATACTTGTTCATATGTGTAGTAAGGCTTATCACCTTCTTGATTTAAATATTTGACTCTCAATTTCAGATGTATAATCGCCGCAACTCTATTATGCCGATCCAGATATTGCTTTGGTGCCAATACAGAGCAACCAGCCATTAGATGATCTAGTGTTTCGTCTTTATTACCGCACATACGGCATTTTGTGTTACTTATATTTTCAGCAAGAATTCTTCTCCTATAAGCTTTTGTTGCAATCACCTGATCTTGAATAGCCGCTATAAATTCCTCTGTTTCAACGAAAATATTGCCAGAACAAAGCCATTCTTGCGATGCGACGGTATCAATATCCGGACTGTCAATGAAATTGATATATTTCTCAAGCAACGATTTGCTTTTCCGCTGTGCTTTCATGTGTTCTACGTTCCGTATCTTTACTGATGTATCCTAATTATTGTCTGCCAGTAGTAACGGTGTTATACCTTTATCACATTGCACAATGGCTCTATGTAGAGGATTGGAAACCGATTTTTCATGGAAATACCTTCTTAGATTTCTTACTTGCTCATAATGGCGCTCGGAATACCTCTTCCTCCTTGCTTTCGTGGAATATGAAATCGCTCAATAGCACTACGCGGATGATGAGCTCTATGTCGGTTAGCCTCTACCCTTGATCAATATTATTAAGCTCCGTGTCAGTCCACCTCAACACTCCAAAGTTATAGGTTAACACTGAAGTTGCATATATATTAATGGCCATCGTCATATTTCGCGCCGACAATTTGGTGTTTAAAATGGATTTCGGCCGTTGGGGGTACTTACTGAATGCTTCCTCCTTTGCGATCTTGTCATTGATCCCTCTTGCCTCTAAGTACCCTAAATATATATACAGTTCCATTTCTTCCATCCCAGTCACAATTCCTTGACCAGCTCCGACATTATAACCAGAATGTTCCGCCCAACTTCCATACAATTTATCCTGCACTTTCCTAATCCAAAGTTCATTCTTATGTCTTGGCTAAACCGACCAACACAATTTAATAAGTCATGTAGATGATTCTTTCGATGAGCATATAATTTTAAATCATCCATGTATCATAAATGACTAATATCAACGGATGGGTTTCCCATATTATAGCCCTTCTACTGTTTCCTCAATAGAGACGTGAGCGGTCTTAATGCCATACAGAACCACAGCGGACTGAGGGCATCTCCTTGAAATATACCTTTTCGGATACTAATCTTTCCTGGCTGTATATTGATAGATGGACCCACCATCGTCAAAATTGTGCACCATTTCGTCATCGCGTGTTGGAGAAATTGTGTGATATGTCTGTCAATTTTATATATCTCTAATATTTGAGATAGCCAAGAATGCGGAACACTATCATAGGCATTCCGATAGTCGATATAAGCCATATATAAGTGATCCCTATTCTTTTTGGCTGTGTTCGCTATCACACTATCACTTATTAATTGTTGCTTATTATTTTTATTATTATTATTATTATTAGATAGATACGTATTAGAGCACCAAATAGTGCTGCAATTCCAATAATTTTGTAGGTATCATCAAAGTAATAGTTATTTATGTACCAACACACGTATACCATTCGTTTGATTGCTCGCCTCGGCTTACAATCCCTAAACTCGTTCGATAAAGTCCAACTTTCAAGCTGTGGTGCGTAATTTTTTTTTTTTTCGGCTACCACTTACCGCTTACTGAACACAATCTACTTGGTCGAACGATCCAAAATAATCAATCGAAAAATAATGATTTCTTCAAGCCATCATAGTTACTACAATTTATATGCCTGAACCATCTACAAAATATACCGGATAAAGCGTTACGTTATCAATAACTATGGTTATAAATACCATGACAATTGTAACCATAAGAATTTTACGTTAAAAATAAAAATGGTTACAAATCTAATCTTGAGATTATTTTCTGTTGTTCTGCTTTGCACACAGCAAAATCACATGTTTTTTCTTTTAAATTCGCTATAAAATGCACATCTTTCATGTAAAATCGCTAAAATAATTTTCTACTAATACCTAAATTATCATATTTTTTGGTTAAGATATGCTCTACATACCAAATAAGACGCTCCCGTTCTATTAAAAGTTATTTACCTGAGTTGCTCAACAGTGCATTGTCATAATATTGTAGGTTAAATTTCACATAATATAGTTACATATCACTTACAAAAACGGTATCACTAATCGTCCCTATAATTTCACTAATCACTGTCGATATATCGCGCACATCAACTTATCATTTACTTGCACAACACAAAAAATAGTCCATAACGTCTGATATCTGTATAGCACCAACTCAAATTAAATTTCACCAATCACCATGCTAATAGTCCTTCTAACGCACAGAAATGTAGTACACTGAGAAAAAATTATGTATGAGGGATGCACAAATTCTGTTTATAATGGTTACAAGGATCCAACTGTGTGTAATTTACCAAATATATTCTGTGTAAAAGATTGTGTGAAAACAAACATTGTAATTGTGGTAGATTTTTGCGTACAAATATGTGTATTATTCAAACGTACAATTTGAGAATCGACGTACACAAATAATTCTAAAAATATAAACATGTTGCTTACCGAGTGAATACTACCAGTGCACATGTTCACATTTTCTTGTGTAAATGTGAATACACTGTTATGTGTATGTGATAACAAACATTTTCGTGTGCAGGTTACGTTGCTCCGATATATACATATTTTGTGTATAAAACCGTAACGACGACTGTTAAAATGTACATTTTTTGTGTTAAAATATGCATTTTACTGTAAATTTATGTAAACTTACGTATGTGCATTTAATTGTGAGAATGCAAGTACAAATGATGTATGGAGACAAGGAGAAATAGAATGATGTAATAATTAAGAGATTTTTGATGGACTAATGTATTAGGTACGTAGATATACAAAATACAAAACAAATTAACTTAACAAACATAAACAAAGTTATAAAACTAGGTACAATACAAACGCTGTTATTACTAGTTATTATCTACAAACAAAAATATGTAATATATCCTATAGAGCTTATATATTTTTCCTATTATATTTGATGCCTCACTGAGACGTAAGTTCTAGAATCCAAATTGATCAAAACACAAGGAGTGTTACAGTGAAAAGTATGGAACTCAAAAAGCTTTAGCAAAGCATTGTTGCTATCAAGAACTTCGTATGAGTAAACATGTTGGAAAAAAGATAATGTCTGGAAGACTAACTAAACAATAAACGAGTGTTTTTACAAATAAAAATATTTTGAATGGCCCCAAACACTGGAAAAATATTATTTTCACAATACCCTAACGTAATTACTGTGCTTGTATTACATAAATTTCCACAATACTTTAACCACTTTATACACACTAAATCAGCATGTCTTTTCATATGAGGTAAATAGGTATTTAAAATATAATTGTCTATTGAAACCTCAGTCCGCACCCGCGCTTTATACCATAATCCTAATTATTGATACTTTCACAAAAAAGAAATATATACGCGTTTAAGGAAAAGTTAATGGACTCGATGCATCTTGAAGCGCGTGACCATCATGTGACCATTTGCAATCGAATCCGAATCTGATAATAGGTATAGGTATAGGTATATCTATAAAACGCATATATTTAGATAAACTGGAAGGGGTATGTCACAGTGTTGTGTTCACATTTACACTAAAATAAACATAATCACACATTTTTTATCTATAAATTATGTACAAAAATGGAATGTTGTGGTACATTTCTACAATGCACACTAAAAAATTTTAGTAATTTACTAGGATTCCTACTAAAACTTCCCGTAACATTTGGGGAAAATCACCAAAAACTGAGTAATTTTACTCTTTTTAACAAAATTACCTATACTTTTGGAAATTTCCCACATATCGACCAGTATTTTTCAATTGTAGGTAAAAGTGCTACGTAAAAAAGTAATATTACTAAAATTTCTATGCTTTTCCAGGGATTTTTATTAAATTACTTCGTGATTTTATCCACAGTTAGGAAATTTATGTAGAAAACCAAATACATACTTACAATGCGCGCATGTTCAATTTTATGGGTTCAATTTGTAGATAGATAGCACATAGCACGCACGGAATTGGCAGTGGTCGTTCTTTTTGTTTTATCTATAGGCATATTTAGGTAAGTGACTAATTTAAAATAAATCTAGTAATTAAATAATACATTCATACTTCTGAGGGTGACCTGCAGCTGTATTTTCATAATTTATAAACGTTGACACATATAGGTTTGTGCATATACAAACACACAATACACCTAATTGTATTCCAAAAAAAAACGCATTAATATGCCTCGACAGGGTATATAAAATATATTTGTAGTTTGTGTATTACCGTAATCTTAAAGTAAATGGTTAGAGATATTGTTTATTGCAGTCATATTTCGCTACTCTGAAGTAGAGGTTATGAAAGAATTATTTAACTTGTCTATTTATACTTAAAATATTATCTTATACCTAACTATGCATTTGTTTTTATGGTTAAGAAAGCGTTTAGGTATATCAGCTAAACAAGCACATAACTATTATACGCTTAGTAACATTAATGATTTCTTCTACCAAATTTCGAATGCACAATATATATAATACAGTTAACCTTCTTCATACTTTATTTTTTATATTCTCTTCAAATAGGTAATTTAAAACCTATATTTTACACACATTACAGATTGCATATTAAGATACTAATTGATATCTAGGCATTCATTTTTTATCAAAGCTTACGATCTTGTAAGTATATCAATAATGGAAGAAGATCAGTTGTTTGTTACAGTTCCTCCAACGCTACATCATGAAGATGCATCCTGCTGTCGACACCAAAAGCAGCCTTTTTTCACACTCGAAAAAGAAAGTTATAAATTTAATGAAACAGTTCAATACCATCTAAATGTATTATTGTTATTATTATTATTATAAGCATTGTTTTTTATATTTATTAAATTACCTGTAATATATATTTATAATAATAAAATACCTACACGTAGTAAATTTCATCGGTAAATTACAAATTTTAGGTAAAAATTTACCCAGTAAATTTCATTTTATTTAGTATTTTTCATACACTAGTAGTAAATTTCCTTCATGAATTTTTACATCAAAGTAATTTTACTCGCACAAGTAAAATACCTGTACCGTTTCGGGGTAATATAATTGCCCCGAAACCGTACAGGAATTTTACCAAATCTTCGTTAGAGTGTGGTATTAAATACACTAAGTTTTGGTAAAATATTACAGTCCGTGTTCATCTCGTAGCAACAAATTGTAAACACAATTGTAACACAACAGACTATCGGATATGCATACACATTGTACCATTTTTAAATATTTCTTGCTTTTATAAACCCGCAATTCAAAATACACAAATTGAGTTTATATTTTTGAATAGTACTGTTGTCTAAAATGCACAATTGTTGCAGATATTATATACAATCGTATATAAATCTCTCCTTTCGTATTGTAGCTACTGTAATCGCAAATACCATTGTTTTCGTCCTCCGTTTTCAGTGCAAAGCCGCTAGACCGCGCGTTTTCATTTCCCATTCGCACTAACCGTTATCAATGCCATAAAAATTATGTGGTCAAACGAGATGATATCGCTATTGTTGCTATTTTCATTGTCGAAATAGACCTAATTTTATTACTTATTATCGTTCCTTTAAACAAACATAACCCGCAGAAAATTTTAAAGGGACGACTATATAGAGAAACAAATATGGAACTTGTCGAGACCAATGACCAATCCTAGAGTATAAATTTTCACGCATTCGTATACGGCCACTTTTCTTCGCACTTTAAGGCCGCTTTACAATTCGCAATTTTTCTTGCATGCAATAAAAATTGCGTGCAATAGAAATGCATGCGTATTCAATTGATTTCGATCAGGTTAGTGCAATTTTACTTGCATTGCACGGAATGAAACTTGTTCAATATTTATTGCATGCAACACGCAATTCTGGTGATATTTTTAGTGATTTTATGGTTGGCAACCTGTATTCAAAGTTCCTATTTCTAAAATACGGTAGATTTATGGTGAACCAATGTTATCACGCCACGCCATTTTCAAGAACGCTTTAAATCATTTTATATCATTGACATTTAAAAACTCGTCAGATGCAGCAATAATAAATGATAAACAAGCGGTTTTTATTTTAATGTGATGATTGGTATTCTTTTTCATTACGGTTTGATTTTATTTACGGTTTGGTTTCATTTTGGTCACTTAGGTGTCTTGTGTTTATATTTTTATATCAATAATATAAATATTATATAGCAATGAACTTTATGTATTTGTGTGATTTTCGGCTGTGTAATTGGTTACTTTACAGACCTAAGGCAAATATAATTTACTCGTAATTTCATTTCACGGGCCATTGCCGTTAAATAGTTACTTACGTATGCAAGGCTGGAAAGTGACGTATTGGCGAACGAATTTGGAAATTGCGAGCCGAGGCGAGCAACCAAATGAATTCGATAAGACACTTTTCAGCCCTGGTCGTACAAATTTTTTTTCACTACCACATGATTACTACTTCCTAAAATCAATTTACTAGCATTTGTAGTGTTGAGAATACAGAATCTCCCATATTTGAATGACTGATTGTTTGGCAGCTATTTTGACAACCGAACACAGAGAAATTTCAGAATCTTCACAGAGGCGTACCCTAAGGTACCGGAAGTGACGCATTGGTAGTTTAATTCGGTATGTAGCTGGTATGCTGTACCATCCATGGACGGCAAAGTAACGGAAGTGATGCGTTGACCGTTCAATTCATAGCTGCATTGATTGTACTTTCGGATGTGATAGCCGAAAAAAGAATTAACTCCCACAACTACTATTCAAATAAATAAAACTATTTTTATTATTATCGCTTCCAACTAAATTTGTACTGAAACATAAAATTTACACTTTCGCATGTAATTTTTAATTAAATGTGGATTTGCCTTTCCATTGAATGTTAATGGGTATTTTAAATGTTAAGTTTCAATTAATGCACTGCCCTCACACGGTCGGAAAAGGTTTCTGCTTCGTTAGCTCAGCCACTGCAGATATATTTTTAACTTTTGCACTATGGCGTAATAACGTTGTTATGTAAACGTTGTAACGCCAAGCATGATCATGATGAAAGTCGAAAATCTACCCCACGACTTCGTTCCCTAAAGATAATACAAGTAGATTTTGCTTTGTAAAATAGCTTAAATAGAAGCGCTAGCGTCAACAACAATATTCGGACGGTGTAAACGCCTAAGTACAAGACAATTGCACCGACGAAATAAAAGCAAACCCCATTTATTTGGAGTCGGGGCCAGATGAGAAGGTTAAATATCCAGTCAACCGTGAACAAACAAACAGGGACGCGTGTTGCTGACAGTTGAATGACAATTGCGCAAATTATTTTCCGATTTCAGACTACAGATTAACATATCGAGATACATACATCGACGCAATTCTTAATAAACTTGTGATTGACGTATTTTCAATCAAAATATTGATTACTGTGTGAATCATAACCGTTACACAACGAAAATACTTGATACTACTATAAAAATTATTCTCTCCATTTAAATAAGCGTAAGTAAATACTAATTACTTTCTTTGAGATCTTTGACAAAGAACTTGTACATCGTAACAGGTTAACTTTCATAATATTTTACAAATATTCTATCTTAAATAATTTTGATGGCATAACATAAGCCTGAGACAGCTTTTAGACAAAGAAATAGGGTAAAAAACCAACCTTTATATTGCTACGTTATTTTCTAGTGAATATGAATTATCCAAAGAACTAACAATAAGTACCATTAAAATTCATTTTACTTAGTTTATATCAATGTTTTCTTCTACTGTATTGTTGTATTGTATTTTTGTAAAATTTTGACTAGCAACTGACTTAGTCGTAAGATTTTAGTTATGTAACGACGGATACGCCGGTGAATTTGTATTTTTCAAACTGGTGTTCGTCGTTGAGAATTTTTTAATTCGTTTGTATCTGCGGCAACAGTCGTTCCTTTTTCCTTTAATTTCGTATCAGTTTTTTTGAACTATTTAAATTCAAATACGTACAAGGTATTTCATTGTTAAATATTTGTTAGCCATCTGTCAAATTATGTATGTCAAATATAGAGATATGTATATCTATGTTTGGTATCAATTCTTTGGTATAATTTATGTATGTTTTTCCTATTACTGAGTTTAATTTTCAGGTGTTAGCGCATTGACCTATGAAAGACCGTTTGTTAAGATTTTGGTGGGAAATTTAAATTCCTCAATATAATTTGAGACGACTGAATTGAGTTCTTAGTCGGAATTAAGATAAAAAGAAATATTTGTAATAGCGTATTTATATAGTAAATGAACCTATTCACCTGAGATCATTTGTTAAAAGATTAATTCTTTGTCACATTTTCGTTGGGATTGCACTAGCACAAATAAACTCAGCATTTCACGTAAATTTGTTTTTTATTTGGTATACAGTTTAGAAATGCATCACTTAACGATAACAAAACAACCGCAGTAGATTTTCATTGAATGTTAATGGGTATTTTAAGTGTTTATAAAGAACAGAATTCACTAAGATACATGCCATCCCACATCCTCTGCATAATTAAATAAAAATATATAAAACTTTCTTTTCGTATGTAGTGAAGCAAAATCAATCGAGAGGATGGAGATTTACAGCCAGGGCCACCTGCAAATTGAGGTCTGTTTTATTTATTTGTTAAAGAGTATCACAGATGACTCTGGTGGTATTTAATTGAATTAAACAGTTATTTAAATTGTAAAAAAAGATATAATTAAAATTAAAAATATTGTCTACAAGTTTCGTAGCAATATATTTGTATGTTATATTCATGGTAGTGCAATCACATAAGAGCAGCCTGACAAAATCCAGTCTCTCGAGGATCTTTCGTTTTTTTCCTATTCTATTTGATAAATTTTAACCGGACTTGTTTTACTGGATTCATCATAGTTTATTTTGTCAAATTAGCCTTTGAGAAAATTAACTGTTTAATAGCCACTTTTGCAATTTTTTCTGCATCAGCAACTCAATCATACTTCCCAAAGTCTTCATCAAACCCTCCTTTAACTTCACTGACCTTCTCCATATTATTCCATATTACGGATAAATTGATCCCTTATTGCAGGTAAACATTAGCGGCCTCAAACTTCGGTTTTTTTCACTGCATCGTAGTTTTCAAGATACAAAGAAGTAAAACATCTGTTAACCATGCCATACTGTACTGCCTTACGTAGGTACTATCAATCAATGGTTATATGTTAGGTCTTCGTACGAACATAATGTAAACGTTGTCTTTAATCGTTGATTTGTTTGTTGAGCAAAATAAAATCGTGATATAACGTTTAATTTTAAAATGTTAATTAAAATGCAATGAAGAGACATCGGCAGAAATTAGTATTGCGTTCGGCAGATTAATGAAAAAATCGATAGATCTATCAATATTCGGCAGCGGTAGCTTTACTACGTGGTAGTATTGTTTTGGTGCTTGGCACTCTGTTTCAGATATTGCCCGAGATAAGTGCATCCTTTCGGAATGAGGTTCACGATAAATGAAATGTCCAAACGAACCAATAGAGCAGCAATACACTTGAACATCCATGAACCGGCTAATTCGATCTTCATGGTAAATTTTATGGAGCTATGTTAGGAGTAAAGGATTGTGAAGCATCTAAGCCAATCACGTCCATGTGGCCATATTACGAAGGTGTCATCAACCTATCTAAACCAGCATTTCGATTTCTGGTAATAGCTGGTTAGGATTTGTTGGTACTCCTAAAAAATTTTGGCGACAGCAGGATAAGGAAGTAGTATTAGCTGTGGCACTGGAAATAAGTAGAGATAAGGCCAATTTCCATGAAGCCAGCCAAAGCTTCCGGTTGGAGGGTGAAAGCTAGGATATCGCGGATTAACTGAATGGTATCGGATATAGAAACAAGTAGACCCGGACGATCTACTGGAGGTCCGTTTAGTTTGTGAAGAAACTGTTTGGAGTTTTGGATGAACAGATCACTTTTACCAGTATAGAACTTGAGAATACAATTAATCCATCACTATGCAAACAGGATGTAAGACAATCTCTTTAAATTTTAAAGTTTGGTACACACTAAAAAATATATGCAATTCCTATGGAAAATTCTAGTAATGTATAGGGTAAATTTACCAAAAATTAGAAAATATACCTAAACTTTTCTAGTAATTTTCTCAATTTTTGGCAATTTTACCTTATACGTTACTGGAATTTTCCGTAGGAATTGCATATATTTTTTAGTGTGTACACTAATAATACGTTTGTCTGCAACTATGTTATTTTAAGAGTATGAATCTGAGCGGTGGAAATTCAATTTGCTGAACAAGTAACCAGGATTGCCATTTTATTTGCCACATTATCCAACAACAGGGTACCAACAAAAAAGCAAAATGAAACTAAAAATGAAAAATTAAATTAGCTAGCTCAAAGGATAAAAATTTAAAAGGGCGCAAAAGAACAATTAAACTCAGGGTTACTCTCACAATTAAACTTATCATGAAAAGTAAAATGTGGGTGAACGAAATCTGACTTTCTTTAATACCCAAAAAAAATTTAAAAGGATTAATCAAAAATAAAAGAACAGTATTTTGAATGACGTAAATAATCAAAACTTTTATTATTTAAAAAAAAAAAGAAAAAAAAATGTTAATTACAACTTTGCAGAAAAAAAAACCTTGGACAAAAGATCCTGGTCGAAATCAAAACTGCAAATTTTTAGAGTCAAATCTAAATTAAAAAAGAACAACGCTAAATCCTTTATCAAAGCAAAAGATAACAAATTGTTCAGGAAGATAATCTTTTTTTTATCAATTCAATCCACGTGGTCTCAATATTTAAACAACTAAATTAAACGCGGACAATTCAAGTAATTTACATAAATGAAAACTAAAAGCAAACACAATGCTTCTATTCACCTAACCCGAGGTGATTAGTTATTAAAAAGAAAACAGTAAACTAGAAAACGGAAAATTTAAACTCTACAACATTAATATATCTTCTTGCACGAAAAATAATAAAAAATCTTATATCTAAATTGTGTACTCAAGAATATAACACCAATTATTATAAAATGAGTTCCGTGATTGACGAACATACAACATATACAATACAAGTGAACGCAAAATGTACAAATGAATGAAATTAATTTAAACAAACTGAACATTTAAATAAATAAATTAAACAATCCAAAACATTAACTAAATCTTATATAAAAATAAAACAATTTGAAATTTCTCGCAACATTGACAAAGGCTTATCTGAATGAACAAGAAAAAAAAAACTGAATTTACAAAAACCGGGGTGCCAGACCACAGCAATACGTTCGTTATTGACAATGGTAACAAATATTGGAGTTTACAGTAGTACTACAAATATACGTGAATAATAAATTATTGAACGAATACAGACTCAATGTATGGATAAAGATATTAGTTCACAAATTTACAGTGTTCATAAACTCTCTGTAAGATGTTTGTTCTCATGCTGTAACTACCGTTCTGTATTTTCAATTATCTAACTAAATGGAAGCATTATTAAATTTACGGAATATCGCTTATAAAAGTTTCTCATAAAAATTCGTAATGCAGTGTCTATTACTGCTATCTCAGCAGTAAGGGCAATGTTAATTTATTAGACTAATTGAATGGATCGACGTCCATCGCGTTTATTTTTAACGGTTCAAGCCATAAAATATTAAGTCACGTTTTCAATGATATCCGGTCAACCGGAAACAATCACTGCTGGCAAAACACGTGGCGCCATCATTAGCAGGCGTGAGAAGAGGCAACTAATAGCTTGCTAGTACACATCAAAATGGACATGAGACGATCTGGTGTTTATAGCGGATGCTCTAGAAAAAATCGTGTCGTCAGCCAGAACGCCGAAAGCAGGGGTTGTTTTGATTTATGGTGACCGGTTTGTGCGGGGTGGTTTTTGTACTGCGGGCTTCGCACTGCTTTCTAACTGTTATTGTTTGTTAATTTATGCAACGAATGGTATCTTTATGGCAATCTGACCCTCTGCCATGAAAAGAAAACTATTTGTTAAACGGTTTAATAGCGTGGGGTCGATGAAAAATTACAAACGTCGATCCACAATGTCGGTTTATTTTTCGATTACTTTCGCCTAATGATTAAGAATTATTGTATTTGAGGAATGCTTAAATTTTGAGTTCTATTGAGCATAAGTAAATAGATCTGAAGAAATCATATTGACATCTAGCTTCTATTATAGTATAATCTACATAGGCTCACGTTATAAATTGTGAAATTCAGAAATAAGTCTATAGGTGAGGATGGATGCGAAATAAAAGCTCTGATCCCTTACAGAGTCTTAAATTAAGTTCAGGTGATTGGTTTCGTCTTCAACAGAATATCATTAGACCAACTAAAACCATTCCAAGCAAGAATGTACAATTTTGAAGAAAGTGTATACTGTAATTAAAATTGTAAATAAAATAAATATTGAATTAAGAAATTAAGAAAAATCATAATGAAAATTTAAAAAAATGTAATATTTACAATGTTTAACAGTTACGATGGTCAAATTTTAAAATTAACTGAGATGTACAATAATTGCTTAAATACATTAAAAATGCAAAAAAGACACGATGCAAATACATAGACATATCGACAATTCATTAAAATTATATTTAAAAACGTTAAGTAATAAAATCCAACAATAAATTTACTCCTGAGGAGCCTCACTAAAATGGAAAATCTGTTATCGTAATAATAACCAAGCCGCACTAAACTTTCTAAAAGCAAATAGCTTTGGCTGTAGGCTGGTATGGGAGTGCTTATAATAATATACTGCGGCTGGTTATGATAAACAAAGATACATTATTATGGTTGCCAGGGCATTCTAAAATTAAAGCTGAGATGACTGATCAACTGGCTAAACGAGAGGCCAGCAGTCATTTCTATGGACGAAAATCAGCTCTGGGTATTTTCGAACCTAGATTAGAGGTGAACTCCAACAGTGGTAGCATAGGAAAGCGATATCTCTCTGGAGTCAAATCTCTGGACAAATAGCTAAAAGGTTGGCCAATCCTGGCAAAATACTAACAAAACTAGGCTGTTCTATTACGAACAATGGACAATATCTCCCGAAGTGATAAAAAGGCAGCACCAAAGCAAACCTTAAGATTTGCGGTAAGCACGGGAATTAATTGGTAAATCTAGATCAAGGTCTTTTACAATAGATCATTTCGGTAGCGGTCAATAGAAACTTCTGTGCCTTAACTCTGCTATAATACAGTACAATATCATAAAATTAGTACAGTATTTTTCCCTCAGGTTTTTTTTTTTATTCCTGGATCTTGTTAACAAGACTACGTCGTTTATGTATGTACTTTATCATAACAATTCGAACCCATTTGTATGTACCTAGTACTTTGATTATTACTTTAAATAGATTTGTCGAGACGTATTGTCTTTAAAACTTTTCCAACTCTAAATAATGTCAATTCCATAAAATTGTTTTTTTTTTTTTAATTTTCCAATCTTTCTCTGGAAAATGCACTCATATGCTTTCTTGAAATCAATAAAGGACATATGCAGGCCCAGGTTTTGTTTGTAGCTAATATTTTGAATTCGTTTTAATATCAAAGATTAATCCATTGTCGATCTCCCTCTCTTGAAACCTCCTTGACGTTCACTCGCCACTTTTGTCCTTGTATTTATTTCTTTTCCCGTGTTTTCTCGGTAACGATTATACAGCCTTGACCAAAGGTATTAGGCACCCCTAAAAGAACCAATATCACAAAAAGTACAATAAACAATGACAATTGCTGTAAACTAAATTGAAAACCATAAACCACCACAGTGTAGAAAAACAAAACTTTATCAGGTGAATTATAAAATATCTGGCACGTAAAAGTGAAACATGTGCGTTTTTCAAACTTATTAAATCCAAGTTTTACATGAACAAAGGAAGTTCCAAGAGGAAATATCCAAATTGGTAAAGTTCTCGCGGTGTGTCGTGCAACCGGCACTCAGAAGTTTAATAAACCGAAATCAGGAAGAACCTTAAACTTTTCCGCGAATCACTTAAAAATTGCAGAAAAACTTCGTCTGTGCTCGCTGCAACTCTATCGGAGGAGGCTGGAAACCCCATTAGCGCTCGTATTGCAACAATAAGACTTGTAGGAGTGGGACTAAGGGGTTGTAAAACCAGAAAGAAGCCGTGGCTCACAGATAAGCACAAAAGAAAACGCTTACAGTGGACTCTACGATACCAACACTTTACAGACCAAGAAAATGTAGTGTGGTCAGATGAGTCAAACCTTCAGGTAAGTTTTTTACTTAAAATAAATTATCAAAAATACAGTGATTAATCTTACTTGCTTCTACCATTTTTTAATGATTAACCAATTCGATTTTGATATCTTCACAGGTATTCGAGACACCAGGTATGACTTTTGTGAAGCGTCGGGTCGGCGAAGAATACCCCCTTTTTGTGTGGTATCCACTGTTGAACACGGAGGAGGAAAAATGATGGTCTGGGGATGCATGACTGCCACTGGCGTCAGCAAAATGTTTGTTTGCGAATGTGGTATGAACAGTGAAAAATATATTCACGTGTTAGTACGTCTGTGCGACGGTCTTCATTAACACGCATTTCCGGTGACACCAATAGATGCGGAACAGTGTGCAAAACTTGTTCGCAGCATGCCTTAAAGAATTGCTGCGGTCATAAAAGCAAAGGGTCGGCCTACAAAGTATTAATAAAACTATTCAAATTGACCAATAAACATATTAAAAAAAAACAAAAACAGTTTATAATTTGTCCCTACACAGGTTAAATTAAAAAATTATATGGCGACTAGTACTTTTGGCCAAGGCTGTATATCGCACGGGTAAGTGCAATTCTCTATAATTTTTACAGTGAGATTTATTATATTTCTTATAAATCAGGCAAATAAGTGAATTACTTCAATGTTTACATATTATTTCTTCCTTTCGCACTCTTCGTACGTACCAAGCAGATTATTTTCTGTTGCAATTTGTGCCGTCCTTATTTTAATACTTGTACATGAATTTCACTTCTCCTACACTTTTAATATCTTTTAACTCTTTTATAACTTCGTACATTTCTTATTTTGTAGACTTCTCTACTTCTTCAACATTGCTAATCATTGTTTCTATACTTTCTTGAACTCAATACTGTTTTTATTCTTCGTTTGAGAAGTCCTTGAAGCTTCTTGCCCATATGCTTAATTTGGTTTTCGTCTCTTCCGCTAATAGGTCTTCCTAGTTTCTAAATAATATATTTTGATGTTTACCTTCTGTCGGAAGCATTCTACTTTTTGATAAACATTTTTTATTTTGTTGTTGGCGTGGTCTTCTATTTTTTTTTTAATTGATTCTTTGGGTGTGCTCATTTTTTATTATCTACAAATTCTCTTTAGCCTTCTTCCTTTTTGTTTTCTTTTTGTTTGCTATTTTGCACTCTTCATCGAACCATTTTTTGTTTCTGTGTGTATACACATTCGTTTTCCTGTGCTAAAGTCCATTGTATTTTTTACTCTCGTCTCTATTATTGTCTATATATCCTCTATAGATAGTTTTATCTTATTGCTGTCACGTAACCTCAATTTTTCTTTGTTTTGGAATTATTTAGCTACTCTCGATTTTTTCAACGTCGTAGTTTTGTTTGTCTTTGTTCTGTTTATACTAGCTTTTCTATAATTTACTGGTGTTTATACTAGCGTACTTACTGTCTTTATTACATTTTCTGCGGCTAATTTAAAAAAAAAAAAAAAAACATAATAAAGATGTCTGTTTTACTTCACAAATTGCCATAAAAACAGCCTTAGTTAACAGTTTTATGTTTATAAAGTGCACTTTAATACGATGAAAACTCATAACATAACACAGGACATTTGTCCGAGAATGTAATCACACCACGTTCACCTTGAATTTGGGCATTTATATTGTCGTGAATTATACATAAATATCAGATGCCATTTACACCTGCTTCAAATATACATGCATGCACGCAACATTCATAACAGCACATCTTTCGTTGAGAATTTCTAATCTAGTGTGGAATCTAAGCAACCGATGTATGATACGCTCTTTTTGGCACATTCTTTGTCCCACTAACCAAAACACAATGCGACCGCTCGACCTATCTCAAATCGAAGGGACATTTGTTGATTAATGTAAAATACGGACGGGGTTTTCGTATATCTTCTCAAACACGTCAGATAAGGGCACAACCGAAATTAACTGGCCAGTGTCAATAAATCAAATAAAAACTGAAAGTTCGTTCAAATTTATGAGCTATCTAGACAACTGACCACACCCTCAATATATTTACCATGTATTTTGGTTTGTCCCTGTTGAAATGTAGCAAAGGAATTAGCTTGTGAAACATTTTGACAAAGATTTGGTGTTCTATATAAAAAACGATACAAATCTACCCGTTTTTCACATTAATACTGATCAATCTGATCATTAAAACCGAAAGGCATATTAGTTCTTTATGCACAGATTCCAAGGATTTATAAAAATCTGTTTTCAACACATTTAATAATTTAAGAATATGTCTAAAATTAAATGTATTTTTGCATATTTATTTTTCGGCCAGTAATTAAATTAAGTATACAACATATTTAAATAGGATGAACTTCTTTCATTAGAAGCTCGTCTACCCCATATACTACGCGATAACGTCACCCCATAAACGCTAGATTCGGGATATTAGCAGTTAATATAACCCATCAAACGCGCACCCTTCATATAACAATGACCCTCAAACGAGCTTACTTCCGCTCAGAACTAAGTTTCCTAAAGTCATTTTCATGCGGCTCTTTTGTTACATAGCCAAAAAACCAGCTATGATGTATCAATAATATCCCAGGCTAAGATGAAAATAATAAAGAAGCACATTTACGATACATTTATCCATTAGATAGACAGGGTCGCACTTGCAAAAATTGGTGACTTCTGCAAACTTATTTATTTTGTCACATTTATTAATCTTTCTCATATCACTTCTGGCTATAAATACAGCATAGTTCAACTAATTTTTAACTTGCTAGTTCTTAAGGATAAAAGATTTGCAATATCTTAAATTATTATCAAAAAATGTATTTTCAATAAAAAAAAAAAATATGAAGCCTTAAATATTTTCTGTACTTTAATTCATTCATTCCTTATTTTCGGAAATTATTTTATTATGCAATAATTCAGCATAACTCATGTTCATAACCCGCAATGAAAAAAAATATTCAATTGATCCGTAATTATCGATTTATAATCCTAAATATAAGAATATGTCAGGTATTAAGATAGCATAAAAAAAAATTAACTAATTATAAATCAGGAGAATGTTAGATCCTTCTTATAATATTTTTGCACATGGTACAAAGAAACGACACCACAATAGAAAAGCATACATATGCAGCACAATTATCTTCCGCTAGCGGATGCGCGATAGCAAGAGAGCGACCTCAGCGAAGCGAGGCACACCTGAATGAATATGGAGAAACATAATTCGCACGTGAGAACTATCTTCGCGATTCGTACAAAATACGGAACTCAGTTTTTATTGTATGTATCTGCAGTACTGTACGCTGTTCATTCAGCGAGCTCCCCCAGCCTCTTTGAACTCGTGACGTGAGCTGTGCGTGGGAGCGCGCTTCCACCAGATAAAAATAATTGCGCTGTACTATGTTATCTATATGCACGAATATAAGCCATTTTTATTGTTAATTGCTCATATAAGCATTCAGATGCCAGAATTCAGACTACAGAACTGATTTTCCGTAAATATGTTGAAAAAGTCTCATAAATGCGCGGCCGATAGTTTAGTGGCTTGCACACTTGGCTATCAGCCATGAGGTTACGAGTTCAAATCTCACTCTGGTTAATTATAATAACCGGTTTTTCTCCCTGGGGGTCGTAATGATGATTAGGTTGGAGACTTGAGTCTGCACGGATGCCTGATAAGCATACTAAATGTTAGGGATTCATCAACTCCCTTAAAGAAACTAATAATATGCTTTGTACCAGACAAATTATCTACTACTGCTACTACTACTACTACTACTGGTTTATTTGTTTTATAGACATACATTTATCTTTAACAAAGAAATCCGGTCATGTATATATGACTATGTAATTCTGTGATTTACTGTTATAATAACAGAATACGGGTTTTAATAATAAATAAATACTATTTGTATTTTAGGTAACGTTTCGGAATTTTTATTATTCCTTCATCAGACCTAAAAGGATATTTATCACAACCAAGGTAATTACAAGCACAATTGACATTTTACTTACACTTAACTATTAAACTTTAAAATTTTGTCATATACATATGTCAATTTGATTGATTAATTTAAATTTATAACATTTATATTTGGTTGTGATAAATATCCTTTTAGGTCTGATGAAGGAATAATAAAAATGCCGAAACGTTACCTAAAATACAAATAGTATTTATTTATTATTAAAACCCGTATTCTGTTATTATAACAGTAAATCACAGAATTAAAATAAACAGGACAAGCCAGTGTCGTGAGCGGCTTTAGATCCACTAATCTTATGACTATGTATATAATAATAATTATATATGTCTACTTATGATAATTATATAACAATGAAATTAAGTAAATGACTTTACTTCAATACTAAAAGTTACCACTATACAAAATATTATTCAGA
Source organism: Cetonia aurata (assembly GCA_949128085.1). Lineage (NCBI taxonomy): Eukaryota > Metazoa > Arthropoda > Insecta > Coleoptera > Scarabaeidae > Cetonia > Cetonia aurata. The sequence goes on from OX421884.1 coordinate 37,237,323, forward strand.
GATAATAAATAATCTTAATTTTAAAGCCTTACTTAAGTAAAAATAAAGTCTGTCCATTTGCTGTTTGGTTTCGATAACTAATAGTTCTTCGGCTGTTATATCACTCGAAAAGCGCTGCTCTCTAAAGGGCTGATAGATAGGACACTCCAACAAAAAGTGTTCAATGGTTTCTGGCATATGTAAGTTGCACAATGAAGAAATTTCTTCGGTACGTATTTCATGCAGTTGATGTTTAAAATAGAGCCTAATCTTCTTTTTGCTGGTTATTCTAATTTGACTTATCAATCTTGTTTTAGCTACGAGGACACGGAAATCCATATATACACTCCGCCAAAAAAGTATCGCATAAACTAAAAAAGGGCATTTATGAACCAAGATATTTTTATACGTTCACAAAAAGTTTGCCTCGTGTATGTGAACTATAAAAACACTAACAAAATAATGGAACTTAGCGTTTTTACTTTATTTTTTTCCTAAAAGAACACATTTAGAAAAATGCATATGTGTAAGGTTTGCTCAGTTGTTTATTGAAAGTCTTCCTATACGGACAAATTTTAAAGTGCGAAGTCAGAGTTCTGTACCAACGCTTTTAAAACTAAAATGAGCAATTTAACTTCAGAACAAGTGGCTGCTATAGTTGCTTTAATCGAAGATGGACGATCTCAAGCATACGTTGCTAATTTGATGAACATCAATCAGTCAAGTGTTTCTAGAGCCGTAGCCAGATATAGGGAAACAGGCATTTACAGTAGAAGACCTGTACCAGGTCGTCCAAGATGTTCTACTCGCCAAGATGACCGCTATTTACTACTACAAGCATTACGTCGAAGACATGTAACTGCGAGACAATTGCAGAACGACTTTGCTAGAGTCAGAAATACTCGTGTGAGTACTCAAACTATTCGGAATAGGTTACGACAGAGTGGATTAAGAGCTAGAGTAGCTGTAACAGCCCCTCGTCTCACTAGGAACCACCGAGTGGCTCGCTTAAGGTTTGCCAGAGAACATGTAAATTGGAACATTAATGACTGGGCCAATATACTCTTCACAGATGAGTCAAGATTTGGTCTTTACACCTCATATAGGCGTATCTCAGTGTACAGACGAGACGGTGAGCGCTATTCGCAGTGTAATATCAGACCTAGACCTAATTTCGCTGGTGGCTCTATTATGGTTTGGGGAGGCATCTGTTTAACAGGTCGTACAGAGTTAGTACCAGTAGACAGAGGTACAGTGACTGCCCACAGGTATATAACGGACATTTTAGAAGAACATGTAGTACCATATGCGCCAATTATAGGAAACGAATTCATGTTAATGCACGATAATGCACGACCGCATGTTGCAATAATCGTCCAGGAATACCTTAACCATATTGGTATTCCAGTTTTAGATTGGCCTGCGGTAAGTCCGGACATGAACCCTATCGAGCACGTGTGGGACCTCCTTCACAGACGGATACGAACCCAAAATGTTGCCCCAGCGGACCTGCATGGACTAGCAAATGCTCTCCGTGACGAGTGGGAGAATTTGGATCAGGCTTATATACGGAGGTTAATCGAATCTCTGCCAAACCGTATGCGAGCGGTCATAAGAGCCAGAGGTGGCAATACTCAGTATTAAAAGCTACTGTTATGACATTTTTCTTTCCAAAATTATAATTTCTTGTTTTAATAAAAATCTCAAGTATGAGTTCTTGTTTTTATTTGGCCTGTATTTTATTTAAACAATCATAGAAATTATATCTTAGAGCGCATTAAAGTATATTTACAACTTTATGCTACAAACAAAGATTATGCGATACTTTTATGATTCAAAACTAAATTATGCGATACTTTTTTGGCGGAGTGTAATTCTATCGAACTAATTTTGCGATATAACTCTGAGTAGTTTGACGTTATTGCCGCTTCTATATCCTTACTACGCTCATTGTTGATAGCTTTTTCTCTTAATTCCTTTTTCTGTTTTCTTTACATAGAAATTGGTAGTATTTGGACAACAAAGATTTGCTTCACCAATTGTCGTAAACAGCTGCTTCACTTGTGTTATCCAGTTAAACGTCTCCGTGTTGTCGGTATTTGCATCTTTTTGTAGCAGAGGTCGTAAGCATTGTCTAGGCAGCGTTTCGTCGGTCATACTTAAGATTTTTTCATACCATTACGTGACCCATCTTAAAACCTGCGTTTCCAGGTGTACTAATCCTACCTCTAACCGTACCATACAACTAGGTGTGTTTATCGGCCAATGAAAAACTTTTTTAAAAAATGCTACCTGAACTTTTCGATATCCTGTGTATATCTAAGCGCCCAAATTTCACTTCCATATAATAGTACTGCCCCTATCATTGATTGGAATAACTTAGATTTGGTATCCAGACTATCAGACTTAGTTCTTATCAGTATTGTATTAACATTGGCACCAGCCAGCATTGCTTTGCGAATGAAGTGTTCAGAAGCTTCCTTGTATATACCTGAATTAGAGAAGGAAATTCCCAGATAGATATAACTTTTTTCATAATCTAACCTAATGTTGTTGTATTCAAAGTAACCCGGGTTTTCTTTTCTCCTACCTCTGTGAAATGCTACTACTTTTGCTTTTCCGTGTTCAATTTGAGGGAGTTCTCTATGCAATATTTATGGAGTACTTCAAGTTTCTTGTTTCCACCAATAGGAGACCTAGCAAATAAGACAATATCATCGGCGTACAGCAACATTAATATGGACTTTCTGCTTGTAATCTTTACTCCCTCCATTGCATGTTTAGTAAAATACTCTACGATGTCAGCAATAAATATGGCAAAAAGTAGCGGGGATAAAGAGTCACCCTGTAAGTGTAATGCACCAGTGTTTATATCTACCGTTCAAATCTAAATAAACTGAATATGTTTATAAAATATTTCGAAACACCGTATATAAAATGATTTACTTAGATTATGTTCTTGGTTCTTTTGGTCGCTTAATAATAATATAGGTAAAACTTTAGAAATACGACGTTTCGATTTATTATGAAACCTTTTTCGATTCAATTTATTGTTAGAATTTTAATGTAATTTTCTACAATAGTTTATAATTTTATAAATGTACTCGAAAACGGTTTAATAATACACCGAAACGTCGTATTTCTAAAGTTTTATCTATATTATTATTAAGCGACCAAAAGAACCAAGAACGCAATTAATAAAAGTGAAATACAACAGATTTTGGTGAAGAAAAATGAATAGTAAAATCTAAACGACGACCATATTAGAAGAAAGAAACTGCTAGGCGGCCCTCAACACCGTTAGCCCGAGATAGTAGCTCCCGATGCGAGGATGAGGGATGGCGAGCAGCAACGCTACTAATATACATGTACTACATTATGTAGCTATGTATTTATTATATTGTTGTCTTGTTTATTATAAATAAATAAATAAATAAATACTTATACTAATCAAGAGAAGAAGATTTTAAACATAAAATGATTTATGTGGTGCGGAACTTTAATAATGTAAAAATCTTATAATGTTGAAATAATTCTCATTATAAGATTTATTTATTTTCTTCTGCTTCATGAGTATTTTTAATTTAAGTAATAATCCAGTGTAAGATAAGTTAACTCATATTATTGATAACCATCGCTGGCGTTACTATGTAATATTTGGCTAGCGATGGGGGTCGATAAAAGATTCACTTGTTCCTTGAACGAGAGCCTCTTTTAATTTCATTTCTGTTGGAAATTTGGGCTACGAGTGGCGAAGATTAATATGCAAAAACTCAATTGCCAAGTCCACACGAATAATCGAAACACGGATAATTGAAATCCTTAGGCGGATGGATAATTGAGTGACATCGTTCCAGGGATTTTACTGCAATAATAAGTATGTCAAAAATATTACTGTGGAACTGGAAACACTATACCCCAAATTTCACTACACGTATGATTCAATAGCAAACCTATCATCATCATTCCAACTGAACTATTCAGTTGTAGTTGCCAGTGTTCCTTTAATGCTCGCTGCTCGACTATGCACAGATAATTGCAGGACGAATAACCGAAATAAGGAAAACGAGGTATTCCCTCAGGTTTTGAAAAAACAAAAATCTGAACAAAAGTTAAAGCAATATAAACAAATAGTAAATAGAAATTTTAAAACCAAAGCTCTATAATCAAATAAATATTATTAAATCTCTAACTTCACAAACTGAATCAGGCCCTGTACGGCCGCCGCTCAATATGAATAAAATTCCGTTTCCCAGAAAGACACGCGCCTTTGAATCTCTATAACGGATCGTTCAGGAAATATATAAAAAGTTTCCAAACAGGGTGTATTGGAAACTATCTCCTTCTATTACCAAACCCACTTTTTACCCTATTTGATTTATCGCATAAAATGTCTGTAGTTAATCCTCTTCTTTGTGTAACGACATACATGTCGTATATAGATAGTTAATAGATATAAATATGTAACTAGACTACCCGGGAGAATCAAAATAGCAGATCATATACAGTTCGAAATTTGATGCGCGTAAATTTCGTATAGAGTAAGTGGCAAAGTGTTTCCATTGGTTTTCGAGTAAAAAGTGGAAATTAGCAGATCTGTTAAAGTTAGTGTACCTATATTTTACACTAAACTCAATAACCCAATTAAATAAGGTAAGTACAAGTTAACTCTACTTGATGCTACTATTAACCAGTTGTAGTTCAAATTTAATTGTCTCTTCTTTTGTACTATATTAGCATTATTTAGTAAGCGATGTTGGATGTGTTATTAACCTTTTGTGGGTAAGTATCTCCTGTTAGTTATTATTACATAACTAAGATAGCAAAAGAAGTTTCTGGACGCCATTGTTAAAATGTAAACTTAAAACATGTCTCTTTATGCATAATAGTAAAAGTAAATCATATTATATGTATATCGTATGTTGGTGCTTACAGCATATTTAGCATACGTATGTGCAGTCGGGGTTTAGCAATGACCACCTAGGTTGTAGTCAGCGAAGTAGCGCTACGCTTGCTGCATGAGCTAGACACAGCTCGCTATAATTTAGACTGTTGGTCCTAAACTCTCCAACTACACCTACCTACCTACTCTATATTTTCGGGTTATATTTTTGGTTCTAGCTTTACTTCACTCTTTTCCTATTTTCCTGTAAGCAACCGCAAAACATACTATATATCGATACGACATACAACAGTGTACTTTAAATGTAAAAGGAGAGGAGAAGGCTAATTCTGTGTGGCATTTATGTACGTGGAAATTGCGCTCACACTGTGACTTACAATTAAACCGGCCTTTTTTGGTATCGGTGAGTTTATATACAATAAATTCAAAAAATAATAAGCGAAGGGAGCCTATTTACTATGCGAAAATGAACCCTACTATGCTTTAATAATAATAATAATAATAATATATTTCCAACAGGTTAAAAAACACCCAATTACAGGAAAATACAGAAGAGAAAGAAAAGTACATGCCAAGGAGCATTAACAAAGTAGAAAAGTATATATAATTCATTCTTACAAACTAAGATTTAAGCGTAAAAGAAAACAATAACAACTTACTTACATAATTCAAAGAACAAAATAAGATCATGAAATAGCCAGCAAAACAATGAAAAAAAAACAAAAAAAAAAGAAAAAGAAAAGAGAATCGACTATAACTGATTGAAAGAGGCGTAAGCACACTTTACAATAGATTGCAAGCCATCATTGTTGATGTCGCATACATCTGAAAGTCTATTAAAGTGATCACACATTAATGAGACGGGAGATCGAAGCAGCACATTGGATCTATGTTGATCACAATAAAATGTAGGGTGATAACGGCAATTCAGCCTAGGTATAAAAAAGTTAAGTTTATGTAAAAGCCACGGGCAGTCGATTCTATTATGCACCAGGTTAAATAAAAATTTAATTAAATTAACAATTCTTCTAACTTGCAAGGATTCAAAGTTGAATTTGGCTAAAAGTACCCCATAATCAAAACCCCTTAGGGGATAAGATCCCTCAGCTAAAAAGTAAAGAAACTTTAAAAACTTTCTTTGAACCGATTCAATATTATTTATATGAATTGAGTAAATAGGAAACCATATTAAAATTGCATATTCTAAATTAGAGCGTATCAAAGAAAAGAACAACGTACTCAACGTCCGGGTATCACGAAAATCTCTACAATTACGGTAAATAAAACCATAAATTTTAAAGGTACGTGCGACAACATCTGCTATGTGATGAGAAAAGGAAAGTTTGGGATCAAAAAACACTCCCAGATCTTTCGTTAAACTTACAGAGATTAAAGTAGTACCGGAGGCAGTATAAGAAAAAGTAATGGAGTTGATCTTTTTAGTAGTTCTTCGGTCTTCTTCTTTGATAATCCCTTGATAAAGGTCCTTCCTTAAATTTTCGTTTTATTGTTCCAGTGTCCTTTTATAATAATAATAATAGTATTTATTGTCATCGCTCTTAATTAGAACATGGATATTGTCAATATGAGGTAATAAATTGATAAAAGCCTAATAATAATACATGCTTATCGATAAACAAAATACAATTAGCAAAAACACTATCAAAAAAAAATAATTAAAAATTTAAACTGGAATATCCAAATATTCCTGAATTGTGTAGAAATTGTAAGTGTGAAGATGTCGCTTTAATTTAGATTTAGATTCAGGAATTCGGATTGCAGTTTTTATATTTGCTGGCAACTTATTAAATAATTTAATTCCTTTATACTGTGGACCTTGTTCGAAAACGCAGTATTGTATATTATTTTCTCTACTTCGCGTGGTCATATTGTTGTAGATAGCGGAGTTTCTTTTAAACTTTTGTTCATCATTTTTCAAGAATACCAAGTTTTCATATATATACAAAGAGGCTAATGGCAGAATTTTTAGCCGCCCAAATAGTGGACGACAGGAAATAGAGGAAGACACACCTACCATAGAACGAATAATTCTTTTTTGGAAAAGGAATACTTTCCTCGCACCAGCCGCATTTCCCCAAAAAATAACTCCATACCGAAAACGAGACTTAGAGATTTTACTTCGCATATGGACAAAATAAAATTGTCGCAGCGAATTCCGACATTGCTTCTCATACATCTAATTCCGTACGATGCACATGCACGTTTACTGATCAGCGCGTTGCAATGGTCTTAGGATTTAAGATTTTTATGAACTATCAGTCTTAAAAATTCAGTGTTCTGTCTTTCCAGGTATGGACTTACCATGATGAGGTACATGCAAGGTACTTCCACCTTCCCAGACTATTAGCGAGAACTTCAATATGCATGTTTTTTCAGCATTCAATACCAGGCCATTGCCAATGCACCAGTTGCTCATGTCATTCACTAAAATTGTGGTAGAATGCGAAGCGTTTTCTATTGAGGATGACTCTGTGATACAGCTGGTGTCGTCGGCATATTGTGCTAACGTACATTAAGTTAGAGTTTGCCTTAAATCATTCACGTATATAACGAAAATGGTAGGACCCAGTTTTGAACCCCGAGGAATGCCGCACCGTAAATTCACAACAGATGAGAAGTGATCCCTGGATACATTTTTATTATCCTCTCCCTTACGTACTGTTGCCTTTCTATTATCTAAAAAGGAAAGAAGTAGATCATATGCAACACCGTAAATATCAATTGATTTTTCTAACACTAACTAGTGATCCACCATATTGAAGGCCTTTGACAAATCAAACAGAATACCAGTAACCAGGCCCCTCCTATCCAAACACGCATAAACACCCCCCAACGCATGATGTATTCTTACCACTAACAAATCCGAACTGTGAAGGTGAGAGTAAATTATTCTGCAATAAATGGTCGGTTAGTATTTGTGTTCCTCTTGGAGCCAACTCCTTACCTGCTCCTGTGCTGTGTTTTGGGGCAATCCTGAAGCAAGGACCTACAAATGAAATCGATGATTCCTTGTTTGCCAACTCGTCAGGTTTTTCGCTTCCTTCGATTCTCGAATATCCTGGCATCCACAGTAAAGTAACTTCATTGCGATCTGTCAGGTTATTCAGTTTTCGAATGCAATCTCAAACCAGTCTCGATGGTATCCTAGGATTTACTTATGCCTTAAATATCGTGTGGCTGTCTGTTGCAATACAGATCCGCTTGCTTTTAAAAGCCCACGTATTAATTTCTGTTGCACAATGCAATATTGTATATGCCTCTGCTTTTAAGACAAATTCGTTTTGCAGTTGTTTTGTAAAAGTAGTTTTAGGATTTTTAAGAATGAAATTTTAAGTTTTAATTCTTCAAATACAAAACACTTTGGCATTCGAATCATATGTATGTGTGTATCAAAAAATTATGCAGTGAACCTATTTAGTTCCATTGGGGCGTTTTATTTGTATAGTATTTAATTACTAAGACTAAGAAATATAAAATTATTTGAAAGAAAAAATTATGTGTCTTATACTCAACTTGTTCACATTATATTTGAAATTTACTAGGTAGAGATATGTGAATATCTAGATCCCTTGGGATATCGATCTTGAAATAATACCAAAATTCTTTTTCCCAGTAATAATGAAAAATTCAAAACTAAAATCGTTCACACAATAAACTTTGTAATCTTACAAACCTTGTCAAAAACGAAACATCCTTGATTTTCGGTAGCACACATTTAAATCTTTACATTCTCATAATAAATAATACAATTTATCGGTATCATTACCTATTCCGAATTTAAAAATAGTGCATAAATTTCTAATAACATAGGCGGTATCCTGTGCGCTTGTGACCGATTGCACAAAGGAAGTGGCCTTTTATCTTCGATATTATCTTGTGTCGGTGTCATAGGGTGAGTATTTGCATTTTGGTAGGTCTATTAGCACTCCATTGTTGTCTTGGTTCATAATCTGATAAAACTTTAAATTATAGTCTTCTCCTACTGTATTTAGAAAAGATGGAATGAATCTTAAATTACACAAACATATAGATACATATATTTAAAGTATAAATTTGAAAATTACATTCTGCTTATTATCACATATATTAAGTGGATGTATTATTTCTATTTAATATGTTCGCTGAAATAGAAAGCTGACCCTTCATAAATCTAGATATACCTTTTTTTAAAACATGTAGCTAGCTAATGAAAGGGCTTCAATAAAGTGCTAATGATTTGTTGCTCTCGTTAGTACTCCGTTAGTAGCGAAAGACAAGAACAACAATAACAAAGCGATATTCAGAGCAGTACTGTTCACGTTTCCAGATCCATCGGGGTGTAAAAACTTGACATATCGATATTCCACGGCAACGAGGCATGCAGTCATGCAGTCCAATGGTCGTGATCTTCCTAATATGGTCGCGATTTGCACAGGGCGCTACCATACTGCTACTGGTATGGTTGTCAATGCACATACCGATATCTATTTACGATCGTGGATGAGCGTGCAGATAAAGACATTCCAAACTTTTCTTTTATCAAACCTGTTCGGTTGTGCGAAAGAACCGACGAATGCCCATAATTTTATCACAAAATTGCACCTACATCGTATAGTTTACTTACCTGATAACAAAAATAAGCATAACATGATGCGACTCTTTTTCTTATTTTTTTACTAAACATTACTTTTTTTGTATCTGTGATGCTGGGTGACACATAAGAGGTAAGAGTATAGTACAAAAGTTGTAAAAAAGTACAATATTTAATATAAACAACATTATGAATCCTGCACAAAAAAGAATAAAAAAATAGTTTGAAAACGAAGTGCTTTTGAAAATATACTGTTCGTTTACTTGAAGCACACAATACATTATTTATTATTAAATATCATCATTTCAATTAGGTTAGGAGAATTTGTATTGTATTTTTGAGGTTTAATCATTCCTAGGGCCGCTTTGTTTGTTAGTTTCTTTTCAGTTGGTTGAAATACGTTGAATTCAAAATTATATATTAAAATATGTATAAGTATTGATTTGAATAAAACTTGGTACAATACTCATCTAGCGAGTAGTAATATATATATATATACAGGGTTAGTAAAAAGACCCGGAACGGTCGAATAACTTTGTATTTGAAAATTATGATTTCTGAAATTTGGTATGGGGGTATAGTTAATATAAATGCATTTTATGCAATACAGTTAATATTTTTTTCACTTCCGGTTTAATCGGAAATACGTCCAACTTTTTTTTTTTAAATGGAACGCCCAGATTTTTTTAACACTTTTGAATGCAAAATAAAAAACTACGTTCAGGAAGTATTAAGATGTTTATTTTTATTCACAAGAAAACACTTAAAAAATTAAAAAAGTGTCCTAATACAGAAAAATCAAGATACCTGTCTATTCAGGTTGCGATTACAATAATTGTTCAAAATGCTCTCCATTTACAATTTGACAAAAATGTTGACCGTTTACATTTCTTAAAATTTCTTATTGAATTTTGTATTTGTTCTGGAGTGATGCGATTGGCTTCTTGAACTATTCTCTCTTCCTATTGTTCAAGATTATGGGGACGATTTTTGTATACTTGACATTTCATGTGACCCCAAAAGAAAAAATCTAATGGCGAGAGATCTGGCGAATGTGCTGGCCATTCGATTGCTCCTCTACGTCCGATCCAACGTCCCGGAAAAATTTCATTCAAATAATCGCGGACATTATGGGCAATATGGGGGGGAGCTCCATCTTGTTGAAACCAAAAATGTGCATTAGGGTGATCACCTATGTTTGCATTTGGAAAGAGGGCCGCAAGTGCTGGAACAACCTCATTTCGCAATAAATTTAAGTAGACGTTGCCAGTTAAATTTCCCCTTTTAAAAAATTGTCCTATGATGTTGTTTCCAACAAGACCAGCCCAGACATTCACCTTTTGAGGACGCTGTGTATGGACTTTTTCAATCCAATGCGGATTTTCAATTGACCAGTAGCGACAATTATGTCTGTTCACAGTGCCGTTGAGACAAAACGTGGCCTCATCTGAAAAAATGATGTGATCTAAAACATTAGGCTGCTGCTCGATCAATTCCGTCATTGTTTCGCAAAATTGTAGTCTACGATCTGGATCATCTTCAGTTAACTCATGGACGGGATACATTTTATAGGCTTTCATTCTTGCTGATTTAAGAATCGTATGAGCAGATTTTTGAGAGATCTCATGAATTTGACCTAATTCTGTTGTGGACACGTGATGATTTTCTTCCACTGTAAGTAACACAATCAAACTAGTTTCTTCATCTGTTGCTGTTAATGGACGTCCCCTTCTAGGTAAATCCTTCACCTGACGAAAGACTTCAAACTTTTGAATTGTTCGGCATACCGTACTTTTACTAATGTGACAATCCGGATAAACAGTATTAAACAAAATACGAACCTCTTCAAAAGAACGTTGACGATCACCGTACCCACGCATCATTAATATCTCAATTCGTTCTGATTCAGTAAGTTTTTCTGCCATTTTCAAATGTGTCAATGTTTAAAATAAGTAAATTTATAGCGATGCAAAAGTTAAAACGCTTTTAAAATTGTCAAATGTGGCGGCAAAAAGAATGCAAACACTAAACAACAACTTTTTTCAAAGGTACCTTGATTTTTCTGTATTAGGACACTTTTTTAATTTTTTAAAAGTGCATTCAAAAGTGTTAAAAAAATCTGGGCGTTCCATTTAAAAAAAAAAATTGGACGTATTGCCGATTAAACCGGAAATGAAAAAAATATTAACTGTTTTGCATAAAATGCATTTATATTAACTATACCCCCATACCAAATTTCAGAAATCATAATTTTCAAATGACAAAGTTATTCGACCGTTCCGGGACTTTTTACTAACCCTGTATATGAATAGATACTGAGTATTCTATAATGAATCGATGTACTGCGCAAAATATAATGTATTGTCTTAATTATAATATGTAATATCCGTTTTCCTAAGTGTACTATTAATTAAATACGTTCATGAAATTACTGCTTTATTGTACAGTGGATCCAAATTTTTAAACCAATAAACTAACGCTATATAGTAAGTATGGAAATGAGTTATCTTTACACACGTGATACAGCAAAACATTTCGAACTAAGCAGTTACTTACATTACATAGACCTAAAACTAACTAATTATTGCAAATAATTTATTGAATTCCGATAAACAAACTACACTCAAAAAAGTGCATAGGGAATTATTACTATAATATTATAATTGAAAAAATGTAGTTACAGTTACTACAATTGTAAAAGCCAGTCCTAATCCGTTCTCGTACAGCTTACTACATTATTGTGTCTAACATTGTGTAGTATATTTTAACAGTACAACGATATGAATTTGTAATATATTTTTGTTTTAAGGTACCTACTGTAGCATGAAATACTACAAATTATTAAAAAATCTATTTAATGTATAAACACTTTGTTCACTATAGTATGCCAAACTTTCTTGTATTAAAGAGTCGAATATAATGTAGTGGAATTTAGTACAATTAGGTTTGAAAATTCAAACACTTTCATATATGCATTATATTAATTATTGTAGCTGCTTGTTTATTAATATCTAATAATATTAATATCTAATTAAATTAGATATCCCAAAGCGTTTCTACTATATTGATTATTGATACAAATATAAATTATGTGCGAAAACAAAGGTGAATACTGAATAAAAGCAAACAAAAATGTGTTTTGATCCGCAGTGCCAGCAATCATCCCGCCAATAGGCCATTTTATATTAGTCGTTAATAAAGCGTACATGGTGGTGGTCGTGTGATTTGTATGTTCTTATGTCGTGTCATATGGTACTCCATCCAGTAGATAATATATACATTGATGACGATGGATGCGAAAAGTTATTTACTGAGTTGGGGGTTAGAACCGTTGGTGAGCATTTTTGAAGGTAAAACATTGAAATATACCTTGAATACAAAAGTATAGGCATATATAAGCATTAAATTGTTTCTCTTTATCTGTGTAACTACCTATTACTGGTTCTGCTATGTCTTTATATACATACAATTACCTATAGAGGGTAAATGTAGTAGGTAATTCTTGGGTTGTCTGGAATCTATTACGTCATAATAACAAATAATTATAATATTATCTAATTCTAAGTGACGCTAAACTAGAGTTTATATTATCTAGACGTAATTTTAATTTTATAGATATATAATATTAATGCACGATTATTGTTATCATAACTGTACAAGTTCTTTCTATTGTCCATATGTCGGTGGCTTTTACGCCTTTTACTGATGTGTAATAATTTCCAGACAGTACATTTTCTAACTTTCTGTTACATATAGTTGAAATCGCAATACATGTTTGTGGGTTTACATTGGCTTCTTTCTTTTTTTAATGTATGCATTTAACACCTATATCTACCTACAGAATAAATCAACTACTTTATGTATCTGTTGCTATGAACCTTACATTTATGAATTATGTTAATAGGCTCTATTCTGTAAGAATTCTGTTAAAATTAACATGTTAAAAATTAAGTTATAACAATAAGATATAGGGAAGTTAATTTTTAATTTTAACGGAATGCTTACACAGGGCTCCATATTTCCAGTTATATTGCTTAAAGTACACACTAAAAAATATTTGCAATTCCTACGGAAAATTCCAGTAATGTATAGGGTAAATTTATCAATAATTAGAAAATATACCTAAAGTTTTCTAGTAAATTTCCCAATTTTTGGCAATTTTACTACGTATTAGGTAAATTGGAAAACTGGAATTTTCTGTAGGAATTGCATATATTTTTTAGTGTGTATATTTATAAAGAGCCCCGTTAGTGACTACAAAACTTAATTTGTATTTATTTCCAGTATATTTCTGACTTGGATGTGGAGCTACAGTTGCGGGCAGAAAGAAACGCCATATTTCAGTTTCCAGTACAACAGGTACCAATAATAGTTGGAGAACTTCTTAACGCAACGGACTCATACGTATGCACTTTATATCAAATATAAAGTTGTAGATGCATGTTTTAAAATAATGTTTGCATTGGGTGCTGAGTATCCAATAAAATGCGATCAGGTGGCATTTCAGTTTCATTGAAGAAATCTGAGTAAAAAATGTTCCAAGTCAGTATCTTTTTCAATAAAAATTTGTTACGTTGAAAATGTTGTCTAGTAAATGTATTTTTCAATAAAATTTTTGTTTTTATTAATTTCTATTTCCTTATTGCTTTGCTAAGTACATACATATGTATAATGTTCTTACAACTAATAGAATAACTTGTGCAAATATAGCATTTACAAGCGTAAGTATATACCTATATAAAATTGTAGTAATTTTACAACACTGACTAAATAGTAATATATTTCGAGAAAAGCGTTAGATGCGATAGTGATAATCATTACTACAATTTCTAGTAACTTATAGTTTCATTGTTTACTGCGCAACAGCCATACAAGTAGAAGCGTTCTCAATAAATGTAGTACGAATATTATTTTTCTTCGCAGAGTTTCTCAAATATTCTTTTACTTTTGTTAGTGTTATACTTTGTAGCACACCTTACGAGTGCATATTACAAAGTATGTTTTTTTCTTTTTTCATGAGTTAGCGGCTTATTTTTATATAATGATTTAAATTTTTGATCAATTAAACACTTCATTAACATTTCGACAATCTATTTATTGTTGTCTTCCTCAGAAAATTGTTTTATATAATTCAAATTTTTTGAGTTTGCCGTTAGAATTCAAAATGTTCTCCATACACATTGTTTTGTAATTGACTAACATGTTCTTGTAATTTTTAAGAAAATGTAAAATTTTTTTTTAAAATAAGTTGTAAAATGTCCTTGTGATTGTCCTTAAATGTATAAAAAATTTGAATTATATAAAACAATTTTCTGAGGAAGACAACAATAAATAGATTGTCGAAACGTTAATGAAGTGCTTAATTGATTAAAAATTTAAATCATTATATAAAAATAAGCCGCTAACTCATGAAAAAAGAAAAAACATAAAATTGCATTAACGGCTACGAACAAATCCCCATCATATTATTATTATATTGCATAGTTTAGCATAAAAATTACGACAACTTTGTTGATACAGTCTTATTTGTTTTGAGAAATTGTCTCTCAGAGAAATTGCATAAAATATTACAATATTGTAGTAAGCTATCTCAAAAATAAAATGACAGTACTGATTATAGTGTTGTCGCAAATTCTTAATACCCATTCTTATACACGTTAGACACAATTTTGTGTGACTTTTCATTACAGATTGCGCCTGGTGCATATATTACTGTAATTTGTAGCGATATGGAATACAATTGTAATAAAATTTGCTAGTTTTTTTTTTTTTTTTTTGGTGTAGGTACAATATTTAATATAATTGAAAACCAGGTGCTTTTGAAAATATACTGTTCGTTTACTTGAAGCAAACAATACATTATTTATTATCTATTAAATATCATCATTTCAATTAGGTTAGGAGAATTTGTATTGTATTTTGGAGGTTCAATCATTCCTAGAGCCGCTTTTTTGTTTTTTAGCTTCTTTTCAGCTGATAGAAGTACGTTGAATTCAAAATTATATATAAAAATATGTATATTGATTTGAATAAAACTTGGTACAGTACTCATCTAGCGAGTAGTAATATACAGGCTGTTTTGAAACATCGTTTAAAGATTTTAAGGGCATGTAGTACGATCGAAAATAAGGTTAAAATTCATAATAAACATATGTCCACAAATTAACTGTTTACGAGATAACAGCGATTTTATCGCAAATGCAGAAAAAGTTTGCTTTAGCGGTTTTTATTAAGATGTTATTGTATTTTAACATAAAATAGATTATAACTAAAGAAGATGTTCAAAATGACGTCCTTACATTTCGACACAGGATCTACATCTGCTTTCAAAGGAAGCGCGCACTCTTTCAAAAAACAAGGGTTTTTCTCGTATTATCTGGCAACAGTGTTCTATTCGTTGGCGCAAGTCTGGAACATCGTTTACCGGTGTTGCGTATAAAACAATAGCTGATAAGCACCTGTTTACTGGGATATGTTATATCCATGTACTACTAGGAACACTTGCTGTTATCTCGTAAACGGTTGATTTGTGAACATATGTTTATTATGACTTTTAACCTTATTTTCGATCGTACTACATGCCTTTAAAATCTTTAAACGATGTTTCAAAACACTCTGTATATATGAATAGATACTGAGTATTCTATAATGAATCGATTGTCTTAATCATAATATGTAATATCCGTTTTCCTAAGTGTACTATTAATTTAATCCATTCATGAAATTAGTGCTTTATTGTACAGTGGATTCAAATTTTTAAACCAATAAACTAGGGCTATATAGTAAGTATGGAAATGAGTTATCTTTTACACAAACGTTTCGAGTTAATATCTGGCAGCACTAAGTAGTTACTTACATTACATAGACCTAAAACTAACTAATTATTGGAAATAATTTATTGAATTCCGGTAAACAAACTACTAATAATTCACAAACGTAATTTTATCAAAATCAATCGATATTCAGAAAATAAAAATCTTAAGCGAAATAAATTTGCCCTCACCAAATGTTTTTTCTCTTTCTCACTTACGACCTGCATCTGCTATTGTTGGCATATCAAATATTCTTCCGAACAATTAGTCATTCATATTCAAGAACACTAAACCTATGCTTGCAGTATCTGCTGAATAACTACTACTTCATTAAAAAAATATAGGTATATAATAGTAAAACAAGAACTATGTATAACTATATAACTAAAACACATAAAACTATCAAAAAGAGAATAAACCAACTTCTAACCCTAACTACGCATATATACTTCTTGTTTTCTTTATCAAGCGACAATAACTAATTAACCTTTACGGCTATATTTGCTAAAATTAATTTTACCTTAAGTTTACTCACTAGATTTGATATCCTTCTTAAAAAGGCAAGTATTATTGTACGTATATTTATTGAAGGTACGGCTCAACAGTTTCTTAGAACATGAAGATTGTTATTAATTCTGAGATCTCCCAACTGTTGACAGAGTGCAGTCACTATTAATCTTCTGCAGGACGTGGGTCAACAAGAACTAATTATAACCTGTAATCTAACACTTGTTTTGTGTTGCTACCGGGATTTTAACGTAGGTACACCGACTATCTACAACACAGCATCGACGATAATAAAGAATTTCTTACCTCTTGTATGACAACACCTTACATAAATATATTGTCTTCCTGAAAATAAATCTTTAGTCCCTTCTTTTAAGTAAATGTTATGTTTCCGACTAAATAAATACGCAAAGCTTAAGCTCAATATCTTAATGGTGAATTTATGAATATATTTACATAATACATTCTGGTGATCACTTACTTTACGTCTCAAGTTTCCAGTTAATTTTCAGCTGGTTGACTACTAAAACGAAAAACAGAAACATGTTTTCTGAACGGAAAAAGAAGGACCAAAAAATTGTATCCATAAATTATTATTATTTTTATTTCTAATAATATTTATTCGAAATAAAAAAAAAAACGCTTAAAAATCCGAACTGCCTAATAATAAAACGGCCACTGTGAAATATCATTGAAATTAGTTTTGGCTAGGATTTCTGGTATTTTTTTGATAGTAAAGTATGTGTAGTAATCTCAAAAATATAATATTCATGCAAAACAATCACATTAGCAATATTAAAAACTGAAATGTTTCATTTTGTTGCGATCCAAGTAGGGTTTAACGGTATGTGTATCCTTAAAGGGCATAAATAAGGTATATTAGCGAACCGTTATTGAGATTAAGTTATCTAATTTATGCAATAAAGTCTATAGAAATTTTGAAAGTAGGCAATATTCCATTCACCACTCTTGCACTCGGCTTCTGTAAACTAATAGATTTGTTAGGATAAGTTTTAAAAGAAGAAAAACCGTAGGTAGGTTTGATTGACCGCAGTCCAACTTGCCGATGGGTTGTTCGTCTACATAAGCAACCTTCCCCTCATCTAAAACAGACCGATTCAAAGAATAAGATGATATGAAATCTGTCTACTAAGACTCTATGTAAAAGTAATAAACTTATTGTAGCTAATATTTTTATATTATTGATTTTAATATACTTCAGAAAAAGAAATTCACGATAGACGAGCTCTTATGTGCGGCCAGTAGTTTGGGGAGTGGCAGAGTGCCTGGAATTGATCGCATATCGCCTGAAGCAATTAAACTAATAGCAAAAGATCAGTCAGACTTGCGATTGCATGCCATATCCGAACTTCTAGAACCCCAAAAATTCCCAAATAGCTGCAAAATAGCAAGAGCTGACCAAATAACTGGAAGAAAGTGGGAACTTTCACGATCATCTGTATGGCTTTCGGAAGTCAACTATTCAGGCCTTCAAAGCGGCTATAGATGCAATACAGGAATGCGATGCCATAACGATCGCTGTCAAGAATGCTTTCAATTCGGCTAGTCATAGACTTATAACTGAACAGCTACGTAAAAGAAACATTTCTGATTATCTCGTTAATTTCATATCGAGTTACTTAAGAGACCGAAGAATAGAAGTCGATAAAGGCATGCTTATTGGAGTGTGGTTCTGGCGTGCCGCAAGATTGAATCATTGGTTCGACGTTTTGGAACGTGCTTTACGATGGGGTGTTGAGTTTGGAGTTAACGGTCCACGCAACGACCATCGCTTTTGCCGACGATCTCGCACTCGTACACTGAACCAAAAGTGGGTCCTGAGACAACGAAAACAATCATTGTTCAATCGAAGTTTACATTAAAATTGATCCAAAGAAGAGAGTTCATCGAATAAATGAAAAAGATTGCATTAAATGACGAAGAAATTTATTGAACAATAATCTACTCATTGTATTAATGAAACCAAAGTCATTAAAAATGAAACGATAGCTTGATCGGCTCAATGAAATATGTAATGGTAATAGATGCACCGAGTAGATAAGCGAGTGAATGAAGGAGAACACACTAACCCTGGTTTCTGGAAAAACTGAGGCAGTGATTGTCAAGGGATCCTGTTATCTTCAAGCTGGACGGCGCGACAACTAACCCCAGCAAGACCGTAAGTATCTGGGTATTGATTGAAAGAGTAACTTTGGACACATCCGGGAGGTGGCGGTCAGGGCAGAACAGCGTTCTGCTGCGCTCAACAGGATTCTACAAAATGTGGATGGACCAAGCAGTAAAAAGAGAGCGATTCTCTGTGGAGCGTTGCATAACATACTTCTCTATGGAGCACTCATTTGTATTAGTGCTATTAGAATCCAGAAGCATAAAAATTTACTAGTGAGAG
The DNA here is from genome assembly GCA_949128085.1 of Cetonia aurata. Lineage (NCBI taxonomy): Eukaryota > Metazoa > Arthropoda > Insecta > Coleoptera > Scarabaeidae > Cetonia > Cetonia aurata. Next base: position 37,256,525 of record OX421884.1, read on the forward strand.
CACAGAGAAACTTGCTTCTGCGGGTGGCGTCGGCTAATAGGACTGTGTCGTCGGTTGCATTGCAAGTTGTAACTGGCACTGTCCCTATAGATCTGTTAGCACATGAAAGGCATGTCATGTCATCCGCTATAAGTGATGCGAAAGCTGGACGCATAGAGCCAAGGACTTGTCCTACAAGATCTGACGGCAACGCTGGGACAAAGAAGAAGTAAGGCGCAATTGACTAAACGGTTGGTTAGATATACTCAGATCCTAGCACAAGCGCTTTGGGAAGGATGCGACTGATGTATGCGATAAATCGATACCGCCGAATACACATCTTCGAGTGCACTCGACGAGGGAACCAGAGACGGATGGTGAAGGCAAAATTGGCTCACTGACCCCTGATAACTAAGCTCCTTGCATGATTTCGTCCAGGGAAAAATGGTAGTTGATTCATGGACATATAGGCAACACCATGAGCAGGAAAGAATCTGATGAGTTCGATAGACAGAAGAATAGACCCATATAATATGGTTAGGGTTAGACACCCACTGACGCTGGCTAACGTAGATGCTTTGGCAGTTCTGGCAGCGTTTATTTATTTGGAGTGATAGATGGTTTTTAGTGGGTAGGCAGATATTGGACTCGCACACTAGCAAGCCATCGACCCAAGTCTGGCGTGCATAATGCATTTTTTCCCGTAAAAAATATGTATACACTTTCTATGCTTGGGTGGGTCGTCATTCATGTAAAATACTGAAAAAATGAGGCCGGCAAAACAATAACTTTGTAAGTGTTTTAATTACATAACTAGTTAAAGAAAAGAGAATACGCAAAGTCGTAGAAATATCAAGGTCTTTCAAAATACCCATTTTCTAAAATATTTCTGGAAGATGCAGGTGTATTGCAAGTAGTATGCCATCTATGGCATTATGGGAGAGTATATTTACCTATTTATTCTTTAAACATAATTTTTATTTACTTTCAAAATATTTTCTGTTAGATTATGATCACGAAAATTCGCTTTTAAACGTTGCAGTACGAAATTATCTATAATTTTGTATTATTTCAAATAGTTTAATACCCTTATGTTGAAGTTAGCTGAAGTTACTAACACACAAAGGAAAATACAATGAAATAAAAATAATGTGCAGGTGCGAAAAGTGGGATGTGCATCGGTTAATTACGTCACAAAAAAGTACACAATGAAAACGTAGAGAAAATATAGCTCAGAATATTTTTACCGCGCGCGTGCGCATTTTAATGATTCACCATATAGTTGCGCATATTTACAAGATTTAAGAACATTTCTCCGATTTGTCAATCAAATAACAACATTAATTTATTGATAATATTTTTATTCTAGCAAAATTGTAAGTGTCGTATCATTGCATTATTAGTATTACAAATTGTTCGGTTTTTTATACTACAGCAGTGAGAATAAGAAGATTATAAATATAGTAGTTTGGTATACGATTTCTGTAAAATGCATTATATATTTAATTAAAAAAATCAATATATGAGGTCGATGTAATAGTGTTGATAATATTGATTAGATATACCATCTACTAGATATTCTGCAAGTTTTTCTTGCGAAATAAAATATATAAATAAATTTTACAGTTACCTATTAGTGCGATAAATTATACATCCTGTTATATAGAAGTGTGGATAAGAAACATTGACGTGTTGAATAAATATTTATCTTTATACAAAGCTCTTGTATTCCACCGCAAGAAGTGTGTATATAATTATATATTACACATGAATTGGAAGGATTGCAATTTTTTAAGTTAGTTTTCTATTAGCGTTATTCAAAGAATCTCTTTGCACTACATAAACATATATCTCCACCTGGATTTCTAAGAGACGCCAACCTTTCGTTGTACCTCAAAGGTAAGGATGATTGTCAGGTGTCATTTATTAAAGCACACAAGAATCTTACAGGAACCCCTCGAAAGATGCTATCAATACCATCTCAACGCCATTTGTTGCTTTTTTTATTTTTGGTTTGATAATTTTTCTGGAACACGTGAGGCACAAAAAGCTCCGCGATGAAACGTAGGATAACACGCAACGGTAAGTGTGACAAATTGCAACCCCTGAATGGAATAAAAAAAGAGCTGAGATGACAGAAAAAAGTGAAGGGAAGGGAGCCACTGTCAAGTTAACTTCTAAAATGTTATCCCTGCGTATCGCGGACCATCTAATCCTGATCGTCCGCACAGGCATTCATTTTCTGAAAACAAAGCGGTCTCGAAGATAGGAAATACATATGTAGATTCTAAGTAATGGAATTATAAAGAATAATGTCAATGAGCAATATGTTAATAAACATAATCTTATATTTATATCACCATCAGATACCCAAGACGGCAATCTTAAAAACAATATAAATGTAAATGTAATTGACATGAATACGACTTTAGATACTAATGTGCGAAATGTATGTAGTGTTCAAGCATCTAATTTTTTAATGTAAATTTCAGCGAATTATTGAAGTTAGACCCTCATGTTTTAATCTTAAATGTACGGTGTTTAAATTATGGCAAAATTTTGTATATTGAAAGTTTTATAGATGGACTATCAAACCTCAATTTCATTTGCTTAACTGAAGTATGGGCTACTGATGAATCGATTCATTCTTGTAATATTAGCGGCTTCACTCTGTGTGCCTATTTTTGCAGAGCTCTTCATAAAGGAGGAGGTGTAGTAATTTGGTCCAAAAATGGACTTCATGTTTCATCGATTGATCTATCACAATTTAATATTGAAAAAAGCATTGAAATATGTGGTTTGGAGTTTGTGGTACAAGAAAGAAAAACATACTTGTTCACATGCTATAGATCTCCTACTGGAGATTTTGACGTTTTCGTAAATAATTTAGAAAATGTGCTTAATAATTTTTATCATATAAAAAAATCCATCATTTTAGTCGGGGATTTTAATATCAATTTTTCAAATAATTCTCAACAAGTATATTCTCTAAGAAATGTTTTATCAACATTTAATTTGTATGATTGTGTAAATGTCTACACACGTGTCTACACACAATCGGGGATGTGACTAATGTTTGTGTAATGGACTGTGATATATCTGATCATAGACTGTTGTTTGTAGTTTTGCCCATCATTACACCATGTAACTTTAAAAATTTTGTATATTATGAAAGAAAATTTAGTGAAAATAATATCCTACGTTTTGAACAAATGTTAAATAAGATATCTTGGCGTTATTTATATAGTTGTGACAATGTAAATTCTGCTTTTAATTATTTCTATAATATTTTTATGGAATGCTTTAATACTTGTTTCCCAGTGACAAAGAAAAACATTAAAAATAATCGAAATTGGGTTACATTTGATGTAAGACGGTCTTGTGAGAATATTAGAGATTTATATATTTTGCAAAAGAAATTCCCTGCTTTGAAAGAAATATATATGCAACGAAAAAAACAACATGCTTGCCTGTTGAAAGATGCTAAACGGGATTATTATACAAATAAAATTACATCGTCATCAAATCAATCAAAAGCGGCTTGGAATGATATTAATGACTTATCTGGTAAAGTAAAATGTTATGAACATATTGTTCTGAAAAATGATGAAGAAACAATAACGAATCCCCTTGAAATAGCCGAAACTTTTAATACATACTTTATTGAATCGGTTAATGATATTGCATCAAAAATTTCTGGTGGTGGCAACTGTTCAGGTAGCAGTCATAATCATATTGGCAGTATGTGTGCATTGCCATTTAACGAATATGAAATAAGAAATTTGTTTAATAAAATTAAAAATAAAATATCCGCTGGGCCTGATGATGTACCGAGCAGTTTAATAAAAAAAATATCAGAATTACTAGTTACGCCATTAACCATTCTAGTAAATATGTCATTTAGATTAGGTGAATTTCCAGAAAAGTTGAAAGTATCTAGTGTGACACCGCTGCGCTGTACAAAAAAGGTTCAAGGTTAGATATAGTTAATTATCGCCCATTAACAATTTCACCTAGCTTGTCAAAAATTTTTGAATATGCGATGTTAGACAGATTACTTTCACATTTAAATAAACACAACATTTTGGCGAGCCAGCAACATGGTTATCGTTATAATCATTCAACAATTACTGGGATTCATGCCTTATATGAACATGTAATAAAAGCCTTGGAATCTGACAAGTTTTGTGCGGGAACTTTTTGTGACCTTAGTCGCGCTTTCGATTGTGTTGATCATGATATTTTGTTAACCAAACTTGAATGGTATGGAATTAGGGGTGTAGTAGCACAATGGTTTAAATCATATTTGCGTGGTAGGCTCCAATTGGTAAAGATTCGGCATAAAACAGATTGCTGCATAAATAATTTTAAATCTTTTGTTTTACCTGTTGAAAGAGGAGTGCCTCAGGGTAGTGTTTTGGGTCCTGTACTTTTCTTGATTTTTATAAATGACATCGTTGACTTTCTGGTTAATTATAAAATAATCATGTATGCTGATGATACTAGTGCTATTGTATCAAGTAAAAATATCTTAGAAATGGAAAATCAGTCAAATGCAGCTTTGAAAGATATGACAACATGGTTTACTAACAACAAGCTGTATTTAAATAGTAACAAAACAAAATATGTAATTTTCCATACTATTCAAAATACAACACAACTTGATTTCAATATATCTTCACAAAATAATGAAATTGAACGAGTCAATGAAATGAATTTTTTGGGTATGACTATGGACGAGACATTATCTTGGAGTGCTCATTGCCAAAAAATTATAAGTAAATTAACTTCTAGCTGTTACCAAATACGCAATCTTAGGGCTATAATTGATCCTAAATCTTTATTATCATTTTATTATGCTAATATCCACAGCAGACTCTCATACGGTATTCCTGTTTGGGGTGCATCACCAGCCGCGCGAAGTGTGTTTTTGGCCCAGAAACGTATTATTCGTTGCATGGCTGCAATTAACTCTAGGGAATCATGTAAAACTTACTTTAGAAAATGGAATATCATGCCAATGCCTGCCATGCATATATATGAACTTTTAAAATATATCCACAAAAATAAACGGGAATTTCTGTGCAACAATGATGTCCACACCTATGATACTAGGTTTAAACATAATTTTCATATTCCTAAATTTTCATTAAATTTGACTAAAAATAGTCCTAATGTTTCGGGTTTAAAAATATTCAACGCATTGCCTCAAAGATTTAAAGAGATTATAAATTGCAATCAATTTAAGTACAGTGTTAGAGCATTCCTATTGGAAAGATGTATATATTCTCTTGACGAGTATTTTAATTCATGTACCCTGTAGTTTCTGTAGTTTCTGTTTTTATTGTTATTTTTTGTGTATTGACGTTGCCCACATATTTATATATTTGTATCTATTGATATTACTGACTTGTCCCATACTACACTGTAGTCTAGAGGATTAATAAAGGAATTTGATTTTGAAGTAATTGGCTAATTGGATCGTTTATGTTAACTGAGCTTAAATCATAATTTCAAATATTTATTCTGTAAAACTTCTTGCTCTCTTTTTTTTAATTTAGAGTGAGTATACATAGTTAGAAAGATAGATAGATAATTTTATTTCAAACAGCCACAAAAAAACGTAAGTGGGTTAAAGCAAGTCAAAAACAATTTACAAATCAGAAAAAAGTGACATATTGAAATATACCTACCTATTATGTATTAATTTAAAAAAGCGAAGCATTACCAAACAAAATTTTTAAATAAAACCTATATAATTACTATTAATAATAATAATAAGTTAAATATTATGTTACAATACAACCAGAGGTAAACATATCTCTTAGCAGCAAACTCAGAAACTACATCTTGAAGTAATCCTCAAATTCATAAGGTTCCAAATTAATTAGCAAATTAAAAGTTTCTTTCTTGAATAATTTCTATATTTTTAATTAGTGGCTTGTATAATAAAATTGTGGCAAGCTGATTGTTATACCTTCAATTTTAACTATGTCAATGAGAAATTCATTTCCAGTATTCAAAAATGTACTAATAATAATAAGTCATTGTTTTTCTGCAGTTTTGTTTGTAAATTGATAATGTGATTTTGTGTTCTGATATAAATAAATAAAATATTAGCACGTATAAATTATTGCAGATTTATCCTTACAAGCACATTAAGTAAATTGTTATGTCATACAAGTTCCGCTCTAATAGAAAACATACATATGTATGGTAACTCTAACATCACTTCACAGAACTCGATGCATATGCTAAAAGGAAGAAGTCTTTCTACATCAACGTGCATTAAAATTATCATTAATACGTGTCAACCTTCAAGATAGCGAATACGATTTTACAATTCAAATTTTCAGTGTTAATATACGTTTAAAGACAATGAGGAATATCATATCCGATGTTTATAAATTATTAATGTTGCGGGCATTTGGAAGTTAATTTACATCACCCAATTTTATTTATTGGTCGTCTAAACTGAATCACTTTTGACACTATTTGTTTACGTAGTGAACCAACCATTAACATATTTCTATTATTCATACCGGATTTTACATAAGTTACCAGCGCGCTGACAAAGATTGTTATCGTCCAGCAGCTACAAAACTGTCTTCACCGTAATAGTCGATCATGATCTGACAAGTATCGGTATCAACCGCTCCGTCGCGTCGTTAAGTTTTCGGTATTTCATTCGGTGTCGATTAAATTAATCAGAATGTCATTGCATGGGCGGCGACTTATGATCTCTTTGAAAGAGAATAATGTATGCTAGTTTCCGTAATGCCCACCTGTGATGTGCGTCTCCGCAGGTATCAAATAAAAACTCTTGGTATCATGCGGACACGCGGTTTGAGTTCGCGCCCAAGAACATAGGAGTTTGCCCATTCCATTCGGTTGTTTATCTCTCTTGCTTCTAAATGAATAATTTCGATCAAGGAATAACACTATAAAATTTCTTTGACAAAAAGCTATTATGAATAATAATATAATATTAGTCTAAAATAGGATGTGCTAACATATTTGCACGAATTTAAAGACATAATAAAACACTATACTAAGCAAAATGTGCACGGTGATCCAAAAGTTCCGGGACGCTCAACTACTTCGAGAAATACACATCAAATCGAAAATCAAAATAAACATACCTTTGATCATTTTCAATAATCTATCCAAAAACATAAAACATCACACGTATATATAAAATTGACTGTAAAAATTGTAATGGTATATATATGTATATTGGTGAAACCATGCAATATTTAGAAAACAGAATGAAAGGACATAAATATAACAAAAGCATTATCACAGCACTAAAGAAACACGAAATACCTCAAAATCATTCGTTTGATTTTCACAACATAACAATTCTAAATAAAGAACAAAATTTAGAAGCAGGTAATTTACTTGAAATAATTTAAATTTATAAACATAAAAATACAGTTAATGATAAACATATGAATATGCAATATTTTACCAAATTATATAATTTAGGGCCCGTCTTTCAATCTCCTAATAAAGTTCCTAATAAAAGTTATTAGCCGAATAACTGAAATAACTGTCTTTCCACCAACTAATAAAAATTATGTAGGTAATAAGTTTATTCTCCTAAAATGTTATTACGTGGTTGAAGTAGCCAATAAGTAGGTACTATTAGAACCTTAATAAGCTTATCAAAAGTCTCTAAATGTCGCCAACACAATCAAAAAAAGAGAAAAGTTTGAAATTGATGTCAAGAGATTTAGATTGTGTAAGTATTTGTATAGCGCTGTCATTTATTGCCAACATAAAGTAGGGTTATGAATATACCGAATAACTATTAACCTTATTCGTTGAAAGACGGTTTGTTTTTATTTACCTAATATATCTTCCTTATAACTTATTAGCTAAATCGTTATTAGAGACACATTTATTAGCAGATTGAAATACCGGGCAGACAGCTATTATTTATTTTATAGGCTTTCTTGTTATTGTTCATGGTTAATATTGTTTATTGTGGATATTTTTTATTGTCAATATTGTTTATTGTTAACGTGGTTCATTGTTAATATTGTTTATTGTCAATATTGTTTATTGCCAATATTGTTTATTGTTAACATTGTTCATTGTTAGTGTTGTTTATTGTCAATATTGTTTATTATCAAAATTGTTTATTGTTAATATTGTTTATTGTGAAAATTGTTTATTGTCAATATTATTTATTCTGAACATTGTTCATTGTTAATATAATTTTTTTGCAATATTGTTTATTGTTAACATTGTTCATTGTTAATATTGTTTATTGTCAAAGTTGTTTATTGTTAGTATCGTTTATTGTTAATATTGTTCATTGTCAATATCGTTATTGTCTGTACACTGTTTTGATAATCTAAACCTCTTGATAAATCACGATGAACTATTTTAACTAGATCGACCAAATCCCTTCCAAAAACAATTCTCGAAATCTTTAAAAATGTCTGGTTCATAAATAATTCCAAACTTGAAAACATAACATAATTGTTGTTTTAAGAACTTTCAGAGATTTTCGATACGTTATTAAGCGTCTAATAATTCTTATTGGCTACTTCAAGCACTCAATAAGATATTAAGAGAATAAACCAATTTATTACCTACATAATTTTTATTAGTTCATGGAAAGACAGTTATTTCAAGTTCAGCTAATAACTTTTATTAGGAACTTTATTAGAAGTTTGAAATACGTGTCCTTAACCTAAAAATATTCGTTGAAAGACCGTCTGTTCTTATTTACCTAATAACTTATTAGCTAAATTTTTATTAGATACATTTATTAGGAGATTGAAAGACCGGGCCTTAATATTATAATTAAGCACAACAATACTTTTTAGAAATCTACTTATATAATTTAAAACGTTTTTCGTATTTGCCAAAAAAAACTCAAACCACTATACATATCTTTTACAGGGCAATCTTTATATAAAACACTTTCTTCAAAAATTTTCATATTAAAAACAAAAAAATAATTATCATTTATAAAACAAAAAGTTTATTTTGAATTTAACATTGGCATTTTATATTTTCATTATATTACAATTTTTATACATGTATGTACTTGATAAAGGTTAAAATATAACCGAAACGTTATACGCATAAAGTGTTTTCATCAATCAATGACCTAAAAACCCAGAGATAAAAGGAAAATATAAAATATTTTATTTGATGGGGATTTTTTCGTAGCCGTTACTGTAATTTTTTGTTTTTTCTTTTTTTTTTTTGTTTTTTCTTGAGTTAGCGGCTTAATTTTAATATGAATTAATCAATAAAACTCTTCATTTAACGCAAACAGTTTGCATTAAATTGTTTTGCCATGCATAGTTAATTTTAAATGACTATTAACATTTTTATATTTTTAAGAAAATGTAAAAAAAATTTTAAAATACGTTTTTAAAATGCTTTGTGATTGTCCTTAAATTTATAAAAAAATTTTTTGAATTATATAGATTTGTTCTGAAGGAGACAACAATAAAATTAGATTGTCGAAACGTTAAATGAAGAGTTTTATTGATTAATTCATTATATTAAAATTAAGCCGCTAACTCAAGAAAAAAAAAAAAAAAACAAAAAATATTTTATTGTTAGCTTCTGCAAAGCAATATTAACCGCTTTTCTCAATGGTGCTCGTTTAATATGTTGAAACTAAACGTCGCTAAGTGCCAGGTGGTATCCTACACACGAAAAACCAATATTATCAACGCTTCTTATTATATCAACGGCGAAGTTTTGTCTAAAGCTGATACTATGAGAGATCTGGGAATAATCTTCGACAAACGTTTAAGTTTTAGAAACCATATTGTTGACTTATCAACATCTGCATCTAAACGATTAGGATTTATTATCAGAAATTGCAAACAGTTTCATAATGTTAGTACTTTGAACACCCTTTACTATGCCTTCGTGGGAAGCTGTTTAGAGCACTGCTCAGTAGTGTGGTCACCGATTTATATATCTCATCAGCTGACAATCGTACGCATTCAACGACGATTTTTAAAATACTTGTCATTCAAGCTTAATAATCAGTATTCTTTGCGAGGCATTGATTACAATTGCTTATTGAGGCGACATGACTTCGATAGTCTTACTGAGCGTAGACAGAAGCACTCATCATTTTTCGTATAGAAGCTGGTGAATGGATGCATTGACTCCACTGATCTACTATAGAAGTTGAACTTCCATGTACCGTCTCGTCCATCTCGATTCGTATCAACTTTTGCGTTACCCGCACCTAGAACTAATCTATTAGTGAATTCTCCCATAGTGAATATGTATAAACTTACGGACACTCATTATGTGGACATTTTTCTCAAACCATTGTAGGTTTTATGTACTATGAGTTCGTTATGTGCATACTATACCAAATTTTTTACTATATGCGTATATTCTACTGCTTATTGTTGTCCTGTTATTGGTACTTACTGTTGGGCAATAAACAAATATTATTATTATAAGTTTCACAGGAAAACAGTAACAATGTTAACCAAAAACTACATGAAAAGATTGAACTTAAAGAGAGATTCCTGTGCCTACATAAGAATTACTAAAACTTACTTTGAACATTTATAATAAAAACTAAAAATAAATAAATAACAAAAACAGTATGCCACATAGCTCAAACCAACATACTAAATAAAAGTAAATTTATTACAAACTAAAAAGATATAGTAATATGTATATAAAACATATGTTCTTTTCCTTCTCTATACCATTTATTTTGTAAACCATTTAATTTCAGTATTTAGTTGCAGACGGAAACATGTCTTCAGTCAAATTGTTATTTAATCTTGACATGTTTAGTTAAGATTGGTATACAAAACATTGTAATAAACTCAGCGGGGTAAGAATCATTACAAAAGAGAGTATTTTGATAGGTTGTATAGGTAGTTTGCCGTAAATTAGGAAAAGGACCAAGCTAGTATAAATAATGAGCCGTAAATAATAAGTCAAAGGTGATTAGTCAACTAAAAATATAGAACAAATCTAGTAGAGCACAAAATTTTAAAATAGCGGCATTTACATCGGATTACTGTTCCAAAAATGACCATTCCGTAGATAGAAGATCATGGTCAAATTTGTTACAATTAACTTTATGAAAGTTTAACTAAATAGTAGCAGAAGTAGGGAAAGGATATCGTCAACAGAAAGAAACATAAAGAATGCTATGAATAAGAAGCAACAAGTAATGGAATTTTTAATCCACTCAAATGGTAAATATTCTTAAGCTCCTGCAAGTTTAAGGAATTACAAGACTATTGAAAAACTTAATAATTATCTAATAGACTGAGAATGTTAAAGAAAATAGCAAAATATAAATAACAAATAATAAATACGTATACACTTTGTGCATTCAAATATATTGATTGACTAAAGAAATGCCCCGACACCTTGTACTCAATCTTAATGGTAATCTTCATTGAAAGAATGCAAGCTAATGTGTAATGCTATTAATCTATGTAAATAGTCATAGAAAACTGAAAGTAATACGTTAACATCTTCTAAATTGAGTGCCTTAAAAGGTACGTAACAACATAAGGCAATGTCATTAGCATAAATCAATGTTTGTAATGCAATATGGCCCACTACCTGTCAAATATGTTAAAAGCCAATCAATCATATCGGGAAAATAGAAGAAGCAATCACACGGTGCACACCGCATCGTAGTTACAACTCATCGTTTTCGTTTACAAACGTACTGACACGACGTCTGTTCTAAACTAGAAACACTTGTAAATCGCTCTAGTAATCATAACATTGGCTACTTGTATTCAGATATCATCGATTATGGTAATAGTGATTAACTTGAAGCAGAGAAATAATTACCTAAGTGAAAAGGAATCTCTTGCTAGGATTTCTGTATGTTGTATATACAGTAATTATTTCTTATATCTATAAATATGAAATACATATACGGTGTATATAATACGTTATTATAAATAAATACAAATACTAACCAATTGCCCCTAGCATCCAAATTCGTTAATTATATACGGTTTCAATACACCATAATCCAGTTTACATAAATAATTTTTTTTATATGCTGGGATTTGATTCTTTTTAGGTTTCCATTTTTAAAAGCAACTCAATTAGCTGTAGTTACATATATTACACAATGAACATAAGTATTCTCCTAAAGACTATTTGATTTATTTTCGTAATTATCTTCTACAATCTGTAATATTCCTATAATTACTATTGTCCTATTCACGTATATTTGGCAATTTTTCTTGGACTAGAGTGTTGTTACCCCCTAGGTGTCTTAAAGGTAAGAGCCGGTGCCCCCAAGAGAGAGAGGCCAGCCAACGAGACCATGATTGATTGTAATACATTCCGCTGAAGAACTAAACACACATCATCACTCTTCACCACACGAGCCAAAACGTTAGTATTAAGTTTGATGCGGCTTAAACGTTGTTTAGCTCCAACAAAAAAAATAGATTATTTAAAGAAAATACTCGTTTACATCCATGTGTGAAACAAATACTAAGCGAAATTGATATTTTGACATTAAAACTTAAGTGACATCTCCTATGTTCATTCGGAAATATGAAGTAATTACGACCGACGTGCAAAATATGAAACTCAGAGCGCTTAGACTTCAAAGCCGCAGAATAGTAAATGAACGTAGAAAAAACATGCAACATACAAGATTATTTTGATCTAATTGTAATTCAGAAACCGTAAAGTTGATTTCGGAAACCGTCACATGTAATTCACATTAGAGAGTTTAATTTCAGAAAACGTCAATTGTAAATCAGATTAGTAAATTTTATTTCTGACAGTATCAATTGTAATTCAGCTGCTAAAATATGTTTTTAAGTAAGCAACAACACTTCTAATTCCAAACGTATATGCTCCTTATATTTGGGAACAAAGTTATTATATCTCTAACAAATTATTGACCAAAGAAGAGTTGAAAGAGATTGTGCTCGTGCCGTTCAGAACTCTTCTACATTTTATGCTGCTGCTTTGGGATTGCATGACATGGTTGTTGGTCAATCTACATGTACATGTGTCCCACCGAAGACTGGGTCTTTGATTACAGCTCTATTTGTCATTTTAGAAAGAAAGCTTTTCTACAACAATTTTATAGAATCTAATCCTGCATCACCTAAAAATATTTTTGACTATACAGAGTGTCCCAAAAGTAGGAAAACGGATACTTACTTCGTTATTTTAAATGGAACAGCCTATATATTATTTAATTTTTCAATTTCACGTAGAAAAAGAATACGACTTTATATAAACTACTATATATCTATCTTTAATAACAACGTTGTTATTTACTCTTTTGTCAAAAGTGGTCCCGATGCAAAGCATCAGTTAAAGCGGCGTGGTTTATATTTGCATTAGTTTTAGAGATTTAGATTTTAAATATCATACATACATACTTAGTCTGATTCAACATTAAAATTAAAATCGATGTAATTGTATACAGGTGTCCACTATAGTCCTGAACATTTGCTTGATTTTAATCCAAGGTAACTTGATTTTTTACATAGCGCCATATATTTTCGGTTATGCTAAATTAATCCTTACGCAAAACCCTATCAATCCATACTAAACATTTATGATGCCTCATGCACGATTTCATAGTTAATTAATGATTTTAAATAAATCCGATAGTTTTTCCGTTAATTTTCGCCTTGGTATATAAAAGCTAAACAATTGAATAAAGCTGCGAATTTGTAAATACATGTCAGTATCGGGTCATAATATAAAACTAATAAAAAGTTTTTTTAAAAAAGAAAAATTATATGTTATTTAGGTATGATCAGAAATTACTGAACATATTTTTAGTAGGCCAAGGTAATTGTTTCACAATAACTAAATCTGCAAACTGCCAAAAAGTAATTTTGTATACGTAATACCTTTTCCTTCTTAAATGTCATCGCTTGTTTATTTATTTTCTTATCCATTTTGTTATATACTTCAAAATATGCAATATTGAAAAGAAGAATTTGTTGATATGATGTATTTGCTTGGTACCTAACCATTTATGTCATTTTCCCAATTACATATATTTATATCTATTTATATTCTCGTTCACACAATTTTTCAAATTTTACATTTAGGTGAATGTGGACGAAATTGTCTTTTGGCTTCAAAAATATATAGACAACGGTATCCAAACAGACGGTTCATTCATTCATTCATTCACTCATAAAGTTAGGTGGACACCTTTAGTCCAGGCACTTGAGCTTGGTGCTCATTGTACCGTCCCTATTAAATCTCTTACTTCCACTCGAGCAGCTTGGTGTTCTCTATAAAGCTCAGTGTCTTGCCCAGTGGGAACTTGAGAACCTTCGAGGGCTCCAATAGACCATTCCCGAAATGTTTCTGCCGGAGTGTTTTCAACTCCTCACATGTGCAGATTACATATAAACTTGTTTCCTCCTGTAGCTCACATCTTCTGCACCACGGTTCGCTTACTCGGCCTGTGTTGCAAAGATGCTTCTTCAGAGGACAGTGTCCAGTTACCACCCCAGTAATGGTTTTAACTTCTTTCTTGCTGCGTCTAAGTAGGTTATCAGAGAACTTGGCATCCCCATCCCCTATTAGCGCTTTAGCTTGGAGTTGACCTTCTGTCGTCCTCCATTTGTTTGTGCTTGCATTGTCCAGCCAGGTCCAAATCTCCCTTTTAGCAGAATCCCTTGTAATCCCACATACGAGCTCTGGACCTATGAAGTGACTTTTGGAACCCTCCTTGGCTAGTTCGTCAGCTATTATGTTGCCTTTTATATCCTCGTGTCCCGGCACCCGAATCAGCGACACAGTGTGATCCTGTGCCAGTGAGTTGAGGGATTGTTTGCAGTCTCTAACCAGTTTTGACCTAGTTACAGGACTCGATAGCCCTGATAGCAGTCTGGCTATCAGTCAATATACTTATTTTCCTCCTCATGCAGCCCTCCTTTGCAATCATTTCTGCGCAGGCTGCAAGGGCGAATACCTCTGCCTGGAAGACCGTCGCATGCTTTCCCAGGCTTATGGATACCCTTTGATGAGGGCTCGGTCCGCAAATACCGGCTCCTGTGCCCTGGCTGGATTTGGATCCGTCCGTAAACCAGTCATTGAGAACATTAGTAACCCTACGTGCCTGGTCTCTTCTCGGTATAGAGATTTTCACCTTTTCAGTGAAGATAATTTCGGGTGCCATACTGTCCGTTGGCATTTGAAGCAATGGTCCGTCCAGTATCGTACCCGTTGTATCAGTGTGCCCTCCAACCTTAATGTTGGGATGCCACAAATTGTTGGTCTTCAGTCTAAGGATCGCATTCATTGCCTCCGCCTACACATAGAGCTCCAGTGGGGGGAGGCCCACGATGGCCTCCAAAGAAGCGGCCCCTGTGCTGTTGTTTGCACCAGTGATTCCCAGCAATGCCTGTCTCTGGACAGCGGTCAGCAGCTTCACCGCGGAGGACACTTCTATCCTTTTCCACCAGACTACTGCCCCATACGTCATCGCCAGCCTCACCACAGCCGTGTATAGCCAATGGATCACCCTCGGCTTCAGTCCCCAGGTTTTGCCCACAACTCTCCTGCAGCGCCAGAACAGTTGGGTAGCCCTGGTCGTTGTTTTAACTAGGTGATTGTTCCATTTCAGTTTCGCATCGAGGGTTACACCCAGATACTTTACTTCTTTGGTTAATTGTAACTCCTGCCCAAACAGTCTAATGTCGCCTAAGTCATTGAGTTTCCTCATGTTGGTGAAAGCAATCAACTTTGTTTTATGTAAATTAACTGAGAGTCCTTGTGAGAGACACCATTCCTCCACACTTCGCAGTGCATTACGCATTATGTCTGCCAATATGCCCGGGAACTTCCCCCTAGCCACTATAACAATGTCATCAGCGTATCCCTGCGTCCATATTCCGTTGTCGTTTAACGACCTGATGAGATCATCCACGACTAAGCTCCACAGCAGCGGTGATAGTACTCCTCCTTGAGGGCACCCTCTAGTTGTCCGCATGGCGATGTCTTTATCTAGCATTTGGGCATTGACCACTCTGTTTTTTAGCATGCAGTCAACCCATCTGATGGTCGTTTGGTTAATATTCCGGTCCACTAAGGATCGATTGATTGAGGGCGTTGATGTATTGTCAAACGCGCCCTCTATGTCTAAAAACACTGCAAGGGCAACTTCCTTTTGATGAAGGCTCCTTTCGAGTCCTCCCACCAAACAGACGGTGTCCAAGAATGGAATGTTTTAATGTTAAACAGAGATTTGAAAGCATAATAAACGTTATCTTCATACTAATGAAGTTCAAAGGATTTGCTATGTAACTAGTATGTATGTAAACCAAAAAAAAAAAACCCTTCTCTGAATTATAGTTGACACATTCTGAAATTAAGTTTATTAATCTGATTTACAATTGACGTTTTCTGAAATAAAATTCGTTAATCTGAATTACATCTGATGGATTCTTCAGATATTACTTCTGAAAATGGTGTAGAAAATCTTAGCTTCGTGCAGTGTCATACATAAAGTTGCCAATGCACACAGGTGAATGTTGACTGACCCATTTGTTTGTACTTACAAAGAGATGACAAATGATATGCACACTTAACTATTAAATTTGTTGCAGTTTTTGGTTGTTTATTCTTTTATGAAATGTCATAGGGAATAGTTGTTTATTTTTTCTATAATTTTTTTCACTTAACGACACTCTAATACAAACTCTTTTATTTTTCAATTTTTTCTAAATAATAATTCCAATTAAGACAAACCTGTATTTTAACTTTTCGAGTCAGAGACACCAATTCAATACTTTTGTTTTTGATAATGCGTTGTAGTATACTCTTTTCTAATTGGATGTTACAATAAAGCTAAAGCAAACGACGACGCAGTGCTGAAATGATTATTAAATTTCCCAATTTCTGGCAATTTTACGTTATACGTTACTGGAATTTTCTGTAGGAATTGCAAATATTTTTTAGTGTGTACGTACTACAAACTATAATTTGTTTTTTACATAATTTTTTTGTTGTTGAAGCATCAGATGATGTAACTGATAACAGATTTTAGTAACAAAATTCATCATAACCTCATAAAAAATAAAATAATATTAGACGCTCTAAACTGAATAAAAATTCTTATCAAATACAAGTGATAAACGTAAATAAAATTCTGAAACTTAACAACTTCCTATTAGAAGAAATAAAACAAATGTCCCGCGACGCTTTATTAAGAAATGAGCGAAGTGGATCCGACACTGGCATCGCTTGAAGTCGCATGTCTAACGATTCATTCCCCTCATCCCGCTGTAGTACGGAATGAGGGCTTCGTTGATTTGTTTCAAATTGAAAACTTGGAGCTGTTGATAGCATTTTGTAGTGGTTAGACAAAGATAGAAAATATCGGCATCTGCTTGCGATTAAACGGCGACGACATATTGCGGAGTGGAGGTGGTATATCGAATCGTATATCTGATACACTCGCTCAGCAGAACAGCATGCGTATTTCGCGACTTTATTAACTCATAGAAACCATATTTTCATCCTTCTTTTACTCATATTACGGCAATCGACAGGTTTTGAAAGTGAGCTATTGGTATAGTAGGCAGGAAACTTAGGTAATGGGTAATTACAACATCATAATTACATTAAATTAACTGCAATTTTGGTTAATCTACCCTTATTTCATAATATCGCTCACCTTATTAAATAAACAATAGGTACTTACTGTTCAAATGAACTCAATGGGTTTGTTAAATTAATAAAATGAAAGTAACAAAATAATATGATTGCCTTCACTACATTTTTTTTTTAGATTGATTATAATTTTGGTTAATTCAACAATATGTTAACAAAGCCTATTTTGTTAATTTACCTGTCGTTACCTCATAATATTAATATGAGATAATAAAAATATAACGAAGAGAATTTTAATAGATTCTTTGTATTATCCAAACAAGTACATAAAAATATAATAATGAATATGAACTCTGATAAATATAAACAAATAAATTTAATAATTTTCTATAGCTTTCATTGTACGGAGACCTATACCCTGATAATATAATATATAAGACGATAACGAATAATATTAGATATTAAATTTCTGTCATCCTAGGTATTAATCTTTTTTGCCGCCATTATAATAACAAAGCATATTATGTATTTCTAACATCCATTATTATAAATATTTCTCTGTGTGTATATTTTGAGAATGATATTAGCTGGATAATATCACATTATTCTTTTTAAAGTGTGGAAATATAGTTTAATACATCATAAAAATACAAATTGAAATATTTGGAAAATAAAATATTGCAGATACATATGTATCTGAGAAAAACGCTCATATTCAAGTACATCACCAGAAATTATACAGGGTGCGGCAGGGAAACTTGCTGATTTGAATTGGACGCCAATGAGCGAGGCGTGGTCAGAAAGGGGTGGGGAGGGTCTCATCAGAAAGAGGGGGTTTTGAAGTTTTGTTACCCCAAATGACATTTGTCATCATGCGTTGGACAAAGAAACAGCGTGCGTTCGCCGTCGAGGCCTATTTTTCCAACGGTCATTCGGTGGTCGCCACCCAACGTGCCTTCCGAACTCGGTTCGATATTCATCCCGCGGGTCCCGTTCCTGGCCGGCAATCGCTTGTTTCGTGGGTGAACACATTTAGCGAAAGTGGGAGTGTTGAAAAAAAAGGCCCAGGAGGTCAACGGACATCCAGAACTCCAGAAAACGTCGAAAGGGTAAGGGAGTCGTTTTTGCGCTCTCCCCGGCGTTCGGCGCGTAAACACGCTGCTGCTCTGGGGATTTCTGATCGCACAGTGAGACGAATTCTTCACAAGGAACTCCAGTTTCATCCCTACAAACTGGCTGTGGTCCAAAAGTTGAGTGAACGCGATTTCGCTTCTCGCCAAACTGCATGTGAAGCGCTCAGTAACTTGCCAGACGACGCTCTCGTGTTTTTTAGTGATGAGGCCCACTTTCACATTTCCGGCTGTGTTAACAAACAAAGCATGCGGTATTGGAGTAATGTCAATCCTCGCGAACTTCATGACATTCCACTTCATTGTGAACGTGTTACTGTGTGGTGTGCATTGTCGAGAGTTGCAATAATAGGGCCTCATTTTTTCGAGGAAGATGAACGCGCTGTTACTGTGAATGCAGTTCGCTACAGAGAAATGATTGAGACATTTTTTCTTCCACAACTTGAAGAAATGGATCTTGGGGACGTATGGTTCCAACAGGACGGAGCCACGGCGCACACAGCGAGAACTTCGATGGAGCTTTTGAGGGAACACTTTCACGAGCGCCTGATATCCTTGAGGGGTGACGTACCGTGGCCGCCGCGCTCCCCCGATTTGGCACCTTGCGATTTTTTTTTATGGGGATATCTTAAATCCATCGTTTACAACGACAAACCCCGGACCCTGCAACACCTGAAGGACAACATCCGCCAAGCCATCGCCAACATTCCCGTGGATATGCTCGAAAGAGTGGAGCGCAACTTTAAATCTAGGGTTGATCAGTGTATCACGAATGAGGGCCGCCATTTGCCCGATGTCATTTTTAAAACCACTTAAAACAAAAATTCAGAATGTGTACTATACGATACAAAAAGAATTAAATCGATATTTGAAGTACTTTTTCTTTTATTGACTTTTCAAATCAGCAAGTTTCCCTGCCGCACCCTGTATTATAAATATATAAGTTATGTTTGTAAAATTCATCAGAGTAGTACCACATACCATCAACATTGTTAATTCTAGTGATACAAAATTATTTTTAAGCATAAATGTTTTCTTATGGTTAGCAGTAAATTAAAGATGCTAAAATCTATAAACATTCGTAAACAGCATCAAGCAGAACTCTCATTTTTCATATTTCACCAAAGAAACACGCAATCATATTTTGTAGCCATGTTGAACGACAAACAAATGATATGTGCAAATGGGCGTACGAGAAGCGGAAATTACGTAATTAATTGGATGTGAAAACCATGAGAGTCTATTAAATAGCTAACTTATTCCAGTTGCGATCCGAGGACAAAACCCAGACGACCTCTTACTTACTTAATTGAATTAACATATTTAATAAATGTAAGTACCCAGAGGACAGCGAATCTGCGGATAGGGAAAGTCATCGAAGTAGACGTTAGTATTTCACACATCATTAATCTGATTTAATGGAATGGTAGTCAATTTGGAACAATTGAAGTGGCCGACAGGTTTAAGAAGGGACAGCGCATCGAAACGATCGTCCAGAGGGACAAACTCAACCACCACAATTTACAGAGTGTCAAATAACGTTTCAATTGAATTAATTACACCACTACGTCGCTTGATTTTATGTACAAGTGGTATTTTAACCACTGCCTGTGTAACCAAGTTTTACAGGACGAAGGACAACTAGAATAAAATAAATGAAAGAATTCTCCCTTACAAATAACTGCAACAAATGAAACACAAATATTAACCATTTCAAATATTTTTTGCGCATTGCATTACAAATTAATGTCACATTCCATGCGTTAATTAAAATTAACGAAAGATTAACGTGTTTGTGCAAATGAACCGCATACCTATTCAAAAGAATTTCTGAAAAACTTTCTTATATTTATTAACAATCCGCTCGCGTTAAAAATGTAATATATGTTGGTTGATTTGGAACCAAGTGACTTGATTTCCAAAAAACCTTTTTCCTAAAAACATTACACACGATTGAAGCCCAAAACCAAATCATAATATTGCACGGCATATATACAGGGTGTATAAATAGTATTGCACCAAATGTTGCAAATGTTTAATATTTCATATTTGAATTTTTTTTAAATGCCAATCTAGATTGAATTTAGTGGCATTTGGCAGGTAATTGGTTTAGAAACACAAACAGTAGATATATCACAATCTTTTTTACACTAAAATAACGAAAAAATCCAAAAATTCCAAGTGAATAAAATAATTGAGAACTGAACCTGGCATGAAGAAGGTTGCATATGACTGGTTTACCTGCAAGAAGATGTGCACCATATCCACAATTAACTAGACAGCATAGAGTAGCGAGGTGGCAATGGACAAAGGAACACAGCAACTGGACAATCAACAATTGGAGAAACTGTTTATTTACGGATGAATCTAGAGTCCGTCTGCATAGTTTCCATGGACGTATTTTAGTATGAAGTGAACGAGGTGAGCGATATAAAGAACACTTCAGTATTCCAGTCCGTAATTTTGGTGAAAGTTCCATCTGCATTTGAAGTGGAATTTGTTTGAACGATCGCACTGACTTCGAGGTTTTAATCAGTACCGCAATGACGGCTCAAAGATATAGAAATATCGTTATCGAGACTATTATTGTTCTATTAATCTGCAACGAAAATCGCTCAACAGCCTATTATGGAATTTTACGATATTAACAGAATGGAATGACCAGTCCGGTCACCAGACATGAACTGCATAGAACTCGTCTGGACCCAGAAGTCGAGACAGTTGAACACCTTAGAGCAGCCGGTAGAAACCCTAGAACAGTTAGGAAATATCGTCAGAGAAATTTGGGCAAATTTACTTCAAGATTTCATGAATGAACTGAATCAGCGTAAGCTTGCTATGGTTCAAAGCCTTATTCGGGTTCGGAGCAGATCGACTTTTTTTTTCACAATTTTTTGATTAAAAACATTATTAAGGGGAATGCGAAAGAAATAGCAAGGCCGCTAGAGCAATGTACCAGTAACGGTATCCTCAGAGATTATTGCCATCTGACAAGTTATTGCGGTGCAATAGTTTCAAGTAGAAGAGAAGTACTTTTAGAGCAACAACAAGAAATGAAGACAATGCAATTGTAGTTTTTAGCTCGAGTAAATGTTGATCACCACATATCCATTCCATGAAACTGATATTTCTTTTTAGTTAATTCAACGGATTTTGAAAGGTAATAAACTGCATCCTTTCCTCAAGATTACGAAGAACGGGTAAATTTTATAGTCTAGCTTAACCTTGATTGCGAGGTTGGGATTTCACACCTTACCATATGGTTGGACAAATCTCGACTTATAGTAATAAAAAAGTTAATCGTCACAATTGCCACTATTGGTCAGAACATAATCCTCACTGGCTTCTGGAAACCAATTTTCTAAATGCTTGGGGTATAAATATGTAGTGTGGTATCCTTAATGGAATCATCATTCAACTCAAATTTTATGAAGGCACACTCACGCCGGAAAGGTATCTACAATTTCTAAGCGAGAAATTATTTGAATACATGGAGGAAGTTCCGTTAGAAATAGGGTCAAATTTGATATTGCAAGATAGCGCTCCAGTCATAAATGTAACCAATTATTTAAATGAAGTTTATACTGGAAGATGGACTGGAAATTGCAGTGTGGAAGTAAAGCGGCCACCCAGGTCTCCGGATCTCACGCCACTAGATTTCTTCCCGTTCTTAAGGGAAGTGTTTATAATACAGCTCTTGTTGATTTGGAAGAACTTTTCGGCAAAATTATTAAATAAATTTTCCTAGCAATTGTTTTCATCGTCATCTGCTTATTTCGCATGTGAATAAACTTTTATTACTTTCTGATTGTTTTCCATTTTTTCCATCATAATATGATACATACTCGGAATTACAAATAAAATACCTATCAAATGGTGCAAAAAAATATATAGGGTGATATTTGAAAAAAAAAGTTGAGTTGTAACTAATGATTTGTAACTAACAAATCATTAGTTGCTATAAAATGAAAGAATATTTTGCTCATTGAGTTTCCTTGTTCTCGTTTTCGTTCAATTATTTATGTTACACTGTGTACTATTTTCTGTATTTTGGTTGTATCACAAAACAAAGATTACTTACTATTATTATAAACAAGTAGATATATATAGATTAAGATAACTCACTGATTTGGCCCGTATCTCTAAAATAATACCTTATTTTAACAGATTATTAATGTCCTTTTACCATATACCGATTTTACCAAAAACACGATAAAAGTCAGTGGTCAAGTAGATATTTCAGTAAAATTAATAATATCATCCCTGTCTTCTTTCTCGCGATAGTCCATTATAAATTTATTTATTTAACTTTTAAACATAATGTAGCCTTATAATTTGTCAAATAAGTTAATGTCACTATGTATTTATAAACGACTATCGATCACGTTCAGTTTGTCTATCATCATTTTTCACTATAGTTATACGTTTATAAGCGATAAAGTATCATATATTAAATTTATTTTAGTTAAGTATGGTACTGCCTGAAAGGGTGTATTGTCAATTACAGATCACAGCGGGAATATTAACGTAATAAATTGATGTCCAGACACATTCACCCAGACAACGAATTTTATTAATACAACATCTATGATTTATATTATTATATTTACTAGTTTTTCAAAATATATGTTAAGCAGTTCAGTGTCAGATATTCTAATGATCAATTGTAGGTACATAATTTAATAGCTCAAAATATTTCTTTTTTAAAATAAAATTTGCTCAGATATATTATTTATTTATTTACTAGGAGTAGAACAGAGTTACAATCGTTTATTGATATATCCTGGAAGTAAAATCCGTTACGTTATTGCTACAGCCTACCCGTGATCACATAATATCGATTGATTAATATAGCACAACCCACTAGGAAGTAGGAGGATCAAGGTGGAATAGGCAATTAGAAAACCGACAGCCTATTGACCAAGTTACACCACCCATCAGAATTCCTAACATTCTTCAAGAAATTAACCTTGTGGCATCCTTACATCAACTAGGTAATATCTTAAAGTGCAAATGAGTAAGCACGATGAACTAAATTAATTACAAAACTAATGATATCTCACAATTTTATTGGATGTAGATGTAATTAGTAACTTTTATTAAAGCTTATAATTTAATAGAATAAAGTTATCGCTTGACATAAACTTAACAAGGTGACAAATACAAGAATTAAAAGCATTTTTTTTTTAGTATATACAGGTTATCCCACCGAACTCGCTCTCATTAGAGTTTTTCAAAGTGTCAGTTGGAATTGTATTTTGAAACTTGCAGGGTAATCATGGTCGACGATGATTTACTTGAAGAAAATATTTTCAGTTTTATAGCCCATATACACAAGTTTTTGAAGATCATAAAAGCAAATGAAGGTCAAGTCACTGACGTAGTAAGGTTTAGGCTTTATTCTTGCAACTGATATCTTATGCTGTTCCTATTTTGCCCTTCACATGTATCGCAAAATATAGAAACATGTGTTACCGTTTCTGGTAATTCATTGAGGTATTTTAGTAGACATGTTTCAATTTCTGTACGGCCTTTTTCCCATGGGTCTCTTCCCTTACATAGGCTTTCCTTAGTTGAGGGATCAGATATGGTAAAATTGTAGGTATTAAATTTCAATTTATATAAACAATTATTATCTCCAGCGAAAGGTACTGATAAAATTGCTCGCAAATTAAACATCGCTGCTCTAAAACTATGATTCTTTTCTGCAATAGCCTTTTGGTTGTCGTCTTTTTTCATCTGCATCGCATGTTTCTCTCTTTTCCTACTATTGTAGTCTTTTTAATGGCTCTTTATCTGTAGCAGTATTGTACCGATTACATCTGAAATTCTGATCCTTTCTGGAATAAAAGGTCTAAATGTGAGAAACTGCAATTACTTATTACCTCCTCGTCATAAGACTACTCTTTACCAGAAAAACCTCACTTATCTGGGATGTAAGTTATATAATAAACTGCTGAGGACATTAAGTCTACTACAAATTTTATAACTTTTCGAAAGCATGTCAGAAGATATCTCACGAATGTATCATGTTATTCAATTAACGATTACTTAGGATCTTAGCATGCAAACTCACTCCCCCCCCCCCCCCCTCCTTCTTTGTGATGTTATTTTGTACATTGTATGTTGTATATTCTATGTAGTGTAGTGAAATAAATAAATAAAGCTGGCTCGTATTAGTGGAATACCTTTTGGTAAATAAACCGGGACACTGGTGTGATGTTTCTGGTTACGCAGAACTCTTCTTTATAAAGTCTGTACATTCAAGTCAGAACCTACATATTGTTTATTTGAATCACGTCTACTGTAGAGCGATTCGAGTCGCGGAAAACTATGTATGTGTTCTTTCACAAATGTTACATTTGCATCACTTGTGGCATTATGAGGCTGTATGACTTGTCTTTTGTCATACCTAATGTATGTAGATGCCGCTACAACTGACATTTCTCATACATGTTTCGATAAAACGATCAGATATCGAAAACGTTTTGCGAAAAAAAATTAAACTTACCCTTACTCTCGCACCATTTGAATCTCACAAATTAAACAAATTCTGGATGTTTTGCATTT
Source organism: Cetonia aurata (assembly GCA_949128085.1). Classification (NCBI taxonomy): domain Eukaryota; kingdom Metazoa; phylum Arthropoda; class Insecta; order Coleoptera; family Scarabaeidae; genus Cetonia; species Cetonia aurata. The sequence goes on from OX421884.1 coordinate 37,281,799, forward strand.
TACCTTCCCCTGTTTCTGTATTTCTCCGTTTTATATGAGTATTCCTAATTAAATAACTTAGATATAACATCTGCTTATCGTAATCGCCCAATTGCCCAGTATTCTTAACAAATCGTATCGGTACACTTTCTTTTTCTTTTCAGCAACTTCTTTTCCGCTTCTGGTTACATACTTTATTCCGGTGAGCCTTTTCTGCTTCATAATTGATCTATGCCACGAAGTTTTGTCAGCTCTTTTTCTACACTTGTTCTCTCTTGATGGTTTGTTTAGATCTTTTTCAGCTATTTCGTCATGCTCACTCCTCGAATGTGAAGGCAAATAAGACTCGCCAAAGTCTGCATAAGGCTCTAAATCACTATTATCCCCAGTGGAATCTTTATTTTGATTTGAAATATCAGATGAATTTCCAGCTCCATCTTCCAGCATTGTATTATGTGATTTCAACGAATTCCGTTCGGGTTGACATTCAACAGCGTGATCTACAAAACAAGTGTAAATCAATAAAACTTTACAAGAAGAAAATGTAAATACATTTTCTGAGTATCAACATTCACATCATACATACCATTTATTGCTGTAGTAGCCATTGCCACCATCTTACACTCCTTGCAAGCATCTCAAATCTTTTTGTAGACATCTTTGGAACAACACAATGCGCTTAACGAAATTAAACCTAACTTAATATTTAACGTAGTGCAAATGTGCTAAGTGTACACTCATATAGTTATTCACTCACGTGGTTACTCTTATTTGAAAAACACAAATGTGGTAAGTGACTATACCACAACTGTGCATATATATTTTTAATCTGACGTACTTACAACAATTGGTAGATGGCACTACTAGTTAAATTTGAATAAACAGTTACCATTTGTGTGCACATAGAATTGTTACGTTCGAAAATAACTTTCTATGTACTCAACTCAATTTTACTCAAATTTGTATTTAGAATACACTAGAGGTGCGAACGGGCCGGGCCGCGGGCTGGGCCAAGAAATTTCAGATGCTGGCCGGGCCGGGCTTTTCTATAAAGAAACGGGCGGCCCGCAAACCCGCTTGGCCCGTGAAGCCCGTTCGGCCCGTCAAGCCTGCTCGGTCCGTCAACTTTCTTCAGGCGGCCAAATTTGCTTGGTAACTAGTTTTTAATATTTATAAACCATTGTATTCTATCGTATGTATCACCATTTATGATTAATGTAAAATACATATATAGGTACAATTCGAATAAAATGATATTCGATAATTGGGTTTGTAGATCTATAAGCGTTTCTTCTTCGTTTCTATTTTGGTACGTACGCTTCCATAGATAGTTGCTACTTTATCAACCTGTTGATACTGCTGTTATTCATTTCTTAATTACAAATAGTAATTTAGACATTTTTCTGTTTTTGTCGGATAGCTTTAATGTTTAATTTTTTTTCAAATGCGTTTCTTTAACATACATCTAGTACTGATTTGCACTGTTTTTTATTTTATTATTTAATAAATAGACAAACTTTAAAATTTTAGGAACACGCATTTCAAAATCTGACATGACTATTTTATACTTAGAAAAAATTGCATTTTTTGTATATTACATTTGAATTTTGTATATCGAGAAAATAAATTCCATTTATAAAGAAATTTATCTATTTCATGCGTATCTATGAACATTATTTTTTGAAAGTACTTCTTGTGGATATGAATACCTATTATACGTACACAATTCATATGCTTATTGGAAATGACACATATTATATAAATTGTCAATCCTATTTTACTATTAAGCCTCCATATATCTGCAGTTGCACATAAAAAATGTAATTCGTTACATTAAAACAGTTTTTCTAAAGAAAGATAAACTTTTGGAAGGACAATCGGTGATTCACACGGGCTGACGGGCCGACGGACCGAAGGGCTTGGGCGGGCTGACCTGGCAAACGCGACGGGCCGGGCCGGGCGCGTTTTGGGAAAGAGCGAGCCGAGCCGGGCCGGGTCGAGATAGTTCCCAAAATGCGCACCTCTAGTGTGCACTACACTATCGATATGTTTACTTAATTTCTCGGATTGCGACGCTTTCACAACTACATCCAATGCATAAAAATTAAAAATTACCGATCTAAAAATATTGCCTGAAAGCATTTTTATTTTGAAAATGAAACAATGACTTGATAAATAAAATATGTTATTGTTGTAACGAACACCAGTTCTGTAATGAATTTTTTCATTCAACTTATGAATATAGATTATTATAGAAATGTAAATAACTGTGTAAAGTCATCTATTCGTTCTTGTAATAAATGGGAAGCCATTTAAACACCAGACACACACATAAAAAGTATTTTATGAGTTAATTCCTTTACTTAATAAAGGAGAAATTTAATACAAAACTTTCCTTTAGAATCAAAGTCATATTTTCGACTGTAAAATTACATACTTTTGATAGATTTCTTTTGGTGAATACATACATATGGATGTTTATTTATTTGTAAATTGTAACACTATTGAATTTAAAATTTACTGTAATACCTACAGAAAAAAGAAACCTACCAGTAGCAGTGATAGGGTTTTGTTTCTGAACTAAAAATGAAAAAACAAAACGATACACTCATATGTGTGTCGAAAAGGATGTAGATATTTGTAATTATTTACCGTAAACCGGTAACACAGACGGGTGGACAATTCATGGATTGTCAGTCCAGCTACATAGCTCATCTAAAACAAGTGCAGATGACTGCGTATGTAGTGGTTCCAGAAACAGTTTGCTATGTGATAATATAAGAACATCAAAGAAAAAAAGCCTAAACACAATTACCTAACTGAATTTTACCGGCTTACGCTGCGGCCGTCTCGTAGGGTGAGAATGTGACTAGTGTCTTATAGAGGGTGTCCGTCTAAACCCTTGACTTCCTAGTATGCGAACGCGGATGTAGCTTGAGATGTGATAGCGATGGTTTGCAGATGGTTTGCAGTTTGCACTAGGAGTTCGTCCTTAACTGTGTTACCCCCTTCATTGCTTTTGCTGGTATTATGATTCCAACAACGGGCTAAAATGGCATTTTTCGGAGAGGTGGGAATAAAACAGTATTTTATCCAACTGGTGTGGTGTCGGGGTTATTGAAAATAACAAATTTGTTAGTTGATGCAAAACAATGAAACAAACGTATTGCTTTCTGTCAATACTAAATTTTTTTTGTTTTATATTGACATTAAAGCTTTCCGATCCTTAAGTCAATGCAGTTCGTGTTGTGCATGTAATATTCAGTTTTCTTTACATTTGACTCAACAAGATATTGATCTTTACTTTACAATATATCGCTTCGAGTGAACATTATTACATGAAAGAAATTATGTTCTTGATTGAACAATAAAATGCTTTGCTACTATTTTTAACTCAATGCATATTTCTTTGATATAAAGACACCGTTCTCTCTATACAGGATATCATTTAATACTTTATTGCGTTTATATGGCGAATAATTTTACGAAAATTATACGTAAAAATTAATAATGCATATTCATATTATCAACAAAATTATTTATTGAACGTATAAAAAAATAGTTATTATGACAAATATTATCCCTGGACTAATGTAAAATAATTTATTATAATGTTTTTATGCATTATACTAATGAATCTTAGTACTATTTAATCATAAGAATGAAACATTTCGTTCTTTCAATGAAAATGCACTCAATAAATGTAGATTATTGATATTATGACCAGTATCCAGTGCAAGGTTAATAACGATGGCAAGTAAAAAAGTGATAAGCGTCTATATACATCGGTAAATTTTATAAATACACACTTGATAAGACATAATTAAAAAATATTCGGAAATCTCATATTTTCAAAGAGCAATTTCACCCCTTAACACCGTTTCTCTGTCGAAACAAAAACCTGTATTTTCCTATAAAGACTACAAACCACCCAAGCTTCGTTATTTCTGAAAATATCGGTGTAATATCTTCCACTCACAGACCTGATAGACTGCCAACCGTATGCGCATCGCTACGACGCACCATCAAAAATCGAAAGGACATCTTGGAACACAGGCGTCATTACTTGCGTCACGATTCATGTAGCGTCATGCTTATGTTAGTTTTCTATAGGAAATTTTTGTGTTAAGCCACGTTAAGTTTTTTGCAAGTTGACAAGTGTTACTGGTATTACCTAACTTTGTAGACTGATTGTTTTATTTACTCTCTTTGTATTATTATTTCCCGGACTATTTCTTAATATTATAAATTATTCACCGAATATTTTTGATTTATGTGTAAGTATGCATATTATAGCATTAATAATTGGGCTTATGTGATAATTAATCCAGGTAGTTTTTCATAAAAAAAAAGTGATGCCATCGTGTCCCGTAAAATCCTGCAAAAGCAATAGTTATAAAGATGACGGAGAACTAACTTTTCATATGTAAGTTGCAGAATAATGCAAATAGCTTAAAAATATTCTGAAATTATGATAATACTTAGTGTTTCTATGTGAAATAATTTTTTGTAGAATGCCCAAACGTTGTGTGGATTACTATTACAGGGGGTACCATAAATCCCTGCAAAAGTAAGCGTGCATATCTTTGTTCCATATATTTCCTCGAAAAGGATTTTGATAGAACGGGACAGATTGTGCGAATTAAAGACGGAGTTATTCCAACATTGAATTCGGACAAAGAAAATCTAAAAAAGTATATTTTTATTTAGAATTACTTGATATTCCTGAAAACAAAGGGTACAGGTATATAAATGATGTATAACATATATATTTCGTTAAATATTCTTCACTATTTCTTAGGTAAATTAATCTGCCCATCAAAGGAGGTACGATATCTTTGCCAGTTCACCGAAAAACAAATTCGGAAAGTAATGGTCTTGGCAGGAAACAAGACTCCGCAAGAAGAAAACTTCCTTTATTTACTATCAAGTCATGTTCACGAAAACATTTTTTCAAGTTTATCCCATCATTTCTTAGATATGTCACCTCTCGAAGAAACTCATGTTTCAATTTTAAGTAAAACCATAATATCGTCTTAGCAAAATTAGATTCGATAATTTAGCGAAAAAATTTACAGAAAAAATACAAGGAAAATCAATAAGAAAAGAATTAAGTAAACTAATATTATTTAATCACAAATAAATTATACAACAACTACTGCAGTATATTATTTACTCTTAAAGCCAACATACAACGTTGCATTGTTATAAGAAATCGTCAAGACCTCATGAAACTCATTTGATTTTATCCTGCGTATATGGCATTGAAAGAATAATTTTTTCTTTGAAGTATAAGTTGCCACTTTATCGTAAGTTTAGAAATCGTCTCTAGTTTTGCTGTCCATAACTAATAAAAAAAACAATGCGATATAAAATACATAGGATAAAATCTAATATGGTACTAATTATCATTACAAATTGCAAATGCTATTAAAATTTATTGATATCCTTAACTTTATTTATTTGAATATCCGCCATGGTATCGACGCCATTGATGACGCCTGTATTCCAATATGGCGCATTTCAATTGATGGCAGTTTTCAGTTCAACATCAGCACTCTATCATCTCTATGCTTCCACTGTAAAGCGTGTACGTTACCGTGTGTAGTGCAATCTAAAAAAATATTGAATATTATTTTAGCATATTTTTATTAATTGACTAACAAATAAACGTCGTCGTAAGGCACAAATACCACAAAGTTACAGCGTGCGTACACCACCAGTGATTACTAATGATTCGATTACATAAATCAATTATATTGTTATAAGATTTTTGACATCTATTAGGTCATAAATAAGACTAACGCATTTCAATTTGATATATTTATCTTTCATTAACTTTTTAATAACTATAATATAACTTGCCTAGAAAAGGCTAAATGCTATAAAATACTTAATGAAATCATCTACAGGAAAAAAATAACTCGTAACGGATTTTCTCCGTCTACTTCTTCCACTTTGCCCGTCAAGTAGAAAAAAGTCACAGTCGACACATGTCAGGCCGCGATTTCAGGTAGTGACCCTCGAGAACAGTGGGCGTGATTGCTTTTTTGTTCATCTTCAGAATGTGTAAGATCTCAGTATCGTAAATCTACATCTACCCACCTGTGGCATCTCAAAAACTATTAGCAAAGATTGTTTCTACGCATATACGACCGGTACACCAGGTACATACATCCTTAAGGGCAGTTTGAAGGTCGTAAATGATAGAAGATTCTTATAATTCATACAGTTTTATAACGTATTGGTGCTGTGCAATTAATTCATATTGCAAACTAAATTCTTAAGCAAGTAGTAAATTACAAAATTGGAAATAAATATTTTTTGCCCATAAAGGTGGTTTGAACTCAAAATAATAATAATAATAATAATAATCTTTATTCATAGCCAATATACAATTGGATTGAATGCGTCATAAAACTACAAAACACAATAAGTTCAATAAAATAGAGGAACAATAAAACAAAAATAAAATAAAATAAAAAGCTATCAAGAAGATAAGAACTCATTAATATTGTAGAAGCAGTTCTTGCTAAGATATTTCTTGAGATGCGTTTTGAATACTCTAATTGATTCAATGTTTCTTATTTTTTCTGGAAGTTGGTTGTGAACCGTCACACATGCGAACTCAGGAGACTTACGAAACAGCGCCGTACTGTGATGCGGGACTGACCATGAATTATAACCCCTAGTAGAATACCCATGTTTTGGTAGGAATTTATTAAATGTATCTAAATTCGCTTTAGCAAATAAAGCACATCGGTAAATATATATTGATGGGTAAGTCAGAATTTTATTTTGTTTAAATATAGGTTGGCAGCTATCCCGGTGTTTGGCATTAAATATAAGGCGTATGATGCGCTTCTGAGCCACAAATATTCTATTCCAGCTAACAGATTGACCCCATATTATTATATTATATGACATAATTGAGTAAGCTAGGGCATAGTATACGCTAAGTAAATTTTTTGTGCTAAGACTCGATTTTAACTGCATAATTGCGTAATATGTCGAATTTAATTTTTTCATTACATACTCAATATGTGACTCGAAAGTTAAGTTCTCATCCAGCAATACCCCCAGGACTCTAGATGACGCTACAAATAGACCATCATGCGGTGGACTTCGCCTTTTGTGAAAATAAATGATGGCAGTCTTCTCACGATTCAAAATCAATTTTTTTGTTGCTGCACCAGGATGACATTTGCATCATAACCCGCTCAACCTCAAGTAGCAATCCCTCACTGGAATCAGAAGACATCGCCACCGAAGTATCGTCCGCAAACAATATCAGCGAATCAGCCGATATAAAGTTCGGAAGATCATTTATTGCCAAGAGAAATAATAGAGGACCCAAAACAGAGCCTTGCGGAACCCCTAAATTCATATCAAATTCATTTGAAAGAGTCCTATCTATTTTTACTTTTATCTTTCTATTTGATAAGTAAGATCTAATCCATTCAAGCGGCAACCCTCGTATTCCAATTTTATATAATTTTTCACATAGAACCTCGGGGTCAATACAATCAAATGCCTTGGTTAAGTCAAAAAAGATCCCCGCTACGTGTTTGCGGAGATCCATTTCACAGTATACATATTGAGTTAACTCTACTAAGGCTGTTTCAGTTGATCTATGTTGTCTAAATCCGTGCTGCTTGTTAGAAATTATTTTATATTTTGTTAAGTAACCCAGCAATTGATCATAAGCCGCGCGTTCAAGTACTTTGGAAAATGTACTGAGTATAGATATAGGCCGATAATTTGCTACATCTACCTCACTACCTCTTTTATAGATAGGTATCACGGTAGCTGTTTTCCAAGAAGTTGGAAAACGACCCTCCGCAAAGGAAATATTAACTAAATAAGCTAAAGGATGTTCATCAACAATATGCTTTAGTAGAAAACTGCTAATTTCGTCATTGCCCGCTGACGTTTTATTGGCCATTCCAGTGACTATTCTAACTATGTCAAAAGCACATACAGGTTGAAACGAGAAAGAGGAACACGGGCCACAGTCAACAACAGGAGGCAACGAACCGACTGCACCCAACCTAGAATCCACAAGCGTCCCCACCGCAGTAGAAAAATAATTGCCAAATTCATTAGCGACTCCATCTGGTTCAGTAATTAAACCACCATCACTACCAATAGTGATCCTTTTGTTAATACTTACATGAGGTTTAAGTTTATCATTCACTACTTTCCACAACGTTTTTGTTTTGTTAGAAGAATTATTTATTTTTGTTTGGTAGTACTTATTTTTTGCTTCTACAATTAATTTATTATGCAGTTTTTTCCGTTCAATATATAAATTATTTAAAACATCTAAATTCAATTCACTCTTTAACCAAAAAAGCTCACGAAGATCATTAGAACTAGTAATAATATTTTCATTGATCCATTCGCGATTTGATCTTTTAAAATTTTGGGTCTTACGTCGCACAAATGGGCAGGATACATTGAAGCACCACAATACGGAAATCATGAAATCTTCGCACGCATCATTTACATTTTCCTGCATGTATAAACTAGTCCAATCATTGCAACTTAAACGATACCTTAGCTCACTAATGTTAGATTCACTTATGTATCTGAATTCCACGAACGGTGGGCCGTCATCGTCACCCTCCCGCTCCGATCCCGCGAGAACCGTCACATCAAGCACCTGAGCCAAGTGATCTCCCAAGTTCGGCTCAACAGAGCAACATTTTACAAATTTAGTTGGTATATTAGTAACAACACAATCTATTGCCGATTCACAACGCACTCCAGATTTGTTAACAGAAATTCGGGTAGGCCGTTGAACTAAGTTAACAACATTGTGTGCATCAAAAATATCCAACATCAAGTCAACTTCCACAGACTTTCTCAAAATATTTATGTTAACATCACCTACCAATACAATATAACTACTAATGTCAATCAGTTTAGTTAGGGCCAGTGGTAGATTCGTCAGGAATGTTTCCAAACTAGCATTGGGAGGACGATATATCGTCAGCAAACCAATTTTTCTTTTATTTAGTTCAAAAACGGCTGAACAGATTTCAAACTCACAATCAACACTTAGACAATCTATAACAGTACAATTACATATATCGAGATGATATAAAGCAAAGATTGCTGTTCCACCATGGTTATTTTTATTGCGACAGTATTTACTTACTAATTTATAGCCAGGTATTCGTAAACTTTCTAATTTTGTAACATCGCCCCAATGCTCAGAAATACACAAAATATCTGGATTGATTTCATTTAAAAATATCTCTATCTTATCCAACTTATTGAAAATACACTGAATATTAACATGCACCACTCTAAAATTTGTACTCATAAAAAAAAATTATTCAACTGGAAAATATCTTGATTCAAAGTGCTGGTTACACTTCCCACTTCTTGTGCATTTCTTTTGTCGATAGTTTCAATCCTAATAAGGTTATCAAAATTTATATAGCACGAGTGATTCGCATATGTATATTCATTGCCATCACAGCATTTTAAGATATGATTCTTTAGTATATAATGCATTATTATCTTTTTATTCAACTTACTTAGGTGTAAATGAACATTTCTATTCACTAGTCGATTAAGGTCAATATATATAAAATTTTCAAGTCTGTCGACAATATCATTTATTTTACAATTGAAGTTGTATACTAGCTTGTTATATGCCGTTTTTTTAGACCAATAAGGTACTGAAATGATTACAACATTTGTGTGTGTTAAAGAGTTGAATACATCATTTAGTTTTACATTATCTACTGATCTACTACGTAAAACATTATTAGTACCAGCACAAACGAATACATAATCAGAGGAGGTAAAAGATTGTGTGAGATTAACCACATCCTCAATTACAAACTCAAACAAAGCGTTAGGTTTAAAAATGCAATGTATAGAATATGTCGGCCCTAAAACGCTCCGAGCGACACCAGCAACTCCCCGGAATTGACTGTCCCCCAACAATAGAATCCTTGGTAAACCACGCTCAACACCGCAGGAGTCCTCCACCACCTGGGTTGGATCATGGACTAAACCAGAAGTCAGTTCGGTCGGATGGGAATGCTCAGATGACGTCTGCACTATTTTTCCTTCAAGGAGTCCATCACATTGGGTGGATTTCTCACAGTTTAGCAACTTATCAGTTTGTACGCTAACATTAGTCAGTTCGGTCGGATGGGAATGCTCAGATGACGTCTGCACTATTTTTTCTTCAAGGAGTCCATCATATTGGGTGGATTTCTCACAGTTTAGCAACTTATCAGTTTGTACGCTAACATTAGTCAGTATTTTTTTATTATTTAGACAATCTGTCAGTTTTTCGATTGTTGCATGTAAGTTATTAATTATAATCTGCTTTCCATCAAGCTAATAGCTTTAAGGAAAAAGCAAAAGTTACTCGAGCGTTTGTGCTTTTGCAAAAATTGATGTAATTAATGTGAAGCCATACTGCATTGTGGACCACGCTCTTTTTCTATAACGTAGACTAAGAAAAATAGATAATAAAAATAGTGACAGCAAACTTCATAATTAGTTGTATTATAGTTATATTAGAACGCTAAGATATGGATGAATACTGCGTATTAGATAGTATATTATTGCCCCTGTGTTAATACCATTCACTATATTATTATAATACGTGGTAATATCTATTTTTCTCCGTGTAATCTATAGATTTGACACCTTCTCAGAACATTGATAAAAAAAATCCTTTTATTCAAAGCAACTTACTTACATGAAAGCAATCTTAGCTTTCTATGGCAAATTATATTAACTAAAGAAATGTTTATCATTTGACATAATTGTTTCTTAAATACATATAAAGAATATCGCTTTCCAACAAGTAAACATGCTGAACATTCATTTCTTTGCCCTTAAAGGATCTTTTCTACCAGTGCACTTTATTAATGTTTAAGATTTTGTAAATATATATCCAGTCCTTTTGTTTCTATGTGTGAGTTTATATTCCCCTTTCATGTTTTTTCTCTCTCCATACTAATTCACCGAATACTTCAGAAACCCCTTACTACAACAATATCATGTATTGGACGTCTGCTTTAATAGTTAAGCTATTATCGTCAGCAGTAAACCTCAACTGGATAACTAAGCTAAAACTATCATAATTTATACCTAACTAAATTTATACTGCAGTGACCACGGTAATAAAGATTGGAATTCAAACGTTCTAGATTTAAATTCCTTAAATTATGTTTCAACAATTTTCAAGGTATTAGCATTATTTGTTCAACAACATGGAAAGCTGTCCTGGTGTCAAATTCAAATTTTGATAAAACTTGATAGGAATGCAGAGTATGTTTAGATCTGCAAGAAATTCACTTTGAAGGGATGAAATAAATTGGATTAATATTTAGCTGCTTTTATATTTCTCCATAGATAAGAGACAGGAGTAATGTTTAAACGAAAGTTCTTTTATAACAGGGTCTTGCGGAATATACAGATTGTTGCATATAAACGCAACTCCTGTGCGATAAGCATATTTGTAATAACATGAAAACCAGTTTGAAAAAAGTTTTTGCTATTTAGGTCTACTTAACCATATACACAATTCCAGATATGCAGTTGTTTTGGAGATAAATATCACCAAACGAACACAAGTTGCACTCAAAAAAATACTTTACTACAATATCGACTCAAATAACCTAATGGCATACAAGGAACAACTAGGAAATATTACAGGGTATTGTATAAAGTACGAGAAATTCTCACAATAAGAATAACAGAATTAGTGCGATGTTTATTGCGTGGCTTATTCTTTAAGTACAATAAATAGCAAAATACCTGTTTGAAAGCAATACATATAAGGTGGTTGGATTAGACAGGTAGTTTTCTTTATTATTATCAATATTTGAACTTGAATTTTACTGTCAGAGATTCCGACTTGATAGCTCTAGAAGTATAATGCTCTGTGATCAATGATGTAAATGAAAAAGCTGCAACGCCATCTACCCGTGAAAGTAAGATGTCTGGTAGCCTCCACATCAGAAATAGCAAATCTATCAAACAGAAATGGAGTATAGACACAGGCATCGTCTACCAGAATGCACCACATATATTACATAATTTGTAAATCAAAATAAACAAAAGGGAAGGTAGAAGTGATTACCGAATGTGTGACGCCAGACATGGACAGTACTGTTTCAAACTTATTAGTTCTCATCAGCATGCCACAAGCACAATCAACAACACACTACCAGGCAGCTAGGTCATCTAGCAATTATAAAATCAATTCATTAATTTAATTCTCTGTATTTATTATGTATTCAAGTATGTGTAGGTAGATACAGCGCACTCCACTTGTAATGTATCCCCTTTCCGATTAATGTTCACAGGAATAACATTATAATGGCTTGTAAAAACGAAAACATTGCACCAATTGCACTAGGTGCGTTCCGAAAAACAAGGCGATTACAAAATTCGTGATTAGGAACATCGTTGAAGCTGCAGCGGTTAGGGACATAACAGTATACACATCTTACGCCTTACCAAAATTGTACGCTAAACTCCATTACTGCGTTTCTTGCGCGATTTACAGTAAAGTTGTGAGGAATAAGAACAAAGATCCGCTCTTCTTTGCTGCTCGCGTACTCCTCCACTGTGCAACTTCCCAGGCAGGGATAATGTCAGAACTGTTCAAGAACAAAAGAAATAATTTTCTTTCGACGTTTATACAAAATATTAATAAAAAGTTATAGGAAATTTGCGATCATGCGTGTATCTACCTATCTATACTTTGTACCACACGCTTTAAGGGGTGCGCTTCGACTATTTTCGGATTTACTGGTAGCAAATATGATTGATTTTTTAGTTATATTTATTTCGTGGTGTGGCGGAATTTTAATGAAAAGCAAGTTACATTATTTTATACAATTTTACTTTACAACTTCTTTCTTTTCTAAATTTGTGTTGCATTCTGATGAAGAATTGAATGTAAAAAGTTTGTAAAAATTGAATACATTCACTTGTGTTTTATGTAGATTGAGCTGAAGTGGGCAGTGTTATTCCCGGGTTTCATTTATTTGTAACACAATTTATTTACAAAGGTAATAGATTTCTAAAAAAAAGTAATTCATTACTGACATCATCCCAATTCGCAACCATATTACTAACAGCACTCGTTAATTAAAAAGAAACTGACTTCTGCACATTCTTAACGATGGTTCATCATTGGAAGTGCTATCTGGACTATTTCCGTCGTTTCGGTCGTCGTTTAAGGGCTACTGGAGCGGGGCGAGCCGCATCACACCGCATCACAATAATCCGTTTGAATCACTTAAGTATATACATTTTACGTATAATATAGTCCACTTTGTCGGGCCGTGACGATACGGGCCGCATCGCAGCGTAACGCAAAAATTAATCGCCTGGTTGACATATTTTTGCGATGCGGTCCGGCCCGACCAGCGTCGATTGAGTTGACGATAGGTAGAATCATCGTATAAACAATTTATTTGCTTATGTACCTATGCAACATGTTTAGCTGCTGATTGTATCTAGTATGTAGATGTGGTATATGTACTACCAGATGATTCAATTTGGTATGCGGCCACCTGCAACTTTTTTACGTTTGGGAAAAGGTGTAGCAAACCATATCATCATCATTCATCATTCATAACGTTAGGGGGACACCTTTAGTCCAGGCACTTGAGCTAGGTGCTCATTGTACCGTCCCTATTAAATCTCTTACTGCCACTCGAGCAGCTTGGTGTTCTCTATAAAGCCCAGTATCTTGCCCAGGAACTTGAGAACCTTCGAGGGCTCCAATAGACCCTTCCCGAAATGTTCCTGCCGGAGTATTTTCAACTCCTCACATGTGCAGATTACATGTAAACTCGTTTCCTCCTGTAGCTCACATCTTCTGCACCACGGTTCGCTTACTCGGCCTGTGTTGCAAAGATGCTTCTTCAGGGGACAGTATCCAGTTACCAACCCAGTAATGGTTTTAACTTCTTTCTTGCTGCGTCTAAGTAGGTTATCAGAGAACTTGGCATCCCCATTCCCTATTAGCGCTTTAGCTTGGAGTTGACCTTCTGTCGCAAACCAACTCAGGCGTGCGTGGCGTGCGAACGCAGTGTGTGCTACACCTGATGTAACTTGGTAAAAAAAGAGCGGTACACACGAGTATGACGCTTGGAGTCGCTGTAATGATTAATAAGACAAAGAAAGATCCAAAACGTAACGATAACTTTATTGTAATAATAAAAAAAAGAAGAAAGAAAAAAAACTGGCCACGTGGTTGCTGATTTTTGAGGTTAAGATCAATGAAAAAAGAAAACAACACATGATTGCTGTATTCTGATATTAAAATTAAGGCAAAAAGAAGGAATAGCACGAGGTAGCCGAATTCCTGAGATTAATTTAAAAGTGACGCAATTAATCCGTTTCTATAAGCGAATAGTAAATGACTGCTAGTGCGAGAGCAAAGTTACTGGCAATTACAAGTTAAAAGTATAAATAGCAACAGTAATGAAATAAAATAAAAGAAAGCGATAGATACGTTTTAAATAGTAGTACTTAGCTGTAGCGTGAAGCGGAGTTCGACGCTTTTGTGTATGCTGCTGTCCCGTGGTTTTCCGTGTTTCGAGTTAAAAAGGGTGGTTACGACGGCAGAATTAACTGAAGAGAACAGAGTTTACTTAGCTCTAGCGGGAAACATTGGGGAATCGACGCTGTGGGGAGCACGTGGCATCTATGCTTTCGAATCAAAACGAGTACGTCACAACGGCAAATTAACTGAACGCGAACTGAGGAACCGAGAGACAGAAAGCGCGTTTAGCGTGCACAGCCCTTTTAAAGGCTCGGTAAGTAGGTACAAAAAAAAAAGGATGAACCAATAGCAATGTCCAGTGAAGCACAAAGGATCATAAAAAACGACGCGTCTAAGAGGTTGGCGCGTAAATGAATGAATTTAAAATAACTAAGTTTAAATTTCGTGGCGCGTAAGTTAAATACTCCCGCGCGAAAAGGAACCACTAAGTGACGTAACGGTTTTCTAAAGTCGTAATTGCAATTGCCAGATGAAAAGTAAAGAGAATGAATTTTAAAATTGCCTTCAAAATAACGTTTATATCGCTGATGTTGTCTATGATTAAAAGAAGCGAAATGAATTATTGAAATCAATGTCATTTTCGATTCAATGCAAAGTGTAACAATACCTACCTATTCATAAATGCGATGACAAAACCTATTGGAAGGGATCATCAATTTATATTTGTTATAACATCTGTCAAAACTGTGACTGTCAACTTTTTGTTTTCAAATAACACCCTGTATATTTTTTGCAGCATTTGGTAGGTATTTCATTTCTAATTCCGAATATGTGTCACAACATCAGAAAAGTAATAAAAATGTGTTCAGATCCGACTAAGACAAATGTTAGGAAAATTTATTTAATAATTTTAGCAAAAACACTCAGTTTATCAAATACTCGAAATGTGCACCATTCATCTCAAGACACACTTCTGCTAGATTTGCAAATAACTTGTCAGATGGCAAAGATCTCTCTGTGTAGCCCTGTTCGTAAATTCATCTAGCGGCCTTACTATTTCTTTAGCATTTCCGCAGATTAAAATTATATCTAATTTCTCTTGGTTTGAATACACGACCATTTTTTTTTAAAGAAATCTCGAAATGATGCGCCGTGATATTTATTGTTGACAGTTAATTGATATCATTTTCATGGGTATCTATTTTTTTCTTGGAACCTAGTAGGTATATCTCATAATTTTTAGTGAGATATTTGTTACACTACCCAAAAGTAAAGAGTGTGATATTCTTACAGTGTGAAATCATTAAATAAATGCTTTCCTTTACCTATGCCTATGCCAGAAGCCATCGCTAAGATAAACTGATGATCCCATCCAATAGGTTTTGTCATCGCATTTATGAATAGATCTAGGTATATGGTTTGCTATAGTTCGAGTCGTCGGACTACAGACCTGTTCTCTCGACCCTATCGAAGGTGTTCGAGAAGGTTGTTGATTTGAGAATTAGGAGATTTTTGGAGGTGGAGGGTTTGCTTTCCTCCCATCAGTACGGATTTAGGCCTGGAATGTCAACCAGTGATGCCCTTTATGATTTTCTATATCACATCTTTGAAAATGTTAATCAAAAACAGATGACTGCCACCATCTTTTGCGACCTATCTAAAGCATTTGACTGTGTTCCCCATTCACTTCTGCTGGGCAAAATTGAAAGGTACGGCTTCAGGGGTAAAGTTAATGACTGGTTCCGCTCGTACTTGGCTGATCGCCGCCAATTTGTACGGTTGCGAGCTGACAATGACAAGGTTGATTTCGCGGTTGGGGGGGTCGTGTGTGGTGTGCCGCATGGCTCGGTGCTGGGACAAACGTTGTTTCTAATATTTATTAATGACCTGGCGCATGTAGCACGGCGATCACACACGATTCTCTTCGCCGACGATAGGTTTCTTACGTGGCACGCTTCGAATCATCAAGACTTATAAAAATTAATCAACGCCGACATTTCCAGGATTTGTGAGTGGTTTAGTGCTAACGAAATTGCCGTTAACACTAGCAAAACCCAATTTTTACTATATAAACAATAAACTAGCCTTAATATTGTTATTAACGACAGTCTTCTAACCCCTTCTACTGATGTTAGATTTTTGGGTATAACTGTGGATACCGGCTTGAAGTGGTCCGAGCATGTTCAACTATTGTCGAGGGGTTTGTCATCAGCCTGCTATGCTGTAAGAATTATTCGGCAAAATCTTGGTGAGCATACTGCGAAAAGGGTTTACTTTGCACTATTTGAGTCTCGCATGAGGTATTGTGTTTCGTGTTGGGGTTTCACCACTACAACGAATTTATTTGAAATCTTTAAATTACAAAAGAGAGCTGTGCGGGTGGTCGGCGGAGTGGACAGCAGAGCTCACTGTCGTCCCTTGTTTGTTTCGCAAAATATTTTAACTTTATACTCATTAATTATTATCTATGAGTCAGTGAGTACGGTGTATAAATACAGAAGCAGGTATAATTGTCGAACGGACATTCATTCTTACAACACCCGTAACTGCGATAGTATATTAATCTGCCGAAAACTGACTCCTCTCTCTGTAGAAATTCTCTGTACTTCATGGGCTTCTCCTTTTTTAATAAACTGCCTTCATCTGTATTAAGTTCTCCTAATTTTACCATATTTCGACGCAAATTGAACGCAATATTACTAAAACAGCCTTTTTATTCTTTTGACGAATTTATTAATTTTAAATTTTGACCTGTCTCCTTGTTGTGCACGTACTTATTGATTCATTTTTATTTATTGTATTTATTTATTATTTTTGTTTATTGTATCTTTATCTGTCAGACAACATTTATTTGTTTATTGGCAATATTAATCTATTAAATCTATACTTTTTCTCAAAATTAAAAAGTTACAGGTGGGCGAACACAAAACAGAATCACATGGCATAATCTGGTTTTTGAACGTTTACATACAGTTACAACCATTAAAAAGCATCAAAATTTAATTTCAATTTAATCAAAAATGAACTAATTTTGACAATGTTATTAACTATTTTTTGTCTTTTAAATTTCCAACAAAAACACAAACAAATAGCAATTCACATATTAAATTAAATTAATATTTGGAAGAATTCGCAGTATTTACTGTACGACATTCTATAGTATTTTAAAACACAAGTGTCACAATGACGTTTATGTAATGCGAGTACAAGTTTGAATCTCGAGCCGCGTAGCGGCGAGAGATTCAAAGTACGAGCATTACATGTCATTGTGGCACACGTTTTTTACAGTATTTTTTCTAATTTGCACATTAATGGCCTATATTACGTTCCGGCAAGAGTACCCCCACCACGTTAATATCTCATTACAGCACAGTATGCTGTAATAGCCATATCAGCACTGCGTCGCCTTTTGTTTTAGCTTTATTACAACATCCAATTAGAAGAAAATATTAACAAAACTTTACGTAGCGGTCCAATAAAAGATCTTCCAAAAGTATATGAAATTCACCAAATCTTTTGGTTTTAAAACATGTCATGGATCCACAATTGGTGTTATCTTCTCTTTCATGTTTTTTTTTCCGTTCGATATCAAACAATAATTAAAATAGAAAAACTTCTTCATCAGAGCTATCAACATCTATATCTAAATTGTGTGTTGACAGTTGCAATACGTCAACAAAATTTTACTGCTGCGATCCGCCCCGCCAGCACCGCGCCGTAATTAACGCTATCGGCGTTCACAACGCATTTTTCTTAGATCATATATAGCATTTTTACAATGCAATGCGATGCGGCCCGCCCCGCTCTAGAGGATGCTAACCTTAACACCCACGTTTCAGTCTGGATTCGCAGACCGTTTTCAAGATAGTCTTCAAGCATGAAGAACACAAAATTTGAAATGTTGACACAAATCTGTCAGTTGCATCAAATTGGCACATGCCTTTGACAGCCAAGATGTGATTTCTTAAAAAATGTTGGACAGAAAATTTTACAATACCTATCACAGTATTTTTGCAAACTAGAGGAAACTCATTTTGAGAAATACAATAACAATTCATTTTAATTTATGAAATATAAATACGAAAAATAGAAGTTTTGTTCCAAACTAAAACTATTTGTTTCTACACTATTTTGCGCTACACACATCTAGTAAAATGCGGCGAATAAAGTTTGTTATAAACTTAATAAAAATTCTATGAGTTTTATTGATTTTTATTTACTCGAACGCTTTTAATATTAGTTCATTTAATATCAGTACGATGACAGCACTAGCCGGAGTAAATGCAGCTGCCATCTTCCGTTCAGTTGCTGAACTCGAAGCTAGATATCACAAAACATTGCCTGTAAAAAAGTAGCTATCTAGAACTGTTTTTAACAAAATTCTTAACACAAACTTAGATGACGCCAGTGGTTTACCAAATAATGAATAATTCGCTATATTTTTGTTGATATTTTAAATTTTTATGAAAGCGATTAAAAGGTGTTATTTCTAAATAATTTTCAATAATTTATATGATTTTTCAGCACATCTCAAATTATTAGTAGGTATTCCAACAAAAAAAAAAAAATAGAAAAAGCGTTAAAAATTTATGTTGCTATAAAATATTTAAAGGTGAATTTCGTACACATAATAATAATTGAAGGACGAAATATAAAAAACTAAAGAAAAAAGGAGGATCGCACTTCTCTATTGGTACCCAAGTCCCAGCATTATGCTAACTAACATAAATCGTCAACCGTGCTCAACACATTAGCCACGTTATTCGAAAATACACGTGGTTTCTATGGAAACGTTTACTGTGTGTCAAATCGAAAGTGAAATGAAATTATGTGTGAAAAAAATGCGGTGACATTAAAGTAGTTTCCGAACAAGATATTAATGTACTTATAATTACTAACATGTGACAATTAAACAAATGAGTTGTGCAAGCTTTTGACAATTTGTGAAAATGACATTTTGTGATATTTTGTACATAGATTGTTGGGTATATTGGTAAGTTAAAATCCTTTGTTTGATATATCTGTGTATGTACATATATTTTTTATATGCATTAAGTAGGTATAATAGTTAGGTATACACAAAACAAAATTTAAATAGAATATTTTACATTAAATATCCATTCTACTATACGGACGTAAACAGTAAGTAATGTGGCAAAGTGGTTAGGTTTTGGTGGCAATACAAAATTACATGTAGGTATCTGCTTAGATTAATGGTCTATTTACTTTTAGGTTTCACCACCTGTTGGTGGTTTATGGTAAACCATTAATTTGAAGTTTAAAGCAATAAGCAATCAAAATTTTCCTTTTTTAAGTATGGTAAATTCTTGTAAACACGCATTCATTTAAAAGCAATTGACTAAGATTGTGTTTAGACATTGAGAAATGCTTCCATTAACGCAAGTATCCCTAAAAATAAAAAAAAACCATTGTTGTCACTGGACTAAATATGGACTAAAATGTTGCAAACCAAAACTTAAGTATGATAACAATAACGTATAAAAGCGCCTATAAACCCAGGCATAGAAGTGATAATAAGTTAAATGCTAAAAGATGAAGTTTTGGCACACTACAAACATAAAAAGAAAACCGGTGAATAGAATGTAAATATACAAGTGTCCCATATCGAAGGGAGCGCGAATTAAGTTAACTTTAGTGTCTGAAATTAACTATCAAAGGGATAAGTTTTAGAAAATCAAACGTTTCGACAGTCTATTGCAAAGCCTATAGGCAATTGCCATTAAATGTTTCAAGTTATTATTTTAAATGGAAAAGTCTACAAAGAATACAACTATAATTCAAATTTCAATTCTGCTTAATTACGAAGATATATGGCAGTTTGCATTACTCTCGTCCACTATCTTCTTCTGCAATTTTTTACAATTATATTAATATCACAAACTTTTGATAACAAAACAATCTCTCAGAAACCATTTAAAAATATTTTCATTTTCCGCAACGCTCTGTTATACCGAAAGGCGATGGTAACTTCCTTACTGTACTTGGAATAAATATTGTTTTTATCCGATGGTATTCAAATTATGGGTTTTTGAACATTCGGCATAAATTTTCTTGTTCTTTCAACAGCATTGGATACGCCGGACTTTCTTTGCTGCACCATAGCAAAATCACATCATTATCTAATGGATTGTAAAATGCGGTACATTTTTGGAGATAGAAATATTAAGATTTTGGCAAAATTCTACGTAAAATAAATATCCCAAAAACCGTTGAAGTATTTAGAGATAGAGAACCTTAATATAAATTTTCTTTAAATAATATGTAGAATCCAGCAAGTATAAGAGAAACAACATAATTCCAATTAAAGTAAGGAAGTTACTGTCGAATTTCGGTACCTATAACAAAACGTTTTCAGAAGATGAAAATATATTTTAATTATTTTATAGATGGGGTGTCAGTTGTTATTGAAATTTTTGTTGCATTGAATTAGCTGCAATAGATAACGAGAAAAAGAGAGAGAACAAGTGATTTTCCCCTGTATTTTAGTAGAACTATACAGAACCCACTCACTACTTTAAATCTTTTCTATCATTTAATTAAATCTATTCTACGCTACCAAAGTTTAAATAACACAATATTGAACACTTTGTATAGTTAGTCTAATCAGATAATCCCTTGTATTTTTGTTTGCCCCTATATAAAACATACGATTGGCTTTTACGTCTTGCATCTTAAAATTTTGATTAGGTACATTAATAAAAATCTTAATTCCACTATTTAATCGCAGCTACTTAATGTACCCATTGCAAATACTTGTGCTAATATTTCCTTATTAATTTAATAAGAAGTTTTAGCACAAAGCAGTATATTTATTTTTTATACTAGGGATGCCCCCTTTCTCTATAAGATATCCACTGGGCATTCAGTTTAAAGGCATCTTATTACGGTGCATAATAGGTCCAGAATATCACAACTTTGAATATGCATGACATGTTCTTACAGACAACATTCTACCGATATGATGTAGTATGCAATTGAAAAATTGTAACTTAAAATTTGTTTAACAAATTCAAGCCCATAAGGTAGCTCAGAACCTTGCTGAATGAGATGTTTCTCAGATCTGCTGAGTCAAGTTTTCCATGTTTTTCATTCCCTGATTTTCGTGACAAAAATATGCTATTCTGTCTCTTCGTCTTCCCAACGCACCTGGCATTTAGTTTCATTAAATAGTCAAATTTTGTGGAGGTGCTTTATGGTGCTTGATATTCCAGCATGCTATTGGAAGTGATTGTTTCCAACTGCTTGGTCACCATAAAGACATGAGTTTGGGATGATTGATCCGCTATGCGCTAAAGGCGGAACATAATTAATTTGTATAGGTCCAAAAGAGCTTCAATTGCCATGAGCGACGAAGAAGACATTGGTGATACTTGCGATCCTTTGTATGGATATAAGTTATACTGTGGTATGCAGCTGCGCCTTTTACCACCATGATATCGCTCCATATGAAATGGTTGGACATACTACCACCGTATAAAGCCAGTGGATTAGTATTTGGATATATCCTTAGGTTTCTTACACATATAAATAGAGTCTTGCCTTATGAATGATCTTTTCCAGATGCGAATTTCAGGTATCTTCAAATAGGACGCGCAGATATTTTACATTAACTGCAAATGCAAGTTTCAATCTTTGAATAGTGGGTGGTACAAAGTGCTCCATCTTCTCCTTCCTGTATTATACATATCTACTACAGTAGTGTGCACGCAGTAGTGTGCACATTATATAATACAGAAGCAAACGCACAGATAAAAATTAGTGTAAAGTTACAGCTGTTTTACTTAGCTGATACTATAATTTTACGCCCGAAATACATATCATTTTATATAAATAAAATTCGATGTATTAATGCAGACGATAATGTACATTTACAGTTTTCGTATCGTAATCTTGACGGCTGCGACAGAAATGCCTAATTTTTGCATGCCAATTTTATTTTTACACATGAATTTGAAACACCCTGCACTTCCAGTTCACTTGTTAAAAGCTAACATTGTTATGCATGAACATAACGACTGTTACAAACCGCGGTCTATAAGAATTACTTTAATTTTAACCGTAAGACTTGTTCATAGTCGCTACAATTGTCGCTTATGTCATTTAGATAATAAAAAACTGTTACCCTGGTCACCATTCTTTATGATTTAAAGATTAAATCAAGGAAGGAACTGCTGTTGTACCAACACACTAAAAAATATATGCAATTCTTACGGAAAATTCCAGTAACGTATAAGGTAAAATTGCCAAAAATTGGGAAATTTACTAGAAAACTTTAGGTATATTTTCTAATTTTTGGTAAATTTACCCTATACATTACTGGAATTTTCTTTAGGAATTGCTAAATATTGTTTAGTGTGTACACTGAACCAAAAACGGGTCTTGAGACAACGAAAAGAATTCATTGTTTACACGAATTTTACATTAAAATTGGTCAGAAGAACAGAGTTCATCAAATCATGGAAACAGATTTTATTAAGTGACGATGGAATTTATTGGCCAATAAACTCTTCATTGTATTAATGTAACCAAAGTCATTGAAAATCAAACGATAGCTTGATCGGCTCAATGAAATGTGTTATTTTTGTAAAGAACGCCCGTTTTATAATGAACGTTTTCATTCAACCTATGAATTAAGGTCATTAAGGTATCCTATGTGTTCGTTGTTGCAACAAATTGTAAACTATTAAAACAACGGATAGGACATCATTTAATATTTTATAACGTTCATATGGTGAATAAGCTGTACGTAAAAATCACAATTCATTTCCAGTTCGTATTATCAACAAAATTATTTATTGAACGAATGTAAGAATAGTTACTATAACAAATATTGTCGGTGGACCAATGCAAAATGATTTGTTATAATCACGTATTTATTTCACTAATCTTGTTATTACTTAATCAGAGAGATAAATAAATAATATTTTATCGTAAGAATGTAATATTTCGTTCTGTCAATGAAAATTCGAAACGATCAGTATTTTTCTCAGTGCTGTACGTAGAGTTCTCAAAATCTGTAGCTATTAAACAGCTTTAAGAAAAAAAAAGTTCGCGTTACGATTCTAATATAAATACGCTCAGGATGATAATTATTTGAAATACCAAACAAAATAAATCATTTATTGCTTTCTCTCTCCATGCACCGCTTTATAAATGTACAGGTTGTAATGAAACAGGACAAAAAATTCAAATAATAAAGCGTGTGCTGGATCACCTGATAAGCACGCGCATACTCCAACAGTGCCGAGGTTAGACATCTCTAAACGCAAACGCACTTCTCCAAAGGTGACATTGGTTTTATACAAACTTGTTTTGAATGTATATGACAGTTATAGTGTTTATTATAGTAGGGTGACACTATATCAGAAATAATTATACAGAGCCCTTACAACCTTTACCTTCCATTTAATGAATTACGATGCCGTGTGCTATTTGCAAAACTTATTTCAAGAGCTTACGTCAGTATGAGCTGCATATTCATCAGGATTTTATTTCATACCAGAAAATTTTCTTTCCAGCAAGCTCAACCATTATATAATTGTGTTAGAACAACGCTTGACACCATGAAGAATCATGTAAATATAAATAAATACATAATGTAACTTGACAATGTGATGTACAAGTACTTTTTGTATGTGAAACTAGTTAGTTACTAGATATATGTTTACATTTTAACAAAATTTTACATTTGAAAAAAAGAATTGAATTAAAACCTATGTCGTAACTAGTTTTGCATACAAAAACTACCTACTTATATATCACAATGTCGTAATTCTAAAATGTAAAATTTCGTAAAAATGTAAACATACATTTGGTAAGTAACTAGTTTTACATACAGAAAGTATTTATACATCATATTACCAACTTACCTCTATATGCATATTTACATGATTCTTCAAGGCGTCAGGTAACCAACGATCAGCATGTTAATTTTACACAAAAATTTTTATCAGTGCATAAGACAATTTACCCAGGAGGATATAAACATAATTCCATAGCTAACTATATGGAATTAGCAAGTCATGACCCATATCAGGGCTACCCTGGTAACGGCAGTAGAACTACTACCGAAACGTCGGATTTCAAAAATCCAACAATCTATGGAAACAGTTCAAATACCAGCTAACTCATCGTCGGGAATATCTCGTCATGAATTAAGAAATTAATCAAACAGTCTTATTGTCCAAATTTTTAGTTGTTAATTTATATAATAAAAAATTCCATATTAATTCTGTTCGCTAAACCAAGAAAAAATCGTTTACAATAATAGATGCTATTAGTGCTATGTAGGTTATGGTTATGACTATGATATTACATCAAATAAAGATCGGGTTAATACTCTGTAAAGCGTTCTACGATACAAACAATCGATGAGTAACTTATTATTTATGTCTAGGGCTGCAAACACAAAAGATATAAAAAAATACATAATTTTGAATGTGTGTTTCCCTTTTAATATTAATTATTAATTAGAAAGCAAATCCAAAAACGTTTCTGCTTTAATCGAATATGTATTTTCCAACGAATGCAATGCACTTTTTGCAGCTGTCTTCGCCTAGTTAATATTCAGGTGTCCAAACGAATTCCACTGTATTTTCCATTATAGTTCTTTTCAAGATAGAAGAAAGTAACATTTTAAGCCTGTAATGATTTTATTGCATCTTATGTGGGGATAATTACCTGCCCGCCTCACTGAAAGGGTACGGGTTGCCTGGTTGCAGCATATGAATGCAGGGGCCGGATTGAGTATAAATTACGGCACTATAAGGTAATAGTAAAACGCAATTTTAATTTTAAATATATATAATAAATAATATACATTAGGTTTATTTACAAAAAATAATAAGTTAGATATATGAAGCTTAACAATTAGTTGGTAATTATATTATTATTTAATGGGGCCGTAATTCATAGTTAATACGGCCCGGCGATTCATATAGTGTAAGCAGGTAAACAGTACCCTTCTCAAGAGTATTACTACAGGAGGTGCAATAAAAGCATTAAGGATTTAAAAGTTAGTTTCTTATAATTTGAAAACCACTATACATCATAAAGCACTTGTAGAAATAAAAAGCACTAATTTTATCTCGAACTTCTTTTCAGAAAAAAATTCAAAATGACGATGACGGAACAACGACCTCGTTCGAGGTCTGCCACGGGGAGTCATTTGGTGGAGTTAGCTTTGCGACCTTCGAAAACTCCTTATACGTTCTCAAGTTCCCCGAGAGCTCTCTACACCAATCGGAAAATGATAGTTGGAGGGTAAGAAACAAAAACTTCACTTAAGCCACATAATACATAACGGAAGCTCGTGATGGCGGGAAGTATTGTGCAGGTCTCGGTCGCGCATGCAGTCGCCATATTCTAAACCTGCAAATATTTCCGCGCGTCGCTTATTGTAAGTTCCCAAATGTTTTAACCAAAAAATATCGAACTCACTTTTCATTAAAAAATTGTTTGGAATATTATTTATTGTTATTTAAATTTTTAATATAAAAAAGGACAGATCGTAAAGTATAACTATTTCACTGTTAATTCTACAATTATTGTGTGCTGAAAATCGGTTTGAAACGATATCCTTACACATACTGGAGAACAGCCACAGTCATCTTATTTATGAATGTCGTGTAACATCTGTAACCAAGCATTTCTATAATCATATAACAGAAAAGTAATTCCACTGTGATGTAATTTTTCTGAAAAATTAATAACACAATGGAGAAAAAACATTTCAGTGTATATGCACTACAATTATTTGTGTGTACAAAAAAGCAATTTGAAACCTCATTTGTTCGCACATAGTAGAAAAATCATATCAGTATAAAATATAAAACTTATTGTGTGTTAAACATCAGTTTGAGGAAACAAAACCTTATACATAGTCAATTAAAACCGTTTCAGTGCAAAATCTACAACTATCCTCGTGAACATATAGGTAATTTGAAGGCACATTCGTAAATTTGAAATTACTGAATGTGAGGTTATGTCATATTCGTAAACGGCAACTAATATTTACCAAGACTCAATATGGACGCAAGGTCATTCAAATTGAATTCGATAGATCAAAGCGTGCCGACAAAAGCTTCTGTTATGTGCTTAAACACTTTAGTTGATCGTAGCCACATCGAGAAATAAGCAACGATAAGAGGGAGCTTTTAAGAGCGTTTGCGAAAAAGACCGACGGGGGCACTGCAATCGTTTATAATTAATTCTTCGTCCTTCTTTGTACAATAACCGTCAGTGTTTACGTCAGTTACGTCGGATTACGAAACAGAGAAGCACAGAGGTCGCTAAAAGGAAAACATGTTTTAAATATGTAGTATTTATTTCTTGCACATATCGGATTCTATATACGATGCAAAAACACTATCTAGTCGACTAAATAATCAATCTGGCAGCAATTGCAATAAGCATTGCTTATAGACTCACTTTAATGATTTAACAACAAAAGAAACTGTAATCTCGCTATCACAACCGTCACAGCAATTTGCCACGCTCACTGTTAGCTTATAGCTGAACACGCCGCGCCCGCCGGTTACAGATCCCTTCCGATTTAAAAAAATAATTTAACACTCCATCGTTATTATTAATAATTAAAATACGTAATTCCACAGAACGAATCCTTCCATTGCTATTTAGGTCTGAATTTGTTATAAAAATTACATTTTTTTCAAACTTACAAATATTAAAAGCCCAAAACAGGATGTTCCCGAGAACAATTGTTCGTATAAATCTAGATATATTCCAATAAGTTAAAAATGGGTTATGTTGTTTGTAAATTTGAACGGCATAGCCATTTATTAATCCTCGCCTTTTAAAGCCCCTCTTAAGTGATTTATAAAACTGAAATATGAACACTTTTAGTTTTAAGTACGACCTATGCGTTTTCAATGTTAATTGAAAGCGTAAAAATATAAAATAAGTATTGATGATCCATGCTTTATATTTGATTCAATTGAAATACTGAAGAGATCATAAAAAATAATGATCCCTATTGTTTTGTATTGTTATTTAAAGTTCAACGGTGTTGGTCTTACAAACAAACCTAACTGCTGCAACAATTGCGAACGCTATTTTTAACAACCATCGAGTATTAACTTAACGCTTAAGTTATTAATTTAATAATAAGTTCTGCTTCAGATTTAAATCAATAATCAAGGATAAAATTTGTGAAATCTCTGACAACGTAAACCGTTTGAAAAGTATACATGTACTACATACCTACATAAATGTCGAATTTTTTCTCGGTACACACATATCAATGACTACCAAACTGTGGAGTTTTAAACATGAAATTACATTTTATTAGCCAAAGACAAATAAATCCTACGCTTGAATTTAGTTTAGTGGTTTATGTTAACCCTTAAAAATCTGTCCCATCATTTAGAAAACACACTGTATAGTTATGCTAAAAACTAAGAGTCCTCCACGTACAATTATCACGAGCCGCCACTGCTTTCACCATAAGAAAAATGAAACCGGGTTTTTTTTTATAAACTTTTATTCCATATAACCGATGTTACAAAAGCAAATGGCAACTTGAATTGGGTCACGCATGCTGCCAACTTATTTAAGTAAAATAAACTAACTGTGCCAATATGATGATACCAACATGGGTCTATCTCTTACAACCCGGCCAAACCTGATTCATCAATCGCACCCGATGGATTCTCCAGAACGAAAAATATGAATTTAAACCCTATGTATACTAGATACCAATTTTATAGACACCTATGTAGTAAACATGCATAACTAACTAAACATTATAAGTAGGTATGTTATTGGTCTAATTCGATTGATTTCAAAAAAACCTTCAAAAGGTACCTTTGATATTTGAAATCCCTCTATATCTTTTACCGCATACCGTTTCCTAAAGGTTCTAAGTAATATAAGGACTTTTAAATTTTGGCAATAACAATTTTGGTTATCATTACAATAGTCGCTCGGGAAATATACCTTTGGTTCGCTGTGGTGTTTGTTAAAGTAGTTAGTATTGTACTATTAGAACCTACTGACCTTCTTCATCAATGCTTCTCTTAGAAAGTCCCTTACGTTACCCCTTTGCCCCATACCAGAAAGTAATCTACAAAGATCATTCGATAAGTACGTGGCCTAACAAGTTGTTTTGACAAAAAACATTTTATTTTTCAATACAGTCTCCTGCTGGCTCAACACATATGTTCTAACGATATTCAAAATTAGCAATGCGCCCTTCTTTGATTTGGAAAGTGTAATTGTGGTTTGATTAACAAAAAGCACTCAAACGATTCAGTGTGAGCAAACGCGGCACCCAACGCACGAGTATGTTTCAATTCTTTGGACTTTTTTTTTTTTTATATCATAGAATGATAGAGAATGTTGTAATATATAGGTAGCCCATCATTAAACCTTCTTTTAAATTGTTTCTCATTAAGGCATAATTCATTTTTTAAAGTGCTCTGACGTCACAAGTTCTTTCATTCATAAATTCTTAGTCGGCATGATTTGGCAATGGAGCGATAGTCATCGTAGTTCGCATCATCATCGCAGATAAGTAATATCGGTAATATTAAGTTCGCTGTTCGCATGCTTTGCGCGTACAGATGGCGTAAACGTATTATTACGATATTCTGTGTTTATTTTACGCGGTTTGGAGGTTATAATCTTTCAGAATTCGTTCTTTACGATAAATTGGAGAACTTTAAACGCAAACTAAAACAAGATGCAGATATAATGCCGAATCCCAAATTCCTTTGTGACCATAACCTGCATAGCACGTTAATAATATCGTATTTCGCAGCCGGTAAATGACTGCAATCGGTGATTAATACGGGGGAGTAATTTCTATGTTGCCATATATTCTCGTTCATTCATTAAATTTTACTACGTACCTGTGACGTATAAAGATCTTAAAAAAATTATATTTCACAAACTACATTACAGAAAACCGTCAAAATTTCAGTGTATATACCGGGTGTCCAACCTAAGATGCAACGGTTCCTAGCCAATTTATTATTGTCTTTTTGAAAAAATGTTTCAAATAAATGTTGCCTCGAATTATATTCTACACATGTTAAAATTAGTTTCAATAATGGCGGACTTCCGGTTGTACCGGAAGTAGATACTAACTTTATTATTTTAAATGGAACACCCTGTATATTATTGCACTTTTGGATTCTTGTTAAATTTAAATAACAATACGTTAGAGATACATTGGGGCTAAGTTGTACCGTTTTCGAATTGCATAGATTAGATTAGATTAGATCTAATTAGGGTAACATTACACCGCGACCTATCGATCTATTGTGCCCCCCTACATCAGCTGCAAGCTGCTAGGGTTTGCCCGCACTTACAGCTCCCCATCCAGTCCAAGAACTTTAATAAATTGCAGTAGCTGTGATGGTTTCAAGGAGGGTATTTCTCCCTCGTCTATGACGTCTTTGCCAAAATAATTGGTACGAGTTTCTGTGATGGCAGTGCAGTCGGATATTAGGTGTTCCGGACTTTCACCTTCCGCTCCACAAAACCTGCAATCACTATTCTGTTTCAGACTTATCCTTGTCATGTGTTCCCCCAGATGACAATGCCCTGTCAGAAAACCTGCAAGGATGCGTAGTCTGTTTCTGCTTAGTTCTAGCAGGGTCTTTGCTCTTTCCTTACTGTAATTTCCAAGGAATATCTTGGAGTGTCTCAGACCGGGGAGATTTTCCCAGAGGGAAGCTCTGAGCGTCTCCTCCCTGTCTTTGAGTTCTTTTTTGTAGGTGCTCATCCCTATGCCGCAGAACGGTTCTGGTCCCACAAACGAAGTTGTGGCGGCCCTTCTCGCTAGTAGATTAGCTACCTCGTTGCCGCTGATTCCAGTGTGTCCTGGTACCCAGCATAGCGCAACTTTGTTTTCTTTGCCTAGATTGTTTAGTCTACCATGACATTCCCAGACTAATTTCGAACTGATGGTATTAGAGCTCAGTGCCATTATGGCTGCTTGGCTATCGGAGAAAATCACAATGTTCTGCTTCCGATAGTTCCTATCAAGGTTCAATTGAGCACATCTTCCAATCGCAGTTACCTCCGCTTGGAAGACACTGGGGTATATTCCCATTGGCTCTGAGTATTTGGTTCCTGGCCCGAATACCCCTGCACCTGTTCCTTTATCAGTTTTGGAACCGTCTACATACCATTTAATGGCATTTGCCTTTAGGGAGTAGGCGGAGGATTCTCCTTCCCAATCTCTCTTATTGCTCAGCTTCGTAACAAAAAACTTTTCGAAGCTGAATTTCCTAACCATCTCGTCATTCGGTAGACTTAGAAGTGGGGAGAATCCCGCTCGAGGTGACCAAGCCCTCTGGCACGGGCTCTCGTATCCTCCAGTCCCCGTTCTGACTAGTCTGTACATTGCCGCATGGGCCGCCCCCTCCACTAGTAAGTGTAGGGGTGTGAGGTCGAGGATGACCTCCAGGGCCGCGGTTGGGCATGTTCTCATAGCTCCGGTTATGCATACGCATGCCAACCGTTGCAACTTGTCAAGGGCATTCCTTGTTGTGACCTGTGTGACCTTCTGGAACCAGGTTATCGCCCCGTACGTTACCATAGGTCTTACTATGCCGATGTACAGCCATCGCAGTATTTTTGGGTTGCAACCCCATGTTTTACCTGCTAGGTTCCGGCAAATCATCAAGGCTCTTGTTGCCTTATTCGTTATTAATTCAATATGCTTGTTCCACAGAAGTTTTTGGTCTAGGGTTACTCCTAGATATTTGACTTCTGTTTTACATTCAATTACTGTTGCATCCAAACGGATGTCTTTCATGTTCGAGGTTTTCCTCTTCCTCGTGAAAGGCTCAATTGTGGTTTTCGCCGAGTTGATACTCAGCCCCACTGATCGACACCATTCACTAGTAATTCTAAGGCTTGTTTGTATTAGGTCACAGAGAATTCCCTCAAACTTGCCTCTTGCTATTATAACAATGTCATCAGCGTATCCTATACATTGTACGCCGGAGGTTGTTAGCCTGTGCAGCAGTTCGTCTACTACCAGGCTCCACAACAAAGGCGAGCATACACCGCCTTGGGGTGTTCCACGAGTGGATCTGATTTGAATAGTCTGTTCGCCTATTGTTGTCTCAGTTATCCTCGTAGAGAGCACCTCGCTTATCCATCTGGTTACTGTTTTACTCACCCCCCTTGTTTCCAGCGCTCGTCTGACCGCCTCATGAGAGGTATTGTCAAACGCACCGGAGATGTCTAGGAAGGCACAGATCGCTGTTTCTCCTTCATCCAGAGTTTTCTGAATGATTCCGGTTAGCTCATGCGAATTGCATAACATTTTTCGAAAAAAAATGAAAAAATGAAATATCTCAGGAATTACGAAAGTTAGAAAGATGCGGTTTTCAATTTTCGCTTAACCATGAAACAGCACACGTCTTTTATTTTAAAATTGTTGCGTTTAAATTACAGCGTTATAAAATAGGGATCTGTAATTTTCGAACTCTAAAATCATGGATAACTTGATTTTTTTAAATTGAACGGTATAGCAATTTTTACATAAATGGATGTAAAATTGAATTTTCTTTCGATTTAATATGGGTATCATGTGTCTATCTCCAACGGTTTTGGAGATATCCGCGATTTTTCAGTTTCTCACTATAGATACGTATTGCGAAGCGCCGCCGCCGGCCACCTTCCCCTCGCATTTCACCAGGCTTGGGACTGGCAGCAATAATACTGGCATGCTTAGAAATTGGCCAACAGAACACAATAGAACCACTAGAAACAAACAAAACTTGAAATTAAAAAAAGGAAGAATTTACTAAAGTACGTTGTGAAACATTGGAGATGAACATAGCAAAGATAAAAAAAAACACAACATTACTGGAATATCAATATCAGCACATTTTTCAAATTACATTACTCTATCCAATGTGTGGAGTACGTACACATCGAGCGTCTTGCTAGCAACAGGGTACACTTTAAACGCTAGTGTTGTCATTGTACAGAGAATTTGTACAACACTGTTATATTAAATGTTCAAAATGCTGTCCGTTTTCGGCACTACATAATGGAAATCGCTTTTGCAAACATTTCTGAACATTTCTGAGCATTTCTGGAGTGACTTCTTGAAACGCTCTTAAAATACGATGGCGCATATCATCAGGGGTTGTTGGTGGCGTCTCATAAACTTTATTTTTAATGAAACCCCATAAGAAGAAATCGCAGCTTGTAAGATCTGGCGATCTCGGAGGCCATCTAACAGGTCCTCCACGTCCAATCCAGCGGTCCGGAAAAGACACATCCAAAAACTGACGAACTTCGGCAGTATTGTGAGGTGGAGCACCGTCGTGTTGGAACCACATCAGTTGACGAGTAGCTAACGGAAGATTTTCTGACAGAACGCCTAAATTATTTTGAAGAAATTCCATATAAACCCTACCCGTTAGGCGTTGGTTATGAAAAAACGGACCTATGATATATTGTCCAATGATACCTGCCCACACGTTGACCGACCATCTGTATTGACTGTGTCCTGCAATAAATCGATGGGGATTTTGTGTGTCATAATAATGACAATTGTGACGATTCACAAATCCATTTTTGTGGAAGGTAGCTTCGTCTGAAAACATCACTTTATCGAAAAAGTTCGCATCATGATCAGTTCTTTGAATTGCCCACTGACAAAATAACAGTCTGCTGTCGAAGTCAACTGCAGTAATTTCCTGGTGCAACTGAATCCGATACGGATGATACTTATGTATTCTTAAAGTGTTGTGTACCGAAGATTTACTGATATTAGTCATTCTACTTATTTCGCGCACACTTGATTCTGCATTTTCTTGTACTACTAATAATACTTGTAACTGATTTTCATCCGTAAGTACGGAGTTATTGCGGTTCAGTTTTGGACGTGCTACGGATCCAGTACTTACAAATCTACCCAGTAGCCACAGAAATGCTCTCCTATCTGGATGCCTTGTACATGGGTAATGCTGTGCATAAACTCTTGACGCTAACAAAGCATTTCTGTTACATTCACCGAGAACGAAAACCATATCTACTAATTCTTCTCGAGTAAGCGACATCTTTAATTGTTATGTTACCAAAAAGTTCTGACACTTGGAACATTAATAATGGTTAGATATCTAGTTTGTTTTTCAAGCCTACTTTGATTTTAAAGATGCCGCTTTAAACATCTCAAGTATCTTTTAGACAATTTTGTTTGTTTAAAATGGTGGTATTGTGTTCTGTTGGCCACTTTCTAAAGATGCCAGTATTATTCCTGCAAATCCCAAGCCTCGTGAAATGCGAGGGGAAGGTGGTCGGCGGCGGCGGCGGCGCTTCGCAATACGTATCTCCAAAACCGTTGGAGATAGACACAATGATACCCATATTAAATCGAAAGAAAATTCAATTTTACATCCATTTATGTAACAATTGCTATACCGTTCAATTTAAAAAAATCAAGTTATCCATGATTTTAGAGTTCGAAAATTACAGATCCCTATTTTATAACGCTGTAATTTAAACGCAACAATTTCAAAATAAAAGACGTGTGCTGTTTCATGGTTAAGCCAAAATTGAAAACCGCATCTTTCTAACTTTCGTAATTCCTGAGATATTTCCAAACACCGAAGACACTGCAAATGTCATTTTTTTCGAAAAACGTCATGCAATTCGAAAACGGTACAACTTAGCCCCAATGTATTCCTACGTATTGTTATTTAAATTTAACAAGGAATCCAAAAGTGCAATAATATACAGGTTGTTCCATTTAAAATAATAAAGTTAGTATCTATTTCCGGGACAACCGGAAGTCCGTCATTATTGAAACAAATTTTAACATGTGTAGAATATAATTCGAGGCAATATTTATTTGAAACATTTTTTCAAAATGACAATAATAAATTGGCTAGGAACCGTTGCATCTTAGGTTGGACACCCGGTATGTATGTAGGTCATGTGCAAAATAACATTATTTTAACAAGAATTTAAAAAAAGTGCAATTCCTCATTTGCCACGCTCATTGTTAGATTGTAGCTAAACACGCCGGTTACAGATCCCTTCAGAAAAATAATTTAACACTCGGTCGTTAGTATTAATAATTAAAATACATAATTCAACAGGACGAATCCTTACATTGCTACTTAAGTTTGAATTTGTATAAAGGTTACAAAAATTACATTTTTTCTAAACTTACGTCTTGGTTTGCACGCTTATTATTACAAAATAGGACGTTGCCGAGAACAGTATGCCTACAATCGTTCGTATAAATCTATATACCTATATATATTCCAATAATTTAAAAACGAGTAATGTTGTTTGTAAATTTGAACGGCAGCTCCATCTCTTGTTCCTCGTCTTTTAGTAGGTAGTATATGCCGATTCTAAAGCACCTCTTTCCTCCCATGGTAAAGGGTATACCAGCACATCATACGAGCAGCGAGAAATGACCCCCACCACTTTCATAGTTCGAGCCGCGGCCACCGAGATTGGCGAGAGGGCGCTACTAGTGGTGCGCGCAATAGTTCGGAAGGCCGCCACCGCGATTTGTGAGAGGGCGCTACTATTATAGATATACAGCGTGTGATAATGTACAGGCCGTGCCTTTAATTTGTTACTAGGGTGTGATTGTGACTTTGTGTTAGTTTAGATCTGTACTAGGATGTGAGTGTGATTTTATAATAAATAAATAAAGACAAAAAATATGTAAAATATTTATTATAAATTTAAAAATGTGCATAAAAGTTTAGCATTTGATATAGAACAGATTTTTAGGTTGGCTTGATGATACATACAGCAATTACCAAAGGTTCTTGTAAGATTAGGAACATTTTCAATACATTCCAAATTTATTATCGGCACACTAACATAATTCTTTATTGCATTTTCTTATTCTTTCTCATCTTCTTTTTGTTCTCCCCCAAGTCCATCTAAATTAAATTTCCGAACGAGGTAATATGGGAGGTATTTAATGACGAGGTGATGAGCTTTATTTTTTTCCACCAAAATCTTAACCAAAACATCTAAGGAGATTCTTTTGCTTTGATAATTTTCAATAGCCTCCGATGCTGAATAGAATTCCTGGTCAATTTGCCTTCTTTCCTCGGAATAAGGATCCAGAACCATCGGCCGATTACCTTGCAATATAAATTCATGATGGTAGTCGTCTACTGTTTTTCGCAATCTTTCAATCGTTGATTC
This sequence comes from Cetonia aurata, assembly GCA_949128085.1. Lineage (NCBI taxonomy): Eukaryota > Metazoa > Arthropoda > Insecta > Coleoptera > Scarabaeidae > Cetonia > Cetonia aurata. The sequence goes on from OX421884.1 coordinate 37,317,473, forward strand.
CACATCCACTGCTTCAGGATAACGTGAATATGCTAACCACATTTTTGAAGATCAGACCAACTCAAACTGCTTCAGTAGCAAACTGCAAAGCTTATATATCGAAGAATTATCGAAGGAGAGGGGTACTACTAACTGGCAAATTTAAAAATACATAAAGGTTGAGTTTAGAATGTGTCAGCGAGTGACAGCGACCAATCAGAAGTACTTCTAGATCAAAAATACCAAATATTTGCTATTGTACGTCGTTTTACATGCATTTAAATGCAATACCGTTCCAAGTGCTTCGATAATACGAATTAACATTGTTTTTAATATAAAAGAAGCACACTTTCTACATTTCCACGACATTTATTTAACCACGTTCTGAATTCGGTACTTGTAAACAAAACTTAAACTTCACAAAAGCTTCGACTGTAACGTAGTGTTCGTGACAATGAGTAGTGAAACGGAACCTTCTTCACCCGCATCTTTTCCAAACGATTTACTGGACAGTATGTTACGAAGGTATGACGAAGATATCAAGAAAGAGAGTAGATTAATAAATGCGGTGACGTATCCAATAAATCGCACTCATTACATATCTACCGGTTTAAGTTCAGCTAGAGGTTTCCTACCAGTGGTTAAAATATCTAGTGAAAAAGCGAACAATCACCTGTCCTTCACGTCCTGGGAATGGAATGAGTTTTTAAAGTGTCAAGAAAGAATTAAGAAGCACATATCATCAACTACCGTTTGGAAATGCAACAGCTGTCAATGTGATGCAGATGATGTGATAGATGTAGCTGAGCTATACCAATTAAAATTTTCGTACACTAAGACGAAATATTCTTCCGCGAAGATGCAGCCTGTGATACGAATATGTACTGTCGATAATGGGGAAGTAATATTGAATAAAGTTAGCGCTCAACTGCTAATGAAAATCATGAACATTGTAACGAATAGGCTACGGAGACTGGAACAATTGAACTTTACATGTTACTATAACTCTATTTTAAATATAATGGCTCAAAACAAAGATGGTGTAGATCAGCACAAAATCGTTGAATATGTTAAAGGTTTGCTACATGGTGAACCTGCTACTAATATCTCAGAATATACAGATTGTATGTTAGAAATATTAAATTTCGATTTAGAAAAATTTAAAAATGATGTATTTTCACATATTTGTATTTAAATAATAATAAAAAAAAAAAAAAGCGAAATATTGTTTTATTAATATTGATTGTAAAGAAATAAATTACAGCACAAAATCGGTAGTTACAATAATTTTAAAATTAAAGTAGTAAATGACAAAATTGTTATGAATACTAAGAGTACATTAACAAACAAGATATAAAATTACTTACAAGTTTTAAAATCTTAAATTTACCCCTCTATTTTCGTTAATTTGAAATATGTCTGTCACCACTAAACACCCACGTTAAAAGAACCACTAAACAACAGTTTCCGATGTTCATCGATTTGGAGATGATCCTCCGTTGTTGCAGCTTAGTATCGTTTCGGAAGGGGAACTACATTTTGTTCTAATTCCACTAGGACCGTTCTTCCATAACGTGTATGAACATCCAAATTATAAATTTTCATCGCTTCCACATTTTGTGCTGTCATATTACTTTACATATTATAGTACATTCTGAAATAGGAAACATGTATGTATCACACTATTACAACAAAAAGAAAAGTATTTACCTCTTCAAATCTTAAATTTACCCCTCTATTTTCGTTAATTTGAAATATGTCGGTCACCACCAAACACCAGTTTCCGACGTTCATCGTTTGGAGATGAGCCTCCGTTGTTACAGCGGAGTATCGTTTTGGAAGAAAAACTGCGTGTTGTTCTAATTCCACTAAGACTGTTTTTCCATACCGTGTATGAACGAACTTTGCACCAAAAATTTTATATTTTTTGTTCACTTCTAAGGTGTATAATTTTGTTACCGGCTTGGTAGAAACAGCAATATTATTTAAGGCTTCCATCTTATCTGCCGTCTTGTGTTGTAATTTACTTCTTTGCAACTGCTTCTTCTAGTATAAGTGGACGTCTATTTATACGCAAGCAACAACAACAATAAAAATTCTATTTTCCCATGCATTTGCAAAAATGAATAGAATTGCACACGCTCTCTGCCAGAGCGCACGACAAAAAAATCGCGTTAATTGATCTCTGCTTGTGCATTTTTCCATATTTCTTGTTAACACCAATGAATGTTTCATTGGTATATGAGTATGCGTCCTATATGTATGTAATGGAATTATACTTGCGTAATTATAAAGATCTGTATATAATAATATTTGCTAATATTGCAATATGATGATAGACAATAATCACACAAGGAAAGGTGTCGTCGAACCTTCTGTTCGTCGCACGTATGTTGAAATTGATGATTCAGATTTAAGACCCTTGATCGATCGTAATGAACGGAAGTATAGTTATAGTATGTATTAGTATTAGATTATAAAACGGACATAATTATTATAGTCGAACATATATTAAAATATTATATTGTTAATCACGCAAGGAAAGGTGTCGTCGAACCTTCTGTTCGTCGCACGTATGTTGAAATTGATGATTCAGATTTAAGACACTTGATCGATCGTAATGAATGGAAGTATAGTTATAGTATGTATTAGTATTAGATTATAAAACGGACATAATTATTATAGTCAAACATATATTAAAATATTATATTGTATTTATGATTATTTTCGGTACGGTTACGGGTGTAATACTTTTATTGACATATCATATATCTTTATAAAAGATCTGCAGGACAAATAAAAGATTATTATTATACTGTAAAATCGGGCGACTAACAATGTCTATCAACTTACAACGTCTTTGTCTATCTGTGATTGCTTGTACAATCCCCTTAAATCGAAATGTTTTGGAAATACAAAATTTGTTACCGGAGAAGTTATTTTTTGATATAGTGAAAGTACGTAGAAAGATTTTGTGGGCCACATCATTGACAAATGTAGACTGTCCAGAGGAAGAATTACCCCGATTTTACCAAGAAGTAAATTTCTGGTTTGACGAAGATGAGATCGGCATTTTTCAACATATTTTAAAAGTAAATGATTGGAATTGCTGCTTCCCTAACAACGACGAATTGTGTATAAAGTTTACCTACGTGATATCCAATAGGTTGTACGTTTGCGTCCGCTGTTACTCGCGTTATTATGGAAAATACTATGGTTCTGAAGAAGAGCATCAGAAAGTAAATATAGAACATTTACCCTATTATCTAAAAGATAAGCGTAGCTGGTGCGGTATTTGCATAGTGAAACCTCTATTTGAAGTTTACACTTACCCAGACTGTTGCAAGGAGACGCATGACACGATGCTAATTTAGGTGGGAAGGAGGTATATAAGTGGACGATGGTTCTACTCCCAGTCATATCACGTAACCACATCAACTATTGCCAAAATCATGAAGTGCAACATTTGCGGAAGTGAGATCAGCAGAAAAGACAACTTAAAACGTCACCTCAAGAACATTCATCAAAATTACCTGTGCGAGATGTGTGGACTACAATCAGACATGTGTCCTCATGTGGCAGGCCCTGCTAAAAAGAAACTGAAGGAAGACACCTTACCTCCGAGTGACGGACAGGTAAAATACAAATGCTGTAATGTTTCTTTTGTGAATTTATCTCAATATCGCGGTCATTTAAGGTCTCAACAACATGTGGAAAAGAATATCATAGATTTGGGGGAAGGCGTATCTAGAATAAATTCTGCTTTTAAACATCGTATAGCAAGCTATAAATTGGTGGGAAACGTAAAAACTGATATACCAAATTTTTTAAAGACAATGAAATTAAAATCATGTCAATTAATTCACGACGCGATTGCAAAATTTGTATCTTTGAAATTTCAGTTGGAATTGTTTGCATATTATATTAGAAACTCAGAAAACGAGGAGCCCCAAATTGAGTTAAAGTCATTTAATACTCGCTTTGTAATAATAAATGAATCTTCAAGTATTGACGATACATACGACGAATTATCAAGTCGAATTCAGAGTAAAAGCGAGGAATTTCAAGAGCGCGATTCAGGGTTTAGTTTAATGCAAATTTCGCACATCGAAATTAATTTGAATGTTTATCGACCGCTATCAGGCTCCTCGTACATAAAACTTCCCGAGAGTATTGAGAAAAAGAGGGCATGCATTAATATTAAAAATGATGACAATGCCTGCTTAGCATGGGCAATAGTAGCAGGTCTTCATCCGGCTACATTTCATGCTAATAAAACATCATCTTATCCGCACTATAATACCGTTTTAAATTTACAAGGTATTCAATTCCCGGGTACAGTAAAACACTTACCGAAAATTGAACATCTTAATAATATCAGTATAAATGTTTATGGATTAGCGCAAGACCCAGTATTAGGGAAAGTTGAAGTGGTAGGGCCAATTTATTTTACAAAAAGGAAACAAAATACACACATCAATTTATTGTGTTTAGAAGAAGGTGGAAATTTTCATTTTGTTTTAATTAAAAGTCTATCACGATTAATTTCATCTCAGTTATCTAATCACAAACATGGTATTCATTTATGCGATGGTTGTTTACAGACATTTCCCACAAAAGTGGCATTAGATAAGCATTGTATCGAAGATTGTAATCATATATATACCGTGTTACCATCTACTGAACTTAAAAAAACAAAGACTGGTATCATGCAACCGGAAAACATTATAAAATTCAACAATTTTGAAAGGAATTTAAAGATACCGTTTGCTGTTTATGCTGATTTTGAATGTTTGTTAGAACCTATACTAAATTGTGAACCAAATGTAAGTTCTTCTTATACCATGAATACGCATATACACGTTCCATACAGCTTCGCATATAAAATTGTTTGCTCTTTTGATCCTAGTCTGAATAAATTTGAAACATATGCGGGATTAGATTCTCCAAAAGTATTCATATCACGATTAACAGAAGATGCACGATTAATTTACAATAATTATTTGAAAGTCAAAATACCTATGCGTCATCTCAACGAGGAGGAGCAAACAATTTTTAACAATTCGACTGTTTGTCATATTTGTCAGCTACCTCTAGACGATACAAAAGTTGCAGATCATTGTCATCTAACAGGTAATTTTCGTGGTGCTAGTCATCGCAATTGTAATTTGAACTTAAAGGTTCCTAAATTTATTCCGATATTTTTTCATAATTTAAGTGGTTATGATATGCATTTATTCATAAAAGATTTGGCATGCGATGGTGAAGCAATAGATATTATACCAGTAAATAAAGAAAAATATATTTCGGTTACTAAAAGTATTTTTATGGAAAAGTATATCGACAAAAATGGAATCCAAAAATCTGTTTACTTAAAACTTAGATTTCTTGATAGCTTCCGATTTATGAGTAGTTCTATTGACAAATTAGCGAGAAATTTATCAATAGAACACTTTCGACATGTTAAATCACATTTTAATAATGTTGAAGAATTTACATTAATAGCTAAAAAAGGAATCTTTCCCTACGAATACGTAAATAATTTTGAAAGATTGCGTGAAACAGAATTACCTCCGAAGGAAAAGTTTTACAGCAGTTTATCAAATTCTGAAATTCCTGATACAGATTACCAACATGCACAAGCAGTATGGAATAAGTTTAATTGTCAAAATTTACTAGAATATTCTAATTTATATTTAAAAACTGATGTATTATTACTGGCAGATATATTTGAAAATTTTCGTTCCGTTTGCATGAATACTTATAATCTTGATCCAGCTCATTATTATACTAGCCCAGGTTTATCGTGGGACGCTATGTTGAAGCATAGTAAAATATCATTGGAATTATTGACAGACGTAGATATGCACCATTTTGTTAAAAAGAGTATTAGGGGCGGCATTAGTCAATGCTCTTTACGTTATGCTAAAGCTAATAACAAAATGATGAGTGACTACGACTCAAACGCTTCATCATCCTACTTAGTTTACTGGGATGCAAATAATTTATATGGATGGAGCATGTCTCAGCATTTGCCTTATGGTGGTTTTAGATGGTTATCTTCAACTGAAATTCAAAATTTTGATATTTTAAGCGTTCCTAATGTTTCGGATATTGGTTATTTTGTTGAAGCCGATATTGAGTATCCAACTACACTCCACGACTTTCATAATGAACTACCCTTTCTTCCTGAAAATATGATACCACCTAGCTCCAAGTTTACCAGTAGGAAACTAATTGCGAATTTATGGAATAAAAAAAAGTATATACTTCATTATAGAAATTTAAAGCAAGTTGTCCAAAACGGTCTCAAAATTTCTCATATTCATCGTATTTTAGAATTTAAACAATCCGATTGGTTAAAAAGTTACATAGATTTAAATACAAAATTAAGACAGCAAACGACAAACGATTTTGAAAAAGATTTTTACAAATTGATGAATAATTCGGTGTACGGAAAAACAATGGAGAACGTAGATAAGCGCGTTGATGTACAGTTAGTTTCTCACTGGAAAGATAGAAGAAAAAAGCGTGGAGCGCAATCTTTAATTTCAAAACCAAATTTTAAAAGCGTTTCAGTGTTTAATGAGAATTTGGTTGCAATTCAATTGGAAAAGTTGAAAGTTGTTCAGAATAAACCTATCTATGTCGGTTTCTCAGTTTTGGATTTGTCAAAATTATTAATGTACGAGTTCTATTATAGTTTCTTAAAACAAAAGTACAGGGAGAATATAAGTCTATGTTACATGGATACTGATAGTTTTATTTTAAGTATAGGCACAGATAACATTTACGAAGATATAAAAGAGAATTTATCAAAATTTGATACATCAAATTTACCTCCTGATAATGTGTTCAATATACCGTTACAAAATAAAGCTGTGCTAGGTTTATTTAAAGATGAAAACGCAGGTAAAATTCAAAGAAAATTTATTGGTTTACGATCTAAAATGTATGTAAACAAATTGGAAGATAGTATTATGAAAAAAGTAAAGGGCATTAAAAAGAATGTGGTTAAAGATGAAATTAGTTTTGAAGACTATGAAAACTGTTTGTTTAATCAAAAACTCATATACAGAAAACAACATTTGTTTAGGAGTGAAAAACATCAGATTTTCACTATAACGCAAAATAAATTAGCTCTTTCCGCGTACGATGATAAACGGTATGTTAGTGAGGATAGGATAAACACTTTGGCATGGGGACATTACAGTATTTGTAATAACTAAGGTTTCTTTTTAGCGAGCTCTGTCACATACATACATTCGAGGTTCGATGAATGGTAACCTTGTAAACTATGAACTATCAATTAATTATTTGGATTCGATTTTTAGAAAGGCTGGACTCACTTTCTATTCCCACTATTCGGGAGAGACCATTATTTATACCTGATGAACTTCCAAAACTCTTTCACACGGTGACTAAGATGGAGGACGAAAAGATGAACAGAATTTTAAAGTATTTTGATGACTTTGACGATGAGTTAGATACTGATTTAATTCCGTATATACCTCTACATCTATTAAGACGAGTGCAACCTTACTTACTGGAAAGATGGTGGAGTCATCTGCCTGGAATTAAACAGGCTGTTCTTGTAAAATATCTTCCCTGTAACGAGCACTACAATCAACCATGGCAAGACGAACACATTGATGGACATCCCCCGGCTAAAAGGAATTGTTACTATTGCAATTTGTAGCGATCTATGTTCCTCATATGTTTCTTTTAAACATTTATAGTTACTTATGTATAACATTATAAGTATTATTGAAATGTAAATAAAACTATATAAGAACCAAATAATTTTATTACTTTAATTGTAATTAATATATAAAAACTATCACTATATTATAATACATTATGTTTATCTATCCAACTTTTTTCATCTAACCCAAGCCATTTTACAAAAATTTTGCTTCCTTTTCTTCGTAAAACTTTTTCCACCAAATATGCATTTTCATGTTTCGCTTTTTGTAATTCATGTTCATAAAAACTTCCGAGTATAGGTCTTCCGTTCATATCTTCTATTATGTAAGTCGCAGGATTTGTAATGTTTGCCTTCACAATCCTAAAGAGTTCTGTAGACCAGTTAGGTGTGTATCCTTTGTCAAATACGGACTTGTACTTGCTAATTCTGACTACATCATTTACCGAAAACTTTTGTCTTCCAGCTATTTTAGGTTTGTTATACACAGTTGAAAGTAACTTTTGTTCTGTAGCAGCTGTTACATCTTTAGGTTTAACTTTGATAGTTCTATGTTTTGTGTCATTATACTTCTCAGTTACATCTTTTAGCATAGTTATCCAAGTATATTTTCCACGTAAACTAAATTCCTTGTATAATCTTTCCTTCAGTGTGCGTATCACTCTTTCTACTATCGAAGCCTTAATGACACTATAAGTTGAATAATGGTTAATGTTGTATTTTTGCATTAACGCTTTGAAGGACTGATTGTAAAATTCTTTACCAGCATCAGTCTGCAAATGTTTAGGAACACGTCCTTCCTGTAGAATTTCTTCCAATGCAGTTTTTACTACAGCAGCACCTTTAGATTTTAATGGTCGAGTCCACAGATACTTTGAGAAGCAATCAATAACGACTAATATGTATTTGAACCCTCGATTTTCGCGAGAATAAGTTGTAAATTCTGCCAAATCTGCTTGCCAAAGATCATCCAAACCTTTTATAACAACACGACGTCTTCTGAAGCTCTTTCTAGCCGGTTTATGTAATTCCTTAACAATGTCCTCTTTAACAGAACTCATTATTGCTTCTCTACAGCATCTACCCTTTTTTCCAGACCTTGCAAGAGTTTCTTCAATTGTTTTGCACTTTCCTCAGCGTTAAGTTCAACTGTATCCAGTTTCTGTTGTACACGTTGTTCAAGTGTAATAACTTTATTGAGTGAGTGCTCATGTTGTTCGACAAAGGTTTTTAAGTGATGTACTGTCTTGTGAATAGTATCGATTTTTGTACTAAGTTCTTTCTTTACTTCATCAACATTTTGGGATAGCTCTGCTAATTCCCATACTAGTTTTCCTTGTGAAGTGTTTTTTATTTGTTTATCAACATAATCTTTATTAGTGCAGTCCTGATTATCTATAGGCGGGTGAACATTACACAAGCGTTTATTTTCGATGTTATAGTTGTCGTCCGAAGTAAGTGGAATAACACTCCCTACTTGATGAGGCGGAGGAGAATCATATAGGCTGCTGCTAATATGTCGTCCAAACTTATCGGTACTCTTTTGATGAGTGACACCAACAACTAGGTGACGACCAAACTTATCTATATTCATTTCGCTATAACATTTGCTTCTTTCAATTCTTCAATAATGGATGCAATTTCGTTATTATGACCCGTATGACCAGCTTGCTCAGATGAGATTAATAGCTTAAGACGATCAACTAGCTCATTTATATCATCCCAATAGACGTACTGATACGGTGCCCTGCTCACCAACATCTGTTTACCCACTCCTTTTCCGCCCATGCGACTTACAGTGGCAGCACGTGGACGAATATGAGGACTTGCAACTCTAGGAACAGCAATTAAGGGCTTGATTATATTAGTATGTTTATATCCCCGGCTACCTTTTACTCGTTGATTCGGATCGAAATTAACATGATGAACATTGGTACGCTTTAATATGTCATGGTACTGTTCTTTATCTTGTTTATTATAGCCGGTAGGACGTGTTTTAAAAATTAGTTCGTAAAGACCAGGAGTTCCCTTATATCGTATATCACCAATCATGAGATCATCACCATCAATTTCTAAAACTGCAGCACCTATTTTGAGTTGATTTGTAGTAGGATCCATGTGGACCCCAGTCGTTGTGTCATACTTCGCTTCTGTGTCCCTAAGTAAGCCGTCGATATAAGTTCTTGGTAAATTAGAATATTGTTCAAGGAATGTATTAACAACTTCTGGATTTTGCTCACTCAAGGTTTGGTACTGCTCACGATACTGTTGGAAAGATCTGTCAGCGCTGATTTCCTCTTCGTCCGCTTCAGTAAGTGGATTGTAATCAAATACATTATCCTCTAATGGTCTCGACGGTCTCTGAATTGTAGGTGTTTCGGTTGAACTAGATGATGTTAGAGCTAAAGTACTTGTTTCTTTTTCGGCAGTAGGTAATGTTTCTAATTTTGGTGATATGTATTCTTGTTTAATAACACCTGTTTTCAAGATTTTCTGAAGCGGTTCCGTTATAGGTTTAAAATGTTTTTCTAGTAAAGTGTCTGCTTCAGAACGCCCCATTTTCATAGCCAACTGCTTCTTTCGTATAGCTTTGCTAGCTTTAATAATTTCTGATGTAATACGTTGTGCCTTCATTTCAGATTCGTACTGACCACTTTTTCTATTATAGTTGTGTTATATAAGAGTCAAGAAATTTTCGATATCTACCTTTCTCAATATCACTATCTTTATCAATAACCAAAAATCCATATTTCTCTTTCCAACATTCAGAACACGTTGCTTTAAATATTTCAAAAGTCATATCTGCGCCGACATGTTCATCATAAATATGTCGTAAATTTATATCATCTTGTTTAAATAGGATTAGAAAATTAGTGTTATCGCGAATCAAATGCTTTGGTATGTGAGCGTAGGATTGACATAAATAAAAGCAATCTACTGCTTTATGTCTGCCCATACTAAAAAAATCTTTAATTTTATTTTGTTTGTCACATACAACATCATCGAAAATAAAAATGGAATTTTCATGAGCTTCTGATGGATCCAGTATATCGTCGTTTTCTTTGAAAGGAAAATACCGCATGTCTGGTACACGTCTCAAAACTCTTTCCAAAAATTGATATTTCGGCTGATACAACGATTTTGAATAAACGTAGACATTTTCAAATCGAAGTCCGTTTTGATCAATTAATAGGCTAATCATTACGTTCGTTTTACCACAGTTGGAGGGACCACAGATTATACATCGTACACTATTAGGTAGTAACAACCCATGTCTACGCAGACAGTCACCTGTCGTAAAAACGTGGTCTAAATTTCTAACAGCTAACGTATTGTGTTGTTTTATGACACGCATTCTGAAGTTTGACTGATATATAAGTGGAACGCTTCAAGTTTTATAGCATTTTACCGATGTTAGTGATGAAGGAAGGTAGTGGTTTCGTTAACAGTTTGATAAATAAGTTACCAGTTGAACTACATTTGCCTGGCTACCAATACTGTGGGCCTGGCACAAAACTACAAGAACGGTTACGTCGTGGTGATCCTGGAGTAAATCCCCTTGATAAAGCGTGTAAAGATCACGATATTGCGTACTCGCAAAGTCAAGATCTAAAACATCGACACGAAGCTGATCGTATTCTACAAGAACGAGCCTGGAACCGAGTCAAGTCAAAAGACGCCAGTTTTGGAGAAAAGGTAGCCGCGTGGACTGTAACTAACGCGATGAAAGCCAAAAGAAAGTTGGGAATGGGAGTGAGGCGCATACCGTTCAGGAAATATATTTTTCGCAAAGCCAAAGATGCTCTTAAACATCCGAAAATTAATAATTTGAAAAAAGGTGCTAAAATATCTTTAGCGGCAGCTAAGGTTGCAGTTAAACATGCAGGTGGAAAGAAAAATATACGTATACCTCGAGTAATACCTATACCAAAAACGGGAGGTTTTCTACCGTTTCTTATTCCGTTATTCGCTGGATTGAGTGCATTGGGCGGTTTAGCTGGAGGAGCTGCCGGAATAGCACAGGCAGTTAATAAGGCTAAAGCTGCCCAGAAAGATTTAGAAGAAGCTCAGAGACATAACAAAACAATGGAGGCAATTACTCTAGGAAAAAAAGGTGATGGTTTATATCTGCGACCGTATCGTAAAGGCATGGGATTGTTTCTACGTAAGGAGAGAAAAAACCGCTAAGTCGACTGCCACTCAGAGCCCTTACAGATATAGATATCACGAAATTCGGGAAGAAATATCTTCCTAATTTTCGTGGTGTTTTCATGAGGGATGCACTACCAAAATCACCTAAGTACAACGAGTGTGCAGTCGTTAATTTGGACTGTTTAGCAGGTCCTGGTACGCACTGGGTAGCGTACACTAAACAAGGAGCTACTGTCGACTATTTTGATTCATTTGGCAACTTGCAACCTCCGAACGAACTTCTTAAATATTTCAAAAGGTGTCGTATTCAGTACAATCATGATAAATACCAGACCTATTATGAAATTAATTGTGGACATTTATGTTTGAAATTTCTGTATAATAAGTGCATCACCTAGCGAAGACAGTTAGTCATGTCGCATACATTTACGTTGAGAAGTACGAGCAGTGTTCTCGCTTCTACCTATTATCCACCTATCGAACTTGATCCAGGTCATTCGTATGCTCTTGGATTAATAGGATTACATACTTATAATACTATACCGAACATATACGATGGTCAAAATAAATTCTATTATGATGATCAAGTAGTAACGATACCTACAGGAGCTTATGAAGTGACGGATATTGAAACGTTTTTACAAAATTCCTTGGGTGGTGTTACAAGCATCTCTTTGAAACCTAACAACAGTACGCTTAAATGTGAAATAACTAGTAAATTTGCCATAGACTTCACCAAGACGGATTCTATTGGTCAAATGTTAGGATTTAGCAAGAAAGTTCTCCAACCAAAAATAAAACATGAATCAGATATTCCAATTCAAATTATTAAAGTGGTAACCATTCGAGTTGAGTGCAATATTACAACAGCATCCTTCTACGACGGACGCTTATCTCATACTTTATACGAATTCGCTCCCTCAGTCGAGCCCGGATACAGCATCAATATTGAACCTAGAAATATTATTTACCTACCAATCAATACGACACGAATAGATAATATTACATTGAGGTTAGTAGACCAAGACGGTGATCCAGTTAATTTTCGTGGTGAGAAAATTGTTGTTCTATTGGAGTTGAAGAAATATGGGTCTGAATTTTAATCGACAGTATAAAACACCTTTAACTGCATCAAGTTTTATCAGTTCAAACAAAGGCGCGAATCAGTTAACACAAGAAAACATAACCTTTCTAAGATCTCTAGGATTTCAAGTGATTAGTAATGGACAAGTTAAATATATTCGACGGTTTGCATTTCGAAGAAGCAATAACGAAAGAAGAATTCCATACCTACTATCCTCGAGTGAGTAACTTCAAACCAAACGATGAAATACGCATATCCGTTCAACATCAAGATATTTACACATTGCCGGGGGAAAGCTTTATCTATCTCGAGGGTACCTTCAAACCGGAGACAGAAGGTACAGGCACCTGTAAACCAACTAATAACGCTTACGCGTTCCTTTTCGATCAAATCCGCTATGAAATTAATGGGGTAGACATAGATAGATGCTATAGACCTGGTATAACTAGCACTATGAAATCTTACGTATCATACAACGACAGTGAAAGTAAATCTTTGGAAATTTCTGGTTGGTGTCCAAATACTGACACACAGCCAACTTTATCGGCCACTAATAAGTTTAACGCCTGCATACCATTAAAATTCCTCCTAGGATTTGCAGAGGATTATCGAAAAATAATTATTAATGCTAGTCAGGAGCTTATCTTACTCCGCAGTGGTAATGATCTTAACAGTTACAAGAACACTGACAAGAATGGTACAAAGACTGCATCGTTCGACATTGAGAAAGTAGAATGGCACATACCACACGTGGCTGTTAGTGATGAAATTCGATTGAAGCTTTTGAAGATGTTAAACAGTAACAAATCCATATATCTCCCATTTCGGAAATGGGAATTGTTTGAATTACCGTCCTTACGCAAAACGAAAACAGACATATGGCCTGTCAAGACCAGTACAAATTTGGAGAAACCACGCTATGTCATAGTCGCCTTCCAAACGGATCGAAAGGATAAGTTAAACGCCGATGCCTCCAAGTTCGATCATTCTTCGATTACTAACATAAAACTTCACTTAAACGCTGACAGTTATCCCTATGATAAAATGAATCTTCAAATAGACGAGAAAAAGTATGCAATTGCATATCGTATGTACGCAGCCTTCCAATCAAGTTATTACAACAGAAATAATCAACCCGTGCTCGATTATGAGGCATTCAAGGATTGCACATTTTATGTTATTGATTGTGCTAAACAAAAAGAGACAGTCAAGTCCTCCATCGTTGACATCAAATTGGAGCTAGAATCTCTTAAGAGTTTTAATGAAAACACAGTTGCTTATTGTCTCATTCTACACGACAACATTGTAGAATACACACCATTGTCGGGAACTGTGAGAAAGATTATATAAAATGACGTTAGTAATCGACGTGCAAGGCTTTTTGATAAACCAAGAGTTTGTAGTGAAAGAATTAGCAATAAGTGATGGATATATGATAAACCACTTTGTGTTTAAGTCGAGAGTTCCATTTTATAATCTAAGCTTGAAAGACAGACGTCAGGTGACTTGGCTAGAAAACAATCATCATTGTTTGCGTTACAGCGACGGACATACCGATCTGCACGAATTGCCGAAGATATTGCAACGTTTCACAAAGAATATTGAGTTGATCTATGTAAAAGGACACCAAAAAGAACATGTAATAAGGAATTATGTTAGTGTGCCGATAATAAATTTGGAATGTATTGAAAATGTTCCTAATCTTACAAGAACCTTCGGTAATTGTTGTATGTATCATCAAGCCAACCTAAAAATCTGTTCTATATCAAATGTTAAACTTTTATGCATATTTTTAAATTTGTAATAAATTCTAATAAATATTTTACATATTTTTTGTCTTTATTTATTTATTATAAAATCACACTCACATCCTAGTACAGATCTAAACTAACACAAAGTCACAATCACACCCTAGTAACAAATTAAAGGCACGGCCTGTACATTATCACACGCTGTATATCTTCACACCTGTATAATAGTAGCGCCCTCTCACAAATCGCGGTGGCGGCCTTCCGAACTATTGCGCGCACCACTAGTAGCGCCCTCTCGCCAATCTCGGTGGCCGCGGCTCGAACTATGAAAGTGGTGGGGGTCATTTCTCGCTGCTCGTATGATGTGCTGGTATACCCTTTACCATGGGAGGAAAGAGGTGCTTTAGAATCGGCATATACTACCTACTTCTTTTAAATCCCCCTCTTAAAGGATGATTTTACGCAATGGTAAATAAGAATCCTCTGAATTCGTGCAATCTCTCTGTTAGCCCACATACTTATCTAACAATCATCGTACATGAAGGGTACCCTGTGGACTTGTCAACCGTATTGTTGGTATTAAACTCTACTTGCCCTAGTACTTCATCGCAACGTTCTGATTCCGCTGTCAACTTTGTTAACATGGGAGTAATTACTCAATTTACTTGTCCGTTTGCCCTGAGTATGCCTGTAGCTACGAGAATATGGTTTAAGTACATTCCATTCCGTTATAGTGTCCTTCAAATTGTAGGACGTAAATTCAGATCCCTTATCTGGTATAATTCTTCCCGGACAGTTGTAGTTGTTAAACAATAATAAAACATGCTTAATTGGTCTCTATGGATTACCATGAGTACAATTTCATAAACTTACAATTGGTGAAAGTTGATGGTTTGGGAAACTAATTACTGCTCTCTGTTAACTCAGAAGTTTTACAAACACTAAAATAACCATAATGATATTTACGCATTAACTGATTCCCCATCACCTAAATCACGACAAATATACCAACCGTTATTCAATTCGTAAAAGGAACTCTTATAACACGAAACAGCGCTTCAACATGATTGATTTTAGTATAGGACCGTTGCTCGAGTGCAATTAAAATTTTGCAAATACAAAACCGATCTCATAAATCTGGGTTTAATTTCTTTTTTGCGAACGTTTATTTTGCATTACTAAAACTATACTGTTTGGATATAGGTATAAGGTATCCTATTCGACGATTAATTTATGGACAGCCCCCATCAAATCTAGTTGTTCTTGACGCATTGAGGCGACCATAACAAAATTGCATCGTTACGACTTTTTGATGGCTTGTAAAATACGGCAGATTTTTTAAGATAATAAAAAATTTTGACAAAATTGTACACTGAGAGAAATAGATTGTACTCTTAAATATAGTATACTTTAATATATTTTATAGTTCCTATAGGGACAATCATATTTTATATTATCGATGACAATTTCTGTATAGTAAATTTCTGTGAATAGTTTTTATTAACTCGTATGGTAAAGTTGGTGTACTATATTTGTATTATTAATTCGAGCATACATGTTAGTAAATGTGAAAAAAATGTCTAGTAGCACTGACTATATTTGATAATAACTGTTAAATTCTTTATTGTACCCAGTATAATGTACTATTTTACTATGTACGATACATGATGCTCATACTTACCATATAGCCTTGTAGTACTTACAATATTATTTTCTACTATAATAATCTAACGTCTCTTAGCATTTAAAATAGTTGATAGTAAACAATAATATAATGGATCATATGCGGGCACTATACAGCGATACTTACCTGTAATTTAAAATATAGTACTATACAAGGTTTTACCCAGTTCATGCATAAGGAAAGTGGAATATTACACAATAAAAACTATAATATTGATTTTATATTTTTATTTGTCCTTAAAACCATTATTACAAAAATCCAACGTGTATTACTTTCATTAACATAACAATCACTAGTAGGTTAGATTTAGGTTAATGTTCTATCAAAGCATAAAGTACCCACTACGAAGTATATGCATATAATATCTATTACTTACCTTTGAATATATTAATTAACTGTGGAAGCCCCCACTCGATTAAAATGTTTTCCACGTTTGCATTCATTTCTGCTTACGATGCACAGAAATCAACGAACGACCAGACACAAACATGCACCGACACGAATACGTACACCTGTATCACACGTACATAACACGTGTCAGTAATTTTGTCGCGGCAAAACAGCTTATTGGTCGATTTCTTCGGTAAAGATCGACAATGAATAGAGCAAGGGGTGGGAAGAGCGTTACAAACATTTATGTTAGAAATTGAATATGCATCGAATACCTGATAATATCGCAGTCAATCGCAGCGACTATCTATATAATCCACGTCATTATATAGGCTTTCAGCAATAGAGTATATTAATTGTTACATCCATAAGATGTAGATGGCAACATCCAGATTTTGCCTCTTACTATAAGCATGATAAAATCTGGTTATTTTACTCTTAATACGCCACATATTGTCGTTTTGACAATAATTATTTTAGTAATTAACATAAAGAGATTTACGATCTAATTTCTACAATCCATTTTTCTCAGTGTAAATATTCCAAAAACCATTCAAATTAGAAATCTTTAATTTAAACAAATAGTTTTTAAATAATGTTTTGAAGCCATTAAGGCAAGAAAAAGTAACATTCCAATTAAAAGAAAAAGTACTATTGCTTTATAACGGTATAACGAGATATTTTTAGAAGATGGAAATGCTTTTAAATAATTCCTTAGATGGGGTTTTGTTAATCATCGGGAATAGAAATTATGTATTTCTACAATAAATAAATCGTAAAATAAATAAGAAAATAATTGGAGGGTGTATGGTGTACGTAAGAGAAAATTAACATGAGCAACCGAGTTTTTATAAAAGACTCGAGCACCACAAATTCTATAGATTAATTAGATCCTGGGCGTCGACACTTTTCTCTTACAACAAAAGGAGTTAAAAAGCGTGGAAGCAGTACACGTATAATAGCTAGCGACTTTTTATCTAACTTAATCAATAAGTATTCTACGGGGTGAATGGTCTAAGTTTTCCTACTGAAGGTCATTCTAATTGGGGGATGCCGTGTCCAGCGATAGCATCACGCGATCGAACCCTCAGTCGCCCTATGTTATTCAGAATGACCGAAAGAACGGAATATAGCTTACGATGCTGCATTTGACGTACGATAAAATGAACAGTTTCTCCTAGCTTATTTTCGAAGTTCTGGTAATTCATTCTCTTGAAGGTGGCGAAAAGTTGAAAGGATTAAAATATCAGTTGATTGCATTTACTTTAGTAATAAAATTCTCTATTTTTATTTGTTTCTATGCAAAACCTTGTTTAAATTGGTAACGAGCTACCTATATGCCAGAAAAATATCTACTAAATTTTTACCATTTCCCTGCAAAGCAATACTTATATTTGTAGACCATGGTGTGTACTTCACTTTACTTTCTTTGACGCAATATGCTTTTTGATTGTAGAAACGTATTATTTTCACTTGCCTTCTTTTCCTATAATTAACTATTGACGGTCCTAGAAGTAAAAATGATTTATAAAATTGTTGGGGCAAACAAAGGAAATTGTACTTTTTGCAAACACCCCATACAATATGCGTGTTTTAGCAAAAACCGCAATTTTTAAATTTACATATTGACGCAGGCAAGTCAAGGTTAAAGCATATATTAACCAAGGTCGCGGATCAAGCACTTCTATACCTTACGTCTAAAATTTCGTGTTAATCTGATTTTAGATTACCGTCATTGGTGATCTAAAATCAGAGAGAATAATTGAACTATCTCCAGGTCTTTTATGTTAGCAAGTAACCTTTATTTTATCTGCAACATCCATAAAGTCAAATTTATACGTTACCATTTGTTACTTAGACGATTGCAGGTTTGTGTTATTTTGAAGGTTATAGCGTCCTTAGTTATCAACCTTGTTTGATTATATTATCAGCTAATTGCGTTTCTACGTGCACCACACTGTCAGAAGAAATAGCACCTACACCATTATCCCCGGTTGCATGTTATGATAACAAGCACTAAACTTTTCTTCTCATTAAAGCAAGACCAATATCTGGGGCGACCATTCAGGCAGAATTGTTTTTCGTTACTGAGCAACTAATCAATGCAATGCATACAGCTTCTCACAAAGTTGAGTCTATTTGTTTATGTCTTTGCGTTAAAACCAGCTGTTTCTTCAATCTACGGCGTTTTAGACGTGTACACTCCTTACCAAATCTTTGTACAGTCATCAAACTATCTACGACCAGTTGTTAAAGCATCGTCAAAAATAGGCAAATATGTCTATCCAATCGCTTCCAATCTACAAACCAAGAGCTTCCCTTCCTTACTTTTTCTCAGCTGCTTTTGATTCTTCCAAAATCAGTGAAAGACCATCGTCTCAGGTTAACCATACGTCCAATCATTCCCGAGTACCGTCCAAATTATTTTATATCTGAACGGTTGCATTCTGTGTTTCATCTTTCTATGTTCAATGTGTCCCGTAACAAAAACAAGTTGGAAGATTAAACAAAACCGTAATAATAAAAATTGTTTTTTTCTTTTAATACTACACTGCGCCAATAAATTAGAGGAACGTTAAGAATTATAATTGTAATGTGGTTTATAGTTTTATGAAACCAACGAGATCTAAGCTGGTCATACTGTTTGTTTATCATAAAATAAGTTGAATTTGAACATTTTAAACAAAACTATAATAAACTACAAAAATTCTTAATGATCTAACAAATGAAGCTTAAGCAACTAGATAAAATTAAACTTTCAAGGGAATCCATGAGATTGAATAACTGCCCGACACCTTCGTGGGGGGTATGTTAACCCTCATATTTCGTGTAGTACCACCAAAAGCTGTTGAAGAGTTTCTGGAGCCACAAGTGGACTCCTGAGCTTTCGATCCAGATCGTCCCACAAATTAGATTTAGGACTGGGTCGAGAGATGGCCTGTCTATAAGTTGGATTTGATGTTCATCCAGAAAATGTCTCGTCTAACCTACTACATGTGGCCTAGCATTATCATGCTGACACATGTCCTATAATAGCTCTAGCAGGTATCACATGATTCTCAAATATGTCTTCAATATATCGGGCAGCATTCATTCGCCGAGCTATAGGAACAAGATTAGTAGAAGTATGAAATGAGATTCCAGCCCCTACCATATTAAATCCCCTTACAAATCGGTCCACTTCGTAAACAAGTCCTTCATGATGGCGTTCACCTATGCGCGCCCAAATTCGAAAACACTTATCACAACGTGTCAACCGAAATCTCGACTCATCGCTGAAAAACACTAGGGAACAGTTCTCCATCTCTACATCAGCCGCGGCTATGATACGAAGTTATGCGAAGAAATTCGCTCTTTGTCACTGCTTCACTTGTGACGTATACACCAGCCGCAACTGATCTACACGCTGTTGAGCAAACGCCAGCCGGTAGCTTTGTAAACCAAAATCAGCCGTAGCTTTCGAACTGGTCTTTTTGATCTAGGATTATGTTCTCCCAACCTTTTTGGTACGGTTTCCGTACAAACCTGAATTCCCGTTGTTCTTCTAAGAGCACTTTGCAAGCTCTAGCAGTAGATATGCGTCGTCTAAGTGCGCAGTTGCGCAAATATTTGTCTTGCAGTGCAATTGTCGCATGTTTCCGACCCTGATCAGCTCTTCTAACATGTTTAGCTTCTCCAAATACCGATTCCAAGCCCTGCACATGACAGAACGGTTTACATTAAATTGACTTGGAGCATGATATAAGCTCTATGCTCCTTCGATTAATGTTACGGCTCTTACAACTGCAACCTCATTTAGATGTCTCACGATACGCTCTAAGACGGATGACAAATTATTGACAAACGCGCACTAGATTTTTTTGTAAATTTGCATTGCAGTTATTGAACAAGATGATTTTTGCTTGGCTGTTTCACATGCCTGATCTCTTATTTTAGGATGGTCGGATTGATGGCGTTGAAATTTTCAAAATTAATTCATCTTAAGATAAATAAAGATAATACAACCATCTTGTAAGAATTCGTCACTCTCATAAAACTATATAGGGCATTACATCTAATTAATTGGCGCAGTGTATATTGAGCAACTACGTAGATACTTATAGCATCTGAAAGATGTAACTAGATATAATAGGTAATAAAAGTACAGCATCGGTTTTATCAGACATATTCATCTATGAATCGTAAATCTGCGAATCCGAAAATAATCGAAGCGCACAGCTTAGAGGATGTGGTGGAAAGTATGGATGCATGATCGCAAGGTGGAGCGGCGGTGCACTGTACATAAGGGTAATTTATCCACTCAAAACATTAGCAAATGTAGGATACTTAAAAGCAGGAAACCAAACAAGCCAAAAGATGCCCAAATCATCTGCGGTGGCTCCTTTATGTACTTACTGTTAGCAAAGTTTTTACTGCTATGGTGGTGTAAACAAATCAAATTCAATCGAGAACATTTAATACAACTTCTTATTTCCATTCGAAAAACCTAAAAGCATTAGACCTGTTCCAAACAAGTATTTATATAAAATAAATATATTTATGTAGTATTTTACTATTTTGGATAGAAGTGGTGAAAAATATAATGCCTTCCATTTGCGTCTGAATAAAAAATATAATCGATACTCTAACCTAATCACTATGCAATTTACTGTATGCAGCCCTTCGAGGATCGTATCTCTACGTAAATAACAATAATAATAGCTTTGATAAATATCAGATCCTATAAAGCCTTATAAACGCAAGTTGTATTCGCAGAAAGGCAACATAAAGAAAAATTGTGTGCTTTTCTTCAGTCGTTTCAGTTTCAGTATTATTTCTTTCTTAACTATGTAACTATAGCAAACAGGTAAAAGCCAAACTAGTCAGTATTTTGCGTTTATATTCAATGTCTAGATGTCCAGCGAAAATGTCACTGAACCGTTAAAGTCTACATTGAACTTCGACCTTCGAAACCTTTGACCTTGCCATTTTGATACACATTTGATATGCAAATGAATAGAGTATGTCCGTTTAGAAAAGGATTTCAGTATTTATAGCGACACAAATTATCGCCATATTTGTATGTAAATTTATTTATAACTAACCCCACGTCAAATCCATCCGCATGAAACGGTGCAGTACACCTTGGTATAAGGTGTACTGCACCTTTCCACAATTGGAAAGTGTCTTTATGGAACTCATTTCGTTGCTCGCATCGGCTCCAAACTCTACTTTGGGGTATTTTATTAATGATAACCATTTTCTGACAAACAAGATAATCCTTTTTGTGGTATATGTCTAATTATCAAAACATTTGCTAGAGAATTTGTTATTATATAAGCAGCATTAATTACAACGGTTTTCTGATAAACAAAGTAATTCTTTATGTGGAATAGCTATATCGATTTCTAAAGCACTACACACATTGTCGACTAGTGTCTATTATAGTAGATTTTGAACAAGCTGTAATAAATGCTTTTTTGTACTCGCTTATCGAAACCTGTCATTTCACGATTCAATTTGCGTGCGTAAAA
Organism: Cetonia aurata; assembly: GCA_949128085.1. NCBI lineage: Eukaryota > Metazoa > Arthropoda > Insecta > Coleoptera > Scarabaeidae > Cetonia > Cetonia aurata. Next base: position 37,339,731 of record OX421884.1, read on the forward strand.
AGTCACTTTAAACACGAGTGCGTAAAAGTAAAGTTGGTACTCCCTGGAACTTGAGTTACGAATTTAGTATAAGTGTTTTTGTATACGTTTTTTGATTTTATGGGTAATAAATTATCCACTGCAATATTGGCAGCTTCGCGAATTTCAGACGGTGTACATTGCATTTCATTATCAGAATTCATGTTGTTGGTGAGGCTTTTATTTTGTATGAAATTTTTTGAATTTGACAATTTTAAATTAAATGTCACTTCAAATAATCAATACTGCCAACTCAATTTTTTTAATTAATATCAAGAGATTAGTAGTGTGTCATAAACAATAACGTATTTAACAATATGTATTATTATTATAGTTCTCGTACAAAAAATATTGTACAAACTTCGTGCGTGAAACATTTCGCGAATTCGTGTCCATAAAGCGCTCGCCTACGGCTCGCGCTTTAAACTGGTCACTCATTCGCGAAATATGATTTCACGCACTTGGTTCGTAAATAACTATTTATGCAACAGTTTACGTTTTTCGATACGTCGGTGTCGGTGTTTTTTTTTTTTGTTTGTCAGTGTGCATGGAGGCAAGTACAGCAAATAGGAAGACAGGAAAGAAAGATATAGTAAAGACGCTGAAAATGTTAATAACGCTTATGAACAGCTTTTTGGTAGCGATTTTTATTTATATTAGTAAGTAAGTAATCATCATAAACCCAAATTACCGACAGATGTCAGTGTCAGGGTGCCGGACACACCGAGCCGCCTAGGCAGAAGTTTTTATTGAAATGGTCACCCATCCAACAACTTGTTATGCATATTGCTGTTTGACGCACAAAACTGACAATGATGCAACGTACCATTAAGCCGTACTGCCGGCATGGAAATTTAGTTCCTTTATTAAATTACTTCGAAGATATCTTCTCGATATACAAGAGCACCCGAGATCACCGTCATAGGCATAAGTATTCCGGAAGACTTGAAGCGCCATCTAGATGTCAATCCTCCCAAAGTGAGTACGGGTGAGTCACGAGAGGTTAAGTAACGTGTGAGCGCAAAATTTCATTTTTAAATCACGCATTAGACTGGTTTTTTTTTGATAGATATCGAAGTGAACGACTGTGATAGATATTTTGCAGTGGCGTGCCGGGTCCGCACCACACTGATGTATTCGGTGCTACACACACAGAAAAACTATTACGTGATACAAGTGATTATCACTCAATTCAAGTATACGCAAACAAATATTTACTCGGATGAAGAAAAATAAATTCTTGAATTTTTAAGTAAATATGTACTTAATTTAAATATTCGCATACTTGGTACAAGAGAAAAAGTTCTTCAAATCAAGAAAACCATAATAAATATTTCTTTAAATCCATATATTTCTTCTTATCCTTTTCTTTTGGTATATCACCCATTTCATATATCTTTCATATATCATGAAAGATATGTTACATATCAAAATTATCAGCAGGCATAACAGATGATTTTCCACTTAAATGTTTATCAAAAAGTTCAAACAACTCCCATGTTATTTTTCCTCCACTAGTTGGTTTTTGTTATTCTTTATTTAATTTGTAAGTTTGTACGAGATTCCGATATTTCTGTTGGGATTCATCAACAGTAACTATGCAATTATGTTTTTCTAGGTCTTCTTTGATACTGTCCCATAATTTAATTTTCTTACATTTGAAATCCTGGAATTCTACTTCTCTCTGAAGACGTAAGGTAGCTAACAATTTAGCTTCTTTTGGTCCACATTTCTTCTTTGGATTTTCTTTTGCAGAATGTGAGGTATTTGCTAGTTCCACCTCTGCAGCAGTTGAAGATTTAGCCATTTTAAGCTTATTAAATTTTGCAATGTATTTAGTATGATCTGTAATATAAACAAATTGTTTATTGAAAACATTCTTATTAAATATACACTATTTGAGATCTCTTCAATTTTATCTGTGTTAAGGCTGCATAATACAGTTTCTCCGTCGAGTTGCAATAATACTTCTTCCATGCGTTCGTATATCTACTCTATAACCAATTTACCTGTAATCGACACGAAACGTTTTAAATTCAATTGAGGTTGGGTAATCTGTCAAGTTAGCATGCTAACTATAAATCCACCAAACCGTTTTCACAATGTTTTTTGAAACTGGGTGGATTTTGGGTTGTGCAATTTCCACCTTATTACTGCGTTGGAAATAAAAATACACGTTACATGATAGTATTTTAAATACTTGGATGAAGAAAATTATTGTTTGGCTTCAGCAATACTTCAAGGAAATTAAATATTTTATGCAAAGGGGTTTAATTACTTAAAACTATAGCATTTTCTTGAACGAAGTAAATATTTACTTGTGTTAAGTGAATATGGTCAAGAAAATATTTTTATTTCAATCAAGAAATCGTTTTTTCTGTGTGTAGCCAGCGCTTGGCGTGTAGAGACGTTGTAGAAAGTAATTACGCATTTAATACATCTGTATTCTGTAGGTTCATACCACCTACTGCTAAATTATACCCAACAAATATAATAGAACCTACATAGTTCGGCTGCGCTATTATACATTTTTAGTGTTTCATAAAAGTTTTTTTAAGCAAAATTACAATATGACATTTTAAAATTACGTTTAGACATTAAAATTGATTTAATCATTTGTAGTACTACTTTATTTTGTAATATTACAACTTACAACGATAATAGCGTGTGACAAAGTCGCTCGTGATTATGGCTGAAAGGTTTTTTTTTTTTTTCTAATTTAATGTTATAATAAAGCTAAAACAAACGATGACACACTGTGATAATGAGTTATTAACGCACTGGTAGAACTTTTACCGGAATGTAATATGGGCGATTAATGTGCAAATTACAAAAAAAAATACTATAAAAAAACACGTGTCACAACGACTTGTAATGGTCGTACATTGAATCAAACTTGTACGCGCATTACAACAAACACCATTGTGACACTTGTGTTTTAATATACTATTTGAATGTAAGGCAATAATATAACTCTTTTTTTTAACCTAAGTCTGTTTTTGCGATAGGACAGTTTTTATTTGTTCACATTTGTGCGTTATATCCATATACTTTACAATAAACATGATAATGGGTCGAACCTGTGTTCTAATATCACCACAGTTCAGTTAATTTTTTAGCCACGCCATTTAGGACAGATATTTTTCCTTTAAATGGTAAATGAAATGAAGTGCTGTTTTGCACGGGCCATTTATATACATAACTAAATACTCTAGTTTGTTATACTTCTAAGATTTCAACTGTTTTAACATGTTTTTCCCAAATTTGTGATTTTTCCTCCTCTACACTGAAAAAACTGTGCGGAAAATTATGCAATATTTACGTTGCTTTGCGTTTATTTTTAAAGAACTATTCAGTTAAAACTGATTTTACCGATATTATAGGCTAAAATTGCTTTAAGAATGCATTTTGCACATCATTAACGTAATTTTAAGTAAGAATTTCACAAGATACATAGAATTCACACTATTCCAGTATTTTTCCTAAAAAATATAAGTGAAATTATATAAATAAAAAAATAAAAATATAAATAAAGTGAAATAACGTGTTAAAGTAATCACCATCGGACGTGTTAGTACTGCATATGTACTATTCTTGTTAGAGGTTATGGGCAGAAAATATCAGGAGAGAGAAGTGAATGAATAGTAATAGTATATTCAGGTATGTAATAATTAGGTTTATGATGTATAGATATAATTGCAACACATGTCCGTCTAAATTTAACTCCGTAGGAAGTTATACCTACATTTCATCCGCGTTATCATCGAAATGTACATGCTGCTATATTCAAATGTTTATATAGTAACTGCAAATTAATCTTCAGGTCATATATGCTCTTTTAATTCATTTAAAATTCATTTCAAAACTGTGAATACTTTATTAGAATCTATACATTGTAAAGTTATAAGGTGCACATTCGAGAGTAAAAATAAGAGAGAATTTTGCAAGCACATTTATGATCATATTAGGTGCGACAGACAAAATAAATGCCCGCTTCTTAATGCGTGTAAAGTTAAAACAATATATACCAATGTAAGCTATATAAAACAGCATATTTACAAAGAGCATTTTGATTTTCGTAATCATTTAAACGAAGGAATTTTACAAAACACATCTCTAGATTAGGTAACATTCGACGATAGTCCAAATATATCAGATTCTGAAACAGAACTCTTAAATTCAGTTAATAGTGAAAATAACTTTTCAGAAAGGAGACAATGATACAGTGCAGGTTGGTAAGGTATTTTTATTGAAATATAGCTATGTTTGTTGAGTTATAATTATCGTTTTATGTAGGTTCTGATGCGTTCTATATACTTCGATTATGAAGAGGTTATGAGATGTACCAGTTTCATCGACGCGTTTACTATTAGCATTATATTTTATTTTAAACGTAGAATACCCAAAACAAATTTCAACGTTTCTAGAGATGATCCAGCGATACTATTTAAAAATACACCTTGATGCACGGTCAAAGCCAAGTATTAGAAGCTCCAAAAGAAAAGTTAAAAGTTTAATGAATCAGTTGCGATACTTTCGAAGCGGGCGATAGAATATATAATTAAAGAGTTGCGAAAATTGTTTTGCATGTTTTCTTTTATTTTTCTTGCATTAAAATTGTTAAACATATCTTCATATTTCTTTTGTTTCTCTATATCTCATAGTATACGAATATATACTTCACACTTCTTGAAATGAAAATTTAAAGTACTTACTTACTTTAAAATCTTTATTATCTTTTTTAAAAAATCCAGTTTTGTACATTGAACAGTTATTTAAAGTAGGTAAGTACGGTATTTATTTTCGTTTAACATTCTCTTCTAAAATAATAATGTTTCACGGGTGTAAACAATACTTGCGGTGTAAAACTACATACTACTTTTATAAGAAGCAGTAATATTACTGTTTAATTTTACATTACCACTGTCTAAATACGATTGCAATTTACAGTGGTTGTAAATTTATAACTTGTGTAATTTTAGAAACAAATGTAAAATTACAACACATGTGTAAATGTACTGTACTCATAGGTCGCAGTACAGTAATTTTACACAAACTGTTCTTCCAGTGTAGTGAAGTTCTGAATCAAGAAGTTCGTTTTCTGCAAAATGAAGTAGACTAACGGCCGGTTTCATAACATGCCCGGTAAAGTGACTTTAACTAAAGTCTACTTTAAGTTAAAGTCGACTTTAAATCCAATTTAAAGTCCAGGCGTTTCATAAGGAGGTTAGCAGTTACCTTTAGCTAAAGTCGACTTTAATATAATGTTTCTATGTTGGCGACAATGTACTTTAGTTTTTTTTGTATTCTTAGTAGATTATGTTGGTTAAATTGACATGTTTCAATAGTTTCGCGCGCGTTTTCTGCTTCTTGTTTGACAGATACGTATAACTTATATTTTAAATTTGATTTATTTTGGTGAAAGATGTGTGACAAAACAAAAAAAAATAGAGGAGTTAACTTCAACAAGGAGGAAGAATTGCAGCTTCTGGAGGAGATACAAAAAGAGGAACATATATATTGATTAGGAAAATAGTTGTAATAGCATGAATTGTATTCAATAGTGCTTGGTTTATAGGAAAAGGCTTGGGAGAGGGTTGCAAGAAACTTTAATAGCAAAAGCTTTCAAAATAGATCAATCGAGCAGTTGCGATCTAAATTTGATAATTTATTATCAAAAGCTCGAAAGATGGTAGCAAAGCAACGAAGCTATTGTAAGGGTACAGGTGGTGGTCCTTTTTTAGATGACGGTCTTGACCCTATTTTAGAAGCTGTGCTAAAAATTATTAATATTAAAACCGTGGTCGGTATAAGTTACACCGGTGACAGCGACAATTTTACTGTAAATAATGATAATGATATACATAATATATAAATTAGGGATGGGTTCTTAATTATATATACTTATTTCTGAGTTTTCATTTTGTTCTCATATATGTTTGTATACAGTACAATAAAGACATTAATTATTATTATTATTATAATATATATGAAGAGCCACTATCGCCCAACATTAAATGTCGACCATATCTACCAGCTATAAAATCTTGCTTTACACCAGAATTATTGAAAATAGTTTGATCATGGCAAGAACCAGGCCATCTAACAACTATATTTCTGATCTTTAAATCTGCATCAGAAACAGTTTGCACATTTAACGAAAAGAAATCTTTTCGTGATCTGAAAATTTCAGCATCGTTTCCTCCAGGAGATTGTATTTTTATTAACTTGCAGTCAATAGCACCAATTACCCTAGGAAATCTTGCAATATTATAAAATTTTTCAGCAGAGTTACCCATTTCGGCATTATTACGTGGCATATAGATGTAATCTAGCAATAGTGAACGTATTGCATGTGACACTGTTTTAACAATTCTGCATGCTGAAGCTTTGGACACCCCTACAAAATCGCCTGCTGAAATCCGCATATTCCCAGTGGCATAAAACCGTAATGCAAGCAGTAATTGCTCCTCCTCTATAAAATATACGTTGTAATGAAGGTGACAAAATTATAGGGGCAAACTTACTGATTTGAAGGAAGTGAAATTAAGTGCTCAATTCGATTTAATAATGCGACAGTAGTTTCTTTCGTTAACCTAAATCTCTCAAAAAATTCACTTTCATTATATTTGTTAAAGCAATCGACTCTGTTTCTATATACTTTCCGCCTTCTTACTATTATTTCTGCCTCATCATCTGACGAACTTGAGCTGGTATCTAATAAATTGTTCATTTTGGGTACAATTGCTAAATGTTTACAATATAAATTTCAATTGACAAATGACACGTTAGAAATTGTAGGTTAACTTAAAGCTCTCTTAAAGGCCATTTTAAAACGTTAAAGTGGCAAAATCAGGACTTTAAGGTTAAAGTCGACTTTAAAATTAAAGTGTGATTATGAAACCGATTTTAAAGGTTAAAGTGCACTTTAAAATTTAGTCACTTTAATTTTGTTATGAAACCGGCCGTAAATTGTTAATACGCACTCCTTATAATTATATCTGTATGTTACTATGATTGTGAGATCCCCCACAATATTTTTGTTATAACACAAATGATCCTATATTTTGCAATATACACGATGTTCAACAATTTTGTACCTGCTTCAAAGTATTTCAAAAATGCTTTATTTACATTTTTTTTAATTGTTCAAATACATTGATTCTTTGTTAATTTAACCAAACTTACAGCAGAGTAAACAAAATTGCGCTGATGTCTTTGGACAATCGGTAGATTATATTTCTAACAAAGCGGATTAGAATGTGTATAACAAAATAAAATAACTTTAGATTTTCCTATCCGTTTTCTACTTTATATATTTCTTCTTTTCTTGGATTTGCGGACTATTTTAAATAAAAAATACTAATCCCCAAATTAGAATAAATTCAATTAAAGAGTTTCGTTTCATTGCTGTCAACAGCAACTTCCTCAGAAAAAACTTAAAATTTATTCGTTTAGTCCATCCCTCCAACAAATTATTTTTTATTACAATCATAATTTTAAATTCGAATTGAAATTTATAATTCTAGTCTACATTGTTTTACATTAATTTATTTTTTCTTAAATTTGTACGTCTAATGTTAGTTGTTTCTAAACGAATAACTTTTAATTTTTTGTTTTGAGGGACTTGCAGTCGATAGCAACGAAACGTAAATGTTTAATTAAATTTATTCTAAATTGGATATTAGTTTTTTTATTCAAAATAATCCGCAAAAACCAAGAAGAGAAGAAATAAACAACATGAAATGTCCTTACACACCTTACATCTCAGCTTCCTTACCATTCATATACGAGATTATACTTTGAGATCTTTAATTTCGTTTAAGAAATCCAGTGCTGTTTTAATCACTTAATTATCCGTATTTTAATTGTCTGAAGATATTTTAGAATGTTGCTTTTGGATAATTATTAATAAAAGTTCGTATCTGATAGATATTTTCATGAATTTTTTGCCTCTTTCGGTAACCATTTTCTATCGGTCAGCAATTCTCATCTAGGTGAATTCCACAGTTTACTTGAAGCATGCGCTAGATTTAAGGATTACTATAGAGCTGGACACCGGTCAGTATTAGAGACGCCGGTCATTTAAAACGACGCGCCGCGACAAAACAGGTTAGAACAGCGTGACAAGTGCCGCCAAAGTGTCTTCTGGTTATACATTATTTTCATATCCAGTTTTTTACTTTGCTTAACTCTAAGAGGGGTGTATATTAATTATTTAGATTTACACACACATTTGTAGCCTGATTAACATCTTATTCTCAGACTTTATGTCTGTCCACCTACCTAATAATCAATTTTATTCATTCTCTATTTTTAGAAAGGTTAGTGTGAATTGTTTTCCTGTTCTTTCTCGGAAGTCGATTACTCTGGCTGATTGATTGATGAGCAAGACATAAATAGAATAACATAATGCTGTTTATTACAAAGTAGTTTTGATAGCTATTATACATATATTATATAATTCTGGAGAGAAATACAAAATTAATGGGAAAATCCTCCGATTTTGAAAAAGTATTAAAAATACCGTTTATTAAATCATGCTTATTGAAAGAATCAATAGTTATAAATGCATGCATAAACCCGCTTTAATTCGATACAATTTTGATAATTTGATAATCTATAAAATCTGCATGGTAAGTGTAGCAATAAGAGCACCAGTTATTTACATATGCGCACTTTCATTATATTTTAATTTTTAAACTTGTAGGTATGTAATTTATAAGTTCCTCATTGTCAGTTTCATCACTGTTCCAGCAACTTCAGTGCGTAATTACATACGAGTAATACTTGTTCTTAGTATAACATTATTAATAGATAGGTGTATAAAATGAATGAGTGACATGTTTAATATCCAGTACATAAGTTTAATGTCAGGATATAGAGTCAAAACTCCCTTTTAATCATCCTTACGACCCTGGAAATAAAAACCGGTTATCGTAATTGTCCAGAGTGGGGTTTGAACCCTGGGCCTCACCCAAGTGTGCAAGCCACTAGACTACCAACCGTCTAATTAATAGAAGTATTAATACTACACACTAAAAAAATTACACTTTTCCTACGGAAAATTCCTATAATGTATAGGGCAAAATTACCAAAAATTGGGAAATTTACCTAAAGTTTTATAGTAAATTTCCCAATTTTTGGTAAATTTACCATATACATTGCAGGAATTTTCCCTAGGAAAAGTATAATATTTTTTAGTGTGTACAGACATATAAATAATGTATTAAATCAATCGATGCAAATATAAGTTTTATTCCCTATATTGACAACCGTTCAGGACATTTCATTGACTGCCATGATTTTGGTTTTTTTTTTTGTTTTCATTTTATCAATTTACCACAATCTAAAATCTTCTTTTAACGCTAAGTTAATGATTATATATATACAAGGTGATTGTGCAATTTATAAACTAAATAATGCAAAGTATTGAAAGGGTTTAATACAATCTGGATGTCTTGATCTATTTTATATTCGTGGAAAATACCAAAAAAATTCCAAAAGAATTTACTGATAATTTAACAGGCATACCGCTATTTGTCACCAAGCAATTCAGAAAACTTGAAATACTTCTTTTCAATAACTCGTAGCATTGAATCAAGAAAAACGTTTAGCGTATTTCGAAGCACGCTGTTGTTCGAAACCGTCCAATTCGAAAACGTATGTGCATAGAATTTCGAACATGAGATGCAAGATGCAACAAATTCAGAAATTTCATTGCAAACCGTTGGGCACATTTTTACTGAAAAACTATTGATTGTAATGTCAAAGTCATAGCCTACCAGATAAAATATTATTCAACGATTGGAAAGCGTTAATAAATAAGACGAGTTCATTAAACAAAACTGTTGAATATGGGTGTAGGGAATGTTACAGCAAATTGGTTTGGAATTTAAGTGTAAAAAATAATGTAAAAACATACCGGGTTTTTTTATTTGAGGAAATTGAGTGTTACAACTTTAAAAATTTTTGATTATCAGTAATCTTTAGACACTCTGTATAAAAAAAACGGAATCTCTCGCACATAAAGCAAACGAAAAGTAATCAATAACGTACTACGGTGTATATCTTGAAATTTTCACAAAAATCGTAATAACTTTGAAACGGGAGTGTGACAAACTTGGAACTATTTTAGAAAGAATGTCAGTACAAAAGTATTGCAAACCCCAAATTTTTAAAGCTGAAGAGTTTCATCAAGTCCGAGAACTTCTAACCAGCCAGTTCCGTGGAAAACGCTGTATAAGGGGTATATTACTATGTTACACTATAAAAGTTTTTGACAAAGATCATATTGCAGTAGGTAGAGGAAACAAAAAAGTGTAAAGTTCGTAATTTCTTATGTCATGCTAGCAATTATGTTAAGTTTTTAGCACTATCACCCTAATCTAGATTTCAATATGACGCGCAATGCCAGTTGTGAAGATAACCCTATTTAATTAGTTTGACCATAAAATGATAAAAATGCTTTTTGTTCAGGTAACAAAACGTACTGCTTTACGTCTATTTAACCTCATAATTTTGTATAACCTGTGACTATCAGGTATAACAACAAACAGCTATCGCTGGTTGGTTACAATTTGACTACTTTTGACCATACTAGCACCATAAAAAAGAGTTTATTTTGGAAAACTACGATAATGTATGTCATTATAGTAAATATCATTTATAGTATCGCATACCGCAATTACTATACTTTTCTCCCTGTGAACTTTTTTGCGTTTTCATATATTATTAATAACCACACACACAATCACCAAAATTATTAGCATCAAGAAATATGTGTTTTCCAACTATCTATGAAATACATTGAAGTCGCCTTTTATGTCAATTCATTCATCCTCTCGACTATACAATAGTATGGGACTAGTTAATAATTATACAAATACATTCAGTAATAAGTATACACTAACATAATTTTTTTGCGGGGTGTCATAGTTTTGAAGAAATCTGGCAGCTTGTTGTAGGCTTTTATTGACACGCAACCCCTTCTACCGTGGGTGTAGAGGTAATGATTTTTCTCCAGCTCTTTCTGTCATCTGCTTCTCGTTTTGCCGCCGTCCAGCTTAGTCCCTTCCCGCTCAGTATCACCGCAATCTCGCCATTCCACGTTTTTCTTGGTCTCCCTTTTCTTCTTTTTGCTAGTATTTGCGTTTCCCATATAGTCTTTAGCACTCTGTCCTCATCCATTCTGACCAAATGTCCGAACCAACGCAGTTGTTGGGTTTCTATTTTTTGGGTTATACTTTTTGCATTTAAGTTTTTTCTGATTGTTTCACTTCTAATTTTATCTAATTTCGTGACACCCGCTATGCTTCTGAGAATTTTCATTTCACTCGCGTTAATTTTTTGTTTTTAGAACCAACGACTCACTCCCGTATATAAGCATCGGCACTAATACTGACTCGTATATTTTTATTTTTGTCTCTTTGGTCATCTCTTTTTTATTGAAAAACGGATTGTATAAAGCTTTATACGTCATCAACATCTCGCTTGTTCTGTTCCTAATTTCTTCTTCTACGTATCGGTGTGGCTCCCTAAATGTTCCTAGATACTTTAAATTTATTATTTCTGTATTGTCTTCACCGCTATCTTGTGCTTGCTCTTTGTATTTATTGTTCTTTATTTTCATAGTTACAGTCTTTTGGGCGTTTATTTGGAGTCTATATTCTTTCATATATCGTGACCATGCTTCAATCCTGTAGATCTTTTTTGTTTTTGGCGAATATGTCGTATTTTTCACTTATGTTTCGTTAAAACACTTTACAGCTATTATTATACCCTTTATTTAGTTTTATATTTTAACATACACGTTACAGAAAACAAAACGAAAGTCAACCATCTAACTATCTCTACTACTACATACGAGTTCTCCTTAAAAACTAAAAAAACACTACTAAATATCCCTAGGCACAGTGATAATCAGTGAGTTACTATTTAAAGTTCTTCAAATAACAACAGAATACCAGCAGGTCGTCCGCGTATAACAGTTCGTCGATATAGATCCGTCTTAATTTTCTGTGTCCTATGTATGTTCTCTTTTGTCCTCTGTTCACCTCCTTTGCCATTTCATCCATTGTTAGAATAAACAATAGTGGACTGAGCATTCCCACCTGTCTCACTCCCACCTTTGTTGTGAAACTCTCCGACGTCTTCCAACCACTTCTAACGACATTTTCGGTATTCTCGTATAGGCTTTTGACAACGGAGATTATAATATAAATATATATAATATAATTACAAATATCTAGTTCTTTGTCGACCTACCTGTTTGGAAAGCGGTTTGCGTATCACTCAGCGTTGGCTCAATGTTTGTTCTTAACCTTGTTTCCAGGATCCGCTCATAGAGTTTATAGGCCGTACACAGTAAGAATACTCCTCGGTAGTTCTTGCAGCCTCTGGGACTCCCTTTCTTTGGTATTGTAGTTATCACAGCCGTTCTCCAATCTTTTGGTATTGTTTGAGTATTCCAGGCCAGTTGTAATATTGTATGCAGTAGCACAGTGCCTTCCTCGCCCTTATATCTCAGCATCTCCGGTCTTATTCCATCTATTCCTGGTGCTTTCCCTATTTCTGTTCTATGCAGTGCTTGGGTTAATTCTGCTACACTTATTTCCTCATCCAGTTCATGATCTTCTTCTTTCAGAACCTGTTATCGTTGTCCCCAGAATTCTTCGAAATACTCCTTCCATTTTTTATAATATTTTCCTCTTCTATAATTATTTCTCCTTTTTTACCTTTTATATTTTTTAGTGGCCTTTTCTTTTCTTGTCTCTTCCCTTGGTATTTTCTTCCATCTTTAGTCCAAAGTTCTCCCATGATTATATCTCTGCCTCCCTTACCATACTCCTCACTTTATCTCTTTGTGCTTTGTAGCGTTGGTAGTTGTCTTGGTTTTTTTTTTCCTAGATATAGTTTCCATAATCTTTTCTTCTCTTTTATTTCCTCTTTTATCTCGTCATTCCACCAATGTGTCAGCCGTTGTTTTCCGTTCGTTATTTTACTTATTCGACTGGTTCTTTCTGTTGCTCTTACAATTATCTTTTTAAAACTGTCCCACATTTCTTCAAGCTCCATGCCGTCTATCTTTCTGCTCCTCGACTTAATTGCTTTTGTTATTATTCTTTGGTAGGTATTTCTGGGTTTTTTCACTTTCTAATTTATATGTCCTAATGATATCGTATTCTATCTTGTTAGTTTTAGTTGTGCATCTCTACCTTTTAGTTTGGCTTGTACCAAATAGTGGTCACTTCCGACTTCACATCCTCTTCTTACTTGTATATCTTTGACTTCTCTGGTGAACTTATGTATATCCTTATGTTGAAAAAACGTGTTACTTACTACGAGATTGTTTAATAAGCAAAAATCAATTATTCTCTCCCATTTCCATTTCTAGTCTTTTCTCCGAACCTACCGACGCATCCTCCTGTTTCCTCCGGATTATTCCCGACCCTTCCATTTAGGTCACCAATTTTCATCAAGTGTTCCCTGCTGCCATCTACTTCTTTTTGTAACGTGTCCCAAAAATTATCTACTGCTTTGCTTTTTGTGCTATCTGTTGGCCCGTATACACCTATTATCTTGAATATTTCTCCTTTTTAATCTCTATTTTAAGTATTTATTTAATATAATTTATTGGCTGGATTTTCCAATTGTTCTGTCATTGAATTAAAATTATCATATGCGTACAACAACAACCGTATTATATATATGCATGGGAGCGGCAATACACCCGCAGAGAGAAAATAAGGCTTACAAATAGATCCATGACTTAAGCCATTCTTCGCACGTCTCGCACGTTTTTTGCAGTTTAAAGACTCTCCTAGATTCAGGTGACGATCCCCAAGCTATCATTATGAATAATCGTAATGAATCGCTATACATATGAAATTAGTGCATGACAGTGTCGAAAGTAACACATTGATAAAACACTTTGACTCACCTCAGATCTAAGTCTCCGCAAGGAATAACAAATGGAAGACAATTTTTTACATACAGTGTCAATATACTTACTCCAGTTGTATTCTATCGTGACTCTTAAAAATTCTGTACTGTCAACCTGCGACAGACTTCTTTTATTATATTTAACCAGACTTGAAGCCTCTCTCTCGTGTGTTCCCGCTCTGAACTCAAGAAACGCAGTCTTCGTTACCTTGAGTATCAGACCGTTTTGGAGTAGATATTCGCCTACTGTGGCTAAGGTATTATTTGCCTGCTGAACTGCATTAGGTTTATTGAGACCATTTACCAAAAAAAAAGTATCATCAGCGAACATAATGGTTTTGTCAATAGGTATATCGTTCACATACACTATATACAGTAATGGGCCAAGGACACTTCCCCGTGGTATTCCCCTTTCTAGTGGCAGCTCCCCAGAACAAGAATCATCAGTGGTAACGTAATGTGTCCTCCCTTGAAGAAAACTACGAAACTAATCCAAAACATTTCCTCTTATTCCATAGGTAGACAGTTTTCTTGATAATATACTGTGGTTTGCCAGATCGAACGCCTTACTTAGGTCGAGAAATATACCCAAGCATGATTTGCTTTTATTAACATTTTCGTATAAATGTTTTAAGAACGAAACTATAGCAGTCGATGAATACATCGTAATAACGTACTACACGAAATCCGTGCTGATGATCATTCAAAATATTATTGTTTTCGAAAAAGTTTATTAATCTAAGAGACATGACTTTCTCGAATATTTTTGAAAAAGAAATCAATAAAGAAATGGGACGATAATTTGATATTGATTGCTCAGTATCACCCTTAAGTAAAGGTTTTATACCTTGTATTATAGAGGCATCATCTTTATTTTTTTCTGGTCCACCACACATTTTTTAATCTGTGTGTTGTACATTAATTTTTAATCCACCGATACGTATAATAATACAAAAAATACATAATGTATATTCAATATAAACTTGATTGTTGATGTCACAAAACGAAATTCTTAATTTATGCAAGCACATGAAGGAGACATTGGCTCCACAAAACACGACTATATTGTACAATAATCGTCTAGTGTTGTGATATTTTTCTTAGATATTTAAATATCAACAACATAAAGTATTCCCGTTGTGCAACAATTTCTATTTAATTAGGATAATAGCTGACAACTATACAACAGCAAATTACAATGAATCAGGCCAAATATATTGTCGCACTTCAATCTCTCTCAATACTTACTCTATATACGATATATGTATATATAGCATACAACATAACTTAAACAAACATTTTACCAAAAATATAAATTATATAATGTGTGTGTAAATCTAATTAATCAAAATCTTACCTTCAAATAAATAACCTACTTCTATGTTACTTGTTTTACAAAGAAATAGAACTTCTTTCGATTAAAATTTCCCCTCATTCAAATGCCGTCACATACACGGTGATGACTGATTTAATGATGCCGCCCATTTCGAATATGTCCTCCACCGAGGACGACAGTGATATTGCTTTCAAAGTGCTTAACAAAGACGACCTTCCCATGACCGTCGTTGGCGAATCAATACTAAAACCTTTCGGCAACGAAAATCACAAATCAAAACCGAACGTGGTTGTCTATCCTACCAGAAGAATTACTACTCAACTGGAAGACAATAAACAACAGCAATTTACAAAATCAAACGGTTTCATCAATCATGCTCCTGAGAAGACTCTACACAAACATAAAGGTCTGGGTAGTAGTCAAGGTAATTTAATACAGAGCAATACTACAACGAAATTACGCAACCCAATCAGCAATTCGTTTACGAGAACACTGGACGCCAAACTGAAGAAACTGCAAAGGGAGGAGAAGCAACGTAGTAAAAGATCAACAGATATACAAAATAGGCCTCTGTTTGTTACAACAGTTAAAAAGGGCCAATTCCTTGAACCTCCTCCAGAGGTCGCAAGTTGGCTAGGTTTCAAAATTGAAGAACAGGAAAGAAAAGACCAGAAAAAGGTTTATGAATACGCTAACAAACCTAGAGTTCTCATTAAACCAAATGTTAACATTAAGTTGGGACACAAAACACGGTGTGAAGCAGCTGCAAAAGCTGCTGCCTTATTAGCTGCTTCCGTAGCTGGTATTCGTCCTGAAAACAACAAGGATGTTAACGCAAATGTTACCAAACATCCGGGGTAAGATATTTTTTTGTTGTGGTAGTAATTACCAAACGAAGGCATACCGTATTATATAGAAAAATGTGAGGAAGTCAGGCACGTCAAAGTAAAATAATCTAAGAATATACAGAAAGTTCACTGCAATGTTATTTCTTTCGCGATTTCATTTTTTATGGTTATATACGTGGAACCTGCGCAAAAGTTTGCTACGATAAATCATAATGCGCAAGGTTGAAAGAGATCGTCAAGACTTGATTGAAAAAGGATAGATATGTGGCCTTTTAATTACCAGAGTAGAATTTCTGTATATTTATTATGTGGTAATACGTTGTGTCACCTTGGTAATTACTCTTGTTTGTATGTGACTAGTATATTCATACTATTGTTAGACTTAGACATAATTAATCTAGAATTTTTATATCCGTAATCCATAGTTTTACCATAATGATAAATATTTCACAATAAACATTATATCTTATGGGTGTTTATTCATGTTTGCGCAAAGACATGCTTTCTTAATATTAATACTATTTATATTTTAATGAAGATTCATATAAGGTTACAGGAAGAACGCTTTTTGTGTACATGCCACATTGACGAATTAGTTCTGACTGGAATAATATTTAATCTTTTATTATCATATTATTTTATGTATATGGGTTTTCAATCAATAAATAGCTAATTTTCATTATCATTAGGCTCTCACTTTCTAATTAAACATTTCCACAGTTCTTGATGTCATATACAGATTCTTGATCTCTTTTTTTGTCCGTTTTCTATTATACTACACACTTTCAAACACCATACCGCATCACTGCACTAGATCTAGATGCACGTTTAAATAACAAAACTATCATCATCAGCAGTAACTTGATGATATTTGTAGTTTGTGGTGTATACTTTTTCTACTTTTATATTGTCTGGCACTAATACGGTTTCTTTAAATAAAATACGCTATATATTTCACTACAGTTTGATTCAAAATTTATTTGTGAATAAAAAAGTTTTAATGCAACACTACGAAAAAATAAAAAATAAGTTATTACGACATTTTGTATTAACTCAGTACCTTAGTTTAAGCAAAGGCAAAGCAACCTAGCTATGAAATAACAATTCGATTTGTTTATTTAACACCTGTCAGTAATAGCAAAAAACGGTTCTGACATTAGGTGTATTCTTTTTGTCACTTTTAAGCTGGCTTAAGCTAAGAACTACTCTTTACGAACAACGAAACTACTCCGCTAGCGGACTTCAAATATAAAAACGCGTAAACACCATTTTTATAGTTAGAAAAATGTGATATGTTAGAAGCGTACATAATATGTAGCAAAAATGGAAAGCGAGCCCATGGATATTACAGCGAGATGTATGCTGAACGCAACATTCCGAACCGTCGATATTTTCTGAAGCTTTATAGAAAATTTACAATAAATGAAGAGATTTTTAAGAAAAAAGACAAAGAAAGCAATTTATATTAGATCAAGGAACCGAAATTACTATTTTAACTTATCTTCAAGCACATCCATATGATTTTATTCGAGATTTATTAAAAGGTGCAAAATTTACACCCTGGTGATTCCGAAAGAAGCTTGGAATCTCTGATTGGTGTATTAATGTGTGTCACGAAAAACCTGACTTTTTTAGGTGTATTTTGTGGACTGATGAGTGTAATTTCTGCAATAGCGGTATGTTCAACAGAAAAGCACCACGTTATTGGAGTAATACAAATCCTTTGCTTGTTTATTCTCATAATCCACAAACTCGTTTTAGTGTAACGTTTGGTGTGGTATCATCGGATCCAAAATTTTAGGCCCGTTTTTTTATCGTGGATACTTAACAGGACAGCGTTATGTTGAATTATGATCGGAAATATTAGAAAATTTCCTGGATGATTTAAACTTGTTAGTCCGTTTCTAACAGGATGGTGCCGCAGCCCATAATTATCATGGTGCACAGCTATTACTGCACAGATTATTTGGAAATGACTGGATAGGTACAAACGGGCCGAGTTCAATAGTCTCCACGGTCACCAGACATGACACCCTTGGACTTCTTTTTATGGGAACACGCGAAAAATGAGGTCTACAAGACACGATATGAAACGCCAAATTAACTGCAAAATTCCATTATTCACATCATTAGAAATATTGATCCACAAAACATTTTAAAGGCCAGCATTTATAGAACAGAACAGTAGTTGAGTGTGTTGAGCAAGATGGCAGTTTTTTTGAACAATTATTATAATATAAACTTATAACTTCTTTATTTTTTCGTAGTATTGTATTAACACTTTTTGATGCCCAATTGTTTGTTTTCACCACTAGAATCGTCACATAAAATCCCAGAAATATGCCCAATTAACGGACTCCGTAGCTCCAATAATAACGAAGTTAGCAATGGTGCTCAGTTAACTTAGAACAACCTGTATGCTATAGTTATACAACCATGTGTAGGTACAACGGGATGGTTGACAGATGGCGTGCGGGATAAAGTGTGCTCATTCAAAATATTTAATATATTGGCGGGAATAAAGTTATAGTAAACAATAATAAATTCTAATGCCATAAGAATTGCTTTTGGGGACTTCCAATATTTTAAAATTTCTGATTCGTAAATAAATTTTATTTAAAAAATTGTAGTACCTAAGTTACTCACCAGGTACCAGCACCAGGTTGAATAACTATAATAATATATAAACAAGGATAATAATTCCAAATTATAAGAATAGAATTATATAAATTTCCAGATCAACATTAACAGAAAAAAAATAAACATCATTCATTTATACCTTTGAATGTCACAAAATGTTTACATTTTTTTTTTAAGTAAAAATTATACACAGGTTGATTTATAACGGGTGCAAAAAAACTTCGGCAACTACGTGGAACGGCTCAAAGTTATATAAACATGGGTTCTATCCTAAATACTTAATGATCTATGCCAATTAAAGTTCTTTTAGAATTGAGTTGGCATTCATAGAAAAAGTGAAAGGACAGTTGGTTACTTAATTGTCAAAATGGATAGCTTCAGTACGGCAGAATATGCCGATATTGTGTTCATTTATGGCTATTGTAATGACAATGTCCTTCGTGCTTCACGGGAATATCAATGGAGGTTTATAGACGTCAGCCTTCAAGTAGACTTTTTGGCGTACGTTTCAAAGGCTGTATGAAACAGGTACAAATGAGACGAAATTATTTCATTAATTTCAA
This sequence comes from Cetonia aurata, assembly GCA_949128085.1. Lineage (NCBI taxonomy): Eukaryota > Metazoa > Arthropoda > Insecta > Coleoptera > Scarabaeidae > Cetonia > Cetonia aurata. Next base: position 37,359,080 of record OX421884.1, read on the forward strand.
TTTCTCGCACTTAAACGATCATCCAACAACCCGATCAGTGTAATTTTTAATTACAAATTTTTCTTTTCACACCCCGCGGCTTGATCGTGCCGCTTTATCAGAGATGAAAGGGTACAGGACCTCAGGCTCCACACCCTAGTTGAGAAGTTCCGACCTTCGACCTTCGAAACAGGTTGAATTACCGTACAACACTATGGGAACAATTACGCAGTTAGAGCTAACATTGCTATTGAAGAAAATGTTATTCGTGCTGTTTTAGATAATCTTGAGATTAGCACGTATTGCAAACCAGTTGCGTCTATCACAGAATTTGAGAGATTTTGTACATCCGTTTCACTATTAACGAGTGCAAGCGCTGCAGCTGGAAGATTACAGTCGATTTTTAGAAGTTGTCACTGTGTACCATTGCCCAGTATCCAGGTTTTGTATCTACAGTTATACGAACTCACGAGGCGCATTTTTTTCGAGAGACGATGCTAATAACTATCATTACCAGCATCAATTAGCTTTGCAGCTGGTTTAGTATAAATATTTGGGCAGGCATTTTCAACAATCAATTACTTAAGATCGAAGTTCTGAACCATACGTTTATTACAGAACAATATCTTTCGTTCTTAGATGGAAGGTTTCACGAGGTACTGGAAGATACTCCTCTTCAGATTCAGAGCTCAAGGAAGACACTTTGAACAATTTCTTTAAAACATTTGTATTAACTAATTCGTTTAAAACACAGCCGGTAAACTTATTTGTAGTGTTGGTTTGTCATAACTCTGTAAGTATTTAAGTTAGGACCTATGTTTACATAACTTATTTTAAATAAATTAACCTGCTCGAAAAGTTGCTCAAGCTTTTTACATCCGCTACGAGTCACCCTATGTATTACAAGAGATCTATACAATAAAATAATATAATTCCATTCTTATAATTTATTTATACTTATTATGTCACATTATGTTACGTAGTGAGGCGCCTCCGCCAAATGTCACGGGCTTGGCACGTGACGGGAGTAACTCGGGGATAACACTCGCCTGACAATGTACACAAGTAAATATTAATATATAATAATAATTGTACCTACTTTGTAAATATGGCTAACAACTTGATACAGAAGGCTCAAACAAGAAGGAATGTTCATAACAGCTTCTGTAGAGACTCCTAAAAGGAGTCTGCTATCGGAGAATTCCCTTCCAGAAATGGAGAGTTCCCTTATAATTGTTTACATACTAATTATATAGCGCTATCCCCACTCCTGAAGACAGATTTGTGTCAATTTTACAATTAGGCACATCTTTTAAAAATTTATCGAAATTAATAACAAAAAATTTGAACAAAAATTAAATTTTATAGAAGACAGATGTTTTAGTTAGTCCGCAAACTAAGAAAATAAAATTAAAATATCATAGTACTTTATACTACTGATGTAAGATTTCGTTACACTTCATTACTTGTATTTAAATTACTTTCGTTGTTTGCATTCGTTACTTTGAATTCGGTACTTTCGTTCCTGTCGTTACTTTAGTTACTTTCAATACTTTCGATACTTTTGTTCCTTTCGGTACTTTCGTTACTCTTTAATCCGCTAGATTAAGAGATTAAACTTATATACGTTAGGCGCATATTACTCTACTATGACAATATTACAAGCCAGTAATTTATTTATTAATTCCTGTGACCATATAAATGGTATGGAACAAATATCTACAATGTCAAAAGGACTGCATCACCTATGGGTGTTCTTCCTGTAGCCCTGGCATTTCGACTGGTCTTCACCTCGTGGTCATTACAAGATGTTAGAGGCTTGAGTCGTTACCATTTTACAATTTAGATTTCAGACGAAATTACATAATATTTATTACTAACAATTTTGATGACACATGAGTGACAGTTAATACCGTCCATGAATTACACTATCAAAGTTCTTTGACAAAGATCTTTTATAAAACTTTTACTAAAACTCCTTTTATAAAAGATATTTCACCATCAAAAAGTTTCTATTATGTATATGTTTGTAAATATATTAAAAATACGGAGGACTGTTATTACAACACAATAACCAACAATCTTGTAAACCTTTAAGTAGGTACCTACAGATGGAGAGAAACCAATAATAATTCAAATAGTGTTTTGTTTAAACCGCTGTGATGAAAGCCGCTACAAAATAAATTAGAGACTCTGAATTTAAAAAAAAAGTACAATATAAACGAACAACGAATCTTCATTTGTTTTTATTTAGTTTGAATATAGTGGGATGATCTTTATGCGTATATACTTATATATCACCTATTTTGAAGGAATTATTTGTATATTTAACGGGATTTATTTATTTTAAAGTTAACATACTACGAAAAACGTAAAATTTCGTTTGTTTCATTTCGGTTCTTTCGTTGCTTTCGTTACTTTCGGTACTTTCGATACTTTCATTACTTTAGTACCGAATACTTTTGTCCGCTGGTAATCGTTACTTCGGATCCGGCGAGTAACGAATACTAAGTAAGAGATACTCGTTTTATTTACGTATCTACTTTATACCAAACACAGTAAATTATAATTTCATTCGTGGCTATCATAATTTATTGTATAGGGCACTGTTTAATCCAAAAATACTCATCTCCATTTTTCACACATGAAAACATTTATTTCGATACTAGATATTTTCGTGGACTAAGTGATGGTTGTAAAATTGATATACACATGCTAGTGCAGAGCTGATTGAATCCTAAAAGACGCTAACTCGTAACTTTTCAATGGAAGATGAAAATTACTAATACTAATCCTTAGTGCTAATACTTACCTATTATTCTAAATAGAGAAAAGCGATTGTGGATAATCACTTAAATATTCTTGTGAATTTCTCAGATAGAGAAATATTATTTCAGATTGAGGATTCATTAGAGAAAACTCGTTTTCACAATTTTCACGTTCCTGTTTTCCTGTTTTCAATATTCAATTATTTAAATATTGATTTTGCTATCTTTTAAAATTTTTGCAACCGAGGGATCGTTTGGCCAATTTACCATAGACTAATAAACTATTTTAGTTGAGGATGGCTCAACAGCCAGTTCTAAACTAGTTCTAGGGTATATTAAAGTTAATAAGAAAAGGAATATTTTCTACATATTTTCAAATTTATTGCATTTATGGGTGTACTTATTAAATTTTTATAATTATAACTGTTTTATATTCACCAAAAAACATTACTTTTCAACATTTACTTTAAAATCGTTTATAAACTGAATTTAATATTCTTTTCCTTTCCTTTTTATTTTTGACTATTAACTTATTCATTTCACTAACAAAGCTTGAAAAGAATAAATGCTTTTCTACATATTCTTAGTGAAACTACTGCTTTTTCATAATCTTGATAAGTAATTTATATTTCGATACTAGGAAATGAAGACTCCTTTATTTAACAAATATTGAAGAAACAATCGGTCAAAAAAAATTGTATTTACAGAAACAGGATGTGAGGATTTTAACAATTTTGAAATCGTTATTTTCTTCTAAAAGTAAAGTCTCTGTATATCTGTTGCATACTAATTTGAATATAATAAGAAAAAAGTAAATTGCAATATTAAGAATACTTATACTTTATTTTTTATTTAAGAATGAAATGTATTTTTTACTGATTTAAACTATTCTTTAAAAAATCACGCATAAAGTTGGTAATAAGATATACCATTCACAATACTGAAGGTATGACATACATAATTAGTACAATACGTAAATATCCCTCAATGAATTTGTCATACTTCTATTCTAGATAAATCAAAATCTCAAAAAATGCAAAACTTTTCACATTTGACATTGCTAGTCAAAAACATTAATATTATGTAAGTACCTACATGTTTTTATCGATCCATTCCTATTCCTTGATGTTGTGATGTATTTTCCCCTTTCAATTTACTTCATCGATTTTTTTCCCTATATAATTTTAAGTTACAATCAATTCTTAGCTGCATTCAATTCTGCAAAATCACTCATATTTACATCTCTAATAATACACTAGAAGTGCATTTTAAGAGGGTTAGAATTGCTACAACAGTCCGGGCCAGCACTTTTTGTAAAACGGTACAATCCTATTTTTGTTGAAAATATAAAAATAATAAAGGGATGCACTTATCGTCATTATATATTTTATGCGACTGATTTTTTCGACCACATTATTTAAAATTTATTTATTTAGTTGCTGGCAACATAAAGAAATGTCCTGCAGAGTATAAGCATATTGAAAAGCATTGCGTCATTATTGCAAAATCTTTTGGGTGTTGATTGCGTTGTGTTCAATCAAAATCGGTTCTCTTGTTATTAAATAAAATCATAGAATTCAAGTTTCGATTGCTAATTAGTCTGGTCATTTAAACACATCATTACTACAGATTTCGTAAACTTTCTTGAGTAATTTTCTAATACGTGCTTCTCTGGAATAATTTGAAATTGGGAATAATACATCCATGAGTCTGTCCTTGATTTGCACAATAATGGTACCAATTTAAATTCTGCCGTAACTTGCAAAATTTTATTTTTTGCTAGTTCGGAAGGAAAATGCTCTCGCACTGAGAAACATGACGTATTAAGTCAACGTTAAATAACGCCTAACTTGCTGTGACTTAAGTCGTGCATTCGACACAATGGAGTCCCATCCTATTGTTCACACAATCTCCAGTCTTAGGTGTAAGACTTATGTAGCTTCTGAGCAAGTACTATGAACATGAACTCCGCAAGTGGCTTCTCGCCATACAAACAAGAGCTAGCAGTTGCTAACAATAAGAAAACTAAACACCCTGCGGAAAAGTAATTTGCTTTTCAAGAAAACAACGGCAAAAACTGCCATCAATACCTTGTGCTAATCGTGTCAAGAATGCTAGTCCACCGCCTCCATCATTGCGTGAAAGTAACGAACTTATAGACGATGATGGATGTCTGTACTGCCACGATTATTCAGAGGAAGGATGGATCAGGTGTTATTCATGCACGAAATGGGCTCATACTGTGCAGGGGTCCAAGAAGAGAATGATAAAGCTGTCCACTTTTGCGTTTTTTTTTTGTGAATTTTGAACTTTCAGTCAGTGCAAGTCATGGGCTAAGATTTTTTGAAGAAATTGCTTTTTTTTCATTCATTTGGGGAATATTAGGGTTTTTTTCAGGATTAAGCAGCTTTATTGAGTGCCTCATTTTGGCACCAACATCCCATTTCAGTTTACAAGTTTAGTATAATCAAATGTTTTTAACAAGATTTTCTGCTCAAATGAAATTGCGTTTAACTTTTGAATGATTTTCAAAACATAGCCTTGATTGTATCACTTTATTCCACTACTTTATTATCTTATTATTCTAATCTTCTAGCAATAGACCTCAGTTTAACGTTTTCTTGCGTAATTTTAATGATTGATTTGGGTAATTCGGGTTATGCATGTACATACTAGGTTAATGCTTTTTTGATTGATCTAAATTATTAATTGAACAAGTAGAAACTAATGTGCTCGGAAATACTCAGAATTAACCCCTTAAAAACCAAGCATTTTATAATCTACGAATGTGTTAGTCGTGTGGTTTCTTATAATACCTAAAAATTTAAATATAATTATCTAGTGAGCCACATGTTAAAACATTCAACCAATCTACTCAGGCTTCTATTTCTGTATGCACACCATATTATCATAAATAGGTATACATATGTAAATATCTACCATCCTGTACACTACGTAGACCTTTAATTATTCTAAAAATTATAACAAACATTAAAGGAGTTACATACATATGTCACTGTATGTAACATTATAATGATCAGTGTAATTTTAATCCATAAATGCAACCCATATTTCTATAATACATTTAATATTGGACGTGTTTGGTGGCACACTACCGACATTACGTTCGAAGAAATTAAGCGGTCAATAACTCCTTAGAAAAATACATTATTGATTGGTGAGAAAGATGAATAATGAAATTATAGATTTTTTCTTTGCAAATTGTATACACCTCATGTATGTGTGTAAAGTTAAAACACTAGGTGACCCTTTGATATTTACCACCTAACACATTTAAATTGACCCATTTTCCTATGTTAGCAACTAGGTGGTATAACAATCAATATTTTCTTCAATCTAGCTGAACAGTATATGTAAAAATAGTAAAAAGAGAACATACAAGGTGGCGCAAAAATAATGGCATGTTGTGAATTGGGTGCCATTTTGTTAGAAATGAAAAATATTAGGCTGCGTAGTGTAAAATTGATGACATTAAGTTAAAAAAAAATGATATGAGTCAAATGACCACCTCCTGAGTTGATGTACATTTGTGCTCGTTTTATGACAGAATTGAATAGTTTGCTCGCCAAACATGTGGCTCCAAATTGGTGATTTCTTCTTCCATGTTGGTTTTCAAGAATATAGGGCCAATATACTTGTTTTGCGAAGAGACGTTTTAAAGTCTTATTAACTTCTTGGCCCAATCCTTGATTTTCTGTTATATAGTTAAATACAAAGATTAAATTTCCGATATCTACCTCTCCAAAGATATAAAAACTGGTGAGATTCTAGTCACAGCTTCTATTTAAAAAGTGAATTGAATAAGCAGGTAGTGTTACATCTGAAATTATTGGAGAGGCGAGGCGGAGTAAGATGCAAGTCGAGCAGGGGAAGTAGGCTTGACGCTACAAGTTGAACATATTAAAAATATATTGCCTAGTTCCTAGAAACTGCCCAGCTGTGAGCATACCTAGTTGCCAGACAATTTCCATAGCTCAGAAACAATACTGGTGCTTCGTCAGATTTAATGTCTGAAGAAGATGAAAGGTTCTTCAAAAGAAAATCTTGGAATCACCCTGTCACAAGTAAAATAGCACATGATAACCATTGCAATGATGCATTTACAACATAATTTGCCTATTCTTCCGGCTGTGGCTGCTGCAACTAGTTAATTCGTTAGCATGGAATTGACTTGGGCGAAGTGGTGGGAACATCATCGATGAACATTTGCCTCCAGTCACCACTCTCAACACACCTGCATCTGATGAGTTACTTCACCTAATTAGCTACTACTGCAACGGTAACTGCACACGCAAATGTTACTAGTGCTTTAAGAATATACTGAAGTACTCGATCATGTGAGAAATATAGCAGACAAAATGGAACCTGATCACCATTTTTTTTTTTTTGTAATGAACCGAATGTAGATCAAAAGGATGCTTATTCAGAAATGGACTTCTATAGGTTATACTGCTACAGTTATAATACTATTATATAAAAAATGTGACTGACAGATTAGGGAAGCTATTACGCAAACATAATGTTGAGGTAGTTTTAAATCTGACAACGCAATTGAGACACCTGCTACGATCCCTTCCCTGCTGCTGCTGTGTGGTATATATTTGGCACCACAAAATGTAGCAACACGCGATTGAAAGAGCATAAAACGAACAGTCGTGTAGGGCAGACTGAAAAATCAGCGGTAGCAGAGCATGTCTTATAAAATGGTAACCATGAAATACATCTCAAGGATACTGAAACTCTGTCAAAAAACTGTGTACTACCCTACATGACTATGTCGCGAGTCAAATGAAATACCCCTCAGTGTACACACTGTGAGCGAAACTCGGCGTGTGGTCGATTCGCTAGCCAGGACACACATTATTGGTGAAGAAAATGATTCCGAATAGTCAGCCTACTACATTGTTATTGCAACGTGACCTATATGTGATACAATACACTTTAGTTATTAAGTTTTATAATATAAGAAATATGAAGGCTGATTATGGGCGGAAAAAAACTGAAATTTTATCTAAAAGAGTCGCGTACGCATTGAGTATATGTTTTGAAATTTTCTCTAAAAGGCCAAAGAAAGGTTTAGAGATAAAAATAGGATTTTTTTTTATTTTTTGAAGAAATCTAGTGTTTGATATGTCACAGGTCAATTTTCTTTTAGGGCTCATAACCAAATTTAAACATACACCCTATCTGTAATAGTAAACAAAACCCCGAGGGTAGAAAATGCATCAACCTGCATGCAAAAGAAATAACCAGAAAGAAATATTCTCTGCGCATGGTCGCCGTTGAGTAGACACTGGATTCTGTCTCCCCGCAAATACTATTATTTATTGCGAAAACAGTGGCATTTTCTAGTATTTTTATTAACAAGTGAAGTAATAGCTTTGTTCGCTGTGCAGTCAGCAACTATCCACAACTGAACGACGCATGCGTAATAACAATTAAGTGTTCGCAGTGCTACAATTTCGGATTTGGACCGTTTGCAATTTAGAATTTGGTGTTCGCACAGTGTCAAATTGTAGTCAGTAACAGTTGGTGATTAATCCAAAAAGTTCACGGATTTCTTGTGGATTTCAAATCCGCATATGCGCATTAAACGAGAGAGATAAAACAAAGCGTGTTGAAATATGTTTTCTTGTGTTTGTGAGGGGATAACCAAATGATCGACCATACCGAAACCTGTAAATTATATTTCTTGAGTGGCAAAGCAATCAATAAATACTTTCGTATTAAAGATTTACCATCCATATTAATCCTGTTATTTTCACAAAAATACAAGCCAATATTGAAATTATTATGTATCAAAGGCCAGATAACAAACACAAACTATAGGTTATACCCTTGTTTATATACCCAGTTATACCGAAGTTCACGCTGCGCGCATAAATTCCAATTGTTGAACACAGATGGCAGTATTGTCGCTTTTGGATGTGTTCGCGGTGTAAATTATCAAACTAATTTCAAACTACAATCCTTTTTTGAATCATGCGCACTGGAAAAACCGAAATAGTTTCCAATTAACTTCTGATTCGCACAGCGAACAAACCTTATAGTAGTGTTGTGCGTGCATCTGTATGATTAATATGGGTAGTACGCAAAGTCATTTCTTGTCACTTACCGTTAAAGAATGTATTACAGAAGTATTATCTGACGACAAATTTATCTCCGATTTTATGCATCTCGTGTTGAAAAAAGACCTTTTCATCGAAAAAACAGCAATCTTACAAAAAGAAGCGGTGACACTGAAAAATATAAGTAAACAAGTGGTCGACGTACTTAGCAAAAAATGAAATGAAACTGAGAATCGGTGTCAGCAGTTAGAAATTAAATTTGATGAGTTGGAGCAATACTCTCGCCGACATAACATTCGTTTAATTGGAGGCAAAGACGTGAAAGATGCAAATGTAAAAGAATTTGTATTGGATACTTTGCGGAACAAATTAAAGATGACTGTCTTCGATAGTATTATCGATAAATGTCACTTTGTCGGTCCTGTACATGGCGGTGGACGTAATATACTGGTCAGATTTAGTTCGCATACGTACGCTACCGAAGTCCTCAAACTACGAAAATGTTTGAAAGGTACCAATATTATTATTGCTGAGAATTTAACTAGGACGCGGTATACACTTCTTAAGTTGACGGCTAATAAGTATGGGAGGAGGAAGGTATGGGTACATAACGGAAGAATCTACACATTGACTGATAATGGGAAACTTCTTATTAATAACGTGGGGATCTAGATAATGTTTAGCTGAATTACATCATATCTTGTTCAATCTTGATCACTCTTAAATAAAATTTATGAAATCTCAAATTTATTACACTCCTTAGATATTGATATTTTTGCAATTACCGAAACATGGCTAGATTCTAGTGTTTGTGACGAGGTTCGTCTTCCAGTGGAAGGTCTAGTCTAGTTCGGAGAGATTTATTCGCAATAAATTGGACATTAAAATAATTCCGGTTGAATCTACTGTTGCTGTTGAGCAACTATGCCTAAGTATTACTTTAAAAAATATATCGTTATCGGTTGGTGGCGTGTATCGACCACTTAATACTAGTATTTCGGATTTCTTTACTTGCCTGAATGATACTTTGGCTGATGTACATCTGGTGTCAGAAGAATTAATTTTTCTTGGTGATTGCAATGTCAACTTAATGGTAACAGATTATAATTCTCTTAATTTTAGTTCTATTTTACAATCTTTTAAATTGGTACAATTGGTCAAGGAACCAACACGTATTACGGCGACCGTATCATCTTTGTTGGATGTTGCTGTGGCCTCTATCTCATTAGATGATACAGAATGTAATACAATTGATACTCATGATCTATCTGATCATTGCTTGGTATGTTGCACTTTTGCACTTCCTAGTATTCGGCCTACTTCCCAGGTACGAACATTTCGTAACTTTAGAAATTTTGATTGATTTATTTATCGATCATTTAAAGAAAATTTCATGCTATGATGTGTTTTTGATGGATAATATTGACGCCAAAGTTTTGTTTATCAATGAATATATTACCATGATGCCCTGATTCATGCTCCCCTAGTTACTTGTACATTTTCGCATCCTTCTACCCCTTGGATTACAGATAATGTTAAATTATTAATATCTCTAAGAGACAAAGCTCTTCAAAAGTTTAAACGTACTAACTTACGACTGGAATTATTACAAGTCTTTAAGGAACTACACTACCAGTACAATTAAGCGTGAAAAGAAAAGTTTTCTTGAATTTAGAATGAGACACTTTAATAAAAAAAACTATTTGGAAAGACTTGCAAGATTTAAATATTTATCGTAAGAGAACTGTTGCTATACCTGAAAGAATACTTGAAGCTAATGAATTAAATGTACATTTTGGTAGGGCATCTTGCGAGCAATCAATGGCGGACATTGAATATTTTATGTTTTATTCTAATAATGTTAGGCCTGGAGTTGACTCATTTTCCTTCAGGGAAGTAACCGATTTGGAGGTTGATGCTGCAATTGCTAATATGCCATCTAATTCCTGTGGTTGTGGCCAAATAAGTTTAAAAATGCTTTTGTACTGTTGTCCTCTTTTAACACCCATTCTTACACATGTATTTAATTTTTGTTTGATGCATTCTGTTTTTCCTAGAATGTGGAAGCAGGCACGTGTGATTCCGGTACCAAAAAATTATAATGCGGCGACTTGCTCTGATCTAAGGCCTATCAGTTTGTTGCCCGTTCGGTCGAAGGTTTTGGAAAGACTTGTGGAACAGCAGTTGCGGTCTCACATTAATAACAATAATATACTACCGACTACTCAGTCCCGTTTCAGAGCTGGATATAGTTGTGCTACAGCTTTATCCAAGATAACAGATGATATTGTTTCAGCCACTGATCTGCGTAATATTAGTCTTGGTGCTGTTGGACTTCTCTAGGGCTTTTGATAGAATCAATCATCCTTTACTGTTATCTATATTGCATTATATCGGTTTGGGTCCTGGTGCTGTTCAACTTCTCTCAAGTTATTTGGAACGTAGAAGTCAACAAGTACATACTAATAAGGGTGCTTCAGACCTCATGTTCTTAACGTCAGGCGTTCCACAGGGTTCTTGTTTGAGTCCCCTGTTGTATGCAGTTTATACTATTTATCTTCGGTATACGGAGAAGGACTCATATTTCTCATAAGTTGGCTGATTTGTCGTGGTTAAATATGAGTAATCGTAGAAAATTGCACTTCTTATGCTTCATTTATAAAATCTTAAAGGCGAATAGCCCACCGTATATGGTTGCGAAAATCAGGTTCAGGACGGATGTGTGATTTAATAGATATTCCAGCACATCGTTCTCAGTATTTTAAAAGGTGTTTCAGTTATAATTGTGCACGAGCAATGAACGAGTTACCTAGCCACATAAAAGAATTGTCCCTACCGCAGTTTAAACACACAATTACAAGACTTCTTGCAGTTGAACAAAATAAAATAAATTAATTTGGGAGTGATTTAGAAATTTAGTTACAACTTTTTTATGAGTGGTCATATCTTTTTACAGTGGGTTGCCATGTTAAGTGCATGTTTTGTTTTTTTTTATCTGTTTTTGTTGGTTTATCAGGAACAGCAGCGATTCCTATAGGATTAGCTGATGATGATCCTTTTAGCAATATACTTGCTATTTAGTGTAAACTCCTCTTTTTTTTATCCTAGCACACAGACTTCGAATTGGGCTGGCATCTGTCTGCTAATTTGTTTAGTGTAGTGGTAAATGTATGTTGTGCTGGAGTATATATATGTATACGTATGTATATTGCTATTGCTATGTTTATTATTATTGTTAGAAATAAACTTGATACGTTTTTATCCACCAATTGTTAGTGGATATAATTTTGTTTTATCCGTTAAATAAGGCAGTCTTTCATTCTACATTCACAGTGAGTATGCTACAAATATTGTTAAAAGATCTACAAGATAAGCAAGTTAAAGTGTCTGTAGTATTTCGATAAACCTGCTAAAGAAAATTCATAAGGAAATATCCGTACCCCTGGCTGTGGCTTTTAGCAAATGTATGGAACAGGGAGTTTTTCCTGCCGCAGTACTTAAAGTGGGAAGAGTGTATCAGTAGATAATAAGGGCAATAAAAGTAAATGCATTCTCCCCGCAATGTTTAAGGTGTTTGAGCAGATAATTACGACACGATTAGTGATATATTTTGAATGCAATGGATACTTGGAACATGTATAGCACGGTTACAGGATGAAACAGTCAACAGTTAGCAGAATCATAGAAATTGTAAACAACATTTATAAAGCTTTCGATAATTTGACTCCGTGACCCATGATATTCTGCTAAGCAAACATGAATACTATGGTGTCAGGGGACTTTTGCTCAGCTTAATAAAATCCTATCTATCCCATTGAGAACAATTCACGAAATTGAAAAACTGACGGTCCAAGTTGGGGAAAGTAAATTATGGTGTCCTGTGGAGTTCAATCCTTGGCCCGTTGCTCTTTCTAATCTACGTGAACGACCTTCCGTCCAACATTAATGGTGTAACCATCAGCCTTTACGCCGAAGACACATCTTTAGTACACTGAAAAAAATGAAAATGTCGGCATTTATATTGAGTTATATATTGAGCCTTTGGTGCAACTGCACAACTTCTTTTATACAAGCTCTTACACTATAACGTGATAAAGATAATAATTCACCTATTTCTGTCTTTGATTTATCACATTTTGGATAATTTAACTATAACAGTTCGAAGTTTTTCATTTATCAGCTTGCCTCTATGATTACACTCACTTTTAATACTTTTTACAGCGCAATGACTATCAGCAGCAATTGTTTTCAGAAAATTTTTGCGCAGCCACCTCGATATTTATCCAACTACGGGAAAAAAAAAAATAATTCGTGAATCTATAAAATACGAAAAAATTATCAGCAATTTATAAAAATAATTAAAAAAATAAGATACATATCCTTGCCTAAATTGTAGTAAAGAAATCAAATATCAATATTAAGATAATACGTATGCATAAATTCAATAAATTTTACTCAATTTTACTAATGTTAAAATTTAGAGAGTGGGCCAACTGATACGGGACTGGGCTCCTAATATTCTTTAATTTAAATTTAAATATAATGAATGAAACTGAGGTCGATGTTGACAGATTAATTACTTTAATAGAGGAAATGCCTATTTTATGGGATAGAACACTGGAAATAATCTTTTTCGTCTGCTCTTTATGATGCAAGCAATACAATTAGTTGATATATATACTTCAGCAACCGGGCAATATGAAGATAAACAAAAACGTGTATTCGTAGATTTACCGCAGTCCGGATTCCGTGAGTACGTCTAAAAATCCGTATAGTGTAAAAGAGGCCTTAGGTTCGGCTTTATATGTATAACGCATAGAGTTGCCATTTCGTATGCACGCCAGCACTCTATGTAAATAAGCGTACACTGAGAAAAATAGGTATTACCACCATTTTTATCACTTCACATTTTTTACGGTGTAGGTACGTTTATGCAAACGAAACTAAAACTATTCTTGTTTTACTTTCTTCCATATTGGAATTATGTTTTGATGGTGGAAAGAAAGGCTTGCTCTAACGTTCATACTGCTTTAATGTATAATCATAGATTTCGCTTGCGAATTTCCGTATCAAAAGTTATGAAGACATTAGAGAGTGAAAAGTAATGTTATACTACCACTTAATAAGAATTACACAAGAATTATCTATGCCGATTTGCTGATCTGCAAGAGCCACAAGGGATAGTTTTTGGAATACTATAGAATACGACTAACTACTAAACATTGTCGTGCCAAATCAATGCTCAAGATATGTCAATTATTTATAATTATTACATGATAGCTATTTATTGTGGTATCAATAATATCAGATTAAATTGTTAAAAATACTACTCTAACCATTCCAGAACAATCAATTAATTAGCTGGGATCCTGCCGTGCCTCGTGCTATATCTATGATCACTGTCAGCTTGTGCTTACATCACAGGCTGGACTATGACAATAATCGAAATACTCCGTACGCTCTCGTCAAATATGTTTCTATGTAACGAAGAAGTACGATAGTTGTAATTGGCAATATGAGTAAAATTCTCAGAGTTTCTTTGACTTTTTGTATATACATATTGACAGTTACGTTTTCAATTCCATTTATACTGTATTGTTTTGGAGTTGTTTTTTTTCTTATTAATCTCGCGTACATGGAGTATTAGTGGCTGATGGTCCAGTGACTTTCGCGCTTGGCTATCAGTCACAGGGTCCGGGGTTCGAATCCCAGGGCCTGCTCTCAGAGTGAGGTTTTCTTGGTTTTCCTCACTCCTTGGCAAATGCTGAGAGACAAACACCTTAAGTCGCTCCACGGGCGCAGGCGTAATAATAACTCATGGCCGGCCGATGCCCCCTGTAATTGGCGAAAGCTGTTGGGGGATGTAAAGGCATGAATTATTATTATTAGATCATTTATTTTTTTATTTATATTTGCAATTATTTACACCTGTTTAGTTTTGTTAAAAACTAAGAGACCCCACGTATATACATACAACTATCACGAGCCGCCACTGTTGGGATCGATCTTCCTGTAAGAAATGCCTGACTTTTCAGAAGCGCGTTTGAAGTGTCGAGTGTAATACACGATACGTAAAGCTTTGTTTGGCTGTGATGGGTTTTTGCATCTGCATATATTTTTAGAATTGAATTGTTCTTTAGTTTTGTTATATTGACAGTACTATTTCTTAGAATTTATATATTTTTTTTTAATTAATTATTACTGTAATTTTTATTTAGATGGGATCAGCTTCGGTGTAGGAGCTGTTGCAATTTGGGCATAAACAATTGCAGAGCTTTTTAAGTAAACAAAGAAAAAACTATAGGTATATTTTTTCTAATATTTTCAATACCGAACTCCTTTAACACAACAAGTGCAAGATATTAGTGGACATTACTCTACTAAAGAAACCATATATATGTCTACCTACACAGTTAATGAAAATAGATTCCGAGTTTTGATCTTTATGCCCCATTAATGTGATTAATTTAAGGTATTTATATAATTGACTCTGTAAATAAATATTATTATATTGTTATTTATTACAAGTGATCAATTTCAACATGAGCACTCATGACTGGACGGGCTGAAAAATTATTTCGGCGTCAAGTATTTGTAAAATCAAATAGTCAGTTGACCCCTTCAATCGACCTGGCCCTGCATGGCCATTTTTGTAGCGGCGCGTGATGAATGATCAAAATTGTAGCAACAATACAAAATGCCAATATATACTAATCTAATCGCCCGGAAAGAAATGTGTTTTTCTTAACAGTTTGTAAAAACATCGGATCCCTGTTATGCAATATAACGGATAAATTGTTCGCCGCGTTCAAACTACGCATACGATACAAATTAGTTACTGTAGAGTCAGTTGCAATAGAGAATCGTACATGTCTCACCAAAATCTGCGCGAAGTGTGACGTTTAGCACTCTTAATCAGCCTACCATTGGTTGTTGCCCAGCAACGAAGACCGATTACCAATAATTTTGTTCATTGTGCATGTGAATCATGTACCATTCTCTATTGCAACGGACTCTATTGTTGATCATATTGGCAAACGCTATGTAATATGTTTTTAATATAGCCTTACGATGAATTGTCAACAGTTTTTAAGCGCTTGGGAACAGTTACGTGTTCTGAAAGCGGTCAATGATCTTAATAATCCAAAATGTACCATAAATAAAGCGTTTTAGAAAAAAAAATTAAACATTTGCATTGTTTTCAATTTTTTATTTAAAAAATGACGCTATAAAATAAACACTACCTTCCAGTAAAATATACATAATAAAATTTACTTTCTCTTTTCCCTTATATATGCTTCATATATCCCTAAGCTACCTGATGAATGATCGACGCGAAACATATATTTCAACGAATACACTAGAATTGAGAAAATTTTCTACCTAGATTACTGCCGTTCACACTTGGGTACATCATTAATAACTATTATTTTTTTCAGAGATGCACCTCTTCCGTATGCCAACCTCATGTTCGAAAGAAGAATCGTTAGAGGAAGCAACTACTCCCAAGTTCCAGTGCAAACGGTGCGTATACAAAGGTACTTTGGTGATTAAAACTTGAATTCACTTGAATTCATTCAAATCGAAAGCAAAGTAATATTGATGTTGATCACTGAACCAATAATGAGAAAAAATTAATCAAATTATTACTGTTAGGACTACATTATTGCAGAAGAGAGTTGTTTAATATAACAAACGAGTTGTTTCAATAATTGTGTCCTATATGTTTGGTCATCTATTACTATATGTTTAAGTTCATGTAAAAAGAAATACCAGTTCATTTTAAAGCATTACTTCGATATTTGCTTCGAAATGTTTATCGGATTGAAATATTAAGATTTCAAAACAAAATATTAACTAATAAAATTGTAAGATTGCTTTGTTATTTACGCCGAATACAAAATTAGGTTAGGTATTTTTAAACACTTCCCACAATTCATCGATCTGATGAAAGCTTGTCACTTGCTGCAGTTTATTTATGATTTTGTGATTAATAATTAGGTCTCATGGCACGACATTTACATGATCAACATAGTTTCCCAGGGATACATTTCTCATCTAGGAAAACGAAAAATGAAAGTTACATACGCCTAGATTGTAGCAGTCCTTGCAGAACTATGCAAAAATATAAATACTTAGTGACTGCCAAAACACCTGTATCAAACAGGAACACTATTGTTTGATTCTTTTGAAAACAATTTATACTATGACTAGAAACAGTTTGAGCACATAACGTATGCAGGAGTAGTCTGTCGCAAGGAGTTGCTAGGAAAACATACATATATCCCTTCTTTATTTTCACACAAGCACTATTACTTTCTCTGAAAGGAATCTCACTATCACACTGTGACACTGTGTCTCACTGCATTGAGTACTCTCTTGCTGTTGCGTTTCCGTCAACTCAGCTGAATCGTGCTCGAAATTTCTAACATTTTAAAAAAAAATGGTCAATTCTAATAGTTTTTATTTATAGGTTTTTTTTTCATAATTTCTAGATAGGTGCGACGTGTATGATTCATGTATTAATTTTTTACATAATCGTCTTTGGTTTCGAAATTGTTGAAGATGCCAATCAGTATTATATTATTGTACTTTTTGCGTAATTTAAGTTCTTTTATTAAATCAGCGGTGAACTAAGAGGGATATAACCAAAATTTATGACTTTCTTTCTGTGTTTTTAAAACTGTTTGATCAAAAACTGACCATAGTATCCCATAGAAAATATCACAAGGCTCATCTATATAAATATATATATATAAATTGCAAAAATAAGTACTAATTGGTTTTTAAAATTCTGGTTAGTTATGACAGGCATATCTACAGGTGTACACATTAAAAGAATCCTCCCCCACGAGACAAAAACTTCTAAATATCTATCGCAACAATATGCTGAAAAATTGTGTAGGAACAGTTCACTAATACCAATGTCTTGTGATAATCAAGTTTCAGTAAGGGAGATAATGTCATAATTAGCTACAGACACCGAATTATAGATGTGATTGACATGAAAATACTTTTAGGAAAAATAAAGACAACTACTGCACTATGAATACAAGATCACAGCAGGACCCGAGCGTCCCTATGCATAACACAAAATTATTTGAAAATGGCCCCTATTACATGGCAGTAAAATGTTATAATAAATTGCCTAGGGCCTTGAAAGATGTTACTTCTCTGGGATTGTTTCGGAAGGCTTCGGAAGGGAATTGGCTGATCATTTGCTGAATCATGTTTTTTATAGTATCGAGGAATTCGTCAGTAACTAGAGTTGTTCTTTCGTCTCTTGTCTGTTTGTTATTATGTTATACGTGTTTTTGCATCTGAATTTTATATGTGTTCTCGTACATTATCTGTATTGTATGTGATGACAGTGTCTATGTTTTCGGACGATGACAATAAACTCTTATTATTATTATTATTAACTTTCGTTCTTAGACCTCTTACATTTTGCAGAAAAAAGGATGTGACATAATGGTGTAGAAATGAATTCTCTTTCTAGTTCAAAGTTATAATCTTTCGTATACCGTTTGGGATATTTAATTTTTAAATTACCTTCACCATTCTTTAATATTTCCTGAAGCGCTACTTTTAATTTCCTGCGTTCTTGTATTTGCATGAGTGTATCAAAGGATAAAGTTATGTGCTCAAGTGGACCATAATTTTTCAAATTTTTGCTATTCCAAATACATCGCACACCTATATCGTTGGAAAACACCAAATCTTTGTGGATTCAAATTCTCAACAGTATGTTCTGGATGAATAGCCTGGACAATTTCTGTAACAATTACCTATAGCCTTTCGTTCTAAGGAATTGAGCGATGATGATTGTTCTTGAATCTCGTAAATGACCAAATTAGTTTTCCTTTTTTGTCGTTCTAGTGATTTTTGAGCAGTGTTTTCAAATTGAGACGTTAGTTTTACTAATGCCGTATCATATTCCGCTCGTATTGAAGCTATCAATTCCTTTACTGTTGCAACTTTAATACTGTGAGAATTTGCTCTGGTCAATATAATGTTATTTTCGGACACTTCCACGCATTTAAAGTGGGGGACACCTTGGCATGCATCACAATGCAATAGAGTTGCACCAGAATTAACATTATTATTGCAGTTCTTGGAATTTAAAGACATTGTAATAAAATAAGAAAAATTGATATTTACGGTAGATTCAATCTTCTGTTTTTAAGGGCCTTTCAGGATTACCAATGCACTCACGAAGAGTTATATATTGAAGCACAATATACGTCGTTATGCATTTATTATAATACCTTGTATATAAATAACTATATCAGCCGAAAGACCTCCTTAAACGGTGCAAATCAACCATTGAATTTTTTTCTATTTTTCACCGTTTAAAAGTTATTTTAGATAAACGAAATTTAGGCCGAATATCAAAGGCAGATTGCACCCCGTAAAGTTGAAATTCCGCCGTCACAGAGAATGTCTTTGAGTAACTTTCCATGGAGTCTACAAACTGGCAAACTTTCATCAGAATCTCAGATTTACAGTTAGTGAACTGCCCTAGCAAGCATATACGTGCAACTTAATATATTAATTACGTCCAGTTATACACGGTTTATAAGTACTTAATATTTCCTAAATATTTTCGGGCGATTGTGCCTTATTTTAGTTAAAATATACATAATTCGCACTTTTTTTACACTAGGGAGAAGGTGAATCAGCCGCAGCTCGGGCAGCGGAAGCTCGAAGGAGAGCGATGGCTAGAAGAAAAGCACAGAAGCAATCGCTACGTGGTGCACAATTAAGACTAAGCTCTCCACCACCTGTTCAAGGGAGAAAGCATGAAAATATTCAGACAGACACTTACTTAGAGGAACTGATGAATAACCCACCACAAGCAGATATGTTCACACAGACGGATCTATTTTTAGACAGACCTGTGTCACCGTTTTATGTTCCCGCCAAAACCGGCGCTGACGTAGCAACACAAATTTATCCTGGAGACGTGAGTGTATCTGATATAGTTAGTAATTCATAATAATGCTTTTTTTCTAAATGACCTTTTTGCAGCTATTCGATTATGATATGGAAGTTCAACCTATCTTAGAAGTTCTAGTAGGCAAAACAATAGAACAGGCTCTAATTGAAGTACTGGAAGAAGAAGAACTGGCTGCTTTGAGGGAACAGCAGAGGCGATTCTTGGAAGTAAGAGCTTGTGAAACCAGTGAAATGCAAAGACTGGAGGAGAGAGAGAAGAGATGGCAATCTGAAAGACTTAGGAGAATGTCCGAATATCAAGAAGGAATAACAATGCAAAAAGAAATGGAGGAACGTATTGCTGCCAGCGTTTTAATGCAAGGATATATGGCAGATCTTTTACCATCTGTCTTAGAAGGACTGGAAGATGATGGATTCCTCACTGATGATATTAAACAAGGTAAACACTTATGAAGTATTCATATAACAATTAATTGTTATTTATTCATTATAACTGTAGAATTGGATGAGTCGTTCATGCCGTGGTTGATGAGGGAAGTCTCTCAAGAGTTGCACGAGATGGTTAGCAGTCGAGATGTGCTGACTGGTAATACAGAACAATACTTTCTAATGATAAATTACTTAATACACTCCTATATCTAGATATCGTTAGAGAAATTTTGGAGAATCGGGCTGAGCTGTATCGTGCATTGTATTATTCTCGCGAAGAAGAAAGCGAGGAAGAAGGTCCCACACAAGAAGATATGCAACTTGTGGAGCATTTGAAACTACAAACGGAAATTGCTAAGATTGCTGAACAAAGTACGTAAACACAAAATGTATTCTTATTATCTCTGATTATATATTTTTAGATATTACGGAAGAAAGTAAACCAAATTAGCCAGAACCTTTTCAACAAGTAAGTTTATAGATATTACCTTTAATGCATCTTATTAGATAGGTCCTTCGGGGGCGTTGTTGTATTAAATCTCAAATTCGTTGAATATCTATTTGTGTATCTGAACAATTAAATCATGTGCCCATACCACTAGAAATAATATGCTTGAACCCTTGTTTTTTTCTCAACATATTTATGTGTTTAATGTTAATTGTACGATATGGACAGATTCTTAAAATTGTGGTCGAGCTACATCTAATCTACTAAAAGCATCTATGCATTCAACATATTTTTCGTTATTTCACAATGCTGCTAAACATAGGAAAACAGTTAATGGAGAAATATAGAAATTTCGGTGATTATTTTTGAAATGTAGCATTTGGTTGTTGCTCCACATCGTTTCCATTTACATCATTCCACATGCCACAGACATTGCTTCCAAGGCCGACAGTAATTTAAATTTGTTGCGATATCTTATTCTATCACAGTTATTTTATATTTTCATCCCACCTTACTGCAATTTTGGACACACACATTCACATAAATCTTGGTAAACATTGAGGTAAACCGCATTAATCTTGTTAGAATATATCGCAACAGTTTTGATTGCTCGTGTAAAAGCACCTTCATACTCCATAACTCCAGCAATAATCAAGACGATAATAATTATTCTGACATGAAGTTTCCGGAAAGACTGCTGTCGCTTGGCTTTTTGTATTATGTCTCCCATTTCCTTAATCCATTAAACCATGGCAGCTATTCCAATACGCTGGTACCCTGTACTACTCTGTTCAGGTCTCTGACAACTCGATCGAAATAATTCTATGAATTCATTTTTGGCTCGCCAAAGATTGTCTGTTTTTTTTTGTCTCCAGAGTCTCACATTTACACCGGATGTGGTATGTAGTCTCTCTCATTTTATTACACAATCTGCAGTGGGTATCTGCACTGCTGATTCTCATTTTCTATAGATGTCCTTTCAGTACACAATATCCTGGCTTCTCTGTTGCAATAGACATCCGCTAGTTTTTATAATATATAGTTTTGTAATCTCCGATTGATTTCTGATGTACAATGTAATGTCAGTCCCATTATCGGATTTTGGTCCGTCTGTAAACCAGTTCATCGTGTCTAAGTAATACTAGATCCCGGGAAACAATAACGATACCTGTGATCTGAACAACTCTCCTCACTAGACGCATGCTAATCAAAGACGTTGCTTCCTACAAAGGCGGTTGCTGACGTTATATCGTTTACTGTCTACATTGTGTATAGGTACCTAATTTTTTGTCATAATAAATTCGTCTCTTGGGTTGTCACTACTGCTTGCTCAGACGACGCAGTATTCATTCGCGTCACACCAATGATGAGTTGCGAGCCGCTGGCTCGGCAACAGTTCACCAGCTCTTTAACTTCCCTGGTTGATGGTATGTGAAGATCATCAAAAGGTAGATATGCTGATATTGCTGATTCGATATATAAATCCTTCGACATATCCCTATTCCCTGACCTTATTTTGACTGCGACTAAGTCTTTGTATCAAAAGTTGGTTGAAGGCAGTAATTTAGGCTTTTCTTAACCAATATAGAGGTTCTGGGTACTTCAGAAGTTCTTCTATAAACCAGTACACATCCAATACCCCCGGGCCGCTTACCTTACCACTATAAACCCAGAGTACTCCTGTATGAGTACAAGGTCGAAGTTCTTCATCGCCACAGCAAGTATTGCCGAAACCGCAATGCTATAATGAAGGTTCACTTGAGGCACCTTTATCTTGGCCATCTAATTCTTTTACGACCATTAAGTTAATTCTTCCAAGCTTATAGAAAGCCCGGTACGGATTTTTGCCAATGATTCCAAACGATGTATCGTCAATAGAGAATGCCATGTACGTTACATCCTTCTTAACCTTTTTGCTAAGTAACAGCCAGCCTCCCATACATAGACCTGGATTTTGCTTCTCCAGACATGTCCGCCTCCACTAATTCTTCCTTTCTTGAAATCAATCTTTGCTTGTTGGAAGGTCATTGAATTGAACGGTGGAGTCATTCGCGCCCTCACAAACATCCGGCATGGATATCACAGCCTCCATAAGCCAAGTCTTAGCCGCTTTGTTGTGATGGTCATCCATAGGACTCCTCCACTGAAGACGGCTCCACTCAGGGCCATCCATAGCATTCACAAACTTTTCCTGAATTAGATCCACTTACTCTTGTTTCAAGGTTTTCTCTGGATAACATCTCTTACTGCCATCAGTATTTCTGACACTGCATTGCTACAGCTACCCTTGAGCTTCTTCGAGGTCTTCGGTTTATTCTACCCCCGGCCCTCTTCTTACTGCCCTTAGTGGTCTAACTGCCGTCTTTTAGCTTGGTGTTATTTCCTTAGCGGTCTAGCTTCCGCCATTAATGTTTTGAAGCCACGGTGACGTGTCTCTGGTCGATCCATGGACCTTTATCGGTTTCCTGATCTCGGCGCCAGATAGTTTTTCTTACGTTGCTGCAGTCCTAATTGATGCACCCCTGCAATAAGATTATCAGCACTGTCAGTATCCTTACTGATATTCACCCCAAGACAGTTACGTCCCTTTCTAGAATCCCAGTAGGACAAGTTTCCGATGCCCACTCCTGATTCTTCCGTTCTAGTCTTGGTTTTGTTCTCCTCTGGTTCATACGGTTCCCACGTCTAGGAAAAAGTTATTGACATCTGCAGTGCCACTCCACAAACGATGGCTGATTACTTCACCGAGGGCCATTCATCCTTCGGCACGGGTCGCGTAACAACACCGGATTGGGGGTACCTGAACCCTAGGTTTTTTAGAGCAGTTAAAACTTCTTTCCCCCGCCCCCCACCCTTCTCCTTTCTCAGCCTAGCTTGGAACAGCAATGGCACAATTTACTTGTTACTTAGTTGAATTGCAATTCAAAACACATCTGTCACAGTAATTACGTTTTATTTTTAGTCATATTAACGACGTACCAATCTTTCTTTTTCGGTTTCAGGAGGCAACTTATCAAACAAATAACAACTATAAACATCTATTTTTATCAAGGTAGAGGCACAACTCATTGTATATTATATTTGTTATATATTTATCGTGTATAGAATGACATGTATCTGTTATATTGAAATAAAATACTTTATTATTAAATACTGCTTTAAAATTAAAAACAACAAATGGAGCAGCTTCTATTATTAACACTGGACAGAGATTTTAGGTCGAGAAGATGAAAAATTTGCCACTAAGTAATCTATTACAATGACGTAGGTAATCTTTCAGTCCAGTGATGCCAAGTACGAACTGGGTTAACCCGTCGCCTTTCCATTACTAACAATAAGTCATGACGCCTCATGATGTATATTTAGACAATATTATTGTTAAGCAGTATAGCTAGGTGACTTCGGGGCCAAAATCCATAAGAAATAACATTCTGTCGGGCCGCGCTAGGGCTTACTCATCAGCCTGCTGATGCTCTTCACCATGTGGCCCCAAGCAAGGAGGTCGGGTGTTCACGGGGGTCCTAACATCGATCTTACAGATGACGTCCTCGTCTTACAACACATGTTATTTTATTCACAGATAATTTGTTGTCCCGCCAAATTTTAGATAGATACACTTACTGACACTACGCACTGCCACCGCGTAGTGGAAAAAGGTAGAAAGACTACTACTTATAGATTCTCACTTCACACTGCAAGTGGGCAATTATAAATTACCGATACAGAGCGCATAGATTTAGACCTAGCAACATAATCTAACTGGCTTGCTTTCTTACCTCCACCACAACTTACTTATAAACTATATTGCACATAAATTAATATCTAATATAATAGATATAGGAAACATTCATAAATATTGATCAAAAATAAACAAAAGAAATATACTAATACACTAAGTAGAAGACACGAAAAGTAAACACTATAAACTGGATAGAAAGGTAAGTTCTTTAGAAGGATCATAAGATGTGACAACAAAATATGGGATGTATGTATTTACCAAAGTATTGTACATAAATTTTACATGACTACCGGTAGTAGGAATAACACTTTACATTCTTATACTAAAGTATATATTGTGTGTCTTTAAAGTCAAAAAGCCGCACTCTATTGTAAAACAATTTATACTTACTGTTAATCATCTAAAAGTTCTAATATTTTTTCTATAAAATTTATACGGTATTCACAATATTCAGTTATAGACGAGGAGTACTTACTAACACATAAACTCCGGAAGTTAGCAAGCTCATCAAGATATTGATTTTTTCTGAATATCATTAATGATCTTATTACTGCATGCATACATGTGCGGTCAGAATTCTGATAATTTTCAGAATAAATTATATTTTCCCATTGTGCATCTGGTCTTCTTGTGACTAAAAGTAACGCCTTCAAATTGAATGATATACCTTCAATTGAAACATAAAGTTCTTCTTCTAATGCCCTATTTTTTATAAAAAGCTTTTGTTTCTTATTCAAACTGGTTCCGGATACATTCATTATGTCATTTAGCGTCAAACAAACACGATCTAAATGATTTGAAGGTAAAAAAAATCCATATTCGCAGAATAGTTTTTGATTATCATGTGGGCCGTAAGAAATAAAAATCTGTTGGTGCTTCTTATAAGGAATCAGTGTAGTTAATTTATACATTAATGAATCACCTACACATATTATGTCGGCCTCGGTATTCCCTTCACTGGAATGATTAAACATATCCAAGAAAGGACATAAAGCAAGGCAAGGTTCATCTGATAAAAAGCTAGATAAATCTGGAAGGGTACGCTGTATGATAACATCGGGTTGAACGTAGACTGCCCTAGTATTGACCATAGCATATCCCCAAGTATATGCATTTAAAGTTATCACGCGACGCAGCAGTTCTCCACAGCAAAGACACGTCCGATTTGAATCTATTGATTTTTCCACTCGCTCCCAACTTGTTTCAAAACGCCACTTTCTTTCTCTCACGGGGACTATAAAATCACGCGGAATTGCTGAAAGTTCGGTGTCATTACACAGCCAAGGTAAATTAGGCAATTCCCCGGGCAATGTGTCCAAATATTTTTTCCACTTAGATTTACTATTTTTGTGTTTTTCTAATGTTAGAAACATAGACAATAAATCTTGCGCTTTAAATATTTTCCCTATTAAAATATTAATTAATTCCGAATCAAACACGTTTGCACAGGTAATTAATAAATCATACGGCACTTCTACCAAGGTTTGATTTGAACTTATATTCACTAGAGAAGATACACCACGTCCGGTGAGAAGAAAATTTTTCAAAGTTAATTTTGTCTCGTTTTTCCATCCAAAGTGGTCCATCCATTTTTTCAAGGATATCGTTTCCTGTTCACCTTCTAAAGTCGCATTTTTTAAGACTTCTTGTTTCGCACGAAGTTTTCGTATTCGCTTTGTCCTTCCCATCTGGAATTATAACAAATGATAATTTAGTTTCATAAGAAAAAAATACAGCAATACTTTTTCTAATTTATATAGTATACAGGGTGTTTTGAAACATCGTTTAAAGATTTTAAGGGCATGTAGTACGATCGAAAATAAGGTTAAAAGTCATAATAAACATATGTTCACAAATCAACCGTTTACGAGATAACAGCGAGTGTTCCCAGTAGTACATGGATATAACATATCCCAATAAACAGGTGCTTATCAGCTATTGTTTTATGACAGTTTAATTTGACGTTTTGTGCAATTTGTAGCAATTACAATGGTTGCGTATTCTAATGCTGAAATGAGCGATATGGTGTTCATGTACGGTCGTGCTAATGGGAATTCTTTACAAGCACGTCGCTTCTATGCTGAAACGCTTCCTGATCGCCAACTGCCTTCGCATGTGATGTTTCAGACGGTGTTTCAACGACTATGAGAAACTAGTTCGTTGGAGAAGCGGTCTTCTGATACTGGACGGCAGAGATTAGCATGTACTCCACAGATAGAAGATCGAATTTTGAATATTATTGATGAAAATCCCGAAACTAGTGTTAGAAGAATCTAAACGATTTAAACGATCTTCCAGAGTTGCGCCAACGAATAGAACACTGTTGCCAGATAATACGAGAAAAATCCTTGTTTTCTGAAAGAGTGCGCGCTTCCTTTGAAAGCAGATGTAGATCCTGTGTCGAAATGGAAGGACGTCATTTTGAACATCTTCTTTAGTTATAATCTATTTTATGTTAAAATACAATAACATCTTAATAAAAACCGCTAAAGCAAACTTATTCTGCATTTGCGATAAAATCGCTGTTATCTCGTAAACAGTTAATTTGTGGATATATGTTTATTATGACTTTTAACCTTATTTTCGATTGTACTACATGCCCTTAAAATCTTTAAACGATGTTTCAAAACACCCTGTATACATAATACTTTAACATTACGAGCCAATGCAGTATGTATAAAAATATGTATATACTTTTTAACATAACCTTTATTATTGTGTGTATAAAACAATATTTTTGTAAATAAACTGTTTTACGTACAGTATAAAAAGTAAAAGTTTTTTTTTTATTCAGCTTAAATTTTAGCATAACCGTTCTTATTTTTACTATATTATGGTGCATTTCTATTAAATGTAATTATTAACATATCTAGGAATCAGCTTATCAAATTTCGCTAAATTTTATCTAACATTTGAAATATTACCGTTGTGATAAGCAGTCTGCGGAAACGACGGTATCCCCTAATGAGTCATGCAAGCACAGAGACAGAGTCGGTTAACTGCTGATAGTCAGTGTTCTAGCGAAGAAGAGGAATGCGTAGGCAAGCACCTTTTATATTTAATTGCTTCTATCTACACTTCAAATGCTTCTTGGTACACTTCACTATTTCGATAGATCAAGAAGCAATTCTTTTCAACTGTTTATATTAGTTACTCATTTCTGTTGAACCATACGGTACTAAATTTTATTTTTTATAATTCAGAATTAGTTTAATTTTCTCTTAAATTATTGGTGCTAAAACTTAGTGTTAAAAAACTTTTCATAATTTTTAAGGTAATTGACACCTATCATATCTAATTATTCCTATAAGCTTATTCAATATGTCCGCCATTATGCACAAGACATTCCCCTGCTCTTCTTAGAGCCTTTTCTGTTACTCTTTCCAACATCTCTGGAGTTATCTCCTCAAATGTGTGTAGAATTCTGTGTTCTAGCTCTTGCAGTGTAAGAACTGGAGTGATGAAGACAAGATCTTTAATGTAACTTCAAAGAAAGGAATCAAGCAGAGTTAAATCTGGAGATCTGTCTGGCCACCTTATTGGACCGTTTATTGATATCACATTGTGTTCAAACGTTTTATGTAAATATTGCGAAACATCTCTCGTATTGTTGGGGAAGGGAGCACCGTCCTGCGGGAAGCAAATATTTCGGTATAACTAGCAGTGGATTATCAAGATCAACTTGGATTTGATATCTTATAAAAACTCCAAATAACGTACCAATAAGCGTGCCTTGAAACAAAATGCGCCCAACAATTTGATTGCCTAGTATGCTACCCAAACGTATTTACACCAAATCGTTCTTAAAAGTGCCCAGGTCTTATAATTCTTCTATTATTTTACGACCAATAACGAGTATTTTGACGGTTGAACATAGAATTGTTACAAAACTGAGATTCGTCAGTATTTACGTTATATGTTGTTTATAAAATTGTTGTCTTCATCGTATTTATTTAACAACCATGTTCAATATTCCCACCTTCTACCTGTATCTCCATCGTACAAATGTTGGTGCAAATTATATTTGTAAGAACAATAGTTATGTTTTCTTAAAATTTTCCTTACTGATTCTATTGATATGTTCACTTCAAGAGCAATTTCTCTTACTGAAACTGTGGGATGTATAGGTGAAAACAGTTAGTTTTTAAGAAAAAACTGTGTTTTGAAATTTTGAGGAAAAATATCTAAGGACAGATGGAAAAACATCAGATTTGAATTATTTCACATAATAACAATGCAAAAGAAAAGCAATTTATGAGAGTCACTGCCACCTAGTTCCGGTTGTAAAATGTATATGAAACATACCTACTTTGAAAGAAAAAAATCCGCAGATGACTCCCCGATTCTTGAATCTCGTATGACGAATGTCGCATGCGACAATAGCCAAATGTCGAATGAAATGTGCACAGTCTGTGTACATTGTTGTATTCAAATCAGCATTTATCTCATAGAATAACCTACTTATCTGTTCAGTCTGTGTTCCAGTATCTTACAAAGACATATAATTTCAGAAACAGGCCAATTAACAATAATTAAAATCATAGCATATTGCTAAAAATAATTGAGAGAATTTAAAATTTAATGGCCTATTAGACCAAAACTACACATTGTACTCGGAACAAATTTTAGAATAACTCTGTAGGTAGGCCCATGTAGAAAATATTTTTTCTAATTGGATGTTGTAATGAAGCTAAAACAAAAGACAACGCAGTGCTGTTATGAATATAACAGCACACTGTGCTGTAATGAGATATTAACGTGGTGGTGGGGACTCTTTCCGGAACGTAATATAGGCGATTAATGTGCAAATTAGAAAAAATACTGTAAAAAACGTGTGCCACAATGACATGTAATGCTCGTACTTTGCATCTCTCGCCGCTACGCGGCTCGAGATTCAAACTTGTACTCGCATTACATAAACGTCATTGTGACACTTGTGTTTTAAAATACTATTGCGGTGCAGCCACACGACGCCAAAACTTACGTTTGAGAGTTCAAATATTTTTATCCGTGGAAGCAGTAATTTTCACAAATTAAAAGAACAATGAAAAGGTGCTGTTTTATTTTCGGAATTGTTGCAAAGTAAACAATGAGTAATTGTAAGTGGCGAAATTGTAAAATTTTCCACGAAAGAAATTGGCATGCGACAAAAAATAACCTATAACATTAATTTTTACCTCAGTTAAATATCCAGTCAGGTAAGCGAACATCTACTACAAACATTTATGGAATATTCATTTTCTTCTACATTCTGGCGTAATTTTAATTAACATATCACTACAATAGCAAGATTTTTATGAACTTCAATCAAACATAATTTTGACATAACACGTTGGTTTTAGGTTAGAATAGTAAAACATGGGTTCTCCAGATATTGAACTTAGTGATTGTGAGCTCTATAAATTTGGAAAATATCTTAAAATACTGCCTACTAATGATCAAATTAAAGAATTACAAACCATACTTAGGGATCGGTAAGCCTATAATCGCACGAGTACTTAAACATATTGAATATGAGGATACAAATGCTAATTTCATCTTAATACTTTCTAGAAACACTACACGAAGTGATTTTAAATTTTATGCTGATAGGCTGATAAGATTAGTAATAGAAGAAAGTTTAAATCAGTTGCCGTTTACGGACTGTAAAGTTATAACACCCACAGGCGGCTCTTATAATGGCTTAAAGTATAGATCTGGTAATTGTGGTGTATCAATTGTGAGATCAGGTGAAGCGATGGAGCAGGGTCTACGTGATTGTTGTAGAAGCATCCGGATAGGAAAAATATTGGTGGAATCTGATGTAGACACTCATGAAGCCAGGGTAGTGTATGCTAGATTTCCTGAAGATATTGCTAGGCGACAAGTAAGTATACAAAACCTTTATTTCTCTCTCATCTTCAATCAGATATACATATTCTTTCGTTTTCATGACAATCAAGAATGTATATGTTTACATCTTCTTTTTAAAATAGTTTTATAAAATTTTACCACAACCAAAAAAATATAAGAAAAAGTAATATTTTAAAGAGAAGATAAGAAGAAATAAAAATATGAATTATTTCAAAAAATATTAACCAGTACCTAATGACAAAATTATTAAAAATAGAATTAAGGCCTTCTTTAGCAATAATCAAAATACAGGTAAAAAAAAATAACATTATATTAGTAGGTACCATGTGCCATCATTTTTGTTATGTACATACAATGTATATTAAAAACAAATCATTTAGTTTATAATCTCATCCATCCATCAAGACATTTATGATTCTTTCATCACCCCATAAGATATTTCTCAATTTTTTAACTTAACATTCTTGCAAATATAATCATGATTTGTACACTTTTTTGATTAATAAAAGACCTTGTGTTTTTCTTGGTTTCCCATGTAGGTAAATTATTTTCCAGCGATCGTTGACAAGTTGTGGTTGTACTAATATTAATTTCATCTTAAATTGTTGATCTTTATATGCATATTTTCTTATTTGCTACCTTCGTTTCTTTAGTTTAAAGGCATTGACATATTGGGAAAATGGTTTAACAATTGTATGTCTCCAATAGTTTTTTTTCTGTGAGTATGATTTATTATAAAGGTTTGTTCTCCATCCAAATAGTGTTTGTTTCAACCCATTTTATTTAAGTACAATTATGATTATACATATGTATTTGCCTTTAGTGGTATACCTATATACTTTAACTTTAGTCTTAATCACTTAAGTTTATGATTTCTACTAATTTAATAAAAATATCACTTATTTTTAAGACTAGCTGGACCAATCTATTCAAATTCGGCATGATTTAGGGAAATTAAGTACCAATCTTACGAAATAAACAAAGTATAACTGGGAAGTTAACAGTGACCACATCAGAGAAACTCTGCTAGGTGATTTGGATATTAATTAAAACTATTCTGAAAATTACACTTTAAGATATGTAAGCTGCCACCGCGAATGCTTACATTACCTAGGTGTTCTGACAATAATCGAAGTTCTTCGTATAACTTCGTAACATAGAAACATATTTAACAAGAGCATACGAACAACTTCGACCGTTGTCAAAGGCCTTCCTGCAACATATACACCGGCCGCCGCTGTAAGCAACATTACAAATTAAAACCTTTCAGTTATTACGTGTGCTAGATATTTTTTGAAAGTAGTAAAACACAGTTTGGAAACAGACATTAAAGAATAAATGTGTCCTCTAACGGAAAAATTATTAGTGTAATTTCTAGAATAGTATCATTAAAAAAAAAATTTCGGGCAAATGTCAATAATTTTTGATAACTCAATACCTAAGAAGTAGATAATAAGTAGTTTACCTACTTAGTTTTTTATTAATACAATTACTGGTTATCTAGAAAAGAAAAAACATTTTTATTTTTAAGATACGAAGAGTTTTTAATTATATATAAACAACCATCAAAATTAACAGTTTTGTTCATAGAGTTATCTCTATAATCTTTTAATCTCCTCTTTTTATATTCATTTCCACCTTTATTTCTGAAATCTTCAAAATACGTCCATTCGTATTTTAAATACACATGATGTACCCAATAATATATAATATAAAACCTTATCATATTTCTTATTTATAGGTACTTTTGATGTATCCCATAATGTCCACAGGGAATACTGTTATACAATCCGTTAAAGTATTAAAAGAGCATGGCGTAAAAGAAGAATGTATTATACTTAGTAACTTATTTTGTACGCCGGCAGCAGTCCAAACAGTGATAAAATCATTCCCTAAGGTAAAATTCAATGGAAGCCTCACCAAATTATACTTATATGCACACTTCTTTTGCTTGCAGCTAAAAATACTAACATCAGAAGTCCATCCTGTAGCGCCAAACCATTTTGGGCAAAAGTATTTTGGCACAGATTAATTTAAGCGCACAAACTACTTTATTTTATAACTTAATTCAAATATCTTAATATTGTTATATATACAAAATATGTATGTATATCTATATCAATTTGTACTTTTGTGTATATATAAGCCTTATTTATTTTTGTGTATACTATACTAGCATTACAACTTATTAAAGCATGTGTACTTATATTGTAATCTGCTTTTTTATTCATTACATCATGATTTAATATTGTTTTAGGTCTCAACTTCAAAGAGTTTTAGCATACTATGTTATCATTTTTTGATAATGAAGATATGTATATCATTTTTCTTAGTACAGTACATTGTTTGTTACACCTCGAGACTTCTAGACACTGACAATTACTGATGTATTGTACCATCCCAACAGAAATTTTGCTGAATTTTTGCTTTCATCTACGATAGAGACTTTTTTACGTGGCAAACATCGCAAATCGACGGCTCACTTCCGATCTGAAAAGAAGGCATGTTCTAATTTTTATCCACAATGTGAAAGCTAACTTTCCCGGCTTTGGATACGAATCAGTCCCTATGCGGTAAACATGCAAACTATTCAACTACTAACACGGCTAATAAATGTATCTTTAAATGTGCAATTTATTAATTAGAGCAGATGCCGTATATGGTACTATTTGCTTCAATTTTGCAATTATTTAACCTATGTATATTACCCACATTTTTGGTTTTACGGGAAACAAAATGAAATTGAAATTTCAGCACGTTATCGTTTACAAAAGGCAGACCTGTATGTTATAGTTTTACAGAATAAAAGTATATATCTAACATCAGCTGAACTTTGTAACTAGATACTTTCTTATTCGCTTTCGAACAATAAAGTATTCAAACATATATTACAAATATAATTTTCATTGAAATATTTAATAATCTATTTAAATAAAATAAATTGTAAATTACTTTAAAATGCATTATTCAATTGTTTTATTTATGACTGCTTAACAACCAGTGTTAAAGACACTGATACCACAGAATAGAATGCTTTGCTAATCTAAAAACGCAACCAATTATGCAGGATCATGTGCAAGTGATCTATGTGCTAACTTCTAAAAGGTAGATGGCAGTGCAATCGTGCCTATGTGTGTTTTTGTTTATGCAGTCGAGTTTCTTCCTAGAAATTCGAAATTCCAAAAAGCAGTCGTTAATTACTATCGTCAAATGGTACAAGCAACGATTATTTGGCGTATTCTGTAAAAACACGAAGACTCAAAGCTTAACTCATAAATTCCAATCGAAAGGTAATTAAAGAGCGCATTACTGGTAAATTAGAACATCTGGCGTTCTATTAAAATTAATCAAGCTATAGCCACTTAAAGTTCTTTTGATTAGTATTAATTTTTGTACACTCTGTATAAGATAACAATCTTATTATAAGGTAATTGGGTTATAAAATATACTCTATTGTTACACTTTACTGCAAATTTCGCTTACATAGGTATTTGAAACATGAAAATTAGGTTAGATTTTCACAAAACTCAAATTATTTAAAAAACCTTAAGGTTAGGTACTATAAACATTCTTAAAACAGGCACTTATTTTGATCAGACAATCCAAAAATGCAATAATATACAGGTGTTCCATTAAAAAAAACAACTTTGATACTTTTAAGGCTTTTGGAACAAGCTGTGTAATATGAAAATAATTTAAAAAAGTAACCATAATAAACTCCTATGTATCCCAAAAGTGAAACTTTTTGAACATCATATATTTTGGCCACAATACTCCGTGCCGTATAGCTTGAATAACCTGGATAATTATGAACAAAAAAGTGTAAAGGTGATCTTATTTTTAAAAAGTCCCAACTGTTGAGAACTGCAGTAATGTATTGATTCGTTTCTGTTTACGAAATGTAAGCATACACCACGTGTACCTGCGATACATTTCATTTTTTTTTACTATAAGGATATCGATGACCTAAAACGTCGAAGGTAGTAAAAATTGAGAGCGTGCAGCGATACTTACGAGTATTTGTACCCTTCAAAGAAGGGGACATAAAGTAATGTATGTAACTGTAGTTTTTCTACAAGTGAATTTTACAAGTAGAAGGCAAATTCCATTTTAAATATTAATGCATACTCTAAACAGGGCGTTACAATAGCAATACCTCACTAGATATTCCTTAAAAGTACTGTGTTTTTAATTTTTTAATGGCATGTGGATTTTCATCGGCCCAGAAATGAGAATTATGCACATTAAAAATACCTTCTCTGGTAAAAAGTGACTCATCTGTAGTGGGCAACACATTGAAGAAACCAGGTTCTGTGTTAACTTTTGCCAGCAGTCACTGAGAAAGCAAAAGTTGGTGCCTCGGGCCTCGGGTATCTGATGATCTTAACGCTTTCGATACAACCACGAGCTGCCTCGGCTTCGGCATTCCCCCTGTTCAGTTGATTCGATACTTGTGTATCGTGGCATTTTAATAAATGAAAAGCAGATGAAACTAAGAAGAAAGTACTTCATACCGATGCGTTATTATCATAACACCACGAACGACCTTTTCGAACGGCTGACCTAAGTCCTTAACCATATCTTATTAACGAGCATGCTGACATACACATCATGTGTTAACGTTTAAGACGCGAATATTTCGTTCAAATACCGAATTTCCATTATTCAGCTACTTAAAGTCTTATGTCAACCATCTCTTACCAAGCCGTCAGTCACATCCCAAAAAAGTAGGTAGGTACAGGTAATAAATATCTGTACAAGTTTCTTTAATTTATTATCAAATATTTATGTAAAAATATCATACTATTGTTCCTACTCTATTTTTGATTATTTTTTTTACACAAGCGTGCAAATTAATACATCGTCTCGAATGTGCTCGTCAGAAGATCCCTGAAAGGTTGTGCATTCTTTGTGGTACCATTTCAAACACGTACAGCATCCATACATTTTTCATGTTATTGTCTTCTGTGTCGCTGTCCAAATAAAAGTCACAACTTGGGCAAATATCTTTCACCTTAATGATTGGTAATGCTTCATTCAACTTCTGTTTGCAGCTCTCTTGTTTGCTTTTGTTAACTACTTTTTTTTACTAATAGCTGATGAAGTGGTAACAACATTGTAATCACACTTAGATGTATATTTCTTTTTTTGGAGCCTTTTGACTTTTCTGTGCTGCACATTCAAGTCTTTGTAGTTTTCTTTTTTCCTTTTCATTTTTAGCTTTCTCCTTAATCTCCAATTTTTGTTTTAAGTGGCATCGAAAAGCATCTAAAGAAATTGCTGCTGACGCTCCTAAAGTTTTGTTTTCCTTTGGTTGTTATAGGACCCGGAAAAAATAAATGCTGTTGAATAAAATCATAATTTTCATAATATTTGGTCTAATTCTAGATAGGAGTAATTATAATGTCCTGTAAAATCACCATTTTTGAACAATTTATTTTAGTTTGTTCGTTGTTAAGTACAATATTATTTCATTTAATCGCGACACTACTATCCAAAACTGCATCTGTATTAGAGTCCACACTGTTAGTATTAGGTTGTAGTAATAGGTATTTGGGTTGATATTGTGTAAGCCCATTTCGATCTACGTCAGTTATAATTTATTTGTTGACTAGTGTATTATTAACACTTTCCTTCAAATACTTGTGAATTTGAATTTGTTTCACTTTGGTTTTTGTCATGAACACTTATTAGCTCTTGAATGTCACAAGTATTATCTTTATCTATTAAATAATTACTTGAAAATTCATTGAAATCGAACTCAATAACATCTGTAGCAGTAAAACTATGTTGTAATTCTGGAACTGCATTATCGGCATGCGTCATGTTAAGTGTACCATCAGGGAGAAATTTCGCTTGGTTTTCTGGCCTCATGGTATAGCTTCTCTAAGCGACTCTGCATATATTTTGAATAATCCACAGCTTCGGGATCAAATGGGAACAGACCACATTTTCTGACACTGTTCCTATTGGTTTGGGGCAATGACTCATCTTGAAGCACTTGCGGTAGTAAGGGACAAACAGTACATTTAGTCAACACAATTTACATTTTCGAGTTTTGCTTACCACTCCCTGATAGTTTTCTTCCAGTAGGTTTTTAAGGGTTTAAAGACACTAACATCAGCTGGTTGCATTATATGGGAAGTGTTGGCTGGAAGCGCATATAGAATTATCTCGTGTTCATGGCAAAATTAGCTGAGCTCTATAGAAATGAAATTTATGGCCATCGACCGAAAGCAATACTGGCCTTGTTATTTTATTATCATAAAGTCATTTATTTAATCCATTTGTTATGTACTCGTAGAAGGTATCACTTTTCATCCATCCACTTTCCGATCTACCTAAGAACCAGTCCGATGGCATTGGTGTTAGTGTTCTTCCATCTGCCGGAAAAAAAAACCAAAAGAACTGTGATAGTTTCTTTTCATTTCCTTTCTTCACTTGATAAATATTCTTAGGTGCCAACACTTTCCCTGATTTAGGACACATACAAATACTAGTTTCATCACCGTCAAATATTCTTCAATATCGACAGCATCAGATTGTTCGTGGAATTGTTCTAATTCGCGGAACCATTTCTTTATTCCTTCTTCGGCTACGATGTTTCTCGCTTTTGTAAGTCCCTCAGCTTCAGGTGTCGATAACTTTGGGTGCCTTCTTACGAAAGCGCGATACCAATTTTGTCCAAGCCTGTTATACTTAAATGGACTTTTCTTGTTCCTTCCTATTACAATTTTCTGAATACTATTAAGTAATTCTTCTTTCTTTTGTGGAAATCCACATTTCGCTAAATCAATTAACCATTTTTCTAATTTCGCTTTCCTTTTCTTTTGCCAAAACTGTGCCAGGAACCATTTTGCGGGGAGCCTTTTTAACGCGACCTTGAAGTCTGTCCTGTATAGTACCTCGTGCTACCCCATACCACAGTATATACCTTATGCAGTAGTTTCACTCCCGCAAATTGGTGGTTCAAAGTTGCAACTCGCGCACGGAACCGCGCATGTAGGGACTCAGGACAACTTTGAACAGGCCCGGATTGGCCTAATATTGGGGAACGGATTAATGGCTTGTTTACAAAGACACAACCTATAAAACCACCTCGATGGCTCGATGGCACACGTGCGCCACATTTTATATTCTGTCGTTAGCGTTGCTTTGTTTATTTGCAAGTGTTCCATAATTAAAATTAACAGCCGTAATAAGTTTAGTTATACGTGAGTTTAATATTTTCGTAGTAGTATTTTTTCTAGCATGTGGTATATAGATACTATCTTTAATCTTAATTTAATAATAATAGTTTTAACTTTGTGTTGTAGGTTAATATTTCTGCCTTTCATATTTACAGGTGTTGTTTTGTGTACGTTCATTCATAGATTAAACTTTACTTGATAGTTTGAATTTAGTGTGCATAGATAACTTATACAAATCAACATGAAGTGCTGTGTTCTCAACTGTAATAGGAGGTATGCAGTAACCGTAGACACTGAAGAAGTTTATTTCATTAGGCTACCCACAGACCAAATACGGTTAGTAGAAGTATAATCAATTTATGCAATTTGTTTTTGATTTAACTTTTTGCTTTTTATGATGCTTATTTACTGTGATTATATATAAGTATAAAAAATAGAAATAGACAAATCTAAAAATTGTTACAGCCGTGATAAATGGATTGCAGCTCTTGGTGAAGATGTCCTAAAACCAAATGCAAAAGTGTGCGATATACATTTTACCGAATTCGATTTTAAAACAGGGCTTAGAAATAGATTGGAAAACGATGCGATCAGTAATGGATAGATGTATTCTGTAAACCTTACAAAAAAGAATGATGGAGAATTGCAAGAAAACCCAAGAGGTAAGTTAAAAAATAATAATTATACTGTTTGTATAGCTTTTTCTTTCAATTACTTACAGCTGCTGCATCTGTGCAGACATCTCGCACATTATTTGCCAATAGCCCAGAGAAGAAGTTACGAAAAGAAGTACAGTATTTAAAAAGGAAAGTTACACCTTTCGAATGTAGAGAGGCTTTTATGGAAAGAAAAGAGCAAAGTACGTCGGAAGAACGGTTTCTCCAGTTTTGTCAGACCCATTTTACTGAAGGTACTGTAAATTTGATCAAAGCGCAATTGCAATTATGCAAGCGATGGGAGCATGGCTATAGGTACTCCAATGTATTTAAACAATTTGCTTTAAATATTTTTTTTTTAGGTCCAAAAGTATATCGTTTTTTATATAAAACTTTTAACCTACCATTGAAATCAACATTGTGCAGAATAACGAGCAAATGGGATTTTGCTCCAGGAATAAACGACTTTGCTTTTGGAGTTATATCTGCTAAAGTAAGTGTTATGAATGAGGAAGGATTGTGTTTTATGTAATGATGAAATGTCATTGAAGACTTTCCTTTATTTTCATCGGTCGAAGGATGAAATAATAGAAAATGTATAAACCAGCAAATAATGTAGTACATAGTTTAATGTCCAGGGGAATTCATTTCAACTGAAAGCAACCTGTATAATTTTATTTTTATTTTATAAGATAGTTATTATTGTTATTTTAAGTTTTTTTTATTCGTAGAGATGTATACCTTTTTTCTTGTTCATATAGATTATGTGATTTGTTATTCTCTTTTGCTATTTGTTAAGTAGTTTCTGTGTATTACATCGTGGAACCTATATAATAAATAAACCTGCATGTGACTACTGCTACCTTATGTAGGCACCTAGGAAGAGAACAGGACATACTATTTTTTTCAGGAGCAACAAACATATTCATAGATTTATATCTATATATATTTTAACAGTAGTTCTTTTATACATAAGTAAGTTATATTCCAGTAAATTGTACACATTTGTTTGAAATAGATCACCATTAGTGAAGTAATAAATATTTTATTTATATATGATTTGTTTCCTTTCCAAAACATGCATTAACAATCAATAATAATTTAATGATCGTTGGCTACTAACTGTTTCACAGAAGTATCAAAATATTGACATGGATACCTTTTGAAATTGCAATGGTATTATATATTGCAAATCATATCAGTACCAATTCTTTGTACTGAAATTAAGATGCTAGTAAAATCTTTGTTAGTTCATTCTTACTTTATTTACCCATAATTTAACTGAGTACTAATTTCCGTTAAAATGTAAAATTAAAAGCAAACACTAATTAGATAAGATCTTCTATAATTAAGAATTACACTTTTAAGGACATCAACTATTATGCAGATAAATCCCTTATAATAAAGGCCTTTTCAATTACATTTACTACAAACATAGTCTGTCTGAAGCACTATAACTATTTCTTGTTCATTATAAAAACACTTGTTAATTATTTACTTACCATATTTATTTACTTAATGATTTTATTTTAAATGTAGAATAGAAAGTAATTATTAATGAAGCGATTACCAGCATTATTTGTAGGTAAATATTAATAAATACATTTACAAATCGCATATAATATTTATTAACTGATGAATACAATAATAATCTTGTATTTTCCTCAGTAAATTTTTCTAATTTGCCAATGTAAACTATTATATCACTGTTTGCATTTTAATTCAATTTAATAATTTCCTTTTTATTTTTTCCAATATTGGGTTAATCCGGTTCTGTCGGGGCCGGGCGATATGCCCTGAACCTACAATGCGCCGTTCAGTGCGCGAGGTAAAATTTAGAACATCGAGATCAAAGGTGCCGACACGAAGTGAAACTACTGCTTAGGTATATACTGTGCCCATACCTTTGGCTTGCCTCTCTGATGCCCAAGTCGTCTTCGCGAATTGCTTGCAACGCGTTAGAAAGAGCTTGTTTAGGATACTGATGGAGTGAGTGGCTTTTGTAACGACCCATTGTTCTGATAACTCAAAATATAGCATTTTAAAAAGCTGACTATTGGTGCAACAAGCTGTGATCATTATTTTTCAGGTGCTAAATGACAAAGCATAGGCTCTATTTTCTTAGTAAAGTATAGAATATGTCTTTAGTGAATTGCCCAGTAGTCAGTCAGGTGGTTGACAAATAATTTTTCACATGTTTAAGTAACCAATTGTCATCCATCTCTAATACTATGGCGGAAAATGATTTTAATCTCTACAGGTTTTGTAAATACAAAATTGATATGTATTTTATCCAGAAGAACACTCATCATTATAAGGAAGCCGGTACTGAAGCCAAATTTCAAGATATTGTTGTTTATCCTCAAGGCACACAAAACAGAGCACGCGAAACAACATGTATAGGTTAGAATGCTTATTCATAGCATCATAAGCTAGTTTGGCGGGAAAGGTCGATAATGGAAACGCGATTGTTAGACAAGTTACTCAAAGAATATTTCTATTCTGATGCCTTTTAACAAAAACGACTACTAGGCCCGGCTTGAATTAAGCACATCTAGTACTCTCAGTATCAAATCGCAAAGTATCAAACCAACAAGACGTTTTTTTGTTTTTTTTGAAAAAAAAAGAAAAATGTCATTTGTCTATGATTTTCAGAAATTATAGTAGGTACCTATTTTTCATATGCCAAGACAATTGTTTTGCCAATAATTAAACGTCAAAACTGAAAAAATAATCAATTTTGTATATTATGTAATACCTTTTCCTTCTTATCTCATTGTTTGTTTATTCATTATCTTATACATTTTGTTATATACTTGAAAATACCCAATATTGGCAAGAAGAATTTATTCATATGATTTGAGAAGGAAAAAGTATTACATATACAAAATATTGTTTTTACAGTTTTGACGGTTTTATGGTGAAACAATTGGGCTACTAAATGTAAAAGTATTAGGTACTATAATTTTTTTATAAACATAGACGAATGACATTAAATTTCATCTCTCTTCAAAGAACGTATCATTAGTTTTATATTTTATAATCTGATACTGACGTATATTAATAATAATAATAATAATAGTTTATTTATCCAACAGTTTATATTTACTATATTTACTAACTCCTAGCTTTATTCAATTAGATAGCATTTATATACCAAGCCTACTTGAAAATTAATGCAAAATTCATGGGATTTATTTAAAATTATTAATTATCCCTAATATCCTGTATGAGGCATCATAAATGTGTCGTATGAATTGAAATGGCTTTGCGTAAGTGTTAAGGCTGGTATTTAAAAAAAATCAGGTTATCTTGGACTAAAGTCAAATAATTCGCGGTTTGTAATGAAAAATTGAAAATAACTTTCAAATTATTGGATTTGGGTATAGGACATTATTAACAAAAATTAAGCGCAATTAACGGGCCATTCCAAAAATTTAATAATATATATTTGAAAAAATTCAGGAAACGCTCTTTAAAAATCGCCAAATTGACTGCATCGTAACAAATAGCACTGGTCAACAGTGAAATTGCTTCTTAGGTGAAAGTACCCAATCCTGAATGAATTCAACGTGCTGAACAC
Source organism: Cetonia aurata (assembly GCA_949128085.1). Taxonomy (NCBI): domain Eukaryota; kingdom Metazoa; phylum Arthropoda; class Insecta; order Coleoptera; family Scarabaeidae; genus Cetonia; species Cetonia aurata. The sequence continues at coordinate 37,400,773 of OX421884.1, forward strand.
GAATATCACATTGAAAAAAGTTGATTGGCTCACGTTCCAGAGATATTGACGTTTTGTCCATTGTATAGATGCTATTGCATAATGTAATGCAATTTAGTGAGAAATTACGAAATTTTGCGTCATATTGCATCACCCCTTCATGCAAAGAAGTTAATGCAGCATTTGCTGCACTTTCTTGATTCCCACTTAGATTTCTTTCCTAATAACTGCGGGCAGGTCAGCGATGAGCACGGCGAACGCTTTCATCAGGACATTGCCACCATGGAGCAACGGTACCAAGGCAAATAGTCTACGTCAATGCTAGCTGACTATTGTTGGACAATCAGTAGAGATGCTCCACAAGTCCACTACAAACGGCAGGCCAAAAGAAGTCGAAAGCCAGAAGCAGACTAATGTTTTCTTACCATGTATTATAATATTGACATAAGTACACTTTTTCTGAAATATGCGTAAATGTTTTCTTACCATGTATTATAATATTGACATAAGTACACTTTTTCTGAAATATGCGTACATATTACAGAAAACCCGTAGCCAATTCAGCTTTTTCTTAGTCATTTTCGTGTTCAGCACATTGAATTCATTAAGAAATGACTATTTTCAGCTTGGAAGCATGAACTTTTCGAAAATTTGTTGCCCAGTGTAGCCTGTATAATAAAATTAATGTTTAATCATTTTGTACGTTCAACACATCCCTTGGCTGCATACTTACTAAATAATTTTGTCTTAGCTAATCGTAATACTTTCCCATGGAATTAGTATGGCAAACCTCGTAACGACCATTTTTTTTTAATTTTCGTTAATAATTCAACAATGCGTCACTCAAAACCAAAAACCCAGGCATCGTTGAAAACACAATTTAAAGCAGATAAGAAAACACAAAAGATATACAGGGCATTTCGTTTAAAAAAAAAACTTTTTTAATGTGCCCCGCTTTAGGGCATAACCCTGTATACTTAAAATTATTTTTAAAATGTGCGTTTTTGATTACTGTACCACTTTTCATAAAATAAATTCCTTCAGTTTTATTTTTTAAAGACTATATTGGACTTTGACCCACTAATGAGCAATGAAGTGTACTACTTTGACATAAAATCAACAACTGTCAAGTCACTTGTTCTAATTCCTCTTATAATCAATGCTTACTGGATACGATTTTGTAGTTTTATTAGATTTTAGTAAAAAATATGGAATAACAAGAAAACCGTTGTAAATAGGTATAGGGAAAGTCATAGCGAATCGATGCAGAATTAAATTCTGTATCTGATCATCCAATAATATACAGAGTATTCCATTTGAAAAAAAGAACTTTTTCAACTTTGAAGATTTTGTAATTGGTCATGCAGTTTTGGACACCCTGTATGCGACAAATCAATTGTCAATGTGGATTTCGAAAGTGTCATTCTTGTGCTTCCATCTACCCTAGAAGTGTTTATTACCAGTCGAAAATGGGCAAAAGATACTGTGTTGCAAATAACGCTACATCTTTCAAAATTTTCAAAAAAATCAAGATATCTAAGTAGCAGTTGAAAATAGGTATAGGGAAACCTATTAGAACTCATCATAAAATTTTCTCGGGAATTTAAAAATAAAATAATATACAGGCTGTTCCATTTAAAATAAGAAAATTTACGGCGACTTCCGGTATAACAGGAAGTGGTAAGACCCTGAAAATATTTTAAAATGAAAGAGAATCTTGAATAGCCCCGGATTCCAAAAATTCAGAGTTCCAGGTTTTTTCTAACTTCTAATGAACGGCTACCGTGGAAAACCCTGTATACTTATATGTGTTTATGACTGTATGCAGTCGCCACAAGTGATGGCGAGCGGTGGGAGTAGGTTCGCGCAGCAGTAGACGGGCACAACGGATTTACCATCGCCTCTGCATATAATTTCTCTATACCATTGGCGTGCAGGTTAATATTGAATAATGCAACGTTAATGTAATTAAAAATTTAATAAAATGGTTTTATTAGGATGGGATATCTCCGGACAATATAAGTATTGTGTTTACTAATTACTAATATTTACAAGTCCCTACCTACTAATTTATTCCTGGAATATATGAACATATGTATATTCACAACAAAAAACAAAAATATTATGTTAATATAATCTTAATGAACTAATAAACATTTAAATCCGATTAACCGTTAAGGGGCACATAATCCCCTGAATTGTTTCCCAGGAAACATCAGCGATGATAATAACAAAAAAGGATTATTAAACGGTTTATTGAATTTAAACATTATAGCCTATTAAACAAATTGAAAATTTAATGGATAAAGTTAAACCTCTTCCGCACTAAAATCGTTGTCGTCACTACTACTATCATTATTTACATTTATAATTAAATTTTCGGTCCTGTCGTCAACTCGAGTTTCTGATTGTAAATATTTATTTTCTATATTGGCAACATGGTTGCAGCGTTGTAGCCAATCTTCTGGTAATATTTTTTGAAATTCTTCTTCTGCTAATTTACGCACATCTTCCATTTTAAAAGTTACGTTTCTTGCTGCGACATTATTCTTCACCGTAGCCCAGATCAGTTCTATAGGGTTCAGGTCTGGATGATATGGCGGAAGCCTTAAAACCGTGTGTCCTTTGCGCGCTAAAATTTCATCGAACCTGTAACTTACAAACCGTTGTTTATTTTGTTTAATTAGATGATATAGCTGTGGCTTTAACATTGTAGTACTGCAGGGAATATTTTTCTGTGTCAACCAATCTATCATATCAGCTTTCCTACTAGTACTCGTTGGAGTGTGATCTTTTTGTACGTTGTGATAGGACGCGTTATCTATTACAATAACAGAATTCGTAGGCAAGTTTGGTATAAGTTTTTCTTCTAACCATCTGCCATAATTATCTGCATTCATATCTGAATGATAATCACCGGTTTTTGTGCCAGACTTGAATATCAGCAGGCTATTAGGAATAAAACCCATATTTCCACCGGCGTACACTATTATGAGCCTGGATCCTTTGGAAATGTTTGTAAAGAGACCTTTAGTACTTTCATCGCTCCACATTTTGGAAGATGTATGACCACTGTGAATGTAAGTCTCATCTATATAAACAACTGGTCCATTCTGATCGCGATAATATTTGATTTTTTGTAAATAATCAATTCGTAGTGCTCGTATATCAATTCGTTCTATTAATACTCTTCTATTATTCTGCGCACATCTAAACTTAAATCCCATATCTGTTAAAATTCTTCTTAACGATGTATCCGAACCCTTCCATTCTAATTCCCGTTCCATCTTCTGCCGTAGAGCCGATACGGTAACACGTCGTTCGATGAAAGTCATATATCATATCCCGCACTATTCTTAATTGGTATTCCGGTAAACTACTAACACTTTTTTGCCTCGGTCTTTTCTTACCAGGACTTCTAAATTTTATTTCAGCGGGATTTGTCGCCCTATGTCCTTCCTGAACAATTCTTTCTATTGTTCGCACTGACACACCGGTTGCTTCAGACACTAACTGTTTTATTTCACTTACATTTGCCGATGTGCTTTTTCTTTTAAAAAAATAATTATATACATTAAAAACCACTTCGCGCGTTTGAGAGTGAATCACTTTATGCTCCCCTAACAGAGACATTTTGAGCCGCCACTGACAAATACTCAGAACGTATTATTGCAGCTAAGTGGGCGTGCGCGCTTTTAAAAGCGTCTACAGCGCATCCCTACTCCTCGCCATCACTCGTGGCGACTGCTAACACATGTTTTGTCACTCACCGAACAAGCACGAGGGGAATCCCGCACGCAGAGCTCTTTCGACGCACGGGGATCAACATATAAGTAATATAAGCTTTTTAGGAGTCAGTAAGTACCAATCGAAAGTATGTAAGTAAAGTAATAAGGAGTAAGCAGTTAATATCAGTACGGAATTTATTTTAATAACTTCTAAGTGGTGGAAATTCTTCACATACACTTACTTTACAGTACAGAAAACTATCATCCCCTTTATAAAGAAACAACAAATTTAAAATTTGAAAGCATTGCCAATTACTAAATAATAAATACTTTTATTTTCATAAGATTTTCACTGTTTATAAAATTCATGCGCTCTTAGAAAAAGTTTTAACTCAGAATATCCGGGATTTCAGACACGAGTGTCTTGGGTTGGTAGATTCGCAGGTGACACCCCTACACAAAATCCCACTGCTGCCAAAAAATATTTTATCTACCTACTCTACAAGTTCCAAACATATTTCTTTTTTTTATTTCATATTTTTTGCGTAATGGAGATCTTGGCAATTGCCCAGTCGGCCCATTTATAACTCGGGGCGTGACCGTATCATCAAACAACAAAGGAATGATGCATTCTAGAAAGTAAAAGTGGTCTAGGTGTGTGTAATATAAAAAATACCAGAAGGTTGCTTATTCTTCAACAATGGGCATTAGTTCGGTATATTTTTGCACTCCAGTGAAAAAAAAGAATGAAAGTGAAAATTCGCTGTTTTGCTGAAGACGATTAATGAATCTCCTCATACTGATCGACCGATCTTCATTGTAACATGTTACAATCTAACAAAGTTTTAAGTGTTTTACCAATATATAAATTTAATAATTATTGAACTTATTTCACTCAAACTCGCTTTCTGTTTCCTTTTTTCGTCATTAATCATCTTCAAATTTAATTCCTTCCATTCATAAATTTACCTAACCTTATTTAAAACATGCGTGTTTCACACCGTCATTTTTGTATTACTATATAAGCCATCGATTTCACAAATTTTAAAACCAACGCAGGGCGTTGTATACTACTTTATGGATACATTAATCCCAGCATTCACCAGCTCCATTCTAATTGATTTATTTCATTCTGTCTGCTCAAAAGAGCATTACTTCTAAATTCCAAACACAAACACCACACTAATCCCGTACGCATACATATATACACTGCACCTTGTATGAGGGACAAATCGCATTTGGATTAAAATTAAGAATCAATGGCCCCTGCATTGGGGAGGAGGTACCATGTTGGACGGCCGGCTGAAAATTGGGTCTAGTTGTACAACTAGCCCTCAAATGAACATTTAATAGTAAGGGGTGTTACTTATTAAAGAAATACGATTGAGGGAAAGTTTCTAATATCGTAATTTCAAATTCGATCTTAATTATAAACGCCACCTAAATTGATGTGAATTCTTAATTTCTTTAGAAAATAACATTTTCTTCGTAATATGTATTTCTCTAAAAATTTCTGTAGGTAACGAACTGCGCGTGCAGATATTAAATCACTGTATGGATTGGGGTGACTACAATTTAATATCAGCTCTGCGCTTACAGCACGTGCACGTGCATATAACTATAGAGTACACCGGTCTAACCGGAACTAAATAAATTCGATAGACCGCAAATTCTCTTTTAATATCGCCCTTTCGTTTCGTCACAAGCCACATCATTCACGTCCACAATGTAATTTAGTTTGGTTGTTTCTTTTGTCACTTTTGGCGTATATTAGATATAATATGGTAATGTGTTTCGTATAAAAGTAAGAAGAAAACAAGATCTAAGAATATCTACCAATTTGGTATTCAGTTTCTAAACACGTTTATAAATTTACATACAATATTAAAATATATATTTATATAATAGGGAGAAATTTTATTTAGCCAGAAGTGGTATATTGTAGGCGAAATTTATTTATTTGGAATGTGGCTGGTTATTAAAATAAAAGATTTAAATTTTTTTACGTTTCGGCTTCTTTATTCATTAATTAAGCCTTCTTCAGAACTGTGATAAGAGAACAATTATAAAATATTTAATATAATTGTTCTCTTATCACAGTTCTGAAGAAGGCTTAATTAATGAATAAAGAAGCCGAAACGTAAAAAAATTTAAATCTTTTATTTTAATAACCAGCCACATTCCAAATAAATAAATTTCGCCTACAAAATATATATTTATAACTTTTCTATTTTTATTTTAATTTTAAATTCAAGGATTAAATAGAAAAGATGTATTTAAAAATTACTATTTAATAATAATACCAATTTATTGACCATAATAGGTACAAAATATGTATACATACATATCATGTCACATATGTCAAAAGGACTAAATCACCGATAGGTGAGCAACAAACTTCAACAAACAGCTTATCATTTTCTTAACCTTTATCTAAGCGCGCCATGGTCTTTTTGTTTTCGTCTTTTTTGCTCAACGTTCCATCCTAAAACTTTAAAATTGCAATCAAGGTAATGAAAACCGTGTAAAACATATACGTAAATAAATAATTAAAATATTTATTATAACTAAAGACCGGATTATATAATAATAATAATAATAATAATAATAATGTTTATTAGCTGTAAATTGATAATATAAGCTTCGTCAAGTATCATATTAAAAAAGAAAAAAAAGCATCTTTAAAAAAAAAGCATTTACCCACACACACACACTTACAATATTAATTTTGCACACCATTATTATACAATAAAAACTCATTAAAAGAGTAAAAACATTTTTCCATCAGGTAACGTCTAGTGAAGCTTTGAACGATCGCGCAGTTTTCGAATCCGTAACAGCTCGCGGCAGAGCATTGTAAGCCTTGATGCCCCTGTAATAAGGACCACGTTCGAATAGCGATGTGCGATGAAGTGGTACACTTAACATATCATGGTATCTGGTTGTCATTCCTGTGTTAAAATCATTATTTTTTACAAACAAATGTTGGTGCATATGAACAAATAGTATTAGCTCATATATGTACATGCAGGGTAATGGTAGCAAGTCTGAGTCCTGGAAAAGCGGTTTGCATGGGGTTCTAGCTGGTTTTTTCAATATGGATCACACTATTCTTTTTTGCGCCCGGAAAACAAACTCAAAATTCGAGCTTGCTCCCCAAAAGATTAAGCCATACCGCAGTCTTGAGTAAATGTGCGCATAATAGTAAGTTTTTAAAACCCCAATATCAACACAATCGCGCAAGTTGACGATGGCATAATAGCAGGAATTCAGTTTCTTAATAACTGCATCACAATGCGAAAACCAATTCAACGCTGGATCCATGCTAAATCCGAGAAAGTTTAAATTTGCGACATTCGGGACGGATTTAGATTTCAGTTTAACGTAGATGCTTTCCCTATGTCTGTTACCAAAGTACAATAACGCGACTTGTTGTTATTTATTATTAAATCATTAGTCTCGCACCATTCGATCATTGTGTCGTTGCATTTACCCGCTAGCACTGACAGAGATTCAACCGTATCCGAACTAATAATACATGACGTGTCATCGGCGTATTGAAATGCTGAGGCAATACTTAGACGTTCTGGCAAATCGATGACGTACACCAGAAACAATAAGGGTCCCAGAATGGAGCCTTGTGGAACCCCCCTTGCAATCACAAAGCTGTCCGATGTGAACTCGCGCTTTATACCATCCTGCTTACCCACTATACTGATGTATTGACGCCGATCTTCAAGATACGATTTAATGAGTTTTTGCGCACTCCCGCGGATTCCTATACTATGAAGTTTTTCGAGAAGGATGTTATGATTAATATTATCGAATGCAAAGAAAAACTGGAATATACAGGGTTTTCCACGGTAGCCGTTCGTTAGAAGTTTCCGAGGTTAGAAAAAACCTGGAACTCTGAATTTTTGGAATCCGGGGCTATTCAAGATTCTCTTTCATTCTAAAATATTTTCAGGGTCTTACCACTTCCGGTTATACCGGAAGTCACCATAAACTTTCTTATTTTAAATAGAACAGCCTGTATATTATTTCATTTTTAAATTCCTGAGAAAATTTTATCACGAGTTCTAATAGGTTTCCCTATACCTATTTTCAACTGCTACTTAGATATCTTGATCTTTTGAAAATTTTGAAAGATGTAGCGTTATTTGCAACACAGTATCTTTTGCCCATTTTCGACTGGTAATAAACACTTCTAGGGTATATGGAAGCACAAGAATGACACTTTCGAAATCCACATTGACAATTGATTTGTCGCATACAGGGTGTCCAAAACTGCATGACCAATTACAAAATCTTCAAAGTTGAAAAAGTTCTTTTTTTCAAATGGAACACCCTGTATATTATTGGATGATCAGATGCAGAATTTAATTCTGCATCGATACGCTATGACTTTCCCTATACCTATTTACAACGGTTTTCTTGTTATGTCAATATTTTCTGTTTTAATGTGATTTTTGACAGAAACTGAAACATCGTATGTGTCTCATTTTAATTAGAAAATGGAAACAAAACATGAACATAAGAAAATTTGAAACGTAGTAACAAATGAAAAACAAAAAAATTAGGAACATAATGACAAGACATGAACCACTCTATCATGTACTCCTCGCGAAACCGATCTCCGAAGTTCGTCTGGGGTTATATTGGTGAACGCATCGGAAACACAGTTCAATAGTTCCTCTCTCGTTAATACAGGTGTAGAGTACACTTGCTCTTTTATGCGACCCCACAGGTAAAAGAGACTTCAATCCGATGGGGAGATATTATTCTATGACAATGACAATGAGCTTACATCTCACCTAGGGTAAGAACCACAGGTTCATATACCCTTTCGTCGCTGATAAGGCGGCACGATCAAGCCGCGGGGTGGGGTTCAGAAGTAACTTTGAACAAATTACTCTGCAAGGGTGTTGGTGATCGTAATATTTGGTGGATACTTGTAACAAGGAGTTTTGAATGAAAAATTATCTTACTTTTACCTCGGTAAGGTACAGATAGACAGGCGGTCGTCACGGTGATTGTACGTTAGATATTATTCTAAGAAAACATTTAAACGTCTAAACTCGAGAAAGAGGTGGTGTACGATATCTTGGGGTTCACGACTGCCAGAACCAAGAGGTTTTCGCTGAGTTGAGCGCGAGCTCAAGCAGCGATGAGCATCTGCTTAATGAAGGCTCAGAGAGTCGGAATTTGCGGATCACGTTATATCTGCGCGTAATAATATTCTAAGAAAACATCTAAAGCCTTATTCACCGTTCTCTGATAGGAAATCATGGGTTTAAATGCGCGCTCTCTAGGGAACACAAACCGAACTCTCAACCCATAAGACGACTGAAACTTAGCCGGAAATGTAGCCACAGATCTAACTCAGACAATTTATAAGCATCAAATAAAAAATACTTAAATACAATTGGAATCGAAATATGCAACTAAACAATTATGGCTGACAAGAGCGAACTTCTAAATGCCGGGTAACATAAGCAAGATAGTTAAACACATGCATTATATTTCAAATATATCATTGCGCAGACTAATACTTTTGTTATTACTATAACAAACATTATTGTTGGACTAATGTAAAATGATTAGTTGTAATAATGATAACGTATTTATTTCACTAACGAATCTTGTTGTTACTTAATTTTTTTTTTTTTTTTTGGAAGGGGGAAATCCTTAATGGGCACCGGGCGCACGGCTCTATCGGCCCGGTAGTGTGGGACTCTCCAGTGTGGCATACCCACTAAAACCCCCTTATTTTCTCTTCTGAGCTCCGGAACCGCCAGTAGCATATCGTCAGAGGTCAGAAGTGTCATTCTTCCATACATCTTTTAGGCCACCTTCTTTCTACTCCACTCCTCTGCTTCCTTCACCACCAGTACTGATTTTATATAGGCATGGATGATGTTCCAGTTGCTTTGCGATTCAACCATCAAGTTAAGAATGGTATCCTTATTCAGTGAGGTTGCTAGTTGTCGCTCTATACTTTCACGCTCAGCGCTCCACCTGTCACAATGCATAAAGGTATGTTCGGGAGTATCCTCCTGGCCACAGTGAAGGCAAACATCGTCGTTCGTCAGTTTGAACCTTTTCAGGTAGGCTTGGAAATGCCCATGACCCGTGAGGAACTGTGTCAAGAAGTAATCCGTTTTCCTATGTTTACAGGACACCCAAGCAGCTATGTCCGGTATGAGTGCCCTGGTCCACACTGCAGACGTCTCCATGGTATTCCAATGATTCTGCCATTTATCAAGTGTCCGCACTCTTTCAGTCTTCCTCACTACGGTCGATCTTTCCTCCGAGAGGAAAAGCCTCTGTTGTTCCTCGGCGATTAGGGAAATCGGCGGGATGCCGGCTATCACCTGGGCTGCATTCGTGGATACAGTTCTGTATCCACTACTACTACTGTTACTTAATTAGAGATTGTAAATACTATTTTATCATAAGAATGAATCATGTTGTTCTTTCAATGAAAATTTACTCAATAAATGTAGGTTATTGATGTAACGACCAGTATGTTTCTCAGTGCGAAGGCAAGAGGAAACTAATATTGCTTCGGCTTACAAACCGTTTATTTGGTTTGATAATATAGCAGCGCCTATAGATATATGGTCGCTAATGAAGATAGTAATGGTAATTGGACGCATTTAGTGTCACTTCAATCACAATCACAAAATCAGTGGAGTGGATGAAAACCTAAACACTTGTTAGCTGACCAGGTATAAGATCTAGTTGTGACCTAAGTGCAGAACAGAAATATAATGTTTTCGATAATAGCATGAAGACGAAGTTGTAGTTAGCTTTTCCTAATGGAATTTGCTGAATTTAGCATACTTGTAGAATTCATTAAGTTCAAATCGTTGTCCGTTTCGGCAGAACTCCATCTTCAAGCAATAAAAATGTTCCCTCATAGGTAAATAAACAACATAAATACATTTAAATTACAAAATTCTATTCCTAAACATTCAAAACTTATTCTTAAACATCTTAGAATATTTCGAATCACTGCGAAATATTTGTATAATAATAATCTTTACCTACAGTTTATTTCTTTTTATATTAATTAAGAATTTATATGGATCAAATATTTTCATAATATTTATTATTATTGAAAAATATTATTTTTAAATATTTATCTAAAACTGTTCTATAAATACATTTCTTGCCTGGAAAACATTTCTGAAACATATAATATGGATTTACATGACATTAAATAAATACGCTATAAATGCTTGGTATACTACCTGGAAATAAACAGTCTCTTCATATTCTCTCTTTACCCCACTGAGAGATGTGATCAGTCTCGCTGTCTATCTACCTCCTGGCATATGCAGTTACAATTATTCTATCAACAATTGAAATACACTGAAAAAAAATCGTGGGTGCGTTTGTTCCTAGTTGTGGCCTAGTTATAAAAAAAAAACCAACAAAGCGTTCTCAAATATACCTACTCATTTGAATGTGCCGTTTGGGCAGAGTATCACGTTAAAATAAGTAAACTTACATAATATTATGGTATACCCTAAAACCATTGAAAAATACATATTAATAAGCTCGTATGATAAAACACTTTTTAAAATTCAAAAAAAAAATCAGAGCATGCCATTTTTTGAATAAATTTTATTCGTCTTTAATATAATATTATGTAAATTTCCTCCATTTAACTAATTCTTCTCATACTACTCCTCATACTTTTCAAGATAGGAATAGGATCCTTATTAATAAATTATTTAAAAAAAAACCTTATGGTTTAGATATTATAAACCTTATTAAAATAGACACTTTTGATCAGACGATCCAAAAATAGGAAAATCAAGAGGTCGGTAAAAGCATGTTGCTTGTAAGCTTACAAACAAAAGATGGCTAATAGCGGAAACTAGTCCCAGAGTAAATGCAATACCGCTTATAAGCAATAAAGAGGAATTTTGTAATATACATTGGAGCTTATATTTTGTTTCCTTACAACACGGACCTTCAGCGACAACAAATTCTGTTAAGAAAGTATTATTAATCTACTAAACTAAAGTTTATCAAAGAAAAACCTAGTGAAGGCAATTTCTTTACTTTGTTGTTCATATTTGATTAATTTGATAAATAAGTTCACTTAAACAATAAGCATTGTTCAACTAACAATGTGCATGTTATTAAGAAATAAACATTAGGCAAACAAAAATTGCAGTTAATTTATTGTAATAGTTACGGTGGCAAGTTTTCCTAAACCTAACGCTCTACACCTTGACGAACACGTGTCATAGTCTAAACATCATTATAGCAAAGTTTTCTACCCATATAGTAGCAAATACGTTAAGTATATTGTATCATACTAATTATACTAAAGATGGTAGTTCACGGTGATAGAATTTCTAAATAAAATTATTTATTTACCAGGTGAACATCCTATAAAAACTGTGATCATTAAAACAACGACTTGCACAGCATAAAAGGGGAGAATTATTCGTATTCTTTATTAAAAACAATATATCGAATACAAAATAATTAAAAGAATAGACAAATTTAAAATATTATTTTTCTTTTTCTAAATGCAAAATGTTCATAAAGCCAAACTATTTATGTATAGTGCTATTATATCTCCACGCACGCACCTGTAGCTTTCCTGTGGACAGCTGGCATGTGTCAATTCGAAGACAAGCATCAGCATTAATATCACCCTCCAATCTGCAAGGACCACTGATTCTGCAAGTACCATGGGAAGCGGCACGTGTCAGGGAAACGAAACACGTGTCTACCGTAAGGTGCAGCCGCAGTGCACCACTTCATCTCTATAATTACGTCGATTGTCTTTTCAGTTAAAAAGTAAAGATAACATTAAAGAGAGCTGATCGAGATGATTGTAGGTCTCTCATGTAACTGAATAAATTTGGAAGAATTAACATACATTTACAAAATATGTTATAATTCACTTAGTTATTTTTTTTTCATACATACTTCATTTTAATTTCAATATGTCACATATATATTTTTCTCTCAAAATTTGTTAGTAACTATATAGAAAATCGAAAAACGCAAAGATTAACGGGGACATTATTAGCACAGTTGATCAGAGCGCTGTGTTCCCGCATTAACATAAAGGGCGGAGCATACGGTAGGGTTTATTTTGCAATCTGATAGACATCTAATAGTATATTATATACCAGGGACGTATTCATGTATTTTTGAAGCATTTTTTCTCATTTTTAAATATGATTTTCTAAACATATTTGAACTAAATATTAATATATACAAACGAAGGGAAGTAAATGAACATTTTTAAATTGAAACAAATGTTTTGTTAGGCAATAATTTGTCATTAAGGTAATCAACCTAAATAACTTGTTCGTTCTAGATATCCACTGCCATATTATTATTACATATTGTTCGTCCTAAGGCTCACTTTTCCTTTTAAATTTGATAAACGTCCAATGTGCGATTGGTTCAAGTTGATATTAAAATAAATAAAACTAAAATTCGTTTCCAACCTTGGGACATATTTTATAAAAAAAAATCTTACACTACATGTTTCGACAACTCCGTACCATTCACAGGTGTATGTACAAAAAGAAATAATTTAGTTATAAGTGAAAATTCACCGATAGATACACCCATTATATTTTATTACTATCTAACTAATTTACTAAACAGAAATGCAGTATAACCAGTGCGGATCCATGGATGAATAAAACAACTCTGACACTTACAAACGCCGCGCCGGCCGAAATTTAAACTTAAATTCAATTAAATATTTAAAGCACAATATAAACTATTTAAAATCTTAGCTTATTATTATAACTAGAACAAAATAAAATGGAACAATTTTGTGTGTTCGTTTAAGCGTATCGAAATTACAAGTGAGTAAAGCATTATTTATGATCTATTTTTAGATTTGTAAATGTGTGTGTGTATAATGATTATAAGAGACAAACAACATTTTTATTTGTTTTTAAATGTGTGAAAACAAAAACCAAGTTGAAATTGATAAACGATATTTACTATAATTAATTTGTTGTATACTTTAGATTGTAATATTTTAACTAAATATTGAACTACGAATTTCTATTTTTGTAAGTTGTATTACTTATGAATGAAAGAGTAAATTATAACTACTAAATTAAATCATCACTACATAATATCGATTATTTAAAAAGAGTGAATATATTATGTCTTACATTATAATACTTCTATTTTTGATATATGTGTATTAACGATCTAAGTACGAATATAAAATCAGAGAAGTTATAGATATATGTACTAATAATCTCTGGAATGAAGAAACTGGCTTTCCTACAGAGAAATTTTGCTTTATAACCTGGGATGTGAATTGAGCCCACATCGAACACTAGGCGTTCGAAATTTTATTGCTCAGAGTGTCCCTACATACAGTCTCTCACGTCTCCGCCAACCTAGTCGCATCGACCAATTGGTGGGGAGGCGAGAGGCTGTATGAAAGGACACCCCAAGGAATAAAATTTCGAACGCCGAGTGTTTGATGCGGGCTCAATTCACATCCCTGTTTATAACATTTTGCTACAAGAAACGATAAGTAATAGCTATTTTATTGAAAACGTATATTTAGTGAAATGTCAACAAAGCAGAGCTCTAGTAATCCGAAACCGGGTATGGGATTGAACTACCCGGGTACTTACCCGATTTCTTGAAAGATGGTTTTTCACAACCCTCCATTATACTTACATATACGAATAGAAATTATAAAGAAGAAATAGAGAACTTTTTCGTAAATTGTATTTTTTCTAATTAGTGCAAAACTCGAATACGCGGCTTTAATTTAGTATCCAATTCACATTTATGCAAAGAGCATTAAAGCAGTTCAAAGAAATTTCCTAAATTTTATTTCTTATAGGAAAAGCGACAGGTACATACCTTAATAGGGGAATGGATCAAGAACTAGACGAACTTCTATCGTCATCATTGAATGCCAGACGTACTTGCGTTGTTGTTAAATTTGTTTACTGTCTTTTACACAATAAAATAGACTGCGAACAATTATTACACGCAATTAATAATTGCATTTTTGGTATCCCAATGTAATTCTGGTAGTTTAACATTTTAGGGTATCTTTCAAGAGAAGTAATACTATGGTCAGGTCACCTGTTTTAAGAATATTCCATAATTTTAATAACATTTCAGCAAAATGCAACATCAACATCCTATCAATTATTGCATGCATTTACAATACTGTAATATCACCATGACTATATACTACGTATTTAATTATTAGTTTCTTTATAATCATATCCCTTAGGATCTATGTATATTAAAGAATTAGTTATATTTAAATTGTAACTTATATTGTTGTTTTCCTTTACCTAAATGGATTGTCTGTATGAAAATAAACTTTTGTTTATATATGCATGGATTTATTTTTTATTTCGGTTCTAAGGTTTCACGCATCGGTTCGAAGACAAGATGGTTCCCATGGAGATTCGGTTTGGGAACAGTTTTGTCTGTTATGATTTTTCTGTTCCAGTAAATGCAAGCGTTGTCGTCTTCGCAAACCATCGGCGGCTCATACTCAGAATAGGGCACTTGTTGTTGACTAGTTGTTGATGGACTATCTTAGCTACCCGGTTGTGCCTCTCTAGATATTGTTTAGCCGCCATTACTCAGCAGCCAGCTATCAGGTGGTCTAGCGTCTCTTCCTTCTGTCGACATATACAGCATTTAATATCTAAACTTTTATTATTACTATGATTTTTATTACATATTGTTGGTGTGGCTCAACAAAGAGTTGGAAGTAATAATAGAAATATAACAATGTTTACTTATCTATATAATAAATATAGTGTAAATGAATTAGATAGGAAAGGAAAGTTTGGTACATGAACTCCAGGGCAACATATGAAATGGAAATAGATATCTAAGCAATTCGAAACCTTAAATTCGTTTATTTCAGTTTTTAAGACGTAAACATATTTGTCAATAACAAGAAATATATATATATATATTTTATTTTTAGCTGGTTGTAGTTTTCTAATTGTTACCAGTTCAGTGAGAAATTAAACAAGGAAAAGGTCTGCTGAAAATTTTTTAAATGGACCGTTATGTAATGATATTGAACGAAAACTGAAAGAAAATATTATTAATTCAAATGGCCTATTCGTTTTCTATTGCTGATAATGAGAATAATCCTTTTGTTTTGAATATTACATATATTTTTTAAATTACCCAATTTTGTTTAAGGTCAGTTCTTTTGATGTATCTATTGTTATCATTATCTATAATCCGCCTATATAGTAAATTATTTCTAATGTAGAAACTAATGCATTCTGAAATGTTAAATACATCCCTGTACAGATGTATCTAATATGATGCTGCAAACAGGGGTGACTTTCTATGTACACCCCCCTTAAAATACGGTGGGCGGTGGGTAGTGGTCAAAGTGATATCAAACCACTATCACCTTACCAGTTCACTTTACCATCAACCTGTTAATCGTAAACGATTTAGTTAGCTGGAAAACCGAACAGTGAACACGTAAGCCTTGGATTTTACTGAACAGGACCTGTCAATTATCAATTTTGGCAGGTACTACGATTCATGAAAGTAATTTATCACAAGTTGTTTGCTTCGCAATGTTCCAATTCGCACCGACAAAGTTAGTTACGAAACCTATAACCACAGCGTGCGAAATAACTACAGGTGACGTTACTGGTTCATCTAAACTGTTGGTACCTGGAAGAGTGACGTCTGCTACCAACATACCACAAGGTGCTATGTCTATGCCTATAAAGGCGGAAAAATTGCGCGGACAACCTGATGTGATGCAGGTATGTGAGTTAATTAGATTGTAGTAGTCATTTTTAACAATTTTAACAATAGAATTGTAGCTAAGTCGTATTCACATTTATTATTTTGATTAAAAATTATATTCAAAGGAAACATTTGCATAGAAATAATCGTATTATATAAAAACATTTAGTTCAATTTAAATGTAAAATAGTATAAAAATGTCAGAATGTGAATATTTCCTAAAATATGGTGAAATATAACTTAAAGTGACGCATATTAAATGATGATGATAGATAATTTATATATTTGTTCTTAGTAACAATAAAAAGCTACGTTTATTGTATATTTAATATATTACATATCATAATATCGTTTATTATTCGCAAAATTAGAAATATGTTGTCATCTTTCTCCCATGATTCTTCAGTCTCTAAAATTTATAGCTTCAATAGTTGTATACCCATGGTTTGTTTTGAAATAATATGCCATAGTATTTAAACATATAGTCAAAATAGAGTAAATACAATTAAGACAAACAATTGTATCGTATCCATCAATAATCTATCATAGAAAACTAATCGAAAGTGATTAAAACTATAAACGGTATTGTGTGCACATCTTATTGCTTATTAAAAGCAGGAAGTTTACTTAGCTCTTGTAATCTTAACACAAAAAACGATATAATCTGGAGTATAGGAATGTAATAGCAGGTATTCTATTTTGTTATTAGATGAAATAACACCAAGAATATTTAATTAATACATATTACTATACAAACTTAATACCAATATAGTTTGGAATTGTGTTATTGGAAGGTATAACTCCGCTAAATTATTCATGTTATTCACATCAAATAAATATTATATCAAGTATTAAAATTGTTTGCTAGTTGTTATTAAGTTGGATAATACAAAATGAAGTTTTGTCGTTGAGTTAAGGCATTCATTCACTCAACGGTTTTGTGGTTATATTTCTCACCTCATCTTAATATGTATGAAATGTAAGTATAGTAGTACCCCGTTATCCGCTGACTCCGTATCCCCGGTTTCAGTCGTCCGCGATTTACCTATGATGAGCAGAAAACGCGTTATATGAATAAATACAGAAACAAATAAAGACATTCGAGCCTTATTAAAAGTTATAGGAGCATTTGTCGATATATCGTCGTATATATGAGTCATCCCCTGAATTCGGCGTTCTCTTATAATAAGTTAAACAAGTTGGAACGTCCTTAAGGTGCCACTCGCTTTTACTTGTACATATAAACGCTCCTGTTAACTATGAGTTTAGTACTATTCCAATTGTCGGACAAGACAGTGCTAGCAATAGTTTTTAAATAAAGCAAGTGAAAATCATTTTAAAATGGCTTCTAAACCAAAAAGAAAACGTGAAATGCTCACTATTAGTGAAAAAATAAAAATCATTAATATGATTGAAATAGAAAAAAATCTATTGCAACTGTTGCTAAAATATACAATACCGGAAGTGTTAAAAAACAAAGATAAGATTCGAGCTAGTTTTTCTAGTGCACCCCAAACTGCAAAAGTTGCAACCACAATACGTAATAAAGTGTTACTTAAGGTAGAAAATGCCTTAAATTTATGGGTGGAAGATATGACAAGAAAACATATTCCTATAGATGGCAAAGTGCTACAACAAAAGGCGTTGGTTTTATATGAAAATATGCAGACCCAAGATTATACTGAAGAGGAAGGAAAATCATTCACAGCAAGTAGGGGATGGCTGCATAGATTTAAAACTCGGTATAATCTAAAAAATATAAGAATGACAGGGGAATCTGCGTCGGCTGATCATGTAGCTGCTGCCCTGTTTCCAGAAAAATTTAAACAAATTATTGCAGAAATGAATTATCATCCTAAGCAAGTTTTTAACTGCGATGAGACTGGTCTTATGTGGAAAAAAATGCCTCAACGGACTTATATTCATAAGACTGCAAAGAGTGCACCAGGCCTTAAATGCATTTAAGGATACACTTACCTTAATATTTTGTACAAATGCAGCTGGTCATATGATTAAACCTGGACTTGTTTACCGATCACAGAATCCACGTCCTCTTAAATACAAAGATAAAGCTTGCCTGCCTTTGTTTTGGCAATCAAATCGAAAGGCGTGGGTTACGGCTGTTCTATTTACACAATGGTTTCATCAATGCTTTATTGCGGAAGTGGAAAGATATTTGGAAAAGGAAGAATTACCATTTAAAGTGCTGCTGATACTAGACAATGCTCCTGGGCATCCCGTGTCACTAGGCACAGAAAATAAAAATGTTGAAGTGGTTTTTTTACCACCTAACACGACCTCATTGCTTCAGCCCCTTGATCATGGTGTCATTAGATGCTTTAAAGCCATATATATTCGACAGGTTTTCGAAATGCTGTATACAATGGCTAACGAATGCTCTGATATCGGGCTCATGGAATGCTGGAAGTCATTTACAATTGCTGACGCAATTCTATTTATCAAAGGAGCGATGGAGGAATTAAAGTCAGAAACGATAATAGCATGTTGGAAAAATCTGTGGAATGACATCGTTCTTAGTTCTGAAGACACACATGATATTAAGTCACATCTAACAATGATATTTAACATAGCGCTGAAAATAGATGGAGAAGGATTTAACGATATAACCAAAGAGGAACTCAGTGATTACATAAACGAAGAGGATCAAGTATTCGCCAACGAGGAATTGGCAGACCTTGTGAAATCTTCTCCAGAAGCGAGTGACGATGAAGATGAGGGTCAACAAGAACCGCCAGCATGGACGCTTGAAAAATTTTCAGTGATATTTCGAACTGCTCAAAAATTAAAAGAACAGATAGTAGAATATGATCCAATAATGGAACGCAGTATAAAAATTACTCGCACTATAACAGACGCCTTGAAACCTTTGGAGGATTTGTTTATTGAAATGAAAAGACAACTACCAATAACAATGTTCTTTGAAAAAGTCGACAAAACTATCGATAATGCACAACCATCAACATCGTTTGCTTCGGATCTAAGTAAACAATCGACTGCTAACTTGGACTTGGAGGAAGATGAATGAATATGTAGCTCACGATGATAAAGCTTTTCTTGTTGTGTATGTAAATATATATATACATACATATTGTATTCGGAAATAAAGCGTTCGCTACTATCCGCGGAAGAGCACAGAACCAAACCCCCGCGGATATGGGGGTACTACTGTACCTCTAAGAGTTATACTCGAAAAAGAAAAAAAAACCTAGATGCAAAATAAAATATAAAAATTGTAAAACACAGTTCATTAAAAACGTTTATATCGATAGTAATATGATATACATGTATGTTGATCATAATGTTTTAAATTTTTTTGAATTCTGTCTTGGACCATCAAAATAATATCCAACAATGTTTACTTTTTAAAGACAATTGTAATATTAAACTAATAATTAATATTAGATTTATCTTTAGAAAGTAAACCTTTAGTATTATTAAATATTAAACTAATAATTTCAGTGGGTTTTATAATATTGTTTTGTCTCATCAGAAATTACATTTCTCTTTTTACAATTGTTGTTGTGCTTTTATTTTGGGAAGCTATACCTTTCTCGCTTCTACCTTCTTTACTTTAATTTTATTGTTTTTAAGGTTTTAGATTGTTGTTTTAAATTTACATTAGTTTCTACTTTGTTTGCTTTGTTGTTTGAATGCCAGCTGTATTTGGAGGATGAAGGGACAGCTGAGCATACTTCATGCCACTGCCCCACCACGAAGAAAACCGGGTTAGAAATTTTTGGGAAAGTTGACCTCACCCTGGAAGACCTAAAAAAGATCTCATTCAAAAAAATTGTTGAATGAACATTGAAGATAACAGCGCTCTACAATAGGCCGCGAGTAGCCGCAGTTGATGGAACAATTAGTTCAATGCGGCTGCTATCTTATTCTCAATACTTAATATCTTAAGCAAATTAAAGATGTGTTGAGGACTGGGAGTTGTATCAGATTAATAAACAAAATGACGAAAACTTTTCACTCACAATCGGTTTAATTTTCTACACTATGTACATTTCATTAGCTAGGCTAACATCTTCAGGTGTTACAGAATTAACGTGTCTGTCAAAATACTAAATAAATATTTATAATATAATATATACTATAGGTAGGTATATCCTAGGTAACAAAAAATTAAAATCACATTACAGGACTATTATATTCAATGAAACATGGATATTTATGATTAAAAGGGTTAAATCTGTATTTAATAGGATATTATTATATTTCTTCATATAAATGGCTTCCCACCCACATGTGTATTAAGATTTTTACAGTTTGAAGACTCCATTGCCCCTAAATCATCTATAGAAAAAGTATGTTCTGTATTAACAAAATGATGTGCTAAAGCGGATTTTTCAGTATGATGGTCCTTAATGATATAAATATGTTCTTTAAATCTATTCTCAGGATTTCTCTTTGTTTGACCTATTGCATCTTATTAGAAACACCGCCTTTAATATTATAAATCCCAGCGCATTTCTTCAAATCAATAATTTCAATATTGGATTTTAATTTTTTCCTTAGAGTATTAACGTTTACAAAAACCGGACTAAGATTATACTTTTTACAGAGGTTTAATATCTGGTTAACCGATATTTTATTAAAATTAAATCTACATTTTTTTTACTGCAGTAACCTCTAAGTTTATCTATAAGTTCTTTTGTGTTTTTCATGCAAAAATATTTTTCAAAATTAAATTTTTAAACTCTTGTACTATCTATATGAATTGCCTGGTTTATGAACTATAGATCAACAGTACATATGTAGTATCTTAGGATTATTGATTTTAAGTTTGAAACTTATCTATAAGATTCGTGCATTCTTTTACTACTTTAGTAACTTTTCTAATACTTATTTCTACCTAAAGGATCTTTTGCTATTACTTTATAAGGACGGGTTTCTATCATGTCTTCAACATCTTTTATATGTGATGTAATTGTGCGTATTTTTGCTTCTACGAACTTCTTATTTCTTATTAATAGCTATTTTCTCAAAAACACGTGTAGCTTCTCTTTGGAACACCGCAATCTAAGTCATTTATAAACTCTTCTATAGTTGCGCTTCTTTAGGTTTGATTGAAAATATGAAGCTCACGTTTTCACGTGTTAGCAAACAAATTTTTGTTGTGGTCGAAACTTTGCTGTTAAAATTTAAGTAATATAAAAAATATATAATTGCATATAAGATAATTTTGAATGCATATACAATAAATAGCATGTCACTAGGACAGTGTTGGTTAAGCTACATTGGGTTGTTCCCAATTTTATGGAACTCTCATACAGTTTGTCTGACAAATTAGACGATTAGTAAAAATAGTGACTGCAAACTTTAAAATATCTATTATAATTATAATACGGCGTATACAACTTCTAACGAATAGTAATACATGAATCAATACTGTATAAATATTAGACAATTCATTGTTTTCAACGAATAATATCTAAATATCTCCCATCCTAGCACATAGAACCAATTCTTCTGTATTGCGATGTACAGAGTCCGGCAAAAAGACCTCGCATACTTCAAAAGACAGTTACAAACAAACAAAGAAAGATACAAAAAGAAATACTTTTATTCGAAAACAACAAATACTATACCATTTTATATTACTTGGTTTTAAAAATTATGGCCACTAAATAATGTCCCCCATTACTGACTATAGTTCTTCGTGTCATTTACAGTGGAATGGCACCCACTTCTTGGGTGATTGCCTCATTAAGTACTTACAGGATTATAAAGGGATGTTTGTATAGTTGCGCCTTTAAGTGCCCTCAAAAGAAAAAAATCACAAGATGATAAATCTTGGGGGCTAGGCGATGTCTCCTCGCAAAGAGAGAATTCTTTAAGACTAGTAATTATATTTCAAGAAAAGCATCCTCTTTGTGACTGAATGATGATCCCCACCTTGTGCACCAGTTCAATTTTTCTATATTGTTTGGCGTGCTATGTAAGTATGTATATCAAGCCCTAAAGACAATAGCGAGATAATTCAGTTCTTTGCAATATTTTCTTCCACCACTATATAACGCGTTTCAGAATCTTTACTTTCAAATAAGATTATCCCAAATCTACTCTGGCAACATATTAAACCTTGTTTGTACTACCTATATCTGTCTCATTCGGATATCTTGAAGACTAAATTTCATCGACCAATGACAATGTAGCGTATGTAATGGATTTCATTAATTTAATTTTCGTTTTATAATAATTGAATACTGTTAAATTCTTCACTGAAATGTAGCGATTATTGCTTTATGTACATAAAGCGCTGCATCTCAGAGTTGAGGAACGATATCCCTAGGTTTTTCTCACTACCATAACAAAATGTGCCCAAATTATTAGTTCTTCTTTTTACATGAAATGGAATTATTTTTAACCTATTGATATTTACAGTAAGGCTGTTCTATCGCAATATTGTTTCATATTTTTCTTGTTTCCATCCATATGTGACTGATGATTCTACTTGTTTTCTGTCTTAAGTAAT
The DNA here is from genome assembly GCA_949128085.1 of Cetonia aurata. Classification (NCBI taxonomy): domain Eukaryota; kingdom Metazoa; phylum Arthropoda; class Insecta; order Coleoptera; family Scarabaeidae; genus Cetonia; species Cetonia aurata. The sequence goes on from OX421884.1 coordinate 37,423,759, forward strand.
ATATTATTTGCCTATAGCAATCAGGCAATAAAAATATAAAAGGAAAAACAAATTTTGAATGATAAATATATAATTTATACCATAGTACGTAGATTCGAGTGTTTCTACAAAAGAAGTAGGTATACTATATTTGGTGGCTTATGGGCTGCTCCCAATTATTAAATACGGATATGTAAGTCGTGTTATTGTTCCAGATTTCTGTCGGAGTAAATGCTTACGGTACGATAGAGCTTGAAAACAATTCTAAAACTACTTGGGCCAATGATATTCATTGGGTTAGAGCACTGCGATTATCTGATGACTGTCACAGTTATAATGTACAACTGCGTTTATTACCTTCACCGAAGCAATCGACTCCAACAAGTTCTATTTTAGAATCCTCGCTACTGTTACAGTGTGTTAGACCCATCAGCCCCGGACAGGAATTGTTATTGTGGTTTTCAGAAGAGATACTAGCAATGCTGCAAATTGTGTTTCTAACCCCAGCAAATATCCAAGGTACTAACATACCTACATATTGTGTGTTCAGCGTCGATAAACTATTTATTCCATTTCAGGTCAAAAGAAATATGTTTGCACAAGATGTTCAACAATGTATGAGTCTCCAAACCCCCTGAAACTGCATATAACGTTAGCATGTGGCACTCACTCTATAGCATGGCTTTGGGCTAAGTTATCGATTTTGGTCTGTGCACCTCCTAGTCGAAATAGTAATGCTAACCAGTTTAGATTTAAACTCCTACCAGATCTTCAAATGGTGAAACAAGGAAAGGCAATGGATTTGTCTATAGCAACTACCAGTGTCAGCGAAAATTCCACAAGTAAATTCTATAGAACGTTGTCCAGTGAAACGCACAACTCCGCTTTCAAGCCGTTTCAAAGGCAAGATGCCAAAAATTGTAATAATTTAATCTTAGAGCAAGGAACCTACCTCTACGAACAATGGCCCAATATACCTTTGTCGAAGGAATACCTACAAGCTCCATTCAAACTTGAACAACGATATGAAGACGAAGCGCAGATCGAAACTCTAGTCAGTAGCTTAGGAAAATCAAAACATGGACACGTATGTTTATATTGTGGGAAACGTTATTCTCGAAAATATGGATTAAAAATTCACATTAGGACGCATACAGGGTATAAACCGTTAAAATGTAAATATTGTCTAAGGCCTTTCGGAGATCCCAGCAATTTAAATAAGCATGTCAGATTACATGCTGCTGGAGATACGCCCTATAAGTAAGTAAAAGAACTTCTAATCCAATTATGATATAAATTGTATGACCAGTGACCTCTTCTTTTCTCAATTTCTCTAATAATTGCTAGCGATTTAAAAATAAAAGCATTTTTTTGTTGAAGATGTGATCTGTGCGGGAAAATTTTGGTAAGGAGAAGAGATTTGGAACGGCATTTGAAGTCGAGACATATGGCGGATATACATCCAGAGAGCAGTTCACCTGGCATAAAAGAAGAAACCACAAATACGAGCGATGAAGAAAAACATATCTTGGTGGACTGAGATCAATTTTTATTTATGATAAAACATATTCTAGTCATTTTTGTTACCCACACTACAACTCTTTGTACAAATTGTTATACGATTAAATAAATATATTATTTGTTTTCATGTAAAATATTTTAGGTGTATGTATACAGCCGGCTATTATTCCTTAAGGCCAAGGAAATATGTTAACAAGAACCAACAAAGTAACACCTTTGATTTTAGGGGGCGAACATATAAACTGTGTATCAGCCAAATGGAATAAATTCGCTAATAAATAAATGGGTGCGTGTTTGAAGAGACGCTCGGACACGTCTATTGGTATTTTTAGTTGTGCATTTTCTTCAACAGAAACCTTTCATACATGGTGTGTCATTTAACAGTGGCCAATACCAACTTTTTTATTTTAAATGCTACACCCTGTATGTTATTCAATTTTTTAATGCTTCAGAAAATTCTAGACATTTCATCAATATTTAGTGTTTTCAGTTTTTTTTGCAAAAAGTAACATTAAAGAAAGAAAATTATTTGATTATAGAAATTCGCTACAACACACTCAAACACTAATAAGTGATCTGTTTATTTCTTGATATTGTAGAAAAAGCAAAAAAAAAAACATTCCTTTTTACCGATATGAAATAAAGAAAAACTGTAATACTTTTGTTAATTTTTATTTAAAACGACTTCCCTTAGCAAATTGTTGTCTGCCAGCATGACAGTTTAGTTGTCAATGTTATAGTCGTTTGAATTTCGTTAACTACATATCAGAAAAATGGTTCATTTAACAGAAATTCACGAAATAGCAATTCTACAGATAATTGGTTATGGAGATAACACATGGACACAAATGGAAGTTGCTCTCTTATTTCATGAGAAATTTTCAAATTTGCTGCTTATATCCCAAAGGACAATTAGTAAAATAGACAGGAGTTTCGCGAGCTGGGATATGTAAGACAGATCAAAAAAGCAGCTGCCAATGCAATAAGTGATGATAACAAATTGGATATTTTGCTTGAGTTTAATGAAAACCAACATACTTCTAGTCGACAAGCAGCCACAATCTTCGATATTAGCCATTCATCGATTATTCGAACATTAAAAGAAAATAAAATGCATCCCTATAAAATGATACCAACTCAAGCGCACACGGCAGACGATTTTGATAGGAGAACCTATTTTTATGAACAAATGTTGGCAATGTTAGATAACAAGGTGATCCAATTAGAATATTTTGTTTTCTGATGGGCCGACCTTTACATTACACGATCATGCTAATCGTTAAAATTCCCGCTATTGGTCGAAGGAAAATCCACATTGGATGAGAGAAGCACATACGCAATACCCTGTAAAGGTTCATGTTTAGGCAGGAATTGTTGGAGATCATATCATAGGTTCCTTTTTCATTGATGGCAAGTTGAATTGCGATAATTATTTAGCACTAGGTACTCCAAAATAATGTCGTGCCAACTTTGACAAACTTGTATCCTGATACAGCAAACCCACCAGTTCTAGCGAATATGATATGGTCTCAGCAAGATGGAGCACCGACCCATTACCAAAGCAATGTCTGGCAGTACCTCAACCGAAAATTTCCAAATCAATGGACAGGGAGACGAGGATCGATTGAATGGCCAGCACGATCCACTGATCTGACGCCATTAGACTTCTTCTTAAAACTAAACCACTCGACTTAGCTGACTTAAGAAGAGTCACGTTAGAAGAAATTTCTATTTAAGATTAGGATGTTGCTAAGACGTACGCGGCGAGTATTTTGGACTCTCCTACATTGACATTAATGGTTGTTTTTGTCTTTTTGCAATATCAAGAAATAAACGGATTACTTATTAGTTTTTGAGTGTGTTCTAGCGAATTTCTGTAATCAAATAATCTTTTTTATTTAATGTTAGTTTTTGCAAAAAACTGAAAACACTACATATTTCTGAAACAGTTGAAGATAGGTATAGGAAAATATGTCTAGAATTTTCTGAAGAATCCAAAAATTGAATAATAAACAGAGTGTAGCATTTAAAATAAAAAAGTTGGTATTGGACACTGTTACATGACACACCATGTATAAAAGGTTTCTGTTGAAAAAATTGCACAACTAAAAGTACCAATCGATGTGTCGTTTCGAACATTTCTTCAAACATGCACCCATTTATTTATTAGCGAATTTATTCCATTTGCTGATACACTATGTATAACATTTAGCTACATTTTAAAGTAGCAGATACAATATAATAGGTACTTACCTACAGCATCATTATACCTAATAGCATTTTCGACACCAAACACTCCAAAACAAGTCATTCTTGTCGAGACATTCTCTAATGTGCTATCTCAGAAAGTATAAGATATAGAGACAAGGAATTAAAATTTATGAAACAAGTTAAAATATTCTGAACGATCTTATAAATAGGTAAACAAAAGAACTGAGAAACCGATTTTTGCTTAATTTTTTTGGTTTGGTAGTTCGAACTTTTAATTTTAATGGCATGAATATAATACAATTTCATAAATTTTTACACCCAAGCTGGCAATACAACTCTGAGTGGGGTCTGCATCAAAACTTCTTTGGGCAATAAACAAAATATACTTCCAAAATAGAAAAAAAAATTCAATACGCATGAAAAAAATTAACTCTTAGAAGATATTCTGATGAATAAATAAGTACTTTCCTTAGCTGGTTTCGGCAAATTATTCATAGGTGAAGGAGCTTTTAATTTCTCAACTTCTTCCTTTGGACAGTTTGATAAGTTCGCTACCCGTTTATGCCCCAAAGAAGCTCGAAAATAATTTTTAAAAGAGTTAACTTGAAAAAAAGTATTTTTTCGTCGGCGCAGTTATAACCGGAAAGGTCACTAAGTAGATTATTATAATCTCCGGAAAACTAGAAACTAGCGGTACAACTCTTATTGATATTTATCAATAATAACTGTAGGAATTTCTTAAAGGTATAAACTGGATTTCAAGCTTTTTTCAAAGGAATTTTTTGAGCACCAACTTAGTTTTATTCTTTAATCTTATAATTAAAAATTAAACTATGTATACCATAGTATAATTTTTTGCTTTTTGTTCTTGAGAATGCTGCTAACTTATTTATGTGTTCCTGTAGTGGTAGCCTCCGATTTTAGCTTCAAAGAACCTCATTTATTTTATTTTTCCAATACTTATGTATTTTGGTAATTGAATACGTGTTTTTTAGGTGTTATTGGCAAAATAGTAATAGTTATAAAAACTATATACGAGTCTAATGAAAGCGAATGAAGCATTCAGTGCATTAATCTAATTGCATCGATTAGTGAGTTGTTGGAAGTGATATGGATAGAATAGTGTTCTTTCCAACTCTGCATTTTCATAAACTATTCAATTGGCAGTCTGTAGAAATAACAGCTAACATTTTTACAAAGTTTCATTTTAGTTCCATTTTAAAAAAAAAAACTGCCTTTTAGATAAACATAAATAATTAGATAATTTACACCCAATAAATTCTAAATTATATTGAAATTTAGCAGAAATTTATTTGGATATGTCATAAGTCGTAATCCTTATATAGTACCATATTCTACAACATAAAAATTCTTTGAAGATCGAAACATCCCACCAAATGATTCATATGATTTCAAAGAAAAGGTTTCAATTGTTGTTTAAATATTAGAACACTCTGATAATTTAGAAATCTCATAATATTTTTTGAAATGAGCACAATAAATTTATAACTTTTTGTTTTCTTTCAGCACTAACTAAACTAATATATTGCCTCCTGATACACCCAGAAATACAAAACGAATGATACCCCAACCTAAAGTGTAATACAATCATTCACATTCCAGTCTGTTGAAAACATACGCATTTACGTTGTCTCAGAAATTATTCACAGCACGTATTTTTTTAACACAAATAGTTTAACTTCTTTACTAAATTAGAACAGCTTCGATCGTTATTTTGCCACTAAAGAATGGTAAATCCGTTAAATCATTTAACGGCTACTTTACTTGTTCTGTCACGCTTACAAAGGCTTCATAAATCAATGCTTTCATATTGCAAATTATGTATTTGCCTACATTGGAGTAATGGTTTTTCTTTTCCGTATAGGTTTACGTAATAAGGAGGCATACCTTGATATTAGCGGAGAATAATTTAATACGTTGTTTATGGTTTTATTGACAGTTTATAATTGAATCGATGAGTGGAAGAACAGTATAAGGCCAGAAACGGCCATTTTGTTTCATTTATATTGGTTCGTCAATAAGTTAAAGAACAGCACAAACGCCAGCTCTATGAACGGTGATATTAGTAAGTAGGTATTCTAGAAATGAATATCGTTAAATTTTGGGCTGATATAATTCTTTTACTCATTCTTGCCAGTGAAGTGGGAATGACTACAATTATTAGTTTTTTGTTTTTAAATTAGAATATCATTTTCATTTATTTGGTATCTACATGTTTTGCACTACTGTGTCTACTTATTCACTTAACATGCATCAGATTAACTATATTCCACTGATGTGAGTGAAAAAAGGATATAAAACCAACTTTATTTTTTTAATACTGTTTCATCCAAGACGTTGTTTTCGTATGTATAAGGAAACACATATGTTTGTAACTAAAAGTTTAATGTGGATCAGATTACTGAAAAGTTAAAAATCAAAAATTTCGATGGGTTTTCTTGTTTTTCCAAAAATATTATTTTTGGAAAAACAAAACTTTATACTGTTCTTTCACTCGCTTATTCAATTAGACATTTCGGATATATCCTTCTTCAAGAATTATTACAAGAGGTTTCAAATGTAAACAAACATTAAATAAATGCTTTTCTGCTATAACTGTAATTTTTAAAATGAGGAAATTTTCTATGTTAAAAATTTTACATCGGTCGGATTTGAACCAGGCACCTCCCTATTACCATATCTTTATTTTACTATTTATTACTGAAATATTTATTTGGAGACAACCTTTCTGTGCTGAAGAGTGCCGAATCAACTTCAAACTTAAAAAAAAAAACAATTTCTAGATTGAATTTTTAAGTAGGGCTTATTAAAAATTGACCGAAAACACTTGCATAAAACAGATTGAAAGAATCAAGATAATATATTTACTGTCAAAAAAGCTTCATGTGAATATATAGGTAGAATGCATGACAAAACTACAATAAGCGAAAGGAGAATGCTGCATCTTGCATATTGGTTAGATGACGTCACAGGACGATGTGGACTACCATACCTATTATAGTTATATCATAGGTAGGATGTAGTGTCCAAATGTAATGTAATACGCTAATTAATCATAATTCTCTTATAAAAACAACAGAATTTATTTTACATATTGTCTACAGCACAACATTGTCTTCATCTATCAACGTTCTAAATATGTTTTTCATTTGAGCACATAAAAATAAAAAATTTGAATTATGCTAAATTTACTACTGTTAAATACTATTTTACATAATTGTTCTATTAAATCATAATTGACTATATGGTCCTATAAAACTAGACGGGAGAGATTAGTTTATTATTCAACGAAATATGCCCACACGGCGTGGCATTCCTTTTAGGCAAGTATATTCAATGCGCGCTCATTTACTTCAAATCCTATATTCTCTTTTTTGATTCCTCTCGTAACTCTGTTAGGACTGGAGACTCTTTTGAGTTGAAAAATGGTAGCACACTAGCTTGAGGTTGGGTTGATTGAGCGATTCCTGCGGGCGCCAGTACAATCGGTGGATTTCTGTTCACTGCAAAGGAAAATCAAATTAATTTGCAATTGCTACCGATGATTATACAGAGTATAATTAAATATATTATTTATGTTATATTGTATAATCAATAAGAGGATGATAAAAATATATTAGTAATTGAGAAACATACTCTGAGAGGATACTTAAACTGGAATTCAACATGAGGCAAAAAATAGCAGTAATAGCGGTTATGGTCCAAATAACGATGAAAAGGCAGAGGTGAAAGACAAATTTTGGGAAGACTTGAAATTGATAACAGAAAGCAGTACAGGCAAAATATACATAGGTGGGGATTTTAACTCAAGAGTGGGTAGAATAACAATGGGCAAATACTTATAGATTACTGTGTGCTTCATAAGATGATCGTAGCTAATAGTTTTTTTGACCACAAGGACATACACAAGTTTACAAGGCTGGGAAAAATGGAACCGAAAAGACAATAAGTGATCATATACTAGTAGAACAAGACAATAGGAAAGAAGTTACACATATAAGGGTATACAGAGGAGCAGAAATTGAAAGCGACCATTTTAAGCTCATAGGAAAAGTACGTGATGTAAGCTGGAATACAGGAAGGGATGAACCAAATAATACAAAAGGATATGAAGCAGTGAAGACATACACACTTAGAGAGGAAAAAATTGCTTAGAGATATGAAAAGGAGATAAGGAGAATAATAGATACGGGAGGAGTGACAGTAGGAAATGAAGATATTGAAAAAACATGGAAGATCTTTAAAACGATAATTAATGAGGCAGCTAAGAAAGCGTGTGGAATAACAAGAAAGAAAAGGGATAGAAAATCAACTGCATGATGGAATGAAACTGTGAAACAAGAGGTTAGTGTAAAAAAGAGAATTGGAAGATATATTTACAAAACAGAAAGCAAGATAACTACAACAATTACAAAGAACAGAGGAAAAAAGTTAAAAAAAAAAGCTATTAGAAAGGAAAAGGAATAGAGTTGGACAACATTTGGTGAAAAGTTGGAAAAAAACGTTAGGGACGACCAGAAGCTGTTTTATGGAGCATTAAAAAAGGTCAGGAAAGGAAAGCAAACAAATAGAAATATAATAAAGGACAAAAATAACAAGCCAATAATGGAAGAAAAACATATGAGGGAAAGGTGGAAGGAATACTTCCAAGATTTATTAAGAGGACCAATGAAACAGTCACTAAGCTCTCGGGGATAACAAGAAACAAATTCACAGAAACAATGGAGATGACAATAGAAGACGTCAAAGAAGCAATAAACAAAAAGTAAAAATGGAAAGGCTGCACGACATGACAAAATAACAACAAAAACGCTTAAGAACATGGGCGAGGATGGTATCAAATCGTTTTTGAAAATTTGAAACAAGGCATGGAATGAGAAAAAGGTACCCAAGGACTGGACAACGGGAGTGATTGTACCAATATATAAGAACGGTGCTTCAAAAAATGGTGATAACTACAGGAGAATAACGCTACTGAGCACTGCAGCAAAGATTTATTAACGAATTTTAGAAATAAAACTACGAGGCATCATAGAACCTACCCTAGAAGAAGCACAAGCTGCATTTAGACGAGGAGAAAGTACGCGGGATCATGTTTTCAAGCTGAAGCAAATTATAGACAAGTCGATCAAAAGTAAAACAAAAGCGTACTTCCTACTCATTGAATTACAAAAAGCCTTCGACAGAGTACCCAGGAAGAGAGTATGGAAAATACTGGAGCAGAGAGGGGTTGGTCAACTAATAATTAATGATCAAGTCACTATACAAAGACAATGACACCTATGAAATATACCAAAATATGAAATCAGAACCCTTTCTCACAATGAATTGTCTAACACAAGGAGGTGTGATAATAGTAACTTGTGGTTTCCCTGATACATATATCTGTAACGCATAATTTTTGCATCATCATACTTTAAATATATAAAAATCATAATTATAAAAAAAATAATATTAACAGTGAATAATAAGACAAGCATGTACTGAATTAGTACCTATTTTTTGGTCTTTTATATGTATTTTAGAATAGCAATTAATTACAACAAAGAAGCAATCAATATAATTACACCACTTAAAATGTAACTAATTACGTCTTGACATGATAGTAGTGCGACCCATTTTTTCAAGGTTTTGTCACTTGTTTATTTGAGCTCTTGTTAAAAATAAATCCCATAATATAAATTATAATTTAATAACATTCGTAATGAGTTTTAAAAAGTTAACATTAAACCAATTTTATGTATTACCTAATTCTTCATCTTCTTCGTCTACTTGTAGTTGAGGTTCCGCTTGAGCCTCAGGAAAATTAATAACTGTGATATTCTTAGGCGGTAGTTGAGGGATCGGACTTTCAACGATAACAGAATCACTATCTAAGTTTACAACTACTCCATTATTATTGACGTAATCTATTTTAACTGGATCTGATGGAATCGCGTACACAACACTTACGGAAATTGGTGTATCTGCAGAGACGAAGATGTCTTGACCAACAGGAGCTACTATTGAACCGACCTGAATCGGTATCTTAAAGCTTTCGTGTAAAATATCAATCTGTGACGGAAAAACTATATTGGATTTTAAAGAATAAACCACTATAGGGGTATCTAAGGTTATTTTCACGACCGGCGTGCAACGAAGTATATTATTTTGTTCGGTTTTCAACGTCATTTCCGGCTTCTTTCGAGATACTGTCATAATTTCTCCTTTGTGTATCATTTTCATGGTCTCTTTAGATACGACTACCATTGGAACTACAGTAAACGTATTACCAACGATATAGGGAGCCTCCGCCAAAACGTTCAAGACAGGAAATCCTCCTGTAGGGGTATAGAGATCTTCAATCCGTCGATATGGTGTAGGTGACAACGGTATTTGATTACCATAACCCGAGTATTGTGGTAAAGAATATCTAAAAATGTTTACATAAGGATTTTGAGGACCGTAGAAGTATGGTGTTGGCTCTGAATAGGTTCCATAAACAAAGACTACACAAACGAGGAACTGAAACAAAAATAATCAACTGATAATAATAGTTGAAGCATGTATAGTTGATGGCAACATGATATTTTCAAATTTAAATGAAGAAAATACTAATTAACAATTAATAATAAGACAGCAAAAAAATACAAAAAGAAATACCAGAACGTTTACTGAGACTAAAAATAAAACAATACAACATAAAGAGAGCGCTTATCTTTCCGTACTTGTAGAAGTTAGGGGTCAATATACATATTTAATTACACTGCCTATTACAGATTTTTTATGCTATTTTGTAGAGCAATGATATAAACCACCTTGCATTTTGAAATCTGAATAATGATATATCTGCTATCTTCTGAATTTATAATAAAGATTCTGCAATTAAACTTTTTTATGGTTGTGAATTAATTGAAGGAGTGCATGAAAGAACCAAAAGCTATTGTCCCTTGTACCTCAACAATATTATTTTTTTAACCAATTTTACTTGATAAAGAAACATCAGAACTTTTTAATCAAATGATTGTGAATCATGCACAAAAGTATACGAGACAAAGAACGTTGTGTATTTTGCAAAATATGTAGATTATGAGTTGGAACATATTCTAAAGCAATATTTGATGTTCAGAATTACCTAAGATATTTGTTCATTTATAGCAAAACTATTGTGTAAAGAAGAACTACCTTTTCGTTTACACCTATGTATATATCCTATTCTTGCTGTTTATAAAAATGCTGGACATATCAGGAAATAAAACGTATATAGTATTATAACAAAATAACTCATTGCTGGTGCAAAATCACAACTAAAGGTGGATCTCTTTACTTTAGTGACATTTTATATATTTCCTTTTAATTTTTTTGTTATATTGTTTGGCTAATTACATACTTAACTATGTCTTTTGCGTATTCTGAACAGTTTTTTCTTTATATACTTTTTATAAACCAGGTATTTACTATCATAATCGGTTTATACTCCACTGTTTTTTGTGTCATATGTAGTGTGGTCGGACGCGTCTGCTTACATGAGCCGCACTCAGAACGTATCGGCGTGCGCTATGCAAAACGTTTAGCAGCGTGTCAGTGTTAGTCGAGTCTCAATGCCAGATAGTACAATTCTCCGTTAACTGTTACGCGTTGTAAATGTAATACAATGTCGGGCGTAGAAAATTGCAGAAAGCGACCATTGTTTCATAATGTAAAGAAGTATATCGGTGATTTCCCGTATTTACACTACGATGGTGGCAAAATAGTTTGTACAGTGTGCGTTTACCTTAACGATACAACTTTTGTTGTTGATTCTAGTTTTAAATATTATAACTAGACAGCATTAAGGTAACTTTTTATTGTATTATTACTTAAATTTTAAATAAGTTTTTTTTAGCATTTGAAAAAGATTGCTGAGTCGACGAAACGTAATGTTTTAATTGAATTTTATAGCAGCCATACTTCCAAATAACATCTTCAAAAAGTTATACACATATGGCTAAACAATTAAACAAACTTGATATAATATTTATATATGTATAAGGTACTCTCTTTTTGGGTTAATTCAAATGCGAAGTCTTTGATATCATTGAAATCAGCAGAATTTTCTGTTTGAAAGTAACCTAAAGGGCCAATAACGTTTCAGAAAATGTAACTTTGCATGCATCCTAGTGTAGGCGTAGTATAAAAGAGAGACATACATATTTGTAGTTTCTTAGTGTCGTGTTAATATTTAGGAAGATTTCTCCGTGTATCCACGGCACTCTAGGTTGAAAATTAAAAATTTAAGTTTCAATAATAATGATTGATCATATTTCCGGTAAAAAAAAAATTATAAAAAATAATAGGTTAAGTAATTTTAAATATACAATAAATTCACATTTTAATCATATCCATAAATAAAGCAAGTTATTGGCTGAAACTTATACGCTGGGACATAAGGTATATTATATTCATAATTTTATTAAAAATATTTCCCTAAATAAAAAAGTTAAGGCTTAATACCTATAGCTAGCGACACACTCCATCAGGGCCGTATCAAGGAGGGAGGTTCACTGTTGAATCTTTATCCACCATGCCAGAAATGCTTAAATGAGCAATTTCCCTAGCAGCACAAGAATCGGCATGATATCGGCTAAGCTTCGCCGATATTGCTGACCGATGTCGTAATTATAGCGGCCGCTGATATCATACCGATACAAAATGTGAACATTTTGCAATATTGGTTCGATATCGAAATTCCAACATCTATCCGATATCGAAATTCCAACATCTATCCGATATCGAAACTCCAATACCTATCCGATATCAATACAATTAAAATTAGATACAATATCAGCAGTAGACCGATACATGATTGATACTTACCCAACGTTTTCTATGCTCCGCCGATAAAGTTTTAGTCGTCCTGGGATATCGCACCGATATTGGTGTGATGACTAATTTCTACATATAAGTATGTAGTTTGTCTATCCACGATAGTGGATATTTATACAGGTGTCCCGAAAGTAGTTCCCGAAACGGAAAAGGGTTATAAAGAGTATAATTTCGAGTCAAATTAGCCCCATATGTGATTATTCAATTCTAATAAGGTTTTTGCGGGTTTTATAAAGATCTTCCACAAAAAACGTTCATAAAATTATAGGCAAAAACAGTATTTTTTTGTAATGTTAGAATTTAGAAAGAAATTAGAAACCATCAACGTCTTCTGAAATATCACTTTGATAATATCACGGTGTTTAATTTCAATTTAACTTCATTAAAAAATAACTTCATTCTTATTGTCGTACTCTTTTGTTTGTTGATAATTTAATGAACATTTATTTGAAGGAAGATTTTTAGAAAAATAAATGATTCGTAAACTATACATGGAATAATAATCACACCTAGGATTAGTTCGACTGGAAATGACACCCACTATAACACCTTTGTGTTTGAATATTTAATTTCGGGGCAGTCTCTATAGTCATATTCATATTGAACAATGCGGAAAAAATACATCAGATTCATAATCACATTGCACATGTAATGTTTTTCAAATTGTTTGCCACCATTTTCTGTGTATAATAATTCATGACAAAATAGAATATTATGCGCATAAAATAATATACTCGTACATAATGAAGGAAAGACTTTATGTAATAGAAAGTAAATAAAGCAATAAATTTCAAGAAAAAGTACTAATATAAAAATACTTAATATGTTTATTTATGAGTAATTGACAGAAATATTTAAGGACATAATTAATAAAAACAAAAACTGAAAATAACTAGGAAAACATGAAACCGAAAACAAACTCAATATGTGCATATTTTAAACGAAAAGTAATTTAACATTTGTTACAGTTTAATTTTTAACAAATCAATAACAACAAAAATTCTAAGTAATACCTAAAAAAAATCCAGTCGTCTAAATTATTCGTTCGCTAAAGATGTTATATTCTTCTTCCTTTCTTTTCTGCCCCCATCTCATCTATTGATATTCGTCTCTGTCCCATCCGGCTGTTTGACTCTAATTGCTTCTGTAAATAAAAATAACAGTTTTGATATAGAGTTACAAATAAAATAATAAAATAATAACTCCGACTGTTAAATACCAAGAAGATTTACAAATATAAATAAAATAATAATGCATGTAACATTACCTAGAAATACTATGTATATTTCCAATTTATCAAAAGCTTCTTTGGATTGTCTCTATTTTCATGAATAATTTACATTAAAACTTTTCGAGAGGATTTGTTTTAACATTAGATATATGCTTCCTTTAACGTACTTCCCCCAATTAAGCACCACATACGTATCTAAAAAAAAGTGTTTTTCTTTAGTGTATGAAGTACGCTTGTAATTTATTTTATTCTATTAATGCGAAACGTTTTTTACGCTACACATATTGTAGAAACAATGCTTTCACGTAAAATAAGAAATTTACAAGCGTCTTCCATTTTGTTAACGCTGCATATTTACACAATAAATGTGTACTAATCATTAAATTAAATTATATACTTGATACATACATAAAACATTATTCATAAAAAATTCCTTACCTTTATAAGCTTCATTCACCCATTTTGTAATGTGCACAACGCTTACTATAATGCAGCGACAAAATAAATAATGGCAACCACTTCACCTGGTCGTCATGCTCACACTGCAATAAGGAACGCTATAATGGATTGTGGTAGGTGGTGGTGGTAAGATATTGCGCGTAGATCTAACTCCCATAAACATTGCGTTTAGATGCCAATTTTTATAATCACGACGGAGTTAGAAAATTGCATTTGCATATTCTTAAATTATCAATCGCTTCACCTTCTAAAACTGTTTTATAGTCGATATTAATTTTAATTTCACAATTGATGTCTCAAACGTTGAAATTTTATATCTGAACGTTCTAGTAATGCGGTTATATTTCAATCAACCAGTCCGTATAGATTTAGGATATTAGCCGACTTCCTATCGTCAAAAAAATGACAATAGTCAAATCCATATACCTCATTTCTATCAATATCGCAGCGGCGTTTATTAATGATATCGCCCTGATATATGTCTTGAGTTTCCAGCCGATGATCAGCCGATACATCAAACGTTCAACCGATATTTTACCGATAATGGATCTTTTGTATCGCAGTGATATCGTATACTGGTAGAAAGCCGATATTGGCACAATATCTTTGATATCGACCCGACATCGGGATATCGGCCCTATATAAAGCCGATCATTAGCCGATGATTTGTGCTGCTAGGGTTGTCTTCAAAAAACGATGAAATTGACACTCTCGTATGCATGACGCTACTTTATACTGTTAAATACGCCCTTTTTTTAAAAATTCTAAAATATCTACCATAGTTTTTCCTTATTTTTTCCAAGGTGTCATAGAAGAAATTGCTTCATTTTTTTCAATTTTACCCATTTTCGATACTAACAAATTTGTTTTTCTTAATTTCATATTTCAAGGTTTTGAATTATTCTAGTTCATCCAAAGCATAATGCCAATATGAATGCCTTCAGCTTCTTTTTAAGGCCCATTAATAAGTTAGAACTACAGCAAACAATTAGTGAGATTAATAGTAAGTCAACTTGCAGCACAGACAGTCTTTCCATTACAATATTTCGGAGCCTTCCAGATGATGCCATTGGTTCTTTGTCACTCTAATTAACGACTCATTTGTAAAAGGTGTTTTTTCCACAATGTCTTAAAACAGCTATTAACGTCCCTGTTCATAAAGGCGGTGATAAAGACGATCTCAATACTTACCGACCAATTGGCCTACTGCCAGCCTTAGTCAAAATTATGGAGAGGTTGATAAAAAACCGGTAGTTTTTTTCTAAAAAAATTTAAAATTATCACCCCCAGGTAGTTTGGGTTCTTGTCCAATTCAAGTATACTTCCGACGCCTTCTTTTCGGTCTTCAATGAAGTATTTAACAATATTAATAATAAACACTTCACTGCAACAGTGTTCTGGGACTTATCTAAAGCCTTTGACTGTGTCATTAACGACATTCTAATAAAAAAATTATTTTACTATGGCATTCGTGGTACTCCTCTGGAATGGTTCAAATCGTATATTTTCAATAGGAAACAAATAGTGAGAGGAAATAGTTCCTCCTCATCGTGTATGGGAATTCACTGTGGCGTTCCGCAGGGCTCAGTGCTTGGTCCAATACTTAGATCAGTGGGAAATTTGAAAATGACACCAGCATCACTTGGAGCAACCCAAATAGAGAGGAGCTACAAAGTATTATATCTAAGGACCTAACCATCATCAAACATTGGTGTACCTCCAACTGCCATTGTAATAACAAAGACAAAACGGTGGTTCTACCTTACAAAGGTACACTGCAGCAACCTTGTCTATTCGATAACGATACCGTCAATATGGTTCAATCAGTTAAATTGCTGGGACTTATCGTTGACGATCCTCTTAAATGGTCTCACCATATCGACACTCTCTCAAAAGAATTGTCTTCTGCGTGCTTTGCAATCAGATCTGTAGCTAGGGAGCTCAATCCTTCTACTGCTCGCATTACCTATTTTGCCCACCTGTAGTTTGTCCAACTTCAATACAATTTTTAAATTGCAAAAAAGGGCAATTCACTACACATTTCAACTAGGGACCAGAGATCACTACCCAGTTCAGAGTTAACTAAGAACTCAATCTTCTACGATGCAATCAAGCTCTACAACCTTCTCCCAATCCAACTCAAATCGAAACCAACATACGTCCAGTTTCGCAGAAAGGTAAAATCTTATCTTCTTCAGCAACCTCTTTACGCTGTTAGCGATTTTTGCGGAGAGGGGTAACACTAAATTTCTTTTTCTGCAAACTTTCATCTCCCCTTTCCTTTCTTTGTGCGGGCAGCGCAATCTCCTGGTTTATTCTTTGACGACTAAGTGTATCTGACACTTTATATCTCTGTTTATTATATATGTACCTTTTCAATTATTAAATTTGTTAATTACTCTGCTTTGTCCACAAAATTAATTTATAATTTTTCTTGACAATAAAGCACATTATTTATTTATTTATTTATATAAATTATTATTTGTTACACTGAAAAAAGTGGATGTAAAATTATAACAATTTTACATAGTTAAACATGCAAAAACTTCAAATATTCTTGTAATTTTACATTCATGCACATGTAATGTACTTATTATCTGCACTGAAATGTAGTATGCAAATTAGTTTGAGTTTTTATAACGATATTGTATTTAGTTTACAAAAAGAAAACGAATACTGCTACTTTTTTACTTTGAATGCGCAATTATACATCAAATACTTCATATTACATGCTCGAATGTAAAGAAGTGTGCATGTACAAATCATTTTGGGAAACTACAAAACTGAAATGCAAATAATCAGCATTTGTTTAATAGCACGTATGCGGTGATGACAGTCACTAATTTGGCATATCTTCTATAGTCGTGGTGTGCAATAGCCGTTATTATTTAGCGTAGTGACAAAGGAATATATAAACGGTTTGCTCAAAATCTAAGTTTGTCTTCCTTGGTTGCAATCTTCGGTCTGATAAATAAGATTCCTCGATAGAAACTTATGTATACTTTGATTTTACAGGTAATAGTATAAAAATTTAAAATATGGAAACACCAGTTATTGACTAAAGAAATTTCTGGGGTTAGCATAAACTAAAATCACTTTCCAAATCTATACATTGCGAAGTTATAACTATATCTATTTTGCCTCGATTGCACCAATACGACACTTAGGATGCAACACTCGTTGTATGCATTAAACATGAAATGTGACATCTGACAAAAGTGTTATTTATGCATTTACACGTAATTTTACAAAATACTTTTTACAGCGTACCACTCCACTTGTTTTACAACTGGTGAGAAATATGCTGAAAATGAGAAAAAATAACTTCGCATATGTGTAGCAGTGTATAAAATAAAGAAAAAACACTAGCGCTCACATTATATTTTTTTTTCAATATAACCGCATGGATCATTTATTACTTCCTATATACGAATTATTTCTGCATCCCTAGGATATTGCGTGATGAACTAATTTGTCATTCCAAGGTCTGCTTTTAACTTTATTACTCGCCATTATAGCCATTAGTCAGAGTTTGTTTCTTTTACATCGAATATTCTCATTCATGGCTTAATTAAGCACAAATGAACGCCCTTGACTGAAGTTGATGGTCAATATTTTCACTTATATCTTGGACAGCGATGTCCGCAACCTTCAGTTTAAGTAGGTATAATACTTTTATTGATGATTTCAACAACCGACGAACAACATAACCTACCCCAAAGTTCTTCTTTTACCAAGTTCGTAATTCTACCAATAATTTTCGTTCGTTAATATCTTCATTAAATATATTTACAACCATTTATCGCTTGGAAACCGGTAAGATTTATAATAATTGTATGAAAATCTATGGAATTTGCTACTTTTTCGGAACCTGTTAGAAAATCCATGAATAATTTACGATAAGAAAACATCCTTTCTTGAAACCTTTCTGCTTTTACAACACACAAAAATCAATGCAGCAAACTTTAAATATTTTGTAATCTTTTTATATAAGCCTACTTAAGAATATCAAATAATTTGCTTACGTAATTGTACAGCTTTATATTAGAATACCAATTCCTATGATTAATTGTTGCCCTTACTTGCATAACTCACAATTAAATTTACCGAAGCGGGAACAACCATCCAGCTACAATTAAAAGATAATAGTTTACATCCTTATATAACTACATTGCATGACATTGACATTGAATTGGTGTGAACGAACTGGTAGTGAAAGTGGGTGTTAAGTAGGTGTTTAGATTTATTTTTATATGGAGCAGTTCTTAACCGCCACATTCGTATACTTACAACTGTTAGTCACGACTTGCACTTTTGTAATATTTGTATCTTATGCAAATTATAAAAAAAGACTGCTACAATTATAAGTTGTGGAAGAGAAGCGCACACAAGCAAACAACTATTGATGAATTTAATTGACCCGAACTTGGAAATATACTAAGCTCGGATCCGGGATCGAAATTTGATCGGAGGATTCGTAAATAACACCGTTGCCTATAGAAAATCTGCATATTTTAGAATTTTGTTCTTAAAAATAACTTATATAAATACTTATGTTACTACTAATATGGTCACGCTACATTTTCTTTGGATATCCATATTTTAAGTTATGTAAATATAAGCTTCGTGTAATGCAACAGTAAAACATTTATGGGAAACTAGAGAAATGAACTAATTATAACACATATGTACGCATATTCTATAATATACTATTGTAACTATATTTAATCTTAAATAATTAAAATCCCTAACTAAAACATAATAAATTAAACGTAAAGCATTTATGTACAGTGTACCTGAAAAGTCTGGAAATACTCAAGTACGAGTATAAAAGTATAATTAATGTTGTTTTTAGGATAATCCTAAAACGTGTGGAATAATATTTTAAAAATGTCTTTTCTATACACACTATAGGTACCTACAAAGAAATACGCTATTAGATTTTGGTGGTGAGGGAACTACCGTCGGTAGTTCCCCCACGACCAAATACATAAATAGTTAAAAGCTAGCGGAGTTGTGTAATTTAATACCAACACCCATGATTCGGAGTAAAATTTCATTTTTACAATGTTTTGCTCCTATGCGGAGTTAGCATGCAGTAGATGTTGCAATTACTCTGTTTTGGAGTTGGTTTAGGTTGGTTGAGGTAGCGTTATCAATACAGTACACTTTTGCAGTAACTTAAAGATTTAATTTTCGCTTTTCGGAATTGTTCTAACAACCTTATGAGAATAAATTATCAATCAATAGTGTACTAATTCACATTTTGGCATCATTTTGTCCCCGTTGATCAACACCAAAAGTTTTCCGATTGGAGTTATTTGTATCCAAGGGCGATGTTAAACAAAGACTCACACCGTCGAAAGATATTATACATCGTGGTTAGCCTTCTCAAGTACTGCGTTTTCCAGATATGGTTTAATTTTAAACCCCAATCCCAAGTACCTACGATTAGGTTTGCAGAGAGATCCACATAATAAACAAGTAGCTTTGGTAAAAAGCATTGGTTTAAAATTTGGATTGTTGTGCATCGGCATTATTCCTTTAGCAAACTCCGGCCGAAATCTTTTTTCCAAGTTTATGAATATAACTAACTTTGTACGTATATATACTTATATACAGGGTTAGTAAAACGTCCCGGAACGGTCGAATAACTTTGTTATTTGAAAATTATGATTTTTGAAATTTGGTATGAGGGTATAGTTTATATAAATGCATTTTATGCAATACAGTTAATATTTTTTTCACTTCCGGTTTAATCGGCAATACGTCCAACTTTTTTTTTTTAAATGGAACGCCCAGATTTTTTTAACATTTTTGAATGCAGAGTAAAAAACTACGTTCAGGAAGTATTAAGATGTTTATTTTTATTCACAAGAAAACAGTTAAAAAATTAAAAAAGTGTCCTAATACAGAAAAATCAAGGTACCTTTGAAAAAAGTTGTTGTTTAGTGTTTGCATTCTTTTTGCCGTCACATTTGACAATTTTAAAAGCGTTTTAACTTTTGCATCGCTCTAAATTTACTTATTTTAAACATTGACACATTTGAAGTCTTTCGTCAGGTGAAGGATTTACCTAGAAGGGGACGTCCATTAACAGCAACAGATGAAGAAACTAGTTTGAATGTGTTACTTACAGTGGAAGAAAATCATCACGTGTCCACAACAGAATTAGGTAAAATTCATGAGATCTCTCAAAAATCTGCTCATACGATTCTTAAATCAGCAAGAATGAAAGCCTATAAAATGTATCCCGTCCATGAGTTAACTGAAGATGATCCAGATCGTAGACTACAATTTTGCGAAACAATGACGGAATTGATCGAGCAGCAGTCTAATGTTTTAGATCACATCATTTTTTCAGATGAGGCAACGTTTTGTCTCAACGGCACTGTGAACAGACATAATTGTCGCTACTGGTCAATTGAAAATCCGCATTGGATTGAAAAAGTCCATTCACAGCGTCCTAAAAAGGTGAATGTCTGGGCTGGTCTTGTTGGAAACAACACCATAGGACCATTTTTTATAAGAGGAAATTTAACTGGCAACGTCTACTTAAATTTATTGCGAAATGAGGTTGTTCCAGCACTTGCGGCCCTCTTTCCAAATGCAAACATAGGTGATCACCCTAATGCACATTTTTGGTTTCAACAAGATGGAGCTCCCCCCCATTTTGCCCATAATGTCCGCGATTATTTGAATGAAATTTTTCCGGGACGTCGGATCGGACGTAGAGGAGCAATCGAATGGCCAGCACGTTCGCCAGACCTCTCGCCATTAGATTTTTTCTTTTGGGGTCACATGAAATGTCAATTGTAAATGGAGAGTATTTTGAACAATTATTGTAATCGCAACCTGAATAGACAGGTATCTTGATTTTTCTGTATTAGGACACTTTTTTAATTTTTTAACTGTTTTCTTGTGAATAAAAATAAACATCTTAATACTTCCTGAACGTAGTTTTTTATTTTGCATTCAAAAGTGTTAAAAAAATCTGGGCGTTCCATTTAAAAAAAAAAGTTGGACGTATTGCCGATTAAACCGGAAGTGAAAAAAATATTAACTGTATTGCATAAAATGCATTTATATTAACTATACCCCCATACCAAATTTCGGAAATCATAATTTTCAAATAACAAAGTTATTCGACCGTTCCGGGACTTTTTACTAACCCTGTATATACTTTTTCAAAAATATTACTTATTGTAGATGTTCACACATTACGAGAAAGCCCATTGGTCACTAAGCACTAAGAAAAATTATTGAAATAACTTGTATACTTGGCATTTATATATTTAGAACAAATATTTTTTTAATCGGCGGACACCATGTGCTAAAATACCATTTCTTTGGAATAAACAAATAGGATTGCCTAGACTTGCGTTTTTGAGAGGAACATAGTATTCACTTGTCCTAAATATACTTGCATTCATTAAGTGTTGTGCTAAAATTATAATCAATCTAACAAAAAAAAATATAGTGAACGCAATTAGTGCACTTCTTACAGTGTGAAGCCATTAAATAATTAATTACGGAGATTAATAGAAAAGCATTTTTTTAATGAAGGCGTCATATTATTTTGTTACTTTAACAAACCCATTGCGCTCATCTGAACAGAAATAAGGTTAGACTAACCAAAATTGCAGTTAATTCAATGTAATTATGATGTTGAAATTACCCATTCCCAAATTTTCTGCGTATATGTAACAACGAATATGTTAAATTGTCATAAAGATGGTGCTTATTTCACACTAGTAATAATCCATATTCTGTGTAAATTGGATGTGTGGGGCAGACGTTATAAATTATTTATATCGTCTATTTAGTAGGTACACATCTTGCACCACCGCTTTTCACCGCTGCGAATCCATAATAAAGATATTCTACATTTCTTATTATTAAAATAAAATGATAAATATAATACAGGCGTTAATAAACTACTTTGTTTCTTTCGAATTTGTAGTTTGATCTAGTCTAAAATATTTACTTACATTAAACATTACTATGTACTGTAAACTATGTTTAGTTCGACACTGTCGTTTTCTAAGTGGCTGGATATACTTATTTAATTTTTCTAAGTTTCTAAGTTTGTTACAATAAAAACACTTTTTTTCTGTCATCAGTAACATTTTCGATATCACAACTGAACTGAATCCGAAATTTTTCATTTATTTGGCTTGTGTCTCCTAAGGAGTCTACATCTAAACTCTTGAATTTCTAGCAGACGATGGTAGATAAAGCTTGAGATGCGATAATGATGAAAATGGGTTTGCAGTTGGAGTGATGCTGATGACGGCTGGTAGGCAACAGCTCGAGTCCGTCTTTAGTGACATTTCTCTTCCCTTGCTTTTAATGATATGGTGATGCCAACAGTAAACCATGAGCTCCGCTCTGGTGGTCTTTAAGAAGTACGGAAATGATTTTTCAAAATTCGAAATTAAAACCGTTTTATATAGAAAATGGTAATTGTGAAAAAAGTTTCCGCAGATTTTTATATAGCCCGGATTTTTTTTATCTGGTCTAAATCTGTTTTTTTATAAAATGTCCCGAACAAAATGTTCATTTAATATTTTTTTCAGAAAAAAAAATTAGCTCAAATCGTTCAATTAGTTATAAGAAACAGGAACATGATTACATAAAGACACGAAACCGAAAAGCGATTTTCTGTTCGTATTTGAATTTTGCAGAAAACC
Organism: Cetonia aurata; assembly: GCA_949128085.1. NCBI lineage: Eukaryota > Metazoa > Arthropoda > Insecta > Coleoptera > Scarabaeidae > Cetonia > Cetonia aurata. The sequence continues at coordinate 37,446,718 of OX421884.1, forward strand.
TACAATCTATTCATCAGTTGATTTAGCTTCTGAAGTGCATGCTAACATAAGTAAGTTTCACATTTTAGAATAATGTATTTGATTTTTATATAACATTTCGCCTTTTTTAAATTATTTTTTAAACGATTACATGTTGTATCCATTTCTTCAAGGACATTATAAAAATGACACTTGTAATATTAAGATAGTTTTTCTTAAAAAAAATAATTGACAAGTCCTTTGTCCAGACACTCTGTATATTACATACTTTTATCTGCAATTTAAGTCAATTTGTTATTACTCTTAGTAGGTGTTGAGTTGCAAGCAAGCGATCCCCAAACGGCATTACTGTTTTACATATAGTAGGTAGGAAGTAAACAACTGCGATAACAAATTATTATTCAGCACTGAATGAGTACAAAACAATACCATCAACTCTGAAATACGCTACACAGGTCACCATACCACATAACGTTACTTTCAATTAAATCATATGAATAATACATTTGGCAAATAACAATTCATTGACTCACTTAATCGACTTTGTATAATCAAACATACATTTTGTTACTGCTAGTGTAAATTAGAAAAAAGGTGCGCCTTTAGACATAAATAGTATTATAGGTACCGTACCGAATGAATTTATAATGAGTGTATTAATTCGCGAAACGTTTCTTTAATACCGTTTGTCCCAATAAAAGTGCTCGAGTAGGAAAAGGTGGTAAGAAACAGACGAAGTCATAAGCCACATACAATAGTATAGATAGCAATTATATTTAGTCTGAACACTTTTTGTTTTTTTACATGGTAAACCTTGCCTGTGTTTCTCTTTACCGACAACATTTTAATTATTAATAATAATTATGAGAAGAACAATTCTTAGTTCAGTATTTACTGAAAATGTGCAATTCTTTAACGTATATTTTCATACTTTATCAGTCTCGGTTTCACTGGTAAATCTGACATTTTAAATAGAACACCCACACATTTTTAAATACTAGGATTCTACGTAACTTTCTGAGTTCGAAAACATATGATTTGTTTGTTTCCATTTCCATGGTTATAGGACGCGGACCTTTCATCTTCCAATCTAGAGTGTCATAACGTAAGAAACTATAACTACATTCTTGTTTACCACTACTACTAGAACGCGAAAAAATACAGTTTCTCTTTTTTTTTTTTCTGAAAAATGATTTTTTTAAGTAGAATGTCATGTGTTCTCCATGATAATTTGACAAATTCTTAATTCAGGGACCAATTCTAATGCTACCAAACACTCTATATTCTCGTTAAAAGTTGCTGCTCTGTAGCAGTGTTGGGCATCATTGATTTTTTGTTCAAATTATTATTTGAATAATATTTACATCTATCCATAATTCTTCATTTAATACTGAGTTATTGTCTAATAAAGTGATCTGACATAGAATAAAAACTATTTGCGTATTGAGATAATTATTTCACCATGTAAATCGTTCTTCAAATAATTAATATATTACTGAATTATTACTAAAATAAGTTTGGTTCAGGTATATGCACATGTTCATTTGGTTTCTGTTTCCGTAATGTCCATGTTTCTATATATTTGTAAAGCATATTCGGTTTTTTTTTTTTAGTTAGTTGTTATTCGATAAATTACGATTAAAGGAATAGTTCTTTCCCTTTTTGAAATTAATTCTTTAGTTGTTTGTTTCAACTGCAACTACATTGGTTGAGAAAATGTAATTGAAATTGCTAACTAATGGATTTAGTTAAGAGCGTAGTTGAGCCGAACCAACGATTAATAGTTCTTAATTGTCAATGTCATTGAACGAATAAATTAGTTAAATGTGCTCAACACTACTGTCGCGCATATACGATAAAGAAAAATACGTTATTTGCAGAGTGCAATCACTCCTCCCCATCGAACTGCTTTGTGTGAAAGAGTGTTCACTTAAAATACCTACAGGCAGTACAATAATGTACAACCTACCTGACCAATGTAAGCAATTTACTTTTGAAAGCATTTAAAACATTTACCAGTGAGTATAGTTTTTGCTGCAAAAATTTGGACCTAATTAGAAATGGCCATCATTTCTAATTTCAATAGTGAAATACCTTGAGCAAGTTTATTTAACCTTAATTGTCAGTAAATGTTAATTTCACTCTCGTTGTTCACAAACTGAGGCTTTAGGTTAAGTTTAAGTTATTCTTTAAGCTCCTTGTATACTAATATTATTTGTCATCCAAGGGTAAAGTTTAAGAGCAGAATAGTACTAGATTTACGAACTTCTCCTAGTAGTTATAGTCTTATTGTTAGTTAGTCTAGATATGGCAAATTTAAGTAGTAACAAAATAGTGATTTTGTAGTTTCTCTTTCTTCAATTTTTGTATGTTGCAAGCGAGAAACTTAAGGCTTCTATTGTTATTATTTTTAACAGCAATCTTCTTTATTCCACACATGATGCGTCAAGCTATTTTAAGATTTTTTTGGCATATACCTGTATCAGCTTACCATATTTAAGTTAATAGTTTGAAATATTAAATAATACATAAATATCACCGCATATCAAAGTTTCTGTTATAGAATTTTCATCGCATAATAGCGATTGGCATTCATTCTAGATATAAAGATAATAAAAGGAAACAAAAAACCTACATTCGGACTAGCATTAAAAATCGGAATTTTTTTTAATGTATTAATTAGTTACGATCCATAGTGTTCAACACACCTTCAATTTAGTTGTGCTCGTACATCATGATTGTAATTACAAATAAAATTCATTCGTGTAAAATTTCTTAGTTTTTAGTTTGGGAAACTACAAACCTCTATCTGTTCTCCAGATCACATTTTTCAATAGATTATCATGTAAGTCATAACATTTAATCGATTACAAGTACTGCTTTAAGAAAGCTTTTGTAACTATTACATTAGGTGTAATAATTATCTTATTAACCACTACATCGCGAGTTTTTAATATAAAAAATTAATAAAAGAACAACATCAATTAACATGAACATAAATTGAAATTGTTTCAGTAAACTAATAATTATTTATTTTTATATACCTAGTTGTTTTAATAAAACAATTTATATTATTCTTATGAAATTTCTAAATTACTCCCCAATTACCTACAAACATGTGTCAATGTCCTCCTTATACATATTTTGTATATAACATCTAATTACAATGAATTTGTCAACAGATACATTACAGTCGCATTCTGACAACTATGTTAACAACGCCGTTACCTAAACAAAGTAAAGTAACTTCACAGTGCATCTGATTTACGCTGAATTTTTAATATGGGCAAATGTAAGAAACACAAATTATTATTTACTAAATTCTGGTAGTATAAATGAAATGTCTGAGCGACTTACATAAAAACGGCTAGAACTACGTCATACAAGAAATTTACGATTACGTATTAATTTTATAAATAAGTAAATTCAATTCAATTCAAAATAAATCGCGATAAAGGCATAATACTTTGCAAGCTAATTTAAGTTTGTTTGAATAAAACAACATTTAATTTAATTTACACTCCCTTTGTTACTTCCAGTTTTTTTTTTTAACGTTATGGAATATTTTTGAAAAATAATTGTTTACAGAAAAGAACGTTGTAATACAAAAAAAATATGAGATAAACTTACGAAAATATCAATCATGACTATTTATTCACTACAGTAGTCAACACAGTTCACTTAATGTAAAACTTCTGTTTCTTGGTTATCTTATTCCGGTTTATATAACTCGTACACCCTGAATGAATCCCCACTCAACACGAAAATCTTCAGAAAATCACAAAAGGATTATTTATTAAAAAGCAACCTAAAGATCGTAATTACCTCTTATTATAATGACGTATCCTTCCGAATGTACGAACTTTTAAGATACATGTAGTTTAAGTGCAGCAGAAAACTTAAAGGAATACAAAGAAAAAATTAACTGAACGATTTATTTACTCGCTCATTAAGTATTGATGTCAAATATACTCAAACAAGAAAAACATAACTACAAAATAACATTAAGTGGATGAACTCAATAGCAACAATAATAAGAGCAATAGCGGTACAGATCCAATATGCCTATGCTATGGTAAAAATATTAATTAAATAATTTCTGGTAATCATTTATACCTGCCAATTCAATTTGTTAAATATAATAAATTATTGTGAATGATACTGTCGCATTTATCACGCTAGCCGGATATTTTAAATAATATCAAGCATGTTCTAGTAAAGATGATGAAACCGCTTTAAAATTGATGCAGACCCTAATGTGTGTCCAACCTAAGATGCAACGGTTCCTAGCCAATTTATTACTGCCTTCTTGGAAAAAATTTTCAAATAAATGTTGCCTCGAATCACATTCTACATATGCTAAAATTAGTTTCAGTAATGGCGGATTTCCGGTTGTACCAGAAGTAACTACTAACTTTATTATTTTAAATGGAACACCCTGTATATTATTGCACTTTTGGATTCCTTGTTAAATTTAAATAACAATACGTTAGGAATACATTGGGGCTAAGTTGTACCGTTTTCGAATTACATAACGTTTTTCGAAAAAAATGACATTTGCAGTGTCTTCGGTGTTTGGAAATATCTCGGGAAATACGAAAGTTAGAAAGATGCGGTTTTCGGTTTTCGCTCAACTATGAAACAGTACACGTCTTTTATTTTAAAATTGTTGCGTTTAAATTACAGCGTTATTAAATAGGGATCTGTAATTTTCGAACTCTAAAATCATGGATAACTTGATTTTTTTAAATTGAACGGTGTAGCAATTTATACATAAATGGATGTAAAATTTAATTTTCTTTCGATTTTATATGAGTATCATTGTGTCTATCTCAAACGGTTTTGGAGATATTCGCAATTTTTCAGTTTCTCACGATACGTATTGCGAAGCGCCGCCGCCGGCCACCTTCCCCTCGCATTTCACCAGGCTTGGACCTGGCAGCAATAATACTGGGATGCTTAGAAAGTGGCCAACAGAACACAATAGGACCACTAGAAACAAACAAAATGGTCTAAAAGATACTTGAGATGTTTAAAGCGGCATCTTTAAAGTCAACGCAAGCTTGAAAACGCACTAGGTATCTTGCCATTATTAGTGTTCCAAGTGTCAGAACTGACATTCAGAGTACTGTTTGGTAACATAATAATTAAAGATGTCGCTTACTCGAGAAGAATTAGTAAATATGGTTTTCGTTCTCGGTGAATGTTACAGAAACGCTTTGTTAGCGTCAAGAGTTTACACAAAGTATTATACCCATGTAGAAAGCATTCAGATAGGAGGGCATTTCAGTCGCTACTGGGTAGTTTTGTAAGTACTGGATCCGTAGCACGTACAAAACGGAACCTCAATAACTACGTACTTACGGATGAAAATCAGTTGCAAGCTGCGATTTCTTCTCATGGGGTTTCATTAAAAATAAGGTTTATGAGACGCCACCAACAAACCCTGATGATATGCGCCATCGTATTTTAAGAGCGTTTCAAGAAGTCACACCAAAAATACTCAGAAATGCTCAAAAGTGTTTGCAAGAGCGATTTCGATTATGTAGTGCCGAAAACGGACAGCATTTTCAACATTTAATATAATAGTGTTGTACAAATTCTCTGTACAATGACAACACTAGCGTTGCGAGCAAGACGCTCGAAGTGTACGTACGCCATACATTGGATAGAGTAATGTAGTTGTGCTGATTTATTGATATTCCAGTAATGTTATGTTTTCTTTTATCTTTGCTATGTTTGCTTGTTTCTAGTGGTCCTATTTTGTTCTGTTGACAACTTTCTAAGCATGCCAGTATTATTGCTGCCAGTCCCAAGCCTGGTGAAATGCGAGAAGGTGACCGGCAGCGGCGCTTCGCAATACGTATCTATCGTGAGAAACTGAAAAATTGCGAATATCTCCGAAACCGTTGGAGATAGACACAATGATACTCATATAAAATCGAAATAAAATTAAATTTTACGTCCATTTATGTAAAAATTGCTATACCGTTCAATTTAAAAAAATCAAGTTAGCCATGATTTTAGAGTTCGAAAATTACAGATCCCTATTTAATAACGCTGTAATTTAAACGCAACAATTTTAAAATAAAAGACGTGTGCTGTTTCATGGTTAAGCGAAAACCGCATCTTTCTAACTTTCGTATTTTCCGAGATATTTCCAAACACCGAAGACACTGCAAATGTCATTTTTTTCGAAAAACGTCATGTAATTCGGAAACGGTACAACTTAGCCCCAATGTATCCCTAACGTATTGTTATTTAAATTTAACAAGGAATCCAAAAGTGCAATAATATACAGGGTGTTCTATTTAAAATAATAAAGTTAGTATCTACTTCCGGTACAACCGCAAGTCCGCCATTTCTGCAACTAATTTAAACATGTGTAGAATATGATTCCAGACAACATTTATTTGAAACATTTTTTCGAAAAGACAATAATAAATCGGCTAGGGACCGGTGCATCTTAGGCTGGACACTCGGTATAAGTATAACATAAGTGTTACCTCTTGGTGTAATGTAAAAATTAATAAACTAGTAGGTATTAAATTAGGTATTTACTTCGACATTGTTAGTTATTTATATGGTAGGTAAGTTACTTCAAATAAAAGTACATCTTTAATGCAATGTATGCGATTATTTTTAAAAATAGGTTATGGAAAAAGCTTTTATTTAAAAAAGAATATAGATAAACGACAAGAAAAGCGCTTATAATAATGAAAAGTGATTATATGGATGTGATGCGAAAGGTAAAAGATTTGAAAACCAAAAATTATGATAAAACAACAGCCGATTGTCAGAGATTGATGACGATAGAAGATATTATTACCATTATTACTGTAGAAGAACATGAAAAACTTAATACTGTGACCAAAGGTAGTTCAAATACTAAACACTACAGTCATAGAGAACCATCATCACTAGACGTATATGTACACAAAACAGATTTAGCCATTGGACATGGCGAAAGAAATATAATAAAAGCGAAGCTTGAAATTCAGGATTATTACTATTTTATATTTTAGTTCTTTTTTGTCAAAATGACTGGAACATTGTTGCTTTTAAATTTTGTTTTTTGTTTTACATGGAAAATGAAAATGAGATATGCATAATAAGAAAAGAAATAGAATTTATTGGATATTCAATCTGTCTAATTAAAACTCAATTTCTCAATAAATCGTCATTTAATTTACAACTTCGTCAAGAGGAAAGATAAAAATATGTGTACAGAATATGAAACAATATACCCACACAATATAATGTATAAAGTGGTATTGTTTCATTTTCTGCTATAATATTGTAAGTAACGTGCTTACTGACAAACTCATAAATTACAATTGACAAAGTCTTGAAAACTTAAACAAATCAAATACTCAATAAACTTCTACATGAACTACTATTACTTCATGAAGTCCGGTCGATATTCATTATCAAATATCATACTGAAATATTCCTAAGTTCTACTGAACCTGAGTTGTAAACTTGTTTGAGGGATAAAGTTCGCACGTAACAATTCAAACCCTGCATTTTTTGCTAAAGTTATGGAAATTTTGTAATTCACCGTCAGTGATATAAGTTTATCAAAATCACAACAAAATTTATTCAAACCAGAGATGGACTCATTTCAAAAGTTGGTACAATACGTCTCTCTCTTAAATCAAAATTGGTATCGAGTGATTCGTATTATTCTAACTAGTTGGTAGCGTATATGCTGTCTATAGTAAGAACGGAATGGATTTTGATTCTGTTTAAGTGTATACAGTCCTCAGGTTACGACATTATTATTAATTATCTATAATTAAAATAAAAAAAAGCCAAAAACATTATCAAATCAATTTTACAATAAAATTGAAAATATCAAGACTAGGAGAGATTTCCGAATTTCATAATCGACTTACGTTGCCAATGGCAAACGTCAGAATAAAAGAAATGTATTGCTACGAAACTTGTAGTAAATATTTTTTTAACTTAAATTATATTTTTTATATTAAATAACTGTTTAATTCTATTGAATACCACTCAGAGTCATCTGTGATACTCTTTACACATTCACAAATAAACCAGACCCCAATTTGCAGGTGGCCCTGACTGTCAATCCCGCCACCCCCCCTCTCAAAGGATTTCACTCCCCTATCAGAGACTAGGGACGTCGGAGAGATATTTTAGTTATCATTATATGATGTTTTCCTATAAGTTATATCGAATAAAACAATGATTAACAGATGATTCTTAATTTATTGAGGTTAGTATGACACCAAACAAAATGTGACAAAGAAATAAGCTTTCTATATATAAAGATTTCTGTCATCTCAATTCAGAAGAAGAACTTAATTCTGTCATTTTACAAACATAAATTTCTCACCGAAATCCCACCAAATGACCTTTCAATGCGCCAACGCATGAAAATAAAATATATAGAAATAGTCCAAAAAATCGTTACCAACCTCAAACATATAAATTACTAAAATTTCAATAAATAAATACATATAGTATAAATTAATCAACAAATGTTTAACCTTGAAATATCTTGTACGTATTCCGAATTAAATAGTTAAAAAAATGATAATTTCGCTTACTACAGGTACAAATAGCTCCTCCAATATAGGTATGTTCCGAATTACAGAAGTCATTTCAGCCCTCATGAAGTGTACCAAACACCAGCAGGAAACTCACAGCGAAAACTTCTCCTCGAATGTTGTTCTTCAAAACACCAGGATTAAATTATTAAATTAGGGAAGATTCCAGAGCATTAAATAACTGGTTACATATCACTTGCGGCCCAATCATGAAGTTCTATCATACAAAGTCACACTATTCTTAGAATTTCAAAATAATAAATAAACAAATTTCTAACAATTTCTGGATAAAATGTTTCGAAATTATACTCTACTTCTCAAAAGATCGAAAAAGGAGGCAGTTCTCTTTTTGTTTTCAACAAACTACCCATTTGGGTATATTATCTCTGCCATTACCAAGGAAAACTCTCCTGGGCAACACCAAATAGAAATAGGAAATTCGTTACTACAGATACGCTCGAATCAAAAATTCCCAACGATGAACACTAGTTTGAAAAGTACCAGCACACCGTCATATCCATGGTTACGTTAGTTAAATACATACGATCATGTAAGAATTTTACAAAATAGTCAAAATACAGGAAATTGATACAATATATAATACACTTTATATAAGCTAAGTAAAATATGCAAAATAAAGCCGATACAGATTACAAAACGTCTATATGATATACGAAAATTTTATTACTCGAATGCTTAGAATTGCCGCCAATGCCGACTGATACTTGTTAATATAATAAAAAACCGATACGAGCAGGTCGATACGAAATACGAATACTCTAATTAGTTAGGATTGCTACCATATGACGCCCAGATTCCTATCAGACAGGTGAATAGTAAAGAAGGAGAACCTGTTAATAAAATTAGTTTGAACAAAGTGGGATAACTTAAGAGTCACACCAAAAGCCTCGCCATGGTCTGACCCAAGCTTTCAATGGGCGAGCTAAAAATATTGAAAATAAGGGGCGTAGCTAGAAATCAATAACGCAAACTATATAAGTCGATTCACTACGATTTGTACCACTAATGAAAAATCGTGCAAGCAACTAAAAACTCTCTGTGAGCCCTCTATGTTTTCTTTAGTATTTAAAGTAGGTTTGGGTACGTCTTGTTTTCGCATCAAGGTGATGGAAACCTAAAAAAGACAAATGGACCTAAAAGACGGAGAAATATCTTGTAACGTTAATAATTAACTTTATAAGGAATCTAAAAATAAGCAAACAACTGATTTTTTTGAAGAGTAGTTAGGGAAGGTTGAAAAATATGAGTAACTTCGTTTTGAAAAGTATAATAATGGTCATTATCACTCTGCTGGTAAATGTGAATTCAGTGAATAAGTCAATTTGTATGTGCAGATATTACTAAAAGCAATAATTAAACTCAGAAGCTGATGAGATATCTTTTACAAATGAGAGACTAGAACTTGTTAAAAAGAAAAGTTGTTTTTCAACCAAGAAAAATTACAAATGTTTTTGAAGATAACAGGTTGGGGACGGCTGGAAAAGTCATTGAAAAATGTCCTCGACGGTATAGAATTTAAAACAAATAGTTGTAGGTAATATAATGTAAAGGTAATAATAAAGTTTCAGTTCAGTTCTTACAACTGCCAAGGAGGTTGATACAAGCAATTAATCGCCAATCAGCTTAATCAATCAATTTGAAGTTTTCCCAAAATGATTTCTTTGGTTGGTACTCCTATTTCGATCCTTCTGGGGCAATTTTAACTTTTTTGTTTACATCTAGTTTGGAGATTGCCTCACGTAGAAATTATCGTCGGGGGTAGTAAAGTCTGATTAGCCTAGCGCAAAAAGGTGCCTTGCTCTAATAATAGAGTCACCTTGCGGATTGCAGTGAACGATGCATTAATTCTGAATATAGGTACACCCACGGACACTCAAAATGTCCGGTCTAAGTCACAGTGTGAGGGCAACGTTTCATACACCCGAGTTGCACACGGCGTTTAGACTACGCATTAGACCGGACATTTTGGGTGTCCGTGAGTGTACATGTTCCCGTTAAGAACATAAAAACTTATTCGTTAAAATGAACGCTGCCATTTATATATTTGCTCGTTAATGATTGGTTTTTTTATAATAAATATGTATCTTTAGGTGTAAGAAAATAAATTTTTGTTTAAAAAAACAGCTAAAGTTTTATTTCAAACATTTCAAACTCTAAGGCGTTTTAGCCAAAGGGAGCGTACCTATTTTAATTTAAAAGAATAACTGCAAAGATATATTTCTTTCATTAGAAGTACGAGTTTCTTTGAGTGGAAACGATATTGATTTGGAGCACAGAAATATTCTTAAAAATTAATTTCTTTGGTTTAAAGAATTCTTTCTATCAGTGCAACCCAACGCTTTAACTCGAATAAATAATTTCTTTGTAATAAAGTATTGAATCTAACGAAACGAATTCTCTCACCCAAAAATTTGGTTTTTCAATGTGAATAATTAAGGGTAAGAAAATTTTTGTTTAAAGAATTTTTTTTAAGCTGTATGGTTTTCGATCTATTAATAATTTCTTATAATTTAAAGAAAAATACTTTGTTTATTAAAAAAACGTGTTTCTTTGAGTGTAAAAAATTAAGAAACTGCTTAAAAATAAATATATTTGATTTGAAAGATCTTTTCTGACAATGTATACATGCAGTCAGTTCCTTTTGTGCCAAGAAATGTGAATTTAGAACACACTTGATTGCACAACTATAAAGAAAAATGCAATTCTAATTCTCCCAAGTATAGAAAATCAAAACTATTATGCAGATATTGGTATTAATCAGTTTAGCATATAAAATTCTTTTTAAATCCGTTGTTATTGTATACCACCAAACCTATACCTACCTATATATTTCGATTACAATAAATGTATTTTTACAATTAATCATATAATTGGATTTTTGTATAAGATATGAGGATCTCACCTATTCGGCTTGCAAGTAAGATATGTAGAACCATGCACGTAACGCACGCTCAGTTTGTGTAGGATATAGCGTTTGCTTGCTTGTAACTGTGGTTTTTCTTAGAAAACAAATTTACTGCTTCCATCCTTGAACCATTATCATGTACTTTTTTTTCACTTTTCTTCAATTTAGACACCATGAATTATGGATATATAGCCTGACAGTAATGAGAAGAAATTTGTTTTTAAGAGGTACCTAAAACATTAACGTATTAAACGGTTTAAGTCGTCAGCAAGGTACGTTGTTAAATGTATTCCGCAGCTGCTTTTCGCACTGCATTATGCATTATACATTACACTTTTACATGTAACGGCGAGCACTTTTAAATGGTGTGAACAAATACATAAATGACGTGTGGCCAGAATAATGCTACATATAAAAAAAAAAAATTGAGTGCCTCTGAAATACGTTACGTGTATTTTGTTTGATTTTAGGTAATCAATTTCAATTTTGCTAAACGCACAGCTTTTATCCTATAAACAATTTATCATTTAATGCTGTTAAACAGAAAAAATTAAAAATGTTAAAATCACTAAATCTCTCAATGCAACTTATTGAAAAGCATTTTAAAACATAGTAATGTTACTTCCTAAAATTAAATAAACGTACAGCTTGTCAAGCACTATTTTTCTGTTTTCCTAGACTACTGCTTTGTATTTAATTGTTATTCAGAATATTAGCTCACACTACATGTTACTGATTGTAGTACATCAGAAACTGGCAATGAACTATTTGATTTATTAATTGTTACCACAATCCAAATTATTTGAAATTCCCACGCCCCATGAAAGACCTCAGGTTTTGTGATTACTATAACAATAAATTAATCCACCAAACTGTAGCCTCCTGTTGAAAGGACACGTTTTCTTCTATAATATACATAAATTAGTATTTGAATGCTTTTATTCATCAGCATCTCTTCCTATAATCACAACTTACATCCAAAACCACTTAATGAACCAATAATTTGGATATTTAAAAGAAATTTGCTTATGTATCGTATAAATCAATCGCACGACAATATAACAAAACAGGCTTGTAATATGAAAACAATGTTGTTCCGTAAAAATATTAATGTATAGATCTCATAAGCATCTATGCAAATTTCTGAAGAAAGTTTATTCCCGCTTACATCAGATCATATAATTATTTATTACGCTGATGATAATAGACAATTTATGACTGATATGTATACGCATTTATTCTTCTCCACGTCCGAATTATGATAGTGCCAAATTTTCTTCAATAACATGATTACAATGTCCTTATACATGCAAATACAAATTATGGTACTGTGAAATAAATTTTGTTAATAACACACATAGGTACATGTTTAATAAACATAATATGAAGAAACCTTTAGTTGTCCTTCCATGTCTCGATTCTGGATTTTTGCAATTTGGCTGTACCGCCACTGCATTTAGACCCATTATGCTTCCTCCATTATCGTTGCCCCACCTAAGTTGTCAACCAGTCTATTGTTTTAACAAACACTAGGGCATTCCCAAGAGGAACTTTCCTAATACTGGCGATGATGAGCCGAACGTCTCGCAAGTATGGTTCTGCTGATGGGATGGCAGGGCAGACCACTCAAAGAGAACATGCTCAGCCGTTTTATGCTCTAGTTGACAACTCCTACAAGTTGGACTGGTCTCTAATCACAGCTTAAAAAGGTACCCTCTTAACTGCCAATGTCCAGTCAGAATTTCCACCACTAAGCGGAGATTCTCCCTGATGCCGTTTGCTCATCAGAGTGTGATAAAGTACTGCTGGCAAGACGGCATGCGGTATCGTCATGCCAGGTTTCAATGAAACTCTCATGGGTGATAGTTTTAATCTGATCGCACAATATAGATATGGCAGGCCTCATAAACGATCCAAGACCGTGCAGGACTAACCTGGACCCACGTCTAGTAAGCCTATCTGCTTTGCCATTGCCCAAATTACCGTCATGTTCTTTAATCCACGTAATCGTAACTTTGTTGCTTTCAGAGATCTGTGCAAGAGCTCTATCACAGTCCAGCATCAGACTAGAAGTTGTTTTTGCTCGCTTCAAGGCTGACACTAGTTGCTTGTTGTCTGCATACAAATCAATGTCTCTGTCCTTTGTCTTCAGTTCAGATATGTTGTTCGCCGCTACTGTGAGTACTGTTACTTCTGTTTGGAAAACAGACAGCCCAACTCTGAGAGGACAGGAGGAGGTGGAGCTCCCTGGAACACATACCGACCGCCGTCCCTTTTTGCGTCCTGAATCCATCCAGATTTCCCTAAATTTAGGGAAACATCATAGTCAAGAGCGGGCAATATGTTCTTTGTGCCAGCTTCCAGGACGCTGATGCCAACCGACAACAAACTGAGCATGGCTGCCAACGCCACATTTGCAACGTTAAGTTCTAGTGGCAGCAGCCACATCATAACTCTCATAGCTGCTGAGCATGACTGCCAACGCCACATTTGCAACGTTAAGTTCTAGTGGCAGCAGGCACAACATAACTTCCATAGTTGCTCTCGGCGTTGTTCTAAATGCATCGGTAATACTTAAACATGCGGTGCGTTAGATTTGCAAAAGCTTCTTAAAAATAGTGACCTTGCTGGTACTAGACCACCGATCAATTGCTCCGTAAGTTAGCATCGGTCTTATTGCAGCAGTGTAATTCTACACAATTATGCTAGGAGAAGGACCGTAAATCTTTCCCAGCATCCTGCGGCACTACCAGAATGCGGTGTCAGATTTGTATATTCTTTAATGGAAACGCGAGTTCCACGTGAGCCTCTTGTCGACGGTAACGACGAGGTATTTAACCTTCAATCTAAGACTCAGTGGCCCGTTGATGAGTATGGGTGCCCGTTTGTGACATCGGATTGACCGCAAGTTCCTGCTCCATACGCCAGATTTCGATACTCTTCAGGGTCGTCCGCATAAGCGGCGACGTGGAATCCTTCTGCAACAAAGCGGCTGGTTAGGCCATCAAAGACTAGATGCCACAACAGGGGTTACAACACCCCATTCTGCAGATAGTCTCCAGTCACCAACCTCCTGCACGCTAAATATCCTGCCCATAAGAGTTCCATCATCAAATCAATAAAATCTCATCTATCTCTCCTCCTGAATTAGAGGAGCCCTTATCATCTAGTGATTCCATTTCTCCTAAATTTTACAGTCAACCCAGAATCCACAAACACAATGATTCTTTACGTCCTATCGTTAGTATCATAAAGAGCCCTACCTACAACTCTCTAAATACTTATTCCATTTACTTGTCAATTTGGATGTTGAATCTTTAATTACCAAAGTTATCATATCCGATACGATCCAGTTGATCCATGAGATCCTAGCTTCCAACCTCCTATCTAACACTTAGCTGACTTGATGGCACTGTCCAACCTATTTTCAGTTCCGCAGCTGCTACTATGAATAAGTTCCAGTTCAATGCAGTTTACTTTCCCCTGTTGTAGGTAACATTCTTAAGGAGGCATTTGAGCAACAAACCCTAATCAATTTTCTACTTCCAGAAACCGAAATGTTAGTTTAGATAAGTTGACGGAACCTTCTGGCCACATTCCTTAATTCCCAACACAGTTCCATTAAGTTCACCATGAGAGCAGAGTTTCCTAGATGCCCAACTGAGTCGTCGCTCTGAAGGCTCGTTGGGATATTCCGTTTACCGCATACCTACACATTCCGATCGTTCCTCTCGGAGCCCCTGGTGTTTACCGAATTTCATGTTCATGCGACTGTGTTTACATTGGTGCAACAAAGCGTTCGGTTTGCCTCGTGTTGCGCATAACTGGGACAGCAGTTGCTGAGCATAGGCTGAAGACCGGTCAGCAAATCCAATTCAAACCTGTCCAAATCTTATCCCGATATCCTCAGCCGCAAAATCTGAGAATTTATTGAAATCCATAAACACCTAATAACCTTAACCGTGACGACGGGTATCTCCTGGACAACACTCGGAAATCCATCCTCTCCAAAGAATCCAACCGTAACTGTCACGCCCCATTGAACCGTAGCTGTTACCCTTATATAAGCCCATCCCTAAGTGTCGGTTTATCAGCTTTAGGTCAACAGCGATGGAAGAAGCAGGCCTGAAGATGTCTCATACAAGTGTGTACAAAACGTCGACGAGAAGAAGTTCCAGGGATAGGTTTGAACCCGGAAACCAAGCAGCATATAGCATGGACAACGACCGCGGAAGTCTACGTGTAAATAGAACTGTATACTTTCTATTCATGACATCAAATGAAACCTGCATACAAACCATTAACCTGACTACTAGTGCTAAATTTAATAAAAAAACAAAACAACTAAAATAGTAGTAGTACAGTACCTAAAGCAAAATGCGATTTGAAAATAATATGTATACGTTTCTGCGTTATTTGAAAATGTTTGACAATCTGTCATATAATAATTTCCAGAAAAAATGTGATTTCTGTAGGTAGACAATTTTTTCAAATCGCATTTTGCTTTAGGTACTGTACTACTACCCTTTTAGTTGTTTTGTTTTTTTATTACATTTAGCACTAGTAGTATTACTCGAAAAGTACGTAAAATTTCAAGATATCTTTATATGTATAAGTACACACAGCAGAAATGTTTAGTAATTGCGTCATTTCGTACAATAAACCAGCTGTGTAGCCCACACACTTTTGGCTTTATTTTAAGTTGGTTGTAAAATACAAAATTTACGATCTGCATCCAGTACAAGTATGCGAAATACTGGGGGAACAAGTTCCATTTATATTTTGATCGTTTAGCAGATCTTCGACGAAAGAGAAAATGGTACCACAACAAATATTTTTAGCAGTTAGGATAAAAATATATTGAGTGTTGAACGTGCTACGTGATTTATAGTTTAATGGTAAAAATATTAATTATTTAATCAAACGGTTAAACAGTTTGCAATAATCTAAT
Organism: Cetonia aurata; assembly: GCA_949128085.1. Lineage (NCBI taxonomy): Eukaryota > Metazoa > Arthropoda > Insecta > Coleoptera > Scarabaeidae > Cetonia > Cetonia aurata. The sequence goes on from OX421884.1 coordinate 37,463,150, forward strand.
AAGTTTAAATCTAAAATCCTATTGAAACGCTAGATCGTCAAAATTGTGTGAATTACGATGTCCACTACGACTCATCATCTGTTACAATTTTTTTTACATAGAATGAACAATATATTATACTACAGAAACTGGAAATATAAAAACATCACGAAAAATTTCGAACGTAACAAAAACCGTTACTATCCACAATCAATGTTCTAGAATCTAGAACGTCACGAACATCCACCAACCCTAAATGAACAGATGACAGAAATCTAAAATCTCTTCAATCTCTAAAGATATATTTAAAATTTATAAAGAGAGGTACCTACTTGTTATTTCTATTTAATTACTAGACAATCTAATAATCAAATTTAGCAACGTATCACCATTTACATCATTTTTATGTCGGTTCAAATGATGATTTGTGCTCTAAACTCCAACAACAAAATAAGCATTCTTAAATCCCTAATCGCCTAACTTTCTAAAATTTCGCTGTGAGTTTGAAAAAAAGGCACGCTATAATATAATAACTTCGCATGTCCGATTATGCAACATTTTTTACATCAAAGATTGTATACAGATCATACTCTAAATTTTCTAAATCTTTCAAGGGTGTTGAATCCATTAAAAGAGATTCATCTATAAGCAGGCTTCAAATTTCAGCGCTGTTTGATCATCCGTCGTACGAAAAACATTACTCGGATGTCTCTCCATACAGGCTCCCGCTTGCTCACCAATTTGGCCATACGACTAAGCTGGTGGTGGCGTGAGAGACTGTATGGAAAGACAATGCAAGTAATCGAATTTTGCTCGACATGTGATTGAACGGATGCAGTTGCTCAGTAAATAAACAATATCTTTTCTTAGTAATTAAACTGCTGTTAACAGAATAGATTATAAGATCAAGTCAGATCACTTCAATTTCACATTTTCTAGAAAATCCGTTATACAGTTGCTTCCTTGTTAACTGCGTACGTCAATCTATTGCGTGATATTTATAAAATAAACAGAAACAGAGACGTTGCACACGTATAGGGCACATCCACTTAGATCTTCTGTTTCTAGCTCAATACTGTAGCGAAACCCGGCCTTCTTCGACCATTCATCAGTGTTTCTTACAACGCTTTTTAGTACACGGACTTTTTTTAAAACAGTAAGCCGTATTTGTCGGCAGGAGAAAACAGAAAGTAGAGGAGATATCTGCACCTTCTTCATCGAAGCAGATATATCTGACGCATGCTCCTTGGAGCAAACAACTCTTCCTCGACCCCAGTTGTGTTTTTCCAATATTCCTTGCCAGACTATTCAGTTCTCAAATGCATTGCCAAACCGATCATGATTGTATCCTGGGGTTCACCAGTGCCCTCGGTGTCGCCTGGTTGTCTGTTGCAATGCAGATCCGTTTATTTGTATAAGCCTTTTGATTGATTGCTATTGCACATTGCAATATTGCCTATGCCTCTGCTTGAAACTTGACACTGGCATATTTCTCCAGTGAAATTGTGTTATTTCTTACATCACTGCAAATTCCAGCTCCAGTTCCAGTCTCAGCTTTTGTCCCTAAACCAGATCAGTTCACCAAGCATGTGTCTGTAATTGGATTGATTCCAGCATGTGCGATCCGTGATTTTCACCACGAAATTTCTGTTAAATAGGGTAAACTGTCTCACACTGAACCATGTCCCACAGAGAACCTTCTGAACATACGACAAAATTATCCATAATATAACTTTAACACAGTGTGCAGTTAAGGTCCCTTACAGCTCGCTATCAGTCGCTCGTTCAGTACTGTCCGAACGCTTGATAGGAGAACGTGTGTTAGCGACTAAAGGATTTTGTCAGGTGAGTAAAAGAAAAATTTTTGTTTTGCTTTTGTTTTTATTCCAAAATTACATTATGTAATCATTATTTTATTAGTTAATTTTGATGTTACTTATAAGTAGATTATAAATCATTAGGAAATAACCGATTTTAATCTAAAAATATTTTGATTTTGAGCATTTAAATAAATATGCACCTCATGTCCAACAATGAACCAAAGTGAAGTAGTACACACTGAGCCAGTGGTTCACTGTGTACTATGTTATAGTACATAGTGAACCATTGGCTCAGTCTGTACTCGAATACTACTTTACTTTGGCGAATTACTTGTTGTATAGAGAACATGATTTTGTTTTTCTTTTTACAGTATGGCTCGTACAAAAAAACCTCGTAAAATAGGAACCCATACAGAAGAAAACATGGCAGCAGCCATTGAGCTCATTAAAGGTGGAGAAACGATGCGAAAAGCGGCTAAACTTAAAGGGATTCCTTACCCAACTGTTAGAAGATATTATTTAAAAATTAAAAACGCAAGGGAAGGCGAAGGTGTCAAGTTAGTTCCCAACTATAATGTCAATCAGATTTTCAATTTAGAACAGGAAGAAACATTGATAAAATATCTCAAAGACTGCGCGTTTCTCTTTTATGGTTTGACGAATAATGAGTGTCGGAAATTAGCATACGAAACCGCAATAATAAATCGAATAGATATTCCACAATCCTGGAAACGAGATAAAACTGCTGGCATTGAGTGGCTTCGTTCTTTCCGCACGCGTCATCCGGATATATCTCTTAGGACACCGGAAAGTTGCAGCTTGGGTAGAGCCACAGGTTTTAATCAACATAACATAGATAAATATTTCCAGAACCTTGAAAATGTTCTAAAACGAAACCCCAATTTCGCTAATGGGACACGTGTGTATAATTTGGATGAGACGTCCACTACAACTGTTCAAAAGCCGCCAAAGGTGTTGGCACCAACAGGTATAAGATGTCTTTCGAAAGTTACGAGTGGCGAAAAGGGGACGTTATGCACAACATGTGCCATAATTTGTGCCAGCGGACACTCACTTCCTCCTATTATTGTTTTTCCCAGGAAAAACTTCAAGAACTATATGATTAAGGACACCCCTCCAGGCACTCTTGGTTTGGCTACCCCAAGTGGGTGGATGAATTCGGAATTATTCCCTGAAGTTATCAAACATTTTATAAAATACAGTTCTTCTACGAGGGATAATCCATCGCTTTTGATTCTTGACAACCACGAATCACATTTGTCAGTAGAGGCATTAAAACTGGCAAAATCAAACGGGGTTACGATTCTTACGTTGCCACCACATTCTTCACATAAAACACAACCCCTCGTTGTGGGACTATTTAAGCCTTTCAAAAGTTTTTACAATGCTAGTATGGATTCTTGGATGATGAGACATCCTGGTCAAGCGGTAACAATATATGATGTAGGTGCATTCATCGGTGTGGCTCATCAAAAAGCTATGACACCTATCTCGATAATAAACGCTTTTAGAAAGACCGGTATTTTTCCTTTTGATCGAAACGTTTTTACAGAAGTTGACGTTTTGCCCAGCACAGTGACTGATCGTCCACAGCTTGAGGAAATCAACACAAATTGTGTCGCAGTAAATGAATCCAGTCGTAACATACCCCGAAATGTGGTTTTCGATTATCCAGGAAAGGAGAACACAGATCCTCAAGAAAATCTGTTAGATTTCAGCATTATCTCACAGAATGAATCACCAGAAATCAATACAAAACAATTCCTAACTCCAGCAGAATTCCGTCCACCTTTGAAAGCTCAACCAAGAAGAGGCATCAGAAAAAAACAGGAAAAAGGGTAGAAGCCGAATAGTTACTGACACTCCTGAAAAAGAGGATATAGAAAGAGAAAAACAAGCAAAGATGCGAGAAAAAGAAATAAAAAAGTATGCCAAAAAACGAGGGAAGAAACCGATGAGAAGGATGTTAGAAAACAGTTCTACATCTGAATCTGATAAGTCTATGATTTTAGAAAGTGATGACGTTATGACAGACGAATATTCAGATGATGGTCACATGCAAAGTGCTAAAGAGCAATTAGGGCAACTTACGAGAGATCCGGTCGAAGGGGAGTTTGTTCTGGTTGAGTTCCAAGGAAAAAAGGATTTAGTGTATTACATAGCTAGAGTTTTGGCGATCCAAAATACCGATTATGAAGTAAGTTTCTTGAGAAGAAAATCTCCAACACAATATGTTTTCGCTATGCCTGATAATCCTGATTTATCAACAGTACTCAAATTGGACGTCAAAATGATTTTACCGAAACCTATTGAACATGGAAGTACTTCCAGAAGTCAAAACTCTTTTTACTCTTTTAGCATTGATTTTTCTGGTCTCAGTATGCGTTAGTTCTTAATAATTACTTTTTAAATGTATTCTCATTGTAATGAAAATGGTTAAGTTTTAGTTATACTGTGATTAATTCCCAAAGATATTTTGTTATTGTTGTTTAATAACATTAATATAAATATTGCTGTTCGTGTTTTTAGTTTATTAAGTGAATAAGTATTTACTTTTGTTTTGTTATGGTAAATGTTAAAGAAATATATATAATTCTGTTAGGTATATCTGTTTTATTACATAATTATCTTATGGACCACTGTGTACTGACTGTTGGTTCACTGTATCCACCACGTGGTACACAGTGAACCACATGCACTGTTTTTAAAAAAGTGAAAAATTTATATCAAAATTCGTGTTTAGTGTTCATAGGAAAACAAAGGTAACACACCAATACGCAATCGTTCCCATCCATTACTTTTTTGTAACCTATTACTCTCTAAATAAGAAGTTATATGATGATAAGTAAAAAATGATTCACTGTGGGACAGTTTACCCTAGATATAACGAAATCATGTAGTTTGATCTCATTCCCAAGAGGTTGCCTTCCACATGATGAACAATATGGTTGTGTCCAAATGCTGCAAATCTGCCACTTGGTATTTCTTGCAATCTGAGATGCCCCATTGTTGCCTCCCCCATTATCACCAAATCAAGAGGAAGGAGGTCTAGGAGACATTTCATTGCCGTCGTAGGAGTAGTCCTCATTGCTTCTGTTATACCTAAACACGCAAGCCTCTTTATCTTATTGAGTTCAGTTATAGCGGTTTGCTGCTGCACCTTTGTCCACCATACATTATGTACATCCCATACATCATATTCGATCTTAACCCCCATGTTTCCCCACGGTTGTTGTGCACGCATATTTCTGGCCAACATAAGTGTTGTCTCCGACCTTAGTTTTAATTTTCTGAAGTTTGTCGATTCCAAGTAAGCTTGGAGATAAGAATGTCACCAAGATATTTCACTTCCTCAGGCAGCTTTATTTCTTCACTCCGCAGCTTTATCGGTGCTTGACCATCTAACTTCCTCCTTTTCGTGAATGCTATTATGGTCGTTTCTGGGGGACTAATATTTAGGTCCTCCTCCTCAATCCATTCTTGTGAATCGTATAGAGCGTTCTGCATTTTGTACCGCACAACGTTGTTGAATATACCCTGGGTCAGTATCGCAATATCATCTGCGTATCCCAGAGTTTAACGCCCTTCATTGTCCAGTTTTGTTAGTAGCTCATCGATGATCAGGTTCCACAGCACAGGGGATAAAACCCCACCCTGGGGACATCCTCCTTCGACCCTAGCCACCTGTGTTTCGCCCACGATGGTTGTGTAAACTAACCTCCCTTTAAGCATGCAGTCTATCCACCTGCAGCTTGTTCCTCGATGCTTTGAAGTATTATCAAATGGTCCCTGTTTATCCGTAATGTGAACCCGGGGCACTTGCTTGGTTTGCAAGAGCATGCTTAGCCCTCTGTACACTTGACACGCATACCCTTATGTGCCTGTCTAACAGTTTTTCTAAGGTCTTCAACGTAAATGACATCAAACTTATTGGTGTCAGAACTTTCCTCCATCCTGTCCCGTTTTTGCCAGGTTTTAGAACAAAAGTAGCTCTCATCAGCCTCCAGGCAGTTGGGTAATCTAGTGCGAGACTTCCCCTGAGTAACATAATTGGCTAAATGCCATCCTCCCAAGCGATTTATATGGTTTGAATGAGTTGATTGTCCATTTCACATTATCCACACTTACCACTTTCGTTGCTACCTGCCAGTGCTACGTGGATGCCCGCCTCACGAGTTCCAGTTCTGCCTTATTGCAGTCTAGCAGTGATAAATGGGTAATTCTAGATCCTGGGAAATAACGTCGAAACAGTTCTCTTATCGTCTCATCTTTTGTTGTGGTCTAGCCGCCGCTTTCTGTTTTCCGAGTATGTATTGAGCTTTGAGGTTCTTTGCATAATATCCTTGTTAGTCTGACACATTCTGGAGCTTGTTCACTGTCCTCACAGGGCCTCCTCCAGGATTCTCTCTTTGAGTTTCTCAAAGCTTTGTTGTAATTAGTAAGGGTTTTTCCATATTCATCCCAGACTCAAGTTTTCTTAGCTTTATTGAACTGTTTCCTGACTTCCTTTCTCATATTTTCAAGGTTACTGTTCCGCTAGGGTACCTTCTTGGAGATTCCCTTGTTTACCATGGAGCAGTTACTATTGCACGCTGATATAACAGCGTCTTAGATTTACCCTGCTACAAATTCCAGGTCTATTGTATTGCTGATCTTTCGCTTAATGCCTTTTAAACTGAAATCTAGTGCTGATGAGTAAGCATCCCAGTCAGTTCTTAGGGGATTACGATAAGTTTCAGTTACATGTTCATGACACTTTATATTAAAATGGATGTGCCTGTGATCTGAGCAGCTTTCCTCATCAGACACATGCCTACATAGGCACTAGGCAACGCTATATCTATTACCTCTTCCGTTTTAGAAGTTACGACAGTAGGTTCACTGCCTACATTTGGTATGTCTAAATTATTTGCCATAATAAATTTTATTAAACAATCACCTCTTGGATTGTTATTGCTGCTTGTCCAGATCACGTGGTGTGCATTCGCGTCAGTCACAGCATAAATTGCGATCTGTTGGTTCTGCAGCTCATTACCAGGTCTTCTAATTCCCTGGTTGGTGGTACATACATAAGGGTCATCAAATGGAAAGTATGCCAATCCGATAGTTAAAGTACCCTGAACTGACCTGTGCCAATTGCTCAATATAAAAATCCTCTTTAGCTTTTCAAAAATCATGTTGGTATTCAGAAAGTCGCACTTACACAGGATGTAACATATTGTCTCTGTCATGCCACTACATCTACAGTAAACATCGAGTATAAATCACAATTTTCTATAGGTAGCCCTAAAATACAGTGTTCTATTAGGAGACCTACTACTGTTCGAAACTTATTCCTGCTGACATTTAGTAGTTTTTCCTTAATAGCTTCTTAATAGATGTCTTTCAATGAATTCACTTAACTGCATTGTTCTAGTATTGAAGGGCCTTGATAATTATTGAAGTAATCTAATTAAATTTTGAGAATCTTATTTAGTTACTACCTATTAATTCAGGAGGTAATTGGAACTTAATTAAAAATACTTATTTTTACGGCAATATGATTTCAAATTGGTGTTTCGAATTGAACATATTTGTAAATCTAAATTGAAAAAAATTTAGCTAATATCTTTGCTAAAAAGTTTAAAATCGTATAACTCTCATACATTATATTACATATATATAATAACATTCAAACAACTTGCACGCAACTTTTTTCCTTCGAGTTCAATAACTTTTGTTAGTAACATTTTGTTCTAAAGTGCATTGTTTATGAGAAATTTGAAATTTCCAAATAAATTGACCACTTTCACAATGTTTTAACGCATTGTTCGTAGCGGGCCTAAGCTTATTTTAGTAGCAAGTTATTAAACAGAATTGATAACCACAATTCCAAGGAAACATTACAGTCAATGCCACAGTATTTACTGAACTGTGGTTATACAATATTTGGCATTAATAAGAATTTCGTAAATTACATATGTACAGTACTCCTAAAGTGAAATCAGTTTACGGGTGGAAAATTAATGCATATACATTAATACATATAGGAAACTTATTAAAACGGGCGTTTTTAGTATTTTGTTTTCAATATTTATACACAGGCAAATCTTCAATGCAAACTAGTTTATACAATGAAACAGTGTATTTTAAGTAAGATATTTAAACCAGAAAAAAAAACGAAAAATTACGCAATAACAAAACAAGAGAATTCGAAATTATTCGAAACAACCTTAAATTTTAGGCATCGATGTATTCCGTCAAAATGCACATCACCAATGCATGGGTATCCCAATAAGAATTCACAATTTCAATAGCGCGCCATTTTAGTACCGATCGGTTAACAACTCGTGCGTACAATTTACGATCGGCGAAACGTACCCGATTCATCGACAATTCGTCGAATAATTGAAAAATGTAGGCAAAGTGGTTCAGTTGCTCATGTAAAGACACAAAGACAACATCGTACTGGCCGATCTGGTCGAAATGTTGCCACAATAAGGGAGAACGTTACCCAAAATTCCGGAGCCTCAATTCGCCATCCTTCAGAGCAACCGAATATTTCGAAAATCACCATGCAACGAATTCTGACAACGGATTTTCATCTAATGTAAGCCTTTACAAGCTTCAACTACTGCCAAGTGATCGTTGACACCAGAATTCGCGGATTGGGTATTGGAAAATCTGTGGATGAGAAGTTTCACGGAAATTGTCATCTTTAGTGATGAGGCATATTTTCATCTGCACGACTTTGTCAACAACCATAACTGTTGGATATGGGTCAACGAAAATTCTCGCATAACACTGCAACAGACTATGCATTCACAACAAACAACCATAAGGTGCCGCTTTTGGGAGGGCGGAGTAATTGGGCCCTACTTTTTTAAAAACGCTGAAGATAATACAGTGAGGGTGGATGGCGAACGTTATCTGAACATTTTAAGTGAGTTTCTTTGACCTGAATTGGAAAGAATGGACCTCCAAAACAAGTAGTTCCACAAAATGGCGCTACTTGCCATACTGCGCGGAAAATGCATGCGTTGTTGCACGAAAAATTTCCGAGGCGTATTATTTCACGTCAAAGAGACCAAAATTGTCCGTGAGTTAAAGAACCAAATTAAGCTCATTATTGTGGAAATCAAACCGGATATGTCATTAACAATTTTCTAAAAAGAGTAAGAGTTTGTCAACAAACTTTTGATGGAGACTTGTCCGACATTCTTTTCCATACGTAACCGCATTGTATGCTGATGAGTTGAAAATAAAAATATTTCAAATTTTTAAGTACTGGATTTGTTGATACTTCCGCAACATCAATCTCCATAGCATCAATGAAACAAACTGCAGGTGGATAGACTCCATGCTTAAAGGAAGATCAGCTTACACAACAATCATGGTTCTGGTAGCTCGGATCGAATGAGGATGGCCGCATGGGTGAGGTTTTGTCTCCTCCGCTGGTTGTTGACGAGCTACTAGTACGACTTGACAATGAAGGGCTTAAAACTTTGGCATATGCAGATGATATTGTGACTCCAGCAGGGTAAATTCAACAACGTAATGAGGGACAAAATGCAGAACGCTCCCACAAATTGTACGAGAATGGAGCGAGGAGGAGTGCCTAAGCATTAGTCTCTCTAAAACGACCACAATAACAATCACGTGCAGGAGGATGTTAAATGGTCTAGCACCGCTAAAGTTCCGCAGTGATGAAATAAAGCTGTCCGAGAAAGTGAAATATCCTGGTATCATTCTTGACGACAAGCTTACTTGCAATCGACAGCTTCAGAAAATTAAAACCACGGGATCAATCCACACGATTTCAACATATCCATTGCATTGCGCAACAAAAATCAATCAACTAACAAACCGATCTGTATTGCGACAGACAGCTAAGCGATACTGGGGGCATTAGCGAATCCCAGGATATAATAAAGACTGATTTGGGAATGCATTTGAGCACTGAATGGCCTGACAGACCGCAATAAGGTTACTTTGCTATGTCGATGAATTGGCATGGAAAGGATCATCGGCTTCATTTATAGGTCCATAACCTGTTCTAGGAGTGTCAAAAAACACACTACCGCAGTAGGTAAGGAGTTGGATCCAAGATCAAGTCTAAGAACACTGGAACAACACAACCAGGCATCAACCATCAAAGAAGAAGAGTAAAGACCTCTGCGAGACGATTGTCCAAAAACACAACACACAAGCAGCTCTTGGCTCCAAGAGAAATACAAAGAACACTGGAACAATAAAAGGCAAATTCATGGAAGGACTTTTATCAAGGAAGTATCAGAAAAGAAGAGCGAAGAACTACTAAGCGAAGATAGACCCTACTACCAAGCGTAGTAGGGTCTATCTTCGCATAGTAGCAGGTTTCCTAATAGGACATTGTGCACTGAAGAGACCCCTACTGAAAATGGGAGCCAGCACGGCAATACTGCCAGCGCCGAGACCAGTACAGCACATCACAAATCTCTCTATTATATTGGAATATTATTTAAATAAACGAGTCTGTACCCTTTTTGAGATTTTGGTACCAAATTAGTGATTTCACCATTACTGGTTGAGAAATTAACTATAGCCAGAGTAAAGTTAAGATTACACCTATTGTAAAAAAAAAATATTTGAAAGGTGACTTAAAAAGAATTGCAGATACCCAATCACACATGCCAATACATCTAAAACTTAATTTAAATGAATAAAATTCAACCCAAATTTAATTTATTTCGCTAAATTAAAAATTTAAATATATAAATTCTGTATCTCGGTTTTTTAAATATAGAAGTACAAGGGGCGCAAAAGCGAAATAAACAAACTCATAGGAATTAACACCAGATCGAATCAATTATATACAACATATATGCATACTTACATATACATATATATATGCCAAAAAGCGTTGGTGTTGTATTGCGAAATCTGTTAAGAAGTCAATGCGCTCATAATATTAGCCCTGGATACACAGCCACCTTACCAAGACCTTGTTTTCCCGCATCACATAAGTGCGAATGTTGGTATATAAATCTTAAATCCGATAATATGTGAATTATCTTCGTCGTGGAATATTAAAGAACGCAATAATTCTAGGTTTAGTCGTCTTTTATTGTATAGAGGTATCCTCACTTAACGAACCAGAAACGTTTCTGCAACTTGATCCTTAAGAGGATTCGTTTCGCAAAACAAAAACTTTTTTTTCGTTTATTACTTAAAAAGTTTATAGCGTCAAGAATTATACTTAGTACTTCAAATGCTCCTCATTGTTCTCATTTTTCTGATTTTTTATACAGACGCTTGGAGCACGAATATCTAATTGTAAGCGCTAACTGATTTTCGAAATGTCCAACAGAATAAGTTACGGAACGGACAATAGACGAGAAATCAGTGGTATTTTTTCCAGGCTGTAGAAAGGTAGGAAGTTATTTATTTATCAAAAACGTCCATCAGAATTTCGATAATAGTGCAAATACACAACAGTCTAAATTTCAGAAAAAGCAGATGATAAGTGAGAAAAGCGCGAGAAGTTTCAAGTTAGTACGTGATATTTCAAACTTTACGTAAACTTATGTGTATATTCCGTATTTAAAACATTATTTATTTTGTTTTATTACGTTTATATTATTATTTCTTAAAATATATCTATTTTTTGCTTTAATACACGTCATCGATTTTTCTCCGTAAAATACAAATCAATACAAATTGATTCTTATTATATCTTTAACGAAGGAATAAGCGCCAGGTCAATTCCAAACATTAGTTACTTCCACAATTACTAGCACCATAGAAACCGCAGTGATAGGTCGCTTTATTCTATAACTTCTTTGTTTGGTAATATTTATTTGATAAGTTATATTGAGCTTGTTGTTTTCTACATGTAAAGCTGAGCATATTTCTAGGTTAATTGTTAATTGCCACTCCTTGGTCCATCTCCCCAATATTTTCAGATCTGTGAAAAGATTCTCCAGCTAATGTTGTCATCTGCAGAAAAAAAAACGGGATTAATTATTAATTAGTTATTACCTAAAATAAAAATCACTAGTGTATACTATAAAAAGAAGTGGCCCAAATGCAGAGCCGTGTAGAACTTAATACTCCAAACTCTCTGGAGTAACTTCTATTCGCAAATGTGCGATGTAGTACGAAGTAAATTTTTCATTTCACAAATCATCTACTATTAGTAAGTGTAGAACTTTGTCAGAGGTCTTTTCACAATCAAGATAAATCATATCTACTGAGTCGCCATTATCTACTTGATTTGGCCATTTGTTAACACAGATTAGCAGATTCGATGTTGTAGAGCGCCCTGAAAGAAAGCCACACAGTATAGGAGATACATGGATATAAGTGTTTATTGCAGCCATTTCTTTTTGCGAGTTTCACCGAGCTGACTGATTAGAATTTTCCAAATTCTTATATAAAAATTTGATCTGTTTAAAGAGAATATTTTTAGTTAACAGGTCGAATATACATACATTTTGGGGACTTTGGAAGGGTATCTCAGTTATTAATAAAGACAGTTTTTTTTAAACAAATGATGCCACAAATAGAATATGCCAGCCCCCTTAATTTTTGAGACAAATGGTTAAAATTGAAACCTGAACCTTTCGTATCTCCATTGGAATGGAAGTTAGTGAAAGAGTAACGTTTAACGTCCCATTTTTACTCTTAGTTTTTTTTTTCTAGATGTAAAAGTCTTTGACTTATGAACAATGTTTTGATGGCTTCTTGTATTACTTCATCCTCTATTTCTATGTGCTCTATTTTCTCAGTTTTGCGTTCTATACTCAATCTAATCTCCATCTTCTCATGTTGATTTTTAATTTGCATTAGTTTCACAACTCTTCATTATTTGCAATTAACAGTAAATCATCTGCATACAGGAGTTCATTTACAGGTACAGATGCAAGCTATCTGTACCCTATATAAGAGTTATTGGATCTGCTCTTTGCCTTCCGTGGTAGATAGTCCATTAGTGCGATAAAGAACAAAGGACTGAGTATATCACATTGTCTAACCGCTTTTCATGCTTTAAATATTTCAGTTGTTAAACACCCCGTTCTTAGTAAATTTTCTGCATATATGCTTGTAATCACTTCTATCAGTTTACTGCCGACTTCTTTTGATTCCAAAACTTCTCATATGATTGATCTTGCCACACTATCGAAAATTTTCTCCAAGTCACGTGCGCATACACATATTGATCGGTTTGTCCTAATCATTTTTCCTTTCCTGGGTAGATCTTTCTACTCTGAAAGCTGCCTGAGTGTCTTGAAATGTTTGGTCAAGATGTTCTCTTAGTCGTTCCTCTACTATGCGCTCATATATCTTGTAGACTACACTAAGTAGCGAAATGCCTCTATATGTAGTTGTTACGCGTATTACGTCTCCTTTCTTGTGGACGGGAGTGATTATTCCAATTTGTCAGTCATGGGGTATCTGTTCTGTGTTCCATTCTATCGATATGATTTTGTGTAGCATCTTTTTTCCTTCTTATCCCATAAATTTGAGCATTTCGGGTTTTATTTTATCGATTACTGGTGTTTTACTTATTTTTAGTCTGCTTAAAGCTTTCTCAATTTCTATAAATTCACTGTCCCTCTCCGTGATTACTGCAGGTAACTTTTTCTGGTTGTCTCCAATATTTTGGTGTTAATAATAATAATAATAGAGGTTTATTGGTTATATATGGTACAGTACCAGGTAATATACATTATAATAATGTTCTTATCTATGATAAAATATAAAATAATCCATAACTAATAACTAATATTACGATGTACATATAACCAAAAAGGCTACATCGCCGTGGCTCAAATACAGAGTTTGAGCTTTAGCGTTCTTCCAGTAGCCTTGAATTAAGAAAATAAACTAAAGATAAAAAAGAAACAAAAAAAATAATAATGCCATTATGTGAATGGACTGGGCAAATGCGAAGTGTAACAAATCTCTAGAATGAAAACACGCAACAACGATATTAGAAAGAGTAAGTAAATATAGTGTTATTGTTTACTAAGAAGTTTATGTCTGAGCCAGGTTTTAATAACATAGATAGGGACTTTATAAATATCGAAATTGGGCAAAAGGTCATTAATAGTTTTGACAATATTATAAGTAAAGCTGCTTTTAAATTGTTCTAGGCGATGTTTTGGTATAGATAGATATTTGGTAGCACGAATATTTACAATGTGTGCTTGACATCTGTATTGTATTTTATTATGCAGATACGACGGGCTTCGTGTTTTTATAATTTTGACATAGAAATAGGCGATATGTAATAGGCATCTGTTGTGCATGTTAAGCATGTTTAAGTTTTTGAGAATATGTGATGTCCTCTGAAATCTGGATAATCGATGAATAAACCGTATGCAGCAGTTTTGAACTTGCTGTATTTTAGCAGCCGCTACTTTTCTAATACACGACGAATTCAATACATCGCCGTAATTGAAAATAGATAATACTAACGATTCACATAGTAAAGATCTAGAGAAGCAGTCGAAAAAATGACGGTTAATATAAATAGATTTTAAAGCAGCAAAAGCTTTTTGTACTAATTTAACAGTGTTTAAGTTAAATTTGAGAGAAGAGTCAAACCAAATTCCTAAACTTTTGACGCTATCTGAAAATGGAATATCATGTGAAGCTAATCTAACCTGTAATTTGGTTTTAATAATATCCCGTGCACGCTGCGGGCCAAAAATAATTAGTTGAGTTTTTTCGGGGTTAATCTTCAACTGATAGTTATCTGCAAAATTGCAAACTCTTTTTATATCGGAATTAAGGATGTCCCGAGCTTCTAAATAATTATCAGAATCAAAGGAGAGATATATTTGGGTGTCGTCAGCATATAAGTGATACTGACAATCCTGAATGGCAGCAGGCAACGCTGAGGTGTAAATAGAAAACAGTAATGGGGTTAATATAGCTCCCTGTGGCACACCATGAGTGATTGGTAATGGGGATGAATATTCAGAGTTCAACAACACTTGCTGAGTACGATCAGATAGGTAAGAGGCTATAAGAGATACAGCAGAGCAACCAAGACCAGCCGCAGATAAGGTCTTTAATAAAACTTGATGATGAATGGTATCAAATGCACGGCTGAAGTCAAGAAGAATCAAGACCGTAACCTTACCAGCGTCATTGGCGCGAAATATATCATCCACAATACGATTAAGGGTGGATACACAGCTGTAACCGGGTCGAAAACCTGACTGATATTCAGGTAGAATGTCATGAGAGTTTACAAATTCACGAAGCTGATTATCAATACACCGTTCAAATACTTTACTAAGCGATGGGACGATACTAATCGGTCGTAAATCTCTCATATCATGAACACTATTTGTTTTGGGCAACGGTGAAAGAAAATATTCGTTAATTTCGTCCATACTGGCAAAGTTGTGAGGAATATCAGTGCCCTTTTGCCGACCTAAATTAAGGTTGTTGATTTCTTTCCATAGCTTTTTTTTGTTAGTGGAATTTAAGGAACACCGGTGAGAAAAATAAGCAGCTTTTTCGCGTTTAATTGCTCTTCTTAACTTCGTTCCTCAGAGATTTATAATAGTCATAGTGAACAGGGCGTATAGTTCTGTTATACCGTCTTAGAGCAGCATCTCTGGCTTTCATCATAAGTTTTATATTATATGTCAACCAGACTCTATTTGCCACAATTCCATGAAATACTCATTCCAACGGCTTGAAATCTCGTTATTGTTTGTTAGGGTCTGACCGTCTTTACTTTTGATATTTTTTATAGTTTCTTATCGCGTTCTCTTCCATTCCTTTCCCAAATTCCTCCCATGAACGTTTCTTTTCCTCTTTAATCATGTCTTTAACTTTTCTCGTTGTACTTTATATATTTCATACGAGCTGGCATCTTTTCCTGTACTTAAATAATTCTTCCATAATATTTTCTACTCTTTAACTTCTTCTTTTATTTGTTGATTCCATGGTGTTTGTTTTCTTTGGTTTGTATTCTTACTCGTTCCGCATATTTCTGCTGCTGTTTCTTTTAGAACGTTCTTGAAATATTTCCATAATTCCTCTAATCTCAATTTATCTACTGCTCCTTTATTTGCCTTTAATTTTTTGTTAATTGCTTCTTGATATTTCTCTTCGTTCGTTTCTTTTTGTCACTTATAGATTTTTATCTGTGTATAGTTCAGTTTGTCTTGCGGCTACTTTCCGGGTATATTTTTGTATGCAACCATGTCTTTCCTACTAATAATTCATTTAATATACAGAAGTCAATAATCCTTTGTCCATTATTATTTTTTGCACATTCTCCATGGGTTTGATAAATATACAGTTTATATTTATTTTAACAAAAAAGCTAAAAATTTCATATTTTGTTAAAATTCAACTGGGCGAGTTATTAGGCAAATAAACGAATGTGCAAAATGAAATAAAGGAAAATTAAAAACACAGAAGGTCCAGTCTCACAATCTCAAAACAATTAAATTAAACGTTTTAGGCGACTGGTTTCAGGATCAAAACTCTCATCTTCATTAATTATAAATTGAAGTGAAAATACATTACGTTTAAAATAAACTAACAATAAGTATAAAAGTTTAAATTTTTTAATTAAATCATTTGGATAAAAAACAGTGAAAAACAATTATATACAGATATAAAATATAATACAGATATAAATTAAACAATTAGGAATAGTCAAAAATGTTTCACTTTATTTGATAAGCCCAGTATCTAAAAAACTAATAAGTAGGCTGGCAAATTCTTTGTAGCATCTTCTGTTTCACGAAAAGTAAGACACAGTCCCGAAAACCACAACTCTTGCCTTTATTAATAATTACAATACCCTGCCTAAAATGAGACACCGATACTTATTTCAATAGATTATCTTATTTCATGAAATTTTTATCGATTTCAAGAATTGCTCGCGTCATCTGTTTGCATTATCCTCAAACTCAAGCGTATATAAGATATTTGCAATTTTCTATTGAATTTGTTACGATTGCACTCTGCCTTAAGGAAGATGTTGAAATAGGACAAGTGCAAGAGCGTCCATATTAAGTGTTTTAGCAATTATCATTAAATCCTATACAGGGTGTTCAAACACTCAACTCTACACTTGCATAGGTACCTTTAAACCAACAAAACTTTTTCAAACGGGGCATTGCAGTTTCTATTAATAATAATAATAATAATAATAATATAGTATATTTCTGTAAAGTGCCCATCAGGCGTTGAAACAGTAAGTCTCAATACATAAAACATACAATTTTATAAATGTAAAATGTTAACAGTAAAAATGTATAGTAAAGTAAATATAATTATCAATATATATAAATATACATATAAATACATTGTCAAAACATAATTTCAAAAATACAAGTAATCAAGAAAGTACTTTTGTCAGAAACATAAAAGTGATACCTTAGTTACCACTCGACTGTATAAATTCCTCAATAGTATAAAGGTTGCTTTACACGGTCCAATAAATTGTTGAATTTTGTAACCTTGAATTTATTGTTGTATGTAATATCCAAAATGTTCATGAATAAGTTAACGACAATAAATTCATGAATAAATTGTCGAATTAGAACATGTTCTAATTTTTCATAAATTTTTTGAGGAATTCTGGTTACATTCTATTTATTAACTCAATACCAACTGCGAAATGACATAAAATAACATGTGGGGTTATTGTTATAAGATGGTTATAAGTCTCGTCGTTCTGCGTTGAAGTAGACGGTGTCGCTTAAAGATTAAGTTATTGTTTGTTTTATATATTATATTGAAAGGTGAGATCATGGTAGGTGAAATAGATAGTTATATAGGCTATATAGTAACGCAAGGCTGGAGGTAAAAATAACAAAATACTATGGTTTACCGATACATTAAAAATAATGCGAAATCAACTGCATGCTTTGCATGATATCTCGCAAAGAGACCATTCATATAAACCCCTATATAAAAGTTTCCGTTTGAATTATAACAAAGCGATTAAAGAGGCAAAATTAAAGGCTAATGAGAATTACATTGTAAATTCTGGCAATAGGTCACGCGCAATGTGGAATGTTATCAATGGCCACTGTTCTTCGACGGTTGATGTCAAAACCGATATCACTCCTGACAATTTTAATGTTCATTTCGCCACTGTGGCGGAGAGCATTATTGAAGCTTTACCGACTGCTAATAATGATTACCTCTATTATTTAAAAAAATATGAATATAGTGTTAGCGAGCCTTTCGTTTTTGGCGATGTCACTTTTAATGAAGTGAGAGATATTATTCTTAATTTAAACAACTCACAGTCAAGAGATGTGTACGGACTTAACTCTAAATTAGTCAAAACCGTTTGTCACATTATTGTAATTCCTCTGACTAAATTATTGAACATGCTAATTAAAGCTTCTGTTTATCCCGATGCATGGAAGAAGTCACGTGTTTTACCATTGCACAAGAGTGGTTCGCATGATACTCTTGATAATTTCAGACCTATTGCAATTGTTCCTGCATTGGGTAAAATTTTTGAGAAAATTATTAAATCACGTTTTATGAAATATCTCAACGATAATAATATATTGAGTGGGGCACAATATGGATTTAGACAGTCTCTATCAACTATGGACGCGATAAATGACTTGATTTCCTTTATCCAGGTTGGTTTTGAATCGAAAGAGTATGTTCAGGCTGTTTTCTGTGACCTGTCGAAGGCTTTTGACTGTGTCTCCTCCTCCATTTTATTGGATAAATTGCGCTATTACAGATTCTCGCCGCAGGTGGTGAACCTGATTGGCTCTTATCTCTCTGACAGGACGCAATGTGTTACTGTGAACGACATGTCGTCAAATTTAATAAGTATTAACCATGGTGTGCCGCAAGGCTCAGTTTTGGGGCCAGTTCTATTTTTAATATATATTAATCATATTTCTAGTTGCTCCCCCAATGTAAAGTTCATATTATACGCTGATGACACAAATCTGCTAGCGAGTAGCAAGGATATTCAAAGTCTTGCTGATAGGATGGAGGAGGCGCAGTCTTGTGTTGGTGACTGGTGCGTGGCGAATGGACTAACTCTGAACGCAGTGAAAACTCAATCGCGTGTTTTTACACTCCGTTGCGTTGATGGGGCGGATGATAGCCCGGTAGCCTTCTTGGGAATATCGTTAGACTCGAGATTGCTATGGCAGCCGCATGTGAATAAGATTGCCACATCTATTACCTCGGCGATTTACTTATTGAGAAATATGAAAGATTTAGTCCCCATCAACGTACTAATGTCGGCTTATTTCGCTTATGTTCAGTCGCGCATGTGTTATGGCATTGTTGCGTGGGGGCACTCCGCTGCGGCGGAGAGAGTTTTCGCTTTACAGCGACGCGCCGTGCGACTGTTAGCAAACCTGGGTTATAGAGAGGATTGCAGAGGGGCCTTCCGATCACTTAAAATACTCTCTTTTCCTTCACTGTATATTTACTATAATGTTGTATACGTTAAACTTAATTTGGATCGATACTCTACCTCTGCTGAGTTTCATAATTATGATACTAGAAACAACAAAAACTTGTGTTCAAAATTCAGTAGGCTCTCTAGGACCCAGACAGGCATCGACTTTTTGGCACCTAAATTTTTTAATAAATTACCTACTGAGGTTAGAAATTTAGAATTATCGGAATTTAAAGTAAGCTTGAAGAATTATCTGACCAAAAAGGCCTATTACGATTACAATCAATTTTTGTGTGATGTAATTTTACTAAGTGATTTTGTTTAACTTGTAAAGTGTTTGTGTTTTTTTCTCTTTCTTCTTGACATGTGCAACCTTTGGACAGCATCAATAAATTATTATTATTATTAGTACCTAATAATGACAAACAAAGCGTACAAATTAGCACTACGTTATTTTGTCACTTTCCTTTTTGAGTCTTTTATCACTTCTCCCACTTTCATTTTTGAAACTTGAATATGAACACGACGACACGTCAAACGTCAACAAAACAGAAAAGTTTGTAATGCATTGGCAATGCATAAAACCGTTTATAGTTAGTAAAAATTGCAGCGTGTAAAACACTCCCACTTTGTGAATTTTACATATATGGTGAATTTATTCACGAAGTTTTTCATGAATAAATATATGAATTAATTCACCAATTTATTTGACCGTGTAAAATAAGCTTTAAATGCTCTCTCAATTAGGTAAGTATATAAGTAGTCTGTTTTTAAACTTTTTAGTACCTATCTAATTCTTTTAGTTCACCAGGTAAGCAATTGTAAATTTTTATAATTCGTGTAACCACACTTTTGCTTATTAGGGTTTTTTTAGTCTGTGGTACCAATCAAAAATTAGTTTCAACGCCGCGGATATTATAATGATGACCAAAGTGTTTGTTGTAAAAAAATCCACGTAATGCTCTTTTACAAACAAGGCGCATTCGAAGACATATAAACTCGGCATGGTAAGTATTTTATTTTCGAGAAACACTACTTTGCAGGTCTCACTCCTTTTTAATCCGAAGATGTTACGAAGACACATTTTCTGCAACCGAAACACTCTTTGCACTTCAACCGAATTTCCCCAAAAGATCAGTCCATATCGGATGCGAGTTTGAACATATGCGTGAAACGCACAAGGCGCCGCTTCCACACCAACCGGCACAGACAAAACATGCAGAGCATAACCGAAGGTTGCAATTTTCGCCGCCAAATAGTTCATTGCTGCTTCCAGTTTAATTGGCAATCCAGGATCACTCCAAGAAACTTCACTTCACCGACTGTAGTAAGTATTTTATCCTTGTAAGGAATAATCAAAGGTTCTTTTTTGAAGTATCCGAAATTTATAAAATTTGTCTTTTCTATATTTAACTTTAAGTGATAGGTTTTAAACCAGTTTTCATGTTTTTGTAACAAATTTTTTAGATCTTCCTCCAATGATCCTGTTGTTCTTAATACAATTGAGTGATCATCAGCAAATAACACGCTTTTGTGGTCTAATATACCTTCGGAAGTTCATTTATATATATTAAGAACAATAATGGTCCCAGCACTGACCCTTGTGGCATCCCCTGATCTATTTCTTGCCTCTGGATCCCTATCTTCCAGTTTTTGCCTACGCTTTGTTAAGTAAGATTTAATTAATTTCAGTGCATTGCCTCTTATTCCTATAGATGCCAATATACTATACAGTGCATCATGATTTATGCTGTCGAAGGCCCTTGAAAGATCCATGAAAAAGCCCATGGTTTGTCATTCCAAATTTATACCTTCCAGTACTGCATTCAAAAGTTGATAAATTGCTCTATTAGTCGACCTTCCTTTCATGTATGCATTCTGAAATTCGTTGATTATTTTGAATTTCGATAAAAATCCGTAAAATCTTTGATGTATTATTTTCTCGTATATTTTAGAGATGTTGGATAAAAGAGATATTGGTCTATAATTTTTGATGTCTGATTTGTCTCCTTCTTTGTAAACCAGCTTTATTATTGAATTTTTGAGTTCGTCAGGAAAACATCCGGTTGTTAGAGTTAAGTTTATCAAACAAGACAATGGATACGCTAACTCATTCGCACATGCTTTCAGTATCTTTACAGGTATTCCATCATGGCCAAGTGAATTTATGTTTTTTAAACTCATAATTATATTACATACTTCCACAGCAGAGGTAGGAAACAAAAAAATCGCCTGTTTTATTGAGCAGTTTGCATGGTTTGAAGATGGGTTGCTTTCTTTATCTTTACATAAATTAACTAAATACTCATTCATATAATTTAGTTTTTCTTGTTGGTTTACATATTGATTCGAAACCTCGATATTATTCGGACCATAAGTTCTTTTCGCCTCCTTTCCTGTTATTTTTCTAACAAGTTCCCAGGATGCTTTGGATTTGTTATTTGAATGCTATATATATTCACCATTGTGCTTCTTTTTTTTTGGGTAATTATTTGCGCTTTTAACTGCTTACAAAAAAAATTGTAATCATTCTCAGACACTTTCTTATTAATCATGTCCTCATATAATAACCTTTTTATCCGGCATTTTTCTTTAATCTCATTTGTTATCCAATCGCTTCCTTTTTGTTTCTTAAAAGTTTTTATTGGGCATGCACTGGTCATACATTGTTGTAGGATATCGAAAAACCACAAATATCCCCTATTTACATCTGTTTCCGACTCAAGTGGTCTCCAATCAAATTCAGCGAGTTTGAATTTTAGTACGTCTAGGTTTTCATCTGTTAAAATTCGTCTTTGGTCATAAACTGCAGATACATGCTCCTCATATTGTTGTGGTATACTAATTATCTGTGCCAGGTGATCCGATAAAGCAGTCATTACGACATTACTCTCGTAATAAAGGCAACCGGTCGGTATGTTGTCCACAGTCGTTGACGTTGTTGCTGTTAATCTAGTGTAAGCTGTTATTGTTGCTGAAAGATTAAAGGAGCTACATATATCTTGAAACCTTCTGGTATTTGTGTTTTCTTTCTCATGAAAATGTATATTAAAATCACCAGTGATAATTATATTGTAATTTAATTTTCTTTTTGCTACAGATTCCATTATACTGCTGAAAACGTCAAAGAAAACATTTATATCGCCCGAAGGAGGTCTGTATATGTTAATGATTATTAGTTTTCTGCTTGCTATTTCAATTGCACTACATTCAATTATGGTTTCTATACTTTTTTCTTTAAGGTCAGTCATTTCCACAAACGGAATTTCCTCTCGCACAAGCAAACAGGAGCCTCCGTGAATGCCTATCTCATGCATGTAGCAGGATGCCATCAAGAAACCCGTGACATTAGCCACCGGAACTCTATTCACATTTAAGCCAGTGCTCAGTCAACGGCAGTATATGTATACGTTTGTCAAAAGTTCCTAAAAATAATTGCATCTCATCTATTTTATTAGTTACCTACGCATTGAATATTTTGATGTAAAACATTCAATCTAGTGATGAAAAGTTTATTATTTTTTAGAAATTTATAATTTTATTTTTATCAATTTCATTTTCTTCTGTTTATTGTAGACACTAGATCTAAAACACATGTACTACATATATACCTATGTCAAATTTTATAGTTACATAAAAATTAGAATACAAACATACTATAATATTAGGTACTACTACTTCATATCAAAGGAAACTCATTTATTAATTATTATGCTACAATCTCTGACGTTGCCCGTTTATATGGTTTAAATGACCTTTCTACACTTCGTCAAGGTATAATACCATTGAAATATTGTATAGATACCCGTAGCTAATTTAAACAAACGTCATCGCAATGACGTACATCAACAAACCACTTTAATCTTCAAAATTTTGCCGTAACGAACGTAACTACTCTTAAAACATCATATCCGCCAGATTAGTATTAAAAAATATTTTGTGACCTAGGTAAGTGACAATAATTTGACTACTTTAAAATTAAAAACTAATAAATTATTCAATTTAAATTAAGGTTCTCCATTTATATATATGCATATGGAAAGTATCAATGCAGTACACATATTTCTAAACAAGGTAATCCTAATTATATATTTTGTAATATTATATTTACTTCCATTATTTTCACTTTTACAGTATTGTTATTTAATTATGCTTTGTAAATGACGCCATGACGAAAACGTGACGTCAACATTTTTTCTCTTAAAATTATAGATTCATCTTTACTAATACAGTAACAGGCATATTAGCGTATATTTCATCAGTAATGTTAGACATGTATAGCAAATAAAAAGCGATAGTAAACAGTATTACAATATAAAGTTGCAAGCAACTATTTTATTTTAAATAATACAAATATAAATCATTCTATTTGAGAACAATGGAGCTTTCTCCATTTTAATTGTTTTCTATAGAGTATATATGTTTTATTGTCATATTTCCACAAAGAAACATATTGTTGTAGTTTAATATTGTGATAGATTATACGTGTGTTGCTATAGTTAATCTTACAACACACAATTGTAAGGTAAACTATATATTTGCAGTTAGTGCATTAGAAACCGTGCCGGCAACGCTACCACGTTTAGACACAGGAGTTCGTATAATATCGGGTATGACTATAGAATTAAAACTCGTGTCATGTATACAGGACATATGTATAAGATGTTATGTGTGACTTATTATCCGATATACACACACATGATGTGTCTTTCTCTCATTTTGGCAAGAATGGTCAATTCCCTTGTTTATGTCAAAATTTTGTCCCAATCATCAGTTCGTATTTTTCTTTGACACATTTCATTAGTACCTACACGATTTAAAGTAGGGCCACACATTGATAAGTCGTGCACATGCACATAACAATTTGGCGTGCGAAGCTCGCACGACGTCAACCTACATTGACGGAAGGCGAACGTAGGATAGACAATTTATATAATATTTGTCATTTCCAATAAGCATATGAATTTCATTAGGTATATTATAAAATGAATATCACTTTTTCGCTATGAAGTTAAAGATGTACTTAACATAATATATAGGTACTTGAAAGTATACATATAATAGGTATTCATATTCACTATGTTTGCCAAAAAATAAGTACAAATTTCAAAAAAGAATGTTCATAGATAAACGCATGAAATAGATAAACTTCTTTATAAATGGATTTTATGTTCTCCGTGTACAAAATGCAAATGTAATATACAAAAATTGCAATTTTCTAAGTATAAAATGGTTGTGTGTCTGATTTTAAAATGCGTGTTTGTAAAATTTTAAAGTTTGCCCATTTATTAAATAATAAAATAAAAAACAGTGCATACCAGTATTATAGATGTATGTTAAAGAAACGCAATTGAAAAAAAAAATTAAAATTAAAACTATCCGACAAAGACAGAAAATGTCTGAATTACTATTTGTAATTAAGGAATGAATGGCAGCAGCATCAACAGCTTGATAAAGATAGCAACTGTCTACCGAAGCGTATACGTACCAAAATAAAAACTCAACGTTTATGGACTTACAAATCCAATTTATCAAATATCATTTTATTAGAATTGTACCTATATACAGATATGCTCAGATGTATTAGACACCTATATTTTTTTGGAATAATCAAAGTAAGGTGAGCTCAAAATAAAATTCTTAATTTAAATGCGTTATAAATAGTATTTTAATAAAGAATCTGTCGCACTTTTGTAAGATTTTAATACAGTTGCAATACCTTTTTCAGCGCGTAAAAAACTGACGTCTCAGAAACGTGAACATGCATCAAAATTTAATAGATCAAGGAAAAATATCTATAAAAACTGTTGTAAAGTCATAAAAACGAATACCTAAACGATTAAATTAACTGCCGCAGATGTAATGCCAAAACACGAACATGAATAAATACGTTTTTTGTCCAAACGACTAAACCATACTCTAGAAAAAAAAGGGAAAAATGTGATCCGGTAATTCGAGGTGTTTGTTAAGGGAGGTTACACTGTAGATAAAATGTACCTATGTAACTTAAAATATAAAACAAGGTGAAAAATTCAGATACATATGCTTTCAAATACGATTGTTCAAACTATGGTAATTGAATTAAGTAATGCAATATAAATGTAGGACAAAAACTTAAGAAACTATAAAAGTTCTAGTTAAAGACAACAGATACCGCTGCGAGTACATTATATTGATTGAAGTAAACAAATAGGAGCAAAAGTATTTAAGTGCGTAATTCGAACAAATTGTTAATGATTTGTTTTATTGTTGTTTTATATGAACGTCTGCTATTACATACTTTAATATATAAACAATGATATCATATGTAATACATTTAGACAACGTTAATAATATAGTTAAAATCATTGTTAGTATTAGGAAAACTGTTATGGGAATCATCTAACCTATCATGACATTTGACACTTCCCTGAAAAGTGCAAAAGATGATTAATTTGAGTTACATATTCGGTAAGTGTAAAAAACTGTACTAATTTTTATTTTTTAAAGGTATCTAGGTACCTCTCCTCTACTCTACTAACTTTATTTAAAAAACAATATGGTACATATCTACTTTACACATGTTTTTATATATAACATTATTTAGGACTTACCTGTATGTAAGACTGCTTTGATATTGTTGGGTATTGTTTATTAGAAATATAAAAATATACAAACATATAGATTTATTTAATTTTCTTCACAACAACACCGTTTTATTCGTTTGTGCAGTAATTCATTAAATGATGGGTGGTTCAGTAAGTCAAGTGTTTCATTCTGGAAGTGTGCTACTATCTACTAGTCATGGCCATCGTGTATCAGATTCTACAAGACAAAAAGTACAAACAGTATTTGATGCTCTCCGAGCAAACCCGAAAGTAAGTGTACAACGCCTCGAGGGCCTTCTGCAACAAATCCCAAAGGTAATAAAAAACCAAACACGTTGCCATCGTTAGAGTATAACTTTCTTTTATCATATTGGCAGAATGAAAATATTTTAACTGTCCATGATGATGGTGGATACAACCTTCTTCAAAAATGTGTTGGTGCAAATAATGTTGATCTAGTGCGCTGGCTCTTAAATCGCCACAGTTCTGCAGATGTTAATAGGTGTCCTTGTAGCTTGCCTCTACATATTGCATGCTTAAAAGGGTAAGAAATTATGTATAGAATAGAATAATAATATAAGTAATTAAATATTATAACATTTTCTTTTTTGAGGCTACTGTCAAGCCAAAATACCGTAACTACACTTATTACTATTCTTTTAAATCATGTTGAAATTTACATGTGCAAAATTGTAAAAGTTGTTAATTTTTTAATGAGATGTTACATTTGTTTAATATATAAGTAGATTGACCTGTAAATATTTTCTAACACTAAGGTTGGACTCCAAAAATATTCATATTGATCTCCTAAGAATACTACTATTACACCAATATAAACTTTAAAGTCAAAGAATGAAGAATATTAAACTATTAACTCAGTCCTTGCACAACATCGTCAACATCCAAAAATCTATTACATGCATATATATTTATATAACCATTACATTTAAGAATATTAATTTCAGACATGATGAGTGTGTTGACTTATTACTGAAACATGGTGGAAAAGTAGATGTGGAGGCGCGAATGTGTTGGCCAGGACCACATAGTAGTAATTGTGAGGAGAGAGGGAAATATCGTAAGATTGCAAGCATTCAATAAATAACACATTAATTATTGTAAAAACTTTCTTAGCAAGCATGCAACAAGATGAAAGTTGTATAGAAAGAGAGAGAGATAAACCTAGTAAATTACAGTCTTCAATGTATTACGCTCTTGATGGAGATCAGGTGAACATATTGATTATGCTAGCTCAAAAATGTGAGGATTTTTGGGTGAGTATATGGTAATTTATATCAGTTTTGTGGGGATTATATTTGAAGCAACCAATTAAATAATTGTTAGTGCATAATAATGGGTATTCTAGTGAGCCATCGAGTCGGCTGGCATGGCTTTTATATATTATCCTATTCACCCTTAACTATATTACTTTGCTTAAGTATGCATTCTGCATTTTAAATCAACATTTGTTGTATATTTTTAGAATGTGGTATTCCGATCTCGCATGCCTCTCCTTCATGCAGCCTGTGAAAGGGGAGCCTGGCGTTGTACGCAATTCCTGGTTACTGAACGCAGTGAAGAAATACACATTCTTAAAGACGAATACTATCCCATTCATTATGCAGTTTTACATGATAGTAAATTTTTAGAGCTGTTAATTAATGCAGGGGCTGACACAACAGTAAAAACTTGCACTCAACAGATGACTTTATTACATGTTGGTGAGTATTATCCTCAAATGTTATTTTTGACTTTAGAAAATAGCATGAAATTCCTTTTTTATTCAAATAAAATTTCAAATAGTATGTTTAAAGGACAACGATACAATTGGTAATGATAACTTGTGGTAAAGAGTGATAACTGAAAATATATGGTAATTTTTGAAAAGGTGTGATTGTGTTTTGTCACATTACTCCTCAAAGAGTAAAAGCAAGGGTGAAAATTTAAATATAAAAGCAAAATAAAATTGTATTTGCAGAAAACGCAGATAATAAATAGTAATAATTGTTAAATGTGTTAAATGCTTTTGAAACATTAATATTGAACAATGAATTTCACAATTTTAAATTTTGTATACTGTACTAGAATAATTTGGAAGAAATAAATATCAGCTATATGACAAGTCGCGATCTCAAATGTATGCCATTTTCGTAATGTAATTCCATTACATAATGGAAAAACTTTATGGGTTTCATATTTATATGTAATTTATTTTGGTTTATTTCTAAAAAATAAAAAATAAAATGGAAATTATATGTCCAAGATACACAGAGTCTTTATTACTATATTATTTTCATATTGAAAAGAAGTAAATACTTTGGACTACAGTTAAGATGCAGCAGCAACTAAATGTAATGTCAACACATCATCGGCACGTGAGATTTTTATTATTACCAGCCGATATTATTACTACCGATCTAATATTGAAAGCCAATAATGATAATAATTTTAACAAAAAACGATCTGCTTGGTGGAAATCTAGGCTATATATAGTTTCCTCCTATGTCCTATGATTTTCAAATAAATTGGGAAAAATAAAGCTACCTCGAACAACATAATTTTCTATTAATCAATGTACAGATATAACGCGCCTTTTAACCCCTTCTCCATTTAACAAAATATAATTTTTTAAATGGAAACATAGTTTGCTATGACTATTCTAATATTGCATTTTTTCTGGATGCAATGATGTAAAGGTAGTAACACTCATTTTAAAAAATAATAGCACAACACATTATTATGTTATCAAAAATCATGAAAAAAATAAAGATGAACACATTCAAACTAGAATGAAATAGAAAATGGCGCAATAATAAAACCCCCGTTCGGTAGAACACTACAATTCGGTAGCAGCTGAAATATAACGACTTCGAGAGAACCGAATGCAAGCGATTTTTTATTTACTTCAAAATATTGTAGTTCCGGAACCCAAAGTTATTGAATTTCGGATTGGGCCTGCTGGGCACCAAGCTTTCTGACAACCCTAAATGAAAATACCAATTCACATTTCAACAAAAGGATATACTGTCCGTCTAGTATTTTTATCTCTTCTTGTTCTAGTGTTTCTTGTGGCTCATAAAACCGCAGAAGATACAATGGCAACGATACGCTTATTATTGGATCACGGGTGCAAAGAACTTATAAACACTCCCGACACCCTAGGTAACACTCCATTACATGCTCTTATCTTTCGATATGCTCTAGAGGAGGCTCGATACGGCTGTGATAAGTGGAATATGTGGGATATTTTACATTTAGTGCGTTATTTGATACAATCAGGTGCCAAACAATCTATTAATCAGGGTGGAAATTCAGCACTTGCTTGTGTGCTGAGACATGTTAGAGACTGGGAGATCTGTTATGAATTATTAAATATGCTTTTAAACGAAGGAGGTACGTTCGCGTCAAAAATAATATCAAGGCAACATGTAAAAAAGAATCTGCTTTCAGGTGAGCCCAATATGGTAGGAAGAGATGGATCTGTGCCTATTATGATATGCCTAGTACCATTAATTAACAAAGACCCATTACATCATTTCACGCATAGTATGAAGGTATGTGACAATTGATTGATTTATTTAGAATAGTTGTTTCTTAATAGTTATTTAATTAATTCGCTAGTACTAATTTGTTAGTTGGATTACACCACAGACAAAAGAACATACCAGACAGTTAACTAAATGTAATTTTTTGTTAGTACAATAGGAAGCAAAGCGTCCGCCTTTGATTCCCTGTGCTATATATATAGACCCTAACTTGGACTAGTCGGCACACAATGGCGCTACTAAAACACACAAATTGATTCATTTTTACACAAGAAAACTATGAAAGTGTGTAATATACACAGTAGTCGTGCGTATATACCTAAGAGTGCTATTAATTTAATTTATATTAGTCACAAATGCGAGAATATAAAAACTAATTAGGTACTATAGTTTGATTTTATATCAATTAATACAGGTATACCTATAAAATTACCATCTGCAAATAGCACTCGAATATGTGTATAATATTAATATGCGTATTTGAAGTTATTAAGAATAAATAACACTTCCATTTTTTTTTTACTATAAAAGTAAACAATAAAACAAAAGAATGAAGCAGAATTTCGGAAACTAAGAATATAATAAAATAGTATGTGCTGCATTAATTTTAAGTGACGTACTTTCAACTGCACAACGGTTCTCATTACAGCGAAAGAAAATGTCGACCTTAAATTAAAAAACAAAAAGAGTAGAATAAAAAGAAACGGAAAATATTTGTGAAACAGTGATAAAACACTAACATAATGCGATTATTACTAATGGACTAATACATATCTAGTTTAAATAAACCAAATAAAAAAGAATTAACAAAAAGCGTAACAAATTACTCTGTATGGTTCAAACAAAGAGCATCTTTGGAACAAAGATCACAATAAATTCGAACAATTTTTGGTTAATTTAATTTAAAAAAAATAAATAAAAGCTTTTAATACTAAATAATAAAATACAAAAATAATTAATATAACAAATATACAGGAGTCCTATCGAACTGGCTCTTTAGAATTTTTCTTTAGAATTTGATTTTGAAACGCACGTAGTAGGCAATAGCATAGTTAAACAGACAATTCTTCTCTCTTTTCAAAAATATATATGTAGTTTGTGGTGTTGATTTCTACCAGTTATCTAATAAAATATAAAAGAACTAATTATGCGCATTTTTAATTTAAAACCTATCATCTAGTAGTCTATGACAAACACAAGCGTGTATTTCTGAAATAAATAAAACCTATTTCATTACTATTTAACTTATATATACTAAATAAAATTCCGTATATATAAATTATAATGCAACACAACTAGAAATTTATTACATCGAATGTTCAAACTGCACCCCATTACTGTCCAACACAACTGACATCTTCTTCTTACACTTGCAATTGCATTATAAATATGAATGTTAGAAACAGCATTTAGACATTCTCCAAAATTATTGTGCGGTATTTTATATAAACGATCCTTTACGAATCCCCGAGCAAGAAATTAAGGGGCGCCAAGTCGGGCGATCTTGGCGGCCACCTCTCAAACCCATTTGTTCCTAACCAATTGTTTCCAAAATTATTATTTAAAAAAATTCGAGCATTGTGTGCTGGTGCGCCGTCGTGTTGCAAAAATAGAGCCCTTTTTCCAGATATATATGATATATCAAGATGATTTGTCCATTCTTTGGTAATATGGCTGGTTAGAACAAAGCAATTAAATTTGTCTTTTAAAACGTTTCGACTATTTATTAGTATTGTTCATTCTTTATGTTAAGCGGCTCTGTTTGTTGTACTTGTCCCGTTTACAAAATTTTAATGTGTAAAATTTATATTGTGACATTGAATTGTTATTTTTTATTAACACAGTTGACTTCTGTTAAATTATATGTTTTAATTGAAAAAGACTAATAAATAGTCGAAACGTTTTAAAAGAAAAAAATTAATCATCTTGATATATTTTACAATACAGGCTAAATATTTTAAACTTAACCGTTGGTATACATGATACGATTGTCCATAATAGCACACCATATCTCCCTTGTTCAATTCGATTGTTAACAACCTGATGTAGGTTGATATCAAACCACCAATGCGCGTTATTTCTGTTAAAAATGCCACTACTAATGTGGACTTCGTCGGCCCATATAATTTTCCTAAATAAAAATTCATCCTTCTGTCGTTTTTCTAAATACCACCGACAAAATTTCAAACCGGCGGTTTTAATCACCTGGATGTAGATGATGTACCTTTCTGATTTTATATGGTTTATATATATATTTTTTTTAGAGATCTAAGTGAACGAACCCGAACTACATGGTCTATATGACGGCTTGACATTTTTAAATTTTCCGCAACGGCTCCTAAAACGTTAATAGCATCATCTTCTTTTGTTTCTTTAGAATACTTTTTTTTTCAGTATAACTTATATATTCTATCATTGGGTTGCCTTCTGCCCGGGAAGCGATTAAAATACAAACCAGCAGCGTAAGCGTCATTTTTATTTGATTGAATGTAGCACTCCAACATATACTTTTCAAAATTTTCTAATATAATTTCAAAACGTACTTAACACGCACAGTTCTTAGACTTATATTTAACACGTATGTCAAACCTTTCACTTTGATAGAAGAAATCGACTGTTTTTTTACAATCTGTTCCCTGTCATAGGCTACTAGATGATAGTATTGTAATTAAAAATGTAAATAGTTAGTTCTTTTATGTTTCATTAGATAACTGGTGGAAATCGACCCCATAAGCTATATATTTTTGAAAAGAGAAAAAAGAGTGTTTTACATTTAAAAAAAAATCAACTTTATGCTGCAGACCAAAAATGAGTGCATAAAATAACAATCTGATTTCAATAGTCGATTCTACTCATAAAAATGCCTTAAAAATGTTAAAACGGTTTTTTCGTATCGTTAAAGACAAGCAAAAAATAAAAGAATATAACTAATTTTCGTTTTCGCCATTGAGAATATCACGGAAAAAGAGATTGAGTCTTGGCCACTTGTTTTTTCCTATCTCTTACGGTTATTGAGATACCTATTCTGACAAGCAATTTGGACCAGCCCGTACAGAAGTTACTTATAGTGACATCTGATATCGGTCTTATGAACAATTCTAGTCACCCTATCTAGCTGACGGTCTGTTATGTTCTCTTGTCTGTGCCTAAAGGCAAGGTACATAATAATAATAATCTGGGAGTAGAGTGGGACTGCGATTTCATTAGAAGAAAATTTCTATTTATAAGTTTAATGATGGTATAAGTTTGTTGTTTATTATTTGTTACAGGTATGTTATTTGAATTGCATCAGGATACTTTTGAAGAAAGGCGCCAATCCAAACTGCAGTTACAAGTTGAATCTCACACCACTGCACGTGCTAGTATTTACAATTTCAGAAAATATCACATTAAATTGTGACACGCAAAAGAGGCTCAACTTCGAGTTCATTAAAACTCTTCTGGTTCTTCTTCTAACCCACGGTCTTGATCCTAACGTAAGGGTGAGCATTCGCACTCAACACATTTTGCAATCCTGTATGGATATGATACAAAATGTTCGCGATTGTAAAGACATACACTATGTATATGATCTTACACTTACTTTAATACAATACGGAGCCAATCCTGATCTTAGCTTAAATATGTCCGAAGCAATAAAAAATTATCCACCACATCAGCTACATTCGACTTGGAAAACGAAGAATTATATTTTGTATTACTTTATTATGTTAATTTCTCGCAAGGAACATCTCATTACAGATCCTAATATGTCTTTTGCAAAAATTATTACGCTTTTCTATTTAGTAATGCAACATAAGCCGTTATTTGAATGTTTAAAAATTTTATATACCCAACAGCTGAGTTTGGTACCAGGTAAAACTACAGAACCTTTAACGTGTATTATACGAGAGCTTTATAAGAGACCACGAACTCTGAAACAGATCTGTCGCGTAAAAATTCACAATTGTTTACACAGAAAACCCGGCTTATATATAAACAAACTGAATCTGCCTACTCAAATGAAAGATTATCTTTTGAATTTTGAACCTTAATATTTAGAACCCACTTTCTTATCTGTGCATTTGTTTTGAATATATACAAATATTAAACGTGCTGGCGCAAAAGAATGTGACAATGAATTCAGAAATATCAACTAATAAAATGGCTGTTTTACTTGTAGCGCGGATTAGATTGTTTCTGACATACTAGTGGTCATTGGCCATAATAGCTTCGAAGTGATCATCCACGTATTTCGTAAGATCATTAAGGCTGCTGAAAGTAAAATAAACGGAAAGTTATCGGGCGCGTTCAAGGAATGCAATAGTTTACAGTTACCATAAATACGATTCCGTTAGCATGATATTAAACATTTTAAAATCGATTGAACATGTTGACACTGTTGTATTTTTTTAAGTTAAAGTCGTAAAAAAGTTGGATCAAAATCAAGCGTTTTCTAAATCCACCACAAGATTTTATCGGTGATAGTTCTTTTGCAAATGATGTCGCTTATCGCTATATAACTTTTTCATTCGAGGAGCAAAAAAGCCTACCTTATTTGTGGCGTTTTGATAGAATCACAGAATAGTCTGTGTCTGTTCGAATGACAAGAATGTTTTTTAAGTGTTTCCTGAAACAATAATTAATAAACGAATCCTTTTGGGTATCGCTTATAGGTTATACTTTAGCCACGTTGTAAATTCTTTTATCTTACTTATTTTCATATAATATGGCAATAACTATTTATTACTAATTTCGTAACCAAATAATACATGAAAACCTTAAAATGTGCGGATTGATAATTTTTTTAGTAGTGATGGGCATAATCGAGAGATTTTAAAATTCATATTTGATATGTTCGACAAAAAAAAACTGTGGAGTTAAATGATATCGAATAATTGCTTGTCTGGGTTTCGATCATTCAAATACATTAATGTACAAAAATCCTAGGCAACTTCATACACCAACTTTGAAGTTATTAAAAGTAATTGCGGAAAATGTATTTTTGTTGATCAAATAAATAAATAAATTGGAGTGTACTCCAAATTTCTGTTAAGAGTAACTAACGGGTACAAAATTGTTTTCAATTGTACTCTGTTCGTGCTTTGTAGGCGCAACTGATTTTACAGACATATTTATACGATGTCACGAATTGCAGTGAATGCAGGAATAATTTATATATTTCTTGGTGTCGTCGAAATGTATCTATACGAACATATAAAGCTAAAGCAGGGTATAACAATAACACCGATATATTGCAAAATATCGATATTATTTGACAAGCATCCGTATGTTATTTGCGATGTGTCCGTATATGCAAAAAGGTGCAATCGCAACCCTGAAACGTTATAATCCAGTTGTGGAATGATTTAATAAAATTAATCGAATGAGTCGTAACAGTCGAATGATTCTAACTAATCGAATAATGCGATTTCGATTACTCAATTAAGCACACCACTTAAACGTCGAGTGATTGATTCATAATCAACACATTGTAGTCGAACTCTCGAATGAACCGCCTTAATGAAATGATTCAATGTCAATCATTCGATTATACCCATCACTACTCTCTAGTAGTGATGTGACGAGTCCGTGATTTTGAGAATCGAGTAACTCGTACCTGGTTGGCAAAGGACTCGAGTTCCCAGATTTGATCCTGCTACTCCATTTTAATATCAAGGTTAGGAGGATAATTCCCTGTTTATTATTTAATGAACGCGGAATTTCATTGATTTTCGGTTTCAGTTTTATTTCATACTCTGCTTGCAATTATTTTGTTATCAAATAAAGTGAAACGAAGCATTTTGTTGGGGACGATAACTTGATGCATATAGCGTACGTGGTAGATTTAAATATCTGAATTCCAGATTCGAATTCAGATATTTAATTCAGTCGTGTTCACAAATTCGAGTCTAGAATCAAATCTACGATTCGAGTACAGCATCGAGTCTGGAATCGATTACGTCGCCACTAATGTTCGAGTATAACGAGTACTTTCAAGAATCGAGTTCAGAACTCGGCTCATCACATCACTCTCTAGTGATTTTTGCTGCACCACCAATTACAAATATATTTCTTTTATTTATTGCAAATTAACACAAATGTTTTTTTTTTTTTTCACTATCCCATGATAATAAAACTACTAACGTAAATATTAGACAATCAAATTAACTAAATTAAACAACCTATCACTAAAATCTTATTTAGAAATATATCTTATTTCTCGCGACATTCCGTATCATATATCTATTATTTTCAATCTCACCGACAAGTAACGTTTCCTTCATGCTAAACACTATAACTTACAGGTTATTACTTACACGTTATTAATTTGTATTATTTATAGGCTATCTTTATTTTTTGACGCAATTGATAAAGTAATGAAGTAACTGATCCGACCAAGAATGATCCGCACTGCAAATAAAACGCTTCAATATTCCCTCGTAAAACAAAATTAATTCCCTTAATATAATTACTGTGAAATCTCTTAACCTAATTAGATACTGGGTCGTAGATTATGAAGAAGTACTTGCTGAAATATAATTGGTCACAATGTTCTGAAGTTCGATTCAAATTAATTTCGAATGATTACATTATAATCGTTAACCTCTTGTATAATTTCTAAAGTTAAAATTTGTATGTAAAAATTCTATAAGTCAATTCTCAATCACAGTTAATATACATAAGAATATATCTTCAGGATTTTCTTTTTTCTAATTTCTAAAAAAGTAGAATATTACTTATTGGTGCGTTAATATTAATAATATTAATCTGATCACAGTTCCTAACCATCTTCAAAAGAAATTGCACATAAATTGGTTACAACTGCCTTTTCGTTTTCGTTTCTAACTTCGCTAAGTGGTTTGGTACAGATCGTTTATTTTATTTCAAACGGTAGGTGATTTTAGAATTTTAGTGTTCACTTAAAAATCATAATTATTGCAACCAACACACACCTAAAATGTTTTCAAATTTATATCGAATTGGCTAATAATTGAATGACCGGCTAGTAACTTTGATAATATAGAGCAGCTCACTAGCTATCTTTGTCACGTGACTGTCGGTATAAAATAAAGGGTATGTAATTAAAAGGGTTATTGAACGAAGCAGCTTACTGACTGAGCTATTATTCTAGATGCAATTTTTGCTATACATGGTACAATGGTACTATTACGTGATATGCTCTTTAAGAGTTTAATATTCATATTGAATGGTTCCAAAAAGAACCTAATACATACTTACAGAAAATCAATTTAATATTTTTGTTTATTTGTAAATTATATGTGTATGTATATATTTGTACATTACGAAGTTATTGTTGAAACATGCAAATTAAATTCTTTAATCATGAAGAATCTTAAATATATCTGAAAAGTTAAAACCATAATGTAAAACAAGATTCTTTTAAGTTATTTCAGATGGGCTTTTGGCGATTTGTATCTATCTATATATAATCTATTGAGTGAAATACCTTAAGATTTTGAAAGCAGTTAGTTTTATGGAAAGATCTTCACACAAGAGTTTTCAATATTTGAATAAACCAGTGAGTTTTTGTAGTAATTGTAGTAGATTAGATTATGGTTTGCGTGGCTTTCTAACCTATTTTACCGCAACCTTTTCAGATCTATTGTGATCCCCTTTGTCCTAGTAGGCGCCCTCTAACTTTGCTTTCCTAATTAGGGCTATTATCTTTGAGAGCAGCTCCTTTATGTAGCTATTCGCTGTGGGGTCCCAAGTAGCACAAAAACATTAAATAAATATAAAAATTAAATATTTTTTTTATATCATAAACGACAGTTTTTTAAATATTTTATGCATATTAGTTTACAATATGGGTTTAATATGATATTCTAATATTTCTTTTATATGTATTTTTTAATATTTATTTTATATAATTTTCTAATATTTCTGTTATATGTTTTTCAAATATCTGTTATATTAATAAATATTTTACATGCTGACGGTATCTGCAACAATCTGTTTTTCTTTTTTAATCTTACGGCAACTACAAAAAACTTCATTAGTATCATAAACCTTGACAGATTGGATTTGTCCAGTCCTAAGATTATATTGTATTTGAATTCTGATGTGGATATTAAACACTTTTTAGCTATTGCTATAAATTAAAAAAAAAAACATTTTCACATACCAACAATATGTAAAACATTTAATGAATATATTACATATAAAAAGTATTAGAAACTAGAAATTCTTCACCTTAGTTTAGTTTGTTCTGAATTATAACCCCTGGCTCCATATATTCAAGCACACCTATGTAAGAGAAAAAGACTTTATTTCATGTTTTAGCATATCATAAAATATATAAATATTATCTGCAAGTTAATTCTTATATCTTTATATTTCAAATCCTGCTTAGGTATCGGACATGGTATTTCCATTTCTGTAATAGAATTATATAAATACAGTATACAGCAGAAATATGCTAGTTTTTATACCTCTCAGATGGAGGAAGCCGACTTCTAGCTCTGGCTAGATACGAGCCGCTAGCTTTTCGAATTTCGTCAGTTGCTTTTGCATGACAAATCCTAATCGCTTCTGTAAATAAAAAACATTTCATTTCTGTTTTAAACCAACTAAAAATGTATCATGTTACCAAATAATACTTCATATAAAACTAATTTACAAAGTGGTAGCTTCTTCTTTTTTCCTTGGACAGAATATTTAAGAGAAATTGTTTTTCCTAACAATTTATTCATTGCCAAAGTTGTTGTATTTTGATGTCGCCTCCAACTAAATATAAAATCTTTTTGTAACTTTTTTGTTGAATTATCAGAAACTTAGAAAGCTTATTACCTTTAGCATAGTCCATGATCACTGTTTATAAGTGAAGTTCTGCTTCTTCGTATATTATTTTGGTTATAAGTCAATCCTGAATTAATATTTGTTTTTTTTTCCTCTTGCTATTATTTGCGAAAATGTGCTTTGCTTCAATATTTAACAATTCCTTTTTCTTGCATCTATATTTATAGCACCACGATGCTTTTTTGCGTTGCATGGCTTAGGTATATGCTAGAAACAAAAAAAAAAACATGTTTAAGATGTTATTATAATTTCACATTGGCACATAACGAAATACTTACCACAGATCACTTAAGTGATTTGTGATACTTACATCTTAAAAACAAAGACCAGTTGTAGTAATAGTAAGCTTTTTCTACCGTACGACCTAACCTTAATTACACAAATGCCACACTACGCCAACGCCACCAGCACGCCACGTGACGCCACCATAAACCAAAGCGAACGAATGTGCACGAAGTTGCACGAGCTGTCGTGGCAACATATGAAATATCTAAATAATATAAAATATATATTCTAATACAAATATATATTTTTTTAGTATAAAATACATATTAACGTAATATTTTATTTTTGAAAGAAACCCCTGCAGCAAGTCAAGAATGCCAATAAAAACAAAATTGAATCCGTAATGCAGATTATTAGGGTGTATTAGAGTAAATCAAGGAAAAAATAAGTACTCAGTGACATATCTAAATTTGTAATATAATATAAATATGACTAAAATATTCAAAATAAAATATTAAATTTATAATAATTATATAATATTATTTTCCTGTATATAATATTAAGAAAACATTGTATTATTAGTTATATATTAGGCGAATATTGGTTATATATTATGTGCTACTTGGGGTTCTCTACGCCCAGCGCTAGAAACCTTGTCCTCGCTGGCCCTCGTAATGGCGCAGCACATGAACTGGGGTTTGTTCCTCTTTTTGACAAAATCTGCAAATAGCGTCCTCTACCAGACCTATGTTATACATAATACATATGCCTATTTAGTCATTGACCAGTCAACAGCCCTACTATCATTTTGATAGTCTTCCTGTCTTTTCTCAGTAGATCTTTAGGAAACCCAGCCCTCTGTTCCCTTAAGAACTCTTTTGCCTGTCTTTGTCCTGCCACCATTCAGTCCAAGGAATGGTGGCAGGTTCTGGATCCATTCGTTGATGGACTTTTTAATTTGTGATTTGGTAATACCGAAGGAAGGGCTAGCTCCAACGAATGCCCTTGGCGAGCTTCGTCAACCCAGTTCGTTTGTAATAGAGGTGGGTGTCAAGGACAAACGAAACTCTCTTTTAATGAAATTGCTTTTTTCAATAAGTTAAGAAAAGGTTTTTTTTTGTTTAAAAAGAAAAAGTACTCTACCATATTTAGAAAAAAGTAAACGTGACGTGTATTGCTAAAGCAACAACAGTGTTCTTATGGGCTTGTTTTATGCATTAAACCTTGTCTGAAATAGTGTTTCATTAAACAAATTGCTTTCAAGATACTAAGATTCATCAATGATTTGTAATCCGGAAAACATGTTTGAAAGGTATGAGCTTTCAGTTGAAATGTAATTTAATAGTAATGCAATGTCTATTGCATGCATACCGATATATAATTCTACACATTCCGCACCATTTTATTTGCGTATATTACGCATCACTAATAAATATTGTCGTACAACCTGTTAACTTTACTAACAAGGAATTTATACCCAAATCATAAAATAAATGCACAGAATAATATTTTCGCAATTTTACATTATGTTGTATTATACATGTTAATTTTTTTTTTAAATAATTGAATATACTCAACTCTATATTATGGAAATTTAATCTACCAAAACCAAAGTCATGAAGCAGATTTAGAAGTTTTCCACACTGAAGATACGACAGTAGATACCATTTTTTTATTTATGAATAATAGTTGTATAAGTACTATAAATTCATATTGCATTTTATTTTATAACATAGTATACCTAGGAATATTTTATTTTATTTGTATTATGACCTTATTAACATTTACGAAAATATGTATACTTATATATTGTATATATGTACCTTATACGCTTCGAGCTGTGTTCTAAAGAGACAGGGTTTTGTGCAAATTAGTCTTTTATTCCATAAGTTCACTTATAAACAATTATCAAGTGCCTCATTATTTTAGACAATTAGTTATAAAAAAAAGTATTTAAATATTTTCATTTAACTATGAAAAGGAGTCCTTGTTATTATGTATTCAAAATATTGTTTTTGTTTCAAATAATTTTCTTGAAATACCTTAGAAATACAATTAAGATCAGCTCTGTAAATTATAAATAAAAAATATGCCAAATAATATTAAGATCTATACTTATATATTGTAATAAATTTGTGATTTTATTGTTGATAATAAACAAATATAATATTGTTAATATCATTATCCTCTTTTACTAACACATATTAATTTTGTATGTTTTTCATCTCGATTATCATGAGCGGTAGT
The DNA here is from genome assembly GCA_949128085.1 of Cetonia aurata. Lineage (NCBI taxonomy): Eukaryota > Metazoa > Arthropoda > Insecta > Coleoptera > Scarabaeidae > Cetonia > Cetonia aurata. The sequence goes on from OX421884.1 coordinate 37,503,765, forward strand.
ACTTTATGAAAGTTCATTATTGATAATTTCTTTCCATGGCATCGAAACGAGGCCTTTGTCTCTGCTACTCTTCGTGATGCGTAATAAACATTCCTATAAGCAAAAACAAGGATTTATAAATTAAGGATTAAAGCATTATATTATAAGTAGCAAACAATAAATAAATATAAGGATTCATTTAAAAATATATATATATAATGAATTAATCGTAGTGCGTAGCAAGTGCTTGCTTTGTCGTAGTGACATGCAAAAAATATTGAAACGTTTTTGGGGCGATATATTAAATGAACTGCAATCCGCCTTCATTCGCTCTGATATCGTAGTATTCTTTTATTCGGTCGCTTGCTTCATGCATATTCGCTCTCACCTGATCGTGAATTTCATCCGTTCTTCTCCGCAAGCTCGAAACGTTGTCATCTCCAACTACTTCATTCGGTTTGAAACAAAACTTGAGATCGCATAGTAAGCGCAGTTCTCGTTCAAAACGCACATGGAACACCGTCGATTCAAAATTACATCCCTGGTTGGGGTGAATTTCTAGCGACACACTAATCCGATTAAATAGTTCTTTAATTACCGTCTCAGCGACGGTTACAACTTTCTGGTTTGGCAATGCATAGTCTTCCACCCATTTACTGAAGTAGTCTATCGCAACCAGAATGTACTTATTTATTTCCATCTTCTGTCGTAAGAAATGGTACGACAATATCAATTGCAATTTTTTCAAAAGGACTGCCGACGTTGTATTGCCTCATAGGGGCCGGGGCCTCTTCGTTTCAGAAGGTCTATTGGCAACGGCGCAAGTTGTATATTCCCGGCACCGTATATTTTTACAATTCACCCAATAGAATCGTTCTCTGACCTTTTCCATCGTTTTACAAACGCCCACATGCCCTCCCGATATTCTGTCAAGAAGTTTTAAAGCTTCGGAAATTCTTGCTTTCGGTAGCATAATCTGAAGCTTCCTATTTGTCCCAGCTTCGTCTTCTAATACTCATCTCAGAAGACCATCTTCCAATACCAACGAGTCCCATTGTGTCCAATAAGATTTTAGCTCCCGCGAATACGGAGCTATAGTTTCCCAACAGGCCGAACATCTTGCCTCTTCCATTCCACTACGTGCTTTAAAATTTCAGACCCTTGGTGACCTCAGAATTGCTTCTCGCTCCAGCTATCATCTATGACAGTAACTCAAGCAAGCATGCTGCTTCGTTTTTCTCTTAGGCTCGACAACAGTACCCACAGTCCTTTGGTCAGGGATCTCCTGGATAGCGCATCAGCGTTACTATAACTTGTTCCAGGCCGATGTTCTGAGTAAAATCATTCTTTTGCGAATGTTATATCCATCTGGCAACCTGCCCTTTGGGGTTCTTGAAGTGTCGTAACCATATCAATGGTCAGGTCTTAACAAAAAATTTCCTAGCATAGAGATGTTTACGGAAGTGCTCTGCAGACGTAACTGCGGCCAACAGCTCTCTCCTGGATCCCTGCTGGCATCAGTATCAAATATAACTTGGCTCAAGATGGGCGCAGAGATCAGCATCTCTTTCAGTTCTTCATAAGCATTCTGGCGTGTCTCGTCCCAGTTGAAGTCTCTGACCTCTTCAGTTACCCTCGTGAGAGACTTGGCGATGTTAGCATATCCAAGATGAATATTCCATCTTCTGATACTATGTGCCACTTGCTTTCGGAACAGGCACTTTTACGTTACGTTGCTGTCGGCAGCAACTTCCTCAGAAAAAACTACACATGCATGTCAAAGATGTCAAAACATTGAAACGTTTTTGTAATTTTTATAGTTCACAGAAATAATGACGTATTTGTTTTAGAAAATGTAATCTGTTTATAACATTTTTTCGTCCAACATATATACGTACGAATTCATTCTAATGTATGTATTATTAGCACAAACATACAGTAAATCAAATTTCCGAACAAGTTTGACACGTTTATTGGAGATAATATAAGAATTATAACAATACACAGCAATAATCGTTCACTCCAGTCAACCGTTTTTAAGAATGTGTCCCGGCTCTTCTACATCTTCGATCTAGCACCCTTCATCCCTCGGTTTTATCGGTCCTGCAGACGAAATATTGATTATATTTATTAGCTTATTTATTTAGGAAACTTGATGCAGTTATTTCCTAAATGTGCTTCTATTTCAAATATGATTAAACGAATGCTTCGTGAAACAATCGACTGACTCATACTTACTAAAAAAATTTGTTCGCAACTTCTTTGGTAGCAACCCGTTGCAAGAAACCTTAATGCAACAAGCATTTGCAATTGACAAGGGAACCATTGTAACTATCACACTGACAAAAGTCAATGCTAGGTTTTCCACTATCACCAAACAACAATGCACAATCTCTCGACGCGCGTTTCGCTAACCAAGTTAGCATCATCAGGAGATGATTAACAGTAAGGTAAAATTTTAAAACTACGATAATATATACAACAACGTTTCTGTACAGGCGCATTTTTAACGGGGAGGGATGTGAAAAAGTCCCTCCGTTGAAAATTCGTCGGTTCCAAGAATTACTCTAATTACCGAATCGTAAAAGTGTACGATCTTTAGAAGGCTAGGAGTATATAAGGAACATCTGTGCAAACAAGTGTTATAAAAGGCAATTACGCGTCTAGTAATCTATACAATACACTTTCTGGAATTGGCCCCTTGTCGGCATTCATATTGACCTTACGTTTGGCGATTTCTACACTTTCATAAGCATCTAATATATAACTCTTGTTTACATTCTTTAGTAATTTCAAATTTTCTACGCTAATTCTATGATTGTTGTTAAAAGCATGCTGGGCAACACTTGATTTTTCTAAACGTCCATACTTTAAATGTGCCATGTGTTCTTTAAATCTTGTTAAAATTGATCGCTTTGTTTGCCCGACATATTCTAAATTACAATCTTTACAACTAATAGCATATATCCCTGATTTTTCTAATGTTTCTATAGTATCCTTAGGGTTCCCAAGAATTCTTTGCAGTTTGTTTCCTAAATTATACACTAAACTGATGTTAACCTTTTTAAAAATCTTACTTAAACCGCGCGTAATTCTTGGTTCATACGGTATAGATAACATTTAAAGTATGGACGTTTAGAAAAATCAAGTGTTGCCCACCATGCTTTTAACAACAATCATAGAATTAGCGTAGAAAATTTGAAATTACTAAAGAATGTAAACAAGAGTTATAAATTAGATGCTTATGAAAGTGTAGAAATCGCCAAACGTAAGGTCAATATGAATGCCGACAAGGGGCCAATTCCAGAAAGTGTATTGTATAGATTACTAGACGCGTAATTGCCTTTTATAACACTTGTTTGCACAGATGTTCCTTATATACTCCTAGCCTTCTAAAGATCGTACACTTTTACGATTCGGTAATTAGAGTAATTCTTGGAACCGACGAATTTTCAACGGAGGGACTTTTTCACATCCCTCCCCGTTAAAAATGCGCCTGTACAGAAACGTTGTTGTATATATTATCGTAGTTTTAAAATTTTACCTTACTGTTAACCATTGTAACTTAATTGTGGTAAATGATTTAGTATTTGTCTAAAAATATATTTCACCATATCTTGATTGAGTCTGTATAAGTCGATAAATTGCTCCTCAGGAATATTAAAAGGATTACTTGTATCCCTTATTAAGTGTTGACGAAACAATTGCATTCTGCGATTTCTCTCTCTGTTTCAAAGCTAACAGTATTAGCATCATATTTTAAAAATAATGTAACGAAAGAAAAACTTTTTTCGAGAATATCGGATAACTAGTTATATTTACTATATTTTATTGCGATTTACTGCTATTCATCAACGCGGCGCCAAACTACACAACTGCTATACCCATGTGCTAGACAATGAAGACATGCAATACGAACAAAGATAGATGACGTCTCCCTTGCTTCTCACGTAGATTTTTTCCGTGACTTTTCGTAACGGCAAACACGTGAGCGAAGACGTGCGGGTGACAAGACTCCCCTAAACAGAATCGCATTTGACGATAGGCGTTAGGCGAAAGCGTTTCTCACGGAACGTGAATTTGAGGACTGTATACTGTATAGGTACATATAAACAGCATCAACATAACGTTCGGATGCGTACAATTCGTAGCGCTGTCACCACAGACAGCAGACAGTACGAAATAGTACGAATGATACGAATCTTGCTTCGTGAAAGAGTCGTATCGTAAGAATCTTTGACCACCTTTCACTGCCCATATCTAAACACCGGTGTCCTCAACCAGTTCTGTAGTTCAGCACCTTTTGGTTCTAGTACAGTTCTAGTGCAGTATGTACCAGTTCAGCTAAAGACAACCTCCATGTATCATCTTCGACAGCAATTTGAAAGTTCCAATTACTAAAAATAAATGCCAGAAATTTTAATTTTACTAATACCATTTTGTTTTCTATTTTCTTGGGTTGCAAGTGTATGATTGGATATCTCAAACCGCTGTAACATAGTATCTGGTAATAATGGGTAAATGTTATTTACCATTAAAAAAAACTGTATTTTTGATTTATTACCTGTATTATCAATAATTGGAGTTATTTTTCATTGGGAAGCCAAATGCAATAATTCAAATTGTTAAGAAATGTCGAAATGAGTGATTATATTCCCTATGAGAATTTTAAAATAATCATGTAGACTTACTACAGGTTAAAACTGATGATAAAATTAGTTACTTTACGAGTATATTTGGTAAATATTTACAATACACAGGTAGTTTTTGTCATATGATATCAAGGTGGCTGAGAGCAACAAAATCCTTTTTGTTCTTTAATATTTTTTATTTGTTTAACCTTGTTATAACGAGTCTCACTGTAAACACAACTCCACCACAATAAATTGGATGGCGATATGGGAATACAAATATCTACAAAAATGTCTTTTGAAGGCGTAAATCGCGATGAATAAAATTCAAGTGTTTTAATTATCTCATGTCGCTATTCTGAAAAATAATTAAAAAGATTACCATGAACGTAGTACGTATGTACTTCATAAGCACATAGTTTTAAATAAATCTAAGATCCTAAAATATGTATTTCACATTCTAAAAATATATTTCATTTTAATCACATTTAAGAAATTCAACCATATGTCTCGTTTATGTTGCATTAACACACAAAAATATCGTTTATATATTTTTTTCTTTGCTATTGACATTAAGCAACTCTTAACCTTGTATATTTGTATATTATTGAATATCATTATCAACCTACACGCTAAATCAAACCTGTTCTACAGGAATAATGTTACAATTAACTATTTTTATATGAAGTAGCCTATTTAATGTGTTCATATACCTATTTTTTATTATATCAATGGAAGAGTAAAAATTTGTAACTTTGCAGGCATCTAGTGAATATCAATATTAAATATTTCATGTCAGTTTAGATATAACATAAGTAATTCTTTGTAATAAAATCTTGAATTGTTTTGTATTTGTATGTACTACATACAATTAGCATTTACCTACTTCTTGATAAGAAAAAGATATATAAATATAAAGATATAAGATACATTAAACACAGTGGCGGCTTCTCAATAAGCGCACATGTGCACGTGTACCCCCAACTAATATCTTCATCTAAAGGAATTTATTTTTGTGTTTGACGTAAACCTAACGTTTTCTATTGGGTATTTAATTTTAGTTTTCATATCCGATGTTCGGTTCAGACTCCAGGCGCGAACATGCGTAGTGCGGCTCGTACACTGCTCTCTCGAACTGGCCCGTGATTGGAGCAGCAGCTACCCCTCGCACACCCACACCTCCCGTAATAGTCCTCAGTACTTAGCTACCATATGTACACATTTAGTTTGTGTACGGTCGTCTGTTAGTGTGGTGTTGTATACCGGGAACCGGGAAATTACTTTTGTTATTCGCGCGCAATTATGGCGGATAATTTGGAGAATCCGATTTGCACTAGCGTACAATATTTAAAAACAATTCGTTTTTCTTCGCTGACATTAGAAGAAAAACAAAAAATCAAAAGTTCCGGTCGTCCAAAACCGAATTTATCGATCACGCATGTAAGAAAATGTAAAACACGCGATTATAAAAGAACCTTTACGATAGACACTTATGAAAAAGCCGCCTGGTTATGTGGTTGTGAAATTAGTAACAGTCTTTATTGTTTTCCGTGTTTATTATTTGCTGGTGATGTTCAAACAGAATGGACCACATCCGGTGTCAAGGATTTCATCCATTTAAAAGAAAAAATTAAAAAACATCAAAGTTCCAAGACACACCTCTCTGCTAAATTAGGTTTTAATTTATTAGGTAAACAAGATATTCGACAACAATTAAACAGTCCGTACCGACTGAATATCGAGAAACATAATGAGCAAGTAAAAAGAACAGATACATTTTATCGAAAATTATAAACTGTATTAAATTTTGTGGTGCTTTCGAATTAGCATTACGTGGCCATTACGAAGGAAATGATTCGATAAATCCTGGTATATTTAAAGGTCTTATCAATTTTTCAAACAATTTTTAGTTTAAGTCATTTTTGTTCGTTTATGATGTGACTGTTCTGTATAAAAAGAAGAACTAACAATTTCGGATTTTTGCGCTAAGCCCTTTTCTGAATATTATCCCAAGATAAGGCGAAAGAACGTCACAAACTGCTCTAAAATGCGAGTTTTGAAGGTTAATTTTCAAAACCGGACTCCCTGGTACCTACCCACATGTGCACTCCCAAAATAAAAGTCCACGCGCCGCCACTGATTAAACATTACAACAAACTATAAGCCAAGTTAACTGCTAACTACAGCGAAGATACCTAATATGTAACAATAACAACCAGTTTCAGATAAATTAATTGCGTAATTTGTAATTGGTTTTAATTATGCATATATGTATTTGTTGTAATTAATTTTTTCACATACAAAGATACATTTCATAATATATAAAACAAGAATACGAATAAAATACTGCAAGATGTTACACCACCTATCATTTAAAAATAATAATTTCTAACGCTATTTGTCATATTAATGCAATGCTACACAAGAAATCAAATATTTTTATATTTCAAGCCATGTAATTTTACTCTAACTTACTAAATGTGGTTACCCCAATAAATCAATCAACATCGAATGGTGCGGAAAAGGGGGGAGGTGGGAGGAGGCAATAAATTGTTAGAATCTTTCCTCATATACATGGTTTTGTAAGTGTCTAATTCACTCGAAGATGTTACATTTTTCATCAATAGTTTAAGGTTCTAGTTCAAGTGTTAATTTTATGGCCTGTATCGGTAATATGCGCCATAACGATAATGCGCTGTGCGTTTCTTAAATCTGATTACGATTGCACGCTTTGTTTGTCCAACATAAACTTTATTGTAATCCCCGCATTCTATTTTGTAAATGCCCGACCTTTCACCCTCGTTCGGTTTCTATTTCGAGTTAGCTAAAAGCTTGGTAGTCAGGCGCGGCTCGTGCTTACGTCAGTCGGAGGCTATAACATTGATCGAACTTCTTCGTATAACTTCGTAACATATAAACATATAGAAACGTAAGTGACGAGAGCATACGAAGAACTCATAGCCTTCGACTGACGTAAGCACGAGCCGCGCCTGTTCGTAGTATGTTTTGCAAACATGTCTTCATATTGTGCTCTCTAGAAGTAGTTTTGTGGAAGGATAATTTTGTCGAGAGGTTCAATTGAACTTAAGTAGTGGAGCTCAGCATATAATTTATATTGAATTATTGAACTTTGTTTAGATGCGGAAATACGTCCGTAGAAGAGTAACCATTTTAGATCCCGATATTTTTAATGAACCGCAATTCTCTGTCAAATCGTATTTTGCTAAGTGTTCATCTCTTTTTCTACAGTGACTTTAATACTGTGGTATCTTAAATTTTTTTCGTTGACAAAATTTGCGATAGTAGTAGTGGTATCGAAAACTGTATGTCATCTACGTTTCAACGAAATCAATGTTTCGAATTTACTCATAAAAAGATTCGCATTGAACAGGGGCAACAACCTATGGGCCATTCCCGCCCCAGTCGGCCAAATTCATTTCTGATTGAAACTTCGCTATGAGATATCGGTTATTTCTTACGAAATATATACAAAGAGCTATCGAATTTTTTTGCATCGTAGAACTAGGAATTGTATGTGTTGATACACCCCTTTTATAAAAGCTCCTCGTACCCCGGCCATCGCCTTGCGTCTAAAACACGCTTCCCTTGCATATCATTGAACAGTAGCAGGAGTACAAAATTATGCGAAAATTAAACATCAACTTCACTAGCATATAGAGTACATGTAAGAAGCTACATACGATTCCCAAAATTAATACAAGCAAATAAATAAAATTGTTACTTCAGCCGTTCATTCGAGTTCTCAAGTGTCAATTAGTTAGATGACGGACGCACGTTGTCCATTTTCTATTAAGTGACCGACATAAACAAAGTTTTACATCTTCAACTAACGAACATATGTACAAGCAAATGGCAACTGTAATTTGGCTCGAAAGCATTTCTAAATTGAAAATGTCCAGCTAAAAGAATATTGCGATAATCCAACGGCATCTTCGTGCGCGAGCATATTTTTAAATGGAATTGTAGATTGAGAATTTCAAACAAATAGAACGCTGGAGTTTCAAGAAGTTGTATTCGAAAAAATGGCGGAGATTCTTAAAAAGAGTATGAGAAAATTATTGTATAGTACATACATTTTCAGCTGGCGAATGCACGATAGCAAGAGAGCGTCCTCAATAGACTGAGACAGCCCAGGTAGCAGAAATATGAAGAAACGTTATAAATTACACTTAACCTGTTAACGGAGCGGGACGTATAAATACGTCAAAGGTAAATAATATTATATATGTTGTGCCCTGAAATAATATGACGTTACGTCCTCCGGGCGTGACGTATTTACACGTCCTAGTGAAAGAGTTCGCGCCCGTTATATGCTGCGTAATCCAAAAGGGAATTCCCCGATTAACAGGTTAAGAACATCTTCGCGATTCGTACAAATTACTGTACGCTATGGGCTCCGCCCGCCTCTTGGAGCTGATAACGCAAGATGCGCGCAAGGGCGGGGTTTTTGCCAACAGAAATTGCATGTACTGTAGAAGTAGGTAGTTCACTTGGGAAAGTATAAGCAGTTCTGCATGGACGGCTAAACTGGATTACAGATCATCCACTTTCACCTGGCGGATGCGCGATAGCAAGAGGGCGTGCTCAATTGAGTGAGCCACACCCGAGGAAATATGGGGAGATGTTATAACTTGCACCTGAGAAGATACGCCCAATATCTTCGCAATTCGTACAAAATACGGAATTCAGTTTTTATTGTAATATGTCTCTGCAGTACTGCCGCTGTTCGTTCAGCGAGATCCGTCCGCCTCTTCGAGCTGGTGACGTAAGATGCGCGCGAAGGTAGGGCTTTCGTCAACGGCCGGTGCATGGTCTGTAGATACATGTGAAATGTATAATTATTATTTCAAATTTAATGTTTGATCTAGAAAACCTTGAATCAATTAAACGATTAGATGTTTTAATTTTTATATTTTTGTTGTTTACAGAAGTTAATCGTACAGATTTACTACACTGATTTAATTAATTAATATAAATTCCATCTGCGTACTATAAAAGATAAATCGGCTCCATCACTGGAGTTTCCAGTATAGATGATACTCAAGTAGCACCAAATATTCATAAAATAAGTATTACTTATTTTTATATTGGCAAAATATTAAAACCATATTTTGTAAATATTTGGTGTTACTTGGGTAGGTATGTTTCTGTATAAGATAAACGACTACTCACGCATTGCTATGACGCAAGTACTAGTTTCACAGCCACAAGGTCTAATAATTCTAAAGGAAGGAACACATACTTAACTTCATAAACACACTATTAAAAATTGTGGGACAGTGATTTTTAACTAACTGCATAAGTATACAATTTATTACATAATGTATTGTATTGTGTGTGTAGCTTTAGGCGGAAGTTCGTACTTTTCACAATTGTTCTTATAGTTTTAGAGCAATGAAGTCACATAAGTGGTATGTTTGAAGCCTTCTCTAATAATTTCAGCTTATTTACGGCATTAACATAGTGACCTGCAATGATAATAAATGCGAACTTAATAATATCCTAGAAGTTAAAACCAATTCACTTACTGGAACTATAAACCACATTGACGTAGCACTTATCACATTTATTTTTATCTAAGGGCAGGCGATCGACAATAATCTTCTCTCTTTCTGCAGTGGACTTGATATAGGACGGCCAAAAGCAATAAGTCTCACAGTTCTCTTGAATCAGCCAGGTATTTGATATAATACCAAGAGGAATACTACCATTAATTTCTTCTTCTGGAAATTCGACAATAGCAAAATCTCTGCAACAATTTATTATTCTTAAATAAGTAGGTACTTTTGTCAATGAAATAATTATTAAGATCTTCACGTTATTGTAGAGGCAATGCGTGTATAACTTTGTGTGTTCTCATGAATCGACTATAGTTTATCAACAAAAATTGAGACTTACTTGAGAGTTACGAAGCTTTTTCGAACTAGTCATTTATTGGACACATTGTATTTTCCTGACAAATTGCTATACAAAAATGTGTCAGAAAGCTGCTAGTAATATTCCTATGATTTTCAAGTTTATTTTACTTGTTTGCAGAAAGACGTTTATTTTATCTAACACTGTCGAAAAAGGAAGTAAAACTAATTTCTTTAGAGAGTATCTAGGTTTTACTTACTTAGGATTATACTTACATATATCATTTTTTAGAATTATGATATTTGACATTTATTACACGCCGTTTATAGGGAATACAACAACAATAATTCCTGAACAGATGGGTTATTTAACAATAGATGCGAACAATTAGGTATTAGTAATGCGCAAAATAAATGTAATACAAATGGAAATTAAAGGCGATATTCTAAATACAGCTGCGATATTTAGTTATTAAGCAAAATAGAAAGACATAAATCACGAAGAAACTATCAAAACTGGTCAAATATTTCTTTCAGGATGCATTATTAGTTTGACAGCTTTTCTCATTTATTTTGTTTTATTTTCAAAAAATGTATAAGAGTTGACAATATCAATAGGTAGGTTCGTTATCGGAAAATATTTATGACTTCCTAATATATTATAGTAATTACCTAATGTGAATTCTTAACGATTTAATAAAATTTATTACTAATTGGAAAACAGCTAATGGTAAATATCTCAAGTATAAATGGCGGCCATTACGAAAACAGAGAGTACGTCATTCTAAAAAATATTATACATGGCTTTTGAGGATAAAAATACAAACATTTTTACTTGTTTAAAGGTTAGTTTTGACATATTTTAGGCAATTTTTTGCAAAAAGTAGTAATATTTCAAAGATAAACAAGAATAGATGTGTCAAAAATTTACAATATTTAATGCTGTAATAAAAAAAAAACATGTTGCATCTAATAAAAAAGGTTTTGTTATTTTAAAGGTAAGTATCGATTTTTGACCTGAGTTTTTGAATGTGCATTCTTGTGCTTGCACCCACATTATAGTAGAACACCTAAGTGTGAAGAAATAGAAATACCTATACGATTTTATTCTAAAGAACACAAATGCCAAACATTCAATGAAATACCAGATAAGTATCTCTAAAACGGTTGAGTTTGGATATAGGAAACCTTAATACAAATTGAGATATGCAAGGGCTGTAGCGTACTAATAGACATACAAGATATCCGATCACTCCGCTCTACACCAACTTAATTAATTCGGGACAAATGTTTCCGAAATTCGTGGATTTCCATTTTCAACCTTAGACCGAATATCTTGTGTAGATATCTTGTATGTCTGATACAAACTGGTAAAAAATTATGGGACAAACTCGATTGATGAAAATTGTAGGATTCAATTTAAAATAAGTTGATATCAATTCTGATGACTTCTCTGCAAGTTTCGAAACCAAATTTCTACTAGAACTTCGAAAAATTGATTCTGTCAGTTTATTGGGACACCTCTGTATTACATGTAAGTTTAAAAGTACAATTTTTACAAACGCAATAAACAAGCAGCAATTAGTTATTTTTCTGTATCCACTATTACAAATCTTCACAACCTAAAGGATTCATCACTTTAAATCAAAGGTTCGGCCTATTTTTGTTGAAATTGGGACTTTTAGATGAAATTATGTTACAGAACGACGTATTTATCCCATACGCGAACAATTTTTCTGCTTTCAAACGATATTCTAGGTCACATACGACGTTAAACTAGAATCAGTTATAGACGTATAGTTATTGTGACTTATTAAAGATGATAAATATATAGTTCTGCACGATGACTGACAGTAAATTAGCTCTGTGCAGTAGAGAGTTAAAGGAGGTACCTGCAAAAAGCAAAAGGTACTCTAGGAACAAACGAAGTTTAAACATTTCTGTTGTTTTATTTCCTGGTCCCCCTCCCAAGCTATTCGGAGAAGCTCTAAAGTCTCTTTTCCTGCGCTGATTTGCACCTCAGCCAGCCAAGAAGTCGAAGGCTTGCGCCGCGACCAAGCCTAAGTCGCTCTGCTAATATGGAACCTCGTTATGAACGAGCTACTGGTAAGCCTAGATAATGGAGGGCTTAAAACTTTGGGATATGCAGATGATGTTGTCATTTTGGCCCAGGGTAAATTCAACAACGTAGTGTGCTCTACAAATTGTACAATATAAATACTAGTGCTTCCAAAACGACCACAATAGTATTCACGAGAAGGAACAAATTAGATGCCTTAGCACCGCTAAAGCTGAGGATTGAAGAAATAAAGCTGCTTGAGGAACTAAAATATATCTTTGTGCCATTCTTGACTCTAAGCTTACATGGAATTAACAGCTTCAGAGTATTAAAACCAAGGCGGAGACAACATTTATATTGGCTAGAAGAGCCCATAGAAAAATATGGGCGTTAACACCAAATATGATGTATTGGACATACATCACGGTGTTTAGACCCATTACCGCTGATGCATCTATGGTATGGTGGCAATCAGCGAGACAAGAATAGGGCATCTGAAATTGCAAGAAATACCAGGTGGCAGATATGCAGTGTAATAATTAGTTAAACAGCCGGCATGAAGCTTCGGTATTCTAAATTTGTTAAATCGCGAATTAAGTGCTGAGGATTCCTTGTTCTACCGAAATTGCTTGAGATTGTGTAAAGCACAAGTGGATTATTTACTTGGCTTATATAAAAAAACAAGACACATTTTGCAAAATATCTATACGTGCAAGAAGCAAGTAAGTAGGTAGATCTGAAAATAAAAAAATATAAAAATTACATTTATTTTATTCTTCGAATTCAATGTGGAAAGGGGTTGAATACATTTATACCATTCTGGCGCAGTTTGTGTGAATAAACTGAATTTTCTCGCATTAGTATTAAAGTTTATTTTAATAGTTATAAATTTTGAGTAATTAATACATTTATAATGAAAGTTATAAAGGTAAAATGCGTGTGTTATAGTTGTTTTTGTGGAAAAATAAATATATCGATTATGGTCATTACCACAAGTGAATATTATTTTGTATTTGGAGGACCTTTCCTTGAAGTATTTTGCTAAAAGAAAATAAATTAGAACAATCGATATGAAATCATTCAATTATTGAAATCACTCGATTATGCCCACCAAGTGCATAGATTTCGAAAATCAGAACGAAAAACGAACACTAGCAGCACAAGCATCGACACATACTGCGCGCGAACATTTAGTTTGAAAATTTAGTGAGAAAATTGTAAATATTTAGCACAAAATTTCGTGCACAATTTACAAAAAAAATGTTGTGTATACTTCGAAATATTTAATGCTAAATTTACAACAGAATTTCCTACTAAATTATGGATAATGTAAAACGGGCCTAATACGCGTCGCTGATGGTGCATCCAATTTATTTACTTATTAGAAATTAATAATGCAAATTCAGCCTTTGCAAAATAGTTATTTACGTATCAAACCTTGGAAGCGATATTTCAACGAACGAGTTTGGAAATTGTGAGCCGTGGCGAGCAACCAAACGAGTTCGATAAAGACACTTTCCAGCCGTAGTGCGTACAATATTTTTTCGACTACCACTTACTAAAATCAATTTACTTGCATTTGCAGTGTTCACAATACAGCTATAACTCATATTTGAATGACAGATTGTTTGACAGTTATTTTGAGAACCGAACCCAAAAAACCTTCAAAATCTTCACAAGAAAATGCGGTAAAGTAACGGAAATGGCGCGTTCACAGTAATAAAATGGTGTTTCCGTTCTTGAATGAGCGTAATAAGGTTGTACTTTTGGATGTGGTATTCGAAAAAAAAAAACATTTCCTCTGAAAACTTTACTTTTTGGAAATGGACTTTTGTTTTAAAGGAACAACTTACGTTTTTTATAGAAATACGTCGGTTAAAACTTTTACTTTGCGCAATACAACAAGGAATAAAAAAATAATACAATAAATGAAAAGATGTAGGTATACAAAATAACTGGCTATATACGTTAACTAAACTAATACGCACAGGAAATCAACTTGACTAACACGTGGTTGAGTAACAATTTGCGTAAGTAATTTTTTTAGCACATCTTCCATGTTTCTATAGCGTACAAAGATTGTATGATTATTTGATTATATTATACATCATTATAGCATTATAACAAAATAAATACACAGGCAGTCCTCAACGTTCGTGCATTATTGATTCTTTCAAATATATGCCATATCTATATACGTCAACTTTTATTGAAAAGGATAGTGAATATCTGTTTAAATAAATAGGTACATATTTGATATATAATAAATATGTAATTATTTCTTGGTACTATAAATTAAATTGTCAAATCTGCATCAAGCTGATGGTATATGTATACCTACTTCTATTCTATTTAAGATTTACTATGTTATATGTAGGTATTACGTTAAATGACATTTAGTTAATTCACGTCTACATCAACTTTCTATACATGATAGTAATATTAAAGTAGAATACTTATTCAGGTCATTTGAAAACCTCTACTTAAAACTATATAAAATAATATTTAAAAAAAAATGAAAGAAATGTGGATTTCTACACATAGGTATAAAATATTTACTTTGAGATAGTAAACATTCTGTTATCTGTCTAACTTTATCTACCTACCAGACACTTAGATTAAAAACGTCTGTTTAAATCAATAATTGTGATATTATTTAGTGAAAATCCATGTACATATGTTACGCGTGTGTAATAACGAGTTTAATCAATAAGGAAAAGTATACTTACTTCACCTTTTCCTCGTTTTCCATATTTTCGTCGTTGGGTCGTTTAATTTCTACCTCTATTATGTGGTGTAAAATGTAGCTAATATATATTTCACATTACAATATGCACGTGTACTACCAACTTAAAATTTAGCAAACGTTCTTAGCACATTTGCGTTTGCAATTTGCTTTATTATATAGTTATTTACAGAGCTCACAATTTGTTTTTGTAACCGTCCAAAGTACTGCGGAGTATTGAATGCTAAGAACATATGCAGCAGGTAAATATGTACCCACACCTTTAAACATAACGCGCGTTGAAATTTCTTCGCATCTACTTTATATTCTCAAAGTTTCTCTGGTTTTCACACGTATGTGGGGAGATGCTACGCAGACTTAAAAATATCCTTTAAATTTTACGTAAGGAAGAAGTTTAAAGTTGCAATATTCGATAATGTAATTGAATAAAATATTGCAATTGCGCTTCATAATATTTGGAGTAAACAGAATGTGTATGTATTTGCCAAAACAACAAAATAAAATGTTCCTCATAGTATATATGTATAAGCAGAAATATGAAACGCAAACATAATTTTCAAATTTTAGAAAAAGCAAACACTTCAAATATAAATTACATTAATGTAATCATACATAGCTCTCAAAGGAAAAACTATAGTTTTGTACACAGTAAGAAAAATTTAGCTATAAAATGAAAATTTGTTTTGAGTAATTATATATAATAATTTTTACGTTGAAGTAATATAAAATAATGGCCGATTTAACAAACGGCACCAGGACCGAGGCTTGTCAAGTGGAATTTTCTTAATATACGCAACTCCTTTGTTATAATTTAGCAAAATTATTCAGAAAAAATAGCTGGTAAGTATATAATGTCCATAATGTAATATTACTGTTTTAGCTAAAAAAAATATTAACTTTTAAGAAAGAATAAAGTGTTTCGGTCACAATTTTTTATAGTTGTTTCAATTTCAATTTTATTTCCATAAAAATGATATTTTTAGAATACGCGTTTATCGTAAAACTTGATCCTCAAAATAATTTTATTTATTTATTAGCAATAAAACACATTGATAGCCAATCCAAAAGAATATATTTATCTAAAAACAGCTATTTAGAAAAAGAATCCCATTTGAAAAAAAAAAAACAATACGATTTTAATAAGTAGCCAGTTAAATTTAACTTTTAATCTTGAAAAAACTTTTGAAATGAATATACCGGGTGTCCAACCTAAGATGCAACGGTTCCTAGCCAATTTATTACTGCTTTTTGAAAAAAATTTTCAAATAAATGTTTCCTCGAATCACATTCTACATATGCTAAAATTAGTTTCAGTAATGGCGGACTTCCGGTTGTACCGGAAGTAACTACTAACTTTATTATTTTAAATGGAACAGCCTGTATATTATTGCACTTTTGGATTCCTTGTTAAATTTAAATAACAATACGTTAGAGATACATTGGGGCTAAGTTGTACCGTTTTCGAATTACATGACGTTTTTCGAAAAAAATGACATTTGCAGTGTCTTCGGTGGTTGGAAATATCTCGGGAAAAACGAAAGTTAGAAAGATGCGGTTTTCGGTTTTCGCTCAACTATGAAACAGCACACGTCTTTTATTTTAAAATTGTTGCGTTTAAATTACAGCGTTATTAAATAGGGATCTGTAATTTTCGAACTCTAACATCATGGATAACTTGATTTTTTTAAATTGAACGGTGTAGCAATTTTTACATAAATGGATGTAAAATTTAATTTTCTATCGATTTTATATGAGTATCATTGTGTCTATCTCCAACGGTTGTGGAGATATTCGCAATTTTTCAGTTTCTCACGATAGATACGTATTGCGAAGCGCCGCCGCCGGCCACCTTCCCCTCGCATTTCACCAGGCTTGGAACTGGCAGCAATAATACTGGGATGCTTAGAAAGTGGCCAACAGAACACAATAGGACCATTAGAAACAAACAAAATGGTCTAAAAGATACTTGAGATGTTTAAAGCGGCATCTTTAAAGTCAACGCAAGCTTGAAAACGCACTAGGTATCTTGCCGTTATTAGTGTTCCAAGTGTCAGAACTGACATTCAAAGTACTGTTTGGTAACATAATAATTAAAGATGTCGCTTACTCGAGAAGAATTAGTAGATATGGTTTTCGTTCTCGGTGAATGTTACAGAAACGCTCTGTTAGCGTCAAGAGTTTACACAAAGTATTATACCCATGTAGAAAGCATCCAGATAAGAGGGCATTTCAGTCGCTACTGGATAGTTTTGGAAGTACTGGATCCGTAGCACGTACAAAACGGAACCTCAATAACTACGTACTTACGGATGAAAATCAGTTGCAAGCTGCGATTTCTTCTCATGGGGTTTCATTAAAAATAAGGTTTATGAAACGCCACCAACAAACCCTGATGATATGCGCCATCGTATTTTAAGAGCGTTTCAAGAAGTCACACCAAAAATACTCAGAAATGCTCAAGTGTTTGCAAGAGCGATTTCGATTATGTAGTGCCGAAAACGGACAGCATTTTCAACATTTAATATAATAGTGTTGTACAAATTCTCTGTACAATGACAACACTAGCGTTTAAAGTGTACCCTGTTGCGAGCAAGACGCTCGAAGTGTACGTACGCCATACATTGGACAGAGTAATGTAGTTGTGCTGATTTATTGATATTCCAGTAATGTTATGTTTTCTTTTATCTTTGCTATGTTTGCTTGTTTCTGTGGTCCTATTTTGTGCTGTTGACAACTTTCTAAGCATGCCAGTATTATTGCTGCCAGTCCCAAGCCTGGTGAAATGCGAGAAGGTGTATCTATACGTATCTATCGTGAGAAACTGAAAAATTGCGAATATCTCCAAAACCGTTGGAGATAGACACAATGATACCCATATAAAATCGAAAGAAAATTAAATTTTACGTCCATTTATGTAAAAATTGCTATACCGTTCAATTTAAAAAAATCAAGTTAGCCATGATTTTAGAGTTCGAAAATTACAGATCCCTATTTCCAAACACCGAAGACAGTGCAAATGTCATTTTTTTCGAAAAACGTCATGTAATTCGGAAACGGTACAACTTAGCCCCAAGGTATCCCTAACGTATTGTTATTTAAATTTAACAAGGAATCCGAAAGTGCAATAATATACAGGGTGTTCTGTTTAAAATAATAAAGTTAGTATCTACTTCCGGTACAACCGGAAGTCCGCCATTTCTGCAACTAATTTTAACATGTGTAGAATATGATTCCAGACAACATTTATTTGAAACATTTTTTCGAAAAGACAATAATAAATCGGCTAGGGACCGTTGCATCTTAGGCTGGACACCGGTATATATATATATTGACTTTAATGTACAGACTGTCCCAGATTACGGCGTATTTTTAAATATTTATCTTAAAATATTCTATCAATATATATCTTGTCTTGCAAATATTTCTGAAATATATAATATTTATACCACATTAAACAAATATTTGGTGCTACCTGGGATCTATCATATTCCGTATTACGATCATTAATAATATTGGTTAGGAAGATCTATTATTCTTAATACATAATATATACTTGCTTTAGATTAATTATGATTAACTAATTATGAAAACGGTTAACTTCAACTAAATTGTCACTACTATCTGTTTATTAGGGGATCCGAGTCCGAAGTTTATAAATAAAGAAGAGATTATAAAAATTTTAACTTAACCTTAATTCCGGAAACTTTCGCGTTAGTATCGCCCTCAACAATTCCAATTGGTAGGTATGATAAAGCTTTTATCAGAAATTTTTTAAGTAAAAAATCCAAAAGTTTCAAGCTAAATATTTTTGTTTTCGGTTTTGCACACGAAAATTCAATAATGTAACAGGGTCACCTCTAAATTTGAATACAAACTATGTGAAAAAGAGTTATTTACCGCAAACTACTAAGTATACAAAGAGATCACAGATATTTGCTTATTTTGAATAAAAACTAATATTTCTATCCCCTGCATTTATTGCTATTAATATGATAATCATGTTTTAAAAAAATGTCCCTACCTTGGACGGAAAATAAATAAATAAATAAAATACATTTGTATTCGAATTCAGAGACAGTATTTTTTTCGGTTGCCACAACCGAAAGTACAAGTTTACTACACTCATTTGAAGATAGAAAGCGCCATTTTATCGAATTAAACGGTCAACGCATCACTTCTGTTACTTTACCGGCCACAATAAACGCAATCGTGAAGTCGTCTCTCAGGCAGTTTCGTTACTTTTCCGTCACAATCCTGGCGATCTGTCGATACATAACTATGGACGGAACGTGGATACATTGTGCATAAATTCAAGTTTATGATTAAGCAAAATTCAGCAATGTATTCTGTCCGAAGCCGGTAAATTGAAGCTCATCAAAATTAGGGGAACAATTCCATTCATAAATACAGGATTTGTCATTTTGTATGTTCTCCAAACTGTTGTAATCGGTTAGAAAAGCAAAGGGATCCATTGTATACCCATCTTATTAAATATATGAAATAACCCATTGCTGATTTAACTTGGGTATTTAAAAATTAGGCAATAATATTGCATGTACTACGAACAATTTTATTTATCTAAAAAAAGAGGTGTTTTGCATCATAATACATTCATTTACCTAAATATTTAAATCAGCAGCTAAAGTTTTTACAACTTTATCAAACCATGATGGAATAGGGTAGTAGTTATTTCCGTAATATCGCTCTCTATCTATACTTTCAATATTAATTTCCTCATCAATACCATTCGATATTTTACTTCCTATGTCATTTATTTTCGGAGAGCTATTTTTCTGGCATCTGTCAAAGTTATATTCTTGCAATGAATTTGTAATTATCCGTGTTGTAATTTCATTCGATACCATTTCGGTTCCATGTTTAAACAAACGCTGCTTTTTCGATTTTTTCTTCATGTTTTTAGATATCTTTTTGGACGTATTAATATTGAATGTATCTGCACCAAATCATGTTAGATTATCCTAAATAAAATAAGATGACACATTTCATTGTTATTTTTACTTCATTTATACCGGTTTAACAAACGGGTCAGATAATTTCGCTTATGTGCTGTATGCCGCGGGATGAAATATTCCGTACAATATCTACTGGGAAGATTTCCGGGAGACCCCAAAGTCCGATACATAAGCAGATATAAGCCAGAGAGTGGAAACGGTAGAGACTACTAGAGATTGATCATAGAGACTGATCTGATGCTGATATGATATAGTAATAGAAATTAAAGAGAAGCGAAACTTCGGGTGCTACCTTTAATGTTTTGGCGACATAAATCCGATGACTTTTAGTCATTTTCGTTTGTTCTTATAGTGCGAAATTTAATTTTCACGTCAAATTGAAGTTTCTGGCAATGGTTTCTTACATTGCAGTTCAAACTGGTTCATATATATGGCTATAGTATACAACCAGGTAGTGCCACGTAACATTCGTGAACATAATCCTCAAAACCAACCAAAAAGATAGCAAATTGCAATCACACAAAACTACATTTTGGCGAAATGCAGAGGTTCATTTCTCGTTAGTCTCCATTTAGTCTCTTTAACCATTGTTATCTGCACCCCGGATATTGTTTGTCACTTCTGTGTTTCGTATTTACAATCGTTAGAAATTAGTGCTAAATTGTTGTTGATTGGTGAGAGAGATATTGGTTCGATTAATCGTTCCGTCGATTGCGGCTACTAGAGCGAACGCCATCTTAAAATTCATACAAGTTCAGGCCCTTAAGGTAGCTCAGAATAATGTTTAATGAAATCTTTTTTGTCTTCTGGGGAAAGCTCAACTTTCCCAAAGATCGCATATCTGATTCTTGTTGCGACATCAACTCATCCTCCAAGCAGAGCCAGTCTCATCAGAGAGTCCGATTCTGGGTAGAAGCTATCTGAAACTATAGTGGCCTGTATCCACACCTTGACCTAGCTTCTGGAGCTTAGTTGCCGGAGCGAGTAATAAGGCTTACGTGCGTTAAAGATACTAGAAGCTATGCTGACGCTAGCATTGCTACTGGTAGGGTCACCCATGCTGGACAGGTTCCTGTTGAGATGTCAGACCAAGATGGATACACCACTTCCTGACCCGTCGTATCGTCGCTAAGGGTTTGCACTAGGATCAAAAGGCGCCGGACGGAGCTTGTCATTTGTCCGACACACCTGGCACCTCCATGCTGTCGTAGTCATTTCTCGCGAGCATGGGGTGTTGAGGGATCTTGACTTAACTGCCCGGATCGAAAAAAGACAACCTCACAAATAAACCTAAATCTTAAGGCAAAGGGGTCCGGCCAAAGGGATGCGTGGCTAAACAGAGGATTAGTATGCAAGGACCTCAACCTTGGGGCACCAGGAAGAACCCCACTGTTTTCACCCCTCCAACCTGGATGCGGCGCTCTGTGGAGGTGGACTATTATTTCCCTAGCTACTCGTGGGAGGATGTTCCCACACAGACTACCGGGACTCTTGATAGAGATAAACTCTCTTCTAGTACAACCGGAACTAAAGAAAGGAAGGCCTGTTACACGACGCCCCTTCCTGGACTAGGGCAACCTGGAGACCTGGACTAGGACAACCTGGGGACCTGGACGATCCGAAGAGGAAGGGCCTCAGCGGAGCAAATGTGAAGTGGTACCTGCGCTTCCTTAAACAGATACTAACATCTGAGGAAGCCACGGCAAAAGCAGAGAAAGGGAAACAAGAAAGGGAAAAGGCCCCATCACTAACAACGGTAGGAACAAGCCAGAATAAACGAGGCAGTGAGCACATCTCACCCGCCCAAGCGTCCCGGCATTAGAAGAGGAAAACTAAACCGCATACCTCTCTAGCTACCCCTCTAAGCTCTGGTCGAGGAAATGGTGGGTAGCGCGGTGCGGTGTCTGCGGTTCGCCGGCATACACTTTTACGAAAACATCACTTCTCCTCCGGTTGCAGCAAGGCTTCACAGAGCAATGGCAAAAGGCGGAACAAGACCTGTGATGACCTTGAGAAAACCAAATGGTAGCTACACGAAAGGGGAACGAGAGCGGACTGCCCGCTCCTTGAAACACAGTTCCCTGACAGTAAGCAAACAGATCTGGAATTGTAAACACTAGAAGAGCCGAACGGGAGGACTGCTAAATTGCCAGACAGATCTGTATAAGACAGCGCATGGAGTGGGCTATAAACACCTTCCAACCACTTAAATCACCAGGAGCGGATGGGATTTCCCCGTGCTCCTACAGAAAACGCAGGAAGAAGTAATACAACACCTTGTGAATATAACAAGGAGTAGTCTGGCGCTGGGATACATGCCCAATTGGGAAGAAGAGCAAAAGTCACGTTCATATCAAAGATAGGGAAGGAGGTTGGGACTAACACGAAATCCTACAGACCCATTAGCCTGACATGAAGAATTGAAAGCAATGGAAAAAGTAATAGATAATTAGTCAGATTGGAGGTTGGAGGAAAAAGCTCCACTTCACAAGAGTCAGCATGCATGCTAAAGATCGACAGAGACTGCCCTGCATGAGCTAACCGGAATCATTCAGAAAACTCTGGATGAAGGAGAAATAGCTATCTGTGCTTTCCTAATCATTTCGGGTGCATTTGATAATACCTCGCACGAGGCAATCAAATAACGAGCACTGGAAATAAAAAGGGTGAGTAAAACAGTAACTCGATGGGTAGGCGAGGTGCTCTCCACGAGGATAACTGAGACAACAGTAGGCGAACAGACTATGAAAATCAGAATCACTCGTAGAACACCTCAAGGAGGCGTATGCTCGCCTTTGGTGTGGAGCCTGGTAGTAGATGGATTGCTTAACTGGCTGACCGCTGCCGACGCACATTGTATAGGATACGCTGACGTCATTGTTATAAGAGCGTAAGGCAAATTTGAGGGAATTCTGTGTGAATCACTGTGTGAATGGTGTCGGTCAGTGCGGCTGAGCATCAACTTAGCGAAAACCACGATTGTACCGTTCACTAGGAAGAGAAAAATTTTCAACATGAAAGACACAGTGACCGAGTGTAAATCAGAAGTCAAATATCTAGGAGTAACCTTAAACAAAAAAAAACTTCTATGGAACAAGCATTTTGAATTGAGAATGCATAAGGCAGCTAGCAAAACGTGGAACTGCAACCCAAATATACTGCGATGTCTGTACTTCGGCATAGTAAGACCTATGGTAACGTACGGGGTGATACCCTGGAGTTTAAATTTCTTGTTCGATTGTATCTTTTTTACGTGCTGCTGGAGATGTTTATAGATCTTTTATAACTGTAACGTGCCATTCCAAATAAGAATCCCTCTTTATTTATTTTAAGTTAATAATTTATTTCAGAACAAATTTTAAGTTTCCGAGATTTTCCCTTTGATAACCCAGCGCGTTATTTATTTTATTAGATTTTCAATTATATGTTTAGTTCTGAATTCATTTCGCCGCGCGTTGTCGGCACAATCTTCATCCCCACACGCTACACTTTAAGTACACACACGCCAGACACTTGCGTCCGGTAAGTATCCCAAGTGTATTAAAGCGCGCGTTTACCGCAGTAGAGAGAATTCCTAGGTCTCCACTCCGCTCCTCACATTTCAGAACCTGCCTGAGGGACTGGTCTGATTACATCAGATCAGGCCCTCTGGCCGGTTCTGATGTATTCACGTTTTTCAGAATCGGCCTCAGGATGTTTATTAAATATTTTTCTTCAGAATCGGATACTGGTCTGATGTAATTCTCGCTGTATTTACAGCTGGCCGTCCAGTCTGATTCCTTTTAAAAAGTGCAGAATGTCAGATGGCCCCAGATTAGGTAACTCTCCCGCTTCGATTTCACATGCTCCCAGATGCACCGCCCTTTAGTTGCACAGTGCAGCGCAGATTGTGAGTAGATGGATGGATGTTTCGTCCTGTTCCTCACAAAATCTACCTTCGCTATTCCAAGCCTGCTTAGATGTCCGTTCAGTTTACAATGGCCTGTAAGGATCCCTGTCAATATGCGAATATTATTTTTACTCAGGTTGATGCATTCTGCAGATCTCTTCTGGTTATAGGTTCCCAGAAGAGTTTTAGTTTGCCTCATTTCCTCGAGATTCTCCCAGTATTTGGATTTTCTCCGCTATACTTTATTTTTTAGTTTCGCCAGTATTATGCTTCTACTTATCCCGCAAAAAGGTTCTGGCCCTACAAAAAGTATTCTAGCCCCTCTCTTAGCGAGATTATCTGTTATTTCGCTTCCTTCCACTCCCGTGTGCCCCGAAACCCACAACAGGGTTACCTTGTTCTTTTTGCCTAGCTCGTTTCGTTTTTGTAGACACTCCCACAAGAGATCATTGGTCTAACGATTGCTGTATACATCCAGAGCAGTATTTTTGGGTTGCAACCCCAGTTGTTGCAAACCATTAGGGCCTTCTTTGCCTAGTTAGTTACTTCAAGCTCATGCTTATTCCACAGAAGTTTATTATCCAGGATAAGTCCTAGATATTTCACCTCCTTCTTCCAGTCTATGTCTTGCCCATCTACTTTTATGGTCTTGAGGCTGGGTTCTCTTTTCCTTGTGAATGCTATTAAGGTAGTCTTAGTGTCGTTGATGTTAAGGCCTACTGATTGGCACCACGTTTTCGTAGTATTGAGTCCTCTTTGAACTATGTCACAGAGGGTATTCTCAAACTTTCCTCTTGCAAATATGACTATATCATCAGTATACCCTTGACATGGTATGCCTAGATTAGTCAGCCTCCATAGAAGTTCATCTACTGTCAAGACAGCCATCTGGACGTCGCCCCGTCTATCTCTCTTTCAATTAATGCTTTCTTGACGGCCTCGTGCGGAGTGTTGTCAGAAGTACCCTCTATATCTAGAAAAGCGAACGTAGGTTGTTACATCTGCGTATATTTTTATTTATCTTATGGAGAGTACTACAGTCTGAGACTGGTCGATAATTCCACCCCCTTTCTTGAGTATCCACCTAATGCGGGCGCTCTTACGACAGGTTATGTATGCTATTTACACTCTTATGTCAGTGTCGTTGCATGTTGTCTCGGCAAGAATATACATGTGGCATAAAAAACGCTTGGTTTCTTGTTCTTGTTACAACAATTCTTCGGCGTGAAGCACGCGCTGGTTGCGGACAAGCGTTGATAAGCTATACCAATTACATACTATCGTACCTAAGTTAAACCACGCATACTGCCTACTTCCAGCCTAATCAGGCTTCGGCAATCAAATTTGTGGACATCAGCACATGCCAGAATCTATACCAATTTCAATAAATAGAGGCGCTACTTGTCTCCGTCCTGTATGCTACAGAAAGGCTGCAAGGACAACATACTTTGCAAATATCCATACACTGTTAAGCTACAGGTCGTCTCCTGGGGAATGTCATCGGAAGCACACGTCATTCTGCAAAAGAAAACCATTAGATATGTGTGGAACTTGAGTGAAAAAGCTGTAAAGTGTTTTAAAAATGGATACTAACCTTGTCATCTATATTGATTTTGTTTTATCCACCGTAACGTACGTTAACCAAAATAGAAGTAATATAAACAGCTACCACAACCGCAATACAACACGACACGTCATGAGAGTGCAATACTACTGGTTCATACGCTGTGCACAATCAATAGAATATTGCGAGTATAAACTATAGAATAAACTACTATCGAATTTCAAAGATCTGCCAACACATGTCTTTAAAAGAAAGACGATGGAAGCGTGAACTACACATACAATGACGGTTTCTGATAATTTCATTTATTGGTGTTATTAGTCAATGTTTGTTATACACACTTTATATTTTTTTTATATTTATTATTTCTTGTTCATTATACCGTTATAAAGTTTAATTTGAAGACAATGTATCACATATCATTATTATCCAGTACTTTATATTATTTACATTCATTAATTCTGATGGTTTTTTTAATTTATACGTACACTCCGTATCGCTGACGGTAAAACCCATAGTGAATAATTACATCATAAATAAATCACAAGTATAGATACATAAATGTTTAATTTTAAAAAAATAAATATACAATTTAACTTACAATGTAATTAACTTATAAATGCCACTATATTCAGTTTATTGCATATAAAATTATTTTTTTAAAATTATTTAAATATCAGGCCACCGATTGTTAACTAAAAGAAATCCCTAATGCAAACAGGAGAAATAAAAGGATGCAACAAATACATCAGATGTATCATAAATAACATTATTTTTTTTTCTAAAATTAGATTAACAAGTATGTAGGTACGTATCAGTGTATCTTTCATGGTGTTTAAAATGATAACTTTAATTTCTATTTTTTCCCCTCAATATTTATTTATAATTCATCTGAATAACAACGTAATTCAAACTGGATTTGGTTTGGCATTGTAAGCTATCAGTCATCATCCGGTAAGTCTTCATCTGTGGTATAGTCCGATTCGTGAGCATTGTCTTCAACTGGACCTTCTTCCTCAGAATCTTCAGACTCCGATATATGTTTAGGCGCTTCTTTAACATCTAATTTAATATCTTTTTGTTGATGAAATCCTAAATAAGAATCTGATCTCAAACAAACTGCAAAAACATACGTTCCTTTCCAAATCGGCGCAGTAAACTACAAAGCAAACAACACAAAATCAGATAAATGAATATTTCTCTTGTTTTTTCTTCACCTTTCTACAATATATATTGTAAATTAATAATGTAAATGCTATTTTTTTATAATTGATCTTATACTAACTGAAGTAATTGGTTGGCAAATATTATATACATATAATAAATATGTACACTCCCGTTCAATCAAATTAGTATATGAGTATTTTGTTAGTATCTACAACAATGGTTGTGCTTTTGTTATTTATAATTTAAGTGTATAAGTATAGTGTAAGCTGGTGAGAACATGATATACACACATTATTTATGTTTGTTTATTTCAGTAGTCTGCATTCAAATTTTTGTATGTATTAAGCTGTGGATTGGCATGCACAATGTTATTATTCTTCTGTTTCGGAAAACCAAAAAAGTGACAAAAGTACAAAAAGTATGCTCAGACCCCAATGAAAAAGAGCTTTTGTATATATTATTAACTTTTTTTTTAATGGGAACACGGTTGTCAATGGCTCACCATGAAAGATCATTAAATTAACGAAATGACTAATAGAAAATTAAGACGGCATACTACTCATCTTTAGTGTAGAATGCTCTCAATTCCGCACTATGGAGTGGTATTATAAAACTGAACAATTTTCAAAATGTCGCATATCCACGAGAAAAGCTTGTTATAGCCGTCATGCGAAGTTTTCCAGGGATCGGTCATGGAAACTACTCTCTGTACGTGTACTATGACGAAATACTGCGGATACCAATGTCGGTAGGTGTTACCTTGAGAGGCTACGCAGACAACATAGGAATTGTGGAAACTGTGAAAAACGGGGCCTAGTTGAAAATAACATCACAGCACGCCCTACATAATGTTATGAAATTATTGGATTCTAAGGGACGCAAACGCGCATCGCACAAAACCGAGAATGTACTTTTCATTAGAGGGAGGAAAAACAAACGAATTGGTATCCGTATACGACATTTGCGCCGTAATATAGAGATACTGTAAATTTAACTTTGTAATGTTTAATGGCTGATTGCTATTTATCCTTTACCTTGGTAAATTAATTTATTTTTTTGTTGTTTCAATTTTGTTTGAAGCCTTAAATTTTTATTAGGTTTTGTTTATGTTCTGTGAACATTATAATTTGATTTCAGAATTTTCTGGGCTAAAGGCGTGATATAGTATATTGTATGCATTAATATTCTTTCATGGTAACCCAGTGACGTGCTCTTTCCATTTCAAAAATTAAAATAAAATCTCTAAACTATTTTTTTTTTCGTTTACCTAATTGCCTTTACATAATTGCAAAATATATACCAGAAAAACAAAAAAAAATTCTTGTATTTACAGTAACAACTGACCATTTTAAACAATTACAACAAAAGAATTTTCCCTGTCAAAAAAGTAAAATTTTGTCTAGTTAAGAGGGGGCTTTAAAACGGGAGGATCAAGAGATGGCGCTACCATTCAAATTTACAAACAACACAACTCATTTTTAACTTATTGGAATATATCTAGATTTATACGAACGATTGTAGACATATTGTTCTGGGGAACGCCCTTTTTGGGCTTTTAAGCGGGCAAATCGAGTGAGTTTAGAAAAAAAAAGTAATTTTTGTAACTTTTAAACAAATCTTGAAATTCCTAAGTAGGAATGTAAAGATTCGTCCTGCTAAATTACGTATTTTAATTATCAATAATAAAGACGGAGTGTCAAACATCTTTTTTTAATCAGAAGGGATCTGCAACCAGCGTGTTCAGTTACAAGCTTACAGCGAGGGTAACAAATTGTCGTGACAGCGAGATTACAGTTTCCTTTGTTGTTAAAACATTGAAATGAGTGTATAAGCAATGCTCATTGCCATTGCTGCCAAATTCATTACTTATGGCCGTTTGCACCGACACGTTAAGCTGGGTTTAACTGTGGTTTAACTTTAAATCATACTTAGAATGTGACACTCGCTGTATGTTTTAAATATAAAATATCACATTCAAAGTGTTACTTAAAGTTAAACCAAGCTTAACGTGTCGGTGCAAACGGGCATTAGTCTACTAGATTGTGTTTGCACCATACATGGAATCGGATATGAGCAAGATATAAATATTATTTAAAACATTTTTTCCTTCTAGCGACCTCTGTGTTTCTGTTGCGTAATCCAAACACTGACAGCTATTGTACAATTTAAAAATTAATTGCGACATTTTTAGGAATAGCATTGCATAAGGATGAAAAATTAATTATAAACGATTGCAGTGCCCCCATCGATCGTTTTCACAAACACCCTTTAAAGCCCCCTCTTAACCCTGCGTTAGGGGCGTCTGCTTGCAACATATAAGAAATGCACAGGCACAGGCCGCTGGACCTATGCGCGACTAATGAAGGGTTAAGTACAACTGGACAACGTGTGACTGTTATAGTGAATGAAAATATGAAAAATATACAGGTGGTCTAACCTAAAAACCAGAAAAACTAAGCCATTTTCGGATAACATTTTATTGACTGTCAAAAAATGTGAATTTCTGCCCCATGACTTAATTTCCAAATTTTGTTTTTCCACTGCAAATATTTCAAAAGTTATTTGGTTGAGCCACCTTCCAAAAGCATATGGTAAATCTATAATAATAAGCTTACCTTTAACTGGCATTCTTCTCTATCCACTAGACTAGTAATATGGTAGGGAGAGGTAAGAAGCGTTTTCGATTTTCGATCACACACATAAGTCCACCAATATTCTTGTTTATCATATGGATAATAAGGGCAATGCACTGTATGTGAAAGTTTGGATCGACCTTCTAACACCTTTTCTCTCTTGTGTAGTTTTTGTTGTAACTTTTCCCATTCCTACAAAAATGCGTTTTGTTCACTCATTTTTGCTACTACGATTGCCATCTGTGAGTTGTCTCGAGAATTGTGAACGTTTTGTTGTATTTTATGTGAATAATTTCATTAATTTAATATTAATTTCTTTACTTCTTCCTTAAATTGCAATTATCGCAATCTTTACAGTTAATTGATAATTTCTCAACAAATTATAGATTTTTTTATATATTTGATATTTTTATGTGACGTAATGTTTATTATATTGTAAATACTCATTTAACCTTTCATTAGTCGCGCATAGGCTCAGCGGTATGCCTGTGCACTTCTTATATGTCGAAAGCACACGCGCCTAATGGAGGGTTAAAATTAGTCGTTTAGCCAAATTAATCGATTTCACCACATCTTTGGAGAGGTGTACTGTTTTTCTTTGTCTTATCATATATATAAATCATTACATACACCATTGCTCAAAAATGTATAACAACTTTTATTGTTGTACACATATTGTTTAATTAATTTTTTTCTCCTTATTACATATTTTGCGAAGTAGACGCTATTAATTTTTGATTTATTCGTTTCAAAATCAATTTCATATTATCTGTTTAATTACAGATATGACTAGGGGCCATTTTATCTAACGAAGTACCTTCATATTCTTGGTTATTTCTATCATAGATCATATTTATGATAAATGGAAAAAAAATCAAATTCTTTAAAAAAAAAACTGGGCTTAATTACTTCTCATATATAAATTTGTGGGCAATATTAACATCTTTCTTTTACCTGATCTTCATCTTCTACGCTAGAGTTTTTCACTTCATCTTCTGACCCATCATTACTTTCATTAATTTCTGACACACTAGAATCAGACAAATCGCTGTCGTCATCTTTGGGTTTTTCTTCCTTAACTACTTTTGTTTTGACTGGTGCTGGAGACTCTTCCGGTTTATGCTTTACAGCTGATTTTTGTTTTGTCTTTTTATTGTTCTTTTTTCCGGTAGCCTTCCTTTGCTTTTTCCAAACAGGACGCTTAATGGAAGGATGTTCTTGTTCAACATCACTGCCATCTTTAACTTCGGTATCGTTATTCTCGTTTACAATACTCTTATCCTCGACAGTTTCATCTCCAAATAAGATGCTCATATCCTTACGTATCAAGGTTACCGTGACAGTAACAATAGCACCAGTTGTCACTTCTGTGGGATTTTCATCGTCCATGACTATAATAAAATTATTATAATGTGATAGATGTGATATTTCCAGAAGTTTTACCTTCGCATTTAACCTGAAAATCTACATAAGGCATACGTCCTAGGACTTTCATTACATTGAGGTATTCTTCATCTGATAAATTATGTAAAACACTTCTCCTTTCATCACCTTTCAGTTGGGCAAATTCTTGAAGTGAATTAATTTTCCTCTGTAACAGGAATATACAAGCATTATTAACAGGAATACATAACATAATTCTTCTTCAAGTTTTTGATTATACAAATATAGGAAAATTTTTCTGTTATGGCAGATACTTTATATTCAAGTAGTAGAGGTAGAAAAGGGCCGCACAATTCTTGCTACAGATTTCGGATTCCTGCTACATTACTTCTTTGTGATACCTTACCTTATCGTTTTTATTTTTGCATAGTTATCTAGCAGAAACCGTAAATATAGAAATTCCAACTAAGAAAGAAGTGGAAGAGGGTATAAAACAGCTAAAAAAGGATAAAAGTGCCGGGGAAAATAATGTACCAGCAGAAATTTTAAAATATGGTGGCGAAGTACTAATCACGAGACTATGGAACGAAAATTTGGAAACAAGAGAAAATGTCAGAAGGGTGGAATAATACCTTAGTCATACCCGTGCACAATAGAGGATCTAGGAAAGACTGTAATAACTACCGCGGGATAACACTTCTTGATGTTACATACAAAGGATAATTAAAAATCGCCTAAATGAGTACCACAATGAACAAGTAAGTGAGTACCAAGCAGGTTTTAAAGAAGGAAGATCGACTATCCACCAGATTTTCCTTCTGAAACAGCTCCAACGAAATGCATATGAACATAATTTAAGTCTACATATGGTGTTTATAGATTAGAAGCAAGCATATGCTTCCATTAATAGAAAAAAGTTGTATGAAGCTATGGGGACGCTAGGAATACCTGATAAATTGACGAAGCTAGTAAAAATGACCACAGCAAGAACAAGAAATAGTAGCACTGGCAGGAGAGGTCGGAAGAATTTCCAGTGAAAAATGGATTGAGACAAGGTGATACATAAACTACAGTGCTATTCAACTTTGTGCAGGAAGTAATTCTGAGAGAGCGGTATAAAAACAACGGGCCTAATATATGGCAACAGACATCAGTGTTTGGCTTACGCTGACGACATAGTACTCTTGGCTAGGTCCAAAAAAGAAATAGAAATTACATTTAAGGCGCTGAAAAAGAGAGCAAAAGATTATGGACTAACTATTAATGAGCACAAAACAAAGTATATGGACATGAGGGATAATAACAGAGGAGAGACCGCTAACGTAGTATTGAATTGCGCAGAGAACAGAAAATATACAATAAAAAAAGTGGAGCAGATTAAATGCCTGGGAGTAATGCTTCAATGTAAAGAAGATAAAGAGACAGCAATAGAAAATAGGATAGGGAAGGGAAGTAGAAGTGCAGGAGTCATAACAAAAATCATGAAGGCGAAGAATGTATCAAGAGCTTCAAAAGTCAAAATATACCAAACCGTAATAAGGCCCACTGTCATTTATGCGTGTGGAATCTTGGACAATGGCCCAAAAGGAAGAAAACAAATTACAAAAATTGGAAATAAAAACTTTAAGGAGGATTTATGGGTAGTAGTACAAGTAGTAAAAATGCAAAGAGCCAGTTGGCTGAAGGAGGAAAGATAAGAAGAGGACGACCCAGGAAGAGCTGGCTACAGAAAATTAAACAAGATCTGACAGAAGTGGAAGTCAAGGATTGGAGAGAAGCTAAAGATAGGAAGCAATTGCACAGAAGAATGAGAGATCCCAAGGGCACCTAGGCCTGTAGTGCTGATATATATATATATATAATTATCTAGTTATATTTCTACTCATTTTCTGACTGATTGCTCTGAATTAACGCTTTTTTTTTAAGCCGTCATTAATTTTTAAATAGGCTGTCAACATCATACAGATAAGTAATAAATAAGTAAGTAATAAGTATAAATCTGGTAATTTCATAGAGGGAATTAGAATCAAATAAAAAGACATAAAAATACATCAAAGGTAAAAATCCTAAACAATTAACCGAAAAAATGCCACAAAAGAATGGACAGTGTATTGTAGGAATCACTATACCAACAAAAGCAATAAACAAGGAGTAGTACTAAAGAGGTTCTAGTTTCTGCCTACAAGACGTCATCAGTATCCTAGCGCGATTCCACTTTCATCTGGCAATGCCTATGGACAAACATCTGGGAATCTGTGATTCGTTATCTTATCATCTATGGAAGACACGGGGCACGATCAAACGGGTGGATTGTGGAAAAACCAAAAATTACTCTACAAGGACTTTGAGCCCGTTGCAAGAGAGAATGGTATATTGACGTCATATGCGCAATGAACGAATATTGGTAATCGGTCTTAGTTGCTAGGCAACAATCAATGGTGGCGTAATTGGGAGTGCTAAACGTCACACGCGCAAGTTTTGGTGACGACATGTACCATTCTCTATTGCAACGGACTCTATATAATCGTTATTTTGCGAGTGCGAGAACAAAATATAAATTAAAAGTTTTAAGATACATAAAAAAATTATTATTCTTTTGGGACAAAGAAAAAAAAACTCACCCAGTATATCTATACATTATAATATAATTTTGCACTGGCTTTTATTTTATTATTATTTCGAGTGTTTTCTTTAAACAATTGTGTTAATCTTTAACAAGTAAAATATATTGAGCATATATGCATAGTATTTATTTTGACGAAGCTGCTTTGTCGGGTCACCGATTCCATCATATCAACCATGAGAAAGTGAACTTCGCCACGTATCATAAGATATGAAGTAAGCAACAAATCCATTATACCTCTAAATTTTAATGATTTGTATGTTGAATGATACATGTTTCATTGTGCAGATTATTTTAATTAAGTTTATTGAGAAATCATTAAATCTCACAAAGGATCTTCTTGGAACCTTTTCTGTATTTTCTTTAGCTTTTTTAGATCACCGTCTATTAGACAATTACATCAAAATTCATGTTAAATACACCCAACTGCTTCCTTTCATTTACAAAGTTAAATACATTAACATGATATAACAAGCTGCATAATGCAGGCACCCAACAGAAAAAAACAAGTTTCTATTGGTGGTATAACATGGGGTAATCATAATCATGCCTAGAAATTCACCTACAAATTTCCGATTCCTGGGAAAAGTGAAATTTAAAAAATAGTATGAAAATGTTTATGTCATAAGAATCACGACCCTAACTTTGACAATTCATGGATTATCAGTCTGATATATAGCTCGTGTAAAATGATGCGATGCTATTACATTGAAGGTGGGTTACACTCACAGCGACGCTGATGGCGCCTGGAGGCAAAAACTCGAGTTTGTCTCTAATCTATTCTCCTTTCATTATTTTTACCGGTATTGTGGTGGCATGGTCTATTGTAGGAACAATAGATCATGCTCCCCGCAATAATGGTATTTCTTCAAGTAAATGTGCTTATTTTAAGCACAAATTAAGCAATACACAAAATATTCATACCTTTCTAGAGGCGAAATTTTTCAAAATGCCTTCATGAATGTGAGGTAGTTGCAAAAAAGATGACTTGAAGTCCCATAGGGCTTGAACTATCATAGGACTTAATTTCATACAATTTTCAATTGTTTCTATAGAAGGGCATCTCTGTACTACAAAATATATATGAAAGTTAATATGTTTATCATGTTGTATTACATACTCCTTCCAGCATATGCCAACAGTATTATCTGACTGACACAATTTACTTGCTCTTGTATTAAGTATGGGCACTTCCCAACAATGTACCGTCTATCTTGTTCCAGTGTAAGCGGATTTAATGATATTCTAGATAAGTGAGCATGAAGTAAAGCTCTTGCTTTAATACTATACAGGAAACAAAGTGGCCTCTCTTTATTTTTTTCATTTAAATTACCAATTGTTTTAATAAGCTAAAATATACAAAGGTCGGTAAAATAATTAAAAATAATGTACTTCTCTATGAATAAAACCTGAGGAACTTCTTCATTATCAGATTGGCGTTCTACTACTTCTGAATTAACTTTTCTGTCAAATTCCAAACTAGCAGCTAAAATCATTATCACTCGTTTCAACATCATAGTTGGTGTTTTATGGAAAAAATAATAATACAATTGGGTTGTGTCCAATAATACCTGATCTCCAGAAAAACGTATACTTCGATACCACCATGTACCAACCTAAAAAATACGCTGCTTCCTTCATTACTTGTGACTCTCATATTATAACATACCACAATTGGTAATGCAACCATAAATACTAATGCATACAGCCCCAATACCCATACACTATTTTCTTTTTCTACAATCCATGATGGTAAAGCAATACCAAAGCTCATAGCTCCTGGTCCATCTGGATTTCCATATTTTTCCCAATTTCTCCTAGCTTCGTCGTCAGTTAAAGCCTAAATATAATCGTCTCAATATAAGGCATACATTTATTTTTTTTGTGACTTTATATTCGAAACTCTGAATGGTTCTCTAATTGATATTTTTAATAAAACTTATCACCTAACCAAAACTTCATTGTACCTTCAGCGTCATCCATCATGTCCAGCCAGTAAAGGATTGAAACAGGCCATGCTTACCGTAAAATGAGAATGATAACGGACATTATGAGAATCCTTATCAGTACATAACAATCATAGAATCATTCAGAACTAGAAGTATAAACCAGCCAAATGTAATACCTGGTAAGCTTTAGTTAACTTCATAAATTCTTTTTCATTTCCAGTTTCTTTATCAGGATGTAATATAACCGATAATTTACGATATGCTTTTTTAATTTCAGCTTGACTAGCACCAGTTTGGATACCAAGAATTTCGTATGGATCAAAATTAGCCATTTCATAATCATGCTGAGACACTTTGTAGGCCAGGATAATAAGCAATATCCATCCTATTGCAATGACCAATTTTATTAAAAAGTTCTTATGGCCACGCCAAGGCTCTGCATGTTTTAAGAGATCACGTTTTTTCTTACACAAATCGCATTGACATTCTTTGCTTTCCTCTTCGGGATCTAAAATATTTAATAATAACTATTGAATAAATATAGATTAAAAAACATAAGGAATTTTATAACCTTGTTTCTTCTTTCTTGGCCAGTAGTAAAAAGTTGCTGGGAGTAGTATTAACACCAGAAATGATAACAGAAAGTAGAAGAATGTACCACCACTTTCATCATATTGAAATTTTTGTCCGCCCATGTTTCGTCTCTAATTTAAAACTTATTTTTTTGTTGTCACCTACGTGTCAGTGCGCGAACATGGGCATATAACCTACATGTGACTACTGAAGCACCAATACTCATATGCAACTGTAAAAAATTATCACACGCTGTATGATTGAGGAGCAGTTATTTTTTAGTAATAAGGATAAATTTAAAAATGCTTATACAAAATTGTATGATGTTCCGCTTTAATCATGCTTCAATTAGAAACTTTTTTTAGAATTGATTCAATTTAAAACTAACCAGTCAAAACTTTTTCTATTGAACTTTTAAAGACTTTATTTAATTATAAGCATGCTTCAATAAATTTACTAAGTAATTTATTCTCCACTGATATAAATTTAAAGTATCAAGAGTATGGTCACAATGGTTTTTACATACATTTAATTTAATTTAACCTATACTCATTCTATACGATATGTCTGTGTTATTTTTATAATAAAGGTTTGGTATAATTTTTGAACAATATTTAATATAAATATGTGTGTTACTTTTTATGTTCAATAGAAATTTTCGGATATATTTAAATTTAATTTTTGTATTGACCGAACCGCAATTGATAAATAACTTCACCCTTATCCTTGCGCATGCGCATTGCAACTATAGTAATGAAATACAATGAGCGGACAACAAAATGAAACTGGCATCCCGTTTCATATTTAGCATCGCCATATTGGTGTGAAGGATAGAATTTATCCAAATTCATCGCGATTGCGGAAATCATATAATTTATTTAAAAATTCTTTCGACTTGTGTATTAGTGCATTATTTATAGTAATTGAAATAATTCTGTGTAGAAAGCTAAAAAACAAGTGCTACATAAAATTGTTGTATTGGAGACGGTAGAAAACCGAATTAAATATGGCGTGCGCTACTCTGAAAAGGTCCCTTGAATGGGAGCCTGTTTTGGGAGGTAGACCGGCAAAACGAAGACGCTGTATTCCATTTTGTGCAAGTCCTAGTCATCATAAGGATAGACAAAGCCCTAGTCAAACAAACCAACCTAGTACCAGCACAACACCCACGAAATCTGTTTTTCCCGATGTTATTAGTAAAAAACTTACACCAGGTAAATAGTTTTTGTTATTATTACGCAGTTTGCAAAAATTAAGCACGTATTGTACAATAAATTTGACATTTGAAAAATGTGTATTCATAGCTTAATTGATGTGTTGACATTTGATTGATATCAGCTGATTAGACGTCTTTTTGTTTATATACAAAGAATGTTGGTTATATAGCCGAATTCAGCATTTCAGCATATTCGCCATCCACTAACAAATACTAATAATACTATACATCCGTTATTTTATATTAATTGTATAAAAATAGACACCCATACATGTTTATTATTGTTTACAGTGTCAGCATAACCTATATGTATTCACTGATAAATAGATGTAATATGTTCTTGTTTATAAAATAAATAAATTTTTAGTGATAATGCAGTTTGTGATCTTGCACTTATATGTATGTAGAAAACTGTATTTGAAATGATGATAGTCACTCAGACTTCCTATGTTTGTTAAACTGAAATTACATATTTAGAATGAGTTGCCTAACTTATTTTCCAACAAATTTTGTAAGAGATTATGATATTCATGGTAGACAAAATACATATCTGAGGAGTAGTGCAAGATTTAGTTCTTAAGATGCATATACCTACATATATTTAAGCATAATAAAATGCGGTTAATGAGAGTACATACTACAAGATGAAAGGCAGACAAGACAATAAAAGTACATGAAGTACGATTCAAAATTACTTATTTTAAACGCAATGAATTTACACAATAAAATTACAATAACTAGAATGTTTATATGGACTGTTAAAATAACAGTCAGGGCCAGTATTTTTGGTCTTGTTTTGACCAAGTTAACAGGCAATGAAAATTATAATCTTAATAATAATGGGTATTTGATGCCATCATTAACGCTAATCAATAGTTAAAAGTAAGGTCTCGGTTTGTTAGAAGTATATGGTTACAAGCCCTTGATTAAGGATATTAACCGCACATTTCTAACCTAAAATCTCATATTTCAAGTAGGTAATGGGGGAACATTAGGTAACAGTTTGATAAGCAAGTGACAAGTGCTATGTATTTATTAAAAATTAATATGGAAAACAGATCTTGATGAGGTTTAAGAATATTTCCAGGCGACGATGAAATTGTAGAACATATAACGAGTAGATTGTTTTAATAAGATAAATAAATTCAAATTCATTTTACAAAAGCACAACATACAGACAAAAGCAATTTGATGAATTTCCAAATAAATTTAAACTACCACTATACTATTAAATCACATTTCACTTTTCAATTTTTGCTCTTCAAGTTAATCTGCTATATGGTTTCTTGATTTTTATCCCTTAATTAATTCTTCATATTGTTCTTATTTAGTTTGTAATTAAAATTGTAAAGGTTTCATTTTCATATCAAATTCCTGCTGTTTATTGTCTAGATCGGATTGGTAGTAGTGATGGCCATAATCAAATGACGGAGAATGAATCGTTCAATTAATTATCGATGATCATTCGAGAACTCGATTATGATCATTCATCATTCGTTTTGTCATGAAAAACATTCATAATTGATTGTGAATGATCATTCGACATAAATGATGAATTATGTATAAACAATTATGAAAGACACCATAATTGATAATCATCAGCCAACAGCGATTATAGAAACATTTGTTTATTAGGATCATTTAATTATTGAAATCATTCGATTATGCCTATCGCTAATTGGTAGTACATATTCTTTTTCTATATCTATTAATTAATTCATTTCTATTTTCAGTTAATGTTGAAACATTTGAATTGCTTTTGTGTTTTGCTGCATAGTTACTGTGTCAGTGCTTTTTTCTTGTCCATCCATTATCAGTCTAGTAAAGTATGTAAGGAAATATATTACAGGGCCTTGAAACATAAGATTAGTGTTATTTTGGCTGCTGTTTGTTAAGGTACAGTTGATTCCGCAATGTTTTTATTTGTGACATCTGCATCACAAGCATTAGATGTGCTTATTTTGCGAGGCATGTTTATTATTCAAAAGGTCTAAATTCTTCCTGTAACAGTTAATTTGTCCGATCTGTTCTTTTCTATATGGTAAACATAGTAACTTTCCATTATGAACAATTTAAATAATACCAATTTTAAGCCGTGTTCCTTTTTATTTTTTTTCTTGTGTCGCTTTTACTATATATCTCTGTAATAACAGGAATATAAAATATATTGCAAACAGCTGAAATATATCGAACAGTTAAAATAAGGTATAACTTAGGCAACATAACATAAGCAATACATACCACAAGAATTTTCAAAGGCGTCGTGCTGTTAAATATGGACATAAAATACCGGCACTTGGACTAACTAACTTGTCATTGTAAACCAAATAAGCATGTGTACACCATAGGCCTCGCAGAGGATGCAAGTTACAAATTTTGCGTAGACAGAAAGAAAACCCTAACTTCTTGTTGTGTGCAATCGCGATAACTTTGCAAGAACATGGGCCCGGAGAAATCCATAACAAATATGCTATGTAAAGGAGACACTCTTAAGAATGATAATAAAGTATATACATCAAAAACTTTTTCTTGATGTCTGTCGTTTATTGCTGGAGCATTTGTTTAGTTTGAAGCTTTATTTACTTACAATTTGCCCAGGTTATGTTCAACCAACCAAATGAACATCTAAAAAACTTGAATTATGCGCGAGTACGTAAGGTACACTCACGGACACCCAAAATGTTCGGTCTAATGCGTTGTCTAAACGCCGCGTGCAACTCGTTTGCATGGAACGTTGTGCTCACACTATGACTTAGACCGGACATTTTGGGTGTCCGTGGGTGTACATATCTAGTAAC
This sequence comes from Cetonia aurata, assembly GCA_949128085.1. NCBI lineage: Eukaryota > Metazoa > Arthropoda > Insecta > Coleoptera > Scarabaeidae > Cetonia > Cetonia aurata. Next base: position 37,543,824 of record OX421884.1, read on the forward strand.
TACTAACTAGGCGAAATACACATGCTAAGGTAGTATGATATTAATGTCCAAAGCATACCGTGTAATAAGCAAAGTAAATAAGAGTTTGAGGTTTTTTTTCCTACTGACACACTTACTGACGTTAGGGGGAATTTTTATATTAATATTGCCCGCCATTTTTGAATGGCATTGAGAGATGTGAGAGAGAAAATAAATGTGATTTTTATAAGTTTGGGGGTTCTTTCATCGGCTTTTAGAAACGACAATATTTAAATCTTGAGAGATTTCGAAGGTATCGGCGGATTTAATTATTACTACTATGTCGTCCTACCGATGTACTTTAGCGATAATTTTTATATTATTATCCGTCGTTTTTGAAGGAGATTGGGAGTTGTGGTAGAAAAAAAAACTCATTCTTATAAGCTCATGGGTCTGTTATTGGTTATAATAATTTCAAAAAATAAGCTTTGAATATTTAGTTTTAAATTATACTTACAAAATTTACATCGAAAGGAAGCTGACGTAAACTTATTTAAACCAAATTGTATTTTTAAACAATAATATGGAATTATAATAAAATATTTCAATATATAATATGATTTATCGATTTTGAATTCCTACTTTTCGTTAATTTAAATAAACATTTATTTATATAGTTTTACTCATTGTGCGTTTATGCATTCCATTTAAAAACTGCAATTCAATTAACTTATTCAATGAAACTTAGTTAGATTGTAATTGAATTACAGTGTAATTACAATTACAAAATAATTGAGTAGGTCCAATTACAAAGTAATTGAATTATAATGTAGTTAGTTATGGATGTAATCAGTTATTTTGTGTTTGGTTACGTAATAATTAACTTGTAATTAATTAATGCTCAACACTGTCCACCTGAATGTTAATTTAATGTAATCTAAAACGTTTACGTAGAAAATTAAGTTATAGTTTTAATTTAAATTCGCATTTTAGTTAGTTTTTAGAAATATAACTCAAACATAAACATACATCCTAAAATATTACCTCTTTGTTTCAGAACACATGGCTGCAAACATTCGTGCTGAATTTAAGAGGCTGCAAAGGCGTAAACAATTACAGTTTAGTTGCAATTCAGATAACTCAGATGGTAGTAGTTCCGGTGGCGAAACAACAGATTCACCACGTTCTGAGAAACCACTGTTTACTTTTAAACAGGTTGATATATTAATATATTCTTTTTACGATTGTTGTGAACATAATTTTTTGTAGGTGGGTCTGATTTGTGAGAGGATGCTTAGGGAGAAGGAATGTGAAATAAGAGAAGAATATGATAACGTTTTGACAGCAAAGCTAGCAGAACAATATGATGCTTTTGTTAAATTTACATACGATCAGATACAGAAGAATTATGCTGCTGTACCTAGTTGTAAGTGGTTTTCTTTTTATTAGAATTCTGAGATACAATTCAATTAATTTTTTTTTAAATTTTCAATTGAATTAAAATTATTATTGGTGTTAATTAGAGCAAACTCCTCAAGGTTCATGGCACCCTGCAATTGTTTGTTTCGCACACTTTGTTTTCTAAACAGGTTGTCATATGGGCATCTGTATGAAACGAATCATTGATAGTTTACAAATAGTAGGATGCGTCGCGTATGACAAATGTATCATTTCATTAGTACTCACGCGAGATTTCACCTTTGGTTGTAACTACGTGGGTATCATGATACATAATGTATTATTGTAAATGAGATGTTAACATACAAAATATCCTAACCGGAGGTTGGAACTCGTCTGGGATCGGCAAAATTTCAGTAGGGATACACAGTTGTATTGACGTCTGAAAGTGTTTGCTGTTCAAAAGGAAGGTCCTTTCTGATTTTGATTTCGGAAATGTCTAGACTAAAACCGCCATTGTATGATTTCGATTGCCTATTCCCACAGCCAGTATCGTGATCGTCGGACGGTGCAATGAAAAGCGATGTTTAAGTTTTCAACCCCTAAATAGGGTAGCCTAACCAGTATCATGAGAGTCCAGCACTCACCGTACAAAACAAACATAATAATAATTCATGCCAGGGGCAAGGGTCGGCCATAAACATGAACATACTGTTGGATACGTATGAATTATGAAGCACTGCCTAGAAGAATCACAGAAAACAGGAAATTTTTAGAAATTCCCCTTCTAATCTAATAATTTTAAGAAGTAATGATATTATACTACATGCAGTAGTAATGTTAAATAATCCACTCTTTAAATATAATAAAGTAAGGTATTTAAATAACCATTTCCGTTTGGACGGCTTATGTCACATAATGCTTTGCCTATACCACTGAAATTGTGTAAATATTTTATTAAATATTTAAGATATATACCTGAATTTCTCCCAAAATAGCCTCTATTTATAGAATATATAGGTGTAAGGAAGCAAACAAGGAGTCTTTGCCGTTGGAAAAACGTTTCAAATTGAAGTCTCTCTTGGGTAGCAGCAATAAAACTTAATATTAAATTAAATTTTGATTAAGTTTATTGCCACTCCCCAATAGAGACTTCAATTTGAAATATAGAAACATATATTGGGCATTACCTATCTTACACATGGCACAAAAGTGAAGCCAAAGCTATATGTAATTATCTCTGTCCAACAGCGTACCTGCCGTTTAATACGCGTGCGTTAATTGAGATATTCTATCAAACAATTTCAATAGCGCGACATTTTAAAAATTTACAAATGATAATTTTGTTTTATCTATCTTTCGTGCTCAAGAAATTCAAGTTTGTCAAAATTGATAATGAAGTTCTATTTCTGTAGTAGCCTTGAGCTATGGTAATAAAGCAACTGTCTGCCTCGTTGATATATAGGCTTTATTAATTAATTTATTAGTATTAGAACATTTTGTGTGGATACATTTCGATAAAATTGATTGTCTTCAGTTCTAAAATGGTTTTGTCACATATATACTAATTTAATTCAATAATATACAGCTTTTATCGTCCGAGACGATAGCCAAGAGCTAAAACCACGTCGACGTACATAAAAGCAAGTTACGCTCGTGGTACATACATAATTTTATCCACGGATGACGATTATCACAAAAAATTTGTAAAATAAATTGAATTTTCTACCAACATCTAGCGTTGCTTTGACTAAATTTGACAACTTTCACAAATCCAATTTGATGCGTAATTACAATGGAGAGAAAAATGTTCAAATCGTGTTGTTAGCATATGTTATCTAAAATAAATTTTCAATAAAAAGAACAATTTTTGATTTCTAACGAAAACTCTTCATTTTGTAAGGGTTTAAAGTGTTTCTATTAGGTATAATGCCATTGTTTTACGTTTCATTATAGCCCTAGGGAGATAAAAACCAGATAAAAAGGCTCTTTATTTCCTAGGGTTATAAAGAGACGTTTATACACACACGTCACATAGTATATAATTGTCAATTTATGACATATCCGTGCATAAATAACTATAATACGTCCCCGTTACGTTAAAATTCTCTTTATTTACCTGAATTACAAATATCTCAACAATGTTATCATTTACAAAATCGCTAATAGTCCGTTTCAAACCATTTCGGTCGTTTCACTAATCACCCCAGATATCGCACACAATCTTATCATTTAGGTACCGGGTTTTTGATTTTATTTTGACCACCACTTTTTCAATTACAAAAATAACGATTACAAAAACAATACTTCAAATAGAAGTTCTAGTGTTTTAACTATTAGAATTGTATGTAGAGGGCGCGCTCAACGAAATACACATTTGCATTTTTCAATAGGACACTTGTATATTTTTTAATTTTTGTATAGTCCTTCATTTCTTAATTCCGAATATATAATTTTATATAGGACTTCTCTAAATAATTAGCGAGTTATTTGACTAAAAACTGCAAAACGTAATTAGTAGGAAATAGATGCAAAACTATCTTTTTCAATTTGACAAAAACCTATCCACACTTAATTTAAATTTAAACTTCTCAAAGTGACCTCCCTGATTGTCTATGCATAACTGATATCATCTTCTCAAGTTTTGTATAGTACTGGAAATATAATTATTATTTTTTCATTTGGATTATCAATTTACTCTTTTTTTTTTCTCTAACAGTGTTTATTTATTCAAATACAAATATTTTAATTTTTTATTGAAAAATGAATTGAAATTAAGTTTTTCTTTTAAGAAGCTCAATTAGAAAGAATTTAGTGGCGTTAAGTCCGGGCTGTTGGATGGCTACTGAATAGTCCCAGCATTACCAATCGAAACGAGAAATTGATTGCTTAAGTGTCACGAACCGCTAAAACACTATGCGGTGGTTCAGATGAGTGCCAAATCATGTTGTCTTCTTTTCTTCAGAAGTTATGCAGTAAATGATCTACTTGTGGAACAATTGTTTCCAAATATGTTTCCGTTGTTAATTTGAAATTATAAAAATTGGTCCAACTACTTTATTTTAGAAAATTCTACACCATACGTGTACTGACCTCCTCCCATATTTTTTCATATTTATTACTTGATTCTTTTTATCATTTTTTGTTCCCACGTGCGCCTATTTTGTTTATTAAAAAAACGCCGTAACCGGTCTTACATTAAAAAGTAGAAAGACCTAGGAATAAATAAAAATAAAAACGCTAGAAGTGGAAAAAGTGGACTCATCTGTTCATAAAATTTTATTAAAGTTATGGTCATTGTTTAATCTTTTAATCATTTCTTGGTAAAACTGTAATCTTCTCTTATGAACTCAGGTGAATATTTTTTTTCATATTTTTTAAAGCTCGATGGATCGTGGAATTGCTTTATATAAGCGCCAACAAAATTCAGAAATAAGTTATTTATTTAATTAAACAAGAAAAAGTTTAATTTTACTTTCAAAATAAAGCACCGTATTAAGATGGTCATCGTTTAGTCTAACCTGTCTAGTTTCTTTAATGCAAAATTTTCGATTATTTATTACATTGCGGTAAATATTTACTACCGTATTTGCAGAATCCATATATTCGCTCTTTGCAGCATATTTGTTTTTATTATTTTTTTTACGCAAATGGAGAATATTCCTACTTCTTCGGCTATAGCGTAACCCATATTAAATTATAAATTGACAGCTAGAAAAAAACGTTCGTTTTATTGTGGCATATTATTTTCAGAGCCAATGTTCTTTCTATCTCAGGATATCTTCTGATTTATTAAAATAAGTCACTAATTAATTAAAATAGTCGTATATAATATAATATATTTGAAATCGGAAGACACAGACCAACTCAAAAATATACAGGATGTTCTATTAAAAAAATGGAAACTTTGTTTGATTATTTTTGAAAATACATAGTAATGGGAGCAGTGGTGAAAATAAAATGAAAAACCCTGTATATGATACAAAATCTCTAATAGTCTATATAACAAAAACTCCATAATCCTTGTAACGCACCAAAAATGTTCCCGGTTCTTGTTTCGTATATGCAGATCCTGTCGCAAATTCCATTGTTTTCGCCCTTACTTCGTCCTACGTGCGGCTCCATCTACGCCCCGCGTTTTCATTTCCTATTCGTACTAACTGTGCTTGATGCTGTACAACTTTTCTAATCGGACGAGAATTTTATTGCCATAGTTCTCCCATTTTTATCATTTATTATCGGCTATTCACTTGTAAACAAACATAACCCCCAATAAATTCAAAATTGATGAATTAGAGAAACATATAGGTTCCATCGAGATCAATCCTAGCGTATGGTTTTTCACGCATGCGCATATGATCTTCAGTACATCGTTAGGCAGAGAAGACTACTCCTATTTCATTTTTTTAGTTTATAATTCCCATACCAATGCTCAATATATTTATGTTCTGAATGTTCCTATACAGCACGAGTTCTCGTTCTATGGTCACACGATGTTATACGAACTCTCACTCTAAACGTTATCTAATTACAGTAACATACGCAATAAATATATTAGCGTGGCAGGCACGACTTCGCTCTCGAATTTCCCAAGATTACCGCTAGGTGTGACCATAGGACGCTTGCTTTACATGCAGTAACAGATGTGATTTACACACCATTAAAAATTACATATCATCATTTTCATACACCACCTTTTTTTAATTCATCTCCTATACTTATTTCTTAAGTTTTGGCAATTTTTAAATAATAAATGTGTGAAACTAGAAAATGTAATAAATACAGAACTGTTATTTTTCGGGATACTAACTCACCAATCATAATTTTTGTGTTTTAAGTATGAAATATAGGAAATAAAAGGAGTAGAATACATACCTAAATAAAAATATTATGGAAATAGTTTTGGAAGTATCTGTAGAGGTTATATAATTATTTTTTTTTTTTCAGATTTATCATAAAAGAAGAAATTATCCGATGCTGTTTTCAGCGGAATCTAGAATATACAGACATACATTTAGATATCGCATATTATAAATATACTTATATATATTTTACAGTCATATCGTCTAGCGGGTCCGTCTGCCTTACATCAATACCTTTTGCTAGCCGATTTGTATATAATTATACAATATGTAATTGGAATTGATTAATTACACCTTGTTTTGTAAATATGCGTTTCCATTGATTCTTAATACACTGACACTCAAATTCGTTTTATTTGAAGTTTTGTGTTATAAATGGTAAGCTCGAATCAAAATAATGTTACAAATTATGTAAATGTATACTAGATTTTTCCTATTCTAAAAATATTTTTCCAAAACATCAAAAACTTTGTTTTCAAGCATTATTTTGGTGAAGAGTATTGACCGAATGGCATAGTTTTGTAAGTAATTTAATTTAACCCCTCTGCTTCAGTACTTTATTTAATTATATTGTTATTGTTTTGCATCATTTCAACTTTATCATAGCACTTTAGTCTTCGAAATTATGTGTAAGGAAATTGCCTTAATCTTGTTTCTTTTTTTTTTCATTTATTGTTATAAAACATTTAGTATAATGTAAGTTAGTATATGAAGTGTGATTGAATTGTACGATTTATATTTAGCTTATAAAATAGCTTAAGTGATAATGATCCTAATGAATAAATATAAATGATAAAATACCGTATATGCCATAAATGTGATTTCACTAATTTACAATAGTTAGTTTTACAGATTAATAATAAAAAGCGCTTGTAAAAAATTCAACTTATTTAATAACGTGTATGTTCAGTTGTTATGTATGAGCTTGTATGATAGATTAATAGACATTAAAACATTATCATAAAATTTTAAAATAAAATAATGATTTCGTTTCTATTGATCACGTAGCCTTTTTTTATTTAAATTTACTATATATTACTATAGATTTAAGTTGCACTGTCAGCAAATAATTAATTTTGATTTGAACTTTCATTTTGTTGGCTTCCAAACAGATGTATCTTTTCGTTTGCCGAATTTTAAAAGCTAAAGCTTAATGTACGCTTTAGTTGTTTGCATGACAGAATTGAAAGTTCTGTTGTTTTGTTAATATACGAAATAAACGTTTTGGGTAATACCGTGTTTTACTAAATCGGTTACAGATGCGCAAAATACCAAGTACACACATTCATATTATGTGTAGCCTTACCGCTACTAATATAGCACTTTTAAGTTGATGTGCGCGCGTTTCATAATATATCAGTCCAATTTCATTACGACGACCATAATTATTTAGTAGTACTATTCCCATATTTACATAAGTATAGAAATAAAATTTAAACCTTTATTTGTGTGAAGTATTATTGTAGTATTCCCATATTATTATATTTTGGTAAACTCTATCCTACCCCTATCTAGGTAATTCCCCTTATTGTGTTGTTTTATTTGCAAAAGATATACCCACACCTAGAGTATATTTACAACGTTTAAACATTTGAGTTAATTTGCATTTGGTGACAATAGTAACATTTCTTCTTTTACGTGATCATCTTGCCACACTTGATTGAAATGTTCATAAGGTAGGAAAACTTGTAATTCAATTTATTTAAGAAATGGTATATGAGGCTACCATTCCTTTAACGTTAGAGCGTTTTCCATACATGTAAAAGAATATATTTAAGAAGTTCTAATAAGTCAATATGTTGATACCCATCATCGAAATATTTTATAACCTTTCCAACGTTTTCTACTATTTCTTCTATTGATTCCTGCTCCATTCTTGTTAAGTATAACAAATCTATAAATTTACTTTCCTCTAAGATTTCTAACGCTTTTCTTCAACCAAATCATGTAGTTTGTATAAATTAAGGTATGCTTCGGACGTCAAAAATATTTTCTTTTTTTTACTAACTAAAATTTCAACGAACTTTATATTTGAGTAGGAAGAAGAACGAGTTTTGTGTTTCCATTCCATTTGTAGAATTCTGACCACTCCGCTTTAGTAAAGTAAATACAAATACTGGGAGAAGTAACTTACAAGAAGTTTCCTCACCGCGCCAACTTTGCGGCTCAGTCCTTACGGACATACCATATAACCACTACTACACAGAAAATATTTCTATATTAGGCGCTATCTTTTACTTTACAGCTCGAGCATAGGTACCATGCAACGACTATTTTAGTCAATTACCTTACGAGCATACCATGTAACCACTATTTTAGTCAATTACCTTACGAGCATACCATGTAACCACTATTTTAGTCAATTACCTTACGAGCATACCACCTTATTTAGCAGACTGTATAACCGCTATTTTGGTCAGTTACCTTACGAGCAGACCATGTAACCGCTATTGAGCGCGCATCACTAGCAGCGCCCTCACGCCAATCTGAGTAGTGGTAGCAGCGTTCCGAACTACGAAAGGGGTTGGGGTCATTCGTCGCATCTTAGCTACTTGGAATTGCCACATTGCTGTGTGGAGTGTTCAGGATTGGCTAATCGTATCTACTTAGTAATATTTGTTAAACAGTAAGACAATTGAATTTGCCTTAAATAATGCTCGTAAAGAGTTCAGACTAAGTGAAATTATCTGTATCATTACAATATGTAATTATTAACACTGCAATACATTGACAGTACCGGGACAGAGTAATGACGCGTACCACAGAAAAAGAGGTAAACGGTAACACTACTACGGTTATGTAATCTAGGAACATATATTAATTTAGTAGGCTCAGTAAATTCGGAGCACAACTGCTTCCAGTAATTATTTTAAAAACAAAAATAATTTGAGACATAATCCTACGGTTACAAAGAGAAACAAATCCGAATCCTTTTACCAGATTGTTATAGGAGTAGTTGCATTGAGGAACACCAAATGGACACGATAATATAAGATTTTTGTTCGTTACCCCCAGTTTTATTAATGTAATTAATTGCACGAAAACCAAAGCACAATAGAATTTATATTTTCGGTAAATTAACTTAATATATGTTAAATTTATGCACGCTGTACACACCATTTGTTTATACACAAATAATTATACGTTGGCCGCTACGAGGCGCTCTAGAGCAAATTGTGCGTGTTTCCTACATGTAATTTAGAAAATAACTAACATCTTATAAAAACTTATAGAACGACGTTGATTCTGAACAAAATAAGAATAAACACGACAAACATAAATGTGGCAATTGAACAATAAAAGAAACTACGAATCTTAAATGCATTATCTATTGTACTTTATGTATCAACTATGCAATAAATTGGTTAATATTAGTGTACGTATAAATAACATTGTAACAGCAATCATAAATGTATATGTATAGATAAAATATTTGTTATGAGTTAGGTCAGTTATTTGCGTTTCTTTAATTCCTCAAATCTGCGAGTTAAATCATCAAAATCAATATCATCTTTATTGGTGGCCGAAGGAGTTAAGGGATTATCCGACGGAACTGATGGAAGTTCTGGCAAATCCGGATAAGTGCCGCCTGGTAATTTTGAGCGTGGCAGAGGTTTAGGCTGTTCTTTGTTCTAAAATAAAAGAAAAATAACTCGTACAGGATACACCATATCAAAAAAAGAGTTTTAAATTTGCACTCTTATCAATGCTTTATACATACCTGATTATTATCTTCAGGGGGCAAAGAAGTGTAAGGCGGCGGTAATGAAGCCTGCAATAAAAGTATAAGTAATACTTAATACATTAATTAATTTGTACATTCTGTAATTATTTCAATTAGTACTGTTGGTACGCAGGCTATTTGCGAGATAATTACTATAAAAAAAAAGCTACATAAATGTTTGGACATAGATGAATTGATAGTTCACTCTTATGGAAGAGTTTTATACCATGTATATTTCGTTGTAAACAATTTAGTCGAGTTGCACTACTCCTTTTCTGCCTACAAACATATTCTACCCCATGAACCTGAAGTATGTAGTTGGGTTTTATGCAGGTGGCTTCCTGCGTTAGGAAATAAACAGAATGTTTTTTTTAAGGATTAGAACCCGTTTATGAAACCTTTGGATTTGTTTTTTTTTTGCAATTCGTCTAATCATAATTTTGTTTTTAAGTGAACTTTAGTTACAAAGTAATATTATTTCTCTATTACCACATCCGAAACTACCACCTCACTACACTCATTCGAGTATAGAAAGCGCCATTTTACCGAATTGAACTGTCAACGCGTCACTTCCGTAACTTTACCGTACTCTTCTGTTAAGATTCTGAAGTTTTTCTGGGTTCGGTTGTCAAAATAGCTATCAAACTATCTGTCATTCAAATATGAGTGATCTGTATTCTGAATACTACAAATGCAACTAAATCGATTTTAATACATAAGTGGTAATCATTAGGTAGTCGAAAAAATATTGTATGGACCACGGCTGAAAAGTGTTTATCGAACTCGTTTGATTGCTCGCCTCGACGGATGCGTAAATAACTATTACTTATCACTTACTTATTTAATATGCGAATTTGCACTTAGTGTTAGCCAACGCGAAATATTTCAGATTTTTTAATACTTAATACCGGTGCCATTTTCTCTTTCGTATTTCGTCTTTTGTCAATGGTAGTGGAAATGAATGTCAGTTTTCCAAGTGGAAAGGTATACTAAAGTTTTCATTTCAAATGGATGAATAGTTGTCGTCACTCAAAGGTTGGTAATTTTTTTCAGACAATTTGCGTCCATAAGTGAGCGAGTATACAAATATATAGCAGTCGCCACGAGTGATGGCGAGGAGTAGGGATGCGCTGTAGACGCTTTTAAAAGCGTGCACGCCCACTTAGCTGCAATAATACGTTCTGAGTATTTGTCAGTGGCGGCTCAAAATGTCTCTGTTAGGGGAGCATAAAGTGATTCACTCTCAAACGCGCGAAGTGATTTTTAATGTATATAATTATTTTTTTAAAAGAAAAAGCACATCGGCAAATGTAAGTGAAATAAAACAGTTAGTGTCTGAAGCAACCGGTGTGTCAGTGCGAACAATAGAAAGAATTGTTCAGGAAGGACATAGGGCGACAAATCCCGCTGAAATAAAATTTAGAAGTCCTGGTAAGAAAAGACCGAGGCAAAAAAGTGTCAGTAGTTTACCAGAATACCAATTAAGAATAGTGCGGGATATGATATATGACTCTTCTTTATTAACGGTTAATCGGATTTAAATGTTTAGTAGTTCATTAAGATTATATTAACATAAAGTTTTTGTTTTTTGTTGTGAATATACATATGTTCCTATATTCCAGGAATAAATTAGTAGGTAGGCACTTGTAAATAGTAGTAATTAGTAAACAAAATACTTATATTGTCCGGAGATATCCCATACTAATAAAACCATTTTATTAAATTTTTAAATTAACGTTGCATTATTCAATATTAACCTGCACGCCAATGGTATAGAGAAATTATATGCAGAGGCGATGGTAAAACCGTTGTGCCCGTCTACTACTGCGCGAACCTACTCCCACCGCTCGCCATCACTTGTGGCGACTGCTATATCTCGCTAAATAGGCTTATCTCTAGCATAATTTCAACTTTAACACCTGAGAACAATTTTTTAAATAAATTACATAAATAAATTGCAAAGAAATTGTATTAGGCCCGAGGTAAGGTTTAAACATTTGGAATTATTTTTATGTATGTCGATCTTCGATCCTTATGTTTTTGAACGTAAAGAATCCGCAATCGTAGATTACGTAGGTTCGGCTTCAATTTATATTCCACCAATTGGCGAAATGGATTTTATATATATATATTTTATATAAATAACTATCCAAATCGTGTCAAAAAATAATACAAGAATAAACCATAATTATGGATTATGGTTTGGACTAGCCGCCTGTCAATTTACGGACATCTTACAATCCATAGCGAAAAATATATACCTGCAATAGTATAATATTAAAAGATTATGCGAATTTCTCAGTAACTAGCTATTACAGAAATATTATTTCGATAACCCATAAACACAGTTCAGAAACTAAGCAACCTAAGAGTTTAGATATTATTTTTATACATGCGAGGGGAAACTTTGCCGATGGTTTTGCATGAATGGCATGTTAAGAAAAAGGAATATTACAATGAATTACATATTGAATCGATAGGCTTTTATTGAGTGCGATGATTGGGTAAGATACAATATTGCATTAACACTCAATCACACGTCAAATAACATACGATATTCAGGTATAATTATGAATAAGAAAGACGACAAAATTAGGATAAAAATTAAAATGTGGTCATCTTGAAAGTGTTTTATTTTTTCACTTTCAAATGGAATCTATAGACAATGCAAAGAAAGAAAGCTGCACTCTTAGGACACTGGTGTATTTGCCGATAATATTGAGAAAAGCAGTCAAAGGTTGAAGATTAAAACGATTCCTTTACATGTAATCTGAGCTTTCATTGTTTTATTTTTAGCTCTTAAATAATAATAAATTAGCGAAAGCTCAGATTACATGTAAAGGAATCGTTTTAATCTTCAACCTTTGGCTGCTTTTCTCAATATTATCATCAAACCAACCAGAGTCCTATAAAAACTGCCTGTGGACACAAGCGTATAGTATTCTTTTTTATATATACTTCTTTGTTGTAATAACCGATGGGATTTAACCCATTCAAAAACCGGTACGCTTAATGTTTTTTCATTTTTTTTAAAAAAAAGGTGCGTGGCCTTAAAGCAAAAAGAAAATAAAAAAAAATGCATATAAAATAAAAATAAGAAATTGTATGAGCCGTTACGTGCGTAGCATACGAATACGTACCCCGTTATTCTCATCACTATTTGCAACCTGTAACCCGATTAAAAACAAGTAATAAATTATCGAAAATTCGTGTAATCGATGATTCGTAATTGTAATATTAAAACCAAGGATAAGTGGCCAAAATTAGAGCAGAAAATCATTATAAACTATTTATTTTGTTTAAGTAAAGACTAATGTTTAGTCGAAACGTTGGTTTTAATAATAAATTATCTATCGACTTCAAAATAAATGTATCCATGTAAGCTCACTCAATGCGATTAAAGATATAATAGTGCTAATAAAGTACCAAAATACTACTTTTTCTTGTGTTATTTATGTCAGTTAATTTAGAAATATTGGTTCAACAGATTCGTAGTATCTTTTTCATACAGATAAATATGGTGAAAATAGAATTTATTGAATTGATGAACTTTGGACACCTTGATGTTTTTAATTTGTTAGCATTTCAGAATAAGTAATTTATTTCTACTTACAGGGAACTCTGCATTTGATTCCTTCGATTCTAATCCAGGCGGTATGTTATATGAAAATGGTGCGCCATAAGGTACATTTGCATTCGGTGCCGATGGATTGTTAGGTGTCACAAAACCACCAGTTGTGTTATCAAACGTCTAAAACAAATATATTTCTAGAATTAATACAGGACATATTTTATGATGCGGTATATGGTATATAAATTTTAAAAATGTTTAAATTTCAGGATGATGATGTGTACTTTATGTTTACACAAATATGATACTCCAACAAAATAATTACAACATAATCAATTTATTCTGTTTTGGACAATTTCCTACCTTCTATTCATTTGAAATATATTATTAAACACATGATTTGATTACTATATCGCCAGGACAGACACTATAAATATACCTACTTCCTTAATTTTTTAATTGCTGCGCAAATTGATGCTTATTGTGCATATAACATAAACAAACACAAAATTGGTTTTAAGTTTAAAATTTTATACTTACAGGATAATTAAATGGAACTTGTGGTGGCAAAAATGGGGCCTGAGGATAACCAATAAATCCTGGTGGTTGTACCATACCCCCTCCTCCGCCTAAATTATTTTTATCACTTAAATCAATAAGCGCTCCATCTGATTCTTCTCGCATAACTTGTGGGTCTGGTTCATAAGGGATATCATATGTTTTAGCAATTTCTATAAGATATTTCTCCACTAACAACTTAGGTGGAGCTTGAATTGATAACTTATGCTTTAGTTTTTGACTAATTCTGGTGTCTGATTCGTTTCTGCACCCTTCGACGAACTGGAGACCATACTTTGATGTCAGCATATCGGAAATTATTTTAAGTTCCTAGCAACATTTTCAAATAAAAGTGAAGTTACAAATATGACTAAGCTTGTTCGCAGTGCAATCAAACTAATCACAAACTAGTCATTTCTGTTGGACCATTTCAGTCATGTTAAGAATTGCGATTACTCAACCATGATTATTTTAGTGCTTAAATGAAATGACTAATAAGAAATTATCCGAGACGGGCTGAGTGAACAATGCTAGTAAGTTACCTGACAGTCAGCTTGTAACCGAGGAGCAACCCAAATTAAACTTGCAATTGCCTCTGCAATTCCTTCATCAAGGTCTTTCATTTGTGTTATTAAACCAAATCTTGCCAATAATAAATCACAGTACATTTCAACAACTTCCATAGCTTCAACTAAATAGTCTTCTCTGCATGTTTTTAAAAATTCTCACATAAAGAAACGTGAAGAAATAAATATAATGCTTACCTTATAATTTGTTCTACGCGGATTTTAGCTCTTTCCGTTTTTCCTGCCTGTATAAAATCTGCTATTTCGCGTCGCGATTTCTGTGTTAGTTCTGATTTTTTCTTTTCTAATAATTTTAATCTATTCATTGCTAATCGTAAGTGTGTTTTTAACTTAGTGTAATTAGGTCCACTCGAAAACATTTTGCGCTTCTTTAAAACTACAACCACGACATATAAAACAATTGGCGCTTAAAACTAAAAAAATATATAAATTATAATAGTGAAATCACAGGTAAATGAATCACGAATGACTCATTAATATTTTTATCTACTCTCTTCTAATTATTAGAGTTTATATGCTTGGCTGTCATGGCTGTCACAAACGTCAACGTATTGTCAAAATAGATAGGTACAATGCGAAATCAGTTGCACACTCACATACACAGCCACTACACGGGTGCGTTCAAAATTATTGTAATATATTGGATTGGGAAAAGTGTATACCACAAACAAGGAGAGCGAATACAAATGTGGAATGCTTGAGGGTAACAGCAGTATTTACTTTACAGTTGTATCACCTATTTCCGAACGCGTCCCGGTGAATCACAAAAATTGGGATATCACAGAATGGATACAACTAACATATCTACTGTTTTCCAACAATAGCGAAGAGATAACCCAATGAACAAAGAGAGGTTGTCAAAACATGGCACCTGGAAGTCCTGGCCCCTAGTGTTTAATAGCAAATATAACATGCAAAAAAGTAACGTCATTACTATCATAGATGGCACGCGCCAAATAATATGAATAAACAATATTTTATGCATATATGTAGTATTACATATATGATTTTATGTGTAGATGTGTTGTTTCATTCTTTGGAAATACTACGTGCGTTTAGAGTTCGCGATATCAGGGGTGGCTACAACCAATAAGCGTTAAGCATATTAGGCGGAAAATATGATTGACGTTTTTGAAAATTGAGTTAATTTGAACAAGTTTTAAACGCTACAGGGGGGAGATTCCGTAAGGTCGATACCACAGGAATTCTGTAAGAACGATTCGATACCCAGCTATCGTCTACTTGGAAGGTTTTACTCGATAGCTATTTAGCTCTCGGATGGCGCTCGGCACACTCTCGGTCAAAGCATCATCTCTCTTTCGCAAACGGGCTTTATTCTCTATCTTTCTTTATAAGGTACCCCCGCTGCTAGGTCGAACGGTGGTAAAATGCAAATGTTCAAAAATACGTTTGAAAATATTTCGCATAATAACTTTTACAATATAATTTAAAACACATGTGTAGTTAGTTTAGAAATGTAGTGGAGAAGTAGACACAGTTCATTTCTTATGTGGTTGCTACTAGCAACTTGCTAGCTCTCCCAGAACGTTAATTATTAAAATAATTCACTTCTTTTATCTCTTTAAATTAAAGTAATTTAAATTTGATGTAACATGGCATTCAAAGTCAAAGAAATTCATTGGAAATAATGTTAAATTACATGGAAAAAAAATAAAGAACTTGCTACTGGTAAATTCACATGAATGGGCGTGATAATTATAAAAAAATGTGGATTAGTTTGGGAAATAAATTGAATGCTACTGGTTATGGAGAACGATCTGTCGATAAGTGGCAAAAGGTATGTAGCCATATAACATAAACATTCTTGATCATATACCAGCATTTGTCCTTAAATATTCTTGTTTATATATTTTTTAAAATGTTTTAGTGTTAGACGGATTTTAAGTATACGTTAAAGTTAAAGCGCAAG
This sequence comes from Cetonia aurata, assembly GCA_949128085.1. Lineage (NCBI taxonomy): Eukaryota > Metazoa > Arthropoda > Insecta > Coleoptera > Scarabaeidae > Cetonia > Cetonia aurata. The sequence goes on from OX421884.1 coordinate 37,560,412, forward strand.
TACTCTGATTTCCTTGGGCACTTTTGTTCTCACTCTCAGTTAAATGTGGAGTTAGTAAATCAATTAAAAAATGAGTAAGTACCCTTGTTAACCGAAAGAGTTCCACAAATCGTCTTTCTGGCATATTAAATGGATTACTGTTATCTCGCAACTGTCTTCTGTATAAAACTAATCATCGATTATTTTGTGCATTAGCTTCAAGTAACATATGATGAAAAACATCATAACATTTTTCTTTAATAAATTACAATTTTTAAATTACAGTTATTTCAAATTGTCAAAATTAATGCGAACAAGCGAACTAAAGTGAACTTTTTAGCCAATATTTAGACCAGTTGTATACTTGTACCCGAAATTACCCGACCTTCTACTCGATAGATATACGGAATCGCTCTCTCTATCGACATCGGCCCCGGGATTCTGTTTCTGTGAGAAGTGACAACACGTTAACGTTTCCCAGACGAGAACGTTAACGTGAGGACGGCTTCAAACGATTCTGGGGGGAGATTCCGTAAGGTCGAGATCGACCAACTCGATACCACAGGGATTCTGTAAGAACGATTCGATACCTAGCTATCGTCTACTTGGAAGGTTTTACTCGATAGCTATTTAGCTCTCGGATGGCTCTCGGCACATTCTCGGTCAAAGCATCATCTCTCTTTCGCAAACAGGCTTTATTCTCTATCTCTCTTATAAGGTACCCGCGCTGCTAGGTCGAACGGTGGTAAAATGCAAATATTCAAAAATACGTTTGAAAATATTTCGCATAATAACTTTTACAATGTAATTTAAAACATGTGTAGTTAGTTTAGAAATGTAGTGGAAAAGTACACACAGTTCATTTCTTGTCTCGTCGCTAGCTCTCACAGAACGTTTATTAAAATAATTCACTTTTTCTTTTAAAATCTTAACTTTAAATTAAATTACCTATTTATATATTTGTAATTTATTAATTTGATTTTGATTTAACATGGCATTCAAAGTCAAAGAAATTCATTGGGAAATAATGTTAAATTACATGGAAGAAAACAAAGAACTTGCTACCGGCAAATTCACATCATTGAATGGGCGTGATAATTATAAAAAAATGTGGATTAGTTTGGTAAATGAATTGAATGCTACTGGTTATGGAGAACGATCTGTCGATAAGTGGCAAAAGGTATGTAGACATATAACGTAAACATTCTTGATCATATCCAGCATTTGTCCTTAAATATTCTTGTTTATATATTTTTTAAAATGTTTTAGTGTTGGACGGATTTTAAGTATACCTTAAAGCGCAAAAGTGCTGCCATAAAATTTGATTTGAATGGTACTGGTGGAGGACCTCAGCAGGCCAAACAATTAAATGAAATAGAATTGCGGTTTTTAGCAATTTTAGGTAGTACTTTTGCGGATGGTGTTGGGGTACAAGAACGAGGGGTAAAAAACTAACAATATAATAAATTGTTCTTCCTAATCATTAGATATGTTTTAGTTGGGAACCCCTGAAACAAAGAAACGGACGATAGATGAGGTACAGGTAAGTGTAAATTTTATTTTTGTGTCGAAAATTAACAGGGTATTAATAATGTAGGCGTCTATTTTGGAAGAAGTGGAGGAAGTGCATTCTCAACCTCAGTGCTCTTACACTGCAGCAGATGTAAGTGGATACAATAATGATAATGAATAAAATCTAATTATTTAAATTTTCAGGAAATAATAACGCCCAAGAGAAAGCGCTTGCAGCAGGACCCGAATGCAATGTTTGAGGAAAGCATTGAAATGCTCAAAACAATCAACAATACAATTGAGCAAGGGCTTGGCAGTATTGCCCAAGCAATAAATAACTTGACTAAAACCATAACAAAAGACACAAGATTAAATGAGGTGAGGGAATCTGTAAGAAATATTGAGCAGGGCATGTCGCACATCAATGAAAGTTTTAATGAACTTTTATAATTTATTTAAAATAATATATAATTTTATAATAAAGATTATTAAAAATATCTATTTATTATGTTTTGACGAGTCTCTCTTCCTTCGTTCAATAAATCATTTGCTATACCCAAATTATTTATTAGTTCTTGTGGTGGCATATCCATCTCTTGCATTGCTCTATCATTATATATTGGTATATTATTCTCAATACAAATATTGTGCAGAACGGTACATGCTGTTACCAAGTTTCCAACAAATCTATAACAATTTGGTAGTTAGCAATTACATAACTAATGAAAAGATTGAAAAGAAGTGTGCATGATAACATAATTTATTAATATATTATACCTTGGGTCATATCTAGCAGTGCGTTCTTTTAAAATACAGCGAAAACGCATTTTCAATAAACCTATACTTCTTTCAATTATATTTCTTGCAATAATATGGGCTGTATTATAGTTAGCTTCTGGAGTACCAGGAGCAGGATTTAAAACAGGGGTTAATAAATAGGGCTGCAATGGATATCCTAAATCTCCTATTAGCCAACATCTTTCTCCATTTCTATATAAGTCTTGCATATAACGTTGCACAGCAGAATGTCGCCAAATAAAAGAATCATGAGTAGAACCTCCAAAATTTGCATTAATGTTCAAGATTCTCATATTGCTATCACAAATTATTTGAACATTTATAGAATGGTATCCTTTCCTATTAATGAAGTTATGCTCATCATTTGTTGGTTTTATAATAGCAACATGAGTTCCATCTATTGCACCTGAAATTATCATAATTCAGTTTACTATTTCATATTATCACCTTTTACTTACCAACTGTGCCAGGAAAATTAAACCGATTCATAAAATTCACACGAACAGCATTACGTTCTTCACGTGTGTGTGGAAATTTTATAAATCTATCTGCCAAGTTGTCACATATTACGCTTGTAACTTCGTGGATACATCTATGAGTAGGTACTTGTTTGGCTTAAGCCAAAATTAAAATCTTCTCCAATACTCCTCTGGTACCCTCCTGTTCCATAAAACCGTAATGTAACTAGTACCCTGATTTCATTGGGCACTTTTGTTCTCCTTACACTCTCAGTTAAATGCGGAGTTAGTAAATCAATTAAAAAATGAGCAAGTACACTTGTTAACCGAAACAGTTCCACAAATCGTCTTTCTGGCATATTAAATGGATTACTGTTATCTCGCAACTGTCTTCTGTATAAAACTAATCGTCGATTATTTTGCGCATTAGCTTCAAGTAACATATGATGAAAAATGGGTAACATTTTTCTTTAATAAATTACAATTTTTAAATTACAGTTATTTCAAATTGTCAAAATTAATGTGAACAAGCGAACTAAAGTGAACTTTTTAGCCAATATTTAGACCAGTTGTATACTTGTACCCGAAATTACCCGAGCTTCTACTCGATAGATATACGGAATCGCTCTCTCTATCGATATCGGATGAGGTATCGTATCGAGTTTGTGTATCGTATCGACTATACGGAATCCGGGGGCTGATACACGTCTCGCTAACGTCAGCGAGAAACATCGGTAATCTCCGGGAGAGCGAATGCATTGGTCCTAAAAATCTCGTGTATTTGGTACAATATTCCACTGGCGTTGTCGTTTTGAATGTGGCATTTCTTTCTAACAAATGTTATAAGCCCTCCGTCCTTGTTTGTTGGTAGGTACGCGCAAAATATGAAAAAATATGAAAAATTTACCGCGAAATTGTAAATTATTATAGCTGTAGGAGTATATAAGGAAAAAGTAATAATAAATATGCCTCTGTCTTGTTTTGGCGACATATCCCTCAACTTTTCTTTCGTCATCATTTGTTATCGTACATTTTTATCGTTTTTACGTTTTGGACTTTTAAAAGTTAGGTAAGTACAATATATAGTAAGTGAAACAATAAAATAAATAAGCGAATACTGTTCATATTGGCTTATTTATTTTGAACAGAATACAAAATAAATTTAATTGAACAGATTTATGATTGCTGGACTTTTTTAGTTATTTCGAAATGGCTCGAGCAACTAATAATCAATGGAGCTTGTTGCTTGACTTCATGGAGGAGAATCCAGAGTTTTGTAAGGGTACTTTCACCTCTGCCACCGGGAAACTGAACCTTAACAATAAATGGAAACAGTTGGTGGAAGTATTAAACGCAAGTGGAGGTGCGAAGAAAACCGTACAACAGTGGCAAAAGGTAAAAAGACTACGAATAGTAATTATTTCATTAGATTTACTGTAATATAATTTTGAGCAGGCATGGTCAGATCTAAAAAGCCGTACAAAAGAAAAGTCAACGAAACTGGCAAGATCTCAAAATAAAACTGGAGGTGGACTTGATGAAGTGGAAGGATTAAGCGAAATCGAGCTAAGGATATTAGGCTTAATATCAACCCGAAGTATTTGGGGTCTTGGAAAGAATTCTTTTGGGGTAAGGTATATACAATATACTGCATCTACATTTCTCAAATATATTATTTTTTTGCAGCTGGAAACTGAAGTATCACAAACAAATGTGATTGCAACTTCTGCCGATGCATCAGATGTTGTAGAGGTATATACATTATGGGCTAATTGTAAAACTAAATCAGAGGAACCTATTTTTGTCTACAATAAGTTGGTTTTTGAACTTGTAGTAATGTAATTTTAATTTTTCAGGTAATGCTATTTGGGACTACCAATTCCCCTACAACTCCAAAGTTGAAAGTGTTGAGCAGTCCACAGCCATCCACAAGCACATATTATCAGTATCAACAACAACATTATCAGGGAGAAAATGAACAGACCTCAACGATTAATGTTGGGGGCAATACACCAACCAGACAAAGTGTTGTACTCGACCATCAGTACACACTAAAGGTAATTTAAGTTTAAATTGCTCTAATATTGATTCAATAATGTATAATTTTTAGACTCCAAGCCATAAGCGGAAAAGGGACCCTGTTGAAGACATGCACATGGAGCAGATAGGGCAATTAAAGAAATTAGAGGCGCAAAATGAAATTATTATCAATTTATTAAAAGAAATGACAGATATACTGAAAAAACAATAATGTACACATTATGTTACAATAAATTTAATTTGCAAAATGTCTGTATATTACATTATTCCTAATTTGCTGTCCCTCGTTTAAAACGTTGTTTTCTATATTCATAACGATATTGTCGTTAATATCATCATTGCGAATATTGTCTACATCGATATTTATTCCTCCATCTATACACAAGTTATGTAAAATGACACAGCAATTTATTATAGTTGTTACAAACTCGGGAGAATATTTTAACACTCTTTCTTGCAATATGCATCGAAATCTTCCTTTTAGCAAACCTATACATCTTTCCACTGAGTTACGTGCTAAAATATGACCACGATTATAGTGATCTTGTGGACTACCTGGTTCTGCATTTGGTACAGGTGTCAAAAGCCATGGCTGCACGGGGTAACCGGAATCTCCAAGTAACCAGAAATCTCTACCTCCATGTTCGTATTTATTTTGTAAATACATTTTGATGTTTGAATTTCTCCAAACATGTGAATCATGTACGGAACCAGGATAATTAGGATCTACTGCTAAGATCTTTAAATTAAAATCAGAAATTAATAGCACATTCATGGAATGAAAACCCTTTCTGTTCCTGTACACATATTCTTCTTCTGCTGGAGGTACAATAGCTACATGTGTGCCATCAACAGCTCCTATAATGCCAGGAAATCCGGTTCGGTTCATGTATACAAGTTTAATTTGCGTCTCTTCTCTAGCTGTCCTAGGAAACTTGATGCAGTTATTTCCTAAATGCCCTTCTATTGCAAATGTGATTAAACGGATGCTGCGTGAAACACTCGACTGACTCATGCTTACAAAAAAATCTTGTCCACAACTTCTTTGATAGCATCCTGTTGCAAGAAACCTCAATGTTACAAGCATTTGCAATTGATGAGGGATTCCATTGTCCCTTAATGGTGGTAAATGATTAAGTATTTGTCTCAAAATATATTGCACCATATCTTGATTCAGTCTATATAAATCGATAAATTGCTCCTCAGGAATATTAAAAGGATCACTTGTATCCCTTAAGTGTCGACGAAACAATTGCAGTCTGCGATTTCTCTCTCTGTTTCTTAAAGCTAACACTATTGGCATCATATTTTAAAAATAACGTAAAGAAAGAAAAACTTTTTGCGTGATATCGGATAACTATATATTTACTATACTTTACTGCGATTTACTGATATTTAACAACGCGGCGCCAAACTACACAACTGCTACACCCATGTGCTAGACAATGAAGGCATGCAATACAAATAGAGATAGATGACGTCTCACTTGCTTCTCACGAAGATTTTTGCCGTGACTTTTCCTAACGGCAAACACGTGAGCGAAGACGCGAGGGTGACAAGACTCCCTTAAACAGAATCGCATTTGACGATAGGCGTTAGGCGAAAGCGTTTCTCACGGAACGTGAATCCCGGGGCTTACTCGTGGGGGTTGAGCTATAAATATTGAATATGTCCTCTACTCTATCCTCGTTCTTCTAACATATTCGGCATTCAGTTTCATCAGAGTGTCTGATTCTGCGCAAAAGAAACAGTTATTTCTGTACTATATTCACTGCAATGGCCAATTATTTATTTATGAAAGATTTGTTAAAACCAAATTTCCTGATATTTCAGCAATTTTGGCATAAAGCGTTAATGGAAGTACAATACAGCAAAACCCAATACCATATCATTGATATGTAGCAACCAATTTCACTAAAATTTTATTATATGTGACATCTAGACCTGAAAATGAAGAAATTATTGTATACATTGTAGTAATAGATTACAAATCAAGTAGTTCTTACTTTGCTCTCTCGTCAATTTCCATCCATGTTGCACCATTTGTGATTAGTAAGTTAGCGGTACAATATATGATAATTTATAATGAAGTATGAAGCTATGTAATCATATAATCAAGACAGAGATGTGCTGAGATGTGTTCCGCAACAAAAGCAAATTAGACATAAATGACACTTTAATTTTTGCAATATTACTTAGTAAATGTGGTTTTTTCTAACCAACGCCAGACAAATAATAATAAAAAGTAGACCTTTCGTTAATCACTTTTATATTCAAAATTGCAGTCGCTCGGTATATCTGAAATATCCGTCCAATAAGTACAGGCAATCTTCCACACTACCTTATCTTTGAAAAGACTGAGGTGTTGCCATAAGTGCATTACCTTTTTTTAACGGGAGGTTCGCCAATAGCTCTATTTTACCCGTATCCAAAACATAGATATCAACAGCCTACAAAGCTGGTGTATCCTATATACCTGCGCGATGATGATGAATCATTTGTAACCTTTTGTTATACAACAAACGACCCAAAATAAGTAAAAAAAAAAAACCCTATAAAAATATTAGCTTTAATTGGTTATTGTTCTAGATTCGAAGTATGGGAATTGTAAATAGCAAACCGCTAGTGCTATAACTAATCCTCTTAGTGCAAAATCGTTTCTACTTCCGGCTTCGACAGATTGCCATCATCAAATGCTTATACCAAAAATAAATAATGGCAATTACTTTTTCTTTTAAACGAAATCTTATAAATGTTGTATGGTTTTCTATAATTCTGCAAAACCCCCTACGATGAAAAGTGACTCCACCAAGAAACACGACAAAACGAGAAGAAGCATCTTCCTCTCCACTACTCATGTGCTATGTCTCCCCCTCAACATCTGCTGTTCTCGTTTACGAGAAGAGATCTGGGGAGCCCTCCGCACGACAGGTTTTGATCGTTTATGGATCGTTTTGTGTCATTAATTTGGCTTCCATAGCACGTGTAAGAATAGCACAAGCAAGAGATTAACCTCAACGATAAGCCCAACCTTGCCAACATAGCTCAATAAGACACACGACAAAATCAGAAGAAGCATCTCCCCTTCCACTACTCATGTACTACGTCTCCCTCTCAACATCACACAGGGATATGCATAGGAAACATACATATCCCTGTCAGAACCTTCTCCTGCAGATCCTGTTTTAACATCCCCTTATGAACAAGCAAAACAACAAAGTTTCAAAAGTTTTTCAAATTTAGAGATGCAAAACAAATGCATGGTGAAACAATCGATCAATATTATGCAAGAAAGTTAATCAAGTTAATGAAGTTATCAAAGTTATACAAATTTATAGATGCAGACAATGAAATTAAAGCACAGAATATTTTAAACACCTGTAACAAGGAGCTAAGGAAGTATGCGTTAACAGAACAAGTAGACCTTACAAAACTCCTTAACAAAGCACGTAGATTGGAAGCAACAAGCCAACTTAATCAAATAGAAGGTAAGCAAACACAGGTTACTTACAAGATTTCTAGAGGGCGCAACGTTAACATCCCTTTAAAAACAAGCCAAAATTTAAGAATTGAGGAAACTGGCATAGTGAAGGAAAAGCTTCCTGCCCTGCTAGGGGCATCCAGTGTCACAAATGTAGTAAAACTGGGCATTTTGCAAAAGTATGCCTTTCAAAATCTAATGCAGAAAACAAACAAAACAATAACGAAGTAAATTTTAACAAAGAAAATAAATCTGACGACATATCAGATAGTTCATTTTGTTTAATAAACAGCTCAACCTACAACATGCCTGTAGTTTCTATAAAAATAAATGAAATACCATTAGATTTTATCATTGACACGGGATCCACTGTAGACATTATAAGTAATAACAAGACATTTCAGAAACTATTAAACATTAAATTAGATAATAATGTTACTCCTATAAAAGTAAAACTAACAACATTAGGCAAATTTTATAAAACAATTGTTTACAAAGACAAAATGTCCATGACTCAGAAATCACGGTTGTTGCAGGTGATGCAGAATCGCTTCTTAACTATAAAATAGCGGCACAGTTAGCTCTAATCAAAGTAACATGTGAGAATACTCAGCATGTCAATGTTATATAGAATTCAACGTTCGTTGAAACACAATATCCAGAATTAACCAAAGGTGTTGGAAAACTGAGAGTTGTAGAAGTAGGCCTATATATAGACGGAAGCATTTTACCTGTTGCTCAAACACATCGTCGGGTTCCGTTTCATTTTTTCATTCAAGTGGAGAAAGAGACTGAAAGATTATTGGAAAAAAATATAATTGAAAAAGTAAATCGTCCTACGCCGTGGGTTTCTCCCATAGTAATTGTACCAAAATCCCATAATAATGCGTTGATATGCGTGCTGCAAACACAGCAATAAAGAGAACACGACATATAACTCCAACAACTGACGACATAATTGCGGAGCTAAATGGTGCAACAACTTTTAGCAAAATAGACTTGATAAATGGATACCATCAAATTGAGTTATAAGAACAATCCAGGACAATTACAACATCTGCAACGCACATGGGCCTCTAACGATTTAAGAGATTAAGTTTTGGCATTAACACGGCTGCGGAAATATTTATTGATTTATAGAATCAAGCTTGATTATAAAATCAGTCAAAACGAAACAAATGAAAAATTATTAATCTAACAAAGCAAACATTGGATGAATGAACCCAAACCACCACCAATTAGAAAAGAAAGATAAACTAAAACGAAACAGTGATCTTAAAGTTAAAACAAAAACGAAAAGTTCTTGCATGCTATAAAGAGGCCTCTCGATTAGAAATCGTTTAAGATTATTCTCAAAGCTCACAGTGGAAGTTTTTATTACATTAGGTAACCTGTTGTACAATCTTATACCTAGTAGTTCAACACCCTGCTCAGTGACCTGCAACTCGCATTGCGGTATACGAAAGTCATCAAGATGTCGCGTGTTATGATCATGTATGTCTCTGTCAGTGACGTATTACTAGTTTGCCTGCGAATATAGCAGATTGACTCCAACATAAAAAGCGACGGCATGGTTAAAATACTACACTAGGTATTTAAACCATGCCGTCGTGTATTTTTGCAAGATTCAGATGGTTTTAACCCGCCCATAATTCTGATAATTTCCTTTTGCGCTAGAAGTACCGTGTTAGCAGAAGGCGACGAGCCCCAGAGAAGTATTCCGTACGTTAACCTCGAATTAATCTCAGCAAAGTAAATAGTCTTGAGAGTGAGAACTGATAAAGTATCCATGAGAGCCCGAACAAAATATGCTTTAGATTGATTTCGTTATTGTACTGCAATGATTGTCCCACAACAGATAATCTTATAAGTGCACGCCAAGGAATTTGGTATCTTCTGTTGGTGAAAAGGATCACCACTTATAAGTATGCAACATTGTGTTTTGCAGTTGCTGTCTAATGTGAAAAAGCATAGATATCGTTTTATCTTTATTGACACAAAGTTTGTCGCTACAAAACCATTGATACAATCGATTGATTGCAACGTTACTGACAGTTTCTGCATTTTGTAAACTGTCCCGTGCAATAAGTATTGTGATGTCATCAGCATAGATATAAATAAGTAAATCAGAAACAAAATGCAATATCTCATTGGTATACATGCTAAAAAGTAAACAGCCCAGCACAGAACCTTGCGGAACTCCATTAAATATAGGCAAACTGGATTTGTAGTTCTTTACATTCGCATGCTGGTTTCGTGTTTTAGTGTCACAAATTGGAAGCGTCCTACTAATACGAAGCAAACCAACCTGCCGCATTACCTCTGATACCATACTCATAAAGTTGCAAGATACGATACGACAAACATTGCAATGAATACCTCCGATAATAAACATCAGTGATGATATTTTGATTTATGGCAAGAAGCCAGAAGAATACAATGCGAATTTATTCAGGGTATTGGATATCCTAAGAAACACCAACAGTTAACAGTCAGTTTTTCAAAATGTGTTTTTAGCACAAGTGTGAAATTCTTTGGGTATGTATTTAGCAAAAAAGGAGTCTATCCCGACTCGGGCAAGAAAAAGGTCATACTCAAAGTGGACCACCCTAACACGCCAACAGAAGTACAGAGTTTTCTAGGAATAGTAAATTACCTCGGACAATTTATACCCAGATTGGACAAAACATCTTCGGGAACTTATTGTTAAAGATACAGAATGGAAGTGGAACATCAAACTGGGTTTAAAACAGTTAAACAATTAATTAACGATGCTGACAAGATTACGTATTTCGATCCACATAAAAAGACGCATGTATGTACATGTGGACGCTGGCCCGAATGATTTAAGTGCACTGTTGGCAAGGAAGGTAATCACATGTCCTATGTAATCGCATATGGCAGGGGAGCACTTAACAAAACAGAAATGGGATACAGCCAGATAGAGAAAGAAATGCTAGCAGCTGCCTGGGTCATGGACCAAGTGCCAGATTGGAAAAGCTAATTCTAAAAACGCAACGGTATAATTTCCAAACCACACATCAGAAAGGTAGTCTAAACCCTGCAGTCTATTTAAGCCACCATCCACTGCCGGAAATGGGCAAAGATAAAACAGAAAATTATCTCAACTTTGTAGTAAATCACAATTTACCTAAGCAAATCGCAGAAGAAGTTAAAAGAGAAACACGTGAATATATAACGTTACGGACATTAATCAAAGCAATCGGAGGCGACAAAAACCTACGGAATACCAATACGTTAAAACCATTTGAACCAATAAAGACAGAATGACTGTTCACAGAGGACTGATCTTACGAGGAACATGAATCTTGATACCGGAAAAGCTACAGAGGAGAATAGTTGAATTAGCACATAGACGACATCAGGGAGTAGTTCGCACAAAACAACTGATAACATCAATGGTGTGGTTTCAGGTTTCAGAACATAGATAAAATTACTTAGGAACGTATAAAGTCATGTGTTGCATGTCAAAGTTGACAGTACGAAACGCAGAGATCCGATAATAGTGAGAGACTTACCTAGTACACCATTTCAAAGTTTAGATGTGATTTCGCAGGCCCATTCGCAAATGAAAAATACATATTCATAATAATTGATGAATATTCGAGATTCCCAATTGCCGAAGTTGTGGACTCTACTAAATTTGAACAATAGAACCAATTTTAGAAAAACCATTCGCTTTGATGGGCATTCCAAAGATGATGTTATCCGACAATTTTCCACCTTTTAACGGAATTGCAATTAAGCGGTTTTTGGATGCATATGGAGTTAAACACAAAAGAATAACTCCTTACTGGCCGGATGCCAATGGTATAACAGAAAGGTTTGTAAAAACTCTCAAGAAGTCATTGATTTGTTCCCAAATAGATAAAAATCGATTCGATTCCCAACCTCAACAATTTCTCCTAAACTATCGAAAAAAAAAAACCTTTTGAGTTGGTATTCATATGAGAAGTATACAGTTTTATTCCATCATTAACGAAAAATCAAGAAAGGGATTCATCTACAAAGGATAAAGAACAACGTTTAAAGCACAAGGCAGATGCTGATGGTAAAAGGAAAACCAAACCAAATAATTCACATGGAAGACGTATGCTTTGTAAAATACCTAAAGCTAATGCTCTAACTCTAAGTATGACCCAAAACTCAACACAATTTGTAAAATTAAAGGCACCAACAATTAAAGCAGAAAGGGATGATCACATTGTAGTTATAAATGTATCTTTCTTTAAACACTTTCTATCATCCAGCACACACCCTGATAATCCTAAAATCAAACCTATATCAAACAACACACCCTTAGCAATGTCGTGCACTTCGTATGCAGAAACGCCTGAAGCCGAAAATCGTGAAGATGTTTATGAAAAAATAAACCTGCGACCCTGTCGTACAAAAAGAAGCAGTACAGGAAATGTAGTGTGTAGTAAACAGTATGAATGTTGAACACGATATATTTTAAGCTGTATGTTAAAATAAAATATTGTTGACAGTTGTTCACGAGTTGTGAAATTGTAGACATCTATGCATCTCGGCTTTTATTTTTAACATCATAACAACGCAACACTACAGGATACACAAAAATGGCGGTAACTTCCCAAAACGGACATTTAGAAAAAAAAATCCACTCTCATTTCCTCATTAAAGAATAAAAACAAAAACATATCTCATAAATAGAACATAGATTTATATTACCTAGCAAATAAATGATCCTTTTGCGTGTAAAGTAAAACTATATACAGAGGTGTATTCAGAATAAATACAACGTAATTTAAATAAGACTCTATCTAACAATAAAAGAAAAAAAACGAATATGGATACAAATGATTATTCCGGCAACGATAATGAAGATAACAAATCGGAAAGAATATTCGAAAAAAGCGAAAAACATTAAGAACATCTATAAAACAACAAATAGAAGCAGAAGAAAAGTTGGATTTGATTATTGAAATTATAAGAGGCATACAGCACGATCAAAAAGATCGTGAGGTTGTTGCGACGCTCGCACAGTTGATGCGGAGGGGGAGATCGACCGTCCAGGTGGGAACTGGACCCAGAGCTCAAAAGACCTCATCGATAACTTTCCATGGAGGTATATACCAGGTGGACTCCCTCAGTCCTCTTCTGTTTTGTGTATCACTGTTTCCGCTATCGATAGCTCTGCGTGCATGTGAGGGCTACAGTGCTGGAAGACCGAGAGACCGCAGGCATAAAATCACTCACCTCCTTTACGTAGACGACCTTAAAATATATGCCAAAAACGAACAACAACTTGAAAACATGATGAACATAATTCAAACTTATGCCACTGAAGTCGGAATGAAACTGGGTTTGGATAAGTGTGCGACATATCACTTAAGAAGAGGAAGAGGAGCTGAAGAGGGTGAAAACATGCAATTAATGGACGGATCTATAGTAAATCGATTGAAAGGGGACGAAACCTACACCGACCTGGGTGTAAGACAAAAAGCGATGCACGACGCAAAGCATGTCAAGGAAACACTGAAGAACAAGTATAAAAAGACACTCCAAACAATATGGTCGTCTAAGAACTGCCCATGGAAAGGCTCATGGGCAGTTCTTTAAATACATCGACTATCACCAAATGTCGAGATCTGGTACATTTGCCTTCCTGCGACCACAATCACTGTATTCGGAGACGGAAGGTTATATTCTAGCAATCCAGGATGGGGTATTCCATACGCTTTCATACCAGAAACGGGTAAAGGAGCTGAACATTGGAAGCGAGCGTTGCAGGGCCTGTGGGAAGGCGGAGGAGACCACCGTGCATCTGTTATCCGCGTGTTCCAAATACGCTCCCAATTTATATATCTATCGACACGACATGGCGCTTAGAGTCCTATACTACCATCTCAGATACGTATACAACATCGACGAAAAGCTGCAGGAAAATGTTATACATACATACCGCTGTATCGAATGAACGCTATACCGATAAAATAAAATACCGAGATTTGATGTTTCAGTTAAGGCTCACCTACTGCGATTTCCGAGTGCACTTCACTCCAATTCCAGAAGCAGGTCCTATTGGGGTCCTTGCGAGTTCTCCGAGCACACGAAGCCAGCCAAATACCATCTAGTGCTGTACCGGCTGCCCGCCAATTGCCTTAGGGCGACGTGAGCAGGTCGTTTCGATTTTAGGGTGGGGGCCGTGCATTCGCGAGCTGCACTGCCCCCACAACATATCCACTCCGAATATCAACCAGCAGTCATCTACACGACATCGGGCTACAGATTGATAAACATTTATTGTATACATATACATATTTAGCAATTAATAACATAAAAACTTACCTGTAGCGTAATCACTGTCAATAAAACTTTTAAAATAAAGGTCATCTGGCGGCGTTCCCGGTCTCGGTTCAGCTCAAGGGTTGTGCTGGGGTCGGGAACGCACCAGACGGGTTGAGCGCAGGTGGAGGTTAAAAAAAATAATAATAATAGACATTTATTATCCAACAGATACAATATCTATTTATAGGATAATACAGGTGCAAGAGCACATCTAGATATAATATTAGCATAGACAAACAGAACATACTGAAGAGCCATTATAAACCAAAATTAATTATAAAATTCGTATTTATCTTATCATATATTTAGATTACTTACTACGAGAAAACATTACTGTAAAGTTTGTTCGCGTTCTTAGACATGTCAGTAACTGGAGCTTTAAGCAAAATATAAGTTCTAGCTGTAGGAACAAAGAATGCTTCCGATTGTCTAGTTGTATATTTGGGGACAAGGAACCCCACTTCCGCAAGTACGTTCGGGGCATCCATTTTATGAAAAATTAATTTAGCCAAAAATTTTGCGCTGGCTATCTCTCGGCGAGCAGCTTCCAATAAACTGTTATAATTCGCTCCCTGCGAGGGATAAGTACCAGTGATTTTAAAAGTTAAATATTTTAGAAACCTCTTTTGTGTTCTCTATAAAAGAAGATCTGCAACAAATAAGATTGAACCAAAGTTCCATTGAGGAGGAGATAATAAAATTAAAGCAGGAAAACGCAAAACTAAAAGAAGAAAATGAAGTAATAATGAGACGAAATAAAGAGGTTCAAAACGATCTGAAAGATATGAGAAACTCACTAGATCGGGTAGAGAAACAAAAAAGGAAAAATATTGTTATAAGTGGACTCACACTCACTATATATGCACATGACCCGGAAATATTGAAAGGAGCAATGGAAACGTTTGTCAAAGAACAATAGACATATAAGTTAAGCAAGCAACTAAGATAGAAGCAAGTACTTGCGTTGTAAAACAGGAATTTAGAGGATAAGATTAAGGTGATGAGTAATAAATCGAAATTAAAAGAATTAGGGCCAAATCGAATTTTTATCAACGATGATCTAACAAAGAAAGAAAAAGAAAAGGAGAAAGCAATCAGAAATATAGCAATGGAAGAAATGCGAAAAGGAAAAGGGGCAGCATAGTGGCAGGAGATGTATGGAGATAGAACAAGGAAAGAGCAAAGCTGGACACGACGAAAATTAAACACAGCAAAGTAAAAGCAGTTAGGAAATTGCACACACAGGAAGTGGTGAAGAACGAAGAACTAGACCCCAAGATTCAGGAAAGCTCTTCCAGGCAAGCGAAACCGCTATCGAAAACCTTTAGTCAAAGATCCCCGGATCTAGACAACCCTAAGGCAAAAACAAAGACGATCGGAGACGTAGAAGAACTGCCAAAAAAACTGAATGAAGTTAAGGAACATGGAAATACGATACAGACCCTAGCAATGAACAAGGACACGACGCTTGGAATAAATAAACCAAAACAACAGACAGTGTACAAGAGAAGGAGGGAAAACAACAAAAGGGAAACAATAATAATATCGACATGGAACGTGAAAACCATGCTAAGAACAGGCAAAATGGCAGAAATAACGAAAGAACTGGACAAATATGACGTAGACATCACGGCTGTGCAAGAAACAAGATGGGAAGAAATAGTGAAAGATAAATACGTGTTATTGTATAGTGGAGAAGAAAAAAGGGAAAACAACGGAATAAGTTTCTATGTAAGAAAGAAACTATTGAATAATATAATACAGTTCACACCAGTGAATGGAAGGATAGCTATATTGAGACTGAAAACAAACGATTATGACGTCAGAATTATTAATATATGTGCACCTACAGAAGTTGCAGAACAAACTGAAAAAGACAATTTTTACGAACATTTAAGCAAAATATGTGAATGATTGAAAAATGGCATTGTAATACTGGGCGATGCTCAAATAGGAAAAGAGCCATACTTAAGGGAAGTAATAGAAAACGGAAGATGAACAATACACAATGAAACGAACGACACTGGGCATAGATTGAGTCAACTGACAGGATCACTGAACATGATTCTATGAACACGCAATAAAACACAAAGTCACGTGGAGACACTCAGCAGGAGCAATTGAAAACCAAATTGATCATATAATTGCAACAAAGGACATAAGCAGAATAGACACAAGAACATATAGAGGAGCACAGGCTCAAACAGACCATTACTTGGTAATAGCAACAATAAAAAACTTAGCAATAAAGAAACACTATAGCAAAAAGGAAAATAAAAAAAAAGATGGCACGTGGAATTACTGAAACATCAAGAAATAAGGAAAAGATGGGAAGATGAAAACTAAAAAAATATTCGAGAACAAGTTCTCAGAGGAAATAGAAGGTGTGGAAAAAAATGAAGAAGGATATCATAAAAACAGCTAGACATTTTAGATAAAACAACAAAAAGATGTAGTACCTAATAAAGATTGGTTTGGTCAAGAATGCGAAGAAGCAAAAAAAATTAGCAAGAGTTGAATGGATCAAAACAAGGCAACAACAAGAAAGAAAAGATTACGAGACAATGAGGAATGTCGCAAATAAAATATATAAGAAGAAAAAGAATGACTGGATAAATACAAAGCTGGAAGTTATAGAATAGCAAATTTATAGTTATAAAATAAAAGAATTTTACAAAAACATAAAACTTCAACATAATACAACAATTAAGACGAGAGGAATAAAAGACAAAAATGGAAAAATCGAAAATGACGCTAACAAAATAGGAAAGATATGGATGGAACACTACAAAGAAATATTGTACATGCAGGAGAACAAGGAAACACAGCATTCAGTTGAGCAGCTAATACAAAACGAACACCAGGAAGAAGAGAGTCCCAGTGAAGAGGAAATACTGGAAGAAATAAAAAATTTGGAAAATGGTAAAGCTCCAGGAGAGGACCAAATAGAACCAGAACTGCTAAAACATGCAGGACAGCATTTACAAGCACAAATATGCTACCTGATCAAACTCATATGGACGCAAAATAAGGTAGCCGAATACTGGTATAATTACTTCCATTTATAAAAAGGGAGACAAGGAAAACTGCGCAAACTACAGGCTAATAATTTTACTGAATGTTGCCTACAAAATCTTAGCGAATCTAGTAAACAAACGTTTAAGGGAGTACGCTGAGGAAATTCTCGGAGATTACCAGAATGGCTTTAGACCAGGAAGAGCCACGATTAACGCCATACACAGTACACACGCTGGAGCAAATTTTCCAAAAGAAATGGAAATATCGCTAAGAAACGCATGCAATATTTATTAAGTTTAATAGTGCTTTCGATACTCTTAAGAGGCAGAAAATGTTTGAAGAGCTAGAAATATTAGAAGTACCCAAAAAACTGAGAACAATTCTAGAAGTGATTTTGAAACGCACAAAAGCCAAAGTGAGATTCCAGGGAACAACAACAGATTCGTTCGAAATAAATAGAGGGGTAAAACAAGCTGACCCAATATCGCCAACGTTGTTTAACCTAGTGCTGGAGGGAGACATAAGACGAGCAAAATTAGATAAGAAAGATATTATGGTCAATCAGATACAACTAATAGCGTATGCAGACGATGTTGCGGTAATAGCAAATACATGAGATGATCTGGTAAGGGCTATAGAAAGTCTAGATTTTGAAGCAGATAAAATTGGCATGACAATAAATGAAACACAGACAAAATACTTGAAACTGGGAAAAGGGGACGCAAAACCACAAACATTTTTGTGAATTTTTTTTTAAATTTAAAATCTCTGTACCATTTGAATAACTTGAAGAAGCAAAGAATCCTGAGATATGGCCAGCAGGAGTGAGAATAAATCCTTTTTTTTAGAACGAATTCACCGAAGGAACCAAGAAAAAACCTAAATGGAAGAACAGAATATTAAATTTTTTTGTATATTGCATCAAAGTATATAGTGTTTAAATAATAAAATACATTACATTGAAGATTTTCTACATAAATAATAATAATAATAATAATAATAATAGTCATTTTATTATCCAACAGGCATCGCCCATTTACAGGATAATATATACAATAAATAAGGTATACACAATACATAGAAAAAGATAAGTAGAGTACAAAAAAAAAAAAAAAATAATAATAATAATAATAAGAAAAATAATCAAATCCAATTAAATAAATCGTCTTCTTGCCTATTAGCCACCTTCGAAAGCGTATAAGTTGGCGCTCGTCTCATGATGTCTGTCCTCGCAAACGGAACAAGAAAAGCACTGTTATGTCTTGAGCTCAACCTTGGCACAGAAAAATTCATACGTTGAAGAATGAAGGGGCAATCTATGTTGTTGTTAAGTAGTTTCCGGAGAAATTTCTTGTAGATCTCCTCCCTTCTCACGCTTAATGCCAACATGCCATGTTTTTGTAGTAATTCGTCCTGAGGGACTCCTCTCTCAGGATAGATTCCATCAGATTTATATGACAAAAATTTTAAAAATTTACGATGGATGGTATCTAAATATAGAGAGTCACACGCATACAATGGATTCCAAATCAACGCAGCATATTCAAGCTTACTCATAACATAGGCATAATACAATGTCTTTAAGAGGGAAATATCTTTAAAGTATTTAGAGATACGTATGATAAAACCAAGAGATTTCATGGCCGCAGAACATATGTCAATGATATGAAATCTGAAGGTAAAGGTACTATCAAAAAGTACACCAAGATCCCTATATTCAGACTTGCGAATTAAGGTGCTCCCTTTGATGCTATAATTCGATAAGTATGGGGAGGATGAACGAGTATAGGTGAGTACACAACATTTTTCAACATTTAATTTAAGTTTGAAGTTGTCACACCAATCAACTATTGTATCCAGTGCACGCTGCAGTCGACATGCATCATCAATAGAAGAAATTTCCGAGAATATTTTAATGTCATCAGCATAAGCAAGTATAGGGAGATCAATTTGCGAAAGCAGATCATTGATGAAGAGCACGAATAACAGGGGACCCAGATTAGAGCCTTGCGGTACGCCAGAGGTAAGAATAAAACTATTAGAGCTGTAACCGTTATAGGTGACATAACATTTACGCTGTTTTAGATATGATCCAAGCAAACGTACAGCAGATGGAACAAAACCCAAGCAACTCAACTTGACGAGCAGGATGCTATGATTGATCAAGTCAAAAGCCTTAGTCAGATCGGTGTAAATCACGTCCACCTGTCCGCGTCTGTCCAAGACCTCACTGATGAATTGAGATGTTGATGCAAGGTTGGTAACTGTAGATCGACCTGAGATGAACCCGTGTTGACAAGGGGAAATGCAATGGTAGGTGGAACTATAAATACGATCACACAGCGCCTTCTCATAAACTTTCGCAAAATTGGATATAATAGAAATGGGCCGATAATTAGTAAGAAGTTCCCGATCACCCTTTTTATGCACTGGTACAATTCTTGCGGTTTTCCAGCGTTCTGGGAAGATACCAGATGCGATTGAGAGATTAATGATGATTTTGAGAGGATATGCAAACACAAATCTACAGTCACGAACTAAATAACTGGGTAACATATCATCACCTGCGGAGCGTTTGTTAGTAAAGGTAGCCATTAAAGATATTAGTTCATCTGTAGTAACTAAAGGAAAGGAATGAGGTAAAGAGTCAAGTGCGATATCAGGCAATGCAGTGCCATGAGACGAAGTAAAAGAAGAAGAAAATGCGTCCGCAAAAGCATTGACAATATTATTTGGATCAGTGTAGTCATTCCCACACCCATCATGCAGCCTTCCCGGAATCCGCGTAGACCTATTCTTTGTATGAAGAAATTCCCAGAGTTTCGAAGGTGAGGATTTTATAGAATTTTGGATTGTATTGAGATAATCAATGTAAGTGTCATTTATTTGATCCTTTATTATTGCTCTGATACGTTTAAATTCATTGTAATAAATAACATTTTTAGTCTTAATCCATCTCCTATGATAGAAATTTTTGGTTTTGAGATTCAGAATGATAGCGGATGTAAACCATGGAGGATAGTAGTTATTAGAATGAGATCTAGAAGGTACATACTGATCCAGAATTGCGTATAAAGAATTATAAAAAGCGTTCAATGCTTCATCCACATCTGTATAGTCTTCAAGATAGGACCAATCACAATTGAAAAGGTGATTATACAGTAATGGGTAATTAGCTTTGTCGAAGTTGTACCGCAAATTATTGGCAGAAGGGAATCTTACCGAAGAAGAGGCGTGCGTAAAATAAAATTCAATGTCCAGGCTAGGATGATAAGGATCTTCGGGTACAAGCGGCGTTTCTGATTGCTGAACTTTAAAATCATGGTTAAAATTGGATATAACAAGATCCAGCCTCCTTCCATCACAATTCTGAACATTATTGTGTTGCCTAACATTAAGAGCGTCCAAAAAGCTTTGAAAAATTACACTTTTCCTGCATTGCAAGCGATCCAAGCAATACAAATTAGGTACATTAAAATCTCCAACCAAAATAAATAGTTTCCCAATTAAGATAACTTCAAGAGCTGATGTAAATATTTCAAGTTCATCTAATGATATATCAGGAGGCACATAGACAAGCGCAACACAAAAAGAAGAGCCACCAATAAAGCATTTACAAAGTACTAAATCTACAAGGGGTACCAAACTAGTAATATGGTCAGTATCAACGATACTATAAGTAAGATGATCTTTAAACGCAATTAAAACACCACCACCTTTGGAGCGATTAACAGTGATAAAATTTCTATCTTTACGTACAACATTGTAAGTATTGTTAAAGAGTTCACCATCAAATACTGATTCATTTAACCAAGTTTCCGTGATTAGCAGTATGTCAACAGAAAAGTTCAATAAATTATTATAAAAAACATGAGTTTTAGTATTTAGTCCTCTAACATTTTGGTAATACAATGTATATGGAGTAGAAAACCTGTTGGATCTGTTTAGTTTCCCGAAACAGATTCAATATGAACAATTGTTGGCATACCATAAAGCTGGCAAAGCATAAAGAAAACTTTAATTTTCCATTTTGGCGTTTACCGAGCACTGGCTGAGACCGTCACATCTGAACCATGTTAAGATTAAAAACTTTCAACTAACTTAAGTTTTTGTAAGATCCACTCACATCCATGGAGGTTCTTGTATATTTCGCCAAAAAGATGTTGAAGCTCACAAAATGGAACACCTGAAACAGAGAAGCATAGAGTCATAGAAGCATCATTGAAGGTTCTGATGTAATACTTCCCACATTAAAATTTATTATACAGACCGCCATCCCACCATTTTTTTAGATAGGCTGGAGGACATGCTATTATCACTACAATCATATACGAATAACTACTCCTTAATAGTGTGCAGCGATTTCAACCTTATGAATGACTAGATAAAAGAGTAAAAGCTTTTACAGATTTAATGTCATCCTTTGGAATACACCAAACGATAACACAACCGACCAGAGTATGTGTAACAGCAGCAAGCCTTATCGATAACATCTTCATAAAATCTTCCCTAAACTTCAGTAGCAGAATAAACAAAACTTACCTATCAGATCACTACGGACAAGAAGATCTCAACTTCAGCAAGTTAACTGGAATGAACTACCACAGGAAAACCCAAATATGTTTTGCTATCCGCTAATTCGCACAGTACTAAAAATCTACGAAAATACATGTCCCTAGAAGTTAATAGAACGACGTAACACGGTAAATTTACCTTGGTTAACAGAAATTAAAAACAAATGTCACATAAAACGACAGCTGTATGAAGGAATGATAAATAATAGAATTACAAAAGATGTTTATAATACATACTGCAAACATTTAAACAGCTCTATCCACAAATCCAAAAAAGATTACAATACAAACTATATTATGCAATCAGAAGAATAAGGTAAGAGCAACATAGAATTTGGTTAACATAACAACAAACAACACAAAAAGGAAACGAACCGACTTCAGTAAATTTTGTGAACATCATAATGAGACCGCAAAAGAGATTTCAGATAAATTTAATTCCTTTTAAGCAACATCAAGTAAATTATCAATCCAAAATCAAGTTTACACAGTATATAATCACTTCAACGAAAGATCCATGTTTTTATACGACGTAGAGCCCATTGAAACTTTCAGTATTATAAACTTGCAGGTATAATAAGTACTCCATTGACTATGATCAATCTCTCTTTCAAAACTAGTACGTTTCCTGAACACCTTAAGCTGTCGATAATAAAACCGATTTATAAAGAAGACGACGAACATCTCATAGAAAATTATAGACCAATCGCCTTAACTTCTATTATAGTAAAAATCATGGAAAAGGCAATCTTAAAGAGATTAATAGAGTTTGCAAAATCTTGTAGTCTACTAATTTACAAAATGCATATATCCAAGGTAGGTTAGTAAGTTAGTAGTTAGGGTATTGGATATCCTAAGAAACACCAACAGTTAACAGTCAGTTTTTCAAAATGTGTTTTTAGCACAAGTGTGAAATTCTTTGGGTATGTATTTAGCAAAAAAGGAGTCTATCCCGACTCGGGCAAGAAAAAGGTCATACTCAAAGTGGACCACCCTAACACGCCAACAGAAGTACAGAGTTTTCTAGGAATGGTAAATTACCTCGGACAATTTATACCCAGATTGGACAAAACATCTTCGGGAACTTATTGTTAAAGATACAGAATGGAAGTGGAACACCAAACATCAAACTGGGTTTAAAACAGTTAAACAATTAATTAACGATGCTGACAAGATTACGTATTTCGATCCACATAAAAAGACGCATGTATGTACATGTGGACGCTGGCCCGAATGATTTAAGTGCACTGTTGTCAAGGAAGGTAATCACATGTCCTATGTAATCGCATATGGCAGGGGAGCACTTAACAAAACAGAAATGGGATACAGCCAGATAGAGAAAGAAATGCTAGCAGCTGCCTGGGTCATGGACCAAGTGCCAGATTGGAAAAGCTAATTCTAAAAACGCAACGGTATAATTTCCAAACCACACATCAGAAA
Organism: Cetonia aurata; assembly: GCA_949128085.1. NCBI lineage: Eukaryota > Metazoa > Arthropoda > Insecta > Coleoptera > Scarabaeidae > Cetonia > Cetonia aurata. Next base: position 37,584,045 of record OX421884.1, read on the forward strand.
GGTAGTCTAAACCCTGCAGTCTATTTAAGCCACCATCCACTGCCGGAAATGGGCAAAGATAAAACAGAAAATTATCTCAACTTTGTAGTAAATCACAATTTACCTAAGCAAATCGCAGAAGAAGTTAAAAGAGAAACACGTGAATATATAACGTTACGGACATTAATCAAAGCAATCGGAGGCGACAAAAACCTACGGAATACCAATACGTTAAAACCATTTGAACCAATAAAGACAGAATGACTGTTCACAGAGGACTGATCTTACGAGGAACATGAATCTTGATACCGGAAAAGCTACAGAGGAGAATAGTTGAATTAGCACATAGACGACATCAGGGAGTAGTTCGCACAAAACAACTGATAACATCAATGGTGTGGTTTCAGGTTTCAGAACATAGATAAAATTACTTAGGAACGTATAAAGTCATGTGTTGCATGTCAAAGTTGACAGTACGAAACGCAGAGATCCGATAATAGTGAGAGACTTACCTAGTACACCATTTCAAAGTTTAGATGTGATTTCGCAGGCCCATTCGCAAATGAAAAATACATATTCATAATAATTGATGAATATTCGAGATTCCCAATTGCCGAAGTTGTGGACTCTACTAAATTTGAACAATAGAACCAATTTTAGAAAAACCATTCGCTTTGATGGGCATTCCAAAGATGATGTTATCCGACAATTTTCCACCTTTTAACGGAATTGCAATTAAGCGGTTTTTGGATGCATATGGAGTTAAACACAAAAGAATAACTCCTTACTGGCCGGATGCCAATGGTATAACAGAAAGGTTTGTAAAAACTCTCAAGAAGTCATTGATTTGTTCCCAAATAGATAAAAATCGATTCGATTCCCAACCTCAACAATTTCTCCTAAACTATCGAAAAAAAAACCTTTTGAGTTGGTATTCATATGAGAAGTATACAGTTTAATTTATTCCATCATTAACGAAAAATCAAGAAAGGGATTCATCTACAAAGGATAAAGAACAACGTTTAAAGCACAAGGCAGATGCTGGTGGTAAAAGGAAAACCAAACCAAATAATTCACATGGAAGACGTATGCTTTGTAAAATACCTAAAGCTAATGCTCTAACTCTAAGTATGACCCAAAACTCAACACAATTTGTAAAATTAAAGGCACCAACAATTAAAGCAGAAAGGGATGATCACATTGTAGTTATAAATGTATCTTTCTTTAAACACTTTCTATCATCCAGCACACACCCTGATAATCCTAAAATCAAACCTATATCAAACAACACACCCTTAGCAATGTCGTGCACTTCGTATGCAGAAACGCCTGAAGACGAAAATCGTGAAGATGTTTATGAAAAAATAAACCTGCGACCCTGTCGTACAAAAAGAAGCAGCACAGGAAATGTAGTGTTTAGTAAACAGTATGAATGTTGAACACGATATATTTTAAGCTGTATGTTAAAATAAAATATTGTTGACAGTTGTTCACGAGTTGTGAAATTGTAGACATCTATGCATCTCGGCTTTTATTTTTAACATCATAACAACGCAACACTACAGGATACACAAAAATGGCGGTAACTTCCCAAAACGGACATTTAGAAAAAAAAATCCACTCTCATTTCCTCATTAAAGAATAAAAACAAAAACATATCTCATAAATAGAACATAGATTTATATTACCTAGCAAATAAATGATCCTTTTGCGTGTAAAGTAAAACTATATACAGAGGTGTATTCAGAATAAATACAACGTAATTTAAATAAGACTCTATCTAACAATAAAAGAAAAAAAACGAATATGGATACAAATGATTATTCCGGCAACGATAATGAAGATAACAAATCGGAAAGAATATTCGAAAAAAGCGAAAAACATTAAGAACATCTATAAAACAACAAATAGAAGCAGAAGAAAAGTTGGATTTGATCATTGAAATTATAAGAGGCATACAGCACGATCAAAAAGATCGTGAGGTTGTTGCGACGCTCGCACAGTTGATGCGGAGGGGGAGATCGACCGTCCAGGTGGGAACTGGACCCAGAGCTCAAAAGACCTCATCGATAACTTTCCATGGAGGTATATACCAGGTGGACTCCCTCAGTCCTCTTCTGTTTTGTGTATCACTGTTTCCGCTATCGATAGCTCTGCGTGCATGTGAGGGCTACAGTGCTGGAAGACCGAGAGACCGCAGGCATAAAATCACTCACCTCCTTTACGTAGACGACCTTAAAATATATGCCAAAAACGAACAACAACTTGAAAACACGATGAACATAATTCAAACTTATGCCACTGAAGTCGGAATGAAACTGGGTTTGGATAAGTGTGCGACATATCACTTAAGAAGAGGAAGAGGAGCTGAAGAGGGTGAAAACATGCAATTAATGGACGGATCTATAGTAAATCGATTGAAAGGGGACGAAACCTACACCGACCTGGGTGTAAGGCAAAAAGCGATGCACGACGCAAAGCATGTCAAGGAAACACTGAAGAACAAGTATAAAAAGACACTCCAAACAATATGGTCGTCTAAGAACTGCCCATGGAAAGGCTCATGGGCAGTTCTTTAAACACATCGACTATCACCAAATGTCGAGATCTGGTACATTTGCCTTCCTGCGATCACAATCACTGTATTCGGAGACGGAAGGTTATATTCTAGCAATCCAGGATGGGGTATTCCATACGCTTTCATACCAGAAACGGGTAAAGGAGCTGAACATTGGAAGCGAGCGTTGCAGGGCCTGTGGGAAGGCGGAGGAGACCACCGTGCATCTGTTATCCGCGTGTTCCAAATACGCTCCCAATTTATATATCTATCGACACGACATGGCGCTTAGAGTCCTATACTACCATCTCAGATACGTATACAACATCGACGAAAAGCTGCAGGAAAATGTTATACATACCGCTGTATCGAATGAACGCTATACCGATAAAATAAAATACCGAGATTTGATGTTTCAGTTAAGGCTCACCTACTGCGATTTCCGAGTGCACTTCACTCCAATTCCAGAAGCAGGTCCTATTGGGGTCCTTGCGAGTTCTCCGAACACACGAAGCCAGCCAAATACCATCTAGTGCTGTACCGGCTGCCCGCCAATTGCCTTAGGGCGACGTGAGCAGGTCGTTTCGATTTTAGGGTGGGGGCCGTGCGTTCGCGAGCTGCACTGCCCCCACAACATATCCACTCCGAATATCAACCAGCAGTCATCTACACGACATCGGGCTACAGATTGATAAACATTTATTGTATACATATACATATTTAGCAATTAATAACATAAAAACTTACCTGTAGCGTAATCACTGTCAATAAAACTTTTAAAATAAAGGTCATCTGGCGGCGTTCCCGGTCTCGGTTCAGCTCAAGGGTTGTGCTGGGGTCGGGAACGCACCAGACGGGTTGAGCGCAGGTGGAGGTTAAAAAAAATAATAATAATAGACATTTATTATCCAACAGATACAATATCTATTTATAGGATAATACAGGTGCAAGAGCACATCTAGATATAATATTAGCATAGACAAACAGAACATACTGAAGAGCCATTATAAACCAAAATTAATTATAAAATTCGTATTTATCTTATCATATATTTAGATTACTTACTACGAGAAAACATTACTGTAAAGTTTGTTCGCGTTCTTAGACATGTGAGTAACTGGAGCTTTAAGCAAAATATTAGTTCTAGCTGTAGGAACAAAGAATGCTTCCGATTGTCTAGTTGTATATTTGGGGACAAGGAACCCAACTTCCGCAAGTACGTTCGGGGCATCCATTTTATGAAAAATTAATTTAGCCAAAAATTTTGCGCTGGCTATCTCTCGGCGAGCAGCTTCCAATAAACTGTTATAATTCGCTCCCTGCGAGGGATAAGTACCAGTGATTTTAAAAGTTAAATATTTTAGAAACCTCTTTTGTGTTCTCTATAAAAGAAGATCTGCAACAAATAAGATTGAACCAAAGTTCCATTGAGGAGGAGATAATAAAATTAAAGCAGGAAAACGCAAAACTAAAAGAAGAAAATGAAGTAATAATGAGACGAAATAAAGAGGTTCAAAACGATCTGAAAGATATGAGAAACTCACTAGATCGGGTAGAGAAACAAAAAAGGAAAAATATTGTTATAAGTGGACTCACACTCACTATATATACACATGACCCGGAAATATTGAAAGGAGCAATGGAAACGTTTGTCAAAGAACAATAGACATATAAGTTAAGCAAGCAACTAAGATAGAAGCAAGTACTTGCGTTGTAAAACAGGAATTTAGAGGATAAGATTAAGGTGATGAGTAATAAATCGAAATTAAAAGAATTAGGGCCAAATCGAATTTTTATCAACGATGATCTAACAAAGAAAGAAAAAGAAAAGGAGAAAGCAATCAGAAATATAGCAATGGAAGAAATGCGAAAAGGAAAAGGGGCAGCATAGTGGCAGGAGATGTATGGAGATAGAACAAGGAAAGAGCAAAGCTGGACACGACGAAAATTAAACACAGCAAAGTAAAAGCAGTTAGGAAATTGCACACACAGGAAGTGGTGAAGAACGAAGAACTAGACCCCAAGATTCAGGAAAGCTCTTCCAGGCAAGCGAAACCGCTATCGAAAACCTTTAGTCAAAGATCCCCGGATCTAGACAACCCTAAGGCAAAAACAAAGACGATCGGAGACGTAGAAGAACTGCCAAAAAAACTGAATGAAGTTAAGGAACATGGAAATACGATACAGACCCTAGCAATGAACAAGGACACGACGCTTGGAATAAATAAACCAAAACAACAGACAGTGTACAAGAGAAGGAGGGAAAACAACAAAAGGGAAACAATAATAATATCGACATGGAACGTGAAAACCATGCTAAGAACAGGCAAAATGGCAGAAATAACGAAAGAACTGGACAAATATGACGTAGACATCACGGCTGTGCAAGAAACAAGATGGGAAGAAATAGTGAAAGATAAATACGTGTTTCTGTATAGTGGAGAAGAAAAAAGGGAAAACAACGGAATAAGTTTCTATGTAAGAAAGAAACTATTGAATAATATAATACAGTTCACACCAGTGAATGGAAGGATAGCTATATTGAGACTGAAAACAAACGATTATGACGTCAGAATTATTAATATATGTGCACCTACAGAAGTTGCAGAACAAACTGAAAAAGACAATTTTTACGAACATTTAAGCAAAATATGTGAACGATTGAAAAATGGCATTGTAATACTGGGCGATGCTCAAATAGGAAAAGAGCCATACTTAAGGGAAGTAATAGGAAACGGAAGATGAACAATACACAATGAAACGAACGACACTGGGCATAGATTGAGTCAACTGACAGGATCACTGAACATGATTCTATGAACACGCAATAAAACACAAAGTCACGTGGAGACACTCAGCAGGAGCAATTGAAAACCAAATTGATCATATAATTGCAACAAAGGACATAAGCAGAATAGAGACAAGAACATATAGAGGAGCACAGGCTCAAACAGACCATTACTTGGTAATAGCAACAATAAAAAACTTAGCAAGAATGCGAAAAAGCAAAAAAACAAAAAAAATTAGCAAGAGTTGAATGGATCAAAACAAGGCAACAACAAGAAAGAAAAGATTACGAGACAATGAGGAATGTCGCAAATAAAATATATAAGAAGAAAAAGAATGACTGGATAAATACGAAGCTGGAAGTTATAGAATAGCAAATTTATAGTTATAAAATAAAAGAATTTTACAAAAACATAAAACTTCAACATAATACAACAATTAAGACGAGAGGAATAAAAGACAAAAATGGAAAAATCGAAAATGACGCTAACAAAATAGGGAAGATATGGATGGAACACTACAAAGAAATATTGTACATGCAGGAGAACAAGGAAACACAGCATTCAGTTGAGCAGCTAATACAAAACGAACACCAGGAAGAAGAGAGTCCCAGTGAAGAGGAAATACTGGAAGAAGTAAAAAATTTGGAAAATGGTAAAGCTCCAGGAGAGGACGAAATAGAACCAGAACTGCTAAAATATGCAGGACAGCATTTACAAGCACAAATATGCTACCTGATCAAACTCATATGGACACAAAATAAGGTACCCGAAGACTGGTACACTGGTATAATTACTTCCATTTATAAAAAGGGAGACAAAGAAAAATGCGCAAACTACAGGCTAATAATTTTACTGAATGTTGCCTACAAAATCTTAGCGAATCTTGTAAACAAACGTTTAAGGGAGTACGCTGAGGAAATTCTCGGAGATTACCAGAATGGCTTTAGACCAGGAAGAGCCACGATTAACGCCATACACAGTACACACGCTGGAGCAAATTTTCCAAAAGAAATGGAAATATCGCTAAGAAACGCATGCAATATTTATTAAGTTTAATAGTGCTTTCGATACTCTTAAGAGGCAGAAAATGTTTGAAGAGCTAGAAATATTAGAAGTACCCAAAAAACTGAGAACAATTCTAGAAGTGATTTTGAAACGCACAAAAGCCAAAGTGAGATTCCAGGGAACAACAACAGATTCGTTCGAAATAAATAGAGGGGTAAAACAAGCTGACCCAATATCGCCAACGTTGTTTAACCTAGTGCTGGAGGGAGACATAAGACGAGCAAAATTAGATAAGAAAGATATTATGGTCAATCAGATACAACTAATAGCGTATGCAGACGATGTTGCGGTAATAGCAAATACATGAGATGATCTGGTAAGGGCTATAGAAAGTCTAGATTTTGAAGCAGATAAAATTGGCATGACAATAAATGAAACACAGACAAAATACTTGAAACTGGGAAAAGGGGACGCAAAACCACAAACATTTTTGTGAATTTTTTTTTAAATTTAAAATCTCTGTACCATTTGAATAACTTGAAGAAGCAAAGAAGCCTGAGATATGGCCAGCAGGAGTGAGAATAAATCGTTTTTTTAGAACGAATTCACCGAAGGAACCAAGAAAAAACCTAAATGGAAGAACAGAATATTAAATTTTTTTATATATTGCATCAAAGTATATAGTGTTTAAATAATAAAATACATTACATTGAAGAGTTTCTACATAAAGAAAACTTTAATTTTCCATTTTGGCGTTTACCGAGCACTGGCTGAGACCGTCACATCTGAACCATGTTAAGATTAAAAACTTTCAACTAACTTAAGTTTTTGTAAGATCCACTCACATCCATGGAGGTTCTTGTATATTTCGCCAAAAAGATGTTGAAGCTCACAAAATGGAACACCTGAAACAGAGAAGCATAGAGTCATAGAAGCATCATTGAAGGTTCTGATGTAATACTTCCCACATTAAAATTTATTATACAGACCGCCATCCCACCATTTTTTTAGATAGGCTGGAGGACATGCTATTATCACTACAATCATATACGAATAACTACTCCTTAATAGTGTGCAGCGATTTCAACCTTATGAATGACTAGATAAAAGAGTAAAAGCTTTTACAGATTTAATGTCATCCTTTGGAATACACCAAACGATAACACAACCGACCAGAGTATGTGTAACAGCAGCAAGCCTTATCGATAACATCTTCATAAAATCTTCCCTAAACTTCAGTAGCAGAATAAACAAAACTTACCTATCAGATCACTACGGACAAGAAGATCTCAACTTCAGCAAGTTAACTGGAATGAACTACCACAGGAAAACCCAAATATGTTTTGCTATCCGCTAATTCGCACAGTACTAAAAATCTACGAAAATACATGTCCCTAGAAGTTAATAGAACGACGTAACACGGTAAATTTACCTTGGTTAACAGAAATTAAAAACAAATGTCACATAAAACGACAGCTGTATGAAGGAATGATAAATAATAGAATTACAAAAGATGTTTATAATACATACTGCAAACATTTAAACAGCTCTATCCACAAATCCAAAAAAGATTATAACACAAACTATATTATGCAATCAGAAGAATAAGGTAAGAGCAACATAGAATTTGGTTAACATAACAACAAACAACACAAAAAGGAAACGAACTGACTTCAGTAAATTTTGTGAACATCATAATGAGACCGAAAAAGAGATTTCAGATAAATTTAATTCCTTTTAAGCAACATCAAGTAAATTATCAATCCAAAATCAAGTTTACACAGTATATAATCACTTCAACGAAAGATCCATGTTTTTATACGACGTAGAGCCCATTGAAATTTTCAATATTATAAACTTGCAGGTATAATAAGTACTCCATTGACTATGATCAATCTCTCTTTCAAAACTAGTACGTTTCCTGAACACCTTAAGCTGTCGATAATACGCGCATTTAGACCGCGTCACAGGTGTGTGGTAGGTCAGTAGCTGGATGGCAACAACTTTTTTTTTGCATAGAGTTTATATATTACGACGAGCGTTGTTAAATATTTTGCTTCATTGGTACATATTTAGTGTTTTTGGAGGTATGTATTATGTATTTACGTTATTTTTACTTGTGTTGCACTACTTCTTGTTTGCTGTCTTTCTATTGTTGCCATGTAATCGTGAGAATAAAGAAGACATAACCTATAACCTCATTGCACACACGTGGTGATGATCAGTTTATTTTGGCTTTACATTACAGAAAATGGAGACAGCAAGACCCATTAAGCTTTCTTGGATTTCAAAATTCTTCCGTGACGATGAAAAGCAGCAAGAACACGGTGAGAATGCATATTACAGTGGGCATGTGAAGACAATGACCTTTCTTGGAAGCGTTGAACCTGCTGTTATTCATGGACAAGTGCATGCGAGCAAGAAATTTTATGATGTTGAGGTATAATTGTTCTTATGGAGAAATTATAAAGGTATTTAAGCAATTATTTTCAGATAACTGTTGATTTAAAAGCGGCATGTGTAAAGGAAGCATTTTGTACATGTCCGAGAGGGCTCAGTACTTGCCATCACATAGCTACCTTGCTCTTTCATGCCCATCACAATGTAAGTAGCATTGATGCTGCACGTACCTGGGGTGTAACGGAAAGTACATGTGTGGATGATGAGGTGTGTACAATCGAAGAATTGATTGTGCCAAAAGAGAGGTATAGAGTACTCGCTGACCCTACAACACTCAATACAGGACGTGAGCGGTGTTACTTCTTTATATGGACACCAACAGAACATGAGCTGTTAATTATTGATAAAGATATTGAATGGCTGGGCAATATCAATACTCTGAACGACTTTTATATTCAGCAATATATGCCATATGCTTTCCGCACAGTGCTGTAAATTTATACTTTATATAATAAAATGTAAATCAAGCATAATCTGTGTTATCAAGTAATTTTATATTATCTTACAATAAAAAATTTACACTTTACATTTATGCTGTATAATATGTTAGTTGAACCTGAAATATAAAAATATCAGATAGTCCTTCATCTTCTTAGGAAATCGAAAGAAAGAACACTTATTTGCCATGTTATTGTGACTGCAAGCCGGGGCCCAACAATATACCCACTAAGCAAAACTAAGTTACTAACGGGTTTCCAACGTTAAAACTACATTAAAATTTTGGTGTAGATTATAACGTATGTAAGGGAGGTTATTTTTTAGTTCAAAATAACGTGTTCAGATTGTTGGTTCCATAGTAGTTGCATTAAAACGTAGGTGCAACGTTAGGCGGATTAACTATTCGTAACGTTCCGATTGTTCGTTGCAGTATAGTTTATTAAACGTTGAACATTTTGTATTTGTAACGTTTAACATGTGTATTACTAGTTTATATATGGAATATCTCGTTGCGCAAGCGTACTGTATTGGTGCACGCGTGCATTTATGTTATAAACAAGTGAAGCAAGGTATAACCGGTATAACCTGCATCCATCTTGCAATAGATGTGTTATGACTATTAACAGTTTTTGATAAAGGTAATCATGGAGAACATTAATTTGAAGGTAAGTGTACTTTTTATATCGTATCGATCTAGTGTTTGATGCGTGTTAACGTTTAGATTTCTCGTGAGCGAACCTAAGTTTTTGATCGGCATTTACATGTGCGTATGCGACGAGACAGTTGTCGCCCAATTTGTAAGTATACTATGCTTTGTTTTTATGCTTTTTGATAGCCGTTTTTTATAGGCATCAAAACTTTTGCTGATAGGGGGCATAATCACAAAAACCACATCTATAGATGTTTAAAACATATATTTACTAATAGTTTAGCAGCTAAATGTTCTTTGAGAGGAAAAAAAAATAATTTCCAACTCGATGGTCTTAAAATGTTAAGTGTTTTATACGGTGTGTATACATCACACACATACAAAATGATTTAGATCTAGTAAAAAAATCTTACAGATTCTGTCCTAAGAGCATTCCACAGCCTAACGAAAATTCAATTCGAAGCGGCGCTCATGGAGTGGTTCAAGCATGGACGGCAGAGGTCATTAAAGGATGAGGATAATTAATTAAATAAAAATTTATTCAGTGAAATTTTATTTCTTTTTTGGAAACATGTTAAAAAATAAATATTTTCGTTACTGGATATATGTCTGGTCTTATTTATCCACTGAAGAATACAAAATCAGTGTCTGATTTTTTATGAGTTATTTTATGATGCATAAAATTTAACCCCAAATTTAAAATTTCCAATTGTTCAAATGTGTCATAAATGAAGGTAAGGTGGAAATTATTAGGTATTGTTATTTACATAAATAGATATTTTATTATTGGTACTAAATTTTATTTGGAAACAAAATTAAGATTTTGTAAACGTAAAGTCGCGTTTTTCTAGAGGCAGGTTTTATGCGTCGCGTACAACGTAAAACGCTAGGGCAGTACGCTGAGTTCAAACAAAACAGTTGGTGTCGCGACCCCAACTGTTTTGTTTGAACTCAGCGTACTGCCCTAGCGTTTTACGTTGTACGCGACGCATAAAACCCGCCCCTAGGAAAGCACGTTACTTAAAAGTCGACATATATACGTTCTACGAACGCTACCCGCTGGTGTAGTAAGCACGTGCTACGAACGTTACTCGGTGGTGTAGTACGCACGTGCTACGAACGTTACTCGGTGGTGTAGTACGCACGTGCTACGAATGTTACTCGGTCGTGTATTATCAGTAACGTTATTTAAAGTAATGTTATATAGTCGGACATTTCACGTTGCTTAGACGTTATTAACACTACATTGACACTTTTACACAACGTTAGTTAGTGTTTAGATGACGTTGCATTAACATTATTTCAACCTATTTTTGCTTAGTGGGTATAGGCATGCTGACTGTCACTTCTAACCTATAAATCGCGTTGTTTTACTTCATTTACAGGGAACCACTGCATTTAAAACTTTCAACGGCTACTTATAATTATACTTACACCTGCAGTATAGTAGATGGCTTAGGTTGTTAACATAAAATTGTTCATATAATAAAAATATAAAGGTATGAAATTTCGAGAAAGGAATTTACAATGGTAACTGAATAATGTTCTCATCCAGAACACTGACCACCTTAACAAAATGGCGGGGATGACGTTTTCACTAAATGCGCGTATAAAACCGATTTATAAAGAAGACGACGAACATCTCATAGAAAATTATAGACCAATCGCCTTAACTTCTATTATAGTAAAAATCATGGAAAAGGCAATCTTAAAGAGATTAATAGAGTTTGCAAAATCTTGTAGTCTACTAATTTACAAAATGCATATATCCAAGGTAGGTCAACCATAAGAGCGATATATATGTCGGTTAGTAATGGAACTAATTTCCGATAAGAAGAATGTTGCGGGAGTATTCTTAGACCTGTCGAAAGCCTTTCTTAGTTCAATCATGAAATCCTATTAACAAAATTAGAACTAATGGGCTTCCGAGGAAAAGTACAATTGAACATCAATAATAACCTAGTACAATCGAATTGGCGGAACACAGCCAAGAGTGTACCTCAAGGTTCAAGATTGGGAGCATTCTTATTTATACTATACACGAATGACTTACCCGATATAACAACACATTTTGTAAATATGTACGCCGATCATACATAGGTGATAATTACGGAACGCACTGACAGACTGGAAGAAGAAATTATCAACACTATTGATACTATAATTAAATGGTTCCAGAAAAAAGATTTATCATTAAACGTAAACAAAACAAATATTATAAAATTCTCTTTAAGAAGAAATGACAGTATAACACTTAGCTATGATAAACAACAATTAACATCGGTAAATAATGGTAAGTTCTTAGAAGCCCAGCTAGACAGCTACCTAAATTGGAAAGAACATATTAATATACTTATCAAAAAATTTTCAGGGATGGTCCACGCACTAAGAACAATATCAACAAAAGTTCAAACTGAAGCAGCTCTGGCAGCATATCATGCTACGTAGGGGCAATTGAGTTACGGGATTATTTTGTGGGGCAATTCAACCGAGGTAGATACAATATTCAAGCTGCAAAAAGCGTGTCTAAGAGGCGTCTTCAGGCTGAAAAAATAGGGAAACCTGTAAAGAAGTATTTCAAATACACAACATACTTACCGTACCGGGATTAAACATCTATGAATGTGCTTGTTTCGCGAAAAAGTATTATAGCGAATTAATAAGTAGATACGAGACTAATCACAACTACAATACGCGAGAGTGCAAAAAAGTCGCATTACGTGTTCCGCAATCAACTTACGCTCATATACATAAAGGTGTAGTGACGCAAGTGCTGAAAATTTACAATAAAGTCCCCAGAGAGTTTAGAGACGATAATATAAAAATTTTTAAATATAAGCTAAAAAAAACTTTTAATTATACAATGCTATACTCCGTTGAAGATTTTCTTCTGTAACAATGCACATACTTTCTTCTTTTTGGATTGTAATACTACTCTGTTTACATACTTACCTTACTATTCTTTTTTTTTTGACGTTTTCATACTTGTGCTGGTATTATGAAATAAATGGAAATTAATATATAAGATCGCGGTGAGAAAAAATGACATTTTTTAAGCCTAACGAACCCGTGAGTGGGTCACTGTTCTTTTATCGACCTAAAATGTACAGCTGCTAACAAAGACCGATCTGGTTTTTAGCCGATCCCGATATCCCTTTACGTTTCTGAAATATTGCAAAAGACGTTAAAAAAATTAGGTGTCAAATATTTTTAGATTTTCTACAATCCTACCAAATTCAATCAAAATCGGAGATATTCTTAGGAGCTTTTTTGTCAGATATTTCATTTCTGTGACCTGTATTCTTCTTTTCATCTGCTTATTGAGGACCCAATTTTCACAACCATATGTAAGGACTGGCTAAATATGGTTTTGTATACCGTCAGCTTTATTTTCTTAGATATTTCCTTCTTGATGATATATTCAACATATAATACAATTTTATTGCGTTTTCTAGTCGTGCATTATTATTTCAGTATCAGGTTTATAGTCTGTCCATATTTCTAACGATTTGCCTTTTTAAATAGCACTCGATCTTCACAAAAGAAATGCTTACCGACCGTTATAATCCCTTGCGAGCACGGGTGGTTAACAGGGACGTATTCACTAAGATTATAATACTAAAAGTGTATTATAAAGAGATAAATGTTCGACTAAATAATATATTTATTTTAATACACAAACATACATACATTGTTAATGTTATTTATTTGTCCAACAGACTATAAAATCCAGTTACAGGACAATAAAGGTACAATGTACAATATATTTAAAAAATAAGTAAAATATAAGATAATAAATAATAATAAATAAAAGATTAACTAGCCTAACTAATGTTAACAATTAATTACTGTTTAGGGAACAAACTGGTCAAAATGTTCGGAGAGGGCTACCTTTAACTGTTTTAAGTTATTGAAATTTATATCGTTTATGTGAAAGATTTTGTTGTAGTTGTTACACATGACATATAAGGGCGACTTTAGCATCAAATTCGTTCTAGCAAACGGCAAATAGAAGGCAGCGTAGGGTCTACTGGACATCCGAGGCACCAAGAAATTACAATGGGCCAAAAGCTCAGGACAATCGACAAAGCCGTGGACTAGGTTGAACAAAAAACATACACTAGTACATATACGCCTATAAGACAACGATGGCATTTCAAAGCGAGATAGTAGAATAGAGTGGTCGAAGTTCCTCTGTGGATAGGTGTTTTCTATTTGAAACCACAAAAATTTAGCAAATCTACGCTGTATTTTCTCCAATTGACATTTGGATTCCATATAATGTGGATACCAAATAAGACTTACTCTAACCGCGATCTTACCAGAGAAAAGTATAATGATTTAAGGAGAAATACATTAGAAAAGCATCGACTATGGCGAACAACAAACCCAAGGCTCTGTCTTGCTTGCCTACAAATTGCTTGATTATGATTTGTAAAAGTTAACTTTCGGTCAAACAAAATACCCAAGTCCCTAACAAGATCGGTCCGGGCCAAGTTGACGTTGTCTATATTGTAATTATACGTTATGAAATTAAGTTTTCTAGTAAAAGTAACAATCTTACATTTCTCTATGTTCAGGGGCAAGCTATTGGATTCACACCATAAAGAGAGCCGATTTAAATCCATTTGCAAAGCAGTACAATCACTAAAATCGCTGATGCTTCGATATAATTTTAAATCGTCTGCAAACAAAAGTTTGTGAGACGAAATGACGCCGGGAAGATCGTTAATAAAAATCAAAAACAGCAAAGGACCCAAATTTGAGCCCTGTGGCACTCCAGATGGTGCATCGTATAATTCCGAAGTATAACCATTGTAGCAAACAGTTTGGATTCTGGATGTTAGGTAGCTACCAAATAGAGTAATTAAAGAATCACTAAGCCCGATGACAGACAACTTTTGTAAGATAAGTGCGTGATTAATGCGATCAAATGCTTTCGAGAAGTCAGTGTACAACACGTCAACCTGTTTACCCGAATCAAGCTCCTCGGAAAGATACTGATGGAATATCGCTAAGTTAGTAATCGTCGATCTACCCTCCACAAAACCATGTTGGAACGGTGAGATACTAGCTTTAAGACAAGGATAGATCTTAGAATATAGTAACATTTCGAAAATTTTAGAGAAATTGGATAATATGGCGATAGGACGGTAATTTGCTATGTTAGATGACTCTCCGCTTTTCAGTATGGGAATAATTTTCGCTCTCTTCCATATATCGGGAAACGTCGAAGTTTTTAGCGCTTGATTAAAAATTTTAGCAAGTGGAACAGCTAGTACATATGCGCAGTCTTTGATTAAAAAGGCAGGGATTTGATCACTGCCTGCAGTGTATCTATCTTTCAATTTTTTAATCGCAGCTAGGACATCATCCTCAGTTACATGATCGATATGGATATGATTAAGGGCTAAAGAATCATTCACACTATGATAAACATCAGACGGAGCATAGGCGCTCTTGAAAAAGTTAGCAAATTCATTCACAATATCCTGAGGGGAACCCAGTGCGACGCCATCATAAAACATCCTGCCCGGTATCCTACTTTGCTATTGTTGGGAAATAATTAAATTTTTTTTTTGATACATAGTACAGGAAACATCATTATAATATTATAATTACAACAACAATAACATACATGTTAAACAATACAATCAAAGAAACTATGATCATTACTAAATTGCTATAGTAAATTGTACCTTATCAACTCAGAAGTACTCGTCATTATGTATATGTAGGTACATTATCTTAAATTTAAAACTTAAATACCGTTTCAGTCAACAGAATCACTGCTTTCATCGTCTACATCATCTACATGTATTATAAATTGCGGTATGGAGTTTCCGTGTTGTAAATATTCATCCTCTATACCGATTACATGTTGTACACAATTTTTCCAAGTATCTGGTGTTATTAAAAACATAGCTTCTTGGATCGGCTTAATTGTTGTTTCGCTAGATGTGGGAGCGGTATTTTGACGACGAATGTGTTGTTTTAGTGAACTCCAAATCAACTCTATTGGATTGAAGATACAATAATATGGAGGTAGACGTAGTACTGTGTGACCTGCAGCAGCTGCAGCATTGTCAATAAAGTATTGCTTCGGAAATGTTTTCGTCTGTAAGACTTCCAGGAGTTGTTTCTTGGAATAACCTTCTTCAAAATAAAGGTCATTCTCCTCTAAAAAAGTTTTTATTTCAAGTTTTGTGCTTGACCCACTAGGTATTTTAATAATTTGTCGAGAGTGGTAACTGGCATTATCGATAACAATTACACTTTTTGGTGGTAAAGACGATAGTAACTTATGCACGAACCACTCTTCAAACAAGGAACTTGTCATATCTTCATGATAATCCAACGACGAAGATTTTATGTTCTTTGCAGACAGTAACACTTCACCGACCCAGCCATCCACAGATCACGCATGTGCAATAATTATTCTTTTCCCTCTTGACACAGGAACATTAAGGGAGCACATTCCCAAACTATCATCCCAACCTTTCTTGACAGTATCATGGGTATCATACCATGTTACGTCCAAGTAGCAAATGAAACGATTCTCCTCTCTAAATACCTTCACTTTCGTTAAGTACTCATCCCGTAGTAGCTGCAATCTTTGCGATTTCATAATTGTTCGCCGCTTGTTAACCACACTAAATTTAAAGCCGTTTTGTTTCATAACGCGCGACAACGTAGTTAAGCAGTATATTAACACTGCAATCTATAATTCTCTTTCAGGTTGTTGCACAAACTTCGCAATGTAGGAACTTCATTTCGTTTAAAGCATCGGTATATTTCTCTTCTCACAATATCGAAATCACACATATTAATTTTTCTCGTTTGTCCCTTATCCTTCCTTGTTTTTCTTTTAAATAAACCATTCTGAACAATTTTGTGGACTGTTCCGTAAGAGACACCCATTAACTTGGATGTTCTAATAATTGTTTCTGTTTTGGTCCCATAATCCTCACTCTTCAAATTGATATATACATTTAGGATTATCTGCTGTGTTTCAGTGCTCAAATGATTTCTTGCATTATCAACGTCGTCGCCTATCACATCACTACTTACACTTTGCAAACTATTACTACCCACGAATACATCGTTTGTTGAACAGTCGTCTGTACTCCGCGGTGTCCACGTTTTTCTTTCACAAATTTGAACGTCTGCACTTTTCAACAACTGTCCGTCAACTATTTTCTAATTCTACTTTGTTACTTTCTTATATATATAAATTACCAGAAATTTGTTAATTACGTTAAAGGGATGTTAATAATCTGAATCCCATTAAATATCTTTAATACAGCTGTAGAGGCATAAATTAGAATTGTTTGCTTTTAAATCAAAGTTTAAATTGTTAATAATAGATTATATTGAACGAAACATAATAACTTATTTACTTAAAAAACTTTAATTATTCATAGTATAGCCAATTAGATTAAATTGTAAACGCTAGATTATATTAAACGAAACATAATTACTGCTCTACTTTAAAAAAATCCAATTTCTCTTAATACGGCCCATTACCTCATTTGCATTATTTGGCGGCACCAGGTAGTGGATAGTCCCAGGTAATACTCTTAATCTCTCTAAAGGCAAATCGTTAGAAATATGGACAGACTATACCGTTTTTATTTATCCACACTCCTAAATATTTATTACATACTTTTTTTTTTTTCGAGGCGTAGCCGGTACAAGTACCGGACAAGTGGCCTCATTGAACCGCCCTATACCACCCAGGAACCACCTGCCAACGTATCACTTCGGGATGGAGGGGCTGTCTTAGCTATTGTTCCACTAGAGACCCTAGGTCTCTCATCCTTCACCTTAGTGAAGATTAGGGAGTTCAGGTTTCGACCATGTATACCAACTACCTGCAGCGCCGCTATGGAGGTAGTTTTATACGGCGAGGCCTTTTATGCACGTCTAGTCTGAAGTTGTTCCTTTTTTATGCAGAGTCGCACACCATATTAGCGCTCCCCATATAACAATTGATCTTATAGTTATAATGTGTATGAAGCACACTGTTTTTTAGTACCGAGTATACGTCTATATATAATATTTTTAAAATAAAACGCATTCACTGTAGGACCTTCGTATTATAACTTGAAATATATCCTAATTTAATACACTTACGGCTCCTCCCAAAAGTTTATACCTGGTGCTACTGGCTCTACCTACACGGAAAAACCAATTTAAATGCCGTAAACAAATTAATTTTGTTATCCTCTATTTTCTTGATTCAAATGTATAAAATTCTTACCTCAATCAAATACAAAATAAAACGTTGTTTGGGATAAACAAATTATTTTCTTGAAATGTTTTCTTTAACATAACTAAATTATTAAGTAAAGAAAGAATTTGGTTGCTGGGATTAAATCTATTTGTTTAAATGAAATAAGGGATTATATTTAAAGCTACCAAACGCAACTCCCTCCTAAAAGAACCAATCAGATGCTTTACAGTCACCTGCGGTATTTATTTAGTTTTTACCACATTTTTACGCAGTAAAAATATTGAAATGTATCGTGTCTATTCTTGCAACTGAGTACCATCATATTCATATTTGTTACTACTTGTGGCTATTGTGTTTGTGAAATGGATACGAAAAAATTATTGGAAGATCGGGGCTACAATGATTTAATAGCAATCTTGGAAGATTTAATCGTTACAAAAACAATTTTGGTGCATGCGTTACGAAGCCAAACATAAGCAATTACAAAGTTTTGCAAACGTTGCGACTTCGCGACGTAACATTTACACTGGGTGTGAAGCATCAATTAGAATTTTCTTTTAGACTAAGTAGTCATCAAGGTTTTAACAATAACGTTGAACTAGGATTTTCAAATGAAATTGATAATAAATATCTTGGTGGGTACAAATGCTTCCAACATTTCGTATCCGTTAATTTTTCACATTTTGTTACATTGTTATCGTGGCATCGAGTAGATAACTATACATATAAAAAGGGAAGCATTGTCATACTGGGCTTCGATAATCACATGTACATGTACGGAAAGGCACTGTATATTCTACAAGAAAACAGCGATATTTACTTTATTGGTTTAAACATGTCGAGGGCTTTGAAATTCATTGCACCACGACTATTTTCCCATAAAATTCGATTTTCTATATTCTAACGGTTATACGAAATGTTATACCTGGTATGAAAATATAGTTTATATTCCTAAAAAAACAAAATTTTATTGTTTTACGTACAGGTGCTTTCAAACAAAGATATATAGTCATTTGGAAAATTATATATACAATATTGTTTCATATAATTAAAGATGAAATGCTTTTTTAATTAAAAAAAATCTTTGTTTCAGCTACGGTCACTGACTCTCAGCAATACTCTGATTTTGCACAAAGCGATATTAATATTATAATGCTACTTGGATACAATTAGACCGACTAGATCGTTGCTGAGCAGTCGCTGGTATTGGAACAAAACTGAAATATATACTTTGGAAATTGCAAGGAATATCAAACACACCATTCCGGAATTCTAAACACCCAAATTTTGCAGCATGATACATTTTCTTTAAACTTAACGGATAACAGATAAAAAAAAAAGATGTAGAAAATGTTAATAACAAGAAAATTAAGAGAGGGTGGCCACCATTTTTAGTTTCTTCAAGTTTATAATATTTTCTTAAATGAAATAACTAATTTACGTAACTAAAACCAAGAGCTCATCAAGAGAAATCGCTATATAGTTAAATGATGGTAAAACATATTTTCCAATTTTCTTGTTATTAATTTTTTTCTACGCCTCTTTTCAATCGACCGTTATATTATTCTTCATGAATATTTTGTTTCCAAATTACAATCAAGTTTGCGCAAAATGTATCACTACAAAATATGGGTCATTTGAATGCCCGCCGATTAACTGTAAACGCACCCTTGAATTGAGTAAATATAACTAAATAATTATATCTATTAAAATAATTCTTTTCTTTTGACGATACTAACTGCTTTACATCTGCAAGTAAACATATAGTCATTAGTACGGCATATTTATTTATCGCATACAATTTTTCAAGGAGTTTGAAGGAATTATGTCATTGCTTTAACTAAAACATAATTTCGAATGAAATAAATAGTTTGTTAAATCATATATTATATAATTATTTTTATTAAATTCTTTCTGAATTCTAAATCTTTATATTATTCAAAAGAAACAAATGATTTTGTCATTACAACTATATTTGGTGGTTATCCTTATAGTTTATATAATTACTAAGAAAAAATTACTTGATGTGAATAAAAAAAGAATTTTGTTATAATTACTGCTAAATATTAAGGACCAAATACTTTTACTTAAAACAAATAAATGATAGTTACTTTGAACAGTTGTGGAGCTTAGGGGATATAGGCGATTTGAATTGCATAAAAGAAAAAAAGATTAAGCATAAAATCACGACGTAATTATTGGTGGAAATACATAAATTATTCAAATTATTGAATAGAATATGAATAGAAACTGCAATACCTAACATTGTATTGCAGTTTCTATTCATTAATGTTTTTTTTCAACTATTTTAGTTAAATATAGATATATATATATATATATAATAGTAATGATAATAGTACAAAACAGGAAAATATTCAGAAAATGAGAAAATATTTAGAAGAATTATTATACCTAACCGCTTGCCATGCTTAAAAATGTTTTAACATTATTATAAACATACAGAAATGGTTAGATATTTTTTAATAATACACAACTGAACTAATTACTAATAGTAGAGATTTAGCCGCTATATAAAATAATAATTAAAACAGATTCTACAGTAAAAAAAAAACAATATAAGAAACAAGGATTCCACATACAACACTTACTAAGATTGTACCTAATTTATATAGACAGTAATACGAGAATGATTTGTAATTAACTTTTGAGTTTGATGTTTATTTAGCGGTGTCTATTCTTTGCAAACATATTATTACTACTATATAACTTTTAAATGGATCATGATGATCGTATGTGAGATAAGTGATACTGAATAAGAGAATATGGTTTAAGTCAGAAAGTATGTAGTCCAAAATAAGAGGAACAGCTATTGCGTCCCAAGAGTACTACATTCGCTCATCATTCTTAAACAAATAGCCGTTAAGATCGCACATATGCTTTGTTTTCTTTGATAATAAAAACAAAGCATATGTGCATATGTATGTGTATATACGTATATGTGTATATAGCATATTTAGAATGTATCAATTTAATTTTTTTAGGTACCTCAGAACACATAAATGTTAATGTAATTAAGCAAAGATTTTTAAAAATTAAAACAAATCTGATAGGATTCACATACCTACATCAGTGCAGTTATTAAATTAATGATTTTCTATATAAAAAACAAGAAAAATGGCAAAAGTACTTTAAGCATGAAAAAAAAGCAATAAATGAAATGTGCGCTCAAGCCATTGTCTATGTAACCGAAAAAATCTTTCTCTAACCCGACTAGCTTCGTCCCATTTTTTGTTAAATCGTGTTACAATCGACTTTTGGAATTGTACTTTAAGATTAGTAATTTGTGCTTAAATTGACAAATCTATGTTTAATAAATTGGCACAAAGAATCCACGTCACGTTTGCAATCAATAAAACCCTCACACAACTCCCTATAAGATATTGAAAAACTAGCCATGTTGGAATAGATACTATGAACACAAACAATCTACTAAAAGGCATGCAGTGATAGATACTGTGTTAAACTTCACAGATGCAACTGATAACTATTCACTAAAATAACCAAAATACTAATACAGTCACATCAAGTATATACACAAAATAATAACTTTAACATGCAAGAAACTAAAAATATATATACATATTGCTGAGATAATTATGAAAATGTGAATTATTTAAAATTAAATTAATGCTTGTGACCAAAAGTCTGAAATTAATTATTACGTTGAGCGCCAACTCTAAAATAGAGTAAAAATTGCTTGAAGAGCATGGGATTCAAAATCCCAGTGGTCACCTTCTGAAGGTAAACCTTAAGAAACTGAAAGTGGGTGTAAATTGACCACGATGTGGGGAAACAAATTAAAACAACAAAATTTGAATTTTGAAATTAATTAGAACTTTAATAAATAAAAAAACAAATAGGAAGAAATTTAAAACCTTAGATTAATTAAAATCCAGGCTTAAAAGAAAACTCCCTATATTTAACGTGAAAATAAACAAGATTAAGAAAATTTAGAAATATAAAATTTTTATACACCACGTGTAAATCGCAAAATGGCGTTCTCAAGTGAACGTCTTTACCTTTAAATACTTAAAACTGCTCAAATGTAGTCAGCAATTACAAAGCAAGGTAAAAATACCTTCAAAACAGTGAACTACAATCAAATCTAATTGAAAAGGAAAAAGAATGAATCAAAAATTAATTAAATATCAAATAAAAAAAAAATGAACTCTCAAAAAGTAAAATTAAATCAGCTATAACAAACTATTTGGAATTCCAAATATTATACAATAAAATTTAACTGAATTGAGTGTAAGATGCCTCTACTAAGGTTAGATTTGTAAAAATCAAATGACACGCGGCAACAAAATGTCTTCAAACGACATACATTTACAGCGCTCAGGAAAATGATCTTACCTTCGCAGAGTCTAATTGTACACTACCTTCTCTCTCCCGCAAGCGAGCAAACGCCGGCACAAAAGACGCGCACGCAAACGCGGCGATCTTACACGGTGACATGACTTAACCCACGGAAACCAACTTTTAAAACAATAAACTGAGCTAAATGAAAATTACAAAGCGGTAAAACAAAACTAAAAATGATATTAATAAGAATTTTTCAACATGTTTCAAAGTAACTTAATACTAACTTAACTTTTACGAAAAATTTTTGTGTCTTATAAAAATCTTCTTGAAACAGCTGACTTGGACGAAGGGGTCAACGCACTCACGCACAGTTTTTTTCATCCCCTTTTTCCACAGCAATATGTATGTATATTATATATACAACTATTATGTACTAATAATAATTATAATACTTAAGGTTTAATCTCAGGGATTACCACAAATATACAGTATACACTAAAAGCACTGGAAATATAGCCAAAGAATGACGTAAAACATGCATTGAAAAATAATTTAGAAACATTTATTTTACCAAATTAGAAAGAAAACGATTTTTTTTTTAAGTACGAAAGAAAGGCATTTTTTTCCCTTGCTCTATGCTTGCTAGGTTAAGGTTTTATTTTACGAGTATTCAGTCGTGCTGTAACTAATAGCGTTTTCGACTTATTGCACTTTTATCCACTGATTGTATTTCATCTTATTTTAATACGTAATATTAGTAAGGGAGATAGATATACTCCACGCGTTAAGTGCAATAAGTCGAAAACGCTATAAAACTAAAACTACCCATTGGTGAAGCATACTATATGAGTCATTGTTGTCATTTTATAACCTGTGCATCATAGATTTGAAATGCAATGACCGTGTTTTTTATACTCGGTGTGAGGACCAAGCAGGCAGAGGAGCCACGGAAGTAGCATCAGCCATTGGAGATTTCTTAAGCGAGTTAGAGATACCAGATAACGTAACAAGTTTACGATTTTTTGGCAACGGTTGCGGAGGCCAAAATAAAAACTGTTATACATTCCATGTGTTTTTGGTTATATAATGATGCTCCTGAAAACCTTAACAAAGCCGCAATTTTTCCCGTACGGGGCCTGCTTCCATGCCGGCAGATCGTATCTTTGGTCAAATAGAGAAAAAATACAGAGAAAAAAGTCAGATTGTGTTAAAATAGGATTATGAAGAAATTCTTAAAGAAGTAGGAAGAGTTAGAAGATTGGAAGGAGAGTCTGGGACATTAAGTTGTTTAAAAAACTTACTGGGGGGTTATTCTCGAACCGATGCAAAGTTTTCACTCCCAGAGAATAACATTCACCGCTAACTCCCCGTTACTAAAAATGTGGTATTCTCGAACTAACAGGGAATATCTTTCCTACGTTTACTCCCGGGGAATTATAGCGCGTTGTTGTCAAGTCATATATTAGGAAGGGATGGGAAAGAACCAATAGAAACGGCGGTAGAAAGAGATGTATTTATAAGTTCTTTTTAATTGAAAATATAGTGATCGTTTTCTTTACATTGATCGATATTATCTCATGGCATTTTTAAAAATAAAAATCATGGCAAAGATAAAAATCTAGACATGTTACAGCTACACAAAAGCAAGACCACGACTAATAAAAGAGTACATAAACATCTTGTATTGAATAGCTCGGATTTCGCCGCTAAGCTTATAATTATTGAATTATATATTTGACTGAAGCTTTATTCATATACAAGTATCATTTAAACAAATTATCGCTTAACTGCATCCATGTTCAAGTTTTGAAATATTTTCTGCATCCATCGCACAATATAGGTATATATAAAATTAGGGGAGAATATATAATTTTAACATCCGACTAAAAGTGTAAATCTCACAAATATTTGTGTTATTAATTAGAGAATATATAAGATATCATATTAATTCAAGCTTACTTGCAAGCTATATATTGTTGTTCGTTATTCTACTATCAAATATTAAATAAGATATAATCAGATATAATTCACGAATACAACCACATATCAACAGCCGTAAACCACCGAAATAAAACCGAGCGAAGCCGATTCAATTTCTCATGCAAATTCTCCTGCTTATTTGTAGGAGAAAATACCGGGGAATCTTTCGGGAGTACTTTCCTACGAAAACGTGAGAAATTCAACTCGAGAATACCAACTATTGGAATCGTAGGAATTTTTTGACAATTCTCACGGAATTTCCACTCCCTCAGATTCGAGAATAACCCCCCTGGTATTAGTAATATGAAAAGAATTTTTATATATATTTTTAAAAAGGAAATATACGAAAAATAAAAATAAAACAATTAAAGTGAAAATGGAAGAAAATTATCGAAATAATGACATATCAAACCAGTTTATGACGATAATGAAAAAGGAGTATTCATCACCTCTGGGACTGTTGAGAAATTGCCGCTAGAAAACGAAGTAAAACCATTTAAGTTGAAAAACATTGAGTCCTTGATGATACTCTATGACGAAGAGTGGAAAAATGTCGAGAAGTTTGTCTTTTACAAAAAAAATTTTCAGAAAAAAAGTGCAACTGGTAAGTAGCTGTCACAATCATGAGACAGAAAATGGAGACTTAGATGATGATGAAGATAATAATTGCGACTGCTTAGAAGATGACTGCGGAATAAAACTAAACAGCTCTTGTATTTTTATAAATAAAAAAAGTGAAACAGAAATTTGTTTGTTTTTTTATTCAAAATGCAATTTATACTAAATTTTATTTTCAAAATTAAATAAATGTCAGTTTTATTTTTGTATTTTTCTGTTTTTTGTTACAAATATAATTTTTCAGCAAATTGTTTGGCGTATATTTGTTTTAGAGATCTTTCCTTTTACTTTAAAATGTAAGTTAAAAAAAAGAGTTTTTACTGAGTCGAGTTTAATTGCAATTTTCTCGAAAAGTTTTTGTCAGAAATTGCGTTTTGGAAAAAAGCTCCACAATTCTTGTTAGTGCAACTATCTAGCCTATATTTGCAACAAATAAAAATATAATTAACCCAAGCAAAAATTTACTTAAAACTACAAAACATGGACAACAAAATTATTTGTTTCAATGAAATAAAACTTTGTTTGTTGGTATAGAAAGAAATAATTTAATTAAGCTAAACAAATTTTGCTTGATTCAAATAAATCGGTTTTTTCGTGTAGGTTGGGCATAAGTCTGGCTAGCTTCGTCGATCTCTCTTCCGCTTTCGCTGTTACACGCTCTATGTGTACACGGAAGCGTAATTTCTAAACTAAAACAATTCCCAAGTACAGAATACTCTTATTTAGGGGATGGCTTTCCAGGTACCTTCAATTATCAGTGCCTCCGTCTTGTGTGCGGCTACCTCCAATCTGTCCTCTAGCATCCACTTCCTGATGATCCATAGTGATTCGTTCACTTTATACGTCAACGGCTACAGTTCCTGTTCCTTTTATGAGTTCAAGCCGGAGAACGTTGTATAAAATGTTCCACAAAAGGAGTTGCAGCCTTGCGGTATGTCAGCTGCCACAAATGCCCCTTTGTGGTAAAAAGCTATATTTTTCTAGTAATGCAATGTTTTAGATACTTTCATTATGGTACCAAAAATCAGTGCAAGAGGCAAACAAGAAGTATTCAATGCGGTGACAGTCATTCTGGTGAGCAGCAAGGAAATTCAATGTACTAATTGCAGTATTCACCATGGCTACATTGAAGCTGTTATGTATATGCCACCCAAAACAAAATTAAAAACATTTGGTTTATAAAAACCTAACCTACATTCCCGATGCTTCCTCGACAAAAAACCCCTCATGTTTCTTCTAAAGAATCCCGTAGCAGTAATCGCCAAAGCGTATGCTTTCAGTCAAGGTAGTACGGGTTTTACACCTTAAAAGGAAAAGACAAACTCCAAAGGTGTGCCTTATCTTCTAAAAGCATATCCTAGTCGAAAATGTGGTCATACTATAAACCAACTCATAACTCTATCAAAACTCATTAAGAATTCAAAGGAAACTAGATGAGAGGTTAAAGCTCATTCAAGATATAAGATCTCAAACAATTCGTTAAACCATTGAAACCAATGAAAATATTACAATGGAAGTTTCACTATAGCTCATTCAACTGCACATTATGCGCACTGCAAGTTAATCTGAACAACCTATAAAGTTCAGTTAGTTTGTTTAAAAAAATTAAATAAAGTGAAAGAAACTACTCAAACTAAATAATTAAATAAATCACTAGTTAATAATAAAAATGTTTATAATTAAACACTTAAATATCTGTTTACTTTTTATTTTGCCTCGCTTTTCACCGTGTTTGACTCTTCGATTTGACTATGAACGGCATCTGGAATCAACTAACCCAGGTTCGTATTTAAACCACGCGCGACCGCTCAAGACACTTCTCGTTTACCTCGACGCTTCTTCGGGAATTAATTCCGATTCTTCTATTTACGCGTTGTATACAAAAAAAACCCAACCCACCCTCTGACGTTTCGGATGTGAACTTTATTGTTGTATTCATTGTCCATTAGCGCCATTTAGCTTTTAGTTTCATTAATGCCCATTGAAAGTACAATCTTAAACTGGAGCGCATAATAATATGTAAGTTCACAGATCTCGATAATGGAATCAAGGCACAAATATTTAAAACACTAATAAGAAATAGCCAAGAAGATATGGGTTAACAGAACGACGACGTCTTCCAAAACTCTCAAAAAAGCACGTTTATTTTCATTGAAACCAACTCAATAAATAAACAAACTCGGCCCGTTTCGATGATTTCTAGAATTATTTAGAAGACATGTTAAAATATCTGCAACGAAGGAGATAAAATGCAAAATTTACTGTGGAATAAACGGGCATAATAAAAAAAAAATGTTTGTCCCGGGAAAGGTATTGCCGCAAATGTAGAAAGTATGTACATTTTATTAATATTTTACACCGACAAAAATAGAAATTAGGAAAATTTTAGTAAAAAAAAAAACACTTCAGAGAGACAGAAAATAAATTGGTTCTTTAATTATATAAAAAAGATACCGTGATAGGATAGAGAAAACAATTACATTCAGAAAACGCTTAACTATTTGGTAATTTAACTTTAATATAAATTGCTGAAATTTAAATCCAAAATAGAGCTAAATTATTAAGAGATACAATATGCGACTATGTCGTCAGTACGGTAGATAGGGGCGAATTAACATGATATTCTTAACCTTTCAATAGTCGCGGATTGGCCCAGTGGACCTATGTCTGTGCTTATATGTTAAAGAAACACGCGCCTAACGGAGGTTTAATTTTACTTAAGACTGAATTATAGTGTATAACATGTTGCGTGGTTTTCATTGTTGTAATATATAAAATTAAGCAAACAATTGTCAAAAGGAAAACTTTCTTGTTAATATAAAGCCTTCAAATTTTACTGTCGTTTCTTTATGCTATTTTGTGAACAAAATGACGAAAAATCCTCCCTCGTAAATTCACTTATATTATTATTATTATTTCATCCCATCCCCTTTGTCATTTTCGTAAAAAAAAAACTGCGGTAAGAAATGAGCCCGTACTACCGATTAATGTAAACTATCAGAAAGTTGACCAGTAGTAAAACTAGGCTTTATTAAGGAATTCCGAGAGGCTATACAAAGTTGGCAATCTTGTAAAGGCAATTATACAAACCTAATAAAGCCAACAAAACAACCATAAAAATAACTTAAGAGACGTACTAGTATCACTAGTACAAGTGCTCATACGAGTGTAGTTTGTGAAATCAATGGAATTGCTTTTATAGAGGTCTTAGCGATCTTGTACATGGTAAATAACTGCAATATGTAGCATTATAAAGAACATAACCAAAACAAATAAGCGATAAATGACCGATTAGTGCAGTTGTTATGTTTGTGAACTGTGGCCTAGTAAACCTAACATATCAATCCATAAAAATGAACTTTTCTTCAAAGAACATGTTAATATTACCTTTGTAGTTCTGTTCATGCAAACAAAATAAAAATTCATTACCAACAGCTGCAAACGATTCTAAACTCAAACCACCAACGATTCTAAGGAGGACTGAAGAAGTGGCTTTGCTATATGTCCATTATTAACAAATCCGCCCCCGTACAATTTGTATCAATTACATTCATCACAATTAGTTAATCCTTTCACTGCTCAAGACGAGCATACTCGCTCGTGTTAAGTGGAGATAGCATATAACTCCGGATATGTGCCCAGTGAAAGGGTTAACGTTAGGACTACAAACGAAACCAGAATAACTACAAACCACCAACGAATCTAAAGAGGACTGAAGAAGCGGATTTGCTATATGTCAATTAATAACCAATCCGCCCCTGTACAATTTGTATCAATTACTTATCACAATTAGTTAATCCTTTCACTGCTCAAGACGAGCATACTCGCTCGCGTTAAGTGGAGATAGCATATAACTCCGGATATGTGCCCAGTGAAAGGGTTAACGTTAGGACTACAAACTAAACCAGAATAACTGAAAACCACCAACGATTCTAAAGAGGACTGAAGAAGCGGATTTGCTATATGTCAATTAATAACAAATCTGCCCCTGTACAATTTCTATCAATTACTTATCACAATTAGTTAACCCTTTCACTGCTCAAGACGAGCATACTCGCTCGCGTTAAGTGGAGATAGCATATAACTCCGGATATGTGGCCAGTGAAAGGGTTACCGTTAGGACTACAAACGAAACCAGAATAACTACAAACCACCAACGATTCTAAAGAGGATTGAAGAAGCGGATTTGCTATATGTCAATTATTAACAAATCTGACCCTGTACAATTTGCATCAATTACTTATCACAATTAGTTAACCCTTTCACTGCTCAAGACGAGCATACTCGCTCGCGTTAAGTGGAGATAGCATATAACTCCGGATATGTGCCCAGTGAAAGGGTTAACGTTAGGACTACAAACGAAACCAGAATAACTGAAAACCACCAACGATTCTAAAGAGGACTGAAGAAGCGGATTTGCTATATGTCAATTAATAACAAATCTGCCCCTGTACAATTTCTATCAATTACTTATCACAATTAGTTAACCCTTTCACTGGTCAAGACGAGCATATTCGCTCGTGTTAAGTGGAGATAGCTTATAACTCCGGATATGTGGCCAGTGAAAGGGTTACCGTTAGGACTACAAACGAAACCAGAATAACTACAAACCACCAACGATTCTAAAGAGGACTGAAGAAGCGGATTTGCTATATGTCAATTATTAACAAATCTGCCCCTGTACAATTTGCATCAATTACTTATCACAATTAGTTAACCCTTTCACTGCTCAATACGAGCATATTCGCTCGCGTTAAGTGGAGATAGCATATAACTCCGGATATGTGCCCAGTGAAAGGATTAACGTTAGGACTACAAACCAAACCAGAATAACTACAAACCACCAACGATTCTAAAGAGGACTGAAGAAGCGGATTTGCTATATGTCAATTATTAACAAATCTACCCCCGTACCATTTGTATCAATTACTTATCACAATTAGTAAACCCTTTCACTGCTCAAGACGGGCATACTCGCTCGCGTTAAGTGGAGATAGCATATAACTCCGGATATGTGGCCAGTGAAAGGGTTACCGTTAGGACTACAAACGAAACCAGAATAACTACAAACCACCAACGATTCTAAAGAGGACTGAAGAAGCGGATTTGCTATATGTCAATTATTAACAAATCTACCCCTGTACCATTTGTATCAATTACTTATCACAATTAGTAAACCCTTTCACTGCTCAAGACGGGCATACTCGCTCGTGTTAAGTGGAGATAGCATATAACTCCGGATATGTGCCCAGTGAAAGGATTAACGTTAGGACTACAAACCAAACCAGAATAACTACAAACCACCAACGAATCTACAGAGGACTGAAGAAGCGGATTTGCTATATGTCAATTATTAACAAATCTACCCCTGTACCATTTGTATCAATTACTTATCACAATTAGTTAACCCTTTCACTGCTCAAGACGAGCATATTCGCTCGCGTTAAGTGGAGATAGCATATAACTCCGGATATGTGCCCAGTGAAAGGATTAACGTTAGGACTACAAACCAAACCAGAATAACTACAAACCACCAACGATTCTAAAGAGGACTGAAGAAGCGGTTTTGCTATATGTCAATTATTAACAAATCTACCCCTGTACCATTTGTATCAATTACTTATCACAATTAGTAAACCCTTTCACTGCTCAAGACGGGCATACTCGCTCGCGTTAAGTGGAGATAGCATATAACTCCGGATATGTGGCCAGTGAAAGGGTTACCGTTAGGACTACAAACGAAACCAGAATAACTACAAACCACCAACGATTCTAAAGAGGACTGAAGAAGCGGATTTGCTATATGTCAATTATTAACAAATCTACCCCTGTACCATTTGTATCAATTACTTATCACAATTAGTAAACCCTTTCACTGCTCAAGACGGGCATACTCGCTCGCGTTAAGTGGAGATAGCATATAACTCCGGATATGTGGCCAGTGAAAGGGTTACCGTTAGGACTACAAACGAAACCAGAATAACTACAAACCACCAACGATTCTAAAGAGGACTGAAGAAGCGGATTTGCTATATGTCAATTATTAACAAATCTACCCCTGTACCATTTGTATCAATTACTTATCACAATTAGTTAACCCTTTCACTGCTCAAGACGAGCATATTCGCTCGCGTTAAGTGGAGATAGCATATAACTCCGGATATGTGCCCAGTGAAAGGATTAACGTTAGGACTACAAACCAAACCAGAATAACTACAAACCACCAACGATTCTAAAGAGGACTGAAGAAGCGGATTTGCTATATGTCAATTATTAACAAATCTACCCCTGTACCATTTGTATCAATTACTTATCACAATTAGTAAACCCTTTCACTGCTCAAGACGGGCATACTCGCTCGCGTTAAGTGGAGATAGCATATAACTCCGGATATGTGGCCAGTGAAAGGGTTACCGTTAGGACTACAAACGAAACCAGAATAACTACAAACCACCAACGATTCTAAAGAGGACTGAAGAAGCGGATTTGCTATATGTCAATTATTAACAAATCTGCCCCTGTACAATTTGCATCAATTACTTATCACAATTAGTTAACCCTTTCACTGCTCAAGACGAGCATATTCGCTCGCGTTAAGTGGAGATAGCATATAACTCCGGATATGTGCCCAGTGAAAGGATTAACGTTAGGACTACAATCCAAACCGGAATAACTACAAACCACCAACGAATCTAAAGAGGACTGAAGAAGCGGATTTGCTATATGTCAATTATTAACAAATCTACCCCTGTACCATTTGTATCAATTACTTATCACAATTAGTAAACCCTTTCACTGCTCAAGACGGGCATACTCGCTCGCGTTAAGTGGAGATAGCATATAACTCCGGATATGTGGCCAGTGAAAGGGTTACCGTTAGGACTACAAACGAAACCAGAATAACTACAAACCACCAACGATTCTAAAGAGGACTGAAGAAGCGGATTTGCTATATGTCAATTATTAACAAATCTACCCCTGTACCATTTGTATCAATTACTTATCACAATTAGTAAACCCTTTCACTGCTCAAGACGGGCATACTCGCTCGCGTTAAGTGGAGATAGCATATAACTCCGGATATGTGGCCAGTGAAAGGGTTACCGTTAGGACTACAAACGAAACCAGAATAACTACAAACCACCAACGATTCTAAAGAGGACTGAAGAAGCGGATTTGCTATATGTCAATTATTAACAAATCTGCCCCTGTACCATTTGTATCAATTACTTATCACAATTAGTAAACCCTTTCACTGCTCAAGACGGGCATACTCGCTCGCGTTAAGTGGAGATAGCATATAACTCCGGATATGTGGCCAGTGAAAGGGTTACCGTTAGGACTACAAACGAAACCAGAATAACTACAAACCACCAACGATTCTAAAGAGGACTGAAGAAGCGGATTTGCTATATGTCAATTATTAACAAATCTGCCCCTGTACAATTTGCATCAATTACTTATCACAATTAGTTAACCCTTTCACTGCTCAAGACGAGCATATTCGCTCGCGTTAAGTGGAGATAGCATATAACTCCGGATATGTGCCCAGTGAAAGGGTTAACGTTAGGACTACCAACGAAACCAGAATAACTACAAACCACCAACGAATCTAAAGAGGACTGAAGAAGCGGATTTGCTATATGTCAATTATTAACAAATCTGCCCCTGTACAATTTGCATCAATTACTTATCACAATTAGTTAACCCTTTCACTGTGCTCAAGACGAGCATATTCGCTCGCGTTAAGTGGAGATAGCATATAACTCCGGATATGTGCCCAGTGAAAGGGTTAACGTTAGGACTACAAACGAAACCAGAATAACTGAAAACCACAACCGATTCTAAAGAGGACTGAAGAAGCGGATTTGCTATATGTCAATTAATAACAAATCTGCCTCTGTACAATTTCTATCAATTACTTATCACAATTAGTTAACCCTTTCACTGCTCAAGACGAGCATATTCGCTCGCGTTAAGTGGAGATAGCATATAACTCCGGATATGTGCCCAGTGAAAGGGTTAACGTTAGGACTACCAACGAAACCAGAATAACTACAAACCACCAACGAATCTAAAGAGGACTGAAGAAGCGGATTTGCTATATGTCAATTATTAACAAATCTGCCCCTGTACAATTTGGATCAATTACTTATCACAATTAGTTAACCCTTTCACTGCTCAAGACGAGCATATTCGCTCGCGTTAAGTGGAGATAGCATATAACTCCGGATATGTGCCCAGTGAAAGGATTAACGTTAGGACTACAAACCAAACCAGAATAACTACAAACCACCAACGAATCTAAAGAGGACTGAAGAAGCGGATTTGCTATATGTCGATTATTAACAAATCTGCCCCTGTACAATTTGCATCAATTACTTATCACAATTAGTTAACCCTTTCACTGCTCAAGACGAGCATATTCGCTCGCGTTAAGTGGAGATAGCATATAACTCCGGATATGTGCCCAGTGAAAGGATTAACGTTAGGACTACAAACCAAACCAGAATAACTACAAACCACCAACGATTCTAAAGAGGACTGAAGAAGCGGATTTGCTATATGTCAATTATTAACAAATCTGCCCCTGTACAATTTGTATCAATTACTTATCACAATTAGTTAACCCTTTCACTGCTCAAGACGGGCATACTCGCTCGCGTTAAGTGGAGATAGCATATACTCCGGATATGTGCCCAGTGAAAGGGTTAACGTTAGGACTACAAACGAAACCAGAATAACTACAAACCACCAACGATTCTAAAGAGGACTGAAGAAGCGGATTTGCTATATGTCAATTATTAACAAATCTACCCCTGTACCATTTGTATCAATTACTTATCACAATTAGTAAACCCTTTCACTGCTCAAGACGGGCATACTCGCTCGCGTTAAGTGGAGATAGCATATAACTCCGGATATGTGGCCAGTGAAAGGGTTACCGTTAGGACTACAAACGAAACCAGAATGACTACAAACCACCAACGATTCTAAAGAGGACTGAAGAAGCGGATTTGCTATATGTCAATTATTAACAAATCTGCCCCTGTACAATTTGCATCAATTACTTATCACAATTAGTTAACCCTTTCACTGCTCAAGACGAGCATATTCGCTCGCGTTAAGTGGAGATAGCATATAACTCCGGATATGTGCCCAGTGAAAGGATTAACGTTAGGACTACAAACCAAACCAGAATAACTACAAACCACCAACGATTCTAAAGAGGACTGAAGAAGCGGATTTGCTATATGTCAATTATTAACAAATCTGCCCCTGTACAATTTGTATCAATTACTTATCACAATTAGTTAACCCTTTCACTGCTCAAGACGGGCATACTCGCTCGCGTTAAGTGGAGATAGCATATAACTCCGGATATGTGGCCAGTGAAAGGGTTACCGTTAGGACTACAAACGAAACCAGAATAACTACAAACCACCAACGATTCTAAAGAGGACTGAAGAAGCGGATTTGCTATATGTCAATTATTAACAAATCTACCCCTGTACCATTTGTATCAATTACTTATCACAATTAGTAAACCCTTTCACTGCTCAAGACGGGCATACTCGCTCGCGTTAAGTGGAGATAGCATATAACTCCGGATATGTGGCCAGTGAAAGGGTTACCGTTAGGACTACAAACGAAACCAGAATAACTACAAACCACCAACGATTCTAAAGAGGACTGAAGAAGCGGATTTGCTATATGTCAATTATTAACAAATCTGCCCCTGTACCATTTGTATCAATTACTTATAACAATTAGTAAACCCTTTCACTGCTCAAGACGGGCATACTCGCTCGTGTTAAGTGGAGATAGCATATAACTCCGGATATGTGGCCAGTGAAAGGGTTACCGTTAGGACTACAAACGAAACCAGAATAACTACAAACCACCAACGATTCTAAAGAGGACTGAAGAAGCGGATTTGCTATATGTCAATTATTAACAAATCTGCCCCTGTACAATTTGCATCAATTACTTATCACAATTAGTTAACCCTTTCACTGCTCAAGACGAGCATATTCGCTCGCGTTAAGTGGAGATAGCATATAACTCCGGATATGTGCCCAGTGAAAGGGTTAACGTTAGGACTACCAACGAAACCAGAATAACTACAAACCACCAACGAATCTAAAGAGGACTGCAGAAGCGGATTTGCTATATGTCAATTATTAACAAATCTGCCCCTGTACAATTTGCATCAATTACTTATCACAATTAGTTAACCCTTTCACTGTGCTCAAGACGAGCATATTCGCTCGCGTTAAGTGGAGATAGCATATAACTCCGGATATGTGCCCAGTGAAAGGGTTAACGTTAGGACTACAAACGAAACCAGAATAACTGAAAACCACAACCGATTCTAAAGAGGACTGAAGAAGCGGATTTGCTATATGTCAATTAATAACAAATCTGCCTCTGTACAATTTCTATCAATTACTTATCACAATTAGTTAACCCTTTCACTGCTCAAGACGAGCATATTCGCTCGCGTTAAGTGGAGATAGCATATAACTCCGGATATGTGCCCAGTGAAAGGGTTAACGTTAGGACTACAAACCAAACCAGAATAACTACAAACCACCAACGATTCTAAAGAGGTCTGAAGAAGCGGATTTGCTATATGTCAATTATTAACAAATCTGCCCCTGTACCATTTGTATCAATTACTTATCACAATTAGTATACCCTTTCACTGCTCAAGACGGGCATACTCGCTCGCGTTAAGTGGAGATAGCATACAACTCCGGATATGTGGCCAGTGAAAGGGTTACCGTTAGGACTACAAACGAAACCAGAATAACTACAAACCACCAACGATTCTAAAGAGGACTGAAGAAGCGGATTTGCTATATGTCAATTATTAACAAATCTGCCCCTGTACAATTTGCATCAATTACTTATCACAATTAGTTAACCCTTTCACTGCTCAAGACGAGCATACTCGCTCGCGTTAAGTGGAGATAGCATATAACTCCGGATATGTGCCCAGTGAAAGGGTTAACGTTAGGACTACCAACGAAACCAGAATAACTACAAACCACCAACGATTCTCAAGAGGACTGAAGAAGCGGATTTGCTATATGTCAATTATTAACAAATCTGACCCTGTACAATTTGCATCAATTACTTATCACAATTAGTTAACCCTTTCACTGCTCAAGACGAGCATACTCGCTCGCGTTAAGTGGAGATAGCATATAACTCCGGATATGTGGCCAGTGAAAGGGTTACCGTTAGGACTACAAACGAAACCAGAATAACTACAAACCACCAACGATTCTAAAGAGGACTGAAGAAGCGGATTTGCTATATGTCAATTATTAACAAATCTGCCCCTGTACCATTTGTATCAATTACTTATCACAATTAGTAAACCCTTTCACTGCTCAAGACGGGCATACTCGCTCGTGTTAAGTGGAGATAGCATATAACTCCGGATATGTGGCCAGTGAAAGGGTTACCGTTAGGACTACAAACGAAACCAGAATAACTACAAACCACCAACGATTCTAAAGAGGACTGAAGAAGCGGATTTGCTATATGTCAATTATTAACAAATCTGCCCCTGTACAATTTGCATCAATTACTTATCACAATTAGTTAACCCTTTCACTGCTCAAGACGAGCATATTCGCTCGCGTTAAGTGGAGATAGCATATAACTCCGGATATGTGCCCAGTGAAAGGGTTAACGTTAGGACTACCAACGAAACCAGAATAACTACAAACCACCAACGAATCTAAAGAGGACTGCA
Source organism: Cetonia aurata (assembly GCA_949128085.1). Lineage (NCBI taxonomy): Eukaryota > Metazoa > Arthropoda > Insecta > Coleoptera > Scarabaeidae > Cetonia > Cetonia aurata. The sequence continues at coordinate 37,620,852 of OX421884.1, forward strand.
GAAGCGGATTTGCTATATGTCAATTATTAACAAATCTGCCCCTGTACAATTTGCATCAATTACTTATCACAATTAGTTAACCCTTTCACTGTGCTCAAGACGAGCATATTCGCTCGCGTTAAGTGGAGATAGCATATAACTCCGGATATGTGCCCAGTGAAAGGGTTAACGTTAGGACTACCAACGAAACCAGAATAACTACAAACCACCAACGAATCTAAAGAGGACTGAAGAAGCGGATTTGCTATATGTCAATTATTAACAAATCTGCCCCTGTACAATTTGGATCAATTACTTATCACAATTAGTTAACCCTTTCACTGCTCAAGACGAGCATATTCGCTCGCGTTAAGTGGAGATAGCATATAACTCCGGATATGTGCCCAGTGAAAGGATTAACGTTAGGACTACAAACCAAACCAGAATAACTACAAACCACCAACGAATCTAAAGAGGACTGAAGAAGCGGATTTGCTATATGTCGATTATTAACAAATCTGCCCCTGTACAATTTGCATCAATTACTTATCACAATTAGTTAACCCTTTCACTGCTCAAGACGAGCATATTCGCTCGCGTTAAGTGGAGATAGCATATAACTCCGGATATGTGCCCAGTGAAAGGATTAACGTTAGGACTACAAACCAAACCAGAATAACTACAAACCACCAACGATTCTAAAGAGGACTGAAGAAGCGGATTTGCTATATGTCAATTATTAACAAATCTGCCCCTGTACAATTTGTATCAATTACTTATCACAATTAGTTAACCCTTTCACTGCTCAAGACGGGCATACTCGCTCGCGTTAAGTGGAGATAGCATATACTCCGGATATGTGCCCAGTGAAAGGGTTAACGTTAGGACTACAAACGAAACCAGAATAACTACAAACCACCAACGATTCTAAAGAGGACTGAAGAAGCGGATTTGCTATATGTCAATTATTAACAAATCTACCCCTGTACCATTTGTATCAATTACTTATCACAATTAGTAAACCCTTTCACTGCTCAAGACGGGCATACTCGCTCGCGTTAAGTGGAGATAGCATATAACTCCGGATATGTGGCCAGTGAAAGGGTTACCGTTAGGACTACAAACGAAACCAGAATGACTACAAACCACCAACGATTCTAAAGAGGACTGAAGAAGCGGATTTGCTATATGTCAATTATTAACAAATCTGCCCCTGTACAATTTGCATCAATTACTTATCACAATTAGTTAACCCTTTCACTGCTCAAGACGAGCATATTCGCTCGCGTTAAGTGGAGATAGCATATAACTCCGGATATGTGCCCAGTGAAAGGATTAACGTTAGGACTACAAACCAAACCAGAATAACTACAAACCACCAACGAATCTAAAGAGGACTGAAGAAGCGGATTTGCTATACGTCAATTATTAACAAATCTGCCCCTGTACAATTTGTATCAATTACTTATCACAATTAGTTAACCCTTTCACTGCTCAAGACGGGCATACTCGCTCGCGTTAAGTGGAGATAGCATATAACCCCGGATATGTGACCAGTGAGAGGGTTAACGTTAGGACTACAAACGAAACCAGAATAACTACAAACCACCAACGAATCTAAAGAGCACTGAAGAAGCGGATTTTCTATATGTCAATTATTAACAAATCTGCCCCTTTACAATTTCTATCAATTACTTATCACAATTAGTTAACCCTTTCACTGCTCAAGACGAGCATACTCGCTCGCGTTAAGTGGAGATAGGATATAACTCCGGATATGTGCCCAGTGAAAGGGTTAACGTTAGGACTACAAACCAAACCAGAATAACTACAAACCACCAACGATTCTAAAGAGGACTGAAGAAGCGGATTTGCTATATGTCAATTATTAACAAATCTGCCCCTGTACAATTTCTATCAATTACTTATCACAATTAGTTAACCCTTTCACCGCTCAAGACGAGCATACCCGCTCGCGTTAAGTGGAGATAGGATATAACTCCGGATATGTGCCCAGTGAAAGGGTTAACGTTAGGACTACAAACTAAACCAGAATAACTGAAAACCACCAACGATTCTAAAGAGGACTGAAGAAGCGGATTTGCTATATGTCAATTAATAACAAATCTGCCCCTGTACAATTTCTATCAATTACTTATCACAATTAGTTAACCCTTTCACCGCTCAAGACGAGCATACCCGCTCGCGTTAAGTGGAGATAGGATATAACTCCGGATATGTGCCCAGTGAAAGGGTTAACGTTAGGACTACAAACTAAACCAGAATAACTGAAAACCACCAACGATTCTAAAGAGGACTGAAGAAGCGGATTTGCTATATGTCAATTAATAACAAATCTGCCCCTGTACAATTTCTATCAATTACTTATCACAATTAGTTAACCCTTTCACTGCTCAAGACGAGCATACTCGCTCGCGTTAAGTGGAGATAGCATATAACTCCGGATATGTGGCCAGTGAAAGGGTTACCGTTAGGACTACAAACGAAACCAGAATAACTACAAACCACCAACGATTCTAAAGAGGATTGAAGAAGCGGATTTGCTATATGTCAATTATTAACAAATCTGACCCTGTACAATTTGCATCAATTACTTATCACAATTAGTTAACCCTTTCACTGCTCAAGACGAGCATACTCGCTCGCGTTAAGTGGAGATAGCATATAACTCCGGATATGTGCCCAGTGAAAGGGTTAACGTTAGGACTACAAACGAAACCAGAATAACTGAAAACCACCAACGATTCTAAAGAGGACTGAAGAAGCGGATTTGCTATATGTCAATTAATAACAAATCTGCCCCTGTACAATTTCTATCAATTACTTATCACAATTAGTTAACCCTTTCACTGGTCAAGACGAGCATATTCGCTCGTGTTAAGTGGAGATAGCTTATAACTCCGGATATGTGGCCAGTGAAAGGGTTACCGTTAGGACTACAAACGAAACCAGAATAACTACAAACCACCAACGATTCTAAAGAGGACTGAAGAAGCGGATTTGCTATATGTCAATTATTAACAAATCTGCCCCTGTACAATTTGCATCAATTACTTATCACAATTAGTTAACCCTTTCACTGCTCAATACGAGCATATTCGCTCGCGTTAAGTGGAGATAGCATATAACTCCGGATATGTGCCCAGTGAAAGGATTAACGTTAGGACTACAAACCAAACCAGAATAACTACAAACCACCAACGATTCTAAAGAGGACTGAAGAAGCGGATTTGCTATATGTCAATTATTAACAAATCTACCCCCGTACCATTTGTATCAATTACTTATCACAATTAGTAAACCCTTTCACTGCTCAAGACGGGCATACTCGCTCGCGTTAAGTGGAGATAGCATATAACTCCGGATATGTGGCCAGTGAAAGGGTTACCGTTAGGACTACAAACGAAACCAGAATAACTACAAACCACCAACGATTCTAAAGAGGACTGAAGAAGCGGATTTGCTATATGTCAATTATTAACAAATCTACCCCTGTACCATTTGTATCAATTACTTATCACAATTAGTAAACCCTTTCACTGCTCAAGACGGGCATACTCGCTAGTGTTAAGTGGAGATAGCATATAACTCCGGATATGTGCCCAGTGAAAGGATTAACGTTAGGACTACAAACCAAACCAGAATAACTACAAACCACCAACGAATCTACAGAGGACTGAAGAAGCGGATTTGCTATATGTCAATTATTAACAAATCTACCCCTGTACCATTTGTATCAATTACTTATCACAATTAGTTAACCCTTTCACTGCTCAAGACGAGCATATTCGCTCGCGTTAAGTGGAGATAGCATATAACTCCGGATATGTGCCCAGTGAAAGGATTAACGTTAGGACTACAAACCAAACCAGAATAACTACAAACCACCAACGATTCTAAAGAGGACTGAAGAAGCGGTTTTGCTATATGTCAATTATTAACAAATCTACCCCTGTACCATTTGTATCAATTACTTATCACAATTAGTAAACCCTTTCACTGCTCAAGACGGGCATACTCGCTCGCGTTAAGTGGAGATAGCATATAACTCCGGATATGTGGCCAGTGAAAGGGTTACCGTTAGGACTACAAACGAAACCAGAATAACTACAAACCACCAACGATTCTAAAGAGGACTGAAGAAGCGGATTTGCTATATGTCAATTATTAACAAATCTACCCCTGTACCATTTGTATCAATTACTTATCACAATTAGTAAACCCTTTCACTGCTCAAGACGGGCATACTCGCTCGCGTTAAGTGGAGATAGCATATAACTCCGGATATGTGGCCAGTGAAAGGGTTACCGTTAGGACTACAAACGAAACCAGAATAACTACAAACCACCAACGATTCTAAAGAGGACTGAAGAAGCGGATTTGCTATATGTCAATTATTAACAAATCTACCCCTGTACCATTTGTATCAATTACTTATCACAATTAGTTAACCCTTTCACTGCTCAAGACGAGCATATTCGCTCGCGTTAAGTGGAGATAGCATATAACTCCGGATATGTGCCCAGTGAAAGGATTAACGTTAGGACTACAAACCAAACCAGAATAACTACAAACCACCAACGATTCTAAAGAGGACTGAAGAAGCGGATTTGCTATATGTCAATTATTAACAAATCTACCCCTGTACCATTTGTATCAATTACTTATCACAATTAGTAAACCCTTTCACTGCTCAAGACGGGCATACTCGCTCGCGTTAAGTGGAGATAGCATATAACTCCGGATATGTGGCCAGTGAAAGGGTTACCGTTAGGACTACAAACGAAACCAGAATAACTACAAACCACCAACGATTCTAAAGAGGACTGAAGAAGCGGATTTGCTATATGTCAATTATTAACAAATCTGCCCCTGTACAATTTGCATCAATTACTTATCACAATTAGTTAACCCTTTCACTGCTCAAGACGAGCATATTCGCTCGCGTTAAGTGGAGATAGCATATAACTCCGGATATGTGCCCAGTGAAAGGATTAACGTTAGGACTACAATCCAAACCGGAATAACTACAAACCACCAACGAATCTAAAGAGGACTGAAGAAGCGGATTTGCTATATGTCAATTATTAACAAATCTACCCCTGTACCATTTGTATCAATTACTTATCACAATTAGTAAACCCTTTCACTGCTCAAGACGGGCATACTCGCTCGCGTTAAGTGGAGATAGCATATAACTCCGGATATGTGGCCAGTGAAAGGGTTACCGTTAGGACTACAAACGAAACCAGAATAACTACAAACCACCAACGATTCTAAAGAGGACTGAAGAAGCGGATTTGCTATATGTCAATTATTAACAAATCTACCCCTGTACCATTTGTATCAATTACTTATCACAATTAGTAAACCCTTTCACTGCTCAAGACGGGCATACTCGCTCGCGTTAAGTGGAGATAGCATATAACTCCGGATATGTGGCCAGTGAAAGGGTTACCGTTAGGACTACAAACGAAACCAGAATAACTACAAACCACCAACGATTCTAAAGAGGACTGAAGAAGCGGATTTGCTATATGTCAATTATTAACAAATCTGCCCCTGTACCATTTGTATCAATTACTTATCACAATTAGTAAACCCTTTCACTGCTCAAGACGGGCATACTCGCTCGCGTTAAGTGGAGATAGCATATAACTCCGGATATGTGGCCAGTGAAAGGGTTACCGTTAGGACTACAAACGAAACCAGAATAACTACAAACCACCAACGATTCTAAAGAGGACTGAAGAAGCGGATTTGCTATATGTCAATTATTAACAAATCTGCCCCTGTACAATTTGCATCAATTACTTATCACAATTAGTTAACCCTTTCACTGTGCTCAAGACGAGCATATTCGCTCGCGTTAAGTGGAGATAGCATATAACTCCGGATATGTGCCCAGTGAAAGGGTTAACGTTAGGACTACAAACGAAACCAGAATAACTGAAAACCACAACCGATTCTAAAGAGGACTGAAGAAGCGGATTTGCTATATGTCAATTATTAACAAATCTGCCCCTGTACCATTTGTATCAATTACTTATCACAATTAGTTAACCCTTTCACTGCTCAAGACGAGCATATTCGCTCGCGTTAAGTGGAGATAGCATATAACTCCGGATATGTGCCCAGTGAAAGGGTTAACGTTAGGACTACAAACGAAACCAGAATAACTGAAAACCACAACCGATTCTAAAGAGGACTGAAGAAGCGGATTTGCTATATGTCAATTAATAACAAATCTGCCCCTGTACAATTTGGATCAATTACTTATCACAATTAGTTAACCCTTTCACTGCTCAAGACGAGCATATTCGCTCGCGTTAAGTGGAGATAGCATATAACTCCGGATATGTGCCCAGTGAAAGGGTTAACGTTAGGACTACCAACGAAACCAGAATAACTACAAACCACCAACGAATCTAAAGAGGACTGAAGAAGCGGATTTGCTATATGTCAATTATTAACAAATCTGCCCCTGTACAATTTGGATCAATTACTTATCACAATTAGTTAACCCTTTCACTGCTCAAGACGAGCATATTCGCTCGCGTTAAGTGGAGATAGCATATAACTCCGGATATGTGCCCAGTGAAAGGATTAACGTTAGGACTACAAACCAAACCAGAATAACTACAAACCACCAACGAATCTAAAGAGGACTGAAGAAGCGGATTTGCTATATGTCGATTATTAACAAATCTGCCCCTGTACAATTTGCATCAATTACTTATCACAATTAGTTAACCCTTTCACTGCTCAAGACGAGCATATTCGCTCGCGTTAAGTGGAGATAGCATATAACTCCGGATATGTGCCCAGTGAAAGGGTTAACGTTAGGACTACCAACGAAACCAGAATAACTACAAACCACCAACGAATCTAAAGAGGACTGAAGAAGCGGATTTGCTATATGTCAATTATTAACAAATCTGCCCCTGTACAATTTGGATCAATTACTTATCACAATTAGTTAACCCTTTCACTGCTCAAGACGAGCATATTCGCTCGCGTTAAGTGGAGATAGCATATAACTCCGGATATGTGCCCAGTGAAAGGATTAACGTTAGGACTACAAACCAAACCAGAATAACTACAAACCACCAACGAATCTAAAGAGGACTGAAGAAGCGGATTTGCTATATGTCGATTATTAACAAATCTGCCCCTGTACAATTTGCATCAATTACTTATCACAATTAGTTAACCCTTTCACTGCTCAAGACGAGCATATTCGCTCGCGTTAAGTGGAGATAGCATATAACTCCGGATATGTGCCCAGTGAAAGGATTAACGTTAGGACTACAAACCAAACCAGAATAACTACAAACCACCAACGATTCTAAAGAGGACTGAAGAAGCGGATTTGCTATATGTCAATTATTAACAAATCTGCCCCTGTACAATTTGTATCAATTACTTATCACAATTAGTTAACCCTTTCACTGCTCAAGACGGGCATACTCGCTCGCGTTAAGTGGAGATAGCATATACTCCGGATATGTGCCCAGTGAAAGGGTTAACGTTAGGACTACAAACGAAACCAGAATAACTACAAACCACCAACGATTCTAAAGAGGACTGAAGAAGCGGATTTGCTATATGTCAATTATTAACAAATCTACCCCTGTACCATTTGTATCAATTACTTATCACAATTAGTAAACCCTTTCACTGCTCAAGACGGGCATACTCGCTCGCGTTAAGTGGAGATAGCATATAACTCCGGATATGTGGCCAGTGAAAGGGTTACCGTTAGGACTACAAACGAAACCAGAATGACTACAAACCACCAACGATTCTAAAGAGGACTGAAGAAGCGGATTTGCTATATGTCAATTATTAACAAATCTGCCCCTGTACAATTTGCATCAATTACTTATCACAATTAGTTAACCCTTTCACTGCTCAAGACGAGCATATTCGCTCGCGTTAAGTGGAGATAGCATATAACTCCGGATATGTGCCCAGTGAAAGGATTAACGTTAGGACTACAAACCAAACCAGAATAACTACAAACCACCAACGATTCTAAAGAGGACTGAAGAAGCGGATTTGCTATATGTCAATTATTAACAAATCTGCCCCTGTACAATTTGTATCAATTACTTATCACAATTAGTTAACCCTTTCACTGCTCAAGACGGGCATACTCGCTCGCGTTAAGTGGAGATAGCATATAACTCCGGATATGTGGCCAGTGAAAGGGTTACCGTTAGGACTACAAACGAAACCAGAATAACTACAAACCACCAACGATTCTAAAGAGGACTGAAGAAGCGGATTTGCTATATGTCAATTATTAACAAATCTACCCCTGTACCATTTGTATCAATTACTTATCACAATTAGTAAACCCTTTCACTGCTCAAGACGGGCATACTCGCTCGCGTTAAGTGGAGATAGCATATAACTCCGGATATGTGGCCAGTGAAAGGGTTACCGTTAGGACTACAAACGAAACCAGAATAACTACAAACCACCAACGATTCTAAAGAGGACTGAAGAAGCGGATTTGCTATATGTCAATTATTAACAAATCTGCCCCTGTACCATTTGTATCAATTACTTATAACAATTAGTAAACCCTTTCACTGCTCAAGACGGGCATACTCGCTCGTGTTAAGTGGAGATAGCATATAACTCCGGATATGTGGCCAGTGAAAGGGTTACCGTTAGGACTACAAACGAAACCAGAATAACTACAAACCACCAACGATTCTAAAGAGGACTGAAGAAGCGGATTTGCTATATGTCAATTATTAACAAATCTGCCCCTGTACAATTTGCATCAATTACTTATCACAATTAGTTAACCCTTTCACTGCTCAAGACGAGCATATTCGCTCGCGTTAAGTGGAGATAGCATATAACTCCGGATATGTGCCCAGTGAAAGGGTTAACGTTAGGACTACCAACGAAACCAGAATAACTACAAACCACCAACGAATCTAAAGAGGACTGCAGAAGCGGATTTGCTATATGTCAATTATTAACAAATCTGCCCCTGTACAATTTGCATCAATTACTTATCACAATTAGTTAACCCTTTCACTGTGCTCAAGACGAGCATATTCGCTCGCGTTAAGTGGAGATAGCATATAACTCCGGATATGTGCCCAGTGAAAGGGTTAACGTTAGGACTACAAACGAAACCAGAATAACTGAAAACCACAACCGATTCTAAAGAGGACTGAAGAAGCGGATTTGCTATATGTCAATTAATAACAAATCTGCCTCTGTACAATTTCTATCAATTACTTATCACAATTAGTTAACCCTTTCACTGCTCAAGACGAGCATATTCGCTCGCGTTAAGTGGAGATAGCATATAACTCCGGATATGTGCCCAGTGAAAGGGTTAACGTTAGGACTACAAACCAAACCAGAATAACTACAAACCACCAACGATTCTAAAGAGGTCTGAAGAAGCGGATTTGCTATATGTCAATTATTAACAAATCTGCCCCTGTACCATTTGTATCAATTACTTATCACAATTAGTATACCCTTTCACTGCTCAAGACGGGCATACTCGCTCGCGTTAAGTGGAGATAGCATACAACTCCGGATATGTGGCCAGTGAAAGGGTTACCGTTAGGACTACAAACGAAACCAGAATAACTACAAACCACCAACGATTCTAAAGAGGACTGAAGAAGCGGATTTGCTATATGTCAATTATTAACAAATCTGCCCCTGTACAATTTGCATCAATTACTTATCACAATTAGTTAACCCTTTCACTGCTCAAGACGAGCATACTCGCTCGCGTTAAGTGGAGATAGCATATAACTCCGGATATGTGCCCAGTGAAAGGGTTAACGTTAGGACTACCAACGAAACCAGAATAACTACAAACCACCAACGATTCTCAAGAGGACTGAAGAAGCGGATTTGCTATATGTCAATTATTAACAAATCTGACCCTGTACAATTTGCATCAATTACTTATCACAATTAGTTAACCCTTTCACTGCTCAAGACGAGCATACTCGCTCGCGTTAAGTGGAGATAGCATATAACTCCGGATATGTGGCCAGTGAAAGGGTTACCGTTAGGACTACAAACGAAACCAGAATAACTACAAACCACCAACGATTCTAAAGAGGACTGAAGAAGCGGATTTGCTATATGTCAATTATTAACAAATCTGCCCCTGTACCATTTGTATCAATTACTTATCACAATTAGTAAACCCTTTCACTGCTCAAGACGGGCATACTCGCTCGTGTTAAGTGGAGATAGCATATAACTCCGGATATGTGGCCAGTGAAAGGGTTACCGTTAGGACTACAAACGAAACCAGAATAACTACAAACCACCAACGATTCTAAAGAGGACTGAAGAAGCGGATTTGCTATATGTCAATTATTAACAAATCTGCCCCTGTACAATTTGCATCAATTACTTATCACAATTAGTTAACCCTTTCACTGCTCAAGACGAGCATATTCGCTCGCGTTAAGTGGAGATAGCATATAACTCCGGATATGTGCCCAGTGAAAGGGTTAACGTTAGGACTACCAACGAAACCAGAATAACTACAAACCACCAACGAATCTAAAGAGGACTGCAGAAGCGGATTTGCTATATGTCAATTATTAACAAATCTGCCCCTGTACAATTTGCATCAATTACTTATCACAATTAGTTAACCCTTTCACTGTGCTCAAGACGAGCATATTCGCTCGCGTTAAGTGGAGATAGCATATAACTCCGGATATGTGCCCAGTGAAAGGGTTAACGTTAGGACTACCAACGAAACCAGAATAACTACAAACCACCAACGAATCTAAAGAGGACTGAAGAAGCGGATTTGCTATATGTCAATTATTAACAAATCTGCCCCTGTACAATTTGGATCAATTACTTATCACAATTAGTTAACCCTTTCACTGCTCAAGACGAGCATATTCGCTCGCGTTAAGTGGAGATAGCATATAACTCCGGATATGTGCCCAGTGAAAGGATTAACGTTAGGACTACAAACCAAACCAGAATAACTACAAACCACCAACGAATCTAAAGAGGACTGAAGAAGCGGATTTGCTATATGTCGATTATTAACAAATCTGCCCCTGTACAATTTGCATCAATTACTTATCACAATTAGTTAACCCTTTCACTGCTCAAGACGAGCATATTCGCTCGCGTTAAGTGGAGATAGCATATAACTCCGGATATGTGCCCAGTGAAAGGATTAACGTTAGGACTACAAACCAAACCAGAATAACTACAAACCACCAACGATTCTAAAGAGGACTGAAGAAGCGGATTTGCTATATGTCAATTATTAACAAATCTGCCCCTGTACAATTTGTATCAATTACTTATCACAATTAGTTAACCCTTTCACTGCTCAAGACGGGCATACTCGCTCGCGTTAAGTGGAGATAGCATATACTCCGGATATGTGCCCAGTGAAAGGGTTAACGTTAGGACTACAAACGAAACCAGAATAACTACAAACCACCAACGATTCTAAAGAGGACTGAAGAAGCGGATTTGCTATATGTCAATTATTAACAAATCTACCCCTGTACCATTTGTATCAATTACTTATCACAATTAGTAAACCCTTTCACTGCTCAAGACGGGCATACTCGCTCGCGTTAAGTGGAGATAGCATATAACTCCGGATATGTGGCCAGTGAAAGGGTTACCGTTAGGACTACAAACGAAACCAGAATGACTACAAACCACCAACGATTCTAAAGAGGACTGAAGAAGCGGATTTGCTATATGTCAATTATTAACAAATCTGCCCCTGTACAATTTGCATCAATTACTTATCACAATTAGTTAACCCTTTCACTGCTCAAGACGAGCATATTCGCTCGCGTTAAGTGGAGATAGCATATAACTCCGGATATGTGCCCAGTGAAAGGATTAACGTTAGGACTACAAACCAAACCAGAATAACTACAAACCACCAACGAATCTAAAGAGGACTGAAGAAGCGGATTTGCTATACGTCAATTATTAACAAATCTGCCCCTGTACAATTTGTATCAATTACTTATCACAATTAGTTAACCCTTTCACTGCTCAAGACGGGCATACTCGCTCGCGTTAAGTGGAGATAGCATATAACCCCGGATATGTGACCAGTGAGAGGGTTAACGTTAGGACTACAAACGAAACCAGAATAACTACAAACCACCAACGAATCTAAAGAGCACTGAAGAAGCGGATTTTCTATATGTCAATTATTAACAAATCTGCCCCTTTACAATTTCTATCAATTACTTATCACAATTAGTTAACCCTTTCACTGCTCAAGACGAGCATACTCGCTCGCGTTAAGTGGAGATAGGATATAACTCCGGATATGTGCCCAGTGAAAGGGTTAACGTTAGGACTACAAACCAAACCAGAATAACTACAAACCACCAACGATTCTAAAGAGGACTGAAGAAGCGGATTTGCTATATGTCAATTATTAACAAATCTGCCCCTGTACAATTTCTATCAATTACTTATCACAATTAGTTAACCCTTTCACCGCTCAAGACGAGCATACCCGCTCGCGTTAAGTGGAGATAGCATATAACTCCGGATATGTGCCCAGTGAAAGGGTTAACGTTAGGACTACAAACCAAACCAGAATAACTACAAACCACCAACGATTCTAAAGAGGTCTGAAGAAGCGGATTTGCTATATGTCAATTATTAACAAATCTGCCCCTGTACCATTTGTATCAATTACTTATCACAATTAGTATACCCTTTCACTGCTCAAGACGGGCATACTCGCTCGCGTTAAGTGGAGATAGCATACAACTCCGGATATGTGGCCAGTGAAAGGGTTACCGTTAGGACTACAAACGAAACCAGAATAACTACAAACCACCAACGATTCTAAAGAGGACTGAAGAAGCGGATTTGCTATATGTCAATTATTAACAAATCTGCCCCTGTACAATTTGCATCAATTACTTATCACAATTAGTTAACCCTTTCACTGCTCAAGACGAGCATACTCGCTCGCGTTAAGTGGAGATAGCATATAACTCCGGATATGTGCCCAGTGAAAGGGTTACCGTTAGGACTACCAACGAAACCAGAATAACTACAAACCACCAACGATTCTCAAGAGGACTGAAGAAGCGGATTTGCTATATGTCAATTATTAACAAATCTGACCCTGTACAATTTGCATCAATTACTTATCACAATTAGTTAACCCTTTCACTGCTCAAGACGAGCATACTCGCTCGCGTTAAGTGGAGATAGCATATAACTCCGGATATGTGCCCAGTGAAAGGGTTAACGTTAGGACTACCAACGAAACCAGAATAACTACAAACCACCAACGAATCTAAAGAGGACTGAAGAAGCGGATTTGCTATATGTCAATTATTAACAAATCTGCCCCTGTACCATTTGTATCAATTACTTATCACAATTAGTAAACCCTTTCACTGCTCAAGACGGGCATACTCGCTCGCGTTAAGTGGAGATAGCATATAACTCCGGATATGTGGCCAGTGAAAGGGTTACCGTTAGGACTACAAACGAAACCAGAATAACTACAAACCACCAACGATTCTAAAGAGGACTGAAGAAGCGGATTTGCTATATGTCAATTATTAACAAATCTGCCCCTGTACAATTTGCATCAATTACTTATCACAATTAGTTAACCCTTTCACTGCTCAAGACGAGCATATTCGCTCGCGTTAAGTGGAGATAGCATATAACTCCGGATATGTGCCCAGTGAAAGGGTTAACGTTAGGACTACCAACGAAACCAGAATAACTACAAACCACCAACGAATCTAAAGAGGACTGAAGAAGCGGATTTGCTATATGTCAATTATTAACAAATCTGCCCCTGTACAATTTGCATCAATTACTTATCACAATTAGTTAACCCTTTCACTGTGCTCAAGACGAGCATATTCGCTCGCGTTAAGTGGAGATAGCATATAACTCCGGATATGTGCCCAGTGAAAGGGTTAACGTTAGGACTACAAACGAAACCAGAATAACTGAAAACCACAACCGATTCTAAAGAGGACTGAAGAAGCGGATTTGCTATATGTCAATTAATAACAAATCTGCCTCTGTACAATTTCTATCAATTACTTATCACAATTAGTTAACCCTTTCACTGCTCAAGACGAGCATATTCGCTCGCGTTAAGTGGAGATAGCATATAACTCCGGATATGTGCCCAGTGAAAGGGTTAACGTTAGGACTACCAACGAAACCAGAATAACTACAAACCACCAACGAATCTAAAGAGGACTGAAGAAGCGGATTTGCTATATGTCAATTATTAACAAATCTGCCCCTGTACCATTTGTATCAATTACTTATCACAATTAGTATACCCTTTCACTGCTCAAGACGGGCATACTCGCTCGCGTTAAGTGGAGATAGCATACAACTCCGGATATGTGGCCAGTGAAAGGGTTACCGTTAGGACTACAAACGAAACCAGAATAACTACAAACCACCAACGATTCTAAAGAGGACTGAAGAAGCGGATTTGCTATATGTCAATTATTAACAAATCTGCCCCTGTACAATTTGCATCAATTACTTATCACAATTAGTTAACCCTTTCACTGCTCAAGACGAGCATACTCGCTCGCGTTAAGTGGAGATAGCATATAACTCCGGATATGTGCCCAGTGAAAGGGTTACCGTTAGGACTACCAACGAAACCAGAATAACTACAAACCACCAACGATTCTCAAGAGGACTGAAGAAGCGGATTTGCTATATGTCAATTATTAACAAATCTGACCCTGTACAATTTGCATCAATTACTTATCACAATTAGTTAACCCTTTCACTGCTCAAGACGAGCATACTCGCTCGCGTTAAGTGGAGATAGCATATAACTCCGGATATGTGCCCAGTGAAAGGGTTAACGTTAGGACTACCAACGAAACCAGAATAACTACAAACCACCAACGAATCTAAAGAGGACTGAAGAAGCGGATTTGCTATATGTCAATTATTAACAAATCTGCCCCTGTACCATTTGTATCAATTACTTATCACAATTAGTAAACCCTTTCACTGCTCAAGACGGGCATACTCGCTCGCGTTAAGTGGAGATAGCATATAACTCCGGATATGTGGCCAGTGAAAGGGTTACCGTTAGGACTACAAACGAAACCAGAATAACTACAAACCACCAACGATTCTAAAGAGGACTGAAGAAGCGGATTTGCTATATGTCAATTATTAACAAATCTGCCCCTGTACAATTTGCATCAATTACTTATCACAATTAGTTAACCCTTTCACTGCTCAAGACGAGCATATTCGCTCGCGTTAAGTGGAGATAGCATATAACTCCGGATATGTGCCCAGTGAAAGGGTTAACGTTAGGACTACCAACGAAACCAGAATAACTACAAACCACCAACGAATCTAAAGAGGACTGAAGAAGCGGATTTGCTATATGTCAATTATTAACAAATCTGCCCCTGTACAATTTGCATCAATTACTTATCACAATTAGTTAACCCTTTCACTGTGCTCAAGACGAGCATATTCGCTCGCGTTAAGTGGAGATAGCATATAACTCCGGATATGTGCCCAGTGAAAGGGTTAACGTTAGGACTACAAACGAAACCAGAATAACTGAAAACCACAACCGATTCTAAAGAGGACTGAAGAAGCGGATTTGCTATATGTCAATTAATAACAAATCTGCCTCTGTACAATTTCTATCAATTACTTATCACAATTAGTTAACCCTTTCACTGCTCAAGACGAGCATATTCGCTCGCGTTAAGTGGAGATAGCATATAACTCCGGATATGTGCCCAGTGAAAGGGTTAACGTTAGGACTACCAACGAAACCAGAATAACTACAAACCACCAACGAATCTAAAGAGGACTGAAGAAGCGGATTTGCTATATGTCAATTATTAACAAATCTGCCCCTGTACAATTTGGATCAATTACTTATCACAATTAGTTAACCCTTTCACTGCTCAAGACGAGCATATTCGCTCGCGTTAAGTGGAGATAGCATATAACTCCGGATATGTGCCCAGTGAAAGGATTAACGTTAGGACTACAAACCAAACCAGAATAACTACAAACCACCAACGAATCTAAAGAGGACTGAAGAAGCGGATTTGCTATATGTCGATTATTAACAAATCTGCCCCTGTACAATTTGCATCAATTACTTATCACAATTAGTTAACCCTTTCACTGCTCAAGACGAGCATATTCGCTCGCGTTAAGTGGAGATAGCATATAACTCCGGATATGTGCCCAGTGAAAGGATTAACGTTAGGACTACAAACCAAACCAGAATAACTACAAACCACCAACGATTCTAAAGAGGACTGAAGAAGCGGATTTGCTATATGTCAATTATTAACAAATCTGCCCCTGTACAATTTGTATCAATTACTTATCACAATTAGTTAACCCTTTCACTGCTCAAGACGGGCATACTCGCTCGCGTTAAGTGGAGATAGCATATACTCCGGATATGTGCCCAGTGAAAGGGTTAACGTTAGGACTACAAACGAAACCAGAATAACTACAAACCACCAACGATTCTAAAGAGGACTGAAGAAGCGGATTTGCTATATGTCAATTATTAACAAATCTACCCCTGTACCATTTGTATCAATTACTTATCACAATTAGTAAACCCTTTCACTGCTCAAGACGGGCATACTCGCTCGCGTTAAGTGGAGATAGCATATAACTCCGGATATGTGGCCAGTGAAAGGGTTACCGTTAGGACTACAAACGAAACCAGAATGACTACAAACCACCAACGATTCTAAAGAGGACTGAAGAAGCGGATTTGCTATATGTCAATTATTAACAAATCTGCCCCTGTACAATTTGCATCAATTACTTATCACAATTAGTTAACCCTTTCACTGCTCAAGACGAGCATATTCGCTCGCGTTAAGTGGAGATAGCATATAACTCCGGATATGTGCCCAGTGAAAGGATTAACGTTAGGACTACAAACCAAACCAGAATAACTACAAACCACCAACGATTCTAAAGAGGACTGAAGAAGCGGATTTGCTATATGTCAATTATTAACAAATCTGCCCCTGTACAATTTGTATCAATTACTTATCACAATTAGTTAACCCTTTCACTGCTCAAGACGGGCATACTCGCTCGCGTTAAGTGGAGATAGCATATAACTCCGGATATGTGGCCAGTGAAAGGGTTACCGTTAGGACTACAAACGAAACCAGAATAACTACAAACCACCAACGATTCTAAAGAGGACTGAAGAAGCGGATTTGCTATATGTCAATTATTAACAAATCTACCCCTGTACCATTTGTATCAATTACTTATCACAATTAGTAAACCCTTTCACTGCTCAAGACGGGCATACTCGCTCGCGTTAAGTGGAGATAGCATATAACTCCGGATATGTGGCCAGTGAAAGGGTTACCGTTAGGACTACAAACGAAACCAGAATAACTACAAACCACCAACGATTCTAAAGAGGACTGAAGAAGCGGATTTGCTATATGTCAATTATTAACAAATCTGCCCCTGTACCATTTGTATCAATTACTTATCACAATTAGTAAACCCTTTCACTGCTCAAGACGGGCATACTCGCTCGTGTTAAGTGGAGATAGCATATAACTCCGGATATGTGGCCAGTGAAAGGGTTACCGTTAGGACTACAAACGAAACCAGAATAACTACAAACCACCAACGATTCTAAAGAGGACTGAAGAAGCGGATTTGCTATATGTCAATTATTAACAAATCTGCCCCTGTACAATTTGCATCAATTACTTATCACAATTAGTTAACCCTTTCACTGCTCAAGACGAGCATATTCGCTCGCGTTAAGTGGAGATAGCATATAACTCCGGATATGTGCCCAGTGAAAGGGTTAACGTTAGGACTACCAACGAAACCAGAATAACTACAAACCACCAACGAATCTAAAGAGGACTGAAGAAGCGGATTTGCTATATGTCAATTATTAACAAATCTGCCCCTGTACAATTTGCATCAATTACTTATCACAATTAGTTAACCCTTTCACTGTGCTCAAGACGAGCATATTCGCTCGCGTTAAGTGGAGATAGCATATAACTCCGGATATGTGCCCAGTGAAAGGGTTAACGTTAGGACTACAAACGAAACCAGAATAACTGAAAACCACAACCGATTCTAAAGAGGACTGAAGAAGCGGATTTGCTATATGTCAATTAATAACAAATCTGCCTCTGTACAATTTCTATCAATTACTTATCACAATTAGTTAACCCTTTCACTGCTCAAGACGAGCATATTCGCTCGCGTTAAGTGGAGATAGCATATAACTCCGGATATGTGCCCAGTGAAAGGGTTAACGTTAGGACTACCAACGAAACCAGAATAACTACAAACCACCAACGAATCTAAAGAGGACTGAAGAAGCGGATTTGCTATATGTCAATTATTAACAAATCTGCCCCTGTACAATTTGGATCAATTACTTATCACAATTAGTTAACCCTTTCACTGCTCAAGACGAGCATATTCGCTCGCGTTAAGTGGAGATAGCATATAACTCCGGATATGTGCCCAGTGAAAGGATTAACGTTAGGACTACAAACCAAACCAGAATAACTACAAACCACCAACGAATCTAAAGAGGACTGAAGAAGCGGATTTGCTATATGTCGATTATTAACAAATCTGCCCCTGTACAATTTGCATCAATTACTTATCACAATTAGTTAACCCTTTCACTGCTCAAGACGAGCATATTCGCTCGCGTTAAGTGGAGATAGCATATAACTCCGGATATGTGCCCAGTGAAAGGATTAACGTTAGGACTACAAACCAAACCAGAATAACTACAAACCACCAACGATTCTAAAGAGGACTGAAGAAGCGGATTTGCTATATGTCAATTATTAACAAATCTGCCCCTGTACAATTTGTATCAATTACTTATCACAATTAGTTAACCCTTTCACTGCTCAAGACGGGCATACTCGCTCGCGTTAAGTGGAGATAGCATATACTCCGGATATGTGCCGAGTGAAAGGGTTAACGTTAGGACTACAAACGAAACCAGAATAACTACAAACCACCAACGATTCTAAAGAGGACTGAAGAAGCGGATTTGCTATATGTCAATTATTAACAAATCTACCCCTGTACCATTTGTATCAATTACTTATCACAATTAGTAAACCCTTTCACTGCTCAAGACGGGCATACTCGCTCGCGTTAAGTGGAGATAGCATATAACTCCGGATATGTGGCCAGTGAAAGGGTTACCGTTAGGACTACAAACGAAACCAGAATGACTACAAACCACCAACGATTCTAAAGAGGACTGGAGAAGCGGATTTGCTATATGTCAATTATTAACAAATCTGCCCCTGTACAATTTGCATCAATTACTTATCACAATTAGTTAACCCTTTCACTGCTCAAGACGAGCATATTCGCTCGCGTTAAGTGGAGATAGCATATAACTCCGGATATGTGCCCAGTGAAAGGATTAACGTTAGGACTACAAACCAAACCAGAATAACTACAAACCACCAACGAATCTAAAGAGGACTGAAGAAGCGGATTTGCTATACGTCAATTATTAACAAATCTGCCCCTGTACAATTTGTATCAATTACTTATCACAATTAGTTAACCCTTTCACTGCTCAAGACGGGCATACTCGCTCGCGTTAAGTGGAGATAGCATATAACCCCGGATATGTGACCAGTGAGAGGGTTAACGTTAGGACTACAAACGAAACCAGAATAACTACAAACCACCAACGAATCTAAAGAGCACTGAAGAAGCGGATTTTCTATATGTCAATTATTAACAAATCTGCCCCTTTACAATTTCTATCAATTACTTATCACAATTAGTTAACCCTTTCACTGCTCAAGACGAGCATACTCGCTCGCGTTAAGTGGAGATAGGATATAACTCCGGATATGTGCCCAGTGAAAGGGTTAACGTTAGGACTACAAACCAAACCAGAATAACTACAAACCACCAACGATTCTAAAGAGGACTGAAGAAGCGGATTTGCTATATGTCAATTATTAACAAATCTGCCCCTGTACAATTTCTATCAATTACTTATCACAATTAGTTAACCCTTTCACCGCTCAAGACGAGCATACCCGCTCGCGTTAAGTGGAGATAGCATATAACTCCGGATATGTGCCCAGTGAAAGGGTTAACGTTAGGACTACAAACCAAACCAGAATAACTACAAACCACCAACGATTCTAAAGAGGTCTGAAGAAGCGGATTTGCTATATGTCAATTATTAACAAATCTGCCCCTGTACCATTTGTATCAATTACTTATCACAATTAGTATACCCTTTCACTGCTCAAGACGGGCATACTCGCTCGCGTTAAGTGGAGATAGCATACAACTCCGGATATGTGGCCAGTGAAAGGGTTACCGTTAGGACTACAAACGAAACCAGAATAACTACAAACCACCAACGATTCTAAAGAGGACTGAAGAAGCGGATTTGCTATATGTCAATTATTAACAAATCTGCCCCTGTACAATTTGCATCAATTACTTATCACAATTAGTTAACCCTTTCACTGCTCAAGACGAGCATACTCGCTCGCGTTAAGTGGAGATAGCATATAACTCCGGATATGTGCCCAGTGAAAGGGTTAACGTTAGGACTACCAACGAAACCAGAATAACTACAAACCACCAACGATTCTCAAGAGGACTGAAGAAGCGGATTTGCTATATGTCAATTATTAACAAATCTGACCCTGTACAATTTGCATCAATTACTTATCACAATTAGTTAACCCTTTCACTGCTCAAGACGAGCATACTCGCTCGCGTTAAGTGGAGATAGCATATAACTCCGGATATGTGCCCAGTGAAAGGGTTAACGTTAGGACTACCAACGAAACCAGAATAACTACAAACCACCAACGAATCTAAAGAGGACTGAAGAAGCGGATTTGTTATATGTCAATTATTAACAAATCTGCCCCTGTACAATTTGCATCAATTACTTATCACAATTAGTTAACCCTTTCACTGCTCAAGACGAGCATACTCGCTCGCGTTAAGTGGAGATAGCATATAACTCCGGATATGTGCCCAGTGAAAGGGTTAACGTTAGGACTACAAACGAAACCAGAATAACTACAAACCACCAACGATTCTAAAGAGGACTGAAGAAGCGGATTTGCTATATGTCAATTATTAACAAATCTGCCCCTGTACAATTTGTATCAATTACTTATCACAATTAGTTAACCCTTTCACTGCTCAAGACGGGCATACTCGCTCGCGTTAAGTGGAGATAGCATATACTCCGGATATGTGCCCAGTGAAAGGGTTAACGTTAGGACTACAAACGAAACCAGAATAACTACAAACCACCAACGATTCTAAAGAGGACTGAAGAAGCGGATTTGCTATATGTCAATTATTAACAAATCTACCCCTGTACCATTTGTATCAATTACTTATCACAATTAGTAAACCCTTTCACTGCTCAAGACGGGCATACTCGCTCGCGTTAAGTGGAGATAGCATATAACTCCGGATATGTGGCCAGTGAAAGGGTTACCGTTAGGACTACAAACGAAACCAGAATGACTACAAACCACCAACGATTCTAAAGAGGACTGAAGAAGCGGATTTGCTATATGTCAATTATTAACAAATCTGCCCCTGTACAATTTGCATCAATTACTTATCACAATTAGTTAACCCTTTCACTGCTCAAGACGAGCATATTCGCTCGCGTTAAGTGGAGATAGCATATAACTCCGGATATGTGCCCAGTGAAAGGATTAACGTTAGGACTACAAACCAAACCAGAATAACTACAAACCACCAACGATTCTAAAGAGGACTGAAGAAGCGGATTTGCTATATGTCAATTATTAACAAATCTGCCCCTGTACAATTTGTATCAATTACTTATCACAATTAGTTAACCCTTTCACTGCTCAAGACGGGCATACTCGCTCGCGTTAAGTGGAGATAGCATATAACTCCGGATATGTGGCCAGTGAAAGGGTTACCGTTAGGACTACAAACGAAACCAGAATAACTACAAACCACCAACGATTCTAAAGAGGACTGAAGAAGCGGATTTGCTATATGTCAATTATTAACAAATCTACCCCTGTACCATTTGTATCAATTACTTATCACAATTAGTAAACCCTTTCACTGCTCAAGACGGGCATACTCGCTCGCGTTAAGTGGAGATAGCATATAACTCCGGATATGTGGCCAGTGAAAGGGTTACCGTTAGGACTACAAACGAAACCAGAATAACTACAAACCACCAACGATTCTAAAGAGGACTGAAGAAGCGGATTTGCTATATGTCAATTATTAACAAATCTGCCCCTGTACAATTTGCATCAATTACTTATCACAATTAGTTAACCCTTTCACTGCTCAAGACGAGCATATTCGCTCGCGTTAAGTGGAGATAGCATATAACTCCGGATATGTGCCCAGTGAAAGGGTTAACGTTAGGACTACCAACGAAACCAGAATAACTACAAACCACCAACGAATCTAAAGAGGACTGAAGAAGCGGATTTGCTATATGTCAATTATTAACAAATCTGCCCCTGTACAATTTGCATCAATTACTTATCACAATTAGTTAACCCTTTCACTGTGCTCAAGACGAGCATATTCGCTCGCGTTAAGTGGAGATAGCATATAACTCCGGATATGTGCCCAGTGAAAGGGTTAACGTTAGGACTACAAACGAAACCAGAATAACTGAAAACCACAACCGATTCTAAAGAGGACTGAAGAAGCGGATTTGCTATATGTCAATTAATAACAAATCTGCCTCTGTACAATTTCTATCAATTACTTATCACAATTAGTTAACCCTTTCACTGCTCAAGACGAGCATATTCGCTCGCGTTAAGTGGAGATAGCATATAACTCCGGATATGTGCCCAGTGAAAGGGTTAACGTTAGGACTACCAACGAAACCAGAATAACTACAAACCACCAACGAATCTAAAGAGGACTGAAGAAGCGGATTTGCTATATGTCAATTATTAACAAATCTGCCCCTGTACAATTTGGATCAATTACTTATCACAATTAGTTAACCCTTTCACTGCTCAAGACGAGCATATTCGCTCGCGTTAAGTGGAGATAGCATATAACTCCGGATATGTGCCCAGTGAAAGGATTAACGTTAGGACTACAAACCAAACCAGAATAACTACAAACCACCAACGAATCTAAAGAGGACTGAAGAAGCGGAATTGCTATATGTCGATTATTAACAAATCTGCCCCTGTACAATTTGCATCAATTACTTATCACAATTAGTTAACCCTTTCACTGCTCAAGACGAGCATATTCGCTCGCGTTAAGTGGAGATAGCATATAACTCCGGATATGTGCCCAGTGAAAGGATTAACGTTAGGACTACAAACCAAACCAGAATAACTACAAACCACCAACGATTCTAAAGAGGACTGAAGAAGCGGATTTGCTATATGTCAATTATTAACAAATCTGCCCCTGTACAATTTGTATCAATTACTTATCACAATTAGTTAACCCTTTCACTGCTCAAGACGGGCATACTCGCTCGCGTTAAGTGGAGATAGCATATACTCCGGATATGTGCCCAGTGAAAGGGTTAACGTTAGGACTACAAACGAAACCAGAATAACTACAAACCACCAACGATTCTAAAGAGGACTGAAGAAGCGGATTTGCTATATGTCAATTATTAACAAATCTACCCCTGTACCATTTGTATCAATTACTTATCACAATTAGTAAACCCTTTCACTGCTCAAGACGGGCATACTCGCTCGCGTTAAGTGGAGATAGCATATAACTCCGGATATGTGGCCAGTGAAAGGGTTACCGTTAGGACTACAAACGAAACCAGAATGACTACAAACCACCAACGATTCTAAAGAGGACTGAAGAAGCGGATTTGCTATATGTCAATTATTAACAAATCTGCCCCTGTACAATTTGCATCAATTACTTATCACAATTAGTTAACCCTTTCACTGCTCAAGACGAGCATATTCGCTCGCGTTAAGTGGAGATAGCATATAACTCCGGATATGTGCCCAGTGAAAGGATTAACGTTAGGACTACAAACGAAACCAGAATAACTACAAACCACCAACGAATCTAAAGAGCACTGAAGAAGCGGATTTTCTATATGTCAATTATTAACAAATCTGCCCCTTTACAATTTCTATCAATTACTTATCACAATTAGTTAACCCTTTCACTGCTCAAGACGAGCATACTCGCTCGCGTTAAGTGGAGATAGGATATAACTCCGGATATGTGCCCAGTGAAAGGGTTAACGTTAGGACTACAAACCAAACCAGAATAACTACAAACCACCAACGATTCTAAAGAGGACTGAAGAAGCGGATTTGCTATATGTCAATTATTAACAAATCTGCCCCTGTACAATTTCTATCAATTACTTATCACAATTAGTTAACCCTTTCACCGCTCAAGACGAGCATACCCGCTCGCGTTAAGTGGAGATAGCATATAACTCCGGATATGTGCCCAGTGAAAGGGTTAACGTTAGGACTACAAACCAAACCAGAATAACTACAAACCACAAACGATTCTAAAGAGGTCTGAAGAAGCGGATTTGCTATATGTCAATTATTAACAAATCTGCCCCTGTACCATTTGTATCAATTACTTATCACAATTAGTATACCCTTTCACTGCTCAAGACGGGCATACTCGCTCGCGTTAAGTGGAGATAGCATACAACTCCGGATATGTGGCCAGTGAAAGGGTTACCGTTAGGACTACAAACGAAACCAGAATAACTACAAACCACCAACGATTCTAAAGAGGACTGAAGAAGCGGATTTGCTATATGTCAATTATTAACAAATCTGCCCCTGTACAATTTGCATCAATTACTTATCACAATTAGTTAACCCTTTCACTGCTCAAGACGAGCATACTCGCTCGCGTTAAGTGGAGATAGCATATAACTCCGGATATGTGCCCAGTGAAAGGGTTAACGTTAGGACTACCAACGAAACCAGAATAACTACAAACCACCAACGATTCTCAAGAGGACTGAAGAAGCGGATTTGCTATATGTCAATTATTAACAAATCTGACCCTGTACAATTTGCATCAATTACTTATCACAATTAGTTAACCCTTTCACTGCTCAAGACGAGCATACTCGCTCGCGTTAAGTGGAGATAGCATATAACTCCGGATATGTGCCCAGTGAAAGGGTTAACGTTAGGACTACCAACGAAACCAGAATAACTACAAACCACCAACGAATCTAAAGAGGACTGAAGAAGCGGATTTGTTATATGTCAATTATTAACAAATCTGCCCCTGTACAATTTGCATCAATTACTTATCACAATTAGTTAACCCTTTCACTGCTCAAGACGAGCATACTCGCTCGCGTTAAGTGGAGATAGCATATAACTCCGGATATGTGCCCAGTGAAAGGGTTAACGTTAGGACTACAAACGAAACCAGAATAACTACAAACCACCAACGAATCTAAAGAGCACTGAAGAAGCGGATTTTCTATATGTCAATTATTAACAAATCTGCCCCTTTACAATTTCTATCAATTACTTATCACAATTAGTTAACCCTTTCACTGCTCAAGACGAGCATACTCGCTCGCGTTAAGTGGAGATAGCATATAACTCCGGATATGTGCCCAGTGAAAGGGTTAACGTTAGGACTACCAACGAAACCAGAATAACTACAAACCACCAACGAATCTAAAGAGGACTGAAGAAGGGGATTTGCTATATGTCAATTATTAACAAATCTGCCCCTGTACAATTTGGATCAATTACTTATCACAATTAGTTAACCCTTTCACTGCTCAAGACGAGCATATTCGCTCGCGTTAAGTGGAGATAGCATATAACTCCGGATATGTGCCCAGTGAAAGGGTTAACGTTAGGACTACAAACGAAACCAGAATAAATGAAAACCACCACCGATTCTAAAGAGGACTGAAGAAGCGGATTTGCTATATGTCAATTAATAACAAATCTGCTTCTGTACAATTTCTGTCAATTACTTATCACAATTAGTTAACCCTTTCACTGCTCAAGACGAGCATATTCGCTCGCGTTAAGTGGAGATAGCATATAACTCCGGATATGTGCCCAGTGAAAGGGTTAACGTTAGGACTACCAACGAAACCAGAATAACTACAAACCACCAACGAATCTAAAGAGGACTGAAGAAGCGGATTTGCTATATGTCAATTATTAACAAATCTGCCCCTGTACAATTTGCATCAATTACTTATCACAATTAGTTAACCCTTTCACTGCTCAAGACGAGCATAGTCGCTCGCGTTAAGTGGAGATAGCATATAACTCCGGATATGTGCCCAGTGAAAGGATTAACGTTAGGACTACAAACCAACCCAGAATAACTACAAACCACCAACGATTCTAAAGAGGACTGAAGAAGCGGATTTGCTATATGTCAATTATTAACAAATCTGCCCCTGTACAATTTGCATCAATTACTTATCACAATTAGTTAACCCTTTCACTGCTCAAGACGAGCATATTCGCTCGCGTTAAGTGGAGATAGCATATAACTCCGGATATGTGCCCAGTGAAAGGATTAACGTTAGGACTACAAACCAAACCAGAATAACTACAAACCACCAACGAATCTAAAGAGGACTGAAGAAGCGGATTTGCTATATGTCGATTATTAACAAATCTGCCCCTGTACAATTTGCATCAATTACTTATCACAATTAGTTAACCCTTTCACTGCTCAAGACGAGCATATTCGCTCGCGTTAAGTGGAGATAGCATATAACTCCGGATATGTGCCCAGTGAAAGGATTAACGTTAGGACTACAAACCAAACCAGAATAACTACAAACCACCAACGATTCTAAAGAGGACTGAAGAAGCGGATTTGCTATATGTCAATTATTAACAAATCTGCCCCTGTACAATTTGTATCAATTACTTATCACAATTAGTTAACCCTTTCACTGCTCAAGACGGGCATACTCGCTCGCGTTAAGTGGAGATAGCATATACTCCGGATATGTGCCCAGTGAAAGGGTTAACGTTAGGACTACAAACGAAACCAGAATAACTACAAACCACCAACGATTCTAAAGAGGACTGAAGAAGCGGATTTGCTATATGTCAATTATTAACAAATCTACCCCTGTACCATTTGTATCAATTACTTATCACAATTAGTAAACCCTTTCACTGCTCAAGACGGGCATACTCGCTCGCGTTAAGTGGAGATAGCATATAACTCCGGATATGTGGCCAGTGAAAGGGTTACCGTTAGGACTACAAACGAAACCAGAATGACTACAAACCACCAACGATTCTAAAGAGGACTGAAGAAGCGGATTTGCTATATGTCAATTATTAACAAATCTGCCCCTGTACAATTTGCATCAATTACTTATCACAATTAGTTAACCCTTTCACTGCTCAAGACGAGCATATTCGCTCGCGTTAAGTGGAGATAGCATATAACTCCGGATATGTGCCCAGTGAAAGGATTAACGTTAGGACTACAAACCAAACCAGAATAACTACAAACCACCAACGAATCTAAAGAGGACTGAAGAAGCGGATTTGCTATATGTCAATTATTAACAAATCTGCCCCTGTACAATTTGTATCAATTACTTATCACAATTAGTTAACCCTTTCACTGCTCAAGACGGGCATACTCGCTCGCGTTAAGTGGAGATAGCATATAACCCCGGATATGTGACCAGTGAGAGGGTTAACGTTAGGACTACAAACGAAACCAGAATAACTACAAACCACCAACGAATCTAAAGAGCACTGAAGAAGCGGATTTTCTATATGTCAATTATTAACAAATCTGCCCCTTTACAATTTCTATCAATTACTTATCACAATTAGTTAACCCTTTCACTGCTCAAGACGAGCATACTCGCTCGCGTTAAGTGGAGATAGGATATAACTCCGGATATGTGCCCAGTGAAAGGGTTAACGTTAGGACTACAAACCAAACCAGAATAACTACAAACCACCAACGATTCTAAAGAGGACTGAAGAAGCGGATTTGCTATATGTCAATTATTAACAAATCTGCCCCTGTACAATTTCTATCAATTACTTATCACAATTAGTTAACCCTTTCACTGCTCAAGACGAGCATACCCGCTCGCGTTAAGTGGAGATAGCATATAACTCCGGATATGTGCCCAGTGAAAGGGTTAACGTTAGGACTACAAACCAAACCAGAATAACTACAAACCACCAACGATTCTAAAGAGGACTGAAGAAGCGGATTTGCTATATGTCAATTATTAACAAATCTGCCCCTGTACCATTTGTATCAATTACTTATCACAATTAGTATACCCTTTCACTGCTCAAGACGAGCATACTCGCTCGCGTTAAGTGGAGATAGCATATAACTCCGGATATGTGCCCAGTGAAAGGGTTAACGTTAGGACTACCAACGAAACCAGAATAACTACAAACCACCAACGATTCTCAAGAGGACTGAAGAAGCGGATTTGCTATATGTCAATTATTAACAAATCTGACCCTGTACAATTTGCATCAATTACTTATCACAATTAGTTAACCCTTTCACTGCTCAAGACGAGCATACTCGCTCGCGTTAAGTGGAGATAGCATATAACTCCGGATATGTGCCCAGTGAAAGGGTTAACGTTAGGACTACCAACGAAACCAGAATAACTACAAACCACCAACGATTCTCAAGAGGACTGAAGAAGCGGATTTGCTATATGTCAATTATTAACAAATCTGACCCTGTACAATTTGCATCAATTACTTATCACAATTAGTTAACCCTTTCACTGCTCAAGACGAGCATACTCGCTCGCGTTAAGTGGAGATAGCATATAACTCCGGATATGTGCCCAGTGAAAGGGTTAACGTTAGGACTACAAACGAAACCAGAATAACTGAAAACCACCAACGATTCTAAAGAGGACTGAAGAAGCGGATTTGCTATATGTCAATTAATAACAAATCTGCCCCTGTACAATTTCTATCAATTACTTATCACAATTAGTTAACCCTTTCACTGTTCAAGACGAGCATATTCGCTCGTGTTAAGTGGAGATAGCATATAACTCCGGATATGTGGCCAGTGAAAGGGTTACCGTTAGGACTACAAACGAAACCAGAATAACTACAAACCACCAACGATTCTAAAGAGGACTGAAGAAGCGGATTTGCTATATGTCAATTATTAACAAATCTACCCCTGTACCATTTGTATCAATTACTTATCACAATTAGTAAACCCTTTCACTGCTCAAGACGGGCATACTCGCTCGCGTTAAGTGGAGATAGCATATAACTCCGGATATGTGGCCAGTGAAAGGGTTACCGTTAGGACTACAAACGAAACCAGAATAACTACAAACCACCAACGATTCTAAAGAGGACTGAAGAAGCGGATTTGCTATATGTCAATTATTAACAAATCTGCCCCTGTACAATTTGCATCAATTACTTATCACAATTAGTTAACCCTTTCACTGCTCAAGACGAGCATATTCGCTCGCGTTAAGTGGAGATAGCATATAACTCCGGATATGTGCCCAGTGAAAGGGTTAACGTTAGGACTACCAACGAAACCAGAATAACTACAAACCACCAACGAATCTAAAGAGGACTGAAGAAGCGGATTTGCTATATGTCAATTATTAACAAATCTGCCCCTGTACAATTTGCATCAATTACTTATCACAATTAGTTAACCCTTTCACTGTGCTCAAGACGAGCATATTCGCTCGCGTTAAGTGGAGATAGCATATAACTCCGGATATGTGCCCAGTGAAAGGGTTAACGTTAGGACTACAAACGAAACCAGAATAACTGAAAACCACAACCGATTCTAAAGAGGACTGAAGAAGCGGATTTGCTATATGTCAATTAATAACAAATCTGCCTCTGTACAATTTCTATCAATTACTTATCACAATTAGTTAACCCTTTCACTGCTCAAGACGAGCATATTCGCTCGCGTTAAGTGGAGATAGCATATAACTCCGGATATGTGCCCAGTGAAAGGGTTAACGTTAGGACTACCAACGAAACCAGAATAACTACAAACCACCAACGAATCTAAAGAGGACTGAAGAAGCGGATTTGCTATATGTCAATTATTAACAAATCTGCCCCTGTACAATTTGGATCAATTACTTATCACAATTAGTTAACCCTTTCACTGCTCAAGACGAGCATATTCGCTCGCGTTAAGTGGAGATAGCATATAACTCCGGATATGTGCCCAGTGAAAGGGTTAACGTTAGGACTACAAACGAAACCAGAATAAATGAAAACCACCACCGATTCTAAAGAGGACTGAAGAAGCGGATTTGCTATATGTCAATTAATAACAAATCTGCCTCTGTACAATTTCTATCAATTACTTATCACAATTAGTTAACCCTTTCACTGCTCAAGACGAGCATATTCGCTCGCGTTAAGTGGAGATAGCATATAACTCCGGATATGTGCCCAGTGAAAGGGTTAACGTTAGGACTACCAACGAAACCAGAATAACTACAAACCACCAACGAATCTAAAGAGGACTGAAGAAGCGGATTTGCTATATGTCAATTATTAACAAATCTGCCCCTGTACAATTTGCATCAATTACTTATCACAATTAGTTAACCCTTTCACTGCTCAAGACGAGCATAGTCGCTCGCGTTAAGTGGAGATAGCATATAACTCCGGATATGTGCCCAGTGAAAGGATTAACGTTAGGACTACAAACCAACCCAGAATAACTACAAACCACCAACGATTCTAAAGAGGACTGAAGAAGCGGATTTGCTATATGTCAATTATTAACAAATCTGCCCCTGTACAATTTGCATCAATTACTTATCACAATTAGTTAACCCTTTCACTGCTCAAGACGAGCATATTCGCTCGCGTTAAGTGGAGATAGCATATAACTCCGGATATGTGCCCAGTGAAAGGATTAACGTTAGGACTACAAACCAAACCAGAATAACTACAAACCACCAACGAATCTAAAGAGGACTGAAGAAGCGGATTTGCTATATGTCGATTATTAACAAATCTGCCCCTGTACAATTTGCATCAATTACTTATCACAATTAGTTAACCCTTTCACTGCTCAAGACGAGCATATTCGCTCGCGTTAAGTGGAGATAGCATATAACTCCGGATATGTGCCCAGTGAAAGGATTAACGTTAGGACTACAAACCAACCCAGAATAACTACAAACCACCAACGATTCTAAAGAGGACTGAAGAAGCGGATTTGCTATATGTCAATTATTAACAAATCTGCCCCTGTACAATTTGCATCAATTACTTATCACAATTAGTTAACCCTTTCACTGCTCAAGACGAGCATATTCGCTCGCGTTAAGTGGAGATAGCATATAACTCCGGATATGTGCCCAGTGAAAGGATTAACGTTAGGACTACAAACCAAACCAGAATAACTACAAACCACCAACGAATCTAAAGAGGACTGAAGAAGCGGATTTGCTATATGTCGATTATTAACAAATCTGCCCCTGTACAATTTGCATCAATTACTTATCACAATTAGTTAACCCTTTCACTGCTCAAGACGAGCATATTCGCTCGCGTTAAGTGGAGATAGCATATAACTCCGGATATGTGCCCAGTGAAAGGATTAACGTTAGGACTACAAACCAAACCAGAATAACTACAAACCACCAACGATTCTAAAGAGGACTGAAGAAGCGGATTTGCTATATGTCAATTATTAACAAATCTGCCCCTGTACAATTTGTATCAATTACTTATCACAATTAGTTAACCCTTTCACTGCTCAAGACGGGCATACTCGCTCGCGTTAAGTGGAGATAGCATATACTCCGGATATGTGCCCAGTGAAAGGGTTAACGTTAGGACTACAAACGAAACCAGAATAACTACAAACCACCAACGATTCTAAAGAGGACTGAAGAAGCGGATTTGCTATATGTCAATTATTAACAAATCTACCCCTGTACCATTTGTATCAATTACTTATCACAATTAGTAAACCCTTTCACTGCTCAAGACGGGCATACTCGCTCGCGTTAAGTGGAGATAGCATATAACTCCGGATATGTGGCCAGTGAAAGGGTTACCGTTAGGACTACAAACGAAACCAGAATGACTACAAACCACCAACGATTCTAAAGAGGACTGAAGAAGCGGATTTGCTATATGTCAATTATTAACAAATCTGCCCCTGTACAATTTGCATCAATTACTTATCACAATTAGTTAACCCTTTCACTGCTCAAGACGAGCATATTCGCTCGCGTTAAGTGGAGATAGCATATAACTCCGGATATGTGCCCAGTGAAAGGATTAACGTTAGGACTACAAACCAAACCAGAATAACTACAAACCACCAACGAATCTAAAGAGGACTGAAGAAGCGGATTTGCTATACGTCAATTATTAACAAATCTGCCCCTGTACAATTTGTATCAATTACTTATCACAATTAGTTAACCCTTTCACTGCTCAAGACGGGCATACTCGCTCGCGTTAAGTGGAGATAGCATATAACCCCGGATATGTGACCAGTGAGAGGGTTAACGTTAGGACTACAAACGAAACCAGAATAACTACAAACCACCAACGAATCTAAAGAGCACTGAAGAAGCGGATTTTCTATATGTCAATTATTAACAAATCTGCCCCTTTACAATTTCTATCAATTACTTATCACAATTAGTTAACCCTTTCACTGCTCAAGACGAGCATACTCGCTCGCGTTAAGTGGAGATAGGATATAACTCCGGATATGTGCCCAGTGAAAGGGTTAACGTTAGGACTACAAACCAAACCAGAATAACTACAAACCACCAACGATTCTAAAGAGGACTGAAGAAGCGGATTTGCTATATGTCAATTATTAACAAATCTGCCCCTGTACAATTTCTATCAATTACTTATCACAATTAGTTAACCCTTTCACCGCTCAAGACGAGCATACCCGCTCGCGTTAAGTGGAGATAGCATATAACTCCGGATATGTGCCCAGTGAAAGGGTTAACGTTAGGACTACAAACCAAACCAGAATAACTACAAACCACCAACGATTCTAAAGAGGACTGAAGAAGCGGATTTGCTATATGTCAATTATTAACAAATCTGCCCCTGTACCATTTGTATCAATTACTTATCACAATTAGTATACCCTTTCACTGCTCAAGACGGGCATACTCGCTCGCGTTAAGTGGAGATAGCATACAACTCCGGATATGTGGCCAGTGAAAGGGTTACCGTTAGGACTACAAACGAAACCAGAATAACTACAAACCACCAACGATTCTAAAGAGGACTGAAGAAGCGGATTTGCTATATGTCAATTATTAACAAATCTGCCCCTGTACAATTTGCATCAATTACTTATCACAATTAGTTAACCCTTTCACTGCTCAAGACGAGCATACTCGCTCGCGTTAAGTGGAGATAGCATATAACTCCGGATATGTGCCCAGTGAAAGGGTTAACGTTAGGACTACCAACGAAACCAGAATAACTACAAACCACCAACGATTCTCAAGAGGACTGAAGAAGCGGATTTGCTATATGTCAATTATTAACAAATCTGACCCTGTACAATTTGCATCAATTACTTATCACAATTAGTTAACCCTTTCACTGCTCAAGACGAGCATACTCGCTCGCGTTAAGTGGAGATAGCATATAACTCCGGATATGTGCCCAGTGAAAGGGTTAACGTTAGGACTACCAACGAAACCAGAATAACTACAAACCACCAACGAATCTAAAGAGGACTGAAGAAGCGGATTTGTTATATGTCAATTATTAACAAATCTGCCCCTGTACAATTTGCATCAATTACTTATCACAATTAGTTAACCCTTTCACTGCTCAAGACGAGCATACTCGCTCGCGTTCAGTGGAGATAGCATATAACTCCGGATATGTGCCCAGTGAAAGGGTTAACGTTAGGACTACAAACGAAACCAGAATAACTACAAACCACCAACGAATCTAAAGAGCACTGAAGAAGCGGATTTTCTATATGTCAATTATTAACAAATCTGCCCCTTTACAATTTCTATCAATTACTTATCACAATTAGTTAACCCTTTCACTGCTCAAGACGAGCATACTCGCTCGCGTTAAGTGGAGATAGCATATAACTCCGGATATGTGCCCAGTGAAAGGGTTAACGTTAGGACTACCAACGAAACCAGAATAACTACAAACCACCAACGAATCTAAAGAGGACTGAAGAAGGGGATTTGCTATATGTCAATTATTAACAAATCTGCCCCTGTACAATTTGGATCAATTACTTATCACAATTAGTTAACCCTTTCACTGCTCAAGACGAGCATATTCGCTCGCGTTAAGTGGAGATAGCATATAACTCCGGATATGTGCCCAGTGAAAGGGTTAACGTTAGGACTACAAACGAAACCAGAATAAATGAAAACCACCACCGATTCTAAAGAGGACTGAAGAAGCGGATTTGCTATATGTCAATTAATAACAAATCTGCCTCTGTACAATTTCTGTCAATTACTTATCACAATTAGTTAACCCTTTCACTGCTCAAGACGAGCATATTCGCTCGCGTTAAGTGGAGATAGCATATAACTCCGGATATGTGCCCAGTGAAAGGGTTAACGTTAGGACTACCAACGAAACCAGAATAACTACAAACCACCAACGAATCTAAAGAGGACTGAAGAAGCGGATTTGCTATATGTCAATTATTAACAAATCTGCCCCTGTACAATTTGCATCAATTACTTATCACAATTAGTTAACCCTTTCACTGCTCAAGACGAGCATAGTCGCTCGCGTTAAGTGGAGATAGCATATAACTCCGGATATGTGCCCAGTGAAAGGATTAACGTTAGGACTACAAACCAACCCAGAATAACTACAAACCACCAACGATTCTAAAGAGGACTGAAGAAGCGGATTTGCTATATGTCAATTATTAACAAATCTGCCCCTGTACAATTTGCATCAATTACTTATCACAATTAGTTAACCCTTTCACTGCTCAAGACGAGCATATTCGCTCGCGTTAAGTGGAGATAGCATATAACTCCGGATATGTGCCCAGTGAAAGGATTAACGTTAGGACTACAAACCAAACCAGAATAACTACAAACCACCAACGAATCTAAAGAGGACTGAAGAAGCGGATTTGCTATATGTCGATTATTAACAAATCTGCCCCTGTACAATTTGCATCAATTACTTATCACAATTAGTTAACCCTTTCACTGCTCAAGACGAGCATATTCGCTCGCGTTAAGTGGAGATAGCATATAACTCCGGATATGTGCCCAGTGAAAGGATTAACGTTAGGACTACAAACCAAACCAGAATAACTACAAACCACCAACGATTCTAAAGAGGACTGAAGAAGCGGATTTGCTATATGTCAATTATTAACAAATCTGCCCCTGTACAATTTGTATCAATTACTTATCACAATTAGTTAACCCTTTCACTGCTCAAGACGGGCATACTCGCTCGCGTTAAGTGGAGATAGCATATACTCCGGATATGTGCCCAGTGAAAGGGTTAACGTTAGGACTACAAACGAAACCAGAATAACTACAAACCACCAACGATTCTAAAGAGGACTGAAGAAGCGGATTTGCTATATGTCAATTATTAACAAATCTACCCCTGTACCATTTGTATCAATTACTTATCACAATTAGTAAACCCTTTCACTGCTCAAGACGGGCATACTCGCTCGCGTTAAGTGGAGATAGCATATAACTCCGGATATGTGGCCAGTGAAAGGGTTACCGTTAGGACTACAAACGAAACCAGAATGACTACAAACCACCAACGATTCTAAAGAGGACTGAAGAAGCGGATTTGCTATATGTCAATTATTAACAAATCTGCCCCTGTACAATTTGCATCAATTACTTATCACAATTAGTTAACCCTTTCACTGCTCAAGACGAGCATATTCGCTCGCGTTAAGTGGAGATAGCATATAACTCCGGATATGTGCCCAGTGAAAGGATTAACGTTAGGACTACAAACCAAACCAGAATAACTACAAACCACCAACGAATCTAAAGAGGACTGAAGAAGCGGATTTGCTATATGTCAATTATTAACAAATCTGCCCCTGTACAATTTGTATCAATTACTTATCACAATTAGTTAACCCTTTCACTGCTCAAGACGGGCATACTCGCTCGCGTTAAGTGGAGATAGCATATAACTCCGGATATGTGCCCAGTGAAAGGATTAACGTTAGGACTACAAACCAACCCAGAATAACTACAAACCACCAACGATTCTAAAGAGGACTGAAGAAGCGGATTTGCTATATGTCAATTATTAACAAATCTGCCCCTGTACAATTTGCATCAATTACTTATCACAATTAGTTAACCCTTTCACTGCTCAAGACGAGCATATTCGCTCGCGTTAAGTTGAGATAGCATATAACTCCGGATATGTGCCCAGTGAAAGGATTAACGTTAGGACTACAAACCAAACCAGAATAACTACAAACCACCAACGAATCTAAAGAGGACTGAAGAAGCGGATTTGCTATATGTCGATTATTAACAAATCTGCCCCTGTACAATTTGCATCAATTACTTATCACAATTAGTTAACCCTTTCACTGCTCAAGACGAGCATATTCGCTCGCGTTAAGTGGAGATAGCATATAACTCCGGATATGTGCCCAGTGAAAGGATTAACGTTAGGACTACAAACCAACCCAGAATAACTACAAACCACCAACGATTCTAAAGAGGACTGAAGAAGCGGATTTGCTATATGTCAATTATTAACAAATCTGCCCCTGTACAATTTGCATCAATTACTTATCACAATTAGTTAACCCTTTCACTGCTCAAGACGAGCATATTCGCTCGCGTTAAGTGGAGATAGCATATAACTCCGGATATGTGCCCAGTGAAAGGATTAACGTTAGGACTACAAACCAAACCAGAATAACTACAAACCACCAACGAATCTAAAGAGGACTGAAGAAGCGGATTTGCTATATGTCGATTATTAACAAATCTGCCCCTGTACAATTTGCATCAATTACTTATCACAATTAGTTAACCCTTTCACTGCTCAAGACGAGCATATTCGCTCGCGTTAAGTGGAGATAGCATATAACTCCGGATATGTGCCCAGTGAAAGGATTAACGTTAGGACTACAAACCAAACCAGAATAACTACAAACCACCAACGATTCTAAAGAGGACTGAAGAAGCGGATTTGCTATATGTCAATTATTAACAAATCTGCCCCTGTACAATTTGTATCAATTACTTATCACAATTAGTTAACCCTTTCACTGCTCAAGACGGGCATACTCGCTCGCGTTAAGTGGAGATAGCATATACTCCGGATATGTGCCCAGTGAAAGGGTTAACGTTAGGACTACAAACGAAACCAGAATAACTACAAACCACCAACGATTCTAAAGAGGACTGAAGAAGCGGATTTGCTATATGTCAATTATTAACAAATCTACCCCTGTACCATTTGTATCAATTACTTATCACAATTAGTAAACCCTTTCACTGCTCAAGACGGGCATACTCGCTCGCGTTAAGTGGAGATAGCATATAACTCCGGATATGTGGCCAGTGAAAGGGTTACCGTTAGGACTACAAACGAAACCAGAATGACTACAAACCACCAACGATTCTAAAGAGGACTGAAGAAGCGGATTTGCTATATGTCAATTATTAACAAATCTGCCCCTGTACAATTTGCATCAATTACTTATCACAATTAGTTAACCCTTTCACTGCTCAAGACGAGCATATTCGCTCGCGTTAAGTGGAGATAGCATATAACTCCGGATATGTGCCCAGTGAAAGGATTAACGTTAGGACTACAAACCAAACCAGAATAACTACAAACCACCAACGAATCTAAAGAGGACTGAAGAAGCGGATTTGCTATACGTCAATTATTAACAAATCTGCCCCTGTACAATTTGTATCAATTACTTATCACAATTAGTTAACCCTTTCACTGCTCAAGACGGGCATACTCGCTCGCGTTAAGTGGAGATAGCATATAACCCCGGATATGTGACCAGTGAGAGGGTTAACGTTAGGACTACAAACGAAACCAGAATAACTACAAACCACCAACGAATCTAAAGAGCACTGAAGAAGCGGATTTTCTATATGTCAATTATTAACAAATCTGCCCCTTTACAATTTCTATCAATTACTTATCACAATTAGTTAACCCTTTCACTGCTCAAGACGAGCATACTCGCTCGCGTTAAGTGGAGATAGGATATAACTCCGGATATGTGCCCAGTGAAAGGGTTAACGTTAGGACTACAAACCAAACCAGAATAACTACAAACCACCAACGATTCTAAAGAGGACTGAAGAAGCGGATTTGCTATATGTCAATTATTAACAAATCTGCCCCTGTACAATTTCTATCAATTACTTATCACAATTAGTTAACCCTTTCACCGCTCAAGACGAGCATACCCGCTCGCGTTAAGTGGAGATAGCATATAACTCCGGATATGTGCCCAGTGAAAGGGTTAACGTTAGGACTACAAACCAAACCAGAATAACTACAAACCACCAACGATTCTAAAGAGGACTGAAGAAGCGGATTTGCTATATGTCAATTATTAACAAATCTGCCCCTGTACCATTTGTATCAATTACTTATCACAATTAGTATACCCTTTCACTGCTCAAGACGGGCATACTCGCTCGCGTTAAGTGGAGATAGCATACAACTCCGGATATGTGGCCAGTGAAAGGGTTACCGTTAGGACTACAAACGAAACCAGAATAACTACAAACCACCAACGATTCTAAAGAGGACTGAAGAAGCGGATTTGCTATATGTCAATTATTAACAAATCTGCCCCTGTACAATTTGCATCAATTACTTATCACAATTAGTTAACCCTTTCACTGCTCAAGACGAGCATACTCGCTCGCGTTAAGTGGAGATAGCATATAACTCCGGATATGTGCCCAGTGAAAGGGTTAACGTTAGGACTACCAACGAAACCAGAATAACTACAAACCACCAACGATTCTCAAGAGGACTGAAGAAGCGGATTTGCTATATGTCAATTATTAACAAATCTGACCCTGTACAATTTGCATCAATTACTTATCACAATTAGTTAACCCTTTCACTGCTCAAGACGAGCATACTCGCTCGCGTTAAGTGGAGATAGCATATAACTCCGGATATGTGCCCAGTGAAAGGGTTAACGTTAGGACTACCAACGAAACCAGAATAACTACAAACCACCAACGAATCTAAAGAGGACTGAAGAAGCGGATTTGTTATATGTCAATTATTAACAAATCTGCCCCTGTACAATTTGCATCAATTACTTATCACAATTAGTTAACCCTTTCACTGCTCAAGACGAGCATACTCGCTCGCGTTCAGTGGAGATAGCATATAACTCCGGATATGTGCCCAGTGAAAGGGTTAACGTTAGGACTACAAACGAAACCAGAATAACTACAAACCACCAACGAATCTAAAGAGCACTGAAGAAGCGGATTTTCTATATGTCAATTATTAACAAATCTGCCCCTTTACAATTTCTATCAATTACTTATCACAATTAGTTAACCCTTTCACTGCTCAAGACGAGCATACTCGCTCGCGTTAAGTGGAGATAGCATATAACTCCGGATATGTGCCCAGTGAAAGGGTTAACGTTAGGACTACCAACGAAACCAGAATAACTACAAACCACCAACGAATCTAAAGAGGACTGAAGAAGGGGATTTGCTATATGTCAATTATTAACAAATCTGCCCCTGTACAATTTGGATCAATTACTTATCACAATTAGTTAACCCTTTCACTGCTCAAGACGAGCATATTCGCTCGCGTTAAGTGGAGATAGCATATAACTCCGGATATGTGCCCAGTGAAAGGGTTAACGTTAGGACTACAAACGAAACCAGAATAAATGAAAACCACCACCGATTCTAAAGAGGACTGAAGAAGCGGATTTGCTATATGTCAATTAATAACAAATCTGCCTCTGTACAATTTCTGTCAATTACTTATCACAATTAGTTAACCCTTTCACTGCTCAAGACGAGCATATTCGCTCGCGTTAAGTGGAGATAGCATATAACTCCGGATATGTGCCCAGTGAAAGGGTTAACGTTAGGACTACCAACGAAACCAGAATAACTACAAACCACCAACGAATCTAAAGAGGACTGAAGAAGCGGATTTGCTATATGTCAATTATTAACAAATCTGCCCCTGTACAATTTGCATCAATTACTTATCACAATTAGTTAACCCTTTCACTGCTCAAGACGAGCATAGTCGCTCGCGTTAAGTGGAGATAGCATATAACTCCGGATATGTGCCCAGTGAAAGGATTAACGTTAGGACTACAAACCAACCCAGAATAACTACAAACCACCAACGATTCTAAAGAGGACTGAAGAAGCGGATTTGCTATATGTCAATTATTAACAAATCTGCCCCTGTACAATTTGCATCAATTACTTATCACAATTAGTTAACCCTTTCACTGCTCAAGACGAGCATATTCGCTCGCGTTAAGTGGAGATAGCATATAACTCCGGATATGTGCCCAGTGAAAGGATTAACGTTAGGACTACAAACCAAACCAGAATAACTACAAACCACCAACGAATCTAAAGAGGACTGAAGAAGCGGATTTGCTATATGTCGATTATTAACAAATCTGCCCCTGTACAATTTGCATCAATTACTTATCACAATTAGTTAACCCTTTCACTGCTCAAGACGAGCATATTCGCTCGCGTTAAGTGGAGATAGCATATAACTCCGGATATGTGCCCAGTGAAAGGATTAACGTTAGGACTACAAACCAAACCAGAATAACTACAAACCACCAACGATTCTAAAGAGGACTGAAGAAGCGGATTTGCTATATGTCAATTATTAACAAATCTGCCCCTGTACAATTTGTATCAATTACTTATCACAATTAGTTAACCCTTTCACTGCTCAAGACGGGCATACTCGCTCGCGTTAAGTGGAGATAGCATATACTCCGGATATGTGCCCAGTGAAAGGGTTAACGTTAGGACTACAAACGAAACCAGAATAACTACAAACCACCAACGATTCTAAAGAGGACTGAAGAAGCGGATTTGCTATATGTCAATTATTAACAAATCTACCCCTGTACCATTTGTATCAATTACTTATCACAATTAGTAAACCCTTTCACTGCTCAAGACGGGCATACTCGCTCGCGTTAAGTGGAGATAGCATATAACTCCGGATATGTGGCCAGTGAAAGGGTTACCGTTAGGACTACAAACGAAACCAGAATGACTACAAACCACCAACGATTCTAAAGAGGACTGAAGAAGCGGATTTGCTATATGTCAATTATTAACAAATCTGCCCCTGTACAATTTGCATCAATTACTTATCACAATTAGTTAACCCTTTCACTGCTCAAGACGAGCATATTCGCTCGCGTTAAGTGGAGATAGCATATAACTCCGGATATGTGCCCAGTGAAAGGATTAACGTTAGGACTACAAACCAAACCAGAATAACTACAAACCACCAACGAATCTAAAGAGGACTGAAGAAGCGGATTTGCTATATGTCAATTATTAACAAATCTGCCCCTGTACAATTTGTATCAATTACTTATCACAATTAGTTAACCCTTTCACTGCTCAAGACGGGCATACTCGCTCGCGTTAAGTGGAGATAGCATATAACCCCGGATATGTGACCAGTGAGAGGGTTAACGTTAGGACTACAAACGAAACCAGAATAACTACAAACCACCAACGAATCTAAAGAGCACTGAAGAAGCGGATTTTCTATATGTCAATTATTAACAAATCTGCCCCTTTACAATTTCTATCAATTACTTATCACAATTAGTTAACCCTTTCACTGCTCAAGACGAGCATACTCGCTCGCGTTAAGTGGAGATAGGATATAACTCCGGATATGTGCCCAGTGAAAGGGTTAACGTTAGGACTACAAACCAAACCAGAATAACTACAAACCACCAACGATTCTAAAGAGGACTGAAGAAGCGGATTTGCTATATGTCAATTATTAACAAATCTGCCCCTGTACAATTTCTATCAATTACTTATCACAATTAGTTAACCCTTTCACTGCTCAAGACGAGCATACCCGCTCGCGTTAAGTGGAGATAGCATATAACTCCGGATATGTGCCCAGTGAAAGGGTTAACGTTAGGACTACAAACCAAACCAGAATAACTACAAACCACCAACGATTCTAAAGAGGACTGAAGAAGCGGATTTGCTATATGTCAATTATTAACAAATCTGCCCCTGTACCATTTGTATCAATTACTTATCACAATTAGTATACCCTTTCACTGCTCAAGACGGGCATACTCGCTCGCGTTAAGTGGAGATAGCATATAACTCCGGATATGTGGCCAGTAAAAGGGTTACCGTTAGGACTACAAACGAAACCAGAATAACTACAAACCACCAACGATTCTAAAGAGGACTGAAGAAGCGGATTTGCTATATGTCAATTATTAACAAATCTGCCCCTGTACAATTTGCATCAATTACTTATCACAATTAGTTAACCCTTTCACTGCTCAAGACGAGCATACTCGCTCGCGTTAAGTGGAGATAGCATATAACTCCGGATATGTGCCCAGTGAAAGGGTTAACGTTAGGACTACCAACGAAACCAGAATAACTACAAACCACCAACGATTCTCAAGAGGACTGAAGAAGCGGATTTGCTATATGTCAATTATTAACAAATCTGACCCTGTACAATTTGCATCAATTACTTATCACAATTAGTTAACCCTTTCACTGCTCAAGACGAGCATACTCGCTCGCGTTAAGTGGAGATAGCATATAACTCCGGATATGTGCCCAGTGAAAGGGTTAACGTTAGGACTACCAACGAAACCAGAATAACTACAAACCACCAACGATTCTCAAGAGGACTGAAGAAGCGGATTTGCTATATGTCAATTATTAACAAATCTGACCCTGTACAATTTGCATCAATTACTTATCACAATTAGTTAACCCTTTCACTGCTCAAGACGAGCATACTCGCTCGCGTTAAGTGGAGATAGCATATAACTCCGGATATGTGCCCAGTGAAAGGGTTAACGTTAGGACTACAAACGAAACCAGAATAACTGAAAACCACCAACGATTCTAAAGAGGACTGAAGAAGCGGATTTGCTATATGTCAATTATTAACAAATCTGCCCCTGTACCATTTGTATCAATTACTTATCACAATTAGTATACCCTTTCACTGCTCAAGACGGGCATACTCGCTCGCGTTAAGTGGAGATAGCATATAACTCCGGATATGTGGCCAGTGAAAGGGTTACCGTTAGGACTACAAACGAAACCAGAATAACTACAAACCACCAACGATTCTAAAGAGGACTGAAGAAGCGGATTTGCTATATGTCAATTATTAACAAATCTGCCCCTGTACAATTTGCATCAATTACTTATCACAATTAGTTAACCCTTTCACTGCTCAAGACGAGCATACTCGCTCGCGTTAAGTGGAGATAGCATATAACTCCGGATATGTGCCCAGTGAAAGGGTTAACGTTAGGACTACCAACGAAACCAGAATAACTACAAACCACCAACGATTCTCAAGAGGACTGAAGAAGCGGATTTGCTATATGTCAATTATTAACAAATCTGACCCTGTACAATTTGCATCAATTACTTATCACAATTAGTTAACCCTTTCACTGCTCAAGACGAGCATACTCGCTCGCGTTAAGTG
Organism: Cetonia aurata; assembly: GCA_949128085.1. Classification (NCBI taxonomy): domain Eukaryota; kingdom Metazoa; phylum Arthropoda; class Insecta; order Coleoptera; family Scarabaeidae; genus Cetonia; species Cetonia aurata. The sequence goes on from OX421884.1 coordinate 37,664,681, forward strand.
GAGATAGCATATAACTCCGGATATGTGCCCAGTGAAAGGGTTAACGTTAGGACTACCAACGAAACCAGAATAACTACAAACCACCAACGATTCTCAAGAGGACTGAAGAAGCGGATTTGCTATATGTCAATTATTAACAAATCTGACCCTGTACAATTTGCATCAATTACTTATCACAATTAGTTAACCCTTTCACTGCTCAAGACGAGCATACTCGCTCGCGTTAAGTGGAGATAGCATATAACTCCGGATATGTGCCCAGTGAAAGGGTTAACGTTAGGACTACAAACGAAACCAGAATAACTGAAAACCACCAACGATTCTAAAGAGGACTGAAGAAGCGGATTTGCTATATGTCAATTAATAACAAATCTGCCCCTGTACAATTTCTATCAATTACTTATCACAATTAGTTAACCCTTTCACTGTTCAAGACGAGCATATTCGCTCGTGTTAAGTGGAGATAGCATATAACTCCGGATATGTGGCCAGTGAAAGGGTTACCGTTAGGACTACAAACGAAACCAGAATAACTACAAACCACCAACGATTCTAAAGAGGACTGAAGAAGCGGATTTGCTATATGTCAATTATTAACAAATCTACCCCTGTACCATTTGTATCAATTACTTATCACAATTAGTAAACCCTTTCACTGCTCAAGACGGGCATACTCGCTCGCGTTAAGTGGAGATAGCATATAACTCCGGATATGTGGCCAGTGAAAGGGTTACCGTTAGGACTACGAACGAAACCAGAATAACTACAAACCACCAACGATTCTAAAGAGGACTGAAGAAGCGGATTTGCTATATGTCAATTATTAACAAATCTACCCCTGTACCATTTGTATCAATTACTTATCACAATTAGTTAACCCTTTCACTGCTCAAGACGAGCATATTCGCTCGCGTTAAGTGGAGATAGCATATAACTCCGGATATGTGCCCAGTGAAAGGATTAACGTTAGGACTACAAACCAAACCAGAATAACTACAAACCACCAACGATTCTAAAGAGGACTGAAGAAGCGGATTTGCTATATGTCAATTATTAACAAATCTACCCCTGTACCATTTGTATCAATTACTTATCACAATTAGTAAACCCTTTCACTGCTCAAGACGGGCATACTCGCTCGCGTTAAGTGGAGATAGCATATAACTCCGGATATGTGGCCAGTGAAAGGGTTACCGTTAGGACTACAAACGAAACCAGAATAACTACAAACCACCAACGATTCTAAAGAGGACTGAAGAAGCGGATTTGCTATATGTCAATTATTAACAAATCTGCCCCTGTACAATTTGCATCAATTACTTATCACAATTAGTTAACCCTTTCACTGCTCAAGACGAGCATATTCGCTCGCGTTAAGGGGAGATAGCATATAACTCCGGATATGTGCCCAGTGAAAGGATTAACGTTAGGACTACAAACCAAACCAGAATAACTACAAACCACCAACGAATCTAAAGAGGACTGAAGAAGCGGATTTGCTATATGTCAATTATTAACAAATCTGCCCTTGTACAATTTGCATCAATTACTTATCACAATTAGTTAACCCTTACACTGCTCAAGACGAGCATATTCGCTCGCGTTAAGTGGAGATAGCATATAACTCCGGATATGTGCCCAGTGAAAGGGTTAACGTTAGGACTACCAACGAAACCAGAATAACTACAAACCACCAACGATTCTCAAGAGGACTGAAGAAGCGGATTTGCTATATGTCAATTATTAACAAATCTGACCCTGTACAATTTGCATCAATTACTTATCACAATTAGTTAACCCTTTCACTGCTCAAGACGAGCATACTCGCTCGCGTTAAGTGGAGATAGCATATAACTCCGGATATGTGCCCAGTGAAAGGGTTAACGTTAGGACTACCAACGAAACCAGAATAACTACAAACCACCAACGATTCTCAAGAGGACTGAAGAAGCGGATTTGCTATATGTCAATTATTAACAAATCTGACCCTGTACAATTTGCATCAATTACTTATCACAATTAGTTAACCCTTTCACTGCTCAAGACGAGCATACTCGCTCGCGTTAAGTGGAGATAGCATATAACTCCGGATATGTGCCCAGTGAAAGGGTTAACGTTAGGACTACAAACGAAACCAGAATAACTGAAAACCACCAACGATTCTAAAGAGGACTGAAGAAGCGGATTTGCTATATGTCAATTATTAACAAATCTGCCCCTGTACCATTTGTATCAATTACTTATCACAATTAGTATACCCTTTCACTGCTCAAGACGGGCATACTCGCTCGCGTTAAGTGGAGATAGCATATAACTCCGGATATGTGGCCAGTGAAAGGGTTACCGTTAGGACTACAAACGAAACCAGAATAACTACAAACCACCAACGATTCTAAAGAGGACTGAAGAAGCGGATTTGCTATATGTCAATTATTAACAAATCTGCCCCTGTACAATTTGCATCAATTACTTATCACAATTAGTTAACCCTTTCACTGCTCAAGACGAGCATACTCGCTCGCGTTAAGTGGAGATAGCATATAACTCCGGATATGTGCCCAGTGAAAGGGTTAACGTTAGGACTACCAACGAAACCAGAATAACTACAAACCACCAACGATTCTCAAGAGGACTGAAGAAGCGGATTTGCTATATGTCAATTATTAACAAATCTGACCCTGTACAATTTGCATCAATTACTTATCACAATTAGTTAACCCTTTCACTGCTCAAGACGAGCATACTCGCTCGCGTTAAGTGGAGATAGCATATAACTCCGGATATGTGCCCAGTGAAAGGGTTAACGTTAGGACTACCAACGAAACCAGAATAACTACAAACCACCAACGATTCTCAAGAGGACTGAAGAAGCGGATTTGCTATATGTCAATTATTAACAAATCTGACCCTGTACAATTTGCATCAATTACTTATCACAATTAGTTAACCCTTTCACTGCTCAAGACGAGCATACTCGCTCGCGTTAAGTGGAGATAGCATATAACTCCGGATATGTGCCCAGTGAAAGGGTTAACGTTAGGACTACAAACCAAACCAGAATAACTACAAACCACCAACGATTCTAAAGAGGACTGAAGAAGCGGATTTGCTATATGTCAATTATTAACAAATCTGCCCCTGTACAATTTCTATCAATTACTTATCACAATTAGTTAACCCTTTCACTGCTCAAGACGAGCATACCCGCTCGCGTTAAGTGGAGATAGCATATAACTCCGGATATGTGCCCAGTGAAAGGGTTAACGTTAGGACTACAAACCAAACCAGAATAACTACAAACCACCAACGATTCTAAAGAGGACTGAAGAAGCGGATTTGCTATATGTCAATTATTAACAAATCTGCCCCTGTACCATTTGTATCAATTACTTATCACAATTAGTATACCCTTTCACTGCTCAAGACGAGCATACTCGCTCGCGTTAAGTGGAGATAGCATATAACTCCGGATATGTGCCCAGTGAAAGGGTTAACGTTAGGACTACCAACGAAACCAGAATAACTACAAACCACCAACGATTCTCAAGAGGACTGAAGAAGCGGATTTGCTATATGTCAATTATTAACAAATCTGACCCTGTACAATTTGCATCAATTACTTATCACAATTAGTTAACCCTTTCACTGCTCAAGACGAGCATACTCGCTCGCGTTAAGTGGAGATAGCATATAACTCCGGATATGTGCCCAGTGAAAGGGTTAACGTTAGGACTACCAACGAAACCAGAATAACTACAAACCACCAACGATTCTCAAGAGGACTGAAGAAGCGGATTTGCTATATGTCAATTATTAACAAATCTGACCCTGTACAATTTGCATCAATTACTTATCACAATTAGTTAACCCTTTCACTGCTCAAGACGAGCATACTCGCTCGCGTTAAGTGGAGATAGCATATAACTCCGGATATGTGCCCAGTGAAAGGGTTAACGTTAGGACTACAAACGAAACCAGAATAACTGAAAACCACCAACGATTCTAAAGAGGACTGAAGAAGCGGATTTGCTATATGTCAATTAATAACAAATCTGCCCCTGTACAATTTCTATCAATTACTTATCACAATTAGTTAACCCTTTCACTGTTCAAGACGAGCATATTCGCTCGTGTTAAGTGGAGATAGCATATAACTCCGGATATGTGGCCAGTGAAAGGGTTACCGTTAGGACTACAAACGAAACCAGAATAACTACAAACCACCAACGATTCTAAAGAGGACTGAAGAAGCGGATTTGCTATATGTCAATTATTAACAAATCTACCCCTGTACCATTTGTATCAATTACTTATCACAATTAGTAAACCCTTTCACTGCTCAAGACGGGCATACTCGCTCGCGTTAAGTGGAGATAGCATATAACTCCGGATATGTGGCCAGTGAAAGGGTTACCGTTAGGACTACAAACGAAACCAGAATAACTACAAACCACCAACGATTCTAAAGAGGACTGAAGAAGCGGATTTGCTATATGTCAATTATTAACAAATCTGCCCCTGTACAATTTGCATCAATTACTTATCACAATTAGTTAACCCTTTCACTGCTCAAGACGAGCATATTCGCTCGCGTTAAGTGGAGATAGCATATAACTCCGGATATGTGCCCAGTGAAAGGGTTAACGTTAGGACTACCAACGAAACCAGAATAACTACAAACCACCAACGAATCTAAAGAGGACTGAAGAAGCGGATTTGCTATATGTCAATTATTAACAAATCTGCCCCTGTACAATTTGCATCAATTACTTATCACAATTAGTTAACCCTTTCACTGTGCTCAAGACGAGCATATTCGCTCGCGTTAAGTGGAGATAGCATATAACTCCGGATATGTGCCCAGTGAAAGGGTTAACGTTAGGACTACAAACGAAACCAGAATAACTGAAAACCACAACCGATTCTAAAGAGGACTGAAGAAGCGGATTTGCTATATGTCAATTAATAACAAATCTGCCTCTGTACAATTTCTATCAATTACTTATCACAATTAGTTAACCCTTTCACTGCTCAAGACGAGCATATTCGCTCGCGTTAAGTGGAGATAGCATATAACTCCGGATATGTGCCCAGTGAAAGGGTTAACGTTAGGACTACCAACGAAACCAGAATAACTACAAACCACCAACGAATCTAAAGAGGACTGAAGAAGCGGATTTGCTATATGTCAATTATTAACAAATCTGCCCCTGTACAATTTGGATCAATTACTTATCACAATTAGTTAACCCTTTCACTGCTCAAGACGAGCATATTCGCTCGCGTTAAGTGGAGATAGCATATAACTCCGGATATGTGCCCAGTGAAAGGGTTAACGTTAGGACTACAAACGAAACCAGAATAAATGAAAACCACCACCGATTCTAAAGAGGACTGAAGAAGCGGATTTGCTATATGTCAATTAATAACAAATCTGCCTCTGTACAATTTCTATCAATTACTTATCACAATTAGTTAACCCTTTCACTGCTCAAGACGAGCATATTCGCTCGCGTTAAGTGGAGATAGCATATAACTCCGGATATGTGCCCAGTGAAAGGGTTAACGTTAGGACTACCAACGAAACCAGAATAACTACAAACCACCAACGAATCTAAAGAGGACTGAAGAAGCGGATTTGCTATATGTCAATTATTAACAAATCTGCCCCTGTACAATTTGCATCAATTACTTATCACAATTAGTTAACCCTTTCACTGCTCAAGACGAGCATAGTCGCTCGCGTTAAGTGGAGATAGCATATAACTCCGGATATGTGCCCAGTGAAAGGATTAACGTTAGGACTACAAACCAACCCAGAATAACTACAAACCACCAACGATTCTAAAGAGGACTGAAGAAGCGGATTTGCTATATGTCAATTATTAACAAATCTGCCCCTGTACAATTTGCATCAATTACTTATCACAATTAGTTAACCCTTTCACTGCTCAAGACGAGCATATTCGCTCGCGTTAAGTGGAGATAGCATATAACTCCGGATATGTGCCCAGTGAAAGGATTAACGTTAGGACTACAAACCAAACCAGAATAACTACAAACCACCAACGAATCTAAAGAGGACTGAAGAAGCGGATTTGCTATATGTCGATTATTAACAAATCTGCCCCTGTACAATTTGCATCAATTACTTATCACAATTAGTTAACCCTTTCACTGCTCAAGACGAGCATATTCGCTCGCGTTAAGTGGAGATAGCATATAACTCCGGATATGTGCCCAGTGAAAGGATTAACGTTAGGACTACAAACCAACCCAGAATAACTACAAACCACCAACGATTCTAAAGAGGACTGAAGAAGCGGATTTGCTATATGTCAATTATTAACAAATCTGCCCCTGTACAATTTGCATCAATTACTTATCACAATTAGTTAACCCTTTCACTGCTCAAGACGAGCATATTCGCTCGCGTTAAGTGGAGATAGCATATAACTCCGGATATGTGCCCAGTGAAAGGATTAACGTTAGGACTACAAACCAAACCAGAATAACTACAAACCACCAACGAATCTAAAGAGGACTGAAGAAGCGGATTTGCTATATGTCGATTATTAACAAATCTGCCCCTGTACAATTTGCATCAATTACTTATCACAATTAGTTAACCCTTTCACTGCTCAAGACGAGCATATTCGCTCGCGTTAAGTGGAGATAGCATATAACTCCGGATATGTGCCCAGTGAAAGGATTAACGTTAGGACTACAAACCAAACCAGAATAACTACAAACCACCAACGATTCTAAAGAGGACTGAAGAAGCGGATTTGCTATATGTCAATTATTAACAAATCTGCCCCTGTACAATTTGTATCAATTACTTATCACAATTAGTTAACCCTTTCACTGCTCAAGACGGGCATACTCGCTCGCGTTAAGTGGAGATAGCATATACTCCGGATATGTGCCCAGTGAAAGGGTTAACGTTAGGACTACAAACGAAACCAGAATAACTACAAACCACCAACGATTCTAAAGAGGACTGAAGAAGCGGATTTGCTATATGTCAATTATTAACAAATCTACCCCTGTACCATTTGTATCAATTACTTATCACAATTAGTAAACCCTTTCACTGCTCAAGACGGGCATACTCGCTCGCGTTAAGTGGAGATAGCATATAACTCCGGATATGTGGCCAGTGAAAGGGTTACCGTTAGGACTACAAACGAAACCAGAATGACTACAAACCACCAACGATTCTAAAGAGGACTGAAGAAGCGGATTTGCTATATGTCAATTATTAACAAATCTGCCCCTGTACAATTTGCATCAATTACTTATCACAATTAGTTAACCCTTTCACTGCTCAAGACGAGCATATTCGCTCGCGTTAAGTGGAGATAGCATATAACTCCGGATATGTGCCCAGTGAAAGGATTAACGTTAGGACTACAAACCAAACCAGAATAACTACAAACCACCAACGAATCTAAAGAGGACTGAAGAAGCGGATTTGCTATACGTCAATTATTAACAAATCTGCCCCTGTACAATTTGTATCAATTACTTATCACAATTAGTTAACCCTTTCACTGCTCAAGACGGGCATACTCGCTCGCGTTAAGTGGAGATAGCATATAACCCCGGATATGTGACCAGTGAGAGGGTTAACGTTAGGACTACAAACGAAACCAGAATAACTACAAACCACCAACGAATCTAAAGAGCACTGAAGAAGCGGATTTTCTATATGTCAATTATTAACAAATCTGCCCCTTTACAATTTCTATCAATTACTTATCACAATTAGTTAACCCTTTCACTGCTCAAGACGAGCATACTCGCTCGCGTTAAGTGGAGATAGGATATAACTCCGGATATGTGCCCAGTGAAAGGGTTAACGTTAGGACTACAAACCAAACCAGAATAACTACAAACCACCAACGATTCTAAAGAGGACTGAAGAAGCGGATTTGCTATATGTCAATTATTAACAAATCTGCCCCTGTACAATTTCTATCAATTACTTATCACAATTAGTTAACCCTTTCACCGCTCAAGACGAGCATACCCGCTCGCGTTAAGTGGAGATAGCATATAACTCCGGATATGTGCCCAGTGAAAGGGTTAACGTTAGGACTACAAACCAAACCAGAATAACTACAAACCACCAACGATTCTAAAGAGGACTGAAGAAGCGGATTTGCTATATGTCAATTATTAACAAATCTGCCCCTGTACCATTTGTATCAATTACTTATCACAATTAGTATACCCTTTCACTGCTCAAGACGGGCATACTCGCTCGCGTTAAGTGGAGATAGCATACAACTCCGGATATGTGGCCAGTGAAAGGGTTACCGTTAGGACTACAAACGAAACCAGAATAACTACAAACCACCAACGATTCTAAAGAGGACTGAAGAAGCGGATTTGCTATATGTCAATTATTAACAAATCTGCCCCTGTACAATTTGCATCAATTACTTATCACAATTAGTTAACCCTTTCACTGCTCAAGACGAGCATACTCGCTCGCGTTAAGTGGAGATAGCATATAACTCCGGATATGTGCCCAGTGAAAGGGTTAACGTTAGGACTACCAACGAAACCAGAATAACTACAAACCACCAACGATTCTCAAGAGGACTGAAGAAGCGGATTTGCTATATGTCAATTATTAACAAATCTGACCCTGTACAATTTGCATCAATTACTTATCACAATTAGTTAACCCTTTCACTGCTCAAGACGAGCATACTCGCTCGCGTTAAGTGGAGATAGCATATAACTCCGGATATGTGCCCAGTGAAAGGGTTAACGTTAGGACTACAAACGAAACCAGAATAAATGAAAACCACCACCGATTCTAAAGAGGACTGAAGAAGCGGATTTGCTATATGTCAATTAATAACAAATCTGCCTCTGTACAATTTCTGTCAATTACTTATCACAATTAGTTAACCCTTTCACTGCTCAAGACGAGCATATTCGCTCGCGTTAAGTGGAGATAGCATATAACTCCGGATATGTGCCCAGTGAAAGGGTTAACGTTAGGACTACCAACGAAACCAGAATAACTACAAACCACCAACGAATCTAAAGAGGACTGAAGAAGCGGATTTGCTATATGTCAATTATTAACAAATCTGCCCCTGTACAATTTGCATCAATTACTTATCACAATTAGTTAACCCTTTCACTGCTCAAGACGAGCATAGTCGCTCGCGTTAAGTGGAGATAGCATATAACTCCGGATATGTGCCCAGTGAAAGGATTAACGTTAGGACTACAAACCAACCCAGAATAACTACAAACCACCAACGATTCTAAAGAGGACTGAAGAAGCGGATTTGCTATATGTCAATTATTAACAAATCTGCCCCTGTACAATTTGCATCAATTACTTATCACAATTAGTTAACCCTTTCACTGCTCAAGACGAGCATATTCGCTCGCGTTAAGTGGAGATAGCATATAACTCCGGATATGTGCCCAGTGAAAGGATTAACGTTAGGACTACAAACCAAACCAGAATAACTACAAACCACCAACGAATCTAAAGAGGACTGAAGAAGCGGATTTGCTATATGTCGATTATTAACAAATCTGCCCCTGTACAATTTGCATCAATTACTTATCACAATTAGTTAACCCTTTCACTGCTCAAGACGAGCATATTCGCTCGCGTTAAGTGGAGATAGCATATAACTCCGGATATGTGCCCAGTGAAAGGATTAACGTTAGGACTACAAACCAAACCAGAATAACTACAAACCACCAACGATTCTAAAGAGGATTGAAGAAGCGGATTTGCTATATGTCAATTATTAACAAATCTGCCCCTGTACAATTTGTATCAATTACTTATCACAATTAGTTAACCCTTTCACTGCTCAAGACGGGCATACTCGCTCGCGTTAAGTGGAGATAGCATATACTCCGGATATGTGCCCAGTGAAAGGGTTAACGTTAGGACTACAAACGAAACCAGAATAACTACAAACCACCAACGATTCTAAAGAGGACTGAAGAAGCGGATTTGCTATATGTCAATTATTAACAAATCTACCCCTGTACCATTTGTATCAATTACTTATCACAATTAGTAAACCCTTTCACTGCTCAAGACGGGCATACTCGCTCGCGTTAAGTGGAGATAGCATATAACTCCGGATATGTGGCCAGTGAAAGGGTTACCGTTAGGACTACAAACGAAACCAGAATGACTACAAACCACCAACGATTCTAAAGAGGACTGAAGAAGCGGATTTGCTATATGTCAATTAATAACAAATCTGCCTCTGTACAATTTCTATCAATTACTTATCACAATTAGTTAACCCTTTCACTGCTCAAGACGAGCATATTCGCTCGCGTTAAGTGGAGATAGCATATAACTCCGGATATGTGCCCAGTGAAAGGGTTAACGTTAGGACTACCAACGAAACCAGAATAACTACAAACCACCAACGAATCTAAAGAGGACTGAAGAAGCGGATTTGCTATATGTCAATTAATAACAAATCTGCCTCTGTACAATTTCTATCAATTACTTATCACAATTAGTTAACCCTTTCACTGCTCAAGACGAGCATATTCGCTCGCGTTAAGTGGAGATAGCATATAACTCCGGATATGTGCCCAGTGAAAGGGTTAACGTTAGGACTACCAACGAAACCAGAATAACTACAAACCACCAACGAATCTAAAGAGGACTGAAGAAGCGGATTTGCTATATGTCAATTATTAACAAATCTGCCCCTGTACAATTTGGATCAATTACTTATCACAATTAGTTAACCCTTTCACTGCTCAAGACGAGCATATTCGCTCGCGTTAAGTGGAGATAGCATATAACTCCGGATATGTGCCCAGTGAAAGGGTTAACGTTAGGACTACAAACGAAACCAGAATAAATGAAAACCACCACCGATTCTAAAGAGGACTGAAGAAGCGGATTTGCTATATGTCAATTAATAACAAATCTGCCTCTGTACAATTTCTATCAATTACTTATCACAATTAGTTAACCCTTTCACTGCTCAAGACGAGCATATTCGCTCGCGTTAAGTGGAGATAGCATATAACTCCGGATATGTGCCCAGTGAAAGGGTTAACGTTAGGACTACCAACGAAACCAGAATAACTACAAACCACCAACGAATCTAAAGAGGACTGAAGAAGCGGATTTGCTATATGTCAATTATTAACAAATCTGCCCCTGTACAATTTGCATCAATTACTTATCACAATTAGTTAACCCTTTCACTGCTCAAGACGAGCATAGTCGCTCGCGTTAAGTGGAGATAGCATATAACTCCGGATATGTGCCCAGTGAAAGGATTAACGTTAGGACTACAAACCAACCCAGAATAACTACAAACCACCAACGATTCTAAAGAGGACTGAAGAAGCGGATTTGCTATATGTCAATTATTAACAAATCTGCCCCTGTACAATTTGCATCAATTACTTATCACAATTAGTTAACCCTTTCACTGCTCAAGACGAGCATATTCGCTCGCGTTAAGTGGAGATAGCATATAACTCCGGATATGTGCCCAGTGAAAGGATTAACGTTAGGACTACAAACCAAACCAGAATAACTACAAACCACCAACGAATCTAAAGAGGACTGAAGAAGCGGATTTGCTATATGTCGATTATTAACAAATCTGCCCCTGTACAATTTGCATCAATTACTTATCACAATTAGTTAACCCTTTCACTGCTCAAGACGAGCATATTCGCTCGCGTTAAGTGGAGATAGCATATAACTCCGGATATGTGCCCAGTGAAAGGATTAACGTTAGGACTACAAACCAACCCAGAATAACTACAAACCACCAACGATTCTAAAGAGGACTGAAGAAGCGGATTTGCTATATGTCAATTATTAACAAATCTGCCCCTGTACAATTTGCATCAATTACTTATCACAATTAGTTAACCCTTTCACTGCTCAAGACGAGCATATTCGCTCGCGTTAAGTGGAGATAGCATATAACTCCGGATATGTGCCCAGTGAAAGGATTAACGTTAGGACTACAAACCAAACCAGAATAACTACAAACCACCAACGAATCTAAAGAGGACTGAAGAAGCGGATTTGCTATATGTCGATTATTAACAAATCTGCCCCTGTACAATTTGCATCAATTACTTATCACAATTAGTTAACCCTTTCACTGCTCAAGACGAGCATATTCGCTCGCGTTAAGTGGAGATAGCATATAACTCCGGATATGTGCCCAGTGAAAGGATTAACGTTAGGACTACAAACCAAACCAGAATAACTACAAACCACCAACGATTCTAAAGAGGACTGAAGAAGCGGATTTGCTATATGTCAATTATTAACAAATCTGCCCCTGTACAATTTGTATCAATTACTTATCACAATTAGTTAACCCTTTCACTGCTCAAGACGGGCATACTCGCTCGCGTTAAGTGGAGATAGCATATACTCCGGATATGTGCCCAGTGAAAGGGTTAACGTTAGGACTACAAACGAAACCAGAATAACTACAAACCACCAACGATTCTAAAGAGGACTGAAGAAGCGGATTTGCTATATGTCAATTATTAACAAATCTACCCCTGTACCATTTGTATCAATTACTTATCACAATTAGTAAACCCTTTCACTGCTCAAGACGGGCATACTCGCTCGCGTTAAGTGGAGATAGCATATAACTCCGGATATGTGGCCAGTGAAAGGGTTACCGTTAGGACTACAAACGAAACCAGAATGACTACAAACCACCAACGATTCTAAAGAGGACTGAAGAAGCGGATTTGCTATATGTCAATTATTAACAAATCTGCCCCTGTACAATTTGCATCAATTACTTATCACAATTAGTTAACCCTTTCACTGCTCAAGACGAGCATATTCGCTCGCGTTAAGTGGAGATAGCATATAACTCCGGATATGTGCCCAGTGAAAGGATTAACGTTAGGACTACAAACCAAACCAGAATAACTACAAACCACCAACGAATCTAAAGAGGACTGAAGAAGCGGATTTGCTATACGTCAATTATTAACAAATCTGCCCCTGTACAATTTGTATCAATTACTTATCACAATTAGTTAACCCTTTCACTGCTCAAGACGGGCATACTCGCTCGCGTTAAGTGGAGATAGCATATAACCCCGGATATGTGACCAGTGAGAGGGTTAACGTTAGGACTACAAACGAAACCAGAATAACTACAAACCACCAACGAATCTAAAGAGCACTGAAGAAGCGGATTTTCTATATGTCAATTATTAACAAATCTGCCCCTTTACAATTTCTATCAATTACTTATCACAATTAGTTAACCCTTTCACTGCTCAAGACGAGCATACTCGCTCGCGTTAAGTGGAGATAGGATATAACTCCGGATATGTGCCCAGTGAAAGGGTTAACGTTAGGACTACAAACCAAACCAGAATAACTACAAACCACCAACGATTCTAAAGAGGACTGAAGAAGCGGATTTGCTATATGTCAATTATTAACAAATCTGCCCCTGTACAATTTCTATCAATTACTTATCACAATTAGTTAACCCTTTCACCGCTCAAGACGAGCATACCCGCTCGCGTTAAGTGGAGATAGCATATAACTCCGGATATGTGCCCAGTGAAAGGGTTAACGTTAGGACTACAAACCAAACCAGAATAACTACAAACCACCAACGATTCTAAAGAGGACTGAAGAAGCGGATTTGCTATATGTCAATTATTAACAAATCTGCCCCTGTACCATTTGTATCAATTACTTATCACAATTAGTATACCCTTTCACTGCTCAAGACGGGCATACTCGCTCGCGTTAAGTGGAGATAGCATACAACTCCGGATATGTGGCCAGTGAAAGGGTTACCGTTAGGACTACAAACGAAACCAGAATAACTACAAACCACCAACGATTCTAAAGAGGACTGAAGAAGCGGATTTGCTATATGTCAATTATTAACAAATCTGCCCCTGTACAATTTGCATCAATTACTTATCACAATTAGTTAACCCTTTCACTGCTCAAGACGAGCATACTCGCTCGCGTTAAGTGGAGATAGCATATAACTCCGGATATGTGCCCAGTGAAAGGGTTAACGTTAGGACTACCAACGAAACCAGAATAACTACAAACCACCAACGATTCTCAAGAGGACTGAAGAAGCGGATTTGCTATATGTCAATTATTAACAAATCTGACCCTGTACAATTTGCATCAATTACTTATCACAATTAGTTAACCCTTTCACTGCTCAAGACGAGCATACTCGCTCGCGTTAAGTGGAGATAGCATATAACTCCGGATATGTGCCCAGTGAAAGGGTTAACGTTAGGACTACAAACGAAACCAGAATAAATGAAAACCACCACCGATTCTAAAGAGGACTGAAGAAGCGGATTTGCTATATGTCAATTAATAACAAATCTGCCTCTGTACAATTTCTGTCAATTACTTATCACAATTAGTTAACCCTTTCACTGCTCAAGACGAGCATATTCGCTCGCGTTAAGTGGAGATAGCATATAACTCCGGATATGTGCCCAGTGAAAGGGTTAACGTTAGGACTACCAACGAAACCAGAATAACTACAAACCACCAACGAATCTAAAGAGGACTGAAGAAGCGGATTTGCTATATGTCAATTATTAACAAATCTGCCCCTGTACAATTTGCATCAATTACTTATCACAATTAGTTAACCCTTTCACTGCTCAAGACGAGCATAGTCGCTCGCGTTAAGTGGAGATAGCATATAACTCCGGATATGTGCCCAGTGAAAGGATTAACGTTAGGACTACAAACCAACCCAGAATAACTACAAACCACCAACGATTCTAAAGAGGACTGAAGAAGCGGATTTGCTATATGTCAATTATTAACAAATCTGCCCCTGTACAATTTGCATCAATTACTTATCACAATTAGTTAACCCTTTCACTGCTCAAGACGAGCATATTCGCTCGCGTTAAGTGGAGATAGCATATAACTCCGGATATGTGCCCAGTGAAAGGATTAACGTTAGGACTACAAACCAAACCAGAATAACTACAAACCACCAACGAATCTAAAGAGGACTGAAGAAGCGGATTTGCTATATGTCGATTATTAACAAATCTGCCCCTGTACAATTTGCATCAATTACTTATCACAATTAGTTAACCCTTTCACTGCTCAAGACGAGCATATTCGCTCGCGTTAAGTGGAGATAGCATATAACTCCGGATATGTGCCCAGTGAAAGGATTAACGTTAGGACTACAAACCAAACCAGAATAACTACAAACCACCAACGATTCTAAAGAGGATTGAAGAAGCGGATTTGCTATATGTCAATTATTAACAAATCTGCCCCTGTACAATTTGTATCAATTACTTATCACAATTAGTTAACCCTTTCACTGCTCAAGACGGGCATACTCGCTCGCGTTAAGTGGAGATAGCATATACTCCGGATATGTGCCCAGTGAAAGGGTTAACGTTAGGACTACAAACGAAACCAGAATAACTACAAACCACCAACGATTCTAAAGAGGACTGAAGAAGCGGATTTGCTATATGTCAATTATTAACAAATCTACCCCTGTACCATTTGTATCAATTACTTATCACAATTAGTAAACCCTTTCACTGCTCAAGACGGGCATACTCGCTCGCGTTAAGTGGAGATAGCATATAACTCCGGATATGTGGCCAGTGAAAGGGTTACCGTTAGGACTACAAACGAAACCAGAATGACTACAAACCACCAACGATTCTAAAGAGGACTGAAGAAGCGGATTTGCTATATGTCAATTATTAACAAATCTGCCCCTGTACAATTTGCATCAATTACTTATCACAATTAGTTAACCCTTTCACTGCTCAAGACGAGCATATTCGCTCGCGTTAAGTGGAGATAGCATATAACTCCGGATATGTGCCCAGTGAAAGGATTAACGTTAGGACTACAAACCAAACCAGAATAACTACAAACCACCAACGAATCTAAAGAGGACTGAAGAAGCGGATTTGCTATATGTCAATTATTAACAAATCTGCCCCTGTACAATTTGTATCAATTACTTATCACAATTAGTTAACCCTTTCACTGCTCAAGACGGGCATACTCGCTCGCGTTAAGTGGAGATAGCATATAACCCCGGATATGTGACCAGTGAGAGGGTTAACGTTAGGACTACAAACGAAACCAGAATAACTACAAACCACCAACGAATCTAAAGAGCACTGAAGAAGCGGATTTTCTATATGTCAATTATTAACAAATCTGCCCCTTTACAATTTCTATCAATTACTTATCACAATTAGTTAACCCTTTCACTGCTCAAGACGAGCATACTCGCTCGCGTTAAGTGGAGATAGGATATAACTCCGGATATGTGCCCAGTGAAAGGGTTAACGTTAGGACTACAAACCAAACCAGAATAACTACAAACCACCAACGATTCTAAAGAGGACTGAAGAAGCGGATTTGCTATATGTCAATTATTAACAAATCTGCCCCTGTACAATTTCTATCAATTACTTATCACAATTAGTTAACCCTTTCACTGCTCAAGACGAGCATACCCGCTCGCGTTAAGTGGAGATAGCATATAACTCCGGATATGTGCCCAGTGAAAGGGTTAACGTTAGGACTACAAACCAAACCAGAATAACTACAAACCACCAACGATTCTAAAGAGGACTGAAGAAGCGGATTTGCTATATGTCAATTATTAACAAATCTGCCCCTGTACCATTTGTATCAATTACTTATCACAATTAGTATACCCTTTCACTGCTCAAGACGGGCATACTCGCTCGCGTTAAGTGGAGATAGCATATAACTCCGGATATGTGGCCAGTAAAAGGGTTACCGTTAGGACTACAAACGAAACCAGAATAACTACAAACCACCAACGATTCTAAAGAGGACTGAAGAAGCGGATTTGCTATATGTCAATTATTAACAAATCTGCCCCTGTACAATTTGCATCAATTACTTATCACAATTAGTTAACCCTTTCACTGCTCAAGACGAGCATACTCGCTCGCGTTAAGTGGAGATAGCATATAACTCCGGATATGTGCCCAGTGAAAGGGTTAACGTTAGGACTACCAACGAAACCAGAATAACTACAAACCACCAACGATTCTCAAGAGGACTGAAGAAGCGGATTTGCTATATGTCAATTATTAACAAATCTGACCCTGTACAATTTGCATCAATTACTTATCACAATTAGTTAACCCTTTCACTGCTCAAGACGAGCATACTCGCTCGCGTTAAGTGGAGATAGCATATAACTCCGGATATGTGCCCAGTGAAAGGGTTAACGTTAGGACTACCAACGAAACCAGAATAACTACAAACCACCAACGATTCTAAAGAGGACTGAAGAAGCGGATTTGCTATATGTCAATTATTAACAAATCTGACCCTGTACAATTTGCATCAATTACTTATCACAATTAGTTAACCCTTTCACTGCTCAAGACGAGCATACTCGCTCGCGTTAAGTGGAGATAGCATATAACTCCGGATATGTGCCCAGTGAAAGGGTTAACGTTAGGACTACAAACGAAACCAGAATAACTGAAAACCACCAACGATTCTAAAGAGGACTGAAGAAGCGGATTTGCTATATGTCAATTATTAACAAATCTGCCCCTGTACCATTTGTATCAATTACTTATCACAATTAGTATACCCTTTCACTGCTCAAGACGGGCATACTCGCTCGCGTTAAGTGGAGATAGCATATAACTCCGGATATGTGGCCAGTGAAAGGGTTACCGTTAGGACTACAAACGAAACCAGAATAACTACAAACCACCAACGATTCTAAAGAGGACTGAAGAAGCGGATTTGCTATATGTCAATTATTAACAAATCTGCCCCTGTACAATTTGCATCAATTACTTATCACAATTAGTTAACCCTTTCACTGCTCAAGACGAGCATACTCGCTCGCGTTAAGTGGAGATAGCATATAACTCCGGATATGTGCCCAGTGAAAGGGTTAACGTTAGGACTACCAACGAAACCAGAATAACTACAAACCACCAACGATTCTCAAGAGGACTGAAGAAGCGGATTTGCTATATGTCAATTATTAACAAATCTGACCCTGTACAATTTGCATCAATTACTTATCACAATTAGTTAACCCTTTCACTGCTCAAGACGAGCATACTCGCTCGCGTTAAGTGGAGATAGCATATAACTCCGGATATGTGCCCAGTGAAAGGGTTAACGTTAGGACTACCAACGAAACCAGAATAACTACAAACCACCAACGATTCTCAAGAGGACTGAAGAAGCGGATTTGCTATATGTCAATTATTAACAAATCTGACCCTGTACAATTTGCATCAATTACTTATCACAATTAGTTAACCCTTTCACTGCTCAAGACGAGCATACTCGCTCGCGTTAAGTGGAGATAGCATATAACTCCGGATATGTGCCCAGTGAAAGGGTTAACGTTAGGACTACAAACGAAACCAGAATAACTGAAAACCACCAACGATTCTAAAGAGGACTGAAGAAGCGGATTTGCTATATGTCAATTAATAACAAATCTGCCCCTGTACAATTTCTATCAATTACTTATCACAATTAGTTAACCCTTTCACTGTTCAAGACGAGCATATTCGCTCGTGTTAAGTGGAGATAGCATATAACTCCGGATATGTGGCCAGTGAAAGGGTTACCGTTAGGACTACAAACGAAACCAGAATAACTACAAACCACCAACGATTCTAAAGAGGACTGAAGAAGCGGATTTGCTATATGTCAATTATTAACAAATCTACCCCTGTACCATTTGTATCAATTACTTATCACAATTAGTAAACCCTTTCACTGCTCAAGACGGGCATACTCGCTCGCGTTAAGTGGAGATAGCATATAACTCCGGATATGTGGCCAGTGAAAGGGTTACCGTTAGGACTACGAACGAAACCAGAATAACTACAAACCACCAACGATTCTAAAGAGGACTGAAGAAGCGGATTTGCTATATGTCAATTATTAACAAATCTACCCCTGTACCATTTGTATCAATTACTTATCACAATTAGTTAACCCTTTCACTGCTCAAGACGAGCATATTCGCTCGCGTTAAGTGGAGATAGCATATAACTCCGGATATGTGCCCAGTGAAAGGATTAACGTTAGGACTACAAACCAAACCAGAATAACTACAAACCACCAACGATTCTAAAGAGGACTGAAGAAGCGGATTTGCTATATGTCAATTATTAACAAATCTACCCCTGTACCATTTGTATCAATTACTTATCACAATTAGTAAACCCTTTCACTGCTCAAGACGGGCATACTCGCTCGCGTTAAGTGGAGATAGCATATAACTCCGGATATGTGGCCAGTGAAAGGGTTACCGTTAGGACTACAAACGAAACCAGAATAACTACAAACCACCAACGATTCTCAAGAGGACTGAAGAAGCGGATTTGCTATATGTCAATTATTAACAAATCTGACCCTGTACAATTTGCATCAATTACTTATCACAATTAGTTAACCCTTTCACTGCTCAAGACGAGCATACTCGCTCGCGTTAAGTGGAGATAGCATATAACTCCGGATATGTGCCCAGTGAAAGGGTTAACGTTAGGACTACCAACGAAACCAGAATAACTACAAACCACCAACGATTCTCAAGAGGACTGAAGAAGCGGATTTGCTATATGTCAATTATTAACAAATCTGACCCTGTACAATTTGCATCAATTACTTATCACAATTAGTTAACCCTTTCACTGCTCAAGACGAGCATACTCGCTCGCGTTAAGTGGAGATAGCATATAACTCCGGATATGTGCCCAGTGAAAGGGTTAACGTTAGGACTACAAACGAAACCAGAATAACTGAAAACCACCAACGATTCTAAAGAGGACTGAAGAAGCGGATTTGCTATATGTCAATTATTAACAAATCTGCCCCTGTACCATTTGTATCAATTACTTATCACAATTAGTATACCCTTTCACTGCTCAAGACGGGCATACTCGCTCGCGTTAAGTGGAGATAGCATATAACTCCGGATATGTGGCCAGTGAAAGGGTTACCGTTAGGACTACAAACGAAACCAGAATAACTACAAACCACCAACGATTCTAAAGAGGACTGAAGAAGCGGATTTGCTATATGTCAATTATTAACAAATCTGCCCCTGTACAATTTGCATCAATTACTTATCACAATTAGTTAACCCTTTCACTGCTCAAGACGAGCATACTCGCTCGCGTTAAGTGGAGATAGCATATAACTCCGGATATGTGCCCAGTGAAAGGGTTAACGTTAGGACTACCAACGAAACCAGAATAACTACAAACCACCAACGATTCTCAAGAGGACTGAAGAAGCGGATTTGCTATATGTCAATTATTAACAAATCTGACCCTGTACAATTTGCATCAATTACTTATCACAATTAGTTAACCCTTTCACTGCTCAAGACGAGCATACTCGCTCGCGTTAAGTGGAGATAGCATATAACTCCGGATATGTGCCCAGTGAAAGGGTTAACGTTAGGACTACCAACGAAACCAGAATAACTACAAACCACCAACGATTCTCAAGAGGACTGAAGAAGCGGATTTGCTATATGTCAATTATTAACAAATCTGACCCTGTACAATTTGCATCAATTACTTATCACAATTAGTTAACCCTTTCACTGCTCAAGACGAGCATACTCGCTCGCGTTAAGTGGAGATAGCATATAACTCCGGATATGTGCCCAGTGAAAGGGTTAACGTTAGGACTACAAACGAAACCAGAATAACTGAAAACCACCAACGATTCTAAAGAGGACTGAAGAAGCGGATTTGCTATATGTCAATTAATAACAAATCTGCCCCTGTACAATTTCTATCAATTACTTATCACAATTAGTTAACCCTTTCACTGTTCAAGACGAGCATATTCGCTCGTGTTAAGTGGAGATAGCATATAACTCCGGATATGTGGCCAGTGAAAGGGTTACCGTTAGGACTACAAACGAAACCAGAATAACTACAAACCACCAACGATTCTAAAGAGGACTGAAGAAGCGGATTTGCTATATGTCAATTATTAACAAATCTACCCCTGTACCATTTGTATCAATTACTTATCACAATTAGTAAACCCTTTCACTGCTCAAGACGGGCATACTCGCTCGCGTTAAGTGGAGATAGCATATAACTCCGGATATGTGGCCAGTGAAAGGGTTACCGTTAGGACTACGAACGAAACCAGAATAACTACAAACCACCAACGATTCTAAAGAGGACTGAAGAAGCGGATTTGCTATATGTCAATTATTAACAAATCTACCCCTGTACCATTTGTATCAATTACTTATCACAATTAGTTAACCCTTTCACTGCTCAAGACGAGCATATTCGCTCGCGTTAAGTGGAGATAGCATATAACTCCGGATATGTGCCCAGTGAAAGGATTAACGTTAGGACTACAAACCAAACCAGAATAACTACAAACCACCAACGATTCTAAAGAGGACTGAAGAAGCGGATTTGCTATATGTCAATTATTAACAAATCTACCCCTGTACCATTTGTATCAATTACTTATCACAATTAGTAAACCCTTTCACTGCTCAAGACGGGCATACTCGCTCGCGTTAAGTGGAGATAGCATATAACTCCGGATATGTGGCCAGTGAAAGGGTTACCGTTAGGACTACAAACGAAACCAGAATAACTACAAACCACCAACGATTCTAAAGAGGACTGAAGAAGCGGATTTGCTATATGTCAATTATTAACAAATCTGCCCCTGTACAATTTGCATCTATTACTTATCACAATTAGTTAACCCTTACACTGCTGAAGACGAGCATATTCGCTCGCGTTAAGTGGAGATAGCATATAACTCCGGATATGTGCCCAGTGAAAGGGTTAACGTTAGGACTACCAACGAAACCAGAATAACTACAAACCACCAACGATTCTCAAGAGGACTGAAGAAGCGGATTTGCTATATGTCAATTATTAACAAATCTGCCCCTGTACAATTTGCATCAATTACTTATCACAATTAATTAACCCTTTCACTGCTCAAGACGAGCATACTCGCTCGCGTTAAGTGGAGATAGCATATAACTCCGGATATGTGCCCAGTGAAAGGGTTAACGTTAGGACTACAAACGAAACCAGAATAACTACAAACCACCAACGAATCTAAAGAGGACTGAAGAAGCGGATTTGCTATATGTCAATTATTAACAAATCTGCCCCTGTACAATTTGCATCAATTACTTATCACAATTAGTTAACCCTTTCACTGCTCAAGACGAGCATATTCGCTCGCGTTAAGTGGAGATAGCATATAACTCCGGATATGTGCCCAGTGAAAGGATTAACGTTAGGACTACAAACCAAACCAGAATAACTACAAACCACCAACGAATCTAAAGAGGACTGAAGAAGCGGATTTGCTATATGTCAATTATTAACAAATCTGCCCCTGTACAATTTGCATCAATTACTTATCACAATTAGTTAACCCTTACACTGCTCAAGACGAGCATATTCGCTCGCGTTAAGTGGAGATAGCATATAACTCCGGATATGTGCCCAGTGAAAGGGTTAACGTTAGGACTACCAACGAAACCAGAATAACTACAAACCACCAACGATTCTCAAGAGGACTGAAGAAGCGGATTTGCTATATGTCAATTATTAACAAATCTGCCCCTGTACAATTTGCATCAATTACTTATCACAATTAGTTAACCCTTTCACTGCTCAAGACGAGCATACTCGCTCGCGTTAAGTGGAGATAGCATATAACTCCGGATATGTGCCCAGTGAAAGGATTAACGTTAGGACTACAAACCAAACCAGAATAACTACAAACCACCAACGAATCTAAAGAGGACTGAAGAAGCGGATTTGCTATATGTCAATTATTAACAAATCTGCCCCTGTACAATTTGTATCAATTACTTATCACAATTAGTTAACCCTTTCACTGCTCAAGACGGGCATACTCGCTCGCGTTAAGTGGAGATAGCATATACTCCGGATATGTGCCCAGTGAAAGGGTTAACGTTAGGACTACAAACGAAACCAGAATAACTACAAACCACCAACGAATCTAAAGAGCACTGAAGAAGCGGATTTTCTATATGTCAATTATTAACAAATCTGCCCCTGTACAATTTGCATCAATTACTTATCACAATTAGTTAACCCTTTCACTGCTCAAGACGAGCATACTCGCTCGCGTTAAGTGGAGATAGCATATAACTCCGGATATGTGCCCAGTGAAAGGGTTAACGTTAGGACTACAAACCAAACCAGAATAACTACAAACCACCAACGATTCTAAAGAGGACTGAAGAAGCGGATTTGCTATATGTCAATTATTAACAAATCTACCCCTGTACCATTTGTATCAATTACTTATCACAATTAGTAAACCCTTTCACTGCTCAAGACGGGCATACTCGCTCGCGTTAAGTGGAGATAGCATATAACTCCGGATATGTGCCCAGTGAAAGGGTTAACGTTAGGACTACAAACCAAACCAGAATAACTACAAACCACCAACGATTCTAAAGAGGACTGAAGAAGCGGATTTGCTATATGTCAATTATTAACAAATCTACCCCTGTACCATTTGTATCAATTACTTATCACAATTAGTAAACCCTTTCACTGCTCAAGACGGGCATACTCGCTCGCGTTAAGTGGAGGTAGCATATAACTCCGGATATGTGCCCAGTGAAAGGATTAACGTTAGGACTACAAACCAAACCAGAATAACTACAAACCACCAACGAATCTAAAGAGGACTGAAGAAGCGGATTTGCTATATGTCAATTATTAACAAATCTGCCCCTGTACAATTTGTATCAATTACTTATCACAATTAGTTAACCCTTTCACTGCTCAAGACGGGCATACTCGCTCGCGTTAAGTGGAGATAGCATATAACCCCGGATATGTGACCAGTGAGAGGGTTAACGTTAGGACTACAAACGAAACCAGAATAACTACAAACCACCAACGAATCTAAAGAGCACTGAAGAAGCGGATTTTCTATATGTCAATTATTAACAAATCTGCCCCTTTACAATTTCTATCAATTACTTATCACAATTAGTTAACCCTTTCACTGCTCAAGACGAGCATACTCGCTCGCGTTAAGTGGAGATAGCATATAACTCCGGATATGTGCCCAGTGAAAGGGTTAACGTTAGGACTACAAACCAAACCAGAATAACTACAAACCACCAACGATTCTAAAGAGGACTGAAGAAGCGGATTTGCTATATGTCAATTATTAACAAATCTGCCCCTGTACAATTTCTATCAATTACTTATCACAATTAGTTAACCCTTTCACTGCTCAAGACGAGCATACTCGCTCGCGTTAAGTGGAGATAGCATATAACTCCGGATATGTGCCCAGTGAAAGGGTTAACGTTAGGACTACAAACCAAACCAGAATAACTACAAACCACCAACGATTCTAAAGAGGACTGAAGAAGCGGATTTGCTATATGTCAATTATTAACAAATCTGCCCCTGTACCATTTGTATCAATTACTTATCACAATTAGTAAACCCTTTCACTGCTCAAGACGGTCATACTCGCTCGCGTTAAGTGGAGATAGCATATAACTCCGGATATGTGCCCAGTGAAAGGATTAACGTTAGGACTACAAACCAAACCAGAATAACTACAAACCACCAACGAATCTAAAGAGGACTGAAGAAGCGGATTTGCTATATGTCAATTATTAACAAATCTGCCCCTGTACAATTTGTATCAATTACTTATCACAATTAGTTAACGCTTTCACTGCTCAAGACGGGCATACTCGCTCGCGTTAAGTGGAGATAGCATATAACCCCGGATATGTGACCAGTGAGAGGGTTAACGTTAGGACTACAAACGAAACCAGAATAACTACAAACCACCAACGAATCTAAAGAGCACTGAAGAAGCGGATTTTCTATATGTCAATTATTAACAAATCTGCCCCTTTACAACTTCTATCAATTACTTATCACAATTAGTTAACCCTTTCACTGCTCAAGACGAGCATACTCGCTCGCGTTAAGTGGAGATAGCATATAACTCCGGATATGTGCCCAGTGAAAGGGTTAACGTTAGGACTACCAACGAAACCAGAATAACTACAAACCACCAACGATTCTCAAGAGGACTGAAGAAGCGGATTTGCTATATGTCAATTATTAACAAATCTGACCCTGTACAATTTGCATCAATTACTTATCACAATTAGTTAACCCTTTCACTGCTCAAGACGAGCATACTCGCTCGCGTTAAGTGGAGATAGCATATAACTCCGGATATGTGCCCAGTGAAAGGGTTAACGTTAGGACTACAAACGAAACCAGAATAACTGAAAACCACCAACGATTCTAAAGAGGACTGAAGAAGCGGATTTGCTATATGTCAATTAATAACAAATCTGCCCCTGTACAATTTCTATCAATTACTTATCACAATTAGTTAACCCTTTCACTGTTCAAGACGAGCATATTCGCTCGTGTTAAGTGGAGATAGCATATAACTCCGGATATGTGGCCAGTGAAAGGGTTACCGTTAGGACTACAAACGAAACCAGAATAACTGAAAACCACCAACGATTCTAAAGAGGACTGAAGAAGCGGATTTGCTATATGTCAATTATTAACAAATCTACCCCTGTACCATTTGTATCAATTACTTATCACAATTAGTAAACCCTTTCACTGCTCAAGACGGGCATACTCGCTCGCGTTAAGTGGAGATAGCATATAACTCCGGATATGTGGCCAGTGAAAGGGTTACCGTTAGGACTACAAACGAAACCAGAATAACTACAAACCACCAACGATTCTAAAGAGGACTGAAGAAGCGGATTTGCTATATGTCAATTATTAACAAATCTGCCCCTGTACAATTTGTATCAATTACTTATCACAATTAGTTAACGCTTTCACTGCTCAAGACGGGCATACTCGCTCGCGTTAAGTGGAGATAGCATATAACCCCGGATATGTGACCAGTGAGAGGGTTAACGTTAGGACTACAAACGAAACCAGAATAACTACAAACCACCAACGAATCTAAAGAGCACTGAAGAAGCGGATTTTCTATATGTCAATTATTAACAAATCTGCCCCTTTACAACTTCTATCAATTACTTATCACAATTAGTTAACCCTTTCACTGCTCAAGACGAGCATACTCGCTCGCGTTAAGTGGAGATAGCATATAACTCCGGATATGTGCCCAGTGAAAGGGTTAACGTTAGGACTACCAACGAAACCAGAATAACTACAAACCACCAACGATTCTCAAGAGGACTGAAGAAGCGGATTTGCTATATGTCAATTATTAACAAATCTGACCCTGTACAATTTGCATCAATTACTTATCACAATTAGTTAACCCTTTCACTGCTCAAGACGAGCATACTCGCTCGCGTTAAGTGGAGATAGCATATAACTCCGGATATGTGCCCAGTGAAAGGGTTAACGTTAGGACTACAAACGAAACCAGAATAACTGAAAACCACCAACGATTCTAAAGAGGACTGAAGAAGCGGATTTGCTATATGTCAATTAATAACAAATCTGCCCTTGTACAATTTCTATCAATTACTTATCACAATTAGTTAACCCTTTCACTGTTCAAGACGAGCATATTCGCTCGTGTTAAGTGGAGATAGCATATAACTCCGGATATGTGGCCAGTGAAAGGGTTACCGTTAGGACTACAAACGAAACCAGAATAACTACAAACCACCAACGATTCTAAAGAGGACTGAAGAAGCGGATTTGCTATATGTCAA
Source organism: Cetonia aurata (assembly GCA_949128085.1). NCBI lineage: Eukaryota > Metazoa > Arthropoda > Insecta > Coleoptera > Scarabaeidae > Cetonia > Cetonia aurata. Next base: position 37,691,488 of record OX421884.1, read on the forward strand.
TTATTAACAAATCTACCCCTGTACCATTTGTATCAATTACTTATCACAATTAGTAAACCCTTTCACTGCTCAAGACGGGCATACTCGCTCGCGTTAAGTGGAGATAGCATATAACTCCGGATATGTGGCCAGTGAAAGGGTTACCGTTAGGACTACGAACGAAACCAGAATAACTACAAACCACCAACGATTCTAAAGAGGACTGAAGAAGCGGATTTGCTATATGTCAATTATTAACAAATCTGCCCCTGTACCATTTGTATCAATTACTTATCACAATTAGTATACCCTTTCACTGCTCAAGACGGGCATACTCGCTCGCGTTAAGTGGAGATAGCATATAACTCCGGATATGTGGCCAGTGAAAGGGTTACCGTTAGGACTACAAACGAAACCAGAATAACTACAAACCACCAACGATTCTAAAGAGGACTGAAGAAGCGGATTTGCTATATGTCAATTATTAACAAATCTGCCCCTGTACAATTTGCATCAATTACTTATCACAATTAGTTAACCCTTTCACTGCTCAAGACGAGCATACTCGCTCGCGTTAAGTGGAGATAGCATATAACTCCGGATATGTGCCCAGTGAAAGGGTTAACGTTAGGACTACCAACGAAACCAGAATAACTACAAACCACCAACGATTCTCAAGAGGACTGAAGAAGCGGATTTGCTATATGTCAATTATTAACAAATCTGACCCTGTACAATTTGCATCAATTACTTATCACAATTAGTTAACCCTTTCACTGCTCAAGACGAGCATACTCGCTCGCGTTAAGTGGAGATAGCATATAACTCCGGATATGTGCCCAGTGAAAGGGTTAACGTTAGGACTACCAACGAAACCAGAATAACTACAAACCACCAACGATTCTCAAGAGGACTGAAGAAGCGGATTTGCTATATGTCAATTATTAACAAATCTGACCCTGTACAATTTGCATCAATTACTTATCACAATTAGTTAACCCTTTCACTGCTCAAGACGAGCATACTCGCTCGCGTTAAGTGGAGATAGCATATAACTCCGGATATGTGCCCAGTGAAAGGGTTAACGTTAGGACTACAAACGAAACCAGAATAACTGAAAACCACCAACGATTCTAAAGAGGACTGAAGAAGCGGATTTGCTATATGTCAATTAATAACAAATCTGCCCCTGTACAATTTCTATCAATTACTTATCACAATTAGTTAACCCTTTCACTGTTCAAGACGAGCATATTCGCTCGTGTTAAGTGGAGATAGCATATAACTCCGGATATGTGGCCAGTGAAAGGGTTACCTTTAGGACTACAAACGAAACCAGAATAACTACAAACCACCAACGATTCTAAAGAGGACTGAAGAAGCGGATTTGCTATATGTCAATTATTAACAAATCTACCCCTGTACCATTTGTATCAATTACTTATCACAATTAGTAAACCCTTTCACTGCTCAAGACGGGCATACTCGCTCGCGTTAAGTGGAGATAGCATATAACTCCGGATATGTGGCCAGTGAAAGGGTTACCGTTAGGACTACGAACGAAACCAGAATAACTACAAACCACCAACGATTCTAAAGAGGACTGAAGAAGCGGATTTGCTATATGTCAATTATTAACAAATCTACCCCTGTACCATTTGTATCAATTACTTATCACAATTAGTTAACCCTTTCACTGCTCAAGACGAGCATATTCGCTCGCGTTAAGTGGAGATAGCATATAACTCCGGATATGTGCCCAGTGAAAGGATTAACGTTAGGACTACAAACCAAACCAGAATAACTACAAACCACCAACGATTCTAAAGAGGACTGAAGAAGCGGATTTGCTATATGTCAATTATTAACAAATCTACCCCTGTACCATTTGTATCAATTACTTATCACAATTAGTAAACCCTTTCACTGCTCAAGACGGGCATACTCGCTCGCGTTAAGTGGAGATAGCATATAACTCCGGATATGTGGCCAGTGAAAGGGTTACCGTTAGGACTACAAACGAAACCAGAATAACTACAAACCACCAACGATTCTAAAGAGGACTGAAGAAGCGGATTTGCTATATGTCAATTATTAACAAATCTGCCCCTGTACAATTTGCATCAATTACTTATCACAATTAGTTAACCCTTTCACTGCTCAAGACGAGCATATTCGCTCGCGTTAAGGGGAGATAGCATATAACTCCGGATATGTGCCCAGTGAAAGGGTTAACGTTAGGACTACAAACCAAACCAGAATAACTACAAACCACCAACGATTCTAAAGAGGACTGAAGAAGCGGATTTGCTATATGTCAATTATTAACAAATCTGCCCCTGTACCATTTGTATCAATTACTTATCACAATTAGTATACCCTTTCACTGCTCAAGACGGGCATACTCGCTCGCGTTAAGTGGAGATAGCATATAACTCCGGATATGTGGCCAGTGAAAGGGTTACCGTTAGGACTACAAACGAAACCAGAATAACTACAAACCACCAACGATTCTAAAGAGGACTGAAGAAGCGGATTTGCTATATGTCAATTATTAACAAATCTGCCCCTGTACAATTTGCATCAATTACTTATCACAATTAGTTAACCCTTTCACTGCTCAAGACGAGCATACTCGCTCGCGTTAAGTGGAGATAGCATATAACTCCGGATATGTGCCCAGTGAAAGGGTTAACGTTAGGACTACCAACGAAACCAGAATAACTACAAACCACCAACGATTCTCAAGAGGACTGAAGAAGCGGATTTGCTATATGTCAATTATTAACAAATCTGACCCTGTACAATTTGCATCAATTACTTATCACAATTAGTTAACCCTTTCACTGCTCAAGACGAGCATACTCGCTCGCGTTAAGTGGAGATAGCATATAACTCCGGATATGTGCCCAGTGAAAGGGTTAACGTTAGGACTACCAACGAAACCAGAATAACTACAAACCACCAACGATTCTCAAGAGGACTGAAGAAGCGGATTTGCTATATGTCAATTATTAACAAATCTGACCCTGTACAATTTGCATCAATTACTTATCACAATTAGTTAACCCTTTCACTGCTCAAGACGAGCATACTCGCTCGCGTTAAGTGGAGATAGCATATAACTCCGGATATGTGCCCAGTGAAAGGGTTAACGTTAGGACTACAAACGAAACCAGAATAACTGAAAACCACCAACGATTCTAAAGAGGACTGAAGAAGCGGATTTGCTATATGTCAATTAATAACAAATCTGCCCCTGTACAATTTCTATCAATTACTTATCACAATTAGTTAACCCTTTCACTGTTCAAGACGAGCATATTCGCTCGTGTTAAGTGGAGATAGCATATAACTCCGGATATGTGGCCAGTGAAAGGGTTACCGTTAGGACTACAAACGAAACCAGAATAACTACAAACCACCAACGATTCTAAAGAGGACTGAAGAAGCGGATTTGCTATATGTCAATTATTAACAAATCTACCCCTGTACCATTTGTATCAATTACTTATCACAATTAGTAAACCCTTTCACTGCTCAAGACGGGCATACTCGCTCGCGTTAAGTGGAGATAGCATATAACTCCGGATATGTGGCCAGTGAAAGGGTTACCGTTAGGACTACGAACGAAACCAGAATAACTACAAACCACCAACGATTCCAAAGAGGACTGAAGAAGCGGATTTGCTATATGTCAATTATTAACAAATCTACCCCTGTACCATTTGTATCAATTACTTATCACAATTAGTTAACCCTTTCACTGCTCAAGACGAGCATATTCGCTCGCGTTAAGTGGAGATAGCATATAACTCCGGATATGTGCCCAGTGAAAGGATTAACGTTAGGACTACAAACCAAACCAGAATAACTACAAACCACCAACGATTCTAAAGAGGACTGAAGAAGCGGATTTGCTATATGTCAATTATTAACAAATCTACCCCTGTACCATTTGTATCAATTACTTATCACAATTAGTAAACCCTTTCACTGCTCAAGACGGGCATACTCGCTCGCGTTAAGTGGAGATAGCATATAACTCCGGATATGTGGCCAGTGAAAGGGTTACCGTTAGGACTACAAACGAAACCAGAATAACTACAAACCACCAACGATTCTAAAGAGGACTGAAGAAGCGGATTTGCTATATGTCAATTATTAACAAATCTGCCCCTGTACAATTTGCATCTATTACTTATCACAATTAGTTAACCCTTACACTGCTCAAGACGAGCATATTCGCTCGCGTTAAGTGGAGATAGCATATAACTCCGGATATGTGCCCAGTGAAAGGGTTAACGTTAGGACTACCAACGAAACCAGAATAACTACAAACCACCAACGATTCTAAAGAGGACTGAAGAAGCGGATTTGCTATATGTCAATTATTAACAAATCTGCCCCTGTACAATTTGCATCAATTACTTATCACAATTAATTAACCCTTTCACTGCTCAAGACGAGCATACTCGCTCGCGTTAAGTGGAGATAGCATATAACTCCGGATATGTGCCCAGTGAAAGGGTTAACGTTAGGACTACAAACGAAACCAGAATAACTACAAACCACCAACGAATCTAAAGAGGACTGAAGAAGCGGATTTGCTATATGTCAATTATTAACAAATCTGCCCCTGTACAATTTGCATCAATTACTTATCACAATTAGTTAACCCTTTCACTGCTCAAGACGAGCATATTCGCTCGCGTTAAGTGGAGATAGCATATAACTCCGGATATGTGCCCAGTGAAAGGATTAACGTTAGGACTACAAACCAAACCAGAATAACTACAAACCACCAACGAATCTAAAGAGGACTGAAGAAGCGGATTTGCTATATGTCAATTATTAACAAATCTGCCCCTGTACAATTTGCATCAATTACTTATCACAATTAGTTAACCCTTACACTGCTCAAGACGAGCATATTCGCTCGCGTTAAGTGGAGATAGCATATAACTCCGGATATGTGCCCAGTGAAAGGGTTAACGTTAGGACTACCAACGAAACCAGAATAACTACAAACCACCAACGATTCTCAAGAGGACTGAAGAAGCGGATTTGCTATATGTCAATTATTAACAAATCTGCCCCTGTACAATTTGCATCAATTACTTATCACAATTAGTTAACCCTTTCACTGCTCAAGACGAGCATACTCGCTCGCGTTAAGTGGAGATAGCATATAACTCCGGATATGTGCCCAGTGAAAGGATTAACGTTAGGACTACAAACCAAACCAGAATAACTACAAACCACCAACGAATCTAAAGAGGACTGAAGAAGCGGATTTGCTATATGTCAATTATTAACAAATCTGCCCCTGTACAATTTGTATCAATTACTTATCACAATTAGTTAACCCTTTCACTGCTCAAGACGGGCATACTCGCTCGCGTTAAGTGGAGATAGCATATACTCCGGATATGTGCCCAGTGAAAGGGTTAACGTTAGGACTACAAACGAAACCAGAATAACTACAAACCACCAACGAATCTAAAGAGCACTGAAGAAGCGGATTTTCTATATGTCAATTATTAACAAATCTGCCCCTTTACAATTTCTATCAATTACTTATCACAATTAGTTAACCCTTTCACTGCTCAAGACGAGCATACTCGCTCGCGTTAAGTGGAGATAGCATATAACTCCGGATATGTGCCCAGTGAAAGGGTTAACGTTAGGACTACAAACCAAACCAGAATAACTACAAACCACCAACGATTCTAAAGAGGACTGAAGAAGCGGATTTGCTATATGTCAATTATTAACAAATCTACCCCTGTACCATTTGTATCAATTACTTATCACAATTAGTAAACCCTTTCACTGCTCAAGACGGGCATACTCGCTCGCGTTAAGTGGAGATAGCATATAACTCCGGATATGTGCCCAGTGAAAGGGTTAACGTTAGGACTACAAACCAAACCAGAATAACTACAAACCACCAACGATTCTAAAGAGGACTGAAGAAGCGGATTTGCTATATGTCAATTATTAACAAATCTACCCCTGTACCATTTGTATCAATTACTTATCACAATTAGTAAACCCTTTCACTGCTCAAGACGGGCATACTCGCTCGCGTTAAGTGGAGGTAGCATATAACTCCGGATATGTGCCCAGTGAAAGGATTAACGTTAGGACTACAAACCAAACCAGAATAACTACAAACCACCAACGAATCTAAAGAGGACTGAAGAAGCGGATTTGCTATATGTCAATTATTAACAAATCTGCCCCTGTACAATTTGTATCAATTACTTATCACAATTAGTTAACCCTTTCACTGCTCAAGACGGGCATACTCGCTCGCGTTAAGTGGAGATAGCATATAACCCCGGATATGTGACCAGTGAGAGGGTTAACGTTAGGACTACAAACGAAACCAGAATAACTACAAACCACCAACGAATCTAAAGAGCACTGAAGAAGCGGATTTTCTATATGTCAATTATTAACAAATCTGCCCCTTTACAATTTCTATCAATTACTTATCACAATTAGTTAACCCTTTCACTGCTCAAGACGAGCATACTCGCTCGCGTTAAGTGGAGATAGCATATAACTCCGGATATGTGCCCAGTGAAAGGGTTAACGTTAGGACTACAAACCAAACCAGAATAACTACAAACCACCAACGATTCTAAAGAGGACTGAAGAAGCGGATTTGCTATATGTCAATTATTAACAAATCTGCCCCTGTACAATTTCTATCAATTACTTATCACAATTAGTTAACCCTTTCACTGCTCAAGACGAGCATACTCGCTCGCGTTAAGTGGAGATAGCATATAACTCCGGATATGTGCCCAGTGAAAGGGTTAACGTTAGGACTACAAACCAAACCAGAATAACTACAAACCACCAACGATTCTAAAGAGGACTGAAGAAGCGGATTTGCTATATGTCAATTATTAACAAATCTACCCCTGTACCATTTGTATCAATTACTTATCACAATTAGTAAACCCTTTCACTGCTCAAGACGGGCATACTCGCTCGCGTTAAGTGGAGGTAGCATATAACTCCGGATATGTGCCCAGTGAAAGGATTAACGTTAGGACTACAAACCAAACCAGAATAACTACAAACCACCAACGAATCTAAAGAGGACTGAAGAAGCGGATTTGCTATATGTCAATTATTAACAAATCTGCCCCTGTACAATTTGTATCAATTACTTATCACAATTAGTTAACCCTTTCACTGCTCAAGACGGGCATACTCGCTCGCGTTAAGTGGAGATAGCATATAACCCCGGATATGTGACCAGTGAGAGGGTTAACGTTAGGACTACAAACGAAACCAGAATAACTACAAACCACCAACGAATCTAAAGAGCACTGAAGAAGCGGATTTTCTATATGTCAATTATTAACAAATCTGCCCCTTTACAATTTCTATCAATTACTTATCACAATTAGTTAACCCTTTCACTGCTCAAGACGAGCATACTCGCTCGCGTTAAGTGGAGATAGCATATAACTCCGGATATGTGCCCAGTGAAAGGGTTAACGTTAGGACTACAAACCAAACCAGAATAACTACAAACCACCAACGATTCTAAAGAGGACTGAAGAAGCGGATTTGCTATATGTCAATTATTAACAAATCTGCCCCTGTACAATTTCTATCAATTACTTATCACAATTAGTTAACCCTTTCACTGCTCAAGACGAGCATACTCGCTCGCGTTAAGTGGAGATAGCATATAACTCCGGATATGTGCCCAGTGAAAGGGTTAACGTTAGGACTACAAACCAAACCAGAATAACTACAAACCACCAACGATTCTAAAGAGGACTGAAGAAGCGGATTTGCTATATGTCAATTATTAACAAATCTGCCCCTGTACCATTTGTATCAATTACTTATCACAATTAGTAAACCCTTTCACTGCTCAAGACGGTCATACTCGCTCGCGTTAAGTGGAGATAGCATATAACTCCGGATATGTGCCCAGTGAAAGGATTAACGTTAGGACTACAAACCAAACCAGAATAACTACAAACCACCAACGAATCTAAAGAGGACTGAAGAAGCGGATTTGCTATATGTCAATTATTAACAAATCTGCCCCTGTACAATTTGTATCAATTACTTATCACAATTAGTTAACGCTTTCACTGCTCAAGACGGGCATACTCGCTCGCGTTAAGTGGAGATAGCATATAACCCCGGATATGTGACCAGTGAGAGGGTTAACGTTAGGACTACAAACGAAACCAGAATAACTACAAACCACCAACGAATCTAAAGAGCACTGAAGAAGCGGATTTTCTATATGTCAATTATTAACAAATCTGCCCCTTTACAACTTCTATCAATTACTTATCACAATTAGTTAACCCTTTCACTGCTCAAGACGAGCATACTCGCTCGCGTTAAGTGGAGATAGCATATAACTCCGGATATGTGCCCAGTGAAAGGGTTAACGTTAGGACTACCAACGAAACCAGAATAACTACAAACCACCAACGATTCTCAAGAGGACTGAAGAAGCGGATTTGCTATATGTCAATTATTAACAAATCTGACCCTGTACAATTTGCATCAATTACTTATCACAATTAGTTAACCCTTTCACTGCTCAAGACGAGCATACTCGCTCGCGTTAAGTGGAGATAGCATATAACTCCGGATATGTGCCCAGTGAAAGGGTTAACGTTAGGACTACAAACGAAACCAGAATAACTGAAAACCACCAACGATTCTAAAGAGGACTGAAGAAGCGGATTTGCTATATGTCAATTAATAACAAATCTGCCCCTGTACAATTTCTATCAATTACTTATCACAATTAGTTAACCCTTTCACTGTTCAAGACGAGCATATTCGCTCGTGTTAAGTGGAGATAGCATATAACTCCGGATATGTGGCCAGTGAAAGGGTTACCGTTAGGACTACAAACGAAACCAGAATAACTGAAAACCACCAACGATTCTAAAGAGGACTGAAGAAGCGGATTTGCTATATGTCAATTATTAACAAATCTACCCCTGTACCATTTGTATCAATTACTTATCACAATTAGTAAACCCTTTCACTGCTCAAGACGGGCATACTCGCTCGCGTTAAGTGGAGATAGCATATAACTCCGGATATGTGGCCAGTGAAAGGGTTACCGTTAGGACTACAAACGAAACCAGAGTAACTACAAACCACCAACGATTCTAAAGAGGACTGAAGAAGCGGATTTGCTATATGTCAATTATTAACAAATCTACCCCTGTACCATTTGTATCAATTACTTATCACTATTAGTTAACCCTTTCACTGCTCAAGACGAGCATATTCGCTCGCGTTAAGTGGAGATAGCATATAACTCCGGATATGTGCCCAGTGAAAGGATTAACGTTAGGACTACAAACCAAACCAGAATAACTACAAACCACCAACGATTCTAAAGAGGACTGAAGAAGCGGATTTGCTATATGTCAATTATTAACAAATCTACCCCTGTACCATTTGTATCAATTACTTATCACAATTAGTAAACCCTTTCACTGCTCAAGACGGGCATACTCGCTCGCGTTAAGTGGAGATAGCATATAACTCCGGATATGTGGCCAGTGAAAGGGTTACCGTTAGGACTACAAACGAAACCAGAATAACTACAAACCACCAACGATTCTAAAGAGGACTGAAGAAGCGGATTTGCTATATGTCAATTATTAACAAATCTGCCCCTGTACAATTTGTATCAATTACTTATCACAATTAGTTAACGCTTTCACTGCTCAAGACGGGCATACTCGCTCGCGTTAAGTGGAGATAGCATATAACCCCGGATATGTGACCAGTGAGAGGGTTAACGTTAGGACTACAAACGAAACCAGAATAACTACAAACCACCAACGAATCTAAAGAGCACTGAAGAAGCGGATTTTCTATATGTCAATTATTAACAAATCTGCCCCTTTACAACTTCTATCAATTACTTATCACAATTAGTTAACCCTTTCACTGCTCAAGACGAGCATACTCGCTCGCGTTAAGTGGAGATAGCATATAACTCCGGATATGTGCCCAGTGAAAGGGTTAACGTTAGGACTACCAACGAAACCAGAATAACTACAAACCACCAACGATTCTCAAGAGGACTGAAGAAGCGGATTTGCTATATGTCAATTATTAACAAATCTGACCCTGTACAATTTGCATCAATTACTTATCACAATTAGTTAACCCTTTCACTGCTCAAGACGAGCATACTCGCTCGCGTTAAGTGGAGATAGCATATAACTCCGGATATGTGCCCAGTGAAAGGGTTAACGTTAGGACTACAAACGAAACCAGAATAACTGAAAACCACCAACGATTCTAAAGAGGACTGAAGAAGCGGATTTGCTATATGTCAATTATTAACAAATCTACCCCTGTACCATTTGTATCAATTACTTATCACTATTAGTTAACCCTTTCACTGCTCAAGACGAGCATATTCGCTCGCGTTAAGTGGAGATAGCATATAACTCCGGATATGTGCCCAGTGAAAGGATTAACGTTAGGACTACAAACCAAACCAGAATAACTACAAACCACCAACGATTCTAAAGAGGACTGAAGAAGCGGATTTGCTATATGTCAATTATTAACAAATCTACCCCTGTACCATTTGTATCAATTACTTATCACAATTAGTAAACCCTTTCACTGCTCAAGACGGGCATACTCGCTCGCGTTAAGTGGAGATAGCATATAACTCCGGATATGTGGCCAGTGAAAGGGTTACCGTTAGGACTACAAACGAAACCAGAATAACTACAAACCACCAACGATTCTAAAGAGGACTGAAGAAGCGGATTTGCTATATGTCAATTATTAACAAATCTGCCCCTGTACAATTTGTATCAATTACTTATCACAATTAGTTAACGCTTTCACTGCTCAAGACGGGCATACTCGCTCGCGTTAAGTGGAGATAGCATATAACCCCGGATATGTGACCAGTGAGAGGGTTAACGTTAGGACTACAAACGAAACCAGAATAACTACAAACCACCAACGAATCTAAAGAGCACTGAAGAAGCGGATTTTCTATATGTCAATTATTAACAAATCTGCCCCTTTACAACTTCTATCAATTACTTATCACAATTAGTTAACCCTTTCACTGCTCAAGACGAGCATACTCGCTCGCGTTAAGTGGAGATAGCATATAACTCCGGATATGTGCCCAGTGAAAGGGTTAACGTTAGGACTACAAACGAAACCAGAATAACTACAAACCACCAACGATTCTCAAGAGGACTGAAGAAGCGGATTTGCTATATGTCAATTATTAACAAATCTGACCCTGTACAATTTGCATCAATTACTTATCACAATTAGTTAACCCTTTCACTGCTCAAGACGAGCATACTCGCTCGCGTTAAGTGGAGATAGCATATAACTCCGGATATGTGCCCAGTGAAAGGGTTAACGTTAGGACTACAAACGAAACCAGAATAACTGAAAACCACCAACGATTCTAAAGAGGACTGAAGAAGCGGATTTGCTATATGTCAATTAATAACAAATCTGCCCTTGTACAATTTCTATCAATTACTTATCACAATTAGTTAACCCTTTCACTGTTCAAGACGAGCATATTCGCTCGTGTTAAGTGGAGATAGCATATAACTCCGGATATGTGGCCAGTGAAAGGGTTACCGTTAGGACTACAAACGAAACCAGAATAACTGAAAACCACCAACGATTCTAAAGAGGACTGAAGAAGCGGATTTGCTATATGTCAATTATTAACAAATCTACCCCTGTACCATTTGTATCAATTACTTATCACAATTAGTAAACCCTTTCACTGCTCAAGACGGGCATACTCGCTCGCGTTAAGTGGAGATAGCATATAACTCCGGATATGTGGCCAGTGAAAGGGTTACCGTTAGGACTACAAACGAAACCAGAGTAACTACAAACCACCAACGATTCTAAAGAGGACTGAAGAAGCGGATTTGCTATATGTCAATTATTAACAAATCTACCCCTGTACCATTTGTATCAATTACTTATCACAATTAGTTAACCCTTTCACTGCTCAAGACGAGCATATTCGCTCGCGTTAAGTGGAGATAGCATATAACTCCGGATATGTGCCCAGTGAAAGGATTAACGTTAGGACTACAAACCAAACCAGAATAACTACAAACCACCAACGATTCTAAAGAGGACTGAAGAAGCGGATTTGCTATATGTCAATTATTAACAAATCTACCCCTGTACCATTTGTATCAATTACTTATCACAATTAGTAAACCCTTTCACTGCTCAAGACGGGCATACTCGCTCGCGTTAAGTGGAGATAGCATATAACTCCGGATATGTGGCCAGTGAAAGGGTTACCGTTAGGACTACAAACGAAACCAGAATAACTACAAACCACCAACGATTCTAAAGAGGACTGAAGAAGCGGATTTGCTATATGTCAATTATTAACAAATCTGCCCCTGTACAATTTGCATCAATTACTTATCACAATTAGTTAACCCTTTCACTGCTCAAGACGAGCATATTCGCTCGCGTTAAGTGGAGATAGCATATAACTCCGGATATGTGCCCAGTGAAAGGATTAACGTTAGGACTACAAACCAAACCAGAATAACTACAAACCACCAACGAATCTAAAGAGGACTGAAGAAGCGGATTTGCTATATGTCAATTATTAACAAATCTGCCCCTGTACAATTTGTATCAATTACTTATCACAATTAGTTAACCCTTTCACTGCTCAAGACGGGCATACTCGCTCGCGTTAAGTGGAGATAGCATATAACCCCGGATATGTGACCAGTGAGAGGGTTAACGTTAGGACTACAAACGAAACCAGAATAACTACAAACCACCAACGAATCTAAAGAGCACTGAAGAAGCGGATTTTCTATATGTCAATTATTAACAAATCTGCCCCTTTACAATTTCTATCAATTACTTATCACAATTAGTTAACCCTTTCACTGCTCAAGACGGGCATACTCGCTCGCGTTAAGTGGAGATAGCATATAACCCCGGATATGTGACCAGTGAGAGGGTTAACGTTAGGACTACAAACGAAACCAGAATAACTACAAACCACCAACGAATCTAAAGAGCACTGAAGAAGCGGATTTTCTATATGTCAATTATTAACAAATCTGCCCCTTTACAATTTCTATCAATTACTTATCACAATTAGTTAACCCTTTCACTGCTCAAGACGAGCATACTCGCTCGCGTTAAGTGGAGATAGCATATAACTCCGGATATGTGCCCAGTGAAAGGGTTAACGTTAGGACTACAAACGAAACCAGAATAACTGAAAACCACCAACGATTCTAAAGAGGACTGAAGAAGCGGATTTGCTATATGTCAATTAATAACAAATCTGCCCCTGTACAATTTCTATCAATTACTTATCACAATTAGTTAACCCTTTCACTGTTCAAGACGAGCATATTCGCTCGTGTTAAGTGGAGATAGCATATAACTCCGGATATGTGGCCAGTGAAAGGGTTACCGTTAGGACTACAAACGAAACCAGAATAACTGAAAACCACCAACGATTCTAAAGAGGACTGAAGAAGCGGATTTGCTATATGTCAATTATTAACAAATCTACCCCTGTACCATTTGTATCAATTACTTATCACAATTAGTAAACCCTTTCACTGCTCAAGACGGGCATACTCGCTCGCGTTAAGTGGAGATAGCATATAACTCCGGATATGTGGCCAGTGAAAGGGTTAACGTTAGGACTACCAACGAAACCAGAATAACTACAAACCACCAACGATTCTCAAGAGGACTGAAGAAGCGGATTTGCTATATGTCAATTATTAACAAATCTGACCCTGTACAATTTGCATCAATTACTTATCACAATTAGTTAACCCTTTCACTGCTCAAGACGAGCATACTCGCTCGCGTTAAGTGGAGATAGCATATAACTCCGGATATGTGCCCAGTGAAAGGGTTAACGTTAGGACTACAAACGAAACCAGAATAACTGAAAACCACCAACGATTCTAAAGAGGACTGAAGAAGCGGATTTGCTATATGTCAATTAATAACAAATCTGCCCCTGTACAATTTCTATCAATTACTTATCACAATTAGTTAACCCTTTCACTGTTCAAGACGAGCATATTCGCTCGTGTTAAGTGGAGATAGCATATAACTCCGGATATGTGGCCAGTGAAAGGGTTACCGTTAGGACTACAAACGAAACCAGAATAACTGAAAACCACCAACGATTCTAAAGAGGACTGAAGAAGCGGATTTGCTATATGTCAATTATTAACAAATCTACCCCTGTACCATTTGTATCAATTACTTATCACAATTAGTAAACCCTTTCACTGCTCAAGACGGGCATACTCGCTCGCGTTAAGTGGAGATAGCATATAACTCCGGATATGTGGCCAGTGAAAGGGTTACCGTTAGGACTACAAACGAAACCAGAGTAACTACAAACCATCAACGATTCTAAAGAGGACTGAAGAAGCGGATTTGCTATATGTCAATTATTAACAAATCTACCCCTGTACCATTTGTATCAATTACTTATCACAATTAGTTAACCCTTTCACTGCTCAAGACGAGCATATTCGCTCGCGTTAAGTGGAGATAGCATATAACTCCGGATATGTGCCCAGTGAAAGGATTAACGTTAGGACTACAAACCAAACCAGAATAACTACAAACCACCAACGATTCTAAAGAGGACTGAAGAAGCGGATTTGCTATATGTCAATTATTAACAAATCTACCCCTGTACCATTTGTATCAATTACTTATCACAATTAGTAAACCCTTTCACTGCTCAAGACGGGCATACTCGCTCGCGTTAAGTGGAGATAGCATATAACTCCGGATATGTGGCCAGTGAAAGGGTTACCGTTAGGACTACAAACGAAACCAGAATAACTACAAACCACCAACGATTCTAAAGAGGACTGAAGAAGCGGATTTGCTATATCTCAATTATTAACAAATCTGCCCCTGTACAATTTGCATCAATTACTTATCACAATTAGTTAACCCTTTCACTGCTCAAGACGAGCATATTCGCTCGCGTTAAGTGGAGATAGCATATAACTCCGGATATGTGAGCAGTGAAAGGATTAACGTTAGGACTACAAACCAAACCAGAATAACTACAAACCACCAACGAATCTAAAGAGGACTGAAGAAGCGGATTTGCTATATGTCAATTATTAACAAATCTGCCCCTGTACAATTTGTATCAATTACTTATCACAATTAGTTAACCCTTTCACTGCTCAAGACGGGCATACTCGCTCGCGTTAAGTGGAGATAGCATATAACCCCGGATATGTGACCAGTGAGAGGGTTAACGTTAGGACTACAAACGAAACCAGAATAACTACAAACCACCAACGAATCTAAAGAGCACTGAAGAAGCGGATTTTCTATATGTCAATTATTAACAAATCTGCCCCTTTACAATTTCTATCAATTACTTATCACAATTAGTTAACCCTTTCACTGCTCAAGACGAGCATACTCGCTCGCGTTAAGTGGAGATAGCATATAACTCCGGATATGTGCCCAGTGAAAGGGTTAACGTTAGGACTACAAACGAAACCAGAATAACTACAAACCACCAACGATTCTAAAGAGGACTGAAGAAGCGGATTTGCTATATGTCAATTATTAACAAATCTGCCCCTGTACCATTTGTATCAATTACTTATCACAATTAGTATACCCTTTCACTGCTCAAGACGGGCATACTCGCTCGCGTTAAGTGGAGATAGCATATGACTCCGGATATGTGGCCAGTGAAAGGGTTACCGTTAGGACTACAAACGAAACCAGAATAACTACAAACCACCAACGATTCTAAAGAGGACTGAAGAAGCGGATTTGCTGTATGTCAATTATTAACAAATCTGCCCCTGTACAATTTGCATCAATTACTTATCACAATTAGTTAACCCTTTCACTGCTCAAGACGAGCATACTCGCTCGCGTTAAGTGGAGATAGCATATAACTCCGGATATGTGCCCAGTGAAAGGGTTAACGTTAGGACTACAAACGAAACCAGAATAACTACAAACCACCAACGATTCTAAAGAGGACTGAAGAAGCGGATTTGCTATATGTCACTTATTAACAAATCTACCCCTGTACCATTTGTATCAATTACTTATCACAATTAGTAAACCCTTTCACTGCTCAAGACGGGCATACTCGCTCGCGTTAAGTGGAGATAGCATATAACTCCGGATATGTGGCCAGTGAAAGGGTTACCGTTAGGACTACAAACGAAACCAGAATAACTACAAACCACCAACGATTCTAAAGAGGACTGAAGAAGCGGATTTGCTATATGTCAATTATTAACAAATCTACCCCTGTACCATTTGTATCAATTACTTATCACAATTAGTAAACCCTTTCACTGCTCAAGACGGGCATACTCGCTCGCGTTAAGTGGAGATAGCATATAACTCCGGATATGTGGCCAGTGAAAGGGTTAACGTTAGGACTACAAACCAAACCAGAATAACTACAAAACACCAACGAATCTAAAGAGGACTGAAGAAGCGGATTTGCTATATGTCAATTATTAACAAATCTGCCCCTGTACAATTTGCATCAATTACTTATCACAATTAGTTAACCCTTACACTGCTCAAGACGAGCATATTCGCTCGCGTTAAGTGGAGATAGCATATAACTCCGGATATGTGCCCAGTGAAAGGGTTAACGTTAGGACTACCAACGAAACCAGAATAACTACAAACCACCAACGATTCTCAAGAGGACTGAAGAAGCGGATTTGCTATATGTCAATTATTAACAAATCTGACCCTGTACAATTTGCATCAATTACTTATCACAATTAGTTAACCCTTTCACTGCTCAAGACGAGCATACTCGCTCGCGTTAAGTGGAGATAGCATATAACTCCGGATATGTGCCCAGTGAAAGGGTTAACGTTAGGACTACAAACGAAACCAGAATAACTGAAAACCACCAACGATTCCAAAGAGGACTGAAGAAGCGGATTTGCTATATGTCAATTAATAACAAATCTGCCCCTGTACAATTTCTATCAATTACTTATCACAATTAGTTAACCCTTTCACTGCTCAAGACGAGCATATTCGCTCGTGTTAAGTGGAGATAGCATATAACTCCGGATATGTGCCCAGTGAAAGGGTTAACGTTAGGACTACCAACGAAACCAGAATAACTACAAACCACCAACGATTCTCAAGAGGACTGAAGAAGCGGATTTGCTATATGTCAATTATTAACAAATCTGCCCCTGTACAATTTGCATCAATTACTTATCACAATTAGTTAACCCTTTCACTGCTCAAGACGAGCATACTCGCTCGCGTTAAGTGGAGATAGCATATAACTCCGGATATGTGCCCAGTGAAAGGATTAACGTTAGGACTACAAACCAAACCAGAATAACTACAAACCACCAACGAATCTAAAGAGGACTGAAGAAGCGGATTTGCTATATGTCAATTATTAACAAATCTGCCCCTGTACAATTTGCATCAATTACTTATCACAATTAGTTAACCCTTTCACTGCTCAAGACGGGCATACTCGCTCGCGTTAAGTGGAGATAGCATATAACTCCGGATATGTGCCCAGTGAAAGGATTAACGTTAGGACTACAAACGAAACCAGAATAACTACAAACCACCAACGAATCTAAAGAGTACTGAAGAAGCGGATTTTCTATATGTCAATTATTAACAAATCTGCCCCTTTACAATTTCTATCAATTACTTATCACAATTAGTTAACCCTTTCACTGCTCAAGACGAGCATACTCGCTCGCGTTAAGTGGAGATAGCATATAACTCCGGATATGTGGCCAGTGAAAGGGTTACCGTTAGGACTACAAACGAAACCAGAATAACTACAAACCACCAACGATTCTAAAGAGGACTGAAGAAGCGGATTTGCTATATGTCAATTATTAACAAATCTGCCCCTGTACAATTTGCATCAATTACTTATCACAATTAGTAAACCCTTTCACTGCTCAAGACGGGCATACTCGCTCGCGTTAAGTGGAGATAGCATATAACTCCGGATATGTGGCCAGTGAAAGGGTTACCGTTAGGACTACAAACGAAACCAGAATAACTACAAACCACCAACGATTCTAAAGAGGACTGAAGAAGCGGATTTGCTATATGTCAATTATTAACAAATCTGCCCCTGTACAATTTGCATCAATTACTTATCACAATTAGTTAACCCTTTCACTGCTCAAGACGAGCATATTCGCTCGCGTTAAGTGGAGATAGCATATAACTCCGGATATGTGCCCAGTGAAAGGATTAACGTTAGGACTACAAACCAAACCAGAATAACTACAAACCACCAACGAATCTAAAGAGGACTGAAGAAGCGGATTTGCTATATGTCAATTATTAACAAATCTACCCCTGTACCATTTGTATCAATTACTTATCACAATTAGTAAACCCTTTCACTGCTCAAGACGGGCATACTCGCTCGCGTTAAGTGGAGATAGCATATAACTCCGGATATGTGGCCAGTGAAAGGGTTACCGTTAGGACTACAAACGAAGCCAGAATAACTACAGACCACCAACGATTCTAAAGAGGACTGAAGAAGCGGATTTGCTATATGTCAATTATTAACAAATCTGCCCCTGTACAATTTGCATCAATTACTTATCACAATTAGTTAACCCTTTCACTGCTCAAGACGAGCATATTCGCTCGCGTTAAGTGGAGATAGCATATAACTCCGGATATGTGCCCAGTGAAAGGATTAACGTTAGGACTACAAACCAAACCAGAATAACTACAAACCACCAACGAATCTAAAGAGGACTGAAGAAGCGGATTTGCTATATGTCAATTATTAACAAATCTGCCCCTGTACAATTTGTATCAATTACTTATCACAATTAGTTAACCCTTTCACTGCTCAAGACGGGCATACTCGCTCGCGTTAAGTGGAGATAGCATATAACCCCGGATATGTGACCAGTGAGAGGGTTAACGTTAGGACTACAAACGAAACCAGAATAACTACAAACCACCAACGAATCTAAAGAGCACTGAAGAAGCGGATTTTCTATATGTCAATTATTAACAAATCTGCCCCTTTACAATTTCTATCAATTACTTATCACAATTAGTTAACCCTTTCACTGCTCAAGACGAGCATACTCGCTCGCGTTAAGTGGAGATAGCATATAACTCCGGATATGTGCCCAGTGAAAGGGTTAACGTCAGGACTACAAACCAAACCAGAATAACTACAAACCACCAACGATTCTAAAGAGGACTGAAGAAGCGGATTTGCTATATGTCAATTATTAACAAATCTGCCCCTGTACAATTTCTATCAATTACTTATCACAATTAGTTAACCCTTTCACTGCTCAAGACGAGCATACTCGCTCGCGTTAAGTGGAGATAGCATATAACTCCGGATATGTGCCCAGTGAAAGGGTTAACGTTAGGACTACAAACCAAACCAGAATAACTACAAACCACCAACGATTCTAAAGAGGACTGAAGAAGCGGATTTGCTATATGTCAATTATTAACAAATCTGCCCCTGTACAATTTGTATCAATTACTTATCACAATTAGTTAACGCTTTCACTGCTCAAGACGGGCATACTCGCTCGCGTTAAGTGGAGATAGCATATAACCCCGGATATGTGACCAGTGAGAGGGTTAACGTTAGGACTACAAACGAAACCAGAATAACTACAAACCACCAACGAATCTAAAGAGCACTGAAGAAGCGGATTTTCTATATGTCAATTATTAACAAATCTGCCCCTTTACAACTTCTATCAATTACTTATCACAATTAGTTAACCCTTTCACTGCTCAAGACGAGCATACTCGCTCGCGTTAAGTGGAGATAGCATATAACTCCGGATATGTGCCCAGTGAAAGGGTTAACGTTAGGACTACCAACGAAACCAGAATAACTACAAACCACCAACGATTCTCAAGAGGACTGAAGAAGCGGATTTGCTATATGTCAATTATTAACAAATCTGACCCTGTACAATTTGCATCAATTACTTATCACAATTAGTTAACCCTTTCACTGCTCAAGACGAGCATACTCGCTCGCGTTAAGTGGAGATAGCATATAACTCCGGATATGTGCCCAGTGAAAGGGTTAACGTTAGGACTACAAACGAAACCAGAATAACTGAAAACCACCAACGATTCTAAAGAGGACTGAAGAAGCGGATTTGCTATATGTCAATTAATAACAAATCTGCCCCTGTACAATTTCTATCAATTACTTATCACAATTAGTTAACCCTTTCACTGTTCAAGACGAGCATATTCGCTCGTGTTAAGTGGAGATAGCATATAACTCCGGATATGTGGCCAGTGAAAGGGTTACCGTTAGGACTACAAACGAAACCAGAATAACTGAAAACCACCAACGATTCTAAAGAGGACTGAAGAAGCGGATTTGCTATATGTCAATTATTAACAAATCTACCCCTGTACCATTTGTATCAATTACTTATCACAATTAGTAAACCCTTTCACTGCTCAAGACGGGCATACTCGCTCGCGTTAAGTGGAGATAGCATATAACTCCGGATATGTGGCCAGTGAAAGGGTTACCGTTAGGACTACAAACGAAACCAGAGTAACTACAAACCACCAACGATTCTAAAGAGGACTGAAGAAGCGGATTTGCTATATGTCAATTATTAACAAATCTACCCCTGTACCATTTGTATCAATTACTTATCACTATTAGTTAACCCTTTCACTGCTCAAGACGAGCATATTCGCTCGCGTTAAGTGGAGATAGCATATAACTCCGGATATGTGCCCAGTGAAAGGATTAACGTTAGGACTACAAACCAAACCAGAATAACTACAAACCACCAACGATTCTAAAGAGGACTGAAGAAGCGGATTTGCTATATGTCAATTATTAACAAATCTACCCCTGTACCATTTGTATCAATTACTTATCACAATTAGTAAACCCTTTCACTGCTCAAGACGGGCATACTCGCTCGCGTTAAGTGGAGATAGCATATAACTCCGGATATGTGGCCAGTGAAAGGGTTACCGTTAGGACTACAAACGAAACCAGAATAACTACAAACCACCAACGATTCTAAAGAGGACTGAAGAAGCGGATTTGCTATATGTCAATTATTAACAAATCTGCCCCTGTACAATTTGTATCAATTACTTATCACAATTAGTTAACGCTTTCACTGCTCAAGACGGGCATACTCGCTCGCGTTAAGTGGAGATAGCATATAACCCCGGATATGTGACCAGTGAGAGGGTTAACGTTAGGACTACAAACGAAACCAGAATAACTACAAACCACCAACGAATCTAAAGAGCACTGAAGAAGCGGATTTTCTATATGTCAATTATTAACAAATCTACCCCTGTACCATTTGTATCAATTACTTATCACAATTAGTAAACCCTTTCACTGCTCAAGACGGGCATACTCGCTCGCGTTAAGTGGAGATAGCATATAACTCCGGATATGTGGCCAGTGAAAGGGTTACCGTTAGGACTACAAACGAAACCAGAATAACTACAAACCACCAACGATTCTAAAGAGGACTGAAGAAGCGGATTTGCTATATGTCAATTATTAACAAATCTGCCCCTGTACAATTTGCATCAATTACTTATCACAATTAGTTAACCCTTTCACTGCTCAAGACGAGCATATTCGCTCGCGTTAAGGGGAGATAGCATATAACTCCGGATATGTGCCCAGTGAAAGGATTAACGTTAGGACTACAAACCAAACCAGAATAACTACAAACCACCAACGAATCTAAAGAGGACTGAAGAAGCGGATTTGCTATATGTCAATTATTAACAAATCTGCCCTTGTACAATTTGCATCAATTACTTATCACAATTAGTTAACCCTTACACTGCTCAAGACGAGCATATTCGCTCGCGTTAAGTGGAGATAGCATATAACTCCGGATATGTGCCCAGTGAAAGGGTTAACGTTAGGACTACCAACGAAACCAGAATAACTACAAACCACCAACGATTCTCAAGAGGACTGAAGAAGCGGATTTGCTATATGTCAATTATTAACAAATCTGACCCTGTACAATTTGCATCAATTACTTATCACAATTAGTTAACCCTTTCACTGCTCAAGACGAGCATACTCGCTCGCGTTAAGTGGAGATAGCATATAACTCCGGATATGTGCCCAGTGAAAGGGTTAACGTTAGGACTACCAACGAAACCAGAATAACTACAAACCACCAACGATTCTCAAGAGGACTGAAGAAGCGGATTTGCTATATGTCAATTATTAACAAATCTGACCCTGTACAATTTGCATCAATTACTTATCACAATTAGTTAACCCTTTCACTGCTCAAGACGAGCATACTCGCTCGCGTTAAGTGGAGATAGCATATAACTCCGGATATGTGCCCAGTGAAAGGGTTAACGTTAGGACTACAAACGAAACCAGAATAACTGAAAACCACCAACGATTCTAAAGAGGACTGAAGAAGCGGATTTGCTATATGTCAATTATTAACAAATCTGCCCCTGTACCATTTGTATCAATTACTTATCACAATTAGTATACCCTTTCACTGCTCAAGACGGGCATACTCGCTCGCGTTAAGTGGAGATAGCATATAACTCCGGATATGTGGCCAGTGAAAGGGTTACCGTTAGGACTACAAACGAAACCAGAATAACTACAAACCACCAACGATTCTAAAGAGGACTGAAGAAGCGGATTTGCTATATGTCAATTATTAACAAATCTGCCCCTGTACAATTTGCATCAATTACTTATCACAATTAGTTAACCCTTTCACTGCTCAAGACGAGCATACTCGCTCGCGTTAAGTGGAGATAGCATATAACTCCGGATATGTGCCCAGTGAAAGGGTTAACGTTAGGACTACCAACGAAACCAGAATAACTACAAACCACCAACGATTCTCAAGAGGACTGAAGAAGCGGATTTGCTATATGTCAATTATTAACAAATCTGACCCTGTACAATTTGCATCAATTACTTATCACAATTAGTTAACCCTTTCACTGCTCAAGACGAGCATACTCGCTCGCGTTAAGTGGAGATAGCATATAACTCCGGATATGTGCCCAGTGAAAGGGTTAACGTTAGGACTACCAACGAAACCAGAATAACTACAAACCACCAACGATTCTCAAGAGGACTGAAGAAGCGGATTTGCTATATGTCAATTATTAACAAATCTGACCCTGTACAATTTGCATCAATTACTTATCACAATTAGTTAACCCTTTCACTGCTCAAGACGAGCATACTCGCTCGCGTTAAGTGGAGATAGCATATAACTCCGGATATGTGCCCAGTGAAAGGGTTAACGTTAGGACTACAAACGAAACCAGAATAACTGAAAACCACCAACGATTCTAAAGAGGACTGAAGAAGCGGATTTGCTATATGTCAATTAATAACAAATCTGCCCCTGTACAATTTCTATCAATTACTTATCACAATTAGTTAACCCTTTCACTGTTCAAGACGAGCATATTCGCTCGTGTTAAGTGGAGATAGCATATAACTCCGGATATGTGGCCAGTGAAAGGGTTACCGTTAGGACTACAAACGAAACCAGAATAACTACAAACCACCAACGATTCTAAAGAGGACTGAAGAAGCGGATTTGCTATATGTCAATTATTAACAAATCTACCCCTGTACCATTTGTATCAATTACTTATCACAATTAGTAAACCCTTTCACTGCTCAAGACGGGCATACTCGCTCGCGTTAAGTGGAGATAGCATATAACTCCGGATATGTGGCCAGTGAAAGGGTTACCGTTAGGACTACGAACGAAACCAGAATAACTACAAACCACCAACGATTCTAAAGAGGACTGAAGAAGCGGATTTGCTATATGTCAATTATTAACAAATCTACCCCTGTACCATTTGTATCAATTACTTATCACAATTAGTTAACCCTTTCACTGCTCAAGACGAGCATATTCGCTCGCGTTAAGTGGAGATAGCATATAACTCCGGATATGTGCCCAGTGAAAGGATTAACGTTAGGACTACAAACCAAACCAGAATAACTACAAACCACCAACGATTCTAAAGAGGACTGAAGAAGCGGATTTGCTATATGTCAATTATTAACAAATCTACCCCTGTACCATTTGTATCAATTACTTATCACAATTAGTAAACCCTTTCACTGCTCAAGACGGGCATACTCGCTCGCGTTAAGTGGAGATAGCATATAACTCCGGATATGTGGCCAGTGAAAGGGTTACCGTTAGGACTACAAACGAAACCAGAATAACTACAAACCACCAACGATTCTAAAGAGGACTGAAGAAGCGGATTTGCTATATGTCAATTATTAACAAATCTGCCCCTGTACAATTTGCATCTATTACTTATCACAATTAGTTAACCCTTACACTGCTCAAGACGAGCATATTCGCTCGCGTTAAGTGGAGATAGCATATAACTCCGGATATGTGCCCAGTGAAAGGGTTAACGTTAGGACTACCAACGAAACCAGAATAACTACAAACCACCAACGATTCTCAAGAGGACTGAAGAAGCGGATTTGCTATATGTCAATTATTAACAAATCTGCCCCTGTACAATTTGCATCAATTACTTATCACAATTAATTAACCCTTTCACTGCTCAAGACGAGCATACTCGCTCGCGTTAAGTGGAGATAGCATATAACTCCGGATATGTGCCCAGTGAAAGGGTTAACGTTAGGACTACAAACGAAACCAGAATAACTACAAACCACCAACGAATCTAAAGAGGACTGAAGAAGCGGATTTGCTATATGTCAATTATTAACAAATCTGCCCCTGTACAATTTGCATCAATTACTTATCACAATTAGTTAACCCTTTCACTGCTCAAGACGAGCATATTCGCTCGCGTTAAGTGGAGATAGCATATAACTCCGGATATGTGCCCAGTGAAAGGATTAACGTTAGGACTACAAACCAAACCAGAATAACTACAAACCACCAACGAATCTAAAGAGGACTGAAGAAGCGGATTTGCTATATGTCAATTATTAACAAATCTGCCCCTGTACAATTTGCATCAATTACTTATCACAATTAGTTAACCCTTACACTGCTCAAGACGAGCATATTCGCTCGCGTTAAGTGGAGATAGCATATAACTCCGGATATGTGCCCAGTGAAAGGGTTAACGTTAGGACTACCAACGAAACCAGAATAACTACAAACCACCAACGATTCTCAAGAGGACTGAAGAAGCGGATTTGCTATATGTCAATTATTAACAAATCTGCCCCTGTACAATTTGCATCAATTACTTATCACAATTAGTTAACCCTTTCACTGCTCAAGACGAGCATACTCGCTCGCGTTAAGTGGAGATAGCATATAACTCCGGATATGTGCCCAGTGAAAGGATTAACGTTAGGACTACAAACCAAACCAGAATAACTACAAACCACCAACGAATCTAAAGAGGACTGAAGAAGCGGATTTGCTATATGTCAATTATTAACAAATCTGCCCCTGTACAATTTGTATCAATTACTTATCACAATTAGTTAACCCTTTCACTGCTCAAGACGAGCATACTCGCTCGCGTTAAGTGGAGATAGCATATACTCCGGATATGTGCCCAGTGAAAGGGTTAACGTTAGGACTACAAACGAAACCAGAATAACTACAAACCACCAACGAATCTAAAGAGCACTGAAGAAGCGGATTTTCTATATGTCAATTATTAACAAATCTGCCCCTTTACAATTTCTATCAATTACTTATCACAATTAGTTAACCCTTTCACTGCTCAAGACGAGCATACTCGCTCGCGTTAAGTGGAGATAGCATATAACTCCGGATATGTGCCCAGTGAAAGGGTTAACGTTAGGACTACAAACCAAACCAGAATAACTACAAACCACCAACGATTCTAAAGAGGACTGAAGAAGCGGATTTGCTATATGTCAATTATTAACAAATCTACCCCTGTACCATTTGTATCAATTACTTATCACAATTAGTAAACCCTTTCACTGCTCAAGACGGGCATACTCGCTCGCGTTAAGTGGAGATAGCATATAACTCCGGATATGTGCCCAGTGAAAGGGTTAACGTTAGGACTACAAACCAAACCAGAATAACTACAAACCACCAACGATTCTAAAGAGGACTGAAGAAGCGGATTTGCTATATGTCAATTATTAACAAATCTACCCCTGTACCATTTGTATCAATTACTTATCACAATTAGTAAACCCTTTCACTGCTCAAGACGGGCATACTCGCTCGCGTTAAGTGGAGGTAGCATATAACTCCGGATATGTGCCCAGTGAAAGGATTAACGTTAGGACTACAAACCAAACCAGAATAACTACAAACCACCAACGAATCTAAAGAGGACTGAAGAAGCGGATTTGCTATATGTCAATTATTAACAAATCTGCCCCTGTACAATTTGTATCAATTACTTATCAGAATTAGTTAACCCTTTCACTGCTCAAGACGGGCATACTCGCTCGCGTTAAGTGGAGATAGCATATAACCCCGGATATGTGACCAGTGAGAGGGTTAACGTTAGGACTACAAACGAAACCAGAATAACTACAAACCACCAACGAATCTAAAGAGCACTGAAGAAGCGGATTTTCTATATGTCAATTATTAACAAATCTGCCCCTTTACAATTTCTATCAATTACTTATCACAATTAGTTAACCCTTTCACTGCTCAAGACGAGCATACTCGCTCGCGTTAAGTGGAGATAGCATATAACTCCGGATATGTGCCCAGTGAAAGGGTTAACGTTAGGACTACAAACCAAACCAGAATAACTACAAACCACCAACGATTCTAAAGAGGACTGAAGAAGCGGATTTGCTATATGTCAATTATTAACAAATCTGCCCCTGTACAATTTCTATCAATTACTTATCACAATTAGTTAACCCTTTCACTGCTCAAGACGAGCATACTCGCTCGCGTTAAGTGGAGATAGCATATAACTCCGGATATGTGCCCAGTGAAAGGGTTAACGTTAGGACTACAAACCAAACCAGAATAACTACAAACCACCAACGATTCTAAAGAGGACTGAAGAAGCGGATTTGCTATATGTCAATTATTAACAAATCTGCCCCTGTACCATTTGTATCAATTACTTATCACAATTAGTAAACCCTTTCACTGCTCAAGACGGTCATACTCGCTCGCGTTAAGTGGAGATAGCATATAACTCCGGATATGTGCCCAGTGAAAGGATTAACGTTAGGACTACAAACCAAACCAGAATAACTACAAACCACCAACGAATCTAAAGAGGACTGAAGAAGCGGATTTGCTATATGTCAATTATTAACAAATCTGCCCCTGTACAATTTGTATCAATTACTTATCACAATTAGTTAACGCTTTCACTGCTCAAGACGGGCATACTCGCTCGCGTTAAGTGGAGATAGCATATAACCCCGGATATGTGACCAGTGAGAGGGTTAACGTTAGGACTACAAACGAAACCAGAATAACTACAAACCACCAACGAATCTAAAGAGCACTGAAGAAGCGGATTTTCTATATGTCAATTATTAACAAATCTGCCCCTTTACAACTTCTATCAATTACTTATCACAATTAGTTAACCCTTTCACTGCTCAAGACGAGCATACTCGCTCGCGTTAAGTGGAGATAGCATATAACTCCGGATATGTGCCCAGTGAAAGGGTTAACGTTAGGACTACCAACGAAACCAGAATAACTACAAACCACCAACGATTCTCAAGAGGACTGAAGAAGCGGATTTGCTATATGTCAATTATTAACAAATCTGACCCTGTACAATTTGCATCAATTACTTATCACAATTAGTTAACCCTTTCACTGCTCAAGACGAGCATACTCGCTCGCGTTAAGTGGAGATAGCATATAACTCCGGATATGTGCCCAGTGAAAGGGTTAACGTTAGGACTACAAACGAAACCAGAGTAACTACAAACCACCAACGATTCTAAAGAGGACTGAAGAAGCGGATTTGCTATATGTCAATTATTAACAAATCTACCCCTGTACCATTTGTATCAATTACTTATCACAATTAGTAAACCCTTTCACTGCTCAAGACGGGCATACTCGCTCGCGTTAAGTGGAGATAGCATATAACTCCGGATATGTGGCCAGTGAAAGGGTTACCGTTAGGACTACAAACGAAACCAGAGTAACTACAAACCACCAACGATTCTAAAGAGGACTGAAGAAGCGGATTTGCTATATGTCAATTATTAACAAATCTACCCCTGTACCATTTGTATCAATTACTTATCACTATTAGTTAACCCTTTCACTGCTCAAGACGAGCATATTCGCTCGCGTTAAGTGGAGATAGCATATAACTCCGGATATGTGCCCAGTGAAAGGATTAACGTTAGGACTACAAACCAAACCAGAATAACTACAAACCACCAACGATTCTAAAGAGGACTGAAGAAGCGGATTTGCTATATGTCAATTATTAACAAATCTACCCCTGTACCATTTGTATCAATTACTTATCACAATTAGTAAACCCTTTCACTGCTCAAGACGGGCATACTCGCTCGCGTTAAGTGGAGATAGCATATAACTCCGGATATGTGGCCAGTGAAAGGGTTACCGTTAGGACTACAAACGAAACCAGAATAACTACAAACCACCAACGATTCTAAAGAGGACTGAAGAAGCGGATTTGCTATATGTCAATTATTAACAAATCTGCCCCTGTACAATTTGTATCAATTACTTATCACAATTAGTTAACGCTTTCACTGCTCAAGACGGGCATACTCGCTCGCGTTAAGTGGAGATAGCATATAACCCCGGATATGTGACCAGTGAGAGGGTTAACGTTAGGACTACAAACGAAACCAGAATAACTACAAACCACCAACGAATCTAAAGAGCACTGAAGAAGCGGATTTTCTATATGTCAATTATTAACAAATCTGCCCCTTTACAACTTCTATCAATTACTTATCACAATTAGTTAACCCTTTCACTGCTCAAGACGAGCATACTCGCTCGCGTTAAGTGGAGATAGCATATAACTCCGGATATGTGCCCAGTGAAAGGGTTAACGTTAGGACTACAAACGAAACCAGAATAACTACAAACCACCAACGATTCTCAAGAGGACTGAAGAAGCGGATTTGCTATATGTCAATTATTAACAAATCTGACCCTGTACAATTTGCATCAATTACTTATCACAATTAGTTAACCCTTTCACTGCTCAAGACGAGCATACTCGCTCGCGTTAAGTGGAGATAGCATATAACTCCGGATATGTGCCCAGTGAAAGGGTTAACGTTAGGACTACAAACGAAACCAGAATAACTGAAAACCACCAACGATTCTAAAGAGGACTGAAGAAGCGGATTTGCTATATGTCAATTAATAACAAATCTGCCCTTGTACAATTTCTATCAATTACTTATCACAATTAGTTAACCCTTTCACTGTTCAAGACGAGCATATTCGCTCGTGTTAAGTGGAGATAGCATATAACTCCGGATATGTGGCCAGTGAAAGGGTTACCGTTAGGACTACAAACGAAACCAGAATAACTGAAAACCACCAACGATTCTAAAGAGGACTGAAGAAGCGGATTTGCTATATGTCAATTATTAACAAATCTACCCCTGTACCATTTGTATCAATTACTTATCACAATTAGTAAACCCTTTCACTGCTCAAGACGGGCATACTCGCTCGCGTTAAGTGGAGATAGCATATAACTCCGGATATGTGGCCAGTGAAAGGGTTACCGTTAGGACTACAAACGAAACCAGAGTAACTACAAACCACCAACGATTCTAAAGAGGACTGAAGAAGCGGATTTGCTATATGTCAATTATTAACAAATCTACCCCTGTACCATTTGTATCAATTACTTATCACAATTAGTTAACCCTTTCACTGCTCAAGACGAGCATATTCGCTCGCGTTAAGTGGAGATAGCATATAACTCCGGATATGTGCCCAGTGAAAGGATTAACGTTAGGACTACAAACCAAACCAGAATAACTACAAACCACCAACGATTCTAAAGAGGACTGAAGAAGCGGATTTGCTATATGTCAATTATTAACAAATCTACCCCTGTACCATTTGTATCAATTACTTATCACAATTAGTAAACCCTTTCACTGCTCAAGACGGGCATACTCGCTCGCGTTAAGTGGAGATAGCATATAACTCCGGATATGTGGCCAGTGAAAGGGTTACCGTTAGGACTACAAACGAAACCAGAATAACTACAAACCACCAACGATTCTAAAGAGGACTGAAGAAGCGGATTTGCTATATGTCAATTATTAACAAATCTGCCCCTGTACAATTTGCATCAATTACTTATCACAATTAGTTAACCCTTTCACTGCTCAAGACGAGCATATTCGCTCGCGTTAAGTGGAGATAGCATATAACTCCGGATATGTGCCCAGTGAAAGGATTAACGTTAGGACTACAAACCAAACCAGAATAACTACAAACCACCAACGAATCTAAAGAGGACTGAAGAAGCGGATTTGCTATATGTCAATTATTAACAAATCTGCCCCTGTACAATTTGTATCAATTACTTATCACAATTAGTTAACCCTTTCACTGCTCAAGACGGGCATACTCGCTCGCGTTAAGTGGAGATAGCATATAACCCCGGATATGTGACCAGTGAGAGGGTTAACGTTAGGACTACAAACGAAACCAGAATAACTACAAACCACCAACGAATCTAAAGAGCACTGAAGAAGCGGATTTTCTATATGTCAATTATTAACAAATCTGCCCCTTTACAATTTCTATCAATTACTTATCACAATTAGTTAACCCTTTCACTGCTCAAGACGGGCATACTCGCTCGCGTTAAGTGGAGATAGCATATAACCCCGGATATGTGACCAGTGAGAGGGTTAACGTTAGGACTACAAACGAAACCAGAATAACTACAAACCACCAACGAATCTAAAGAGCACTGAAGAAGCGGATTTTCTATATGTCAATTATTAACAAATCTGCCCCTTTACAATTTCTATCAATTACTTATCACAATTAGTTAACCCTTTCACTGCTCAAGACGAGCATACTCGCTCGCGTTAAGTGGAGATAGCATATAACTCCGGATATGTGCCCAGTGAAAGGGTTAACGTTAGGACTACAAACGAAACCAGAATAACTGAAAACCACCAACGATTCTAAAGAGGACTGAAGAAGCGGATTTGCTATATGTCAATTAATAACAAATCTGCCCCTGTACAATTTCTATCAATTACTTATCACAATTAGTTAACCCTTTCACTGTTCAAGACGAGCATATTCGCTCGTGTTAAGTGGAGATAGCATATAACTCCGGATATGTGGCCAGTGAAAGGGTTACCGTTAGGACTACAAACGAAACCAGAATAACTGAAAACCACCAACGATTCTAAAGAGGACTGAAGAAGCGGATTTGCTATATGTCAATTATTAACAAATCTACCCCTGTACCATTTGTATCAATTACTTATCACAATTAGTAAACCCTTTCACTGCTCAAGACGGGCATACTCGCTCGCGTTAAGTGGAGATAGCATATAACTCCGGATATGTGGCCAGTGAAAGGGTTAACGTTAGGACTACCAACGAAACCAGAATAACTACAAACCACCAACGATTCTCAAGAGGACTGAAGAAGCGGATTTGCTATATGTCAATTATTAACAAATCTGACCCTGTACAATTTGCATCAATTACTTATCACAATTAGTTAACCCTTTCACTGCTCAAGACGAGCATACTCGCTCGCGTTAAGTGGAGATAGCATATAACTCCGGATATGTGCCCAGTGAAAGGGTTAACGTTAGGACTACAAACGAAACCAGAATAACTGAAAACCACCAACGATTCTAAAGAGGACTGAAGAAGCGGATTTGCTATATGTCAATTAATAACAAATCTGCCCCTGTACAATTTCTATCAATTACTTATCACAATTAGTTAACCCTTTCACTGTTCAAGACGAGCATATTCGCTCGTGTTAAGTGGAGATAGCATATAACTCCGGATATGTGGCCAGTGAAAGGGTTACCGTTAGGACTACAAACGAAACCAGAATAACTGAAAACCACCAACGATTCTAAAGAGGACTGAAGAAGCGGATTTGCTATATGTCAATTATTAACAAATCTACCCCTGTACCATTTGTATCAATTACTTATCACAATTAGTAAACCCTTTCACTGCTCAAGACGGGCATACTCGCTCGCGTTAAGTGGAGATAGCATATAACTCCGGATATGTGGCCAGTGAAAGGGTTACCGTTAGGACTACAAACGAAACCAGAGTAACTACAAACCATCAACGATTCTAAAGAGGACTGAAGAAGCGGATTTGCTATATGTCAATTATTAACAAATCTACCCCTGTACCATTTGTATCAATTACTTATCACAATTAGTTAACCCTTTCACTGCTCAAGACGAGCATATTCGCTCGCGTTAAGTGGAGATAGCATATAACTCCGGATATGTGCCCAGTGAAAGGATTAACGTTAGGACTACAAACCAAACCAGAATAACTACAAACCACCAACGATTCTAAAGAGGACTGAAGAAGCGGATTTGCTATATGTCAATTATTAACAAATCTACCCCTGTACCATTTGTATCAATTACTTATCACAATTAGTAAACCCTTTCACTGCTCAAGACGGGCATACTCGCTCGCGTTAAGTGGAGATAGCATATAACTCCGGATATGTGGCCAGTGAAAGGGTTACCGTTAGGACTACAAACGAAACCAGAATAACTACAAACCACCAACGATTCTAAAGAGGACTGAAGAAGCGGATTTGCTATATCTCAATTATTAACAAATCTGCCCCTGTACAATTTGCATCAATTACTTATCACAATTAGTTAACCCTTTCACTGCTCAAGACGAGCATATTCGCTCGCGTTAAGTGGAGATAGCATATAACTCCGGATATGTGAGCAGTGAAAGGATTAACGTTAGGACTACAAACCAAACCAGAATAACTACAAACCACCAACGAATCTAAAGAGGACTGAAGAAGCGGATTTGCTATATGTCAATTATTAACAAATCTGCCCCTGTACAATTTGTATCAATTACTTATCACAATTAGTTAACCCTTTCACTGCTCAAGACGGGCATACTCGCTCGCGTTAAGTGGAGATAGCATATAACCCCGGATATGTGACCAGTGAGAGGGTTAACGTTAGGACTACAAACGAAACCAGAATAACTACAAACCACCAACGAATCTAAAGAGCACTGAAGAAGCGGATTTTCTATATGTCAATTATTAACAAATCTGCCCCTTTACAATTTCTATCAATTACTTATCACAATTAGTTAACCCTTTCACTGCTCAAGACGAGCATACTCGCTCGCGTTAAGTGGAGATAGCATATAACTCCGGATATGTGCCCAGTGAAAGGGTTAACGTTAGGACTACAAACGAAACCAGAATAACTACAAACCACCAACGATTCTAAAGAGGACTGAAGAAGCGGATTTGCTATATGTCAATTATTAACAAATCTGCCCCTGTACCATTTGTATCAATTACTTATCACAATTAGTATACCCTTTCACTGCTCAAGACGGGCATACTCGCTCGCGTTAAGTGGAGATAGCATATGACTCCGGATATGTGGCCAGTGAAAGGGTTACCGTTAGGACTACAAACGAAACCAGAATAACTACAAACCACCAACGATTCTAAAGAGGACTGAAGAAGCGGATTTGCTGTATGTCAATTATTAACAAATCTGCCCCTGTACAATTTGCATCAATTACTTATCACAATTAGTTAACCCTTTCACTGCTCAAGACGAGCATACTCGCTCGCGTTAAGTGGAGATAGCATATAACTCCGGATATGTGCCCAGTGAAAGGGTTAACGTTAGGACTACAAACGAAACCAGAATAACTACAAACCACCAACGATTCTAAAGAGGACTGAAGAAGCGGATTTGCTATATGTCACTTATTAACAAATCTACCCCTGTACCATTTGTATCAATTACTTATCACAATTAGTAAACCCTTTCACTGCTCAAGACGGGCATACTCGCTCGCGTTAAGTGGAGATAGCATATAACTCCGGATATGTGGCCAGTGAAAGGGTTACCGTTAGGACTACAAACGAAACCAGAATAACTACAAACCACCAACGATTCTAAAGAGGACTGAAGAAGCGGATTTGCTATATGTCAATTATTAACAAATCTACCCCTGTACCATTTGTATCAATTACTTATCACAATTAGTAAACCCTTTCACTGCTCAAGACGGGCATACTCGCTCGCGTTAAGTGGAGATAGCATATAACTCCGGATATGTGGCCAGTGAAAGGGTTAACGTTAGGACTACAAACCAAACCAGAATAACTACAAAACACCAACGAATCTAAAGAGGACTGAAGAAGCGGATTTGCTATATGTCAATTATTAACAAATCTGCCCCTGTACAATTTGCATCAATTACTTATCACAATTAGTTAACCCTTACACTGCTCAAGACGAGCATATTCGCTCGCGTTAAGTGGAGATAGCATATAACTCCGGATATGTGCCCAGTGAAAGGGTTAACGTTAGGACTACCAACGAAACCAGAATAACTACAAACCACCAACGATTCTCAAGAGGACTGAAGAAGCGGATTTGCTATATGTCAATTATTAACAAATCTGACCCTGTACAATTTGCATCAATTACTTATCACAATTAGTTAACCCTTTCACTGCTCAAGACGAGCATACTCGCTCGCGTTAAGTGGAGATAGCATATAACTCCGGATATGTGCCCAGTGAAAGGGTTAACGTTAGGACTACAAACGAAACCAGAATAACTGAAAACCACCAACGATTCTAAAGAGGACTGAAGAAGCGGATTTGCTATATGTCAATTAATAACAAATCTGCCCCTGTACAATTTCTATCAATTACTTATCACAATTAGTTAACCCTTTCACTGCTCAAGACGAGCATATTCGCTCGTGTTAAGTGGAGATAGCATATAACTCCGGATATGTGCCCAGTGAAAGGGTTAACGTTAGGACTACCAACGAAACCAGAATAACTACAAACCACCAACGATTCTCAAGAGGACTGAAGAAGCGGATTTGCTATATGTCAATTATTAACAAATCTGCCCCTGTACAATTTGCATCAATTACTTATCACAATTAGTTAACCCTTTCACTGCTCAAGACGAGCATACTCGCTCGCGTTAAGTGGAGATAGCATATAACTCCGGATATGTGCCCAGTGAAAGGATTAACGTTAGGACTACAAACCAAACCAGAATAACTACAAACCACCAACGAATCTAAAGAGGACTGAAGAAGCGGATTTGCTATATGTCAATTATTAACAAATCTGCCCCTGTACAATTTGCATCAATTACTTATCACAATTAGTAAACCCTTTCACTGCTCAAGACGGGCATACTCGCTCGCGTTAAGTGGAGATAGCATATAACTCCGGATATGTGGCCAGTGAAAGGGTTACCGTTAGGACTACAAACGAAACCAGAATAACTACAAACCACCAACGATTCTAAAGAGGACTGAAGAAGCGGATTTGCTATATGTCAATTATTAACAAATCTGCCCCTGTACAATTTGCATCAATTACTTATCACAATTAGTTAACCCTTTCACTGCTCAAGACGAGCATATTCGCTCGCGTTAAGTGGAGATAGCATATAACTCCGGATATGTGCCCAGTGAAAGGATTAACGTTAGGACTACAAACCAAACCAGAATAACTACAAACCACCAACGAATCTAAAGAGGACTGAAGAAGCGGATTTGCTATATGTCAATTATTAACAAATCTACCCCTGTACCATTTGTATCAATTACTTATCACAATTAGTAAACCCTTTCACTGCTCAAGACGGGCATACTCGCTCGCGTTAAGTGGAGATAGCATATAACTCCGGATATGTGGCCAGTGAAAGGGTTACCGTTAGGACTACAAACGAAGCCAGAATAACTACAGACCACCAACGATTCTAAAGAGGACTGAAGAAGCGGATTTGCTATATGTCAATTATTAACAAATCTGCCCCTGTACAATTTGCATCAATTACTTATCACAATTAGTTAACCCTTTCACTGCTCAAGACGAGCATATTCGCTCGCGTTAAGTGGAGATAGCATATAACTCCGGATATGTGCCCAGTGAAAGGATTAACGTTAGGACTACAAACCAAACCAGAATAACTACAAACCACCAACGAATCTAAAGAGGACTGAAGAAGCGGATTTGCTATATGTCAATTATTAACAAATCTGCCCCTGTACAATTTGTATCAATTACTTATCACAATTAGTTAACCCTTTCACTGCTCAAGACGGGCATACTCGCTCGCGTTAAGTGGAGATAGCATATAACCCCGGATATGTGACCAGTGAGAGGGTTAACGTTAGGACTACAAACGAAACCAGAATAACTACAAACCACCAACGAATCTAAAGAGCACTGAAGAAGCGGATTTTCTATATGTCAATTATTAACAAATCTGCCCCTTTACAATTTCTATCAATTACTTATCACAATTAGTTAACCCTTTCACTGCTCAAGACGAGCATACTCGCTCGCGTTAAGTGGAGATAGCATATAACTCCGGATATGTGCCCAGTGAAAGGGTTAACGTCAGGACTACAAACCAAACCAGAATAACTACAAACCACCAACGATTCTAAAGAGGACTGAAGAAGCGGATTTGCTATATGTCAATTATTAACAAATCTGCCCCTGTACAATTTCTATCAATTACTTATCACAATTAGTTAACCCTTTCACTGCTCAAGACGAGCATACTCGCTCGCGTTAAGTGGAGATAGCATATAACTCCGGATATGTGCCCAGTGAAAGGGTTAACGTTAGGACTACAAACCAAACCAGAATAACTACAAACCACCAACGATTCTAAAGAGGACTGAAGAAGCGGATTTGCTATATGTCAATTATTAACAAATCTGCCCCTGTACCATTTGTATCAATTACTTATCACAATTAGTAAACCCTTTCACTGCTCAAGACGGGCATACTCGCTCGCGTTAAGTGGAGATAGCATATAACTCCGGATATGTGGCCAGTGAAAGGGTTACCGTTAGGACTACAAACGAAACCAGAATAACTACAAACCACCAACGATTCTAAAGAGGACTGAAGAAGCGGATTTGCTATATGTCAATTATTAACAAATCTGCCCCTGTACAATTTGCATCAATTACTTATCACAATTAGTTAACCCTTTCACTGCTCAAGACGAGCATACTCGCTCGCGTTAAGTGGAGATAGCATATAACTCCGGATATGTGCCCAGTGAAAGGGTTAACGTTAGGACTACCAACGAAACCAGAATAACTACAAACCACCAACGATTCTCAAGAGGACTGAAGAAGCGGATTTGCTATATGTCAATTATTAACAAATCTGACCCTGTACAATTTGCATCAATTACTTATCACAATTAGTTAACCCTTTCACTGCTCAAGACGAGCATACTCGCTCGCGTTAAGTGGAGATAGCATATAACTCCGGATATGTGCCCAGTGAAAGGGTTAACGTTAGGACTACCAACGAAACCAGAATAACTACAAACCACCAACGATTCTCAAGAGGACTGAAGAAGCGGATTTGCTATATGTCAATTATTAACAAATCTGACCCTGTACAATTTGCATCAATTACTTATCACAATTAGTTAACCCTTTCACTGCTCAAGACGAGCATACTCGCTCGCGTTAAGTGGAGATAGCATATAACTCCGGATATGTGCCCAGTGAAAGGGTTAACGTTAGGACTACAAACGAAACCAGAATAACTGAAAACCACCAACGATTCTAAAGAGGACTGAAGAAGCGGCTTTGCTATATGTCAATTAATAACAAATCTGCCCCTGTACAATTTCTATCAATTACTTATCACAATTAGTTAACCCTTTCACTGTTCAAGACGAGCATACTCGCTCGCGTTAAGTGGAGATAGCATATAACTCCGGATATGTGGCCAGTGAAAGGGTTACCGTTAGGACTACAAACGAAACCAGAATAACTGAAAACCACCAACGATTCTAAAGAGGACTGAAGAAGCGGATTTGCTATATGTCAATTATTAATAAATCTACCCCTGTACCATTTGTATCAATTACTTATCACAATTAGTAAACCCTTTCACTGCTCAAGACGGGCATACTCGCTCGCGTTAAGTGGAGATAGCATATAACTCCGGATATGTGGCCAGTGAAAGGGTTACCGTTAGGACTACAAACGAAACCAGAGTAACTACAAACCACCAACGATTCTAAAGAGGACTGAAGAAGCGGATTTGCTATATGTCAATTATTAACAAATCTACCCCTGTACCATTTGTATCAATTACTTATCACAATTAGTTAACCCTTTCACTGCTCAAGACGAGGATATTCGCTCGCGTTAAGTGGAGATAGCATATAACTCCGGATATGTGCCCAGTGAAAGGATTAACGTTAGGACTACAAACCAAACCAGAATAACTACAAACCACCAACGATTCTAAAGAGGACTGAAGAAGCGGATTTGCTATATGTCAATTATTAACAAATCTACCCCTGTACCATTTGTATCAATTACTTATCACAATTAGTAAACCCTTT
Source organism: Cetonia aurata (assembly GCA_949128085.1). Lineage (NCBI taxonomy): Eukaryota > Metazoa > Arthropoda > Insecta > Coleoptera > Scarabaeidae > Cetonia > Cetonia aurata. The sequence goes on from OX421884.1 coordinate 37,730,189, forward strand.
CACTGCTCAAGACGGGCATACTTGCTCGCGTTAAGTGGAGATAGCATATAACTCCGGATATGTGGCCAGTGAAAGGGTTACCGTTAGGACTACAAACGAAACCAGAATAACTACAAACCACCAACGATTCTAAAGAGGACTGAAGAAGCGGATTTGCTATATGTCAATTATTAACAAATCTGCCCCTGTACAATTTGCATCAATTACTTATCACAATTAGTTAACCCTTTCACTGCTCAAGACGAGCATACTCGCTCGCGTTAAGTGGAGATAGCATATAACTCCGGATATGTGCCCAGTGAAAGGGTTAACGTTAGGACTACCAACGAAACCAGAATAACTACAAACCACCAACGATTCTAAAGAGGACTGAAGAAGCGGATTTGCTATATGTCAATTAATAACAAATCTGCCCCTGTACAATTTCTATCAATTACTTATCACAATTAGTTAACCCTTTCACTGTTCAAGACGAGCATATTCGCTCGTGTTAAGTGGAGATAGCATATAACTCCGGATATGTGGCCAGTGAAAGGGTTACCGTTAGGACTACAAACGAAACCAGAATAACTGAAAACCACCAACGATTCTAAAGAGGACTGAAGAAGCGGATTTGCTATATGTCAATTATTAACAAATCTACCCCTGTACCATTTGTATCAATTACTTATCACAATTAGTAAACCCTTTCACTGCTCAAGACGGGCATACTCGCTCGCGTTAAGTGGAGATAGCATATAACTCCGGATATGTGGCCAGTGAAAGGGTTACCGTTAGGACTACAAACGAAACCAGAGTAACTACAAACCATCAACGATTCTAAAGAGGACTGAAGAAGCGGATTTGCTATATGTCAATTATTAACAAATCTACCCCTGTACCATTTGTATCAATTACTTATCACAATTAGTTAACCCTTTCACTGCTCAAGACGAGCATATTCGCTCGCGTTAAGTGGAGATAGCATATAACTCCGGATATGTGCCCAGTGAAAGGATTAACGTTAGGACTACAAACCAAACCAGAATAACTACAAACCACCAACGATTCTAAAGAGGACTGAAGAAGCGGATTTGCTATATGTCAATTATTAACAAATCTACCCCTGTACCATTTGTATCAATTACTTATCACAATTAGTAAACCCTTTCACTGCTCAAGACGGGCATACTCGCTCGCGTTAAGTGGAGATAGCATATAACTCCGGATATGTGGCCAGTGAAAGGGTTACCGTTAGGACTACAAACGAAACCAGAATAACTACAAACCACCAACGATTCTAAAGAGGACTGAAGAAGCGGATTTGCTATATCTCAATTATTAACAAATCTGCCCCTGTACAATTTGCATCAATTACTTATCACAATTAGTTAACCCTTTCACTGCTCAAGACGAGCATATTCGCTCGCGTTAAGTGGAGATAGCATATAACTCCGGATATGTGAGCAGTGAAAGGATTAACGTTAGGACTACAAACCAAACCAGAATAACTACAAACCACCAACGAATCTAAAGAGGACTGAAGAAGCGGATTTGCTATATGTCAATTATTAACAAATCTGCCCCTGTACAATTTGTATCAATTACTTATCACAATTAGTTAACCCTTTCACTGCTCAAGACGGGCATACTCGCTCGCGTTAAGTGGAGATAGCATATAACCCCGGATATGTGACCAGTGAGAGGGTTAACGTTAGGACTACAAACGAAACCAGAATAACTACAAACCACCAACGAATCTAAAGAGCACTGAAGAAGCGGATTTTCTATATGTCAATTATTAACAAATCTGCCCCTTTACAATTTCTATCAATTACTTATCACAATTAGTTAACCCTTTCACTGCTCAAGACGAGCATACTCGCTCGCGTTAAGTGGAGATAGCATATAACTCCGGATATGTGCCCAGTGAAAGGGTTAACGTTAGGACTACAAACGAAACCAGAATAACTACAAACCACCAACGATTCTAAAGAGGACTGAAGAAGCGGATTTGCTATATGTCAATTATTAACAAATCTGCCCCTGTACCATTTGTATCAATTACTTATCACAATTAGTATACCCTTTCACTGCTCAAGACGGGCATACTCGCTCGCGTTAAGTGGAGATAGCATATGACTCCGGATATGTGGCCAGTGAAAGGGTTACCGTTAGGACTACAAACGAAACCAGAATAACTACAAACCACCAACGATTCTAAAGAGGACTGAAGAAGCGGATTTGCTGTATGTCAATTATTAACAAATCTGCCCCTGTACAATTTGCATCAATTACTTATCACAATTAGTTAACCCTTTCACTGCTCAAGACGAGCATACTCGCTCGCGTTAAGTGGAGATAGCATATAACTCCGGATATGTGCCCAGTGAAAGGGTTAACGTTAGGACTACAAACGAAACCAGAATAACTACAAACCACCAACGATTCTAAAGAGGACTGAAGAAGCGGATTTGCTATATGTCACTTATTAACAAATCTACCCCTGTACCATTTGTATCAATTACTTATCACAATTAGTAAACCCTTTCACTGCTCAAGACGGGCATACTCGCTCGCGTTAAGTGGAGATAGCATATAACTCCGGATATGTGGCCAGTGAAAGGGTTACCGTTAGGACTACAAACGAAACCAGAATAACTACAAACCACCAACGATTCTAAAGAGGACTGAAGAAGCGGATTTGCTATATGTCAATTATTAACAAATCTACCCCTGTACCATTTGTATCAATTACTTATCACAATTAGTAAACCCTTTCACTGCTCAAGACGGGCATACTCGCTCGCGTTAAGTGGAGATAGCATATAACTCCGGATATGTGGCCAGTGAAAGGGTTAACGTTAGGACTACAAACCAAACCAGAATAACTACAAAACACCAACGAATCTAAAGAGGACTGAAGAAGCGGATTTGCTATATGTCAATTATTAACAAATCTGCCCCTGTACAATTTGCATCAATTACTTATCACAATTAGTTAACCCTTACACTGCTCAAGACGAGCATATTCGCTCGCGTTAAGTGGAGATAGCATATAACTCCGGATATGTGCCCAGTGAAAGGGTTAACGTTAGGACTACCAACGAAACCAGAATAACTACAAACCACCAACGATTCTCAAGAGGACTGAAGAAGCGGATTTGCTATATGTCAATTATTAACAAATCTGACCCTGTACAATTTGCATCAATTACTTATCACAATTAGTTAACCCTTTCACTGCTCAAGACGAGCATACTCGCTCGCGTTAAGTGGAGATAGCATATAACTCCGGATATGTGCCCAGTGAAAGGGTTAACGTTAGGACTACAAACGAAACCAGAATAACTGAAAACCACCAACGATTCTAAAGAGGACTGAAGAAGCGGATTTGCTATATGTCAATTAATAACAAATCTGCCCCTGTACAATTTCTATCAATTACTTATCACAATTAGTTAACCCTTTCACTGCTCAAGACGAGCATATTCGCTCGTGTTAAGTGGAGATAGCATATAACTCCGGATATGTGCCCAGTGAAAGGGTTAACGTTAGGACTACCAACGAAACCAGAATAACTACAAACCACCAACGATTCTCAAGAGGACTGAAGAAGCGGATTTGCTATATGTCAATTATTAACAAATCTGCCCCTGTACAATTTGCATCAATTACTTATCACAATTAGTTAACCCTTTCACTGCTCAAGACGAGCATACTCGCTCGCGTTAAGTGGAGATAGCATATAACTCCGGATATGTGCCCAGTGAAAGGATTAACGTTAGGACTACAAACCAAACCAGAATAACTACAAACCACCAACGAATCTAAAGAGGACTGAAGAAGCGGATTTGCTATATGTCAATTATTAACAAATCTGCCCCTGTACAATTTGCATCAATTACTTATCACAATTAGTTAACCCTTTCACTGCTCAAGACGGGCATACTCGCTCGCGTTAAGTGGAGATAGCATATAACTCCGGATATGTGCCCAGTGAAAGGATTAACGTTAGGACTACAAACGAAACCAGAATAACTACAAACCACCAACGAATCTAAAGAGTACTGAAGAAGCGGATTTTCTATATGTCAATTATTAACAAATCTGCCCCTTTACAATTTCTATCAATTACTTATCACAATTAGTTAACCCTTTCACTGCTCAAGACGAGCATACTCGCTCGCGTTAAGTGGAGATAGCATATAACTCCGGATATGTGGCCAGTGAAAGGGTTACCGTTAGGACTACAAACGAAACCAGAATAACTACAAACCACCAACGATTCTAAAGAGGACTGAAGAAGCGGATTTGCTATATGTCAATTATTAACAAATCTGCCCCTGTACAATTTGCATCAATTACTTATCACAATTAGTAAACCCTTTCACTGCTCAAGACGGGCATACTCGCTCGCGTTAAGTGGAGATAGCATATAACTCCGGATATGTGGCCAGTGAAAGGGTTACCGTTAGGACTACAAACGAAACCAGAATAACTACAAACCACCAACGATTCTAAAGAGGACTGAAGAAGCGGATTTGCTATATGTCAATTATTAACAAATCTGCCCCTGTACAATTTGCATCAATTACTTATCACAATTAGTTAACCCTTTCACTGCTCAAGACGAGCATATTCGCTCGCGTTAAGTGGAGATAGCATATAACTCCGGATATGTGCCCAGTGAAAGGATTAACGTTAGGACTACAAACCAAACCAGAATAACTACAAACCACCAACGAATCTAAAGAGGACTGAAGAAGCGGATTTGCTATATGTCAATTATTAACAAATCTACCCCTGTACCATTTGTATCAATTACTTATCACAATTAGTAAACCCTTTCACTGCTCAAGACGGGCATACTCGCTCGCGTTAAGTGGAGATAGCATATAACTCCGGATATGTGGCCAGTGAAAGGGTTACCGTTAGGACTACAAACGAAGCCAGAATAACTACAGACCACCAACGATTCTAAAGAGGACTGAAGAAGCGGATTTGCTATATGTCAATTATTAACAAATCTGCCCCTGTACAATTTGCATCAATTACTTATCACAATTAGTTAACCCTTTCACTGCTCAAGACGAGCATATTCGCTCGCGTTAAGTGGAGATAGCATATAACTCCGGATATGTGCCCAGTGAAAGGATTAACGTTAGGACTACAAACCAAACCAGAATAACTACAAACCACCAACGAATCTAAAGAGGACTGAAGAAGCGGATTTGCTATATGTCAATTATTAACAAATCTGCCCCTGTACAATTTGTATCAATTACTTATCACAATTAGTTAACCCTTTCACTGCTCAAGACGGGCATACTCGCTCGCGTTAAGTGGAGATAGCATATAACCCCGGATATGTGACCAGTGAGAGGGTTAACGTTAGGACTACAAACGAAACCAGAATAACTACAAACCACCAACGAATCTAAAGAGCACTGAAGAAGCGGATTTTCTATATGTCAATTATTAACAAATCTGCCCCTTTACAATTTCTATCAATTACTTATCACAATTAGTTAACCCTTTCACTGCTCAAGACGAGCATACTCGCTCGCGTTAAGTGGAGATAGCATATAACTCCGGATATGTGCCCAGTGAAAGGGTTAACGTCAGGACTACAAACCAAACCAGAATAACTACAAACCACCAACGATTCTAAAGAGGACTGAAGAAGCGGATTTGCTATATGTCAATTATTAACAAATCTGCCCCTGTACAATTTCTATCAATTACTTATCACAATTAGTTAACCCTTTCACTGCTCAAGACGAGCATACTCGCTCGCGTTAAGTGGAGATAGCATATAACTCCGGATATGTGCCCAGTGAAAGGGTTAACGTTAGGACTACAAACCAAACCAGAATAACTACAAACCACCAACGATTCTAAAGAGGACTGAAGAAGCGGATTTGCTATATGTCAATTATTAACAAATCTGCCCCTGTACCATTTGTATCAATTACTTATCACAATTAGTAAACCCTTTCACTGCTCAAGACGGGCATACTCGCTCGCGTTAAGTGGAGATAGCATATAACTCCGGATATGTGGCCAGTGAAAGGGTTACCGTTAGGACTACAAACGAAACCAGAATAACTACAAACCACCAACGATTCTAAAGAGGACTGAAGAAGCGGATTTGCTATATGTCAATTATTAACAAATCTGCCCCTGTACAATTTGCATCAATTACTTATCACAATTAGTTAACCCTTTCACTGCTCAAGACGAGCATACTCGCTCGCGTTAAGTGGAGATAGCATATAACTCCGGATATGTGCCCAGTGAAAGGGTTAACGTTAGGACTACCAACGAAACCAGAATAACTACAAACCACCAACGATTCTCAAGAGGACTGAAGAAGCGGATTTGCTATATGTCAATTATTAACAAATCTGACCCTGTACAATTTGCATCAATTACTTATCACAATTAGTTAACCCTTTCACTGCTCAAGACGAGCATACTCGCTCGCGTTAAGTGGAGATAGCATATAACTCCGGATATGTGCCCAGTGAAAGGGTTAACGTTAGGACTACCAACGAAACCAGAATAACTACAAACCACCAACGATTCTCAAGAGGACTGAAGAAGCGGATTTGCTATATGTCAATTATTAACAAATCTGACCCTGTACAATTTGCATCAATTACTTATCACAATTAGTTAACCCTTTCACTGCTCAAGACGAGCATACTCGCTCGCGTTAAGTGGAGATAGCATATAACTCCGGATATGTGCCCAGTGAAAGGGTTAACGTTAGGACTACAAACGAAACCAGAATAACTGAAAACCACCAACGATTCTAAAGAGGACTGAAGAAGCGGCTTTGCTATATGTCAATTAATAACAAATCTGCCCCTGTACAATTTCTATCAATTACTTATCACAATTAGTTAACCCTTTCACTGTTCAAGACGAGCATACTCGCTCGCGTTAAGTGGAGATAGCATATAACTCCGGATATGTGGCCAGTGAAAGGGTTACCGTTAGGACTACAAACGAAACCAGAATAACTGAAAACCACCAACGATTCTAAAGAGGACTGAAGAAGCGGATTTGCTATATGTCAATTATTAATAAATCTACCCCTGTACCATTTGTATCAATTACTTATCACAATTAGTAAACCCTTTCACTGCTCAAGACGGGCATACTCGCTCGCGTTAAGTGGAGATAGCATATAACTCCGGATATGTGGCCAGTGAAAGGGTTACCGTTAGGACTACAAACGAAACCAGAGTAACTACAAACCACCAACGATTCTAAAGAGGACTGAAGAAGCGGATTTGCTATATGTCAATTATTAACAAATCTACCCCTGTACCATTTGTATCAATTACTTATCACAATTAGTTAACCCTTTCACTGCTCAAGACGAGGATATTCGCTCGCGTTAAGTGGAGATAGCATATAACTCCGGATATGTGCCCAGTGAAAGGATTAACGTTAGGACTACAAACCAAACCAGAATAACTACAAACCACCAACGATTCTAAAGAGGACTGAAGAAGCGGATTTGCTATATGTCAATTATTAACAAATCTACCCCTGTACCATTTGTATCAATTACTTATCACAATTAGTAAACCCTTTCACTGCTCAAGACGGGCATACTTGCTCGCGTTAAGTGGAGATAGCATATAACTCCGGATATGTGGCCAGTGAAAGGGTTACCGTTAGGACTACAAACGAAACCAGAATAACTACAAACCACCAACGATTCTAAAGAGGACTGAAGAAGCGGATTTGCTATATGTCAATTATTAACAAATCTGCCCCTGTACAATTTGCATCAATTACTTATCACAATTAGTTAACCCTTTCACTGCTCAAGACGAGCATACTCGCTCGCGTTAAGTGGAGATAGCATATAACTCCGGATATGTGCCCAGTGAAAGGGTTAACGTTAGGACTACCAACGAAACCAGAATAACTACAAACCACCAACGATTCTCAAGAGGACTGAAGAAGCGGATTTGCTATATGTCAATTATTAACAAATCTGACCCTGTACAATTTGCATCAATTACTTATCACAATTAGTTAACCCTTTCACTGCTCAAGACGAGCATACTCGCTCGCGTTAAGTGGAGATAGCATATAATTCCGGATATGTGCCCAGTGAAAGGGTTAACGTTAGGACTACCAACGAAACCAGAATAACTACAAACCACCAACGATTCTCAAGAGGACTGAAGAAGCGGATTTGCTATATGTCAATTATTAACAAATCTGACCCTGTACAATTTGCATCAATTACTTATCACAATTAGTTAACCCTTTCACTGCTCAAGACGAGCATACTCGCTCGCGTTAAGTGGAGATAGCATATAACTCCGGATATGTGCCCAGTGAAAGGGTTAACGTTAGGACTACAAACGAAACCAGAATAACTGAAAACCACCAACGATTCTAAAGAGGACTGAAGAAGCGGATTTGCTATATGTCAATTAATAACAAATCTGCCCCTGTACAATTTCTATCAATTACTTATCACAATTAGTTAACCCTTTCACTGTTCAAGACGAGCATATTCGCTCGTGTTAAGTGGAGATAGCATATAACTCCGGATATGTGGCCAGTGAAAGGGTTACCGTTAGGACTACAAACGAAACCAGAATAACTGAAAACCACCAACGATTCTAAAGAGGACTGAAGAAGCGGATTTGCTATATGTCTATTATTAATAAATCTACCCCTGTACCATTTGTATCAATTACTTATCACAATTAGTAAACCCTTTCACTGCTCAAGACGAGCATACTCGCTCGCGTTAAGTGGAGATAGCATATAACTCCGGATATGTGGCCAGTGAAAGGGTTACCGTTAGGACTACAAACGAAACCAGAATAACTACAAACCACCAACGATTCTAAAGAGGACTGAAGAAGCGGATTTGCTATATGTCAATTATTAACAAATCTGCCCCTGTACAATTTGCATCAATTACTTATCACAATTAGTAAACCCTTTCACTGCTCAAGACGGGCATACTCGCTCGCGTTAAGTGGAGATAGCATATAACTCCGGATATGTGGCCAGTGAAAGGGTTACCGTTAGGACTACAAACGAAACCAGAATAACTACAAACCACCAACGATTCTAAAGAGGACTGAAGAAGCGGATTTGCTATATGTCAATTATTAACAAATCTGCCCCTGTACAATTTGCATCAATTACTTATCACAATTAGTTAACCCTTTCACTGCTCAAGACGAGCATATTCGCTCGCGTTAAGTGGAGATAGCATATAACTCCGGATATGTGCCCAGTGAAAGGATTAACGTTAGGACTACAAACCAAACCAGAATAACTACAAACCACCAACGAATCTAAAGAGGACTGAAGAAGCGGATTTGCTATATGTCAATTATTAACAAATCTGCCCCTGTACAATTTGTATCAATTACTTATCACAATTAGTTAACCCTTTCACTGCTCAAGACGGGCATACTCGCTCGCGTTAAGTGGAGATAGCATATAACCCCGGATATGTGACCAGTGAGAGGGTTAACGTTAGGACTACAAACGAAACCAGAATAACTACAAACCACCAACGAATCTAAAGAGCACTGAAGAAGCGGATTTTCTATATGTCAATTATTAACAAATCTGCCCCTTTACAATTTCTATCAATTACTTATCACAATTAGTTAACCCTTTCACTGCTCAAGACGAGCATACTCGCTCGCGTTAAGTGGAGATAGCATATAACTCCGGATATGTGCCCAGTGAAAGGGTTAACGTTAGGACTACAAACGAAACCAGAATAACTACAAACCACCAACGATTCTAAAGAGGACTGAAGAAGCGGATTTGCTATATGTCAATTATTAACAAATCTGCCCCTGTACCATTTGTATCAATTACTTATCACAATTAGTATACCCTTTCACTGCTCAAGACGGGCATACTCGCTCGCGTTAAGTGGAGATAGCATATGACTCCGGATATGTGGCCAGTGAAAGGGTTACCGTTAGGACTACAAACGAAACCAGAATAACTACAAACCACCAACGATTCTAAAGAGGACTGAAGAAGCGGATTTGCTGTATGTCAATTATTAACAAATCTGCCCCTGTACAATTTGCATCAATTACTTATCACAATTAGTTAACCCTTTCACTGCTCAAGACGAGCATACTCGCTCGCGTTAAGTGGAGATAGCATATAACTCCGGATATGTGCCCAGTGAAAGGGTTAACGTTAGGACTACAAACGAAACCAGAATAACTACAAACCACCAACGATTCTAAAGAGGACTGAAGAAGCGGATTTGCTATATGTCACTTATTAACAAATCTACCCCTGTACCATTTGTATCAATTACTTATCACAATTAGTAAACCCTTTCACTGCTCAAGACGGGCATACTCGCTCGCGTTAAGTGGAGATAGCATATAACTCCGGATATGTGGCCAGTGAAAGGGTTACCGTTAGGACTACAAACGAAACCAGAATAACTACAAACCACCAACGATTCTAAAGAGGACTGAAGAAGCGGATTTGCTATATGTCAATTATTAACAAATCTACCCCTGTACCATTTGTATCAATTACTTATCACAATTAGTAAACCCTTTCACTGCTCAAGACGGGCATACTCGCTCGCGTTAAGTGGAGATAGCATATAACTCCGGATATGTGGCCAGTGAAAGGGTTAACGTTAGGACTACAAACCAAACCAGAATAACTACAAAACACCAACGAATCTAAAGAGGACTGAAGAAGCGGATTTGCTATATGTCAATTATTAACAAATCTGCCCCTGTACAATTTGCATCAATTACTTATCACAATTAGTTAACCCTTACACTGCTCAAGACGAGCATATTCGCTCGCGTTAAGTGGAGATAGCATATAACTCCGGATATGTGCCCAGTGAAAGGGTTAACGTTAGGACTACCAACGAAACCAGAATAACTACAAACCACCAACGATTCTCAAGAGGACTGAAGAAGCGGATTTGCTATATGTCAATTATTAACAAATCTGACCCTGTACAATTTGCATCAATTACTTATCACAATTAGTTAACCCTTTCACTGCTCAAGACGAGCATACTCGCTCGCGTTAAGTGGAGATAGCATATAACTCCGGATATGTGCCCAGTGAAAGGGTTAACGTTAGGACTACAAACGAAACCAGAATAACTGAAAACCACCAACGATTCTAAAGAGGACTGAAGAAGCGGATTTGCTATATGTCAATTAATAACAAATCTGCCCCTGTACAATTTCTATCAATTACTTATCACAATTAGTTAACCCTTTCACTGCTCAAGACGAGCATATTCGCTCGTGTTAAGTGGAGATAGCATATAACTCCGGATATGTGCCCAGTGAAAGGGTTAACGTTAGGACTACCAACGAAACCAGAATAACTACAAACCACCAACGATTCTCAAGAGGACTGAAGAAGCGGATTTGCTATATGTCAATTATTAACAAATCTGCCCCTGTACAATTTGCATCAATTACTTATCACAATTAGTTAACCCTTTCACTGCTCAAGACGAGCATACTCGCTCGCGTTAAGTGGAGATAGCATATAACTCCGGATATGTGCCCAGTGAAAGGATTAACGTTAGGACTACAAACCAAACCAGAATAACTACAAACCACCAACGAATCTAAAGAGGACTGAAGAAGCGGATTTGCTATATGTCAATTATTAACAAATCTGCCCCTGTACAATTTGCATCAATTACTTATCACAATTAGTTAACCCTTTCACTGCTCAAGACGGGCATACTCGCTCGCGTTAAGTGGAGATAGCATATAACTCCGGATATGTGCCCAGTGAAAGGATTAACGTTAGGACTACAAACGAAACCAGAATAACTACAAACCACCAACGAATCTAAAGAGTACTGAAGAAGCGGATTTTCTATATGTCAATTATTAACAAATCTGCCCCTTTACAATTTCTATCAATTACTTATCACAATTAGTTAACCCTTTCACTGCTCAAGACGAGCATACTCGCTCGCGTTAAGTGGAGATAGCATATAACTCCGGATATGTGGCCAGTGAAAGGGTTACCGTTAGGACTACAAACGAAACCAGAATAACTACAAACCACCAACGATTCTAAAGAGGACTGAAGAAGCGGATTTGCTATATGTCAATTATTAACAAATCTGCCCCTGTACAATTTGCATCAATTACTTATCACAATTAGTAAACCCTTTCACTGCTCAAGACGGGCATACTCGCTCGCGTTAAGTGGAGATAGCATATAACTCCGGATATGTGGCCAGTGAAAGGGTTACCGTTAGGACTACAAACGAAACCAGAATAACTACAAACCACCAACGATTCTAAAGAGGACTGAAGAAGCGGATTTGCTATATGTCAATTATTAACAAATCTGCCCCTGTACAATTTGCATCAATTACTTATCACAATTAGTTAACCCTTTCACTGCTCAAGACGAGCATATTCGCTCGCGTTAAGTGGAGATAGCATATAACTCCGGATATGTGCCCAGTGAAAGGATTAACGTTAGGACTACAAACCAAACCAGAATAACTACAAACCACCAACGAATCTAAAGAGGACTGAAGAAGCGGATTTGCTATATGTCAATTATTAACAAATCTACCCCTGTACCATTTGTATCAATTACTTATCACAATTAGTAAACCCTTTCACTGCTCAAGACGGGCATACTCGCTCGCGTTAAGTGGAGATAGCATATAACTCCGGATATGTGGCCAGTGAAAGGGTTACCGTTAGGACTACAAACGAAGCCAGAATAACTACAGACCACCAACGATTCTAAAGAGGACTGAAGAAGCGGATTTGCTATATGTCAATTATTAACAAATCTGCCCCTGTACAATTTGCATCAATTACTTATCACAATTAGTTAACCCTTTCACTGCTCAAGACGAGCATATTCGCTCGCGTTAAGTGGAGATAGCATATAACTCCGGATATGTGCCCAGTGAAAGGATTAACGTTAGGACTACAAACCAAACCAGAATAACTACAAACCACCAACGAATCTAAAGAGGACTGAAGAAGCGGATTTGCTATATGTCAATTATTAACAAATCTGCCCCTGTACAATTTGTATCAATTACTTATCACAATTAGTTAACCCTTTCACTGCTCAAGACGGGCATACTCGCTCGCGTTAAGTGGAGATAGCATATAACCCCGGATATGTGACCAGTGAGAGGGTTAACGTTAGGACTACAAACGAAACCAGAATAACTACAAACCACCAACGAATCTAAAGAGCACTGAAGAAGCGGATTTTCTATATGTCAATTATTAACAAATCTGCCCCTTTACAATTTCTATCAATTACTTATCACAATTAGTTAACCCTTTCACTGCTCAAGACGAGCATACTCGCTCGCGTTAAGTGGAGATAGCATATAACTCCGGATATGTGCCCAGTGAAAGGGTTAACGTCAGGACTACAAACCAAACCAGAATAACTACAAACCACCAACGATTCTAAAGAGGACTGAAGAAGCGGATTTGCTATATGTCAATTATTAACAAATCTGCCCCTGTACAATTTCTATCAATTACTTATCACAATTAGTTAACCCTTTCACTGCTCAAGACGAGCATACTCGCTCGCGTTAAGTGGAGATAGCATATAACTCCGGATATGTGCCCAGTGAAAGGGTTAACGTTAGGACTACAAACCAAACCAGAATAACTACAAACCACCAACGATTCTAAAGAGGACTGAAGAAGCGGATTTGCTATATGTCAATTATTAACAAATCTGCCCCTGTACCATTTGTATCAATTACTTATCACAATTAGTAAACCCTTTCACTGCTCAAGACGGGCATACTCGCTCGCGTTAAGTGGAGATAGCATATAACTCCGGATATGTGGCCAGTGAAAGGGTTACCGTTAGGACTACAAACGAAACCAGAATAACTACAAACCACCAACGATTCTAAAGAGGACTGAAGAAGCGGATTTGCTATATGTCAATTATTAACAAATCTGCCCCTGTACAATTTGCATCAATTACTTATCACAATTAGTTAACCCTTTCACTGCTCAAGACGAGCATACTCGCTCGCGTTAAGTGGAGATAGCATATAACTCCGGATATGTGCCCAGTGAAAGGGTTAACGTTAGGACTACCAACGAAACCAGAATAACTACAAACCACCAACGATTCTCAAGAGGACTGAAGAAGCGGATTTGCTATATGTCAATTATTAACAAATCTGACCCTGTACAATTTGCATCAATTACTTATCACAATTAGTTAACCCTTTCACTGCTCAAGACGAGCATACTCGCTCGCGTTAAGTGGAGATAGCATATAACTCCGGATATGTGCCCAGTGAAAGGGTTAACGTTAGGACTACCAACGAAACCAGAATAACTACAAACCACCAACGATTCTCAAGAGGACTGAAGAAGCGGATTTGCTATATGTCAATTATTAACAAATCTGACCCTGTACAATTTGCATCAATTACTTATCACAATTAGTTAACCCTTTCACTGCTCAAGACGAGCATACTCGCTCGCGTTAAGTGGAGATAGCATATAACTCCGGATATGTGCCCAGTGAAAGGGTTAACGTTAGGACTACAAACGAAACCAGAATAACTGAAAACCACCAACGATTCTAAAGAGGACTGAAGAAGCGGCTTTGCTATATGTCAATTAATAACAAATCTGCCCCTGTACAATTTCTATCAATTACTTATCACAATTAGTTAACCCTTTCACTGTTCAAGACGAGCATACTCGCTCGCGTTAAGTGGAGATAGCATATAACTCCGGATATGTGGCCAGTGAAAGGGTTACCGTTAGGACTACAAACGAAACCAGAATAACTGAAAACCACCAACGATTCTAAAGAGGACTGAAGAAGCGGATTTGCTATATGTCAATTATTAATAAATCTACCCCTGTACCATTTGTATCAATTACTTATCACAATTAGTAAACCCTTTCACTGCTCAAGACGGGCATACTCGCTCGCGTTAAGTGGAGATAGCATATAACTCCGGATATGTGGCCAGTGAAAGGGTTACCGTTAGGACTACAAACGAAACCAGAGTAACTACAAACCACCAACGATTCTAAAGAGGACTGAAGAAGCGGATTTGCTATATGTCAATTATTAACAAATCTACCCCTGTACCATTTGTATCAATTACTTATCACAATTAGTTAACCCTTTCACTGCTCAAGACGAGGATATTCGCTCGCGTTAAGTGGAGATAGCATATAATTCCGGATATGTGCCCAGTGAAAGGATTAACGTTAGGACTACAAACCAAACCAGAATAACTACAAACCACCAACGATTCTAAAGAGGACTGAAGAAGCGGATTTGCTATATGTCAATTATTAACAAATCTACCCCTGTACCATTTGTATCAATTACTTATCACAATTAGTAAACCCTTTCACTGCTCAAGACGGGCATACTTGCTCGCGTTAAGTGGAGATAGCATATAACTCCGGATATGTGGCCAGTGAAAGGGTTACCGTTAGGACTACAAACGAAACCAGAATAACTACAAACCACCAACGATTCTAAAGAGGACTGAAGAAGCGGATTTGCTATATGTCAATTATTAACAAATCTGCCCCTGTACAATTTGCATCAATTACTTATCACAATTAGTTAACCCTTTCACTGCTCAAGACGAGCATACTCGCTCGCGTTAAGTGGAGATAGCATATAACTCCGGATATGTGCCCAGTGAAAGGGTTAACGTTAGGACTACCAACGAAACCAGAATAACTACAAACCACCAACGATTCTCAAGAGGACTGAAGAAGCGGATTTGCTATATGTCAATTATTAACAAATCTGACCCTGTACAATTTGCATCAATTACTTATCACAATTAGTTAACCCTTTCACTGCTCAAGACGAGCATACTCGCTCGCGTTAAGTGGAGATAGCATATAATTCCGGATATGTGCCCAGTGAAAGGGTTAACGTTAGGACTACCAACGAAACCAGAATAACTACAAACCACCAACGATTCTCAAGAGGACTGAAGAAGCGGATTTGCTATATGTCAATTATTAACAAATCTGACCCTGTACAATTTGCATCAATTACTTATCACAATTAGTTAACCCTTTCACTGCTCAAGACGAGCATACTCGCTCGCGTTAAGTGGAGATAGCATATAACTCCGGATATGTGCCCAGTGAAAGGGTTAACGTTAGGACTACAAACGAAACCAGAATAACTGAAAACCACCAACGATTCTAAAGAGGACTGAAGAAGCGGATTTGCTATATGTCAATTAATAACAAATCTGCCCCTGTACAATTTCTATCAATTACTTATCACAATTAGTTAACCCTTTCACTGTTCAAGACGAGCATATTCGCTCGTGTTAAGTGGAGATAGCATATAACTCCGGATATGTGGCCAGTGAAAGGGTTACCGTTAGGACTACAAACGAAACCAGAATAACTGAAAACCACCAACGATTCTAAAGAGGACTGAAGAAGCGGATTTGCTATATGTCTATTATTAATAAATCTACCCCTGTACCATTTGTATCAATTACTTATCACAATTAGTAAACCCTTTCACTGCTCAAGACGAGCATACTCGCTCGCGTTAAGTGGAGATAGCATATAACTCCGGATATGTGGCCAGTGAAAGGGTTACCGTTAGGACTACAAACGAAACCAGAATAACTACAAACCACCAACGATTCTAAAGAGGACTGAAGAAGCGGATTTGCTATATGTCAATTATTAACAAATCTGCCCCTGTACAATTTGCATCAATTACTTATCACAATTAGTAAACCCTTTCACTGCTCAAGACGGGCATACTCGCTCGCGTTAAGTGGAGATAGCATATAACTCCGGATATGTGGCCAGTGAAAGGGTTACCGTTAGGACTACAAACGAAACCAGAATAACTACAAACCACCAACGATTCTAAAGAGGACTGAAGAAGCGGATTTGCTATATGTCAATTATTAACAAATCTGCCCCTGTACAATTTGCATCAATTACTTATCACAATTAGTTAACCCTTTCACTGCTCAAGACGAGCATATTCGCTCGCGTTAAGTGGAGATAGCATATAACTCCGGATATGTGCCCAGTGAAAGGATTAACGTTAGGACTACAAACCAAACCAGAATAACTACAAACCACCAACGAATCTAAAGAGGACTGAAGAAGCGGATTTGCTATATGTCAATTATTAACAAATCTGCCCCTGTACAATTTGTATCAATTACTTATCACAATTAGTTAACCCTTTCACTGCTCAAGACGGGCATACTCGCTCGCGTTAAGTGGAGATAGCATATAACCCCGGATATGTGACCAGTGAGAGGGTTAACGTTAGGACTACAAACGAAACCAGAATAACTACAAACCACCAACGAATCTAAAGAGCACTGAAGAAGCGGATTTTCTATATGTCAATTATTAACAAATCTGCCCCTTTACAATTTCTATCAATTACTTATCACAATTAGTTAACCCTTTCACTGCTCAAGACGAGAATACTCGCTCGCGTTAAGTGGAGATAGCATATAATTCCGGATATGTGCCCAGTGAAAGGGTTAACGTCAGGACTACAAACCAAACCAGAATAACTACAAACCACCAACGATTCTAAAGAGGACTGAAGAAGCGGATTTGCTATATGTCAATTATTAACAAATCTGCCCCTGTACAATTTCTATCAATTACTTATCACAATTAGTTAACCCTTTCACTGCTCAAGACGAGCATACTCGCTCGCGTTAAGTGGAGATAGCATATAACTCCGGATATGTGCCCAGTGAAAGGGTTAACGTTAGGACTACAAACCAAACCAGAATAACTACAAACCACCAACGATTCTAAAGAGGACTGAAGAAGCGGATTTGCTATATGTCAATTATTAACAAATCTGCCCCTGTACCATTTGTATCAATTACTTATCACAATTAGTAAACCCTTTCACTGCTCAAGACGGGCATACTCGCTCGCGTTAAGTGGAGATAGCATATAACTCCGGATATGTGGCCAGTGAAAGGGTTACCGTTAGGACTACAAACGAAACCAGAATAACTACAAACCACCAACGATTCTAAAGAGGACTGAAGAAGCGGATTTGCTATATGTCAATTATTAACAAATCTGCCCCTGTACAATTTGCATCAATTACTTATCACAATTAGTTAACCCTTTCACTGCTCAAGACGAGCATACTCGCTCGCGTTAAGTGGAGATAGCATATAACTCCGGATATGTGCTCAGTGAAAGGGTTAACGTTATGACTACCAACGAAACCAGAATAACTACAAACCACCAACGATTCTCAAGAGGACTGAAGAAGCGGATTTGCTATATGTCAATTATTAACAAATCTGACCCTGTACAATTTGCATCAATTACTTATCACAATTAGTTAACCCTTTCACTGCTCAAGACGAGCATACTCGCTCGCGTTAAGTGGAGATAGCATATAACTCCGGATATGTGCCCAGTGAAAGGGTTAACGTTAGGACTACCAACGAAACCAGAATAACTACAAACCACCAACGATTCTCAAGAGGACTGAAGAAGCGGATTTGCTATATGTCAATTATTAACAAATCTGACCCTGTACAATTTGCATCAATTACTTATCACAATTAGTTAACCCTTTCACTGCTCAAGACGAGCATACTCGCTCGCGTTAAGTGGAGATAGCATATAACTCCGGATATGTGCCCAGTGAAAGGGTTAACGTTAGGACTACAAACGAAACCAGAATAACTGAAAACCACCAACGATTCTAAAGAGGACTGAAGAAGCGGATTTGCTATATGTCAATTAATAACAAATCTGCCCCTGTACAATTTCTATCAATTACTTATCACAATTAGTTAACCCTTTCACTGTTCAAGACGAGCATATTCGCTCGTGTTAAGTGGAGATAGCATATAACTCCGGATATGTGGCCAGTGAAAGGGTTACCGTTAGGACTACAAACGAAACCAGAATAACTGAAAACCACCAACGATTCTAAAGAGGACTGAAGAAGCGGATTTGCTATATGTCAATTATTAATAAATCTACCCCTGTACCATTTGTATCAATTACTTATCACAATTAGTAAACCCTTTCACTGCTCAAGACGGGCATACTCGCTCGCGTTAAGTGGAGATAGCATATAACTCCGGATATGTGGCCAGTGAAAGGGTTACCGTTAGGACTACAAACGAAACCAGAATAACTACAAACCACCAACGATTCTAAAGAGGACTGAAGAAGCGGATTTGCTATATGTCAATTATTAACAAATCTGCCCCTGTACAATTTGCATCAATTACTTATCACAATTAGTTAACCCTTTCACTGCTCAAGACGAGCATACTCGCTCGCGTTAAGTGGAGATAGCATATAACTCCGGATATGTGCCCAGTGAAAGGGTTAACGTTAGGACTACCAACGAAACCAGAATAACTACAAACCACCAACGATTCTCAAGAGGACTGAAGAAGCGGATTTGCTATATGTCAATTATTAACAAATCTGACCCTGTACAATTTGCATCAATTACTTATCACAATTAGTTAACCCTTTCACTGCTCAAGACGAGCATACTCGCTCGCGTTAAGTGGAGATAGCATATAACTCCGGATATGTGGCCAGTGAAAGGGTTACCGTTAGGACTACAAACGAAACCAGAGTAACTACAAACCACCAACGATTCTAAAGAGGACTGAAGAAGCGGATTTGCTATATGTCAATTATTAACAAATCTACCCCTGTACCATTTGTATCAATTACTTATCACAATTAGTTAACCCTTTCACTGTTCAAGACGAGCATATTCGCTCGTGTTAAGTGGAGATAGCATATAACTCCGGATATGTGCCCAGTGAAAGGGTTAACGTTAGGACTACCAACGAAACCAGAATAACTACAAACCACCAACGATTCTAAAGAGGACTGAAGAAGCGGATTTGCTATATGTCAATTAATAACAAATCTGCCCCTGTACAATTTCTATCAATTACTTATCACAATTAGTTAACCCTTTCACTGTTCAAGACGAGCATATTCGCTCGTGTTAAGTGGAGATAGCATATAACTCCGGATATGTGGCCAGTGAAAGGGTTACCGTTAGGACTACAAACGAAACCAGAATAACTGAAAACCACCAACGATTCTAAAGAGGACTGAAGAAGCGGATTTGCTATATGTCAATTATTAACAAATCTACCCCTGTACCATTTGTATCAATTACTTATCACAATTAGTAAACCCTTTCACTGCTCAAGACGGGCATACTCGCTCGCGTTAAGTGGAGATAGCATATAACTCCGGATATGTGGCCAGTGAAAGGGTTACCGTTAGGACTACAAACGAAACCAGAGTAACTACAAACCATCAACGATTCTAAAGAGGACTGAAGAAGCGGATTTGCTATATGTCAATTATTAACAAATCTACCCCTGTACCATTTGTATCAATTACTTATCACAATTAGTTAACCCTTTCACTGCTCAAGACGAGCATATTCGCTCGCGTTAAGTGGAGATAGCATATAACTCCGGATATGTGCCCAGTGAAAGGATTAACGTTAGGACTACAAACCAAACCAGAATAACTACAAACCACCAACGATTCTAAAGAGGACTGAAGAAGCGGATTTGCTATATGTCAATTATTAACAAATCTACCCCTGTACCATTTGTATCAATTACTTATCACAATTAGTAAACCCTTTCACTGCTCAAGACGGGCATACTCGCTCGCGTTAAGTGGAGATAGCATATAACTCCGGATATGTGGCCAGTGAAAGGGTTACCGTTAGGACTACAAACGAAACCAGAATAACTACAAACCACCAACGATTCTAAAGAGGACTGAAGAAGCGGATTTGCTATATCTCAATTATTAACAAATCTGCCCCTGTACAATTTGCATCAATTACTTATCACAATTAGTTAACCCTTTCACTGCTCAAGACGAGCATATTCGCTCGCGTTAAGTGGAGATAGCATATAACTCCGGATATGTGAGCAGTGAAAGGATTAACGTTAGGACTACAAACCAAACCAGAATAACTACAAACCACCAACGAATCTAAAGAGGACTGAAGAAGCGGATTTGCTATATGTCAATTATTAACAAATCTGCCCCTGTACAATTTGTATCAATTACTTATCACAATTAGTTAACCCTTTCACTGCTCAAGACGGGCATACTCGCTCGCGTTAAGTGGAGATAGCATATAACCCCGGATATGTGACCAGTGAGAGGGTTAACGTTAGGACTACAAACGAAACCAGAATAACTACAAACCACCAACGAATCTAAAGAGCACTGAAGAAGCGGATTTTCTATATGTCAATTATTAACAAATCTGCCCCTTTACAATTTCTATCAATTACTTATCACAATTAGTTAACCCTTTCACTGCTCAAGACGAGCATACTCGCTCGCGTTAAGTGGAGATAGCATATAACTCCGGATATGTGCCCAGTGAAAGGGTTAACGTTAGGACTACAAACGAAACCAGAATAACTACAAACCACCAACGATTCTAAAGAGGACTGAAGAAGCGGATTTGCTATATGTCAATTATTAACAAATCTGCCCCTGTACCATTTGTATCAATTACTTATCACAATTAGTATACCCTTTCACTGCTCAAGACGGGCATACTCGCTCGCGTTAAGTGGAGATAGCATATGACTCCGGATATGTGGCCAGTGAAAGGGTTACCGTTAGGACTACAAACGAAACCAGAATAACTACAAACCACCAACGATTCTAAAGAGGACTGAAGAAGCGGATTTGCTGTATGTCAATTATTAACAAATCTGCCCCTGTACAATTTGCATCAATTACTTATCACAATTAGTTAACCCTTTCACTGCTCAAGACGAGCATACTCGCTCGCGTTAAGTGGAGATAGCATATAACTCCGGATATGTGCCCAGTGAAAGGGTTAACGTTAGGACTACAAACGAAACCAGAATAACTACAAACCACCAACGATTCTAAAGAGGACTGAAGAAGCGGATTTGCTATATGTCACTTATTAACAAATCTACCCCTGTACCATTTGTATCAATTACTTATCACAATTAGTAAACCCTTTCACTGCTCAAGACGGGCATACTCGCTCGCGTTAAGTGGAGATAGCATATAACTCCGGATATGTGGCCAGTGAAAGGGTTACCGTTAGGACTACAAACGAAACCAGAATAACTACAAACCACCAACGATTCTAAAGAGGACTGAAGAAGCGGATTTGCTATATGTCAATTATTAACAAATCTACCCCTGTACCATTTGTATCAATTACTTATCACAATTAGTAAACCCTTTTACTGCTCAAGACGGGCATACTCGCTCGCGTTAAGTGGAGATAGCATATAACTCCGGATATGTGGCCAGTGAAAGGGTTAACGTTAGGACTACAAACCAAACCAGAATAACTACAAAACACCAACGAATCTAAAGAGGACTGAAGAAGCGGATTTGCTATATGTCAATTATTAACAAATCTGCCCCTGTACAATTTGCATCAATTACTTATCACAATTAGTTAACCCTTACACTGCTCAAGACGAGCATATTCGCTCGCGTTAAGTGGAGATAGCATATAACTCCGGATATGTGCCCAGTGAAAGGGTTAACGTTAGGACTACCAACGAAACCAGAATAACTACAAACCACCAACGATTCTCAAGAGGACTGAAGAAGCGGATTTGCTATATGTCAATTATTAACAAATCTGACCCTGTACAATTTGCATCAATTACTTATCACAATTAGTTAACCCTTTCACTGCTCAAGACGAGCATACTCGCTCGCGTTAAGTGGAGATAGCATATAACTCCGGATATGTGCCCAGTGAAAGGGTTAACGTTAGGACTACAAACGAAACCAGAATAACTGAAAACCACCAACGATTCTAAAGAGGACTGAAGAAGCGGATTTGCTATATGTCAATTAATAACAAATCTGCCCCTGTACAATTTCTATCAATTACTTATCACAATTAGTTAACCCTTTCACTGCTCAAGACGAGCATATTCGCTCGTGTTAAGTGGAGATAGCATATAACTCCGGATATGTGCCCAGTGAAAGGGTTAACGTTAGGACTACCAACGAAACCAGAATAACTACAAACCACCAACGATTCTCAAGAGGACTGAAGAAGCGGATTTGCTATATGTCAATTATTAACAAATCTGCCCCTGTACAATTTGCATCAATTACTTATCACAATTAGTTAACCCTTTCACTGCTCAAGACGAGCATACTCGCTCGCGTTAAGTGGAGATAGCATATAACTCCGGATATGTGCCCAGTGAAAGGATTAACGTTAGGACTACAAACCAAACCAGAATAACTACAAACCACCAACGAATCTAAAGAGGACTGAAGAAGCGGATTTGCTATATGTCAATTATTAACAAATCTGCCCCTGTACAATTTGCATCAATTACTTATCACAATTAGTTAACCCTTTCACTGCTCAAGACGGGCATACTCGCTCGCGTTAAGTGGAGATAGCATATAACTCCGGATATGTGCCCAGTGAAAGGATTAACGTTAGGACTACAAACGAAACCAGAATAACTACAAACCACCAACGAATCTAAAGAGTACTGAAGAAGCGGATTTTCTATATGTCAATTATTAACAAATCTGCCCCTTTACAATTTCTATCAATTACTTATCACAATTAGTTAACCCTTTCACTGCTCAAGACGAGCATACTCGCTCGCGTTAAGTGGAGATAGCATATAACTCCGGATATGTGGCCAGTGAAAGGGTTACCGTTAGGACTACAAACGAAACCAGAATAACTACAAACCACCAACGATTCTAAAGAGGACTGAAGAAGCGGATTTGCTATATGTCAATTATTAACAAATCTGCCCCTGTACAATTTGCATCAATTACTTATCACAATTAGTAAACCCTTTCACTGCTCAAGACGGGCATACTCGCTCGCGTTAAGTGGAGATAGCATATAACTCCGGATATGTGGCCAGTGAAAGGGTTACCGTTAGGACTACAAACGAAACCAGAATAACTACAAACCACCAACGATTCTAAAGAGGACTGAAGAAGCGGATTTGCTATATGTCAATTATTAACAAATCTGCCCCTGTACAATTTGCATCAATTACTTATCACAATTAGTTAACCCTTTCACTGCTCAAGACGAGCATATTCGCTCGCGTTAAGTGGAGATAGCATATAACTCCGGATATGTGCCCAGTGAAAGGATTAACGTTAGGACTACAAACCAAACCAGAATAACTACAAACCACCAACGAATCTAAAGAGGACTGAAGAAGCGGATTTGCTATATGTCAATTATTAACAAATCTACCCCTGTACCATTTGTATCAATTACTTATCACAATTAGTAAACCCTTTCACTGCTCAAGACGGGCATACTCGCTCGCGTTAAGTGGAGATAGCATATAACTCCGGATATGTGGCCAGTGAAAGGGTTACCGTTAGGACTACAAACGAAGCCAGAATAACTACAGACCACCAACGATTCTAAAGAGGACTGAAGAAGCGGATTTGCTATATGTCAATTATTAACAAATCTGCCCCTGTACAATTTGCATCAATTACTTATCACAATTAGTTAACCCTTTCACTGCTCAAGACGAGCATATTCGCTCGCGTTAAGTGGAGATAGCATATAACTCCGGATATGTGCCCAGTGAAAGGATTAACGTTAGGACTACAAACCAAACCAGAATAACTACAAACCACCAACGAATCTAAAGAGGACTGAAGAAGCGGATTTGCTATATGTCAATTATTAACAAATCTGCCCCTGTACAATTTGTATCAATTACTTATCACAATTAGTTAACCCTTTCACTGCTCAAGACGGGCATACTCGCTCGCGTTAAGTGGAGATAGCATATAACCCCGGATATGTGACCAGTGAGAGGGTTAACGTTAGGACTACAAACGAAACCAGAATAACTACAAACCACCAACGAATCTAAAGAGCACTGAAGAAGCGGATTTTCTATATGTCAATTATTAACAAATCTGCCCCTTTACAATTTCTATCAATTACTTATCACAATTAGTTAACCCTTTCACTGCTCAAGACGAGCATACTCGCTCGCGTTAAGTGGAGATAGCATATAACTCCGGATATGTGCCCAGTGAAAGGGTTAACGTCAGGACTACAAACCAAACCAGAATAACTACAAACCACCAACGATTCTAAAGAGGACTGAAGAAGCGGATTTGCTATATGTCAATTATTAACAAATCTGCCCCTGTACAATTTCTATCAATTACTTATCACAATTAGTTAACCCTTTCACTGCTCAAGACGAGCATACTCGCTCGCGTTAAGTGGAGATAGCATATAACTCCGGATATGTGCCCAGTGAAAGGGTTAACGTTAGGACTACAAACCAAACCAGAATAACTACAAACCACCAACGATTCTAAAGAGGACTGAAGAAGCGGATTTGCTATATGTCAATTATTAACAAATCTGCCCCTGTACCATTTGTATCAATTACTTATCACAATTAGTAAACCCTTTCACTGCTCAAGACGGGCATACTCGCTCGCGTTAAGTGGAGATAGCATATAACTCCGGATATGTGGCCAGTGAAAGGGTTACCGTTAGGACTACAAACGAAACCAGAATAACTACAAACCACCAACGATTCTAAAGAGGACTGAAGAAGCGGATTTGCTATATGTCAATTATTAACAAATCTGCCCCTGTACAATTTGCATCAATTACTTATCACAATTAGTTAACCCTTTCACTGCTCAAGACGAGCATACTCGCTCGCGTTAAGTGGAGATAGCATATAACTCCGGATATGTGCCCAGTGAAAGGGTTAACGTTAGGACTACCAACGAAACCAGAATAACTACAAACCACCAACGATTCTCAAGAGGACTGAAGAAGCGGATTTGCTATATGTCAATTATTAACAAATCTGACCCTGTACAATTTGCATCAATTACTTATCACAATTAGTTAACCCTTTCACTGCTCAAGACGAGCATACTCGCTCGCGTTAAGTGGAGATAGCATATAACTCCGGATATGTGCCCAGTGAAAGGGTTAACGTTAGGACTACCAACGAAACCAGAATAACTACAAACCACCAACGATTCTCAAGAGGACTGAAGAAGCGGATTTGCTATATGTCAATTATTAACAAATCTGACCCTGTACAATTTGCATCAATTACTTATCACAATTAGTTAACCCTTTCACTGCTCAAGACGAGCATACTCGCTCGCGTTAAGTGGAGATAGCATATAACTCCGGATATGTGCCCAGTGAAAGGGTTAACGTTAGGACTACAAACGAAACCAGAATAACTGAAAACCACCAACGATTCTAAAGAGGACTGAAGAAGCGGCTTTGCTATATGTCAATTAATAACAAATCTGCCCCTGTACAATTTCTATCAATTACTTATCACAATTAGTTAACCCTTTCACTGTTCAAGACGAGCATACTCGCTCGCGTTAAGTGGAGATAGCATATAACTCCGGATATGTGGCCAGTGAAAGGGTTACCGTTAGGACTACAAACGAAACCAGAATAACTGAAAACCACCAACGATTCTAAAGAGGACTGAAGAAGCGGATTTGCTATATGTCAATTATTAATAAATCTACCCCTGTACCATTTGTATCAATTACTTATCACAATTAGTAAACCCTTTCACTGCTCAAGACGGGCATACTCGCTCGCGTTAAGTGGAGATAGCATATAACTCCGGATATGTGGCCAGTGAAAGGGTTACCGTTAGGACTACAAACGAAACCAGAGTAACTACAAACCACCAACGATTCTAAAGAGGACTGAAGAAGCGGATTTGCTATATGTCAATTATTAACAAATCTACCCCTGTACCATTTGTATCAATTACTTATCACAATTAGTTAACCCTTTCACTGCTCAAGACGAGGATATTCGCTCGCGTTAAGTGGAGATAGCATATAACTCCGGATATGTGCCCAGTGAAAGGATTAACGTTAGGACTACAAACCAAACCAGAATAACTACAAACCACCAACGATTCTAAAGAGGACTGAAGAAGCGGATTTGCTATATGTCAATTATTAACAAATCTACCCCTGTACCATTTGTATCAATTACTTATCACAATTAGTAAACCCTTTCACTGCTCAAGACGGGCATACTTGCTCGCGTTAAGTGGAGATAGCATATAACTCCGGATATGTGGCCAGTGAAAGGGTTACCGTTAGGACTACAAACGAAACCAGAATAACTACAAACCACCAACGATTCTAAAGAGGACTGAAGAAGCGGATTTGCTATATGTCAATTATTAACAAATCTGCCCCTGTACAATTTGCATCAATTACTTATCACAATTAGTTAACCCTTTCACTGCTCAAGACGAGCATACTCGCTCGCGTTAAGTGGAGATAGCATATAACTCCGGATATGTGCCCAGTGAAAGGGTTAACGTTAGGACTACCAACGAAACCAGAATAACTACAAACCACCAACGATTCTCAAGAGGACTGAAGAAGCGGATTTGCTATATGTCAATTATTAACAAATCTGACCCTGTACAATTTGCATCAATTACTTATCACAATTAGTTAACCCTTTCACTGCTCAAGACGAGCATACTCGCTCGCGTTAAGTGGAGATAGCATATAATTCCGGATATGTGCCCAGTGAAAGGGTTAACGTTAGGACTACCAACGAAACCAGAATAACTACAAACCACCAACGATTCTCAAGAGGACTGAAGAAGCGGATTTGCTATATGTCAATTATTAACAAATCTGACCCTGTACAATTTGCATCAATTACTTATCACAATTAGTTAACCCTTTCACTGCTCAAGACGAGCATACTCGCTCGCGTTAAGTGGAGATAGCATATAACTCCGGATATGTGCCCAGTGAAAGGGTTAACGTTAGGACTACAAACGAAACCAGAATAACTGAAAACCACCAACGATTCTAAAGAGGACTGAAGAAGCGGATTTGCTATATGTCAATTAATAACAAATCTGCCCCTGTACAATTTCTATCAATTACTTATCACAATTAGTTAACCCTTTCACTGTTCAAGACGAGCATATTCGCTCGTGTTAAGTGGAGATAGCATATAACT
This sequence comes from Cetonia aurata, assembly GCA_949128085.1. Classification (NCBI taxonomy): domain Eukaryota; kingdom Metazoa; phylum Arthropoda; class Insecta; order Coleoptera; family Scarabaeidae; genus Cetonia; species Cetonia aurata. Next base: position 37,758,302 of record OX421884.1, read on the forward strand.
CCGGATATGTGGCCAGTGAAAGGGTTACCGTTAGGACTACAAACGAAACCAGAATAACTGAAAACCACCAACGATTCTAAAGAGGACTGAAGAAGCGGATTTGCTATATGTCTATTATTAATAAATCTACCCCTGTACCATTTGTATCAATTACTTATCACAATTAGTAAACCCTTTCACTGCTCAAGACGAGCATACTCGCTCGCGTTAAGTGGAGATAGCATATAACTCCGGATATGTGGCCAGTGAAAGGGTTACCGTTAGGACTACAAACGAAACCAGAATAACTACAAACCACCAACGATTCTAAAGAGGACTGAAGAAGCGGATTTGCTATATGTCAATTATTAACAAATCTGCCCCTGTACAATTTGCATCAATTACTTATCACAATTAGTAAACCCTTTCACTGCTCAAGACGGGCATACTCGCTCGCGTTAAGTGGAGATAGCATATAACTCCGGATATGTGGCCAGTGAAAGGGTTACCGTTAGGACTACAAACGAAACCAGAATAACTACAAACCACCAACGATTCTAAAGAGGACTGAAGAAGCGGATTTGCTATATGTCAATTATTAACAAATCTGCCCCTGTACAATTTGCATCAATTACTTATCACAATTAGTTAACCCTTTCACTGCTCAAGACGAGCATATTCGCTCGCGTTAAGTGGAGATAGCATATAACTCCGGATATGTGCCCAGTGAAAGGATTAACGTTAGGACTACAAACCAAACCAGAATAACTACAAACCACCAACGAATCTAAAGAGGACTGAAGAAGCGGATTTGCTATATGTCAATTATTAACAAATCTGCCCCTGTACAATTTGTATCAATTACTTATCACAATTAGTTAACCCTTTCACTGCTCAAGACGGGCATACTCGCTCGCGTTAAGTGGAGATAGCATATAACCCCGGATATGTGACCAGTGAGAGGGTTAACGTTAGGACTACAAACGAAACCAGAATAACTACAAACCACCAACGAATCTAAAGAGCACTGAAGAAGCGGATTTTCTATATGTCAATTATTAACAAATCTGCCCCTTTACAATTTCTATCAATTACTTATCACAATTAGTTAACCCTTTCACTGCTCAAGACGAGCATACTCGCTCGCGTTAAGTGGAGATAGCATATAACTCCGGATATGTGCCCAGTGAAAGGGTTAACGTTAGGACTACAAACGAAACCAGAATAACTACAAACCACCAACGATTCTAAAGAGGACTGAAGAAGCGGATTTGCTATATGTCAATTATTAACAAATCTGCCCCTGTACCATTTGTATCAATTACTTATCACAATTAGTATACCCTTTCACTGCTCAAGACGGGCATACTCGCTCGCGTTAAGTGGAGATAGCATATGACTCCGGATATGTGGCCAGTGAAAGGGTTACCGTTAGGACTACAAACGAAACCAGAATAACTACAAACCACCAACGATTCTAAAGAGGACTGAAGAAGCGGATTTGCTGTATGTCAATTATTAACAAATCTGCCCCTGTACAATTTGCATCAATTACTTATCACAATTAGTTAACCCTTTCACTGCTCAAGACGAGCATACTCGCTCGCGTTAAGTGGAGATAGCATATAACTCCGGATATGTGCCCAGTGAAAGGGTTAACGTTAGGACTACAAACGAAACCAGAATAACTACAAACCACCAACGATTCTAAAGAGGACTGAAGAAGCGGATTTGCTATATGTCACTTATTAACAAATCTACCCCTGTACCATTTGTATCAATTACTTATCACAATTAGTAAACCCTTTCACTGCTCAAGACGGGCATACTCGCTCGCGTTAAGTGGAGATAGCATATAACTCCGGATATGTGGCCAGTGAAAGGGTTACCGTTAGGACTACAAACGAAACCAGAATAACTACAAACCACCAACGATTCTAAAGAGGACTGAAGAAGCGGATTTGCTATATGTCAATTATTAACAAACCTACCCCTGTACCATTTGTATCAATTACTTATCACAATTAGTAAACCCTTTCACTGCTCAAGACGGGCATACTCGCTCGCGTTAAGTGGAGATAGCATATAACTCCGGATATGTGGCCAGTGAAAGGGTTAACGTTAGGACTACAAACCAAACCAGAATAACTACAAAACACCAACGAATCTAAAGAGGACTGAAGAAGCGGATTTGCTATATGTCAATTATTAACAAATCTGCCCCTGTACAATTTGCATCAATTACTTATCACAATTAGTTAACCCTTACACTGCTCAAGACGAGCATATTCGCTCGCGTTAAGTGGAGATAGCATATAACTCCGGATATGTGCCCAGTGAAAGGGTTAACGTTAGGACTACCAACGAAACCAGAATAACTACAAACCACCAACGATTCTCAAGAGGACTGAAGAAGCGGATTTGCTATATGTCAATTATTAACAAATCTGACCCTGTACAATTTGCATCAATTACTTATCACAATTAGTTAACCCTTTCACTGCTCAAGACGAGCATACTCGCTCGCGTTAAGTGGAGATAGCATATAACTCCGGATATGTGCCCAGTGAAAGGGTTAACGTTAGGACTACAAACGAAACCAGAATAACTGAAAACCACCAACGATTCTAAAGAGGACTGAAGAAGCGGATTTGCTATATGTCAATTAATAACAAATCTGCCCCTGTACAATTTCTATCAATTACTTATCACAATTAGTTAACCCTTTCACTGCTCAAGACGAGCATATTCGCTCGTGTTAAGTGGAGATAGCATATAACTCCGGATATGTGCCCAGTGAAAGGGTTAACGTTAGGACTACCAACGAAACCAGAATAACTACAAACCACCAACGATTCTCAAGAGGACTGAAGAAGCGGATTTGCTATATGTCAATTATTAACAAATCTGCCCCTGTACAATTTGCATCAATTACTTATCACAATTAGTTAACCCTTTCACTGCTCAAGACGAGCATACTCGCTCGCGTTAAGTGGAGATAGCATATAACTCCGGATATGTGCCCAGTGAAAGGATTAACGTTAGGACTACAAACCAAACCAGAATAACTACAAACCACCAACGAATCTAAAGAGGACTGAAGAAGCGGATTTGCTATATGTCAATTATTAACAAATCTGCCCCTGTACAATTTGCATCAATTACTTATCACAATTAGTTAACCCTTTCACTGCTCAAGACGGGCATACTCGCTCGCGTTAAGTGGAGATAGCATATAACTCCGGATATGTGCCCAGTGAAAGGATTAACGTTAGGACTACAAACGAAACCAGAATAACTACAAACCACCAACGAATCTAAAGAGTACTGAAGAAGCGGATTTTCTATATGTCAATTATTAACAAATCTGCCCCTTTACAATTTCTATCAATTACTTATCACAATTAGTTAACCCTTTCACTGCTCAAGACGAGCATACTCGCTCGCGTTAAGTGGAGATAGCATATAACTCCGGATATGTGGCCAGTGAAAGGGTTACCGTTAGGACTACAAACGAAACCAGAATAACTACAAACCACCAACGATTCTAAAGAGGACTGAAGAAGCGGATTTGCTATATGTCAATTATTAACAAATCTGCCCCTGTACAATTTGCATCAATTACTTATCACAATTAGTAAACCCTTTCACTGCTCAAGACGGGCATACTCGCTCGCGTTAAGTGGAGATAGCATATAACTCCGGATATGTGGCCAGTGAAAGGGTTACCGTTAGGACTACAAACGAAACCAGAATAACTACAAACCACCAACGATTCTAAAGAGGACTGAAGAAGCGGATTTGCTATATGTCAATTATTAACAAATCTGCCCCTGTACAATTTGCATCAATTACTTATCACAATTAGTTAACCCTTTCACTGCTCAAGACGAGCATATTCGCTCGCGTTAAGTGGAGATAGCATATAACTCCGGATATGTGCCCAGTGAAAGGATTAACGTTAGGACTACAAACCAAACCAGAATAACTACAAACCACCAACGAATCTAAAGAGGACTGAAGAAGCGGATTTGCTATATGTCAATTATTAACAAATCTACCCCTGTACCATTTGTATCAATTACTTATCACAATTAGTAAACCCTTTCACTGCTCAAGACGGGCATACTCGCTCGCGTTAAGTGGAGATAGCATATAACTCCGGATATGTGGCCAGTGAAAGGGTTACCGTTAGGACTACAAACGAAGCCAGAATAACTACAGACCACCAACGATTCTAAAGAGGACTGAAGAAGCGGATTTGCTATATGTCAATTATTAACAAATCTGCCCCTGTACAATTTGCATCAATTACTTATCACAATTAGTTAACCCTTTCACTGCTCAAGACGAGCATATTCGCTCGCGTTAAGTGGAGATAGCATATAACTCCGGATATGTGCCCAGTGAAAGGATTAACGTTAGGACTACAAACCAAACCAGAATAACTACAAACCACCAACGAATCTAAAGAGGACTGAAGAAGCGGATTTGCTATATGTCAATTATTAACAAATCTGCCCCTGTACAATTTGTATCAATTACTTATCACAATTAGTTAACCCTTTCACTGCTCAAGACGGGCATACTCGCTCGCGTTAAGTGGAGATAGCATATAACCCCGGATATGTGACCAGTGAGAGGGTTAACGTTAGGACTACAAACGAAACCAGAATAACTACAAACCACCAACGAATCTAAAGAGCACTGAAGAAGCGGATTTTCTATATGTCAATTATTAACAAATCTGCCCCTTTACAATTTCTATCAATTACTTATCACAATTAGTTAACCCTTTCACTGCTCAAGACGAGCATACTCGCTCGCGTTAAGTGGAGATAGCATATAACTCCGGATATGTGCCCAGTGAAAGGGTTAACGTCAGGACTACAAACCAAACCAGAATAACTACAAACCACCAACGATTCTAAAGAGGACTGAAGAAGCGGATTTGCTATATGTCAATTATTAACAAATCTGCCCCTGTACAATTTCTATCAATTACTTATCACAATTAGTTAACCCTTTCACTGCTCAAGACGAGCATACTCGCTCGCGTTAAGTGGAGATAGCATATAACTCCGGATATGTGCCCAGTGAAAGGGTTAACGTTAGGACTACAAACCAAACCAGAATAACTACAAACCACCAACGATTCTAAAGAGGACTGAAGAAGCGGATTTGCTATATGTCAATTATTAACAAATCTGCCCCTGTACCATTTGTATCAATTACTTATCACAATTAGTAAACCCTTTCACTGCTCAAGACGGGCATACTCGCTCGCGTTAAGTGGAGATAGCATATAACTCCGGATATGTGGCCAGTGAAAGGGTTACCGTTAGGACTACAAACGAAACCAGAATAACTACAAACCACCAACGATTCTAAAGAGGACTGAAGAAGCGGATTTGCTATATGTCAATTATTAACAAATCTGCCCCTGTACAATTTGCATCAATTACTTATCACAATTAGTTAACCCTTTCACTGCTCAAGACGAGCATACTCGCTCGCGTTAAGTGGAGATAGCATATAACTCCGGATATGTGCCCAGTGAAAGGGTTAACGTTAGGACTACCAACGAAACCAGAATAACTACAAACCACCAACGATTCTCAAGAGGACTGAAGAAGCGGATTTGCTATATGTCAATTATTAACAAATCTGACCCTGTACAATTTGCATCAATTACTTATCACAATTAGTTAACCCTTTCACTGCTCAAGACGAGCATACTCGCTCGCGTTAAGTGGAGATAGCATATAACTCCGGATATGTGCCCAGTGAAAGGGTTAACGTTAGGACTACCAACGAAACCAGAATAACTACAAACCACCAACGATTCTCAAGAGGACTGAAGAAGCGGATTTGCTATATGTCAATTATTAACAAATCTGACCCTGTACAATTTGCATCAATTACTTATCACAATTAGTTAACCCTTTCACTGCTCAAGACGAGCATACTCGCTCGCGTTAAGTGGAGATAGCATATAACTCCGGATATGTGCCCAGTGAAAGGGTTAACGTTAGGACTACAAACGAAACCAGAATAACTGAAAACCACCAACGATTCTAAAGAGGACTGAAGAAGCGGCTTTGCTATATGTCAATTAATAACAAATCTGCCCCTGTACAATTTCTATCAATTACTTATCACAAGTAGTTAACCCTTTCACTGTTCAAGACGAGCATACTCGCTCGCGTTAAGTGGAGATAGCATATAACTCCGGATATGTGGCCAGTGAAAGGGTTACCGTTAGGACTACAAACGAAACCAGAATAACTGAAAACCACCAACGATTCTAAAGAGGACTGAAGAAGCGGATTTGCTATATGTCAATTATTAATAAATCTACCCCTGTACCATTTGTATCAATTACTTATCACAATTAGTAAACCCTTTCACTGCTCAAGACGGGCATACTCGCTCGCGTTAAGTGGAGATAGCATATAACTCCGGATATGTGGCCAGTGAAAGGGTTACCGTTAGGACTACAAACGAAACCAGAGTAACTACAAACCACCAACGATTCTAAAGAGGACTGAAGAAGCGGATTTGCTATATGTCAATTATTAACAAATCTACCCCTGTACCATTTGTATCAATTACTTATCACAATTAGTTAACCCTTTCACTGCTCAAGACGAGGATATTCGCTCGCGTTAAGTGGAGATAGCATATAATTCCGGATATGTGCCCAGTGAAAGGATTAACGTTAGGACTACAAACCAAACCAGAATAACTACAAACCACCAACGATTCTAAAGAGGACTGAAGAAGCGGATTTGCTATATGTCAATTATTAACAAATCTACCCCTGTACCATTTGTATCAATTACTTATCACAATTAGTAAACCCTTTCACTGCTCAAGACGGGCATACTTGCTCGCGTTAAGTGGAGATAGCATATAACTCCGGATATGTGGCCAGTGAAAGGGTTACCGTTAGGACTACAAACGAAACCAGAATAACTACAAACCACCAACGATTCTAAAGAGGACTGAAGAAGCGGATTTGCTATATGTCAATTATTAACAAATCTGCCCCTGTACAATTTGCATCAATTACTTATCACAATTAGTTAACCCTTTCACTGCTCAAGACGAGCATACTCGCTCGCGTTAAGTGGAGATAGCATATAACTCCGGATATGTGCCCAGTGAAAGGGTTAACGTTAGGACTACCAACGAAACCAGAATAACTACAAACCACCAACGATTCTCAAGAGGACTGAAGAAGCGGATTTGCTATATGTCAATTATTAACAAATCTGACCCTGTACAATTTGCATCAATTACTTATCACAATTAGTTAACCCTTTCACTGCTCAAGACGAGCATACTCGCTCGCGTTAAGTGGAGATAGCATATAATTCCGGATATGTGCCCAGTGAAAGGGTTAACGTTAGGACTACCAACGAAACCAGAATAACTACAAACCACCAACGATTCTCAAGAGGACTGAAGAAGCGGATTTGCTATATGTCAATTATTAACAAATCTGACCCTGTACAATTTGCATCAATTACTTATCACAATTAGTTAACCCTTTCACTGCTCAAGACGAGCATACTCGCTCGCGTTAAGTGGAGATAGCATATAACTCCGGATATGTGCCCAGTGAAAGGGTTAACGTTAGGACTACAAACGAAACCAGAATAACTGAAAACCACCAACGATTCTAAAGAGGACTGAAGAAGCGGATTTGCTATATGTCAATTAATAACAAATCTGCCCCTGTACAATTTCTATCAATTACTTATCACAATTAGTTAACCCTTTCACTGTTCAAGACGAGCATATTCGCTCGTGTTAAGTGGAGATAGCATATAACTCCGGATATGTGGCCAGTGAAAGGGTTACCGTTAGGACTACAAACGAAACCAGAATAACTGAAAACCACCAACGATTCTAAAGAGGACTGAAGAAGCGGATTTGCTATATGTCTATTATTAATAAATCTACCCCTGTACCATTTGTATCAATTACTTATCACAATTAGTAAACCCTTTCACTGCTCAAGACGAGCATACTCGCTCGCGTTAAGTGGAGATAGCATATAACTCCGGATATGTGGCCAGTGAAAGGGTTACCGTTAGGACTACAAACGAAACCAGAATAACTACAAACCACCAACGATTCTAAAGAGGACTGAAGAAGCGGATTTGCTATATGTCAATTATTAACAAATCTGCCCCTGTACAATTTGCATCAATTACTTATCACAATTAGTAAACCCTTTCACTGCTCAAGACGGGCATACTCGCTCGCGTTAAGTGGAGATAGCATATAACTCCGGATATGTGGCCAGTGAAAGGGTTACCGTTAGGACTACAAACGAAACCAGAATAACTACAAACCACCAACGATTCTAAAGAGGACTGAAGAAGCGGATTTGCTATATGTCAATTATTAACAAATCTGCCCCTGTACAATTTGCATCAATTACTTATCACAATTAGTTAACCCTTTCACTGCTCAAGACGAGCATATTCGCTCGCGTTAAGTGGAGATAGCATATAACTCCGGATATGTGCCCAGTGAAAGGATTAACGTTAGGACTACAAACCAAACCAGAATAACTACAAACCACCAACGAATCTAAAGAGGACTGAAGAAGCGGATTTGCTATATGTCAATTATTAACAAATCTGCCCCTGTACAATTTGTATCAATTACTTATCACAATTAGTTAACCCTTTCACTGCTCAAGACGGGCATACTCGCTCGCGTTAAGTGGAGATAGCATATAACCCCGGATATGTGACCAGTGAGAGGGTTAACGTTAGGACTACAAACGAAACCAGAATAACTACAAACCACCAACGAATCTAAAGAGCACTGAAGAAGCGGATTTTCTATATGTCAATTATTAACAAATCTGCCCCTTTACAATTTCTATCAATTACTTATCACAATTAGTTAACCCTTTCACTGCTCAAGACGAGAATACTCGCTCGCGTTAAGTGGAGATAGCATATAATTCCGGATATGTGCCCAGTGAAAGGGTTAACGTCAGGACTACAAACCAAACCAGAATAACTACAAACCACCAACGATTCTAAAGAGGACTGAAGAAGCGGATTTGCTATATGTCAATTATTAACAAATCTGCCCCTGTACAATTTCTATCAATTACTTATCACAATTAGTTAACCCTTTCACTGCTCAAGACGAGCATACTCGCTCGCGTTAAGTGGAGATAGCATATAACTCCGGATATGTGCCCAGTGAAAGGGTTAACGTTAGGACTACAAACCAAACCAGAATAACTACAAACCACCAACGATTCTAAAGAGGACTGAAGAAGCGGATTTGCTATATGTCAATTATTAACAAATCTGCCCCTGTACCATTTGTATCAATTACTTATCACAATTAGTAAACCCTTTCACTGCTCAAGACGGGCATACTCGCTCGCGTTAAGTGGAGATAGCATATAACTCCGGATATGTGGCCAGTGAAAGGGTTACCGTTAGGACTACAAACGAAACCAGAATAACTACAAACCACCAACGATTCTAAAGAGGACTGAAGAAGCGGATTTGCTATATGTCAATTATTAACAAATCTGCCCCTGTACAATTTGCATCAATTACTTATCACAATTAGTTAACCCTTTCACTGCTCAAGACGAGCATACTCGCTCGCGTTAAGTGGAGATAGCATATAACTCCGGATATGTGCTCAGTGAAAGGGTTAACGTTATGACTACCAACGAAACCAGAATAACTACAAACCACCAACGATTCTCAAGAGGACTGAAGAAGCGGATTTGCTATATGTCAATTATTAACAAATCTGACCCTGTACAATTTGCATCAATTACTTATCACAATTAGTTAACCCTTTCACTGCTCAAGACGAGCATACTCGCTCGCGTTAAGTGGAGATAGCATATAACTCCGGATATGTGCCCAGTGAAAGGGTTAACGTTAGGACTACCAACGAAACCAGAATAACTACAAACCACCAACGATTCTCAAGAGGACTGAAGAAGCGGATTTGCTATATGTCAATTATTAACAAATCTGACCCTGTACAATTTGCATCAATTACTTATCACAATTAGTTAACCCTTTCACTGCTCAAGACGAGCATACTCGCTCGCGTTAAGTGGAGATAGCATATAACTCCGGATATGTGCCCAGTGAAAGGGTTAACGTTAGGACTACAAACGAAACCAGAATAACTGAAAACCACCAACGATTCTAAAGAGGACTGAAGAAGCGGATTTGCTATATGTCAATTAATAACAAATCTGCCCCTGTACAATTTCTATCAATTACTTATCACAATTAGTTAACCCTTTCACTGTTCAAGACGAGCATATTCGCTCGTGTTAAGTGGAGATAGCATATAACTCCGGATATGTGGCCAGTGAAAGGGTTACCGTTAGGACTACAAACGAAACCAGAATAACTGAAAACCACCAACGATTCTAAAGAGGACTGAAGAAGCGGATTTGCTATATGTCAATTATTAATAAATCTACCCCTGTACCATTTGTATCAATTACTTATCACAATTAGTAAACCCTTTCACTGCTCAAGACGGGCATACTCGCTCGCGTTAAGTGGAGATAGCATATAACTCCGGATATGTGGCCAGTGAAAGGGTTACCGTTAGGACTACAAACGAAACCAGAGTAACTACAAACCACCAACGATTCTAAAGAGGACTGAAGAAGCGGATTTGCTATATGTCAATTATTAACAAATCTACCCCTGTACCATTTGTATCAATTACTTATCACAATTAGTTAACCCTTTCACTGCTCAAGACGAGCATATTCGCTCGCGTTAAGTGGAGATAGCATATAACTCCGGATATGTGCCCAGTGAAAGGATTAACGTTAGGACTACAAACCAAACCAGAATAACTACAAACCACCAACGATTCTAAAGAGGACTGAAGAAGCGGATTTGCTATATGTCAATTATTAACAAATCTACCCCTGTACCATTTGTATCAATTACTTATCACAATTAGTAAACCCTTTCACTGCTCAAGACGGGCATACTCGCTCGCGTTAAGTGGAGATAGCATATAACTCCGGATATGTGGCCAGTGAAAGGGTTACCGTTAGGACTACAAACGAAACCAGAATAACTACAAACCACCAACGATTCTAAAGAGGACTGAAGAAGCGGATTTGCTATATGTCAATTATTAACAAATCTGCCCCTGTACAATTTGCATCAATTACTTATCACAATTAGTTAACCCTTTCACTGCTCAAGACGAGCATACTCGCTCGCGTTAAGTGGAGATAGCATATAACTCCGGATATGTGCCCAGTGAAAGGGTTAACGTTAGGACTACCAACGAAACCAGAATAACTACAAACCACCAACGATTCTCAAGAGGACTGAAGAAGCGGATTTGCTATATGTCAATTATTAACAAATCTGACCCTGTACAATTTGCATCAATTACTTATCACAATTAGTTAACCCTTTCACTGCTCAAGACGAGCATACTCGCTCGCGTTAAGTGGAGATAGCATATAACTCCGGATATGTGCCCAGTGAAAGGGTTAACGTCAGGACTACAAACCAAACCAGAATAACTACAAACCACCAACGATTCTAAAGAGGACTGAAGAAGCGGATTTGCTATATGTCAATTATTAACAAATCTGCCCCTGTACAATTTCTATCAATTACTTATCACAATTAGTTAACCCTTTCACTGCTCAAGACGAGCATACTCGCTCGCGTTAAGTGGAGATAGCATATAACTCCGGATATGTGCCCAGTGAAAGGGTTAACGTTAGGACTACAAACCAAACCAGAATAACTACAAACCACCAACGATTCTAAAGAGGACTGAAGAAGCGGATTTGCTATATGTCAATTATTAACAAATCTGCCCCTGTACCATTTGTATCAATTACTTATCACAATTAGTAAACCCTTTCACTGCTCAAGACGGGCATACTCGCTCGCGTTAAGTGGAGATAGCATATAACTCCGGATATGTGGCCAGTGAAAGGGTTACCGTTAGGACTACAAACGAAACCAGAATAACTACAAACCACCAACGATTCTAAAGAGGACTGAAGAAGCGGATTTGCTATATGTCAATTATTAACAAATCTGCCCCTGTACAATTTGCATCAATTACTTATCACAATTAGTTAACCCTTTCACTGCTCAAGACGAGCATACTCGCTCGCGTTAAGTGGAGATAGCATATAACTCCGGATATGTGCCCAGTGAAAGGGTTAACGTTATGACTACCAACGAAACCAGAATAACTACAAACCACCAACGATTCTCAAGAGGACTGAAGAAGCGGATTTGCTATATGTCAATTATTAACAAATCTGACCCTGTACAATTTGCATCAATTACTTATCACAATTAGTTAACCCTTTCACTGCTCAAGACGAGCATACTCGCTCGCGTTAAGTGGAGATAGCATATAACTCCGGATATGTGCCCAGTGAAAGGGTTAACGTTAGGACTACCAACGAAACCAGAATAACTACAAACCACCAACGATTCTCAAGAGGACTGAAGAAGCGGATTTGCTATATGTCAATTATTAACAAATCTGACCCTGTACAATTTGCATCAATTACTTATCACAATTAGTTAACCCTTTCACTGCTCAAGACGAGCATACTCGCTCGCGTTAAGTGGAGATAGCATATAACTCCGGATATGTGCCCAGTGAAAGGGTTAACGTTAGGACTACAAACGAAACCAGAATAACTGAAAACCACCAACGATTCTAAAGAGGACTGAAGAAGCGGATTTGCTATATGTCAATTAATAACAAATCTGCCCCTGTACAATTTCTATCAATTACTTATCACAATTAGTTAACCCTTTCACTGTTCAAGACGAGCATATTCGCTCGTGTTAAGTGGAGATAGCATATAACTCCGGATATGTGGCCAGTGAAAGGGTTACCGTTAGGACTACAAACGAAACCAGAATAACTGAAAACCACCAACGATTCTAAAGAGGACTGAAGAAGCGGATTTGCTATATGCCAATTATTAATAAATCTACCCCTGTACCATTTGTATCAATTACTTATCACAATTAGTAAACCCTTTCACTGCTCAAGACGGGCATACTCGCTCGCGTTAAGTGGAGATAGCATATAACTCCGGATATGTGGCCAGTGAAAGGGTTACCGTTAGGACTACAAACGAAACCAGAGTAACTACAAACCACCAACGATTCTAAAGAGGACTGAAGAAGCGGATTTGCTATATGTCAATTATTAACAAATCTACCCCTGTACCATTTGTATCAATTACTTATCACAATTAGTTAACCCTTTCACTGCTCAAGACGAGCATATTCGCTCGCGTTAAGTGGAGATAGCATATAACTCCGGATATGTGCCCAGTGAAAGGATTAACGTTAGGACTACAAACCAAACCAGAATAACTACAAACCACCAACGATTCTAAAGAGGACTGAAGAAGCGGATTTGCTATATGTCAATTATTAACAAATCTACCCCTGTACCATTTGTATCAATTACTTATCACAATTAGTAAACCCTTTCACTGCTCAAGACGGGCATACTCGCTCGCGTTAAGTGGAGATAGCATATAACTCCGGATATGTGGCCAGTGAAAGGGTTACCGTTAGGACTACAAACGAAACCAGAATAACTACAAACCACCAACGATTCTAAAGAGGACTGAAGAAGCGGATTTGCTATATGTCAATTATTAACAAATCTGCCCCTGTACAATTTGCATCAATTACTTATCACAATTAGTTAACCCTTTCACTGCTCAAGACGAGCATACTCGCTCGCGTTAAGTGGAGATAGCATATAACTCCGGATATGTGCCCAGTGAAAGGGTTAACGTTAGGACTACCAACGAAACCAGAATAACTACAAACCACCAACGATTCTCAAGAGGACTGAAGAAGCGGATTTGCTATATGTCAATTATTAACAAATCTGACCCTGTACAATTTGCATCAATTACTTATCACAATTAGTTAACCCTTTCACTGCTCAAGACGAGCATACTCGCTCGCGTTAAGTGGAGATAGCATATAATTCCGGATATGTGCCCAGTGAAAGGGTTAGATTAGATTAGATTAGATCTAATTAGGGTAACATTACACCGCGACCTATCGATCTATTGTGCCCCCCTACATCAGCTGTAAGCTGCTAGGGTTTGCCCGCACTTACAGCTCCCCATCCAGTCCAAGAACTTTAATAAATTGCAGTAGCTGTGATGGTTTCAAGGAGGGTATTTCTCCCTCGTCTATGACGTCCTTGCCAAAATAGTTGGTACGAGTTTCTGTGATGGCAGTGCAGTCGGATATTAGGTGTTCCGGACTTTCACCTTCCGCTCCACAAAACCTGCAATCACTATTCTGTTTCAGACCTATCCTTGTCATGTGTTCCCCCAGATGACAATGCCCTGTCAGAAAACCTGCAAGGGTGCGTAGTCTGTTTCTGTTTAGTTCTAGCAGGGTCTTTGCTCTTTCCTTACTGTAATTTCCAAGGAATATCTTGGAGTGTCTCAGACCAGGGAGATTTTCCCAGAGGGAAGCTCTGAGCATCTCCTCCCTGTCTTTGAGTTCTTTTTTGTAGGTGCTCATCCCTATGCCGCAGAACGGTTCTGGTCCCACAAACGAAGTTGTGGCGGCCCTTCTCGCTAGTAGATTAGCTACCTCGTTGCCGCTGATTCCAGTGTGTCCTGGTACCCAGCATAGCGCAACTTTGTTTTCTTTGCCTAGATCGTTTAGTCTGCCAAGACATTCCCAGACTAATTTCGAACTGATGGTGTTAGAGCTCAGTGCCATTATGGCTGCTTGGCTATCGGAGAAAATCACAATGTTCTGCTTCCGATAGTTCCTATCAAGGTTCAATTGAGCACATCTTCCAATCGCAGTTACTTCCGCTTGGAAGACACTGGGGTATATTCCCATTGGCTCTGAGTATTTGGTTCCTGGCCCGAATACCCCTGCACCTGTTCCTTTATCAATTTTGGAACCGTCTACATACCATTTAATGGCATTTGCCTTTAGGGAGTAGGCGGAGGATTCTCCTTTCCAATCTCTCTTATTGCTCAGCTTCGTAACGAAAAACTTTTCGAAGCTGAATTTCCTAACCATCTCGTCACTCGGTAGACTTAGAAGTGGGGAGAATCCCGCTCGAGGTGACCAAGCCCTCTGGCACGGGGTCTCGTATCCTCCAGTCCCCGTTCTGACTAGTCTGTACATTGCCGCATGGGCCGCCCCCTCCACTACTAAGTGTAGGGGTGTGAGGTCGAGGATGACCTCCAGGGCCGCGGTTGGGCATGTTCTCATAGCTCCGGTTATGCATACGCATGCCAACCGTTGCAACTTGTCAAGGGCATTCCTTGTTGTGACCTGTGTGACCTTCTGGAACCAGGTTATCGCCCCGTACGTTACCATAGGTCTTACTATGCCGATGTACAGCCATCGCAGTATTTTTGGGTTGCAACCCCATGTTTTGCCTGCTAGGTTCCGGCAAATCATTAAGGCTCTTGTTGCCTTATTCAGTATTAATTCAATATGCTTGTTCCACAGAAGTTTTTGGTCTAGGGTTACTCCTAGATATTTGACTTCTGTTTTGCATTCAATTACTGTTGCATCCAAATGGATGTCTTTCATGTTCGAGGTTTTCCTCTTCCTCGTGAAAGGTACAATTGTGGTTTTCGCCGAGTTGATACTCAGCCCCACTGATCGACACCATTCACTAGTAATTCTAAGGCTTGTTTGTATTAGGTCACAGAGAATTCCCTCAAACTTGCCTCTTGCTATTATAACAATGTCGTCAGCGTATCCTATACATTGTACGCCGGAGGTTGTTAGCCTGTGCAGCAGTTCGTCTACTACCAGGCTCCACAACAAAGGCGAGCATACACCGCCTTGGGGTGTTCCACGAGTGGGTCTGATTTGAATAGTCTGTTCGCCTATTGTTGTCTCAGTTATCCTCGTAGAGAGCACCTCGCTTATCCATCTTGTTACTGTTTTACTGACTCCCCTTGTTTCCAGCGCTCGTCTGACCGCCTCATGAGAGGTATTGTCAAACGCACCGGAGATGTCTAGGAAGGCACAGATCGCTGTTTCTCCTTCATCCAGAGTTTTCTGAATGATTCCGGTTAGCTCATGCAGGGCAGTCTCTGTCGATCTACCTGCCCTGTATGCATGCTGACTCTTGTGAAGTGGAGCCTTTTCCATCACCTCCAGTCTGACATAGTTGTCTATTACTTTTTCCATTGCTTTCAGTACAAATGACGTCAAGCTAATGGGTCTGTAGGATTTGGGGTTAGTCCCATCCTCCTTTCCTATCTTTGGTATGAAGGTGACTTTTGCCCTTCTCCAGCTTTGGGGTATATGTCCCAGCGCCAGACTACTCCTTGTTATATTTACAAGGTGTTGTATTACTTCTTCCTGCCCTTTCTGCAGGAGCACGGGGAAAATCCCGTCTGCTCCTGGCGATTTGAAAGGCTGGAAGGTGTTTATAGCCCACTTCATGCGCTGTCTTGTACAGATCCGTCTGGCAATTTCCCAGTCCTCAGGTTTGGCTCTCCTGGTGTTTCCAGTTGCGTCTTCTGGATCTGTCTGCTCGCTATCGGGGAAATGCGTTTCAAGGAGCAGGGTAGCCCGCTCGCTTTCCCTTTCCGTGTAGCTACCATCTAGCTTTCTTAAGGCCATCACAGGTCTTGTTCCACCTTTTGCCATTGCCCTGTGAAGCCTTGCTGCAATCGGAGTGGAAGTGATGTTTTCGCAAAAGTTCTTAAAGTTTTGCCTTTTAGCCTTCCTTATCTCTTTATTGTATAAAGTCAACTTTTCTTTATACCTTCGCCAGTCCCCGTCAACCTTTGCCTTGTTGAACAGGTGACGAACATCAGATCTGATGTTTGCTAGATATCCGCTCCACCAAGGGGTATCCTTGGCCGGCTTCCTCGGGGTTAGCGGGCAGTTGGCTTCAAAAGCCTTTGTTATCGCCTCGCTGAAGTGTTCTACGTCCTGTTCCAGTTTGAGGTGGTGTGTTGTCCCGCTTGTACTCAGCTGGTTCAGGTTTTCTCTTAAGCAAACTGTATACTGCTCCCAGTTTGTTTTCCTCGGATTCCTGCTATGGGAGGTTGAGGAGTCTAGTCCCTCTAAAGTGAACTCTATTATCCTGTGATCTGACAGGGAGGGTTCACTTGAAACCTTCCAGTTTTTAACCATACTACTCAGACTAAAGCTGCTAAATGTCACATCTAGTACTTCCTTCCTTACCCTTGTAACAAACGTTGGTTCTTTGCCCACATTGAGGATTTGGAGGTTACAAGCTAATAAAAATTCTAAAAGGGACTTACCTCTTTCATTGACGTCACTGCTTCCCCACATGACGTGGTGTGCATTCGCGTCGCAGCCTACTATCAGCGGCAGGTTCTTCCTGCTGCAATACCTCACCAGCTCTCTCACTTCTGAAGGCGGTGGTGTTGTCCCGTCGTTGGCGAAGTATGCGGAGGCAATGACAATGGCTCGGTTTTTTCCCCCAATATCGAGGTGTACCATGACGGCTGTCAGGTCCCGAGTCATAAATTCTGAAACACACATATACTTAATATTATTCCTGATTAGGATGCAGGCCCTAGGGTGTTCCTGCCTGCGATCCCATATTACCTGTGAGTCTTTGCATGACAGACCTTTGATGAGTGAAAGGGTTAACGTTAGGACTACCAACGAAACCAGAATAACTACAAACCACCAACGATTCTCAAGAGGACTGAAGAAGCGGATTTGCTATATGTCAATTATTAACAAATCTGACCCTGTACAATTTGCATCAATTACTTATCACAATTAGTTAACCCTTTCACTGCTCAAGACGAGCATACTCGCTCGCGTTAAGTGGAGATAGCATATAACTCCGGATATGTGCCCAGTGAAAGGGTTAACGTTAGGACTACAAACGAAA
Source organism: Cetonia aurata (assembly GCA_949128085.1). Lineage (NCBI taxonomy): Eukaryota > Metazoa > Arthropoda > Insecta > Coleoptera > Scarabaeidae > Cetonia > Cetonia aurata. The sequence continues at coordinate 37,776,221 of OX421884.1, forward strand.
CCAGAATAACTGAAAACCACCAACGATTCTAAAGAGGACTGAAGAAGCGGATTTGCTATATGTCAATTAATAACAAATCTGCCCCTGTACAATTTCTATCAATTACTTATCACAATTAGTTAACCCTTTCACTGTTCAAGACGAGCATATTCGCTCGTGTTAAGTGGAGATAGCATATAACTCCGGATATGTGGCCAGTGAAAGGGTTACCGTTAGGACTACAAACGAAACCAGAATAACTGAAAACCACCAACGATTCTAAAGAGGACTGAAGAAGCGGATTTGCTATATGTCAATTATTAATAAATCTCCCCTGTACCATTTGTATCAATTACTTATCACAATTAGTAAACCCTTTCACTGCTCAAGACGGGCATACTCGCTCGCGTTAAGTGGAGATAGCATATAACTCCGGATATGTGGCCAGTGAAAGGGTTACCGTTAGGACTACAAACGAAACCAGAGTAACTACAAACCACCAACGATTCTAAAGATGACTGAAGAAGCGGATTTGCTATATGTCAATTATTAACAAATCTACCCCTGTACCATTTGTATCAATTACTTATCACAATTAGTTAACCCTTTCACTGCTCAAGACGAGCATATTCGCTCGCGTTAAGTGGAGATAGCATATAACTCCGGATATGTGCCCAGTGAAAGGATTAACGTTAGGACTACAAACCAAACCAGAATAACTACAAACCACCAACGATTCTAAAGAGGACTGAAGAAGCGGATTTGCTATATGTCAATTATTAACAAATCTACCCCTGTACCATTTGTATCAATTACTTATCACAATTAGTAAACCCTTTCACTGCTCAAGACGGGCATACTCGCTCGCGTTAAGTGGAGATAGCATATAACTCCGGATATGTGGCCAGTGAAAGGGTTACCGTTAGGACTACAAACGAAACCAGAATAACTACAAACCACCAACGATTCTAAAGAGGACTGAAGAAGCGGATTTGCTATATGTCAATTATTAACAAATCTGCCCCTGTACAATTTGCATCAATTACTTATCACAATTAGTTAACCCTTTCACTGCTCAAGACGAGCATATTCGCTCGCGTTAAGTGGAGATAGCATATAACTCCGGATATGTGCCCAGTGAAAGGATTAACGTTAGGACTACAAACCAAACCAGAATAACTACAAACCACCAACGAATCTAAAGAGGACTGAAGAAGCGGATTTGCTATATGTCAATTATTAACAAATCTGCCCCTGTACAATTTGCATCAATTACTTATCACAATTAGTTAACCCTTTCACTGCTCAAGACGAGCATATTCGCTCGCGTTAAGTGGAGATAGCATATAACTCCGGATATGTGCCCAGTGAAAGGATTAACGTTAGGACTACAAACCAAACCAGAATAACTACAAACCACCAACGAATCTAAAGAGGACTGAAGAAGCGGATTTGCTATATGTCAATTATTAACAAATCTGCCCCTGTACAATTTGTGTCAATTACTTATCACAATTAGTTAACCCTTTCACTGCTCAAGACGGGCATACTCGCTCGCGTTAAGTGGAGATAGCATATAACCCCGGATATGTGACCAGTGAGAGGGTTAACGTTAGGACTACAAACGAAACCAGAATAACTACAAACCACCAACGAATCTAAAGAGCACTGAAGACGCGGATTTTCTATATGTCAATTATTAACAAATCTGCCCCTTTACAATTTCTATCAATTACTTATCGCCATTAGTTAACGTTAGGACTACAAACGAAACCAGAATCACTACAAACTACAACGATTCTAAAGAGGACTGAAGATGCGGATAAAAGGAAATTGTATTTAATTTTAAGAGGTTTAAATGGTTACTAAGTGTCCTCTGTATGGTGCCTTATAGCATTTACTGCTATTAAGGAAGGCGTATAGTTTGGATGCTTGCTATTACCTGATACTTAATTATATAGCAATATATACCTAATGCATACAAAATTTACTTTATAATTTAATTTGGATAAAATGAAATGTTATTACTCACATTTTTAAAAGTTTGGATAAAGTTTTGTTGAAAATGGCTTCCTATATTTTGAATTGAGACAAAACATCAGATTACCAGGAAACAATTTTATTAGTGAAGTGTTTACAGAGTGAATGAGAAATAATCTACAGTAATTTTTAAAATCAAATTGGGTTACTGAAATGGATAATGCACCATTAAATTGGTTTTTGCTGTGATTATTATTAATCCGACCCTAAAAAATACAAGGTGAAAGAATTATTTTAGTCAAAGGATTCCAACTCACAACTGCTAAAAAAAAATTACATCACACTCTTGTCGATGAAAGTAAAATGTATGAGTCGGATGACATCATAGAAGCTATATGCAAGAATTTATTATTCCTGCTAATACTGGGGTGCATCCGCTATTGACGCTCGAACAAGAGCGTCGCTCTGACTAGAGCTGATCGTTCATTTTGAGTGAACTTTTCGGACGCCGGCGCCGGCCGGGAGCGATGTGATTTGTATTAACGTTGAGATATACTCGACGTTTAAAATAGTTTCCTCTAATAGGTTCAATTATTGCGCCTCAAAGTAAGTCATATGTAGTGCACAGTAAAAAAGATTATAGTAACATTCCTGGTAATTGTACGCCAGCAATACTACTGTAATTTTACAGGTGACAGAGAAAATTCCGGTATATATTCAGCATATATAAAATCCTGTAAAATAAAACAGGATTATTACTGCATTATTCCAGAATTTTTTTTACTGTATGGGATAATCGGAAGTTAGCTATGTTACTATGGCTGTTGGCTACTCAAGACCTGACGATAATCTCTCCTATATTTAGGTAAATATTTATGGTAGGCAGCCGCGAAACTATTGGTATTTTAATACACTTAATGTCACTGTTATTAACACTGACTAGAAGTAATTCGCCCAATCCGCGAAAAAAAGTACCCTTCGGCAGGCGATAATGCCGCAAAAAAACCTTTGTCGGCAAACGACAATCCGCAGTTATAGTGGCGGTCAATCAAAGTACATATTATATTTGAATGAAGCTTATAAGTACATTTTGATTCCCGTTAAATGGATTTTAAAGGGTTTTGCAATATACAAGAAATTCTAAGTATAAACCAAATCTTAACAAACATTTAAACATTATAAGTAGTAAAAACTATATTATATACAGATGTGGAAAAAGTTGCACGTTTCTCCTCAAGGAATAGGTACTTATTTCATTTAAATATTCACTACCGTTCATATATTTGGGGACGATTGAGAAATACAGGTTTTGTTTAATTAGAATAAAAACAAACAGTTATTTGTATTGTAAATTATGTTCATATATATAGAAATGTATACCCTTCCAAATAAAACACAATTTGTTTTTTCGAGTTTTTCTTAGTTGTCCCCAAATATATGAAGGTAGTGTATACTCTAATGCGCATGTCGGGTAACTATCGTGGATATATTTTCTGGAGCAATAAAAGCGACGCTTGAACGTACTTTTCGGACGTTTTTGAACGATTGCCCGAAAAAAAAAAATTAATTGTAAGTAAATTTCTAAATAAATATTTTTCCCTATTGTTCAGTCCATTCGGGGACATACTGTATATGATATACGAGATCTATACTAAATACGCGTGAATTCTGGTAACGTCAAATTTAAGGCAGGTCAAGATCTCCGATCCAAACAAACCGCCATATTGAATTTTACCTGTGTTATTTATATGGCGTTAAATCTGTGCGTTTTTATTTTATTATTTTTATTAAATCGGTGAATATTTAAGCACTGATATTGTGCTAAGTATGTTCCCTGAAGTATGTGTTAACAGTTCATCCCGAGTTTAACCTGGAAATGATCTGTACTTTCAGGATAATAACCGAAATTCAAGTGCTAGTCACTTCATGCAGACTAAATCATGGATAAACATACGAATTTTCAGTTTTTAAGAAAACAAATAGTCGATGCCGTTTAAAATAATTGCTAATCGAAAAGACTTATTTACAGAATTTGGTATTTTACTCCTTTAGAGCCAGAACACAGTTTTCTAGGTTATGTTATAATTTGTAAAGGTAAATTTTACAAAAATGTTGCCACAATATTTAATGCCTTTGGTTTGCAGGCTAAGATGATCACCAAACATTTTATTGAAGTATCGATTCTTTCAAATTTCTTCGTTAGGAAGCAGCTAGCACGAGGGGAAAATGGTTTCGAATGCTCCCGCTTTAAATCGAAACCCAGCAATATTAAAGGGGAAGGTGCGTATATACGAGTATGAAATTCAAAGTGTACAATGTGGAGGTGAAAATAAAAATGAATATATCAAAACAAGGTTATTAACTATATTAATTTTGCATGTAGGTATACATATTGATAAATATGACGGCATCGTTAAAGCAAGATGCGAATATCCAAGTGGACTTCTGTCATGTCATCGACGATGGCTAGGAATCAAATATAGATATCTTACAGAAATCTTATTTACCAAGTTTATAGAATTTTTATTACATCAATAAACTATCTGGCCACTTATCTTTCTACTTATTTATTTCTTTAAAGTTAAAATTGTTTATTATCTAGGTATGTTATTGCAATAAGAAATTTACGATTTCACAATTGTAGTGCCGTTCTCACTAAGAAAACAAAATGACCATATAAATATAGTCGATGACTATTTTCAGATTTATGTGTTCTTAATTTAACCTATGCTCAGTTATACGTAACTTCTAATATAAATAAAACAGAATACTAGCCTAAATGAAATTTATTAAAAGTAAGTTATAAAATTGTTGTACTTCCTTTATTCACTTCCTGGCTTTGGAAAGGAAAAGAATTTATACTCTTCTCTATTATATTAATAAAAAAAAAATGTATTATCGATTCTTTGCTGCGCGAACAATGACTACTCCTTGAATATCACTTGTTATCCTGAAAGTACAGATAATTTCCAGGTTAAACATGGGATGAACTGTTAACACATACTTCAGGGAACATACTTAACACAATATCAGTCCTTAAATATTCACCGATTTAATAAAAATAATAAAATAAAAACGCACAGATTTAACGCCATATAAATAACACGGGTAAAATTCAATATGGCGGTTTGTTTGGATCGGAGATCTTGACCTGCCTCAATACTGACGTCAGAGAATTCACGCGTATTCAGAAATGGTAAAAAAATGCAGGAACAAATATCCAACAAATATGAAAAGAAAAGCAACAGTATTGAACAAAGATGGAACTATACCTACACGAGTAGCTTTAAAACCGCTATGCAACAAAGTATAATGGAAAAAACAAAAAAAAAAGAACATTGTGAGATAAAGAATCCGATGATGAAAAAAGCAAACAAAAAAACTTTAGGAATAGTAATTTAGGCATCAAAGCTGGAAAGTGATGTTTTGTCGAACGAGTTTGGAGATTGCGAACCGGGGCGAGCAACTAAACGAGTTATCTATTAACATAGAAATGCCGAGATTTATAGAATACAGAGAAACTTACATTGGTTCTACCAACTCAGCAGTAGATATTCCAACCTGAAATAAAATGACATTTAATAAAAACCTGGTTTCTGGGGAATTTGTAAGGCCTGCCAATTGCGAGAAAGAAATTTGAGCATATAAAATAATGAATATAGGATTATGCACTATTAAAGCGCAGCAACATTTCCCAAATTTAACGCATTATACTGATACTGAAGAAAACAGCCATACTAATTTATTCTATATAATTTCGCTTAGAAATGTTTGTTGATGTAATTAAAAATATACTAATAAAAAAACTGTATATCGGGGTCCCAACAGTGCGAGAACGGAAACTAAAGAATTTTTAAAAAACTGATTATGAATTATTTATTTCGTGCCGAACTGCATATTTTAAACATATTTTGCCTAAATACACTGTGCCATTTTTCAGCTACATATGAAAGTTGTATTATTTTCTAATGAAACAACCTGTATATTATTGAATATTGGATAGACAATCTTAAAAGAAACAAATTATCATAAGCATAAGGTACTAAATGATTTAGATCGTCAGTTTTTTAGAATATTTGCCGTTTTATGTGGAAAAGACCCAATTTTAAGGACTTACCATTCCGCCATTTTTAAAAATTAAATTTTTAAATCCTCATCAAAACTTATGCTAATACTTCAGTGTTCAGTCGCCGTGAATCGTATGACGATATTCTGATGGAATAATGGAATTTTTCTCAAAAATTTCAAATGGAACACCCTATATATTTTTATACCGTTTCATTCGTCTTTTTACAAACTTTTATTTGATAGGTATCATATTTGTTGAGATTTGATACGATACTTATTGTTTTTCTTTTTTAGAAAAGGATTAATATCTGTTAAAGGAAGTTACATAAAATTTAATAAAGTTATAAAAAATAGAAAAACCTGTATAATTGCAAAGTATTTTTAAGATATGCAGTCAGATATGATATATAATTCATAATTTTTTGAAAAATCTTTTAGTTTATGAGCAATCTGTCGTCCTCGTACCGTTGGGACAGCCTGTATACATATGTATCCGACCCCTCGTACAAATTCCTTAAAATAATCTATTCATATTTAAGATAGACGCTAAATTACAAAATATATATAGAAATTTATAAGACAATTCCGGTTTCAATATTTTCAAGCTTTAAACTCATTTTTCTCATAATCAGTCTTATTGGACATTCATCTTTTTTCCCCTGTACCAAGGTTGATAAATATTATGATCTTTATACAAATATCAATATATATCCGATATACATATATCAATATTTGATATTTATTTTTGTATTAATTAATTAGTCAAGTTATGACGTTTATAATATAGTCAAATAAAATCAAGGAAATATTTTAATTTTAAATAAATGTTAAGAAATTAAATAAAAATAAAACTATTATTAAGAATACATGTCGATGTTTCTAGTATGGAATTATTCCAATCTAATTAATATTAATTAATAAAAAAACTGCTATTGAGTTAGGAAAATTGAAACAAAAAGGAGAGGAAACGGAGAAACCAGGGAGAACATTGAAAAATGACGATCGCGCTGAAGGTAGGGAGAGTGATCCTTTCCGGGGAAGCTGCTTAGTACGAAGCCCACCAGCAGATAAAAAGCAATTCAGCGGAAGCAAGAATGAGACAACTGAGAGTACTGGCTTAGAGGGTGACATAGGAGTAAACCCCTCGACGAAACGCCCGTCGTTGCCCAGAACACCTCCTATGGATCGAACGCTACATGCACGTGGAAGCGGCGAAGCTGACGTATTTTGCACTCCAGGGTCTGAGACCGGGAAAGAAACCGGAAATGGTGATGGGGATCCTTGGCAAGACGAGGATGTTGAAACAAGCCCCATCTACAAGCTATATGAGGAAGAACACAAAGCCCGCAGTCCTTCTATAAAAGCCCAAAGCCCTGCTTTGAAAAAAAGGAAGAGAGACGGCATGGATGAAGCAAATGATGAACAACGGAGCAAGGAAATGAATGCAGTCCAAACTGCCCTAGCAAATGTGACGATGAGAATGGAGGAACTTATGAAACAGATATATGGCAGCAAGAAAACGAAGTTGGAAATAAAGACTACCGCTAGATCCTTAAATCACATGGTCGGAACATTGAACAAGAAAGTACATGAACTGAAGCGAAACCAGGATATTTTGGCATCCAAAATGACTGATGAGTATAATAGCACAAGTGGTAGCAAGGAAACGGTAGTAAACACAATTAAACGGACCGAGTATAAGGATGCCGGCACCCAGGTAAATAGTGAGGAACTTCTGAGCGAACTCGCCCAACAAAATGAAAAAGTTAATATGGAGATTGAAAACCAAATTGTGAGTAAAACTGGATGGGATGGTCTGTCAAAAATAATTGACTTTGTCTGGCCGGAGAGTTCCTTTGTAAATACTGAAGTAAAATCCGTGAAGAACCTGAAGGACCTAAAAGAAGATGTAGCGCTCCTTGTGGATCCTGAAAAAATTGTGGCAAAAGATGATGCGGATGAAAGCTTATCATGCTTTCCGGATATGGCACCCCTGCGAGGTGAAATTATGGACGAGGGGGAAATTGAATATATTAAAACAAACACGGAAACTTTAACTAGCAAGGGCGAAAGAAGTGAAAGATCTAGATACCTATATGTGGTACCCTATACGATGAAATCAGATGGGGTAAATGACACATCAAAGCTATATGAAGTGATAAATAACCTAGAAAGGGTGGTATGTACACATAGGCTGAGGCAAATTAAGATAGTGGCCCTGGGAAACGTGGATGAAGACTACCTAAAGAAATGTATGGAATTTGTTTTCCGCGGAGCTGAGACAAAAATCGTAATTATAACCACGAAAACTAACAAAAGAACCAAACGTAGTCAGCAAAATAAGGCAAACCCGTAACAGACAGAAAAGGTCATTATCAAATCAAACGGTAGACAGTATGCTGATGTTCTACGCACAATTAAGAGTGGAGTGAACATAGAGCAAGCCGGCATCAAGTTAAAAACTATAAAGAAAACTGCAAAAGGAGATATAATGATGGAAGTTAAAGGGGGAAAAGAAAAAGCGACGACACTCAAACAAATTATACAGGAATCAAATCAGAATACGCAAGTTACGATTAAAAACAACAATGAAGTAATATACATATCAGACATAGATGGTGACATTGATGGAGTAGGACTAGTAAAAGAAATTAGTGGGAGTGTGAAGGGAATAAACCCAGAGGATATAAACGTCCTATCACTCAGGCAGAACCAGTGGGGTAACCAAAACGCTGTGGTCTCACTTGGAAGAGTGTTCGCGAAGGAGCTGATCAGGCTGGAGACTATTAAGATAGGATGGAGTCCCTGCAGAGTCCGAGCAAGAGTTAACCTGGCGAGGTGTTACCGATGTCTAGGATTCGAACACGTCAGTAGTGAGTGTAAAGGCGTTGATAATTCGAAATTATGCCTAAACTGTGGGAAGGAGGGCCATAGAGCCAAGGAGTGCCAGAACACTAGGTACTGCACTACATGTAAAATGGAAGGACACAGAGCTGATCACATGAAGTGTCCTTTTTACAAAAAAAATGATCAATGATAAAGCTAAAGCAACAGTGACAGGAGCCGGCAGCAGAGCTATTATTCCCACCAATGCCAACATCAACGTAGGCGGAAAACCCAAAGTAGGATACGTTTCACAGAAGAGCAATGCTAAAGATGATTAAGGTACTACAAACTAACCTCGGACGAGGGCGTGCTGCCCATAACCTAGCTTACGCAACGGCAAAGCAAAATAAGATCGACATGTTAATAGTAAGTGAACCACTCTCAACACTCTCCGAAAACAGATAAACGCGGAAGGTATTGGACAGAATGGGTATCCTCACTGAACCTAGTGGTTCATAATACTGGAAAAGCGCCGACCTTTGTTCGAGGATTTAGCCAATCCTATATCGATGTAACTTGCAGCACGCAAAAAATCGCTAAATGCATTAAAGACTGGGAAGTCCTTGATATAGAGACGCTAACCGAGCACTCCTACATCTATTTCCAAATAGCAGGGAGAAAAACCATTACGAATAACGCAAATAAGGGACGCATTATAAACGACTGGAACATCTTTTGCGATAAGATTAAACAAAAAGTGTATGAAATGCAGCTGGAAGACAGAAAATCGTATCAAAAATGTGTTGAGGTGCTAAAGGATGCGTACAATAATAGCATAGTTAAAGGAATAAATAATACGACATCAACACCATATTGGTGGAATGTAGCCATAAAATAAAAGCGGAAGACGTGCATTGAAACAAGAAGGAAGCTGACACGCATGGCAAGAAACCCAAGGGCAGGAAACGAGGAGAAAATTACACTGAAAGATCTCTACAAGACGTATAAGCGCGAATTGAGAAAGCTCATAGTGGAATCCAAAAGTAAGCACTGGAAAGACCTTTGTAAGGAATTAGAGGAAGATATATGGGGTGCTGGATATAAAATCGCTACCAGAGAATTAAGAATTATTTCTCCATACGACATTCCACCTGAGTTTAAGATGCGAATAATAGAGGAACTGTTCCCAACAAGTAATAATAGTGTACGCGAACCTGGAAAACCTGGGCAAATTAGACCATTTACTGTCGAGGAGCTAGGGAAAGTGACATCCAGTATAAAACCTGGTAAAGCACCTGGTATAGACGGGATTCCATCGGAAGCCATCAAATTAGCGGTAAGAACCGATCAGAAATGGATACTGGGGGTGATGAACTCGCTGCTGCAGACCCAGAAATTCCCAAAAGAATGGAAAATCGCGAAAGTAATCTTCCTTTTGAAGAAAGAAAGAGACCCGGAGGCCCCTACGTCCTACAGACCACTCTGTCTCTTGAACACGATCAGTAAGTTATACGAAGCATTGATCAAACTCCGGCTGTTGGAGGAAATAGAGAGCAATGGAGGGTTCTCCAAGAATCAATGTGGCTTTACTAAAGGTAGATCTACAATACACGCGATAGAAATAGTAAAAGACCTAGCACGAAGTTGTAAAGAGAGATGGTGTGCTGTGATAGCACTCGACGTGCAGAACGCTTTTAACAGCGCAGAATGGAACCTCATAATCGAGGGCATGAGGAAGATGGGAATATCTGGGTATCTAGTGAATATAGTGTCGGACTATCTGGAACAAAGGTATCTTCAGATAACTAAAAATATCAAACTCGAGAGCAGCGTGGGAGTCCCACAGGGCTCGGTCCTAAGCCCCACATTGTGGAATATACTTTATGATGGGGTGTTGGAGCTGAAACTATCTGGCAAGGCACATACGGTTGGATATGCGGACGATCTGGCACTTATTGTAGCGGCGAATGATGAACATGCCCTCATAACAAATGTAAATGAGAACTTAAGGCGAATAACTAAATGGACAACAAAAAATAAGTTACACCTTGCACCACAAAAAACGGAGGCGATAATCTTAAAAGGGAAAAGGAAAAGAGCGCATATACATTTCAACATGGGACCTGTAAAAATAGTACCGGTAAAGAATTTAAAATATCTGGGAGTAACTTTAGATCAGAAACTCACGTTTGGCGAACACGTGAAAAGAGTGTCCAAAAAAGCCGAAGAGAGGGTAGCAATGTTGGCACGTATTATGCCTAATATGGGCGGACCAAGCTACTCCAAAAGGATGGTCCTGAGTGGAGTTGTCCACTCGATTTTGCTATATGGAGCACCTGTATGAGGTTCAGCAGTCGACAAAAAAGTGCATCTGAACACGTTAGAAAAGCCGCAGAGGAAGGTGTTGATAAGAATCACCTCAGCGTACCGAACAGCATCCACTATGGCATTACAAGTAATAACTGGCATACCTCCTATGGATCTACAAGTGCGAGAAAGACAATATACCCACAAAAATGGCGGAATACTAGCAAGTAAAAGAGCCAGAGAGGTCACCTGGGATACATGGCAAATCAGATGGAACAACGAGACCGATAAGGCACAATGGACGAAAAAACTGATCAAGGATATACAAATGTGGGCTGCTTGTAAACACCGAAAAACTGATTACTACTTGACTCAAGTTTTAACCGGACATGGCACTTTTAGACAATATGCCAAACGCTTCGGTAAGGATTCAGAGGAGACATGCATCTACTGCACAAACATTGATACAGCGGAGCATACCATTTTTGAGTGCCCAAGATGGGAGGAGCACAGAAAACCTGTTTATGATGCATTGGGTACTATAACACCGAATAACTTGGTCCCTAAGCTGCTGGAAAGTAAAGAAACTTGGGAATGCATACATGGTATGGTAATTCAAATCATGAAAAGAAAAGAGTGCGAGGAACGTCTACGACAGAGTCAAGCGTAATGTAAACCCCAGTTGAACAAGGGAGTGTACGTCACGAGAACCGCTGGCATTCTGAATGTATGTACGGAGTAGCGCCCGACACTACCGACGCACATTGAACCCGTGCGTCGGTGCCAAGCGGTTTCCCCTCACAAAAAAAAAAAAAAAAAAAAAAAAAAAAAAAAAAAAAAAAAAAAAAAATTAATATTACCATTTTTATTTTTATCTGGCTGATTTTTATATTTAAATAAAAATGTTATTTTTTCGGCTTTCTCATTACCAAGCCTATTGCGTAATTTTAATTGTATCAATCCAAACGATAGTTATAAGCTACTCAATATTCATAAAGAGCCTCGTGATATGTGGCTTGATAACTTTACAATCGATTAATGTCTATAAATATGTTGCAATGGAACTAACTTTGAACCAGAACCACTACGGTTATTATTGAATGCCACTGTATATGTGGTATCGTAAAAGACTTTGATACTTGTGTATCAAGTGTGAAATATTAAAAGAACCCATACGGTGTAGATCGTGAGAATTCCCTCTTTCTTTACAAATAAACACGATACACATTAAATGAATAAAAGAAACAAAATATCAACAAAATGTCCCGGCTCGGCAATATAGGAAACCAATGTATTTAAAATCCCTCTCCAGCAGACACCTCTTTCAACGGACAATTTCAAATGCCCTGTTCCGGAAGTATATAGGTATAGGAAACCAATATATTTAGATCCCCTTTCCAACGAACAAACAAAAATTCCACAAACCTCGTTTATGGTACATTTTGTTAAATCATCCATTATTGCATGTTATTTCGACATTAAGAAATTATAACAAATTTTCACTCAACAATGAATTTTTTTTACTGTATATTATATTAAAATCAAATTTAAAAATTTATTTCGATACAAACATGTGTAGGTATGTTAACTTTTTAATAAACATTTTTGTACACCACATACAAATTTCGACAAATTCCGACATCCGGATATCCGGATCCAATGATTCGGATATCCGGATAGTTTGGGATCCGGATGTCCGGATCTCAATTTTGTGGGATATCTGCAGCACTAAAAATAATACCAAATTTATATTATACTCTAATCTAATAACATAACTATTTTTTCAAGACTAAAGCAAATGCCTTTCGAGCAAAACATACAATTATCAATTGCAAGATAACTTGTAGATAATGAACAACATAAAAGAACTAACAATAGGTGATCATGAAAAAAATTTGAAAAACGAAAAGGATATACTGGCACATTAATTTTAAAAAGTTGAAGTAAGTCCAAACCGAAATTGATGAATCCATTAATAACCTTGTAGGGTACGGTAAGATCCGCCACCAACCCGCATTTCTCCAGTGGCATCATGTTGTAAAAGTAAAGATTATGTGTGTAAAACTGAAAAGTCGGAAGGTTGGTCTTTTTGTTTAGATAAAAAATAAATTTCTTTTGTAAGGCGAGATATATAGGAAACATACTGTGGGTTCCATACCGCTGAACAGTAATTCAAATTACTGTTATAATACATAAGCATCATAAATAGATATCATACTCCCAAGATTACCAAACCTATGAGTCAACCTGAATATGAACCCCAGCACTTTCCAAGCTTTCTTACACACATACTCTACAGGCTCACCAAAAAGAAGTTTATCATCGAACACTACGGCCAAATCCTTCATAGACGCCACCGCAGCTATTTCATGACCCGAAAACTCATACGTATAGATAATCCTATTTTTGTTTCTTGTGAATGTTATCTTCTGACATTTACTAAAGTTTAAAAATAAGTTATTATTTAGACAGAATAATAATAATAATAAACAATTATAATTAAACTATTTTTCAATTTATAAAACAATTACGTATGAATATATATGTTACTGTAAAAGTCTGAAAAACGGTGAAACTTAAGATTTAAGCCTCAAACCGTCAATAGTAATTCGAGGTGGTAAATCTACGAAAAACTGGATGATCAATATAATTTCGGACTTTTACCACGCTGTAAATCTTAAGATTTTACAGTTGCTGTTCATAAATCTCAGATTTATTTATTTGCACACGTGTTTCTAACGGCATTCGTACTATTAATCAAAGAGCTGATTAACCTACTTCTCTAGAAGTCAGTGGTGCGTTTCAATAGAATTTATAACAATTTAACAATCTAAGGGCTGAGAAAAAACAAAAAAATCATAAAATAAATTGTATTCCGCTGACAAAAATGCTCACAATAATTTTTGCATCACGCCTGATAAATATAGTATTTACATTTGGGATGTGAATGTTGTTAAATATAAAAAAGCGATTGATTACAGAAGACTAAAACAGTTTGATATTGAATGAAGACTTATTTACAGTTATATATGAAGCGCCTCTTGGGGTCTTGGAGAAAGAACTAGAACTATGAAGGAAGCTAACCATAAATATAAAAATGTTGTTATCGAGTCGGTAGTGCAATATCTGCAGTTACGTGAGCCATATCAGAAAAAATCTAGTATGCGAAAAAAATGTCTAGTGGTTAAATATAGACACAATGAATTCGTCGATAATGTCGATACCTTTTTATCGTAAGCCGCAATTTTACATATTAAATTTTAGTTCTCATCCGCATTAATGTTATTTACTTACGTTGAACAACATTTTTTGCTTTAAGTTGAGATTGACTTACTATATACTCTGTCGACAGATTGTTGTTTTGAATCAGTTACTTGATAAATCAGACAGTGACGTTTTACCCATTAGGCTAACTAAGCTAAAGCAAATCAATTTACTGTTTGTGACGTAAATTTTGTCACTTCTGTGAATGAAATAGGTATAAGAGCAACAGCGTCTTTATCTGATGGCAAAGATTCCAAAGATCTGCACTCGAAAATGTTCCTCTAATAGATGTGTGTATAAATCATCTAAACAAACAAAGCTTTTATACCGGAAATTTCACATAACTCGCAATATATGAATGCAGTAACCATAGGTACGAAATCACTATGTATATAGTACTTGCACTATAGCCATACTGTACCATATAAAATGCAAAACAATATTGACATGTTACATTTTATCAGTACATTCTAATGTATAAGATAAGAAAGATCTATTCTTTTAGTAGTATTATTTTTTATCACTAATAGCATTATACTATATTATCATATATTTTTATGAATCCATTACAGTAATGAAATAAACGATGAACGTAATATTTGTCTGCATGTTTTTATATTCTTTATATTACATTACTCTAGCTAAGCGCTTAAATGGTTTAACACTTACTATTTTTTAATCACATACATAGATGGCTGTGGTTTCATAGTAAATACGCAACATTGATTCGTAATTATTATATAAATAAAAAAACATATTTTAATTGAAACTGTTTATCGAAGAATATCATTAGTTCGCGCATAATTTCAAATCAAAGCTGGTGTGACAGGAGCAGTAAATTTGGTGTCAAAATTTGTACGATTGGGAGTGCTGAGTCGGGAAGTTAGGCTCTCGCTCGTCCGTTGAAGAGGTTTCTCTAAATATTAAATAACAAATTTACCCTTACGGGCCTCCCCGTAACGAAAATAAATACGAAATATTAAATAATGTTTAAAAAAATATATAAAAATATAGGGCAAAATAATAGTTTTGCAATAAAAAAATAAGTTGAAGTTGCAGTTTAAGTTAATGTATAAAAAAAAAGATTGTAAATCCTTCGAATGTTAATGATTAAGATTTAAACAATATTTAAATAAAATTGAAAAAAAATTCTAAATACACAGAATATGAGTAATCGGTGTTTAACGCTCGAATTTAAAAAATCAAACAAAATTAAGACATATAATTATAACGTTTCAAATATCAGCTATTAGGGAGTTTGCGGTAGTCAATTTTTCCTTATAAAAATTGCCGTTATGATCTATAACATAAAATCTTGGTAAATTTATACCGTAGGTATACTTGAATAAAATTACGTTATTTCTAGAAATAACGGAGCCAATCAGAATTTAGTTCTTATAACTCCGCATGTGCACAACTATTAACTGTGTACAGCTGATTGCATTCGTTATATGATGTTGTGTACACGTAAAACATTGCAAACCATGGACAAGATCTTGCCAAACTTTACGAACGTAACATTATTTGATCCCGAGTCGCAGAAGTCGTATAAATATGATCGTCAACGACGACGATGCTAAAAGCTTAAAAAGGTACATTTATTTATGTCATTTAAAAATTATAAAACATACCATCTATGGCATGTTGATCACTTGTTTCAAACTTGTAAGGTAGCTGCAAAACTTGATGACGTTTAATAATATGCTTTTCGAATCGAAACATAAATTGAGAATTCTCTGACGGTATCAACTGTAAATTAAATTTTGATACGGGATACAGTGTTTTCTTTTCTTAACTGCGTTTTCTTAAGAAATATACACAAATAAAATCTTTAATACTCTCTTTGTCAAATACAACCAGATTGTACAAATTCTTCATGTTTGACATAACACCTGTAATTATGTCAAATATAAAGTTTTAGTTTCCGTGCTCCGCAAACGTATTTTTAACTACAATGTTATTTTACGTTATGATCCAAAAGATGGACGTGTAACGTAACGGAAAATGCATTACCGCAAACTCCCTATTAATATGAAATTTATATATAAAAAAAAACTGTAGAGAAAACAAACAGTACAATACCACAAAAAAAAAAAAACGAATGGAAAAATATAAGCTGAAATAAAATTTGGAAATAAAAATGGGGGCCATTACCTGATTGTTGGAGAATACGTGATCGGCTTCTCTAGAGTCTCCTTCAGAGGTACGACATTAATTCCTATATTCTCAAATACGAAGTGATGATCCGTTCACACAGGGTAGAATTAACATAATAAAAACCTCACAAAACAACCGAAATTTGGTAAAATGAGATGAAAGATGAGAACGCACGTCACAGGGTATAGGTTCGTTGTCCCATAGTCGACAAGACGGAAGTCGGTGGGCGTGGTGGTTATTCGCTAGCGCTGATTGGTCGAAAGACTAGCGGATGCGGAAATCCTGCGTGTCTTTGCGTTGATTGGCTGTAAGCATTTTTTGGCGAGTAACCGGTTGTTCAACGGTAACCGCTGGTTTCGTTAGCGTACTATTTCAACGACGCCGACGCGTATAGCTGTGACAGGTTTCAGATATGACGTCATTGTAGGTTGAACAAATTTTAAAACCAACACAACGGCGGTAGCGGGTTGTTGTTTTCGCGACGTACCTGAAATATACTACGTGATCTGTTACCACAGACGTTATTACGGTAACCGCTGGTTGGTTCAACGGTTACTCGCCAAAAGATGCTTAGTGAGGTGACAGTAATAAAAACCTCTAAATACAAATCGGACCGTAACAATCAAATTTACTCGATTCAAAAGAATTCGTATTATTCTAGTGTTTTTCAGTTTCAGCACAATAGTGTATAAACTGTAATCAAAAACAAAAAATTCACTCGACTTCGCTTCAAACCTTTATAGAAACTATTTGTAAAATAAAACTATTCAAGTCCGTAAAATAGTGTATAATCGCACCGTCCGGTCATATACGGAACATTAAAAAAAAACATTGCCCAAGAAGTTTTGCTAGCCTCATCCTCGTCATGTCACGATCAACGCTGTACTAAATTCATGAAAATTACACCTATTATCACATATAAACTCAAAAAATATTTTAATATACAAATTTGCATCGGTACAAATACTATAATCATCATGGCGTCCTATTATTACAAATTCCAATAAAACACATCAGGAAGGGGATAGAGCTTCTATCAAAGCCATGCCTCAAGCATGCAATCGCGACTTTAGAAAGGGCGACAATATGAGCAGCTTTAATTTAAAGTTTGAAGATTATGATATATAATTGAAAAGTAGGGTTGACTAGATATCTATTACTTATCTGTGCTATTACAATACTTGGTATCTGCCAGTTTGATTAGGTTTTTATTTATACTAAAAGATCTGACCATTTTTAAATAAAAATAAGAATGTTCATGCAACTTACATTAGTAGCAATAGGTAGCTTCAATATTCACAATTTATAACAGAATTTGCACAAAACACACCCAATCACCAAACAAGACACCATGTTAAATTATTATAGCGTTCTATCGTTCTGACGTCACAAGAGTAGGGGGTGGAAGTAAGTTTTGAGAATAAATAATAATGCGGTATCATCCGATAAATATCAATAAACCTTTAACAAAGATTAACACTGCGCAATTATAATATTAACTGAAAAGGAAAAAAAAAGAGATTGCTATAATTGTTCCTGGACATGAGTTCATTTTATCTATCATGGCTATTTCTTTTTATTTTTATGCGCGAACAAAACTATCTTACACGTAGAGAAAGAAAGGGGTTGAATTAATCGAAATCACTTTGTTAAGCTTAAACGCGTTGATGTAACAATATTTTCGTTTGACTTTACGTAAATCAACTGTTACAGTAAAAAATTCGTTTGGTTGGTTAACATAATTTTGTTGAATCAAACAAACATGTTACTTCTTTGATAAACGAAACAAATTTTTTGTTTATATTAACCCAAATAATTCTCTTAAAATTACGAAAATGTATTGATCAAAACTATGCTTTGTAACAGTTGTTTTAACAAATATTTGTGATTAATCAAACATATAAAATATATTGAATTAACATTCCCTACAGTTTTAACTTACGCGCATAACTGAAATTCGTATTAGGTGGTATTAGGAATCTGATAGGATACAAATGACATAAGCATCGTGGGTGATCGCATGACATCGTCGCGCATCGTTGGTCGTTGAGTGCCTACCATGTGCCTACTTTTATTATTTGTTACATTGCGCTTGCGTTATTGTTTCACGTGCTTGTGTGGAGTAATAGCGGGGTTTTTTTAACAAGATGGATAAAGTTGTCAAAAAGCTACTCATACATTGGGGATTTCCTGATATGGTGCAAATTTTTAACGGTTATGATATCTATTTTGTGCTATTAATCTAACAAATTCCTTTATTTAATACAACAGTATTTAAAGTCTTACCAACATTTGCATACCGTTAGTACTATACTGTGCAGTTAGAATAACGAAATGTATTTTGTTCATTTAATATAAAATTATGCTTTCAATTACTCAACTTAGTTGTTGATGTAACAAATTGCTCTGGCTTAACATAACATAACACTTCGCTTATTTAAATAAAATTATTAGTATTATTTAGTTTCGATCAGAAAAGAGTGATTGTCAATTGAACATTTGGAAAGTAGTTATATTAACAAAAATATTTCTACAAAATCAACATTCTTAATTCAACAAGCACTTTTGTTTGACTGCATTTAACCCAAATCTTTGAGTTAAATACTGAATTTTCTGTTAAACGAACATATCCCCTTCTTTCCGTGTATATTTAAAATCTAAAAAATCCTCTTGGGTTAATGCTATTACAGCAGAGTAAAAGTGAAACGCCACATTCACTATTTTTCTATAATCTACAACTAGAGTTTCTTATTTCTGAAGATAATGGAGAAGTGAAAGAATTAACAATAAACATATACAGGGAAAGGGAGAGAAAGAAAGTTTTAAGGAAATAAAGTCTTCTACTGCAATAAATTAGAAATTGGAAAAAACAATAAAAAAATCATGTCGTAATTTATTTTAGTAACAACGCTTTAAGGTACATAATAGACGAATAAATAAAAAAGAAAACGGTGAGCATTTGCTTAATATACATCAAATCAGAATAGTTATTTACATTAGAGTGTGATAGGTATTGTTTTTTTCCATCGTCAATTGCAAACATAGCATTACCTGTCAACCAACGCAACAGTAGATTCACTTTGCCCAGTGTTGAGCAAATGTAATTAATTACTTCCATAGTTGCAATTATAATGAAATTGACCACCTACACTTAGAAAGTAATTGAATTGTGGTATAACTATAATTACCAGGGTATTTAGTTGTTTTGTATTTAATTACCTAATTGAATTAAATTACAACTAATTAATGCCCAATACTGTTTCTGTATTTATATGAAAGAGCATACATCCATTAAAGACTTTTTGCTGACATCTGTCGTTCATTGTTGAATCATTTGTATTTGGTTTGAAGCTTTATGTGACTGGGGTCGGAGGATTTTAAAAATTTTGTTTTAAGCAATATGTAAATTTATATAGCTTTATAGGAGCATATCGCGTAGAACTGAGAAATACACAGGAATCAAAAGAAACAGGAGTTTCGTACTGTTGCAAGTGTGTTCCTGTATTATAAATGTCTTCGTTTGGAAATTAAATCTAAAGGAAACATAAAAAATGACCGCTTCTCACCGCTGAAGAGTGTCGATAAATGGTAACACTTCTAACATGCGACGGCATCCTTATTCAAGAGATAAACCATAGTGCGAAAAGTAGTTGATGAGTACGAATTTTGTGCCGATTCTCAAACAAATCGTATTTTCAATACTTTGGTGTTTCACTATATAATTTAACAGGTTTTGTAAAAATAAACAATCATTTAAAAGAGAGCAATGTATTTCGCCAGAAAAAGAATAAAATACATATATGTGTCTACTACATGAAATAACGGTGTACATAAGTTCTTAAACAAATGAAATCAATTAAAACTTAGGAATCAAGACAAAGAAAAGTATTTAATTTTTTTGCATAACATTATCACTAGTTTATACAGCAGAAACCATCTCTACTACGAACAGAAGCGTGATATAACGATGCATAAAATTGTTTGTAGAGATGGCTCGTGCGGTATAGATGCAACTGGTATGCTAGGGCGCGTTCGAAAGGAGATGACACAAGTATAAGGTCACTCAAACATTTCTATTCGCTTTCATTGTTTGTGGTATACATTCATCCAATATATTCTAATTTCGAACGCACCCCTAGTTATAGTAAATCGTAAACACTTCCATTAACACTGTTACAGACTTTGTACACATATAAAAAACTCAATCACTGTCACATAGTGTTAATCATAAGCAATACAGGAAATTCATTCTTTATTTAAATAAGAAATGAACTCCTATCCTTTTGAATAGTTTTAAGATATTAATTGAATTAATTTCAAAGATATTAATTATATATAAATGTCTACTTTCTATAATTTTCACAAAATACATAATAAGAAACTAAAAATTATCTTCATGTCATCATGTCTTAATCTATAAAATACCTAACTGTCATAAAAGTATTAACTACTATAAATATAAAGTATTGCTACGTATGTTGTAAAATACGTAATTTTTTGATTTCTTTTATTGTATCTGTAACAAAAATCCAAAAGAAAAAATCCCTTACCACAAAAATTAAAAAGATAAAAAATCTAAATACGTGTTTCGGCAACAAAGTTGCTACCTTCAGTAGAAAACAAGAGAAGTGTTAAACGTAGTGTTTTCGGCTAAGGTAAACCTTGGAAGATATGCTCTTCACCAAATCACTAGTAGAATAACACTGACATCCGTTACAAACAACAAGGCTTATATACTATTTAAATCTATTGGAGCGTGACGAACTAGCAATTAAGTTAACAATAAATCGTATAAGCTGGACTCAAGTATTGGTCCTTTGTGGCTTGGTTAAATGATGATTTACCGAATAAATGGATAGGTCAACAAGGTGCAATAGCATGGGCATCGCGTTCCTCAAACCTGAATCGTTTGGATTTTTATCTATGGGGACACATGAAGTAGCTTGTCTACCATGTTGAGTAATTACTTGAAAGAATTCAAGATGCAGTTAACCAGATAAGAAATGATCCAAATCTCAACCCTCGAGTAACGAAACAGATTTGTTTTTTTAATTTTATTGTTATAAATTTTTATTATTTGTTCTAAATAAAAATGAATGAATTTGAATTCATTAATTTATATTTGTTTTTAAGTATATAAATACTTTCGTAACTATCTAATTCTCTAAAATTATTTACGGTTTAACTAGCCTAAGACTATCTGTAGGCATACCGTGACCTGTGTCTAAAATATGTCGAGCAACGCTAGATTTACCCGGTCTGTTGTATTTGAAATGTGCAATATGTTCTTTATAACGAGTTGAGATTGAACGCCTAGTTTGCCCAATATATTTTTGATTACAATCTCTACAACTTATTTCATAAATTCCAGATTTTTGATCTTCCTCAATTTTATCTTTAGTGTTCCCCAAGAGAGATTTTAATGAACTGTTCGACTTAAATGCAATTTGAAGATCCTGTTCTTTAAAAATGCTGTTCAACTTACGTATGGATGAGTGATATGGCAAAGAAACAAATTCATTACCGCGAGTTTGTTGAGGTAGCAAACATGTGGAATCCTGAATATGATTCTTAAGTTTATTTTTCCTAATTATCTTAGTTACTATTTCAGAATTGAAACCATTGTACTTCGCGATCTTTTTAATTAAACAAAATTCTTTTTCATATCTATCTTTTGTAAGCGGAAAACTTAACAACCGATGGATAAGAAAATTAAAAGAGGCCATTTTTTGCTGAAAACTATGATTTGAGTCCGCTGTTATAAACTTGTTAACATTGGTGTCTTTTCGGAAGATATCTATTTCTATGTTATTATTATTCCTAATAACCAAAAGGAGTGTGCCAAGAAAAATCTAAAGTATTGCTTACGTCAATTTCGATCACTTTTAGAATATTTCATAAAAATGTATCCGTTAGATAACGACTTTTCTATTAATTTTGATATTTCTGATGCAACTCCACAACATTTGCTAGGATATATTAGTTTATACAGTACTGCTATCATACTCTTTAAATCAATATAATATATATATTATAAATAATACAAACCCCACCGAAATTTTTGTCCAGATAGGGCAGGAACTTTAAATGAAATGATGCCGTGGAGCCATGTTTCTGGTGGCGCTTGCAATACTATAGCAGAACATATATCACATGATTCCAATTTACTTATTATCTTTTTTGCAATATAGCCAGCAACATAAGCCATCTCCAGAAGCGAATTCCATGATATTGTAATTAAAAGCATCATCTTCTGGTTCATGCATGCGTTGATGTTGGTCTGCTTGCAAAGGCGATGGTCTTGGCAAAGCACCTGTTGAAGTTTGTTGTTTAAACAAAGTTAATAAATCTGTTAAGTTTTTACACTTTCAATTAAGCGGAAGCCGCCATAAACCTTGTTATTTTAAATATAACTGCCTAGGTATATATTATTACATTTTTGAATCCATTCAGCATGAAATTCTATAACCATTACAACTAGAGTTTCCTATACCTATCTTCACTCGTTTCTAAGATATTACGATTTTTGTGAAAATTTTTACATTTACACGTAAGTACGTAAGTGATTACTCTTCATTTATTTTATGTGCCAAAGGCAGGCCCTTTCAAAGAAATTTCGGGCCCGGGAGGTTACATTTTACGGGCCACTCTATTATACCACTACTTTTTATTGTAATTTTGAGTTTCCAAAACAATTAGCAATATTAGCCCTCTAAAAAAATTCGATACCGGGAGAAATTACCCTGTTTACCAAAACGTAGTAAAATTTTCCTTTCATATTGTACAGGATATCTAAAAATTAGAGATATATCAAAGAAGTTTAAAGTTGTTGTGCTCAGATAAGTGCATATTACTCCGTAATTCATACACTAAATACTTAATGGAAAATATTGATGATTTATTATAACCTGGATATCTTAAATTTATTACATGTTCGAATGCCAAAGAGTTGCGATAAACGCCCAAACCAATTCGCTCTTGTTGGTCTAATAAAACAATAAATAAAACCGTTTTTTATTTAGTTTTATTAATAATAATGATGTGTTTTAGAGTAGGAACTTAAATAGTTTATGCCGTTTGTTGCTGACGGATATTCCGCCCCTGGATGAACAATTTTTAATTCATGATATATGTAATTAGAAAAAAAATGAAATAATGATTGAAACTGTTCAGCTGCATTACAACGGCCTGCTTCTTCCTTAAACTGCTGTTTTGGACTTCTCTTTGCTAGTGTCTAACTTTGGCGAACCTTCTTTGCAAACCAGAGAAGGTGTAATTTCCTACAGGCAACTTGCGCTCGCCTAATTTGCGTTGTTACCTGACCAGACATTTTCTATCATGCACAAATCAGGGCTACCCGATAGTCGCGGAACGAAGTACGGACCAGAGCGCAAATTGTTCGATTTTAAGTAGAATCGTAACTTGGCTGAGCGATATCGAGGTGCCTGACTTTACTCACAGTCAAAATAAGTATAAATATATCTAATTAATAGTAGATACCTGTTCTACTTCAATCGAAAAGAAGGAAATCCAAGAAATAAGAGCCAAATGGAATTCTTTCAAAAAAATCATATTTCCTAAAAAATACTTTTTCTTGACTTTAAATGTAGTTTTCTCTGCAACCAATTGAAATAATGCGATTCTTTTTTGTTTTTAATTAAAGATCATTTTGTACTGTGTGATATAAATAGACCGTTTTTAAAAATATTAATTCTAATTTATATTAAACATTCTACAGTGGACAAATATGTGTGAAAACTTTACAACTGCCTTTTTCAAATTATTAAAAAACATAGAACATATAAATTCAAAACTCCTGTACTCAATCAATTTAGCACCTAAAAAGGAACAGAATCGTTAAAGAATTTTAAAAATCGTGTCAAGTTTTTCTGGGAACAAGTTAGAGAAAAGAAAAAAAACTTTCTCACAAAAATTGTAATAGCTTAGAAATGGTTGATGATAAGTATAGGAAACCTCAGTTGTAATGGTCATAGAATTTTAAGCTGAATTCAAAAATGTAATAATATACAGAATGTTACATCTAAAATAGTAAAGTTCATAAAGGCTTCCGTTTAACCTAAAATGTAAGAAACTTGGAAATATTTTAGAAAGAAAGCAAGTAAGTACCAAAGTATTGCTAATCTCAATTTTTTAAATCTAAAGAGTTTAGGTAAGCCTGAAAAGTTAGAAGTTTTTGCTAGTTAGAACTAGCCACTTCTGTGAAAGCCCATATACAAATATTATTTTTTAAACTAATTACTAATACTACATTGTAATGTGTTTACCTATAATTTTTTTTTAATTTTAGTCCAAAATTGGGAATGTGGCGGAGAGTCAGACAGTCATGAACGGCTCTTATAAATAGTGCTGTTGCCAGAGCATGATTTAGCAACTCACCTGTAATAGACAAAAATACTATTATAAAGAGTCACTGTATACTTAGAATTATATTGAGTCGCTTGATTTGTGCACGGATATATACAATCAATCAGAAAAATTAGAAGCATAACTTTAAATCAAGGTTGACAAATAACATGATATTTATTTTGTATTAATTAATTAGTCGTAGTAGTATTTTTAAAATTTGTACAGACATCATGTCATGACATATACCAATAAATATCGTGATATATATCATCATGTATCATATCAACCTTGCTTTAAATTAAATAAGTACCTATTTGTACACTACTTAGAGACCTCTTAAAACGGAATGTAAGACAAAATTCGCTACTAAATGACTCACAAGTTGGGTCGCGAATGAAACTTCTATTTGTGAGAAATTGTTTGAAAACAGGTAGTCGTTGGTCGTTGGTTATCTTAGGTACTGTACGGGATATATTTCTCTTGTTTGCTGTAATGACTTTAATGCCGTCGTCTATTGCTGCTCTTCTCGCAATATCGTGTTCTCCAATTGTGTATTCACATTTTATCGGGTATTATATAAGTAAAAAAGCGGTTTCGATTAATACAAAAACCCAACGTTTTTTCCATTTCATTATTTACCAGGTAATACTCAGTTAGCTGTTTCCCAACTTTCCCTAATCGTTGCACTAGGAAGATTAGTGCTGTGTTTGAATATTTATTCTCTCTTTCCGTGCTTGCCGTAATCTCCATAGCCGGACAATATACCGCTTTTTATATAATATTCTAGATGCTGCTTATTCATCTTATCTATGCAGTTTTTCAGATCTCTGAATAGGATATCGCATATACCCGGCGTAAGTGGTATTGACTATTGAAATGAAGACAACATCCGCATCGGTCGATTATCCGCTAAGGCATATTACAATATACAGCGGATGTTATCTTTAAAGTTAATCCAACAAGTTCAGGCCCTTAAGGTAGCTCAGAATCGTTTTGAATGAGGTCTTTTTCAGGTCCTCTAGGGAATGGTTAACCTTCCCAAGGATGTCATACCTGATTCTTGTTGCGGCGGAGCAGTGGTAGAAAATGTGCCCAACTGTCTTTTCGTCCGATACTGTGCTTTCCGAGTCTGCAGTGACCTGTAAAGACAGTAACAATTGTTTTGACATTTTTACCGTCAAGTTCAAATAGTTTCTTGGTTATGACATAATTACGTAAAATGTACCTACCAAACCTTCCAATGATTGAGCACTTTTTGATTTGCCCAGAAATTGCTTTGTTGTACTACCGTAGGTGCTATACCAATGGCAAGTTCTAGTCCCTGTAAATACTCCGCAGCACCCTTTTTTGCAAGGGTGTCTGCTTCCCCATTGCCTTGAATGAGTGAGTGCCCAGGTACCCAGATTAGGGATATGTTATTTGCCGTCCCCACTTTATTTAGAGTGTTTTCACAGTTCCATATCAGCATAAAGTTGCATTTATGCGCCTTTATTGCTTTCAGCACAGCCTGACCGTCACTGAAAATTTTTATGGATTTGAGTCTGATTTTTATCCAAAATCTCAATGGCATGGATTTTAGCCTGAAAAATCATTGTGTGTTGTCCAATGTTGTAGTGTTTTTTAACTCTTGGATTACGGCAGAATATGCCTTACAATCCTTTGTATGGCTGTTTTGCTGTGGCTCTGAGTTACAGTGTTTTCTGTAATCATACTGTTGTGTATGAATGAAGTGCGACATCTATTGTAAACTGTGCACAATGCTTAGTAATAAAACATTCACATTATCATTATGTAGTGCGCATGTTCAGATGGACACATTCATTTATAGTATGCATGTAACCTGTATGTAAGACTAATGGAAGTAAGAACATAGTGTACTGATACCCGATACCTGTCTGTAAAAGTTAATTAAACAAGTTAGAGAAATAGTGTAGTAATTTACTTAAAAGAAACGTGAGACACAACACATACTATCGCCCCATATTGGACGTACTACCATCACGTAAAGCCAATGGGTTAGCTTTGGGGGCAAGTCCATAGGGATAACCTTGCCTTGCGAGTAATCCTTTCCACATGTGGTGTCTTATCAAATAGGACGCCAAGATATTTTACATTATCTGTATATTCAAGTTTCACACCTTAGATAGTGTGTGGTACCAAATCTTCCACTCTTCTCTTCCAGGTGAACGGTACTATCGTGGTTTTGTTCGGCCTAATATTCAAGTTGTTCCTGCTGCACCAGCTACAAATGGCGTTAATCATCTGATGGAGGGCTGAGGGAACTTCCTTCTCCCCCGATCCTCTTAAAGTTATTACAATATCATCCGCATTGGTTCGCAACTCGGCTCCAAGCGCTTCAATAATAGCCAGTAGGTCGTCTGCAAGTAACGACCACAGTAGTGGGGATAAAATCCTACCCTTCGGATACCCCCTGAACCTGACTATCTCCCCGCCTAGTGACGTTATAGCGAGCCTATTCGTAAGTATAGCGGAAATCCAGCCTGCTATTATCGGTAGTATCTATGTCTCGCGCTAAAACCGCCTTGCATAGGGATAAAGGAATTGCATTATTAAATGCTTCTTCTATGTCCACAAATGCTGCCATTGCTATTTTCTTGGATTCAAGCGAGTCCGAAATCCTGGAGACAAGATTGTTTAGTGCAAGATCAGTAGATTTGTCTACTTAATACGCATATTGGTGTATGTGAAGGAGTCCAACTGGAAGAATTATTTTTCTGATATGACTCTCTAACACCCTTTCAGAAGAAATGAGGCTAATTTGACGAAAGGAGCTAGGAGAGGGTTCAGATTTTCCCATTTTGGGAATATACACCACTCTTATCTCCGTTCACCTCCTCTTCACATTTTGGTGGAGAGCATAGCTAAAAGGACCACACGTAGGATGATCAGGGAAGGAATGGCTAGGCATAAGCCTCAGCCTCCTGCAGGTGACCAAACCTGGGACATGCTCCGAGACGACATGCCAAGGAAGTTCAACTTTGTGGAAGAATTTACCACAAAGCTTAGCACCAAGAGCGAATGGGATAGAGATACCATTTCAAAACTGCAGAGGGAACTGGAATAGGGATATATGGGCCTAGAGCCAAATATTTCGAAAGCTTGGGGATGTACCCCAAGTATCTTCCAGGCGGAAATACACGCTATTGAAAGATGCGTCCAGGTCAACATTGACAGAAGCTACGAAAAGTAGGACATTATCATATTTGACAGTCAAGCATCCATTAGGGCGCTGAGGTTGGGGGATGGTTTGGGAGTGTTTACAAAAACTAAACGAGCTAGGAAAAAAGAACAAGGTAACCCTATTGTGGGTTCCGGGACACACGGGAGTAGAAGGAAATGAAAAAACAGATAATCTCGCTAAGAGAGGGGCTAGAACAATTTTTGTAGGGTCAGAACCTTTTTGCGGGATAAGTAGCAGCATAACACTTGAGAAACTGAAAAATAAAGTAGAGCAGAGAAAATCCAAATACTGGGAGAATCTCCAGGGAATGAGGCAATCTAAAACTCTTCTGGGAACCTATAACCAGAACAGATCTGCAGAATGCATCAACCTGAGTAAAAATAATATTCGCATATTGACAGGGATCCTTACAGGCCATTGTAAACTGAACGGACATCTAAGCAGGCTTGGAATAGCGAAGGAAGCCGAATGTAGATTTTGTGGGGAACAGGATGAAACGTCCATCCATCTACTCACAAACTGCGCTGCGCTGTGCAACTCAAGGGCGCTGCACCTGGGAGCATGTGAAATCGAAGAGGGAGAGTTACCTAATCTGGGCCCTACGGGCATTCTGCACTTTTTAAAAGGAATCAGACTGGACGGCCAGCTGTAAATACAGCGAGAAGAGGGGACACAATAGATCTTTCAGGCTGCAGTATACTATCACCCTAATATCGCACATACATATACCTCCGTCCACCTTGTTGGTATATAGTTCAATGGAAGACTAGCTCTGAAGAATCTAATCAGTTGAGGGACTAGTATCGTACTTCTCTTTTGCAATGGTGCTGGAAATATACCGTCCTTACCCGGCGTTTTGTCTGGCTTGAGCGATTTAATCGCTCAGATAACCGCATTGAATGTTACTTCATTCCTCGCTATTTGCCAAACAGTTCACTCAGGATGTCGGATACTGTCGGTGGTAGTGTCCTCTGAGAGGTTATTCATCATCTGACATACGGGGAAGTGCCTGGAGCTTTAACGTTGCATTTCGCGAGTCCGTAAATGTGCTATCGGCTTGCCTCTGCGAACCTAATGTTTGCACCGGATCTCTTGAAAGTACTTTGTGGATCCTGGCAGTGTCAGGTGTATTTGACATGCATTTTATACTTTTTCCATAACTATCTCTTGGCTATTCTAATCTCCTTATTATACTCCGTTAGCGCTTGACGATATTGGTCCCAGCTGCCAAATGTTTTAGCCCGATTGAATAGGGTTCGGACTTCTTTGCTACGAAGACTGAGGTTATGGTACCATCAAGGTGTGCCTCTGTTATATCTTTTCACTTTTAGTGGACAATTCTTGTGATATATGCAGAGATTAGGGCGTTATGGATCTGCTCCGTCGCTATGTCCATTTGGTCAGAACTCTGAAATGAGTTAATGGTAGTGCTAGTGATTCGTACGATACGACTTTTCACGTAGCAAGATTCGAATTATTCGTACCATTTCGTACCGTTTGCAGTCTGTGGTGACAGCGGTACCAATTGTACGGGTACGAACGTTATTTTGATGCCGATATGAGAAGGTCGGTACGAAATACGAAAACTGTTATCAGTTGAGATTCATACCATCTGACCCCCAAGTAAGATTCGTACCAAAGATAGTTATACGAATACTATCCATCTCTAAAGTGAGATACTCCTTCCAGTCAGTTCACTTGTAGTCGCGGTAGGAAACGATCTCTCCGCTTCCAACCAAAATTTCAAATTGGATATAGCGATGATCCGAGCACGAAGGCTCCGAGGAGACTCTGCAGTTTTGAATTCTCGTGCTCACTATGTTCGAGCTGAATGTTATGTCTAGTACCTCATTTCGGTTACGGATGAAGAAGGTTGATTCATAGCCAATGTTGTTTAGAATTAACCGTTCCCCTAATATAAAATTATAAAGTGACTCACCTCTTAAGTTGATATAGATGCAGCCATATTGTAAGAGTTCGCATAGCAGCCCACAATCAGACGAGTATTGTTCCTTTTGCTGTACGCGATTAGTTCTCGCACAATAATAGGAGGAGGAAGTTCCCCTGGCGTTTTACCTGGCAAGTAGGCGGAACAGACGATTGTCTCCAGCTCACTTTTCTCCGTTCTGATTTTCAGCAATGCAGCCGCACAGTCGCGAATGCAGAAGCCTGAAAGCATAAACACGTTAATTTTGTTCCTGATGATTAAGCAGACTCTGGGTTTTTCACCGATTTCCAGGACTTTGCCAGAAACTTCATTCAGACCGATTACCCTGTTAGATAACCATGGTTCCTGTACGAAGGCCACAATAACTTGCTCTTCGCGGAATCTTTTTGCAAGTACTGCTGTTGCAGACCCTGCATGTTACAAATTGATTTGCAAACATTTGTTCGTGGCTCTTACTTGTTCCATCACGATGGCTTAGGCCGACCGCTAGATTCAGTCTTCGAGGAGTATGGTTTGGGTACCGGCTTCCTCTTGGACTTCTTGGTTTTCGCACCAGTAAGGTAACGTTTACTGTTGGGAGCAGGTCTCCTGTTGGTGTGGTAGTCCTACTTCCCATAACTGTAGCCTGGGCCACCGAGGGTGGTTTAATCCTTCCCTCAGAAGTTCCAGGCTTGGCTTGGCAACGATACATCCTTGGTAACGATGTCTAAGCCAACTAAATTTAAATAAATTGTATTAAATGTAGTCCTCGGAAAAATGAAATGCTAACCACAAGAAAACTATTCGTGTTAGTTATAGGGAACCCTAATATATTTTGAAAGGGAATTAAATTCTACATTGGATAGTCTCATCAGATATAGGGTGTTCTATTTAAGATAAGAAAGTTAATTTACTGCAAAAGTCATCAAACTTAAACAAGCGTTTATGAACACTCAGTATAACTGTGTGACTAAAATTCCACTTCATTTCATTGCTTAGCCTCTTAGCTGAATGATGAATGTAGGTAGATGTGTTTAACTTTAGATTACACAGTAAAATTCAAACTTAAATTTTGTAGTGCAATTTCATAAATAAAAACCGATGGTTTTAGGAATCTGGAGTACTACATAAACTTGCCCTAATTTGGTCTTTAGATTCCAAATATGTCATTATATACAGGCTGTTGCATTTAAAAAAATGTAACTTTGTTCGGGATCTTTTTTTTTTAAACATCCTGTATAATTCAAAATAATTTTAAATTGTACATACAAAGGTCTAGTATTCAACTAAATAAAAAAGATTTCAAGAAATCATATGCTTTTCCATATAGAGCCCGCGCCGTATGTGGTGGCCCAGCCTGTATATCAGAGGAATTAATAAATGTATTCCACTAGTTGAAGTACTTTCATTTAATTACCTTTTTAATAAAGTATGTACATTTTTACACTCCCTGCAATTTATATTATTATTAATTACGTAATTATGAATGCATTAAAATTAAATAATATTTTAAACAAAGGTTTTTGGCAATCTAGACCATGTCCACATTATGGCAATAGTACAAACTATATGTTTCGTTTACTTACATTTATGCATTTTACGAACAGATGATTACTAAATGTATTCATAATATAATTAGGTCGGTTCAATATCGTACAAACGGCTATATATATCTCAACCAAATTTTCTTCATCACTATTAGAAAAGATACTAATAGCCGCAGGTAGAGAGAACTAGGAAGTTCCAACAGTTGACCAGTTGAACTATCAATATAATAGTAAACGACGATAAGAGCTGTTGGAAAATGTCGGTGATTTAAGACATTATTTTCTGATAGTACCTACATATTAACTACAACATAATGAAATATAGTATTGCTGTTTCAACACATATAATTTACAAAAAATAAAACACTTTCCATTATTGCTAACTGTAAATATCATTAAGCAAATTCATAATAATATATATTAATGCTCAACTTCAAGCAATACATAATAAAAAATATTGTCCATAACGTAAAAATACGATTACTTAAATAAAACTTGCATAAATCTTTTTTAAGACAATAGCAGTGTTAAACTCCACAATATGCATTTAAGAAATTGTTTATTTATAAAAAAAAAGAAAATTTTAGCGATTTGTAGGTTGTGTGCACATTGAGTATTGTTTTTAATATTTATATACATTGGTATTTTATAATTGTAATGAAGTTGAATAAAAAAAAGCTATGCTATTATTACTCCTTTTACGTATGTATGAATAAAGTGCATTTTTAATTGGATAATATAGTTGTATGGTAGTTATAATAAATGTATATACGATCGACTTACTTTTCGTCCGTTTTTTGGAAACCAAAATAATTGGATAGAAGGAAGCACCGAGCGACAAACAGAACAGTTACAAATTGACATTCCGTATAAAATATTATACCTAATACAATAAATAAATTAATAAAAAATGAATAATAAACAGGGCAAACTAATAGCTTAAACTGGCATATATACCCTCTACAATTTTTTCTTACGTATATAATGCGGTGGGGTTCTGTCGCTTTTCGCAATTTCTTCACCAACTAGACGGTATACAACTTTTATTCCAGTATTTATGCGGGCAAATATTAAGAGGACTTTTCAAGTATAACTGGTGGCATACATTTTCATAGTTCTAATATTACACATCTTATCTTAAATATTGCGTTTATAAATGCGCAATTTGGTTTTATAGGTCATAAAATAATTGTAGTTTTTTGTGGCTATTAATGAAAGTCGAAAATATATTTTTCCTAGAAATTTCAAACTGGCCCTATTATAGGAAAATCTGAAAATCAACAAATCGAAAACAAATGTAAAATAAGCAGAAATATTTAAGTTTAATTAATAAAAATTAGATGCTTGCAAAGTGCTGCCTCTATCGAGTAATTGCAGCAGTAAAATTACGACACACCTTCACGACAGATGCAATAGTGCAGACTAGCGATGGGCGATTCGAATCTTTTTAGTGATTCGAATCCCAAAGACTCCTAAAATTAAAGATTCCTATAATATGATTCGTACTAGCGGTGGGCGATTCGAATCTTTTTAGTGATTCGAATCCTAATGACTCCTAAAATTAAAGATTCGTGTTGAACGATTCATACCGAAATATTGTAAAAAATTCATATAGATTTGTGATGATTCATGACTCTTTGTGATTAGAATTCTAATCACTCTTTGTACTTTATTCTAAGGATCTTGCAAAAAAAAAACGGTAAATTGAAATGTTCGTAAAATAAAACAAAGTGAAACAATAATGGATTATTTTGTTTTATTATTTGTTAATAACAAAAGGAAAACCTCAAAATTTCATCAAAGGTTAAACACAAAATTGTCTTGATGAATACAGGCACATACATAGATAATATACATAGGTATAAGATATTAGCAGACATTCAATCTTTTATATTAAAATTAAGAAAAAACAGATACGATACCGTCTTTGAATTTATTCTTGACCGTTTATCTGTCACTATTTGTCCACTTTTTGAAAAAATACGCTCGCGTGGTACGGATGTAGCGGGTATAGATAATCTCTTTCTCATTAACTCAAATAATGTTGGATATATTGTTGGAGTCGAAGTCTGACTCCGACACTGACTCCGACTCCGACTCTGACTCCGACGCCGACTCTGACTCCGACTCCGACTCTGACTCCGACTCCTTGACTATACTAGTATACAAGAGTCGTACTGATACGGATTCGTATGAACCGAAATGATTCGTATCAGCCGATACGAATCATTTCGGTTGATACGAATCCGTATAAATAGTAAAGATTCGTACCGTATGAATCATATATGGGAATCGAATATACTGATGAATCATACGAATCCGACCCACCTCTAGTGCAGACTAGCGATGGGCGATTCGAATCTTTTTAGTGATTCGAATCCTAATGACGCCTAAAATTAAAGATTTGTGTAATACGATTCATACCGAAATATTGTAAAAAATTCATATAGATTTGTAATGATTCATGACTATTTGTGATTACAATTCTAATCACTCTTTGCACTTTATTCTAAGGATCTTGCAAAAAAAAAACGGTAAATTGAAATTTTCGTAAAATAAAACAAAGTGAAACAATAATGGATTATTTTGTTTTATTATTTGTTAATAACAAAAGGAAAACCTCAAAATTTCATCAAAGGTTAAATTGTCCACCAAATTGTCTTGATGAATACAGGCACATACATAGATAATATACATAGCTAATATACATAGGTATAAGATATTAGCAGGCATTCAATCTTTTATATTAAAATTAAGAAAAAGCAGATACGATACCGTCTTTGAATTTATTCTTGACCGTTTATCTGTCACTATTTGTCCACTTTTTGAAAAAATACCCTCGCATGGTACGGATGTAGCGGGTATAGATAATCTCTTTCTCATTAACTCAAATAATGTTGGATATATTGTTGGAGTCGAAGTCTGACTCCGACACTGGCTCCGACTCCGACTCTGACTCCGACTCCTTGACTATACTAGCATACAAGAGTCGTACTGATACGGATTCGTACCGTACGAATCATATATAGGAATCGAATATACTGATGAATCATACGAATCCGACCCACCTCTAGTGCAGACAGAGAAAGTAAATCGTACGTATGTTTACAAAACGGGCTAGTATTACACGATGTTTGAAAGGTACCCATAATGCCTTGCCATGCCATAAGTTGATCAGCTGTTGATGCGTTATCTTAAGATATACTCCAATGTCTTTAGCGCTAGCGGGTCCGAATGCACTACTTCAGTGGTAATTACAGCAGTCCGTAGGAGAATTCCACTGCAGTCATTGATTTGATGTTGATCTTGAAAGTATTTGAGAAGAATTATTTAACTTAATATAATTTCAGTTACACTCAAGTTTTAATTAATGTTTTGTGTGGAGTTATTCGTCGTCAAAGAGAAAAACCAGAAAAACATAGTTACGGCCTTGTTGGGATTAGATTATTTGAGGGCGGGTGTATTTGCTACAGCGATTTTGAGTTTAGCTCATCATTCTTTATGATTGGTATAAATTAAGAAAAAAAGGTGTGGCATCTGGTGCTAAAATTATTGTATTAGCGCTGTCGATCATTTTTCAGCGATACAAAAATTAAAGGCGCCGACAGAAAATAACCCTTCTTGTCTTATCTCTTCGCTGGTTAAAAAAAAACGATGTATATGTGCATGTATATGAGACAAATTTAAAAAAAAAACAATCGTCAAAAAAATATGTACTTATGATAAACATTTTGCCTTATTTTTTTAATCTACTAAGAGTAGTTGGTAATAAATTAATATAAACAGAAGTACCAGTAAAACTGAAATATATTTTCTCGACTACCACAGTACAACCTTACTACACTCATTCGGGGATAGAAAACACCACTTTACCGAATTGAACTGTCAACGCGTCACTTCCGTTACTTTACCGTCCATGGATGATAAAGTACCATACTGAATTGGAGTGCCAACGCGTCAGTTCCGTTACTTTACCGTACTCTCCTATTATCAGTTTCTGAAGTTTTTCTGGGTTCGATTGTCAAATCACGTATCAAACAATGTCATTCAAATATGATGGAGTGATCTGTATTCTGAACACTACAAATGCAAATTGGTTTTAGTAAGTGATAATCATGTGGTAGCCGAAAAAATATTGTACGCACCACGGCTGGAAAGTGTCTTTATCGAACTCGTTTGGTTGCTCGTCTCCGCTCGCAATCTCCAAACTCGTTCGACAAAACACCACTTTCCAGCCTTGATACGTAATAAATAACTATAATTGAATTGTCGCCTGATGTTGAAAGGATGCAAACGTCGCTTGTAAACTCGTTACTTTCAACAATAAACGATTCAATTGTGCATTTGTTGAAGCAGGATATATTTTTAAATAAATACCCACAAAAGTAATATAATAATTTAAAATTAAATTAAATATAATTCCAAGGTTGTCTGCATATCATTTATATTCTCTCTCATTGTTTGTGGTATACACTTTATCCAATATATGAGTATTCTAAGTTCGAACGCACCCCTGTTCCAATCTTTGTCTATGAACATCCTATCACAGAATATGGACAAAGTTAAAAAGCAATATATAGGACTCCAATTGGCCAGTTTTAGACAGTGTATTGTTGATACAGCAGAAGCAACCTCTAGTACGAACAGAAGTGTGTGATAGTTTCAGCAAATTGTACAGAAGAATTAAATGAGATTGTATATGGTAACTGATTACGGGTAGTCCAACTAACATATTGTAACGCCATTTTAGCAACCCTAATAATTTTTTTAAATTTTAATATTTAGTTTATATTCTTAGTAGTGGACATATTATTATTATTATCATCATTTTACTCTTTATTATTTAAGTCTAACTTCTGTTATTGTTATTCATAAGCATTGCCCGTTCTAATACATTTAGATGTTAGTACCTATACATATTCTCACTGCCCCTTTTGTAAGATCGTCTCAATTACATGCCCAGCATGGGTTGCATCACTCACAAGGAGTAGGCAAGAACTGCGAAACACAAAATTAAATGAATCGTATATCATTTGAAAGAGGGAGTTAAGAGTAGAAAAACTGTAAACGGGTTTGAGTGCATGGGCCTTAATTTTTGAGATATGAAGAATTTTATTTAAAAACATTAACGGTTGTAGCTTAAGAAGAATTATATCTATACGACTGATTAGTGTATGTGTAGCCGAATTAATTGAGGGAACGAATTACGAATTTTACTAGGAAGTGGATTAGGTTCCAGCCCATCTTAGGACATTATTTTTCTATTATCAGTATTAATTTTTTTTTTTTTTATTCGTAATATATGTGATTACTAATAATCACTAATAACATATACAACTTTCACACACAACATTGGAAAAAAAAACAATTATAATACAATGCAATAATTATTTATTAATAAATAAAAGAAAGAAAATGAGGTACGAAATCGTCGCACACGCGAATTTTTGTAGATATTTTGTATGTTAATAGTTCCTTGGTTTTGTAGCTCTTTTTTGTAAATAATAGTAATGAAAATAATATGTATGCGCGAAACGCGTCTGCTAATAATGACTGTTGCTTATCAAATTTTATAATAAAGATATATGTAAAACTTTTCGGTTTTAACAAACCGAATACTAATCAGGTTATAAATCCATTAACGTGCTATATACACGCTTTCTTTCTTAAGTTACAAGCATTAATAGCTTTTTAACATTGTCTAAAATTAAAAAAAAAAAAAGAAACAAGAACAGCACAGAAAAGTGCTTAAAACTTGTTAAAGATTAATCGCATAGAAGTTGCTCGGTATTTATTTTCTAACCAACTCATTTTTTTTATTGCATTCCCAGAGGTTTTACTTTTCTATGCTGTTCCATATTTTTTTTAATGTCATAATATTTATAGCTACATATAATTACAATATATATTCTTTACAAATTTTCGAAGAAAATCAATTTTGTAACTGTAAATTGTAGAATAGTAGTAATGAGTTACATTATAATAAAGAACCTATAAGAGAAAATGCATTAGAGTAACTTCTTTGTTTCTATATGTTAAGAAATACTGATGGTTGTGAAGCAAAACTCTTACTTTATCACAAATAGGTACTAAAATAAGAATAGAATTGTCGGTTAGTATGATATGATACAAAAAGCCAAGAGGCTGCAATGTTTATGGAATTCATATTTCATCAGTGATGCGATTTCTTTTTTGGATAGATATCGCACTACACGACGATTTGAAATTTTATATTCTTTCATAAATCTGACACCCACCTGGAAGATGCAACAAATCGAAAAATGCAATTATTTTCTGTATCCTCATAAAATTCGGCAACGGCAGCCATAACCCACATCTGCAATTGCGATCTTGTAACAAGCTGTTTTGTACTGCGTGTTTCAACAAATTGATTATAAACATTCTTTTTAATCCGAAATACTTTGTCACTATATGTACCACCTGCCAAAGCATCTCGAAAGTTCACGTGTGCGACGATTTCGTACCTCATTTTCTTTCTTTTATTTATTAATAAATAATTATTGCATTGTATTATAAAATTGTTTTTTTTTCCAATGTTGTGTGTGAAAGTTGTATATGTTATTAGTGATTATTAGTAATCACATATATTACGAATAAAAATGAAAAAAATGAATACTGATAATAGAAAAATAATGTCCCTAAGAAGTACTCGAAGCTATTCCACTTCCTGGTAAAACTCGTAATTCGTGCCCTCAACTAATTGGGCTACACATATACTAATCAGTCGTATACATATAATTCTTCTTAAGCTACAAGCGTTAATGTTTTTAAATAAAATTCTTCATATCTCAAAAATTAAGGCCCATGCACTCAAACCCATTCACAGTTTTTATACATTTAACTTCCTCTTTCAAATAATATATCACACATTTAATTTTGTGTTTCGCAGTTCTTGCCTACTCCTTGTCAGTACCGCCCTTAAGAGCTTGGTCACCGATACGGAGAATTGTGCCCATTAGTGTCAACTGCAAGCATGTAAATAAATAGTTTATGAGTTTGATAAGTAAGGGATGCAACAACGTGTGAGGTATGCTGCCGGCGCTAAGTCGGGGGTAAACGAGGGAAAGAGATCATTATGTTCGGGGCAATACACCGAGAATGTCGAATAATAAAAGATAACCGTGATAGTTCCTGTGCTGTTTCATTTTACCATCTAAACTCGGATATCCAAAATGTCCGGTCTAATGCGTAGCCTAAACGCCGCGTGTAAGTCGAGTTCGCGGGGAACTACTACGTTTATATGCAACTAGCAGGCGCGGCTCGTGCTTGCGTCGGTCGGAGGCTATGACATTAATCGAACGTCTTCGTATAACTTCGGAGCATATACACATATAGAAACGTATTTGACGAGAGCATACGAAGAACTACGATCATTGTCATAGCCTCCGACTGACGTAAGCACGAGCCGCGCCTGGCAACTACTAGTTCGAACTAAGTCAGATCGCTCTTGTAAGTTTGATCATGTAAACACAATTCTTTATTCGAACTAACATCTAAGAACGTTTGTCTCATACATGTAAACCGTTACGGGAATAGGACTTATTCAAGGTCACTTTAGTGCGAACTACTTTAGCTCGATCTTAATGTGCATGTGCTTTAAGTCTCCGGACACGAATGGAATCTTCCCTGCCCCATTTCAAAAAGGAATTAAGATACTGATACCCCTTCTCACAAACATTTTCAGGTGAGGGACGTTTGTCTATCTAAGGTAGATAAAATATCCGATTAAACATCAAAGTCATACAGACCAATAAGTATGTCTTCCTTCTTACTCGAAACGCTGGAGAGATTGATGGACAGGTACATATATCAGAGAGTTGCACTAGCAGGACCTTAACAGGCTTATTTTCAAGACCATAGAAGACAAAGAAATTGCAACGGCGATATTCCTAATTGTTGAAGAAGCATTCGAAAATGCTACCACGCACACAATCATGAGGCATTACAGAAAAAAGGAGCCTCGCTGTAGTTTATACAATAGATGAGGGCTAGCCTGAAAAAAAAAGGATGAGGCCATCTTAGAGGCGGAGGCTAGAGGAGTGTGCCCAAAGCGCGGAGTCTTGTCACCTGTGGTGACACCTCGTGGACGATGGAGATCCGGAAATTAATCAGGAAAGAATTAGCAAGTCGTCAGGAAGCGTTCTAGCAGCACACCGTAATCGGCTCTGAACACAATCGTCAACTCGTCCCTATTAGTCAATGCTTAAATAGCACAAGTTGCCATATTCACAAAAAGAAGAGCACTAGAAGGTCTACAACCGCCAGTGCTGGGAGGGAAAGAAGTGCCATACGTCAAAGACGCGAAATACCTTGATGTATGGTTCCATCAAAGACTGACATGGATCCACATATCCACAAAACGACAAATAAGGCCACCATTGTCCTCGGCAGATGCAGGAAGCTATGTGGAGAAAACTGGATCCCAGGCCTCAAAATGCCCCTAAGGCTATACACAAGGTTGATAAGAATGATGATAACTTATGAGGCAGTAGTATGATGGCCAAAGGTGCAGCGAACCGAAGTGGCTAGAACGCTAAGTGGCATACAGAGACTAGCATGCCGATGTGCCCCACAGGAGCTATTAGGTCGACTCCCACGGCCGCAATGAAAGTAATTCTAAGCCTGTCACCGGTACACATCTACATAGAAGGAATGTCTAGGTCTGCAACCTACAGACTAATGCACAAAATCGTATGGGACAAACTGTTAAAAGCTACTAAACGTGACTCTTCTCATAGGGATGCCAAGTGACACCATGGCTCGGAAATATAACCTAGAAAAAAGATACCAGGTAATACTAGACAGGACGGCGCCGGTGTGGGAAAAAGGCTCACTAATAAGAGCGGACTCGAACTAGTATACCGTCGGCTCAAAGACGGAAAATAGGGTAGGAGTCGGAGGTATTTATAGGGAGAAGCCCAAAATACATAGGTATCTCTTGGTTAGCTTAGTGAAGATTCAGCAGTGTTCCAAGCTGAAGTAGCTGCTATATATCATTGTATCAGAGAGTTGAATCGGTTGCCATTTTTCCTGACATCCAATCAATACTCAAAGTGATGGACTCTGTAACTGGTTTGGGAACGCATAAATGCCCTAAATGAGGTGGGTACCCAAAGGATAA
The DNA here is from genome assembly GCA_949128085.1 of Cetonia aurata. Classification (NCBI taxonomy): domain Eukaryota; kingdom Metazoa; phylum Arthropoda; class Insecta; order Coleoptera; family Scarabaeidae; genus Cetonia; species Cetonia aurata. The sequence continues at coordinate 37,816,987 of OX421884.1, forward strand.
TAACATTGGCCTAGGTACCCACAAGGGCGCGAAGGGGTACGAGGCAATAGATCAATTAGCCAGACGAAGATTGTCAAGGTATTTCATTTGAGCCTTCTCTTCCATTGGCGTCACCAAATCACAAATAGAAAAGTCCAACAACCAATGAATACAAACTAAGTCCAAAGAATGCTGGATTAAGATTAGGATAAAGACAGAATGAGCAGGTAAATTAGGCAATAGATAGTTAAGAAACCAATCTTCATTTATATGTATATATACTTCGCACATACGTCATCGTTAGCATCAAGAGTATTTCTTTACATAGAAAATTGTATTCAGTACACAGAACAAAGCCCTTTTCGTTGACAGCATGAATTAATGAATAAATTAAATCTTGAAAAAATGCTTGTGTTCTGTGCTATTAGACCATGCTTTTTTACGAAGTGTCCAGTATTTACCCACGATAAAAACAATGTTTCTTCCTTCGCTACGATATCTTTTAATAGCACGTAAATAATCATAGCGACATCATCAATATCATCACGATCCAGTAATATTCTTTCTCATTTTTTTCAAATGTAAAACTAATAAAATTAAGAACCTGTAGAGCGTACTTCTTGAAAAGTTTCGTAAATTTTCCTACTGTTTACTTCAGTCAATAGCACAGACATCGTGGCTGGAATATTTGGCGTAAAAGAAACCTGCGAACTTTACGCCTGACAAGTCTTTGTTGATGTTATAGGTTTCGTTTTTTCTAGATTTTTAATCTTTGCCCCGTATGTTTTTGTTTGTTTTTTATTTTTGCACAGAATAAACCATTTTTTCAACTACAACCAAGCGCTTTGCTTGTTTCCTCCACTGGTTTGGAAACTTTCATATTTTTTTTTGCAAAATATGTAAAGCGATTCGAAATTATTGCTCGTCTTGTGATGAATAGATTTTGCTCTTTAGCCTTCCCTTCCGTACGCCAATTCTACAAATTCATCACTTTGGTGTTATATGTAATTATAATAGTCGTTTTTTGAGAAACTGGGATTTAATACATAAGAAAAAAAAACTAGGATAAACTCACATGGCACAGAAAAATAACCAAAATTGATAAATGACAAGAACAGTGAATTATGTCGACATTACCATTATCGACAGCCTCCAAATAGTCTAGCAATAATCCCAATCATACAAAAGGTATAAAAAAAGACAGGAGGTATACAGGGTGGGCCACCACCTACGGCGCGGGCTCTATATGGAAAAGCATATGATTTCTTGAAATCTTTTTTCTTTGGTTGAAGACCTTTGTATGTACAATTTAAAATTATTTTGAATTGTACAGGATGTTCGAAAAGAAAGATCCATAACAAAGTTACCTTTTTTTAAATGGAACACCCTATATATAATGACATATTTGGAATCTAACGACCAAATTAGGGCAAGTTTATGTAATACTCTATATTCCTAAAAGCATCGGTTTTCGAGATATTTTAAAATTTATGACATTGCAGTACAAAATGTAAGCTTGATTTTTACTGTGCAATCCAAAATTAAACACAGCTACCTACATTCATCATTCAGCTAAGAGGCTAAGCAATGAAATGAAGTGGAATTTTAGTCACACAGTTATACTGAGTGTTCATAAACGCTTGTTTAAGTTTGATGACTTTTGCAATAAATTAACTTTCTTATCTTAAATAGAACACCTATATCTGATGATACTATCCAACGTAGAATTTAATTCCCTTTCAAAATGTATTAGGGTTCCCTATACCTGACACGAATAGTTTTCTTGTGGTTAGCATTTAATTTTTCCGAGGACTACATTTAATACAATTTATTTAAATTTAGTTGGCTCAGACATCGTTACTAAGCATGTATAAACAGTTTATCATATTTGACAGCATTCAAAACCTACTTTGGTTGAACTGTTGAAATCAACATGATTTTAACAATTGCTGAATGCGAAGAAAACTATTTCCTTGCATCAAGGTACACCACCCAAAAATATCCAGATAGATCACATCCAAGAAAAACTGCGTTTGAAAGCGTAGGTACTTCAAATATTTGGTCAAACTGGAAGCGTAAAATATGAGAAAGGCAACTGACGACGGAAGTTCTTTGTATGAAATGAAGAAAACGAGTTTCTTGTAGTCGGATTTATTATAGAAAATCCTCATAACAGTCATTGCAAAATTAGTCGGGAAACAGGAATAAGTAAGCAATTTGTTACTAGGATTATTAAAAAATAAAAATTTCACCTGTACCATATTCAAATGCATCAACAGATTAGTGAGAAAAACAGTTTCGTCTTGACTTTTATGTATGGGTTTTGGATAAATGCAGAGATGAAATTTTGTTTAATTCTGTTTTAGTTTTGGGTGAATGTTCTTTTCACAAAAATAGACACAACTTTAATTTTTACACTTATGAAAATCCACATTTCTTCCGGATTCTAACCACCAACATATGGGGAGGAATCGTGGAGTCCTTATTTCTTTAATGGTAACCTTGATGACAAAAATTTCGAAGATTTCTGCGCTACCATCTTCAAGAGCTTTTGGAAAATATTCTTTCAGCTGTAACAGAAAGTGTGTGGCTACAATTAGACGGTGCCCCAACACATTTCCATACTAACGTTCGGGAGCAGCTAAATGTTCTAATTCCAAACAAGTGGCTAGGCAGAGGTGGACCACAATTTTTTTTTTGTGGGGATTTATTAAAGATATAGTATATGCTACACCTCCGAGTATACTAGAACATATGAAAGAAAGGATAATAGGTGCTTTACAGGCTACTACCCCAGATATGTTAACAAACGTGCATGAATCATTTAAATCATTTTGAACATCTGATTTAGAAAATATATTCGTTGTGTTTGTTTATATTTTTTCCATCGCATATGCTTATTATTGGGTGTATATTTTTTTTATTTGCTTTGTTTATGTAAAAATTACAATATTTCAAAAATTTACTTTAGCTAATAGACTTAAAATATACTGATTTATTTTATTAAAATTCTTGCAAACCCTGAAATATATTTAGAATTTTTTCTAACGATAAACAATTGATTACTGTCAAATAATGATGTATTGTTTATACATGCTTAGTAACTATGTCTAAGTAACTGAATTTAAATAAGTTGTATTAAATGTAGTCCTCGAAAAAATGAAATGCTAACCACAAGAATTCATGTTAGGTATAGGGAACCCTAATATATTTTGAAAGGGAATTAAATTCTACGTTGGATAGTATCATCAGATAGAGCGTGTTCTATTTAAGATGGGAAAGTGAATTTACTGCTAAAGTCATCAAACTTAAACAAGCAGTTATGAACACTCAGTATAACTGTGTGACTAAAATTCCACTTCATGTATAATTCGAAATAATTTTAAATTGTACATACAAAGGTCTAGCATTCAACTAAATAAAAAGGATTTCAAGAAATCATATGCTTTTCCATACAGAGCCCGCGCCGTATGTGGTGACCCACCCTGTATAGTCCATAAGAGCAATAATTCGTTTAAAAGCTGAACTGAACTATAGTAATTTTTTGGACTGACTACACATAACTATTTTACCGTAGAAAACTTGTGCGTGCACTAGAGGTTCTGAAAAAAAAAATCAGGCCCATGAGGAATAATATTGGGGCGATCTTTTTTTCATACTAACGCAGAAAATATTCGCGTTTTAAAGATTTAATATAACCTGCCGCCTTCAGGATAACACTTTGTACACGTCTTCCGAAGATAGAAATAAAGACCTGCGGCAAATAGATATTTTTAATAATTATCACTATTATTTATAGGTATAGATATTAATAACACTTTGTGTAGACATATAATCAATTTCTAAGATGTTCAAGTTTTCATTTATTTCATTTAAATAAATCTTTATACATGTACAGAAATTATATTGTAAGTAAAACTAAAAAGATACGCACAAATTAGAAATAGAATTTACGATGAAATATTTACAAAATTGAGTGTACATTACTTATCTAATTTCTCTATCCTAAAGCAAGTTAAAATCTTTGTACAAAACATAAGAGACAGAACATTTACAAAATGTAAGACAGAAACTACATACTATTAGTATAACGTAAAAATGATATATGTAAAATTAAAAGCGAAGATTATAACGAATTGTTATTGAAATGTAACAAACAAAAGATTAAATGATATAATTAAAATAAAACTAAAATATTTGTAGTAATTCATGCTTGTACTTAGTTCAAATCTGAAATTCATTTAAAATGCACGTGTGAAATATATATACCATACCGCCATGTTGACAATTGGGGATGTTCCTACAGTGACTTTTAAAACAAAATTATAATTCACATTTGTAAATTTAAATTATAATTCTAGTTTCCTAAAATAAAATTGTCATATTGCAAAATGGAATACATTGAGAAATCAGTATAATGAATCCTCAACATGTCAGAAGTGTATATTTTAGCACCATCACTTTAGGTTTATTATAACTATTAAATTATCTCATTCAACGAACTTAATACGGAAAATAAGTAACCACTTCAACACTCATCTTCAAGTCCTGGAATTGGAGGTTGATTTAAATCAATTTTTGATCGTTTTATTGGTGGTGCAAGGGTTACGGGAGGTGTAATACCAGATGGTGGAAGTATAACAGGTGGAGGTGTATTATATATAGTAGAAAATCCTGGATTATACGCAGCACCTTGCTCTTTTTCCTTATTTTTCTTCTGTGAAGGTTCTGTTTCACCCAACATTTCTTCTGCTTTTCTGATTAAATCTTCTTCACTCAAAGAACTCAGAACACTAGTAGACTTTTCATCTACTGTTCTTTGAGGGGAATTTGTTGCAGAATGCTTGCTTTTAATTTTTGGCAAGTTTAAGGGTATAGTTGGCGATAAACCATCGGTTTTTTGTGAGGAAGCAGCTGTACCTGTGAGAGCCCTGGAACTGATCTTCGGCAACATCAAAGGTATTGTCAAATCTGACTGCGAAGATGGAATAGTTTGAGGCTAAAAAATATAATTATCAATTCCATCGTATATATGAATTTCGACTTTGTATACCTGACTTTCCACTGTTTCATTTGTTGCGGCGCCTATCGTTTTTATACTATCTAATATTTGTTGTAAATTGCTTGGCAGTGCAATATTCGCCAAAGCAGATGTTCCAATATCTGATGCGGTGGCGGACACAATATCTTGTGACATATTGTCAATTTCAGCCTTGTGCATGGCGATCCTTTGATCTAATTCGGCCATCTTTCTTTGCAATTCGACGCTACTAGATGGAAGAGGCGTAGGGTCTTCTAAACCTATTGTAGCAAACAAAGGAAAAACCACATTAGCATTATTATAGTATGTTGTTTATAAATAAAAAGTTACATATATTGCGAATGTTAATGATATTTGGTGTTCGAGTTTAAAAACGCACACAATATCAGGAAAGGCATGAATATAATACAATTTTATTATAGAGTCCTTTTACGATATTATAATTTTTTAAGGAACTTTTCGACCGAAGCTTTTCCGCGTTTTGTTTTTCCCCTTAATCAATCGTGGACTACTTGATCATTAATAGGCATTAACACATTGAAGTGGCTAAATTTTTTCATTTTTAAATTTAGTGTATTAAACAATTCTTGATTAAAATTCTTAATTCTTCTAACATGGGTTTCCATTTAAAAAAAATTTTTGTTTCAATATCCCCAAAATGCGATACTCAATTCCTTTTCTGATTTTACCATCATATTCAGCAGAAAAAAATACTCCTAGTTTGCTAATTTAACCAACTACGTACTTCGAATAATAACGAAGTTAGCAGTAGTGCCGACTTCATTTTGAACACACTGTATAGATAGATAGATACATTTATTTTTGCAATTTAACCATTACATCAATTGTCACAATGTTTTAGCTTTCACGTGGTGAATTGGTCCAAGTATATAAAAAAAAAGTATATCAAAAACAAAAAATATATATATTTAATTTCTTTTTTTTCTTGGTTTTTAGGTCCCAAATAATAAAAGTATGAATGACTAACGACGTTTCGCTTTATTTAAAAGCTTTTTCAAGTTGTAAATAAATGTATAAAGTTTGATAAATAAAATGTTTTTGTTTAATAAATGACAATTTGTTTGTTTTTTATTTTGAAAATATTATTATGTTTTAATTAAAGATGTTTTGATTATTTATTTTTGGATTTTGTAATTAAATAGTTCTTTTATACATGGTCAAGATCCAAAGATTTAAAAAAAAAAAATATATAGATATATATATAGCAAGAAAAACATTACTAAGTCAATAGATAAAATTATAAAAGATAATAAAACAAGAGCACTTAGGAGGGACTAACAGAACAACACAACATATACTATAGGAACTGCAGGAATTCGGATACTGAATATGGCTCCACATGCATCAGTATCTTTCTCAACTCCCTGACGAAAGGCACAGACGGAAGCTGTTTTATTTCCTCTGGAAGGTGATTATAAAGCTTGGCCCCCCAGAAGTCCACCGATCTCTGCGTACAGTTGAGCCGGTGGTGTGGTCGCCTCAAATGATCCCGATTCCTTGTCGCATATTCGTGGTAAGAACCGTTCGCGGTAAATAAACTCTTGTTATGGTGGGTGTAAGTGACGACGGACATAATATACTGTGATGCCAGGGTAAGTATATTCTGCGACTTAAAATGTGATCTGCAGCTCGAGTTATATTCAAGGTTACACAGAATTCTAATTGCTTTTTTCTGCAGTACAAATGCTCTGTCCGCCTCCGTCGACATTCCCCAAAACATTATACCATAAGAGAGAATGGAGTGGAAGTATGAATGATAAACGATCTTAGCTGCCTCGTTTTTCGCAGTATGTTATTCTCCTTATGGCAAACAATGCAGCAGATAGTTTGCCGCATAGGTTCTGTATATGTTGGTGCCATTTTAAACCACTGTCGATCGTAATGCCCAGAAAGTTTGCGCCAGACAGTTCTCCGCTCCTTGTGGAGAACGTTATAGTTTTTGTTTTCTCAACATTTAATTTCAGGTGGTTTGCGGTTAGCCATCGCTCTGCGTTTTCCACTACTATCTCAGACGCTCGCTGCAGCATTGAGGGATTAGCTGTACGTACCAGCAATGACGTGTCATCCGCGTAGAGGCAGACCTCGCATGCTCCGACATTGGTTGGAAGATCGTTAACATAAACTAGAAAGGATGGAGCCCTGTGGAACGCCGGATTTAATCTCTCCAAAGGAGGATCGTATACCTTTCCAGTCCGTTAATTGTACCCTGCCAGCAAGGTAAGATTTCAGAAGGTCCAATGGAGTGCCCCTAATGCCATAACTCTCTAGCTTCTCTTGCAAGATATTATGATTCACGGAATCGAAGGCCTTCGACAGGTCTAAGAGCGTCATCTGGGCCGATGCGCCTGAATCGAACTCGTCGTGAATCTGCCGAACTATTTCTAATATCCCGCTAGTGGTTGAGCGCGTCTTCCTATAGCCATGTTGCTTAGGTGATAGGTAGTTGTTATCCTCAAGATATTTGCTCAATCTCGTCGCCATTGCTTGCTCAAAAATCTTCGACAGTGATGGTAGTATGCTAATCGGCCGATAGTTTTTACACTCGTTTCTGTTTCCCTTTTTGTGTATTGGAGTAACCTTTGCTAGTTTGAGTTCTTTAGGAAATACTCCTTGTTGCACACACATATTAAATATTATTGCCAGTGGTTCACATAGCTCTCCGTTTAAACATTTCAGCAAATTTGTTGATATTCCGTATACGTCTCTTGTATTTTTGCTTTTTAAGTTTCTTATAATGGTGTATACCTCCACTGGTGTGATTGGGGTAAAGAAAAACGATTTTGTGGTTTCTCGGTGCTGGTTACTTAAAAGGTCTCGATATAACGGGCTACTATATGTTCTAGATGTCATGTCCTCTCCAATTGCACAGAAATATTTGTTCAAATCATCAGCCGACAAGAGAGAATTGAAGTCGCTATTATTTGACTGATATTTTGCTTCTTTGTTGATAACTGACCATATAGCTTTAATTTTGTTGTTGGATTTTTCTATGAACGCTGCATTAGACTTTCGTTTTGGGTTCGTTGTTTCCTTAAGATATTCTATTTTCAGTGAACGATATATCTGGTAGCAGTCATCACTCTTTGTAATTTTTGTGACTACAGCCCATGCATCTAGATTGTGTCTCAGATTAACGGTATCATCATTAACAATTTTATGACCTTCCCTTGTTCTATTATTAATTGTGATTTTTGTTTCAGGAAAACAACAATCGAAACAAGCCATGAAGGACAGATGGAAGGTAGTAAATAATTCCTTGGGATCGGTAAGATAAGGAAGTTGATAATCGGTTTTAAGCCAATTTTTTAATTCATCGGTTCCCTGCCCATTAATACTATGGAAAGCAATGTCAATACATATTTTACTAATCAATAAGGGACAGGTAGCACCGTTGCGTTAGTCCGCTCGAACTAAAAATTACGGGCGGGAGTGCCCTTCAAAAATAATTTTAAAATAAGTAAATATGAACTAATTGAGCAAAAAAAAAACCTTGTACGAATTACAATTTTGCTCAATTAGCTTTACTACCATGCGGTTGTTGGAGCGTTTATACAACACCGTGACACTCTCATTACCATGGTTAGTACCATTTTTTCGTACACGCCGCACGACGGCGACTTTAGCGCTAAAGCGTTTGTCCTTCAGAACTAACAAAATGACGTGACTACGGTTTTGCTATGTAACGCTAACATGGCTTGTTTAGAACCTCATTACTTCCAGTGGCGGCTCGTGAGTTATCAAAGAGGGTGGGCACAAAATAAAAACTTACTTTTTGTACAGTGATGGTCTTAATTAATGTCTCGCCCTATGCCCGAGAGAATATCAAAACTACTTTTCCAGACAATTCGGCTTCTATCGGTGTTCACATACATGAATATCAAAGCAATATTTTTCATTTAAAAATAAACCAACCACAAATAAGGTATTATGAATAGCAATACGCACATGTTCCCAGATGTGTGTGTATAAGTTATAAATACAAAAACATATAAATAGACGCTTCGTTCGGATTAACAAAAAAAGTGGACCTTAATAAGTAAGCAGATAAAACAGCAGTTTATTTGTTTGTGAACATCCGCACATCCACTCATATTACTCATATATATTTGTATTGAATACTCTATTGTAAGTTCGAGTTTTACTTGTGAAAGTGTAGTTTATTTGAAGATCACGAATCGGCCGTCCTTTCTTCTTAATTAAAAGTTTTTCCTCAAATGATAGCGGGTTTTTTAAAAGAGTTTGCACACAACTAAATCCATCATTAATAATAAACGTCACTTTGAAACGCTTTTGAAATCACACATGCACGGTACGCGCCGAAAACGATGCAGTCCAAATGAATGCACGACGTTAACTGGGGACACGAAACCGTGTGCCCTAATAATAATATAAACGCATAAGGCGAAGATGGGGGGAGCCGGCCGATTCATACTCGAAATAGGGACATCGGCAATTGTGCCCTGGAATATAGTTTGGAGCGTTTGCATATGCGCTAGTGTATGTGGTGCGCAAAGAAACTTTGATGCAATCGTTATAAAAATACGTAAAAATAATAAAACAAAATGCACTGAATTACATGCGAATTTCTTTCCGTGTTTATCTTAGTGGTTGGGTGGGGACGTGCCCTTGTGCGCTTTAGTACCCGCCGCCACTGATTACTTCATTATTTTTAGACAAAGTTTACTAATTAAAACAAACTAATTAAAATACGGTACAACTTCCAAATAGAAAATTACCTGGAATGGAGTCAAATTTGCTGCTGAATGGCTTAAACGTTGGAGTTGGAAGAGTATTGTCCAGAAATGAGGTAGGTTTAGGTGGATTTGAAATTATTGGCAAATTGTTGGTTAATTGTGTTGGATCTGATATTGGCAAAGGTGGCGTAGTAGCGTCTGGATCAGAGTCCTCTGGACTGTATGGTTCATCTAAAGAAAAAAATGTATATTGAAGAGAAAATTATTGTTATCAAATAATGCAAGTTACAACTTACCCATGTCATCTGCAGTTGTAGTTGGAGACGGAGCATTGATCGGTGGTGTGGGTAACGCGGTAGCGGGAGTCTTTAATCTAGGATCTCTGTTTGGTGGTGGTGTATAAGAACGTGTAGGCACCGATACTGCCGGTATAGGAGGTGTTGATGAACCGGTTGGAATAATTGCTACATCCACTTTTATCTTTTTTGGAGTAATGGCAGGTGTTGACTCTAAAAAGGGACGTTTTCTTTTATCTCTAACAATGACGCCTACTAACAGAGGTGGTCTGCTTTCTTCAAATCCTACAAAATGGAAACAAAATAATTAGTAGGGTTAAAAACTCGTTTTGATTGAAGTGTACCTGGTCCATTGATGGGTAATAAAGCTTGTGGAATAGGCGTTTGACTTCCCAAAGGAAATATATAAAAATCTTTTACTGCCTTGTTGGTGCTTTTTACAACACCTAACCTTCCCCTACTTGACAAGTAACTGTACAGTGCTATGTAGGGCATTTTTTCTTCTATATTTGTAGCATTCAGTCTCAGTAATGATATCATTTTACTATTCGAGCATCTCATTTTTCCTATGTAATCCCAAACCGTGTCAGGAGAAATTCTACCAACTATATCCAATGAAGGAGGAAGCTCTTCACTCAGACCATTACAATCTCCTAAAGAAAAAGTATTATTATCATATTTACGCATAACTAGTATATAAAATAAATATACCAGAAACTTCATGTGCAGTTATAGATATTTGTGCAACATCTACCATATTAATCGTTCCTTTCCATACGTGCTCTGTCTGTGGTCTTATTATGGGTGAAAGGCCTATATTATCATCTTTGGGTGAGAGAGATGCAGTAGAGTCAAAGCTTATACTTCTGTTAATTTCTTTCTTTTCTAAAATTAATTTATATGAACAAGCTTTAGGATTTAATTATATATTTAGCAATTATACCGATTTTCTCTGGTACATCAGGAACATGTTGGAGCGTTTGCAACTCTTCCGGATCACTGCTTCTTGGGGGAGTAGGTATTGTAACTGTTGATGTAGGTTCATGATCACTGTCGCTTTCAGCATTTGTTGCTGTAATTATACCGTTTACTTAAGTATTTTTCTATTTTTATTGAGTATATATACATCAAAATGTATTCTCTTTATAAAAAATAATATACGTAATTATAATATTAATAGCCGCTATCACAACTATCACACAAAAAGTAGCCATAACATTAGACTAAATTACCATGGATTTGAATAAGGAAAAATTAGTGCAAATTAGTGCTATATTTTAATGAGTGGCTGTATAAACAATCTTCTCTTTACTTTCTCAAAAATAAAATAAAAATAGTGCACAGATATTTAATATCTAAAGATTTCTATAAGAATATTTAACCAATATTTTTTTTGATCTTCAATATTCAAAACTGGGTCACTCGTGACTCTACCGCGTTTTGAAGCAACGAAACCCCAAATATTCTTTTTTTTATCTGTATTCGTTATCATTTATAACCATGTTCTGTCTGTATATATAAACTGTAAACAGTATATAAACTAACTGAAAGGTAAGTAATTTGGTAGAGCTAACTAAAGCGAGAAGTTATTGTGCTACTAGATTAAATATCATTCAGTCATTCACCGGCAATCTAAAATTTTTACACAATAATGTTAAGGGCAGAAGAAAACTGGCGAATAAGGCGATGTTTTTAAGTAAAAAAGTAAAAACATGTAAGTAAGGGTAAGTTTTCGGCAAATAATTTAAATCAATCAACACATAATATTAGCGATTAGAATTTGCAAAATTTGTAACTCTTGGTGTTAAGCAGCAATAGAAAATGATTTAAAAATTGGTCTAAAAAATCTAGCCACAGAGATGAGCAAACTCTGCAACACTTGATATTAAGAGCATTCATCATTTTATTATTGAACTTCTCCGTTTAGCAAAAACAGGTGTGTAATACCAATTCACGGTTATATAAAGCGTTCAAAATCTTTATACTAAAATGTTTACCATGACAGTTTTAATATTACTCGTTTAAACAAATAATTCAATATAAATACCTCCAATTTAGAACAAAAGAAGAATTTATTTATCTCATTGTGGCCATTTTATTGCGCGTATTTTTTTACGTCACAGTGCCGATTCTCGAAGCTATAAGAACGTAAATTTCAACAGAATAGTGAAGGGGATTTGACTAACATAAAAAATTTCTTATTCCCGAAAGAATGCGGCCACTCCCTTCTCTTGAAGGTTGTGAGAACACATTTCTCCTGGTTCAGATTGGGAGAAAAAGAGAAAGATATGGGACATAGCTATAACAGCTACTAATTCCGTGATGTGTGCAATATTTTGCTGTGCATCTCGCTCATTTCGGCCTATTTACTCGATGCTATTTCAAATATGCATTTTATATAACAATAAAATTAACATGTACATGAGCAAGGGACGGATGAATAAGAACTGAAAGAGTGAAAAATGTCGCCTTACTCCATTCCTTTGATGAATATTGGTGAATTAAAAACAGAGTTCTTATTGATCAGTAACCTTGGTACTGCACCTGTTAAATTTGGTCGTACATTTTTACATTAGTGCAAAACTCCTTGATTCTTGTTTGTAGCCATTTTAAAATTAACTATTGCTTCATTGTTTGTTGGATACTTATATTATCTGAAAAAACTTATATATAATATATTTTTGGTAATACGTTTCAACTTTATTCAGTCGTTTTTATTTACTTAATTTATAATTGTAATAATAGCTTCTTCTGTACGCTGTACAACAATGTTGTTTTGTCAGTATTTTACATACACACTTATAACAATTACAATATTTTAAAACTTATTTAAAATAAAATTTATTATAAATGGGGCACTGCAAACATTCTGAATTCAATATCATTTAAAATTTATCTATTAGGAGCGGTATTTCAAGCATAATTCGATTTTTGCTAAAATGTTTTTAGGAACCATTAAAACATTTTATTTGTAATTAGAGATACACAAGGAGAAATATAAATTATTAAAATACGGATGCATAGATTTTGGATAATTTTGGTATTCTCCGCCTATTGATTTAGCTGGAAATAAAAACTATTTCTCAGCTCATTTCTTCTTTATTACGTGTCGGGGCTTTTGTTTTTTCCCTTTTTGATATAAATTATACATCTACAACTAGTATTTCTTTCCCCTACCCATTTTTTTCTGTTTTTTGTATGTAAATCATCTCTAAGATACTTCTGATGTAAGAATTTTGTTCTTTGGCCAGTATTTCAGTTTTGTGGAAATTAAAATTATGACAAAAATTGCTTCCAATGTTTTTTTTTAAAGCAGTTACAAAGATAAATTTTAAATGTTATTGAATTCAGAATGTTTGTATTGTCCCATTTAAAAGTTTATTTTAAAAAACGTTTTAAAATGTTGTAATTGTTATAAGTGCGTATGTAAATTACTGACAAAACAACAACGTTGTCGAGTACACAGAAGAAATTGTTATTGGTAGTTAGTTATAAATCAAGTAATTGAAAAAGACCGAATAAAGTCCCTAACGACCGGGATACTACTAGATTTTTATTTTTTTAGTATTGCATAAAAGAACAAACGTTCTCCCGAGGTGAATAATCGCTTCTCTCTAACTTTAGAGAATCGGCACCCAGGTAACGAACACACTATTGTTTGCTAACAAACAACTAAAATTGTCTTAATAACGTTAATCTTAAAAAAAGAAACGACATACAAAAGCCATGAATCAAAAATAACCTCCACATAAATATAGATTGAAAACATAGAAACTCAAATATAGAATATGAATATTACTAACAATCTGTACTCCTTTTCTGCGTTAATTTGTAGATAGCCCTTTCTGAAAAAATAAATAAACATAAAATGAAGTGCTTCACCCTAGATAGTTAAGGTCTTTTAAATTAGCAAGCAAACTCTCTCATATCTGACGGCAAATTTGTACCTATTTTTGTGCTAAAATTTTTCTAAATATATAAATGACAGTACATTTCACGGTAAAATCATGACTCTTCTACACCAGACTGCCTTTTGTGAGCTGTATAATATTAATATATAGGATTGTGACAAAACATTGTACTGTATCAAAAATGTTTTAAAAATACAACTTCATCACGAAGGTTACTTGCTAGTTTGAAAGACCTAACATGTTAAATTGTATCCTATAAGTAGGCACAATTTGTCATTGGCATTGAGTGAGAAAAACTTAAAAATTATTGATGCGTTTTATTTTCCTATTTTTTTTTTTTTGTATTCCCACATTAAGGGAATAGAACAAATGGGCGAATTTGAAATAGGATGTGGCTAATTAAGGTATATTCTCGTGTTCAGAACGATAATAGAATAGGCCGGAGAGAACCGACACAGAATATAGTGCAGTCGGAAATTATTTCATTTTATTGATTCAATAAGATATTGTTATAACTGCTGTTATATTACAAATCAACATAAAGTATTCTCACTTTCTCACAAGTGGTCGTTTATACTGGCAAAAATATTTCTGGAATATTTAAGCTTATTTTTAAAGTTTGATGTAGCTACAAAATACTAGAAAAATAACTTTCTTGCACATTTTGAATATTATGCCATTTCTGCCCCATGACATTAAATGTGACAGCGCCATCCAAAAAATAATGCAAAAAATGAAATCTACATAAGAGTTACTGATAACTCCTGTAGGGTTTTGCCGTGTGTCAAACGTTTCGCTGCTCATGCTGACAGATCTTCAAGATAACGAATCTGTTCAGATCAGCATGAACAGGGAAATGTCGAGCGAAAGTTTTGACATATGGTAAAACTCGGAAGAAGTTATCAGTACCGTGCCTACGCAGTGTAATCTACATAAGAAGCAAATACCTGGGACGATATCTTCTTGAGGAACATGTTTCCATAGTCGATCTTCTAAAGGTGGCACAATTTGCTTATCCACTAGTTGCTCTAATATTTCTTTAGATTTCTTATCAAGTTTTTCTGCAGTGGTATGGAGATCCTTCTTGTGGCGTGAGCTTTTATGAGAGCGTCTATGACGATCCCTATCTCGGCTGCGTGATCTTTTCTTTTCACTGTGTCTACTGTGATCCCTGCTTCTGGATCTTTTTCTTTTCTCTCTTTCTCTTTCTTTATCTCTGCTTGATGATCGGTAATCCTTTCTTTTATCTTTGCTATAAAATAAATTTCAAATAAAAATATTTTCACCTACAAATATTGACATCGCGTTAATGTAGAGTCCCGTGTGCGACAAGGATCTCCGGATGTCGATAGATACAAAATAAATAAAACATTTATTTGTCCTTTTGCGAACTCGAAATCGAAAAACGATTTGGTTTTATGTTTTCATCGTTCATGCATCAGTAACGTTTTGTACAACGAGGCAATATTTTCATGGGAGGCGAAAGTGCCGTTATTAGAGATAATATACGGCCGTTATATACCTACAGGCACACAATAACTTAGTTGAATCAATACACCATCAGATGGCGCTATTGCTTTATACGTGTTCAAGTCCCTAGATATATAAAGTACCGCAATCTGCCATTTTTGGGAGAAACAACCTGGCAAATTCGAAATGCACAGACAGGCTCGTCAAAGTGACAACCGTCGAAGTTTCTAATTTTTATGATATTAATAACAAATGCCACCATGAAATAAGTAGAAATGCCGCCATTTTCTGGAAAAAAACAGTGCTTTCTCTCTTCAATACACGAGCCCCATGGATTGCGGTACTTTATATATTTAGGGACTCTAATAATACGCACATATTTAGCACATAGCCACAGCAAACAGTTACTGTGTTATATATTATGTGTAACCTTAGTGACATAGTTGTTATTGACATTGTAAATTGTCTAAAAAATACAGAACGTTACGCTCCAATAACGCTAGTAGTTATTTTATCTTGTAATAGTATAATACATATAAAAAGAAAGTACATGACATACAATCGCAAAAAAAGTATGAGGAACAAAGCAGTGGTAGTGAAAATGAGTTTTTTATAGATTCTGTGAAACCAGTGCAGGATAAGAGAGACGAAAAAACGATAAATGTAATCCAGTGGAAGCAGCTAGTCATTGTTGAGGGCCATGAGGTAAACTTTAAGTTAGATAGTGGAGCTGAGGTTAGTGTTTTGCCACTTAGTGTGTTAAAAACTATCATTGATAAGCCAACAGGATGGCTTAATCCGCTTGTCATAATAGAAAAAAAGAATCGTGATTTGAGGCTATGTCTTGATCCAAAGTATTTAAACAAAGCAATTAAAAGGGAGCATTTTCTTATTCCAACATCTGAAGAAATTTCGAGTCAGCTGTCTAAAAAACAGTATTACAATTCTACATCTAAAAGTTTAAAGCCGCTAGATCCTAATACCAATGTTGTGGTATACAATCATGTCAAGAAAATTTGGAAACCAGGTTATATAGTATCTACTCATGAAACTCCTAGATCGTATGTTCTTCGAGACTCAGATGGTAACATTGTTAGGAGAAACAGGATTGATACTAAGGAATCTCTGAACGAATGTGTAACAACTCCAGCTACAATAGATGAACCTATAGTTGTGAAGTCTGCTGAGAATGATTCTGTAGATTTATCTAACGGTTGTAAGTCACAAAATATCAGAGAATCACAGCGTAGTGTTCAGTGCACTAATCTCCCAACAAAAAATGTTGTAACAACTAGATCGGGTAGATTAGTTAAGAGACCATCTAGATTAGATCTTTAAGAGGGAAGATGTGTTATACAGGGTGTCCCTGAAATAAGAGTACAACGTATTAAAAATGGGAAGCCCTAATTTTATTACACCTTTTATCTAAATTAATTTTTCCAAAATTCCCACGCATACGTGTGGAAAAAAATGGCAAAGATATTTATTAAATATCCGTCACGCCACTGGTATTTGAGACACTACACTTCTAACCAACGAAGGTAGGGCAGGCAACACGCGACGTATAACTACGCTCTGAGTCTCAGTCTGTCTGGATCCTTACGCATGAACACATCGGATATGGCTTTTACCACACGCGAGTTGTTCGATATGATTTATGTCTACGGCGAAGCAGGAGGAAGTTGTCGAAGAACTCTACGTATCTACCGGCAGCGATACCCCAATCGTAGAACCCCGTCTTACACGTGTATAAAGGATACCGTGTTTAGATTAAGAGAAACTGGTCGATTGCTACCAAATTACGAAGGTCGCGGACGTGAAAGATCACGTCGAATTTTACGAGCCGAAGAAGAATTGCTGGATATTGTGAACAGAAATGCAGGTGTAAGTACACGTGATGCTGCAGGGCAAGTGGGGGTGTCACGCAGTACGGCACACCGCAATGATGTTTATTTCAGACAGCTGTCATTGATCAGATTACGCACAAGTGAATAGAGTTATTCATTAATAGATTCCACATTTTACTTTCAATATCTTCTTTGAAATTTGCTTTAAATTTCGCGCACGTAATAATATT
The DNA here is from genome assembly GCA_949128085.1 of Cetonia aurata. NCBI lineage: Eukaryota > Metazoa > Arthropoda > Insecta > Coleoptera > Scarabaeidae > Cetonia > Cetonia aurata. Next base: position 37,834,476 of record OX421884.1, read on the forward strand.
GGAGTCGTTGACCCGTATCAGCTGCATACAATGATTATCTGTATATCACACCTGTATTTACAAATTACCTTAAGATATAGTATAAACACAGATAGTGGATCCATGGGCGGCACATTCGTGACGTTTCAATGAGTTTTTAATTGTATATTCGATATTGCAATTGGCGTACGAATTTTTGGATACTTATTCAGTATAATTTGGGTTTCCCATTTTTAATATTTTGTACTCTTATTTCAGAGACACCTTGTATATTATGTGTAACCTTAGTTACATAGTTGTTATTGACATTGTACATTGTCTAAAAAATACAGAACGTTACGCTCCAATAACGCTAGAGTAGTTATTTTATCTTGTAATAGTATAATACAGTTATACGCTAACCAATCAGCGCCCACGGCGCGGAGCAACGCAATGAACTAATTGAAAACCTAACTGCTATTTTAAATTTATCAAACCGTGGTAAAAATAAGTTAAAAGATAATTCAGTGTTTTGGTATTATTAAAATATTTTACGTTACGTATAAATAAAAGATTTCGTTTTAAGCAAAACAGCGCAGTATTGGAGCTACATGTTTTCAGAACGGCGCAATATAAAGTAGATTTTCTTTTTAAAAATCGTTAGTAAAGTAAATATGTATATAATTGGCAGATGAAGAGGTCACTTTTACCGCGTTTTTTTTTTTAATATTAATCTAACATTAGATTCTAAATATTGTATTTTAATTGCCCACATGGATCACCAAAAGGAAAAGGTTTAATGACAAAACTTATAATGTTATTACAATTTTGTAATAAATAATGTTGTTGACATCGTGGAAAATGATCATATAGGTGAACGATATGAAATGGAAATTATTATGAAGCAACTGCAGTTACTGATACTTACCTTTTCATAAAGCAATCACCCCAAAAATTCATGATTTCTATAATCAATATCAGCCATTCTAATATAATCCAAGCTGTTTATGGTCAAAATAGACGATTTATTATTATTAATGTAGTGTGCTATGGTTGTTTATGTGATGCAAGAATATTTAGGAGTATTCTTCGTCGATATATTACTTTGAAAGAAACTCCTCTTATCATAAGAGAACAACCCATCATTGGAGACTGCCTTATCCTTTATTGCTAGAGCTATATTCCATTTAGAAACACTAGACACTCGACTCCCGATCGTGATCAAATTATTTATATTAATTGTTTAAGGGATCCAGAAGATGTAAAAGTACCAATAATAGAAATAAATGAAAAATTATATGCTCTTAGGGAAGCTAAAAGGAATTTAAGTGTTGAATTATTGCATTAACATTTTTAAATAAATTTTAGTAAAAATGTACTGTGCTTTAAAATTATTACATATACAATAAATGCAATATCATTATTAAACTTCAAATATGCCATTGCGTAGTCCTTTATTCCATTTTTTCTTGCTTCTCCAGTTGAAAATTTCACCTAATACCAAATAATATGAAAGCTTATATTTGCTATTATCAATCTAACACAAAACAAACTCCTACATTTTAAATATTTACATATATTGAATGTGTAACCAACATATAATATCTAATAATCCAACTTTACTATTCTTATGATTTATATTTTTAGAGAACGTTATTGTCCCTGTATACCTAGTTTTTATTTTTAATAGATGTTACGCAAATTTTTCTTTTTTAAAAATAGTGAAGTTTCACATTCTTGGAAATTTTCACGAAATGTGTCATTCAACATACATATACTTTCATAATATGAAGGTAAATATCTATATAAAGTACGTCTAAAAAGTATGTGGAGTCGAATAAATAGGGGTAAAAAAATAAATTACATTTATTATATATAAAACCCACCTTACTGGCTATTTGACCATAAACATTTGTTAATTCGATGGGAGGTACTGACAATTAGGTTGTATGCGCATTTCTCAAACTTGCCAGGCTTCTAAAACGGCTGCCACTAACTCAGGTCTGTTTCGATGTGCCACACATTCTACGTTGATTTTTATGAGTCCCCAGATATTTTCAATCAGGTCTAGGGAGGCTGCTGGCGAAGGTATTCCATTCTCTTGCAACCAATTTCTCATATACCTGGAGATGTAGCATCTAACGTTATTTTGCTGTAACCTCCAGCCTTCAGGGTACAAAGTATTGGCTGTTTGAAGATGCAATTCGTTCAGAATAGTGCAGTAACATATGCTGTCAACAGTAGGGTGATAACACACGACGGAGTGGAACCACGGTGTGAAATTGCACCCCATACCATAATTTTTGTGGGGAATTTGGACTTTTGCACTGTGGATCGTTCTCTACTTACGACTCTGACCCAATTAACACCTAAGTGAAAGCAGGCTTCATGTGAATTAAATAGATTTTCAGAATTGCCTTCCTGAAAATCATTACAAAATCTCATTCTTTGTTGCATAGCTGCACTTTCTAGGGACCCTTGCTTTATAGCTATTGCGTATAAATCGTTGATGAACGGTTTCACAGCAAACCTGTGTTTCCTGTTGTCTTGAATATCACAACCGACTTACATATTCCAGTCAACTTAACCATTTCGGGTACTTCAGCAACGCATTTTTCAAATAAATGTTGAAATAGTAATCTTTTTGCCAATTGCTTCATTGTCGAGATTTCTTTTAAAGTAAGCTAAGAATAGTAATTGTTGCATTTTATGCAACAACCTAACGTAATTGTCACAACTACATATTTGTTAAATGTCAGTCAAAACAAATTTGAAAAAATAACTAATAATTAATAATACACCCTCAAATTAAAATAAAATAATTATTCCACATACTACCACATACTTTCTAGACGTATCATAGGTATCTACCACTATTTATGTAATATCAATATCCCTATTGCACACAGTTTTATTTAAAATTAAATCTTTTATTTCTCAGTAATTTGTAATATTTTAATAATATTAAAACACTGAATTATCTTTTAGCTAACTTTTACTACAGTTCGACAAATTTAATATTAGGTTTTCAATTGGCTGATTGTGTTGCTTCACGCCGCGGGCTCTGGTTGGTTGTTATACAACTGTGTGTTGTGGCTATGTGCTAGATACATTCTTGCCGGCTCGCGGCCCGCTATTGCCAAATCTTCAAGTATCTAAACACACTCATTAGTGGCTTATGATGGTCTGCCATTATATTCAGTAACTTTTTTTATAAGCGCACTATGCTGAGCAAAATTAGCTACAATTTTTTTAACAAACTTTAGTGTACAATAATAAATATTATCCCAAATGATTTCAAATAATACTCACATATCACCTCTATCTTTACTTGATCTTCTCTCTTTATCGCGACTTCTATCTTTCTTGTGCTTTGATGATCTTCGATCTTTATCTTTTAATGATTCTTTTTTAACATCCTCCTTGTCGATCGATGTGCTGTCAACACTCAAGCCAGTGATAACTTCCGTAACAGTTTGATCAGTGGGTTGGTCATCTTCAAATACTTGCTCCCCTAAATTATTTGGAATTTTAAACGGGCAACACAAAGTTTCGATAAACATAAAATGGTATTAAATTCAAGATAATATAAAACAAAATCCTACTATTTCAAGCAAACTACACAGTAATCCCTTAACATTTACAAAGGTCGGGCCTCTCTTTCTAGGTTTCTGAAAGATTGCATTCTAGAAAGTACAAACAGGAACAAGTATTACAATAAACAAAATTTATTAACGTTTTCTGCACAAAATTAGTATTTTAAAATAATTTGTTATTTATCTTTATTTAGCTAAACCCGAGATTCTTTTAGAACTATATAATACCGTTGAGTGAAGGAATTGTAAAGAGACACAACCGTACACGCACTAGTGAAACCGAAAAAGGTTCGAGATATAGTTGGATCTCTAAGGCTGTGTTAGCATGATTTTTACATAATTTATAAAGGTAATATTGCAATACTATTATTAGTGGAAATTTTAATCCTTTGGTTTTATACATGTATATATTTTTTTAGAATTACTACATATTTCTAAAATAACTGCTAAATGAAAAAATTCCAGTACTTTGGAGCCGAATCACTACTGCAAATCATATGTGCGTTTCTTTAAACTGTTTGAACAGCAATAAGAAACACAAGAATATAAACGTACAATCGTCTTTAATGATTTAAAGAATAAATTAATCCGTGAGGAACACTATACCAATAGATATTATAATAAAGTTATTATAAATGTAAACTCCTAAAAAAACCGCAGTTTCCTATCAAGTATAATAAAGCAAGTTAATGCAATCAAAGTGTTTGAACTCCGAATACGAATATTGTTTTATCTAAAATAACTAAAATATTCTTTTTTGAAATGAACTGAAACGGGCAGTTTATAAGCAAAGATTTTAAACGTTATAGCGATAGGTTATTGTTATCAGCGCTGGATCACTCAGTCATGTACAATTTTTCTATATACAATTTCCTTCACAAGTAATACGAGTCAGACATCACTCAAAAGCTACAAAGGGAAAAAGAAATAGCGATACGCTTCATACTCATTAGAAATCTTAAATATTTTTGCATATCCTGCGCACCGTATATTGAAAAAATATGAGCATTCTTAAATCCATTCGATTATAGTCCTCTGTTTAGTACATTTGCAAGATAGTCATAAAGTATGATCGATGGATCCATCAATGAATTTAAGAAGTCTTCTAAGGTAACTGAAACTTTTACAGAAAAGTTTATTACCAACATATTGAAGTTGTATGAAGATTACAGACGAAAAAAAAAATATCCAATATCTGGAAAGAGCACCTCTTGTGTTTAGAAATATCGTAAGTCTGTTATCAAATGAATTTAGTATAGTGCTCGAGAGGTTTAAATATTCACTGAGCGTTACTCATAAAATAGAAGCTCACTTACTTCATATTTTCAATAATATTCCAAAATAATGTTTCCGAGTTGTATAAATTTGAATGTATACATTTAGACAACTATAAAAATATATTGAAATTTGAAATGGGAATCCGAAACCTTGCAGTGGAACTGCAGTAATCACTATATTAATCACTATTTTAAGTTCCATTTGAACATTCGCATTCGTTTTTACACTTTGAATACAAAGAGGACGGTGTTCTTTATTCTCCACATTTATGTAAAAGAAATATTTATTTACTTCTTATTTTTAATTTGATCATTTTATATTCGTAAAATCTTATTTTCTTCCTTTATTCGGCTTTTAAATTTACATCTTAATTTACTTTGCGTGTTCTTTTTTAGAAATTGGACTTGTTATCTTCTTATTAAATAAAAGAATATTATCAATGATTAATTACACATATAATAGGTCTGTTCATAGAAGAATCACAAACTAGTCGGAGCCAATCATATAGTCTAAAATCAGTCAGAGAACTGTTTCGAATTTCTTTTAGCCAATCGAATCGCGTCTAACTTGTTTGCGATTCTTCTATGAAGAGGCCTAATATGTATGTAACACAAATGACTCATTTCTAATAACCTTTTAATACATTTTAAATACGACAACTAACAACATAACAGACGAGATTTAAAAATATGTCACTTCTGTCTGGATTATTCGTCAGTTGCACAGGTTATTCATATCTACAGAAATTAAAGTAGTAATACAGCTGAACGATTGTAAAAGGTTAGTTTAAAAATTTACTCATAGGTAGCTGCAGTGTCCGTAAGTAATATTTTCATCAATGAGAGAGAATAGAATAGGATGCATAGAGTTTGATTTTTGCCATTTAGTTGGGTCTCTTTACAATTCCTTCACTCAACGATATAGGTTACAATCAATAATGCACTTATCAGTGGTAAAAATAGGGTACAGACCGCGCCTACCCTACGCTAATGGTTCGTGAAGAATCGAATTCGCCAATGTTGAGGGATTACTGTACCATAAAAGTGGCCTACTTCACTTTGTATGTCCAACTTTACCTAAAGCTCAAATACTTGTTATATATAATTTATTGTTCAATGAAATATGAATGAATTGGAGTTTAGATTAAAAATTATAATTTGGGTTTCAGGGGTAGAGCTATCATAACGTTTCTATTTTAGATGATAAATCGTTCGCTAAAAAGTAATACAGTAATTATAATAATCAGGCTAGTAAAAGCGGTAGTCTGACGCTTATCACGCACAGCGGCCGGGTCGGTACTTTCAATTCAGTGGGTTACTATGCAGTGCGTGGTCTATTTGATTCACGCTTCGATATATCCCCAATATTACCGAGCTCTGCTGGCAGCTGCTATAAACGTAAAGATACCGGGTTGTTCTTAGACTTGATAATTATTCACATTACCCAGGATATATTCAAATACATCGAAGAGATCATGTTTTAGACGTGGAATTAACATGTCATAATGGTTATTTCAAATATTGCGTACTACACAATACACAATCATTGATGATTTTATAGAATTTCAGGTAAAGTACACTACTTTTAAAGCATCATGTATTTTTTTTTAAACGAACTTATAACTGCTTGGTAAAAGTAGTGCTATACTACACCAATAATTTACATACCTTTATGAGTTTTAAAAACATATTGCCTGTTACAATTTAGTAACTCTAACTCTGACTTCTTAATCATATCTAATTGATGCTTAGTTTCGCGTTTCCGCCATAACGCTAATTCCTGGCTGGCTAAGTCTTCAGGTGAAAGTCTGACCTAAATACGATACACATAATAACGGTAAAAATAATAACAATATTATTCTAGCTACTCACCAACTGATAGGGATTTATAGATTTTTCGCATATTCTTCTCCATAATGTTTGATTTTTGATATCTTTAATGTTAAATATCAAGCTTCGATATTTGGTCTTGTATTTTTGTCTCGTATCTCCGTAGCACTTGAACAATTGCGTCTCTATGTCGGTCGATATGTTTGTTATTTCCTCTTCAGTTAATTTTAGATCATCTACCATTTTTATGCGATTTGTTAATTGCTCCATTAATGTTTTCCGTATATTTTCACGGATGTTTTCAGTTTTTGGCTGGGTTGTGGAAGCAACTTCTGCCTGACGGGCCTTTGGAGTTTTTTGAGGTATTGGTTTTTCTTTTGGTGTGGTTGGTGTAGTGGGAGCCTTAGTTGTTGACGTCGTCAATTTAGATTTTGTAGGAGTAGTTACTGCAGGGGAAGGTTTAGTTACAGGAACTGCTTGAATAAGCTTTGTTTGTTTTTGTTGATTTGAAGAAGGTATTTGTTTACTTATGATTTTTAATCCAGTAATCTAAAATACAGAAATGATATATTTGAATTATGCAACACAAATATAATTATAATATATCAAGCATTTACTTATTGTTTTATATTTGACTTTATGGTACCTTTTCTATTGGGTATTACATAGTCTTAAATAATTTAATTTAATCCCTTAGTGGTGTGAGGCTATTTAAGCGTCGACTAAGGGTGTTACTTCTTGAACACTGCATCTACTCCGTTTAGGAATTTATAACATATACAGCCGCGGCACAATGAAAGTTACCGACCAGAAGCAAACATTCGGCGAATGCTTTTCCTATTGTTAGTACAGACCAATAGCTACGACGAAGTCCGAATCCTTGGCCCTTGGTGTAGGAGTGTTCTGACGTTCTAAGTGCTTTTTGTCTATACTAACGATAACAAAAGCAATTGCCGAATTTTCGCTTCAGGTCGGTAACTTTCATTGTGTCGTGGCTGTACATAAGTGCGTCGTTGCTTTGAACATACAAGCTACAGAGTGATGCAGAGATGATTTTAAAAATCCATTTATTGAGTAAACAGTTTTTTGGTTAGAGGTCAGGCAAATTTACATGTTTACATCTAATAATTACCGAACTGTTGGATATTGTTACTATAAAAGGTACGAAATTTACCTAGTTTTAACAGAAAAATAATTATTTCTAATGCCAAACTACACAATTTAATTATACAATTCGTCCCCGCTATCTTAACATAACTATAGCAATTACTTTAATTCTTAGGATTTATTAAATGGTTCCAAATGTTAAAATAATGTAATTACTGGTGATGATTTATAGATATATTATATACAGTGTTGGATTAAAGTATAGAATATTAGAAAAAAAGACTCTAACATACATAGGTTTATTTTTTTTTTAATATACATTTAGGATGGAATTCACCTTCCAAATGTTATTTGTTTTGTAGTAGTGACGTTATCACAAATAAATTCAATGACAATAAAGAGTTGGAGGACCCGCTAGTGCTTTTTCTTCTCTTCTTCTAAAAAAAATCGAGCTGAACATTTAATGTCGATATTAAGTACCGCATTTAATAGGAAATGATTCTAAACTACCATATTAAAGTGTTATCGCTCAAGATGTTCGTCCACATCATCAATGCGGTACACGACGACTTTTGGCTTTTAACAGGAATAGGTTAAATACAATAAAGTTTTTTGTCAAAGATCTTTACCCACCTTAGATATACCGCAACAGCCTTCTCAACGACTAACTGTTATACACATCGTTATATGTACGAAGTGTACGCTTCTGTTAGTAGTTGCGGTGGTTTCTGCGGTATATACGAACCACACAATTAACCTGAATTAACTATCAAATACAACCAACCTTTGTTACCATTCTACTAAATTTCTGCTAATTGTTTGTTTTATTTTAAGTGAAAGTTATATTCATCAGTTACTTGTTAACGAATTGTATATACTCAAGATTAGCAGGGGTAAGAACGACCAAGTGCCTTACTATTTTTAGCAGTTGCGATTAGTGCCCAATGTGTTGCTTAATGGTTGAACAAAGCGCCAGGATATCGCGTCGTTCTTGCCCCTAGAGATTATGTATTATTTAGTAAGTTACACGAACCTTCTTTTGAAATTTATTGGAGTCTGACTGTTTGGGTTGATGTTGTAATATACCAATACTAACTCCCTTACGTTGTATTGCCAAAGAGACGCCATCATTGGAAGTATTCTTTACTAACTGAAGTTTGGATTGGGACATTTTCTACAAAGTGAAAATTTATTCGTCATCAATATTTTGTTGTGTATGAACAGATGCAGAACATGCAAAAATTAATATATGTTGGAATAAACCCTACAAACTTGAAATACAACAGGTTTAATAGTGTTTCAGAAAGAATGAATGCGGTGTTGCTCTTATACAACGTGGTATGTGCTTCTAGATCAAACTAAATACTTGAATATTTATGTTAATACCATACGGACAATAATTAATAACAAACGAGAAATATTTTATTTGTAATACTTTTTCTCCAATATGCTCTTCGTGTGCATAGAATGTTTGAATTTACCGTTAAATCGATTTTTGGTCGATTGAACATTTTACAGGATTTCATTTCATAATCGGTTATTTTACTTTATTTTCTATTGGCCAATTGCCGCCGTTGTGAAATATTCAACTAAAAAAAAAGTCCTCAAAAGAGGTTATGTTTTCACTTTTCATTAACATCAATTTCTATTGGTTTTTAGAAACGTCAAAAAATAATCTTTCTATTTTCGAATTCAATTTCTTTTAGATTTCACATAACTTGAAGAGTATCTCCACTGAATAGGCTCATTAGAATTTTCCAAATTTCTAGTAGAAATTTAATTTTTAAAATGTGATTTATTTAAAATATTTCCTGCTTCATAGCATTTACCGTATAAACAATGACAATATCAACCAGCAAAGAGATATGAATAAGAAGGGTCACTTGTCGTTTTTACCGGGCCCGGATGCACGACTTCAGCGACAATTACAGCAGTCTGTTAATTTACATAAGGGCACCACTGCAGTCGTTGTTCTGACGTTGACCTGGAAAGTCGTTGAGAATAATTATTTAATTTAATATGATATTAGTTACACTGAAGTTTTAATGACGGTTGATACAAGATACTAGGATCGAAATGTTTTGTGGTTGGAAGTTATTCATCGTCAAAGAGAAAAACTAATGCCCGGTTTCATAAAAGTCTTGTTATAAATTAACATACTGTTAAAGTTTAAACGGAGTGTTATATCGAAATTGTCGTTTCATAAATAACAAAAATCTTGTTAAAATAGCAAGTCTTCAGAGCACTTGTTAAATGTTAACACTCAATTAAAACGTTTTCCGCATAACAAAAAAGAAAAGGATTAGCAGTTTATCTTTCCATAAATTATATATATATAAACATTGATCTAGGGGATGACATTAAGACAATGAATTGTGGGATGATGAGTTCTTAGAAAATGCTGTACAATTTGTACCCAGACCCAGGATTTTTTTAGAAAGAAGACCAACCCATTTGAGGTATATGATGATTTAGAATTTAAGATGCAATACCGGTTTTCAAAAGACACTGTGTTGTTATTATTGGAAACTATTGGTGATAATATTACTAACAATACAGAAAGAAATAAGCCAATAAGGCCAATGAATCAATTACTTTGTACCCTAAGATATTATGCAACAGGATCTTTCCAAAAATTGATATTACTCACTATTTTGCCTTATTAAAAACTGATTTGGTAAAATGCCTGAAGATGTAAATCAAGTCAAGAGAAATTTTTATTTGATTGCGGGCTTTCCAGATGTCATTGATAGGTAAATAAGTTGCTGAAGTGGGATTATGGTGATGAATGGCACATTAATAGAAGGCAATATATTTTCTATCAGGAGCAGTAGATTGCACCCATATTCGTATCCAGTCGCCAAATGGTATCAATGGCGAGAGGTGCCGGAATAGAAAGCGATACTTCTCTCTCAATGTGCAAGCTGTTTGCGATTATAATTTAAAATTCATGCCCAGCGTGCAATTACATGCACGCTGGCCTGATTCGGTTCATGACTGTATATAAAGTTAGGGTAGAACGTACGTACAAAACCATAACAAGGTGATCTTTACTGCTAAATTTTATTAACATAATATGCATGAAGTTCCACATTGCTCTTTTTATTGTCAACTTTTAAATAAAATAGCCCAAACAATATTTAAAACGGTCGCTTACTAACTAATGCTTAAAATCGGTCTATTATTTTATAGAAAAACAAAAGACTTAACAAACTGTTACTTTAACATAGTGCCTAACTAACCAAAGTTAACAAGGTTTTTATGAAACCGGCCATAAGAAACATATCATATCATAGTTATGTAGAGTAAACTATTCTTTGCGCACTATCAATAACCGCCCTTTTGAATTCGGTACTTTATCTAAAAATTGCTCTTTATGATTGGTGTAAATTAAAAAAAAAGCTCAGGTCTGCTGTCAAAATAATGTGTTACCGCTGTCGGTCATTTTCGGCGACGCAAATATCAAAAGCGCTGACAGCAAGTAACCCTTCTTGTCTTATCTTTTGGCTGTATCAACTTTCTTATTTTAAATAAAATGGTATTATTTTTACTATATATATATATTATACTATATTAGCAGCCCGGTGCTTACGTCACAGGGAGAGCTCTGACAATAATCCAAGTTCTTCGTATGTCTGATCCATAGACAAGGATAATAACTTAGACCGAGCTTAGACGAGTGCGCATCCAATAATAATTAAGCCATTTTGGTTAGTACAGACCAATCCGGTTATTGCATTTGCTGTTCAAGGACAGCGAACATTGCCGTGTGTACGTCGTCACAGACTACCGTTGTGATCGTCGCGTCATATGTTGCCCATTCTGAACTACTCAAAACTACTGCGAGTGAAGTTTATAGCTGTTTTAGACTTTTAGTGTTAGCGCTTTATATATATTTCGTGACTTTAGTATAGAATTATTAGTTACAGTTAATTGGACTAAATTAGTGTTAGATTTATGATAGTGCAGATGGACAATTGATGCAACACGTTTATTATGTGTGCTGCGATTTCTTTTTTTTTACCGACACACGCATAACAGATTTATTAGAAGAACATGTCTATTTAATAGCAAAAACAATAATAAAGTGCTTAAAATCAGATTACGTAATTTGGTTAAGATGTGCGAGAAAGCAATCCAAGGGGAACTAGTACGTAAGAAATTAAATAAAATTATTTTATTTAATCACCAATAAAGATACTAATTATGTACATTGTTCTTATTTTATTTTTATTACGTATAATAAGGGAATTAAAAATATGGCTAAATATAGGATGAATATGCATGGTAGTTCTGCTCAGGATTGATGTAATTATTCTTATTTAAAGTAGGATAACTTTAAATAAGAACGGTATCATTTTTAATCCGTATAAGTTACGATAGTTTAAGGCGTATATGTTCGAACAGCAGTGAATTATACTGATACAAGAAAATTCATATAAATACTGATCATGATCATTATTAGTGAAATAATGAGGGATATATGCAAAAACGCGAACTATCCAAAGCTGCTAAATTATAATAAATGATTACAATATTTTAGAACCATTTTCTCAAAATATTTAAGTTTACCATTGCGCACATTAATTTTGATGATTCGTTCTGAATAATACAACGAATGTTACATTTTTTAAAATATGGTTCTTCCATTTAACTACTATGAACCTGAACTAATCTTGGAGCCCAGCGTTCGCGCAGGTTAAAACTCGGTCTAATGTTTTATGCTTGTCTATGGTCCCATCAAATGTTTTAAATGTTACGAAGCTATATGAAGAAGTTCGATCATTGTCGCAGCCCCCCTCCCCCCCAGTGACGTAAGCACCAGCCGCCGCTGTATATTAGATTTATCCTCTTCTAATGTGTGAGCATGCACGTAGCTGTGAGTATAAGTATCACAACATCATCAATCATGTTGAAATCTTATGTTCAGTGTGAACGGTTTAAAATTATAACAATACGCTTTCTTCAAATGGAACATACTTGTTCAATTCATAATTGTTGATATCGACACCTGTAAACCAGAAGTACTAAAAAAATGAAACAATATATTTTTACATAGTAAAATGCAGAAAAAACTATACAAATGTCGTTATTGACAGATATGCATGTTTCGCTGTACCACAGCTCGTCCGCGTTGAACAGTTCAATGCTCGTCAGTGTCACTCCACAATCGCAATTTTACGCTCAATGCGTACATACATTACTATTGATAGTAATGTATGAGAATTATACGATCTTAAACTCATTATTTTGGCGAAGATATTTGCTAATTTGTCAATTTATATTTACAAATATGTTACGTCAACACGATTTCAAATTTGTGTTCGAATTTGAACGTATTTGTAAATCTAAATTGGCAAATATGAGTTTAAGATGGTATAACTCTCATACATTACTATTGATAGTGCGAAAGCATATATACACTATGAGGTCAGGTTATTCTATAGCTTTTTAGCGTAAAATTACATACTAATGTCGTCGAGTGACACTGACGAGCTGTGGTACAGTGAAACATATATGTCTGCCAATAACGACATTTGTATAGATTTTTCCGTATTTTACTGATTTCATTAACGCCGATTTCGCGCCTTATATCAATATGATTTCAAATTTGTGTTCCAATTGAAACATACTTGTAAAACTAAATCGACAAAATAGAAAAATATCTTCAGTAAAGTAATGAGTTTAAGAACGTATAACTCTGGTACATTCCTATTTTTAGGTAGATACTAATCGACTATTGGCTACCCTGTTGGTTTCAAAATTAATTATTCTTAGGGCCGGTAGTTCAATATCCTAATAAGGGTATCTAATAACAATTTAGTTAATATATATATATAGGAAAAATGTACAATTATTGCAGTTATTTTGCTAATAACTTTATTAGGAGATTGAAATACCGGATCCTACTAGTAGTTTGAAAAATTCTAATAAGCCAGTTCAATGGAACAATTTGTATGGTAAACAATAAAACGTAATTTATTATTGATGATTTTCAATTTAATAATATTTCCGGCTTGACAAGATTTTAAAACAACTGTTTCCAAAAATAGTTAAACAAAAGTAAAACTAAAATAAAAGAAAAACAATCACTAATAAAATTCAAGATATCTTTGAAAGATTCTTGTTAGGCACTGTAAAGTTAGGTTATCTATGAATCCATTAAAAACAATCTGTAGGTAAGTAATAACACTTTCTGTACTTGTTTAGAATGTCGTCCATTAAAAATTTAGCACTGCCTTACTTAAAAATATTAGTTATATTTTCTGCTAAATGGAAAGCAAATGTTTCATTCAATAAATTTTATCTTGCCAAAACTTTATACTAAATTTGAATGCATATCAATATCCTATCTACTAATACTAACAGTGAGTTAAACCTGGTGTCGCAGCTCATAGGTCGTTTTTCATAAGGTACAAAAAAATTCTAAGTTTTTCTAAGAAAATCGTTTGAAATAGAAAAAATGTATGAAATTCGAATAAGGAACGATATACAGTGTGTTACATTTAAAATTTGATTGTATTTCTGATAAAAGTAAAAATGATAGAAATAATAGTATAATCTAAGTAATCTCAATTTACTGTAAATCTTGAATTCGAAATTTTATTGGAGAAAAATCTATTAATAGGAATGTTATAGTCTAGGACTTATGAGCAGCAACAGTTGATATAGCAAAATATTACTTCTTTCAAAAAAAAATAAAAGAATCCCTTAAAATGGTATGTACATGTTTATTCATAAATGTATTCTTTCTTAGAAGCAAAAAAAAACAAATAAAATAAAACAACATGAAAGCTTCGTAAGCACAATTAAAAGTAAACAGCATGTTTAAAATTGAAATGGTGTCGAGTTCTTTACCAGAAATACATTTCTGTTTAAATTCACTTAATTGAGGTGTAAGAGCAAACTTCTAGTGGTTTTGTAAATTTAACGGATAATTGTAAAGTTTTTCAAATACCGCATTTAATATGACAAATATAGGAAATGTCTATCTTTCTTTGTTTTGGCCGTCCTTTACCAACTCCACCATGTTACTGGGGGCAACTTAGGTGTGCGGTATATTTTCAGATACTAAAATTTTCTGTTGTATAAAATTAGTATCTTAGTGTTAGTTTACTTGTACAATAAGTATATAATTTTTCAAACAAAAATCAAGCATGTGCTAAAGTAAATCTAATATACAATAAAAAGTAACTCTGGAGTTAAAAAAGCACACCATGTCCTGCGCAGAATATTTGTTTAATACCTGTGTGGCAGAAGGATAAGCAAACTTTACTACTTCAGTAGGACGAGCAGAAACTTTGCTCTAAAATAGAGAATTGTAATTATAAATGGTGTAATGTAACGATATAATAATTATTAAAGTTATTTTACCATAGAAAATTGAGTATTACATAAATGTTTCAAGCAGTTGTTTACCTTAACAGCTGATGGTTTGCTGGTAGATCGAACAACTTCAAATCCAGGATGCTCTGCTAACCATTTATCTAAATTTGCAGCACTAGGAGCATTACTACCAGACAATATTTTACCCGTCTTTCTATCAAACACTACCACCTAAACAGAGAAATTAAACTTTAGTATACCAATAAAGCAAAGCTGAAATAGGTCTTAACATTTTTGTTTGAAAATGTTTATGATTAAAAATTTGTAAGGATAGATAGATATATCCAGATATGATAATTTTTGTAGCTAGTAGATGCATAATCACCTTTTCTACTCCTTGTGCATGCTTTAAAATGCAAGTATCACTACAGTAAATGGAATTATTTCTTGATGGCTTTCCACAGACAATACATGCAGGCGTTTTTGGGCTCTCTTGCATACTAGCAGTGGAGGCCCTTCGCTGACTACCACTACTATCTGTTGATGTACGTGAAGCTTTCCTTATACGCCGTGCGGCAGCACTTGGCCTTTTAAGATACGGATCCTGTAATATTAAGCATTAGGAAGTCCAAATCCTATACTGTATTGTACAAACCTTGCAATAAAGACATATCCATTCTCTGCCTTCTTGCTCCATCATTTGTCCCATTGCCTTTGTCACATTTACACATTTTCCATGATACCATTCTTCACAGGTGTCACAACAAATCATAAACCTATTATTATGTGGCTGGTTACAGATGCACCATAATTTATTTGGATCATCTTCTGACTCATCTTCTTCACTATGTTCCTCGTTCGAGCTGTCTAGTTCATTACCAGAAACATGTTCCTCATCTAATGGTTTCACAGGCCTAAATACAAAGTATTACAGAATGCGTATTTCACGTAATAATAGGCTAATATACAATGTAACATGAGTTTAAATGGTTTCAAAATTGTTTTTAGTTATATATTTTTAAAACAATAAATAATATGAAACATTTAACATAATTTAATTAAACAAAAGGTATACTTTCTCCCTTATTATCAAAATAAAACAAAAAAAAAAGACGTCTGACCTTGTAACTTGCCTAGCATCTGGATCATTGCTGCGCTTATTTCTACTTCTTGTTGTAGGTCTTTCAATAGGCGGCAAAACCAACACTCTTCCGTCAGATCTAATAATTTGTGTCCCTTTATTACTAATTCCAAGAGGCTCCAATGTGTTTGCGGGTGACTAAAAAGAAATATCAAATTAAAAATACTTTATCAATCGCCACAATTAAGAAATGCACTTAAAAGAATATTGTTTACATGCATTTGTGTCAACTTGTTCAATAAACCTGAGAAATAATTTTACCAAGATAAAGAAAAAATTAATTCTAATAGATCTAGACGAAATCTGTTAGTTTCCCATATTTACTTATTCATGAGATAATTATACCACTTATGCATCTATTCTTTTTTTGGGGGGAGGGCATATTTTGTTTGTTTGACTAAGGCAGATCGCCATTTTTCTATAAATTCTCAAATTACTGTGCGTACTCTACATAAACAAATGGGTTGAAATGCATTTAGAGTACATTAATAGTTTGCTTTTGATTCAAAAAGATATGTAAAATTACTTCTCAAGTATAACTTCAGTGAGATATATGTACACATGGTAGGATGTAGTAAAAAAAATCACTCTGATGTAATAACTTTATTAATTTTGTAATGCAATACATTAGGAGATATTTTACCTGAGTGTTAATCGATTGAGTGTGATGTGCGGTGTGTTCCTGGTTGATTGTTTGTAATGATGGATCTAACATTAAATTTCCATCAACTATAGATTTATCTATAACATTTTGCAGCTCTGGACTATCAACAAGTGATTGTGCTACTTGATATAGTATATCTTCAGATATGAGATCAGTATTAATGTTATCCAATATTGATTGGTCTAGTTCCAAACTGCTCGCTTCTATACTGGTTTGATTGTTTGTATCAGTAACCTGCGCTGCATCATGAGAATCTGGTATGACAAGAGAACTTGTAAAAGTTTTTGTGTTTTCATTTTGTATAATTGCTCTAATATCTTCAGCACTAGGTAAAGGTTCTAGCTGAGATTCTAAAATTGATTCACTTGAGTTACTTCCCACAGATTCATCATATCCTTGAACAGATACTGTTCCTTCAACTTTTTTATCTGTATCATGTAACTTTTCAATTTTCATTTTAAGTTTATCAGTACTTAATCTTTTACTCTGCCCTTCTTCTGTTGACAATCTTGGTTTATTTTCCATGCTTACTCTTTTAGATTTACTCGAATCAGTAGATTTACTTCTAGTTTCCTGATGAATTTTAGCAGGCTTTAGTGCCTTGGGAAACTCTGGTGTTACAGGCGTTGTTGGAGTGGTGGCCTCTTTACCGCCTACTCTTCGGATAATATCAGGAGTAGAAAATAATGCAAAATCATCAGGTGGCTTTATAACTTTCTTGTCTTTTTTTGGAGGTGTTTTTTTCTCTGGTTGTTTTACTTCTACTTGTTTAGGTTCCGGGCTACTTTTCTCAAGTTTTGGAGTTTCTTGATCTGTTTTAATCTGCTTAACTACAGGGGTTTTAATTCTTGTTTTTACCATATTTTCTTGTAACTTCTTCGATCTTCTACCACGTGGTTTCTTCATTGCCTTCATTTTTAGTGATTCTTCTATTTCAAAATCCGAGTCATTATCATCTTCTTCAAAATCAACATCATCAAAGTCTTCATCGTCGAAACTGTCTGAATCGACCTGTTCCGCAATTTTTATTGTAGGTGCTTTTGGTGTACTAACTGTTTTTGGCAGGTGTTGCTGTTTTGATGGAATAATTGAAACTGTATTTATCATCTTTGCTTTAGGTTTTGTTTGAATTTGAAGCGGCTTTTTAATTATTTTCGGAGTTTTGACAACCTTCACTAATCTGGAATCTTCTTCGGGTATATTCCCTTCTAATATACTAAGAGTTTGAGCTAGTTCATCTATTTCCGGATCATCGCCGGAACTTTGGTGTTTTGGTGAGGTAAGTGGCGTGTAGTCGTGATCCATACGAAAGCTCATTAAATTCCTCGCTATTTGATCCATATCTTGCGGTTCTTCTTCTGAAAGTTTAGTGAAAACGATATTTGAAATATATCTCAAGTAAAGATACTTAAACAATTTTGTTTAATAATATTTGCTGCTCAAGTAGTTCTGTCAGAAAAAATAAAAAACTAACCTATAACTTCTTCCGAATGTACATACATTAAAGTGTCTAAGGTGACATCAATGTTGTTCCCATCAACTTTGTTTACATGCATTACTTGTAATTCAGTGGACCCACTTCTACTATCTGAATAAGCAACAGGTACAATTTAATTTGGAAATAACAAAAGTAAATTAAAAATACTCACTTAAGTAGGACTCTACTGTTTCTTTATCAGGTGTAACTGTGCCATCTTCAGAAACAACTAACAACAAACTGTCAGTTGGTTTATTTTCTGTTACCTTAACAACTGAATGAGACATTTTAGTATGTATCCTGTAAAAATAGTGTGTATTATTATTAAGTATCTTTGTAAATTACATAATTGCTTAAATCCCATATTAACAATTGGTTAAAACTTAAATATGTTGCTTCTGGCTTTAATTTATAGTTAAACTTAAATGTATTTTATGCATATATCATCTATGCATTAGTATTAGTGATACCTGTAGTGAAATTGTACGACGTCCTAGGAATTTAAGCAAATATTAAAAAGTATGTGTGTATGAATAGCTTTATTATCTATTTTAATTAAAGTTAGTAATACATATACAATAGATTTACTGGATATGTAAACAAGATACATATACTATATTTAGTAATGATATTTTTATTTTAATAATATAAACAAATAATACTTGGTTAATGTACCTAAATATAATTTAAATAAGAAGTATAAACACTTTTAGCCCGCCTTATAGGTGGTAGTTAACACTAGTTATATTGATCCATGCACTAATGTTTTTTGCACTGCACTTATGGTCACTGAATTTCCCCGCGGTATCCAAAATAAATGTTAGGTATGTGGCTGTATCGATACTTTTGTAACAATCATTGTGAATAAAGTTATTACATACAACACTGCGGAACCATTTTGTCAAGTCGGCTGAAGCACGCCAAAAAAACGTCAATGCACATCTTTACAGAAACCTGCTTTACCAGTATAGAATTTATCAGCGGGAAAGCTAAACTTGGAATTTATATTTAAATGTTGAACAGCAGTTTTTAAATGATTTATTATCAATAATCGAAGTTATAAGAAGCAATAATTACTGTAACTGTATTTTTTTACATTTTTCTTCAACATGTACCTATTTAAATATTTTCAGACGTCTGTATATACAGGATGTCACGTATAAACTTCCGACTTTAGTTCGACATGAATAGAGAATAATAAATTATTTCTCTGACTATTCTTCTTAAAGTAAGAAGTATAACGTATTATAAGTCGTCTCAGTTATGGATACCAAAAAAGAGAAAAAAGGTAATCAATTAATATATTATCTACGTTACGTGCATATTAAGATTTTCGCATTCAAATTAATATACATAATTAATTTTGATAAAACTGATAAAGTCATCGATATTTCAATACCAATACCAGTAAAACGAATATATGAATAATGAAGTGTGGGTTGTGGTTATATTTTCAGAAGCTCTTACAAGCAGCGAATATTCAAACTTCAGAAAAACAAAAAACGACCGTTCCAATACCTTCCCAATGAGGAATTTTATAAAGTAAGTACCTATACCTGTGTTATATTTTACGTGATATCCATAATTTGCAAATTTGATCCCAATAATATATAAATAAATAATTTATCGTAAAATTATATTTGTTATTTTACAATTTTTTAAGGTTAAAGACAATTCCTAATTTAAAATATACATTTATAATATAATTTTACGATATTATAAATGTATATTTTAAATTAAGAATTGTCTTTAACCTTAAAAAATTGTAAAATAACAAAAAAGTAGTCGGTACCGATAGGTGATGATGATAAATTAATTGTTAAAATTGAATTATTGGTAGTTTGTTTAAATTTAATTGTACAAATACACGCAAATAAATAATATATCACATAGACGGTGGCAAATGTACACCTCAATTCTTCAAAATGTGTTCTATTTCTAACAGCGCATCAACTTGGTAAATCTTAAACAAAAAGCTCGGTTAGAATCGTAAAATATCGGTAGGTATATGTATTATATTTCAGGAAAATCGGTGGATCTGAAAAATTGAGGCAAATACAAATATTGTTTTAGAAAAACTTTATTCATTAATTGAATAAGTTTTTATTGAGAAATAAAAGCAAAAAAAAAAACGTACAAAAGACAAAATGAAGTTTAAAAGAATAAGTAAGTGCATTCCTGTATTTGAAATTGATTAATCCGTAAAATATAGTACATCATATGTACGTGTTTAAAAATTTATTTCCTTTGGAGTCGAATTTCCAATAATATTCTGCATAGAAACATTTTTGTACCGACAGTAAAATTAGCTTGAACGTTTAAGCCAACCTTGCCTACATATAGGTACATACCTATACATGTATATTTATGCATACATGTACCTAAATATTGAATTATATTTCGTGACATACTGATCTTTAAATTATACTTACCTATATTGTAGATACGGTATTATATGTATGTGCATACATGAAAAAAAATCCTAGAAATAGATTGCAAAAGTGATTGTTTTTATGCATAAAATGTGAGAGAATTTATATTATATACTATCATATTTTTTATCCAAACATAAAAATACAATTACAGAAATAACTTATCATAATAAAAAACAAAAGTTCCTTTTGTACCCGTAGGTCTTGAAGATGTTATTAACGAATTTGACTTTGGCACAATGAAATATACATGTAATTGTATTACTCAAATATATAGCAAAATTATATCTAGATCGCTATCTACACAAAAGCAGGTAAAAGCAGCACAAATGGAAGTTGGAAACGCACGTTAGAACTTATGGAAGAACTTATTACTACATAGTTCTAAACTGGCTGAATGCGGCCAATGTATCGGTTAAATTCATAAAAATAGAGTAGGAAGAGGGCATTTCAAGTATGTGCGTAGCTGTTGTAATAATGAAGACAACCATTTTGAAGGTTGGGGATTGCCGACATTCAATTTGATGTGGAACAGAGGACACAAATCATAAGAAGCATGGTTGTAATTAATTTATTCATTAACATCAAACAATATTGTTCCAAAAAAACGCGAAGCATTGTTAAAACTGAGAAAAGGAGAAAAAAGGATTACATTTACGGCGAGAGGAATATGAATTTGAACCCCCAAAACCCCTCCCCAGATACGGCCCTGACAATAGAATTTTAACGCATACTCCTTCAGCTTTTTTTGATATATACAACATTTATAATTTACTTTGAAATAACTTTCAATTCGAATACCAAGTATTTCATATGATTGGAATATATTCAAGAATATCTCTTATAAATTAGGGCTGACGACCAATGAGATTGCATTAGCAAAATCACTTTTTATAAACAAACTGTCACAGTGGACTTTGTCACGTTCGAGTGCCGTATAAAACAAAAGCTTATGGTTAGCCGCAAATTCAGTACATCACACCACAGCTCACAGCTTTGAAATGTACGGCATCACACTGACTCTGTGGTAGAGCAATTGTATTCAATATGCGTTTTAATATGTAAAGGATTTTGCGGTGTACGAGATTAGATGTTAAAGCGCATATTGAACACAGTAGCTCTGCCACAGAATCAATGTAATTGCACATACCGTGGTATCCCGTAAAATGCTCGGGCGCGATGTGCTGTCCTGTGTTCAATTTGCGGCTAGCCTAACATTTATAGTTTCTAGGTGTTGGTGTTATGTTGACAGTTAGGAAGATGTTTAGCGCATTCGCATCACTTTAGACTGAAACATAAAAACTTGGTATACGTATGTCGTATGTGCTTCTGACGTATATTCTGTACTGTGAACCGTACTTGAACGATTTATGAACAAAATTACATCTACATCAGTTTACGTACATACATTCATTTGTATACGGTAGGCAATTTGTCGATGCTAGAGAATAAACAAAATGAAATTTTCTTAGCAAAGGTTTTACACAATAGTATCCGTGAAGTAGGGCAAATATTCGGGAATAATAAATATTTCAAATTCTATTCCGAAAATGATTCATATTTTAGGCTAAAATCAAACACAAAACTTATTGTTACTAAAAGTAAGGTTTCTCTTATAAAAATCGCTCAGAAAAAAACATATGTACTCTTTTATGCTTTCTGTCGGCTCCTTTATACCAGAAGCTTACAACGTGTGCCCGCGGATGTTATCTCATTGATTGCCAGTTGTCCAGCGTTTACTGCTTTTACTATCTCTTGCTATCACGAGACGATATAAGAGGGGTCGCAATAGATTGAGGCAGGTTCACGTAGGGCGGTATCCCAAGACTTGCAACTTCCGGCGCACGTTCAAAATTTGTAGTCATTATTTGTAAATTAATTTATTTTTGTTCTCAATTCTAATTTTTATTCTCAGAAAACTAAGCGCGTATTGTCCAATTACAAATATTTATAAATTTATTGTAAAACTCTCATACGATACAAATGGGAAAAACGTTTATTATCAATGTTTGGGTTAATTTCTTCGTTTTCCGTGAATTACAGTAATGTTATATTTGTTTCTTGGGAATATATTGTGTAAAGAAATTTCAAATTGTTTTAGTTACCACGAGCTACATTTGTATTAGAAGGCTTCAAAATTTTACTATTTTTTTCTGAAATTTTTTTCAACTTGCTTTGCCTTTCCAACAAGAGAATCACATCGTCTGTGCTGTGAAATGTGTAGACTGCTGCAAACAATATATTGGGCAAACCACCCAAAGATGGCGCGAACAGTGCACGCATCATAAGAGTGACAGCAGAATTAAACCAAAAAAATGTGCTCTACCAACTAGCAACTCATGCACATCAGTTAAAACATCATGTAGATTATGATAACATAAAAATGTTATTTCACGAAAATAATTACAACAAAACGAATTTTTTTGGAAAATTTTAGATACCTAATACCTATAAATGCCAAGGAACAGTTCACTAATTCAATTAAACCTTATAAATCTTTATTAAAAATTTCAAAATTAACGATTCACAAATTACAATTATTTTGTCTTCTAAATCTCTTAATTACCTCTTTGTCCTTGGTCTTTGAGTTTTTACTTGTTGTTTGTTTCGAATTTGTTTTGGTTTTTGTTTGGTTCTCAAAACTATTACTATCTGTTGCTATCAGAAGACGATATGAAAGAGACCGCAATAGCTTCAGGCAAGTTCACATCGAGTGGTGTCCCAAGACTTAAAAACCTCTCTCCGATCAGGGACCAACTGTCCCTGATCACACATCAAACCGACTGAAACGTTCTTTAACCAGCGTCTCTGCGACCGCCACGGCTTCCTGGTTTGGCAATGCATAAATTTTTACCCCTTTACTGAAGTAGTCTATCGCAACCAGAATGTGTATCTCCGTCTTCTATCATATATATATATATAAAATCAGTAAATTTTAATCATCAATTCAATCTTTCTTTCCTAGTAATTTCAAAGATCACAGAGAATATCTCTCAAGAATGATTTGATTGAACAGAACCGAAAAATTTAATATTAACGGATTTAACGTTTAATAAAACAGGAAATATAGATATCTTGCTAGGGGTAAATATTTTCTATGATTTGCTATCAAATGGTCAAATAAGGTTAGGCTCAAATAAACCAATACTGGAAAAATCCAAGCTAGGGTGGATCGTAGCAGGTCCCTTATACGCAAATGCATTCCTAAGGGCAACATTATGTAACAAATTTCATCCCTAGAAAGTCAATTAGAAGCATTTTGGAGATTCGAAGAATGTCCTACGAAAGCTATTACTTAATCCAAGGAGGAGGTAGCCTGCAAGAATTACTTTTCTGATAATTTCAATCGTGATCAGACGGGAAAATTTGTAAAGATGCCATATCGCGACAATCTGTATCAGCTAGGTGATTGGTTAAGCCTAGCAGTAAAACGTTTTTATGCTTTGGAGAGAAAGTTTTCGAATGATAAAGAATTCAAGCAGCAATACAGTAAGTTCATGTCTGAATACATACAGCTGGGTCATATGATGCCTGCAGAAAATTGTCAAAACACCAATAAATTTTTCTACTATCCTCCTCATCATGCGGTGGTGAAGGAAACGTCCGTTATCCGGCATCGAAAACAACGCGTTGTTAGCGTTGTTTTCGATGCGTCGGCGTGACCAGAAATTGGGTTATCATTGAACGAAACGGTAATGATTGGTCCTACATTACAGCAGGATATATTTTCTATTCTTTTACGATTTCGAGTTCTCGAAGTAGTATTTACCACCGATATTGACAAAATCTACCGCTGTATAGGGCTGCATGAACAAGATCGTGATTTTCAACATATTGTTTGGCGAACGGATGAAAATGAAACACTAAATCATTACAGGGTAAATATAGTTACTTATGGCACAGCGTTTGCCTCATTTTTAGGTACGCGTTGTTTGGAACAGCTCGCAATGGAAAATAGAGAAAGGTTTCCTAATGTGAGTAATATTATATCTCGAGATTTTTACATGGATGATCTTATTTCAGATAGTAACGACATAAATTCTGCTATATCATTAATAAATGAGCTAATTAGCACACTGAGTACTGCAGGGTTTAATTTACGGTAATGGACGTCAAATAGGGCTGCTATTTTAAATTAAAAACTTCAATTCAAGGGTGATAATACCAAATTTGTACTAAAGGATTTGGAATTATCACCAAATTTGTACTAAACGATATGCAGAACTCAAACAAAACATTAGGCATTTTTGGAGCTCTTCTAGAGATTGTTTTCAATTTAAAACAACAGCAGCTAATCAAACATATTTCACTAAACATATTATACTTTCTATAAGCAGTCAGGTATTTGATCCGCTGGGATTGATAGGTCCAGTCATCGTAAAGGCCTATATATGCATTTTTATTTGTTTTTCACGAAGGCGATGTATTTGGAACTGGTAACCGACCTATCTACTGAAGGGTTGTTAAAAGCATTTCAATGATTTACAGCCAGGAGAGGTTTATGCTCTCATATTTATTCAGATAATGCTACAAATTTTGTTGGAGCAGGGAATACATTAAATTACTTTAAAACAGTTATTCAGGACGAGAAAATTAAAACATATCTCGCCGAAAACAAGGTTATCTGACATTTTACTCCTCCCCGATCTCCTTACTTCGGCGGGCTTTCTGAGAGTGCAGTAAAGTTAACAAAATATCACATAAAACGAGTGATTGGGGGCACTACGGTAGCCTTTGAACAATTTTATACTATTTTAGTGCAAATAGAGCCAATTCTAAATTCCCGTCCCTTGACTCCCCTTACTGAAGATCCCAATGATCTTCAACCTTTAACTCCTTGTCATTTCCTCGTTGGGGCACCTGTGAAAATGATACCCGAAGTACCAGTCGCGGAAATGTAGTGTCATTATGTGCCAAATACAAGCATGGCCAGTTAATGCTGCAACAGTTTTGGACAAGGTGGTCCACCGATTACATCCACACCATGCAACAGAGCTCCAAGTGGCGATATCAGCACAAGGGAGAACTCTTAGAAGATGTCCGGGTTATTGTCCGCGAGGACAACATTCCGGCGCCAATATGGAAGATGGGTCGCATCGTCAAGGTACACTCTGGAAGTGATGGTGTTGTGCGTCTTGTAGCAATGCGTATAAGTGCGGGTGTTTTCAAACGCGCAGTAAACAAAATATGTTTAGTCCCTATTAAAGACAATTAATAATTTTATAAGGCACGACCTTACAACGAGGGCGGCATGTCACGTCCGAAAGTTTAACTTTATGGTGTTATTCGAAGTGGGAGTTTATTATAGTTACTTTTTAAAATTACTTTCATATTATACAGAATGTTCCTAAAGCACGAAAAGTATGAAAGTTGTGTTGTTTTTTAAATGTATCCCTCTTCTATTATTGCACTTCTGGATTGTCTGATCAAAATAGCTGTCTGTTTTAATAAGGTTTATAATAATTAAACCTTAACG
The DNA here is from genome assembly GCA_949128085.1 of Cetonia aurata. Lineage (NCBI taxonomy): Eukaryota > Metazoa > Arthropoda > Insecta > Coleoptera > Scarabaeidae > Cetonia > Cetonia aurata. Next base: position 37,860,760 of record OX421884.1, read on the forward strand.
TTTTTCAAAGAATTTGAATTTTGGAAAAATCTCATCTAATTTTCTTCGAAGCTTAAAAATGCATCTTCAAAAGTTTTGGTATGATGACGGTCCATACTATTTTTCAAAGTAATGCATACATACACCTCTTGTTTGTCGCTGGGGCCAGGATTTGCTGTTAAAATTAATTTAAATCTCATTCGAACAATTTGAGCATATAACTGCCAATACCAGAGCAGGTATTTATGTCATACAGATTACTTACATCATTGCCCGTTCTCGAACGAAATGAATACGTATAACTGCGATGATAATAGGTTTCTTGCTCGCTAACGTTTTAGTACAATATGTACGTAAGAGCGAAACGCGGCAAACATTAATTTTTTAATCACATGTTTACTTTAACAAGGCCGCTAGATACCTGCGATGAGTATCACATGTTGAATTTAAGGCGAATGCATTGCTAGAAATCTTGTGATCGGTTGATTACTCCGGGCGACGTTGAAGAGATGAGAAAGTTGGGTTTGGCGGCGACTTTTCCAATTACAAATTCCGTTTGAACTCACGTACCGAACATGATGACCAGTTTTAGTTTTATAAGCGAAAGTATTTTTATATAGTGGTGGTGCATTTTTGAGTTTTCGACATTGAGTTTTTCCAGTTCAAGATGCCTTCTGATGCCTTGACAGTGGCAGTGACCACGGGACTTGGTGTTAGTGTCTTAGCCGGGATACTCTCGGGTATTTGTTATATTTTGACGCACGGCTTACCGAATACTAGGTTCGTATTATTTTAAAATTTATATTCAAACAAAAATTCTTTTGTCACCCATTACATTAGAAGCTGGATAGCTGTTACCGCCACGTTGACTTGGCTTGATTATTAACTTAATCACTCTTAAATAGAATTCGATATAAAGTGCATGTCTGAAATTTATTCACTGAATTAAATATATCTTTCCATACATTAAAATCATGCTTTGATTCACAATTTTTTTTTATTTAAGTTACAGTGTATTTAATTGTTTCTTCCTTATTACTAAAGTCATGAAAATAATTACAGCAGTAATGAATAACATTATTTTTCTATCGGCTGGAAATCTGAATTTAGATAATTACCATATAAAAACCTGGTTTGCGCGGTTATATTATCGAACTCAAAGATTTCTTTTTAGAAAACCTTCGCACAGATGGAATAGTTTTCGCGTAGATTTTGCCCACTTCTTTATATGAAGTTCCAAGATTTTTTTTTTAATTTTTCCGGATTTCTTCTCAAACGTTTCGCAACCAAACCTTCTCCCTTCGAAAAATCTCGGGATTTGACTGTAGAATCACAGAAATTGTTTAGGGTCAAAGTTTCTTAGAGGCAACCATATGGGACTAAATCACTACTATTCTCAAGCATTTTGAAAATTTCGATTTTTGCTCTCTTTTTGGCCAAAGGAGGTTTTAATTTTTTTTTTCGTTCTTGTATATTATCGATAATAATTTATCATACCGAAAATTTGCATTTTTTTTTAGTATAACTCAATTTACAATAGAGATATATATTTAAACCTGCCCTCTCGGAATTCCTAAAATTAATTATCATCTCTGTTTCTCCGATTGAGAAAGACAATAGTTCAGTATCTGTCCTGCCAGATGCTATAAAGCGACCCATGGAACCGATTTCTTCATTGTGTTCAAACGTATTTCTGTAGGAAAATAGATAGTTTCTATCTACACTTATGTAAGAAAAATTACTTCAGCATTAGAACATATTTCCACAACTTTTAGCAAAAATTAACGAAAGAATTAGTTATAATCCACAAACAGATACCATTAAATATGTTTTGGTTCATTTAGGTACGTTTGTGATAGCTTTCAAGCATTCGGAAACTGAAATCTAACCACAAAATTCTTTTTGTAATTCTTACAATCAACTTCTTTTTGGTTTTTATTTATATGCATGCCTTAGATTATTTTTGGTTACAAAAGAAAACCTGAACAATTACTTTTTTATGTTATTATACTATCCGTATTTCAATTTGATAAACCTTTTATATTAACAGAATTAACTTACTTAAAATATACTTAAATACTATCGCTTTCTCGATTTTACCCGATTTGAAATCTTTTAACTCAAAAGTGGCAAAATATACAAATTTTATTTCTTGTGACTTTTGGATGTTTATTCATAAAATTCACACGAAAATTATTATACTGATTTGTTTGTAGATGAAAGTAATTATAGAATTTATCTTGGAACCTATGTTAAATTGACGTATTGTATTTGTTACGCTTTTAGGTACTGTCTGTTAAAATTGCAGGTTGAATTACTCAAGCTTTAAATGTTGCATATTTTAGTGCTTTACAAATAGCGATTAACTCTGAAGAATATGTATCTATAAACAGGCAGTTTTCAGAACCGCTTCAAAGTCAGCAGCATGCATGGAAGTTCAACGCGTTTCTCAGCGGCGGATTAAAACTTTTTTTTGTCCCTAGGCGATTAAAACAATTTTGCCCTATACCGGACACATTTTTTAATATGGTGATGCTTGAAAAATAAAGAACAAACAGATACTTACGCTTTTTATTAGAAAATATAGAGCTATATTTATGACTAATACAGATACAAGACTATAGATTTCAACTAAAAGTGAATACTTTAGGAAACATGTTCATGCATCTTATCTTAACACTTTTTTCTTTGCTTTAATGATACGAATCTATTTATAATTTTATCTTCAGAATTATAATTCCAAATATCAAGAGAAACGTTGATTAGCGCCAGGTCACTTGTTTTCTCATCTGAAAGTGTGAAATATTCTTTAATCCTTCATGATGTGAAAATAGACCTTTCTCCAGAAGCGTTAGTTGGAATTCAGAGTGAATTCTCAGTACTGCGTCAATACTGGGGTTTCGGTTTTTCAGATTTTAAACTTTGTAGAAATTCCTACAAATTTAGGGTATTATCGTGAATCAAAAATATTCTTACCTACACTCCTGAGGAAAATAATCCAGTTCGTTTTTATATAGGTGTTTAAATTGCTCCATTTTTGTTCTTATTTCCTCGTCAGATCATAATACATTTTTTTCCAGATACCTGAATAGAATACTCGCATTCCTCCTTTCTATCAAATTGTGTCTCATTTGCGCTAGGGTGGTTGTCTTGTACACACAGCAAAATGCATTCTGAGTTTAAAACAAAATATTGTTTTAACATAATTCTCTTAAAGAGAAAATGAAATGGTTTTGTTGTAAGTAAGTCTTTTACCACTAAGAAAATTGAAAGTTTTCATTCAAGAAACCTTTTGTTTCGATGAATTTTCTTAACTAGAGAATATATTTGTTTAGTGCAAGTAGATAGAGATGAATTGTTTGAGCTTAGATCTGTAACTGCATTGCCGACTTACGTTACGGCCCTCTTCTGGATTGAGAGTTTGCTTGTGTCCCGTAGATGAAGACAATCTAAACCCTTATTTCCATAGTAGAGAAATGGCAGATATAGCTGGAGAATGTGACAGCGATGTAAGTGGGTTTGCATTCGGAGTGACGCTAATTATGCGTGGTAACCCAGAAGCTCGAGTCCATCCCTAGTGCTATCCTCCCTCCTTCATTGCCCTTGCTGGTATGGCGACTCCAACAGTAAGCCATGAGCCTGCCTGGCGGCATCTTTCGGTTCTAATTGTGTTTGGAATTTTTTCTTTGACTTGTATAAAGTGTTATGATTTTAAAGTAAGTATTATTATTCTTAAAAATATATGAAAAGTGATTTATTTCAAGAGTTCTAACATTTTGCTCCAAGGCTAATGCTTTTAATGCAAGTGAACGATATTCTTAAGAGAAGACTAAAAGTAGTTTTATCCAAGACTGTTACGCTGGGCGCAAGTTGAACGCAGCACAGCCCAGGATTTTGCAGTATACGAAATTACATTGACTCTGTGGTAACTTTTTCGGGTAATACCCGATTTCGGGTAAAACTCGATTTCGGGCACCCGGCTCCAGGATCGGATACCCGGGTAGCTCGTAACCCGGTAATGCAGAGGACGGGTACCCGATTCCTGAAAAGACGGGTTTCGACAACCCTACATGTCGTCACCAAAATCTGGGCAAAGGGTAACGTTTAGCACTTTCAATCAGGCTACCAGTGGTTGTTGCCTAGCAACGAAGACCGATTACCAGTATTCATTCATTGCACATGTGACATCATGTGCCATTCTTTATTGCAACTGGCTCTAAGTGGAATTGATGCACTGCCACGGAGAAGTGTGAATGTGACAATTCAACTTACATGCAACGATATTTTGTTTCCGCCGCTGACGAGGGTGGATAGACCTTAAGGCCGGCCGCAAGTTGAACGCGGCACAGTCCAGCCTAGCGCAGCCGGGGATTATACGGTATACGGAATTACATTGCCTCTGTGACAGAGCAACTGCGTTTAATTTGCGCTTTAACATGAAATCCCGTAAAATGCAAAATACTCGGCTGCGGTGGACCGTGCTGTGCTGCGTTCAACTTGCGGCCGGCGTAAGATGGGATGTATGGTTAGCTTCCCTTTACCATATTCGCTCTTGCTGACAATTTAATATTTTTTTTACTTCCTCTTTCCCTTCCCTTTTGCCGTTCGCTCCTTTTGACTTTCCACCCCAGACGATCACCTAATCCACCGCTGGTCTTTCCACCATAACGGCAGCCCACTACTAGGGGTCGCAAACCAGGATCCTGGTTGTCGAAAATACCGGGATACCGGACTAAAATGAATGCTTTTCGACATTTTCCATATATAATTAAAAAATATATATAAATTGTTTTACTTAATTCCTATGTCGTATTTAAAGTAAACAACAGCATTGTTGTCCACGCGAAATGCGTGATGTTGTTACTAGCTTACTATCTTCATGAAGAAGCATGGGTTGCGAAGACTTTATGTTTTTATCCTGTGCGTTGAAGACTTGATCTGCAACGTAAATGACAGGGTTGTTAATTAACAGATTGTAATGGACAAATAAATAGTGTAAAGCTAAAATAGTAATGGGCAAATCGTATTTGGCACGATTATTCAAATTTGATAAAAAAATGAAGCAAATGTAAAAATTATTTTGTTGTGTTTTTCTGTACCCGTTAGTTTGTTTAAAAAATGGTTTAAATAAAATTAATTTTTTGAAGAATTATTTTTACATACATATATTACAGTAAAAAGTTGTTTTTTTGATATTTTTTTTTTTTGGTTTTTAGTTCGTTCTAATAATATTATTGATAACACTTTAGATATTCGACGGCGTTTCGGTTATTATTAACCTTTTTCAAGTACATTTACAAAAAAATATAACATTCTATAAAATGACAATGTTAAATTGTAAAAAGTTGTGATTTTATCTGAATGTTTTTATTTAATTAATTAATCCGGCACTTTAATCTTAACAAAAGACAGCATTATTTTTTTCAGTGTAGGTACTTACAGTAAATATCGGAAATACCGAAAATTCCGGTATTCCAGTATTCATAAAACTGCAATACCATAAATACCGGTTCTGGCAAAAGAGCCCGGTATTGTGACCCCTACCCTCCACTACAATTACATTCCTGTATTCACGGTTCATACTCATTACTTGCTTGCAAGTAATTTCCTTCACAGTAGATGTTGTTTTAAATAAATGGAAGAATAAGTAATGCACATTGCACGTGCGATTTATAACGTTTCTCCATATTCATTCAGATGCGTCTCATTCCATTGAGAACGCCCTCTTGCTATCGCGCATCCGCCAGCTGAAAATAAAGTGTTGTGGTACCTCATTTATTAAAGAAATGCGATTTACAAATCTTTATCCTTCTTAGAAAAACGATAGAATTTTAAAACCGTAAATTTTAAAAATGTTATTTGCAAATATATACTGCTATCTACATTTTGTTAGTTCTTTTTATTACATTCATGAATAATTACAGTCGTAAATATCTCCTATGTGCTAATTTTTAGCCTTACCTGTAAATATAAATAATATAAAAGATAACGTCATTCTAGATAAGATTAAAGAGATTATCTGTGATTTAATAGAACTATAAAATTGTTTCATACAATGAGTTATGAGTGCCTATATTAATAACTGAATAGTTAAATTTCTTCGCACTTGAGATTGAATTAGATCATGGTTTATATTAAGCGAGCGAACAATATCAAACCCAAATTTTGACAAAATCGAAGGTTCGATTCGCTTTTGTTTGTGTTCGCTCCAAGGGCGGTATATCAAAGATAATCGCCATTAAATATTGATTAAATTCCAGCACAATAGATAACCGATTTGTTGTAATAGCCCAAACATGGTATATGTCTGCAGTATACAGCGTGGACAAAATGTATGAAGGGATATAAGTAAGCCTGTACCACAGTATAGTATTATACAGTAGTCTCAAGGACCGGAATTTTTGTATCACTTTTTGGAAGCGCATGTGCTGCGCGCGGCCTTCGATAATGGACTGCGCCGTAAATCGTGTTGATAATATGGCGTCATTTGTATTTGTTATAAGCACAGAGTAGTCATAATTTTTTGTTGTAGTCTGAATTTTATTGTTACGTTATGTTTTCTTTGTGCCGTTTAAATTAATATTTTTATTACATGAATAAACTGACATTGACTGAAAGTAATATACCTATTAAGGTAGTATACCGGGTGTCCAGCCTAAGATGCAACGGTCCCTAGCCGATTTATTATTGTCTTTTTGAAAAAATGTTTCAAATAAATGTTGCCTCGAATCATATTCTACACATGTTAAAATTAGTTTCAGAAATGGCGGACATCCGGTTGTACCGGAAGTAGATACTAACTTTATTATTTTAAATGGAACACCCTGTATATTATTGCACTTTTGGATTCCTTGTTAAATTTAAATAACAATACGTTAGGGATACATTAAGGCTAAGTTGTACCGTTTTCGAATTGCATGACGCAACATTTATAGTCTGAATTATCCCATAATTTCGAATTGTAATTATTACATAGAAGTTATATTTATGTGTACATAAAGCGCTTGCTGTATTTTTTTTTTAATACAATATTTTCTATCCTGGTTATTTACGCACAATTACTTTAAAAACTAAAAATTCAGTTAATGATAAAACAGAGACAATATTTCACCAAATTATATTATTAAAAAGACAAAAATTTTTAGAAATCTACTTACCTATGAAATTGAAAAACGTTTTTCATATTTGACCAAAAAGTCAAACCAACACATTTTACAACGGAAAATTTCTACAAAACAAATTAAAATTTTCGTATTAAAACAAGACAATAATGATTTTATCATTTATCAAAGAACAACATTTATTTACAATAATTTAATGTAAATTTATACAATATTTTATATTCTACTTACATGTAATTCGAAAAAAGGTTTGTAAATTAACCGAAATACCATTAAGTTTTATCTCTATTATTATTGTGACAAAAAAGAACTAAGAAAAACAACTATCAAAATGAATTATTTTGAAATGTGCTTATTCTCTCATTCAAATTTGAACTTAGATGCCGCCATAATTTATCCCAGCAAAGCATTTATCTCCGACAGCGTTCGGGTCGAGTCGTACAATTTAAACGGAAAATTGCCACTCTCATGCGCGCGGCCCACTGCGTGAACAAAACTTGCGAACACAAACTTCAAAGGTGCCGACAGTTGTTGCGACTATATAATACTATACTGTGCCTGTACCAATGAACTATACAATGAATGTGAAACTGGAATGAGTACGCAATGCTGAAAAGTGTATAGCTATCACACTCTTACAAGTGCACGCTTATGTGATAAAGGTAACTGGCAAGTATAAAACGAACATTGACAATGACTCTTTCTTGCACATATGTATCTTTAAATAGGGTTGGAATGCCTGTATATATATAGCAGTGGAGGACATTAAGTAATTACGGCGAGTTTTTATATATAAGTTTACGTCCCTATTTATGAATTTTCGTGTTCTGACCCATATATCTATAAACTCTCAGTCGAAATGAAAGGTATTACCACAGTAAGGACATAATTGTCGGCATCTTTGATAGTTTGTAGACACGTTTCAATAATCTTCAAGTTCAGAGTGAAGTTGTAAGCCTCTTCTCAAGATAAGAAAATAAGTAATCAGGAATTTATAATTCTGATTATATTAAGTTAAAAATAAAGCAGAAAATATTTTACTAACATTTCTTACGTTATTGACATTAGTCAATATACCATGCTCTTAACAAAATATTTATTTGTAAGAAGCAAAGGCAATAAGTAAGGATACAAAGATGACTACATACAAAACAGTGTTTCGGTCTAGTGACCGTCACGATATTTTAAAATGACTTCAATTCATACTAATCAGATTATATTACTAATATTTAACATTTAATTATTTAATTTTTGGTGATACCCTCTAATAGACAAATACTGTAAATGTTTTATAACCCTCATAATCCGATTAGTATGAATTGAGGTCATTTTAAAGTATCGTGACGGACACTATATAAACATAACTATACCGGGTGCGTCATTAGTGGGTCGGCGCAATTTCGCAGGCAAACTACTACTTTCTGTATGTATATGGCAGAATTATTTACGAATATACAGGGTATTACAACATCCCAGAGCTACTTTCAACTTTTTTATTTTAAACGGATTGCTATATTTTTTTAGTTATTATTTCGATAGCTACCTCAAACTCGTTTGCCGTGATACGTGATATATGGTTATGTGCATTTCCGACAATTAGTCTAGGTTATATTGCAAATTTGACCAAAATTTTGACAGTTGCGATTTTAAGTTTTATCCTGAAAACTGTTGTAGTGTCGCGCGTTATTCTGTTGTTATGGATTTCGGGGCTAACGGTTGATATATTTCAAGGTGGAGTAACTTAAAATATGCACCTGGTGTTAAATATGTCGTGGCACATATATCGAAATTCAAACGCTTTTCTTTCGATTTTTTTAAATGGAACTCATATTTTCCAATATTAATTAGGTAATGTATATCTTCTCTCCCAATCCATCTATTAGCGAATACCCTATCAAGGTGCGCATTTGCCGCAGCTTCTTAATGTGCGGGTGTACAATCGTATTGGTACCACAATATGATTATAAAATTCCTGACAGTTAAAGGATTAAAATATCCACACATTTGATAATTCAGACGTGTGTTACCTTAATTCCCAATAATGCCAGATAGATTTTTCCATAATCTTCTGCATTAATTAGGATATTTTTAAAGTGATCCTCTGCAAATAAATTAACTTTTTATTGACGTTTTACTTATCTTCTATATTCTATTGTCATTTACTATCGCACTATTGTACAGCATTCTTTTTTTTAAATCTACTCTCGTATTGTATTAAGGTATGATGAATGTATTAAATTAAAAAAATATTTATTAGATTCTGAAGAATGTATGTTTTTTTATTACTTATGTATCATTTATAATTGCATTTTCTTTTTCGCAGTTTCTGTTAAACTACATATTAAGTTATCATAAACAAGATATCAAGTATTATGTACCATAGAAAAGGTTTTACAAAAAATTATAGGTTAGTTTTTGTGATCTAATTGTTAATTATACAATTAGCGTGCACTGTGCACTTGTAAGTTTAAAGCATCGCAATGTGTGTGCTGGTTTGGAAACAGTTAGGAATGTAATGGTTCCGGTCGACCAGAAAGCTACCTTGGTGCCACAGTTCCGGTGAATGATCTGTATCGAAATTTATTATAGTTCACGTGTTGTTTTATACGGGAAAACTACTGTCGAACTAGTTTTGTTAAATTTATGCACTATTTAATAAAAGATAATGATGCTACAAGAATTAATTAAACAATTTCTCAAAGTTGGTGCTAATTTATTTTAGTTAAAGATAGTGTTTGGTGAATAGTAGTTGATTTAACTATTTTGTAGTTATAAATACGGAATTGTGATATGTGCAAATCGTTAAACTACAGGTGTAATTAATGCTAATTTGACAAGCACAGTGCAGGTTATTATTAGGTGGCAAGGCGGTTTATTTTAGTGAGTATTAAATACAATAAAAAATAAATATTTTGTATACATTTATATTGTATGTTGGTTATTGGATTATCTATCGGCCTATTATTAACTGACTAAAAGATATTTTATTGCTATAATTTTACAGAAATAAGACTAAATGCATTTAGTACATATTATATTCGAGAGCATCCCGTTCTTTGTAGTTCACTGCCTGATATATATGCTTTTGATTGCTTCCAATTGATGTAAAACAAAACTAGTGTACTCTATAACGTCTTGAAGCTTATTTAAGATTTTATAATTGAATTCCAGATTAAGTGCATAAGGTATTTGGACCTCAAATCAAAAGTTAAAATCGAAAATGTTCTTTTACGTGTATCAGCTTTCCTATAAATCATGAAGTATAAAAAAACACCGATAAGCGAACCTCTCATATTGTCACTCAATGAACTTGACATTAAAAAAGTTCTTTCTCATACTATTTTATTTTAATTTATATACCCAATCTCTTAAAAACACAATTTATCACATTAGGGTGTCCCTTATTTTGTCTCAGGTTGTTTTTCATTAACCCGTGCCGCAGAGCGTATTTCGATCAGATATTCACTTGAATGCAATATATTAATAGCAGGAATCAATTCAATATTTGATTATTCTTTTAATAGGAAAAGGGTACCGATATAACGCTGTTTTACGACAATCCTGAATAAACACTTAAAATCCTTTTTTTGTTTTTTTTTTTATATTTAATTGTGGCTGTTTATAACATTGAGAATTAATTTGATATTTATATCACAAAAAAAACTGTTGATTTATTTGTGTTAGAAAATAGTAGGAATTTTTTGCTAAAGACTTAATATCGTCTTGAATTTCTCGAACATGCTGCTTATTGAAAATCCAGTGTACACTACATTCCACTAGTGATTTGGTGAAGAGCATATCTTCCAAGGTTTACCTTAGCCGAAAACACTAAGTTTAACACTGTAGTGGAATAACACTGATGTGTGTTATTCCACTAGTGATTTGGTGAAGAGCATATCTTCCAAGGTTTACCTTAGCCGAAAACACTAAGTTTAACACTGCTCTTCACTTGTTTTCTACTGAAGATGGCAACTTAGTTGCCGAAATACGTATTTAGATTTGTATCTTTAATTTTTGTGGTGAGGGATTTTTTCACTTTTCTTTTGGATTTTTGTTATAGTTTTCAAGCCACAGTCTCCACCCTCTCACAGAACATTGTTTATATTATTTTTTAGGTTTAAAAGTGTTTCAAATCATCACACCACTTAACTAACATCAAACAATAATTTTATGTCAAAACACAATTCAGCATGCAACGTTAGCATATCATTCACGTAAGTAGAATGGGCTGACAAAATTACTGCTTATTATAAAGCCTAGCACATGTTTTTAGTTACCGTTTATATTTTTGCACAAAACATAACCTACTTACGAAACGAATTTCAAATGTCAACGCCAGATGGAGTAATATTTAAAACAGCGGTTCATTCAGGGATTTGCGCTGTGCTGACGTCCAGCTTATTTCTGGCTATCTTAGCCGCTGAGAGTCCCTGAGAGGATAGAAAGCGCCACTTTACCGAATTGAACTGTAGAACAGAATAAAACCTGCATAGCTATAAGAAAGTAAAAATACCAATCAGAAATCGGAATTTTGCGAAAATGTGCGTAAGGTAAACTATCCAATAGCTGACACCTTAAGGCACCATTTACATTTGATATGTTACTGATATCTTTATTTTTTGATTTATGTTCTCTGAAAGTATATAGGTCTCAAGATTGCATATTTCTAAATCGATTCACATAACAAACATCGCTGTACTTACACATACATTTACTTGAAATTTAAGCCACTCATGGCCATTGAGCTAATGAAATATTTATCCATTTTGGTACTTTTTTTAATAACTTTTCCCGGAAAATATTCTTTCTCATATATTATTATAACAAAATCACCAATTTCGATTTGCTCCTCATTATCATTCTGTTCAGCTATGGTTGCACTGACTGACTGATCATCTTGATGCGCCCAGGCGTCGCCCTCACCTTCTGATTCTAGATGAACGTCTATTGACGAATCTGAACTAGATTCAGCTCTACTTTCTTTAACTTTTTTCTTTTTGTTGTGTTTTTTTTCTAGTGTTTTTGCATGTTTAGTCTCTTCGCGTATTCTTTTCCTTTCTTCTTTTTGTTTTTCGAGCGCTTCTTTGTTTCTCTTTTTATTCAAAAAGTACTCTTTCCATTTTTCAGATGTTGCGACTGCTGGTATTTTGTCTTTCTGTTTACGTTTTGTAATTTTATTGGAATTATCTGGCCAAAAAAGCGACTTCTTAAATGGAGTCGGTACATTATAGGTAGAACACGTTGCAGCATCATGATGCTTTTCTGGAGTGTGTTGAGTTTCAAGTAACAGTTCATCAAAATTATTAGTTGGAACATTCATTTTAAGCCTGTTTGGTGATTCAGAACTTGTTGCTTTTGGAGTTTCTTGTACAGTTTCACTAATATTTAGGAAATCGTGATTTAAGGCAGTCAGCTCTGAATTTATTGTTAAATCATCTTCGCTTTCTGTTGGTAGAGTTTCATTTTCCTCCATATTATTAGTGTTATTAGTGTCTGTTACACTACCTGCGTTTGCAAGATCTGTCCATTTTTTCCAAACATTATACAAAGATGTGTCTTCCGTATCAATCTCACCTTTCTTAAACTTTCCTAATTTCTCTTCGTTGATATCATTTTCCAAAAACTTTAAATGCATTTTTAAAACATCATTGGCTATAGTGGTTAAATGTATATCTCTATCGGTGGTGTTATTTTTAAAATATTTGTTATAATTAATACCATCACTGCTGAAAGGACACAGACCACATGCGCGAAATCCACTAACAAATGTCTCACTTTTTATAGTTTCTAATACCCTTTTAAGAATTGGCGCAGTGTTCTCTTTTTAATCGGTTTCCTTCATTTTGAATTCTCCATTTTAAAACTGCCTTTTTCCATTCATTTTTAAGTGGTCTGAATACAGCTACGTCTAGCGGTTGCATTATATGGGTGGAATTAGGTAATAATGCAATAAGAATAATTCCTTTATTGGAACAAAAATCGCTTAAAGGCAGTGTTAGATGGCTGGTATGACCATCGACAAAAAAGACAACTGGTAGTTGTATTTCCTGCTTCAGTAACCATGGGTGGAATACGTTCGATACATATTCAAAAAATGTCTCACCTGTCATCCATCCAGATTCACTACGACCAAGTGCCCAACCATTTGGCATTGTATCTGTTATAGCGAAGGGTACCCTTTCATAAGGGTAGACTACCATGGGCGGTGCAATCATGCCTAGTGCATTAGCAGTAATTAATGTTGTTAAGCAGTCTTTTTCATCATTGTTAATTCGTGAATATACAGTCTTATTACCTCTTTTAACTAACACCTTTGATCCTTTCGGTGACAATAAAAATGCGGTCTCGTCGGCATTGTATACTCTTTTTGGATCACTTAGTATATTTTTATAATTATTGCTGTCTATATAATCTTCAACTTCTTTAAACCAATTTTTAATTTTTATTTCATTTACTGAAGCACGTGCAAATGTTAAATTTTGAGACAGCCTTGCCGACACTGTAGGATGCCTTTTTAAAAATGATAAATACCATTTCATACCAGGTCTACCATTAACAAAATTCGTTTTACGTTTGAGATTTTTACAAAGAAGTTCAACCGAGTCTATTAGCTGTTCCTTTGTAACAGGAAAGCCTCGATCGGCACTGTAGAATAACCACTCTGTTAATATGTTTTCTTCCTCTGGTGTGAGATTTGTTTTTGGACCCATCTTGCAAGTTTCTGGATGTATTCCATTAACTTTTGATAAAAGTGTTGTTCTTGGAACGTCGTATTTTATCGATGCTGCTCTCATTGATGACTCTCCTTTTTTAACCGATTCGATAGCTCTCTTCATATTTTCTTGATCATATTGCAAGATTTTCTTTTTAATTGATGCCATAATAAGCTATAAAAAAATAAAAGTCACATAAAATGATGATAACCCTATGCTGACAGTTATATATCAATGTCTGACACCCATGTCAGCTATTGGTGGCATATGTAGAAAACACTTATGGTTCATTTTCCACTATCTTTGCACTAAATGCCATGTATTAAGTTACCATTCAGGTTCATTCTAAAAACCCTATACCTGACACCCTATGTCAGTTATTAGAAATTAACATTATTACGAAGCCAATACCTGACATCCTTAACCTAACCTAAACAATGTCATTATATGCAAATTTGGTACTTAATACTTGCGATAAATATCTACATTTCTTTATCTTATTATTAAATATACTAACTCAAAATACTACACCTACCTTAAAGTTGTGTTAAACACACGAACGATCTTTTTATTTTCTGTCTAAGAAAAACAACGTTAACGGACATTTGCTTCAACTGCGAACTAAAAAATCTGCAACTGCGCAGAAAGTTATATCTATATTGAAATTAAGTGCATACAAAATATGTTAGCTAACTTAGTATTGCCAACATAAAAGGCTAGATATATACATTTTCTTATTTTGCCAAAAAGAGTATGAACATGTCAGGTATTGGATATATGTCAGCCATTGGTTATTTTACCTTACACTACTTAGAAGAAAGCCGATATTTCGCAAAAACACGTGGATACTATTGCTTCGAGCTACATATTGATATAAAATTACGGCGATGTGCTTACAATGCCGTTTTTTTAAAAGATATATAGGCGTTCCGATATTTTACTCGAAAGCAGCAGTTTTGTTTCGAAAATATTACTATTTGAAACTTATTTCCATAAAAAATGTAGGATGTATGATTTTACATTGTAGTAAGGCTCCTTTAATTGCATAGAAATACTGTGTTAAGCTTTTGTGTTAATATGTTTTTATTTTTAATTAGCTTACCGCTAACTTTAGTTTAATTGTATCATGTTTTTTTCGATTATTTATTTACATTGATTTGCTAAATTTTGTTGAATAATAATATTGCGTATATGCACGAAAATCTATGCAGCTGTTGACAATCTATCTTGTATTTTATGTGTACTTAAAAAACTCACATCTTCTACATAATTAAATTGTTTTGTATTTGTTACCTTCAATGCTGCGCAATTCTGTATTAGTAAATTTTTATTTCTGGCACTGGAAATATTTGAAATATAATAAAAATTAATTACACAAAAAATTAGTCGTCACAAAGGATAGAGATAAGGTTACCGCTTAAAGTGTTTAGCTATATTACAATAACGTGAAATGTATATATGGATAAGAATAAAACGGAAAACTTAAAAATACGTAGAACTTATAAATAGCTCAGTTTTAGGTGTACACAAAAATTTAAAAAATAATATAGTGTATATTCGGACTAAAGCACATATTGTCTTATTTATTAAAAACTAAAATGAGATACGAATATATTTACATAGGTAATATAAAAATGTTTTACTTTCAGTCTTACCAAATTTAGGAGATAAATGTTATCAAATTAAATTGAGAAAAGAGTATATTTTTGTTGATTTAGGACACTGGTTCTCAACCTTTTTTTTCGCCTAGCGCCCACTTACTGGATTTTGTATAGATCCCAGCGCCCAGGGATCGCGAAGGGACACGTCATGGACTACGACTATGGATTATGGACTAGTTAACCTGGGCACAGTAATTAAAGCAACGCCCACTGGTGGGCGCTACCGCCCACGTTGAGAACCACTGATTTAGAAGGTACAAAACTAAGTTCTGTTTGAAATTTAGAACATATTCATTCGTTATTCCTTACTTTACAATCCATCGATAGATACGTACACTCGAGAGCAGATATATCGAAACCGTTACAGAATTTCATAGTCCTTGATAGAGATATGGAAGGAGGACGCCGCACAGTGGATCGAAAGGCGGTAAAAAGCGGACATTGACTGAAATCGTAATAACTTGCTTAAAAATTAATGTTGATCAACGAAAGAAAGTTTTGTCGAATAGGTAAGGTTGTATATTATATCGAATAAAAGAAATATTGTTGTACCGTCACTACTTGTTTATGAAAATGAAGCTAAAAGTATATAGTATTTGAGACTGCATAAATCGAAGAAATAGCATATTTGTTGATATAGATGTAAGTGTCGTAGCTGTTTCTGTGTGATGGAACTTATAATATAGACTACAACATTATGCAAAAGGAAAATATTGTGATCACTAAATACATTTAAGATAGAAACATGGGCTTTGATATCTTAATCGATTAAATGTGTCGACACTATTAAAGCAGAGATAAAGAGCATATATGTGTAATGTAAAATTATGTATCTCTGTTTTTAATAGAAATTTCTTCTAAACAGTGTTGTAAACGTTTTTGTGTACAGTAAAACAATTCGCTTACCTTTCTTGATAACAGGTCGTTGATAAACAATGGCAGTACCTACTTTTCATTTAACACAATTTTCAATTTTGCCGGTGAAGAGTTAATAATTCTACAGCTTCTGGTAATAACTCACTTCTTGTATGTTGTTAATTTTCGTCTTGAATGGGAAATATATGGATCGAATACAATAATTAGTCTTTTCAAAATATCTTCGTTAGTAGCTGAACGGCTACATTTTCTGCTA
The DNA here is from genome assembly GCA_949128085.1 of Cetonia aurata. NCBI lineage: Eukaryota > Metazoa > Arthropoda > Insecta > Coleoptera > Scarabaeidae > Cetonia > Cetonia aurata. The sequence goes on from OX421884.1 coordinate 37,877,366, forward strand.
TTTTTTCCTGAAGTTTTTAAGGTCTTTATTTCCAGCTTCAGCAGCTTCTTCTGAAAGTTTGCCTATAGGAAGTAACATGTTGAATGATATCTGCGCCATGCAATAGAATTTTAGTATGGGGGCTTGCATATAGTACAAACCATATATATATATACATTTATACATTTTTCAGCTGTTCCTTCTCGCAATCAATTTCTTTCCCTGTAGTAATCACTTGTAAGATTATCGCGAATCTTCTGATTACATTTGCATCTAGGACGCTTATTGAAACTGTTATAGCTGGATATAAACATGCTTGTATCGTTTGCCACAGTACGTATTTTTAAATGTTTGTTTATATGGATTTAGCCCAGAACTACCGTCGAATCAGCATTTTGTGACAAATGTCAATTTACTTGGAATATTTTGTATTCTTCCCCCACATATTTTTACTATGCGAGTAGATGTGTTAATTTTCTGTGATATTTTATTACCTTTAACCAGGTACATTGATACATTTATGATAATGATATAATGGATAATCTCCCTGGTTATGTACACCTATAGTAAAACATCAATTGTATTCATATTAGCCACAATCCAACTGGATGGAGAATATCTCTTAGAATGTGTAGGCGAACCGAAGAAGTCAAATATATCAAGTATATAAAGAAGGATAGCCCATTTTGTGTCTCTTCCATTAATCAATTATCATAAGCTAACACAGCACATTTCACAATTCTAACTTAATATTATAACACAATGTCAACGATACAATAAGTGCAGTGAATATTAAAGAAGTAGCATATTCGATCTCATAATGTAGGTATATGACCGATAATCATAATTATGCTAATTGGTTTATACCCTTTTTAATCCGAGAACTAAGAGATTATGAAACATACATCGAATGTTAGTCACTGAAATTGCATAACTTAATAAATTTTTGGTAGAAATATTAATTAACATGCATTTATGAGAATGCTAGAAACGGTAATACGATAAACAAAACGTCTTTTTTCAAAAAGTTGCGAGAAGTAGCACCTGAAATCGCTGGAGCAAGTACTAGAAGGATCCTAGATGACAAAACAGTTTTCATTTTTCTGGGCAAACTTGGGCATTTTTTTTAAAAAGCTAATAGAAGTTAAAATTTCATTCAGTCATAGAACACCATCTTCAAGAAATGGTAATTGTATAGTTAGTTACAAAATGATTTGCTAATATTTTCCGGTTGAATTACACATAGTTAGTGTATATTCTGAGCAAATTGGAGTTTCGTATCATATCTAATTTCGAAGATTTTAGTAGTTGAAGAGGACGGTCGAAATACACTCTTAGCTTAACATCTCCGAACATGTTGTACTTTCAGATTTGCTTCTGTTCGATATTCCATCAATCTACTTGTTTGTACTGTGATTTCCATATCTAATGCTTATTTTACTTATACACTTATACACATTTTATTATGATTCTGGAGGATTGGCTTTTTTACGCTATGTCAGATTTTTAACCAACTTCGATCCAGTGTGCGCCGCAAACTTATATCTATGGAATAAAAATTTGGTCAACTACAAATTTATATCTACTAAACAAACGATATTCTCTTTGATCTCTACTCCCACGGTGGGAATTGTATTTTAGATTAATGGCATTTTTATCTTTACGTTTGATCTACTAACAGAAGAAGACCTTTATAAATACGGTATTTTGAAATGAATTGCATTTAAAATTTGTGAAAACATACAGCTGAATTTATAGTAAAATGCTTTTAAATTTCTAACAATAGTAATAACCTTTAAGTGGCTAAAATATAATTATTGGTCGATTCTATTAAATACATTTCTCAATTTACTATGTAAGTATACTTAAATAAATTTTATATTGTATTACTTCTGTTATTGAATAGTATTTACGGTTATGAAGTAAAGAAAAATAAGATTCGGGTATTTTATAAGTATAAATTTTGTAGCATGAAATACATATATAACATGTGTGCTGCAGATCAAAATAATGTAAATTTGTATTTGTGTGTTTGAGATAAGGTATTTTATGAGAATTGAAAGAATAGGTAACCCGCATAAAGTAACCCTTGTAGATAAATGGAACAATAGGAAAGGGATGTGAAACTTTTTTCAACATTAATGGTGTTCCCCTTCCATAGAAGCAATTTACTGTTGCAACTTTTTTCTGCCATGATCTACTAGTGAATTTGATAAATAATTTTTAATTTAAAAATGCAAATAATTTGTTATTTTCAATTTTATTAAACTGGAAGAAATGAACCTCATAAACTATATATGTTTGAAGTGAAAAAAAACACTATCTCTAACTACGCCACTGCCTTCGATTAACATTTTAAAAAATTCAGCTTTATGCTGCAGGTCAAAACGAAGGCATGAAATAACAATCTCACTCAAAAAAGTGTGTTAGTAATGTTAAAAAGTTTTCTTCGTATCGTTAACGACAATGGAGTTAAAAAAAGTCAACTGTTCGGGACTACTAATTTGTAGACCGATGCGCCGGGGAGAGAACACAGAGAAAGGGCTGAATTGTTTTAAGACGTTTATTTTCAAATAATAAAGTCAGTATTTACAATATATACATAACATATCATATAATTCTCTCTCATAAAAATAAAAAGTATTTTCAGTATTCCGTTTGACGTATATTGCTATACGTATGTTAGTATTTGCTACAGTTTGTATATATGTGTATATGTGTTGGACCTGGTATCCGACGTTGGCTGAGTGCAACCGTTGAAATATACGCACGAAGCGCCGAACGGTCACCGAATACCTTTCCAACTTCTCTTCGTGCTCAGCCCTCTATATAAGCGACGATGACAGGGACTGCAGTTCGTGAGTTACAGCCCGCAGTATGCGAGCTCGCTGCTTGTCGATTCACGGCCGGCGGCTCGGCTCTAGGCATCGGCGGTTTTCGGCGCAAGCGCGGCGGCTGCTTCGTTGCCTTGTGCATCGCGCGCTGTCGAATGGAGAAGTGACGGAGGCAACGGCGTTCGGGCTTCGACGATTCCTCGGACTGCGGAGCGCTGTCGGATGCTGATTTGAACGCGTACCACGATTGCGAGGCGGCAAACGGGCGACGGTACACTTTTCCGGCCGTAAGCACTTGGCGCGGCACGCTCGCGTAAGAATGTTCTTAACATAACCGCCCCCCTTGAAGGAACCGCCTTCAACACTACACACTTCGAATGGGTATTGCTAATGTTTGCATTAATCTGCTCACAAGTTGTGCTAGCAGCAACGCGCCACATAATTCCAAACGTAGTAGTGTGATTTGCTTGATAGAAGCGACTCTCGATTTTGAGCACAATAGATGAGAAGATATGGCACCATGTTTGTCTACTGTTCTTATATATACGCAAGCTCCATATGCCTTTTCACTTGCATCGCAGAAACCATGTATCTCAAAGTACAACGGGTTCTCTACGGAAATGACATGTCTTGGAATTTCTACTTCAGCTATCTCATTTATTTCTTGAGCATACTCCAACCACATTTCTACGACATTCATCGGAAGAGATTCATCCCAGCTTATGTGTAATTTCCATATCTCTTGCATTAAGATTTTGGCTCTCACAGTAAAAGGACTGATTAAGCCCAAGGGATCAAATATTTTGGATATATGCGAAAGTACATGTCTCTTGGTGATACCTTTTTTCTCTGCAAACTTGATCGCTGAATATTGCAAAGAGTCGCTTCTGGTATTCCATTGAAGACCAAGTGTATTGACGCCATCACCTTTGTCCCACTCCAACACAGTATGGCTGCTGCAAGACTCTGGTATAGTTTTTAAGAGTTCTAGGCTGTTCGATGCCCATTTCCTCAGTTCAAACTTTCCCTTTTGTAGAACAGTGGTTACTTGACTAATGATTTCTTTCGCTTCAGCCAATGTGCTTGCTCCAGTTAATAGGTCATCTACATAGAAGTCTCTGAGAATTACTTTTGTTCCTAATGCATAGGCATCTTCTTCTGTAAGTGCTGTTTGTTGCAAAGCTTTGATAGCTAGGTAGGAGGCGGACGCTGTTCCATACGTCACCGTTGTCAGCTCAAAAGTTTGAATTCTCTCTTCTTCAGACTTCCTCCAAAGAATTCTCTGAAATGCCATGGACTTTTCGTTCATACGAACTTGTCGATACATTTTGGCTACATCTGCTGTTAATACATATTTATGCAATCGGAATCTGCAAATGATATCAAACAGATCTTGTTGTAGTTTAGGCCCAACCATCAAAGTGTCGTTTAATGATTTTCCGCTCGTTGTTTTTGCGGAACCATCAAACACAACTCGAACCTTCGTGGTGAGACTATTTTCTTTTATAACCGCGTGATGTGGGAGGTAAAAATGAGGTTCGTTTCTTTCAGCGTTATTTACGAGTCTCATATGCCCCAGTTGTAGATATTCATTCATGAAGCCAACATACTCTTGTTTTAGCGTAGCATTCTTCTGGAATCTTCTTTCTAGCGAACCAAATCTCTTTACTGCTTGCTCATACGAGCCTCCTAACGAGCTTACATTTTCTTTGAATGGGAGTGAGACTACGAATCTCCCGCCACTTTCTCTCTCTGACGTCTCCGCAAAATGAAATTCACAATTGCTCTCCTCCTGCGAATGCACTTGCCTCTCGGCAACGGTTTCTATTTCCCAGAATTTCTTTATATTGCTATTTAATGACTGCAAGGTTGATGCATTGCATATCGTAGACGTGTTTGGTGATGTCTCAGGTACCATGAGCTTTCCAGCAATAATCCATCCAAAAAGCGTCTTTTGTAGAAACGGTCCGTCTCTGTGTAGCTTTATTTGTCCAACGCACAGCAACTGATAAAATATTTCTATTCCTATTAACATATCAATATCCTTTGGTATATTGAATTCTGGATCCGCTAATCTCACGTTCTTAGGCACTTGTAAGTGTTCGCGCGGAATGTGCACTAATGGTAGCTTTTCGGCTATTTTCTCAAGTATCAAGCAGTTGATAGTGCGCTGAAATCCATTGCATTTCGATTTCACATCAACATTCACTGAATGGGGTATTTCTTTCCTGCTTTGATTTATTCCGCTCAATACAACATTTGCGTGCCTCTTCGGCAAACGCAGAATTGTGGCCATTCGGCTGGTTATTAAATTCGATTGCGATCCAGAATCAAGCAACACTCTGCAGTTGTGCTTACGTCCTCTTACATCGCTGACATTTATAACTGCCGTAGAAAGCATCGTGTGAGTGTTTACACTGTTGATGCTGTGCGTTGATATTGACGTCGAGGTTCCCGCTCGGGGTGAAGGAAACTTCGTCGGCCCATCAGACTTCTTAAAATAATGTAATAAGCTATTGTGTCGCTTATCGCAATGCTTGCAGCATCCTTTTGACGAGCAATTGCTAGCCATGTGATTTGGTCTTAGGCAATTCAAGCATAGCCGCTTACTTCTAGCTTTCTCTTGTCTTTGTTCTACACTAACAAGGAGTAGGCAAGAACTGCGAAACACAGAATTAAATGAGTCGTATATCATTTGAAAGAGGGAGTTAAGAGTAGAAAAACTGTAAACGGGTTTGAGTGCATGGGCCTTAATTTTTGAGATATGAAGAATTTTATTTAAAAACATGAACGCCTGTAGCTTAAGAAGAATTATATATACGCAATTGATTGGTGCTGTGTAGCCCAATTAGTTGAGCGCACGGATTACGAATTTTACCAGGAAGTGGACTAGGTTCGAGCCCATCCTGGGGACATTATTTTTCTATTATCACTATTCATTTTTTTTTTATTTTTATTCGTAATATATGTGATTACTAATAATCACAAATAACATATACAACTTTCACACACAACATTGGAAAAAAAACAATTATAATACAATGCAATAATTATTTATTAATAAATAAAAGAAAGAAAATGAGGTACGAAATCGTCGCACACGCGAACTTTTGTAGATATTTTGTATGTTAATAGTTCCTTGGTTTTCTAGCTCTTTTTTGTAAATAATAGTAATGAAAATAATATGTATGCACGAAACGCGTCTGCTAATAATGATTGTTGCTTATCAAATTTTATAATAAAGATATATGTAAAACTTTTCGGTTTTAACAAACCGAATACTAATCAGGTTATAAATCCATTAACGTGCTATATACAGGCTTTCTTTCTTAAGTTACAAGCATTAATAGTTTTTTAACATTGTCTAAAATTAAAAAAAAAAAAAAACAGCACAGAAAAGTGCTTGAAACTTGTTAAAGATTAATCGCATAGATGTTGCTCGGTATTTATTTTCTAACCAACTCATTTTTTTTATTGCATTCCCAGAGGTTTTACTTTTCTATGCTGTTCCATATTTTTTTTAATGTCATAATATTTATAGCTACATATAATTACATTATATATTCTTACATACAAATTTTCGAAGGAAATCAATTTTGTAACTGTAAATTGTAGAATAGTAGTAATGAGTTACATTATAATAAAGAACCTATAAGAGAAAATGCATTAGAGTTACTTCTTTGTCTCTATATGTTAAGAAATACTGATGATTGTGAAGCAAAACTCTTATTTTATCACAAATAGGTACTAAAATAAGAATAGAATTGTCGGTTAGTATGATATGATACAAAAGGCCAAGAGGCTGCAACGTTTATGGAATTCATAATTTCATCAGTGATGCGATTTCTTTTTCGGATAGATATCGCACTACACGAGGATTTGAAATTTTATATTCTTTCATAATCTGACATCCACCTGGAAGATGCAACAAATCGAAAAATGCAATTATTTTCTGTATCCTCATAAAATTTGGCAACGGCAGCCATAACCCACATCTGCAATTGCCATCTTGTAACAAGCTGTTTTGTACTACGTGTTTCAACAAATTGATTATAAACATAATTTTTAATCCGAAATACTTTGTCACTATATGTACCACCTGCCAAAGCATCTCCAAAGTTCACCTGTGCGACGATTTCGTACATCATTTTCTTTCTTTTATTTATTAATAAATAATTATTGCATTGTATTATAATTGTTTTTTTTTTCCAATGTTGTGTGTGAAAGTTGTATATGTTATTTGTGATTATTAGTAATCACATATATTACGAATAAAAATAAAAAAAAAAGGAATAGTGATAATAGAAAAATAATGTCCCCAGGATGGGCTCGAACCTAGTCCACTTCCTGGTAAAATTCGTAATCCGTGCGCTCAACTAATTGGGCTACACAGACACCAATCAGTTGTGCACATATAATTGTTCTTAAGCTACAGGCGTTAATGTTTTTAAATAAAATTCTTCATATCTCAAAAATTAAGGCCCATGCACTCAAACCCATTTACAGTTTTTATACACTTAATATCCTCTTTCGAATAATATATGACTCATTTAATTTTGTGTTTCGCAGTTCTTGCCTACTCCTTGTAAGACCTAAAAATGATTTGCATTGGTAAATCAGGTGATTACCGTCGCAGAAATTGCATTCGCTTGTCTTGTGTGTTGCAACGTTAGCCGAAGTTTTATTCGCTAACACACTTTGCATTGGTTTCCCAATTGCTTCTAAAGTTTGGCACTTTTGTGTTAAGAAATTTGTCAATTCCTTGAACGTAGGCATTTTTGTGCCTTGTATTTTACTTTCCCATTCTTTGAATGTCTGGGAATCTAGCCTTTTGGTTATTATGTGCACTAACAAATCATCCCATTGCCCTATGGGTCGCTTTAACGCTTCTAGCGCTCTACTGTGCCTTTGGACACCATCTAATATTTGCCGTAGCGTATTTAAATTCTCTTTGTTTGCATGCGGCAACTCAAAAATTGCATTGATATGCTTTTGCACTATCACTCGTGTATTGCTATATCGGTCTTGTAACATTTGCCATGCATTTGCATAGTTATCTGCTGATATTTCTAGAGAATGCAAGACATTCGATGCATCTCCTTTCAGGCATGACTTTAAATAATGGAACTTATTAATAGTCTGAATTCTGCTGTCGTTATGTATCAACGAGCTGAAAGTGTCATAGAAGGTGAGCCAATCTTCGTATGCACCATCGAACTTGGGTAGTTCTATTGTGGGCAATTTTACTACGTCCGACGACGTATCCACTTTGCCACTTGTTTGTTTCGCACTGGCTTTTAATATGTTTCTGAAACGAGCTTCGAGTTCGAAATACTTCTCCTCGAATGTGTCTCGCTCAGTATTCTCTAGCTCGGATTCGTCTAGTCCCTCCAACTTAGACTGAATCCTGTTAAATTCATCGTATAAGTTCGTGAATTTCTCATAGCGCGCCTTGCATTGCTCGATGTCAAGTGCGTCTTCACTTTTCTCTAGAAATTTTCCTGCTCTTGTAAGCAATGATTTTAGCTGCCTTCGGTGCAGTTTGTACGCAGAAATTTCTGTTTCCATTCTGCCCGTCTTTGTGTAATGCACCTTTACACAATGTATGTACTATATTTGATAGTATGCTTTTCGATCCGAAAGAACGCCGTGTACGTCTACGGTATCGAATCTCAAATAGGTCTAAAATCCTATTTCACACACTGTGTCTCTCATATCCGGCTCGAAGGACCAATGTTCGGGACTACTAATTTGTAGACCGATGCGCCGGGGAGAGAACACAGAGAAAGGGCTGAATTGTTTTAAGACGTTTATTTTCAAATAATAAAGTCAGTATTTACAATATATACATAACATATCATATAATTCTCTCTCATAAAAATAAAAAGTATTTTCAGTATTCCGTTTGACGTATATTGCTATACGTATGTTAGTATTTGCTACAGTTTGTATATATGTGTATATGTGTTGGACCTGGTATCCGACGTTGGCTGAGTGCAACCGTTGAAATATACGCACGAAGCGCCGAACGGTCACCGAATACCTTTCCAACTTCTCTTCGTGCTCAGCCCTCTATATAAGCGACGATGACAGGGACTGCAGTTCGTGAGTTACAGCCCGCAGTATGCGAGCTCGCTGCTTGTCGATTCACGGCCGGCGGCTCGGCTCTAGGCATCGGCGGTTTTCGGCGCAAGCGCGGCGGCTGCTTCGTTGCCTTGTGCATCGCGCGCTGTCGAATGGAGAAGTGACGGAGGCAACGGCGTTCGGGCTTCGACGATTCCTCGGACTGCGGAGCGCTGTCGGATGCTGATTTGAACGCGTACCACGATTGCGAGGCGGCAAACGGGCGACGGTACACTTTTCCGGCCGTAAGCACTTGGCGCGGCACGCTCGCGTAAGAATGTTCTTAACATCAACAAATGCAGTTTATGGCTATAACTAAAAAAAAGAAAATAACAAATTTTGTACTGTACAGTAACGAAGATTTGGTAAAATTCCTGTACGGTTTCGGGGCTATTATATTACCCCGAGGTAGGTATTTTAATATTATAAATATATATTACAGGTAATTTAATAAATATAAAAACAATGCTTATAATAATAATAATAATAACAATAATACATTTAGATGGTACTCAACTGTTTCATTAAACTTATAACTTTCTTTTTCGAGTGTGAAAAAGGCTGCTTTTGGTGTCGGCAGCAGGATGCGTCTTCATGATGTAGCGTTGGAGAAACTGCAACAAACAACTGATCTTTCATTATTGATATACTTACAAGATCGTAAGCTGTAAAATATAGATTTTAAATTACCTATTTGAAGAGAACATAAAAAATAATGTATGAAGAAGGCTAACTGTATTATATATATTGTGCATTCGAAATTTGGTAGAAGAAATCATTACCTAATGTTACTAAGCGTATAATAGTTATCTGCTTGTTTAGTTATCATACCTAAACGCTTTCTTAACCATAAAAACTAATGCATAAATAGGTATGAGATAATATTCTAAGTATAAATAGACAAGTTGAATAATACTTTCATAACCTCTACTTCAGCATACCGAAATATGACTGCAATAAACAATTTCTATAACCATTTACTTTAACACTTCGGTAACACACAAAGTAGAAATATATTTTATATACCCTGCCGAGGTATATTAATGTGTTTTTTTGGAAAACAATTAGGTGTATTGTGTGTTTGTATATGCACAAACCTATATGTTTCAACGTTTTGTAAATTATGAAAATGCAGCTGTAGGTCACCCACAGTAGTAAGAATGTATTATTTCACTACTAGATTTATTTTAAATTAGTCACTTACCTAAATATGCCTATAGATAAAACATAAAGAACGACCACTGCCACTTTCGTGCGTGCTATGTGCTATCTACCCTAGCAGCACAAATCATCGGCTAATGATCGGCTTTATATAGGGCCGATATCCTGATGTCGGGTCGATATCAAAGATATTGTGCCGATATCGGCTTTCTACCAGTATACGATATCACTGCGATACAAAAGATCCATTATCGGTAAAATATCGGTTGAACGTTTGATGTATCGGCTGATCATCGGCTGGAAACTCAAGACGTATATCAGGGCGAAATCATTAATAAACGCCGCTGCGATATTGATAGAAATGAGGTATATGGATTTGACTATTGTCATTTTTTTGACGATAGGAAGTCGGCTAATATCCTAAATCTATACGGACTGGTTGATTGAAATATAACCGCATTATAAGAGCGTTCAGATATAAAATTTTCAACGTTTGAGACAACAATTGTGAAATTAAAATTAATATCGACTATAAAACAGTTTTAGAAGGTGAAGCGATTTATAACTTAAGAATATGCAAATGCAATTTTCTAACTCAGCCGTGATTATAAAAATTGGCATCTAAACGCAATGTTTATGGGAGTTAGATCTACGCGCAATATGTTACCACCACCACCTACCACAATCCATCATAGCGTTCCTTATTGCAGTGTGAGCATGACGATCAGGTGAAGTGGTTGCCATTATTTATTTTGTCGCTGCATTATAGTAAGCGTTGTGCACATTACAAAATGGATGAATGAAGCTTATAAAGGTAAGGACATTTTTGTGAATAATGTTTTATGTATGTATCAAGTATATAATTTAATTTAATGATTAGTACTCATTTATTGTGTAAATATGCAGCGTTAACAAAATGGAAGACGCTTGTAAATTTCTTATTTTATGTGAAAGCATTGTTTCTACAATATGTGTAGCGTAAAGAACGTTTCGCATTAATAGAATAAAATAAATGACAAGCGTACTTCAGACAAATTAAAGCTTTTATACGATGCGGAATATATACACTAAAGAAAAACCCCTTTTTTTAGATACGTATGTGGTGCTTAATAGGGGGAAGTACGTTAAAGGAAGCATATATCTAATATTAAAACAAATCCTCTCGAAAAGTATTAATGTAAATTATTCATGAAAATAGAGACAATCTAAAGAAGCTTTTGATAAATTGGAAATATACATAGTATTTCTAGGTAATGGTACATGCATTATTATTTTATTTGTAACTCTATATCAAAACTGTTATTTTTATTTACAGAAGCAATTAGAGTCAAACAGCCGGATGGGACAGAGACGAATATCAATAGATGGGATGGGGGCAGAAAAGAAAGGAAGAAGAATATAACGTCTTTAGCGAACGAATAATTTAGACGACTGAATTTTTTTAGGTATTACTTAGAATTTTTGTTGTTATTGATTTGTCAAAAATTAAACTGTAACAAATGTTAAATTACTTTTCGTTTAAAATATGCACATATTGAGTTTGTTTTCGGTTTCATGTTTTCCTAGTTATTTTCAGTTTTTGTTTTTATTAATTATGTCGTTAAATATTTGTGTCAATTACTCATAAATAAACATATTAAGTATTTTTATATTAGTACTTTTTCTTGAAATTTATTGCTTTATTTACTTTCTATTATATAAAGTCCTTCCTTCATTATGTATATTATTTTATGCGCATAATATTCTATTTTGTCATGAATTATTATACACAGAAAATGGTAGCAAACAATTTGAAAAACATTACATGTGCAATGTGATTATGAATCTGATGTATTTTTTCCGCATTGTTCAATATGAATATGACTATAGAGACTGCCCCGAAATTAAATGTTCAAACACAAAGGTGTTATAGTGGGTGTCGAACTAATCCTAGGTGTGATTATTATTCGATGCATAGTTTACGAATCATTTATTTTTTCTTCATATAAACGTTCATTAAATTATCAACAAACAAAAGAGTACGACAATAAGAATGAAGTTATTTTTTAATGAAGTTAAATTGAAATTAAACATTGTGATATTATCAAAGGTACATCCTTTTGTTTAACGGCTTTGATATTTCAGAAGACGTTGATGGTTTCTAATTTCTTTCTAAATTCTAATATTACAAAAAAATACTGTTTTTGCCTATAATTTTATGAACGTTTTTTGTGGAAGATCTTTATAAAACTCGCAAAAACCTTATTAGAATTGAATAATCACATATGGGGCTAATTTGACTCGAAATTATACTCTTTATAACCCTTTTCCGTTTCGGGAACTACTTTTGGGACAGCCTGTATAAATATCCACTATCGTGGATAGACAAACTACATACTTATATGTAGAAATTAGTCATCACAGGACGACTAAAACTTTATCGGCGGAGCATAGAAAACGTTGGGTAAGTATCAATCATGTATCGGTCTACTGATGATATTGTATCTAATTTTAATTGTATTGATATCGGATAGGTATTGGAGTTTCGATATCGGATAGATGTTGGAATTTCGATATCGGCTAAGTATTGGAATTTCGATATCGAACCAATATTGCAAAATGTTCACATTTTGTATCGGTATGATATCAGCGGCCGCTATAATTACGACATCGGTCAGCAATATCGGCGAAGCTTAGCCGATATCATGCCGATTCTTGTGCTGCTAGGGTATCTACAAACTGAACCCATAAAATTGAACATGCACGCATTGTAAGTATGTATTTGGTTTCCTAAGTAAATTTCCTAACTGTGGATAAAATCACACAAGTAATTTAGTGAGAATCCCTGGGAAAGCATAAAAATTTTAGTAATATTACGTTTTTACGTAGGAATTTTCCCTACAAATGAAAAATACTGGTCGATATGTGGGAAATTTCCTGAAGTATAGGTAATTTTGCTAAAAACGGAAAATTACTCAGTTTTTGGTGATTTTCCCCCAAATGGTACTGGAATTTTTCGGAGGAATCCTGGCAAATTTACTAAAATTTTTTAGTGTGTATAAATTGCAGCTCCTTTGGCGAAGATAATAAATAACTCTTTTTCTGAAGGTGTTTTCATTTACGCATTAAAAATTGCGAAAATTATACCTGTATTAAAAACAGAAACAACTTGTATAGTAGAGAATTATCGACCTATATCTTTATTAAGTATTTTTTTCTAAATTAATTGAAAAATTAGTAGCAGCCAGACTGGTAAAGTTCTTGGATAACGAAAACATGTATTGGATGCTTTGTTGACCTGAGTAAGGCTTTTGACTTGGTTGACCATGAGGTCTTATTACAAAAATTAGAATGTCATGGTATAAGAGGCATTGCGTATGAATGATTTGCAAGCTATTTACATAATAGGATGCATTATGTCGAGATGAATTAGGTGAAGTCAGAAGATCTATTACTGGAACGGGGCGTGGCACAAGGAAGCGTTATAGGTCCGATCCCTGTATACTTTACTTTATGTAAACGATATGTCGCTAAAAAATTCAGTCATGTTTGCGGATGACACATCTTTGCTTTTGAGTGATAAAAAGGAAGACATTGCAATGGGGGGTTTATAGTTTTGAATGGATCAAAACTATAGCTCAACCTGCAATTTTCTGAGATAAACATAATGAACATTTAAATATGTTTTTTATATAAATTCCGACACCACGCCCACGACTTAGTCTATCACAATCATTCATCTAACCAGGTTTCAGAAATTGCTAAAATGTCTATATCATTATAAATTATAAGAGACTTTACATGATGTAATTTTGGTAATAAAGATCTAATGTTGATGTGCGCTAGTTTGACATTATTATATTTTCATGTAATGAATTAAAAAGAAATCTAACTGCAATAATTAACAAAAACAAGTCTTCACCTTCAAAAATTCCCCAATTCAAATTCGCTCAACCAAATATGCGGCTATAAGGCACTTGAATTCGATGCTGCTGTGCTCCAAAATCTGCTAACATCCTCCAGAGGTCGACAAATATGAACGTTATTGTTTACCTTAAAAAATATTTTCCCGTCATTTGTGCAGGAAGAGTTCTGCTCTTTTGCTTGTGAGATCTTCCTTGATTACCATTCGAGAACTTTTTAATTTGGATTTGCAGCTATAAATCTTTTTAATCACGCGACTAGTAAACTTTACTATAATAGGACGTACATCATTTTCTTTGCGTTTGAGCCTATGTGCAACATCTATGTCATGAGACTGTAACGAGATGTTAAGATGCAGCTCATAACAGTTAACAACGGCCTGATTAGTATCTTCGCCTTGCTTTTCAGGTACAGTGTTGTCGTGAGGTCGACGTTTGCTTACAGGTGTCTCGTTAAAAAGCTCTTCACTGTACAAGGTATATTAAATACTTAGCTATGCGTATGTACATATACATGTAAATATGTTAATGTTGTTATGAATATTAACGACAATTACATAGAGAAATTTTCTAGTTACGCAAGGCTGCAAGTGCCTAATTGTAGTGTACACATCTGTATGTATGAAGCACCTACTTCTTTAAAATAATTGATATTTCTACTCTCCAGATTTTATTTTATGAGTTTATCTTGAATAAATGTTTTATAAAATTTATTTATGAAAATCATTAATTAATAAAAAAAAAAATAAAACTACGGAGTTATCGTTTTATTTATTAATCAATACGCAAGCAAGTAATTTACACATTTTTGTTTAACAAAACTTATTCTGTTTCAAAGAAAAGACTTGCTGCCGTTCTTCCGTTTTCATTCTGCGAATCTTCGAAGAGCAATATTTTAACCACCACAACTTCTATGGCACAAACCATAAATAATGCCATGAAAAAATCCATACCGTTATGATTAGCTTGTGCTTCTCCTGGTAGTTGCGTATCCTGATACTCCTTGTGCACGTTGCATAGTATACCGAAGAAAATCATCACACTTACGAAGGATACATGGAGCACGCTTGTCGACTGAGAGTAACACTAAACCGTTCACACCCCATTTAGTTGCACTTTTTATTGAAGTTAACACTTGCATTCAGTAGTTTTGCAGGTGAGATTCTGTATTGTACTAAAGGTTATGCGAGATTCAGTTAAAAGCAAAAGTGAAATCTAAATTGCGTAACGTGCACTTTCTTCTCATAGCAATAATACAACTTACCTACTTAAAGTATTACGAAATTTGCAGTATTATGTTGAAGATGTTGACATGCGGTGCTGTAAAGTTTTCCGTATTATATAGAAAAAATTGTCGATCTATATCCAGCTTAATACAGGTAATTAATATTATTATATTTTTTATTGCTTTATATTAAATATTTAATAATGGCTACGGAACAAAAAAATTGATAAAAAGCGCATAGGCAAGATGCGATAGCACCATACAAAGACCAAAATCAGCTTTATAATGATTTTTGTCTTATAAGTAATGCGCGGCGGTTTTAAATTCACGACTTCCAGCATACCCCACCTATTATTCAAACTGCCTAGATGGTGAGATATACAATATACCGTAATACTTACATTCCCATTAGACATAGAGCTGTAAGATGGAAATTAAGAGATATTTCTGGGCCTTTCACCTTAAAATCGCCGCGCGATATTAATATCTAGGTAGTTTTTTCGACTACTACATTCGAAAGTACAACCTTTCTACAGAAGATAGAAAGCGCCAGTTTACCGAATTGAACTGTTAACGCATCAATTCAGTTACTCTGCCGTACTCCTCTCTGATTTTTTTTTGGGTTCTGTTGTCAAAATAGCTGTCAAACAATCTGTCATTCAAATATACTTAAGTGATCTATATTCTGAACACTACAGCAAGTAAATTGATTTTAGTAAGTGGTAATTATGTGGTAGTCGAAAAACATTGTACGCACATTTTATCGAAATCGTTAATCCAAATTCGTTCTATAAAGATAAAACACCACTTTCCAGGCTTGATACGTAAATAACTGTTTTATTAAGAAATAAAAATTAATGAATTTATATATTAATTTATTAAAGAAAATTACGGAAAACTACCATTTTTAGATACCATTTTGATTAGAGATATAACAATACAATTAAACTTCGCTGGTACCGCAAACCAACTAATTCTAACTGCTTTTTGAACTACAATTCAAATTCGCAAAAAAAAACACAAGATCAACCTTATCACTGGTTTTAGACACAGAATACTTAAAATTTCCCATCCTGATTTTCTAATTGCAGATTTACATGTTTTGAGAGATATTTTATTAAAAAATAACTATACCCAACAAATCTACTTAATAAATTGCTTTTCACATCTCCCAATTTCAAACCTATTTCCATTAGACATGTTACTAATCTCTCAATAACAGAACTTACAAATTCCTCAAATAAAAATTACCCGATAAAATATAAAAAAATACAATACATCCCAAAACTAACAGACAGAATAAAAACATTATTTGCTGACACCTTCACTATAGCTTTTACTCCAGCAAATCCTGTAAACCGTTTGTTTACCCCTCTTAAAGATAAATTAAGCAATAATAATATTAGCAATATAGTTTATCTACATCAATGTATAACTTGTAATCACTATTGCATTGGACAAACCAAACAACGATTGAAACAGAGAAACACTCAACATAAGAGTGATATTATTAGGAAACCTGGAGCTTGTGCCTTAACCTCACATTTATCGACAACTAACCATGACATGGACTTTGATAATGTTAGGGTCTTGGAAACACTGGCTATTAATATTATTAAACCAAATCCCAACACCAAAATTGATTCCAATAAATTTAGTAATATCTATTCAGCCATTTTGCCTTTTATTAAAATAAAAATACCTACATGACTATCTCTGCTACCCCGAATATCTTGATTATTTATGTAAAATTATATTTAGTATCTATGACAGCATAAATGTTTGAATTTGATATAAAGAAACTGACATAATAGGCGTTTATGCTAGTATTCTAAATTTACTAAAAATTAGGAAATACTATGATAATATTCCTAATCTAATGTTAATTTTCATTGCTACCATCATCGTATAGTGTACCATATGCGACTGTGAGTATTGTATTGCCTCTTGTAATTATATATGTATTTTTGATTTTATAAAATTAGGTCTGAAGAAGGAATAAATAAATTCCGAAACGTCACAAAGCAATAAAGATTTGTTGTTGTTACTAAATATATAACCGAAAATTCTATTCATAATAGTAAAAAGATATCACAATAGAACATACAATTAGTCAGTATACTGATATACTTCTTTCACATATTAATTTATTAATATACATATATTAATCAAGAAAAGTTGCTTTACATCTCGGCTATAACTATATTAATCTGTAATTCGTCTAGAGTCCAGATTAAATCATGTAAGAAATACACATTTAAGTAAATTAATGCAGAGGTTACTTTATTACAAAGAAAATAGTATACCGCGTGTCCCAAAAGTTTCAGGGTGGTCAAATATCTGGAGAAATACACATCGAAAGAAAAAATAAAAACACACGACCTCAATCATTTTCAAACATCTATCCAAGGACACCAAACACGACGCCCTCAGGGGGTGGGACGGGAATTATATGTAATGGGATTTTTATTTGTGAAAATAATTAAAAATACTGTTTTCACGAACAAACTCAGTACTTTATTACACGAGCATCTCATTACGACTGACTCGTCATTATATACATGATACCAAGATGTTACATATACATGGTTCATGGTCGCTATGTATGTTTCATATTACACGGGCGGCAACTTTGAAATCTTAACTGGAAAAGCCCATGTTTTATTGCACATTCGGATTCTACGTATCAAAATACGAACGCTATGTATTGAGTATTGGGAGAAAGATCGCATCCGCATGGGCCGATTATCCATCCCGGCCGGCTCTATTGTAGAGCGGATGTATATCTTTAAAGTTCATCCAATAAGTTCAGATCCCTAAGGTAGCTCAGAATCTTTTTGAATGAGGTCTTTTTCAGGTCTTCTCTAGAGAAAGGTCCCAAAGATATTTTACCTGATTCTCGCTCAACTGTATCTTCGTCCTTCAAACACAGCCGGCATTCAGTCTCTTCAGAGAGTCCGATTCTGTGTAGGTGCTTTCTGAGTTTACAGGGACCTATAAACACAGAAACTATTACTTTGACATTTTTACGGTAACATTCAAATAGTTCCTTGGTTCTGGCATGATTAGGTGAAATGCACGCTTTCACATCTACCAAACCAGGACAATTGTTCCAATGTTGAAGCACTTTAAGATTTGCCCAGATATTGATTTGTTGTTTAGCCACCTGGAAATGCTCCGCATCACCTTTTTTGCCAGATTCCAGATCAGCCTCGAGTTGCATATATGTACATACCTCTAGTGCTTCCAACACTGTCTGATTATCACTGAACATTTTTATTGATTTGTGTCTGATACTTTTATCCAAGATCTCTCTAGCACACATCTCAATGGTAGATTTTAGTCTGAAAAATCGTTAAAATAATTAATTATAAATATATGTTAAAGATGGAGGGTTTATTGCTTATTAATTTTATCATTAATTGGATGAATCGTATTTTTCCCAGAAATAATCAACTATTTTCAGTGTATTTTTATAGACATGACGTTTGTGGCGTAATTATTGTTTAAATTATTCCACTTTGTTCCTTGCGTTATTAAACGTGTTTCTCTTTCTACGTAAGTGTTACTAGGCGTTACTTCTCACTTATTGACACCATCACTTTATGGTAAAGCGAATTATTTTTCTTTACATATATGTAATCACAAATTAAATAGTGTTTCAACTGGTAGTCATAACTATGAAATAGGGGCAGTTATAATAAGATTGGGATTCGAGTTTTCAGTGCACGTAATGCAGAGGCGGAAGCAGCTCAATCCACACGATTATAGAGTAGGAGGACGCGTAAACTTATATATGTATGGATATGGATTTGGTCAACTATAAATTTATATTTACAGTACATACACTGTCTGTTGGCGGAAGCCTCGCTCTTATGCGCATTTTATGTCACCAGCTCGAAGAGGCGACCGGAGCCCAATTGATGGCTGGCGGTTTATTTTAAAACCTTTTTTGAGTTAGGTACATTTGTAAAATTATAAAAGATTATATGAAACGAAGTTCAATTGATAATAAATCATAAAATCAATTTTATCATTCCTCAAAAAAAATATATATATTTACAATTTAACGTAATTTTATACATTCTCTTATATTTTACAAATATAACTCAAAAACGGTTTTAATTATATTTATATTTAGATTATTATTGTTATTGAGAAAGGAATGGAAGGAATTTGTGGGCAACTAGTGTATAGTTAATCCTACACCATTTTAAGGTAGAAGGGATATTGGATTAAATATATTATTGTTATTGAGTGACAAAAAAAAACAAAAACAAATATCAATATATCAATAAATTACACTTTTACCAGATACAGATTTATTAAACTGTTGGCAATATTTTTCAAAGGCCTCTTCTAACTTAGGTCATTACCACATCCATTTTCCAAGATCTTTGAGATGGCTGTTGCAGATAGATTAGGCAGTTTCTTAAATAAACATAATATAATCACTAGTGCCCAGCATGGTTTTCGTAAGAATAGATCAACTGCAACGGGATTAAGAGAAATAATGAATGCGATGATGACGGCACTAGATAATGAGGAGTACATCGAATTAGTATGCTGTGATCTAAGTAGTGCGTTTGATACCGTTGACCACAGATTATTGTTGGATAAACTCCATTACTATGGGATACGGGATAATAGCCACAGTCTACTGGAAGCGTATCTAGAGAATAGGCGTCAATACGTTGAGGTTGCTGAAAATAAATCTGCTGTAGTACCCATTGATTGCGGTGTACCGTAAGGTTCTATTTTAGGGCCGCTATTATTTATTATTTACGTGAACGAACTTGACGTTAACATCACCGCGGATTTTGTCTGTCAATATGCCGATGATACATCGCTTCTAGCAAAGGACGATACAATGAATAATCTCATACAAAAGACACACACAGTGGTTAGAGAAGCAGAAACGTGGTTTACTTCCAACAAACTGAAACTTAATACAAATAAAACACAACACACTATGATTACACTGAATAAAAAAAGTGGATGCTAGTAGTGTCAAACTGGTAGGCATTCAAATAGAGAGTAAACTAACATGGTCGGAACATGTTGACCGACTAGCTAAAAAGCTGAGTGGCGGGATTTACTGTGTGCTACGTATAAAAAAGGTGTCTACTTGGAAGGGCGCAAGGATGGTGTACTTCTCGAACTTCCACAGTATAGCTGCCTACGGGATAGAGTTTTGGGGAACGTCTTCCGGAGCTAATCGTATCTTCATCCCCCAAAAACGGGCAATAAGGATTCTGTGTGACCTGAAAAAAGAGTAGTCTGTAAACAAGCATTCATCAGTGAGGGAATACTTACGCTTCCGAGTGTATATACCGGGTGTCCAGCCTAAAATGCAACGGTCCCTTGCCGATTTATTATTGTCTTTTCGAAAAAATGTTTCAAATAAATGTTGTCTGGAATCATATTCTACACATGTTAAAATTAGTTGCAGAAATGGCGGACTTCCGGTTGTACCGGAAGTAGATACTAACTTTATTATTTTAAATAGAACACCCTATATATTATTGCACTTTTGGATTTCTTGTTAAATTTAAATAACAATACGTTAGGGATACATTGGAGCTAAGTTGTACCGTTTCCGAATTACATGACGTTTTTCGAAAAAAATGACATTTGCAGTTTCTTCGGTGTTTGGAAATATCTCGGAAAATACGAAAGTTAGAAAGATGCGGTTTTCGGTTTTCGCTTAACCATGAAACAGCACACGTCTTTTATTTTAAAATTGTTGCGTTTAAATTACAGCGTTATTAAATAGGGATCTGTAATTTTCGAACTCTAAAATCATGGCTAACTTGATTTTTTTAAATTGAACGGTATAGCAATTTTTACATAAATGGACGTAAAATTTAATTTTCTTTCGATTTTATATGAATATCATTCTGTCTATCTCCAACGGTTTTGGAGATATTCGCAATTTTTAGTTTCTGACGATAGATACGTATTGCGAAGCGCCGCCGCCGGTCACCTTCTCGCATTTCACCAGGCTTGGGACTGGCAGCAATAATACTGGCATGCTTAGAAAGTTGTCAACAGAACAAAATAGGACCACTAGAAACAAGCAAACATAGCAAAGATAAAAGAAAACATAACATTACTGGAATATCAATAAATCAGCACAAATACATTACTCTATCCAATGTATGGCGTACGTACACTTCGAGCGTCTTGCTCGCAACAGGCGACACTTTAAACGCTAGTGTTGTCATTGTACAGAGAATTTGTACAGCACTATTATATTAAATGTTCAAAATGCTGTCCGTTTTCGGCACTACATAATCGAAATCGCTCTTGCAAACACTTTTGAGCATTTCTGAGTATTTTTGGTGTGACTTCTTGAAACGCTCTTAAAATACGATGGCGCATATCATCAGGGTTTGTTGGTGGCGTCTCATAAACCTTATTTTTAATGAAACCCCATGAGAAGAAATCGCAGCTTGCAACTGATTTTCATCCGTAAGTACGTAGTTATTGAGGTGCCGTTTTGTACGTGCTACGGATCCAGTACTTACAAAACTACCCAGTAGCGACTGAAATGCCCTCCTATCTGGATGCTTTCTACATGGGTATAATACTTTGTGTAAACTCTTGACGCTAACAAAGCGTTTCTGTAACATTCACCGAGAACGAAAACCATATCTACTAATTCCTCTCGAGTAAGCGACATCTTTAATTATTATGTTACCAAACAGTACTCTGTCAGTTCTGACACTTGGAACAGTAATAACGGCAAGATACCTAGTGCGTTTTCAAACTTGCGTTGACTTCAAAGATGCCGCTTTAAACATCTCAAGTATCTTTTAGACCATTTTGTTTGTTTCTAGTGGTCCTATTGTGTTCTGTTGGCCACTTTCTAAGCATCCCAGTATTATTGCTGCCAGTTCCAAGCCTGGTGAAATGCGAGGGGAAGGTGGCCGGCGGCGGCGCTTCGCAATACGTATCTATCGTGAGAAACTGAAAAATTGCGAATATCTCCAAAACCGCTGGAGATAGACACAATGATACTCATATAAAATCGAAAGAAAATTAAATTTTACATCCATTTATGTAAAAATTGCTACACCGTTCAATTTAAAAAATCAAGTTATCCATGATTTTAGAGTTTGAAAATTACAGATCCCTATTTAATAACGCTGTAATTTAAACGCAACAATTTTAAAATAAAAGACGTGTGCTGTTTCATAGTTGAGCGAAAACCGAAAACCGCATCTTTCTAACTTTCGTATTTCCCGAGATATTTCCAAACACCGAAGACACTGCAAATGTCATGTATGTAATTCGAAAACGGTACAACTTAGCCCCAATGTATCCCTAACGTATTGTTATTTAAATTTAACAAGGAATCCAAAAGTGCAATAATATACAGGGTGTTCCATTTAAAATAATAAAGTTAGTAGTTACTTCCGGTACTGAAACTAATTTTAGCATATGTAGAATGTGATTCGAGGCAACATTTATTTGAAATTTTTTTTCAAAAAGGCAGTAATAAATTGGCTAGGAACCGTTGCATCTTAGGTTGGACACCTGGTATATATAATGTCTCCAGATATGTACACAAAAATCAACATAATCTTAGTAAAACTGGCGACTCACATAATTACGATACCCGCACCAGATCACAACTAAAAGTTCCTTATCATAGAACTCAAGCTACCCAGAAGCACGCTGATTTTTGGGGCGCTAAAATTTTTAACAAATTACCGGAGCGCTTCAAATTTATGCCAGTCAACACCTTTAAAACACAAATCAAAAGACTCTTACTAAATAACGCATTTTATACAATAGATGAATTTCTGAATTGTAGTTTTACTTAATATTCCTATGTTTGTTATTCATGTTAGTGATATATTTATGTATTGACTTATACACATAGATGTATGTGTGTTCTTTATTTTATTTTATTTTTTAACTTACGATGCTAATTTCTACAGATATTTTGACATATTATTGTAATTTTTATTGCAAAATATATATGAATAATAATAATAATAATTTCTGTATTCCTAAGCGAAAACGACACTCTACTATGAACACCTTCCCACGGTTGTCAGAAAAATTTTACAAACAATTTTAACACGTATTTGGTATGACAGTTAATAACAAATAAGCCAAATAGGGCAAATGCACATCGTATAACTAATTCCACAACACTTTACATTTCGATACTTACTGTTTGTTTTAGCGAATACGTTAAATGCGGTTGGGTAAAACGGGATATTCTCGTACTTTACGGATATGTAACGTAAGATATGTACAGTTAGGGAATTATGTATGTGGACAGTTCACTAACACGTAGGCAACACGAATTACAGCGAGGGCAGGGGAATATGACCCCTCTTAAAACAATCGCCATATGATTAGTACCGAAAGCGCAGACATTTTGTATTCGTAGAAATTGTAGGCGACAGTAACATTATTTTAAGTTATATTAAGAGAAAAGGTTGGAGTTATGGCGCTCATTTACAATAACAAATGTAATAACGTTTAAAGAGTCCATAAGGTAGAAAATAATGAAAAAATACGTATATATTCTATACTATTAGAGTCTGTTAAGTATATTAGTCTATTTATTACTCTACCTAAAAGTCTGTGATCTGACAACTAGTAATCCCCGCAATCCTCTAATAAGTAAAATAAGAGGGAATTAACATTTTAAATTTATACGTAAAATTATTCTATAGTAAACAATTAAACGCTTGCATTGCGTTGGTATTTCAGTTGGTAATATAATAGCCTTGACGTTACGCGGTTAAGTTTGACAATATTTACTGTAAATGACAACATACCTATGTAAGTCTATTGTCAAGGAGTTTGTCGCTGTATAAGCACCAGACTTTAAACATATGGCTTGCTTCAGGTAAAATGAGAGAAATTAGTAGTTTTAAAGTTAAGAAGTATTTCGGATTAGACAATGCCATGTATTTATTTCCTTTCATTATTAACAGGGATTACATACTTCTGTTTCATTTCCATTCTTTTAATGTGTTTTGTGATCGTTTCTTTTTTTAAAATTTTAATTTATTTGGTTTGTTTTTAAATATACGTATAGGTATATACATAATACATATTTTAACATTTATTTTCCCTAGTTCAATCCTTCCTTGTGAAATATGGGTATCCAAACCAAAGGGGAAAAATGCATTCATTCGAAAACGGTTTATTAGAGGAACAAACGCCATTTTACGTTCTATAAATAAATACTCAAAATAGAATGAATTCGTAGGATATTTAATTCACCGAATGTTAAAAGAAATTAAAACATTTTGATATACCTATATATATAGATTTAAAACAGTGTCAATTGAAAGTGAGATACCAAGGTATTATGTCAAATATGTAAAACTATTTGTTAAAAATAATCATTTATTGTGAAACAAAGAAATATAACAATAAAGAGTTATCAAACACAAGAAACATTGAAAAAACAAATTTCCAAATAAGAATTCTAAAATTTCAGTAATAAAATTAAGATCTCATTCTCCAAAGATAAATATTTTAAAAAGAAATAAAAATTATTCATATAAATCAAAAAACTGGAACTACAGAAAGTAAATAAGTAATAAATTATTTGAAAAATAATGAGTATTCTAGTAAGATAAGATTCCGGCATGGCATACCTTCGAAGTTTATAGTATCTCCGGTAAAACAAAAATACGTTTTAATTAAAATTATTTAACTCTAAAAATGTCTTCCAGACATTGTGTGTTTATTAACAATATGTTTGAACTACAAATAAAATAACTAAATGTACTATTTTCACGATTTACTGTTTTAGAAATATTTTCTTCTTTGTAGTCTCATAACTTACTTACTAAGCAGTAATTCCAGGTAAAATTTATTG
This sequence comes from Cetonia aurata, assembly GCA_949128085.1. Classification (NCBI taxonomy): domain Eukaryota; kingdom Metazoa; phylum Arthropoda; class Insecta; order Coleoptera; family Scarabaeidae; genus Cetonia; species Cetonia aurata. Next base: position 37,902,449 of record OX421884.1, read on the forward strand.
AAAGCAATCTTCATAATATGTTTATATACTTAGCTTCTGTAGTATCAGAGAAGCGGGGAAGTACCGACTCTACTGCGTTAGATTCAAAAAATTAATTATTTGGCCCGTTAATTTTCGGAATTAAAATATACCTGTGTATTTTACAACTATTCGTTTTCTTTAAGATTTAACATTATGGCTTTATATATAGCACAGTAGAGGATGTATTTATTTCAGTTGAATTTTTATGTTACTTTACAATGGAATGAGAATACCGTAAAAGATAATGATTAAAAATTGTGGAGGAAATTAAATTACAGTGTCTACTGACTGTAATAAACCGATGTTATTTTGCTAATAAAAATAATTCGAAGGATCACATAAGATTGGGCCAGCGTGAAAGGGAAAGGGTAGTACTCTCCTCCGTAAGTGTGGTTTGTGTTGCCTACGTGTTAGTGAACTGTCCACATACATAATTCCCTAACTGTACATACATATTTCTATGTATAAAAAAATCAAGAGCGACCTACTACGAACGGCATTTTGTTACGATGCAAATTTGTTGTACGGAAGTACCGAATACTGCTTAATGGTACCGCATAGCACTAAATAAGTTAATTTAACGCAAATTTTTATTGTACTCAATAGTGGAAGAGTAAACAGATCTAACATGCTATTGTTTAAATTCTTTTGTTAATTACCAGATCGTTGCTAATTTATTTTTAACTTCTTCAAGGTACTAGAAAAGAACAATAAACTATGATTCATTGAGATAATGTAGAAGAACATGTAAGTGTAAAGTATGAATAAGTTATTCATGATACAATATTTAGAAAAACGTTTAGTTTTAGTATACAAAACTGTCGGTTAAGTGATCTAAATACTAGAACAATGTCTCATTTTTCAATCGTGTATTAATACTTTCTTATTATAAATTAAATCTTTCAGTACCTATTTTAGAAAGTATCTATTCAAAAATGTTAAATTTAAAAGTTTCTCGATAATGCGTTACACTTTTGGATTTTTTTATCAATCGATTAATCAATATTGTGTTTCTTGGTAATTAAATGCTGGAAAAATAGTACGGATAGCAGGATCGTCATGTATTAATTTAAGCCAGATTGTGTGTATATTCTGGAGTCATGTAGCCAGAGCAAAAGTATTTGATTTAATTCTCAATAAAATATCTTGATGAACGTTGGTTAATTCGAGCGAATTAATTCAACGGATACTCTGAGCTGTTAAATAGCAGGAACTCAAAGAAACACTCGCAAAGATATAGATTTAGGGTAGACTTTTTCTTAATTCATCCCGTTTTTCGGTTGAAAATCGAAATTAAAAACCGAAACAATTGTGGCGAATTAATAAATCGTGTGGCACAGAGTGATCGGATATCTTGTGTCAATAATATCAGTTTATTCATATCTATTGATTGAGTTCATATCCATTTATTCGCAAACACTTCCTTATTGTAATGAGATACTCTGTATATTATTACGTGGTTGTCTTGTATGTTAAAAATAAGTGCAAGGTTACATCATACACTAAATGCCTACTTATAATAATTATGGATAGATTTGGCTAGTGTTTTGTATGTCATTTGCAGATATTTTTATTTTATCCTGGGAAATTTGGCACAGAAACCGCTTGGTGCAATCTACATATATAAGAAGTCCATCTTTATGTAAATTTAATTCATAGCGTTTTGCAGTGTCGGTAGCTAACACGGCTTACATCAATCTAGCAAATATTATTCATCTGTTAATACTTTCATAAAATTATAATGAAAATCAAATAACACAAAATAATCCCCGTGAATTAGAATTGTATGATTGACTATAGAAAGATTGGAATTTGAAGATATGGATTGCCCTCGCATTGTTGAAATAGCCGTTGAAAGCCAGTCGACATTGTCCTACGGTTTAGAAGATGATAAAGAAGAGTACGAAGAGACATGTACCTACTTCAACAGACGACCAAATTATTTCAGCTTACAAAGGAGAGGTGTTGAGTTTTAGACCGGTTCGAAATCAGTTTGACGATATATAAGTTCTGTAAGAAGTAAATTAAAGAGAGAAACATCGGTTCAGCCAATAATTTTCTTTCGGTAACTCATGAATAGCACGAATGATGATAGAATATTTATTTTTGAATAAGTTTGAATTATACTCTTGTATAAAGGTTATTAATAGAAATTAAACGTTCTGCAACGTTCCGATACATCTCATATTTTTATCAAAATAATTGGAATTTAATTATTAATCCAATTTAATTAATAAAAATATTTTAATAATTACCAATCAAAAATAACTATTGAAAGATTTTAAAAATTATAGATACACCAATTATATAATAATTAATATTTAAAATACAAATTACAGATTATAAAAATAGTGTACAACCACATTTCAATTGAATATGCTTATATATTGCAATAAAAATGTAAACAAACCGAAAACAGAAAATACATAAACAAAAACAATGCAAACATACAGATACGTCTATCCAACAACAAATCAAGTTGTAAAATAAATTATAGTATCATATGAATTACTAATGTTGTTCAGATCATTTTTGAAACTACAAGTTTTGTTTAATTTTATATAGGTAACCTCTTTTTATAATCGGGTTCTATGAGTACTAATGAGTGTTTTTCTATTTTTTATTGTTTGTTATATCATGATTATTATGGAATAGAAGTTTATTATTAAAAAAGAAATGGGTAATTAGTAGGAAGTAGTCTAGTTTTTATGTTATTTAAATTCTTGTTAAGAAACCTACCATTCGATATTGTCAAAATCTTTTGTTTAAGATTCTTAATGATATTAATTTTCTTATGCAGTGGATGGTTTGAATTAAAATTTAATAACCTCTCTAGAACTGGTGCGAGTCTCACATGCCTATAGGCCTAAAATGATATATAGGTCTAAAATGATCTTTCTTGGTTATACAGTGTGATGTCTCCTATCCGAAACAATCAGTGGGAGCACTGGCATATTTAAGTATAGACTGAATTGGTTATAATGCAGGGCAGCAAATATTTCTTTACTTAAAAGTAAAGGCAGTGCTGGATATTATTTGGTACTTGGAGGACTTCTTTTTAAATGACAGTAAGAAGATGTGTTTTAAGTATTCAAACACCTTTTCGTTTTAGTTATATTTTGCATTTTACTATAACTTCCGTTTATACCCAGTACTGGTGGGTGGGGAAAGAGTCAGCCAGATTTAAGTAGCCCCAGTGGAAAAATACATTTTCTTCTGCCTATTGCTTGTTGGGACGTAATACATTTCAACATCCAAACGTGCATAACTCGAAAACCTCCGGATTTAGCAGTAGCGTAACTGTTAAATCCGTATGGACAACAAGTATGTTGGATTATTGATATTGGACACAATTGTGCTCATACTTTTTCCTAATTTATGTATATTAGGTAAACAATAAATTCTAGGTAGCACTGGATTAGTTACCGTTAGTCTCTAAAGTCTTCTTCGTTTCTATGACCATCTTTGATCACGGATTTTTGGTTATCCTTAAGTAAGAACCTTGCGTTAAAAGATCAAAATAATATTCTTTAAATAAAACGACCACAGTATTACCTTTTCGAAATTTAAAGTTAGAGCAGTTTTTGTTTTTAAGCGTTTTAGCAATGTTAACTTGTCTTCTTTATGTATGCCATCTGAAGGGTACCGTTGTTTATTATCTAAAATTTGAGTTTTACACGCAGTTTTAATAAAGTTGAACTTATGGTCGTTTCAATGCCTTCAACCCGGAGCTTTATTAAATTTAAAATTATATTTCAAATCTTTATTAAAAATAAAATACCTGCAAGATGCAAGAACTGTATCAAGGTCACTGTTTCAATTATCATTCTTAAATTTCAGGACACGTATTCCGATTACTCCTTGGCATTGCAATGTGTGTGGACAACAATTTCGATCGATCCAAGGCATCCTTGAAGTGGAAAAAGTTGTAACCTGTACAAGATGCAAGACCAAGGTGTGCCGTCTTCGGTGCTCGAAACGAGATCCGAGAAAAGGATGGATTTGTCAGACCTGTCAACAACCGGAAAATTGGTTCACAGGATTATTGAAATCCATACACCCGAATAAAGGTACATACTAAATAAATATGTAGGTGCTGTGTGAAGATATTCGCTTATTAAATACAATCAAATAAAATCTACCTTGGAAATAATTATATACTTTCCAAAGTGCATGAGCAAGCACCCCAAATTTAATTAAAATGAGTTCTCCTGGTATTTATATATATTTTAATATTTTATTCCAAGAGAAAATATAAGAACAAGATATAAAGGGGATAAACTATGCTAAAGCTAAACGTTTGAAAAAAAAAAACATAAAACAAACCAAACATAGCAAATATATGTAATAAATTAATGACACTAAACAAACATGAAACGACGAACAAAAAGATTAATTTACATTGCGATAAACTTAAGCTTTTTACAAGTTTACTTACGAGTTTTTTTACATATAGTTTAAAAATTCCATGCAGTCAGTGCTCAGTATTTGCTAACGATTTAATGCAGCAACAGATGAAACCTAGAAATTTGAAATTATGTTCCTCTTTCAATGCAATCGTTTGTCGCTTCGATACATTTGTGGCGTTTCAAAGCCATCCACATGGTGATAACATGTGTCCTTTAAAATATTAGCCTGTGCTGGTTCGAAGGCAATTTACAATTCCTGGAGATGGAACAAGAATGGCTTTCTCTTGGTAGTTGATGCTGTTAAAGAATCCGTTACAGAACCCGTTTATTAGAAGTTTTTACCCATAGCCTTCTTTTGTTCTAAAATATTTCCGATGTTGTATAACTTCCGGAAGAATCGAAAATTGTCATCAACTTGATTAATTTAAATGAAACAGCCTGTATATTCTTGCATTTTTTGGATTCTACAATCCGCTGTACTATAGGTTATCCTATACCTATCTTTAGCGGTTTTGTCATTATTAACGCTTCTTATTAAATATTACTAAGAAGTTTTTTTCGAAAAAATCACTGACTTAAAAACAGTTGAAGATAGGTATAGGCCTTGTTTAAATATATTTATAGTTATTCAACCGTTTGGAGGTACAACCTGAGGTCTCGTAGATGGCGCACTGCGTAAATAGGATTTTACATTGGTGTCGTTTGCCGTCTAGGAGATATGTTGTACCTTCAAACTGTTGAACAACTATAAATATATATAAACAAGGGTATAGGATAATCTAATACAGTATATCGTAGAATCGATTCAAGAATTCAAAAATGCAGTAATATACAGGCTGTTTCATTTAAATTAATCAAGTTGGTGGCAATTTTCGATTCTTCCGGAAGTTGTACATCAGAAATATTTTAGAACAAAAGAAAGCTATGGGGTTATTCTTAACTTGAAAGTTTAAAATTCATACATCATAACTCACCCTGGAAACTTCTAATGAACGGGTTCTGTGTTGTAGCTTCTATACAGGGTGTAGCACCTAAGACGCTTCGGACTATAGCTCCCCTGTCATACAAGATATCGAAGAAAGTCTAAGAGCAAAATTGTGGATAATTACCGTCACCATCTTTCTAAAATACTTCTGGTCAGCAGTGGCGTGCCGTATTCCAGTGGCGCATCAAACTTATGTTTTTTTTTTTAATGGCACACCCTATATTTTATAGCAGACTTGGAAAGCTCTCGAAGGGTACTTATTTTTTTACGTAACATGGTATACCTCTAACTTTAGCGGTTTCGCTGTTATAACATTTTTCCCTCACAGTCGGATCATTGTTTGAATTTTTTTGGCAGCAACTATGTAAATTGCACCGGCGCTTAGGTTTAGAATTTAGGGATGGACTAAGACCTCATGTACCCTTACATATTTTTTTTTTAAAGTGATTTATGAAAAGAAGATAATTTTTGATTGGCATTCGCAAAATGTCATGTGTTTCTAAAATTTCTAATGGCACCTCCCAAAAAATTATATTGCTGGATAGCTGAAATTCCAAATTTTTCATTGGGACCAAAAAAAACAACATATTTCATGACGAAATTTTTAAGAATGAAAAAGTTCTTATGTCAATTTGTCGGAAAATGTCCTTTTCCGAAATTAAGCCTGGCATGATGAAACAAAAGAAGTACAATTGACAAGAACAAAATAGTAAAAATAATAATAAAGTGACAGTAGAAACATTGTTCTCTGATAAATGCTTGAAACTCAAGCAGAAATGGTTGACATGGTGTTTATTCTTGGAGAATATTACAAGAATTGTTTGTTGGCATCACGAGTATATGCTGAGAAGTATCCTGGCAGAGCGCATCCAAATCCACGTGCATTTCAAACAGTGTTGGGGATAGATTTTCAACTACTGGGACTGTTCAACTAGCAACGAGAGTTAGAACGAAGCCAGTTTTGCTGATACACCACGGAAATCCTCGCCTGTAGTTGATACCGTCCTGTAGACCTCGTTCTTGATGTAGCCCCAGAGGAAGAAGTCACTGGGAACGAGGTCTGGTGATCTTGGCGGCCACCTTGCTGGACTCCCACGACCAATCCATGAATCTGGAAACCTTTCATCAAGATATTCCCGATTGTTATGTGCAGGAGCTCCATCGTGTAGGAAAACCATTTGTCGTCGAGCGACTAAAGTGACATTTTCCAGAAGTTCAACCAAATCGTCAGGAAGGAAACCTAAATACTTATTGTCGTTCAGGGTCCCGTCGAAGGAGTAAGGGCCAAGTAGGTGTTCTCCCAGTATGCCACCCCCAACATTGAGTGAGCAGCTTTGCTGGTGGTTTCCAATTCTCATGAAGTGCGGGTTTTCATCGGCGTAATAATGAAAGTTGTGGCGATTGACATTTTTAGGAAATGTCGATTCATCGGAAAATAACACGCGCATAAGGTAGGTTTCATCATGGCCGATTTTGTTGATAACATGAGGTTGTAATTCCTGATGCCGTTGAATTTTGAAAGGATGGAACTTGTGCTTCTGAAGAGTACGATGCACATAACGTATTGAAATATCAGTATTCCTGCTAATATCACGGATATTGATATGAGGATTCTCAGCAACCTGCTGAACTTGCCATTCATTATCTTCGGTCAAAACTGGCTTCGTTCTAACTCTCGTTGCTCGTTGAACAGTCCCAGTAGTTAAAAATCTATGCAACACTCTTTGAAATTCACGTGGATTTGGATGCGCTCTGCCAGGCCACTTCTCAGCGTATGCTCGTGACGCTCACAAATAATTCTTATAATATTCTCCAAGAATAAACACCATGTCAACCAATTCTTCTTGAGTTTGAAGCATTTTCGCAATATTTGTCAGAGAACAATGTTTCTATTGTCACTTTATTCTTATTTTTACTGTTTTTTTTTAACAATTGCACTTCTTTTGTTTTATCATGAAAGACTTAATTTCGGAAAAAGATATTTTCCGATAAATTGACATAACAACTTTTTCTTTCTTAAAAATTATGTAATGTGTTGATTTTTTGGTACCAATGAAAAAATTGGAATTTCGGCTATCCAGCGATGTAATTTGTTTTGGGGGATGCCATTTGAAATTTTAGAAACAAATGACAATTTGCGAATGCCAATCAAAAATTATCTTCTTTTCATAAATCACTTGAAGAAAGATTATGTGAGGGTACAAGAGATCTTAGTCTATCCCTAAATTCGAAACCTAAGCGCCGGTGCAATTTAGTTCCTGCCAAAAAAAATATTTCAAACAATGGTACTACTGTGAGGAAAAAATGTTATAACAGCCAAACTGCTAAAGTTATGGGTATACCATGTTACGTAAAAAAATAAGTATTCTTTGCGAGTTTTCCAAATCTGTTATAAAATATAGAGTGTCCCATTTAAAAAAAAAAAACATAAGTTTGATACACCACTGGAATACGGCACCCCACTGCTGACCAGAAGTATTTTAGAAAGATGGCGAGGGTAATTATGCACAATTTGCTCTTAGACTTTCTTCGATATCTTGTATGATAGGGGAGCTATGGCCCAAGGCGTTTTAGATGCTACACCTTATATACTATCTTGCAAGATTTTTACTCTACCCTCGTGTATACATTGCCAGCCTAAATAACATATGTAAAGTGATAAGAATATCTTGATCAATTTATAAATGTTAATAGAATGTGCGACAGTGTTAGCGAATAAAGATATTCGAACGAAATATTAGTTCTAAATGTAAAGGAGGCACTGTATAAAGCACTCACTATGTATTTCATCGTGGGCTATTCATATACAGTATGTTAAAAAAGGTTGTCGGATATATTACCCAATTGTAGTACTGGTGGAAATAAACAAAAAAGTCTTAGTCAACATGGGTCCGCAATTCAACTGTTTTTGACATATAGTCGATTGCATATTCTTTTAGTAGGATAAAAATTTTCAAAGAAATTCTGATCGCAATGTAAATTAAACAAATGTTTATTTAAAGTAAAACTAAAGAAATTGTTCTACATGTCCACCGTTCATTTCTAAGCACGCTTCACACCTTCTTATGAAAGATCGACGCAATCTTTCGAAAATTCCTGGAGTCCTCCGAATTTCCTCGCAACAATTTACGATTCGTTACCTGAGTTCTTCCAAATTGTTTACAGATCGTGCGTACACTAATTGTTTTAGATGCCCCCAAACATAGAAGTCTAGAGGTGTCAGGTCAGGGGACCTAGGAGGCCATGCAGTTGATCCACCCCGTCCTATCCATCTCTCGTTGTAATCTTGATTTAAGAAATTTCTAACTACGATGGAAAAATGTGCAGGAGCTCCATCGTGCATAAACCACATATTTAATATGTTAAAACGTGGCACGTCTTCCAACAAAACGGGTAATTCATTTCTTAAAAAATCCAAGTATACTTTAACGATTAGGGAGAAATACTGGACCAATTAAACAGTCTCCAAAAATAGCAAGCCAAACATTTAGCGAAAAACGGTTTTGGTGATGCAGTTCAACAACAGCATGGGGATTTTCATCTGCTCAGACGTGATTGTTATGAAAATTGAATATTCCGTCTCTTGTAAACCCAGCCTCGTCACTAAATAAAATCTGAGTCGCAAAATTAGGAGTTTCTGCCAGCTTTCGTAAAACCCAATGACAAAAAACCCTACGTGCATCATAATCGAGAGGAGCAAGAACTTGCACGCGTTGAATGTGGTAGGGATAGAGCTGCTGTTCCCGCAGAATTCTCCAAATGAGAGGATGACTGACGTTCAGTTCTGCGGCAAGTCTTCGGGTGCTAATATTTGGGTTGTCTTCTACCCGTCTCAAAATATCTAATTCTACTGCGGGAGAAGAAACTGATCTAGGTCTACCAGAACCACCATTAATTTTAAATGAACTAGTTTCGGACAGCCGGATATGAAGTCTTGAGAAAATCTTATCATTCGGTAACAACCGATTTGGAAATTCTTCGGCATACATACGCCGTGCTTCAGTGGCATTACCATTCGCACGACCGTACATAAAATGCATATCGACCATTTCTGCATTTGTGTACTTATGCATAATTTGAGAACCAAAAAAAAATTGACGCAAATGATAAATAATCTGATGACAAATGTCTGACAGAACAAATTTTAAGTCACAATCAGTTGTTTGACAAAGGGAACTATTCTCAAAACCGAAAAATGTTTTTTTTTTTATTTTAAAATATGCAATCGACTATATGTCAAAAACAGTTGAATTGCGGACCCATGTTGACTCAGACTTTTTTGTTTATTTCCACCAGTATTATAATTGTGTAAAATATCCGACAACCTTTTTTTTAACAGGCTGTATATATCCTCTAAAAAACACCACGTTTTTTTTAGTGTGAGTGATTTTATTTGGAAACGAGTCAATTATCTTTAATATGGGATAATATAAATTAAGGCGTTATATTAGCATCTTGTATGTTCTGAATATGTATATAACATATTAACATGTGTAGGTACTTACAACGAGTTTAATTACATGCAATAATTATTCACGTTTACGGATTGATCAATATATTCTTATCATTCTACTTGTGCCATCAAGTGGCCCCTATATAGTGTCATAGAAGAATTGATGGTTCATTCATACCCACGCGCAAACAAAATTCACACCGCCAATTGGTGTAATGTAAATCAAAGCCCAACGATTGCGGTTTCCCTACGCTCAAAAACAGACACATGCAAGTTATATTATAGTTTTCATATACATGTCCCTATTGTTTTCTAAGCGTATATGACGTACAGTCCATACGTTTTTTCAGTTGATGGATGCGCGATAGCAAGAGAGTATGCTCAATGGAGTGGGACACACTCGAAGTAATATAGACAAACCTTATAAATCGCGCGTGAGAATATAGCACTATGTTCGCGATTCCTATAAAATACGAAATTCAGTTTTTATTGTAATATGCATCTGTAGTACTGTACGCAGTTCGTTCCGCGAGTTCCGCCCGCCTCTTAGAGGTAGTGACGCAAAACGCGCGTGAGGACGAGTTTCCGCCAACAGAAAATGCATGGACTGTAGGTACATAAAAGTATTTTTTTCTCTCAGGGCAAATACAACTTATTTCTATGATAATATTATGACTTTTGAATATATATCAATGATAAATTAATGATTGTAGAATTGATTATGCAAAATTGATTGATACAGGGAGAAGGCAACTAATCAAATATTAAAAATAAAACAACATTAACATTACTTTCTATATATTAGTTGAATTTCTTATTTTCTAAATCAATGAAAGGACGATTCTCAATAATAAATAATTTTTATTCGGTCTAGCGTTTAAAATAGAAATCCTGGAAATTGTGAATTACATATATTAATTTTTCGTGTTGGACGTGAGTGACCGATTTCTTGTACCTACCTTTTCTTCTAAATTAACTTGACGAAATACCATAGGGAAAATTAAATAATGTAATTAATATGAGACATATCCCAACTAATTTCTGCTAACTGTTAACTTTAAAACCTAATCTACTTTTTTTTCTGAATAATATAAAATAAGCACCTCTAACGGGAAAAACTAAGTTTCTATGTATTATTTTTCAGATTGTGGGAATAATAGTATGGATCGTGACGCTGGGGATGAGCTAGATGAAGAATTGATGGAACTACGAAAGAGAGAGAGGGAACAAGTTCGCGATTTTATCGAGAAATTGGTGGAGGCGATGTTGGGCGCAAATTTAGACGATGTTAGTGTATCTCGTATTTACAACGATAAAAACTGTAAGTCTGCTATCGTGCCATTTTACAAAAGCTTTCTTTAAGTGTTTAATGAGCTTTCTGTTGCTGCGTAACAATACTAACATTCCATTGCAGATGATTCTCTGTTCGGCAGATATCATACAGATCTCAGCAATGCCCTTACAGATTTAGGATCAGCGTTGCATATTTCAATATCCAGTAAGTTTATTATCGCAAGTGCTTCTGTAATTAACAAAGATGCTTTTAACTGTATTTCTACATTCACTTGGAAAAGCAAATTTTAATTATTAAAATAAAAACCGAAATCAAATGAAGATTAATTTACGTATTTTTAGATAAAATGTTTTATAGATTATCTCTAATCTTTGACAGCGGATTTTCAGCACATTGTTTAGTAGTCGAATCACATAATATTTTTAGAGCGGTATTTTTCTTTGTTTAGTAAATTGTGTAAGAACGTTAGAAAGATTATTGATTTAATCTACATGTTATAAGTTTCCATGGACATCAATTCTTTTGTTATCTAGGAAAAACAATTTAAAATCATATCAAATTCCGTCTATATCTATGTTATCGCTTATCGAATGAATTATAATTTAACTATAGTGTCAATTAAGAAGAAAATATTTTTTTATCTTTCACTGTTTGCATATTAATAGTTAAGCAAGTGTGAATCTTAATTATTTTTGATTTTATGTGTGTAATCAAGAATAATCGCCACCATTGTTGTAGCATTTAAGGTCTAATTTATACAATTTTTCTATTATTTTACAAATACTTGGTAGCAGTATAACGGCATGTGGTGCTATGAATAAAAACTGTTTTAAAGGTAACCCGTTGAGTGACGGAATTGTAAAGACACGCAACCGTACACGCATTAGTGAAATCGAAAAAAGGTCCGACATATAGACCGCGCGTCATGTCTACAAGGCATCCAATGTCCGAGATTTTTCAGACTGTTTTTTTATCTCGGCGAGGCAGCATATTCAGTACAGCGATACGCCACAAACGTCAAAATATCGATGAATAGGTTCGAAGCAAAGTTTTTCTCCCGTTTAAAAAGCACTGCGTTATTTTGAAACTTATTTTTAAAAAGGCAAAGGTCAGAAGCTTCAAATACACATTTTAAATGATATTTAGTACTTAAAATCTCATATATTCAACCTCAATGAGGTTATGTGTTGGCATGATTTTTACATAATTTATAAAGGTAACATTGCAATACCATTTTAGTTGAAATTTTAATCCTCTGGTTATACCTATGTATGTATATATATTTTTTTAGAATCACTGTATATTTCTAAAATGAATGCTAAATGAAAAAATTCAAATAATTTGGAGCCGGATAACTACTGCAAATCATATGTGCGTTTATGTAAACTGTTTGAACAATAAGAAACACAATCACATACTTGAGCTTCTTTAAATTCTGTTAAATTGTGCAAAAGAGTGCATAAAAAATTGTGATAGTGTTAATATTATTTCGATGAATATTAATGATTTAAAGAATAAATTAATCCGATATAGTAAATTTATTATAAATGTAGACTCCAAAAAAGGACCGTAGTTCCCTATCGGATATAATAAAGCAAGCTAGTACAACAAAGTGTTTGAATTGCGATTATATGTTGGACAGTTGGACTGATTCAAGCATGTCCCATCCGTGATTTCCACCTCGAAATTTCTGTTAAATAGATATGTCGACGTAATGTGATCTGATCTCATACCCAAGAGGTTGGTTTCCACAAAATCGACAATATTGTTGTGTCCCAATCCTGCATATTTCCCACTTGGTATTTCTTGCAATCTGAGATGCTCCATTCTTGTCCCCCACATTATCACCAAATGGAGAGGTTGGACGTCTAGGAGAGATTCCATTGCCGATGTAGGATCAGCTCTCATTGTTCCTGTTATTCCTAAACATGCAAGCCTTTGTATGTTGCTGACATCAATTATAGCGTTGCTGCTGCACCTTTGTCATCATACCAGAAATGCATAAGTGATCGTGGGTCTGACATACGTAATGTATGTTCAATACATCACAGTTGGGCTTAAGCCTCATGTTTTTCCATGGGCTCTTCTAGCCAACATAAGTGTCAGCTTGTAGTCAAGAATGACATCAAGATATTTCACTTCCTCAGACAGCTGTGGTCGTTTTAGAGGGACTAATGTTTATGCTCTCCTCTTCGGTCCATTCTTGTACAACTTGTAAGAGCGTTCTGCATTTTGTCCCTCACTACGTCGTTGAATTTACACTGGTAGAATGGCAATATATGCGTATCCCAAAGTTTTATGCCCTTCATTGTCTAGTCGTACTAGTAACTCGTCCACGCCCAGCAGAGGGGATACAGCCCCACCCTGCGCTTCTTCCAACCTGAGCCACCAGTGTTTCTTCCATGATGGTTGTGTAAACTGATCTCTTTAGGCATGCATTCTATCCACCTGCAGCTTGTTGCATCGATCCCTATGTTCCTCGATGCTTTGGCGATTGAGGTTGCGGAAGTATTATCAAAAGCTCCATGTTTGCCAGGAAGGTCTCCAGAAGCACTTTCTTGGTTTACAGAGCATGCTCAACCCTCTGTACGAGCTGGTGTAAATTTTGAATTAGTTCATTATAATTATTGCCCAATCTTAACGCGTGCAGCTGGCCATTTCGTTAAAAAATTCCTCAAGTGTAGATATAAAAAACAATTATCGGAACGAAATTTTTTTAGACGAGCTTTTTACTGAGTAGGCGAAGCTTGGCTCGATTCTCCTGTATAAATAAATATGTATATTTTAACACCTATCCGAATGTTTAAACTATAAAATTTATTAGATCACATATCACCTAATTTGAATTTCTGGTATTATACTTCATTAATTAACTCATTCATAACGTTAGGGTGGACACCTTTAGTCCAGGCACTTGAGCTAGGTGCTCATTGTACCGTTCCTATTAAATCTCTTACTTCCACTCGAGCAGCTTAGTTCTCTATAAACCCCAGTATCTTGCCCAGGTTCTCAAGTTTCAGAACCTTCGAGGGCTCCAATAGATCCTTCCCGAAATGTTTCTGCCGGAGTACTTTCAACTCCTCACATGTGCAGAGTACATGTAAACTCGTTTCCTCCTGTAGCTCACATCTTCTGCACCACGGTTCGCTTACTCGACCTGTGTTGTATAGATGCTTTTTCAGGGGACAGTGTCCAGTTACCAGCCCAGTAATGGTTTTTACTTCTTTCTTGCTATGTCTAAGTAGGTTATCGGAGAAGTTAGCATCCCCATCCCCGATTAGCGCTTTGGCTCGGAGTTGACTTTCAGTCGTCCTCCATTTATTTGTGCTTGCTTTGTCCAGCCAGGTCCAGGTCTCCCTTTCAGCAGAATCCTTAGTAATCCCACATACGGGCTCTGGACCTATGAAGTGTCTTTTAGAGCCCTCCTTGGCTAGTTCGTCGGCTATTATCGCCGGCACCCAAATCAGCGACACCGTGTGATGCTGTGCCAGTGAATTGAGGGATTGTTTGCAGTCTCTAACAACTAGTTTTGACCTAGTTACAAGGCTCAAGACCGCCCTGGTAGCAGCCTGACTATTAGTCATTATACTTATTTTCCTCCTCATGCAGCATCCCTTTGCAATCATTTCTGCGCAGGCTGCAAGGGCGAAGGGAAGGCCTGGAAGACCGTCGCATGCTTCCCCAGGCTTATAGATACCCTTTGATTAGGGCTCGGTCCGCAAATACCAGCTCCTGTGCCCTAGCTGGATTTGGATCCATTCGTGAACCAGTCATTAAGAGCAGTAATATCCCTACGTGCCTGGTTTCTGTTCGGTATGGAGATTTCGAATGCCCAATGCAATGGCCCGTCCAGTATCGTACGCGTAGTATCAGTGTGCCCTCCAACTCTAATGTTGGGATGCCACAAATTGTTGGTTTTCAGTCTCAGGATCGCATTTATAGCCTCCGCCCTCACGTAAAGCTCCAGCGTGGGGAGGCCCACAATGGCCTCCAAAGAAGCGGTCCCTGTGCTGTTGATTGCACCACTGATTCTCAGTAATGCCTGTCTCTGGACAGCGGTTAGCAGCTTCACTGCGGAGGACACTTCTGTCCTTTTCCACCATACCCCTGCGTCATAAGTCATCGCCGGTCTCACCACAGCCGTGGTGGCCAATGGATCACCCTCGGCTTCAGTCTCCAGGTTTTACCAACAACTCTTCTGCAGCGCCAGAATAGTTGCGTAGCCCTGGACGTTATTTTAACTAGGTGATTATTCCAGTTCAGTTTCGCATCGAGGGTTACACCCAGATACTTTACTTTTTTAGTTAATTGTAGCTCGTGCCCAAAGAGTTTAATGCTGCCTAGGTCATTGAGTTTCCTCATGATGGTGAAAGTAACCAACTTTGTTTTTTGTGGATTAACTGAGAGTCCTTGTGAGAGGCACCATTCCTCCACCATTCGCAGTGCATTACGCATAATGCCTGCCAATACGCCCGGGCACTTTTCCTTAGCCACTATGACAATGTCGTCAGCGTACCCCTGCGTCCATATTCCTTTGTCGTTTAATGACCTGATGAGATCATCCACGACCAAACTCCACAGCAGTGGTGACAGTACTCCTCCTTGAGGGCACCCTCTAGTTGTCCTCATGGCGATGTTTTTATCTAGCATTTGGGCATAGACCACTCTGCTTCTTAGCATGTCAGCCCATCTGCTGGTCGTTTGGCTGATGTTCCGGTCCACTAAGGATCGGTTGATTGAGGGCGTTGATGTGTTATCAAAGGCCCCCTCTATGTCTAAAAACACTGCAAGGGCAACTTCCTTTTGATGTAGGCTCCTTTCGCATGCAATGGATGCAGAGGAGATCTAGCGAGTGCTCCTTCTATAATATTGAGATGTATAATTTTTTCCATAGTCTTCACCATGAAAGATGTAAGACTAATTGGTCTGAATGATTTCGGATGATAGTATGTGTCCTTCCCGGGTTTCGGAATGAACACAACCCTGGTATCTCTCCAGGCCTTCCGGATGTAACCCAAGGCGTGGCTAGCCCTAAATATCTCCAAGAGGGGCCCCATGATGTCTCCAATCGCCTCTTGCAGCAATCTTGGAAACACACCATCTGCACGCTGAGATGGTACTCAAGAGTCTCCTCCGCAGTGGATGTGAACCTCCCGTCCGGCAACCGAATGGACCTGAGTGTATTAGAAGAGTCCTTTTTGAGATTCTTGTTAATTCTGACCATGTCAGGGACACCTTCTATGTCCTCACAGAAACTTCTCCAGGCCTTCTTCTTTGATTCTTTAATTCTTTTGTTATAGGTATTCAGTTTAGCCTTGTAAGCTTCCCAGTTACCTGTCTTTTTCGCCTTGTTGAATAACTGGCATGTTTCTCTCCTGAGCGTGTTCAGCTCTTTTCTCCACCAAGCAACCTGTCTTGGCGAGCGACCCTCCCTTAGTGGACAGTTGTTTTCATAACACGAGAGAATGGTCCCTTGCAACCATACAAGGGCCAATTCTAGTTCCTCGCTATTCCTGATCCTTACAGGATAGTTTCGGGCTGCTGCAGAGAGATCCTCCCTGTAGGACTCCCAATTAGTCCTTCTGGGATCCCTGTACGTTTCCAGCTCCGTTACGTAGTTAGAGATTTCATAGGATATATACGCATGATTAGACAGAGACGGATCATCCGATACATGTCAATTGCTGATCTTTTCCCGCACCCCTAGTGTGCAGAGGGTTATGTCGATTAGTGATTCCCCCCTCGATGTTCTAAACGTTGTTTTGTCACCGCGGTTCAGACAGTCAAGTTCAGTGCTACACAAATAGTTAAATAGAGACTTACCTCTAGCGTTGTTGTCTCTGCTACCCCATGTCACATGATGAGCATTGGTATCAGATCCGACAATCAACTCCAGCCTATTTTTGCTCGTGAACGCCACTAAGGTCTCCATGTTAGATCCTGGTAGTTCTTCCGGTGAGTCGATGGGTAGGTATAGGGACGCAACGATCGTCTCTAGTACCTCTCCATGTATAGTCACCCTGAGTCTGGCTGCCGTCATGTCTCCAGTACACAGTTCCATGATTGGCATCATGTCCAGATCAGATCTGAAACAGATACAAATTCTGATTTTAGTGTTAGCTGCACCCATTATGAGCTCCCTTCCCCTAATCTGCAGTGCTCCCACTTTACCTTTGGTGATCCACGGTTTCCGGATTAGTAGGATGTCAATATCTTCAGCCAGCACCCTTTGACAGAGTGCCGCCGTGGCTGTCTTCTTGTGCTGAAGATTGATTTGTACAATCAAGCGCCATTTTATTTCCCAGATGTCGACGCCTGAGGTTCTCCTAAAGTTCTCTCTTCCTGCGTACTGGGTTTTTTCCTCTCCAAGGTTACGTAGTACCTCTCTGGTCACGATAGTACGGTCTCCAATTAGACCGTACCAACGTCTCCTCGGACTCCTTGTCAATCCGGAGACTAACATGCAGTTCCTTGTCGGAAGACTTGGAGCCGAGGGTTACCCATCGGTCAACCCTGAGCTCTGGGTTCTGTCCCTCTATACGTTTTAATCCTACTGTCAGATCGTCCTTCTTCGTCTCTGGTAGGAATGTCAGCACTCGCTGTTGCTTTGGAAGCTCATCACGTCTCATAAGCTTCCAGTTTGTATTTTGTGTCAGATAGTCCCTCGTTGTGTTGAACGAGTCCTCTTCCGCACAAATTACTCCATAGTAGTCGTCCATAAAGCGAGAGGATTCAAACCTCGGCGCCCTGTCCAGGCACTCCTGGATATTTTTGATCTTAAAATTATTTATTACAAGTTAGGTATCTGTATCTTATTATCGGCAAATAGTACAAACAGGGTTTTTTGATATTAAGAATAATTTATGATGTAATGCATTATTTATATTATCTACCAATTCGTTGTGATCCTGACCAGTCACAATCATGGTCGTATCGTCTGCGTATAGTATGACAGTTACCAGGAACAAACTCTCCACTACTCTCGAGTGATGATTTCCAATAATGCTGTTGGTATGTAGATGCTTTATTTCGGTGAACTGCCTGCGATTACTCAAACCTCTCTACGGGGTGAGAGGTTTGAGTAATTTGTTTAATAAAATTCTGTAACCAACCGCATCAAAGGCTTTAGTCAGATCACATGCAAGACAAACCACGCGTCGTTATTATTTCAATTAAACAAGATGTTATCAACATTTGTTAGTGCAATTCTCGTAGATCTATTTCCAAAAAAACCATATTGATTAGATGGAGAAACATTACATATTTATATAAGTGTTCAATTAGTTGCAATTTTAGTATATTTTCGAAAATTTTTGATAATGCGGGTAAAATGGATATAGGCCCGTAATTTTGTCTGCCAGATTTATCACCTATCTTGGGAATTGGAATTATTTTTGATTTTTGATGATATTTTATAATAATATAGCTATACACTCTCGAAAACTAGTACTGAAATATCGTTATGCCCTGTGACTGTTGTGTTATTTAATTGTTTAATTATACTTGTGATTTCTAAAGACGTTACTAATAAATATTGAGTTACTAACAACCATCAGTAAGTACACGAGATGCATGGTAACTCCATAGAAATCCATTGGTGCTACCTCTGGTACTGATATATAAAACCACAAATACAAATACATAAAGATTTTTCCTTAGAATTAGAAGTTTGAAAACAATTTTTCGGCAATGCTGGACTTATAGTTTGTATAAAAAAAAAAAATAATTTTAATTAACTCTTCCCTACACCACTAACTTTTTCAAACTAAAACTCGACTGAAGTAATAAAAAAATGGATATGTAAAAAATTGAGTAATTAATTTACTGATGATCTAAACAATCATCGACATTTATATATTTTTCTTCGGTGCGTTGAGTAACAAATAAGATATGCATGAACATGTAAACCTATAGACAAAGTATGTTTGCAATATTGCTTATACGCTATGGTAGAATAAAAATATACAAAACATCTTCTCTTCCATTCCTTACATCAGTTTCACCTGTACTTTACCTTGCTTTTTTCTCATTAAAAACTCATGTTCATGATATTTTTTACGCATATAAACGTCATTGACTATAGTTCACTTATTCGTAACCTTCACTAACAGGCAGGTGAGCAGTGTGTCAGTGTAACATCTCAATGATTAGACGTGATTTCATTTATAAGTAAATGAACATGCGCTACGGTTAGTCGTATTTTTGAATTCATATCAGTGAAAATTGAACTTACTCGATTATGCCATTAAATGCGAAGTTATTCGGATACGTTTGTGAAACGGTGTCAGTGTTGTGTTACCGTGAGAACAATACGTGTACTTTGCAATAAGTTTTAATAAATAAGAAATTAACAAAATAATGGTAATAGAATATATTGTGTGCTCTCTAGACACGATTTTCCCAGAAGAATTATATTGAAGAAGAATCTTATAATCAATATTTAGAGTACAATTAATATTAAAAGAATATTGTCTACAACAATTTAACACACGTTCGTACCTATACAAAATATACATGTTAGATCATTTAATTGACATTGATATTAATAGATGTCCAAACACGGTTTCAAAGATGTAAAAGTAAAAACATGTCTTTCGTTGTTTGAACAACCATAAAAGTTTCCATTCTGGGTTGGTATTTTTTTTTTTTATTCTAATCTAAATCTAAAAATTAACAAAATACTTTAATGTATGTAATGTATAAAATTATTTAAACGAACTTTACAATTAATGAAAAATCAAAATTATATTTTATGGTAGACTACTTACTTTTAAAATCAAGCTGATTATTATATTATTATACTAAGGACACTATTTTTTATTACATATACATACATAGTACTTATAGCCACCGGCAATTGCAATATATTTTTCGAACTTTAATAGGAATTTGATTTTGAATATTGTTTGTGCGAGTAACCACAGTCATTTATGATCCATTGAATGTAATGAATTGTTTTAAAAAAAAACTATATAGTATGCGTCAAAAAAATAAGTTTCTTTTGCTTAAAATGATGTAATTAAAACAGTAAAGGTAGAGATGAGTTGTTTAACATTGTATATATACGATTCAGATATGATTTCTCCAACACCGAACACCTAACTAAGTTCTAGTACTTGCATCCATGTTAGTTAAACATTTAGAGTTGGGAGAATATAACATAATAACACAAAATTGCTGTTCTAATTAATTTTCAATTAATGATTGCTACAAGTTTCGACTTCATCAGACATCTATAAGAAACATTTATGAAATGCAATGTTTGTAAATATATGAATGAATAATATTATAACTTATAAAACATCGGCCCGAATAAAAACGAAACAAAATGAGTCGAATTAGTATTAAAACCTTTAAACATCAAAACTAAAATATGTCAAGATTAATATTTCAATATTTAACATGTTCAAACATTCAATAATGCTGTATTAATCAGTTATTTAGTAATGAAAAATGAAATTCTAAACATGATATTCTTTATTTGAGTTGTCATATTATATGTAAAACAACTATATTTAACTAAATAATGTTAATGCACAATAAATTAGTAGTAAATAATAATAATATAATAATAATTCCATTTATTGACAATAGCAATACAAGTCTATATATTACTATATGCATTGTCAAAAAGACTATATCACCCGACGGTGTTCTTCCTATAGCCTTGGTCATTGGTGTGATCTTATGGGCCAGTCGTAGGTGTTAGGGCTTGAGTAATAAACACTGTTGTAATTTGGATTTCCTTTTTTTTGGACGAAATTACTTAATTAAATACTAAGAATTTTGTACACTTTTGACATGTAAATTTTCAATATTAAAGAATATATGAAAAATGAAAATATATCATCAAAATTTTAAAAAACAAGCAGAAATTAAAATAATTAACTGTAGAAGAAAGAATACATACGCTGACAATGAGAGAAAAGTTTATTTGAAAATAATATCAAATAAATATCGGCTTTGGATATTGCCTTTGTATTGTGCAGACCAATAAATCATTTGTGCCCTTGTTTTAAAGAAACTGTATTAACTATTAACACATATATTTGAAAGAAAGTGATTAAAGGTGGGAGTGATATATATGCTTATATTTAAAAAATATTTATTCAGGGTTAACTATAACGATTTACAGCCAAGCTGTACTTGGTAAATGGTATATAATTATTTAGTTGAAAATATATAGCATACTGAAAGCCTTCATTTAATGAACAAATAAATTATTGAGTGGTCACACTAAAGTGAAGATAGTTGTGTTTACATACATAATTAAAATTAAATGAGGCTACTTCCGCCTAAAGCATCAACCCCAAATAAATTAGTTTTTTTTTAAATATGAAAATGCCTTTTTCTTCGTGCACTAGTTACAATTAGTACCTTAGTTACATTTAAACATGTTAATTTGTGTGTTTGTTTGTTTTTTAAATTTTTTATGATACATTCTAATTGTATTTCCCTTAAGATTAATAAACACAATGAAAAAACATTAAATGTATACCTACATCGTAAAAATTTTAAAAAAACAAATAAATACAAATTAAAATGTTAAAATAAAAAATACATAGATACATGTTTTATCTTCTACATTTAAACACATTTAAATTGTTTGTTTCTTTAAAATTTTTATGGTATATTTTAATTGTGTTTTATATGATATTATACCCATATATCAAAATTTCATTTCATTATTTTGTTTTTTTTAACATTCCATGGCGTTTTTTCACCTGATGATGATTCTATAATCGAAACATGTAGTGAAATGAAAATTTTACAAAATATATAGATTAGATAGAACGATTTATTTATGCATATTAAAATACTAACCTTAACAAATTTTAGTTTTGATGTTTAAAATTTTTAATACTAATTGACCACATTTTGTTAAGTTTATATGCAGATCAACGTTTTATAAGTTCAAAATATTATTGATTAATTATTATATTTACTAACATTTTCGTAAATGTTTCTTATAGATGCTTCATGATAACCTAGGCCGAACCCTAGCAATAATTAATTAAAGATTGATTCGAACAGCAATTTTGTGCTATTATTATTATTATTATTAATCTAAAGAAATACAATTTAAACATTTAAATATGTAGTATCACATGAAATATTAAATTTTATATCAAGTAGTATAAAAATTCAATTATATATTATAAGAAGGCATTTCCAGGCCATCAAGGCCTATAGCCATGTAATTTTCTTCCATCTATTCCTGTCTTTTGCCGTCTCCCTCCAGTTCTCTATCCTTCTTTCTTTGATGTCTTCCATTACCGCCTCCTTCCATCTTCTGAGAAAAATTCAATTAGGTAACTGAAAAATGGTTGAATTTAGAGACGGGGAACCGTAATGCAGACAAATATGAAAAATTCAAAAATTCAATAATTTATTCCATTTAAAATGAGAAACTTGATGTTAACATCTTGTATATCGAAAGTGGAAGCTGGACATATTTAAATATGTCATCATATACATCAATGATTACTCCACAAGTTTCCAAATCGATTTTCTATTAGAAATTCTAATAAGTCAGTTCGTTGCGTCACTTTTATACAGAAACGTTTTATACAAAACAAAACAATATTTCTATTATTTATAGCTTGGATCAATAATTGTTATTTCAAATTTTATTAAAAATTTATGCTTTAGACATTTTTAGACTTAAGCAGCGGGTTGAAATGAATTAAATTAAAAAAAAAGAAAGTTTTTTTCTTTTTTCTTGCGTGTTTTATCGCACCATTATCTAAAAGTTATGTATCACTTCTAATAATAATTATGGTAACCCCGCTATTAGATGTATTATGCTTATTGTTAGTAAATTCGTAGATAAAAGCATGCTTAGTTAAATCAGTTTATCTAGCTAACGTATTTCAAAGCGATGTCGTTTCGTTCGGTATTTTCAATTGTTATTATTATAGATATAGAAATCAAAATAGGCAGCAATAATCGATGAGATAATTTCTGTATGTGTAAACATTGTAAAATAATTAGATGTCGCGTGTACGTGAAAAGTATTATCTCATGTAAGTGGAAAGATCGATAAAAAAAACTCCATCTACATATCATGAGCATTAACATCCTGGCAGAAGCCAGCTTTAAGTATGCCGCCGCAGTTGATAGAATTTAAGTCAATATTATGAACATTAATTATTAGAAAGGTGCCAATTACTTTCCCTTTCTACGTTTTTTTCTTTTCTTTTATTTATTACCTTAGGTCACTTAATGCTTTACCTAATTTGTTTAGGAGTTAGAGGATTTTGGAACAGTATTTCACTAGATTATAAACGTTTGCCCTATATACCAACAGCTCTACCGATTTAACTTGAATATCATCTGTTCATTTATATGCACGATTTTAATCTCTTTTCGCATAATTTCTTCTCCTGACCTAGAATTCAAATTATGTAGCTGTTTTTGAATATCTCAAAACCATGTGTAGTTTTAATGTGTGGCTTGTTATGTCTGTTTTAGTGGCAATTTTATATCATACAGCACGAATGTTTTCGAATATTACAGGTAAACAGAATTGCCAAAATTTAGCAGTACTACTAATTTAAAAGATAACTAAAATACTTTAATTGATCTGAAATTTAAATAGGATAGATTATTTTTGGTTTTAAACGTATTTCGGTATCATATTAAACATTGAACAAAGCAAATTTTGTCTTACACAATTGTTATTATTATTTATTTTTATCATTCATAATATTTCTGATATACAGGCTACTCAGCGAGTAATGGAACAACGGGATATCTTGAAAACGAATGAAAATTTTAACTTTTCGAAAATTTTACAATAGATCTCCGGTAGAGAATAACGATTAAGTATGGTTTTGTTGATGGAATGCTTATTTTCTATTCGGTTCTTAGAATCTGAGCCGCATTATGGTAATTCATTGTATAATTTCTACCAACTCCTCTGTTGTACTTTTTGTTTATAAGGCTACACTTAAAAAAATGTGAGCAATATGCGTGATCGTCGTGACGCAAACAATATACAGGGTGTCCCACATCTATTTTCCCACGCATTTACTCCGCAACTAATAGAGATAAACATTCGCAGTAAAATCCAGTGGAAATGAGACGACATTATACATCAAATTCTGCTGTTATAACGCACACCGTATAAATAGCCTTTTCCCCCCACCCCCACTTTATTTTTTGTAAATTGCACTCCTAATTTTTTTAGCAAGTTTTCGGTAGCTATCAACCTTATAAATACAGTCATATGTTTTTTTTTTATTTTTATTGTGCCGTTCCATGAAATAAAATATCCTACTATAATCTGACATTTTTCAAATTGTCAAATAGTCGACGCTATTTCAAGTCATTTAAAGTTTATTTGTTTTTGCTTTTTCTATTATTCTGTTAGTGTTTGTTTGGATTAGTGCTCATAAAATTAATTATATCCTAGAAAAATGCCCTCGTTATTCAGCCCTGATGAATATGTAGACACTCGCCGTAGATCACCAACAATCTACGGCGAGTGTCGAAAAAATGCTAGACAAGCCGAACATACGTACCGAGAACGTTTTCCGAATCGAAGGCCTCTTTCCTATCGCACATTTTCAAATATCGAACAGAAAATGCACACTGGTACTTTCCCAAGTTCGAAAAATGTTCAGCATATTCGACCTATTAGAAATGAGGAAAATTCTGTGAACGCATTAGCTTCAGTGCATGTTAATCCAAATACATCAATTAGAAATGTTGCCGAAGAAATCGGAAACAGTAAAACTTCCGTCAATAGAATCCTTAAGGATAATAAGTACCATCCATACAAAGTGCATTTACTTCAAGATTTGCGACCCAACGATCCTGAAAATAACTATCTTTTATAGCACAAATTTTGGTGCAACTTGACAATGACCCAGAATTTTTGAATAAAATCATGTGGACTGACGAGTCACGTTTCCATAACAATGGAGTGGTCAACCGACACAACAGCCATTATTGGTCCGTTGAGAATCCTCACTGGGTGCAGCAGACACACTTTCAGACCATATGGAGAGTCAATGTTTGGTGTGGCTTATTCAATGGTCATTTACTTGGACCTTACTTCTATCAAGGTACTCTTACAGGGGAAAGGTACAGAGAATTCTTAAGAAATTCGTTACCAGTTCTTCTTGAAGATATTCCTTTGGCCGAGAGATGTACAATGTGGTGGCAACAGGACGGTGCTCCACCTCATAATTCGCACATAGTTAGCCAGTATTTGAACACACAGTTTCATCAGAACTGGATTGGAAATAGCGGACCAATTAAGTGGCCCGCACGCTCACCAGATATGACACCCTTAGATTTTTTCCTGTGGGAATATTTAAAGCAGGTTGTTTATGGCGAAAGACCAGTTAATATTTTGGACTTACAAAATATGTCAAGCCTGCCAAGATATTTCTCCAGAGACGATACGAAGAGCCTGTACGACAGAGCTTCTTCATAGGTATGAACATTGCCTAATGGGAAAAGGCCGACATTTTGAACATATTATTTGAAAAGAATAAAATATTGAATCAAAAAAAAATATAGATTTCTTTTTTATTTCTCGAAATAGAATAAGGAGACGATTTGGTATATCATACTTATAATAAGCAATAATAACGCGTGTTTGAGACTTATTGTTCTTCTAATGTTATCAAAATTACTTTCCGTTTCTGTCATATTGCAAAATTGACATTTGTTCATTGACGTTGCTGTCATTATTATTGTAATCATATGGATTAGTTTGACATTAGAAGGGATGCCAAGTCCTATTTCATGGGAGCGGCACACTTCAGTTCAACATTTATGCATCACTGCATATATTTTTCGGAGCTACTTTTTGAGAACATTTTGTATAATAAAAATAAAAAAAATACATATGACTGTGTTTATAAACCTGGTAGTTACCGAAAACTTGCGAAAAAAATTAGGGGTGCCATTTAAAAAAATAAAGTGGGGGAAGGGGGTAAAAGGCTATTTATACGGGGTGTGTTATAACGGCAGAATTTAATGTAGAATGTCGTCTCATTGCCACTTGGATTTTACTGCAACTTTTTATCTCTACTAGTTTCCGAGTAAATGCGTGGCAAAATAGATGTGGGACATCCTGTATATTAATAAGTTTACTCATCGACGGTATCGTGGAAAAAATACATTTATTTGAGTGGCACTTTAAAAAAAAAACGGTGATCAGAATTGTTTGTGCTTTTGTGGCGCAAAGAACTTTGAGACAGAAATAATTAATCGATATCGGATATCGAAAATTTGTAGGTACAATGCAATAAAGGACCTTTTGAGTATTTAATTTAATGTTGCTTTTATTTTGAAATACGTACATTGCTTTTATATTTTTTAAGTTTACGCAATTACTTTACAATTGCAATTTTGTAAATATCATTTTACAATTTATCTATGTCTTTTGTATTGAAGTTTAGATAAATAATATTCTTCACTACTTTCTTCACAAAACGACTTGATAAGGTTTATTAATTTATCTACATCCATTCGACTTCAATAAACATTTAGGTATCTAGACGTGAAGCACCTATTTTAGTTTTAATCCTACAAAAACCACATGAAACGTTGTCAGAGTAAATTCTAAAATGTCATCAACATAGCGGTACAATAAAAGTGATTTCTGTTCTGCAGTATCAAGTGCTCTCAAAAAATCCATATAGTAACTAGCAATAACAGATGCTAATGGACTATCCATGGCTACTTCCTCTGTTTATTCATAAAAATTGTTGTTCAACTGAAAATAAATTCTGGCGAGTACGTGTTCAAAGTTCATCACTTCAACTAGGAATATCTGATCACAACATCAAAACTAAATAGTAAAAACGCTCTATTACGTGAAAGGTTTCATCAAACACTACAGTAAGTACCACAGAATGATGACCTTTACACTTTAAATTTATGTCTTTGCAATAAGATGCTTAGTTCAGGATGGGATTTTGTGAACAATGTTACCTATAACCTCATGATGTCTAAAAAATCCAAGTCAGAAATCGGCAAATAAAGAAATATGAACGTTGTGTTACGGTGTAAAATCCAACACCAAAGATTTACACTTTAAGAATTGCTGTAAATTTATCTGACAGATAACAGATGACAAAATATCGGTTATTTCGAAAAGAGGAAACTTTGCTATCACACCGATTCACCATGCTCCATTTGATACCATGAATATCTCCACGTCATTCAACTATGAGTAAAGTTTTTAAAGATAAAGGTTGCTCGATTTTACATAAACCTTTATCCTGTGATGGGTGGAGACTGTGGCTTGAAAACTATAACAAAAATCCCAAAAGAAAGGTGAAAAAATCCCTTACCACAAAATTAGATAACAAATCTAAATACGTATTTCGGCAACTAAGTTGCCATCTTCAGTAGAGTGTTATTCCACTAGTGATTTGGTGAAGAGCATATCTTCCAAGGTTTACCTTACCCGAAAACACTAAGTTTAACACTGCTCTTCACTTGTTTCTACTGAAGATGGCAACTTAGTTGCCGAAATACGTATTTAGATTTGTTATCTAATTTTGTGGTAAGGGATTTTTTCACCTTTCTTTTGGGATTTTTGTTATAATAAACCTTTATATTTAATTTTTCGGGAACTAAAAAACCAAATTGTTTGGTGTAAATAATTCTTTTAAGTCGAATATAATTTATGGAAACAGATAAGATATACAATAAGCATTGTGCATGAAGAAAACAAATATTGAAAATTGGCCAAGGCCCTATGGCTAAAGTCACCCAAATTTACGGTTCTCTCTCTCTATTTTTTTTACAGAATATGTACAGACAAAAAAGTGATACATACAGTAAAAAGTTTTCTAAAGTGTATTTTATAAAGTATGTACATAAATGTTCATCCCTCATCTTCGCCTTGGGAACTTCTGTCTCAGGCTACTGGTATTGAGGGCCCTCCTGGTGTTATTTTACTTCGTGTCGACTTCGGTTGTATTACATATTTGGATTATTTGTTATATGTTTTTTTCTCTTAGCATCTGTTTTATTTTTAGTTAGTAGCCGTGAAAAAAATTTCCTTCAAGAATTTGCCGCCATAGACTATAGCCTAGCTAGCTTTTAGAAATCCGCCACTGCATGTAATAGGATTTTCCCAAAATCTACAGCAAAAAGAAAAAGTCGCTTGTGGGTGATGC
Organism: Cetonia aurata; assembly: GCA_949128085.1. Classification (NCBI taxonomy): domain Eukaryota; kingdom Metazoa; phylum Arthropoda; class Insecta; order Coleoptera; family Scarabaeidae; genus Cetonia; species Cetonia aurata. The sequence continues at coordinate 37,930,761 of OX421884.1, forward strand.
TTTCAATCTTAAAAACAACTACCGCATAATATGAATTTCTATTGAAGTGTTATTGTAAAATTATTTTTCATACCCGAGATATCTATTGTACTATCCCATACCTCGCTCAAAACGCTGTATACTAATTTTATAATCAATAATTTTAATTTTGAAGAGGGCCACACAAAAGGTCTCCGTGATTAGTGGACCACACTGGACATTGTCCCCTAATATTACTCTTTTAATAAAATATTTATGTACTGTCCTCTCTAGTAGCAATGTAGTTTGTCTTGTTTATCTTGTATACAACTGATTTCTAAATATAAAATATTCGAGTTTATTTTTTTTAAATTAACATTTTTTAACTAATACAATTTTTGCAAAAGAAAATAGATTTTGTTAGACTGGAAGAAGCTTTTGTAGAGTATTTTCAAATGGAAAATTATATCCAGTCCTATTAATATATTTTATATGCATGAAATGCATTCTATTGCTTGTAATAACAGTAAATGTATATATGGAATGTTTATATAATTAATACAGTTACATTTACTGCTAATTTTGGCTTGTGTGTATTACGTCGTATTTTGTAAGGCATAATCCATTAGCATAACCATTTTATAACAATTTATTGATTTTCCAATATTGTAAATGCAAAAGTTGAATAAAATGTTATCTTTATTCTATATTATAAATATATTGCATATGGCTGGTATTACACTACAAAAGATGTCTTTTTAAAAGTTTTTTTATGATTCATTTAATATTGTATGAAATATATTCGCGGCCCATGATTTGCCGTAATTTAGAGAATTCTACTTGTGAAGTCAAGAACTGGAAGGTCTTTTCGTCCATCCTAAAGTAGTTGATGAAATAACTTCTTTGTGATTGCCAATTTCTGAACCTATCAATTAACGCCAGGAAAACCACGCTATTTCCTACAAGCGTTTTGATTTTCCTTTTCCTCAATGAAAAGTATTATATTCGTTGATGTGCCACAGAAACTTTATTACTTACTTCAACGAAAATAAAAGAATAAAATAAAGAATTATCAGGTTTAGATGGAATTCCAATTTGATTTTCAAAAAGATTTTAAGTATGGTTATCAAACTATTAACACTCTTGGGTAACATGTCATTCCCTTTGGGAGCATTTTCTGATAAGTTAAAGATCGGCAAAGTTACTCCCATCTCAAAGAAAGGTAACCGCTAAATTATTGGGAACTATAGACCCTTTGAATTTCCTTTCGAAGGTTTTTGAGTATGCTTTTTTTAAAAAAAAGCCTCATGTCTTCGTATTTATAAACATAACATATTAAATAACAAACAACATGATACCCTCACTGCATTAATTTCATTTAGTGAGCAGATCGCTGATTATGTTGACGCGGGAGAGGTCCTGCATCGGTCTTTTGTGATTTGAGCAGGGCCCTCGATTCTGGCGATCATTGTAAATTGATTTCTAACCTGTGTGTGGCTTCTGACTGGATCAGGTCCTCTTTGGATGACCGGAAGCGATATCATATATCACTCTTAACTCGATAACGTTGGCAACAAGCAAATAGGCGTTCTACATGGTTCAATTATGGGCCCTATTGTTTTCATTCTATACGTTAATGACCTAGACTTTTACCTTAATTCAACGCACCATTTGCATCCTATGCGGATGATTTTGCTCTTATAGTTCGTTTTAAAAGTAACAATAATTCTGCCGAAGCTAGGTTGGAAAGCCATATCACAAGCACTGTTGCCTATTTCAAAGACCATAATTTACATTTTAATATCAATAAAACGTATATTGTCCGCTTCCGCAACTGGCAAAACGATGTTGAGTCAGTTAGAGTGACCATTGGAATCTGCAGTAGGATGTAAATTTCTTGAGTTATATTTTGATTATACACATCTTAATTGGTAACCCCACACAGTAAAAAATTTCTGTATAATGCAGAAATATTCCTGTTTTATTTTACAGCATTATGTAAGTAAGTTGTTACAGGAAAATTACTGCAGCTTTACAGTTTCTCAGTAAATAATCAAACAATAAATGTCAAAGTCTAAAACATTGATGTAAATTTCTGACAGCCTTTAAATATACCGGAAATGGACATTGAATTTACAGCGATCTGCTGATCTCCTGTTGTAAATATTAACCTATTCATTCACAGTTATATTGAAATTTTCGCTCTCATCTGTAAAATTACAGTAGTACTCCTAGCGTACAATTACCAGGAATGTTACTGTAATCTTTTTTACTGTCCACTGTGAAAACCTAATGAGTAAACTCAATTCCCTACACACCAAAAAATATTTGCAATTCCTACGGAAAATTCCAGTAATGTATAGGGTAAATTTACCAAAAATTAGAAAATATCCTAAAGTGTTCTAGTAAATTTCCCAATTTTTGGAATGTGTTTCATAACTTACGAACTATTTTTGGCGTTGAACAAATCAACCACCTTGCTTATCGCAAATCTAAGAGTTTTCTTTGGTGCTGCCATTTTTATCACTTCGGGAGATATTGTCTCTTGTACGTAGTGTAGCCGCCTTTGCCGTGTCAGAATTTTGCAATAGCAGAGTATGTATTCCACAGTAACCAAGGACTTGTTCTACCTACTTTTTTTCAAAATATGAAATGATTCCACATAGTATTGGACTGAAAATTTGTGTGTTTAATTTTGAGCTTAAAGTATTTAATTCCTATTTGTAGTTACTCCAAGAATAGTAAATAAATAAGCACATAACAGATCTCATAAACACCTCAACAATCCCGATAGATACTTCAAAAAATTTTTATGAAATAAATAAAATCTTACGTTAGTAAAAGCTTGATCAAAGATCTTGGAAATGAACTTTGTGATCCCTACGTGCGTAATTCCTATCATTCTTCTAAATATTTACAGTACTTCTTGCAGATTGGCTAGTACCGATGTTGTAAAATATATGGATATAATTTTCATTGTAGTTAAAGCGAATGAAACAATTGAATATTTTTTATTACTCTTTTGTACCTCTATGCTTAATAAGTTAAATCGTCGCATTCAATAGACTTGTAGATTATCTAAATATTTTTTTCTTTGCGACAGTCATTTTATTTAATTACATAATTAATTAAGCTTATATATATGGTTCTTTGGGATTTCGATGAGATCTTAAACACCACATAATATTTGTAATTGAATTAAGTTTCAGGCTAAAATGACAAGAGTGTAAAAATTCGTTCCATGTGTGTATGGATATAAAACGAAAACATCAGAATTAGAATCGAACACTCTTTTTAATTAGGGATAATTTATAGAAATTTATGAACTTACCTTGTAAAATAACTATTAAGGTAATTGCGGTAGCATTAACTTGCAAAAATACACATGCACGTAGAAGATAGTTGATTATAATATTGCATAATTAAAGTAGTGGACCTTCAACCCGTAAAAAAACTAAAGTAGGTATATGTACGTAAATGTGATGCAATGATGTAATTCCATAGTTCTATCTGATTTGTTAATCAGTATGTTGTGTATTTTCAGTTTTTATTATCGATTAGGTTAACGTTTGAAAATATTGTTTGAGATAATAACCTATATACATACATACATATTATATTAATTGGAGTTTGTCATTTGTGTAGAGATATTACTAACATGATATTTCATTGTAATATGCTTTCAGTTTAAATTGATTTCTAGGTTACTCTCTATTAAATGGAATCATAAAAAAATAAGAGTCGGTTAAAATGTGTTTATGATTTGAGAATACTAACTTAAGGTTACATAAGTCAAATCTTAAAAATTGTTGATATAACATATACAGAAATTATTACTTCCGGTTATTTAATATATCTACCGTACAAGAATCACACTATTCGAATGTTTCCTTTAGTTTTGAAAATAATACGCAATTTGAATTTCATCGACATATGTAGATATGTGTGTATGTTGCATGCGTAGTGCATTTTGAAATGGTATATAATTTTTATAACATTTATAGCCTATTGAATCGCTTTATTACCTTTTGAAATATCGAATATTGCTAACATTTCACCGGTTTGTAAATATATTATCGCACCCCATCGGTGAAAGATGTTGATGGGTTTAAATATTTAAATATGTAAATAATATAACTCATTTCTTGTGGGTTTATTTTCGCTTTTTTTCCAGTCATATCTATAGGTATACCTGTACTTCAAATAATATGTAGACAATTTTCAATTAAATATTATTGTACTCGTTTTATGACTCAGAACTGTTTGTTTAATTAATACAATAGTCTCAAAGTGATCGTGGCTTGAACATCTATGTGATAACGAATACTAAAAAGGCGATAAATCTAAGTGTAAAGTTTAATTGTTATAACATAATGTAATCGATTTATAACTCATTCATTTTTGTCGCAACAGCTACTAAATATGCTTTTTGAAGAATTGGCGTTTACGTGTTTGTACCTATGGATTATTCTGAGTAGTGTGATGTATTTTGCTCATTATGTGGTGGAAGTGGTCTTAGGTAAGTGATTGCATATAGACAGGTTCTGTAAAAATAGTTAGTTGTTATACTTACAGCGTGTTTTTTTTTTCAAAAGGAGACAGATCCTTAATATTAATTTTACGTCAAACCATTATTTTTTATCAAAAATTCTGCTTTTCAAAGAAATTTGCTTACCGTGAAATTAACCGAAATCAGATATATGTCACTCAATTCAAAAAATAATGACATAGGGAAAATAAGCCATAAGGAAAGGTACAAGATCTTTAAAATTTATATGCCTGCGATGACTGGACGCAAAACACTTAATCCGAGGGTGTGTTATTATTATGATTGTTTGAAGGAATAAATTTGTTTAAAATTGCCGGTGCTTACATTACAAGAAACTTTTTAAGGTTGACTTTTGTTAATACGGATGCATAAAATAATTTATGCTTAATTTAGTATGAAATTTAATTATTAATTAAATTTGATTTTAAATTTATTCGCATGTCATACATAAAGAATTACATTCGAAAATTAGTATAAAATATTTCCAAGTTAATAAATATCTTTATTTTACATTCAATTAAAAATTTAGTACGAGAAACTTTGTACGATTAAATATTCGGAGGTGACAATATAACGTTCTCATGCTGTTTGTGCAAATAGAATGAAATTTTTTGAATTCGTATGAAAATTTATTTAGTATAATGATTTGATTATAAATTTTGAATACTTAATTAATTAATATAAAGAAAGTTATAAAGATAAATTGCTTGTGTTATAGTTAGCAGTTCTTTTTTTTTTTTTGTTGAAAAATAAATATGCTCATCACCACTATTGATACCGATTATTGAAATTAGTCGATTTTACCCACCAAGTAGAGAGATTTCGGATATCGGAACGAAACACGAATAATGACAGCACAAGCATCGACATACCCTAATGAACTTTTGACTTTTCTAACAATACAGGGTGTTTTGAAACATCGTTTAAAGATTTTAAGGGCATGTAGTACGATCGAGAATAAGGTTAAAAGTCATAATAAACATATGTTCACAAATCAACCGTTTACGAGATAACAGCGAGTGTTCCTAGTAGTACATGGATATAACATATCCCAGTAAACAGGTGCTTATCAGCTATTGTTGTATGACAGTTTAATTTGACGTTTTGTGCAATTTGTAGCAATTACAATGGTTGCGTATTCTAATGCTGGAATGAGCGATATGGTGTTCATGTATGGTCGTGCTAATGGGAATTCTCTACAAGCACGTCGCTTCTATGCTGAAACGTTTCCTGATCGCCAACTGTATTCGTATGTGATGTTTCAAACGGTGTTTCAACGACTAAGAGAAACTGGTTCGTTTGAGAAGCGGTCTTCTGATACTGGACGGCAGAGATTAGCATGTACTCCACAGATAGAAGACCGAATTTTGAATATTATTGATGAAAATCCCAAAACTAGTGTTAGAAGAATTTCGACTCAAGTGGGTGTAAGCAGCAATCTTGTTTGGAGAACTCTTCATGAGCAACTCCTATACCCCTACCATATCCAACGGGTACAAGCCCTTACTGCTCCGGATTATCAAGCGAGAAGGGCTTTCTGTGAGTGGTTTCTGCGAATCGGCCAGATTTCGCTGATAACATCCTTTTCACTGATGAAGCTGGTTTTACTAAAAATGGAATATTTAATTTCCACAACAATCACGTTTGGTGTGACGAGAATCCTCATGCTACCGTTGAAGCTCGGCACCAGCAACGTTTCTCTCTAAACATCTGGTTAGGCATGATAGGGGAACGGTTGTTAGGACCGATTGTTTTGCCACAACGCTTAACAGGTCCTGCATACCTCGAGTTCTTGGAAAATACTTTACCTGAACTTTTGGAAGATTTACCTATAAATCTAAGACTGAACCTCTGGTTTATTCAAGATGGAGCTCCACCGCACTTTACGCGTGCTGTTAGGGAACATCTTAACAATGAATTTCCTGGGAGATAGATAGGGCGAGCAGGTCCCATTGCTTGGCCTCCAAGGTCTCCCGATCTAAACCCGTTGGACTTTAGTATCTGGGGTTATTTGAAAAGTTTAGTGTACGCAACACCGGTAAACGATCTTAAAGAGTTGCGCCAACGAATAGAACACTGTTGCCAGATAATACGAGAAAAACCCTTGTTTTTTGAAAGAGTGCGCGCTTCCTTTGAAAGCAGATGTAGATCCTGTGTCGAAATGGAAGGACGTCATTTTGAACATCTTCTTTAGTTATAATCTATTTTATGTTAAAATACAATAACATCTTAATAAAAACCGCTAAAGCAAACTTATTCTGCATTTGCGATAAAATCGCTGTTATCTCGTAAACAGTTAATTTGTGGACATATGTTTATTATGACTTTTAACCTTCTTTTCGATCGTACTACATGCCCTTAAAATCTTTAAAGAATGTTTCAAAACACCCTGTATATTAGTGAGAATATCTAGTACAAAATTTCATACTAAATAAATTAAATAAGGATAATGTAAAACAGGCCTCAGACATGTGTAAATGCCAGTAGGCAACCTATATTAAGAAAGGCTAGTCAATAGGAAAGAAACCTATACACTTTAGAAAAGATTTGTTAGGTACCCTTGTTTAAAAGAAAGTTTTAGTTATTTTTTTTAATCTTTTGTTTCTATTGCTGTTTATGACAGCACAATCGAATTACATTTTTTGGAATTTCTGCATGAACCGTGGATTAGATATTTTGATGACTTTAATGGTTTAAACATTATTTTGCTTGGACTTAGTAGTAAATAGTAAAAACATGAACAAGAAAACACCCATTATACGTTAAACTGTTCTTTTTGTTTTGTAAAACTATTATTACAAAAAGTATGTAGTTATAATTATTTTATTCTCCTAGCGATTTTTCCAAAGAAGACTTGCGCTTGTAATTGAATGAGAAATAATCAAGTAAACCGCTCGTTTTGCAATTTTCTCACTTGTAACACATACTATATTGTGTAAATAAGGAAACGAGTAAATTGAAATAGGTATTTGTAAAGGTAAAAAAGAAATAAGGATTGTTGACATTTATTTATTGGTGTAACAATAAGTTATATGTGTACAACCTAATATAACTGAAATAAAATCCATTGCATTAAAACTATACCTGCAAAAAGTAAATCACTGTTCCTTTTTTATTAACACAGTTAATATCTTGAATACTGAAGCAATTTACATCGTAACTATTTTACGATTCATTGAAATTACTGTAATCTGCAAATAATGATACCGTTATTAGGACGTATATGGGAGACATGATATACGAATATCTTAACTTTTATAAATTCATTTTCGGTTTTCCAAACTGCACATGTGCCTGTTGCGGTCTCACTAACCCATTTAACGTTTTTTTTTGCACATCTATGTTAATTACGAGAACTGGAGGATTTGAATTTTACGTTTCCCATGTTTATATTTTAATCCAAAAGTTCAAAACAATAACTGAGAGTGTATATGACAGATTGTATGGAGAAAAAGATGTAATAGTAAAAAATTTACAATAATTCTGGTATGCCATACAATCGATAGTTACTATGGTGACAGCTATTGAGGTTAGTTTTCTAAATTAGTCATTTGTATAACACAGGAACCGCTTCCACAGAAGCGGCTAGTTAGAAGTTTTCGGCCTTAACAAAACTTTTTAAAAATTTGGAGTTTGCAATAGTTTGGTACTTACTTGCTTTCTAAAATATTTTCTAGTTTCTTACACTCTCAGTTAACCAGAAGTCGCTATTTTAAATGGGACACTTGTATAATGTTATTGGTATAAAATTCTACTGTTACAGCTAGGGTTTCCTAAACCTATGTTCAACTGTTTTTATGATAATATAATTTTTGTAAAAATTTTCACATTTACACCGTGGTACGTAATTCATTATTTTTCACTTGCTTGATGTGCCCACATTTTAAAACTACCGCATACTAACACAAAAAATTTCAAAGTTGTCAAACTCAATTTTTTCAACTAGAACACCCAGTATGTTTGGTGTAGAATTAAATTTTTTGTTGCAAGATTCCCTATACCTATCTTCAATGGTTCTCTTTAAAATACTCGTTTTATTTATTTATTCCTTCAAATTGTCGAATAATATTTTACCTGATAGGTTATGCCTTTGACATTATAATAAATTAATTGTTGTCAGTAAATATTATTGTTATAATCACTCAGATAAGTGCATATCATTGCGTAATTTATAAACTAAATAATGTAAAATATTGAAATCTGAATATCTTAAATTTATTTTATATTCATGGAGAATGACAAAGAATTGCGAGAAGAATTTGCCAACAATTTACTATGCCATATCGCCATTTGCCGCCAATAGAGATGTCCTAAAGAAATTCAGAAAACTAGAAACACTTTTTTGTGATAAACTTATTTCTGAGAATGAGGAAAATGAGACTAATGTTTTAACGCATTTTGAAGCACGCTGTAGCTCAATACCTCCTGCTTCTGAAGATTCGGCCATTTCAAAAACGTCTGTTCATAAAATTTGGAAAAGCAATAAGAATTTCCATTTTCAGAAATTTCAGTGCAAATTTTTTTTTATTGAAAACCATAATAGAATATAATGTCATAGTAAAATATTCGACGATTTGAAAGCATTAACAAATGAAACGAATTTAATTAAAAAAAAATATTGATGATAGGTAGGTACAGAGAATGTTACAGCAAATCGATGTAGGATTTAATTCTACACCGAACAATGTAAACACATACCGGGTGTCGTATATGAAAAAAAAAATAAGTTTTACAACTGTTATTTTTTAACTCAGTTTTGGTGAAACAATGTTAGTATGAGGTAGTTTTAAAATGCGGTGTAAATGTCAAAATTTTCACAAAAATCGTAATATCTTAGAAACAGTTCAAGATAGATATAGGAAACTCTAATTGTAATGGTTATAGAATTTCATTCTGAATTCAAAAATATAATAATATATAGGGAGTTCCATTTAAAATAACAAAGTTCATGGCGACTTTCGATTAATCGGAAGTGTAAAACACATGTAATATTTCAGAAAGAAAGTAAGTACCAAACCTCAAATTTTTAAAGGTGAAAAGTTTCGTCGAGGGGCTCTCAAGAGATGCTTTTTCATTTGAAAAAAGAATTGTGTCTAGTTTCCATCGCCTACTAGAGGTGAAAAATACACAATCCGTTCTAAACGTGATAAACTTTAAACAAAAATCGACTTGTTTATAAATTAAGTAAGAAAAATCTCAGTCCAGTTCTACACAGTAAAAGAAGATTATAGTTGGGAAAATTTCAGTATAACTGTGAAATTAGAGCTCAATATTTACAACAGCAAGTCTGATTGCTGTAAATTTAATGTCTATTGTCATAAATTTACATCAATATTTTGAACTATTGCATTTATTGTTTAATTATTTACTGAGAAACTATAAAGCTGCAGTAGTTTTCTTGTAAAAACTTCCTTATAGTTATAATCCTGTAATATGAAACAGGATTATTACTGCATTATTACAGATTTGTTTAACTGTGTACTAAATTTATTCCCATTAAAATCGCTACACTATAAATAACAAAATTACTCACTAAAATGCCTATATTTGCCATACATATTGCTTACATTTTTTTTATGGAAAGAGTTTGTTCGTAATGTATCTACATATATTTTACTATGAATTGCAAGTTGTGAAAAGGCTTCATGTCGAAGATATATAAGCCGTTTAAGATATGATGCATTTATTATATTTATTTATCACTCTTTCTATCTTTTGCTATGGTTTTCCAATTCGTGATCTGTTAATCTTACAAGTCTTTTCATTTTGGTTTTACACTCCGTCTAATAAATGTTATTGTTCTGTTTTCTTCCAATTTATCAAAAATACCTAAGTATTGTAATCTTTAAGCTTTGATTACCTATTTTATCACTAAACACTTCTCCTTCGTTCATATTTTTTTCTCAACCAAATATACCGCCTAAAAATGCTTTTTTTTATATAGCACTAAAGCTCTTTCTTTCTTGAATAGTTCAGTTCCCACGTTTTTTGGAGCACGAAAATTATCTTAAATTAATTTTTGTTAATTTTCTATTGTTAAGCGGATTCAGTTTTGTAGACTACAAAGAGTGCAACAATTTGAACATTTATTGAAGAACATGTAATTTTAACATTAGTTATTGCATTGTTTACATTAGTGCATGTTATCAATAAATTTATTGTTTTTGTTTACAAAGAAACGTGTGCTTTTTATTGAAAAATTATTAATTTAATAATTTCAGCTCCTTTTTACCAGTTGCCCCAAAATAGAGCAAAAAAATGGATAACATTTTCTATTGAAATTTTCCAAATTATGTTAAAAAAAAAAAACAAAATTCAGTGTTGCCATTTAAAAAAAAAACCTGTGTAGTAACTACTGGGATATCTATCCATACTGCAATGAAGTTATTTGTCATTTTTTAGCTAAGTAATTCTCTACAATTTTGCTTTTGAAAGTACTATATAGTCTATCTCTTTAAATAAAGAAGTTGGCCTATGTGAGGCTTTAAAAAACTTACACTGTATATACCTAATTATTCATAAAACCCAATTTTGAGACGATTAGATCACTATTTTCCAAATTAACCGCTTAAATTTCATCAAAGTTCGACATTTATTTAAAAGTATTCTGATATATCAACTTTGTTTTTATTTCTATTTTTTTTGTGCATCCTCCAACAACTTTTGAAAAATACTGTTTAATTAATTTAATTTTTGCCTTTCGATCATGTTGATATTTTTTTTGTACTTCTCAATCGATATTAATATTGGGAATTTGTGATTAGAAACTATAAATTGTTTAATCTCTGAAAATAAAAATATGTAAATAATACACTTTAAAATTTCAGATTTACCGATAACAGGTCAGTCGCCTTGTTCTGCCCATGCTTATTTAAAACAGCTGATTCAAAGGTTCGCCACTGAAGCAGCCGATTTACCGAGCTTAAGTAAGAATGAAGATCATCCTGTTCATCCAGACGAGACTATCAGTAACAGAACTTACGAAGATCTTTTATCTACAGCCATAATTAATAGAGTAAGTAATTGGGCTATTTTGAGTACTAGTGCGTGTGCATTTGCTAGTAACATTCAATCATAGAATTTAAATAATGTTGTTGTCATCTATTTTAATAGATTTCTAGCACAATATAGCAAATTTAAATAAAGTGAGCTTTCTGAAAAATGCATGTTAAGTTATAAATACATTCAATGTTAATTGATCTACTTAATAGCTAGGCTCTCTTAGAAAATGCAATTGTTTAAAAAATACAAATCAATAAGATTTGTAAAGTTTTATTTTTTAAACATATTATTACATGGCACATTTGACACTTTTTCTTTACATTTAACTGACATATTTCGTAAAGCATTAAAAAGTTTCAAAATGTCAATAAATAAATAATACGACATGGCTCATTAGAGGTTCTTCCTATAGCAATATTACATCAACTGATTATATTGTTATAAACTTAACTTTGAATTCATGAATTTTTAATGTGCAGTGAACTTCCTGTTCAAATTCACCGCAATCACTAATCTCACCAATATTGAATATTATGAGCCATATTGCACCACTAATGTAAGTGTAAAAAGACTGGCTACAAGTTTTTCAATGAATGAGTCACATTCTGCCTCTCTCTATCTTTCTACTTGGCCTCGCGAACGGCGTGAAGGTTTTTTCGTTACACAATAAAACTCATTAAAAAAAAAACATGCACAATAATCAAACAATGAAACACAAGCAGAATACCAAAAAGGAAACTAAATGAGTATAAACACTCTTCTCAATCGATCCAAACGAGGCTTTATACATAAAATCCAAAATATTTTGAGAAAAAAAGTTAAACACGTCAACTATGAATTGACTAACAAGAGAAGCTCATAAATTGTAAATCGTATATCCTGATGAAACTTTGTCAGTTTGTAGGCCCTATGATTGAACTTCAACTTTGTGGGTTGTAATTTTACTTTGAAGTTTGCCCGAAATTTCGTTTATCCAAAATCACTTTTAGACGGTAAAATATAGATAAAAGTTTAGGCAGGCCTTTCGACTGGTATAGCTATATATATTTACAGGGTGTTGATTTGATTTGATTTGTCGCTAGGAGTGAGGTCTTTTTCACATCCCTTGGGAGCTATTATATTTTCCGTAGCAGTGAATTTCTTTACATAAACAGGTTAACTAGGTTTAGTAGCCTGTGGTAAAACTTTTTTCGTCAGATCTGTCAGTAGGTTAGTTGCTTCCAGCACTTCTCTGCCGTTCCAATGCACCGCATTAAAAAACAGTGTGGTAGGCTGTCCCCTCCTCATCATTGTATAATTTACAAATAGTATCATCTCTAAAGATGCCTATTTTATGTAGGTATTTCCTTAGATAGCCGTGGCCTATTAGAAGACTCGTCACCATTCGAAGTTGTACTCGAAGCTCGAAGGTCGGAACTTCTCATCTAGGGTGGGAAACCTGGGGTCCTGTACCCTATCATCTCTGATAGAGCGGCACGATCAAGCCGCGGGGTGTGTAAAGAAAAAGTTAGTAATTAAATTACTCTGATCGGGGGGTTGGATCATCGTCTAAGTTCGAAAAAATTGAAACTAATTAATAATTTCGTCTCATTTGGTGAAAAAGAAAGCGGTCGTCAGGGCACTAGGCGTTAACTGTTTCAAGGAAACCAGCTAGACGTCTGACTCGAGCGAAAGGAGGTGGACGATCCTGAGGGCGGACGACCGCCTGAACACAGGGGTTTTCACTGTCTTGGGCTCGCGCCCAGGCAGCGGACAGAGTCTGCTTCAGAAAATCACGAAGGAGTGGAATTTGCAGATCGCGCTGAATCTGCGCGTTCCGAACGAACCAAGGGGCTCTCAAGATTAGTCTGAGTGTCCTGTTTTGAAGTGCCTCTTTAAGGGACTTTAAGTTTGTTGGCTACGTAGACGCCCACGCAAAAGCGCCATACACCAGAACCAGCCTTAGTATTGATTTAAAAATCAATAACTTCTTGGCTAGGTGGAGTGGACTCCCCCGACCTAACATGGGAAGCAGAGAGTTGCGGGCAGCAAGAGCTCGTTACGTTGCTGCGTCCAGACGAGACGTCTGCCGAAGATGACTCCTAGGTACTTAACCTGTTGACTTCACGGTAAACTGACGTTTCCCACTCGGACACGTGTCTCGGGAACACGTCTCTTCCTTGAGAATCCAACTGCAACGCATTTGGATTCGTTCAACTTCAGTCTCCATCGAGAGGCCCAGCGAACGAGGTGGTTTGGGGCCGCCTGAAGGCGACCACATGCCAGCCTCTCGCTCCTGCTTATCGCGTATATAACGGTGTCATCGGCGTATATAGCGAGGTGCATGCGAGACTCCCGAGGGAGGTCTGTCAGAAACAGCAGGAAGAGACGTGGCTCCAATAACGATCTCTGTGGTATTCCGGCGAGGGTATCGCGAGAGCCGGATCGGACTCCGGTAGTCCTAACGCAGAAAGATCTGCGCTCAAGGTAGGATCTGATCAACCTCATCAGAGAGGGATTCAAGCCAGAAACAATCAACTTATGGATCAGCCCTTTGTGCCAGATAGAGTCAAAGGCACGTTGAAAGTCAAAGAAAACTGACGCTACGGTTTCTAAGCTGTACTCGGTTAACAGCCAACACATCTGCAGTTAAACCTACCTGCTCTTCAACGCTGTTCCAGTATACCTGATGTTTTTGACAAATAAGACAAACAAGTTTTTACAATTTTGATGTCATTTTTACAATAATTTATAATTGTATATATTATTTAATAGCCCTTTCTTGTTAGATTGTTTGCTAATTACTGCCCGGTATCTCCGGATACCCACACCAAAGTGACTTTATTGTGTTTAGCTAGGATTCTTAGGTTTTCCAGGCAGTCTCAAGCTAGTTTTGAGGATATGACTATCCGAAGGGATATGAATCAGCTGACCCTTTGGTTGTTTATCCCGTGCTCTTCGGGTATATGTCTCTATTGATCGTATTTCCGTTTGGTATACGGTGGTATATTGCCCTAATGCTACATAGTATTTATGATTTAGGGTTTCGCTATATGTACCAGCTCCAAAACCTGTGATTCTTTTTGAGCCACCTGCGTACCAGATTTGGTTCCGAATCTCCGTTTTCTGTTTTACTCTCCACTCATCCCAATCCAGGACAACCTTGAAGAGTTTATCAAGGGAGAGTTTGGGAAACATCATATCACTCTTATTTCAAATAAGGGGTTTATGGTTCTGTAGTATTCTGGGTTCTCCAGTTTCCACCACACTTCAGTCAGTATAACACCTGTTTCTCACGTTTCTTTTAAGTAAATTATTGCACTAATATTTTTGTAACTTCTTTAATTAACTTTTATAGACAGGTATCAGTACCCTACTTTCTTACTTCCATTTTACTTACTTATTGGTTACATGCATTCTGTAAATGAATGTGTCCATCTGAACATGCGTATTACATAATAATGTGTTTCTATTATTGACTAAGCATTGTGCATAATTTCCAATAGATGTCGCACTTCACCCATACACAATACCGCCATTGTTGTTTCCTTTCTAAAATAAACACGGGGTGTGTGTGATAGTTTTGGAGTTAAACGCGTTTGAATGTAGGAACATATTACGCCTTGACAGGGGACAGGCAGAAGAAAATATATACTTTCACTGATTGTTGTGTATACTTTTGACATTACACACTGTATAAGCAAAGTAGCCACAGATTACATCCATTAAAAATAAAGTACTATTTATGCTATTCATGAGTTATCAAAAGAAAATTATATATTGGCTGAACCGATGTTTCTCTCTTAAATTAACTTCTTACAGAACTTATGAATCTTCGTCCTGATATCGACCCGGCCAAAAACTGAACAGCTCTCCTTTTGTTATCTGAACTAATTATTATCGTCTGTCGAAGCACATAACTTCTCGTACTTTCCTTCAGCATCTTTTAAATCGTGGGACGATGACGATTCGTCTTCAACTGTTACTTTAATAACGCCAAGACGATCAATACCTTCAAATTCTAATCTTTCTATAATTTCTACTGCGAAAGTTGTATCGATCAGACTTCTTATCGTATCATGCAACTCAAACTCACGGGAATTATTTTGCGTTGTTTTATTTTGATTATAATTGGATGAAAGTATTAGTAGATGAATAATATTTGCTGGATTGATGTGAATGATATTAGCTACCAACACTGCAAAACGATATGAACTAAATTTATATAAAAATTTACTTCATATATAGATTGCACCGAGCGGTGTCTGGATAAAATAAAATATCTGCAAATGAGACGTACCGAACGCTAGCCAAATCCATCAAAATTTTTTATAAGTAGGCATTTAGTGTGTGACGTAATCTTGCATTGATTTTCAACATATAATACAACCACATAATAATATACAAAGTATCTCATTACAATAAAGATATGCTTGCGAATAAGTAGATATGAACTCAATCAATATCAATGAACTAATATCAACAACAATGCAATCACATAACAGTTATAGAGTATCTCATTAAAATAAGGAAGTATGAAAGAATTTCTAATTTTGTTGACAATCTGTATAATTATTTAAATCACCACTGTATTCAGTATTCGATGGCAAATTATGTGATTATAACAATTTTCTGAAATTCAATCAAATAAGCATAACATATGTGGTTCCGTGCTTATTGTAAAACCACACAGGTTACTACACCTAGTTAAAGGGACTAACCTGTTTATGTAAAGAAATTCACTGGTGCGGAATAATGCAATACATGCCGTTAATGTTAAGGGGATGATAAAAAAAGCTGACTCCCAGCGATAAATCAAATCAACATCCAGTACATAAATAGCTATACCAGGCGAACAGCCTGCCTAAATAGTGCAAGCTCACCATTGAAACTTTTTTTATGCTTTACCGTTTAAAAGTTGTTTTGAATAAACGGAATTTGGGGCGAACTTCAAAGTCAATATGCATCCCCCTAAAGTTGAAGTTCCGCCGCAACAAAGAGTATCCTTAAGTAACATTCCATAGGGTCTACAAACTGACAAGTCTCAGCAGTATTTGCGTTTAACAGTTCGTGAGCTTCGTTTGTAAGTTCTGATACCATAGACATAAACAATTTAAGCATCATCCAAGGCACCTCCACTGCATATGTGGAATGAAGAATAGCATAAATCTCTAGATAGGGGTGAATATCCGGCCGGAGTCTTTTGCGATCTATCTCGTGCCTTTGACTGTGTTGATCACGATATCTTAATACGTAAACTTAATCTTTACGGCATTCGTGGTGCAATTGCAGATTGGTTTTTATCATATCTGTCAAACAGATTTCAATATGTAAAAATATCCTTTAAGAACGGACATGGTTCAATTAGGGATGTTGTGTCTACTCAGTTACCTATTGCAATGGGGGTGCCCCAAGGCTCAATCTTGGGTCCAATTCTCTTCATCCTGTTTATCAACGATATTGTTAACTTTGTGCATTATACTTTGATCATTTACGCAGACGACACCTCTGCTGTGGTAACCGGTGCGGATACCAAGGACGTATGTAAAAGGGCAGAGAGACTTCTGGATGACCTGGGTCGGTGGTTTAATATCAATAAACTATGCATGAACCTATCTAAAACCAATTATATGCGTTTCCGTCCTTCTAACTCTAAAAATAAGTCAGTTTCTAATGATAATGTACAGATTAATGGTTTTGATTTGGAACGAAAAACTTCCGTAAAATTTTTGGGCTTAAATATTGATGAAAATTTGAGTTGGAAAAATCATTGTCTCGCTTTAGTTAAGAAAATCAATTCGGCATGTTTCCAAATTAGAAATTTAAAACATATAATAGACTTTAATTACTTACTTAGCTTTTATTATGGTCGGGTGCACAGTGTTATCCAGTACGGGATTGTGTTCTGGGGCGCGGCAGTCTCATCAAACGAAGTCTTTCTGGCTCAGAAGCGTGTTATTCGGTGCATGGCAAATATTAAAAGTACAGACTCTTGTCGGCCATATTTCATCAAATTTAATATCTTGCCCTTGCCTAGTGTGTATATACTAGAACTTTTGATGCACATTTTCACAAATAAGGAGGCCTTT
This sequence comes from Cetonia aurata, assembly GCA_949128085.1. NCBI lineage: Eukaryota > Metazoa > Arthropoda > Insecta > Coleoptera > Scarabaeidae > Cetonia > Cetonia aurata. Next base: position 37,948,338 of record OX421884.1, read on the forward strand.
GTCAGGAATGGTGACTTACATTCGTATGATACGAGACAAAAAAGCAAATATAGTATACCCTTCAATAGGCTCAACGTAACAAAAAGATCCCCAACCTCAGCTGGGTTGACACTTTTCAATTTACTACCACCCGAAATAGTGTCCGTGAATAATGAAAAACTCTTTAAGAGACGGGTGCGCTCCTTGTTGTTTCGGCGCTGCGTCTACTCCGTGGAAGAGTTTGTCGCACTTTTTAAATAATTGTTGTTTTTTTTTGGAACTATTGTATTTTAGATATATATATATTTTTATTTTCTTTTTCTTGACTTGTCCTATACTTACACTTTTTGTGTCGCTTGGATAAAAAAAATTCTATCTATCTATTCTATCTATCTATCTATCTATCTATCATATTTGCTTGGTATATGATCAAACCTTAGACGACACAGTGCTGTGACAAATTTTCTGCTTCTGTAGTCTGTATCTCAAGTTTGAAAACCATGGTTTATCCAGTTGAATACTTAACGACATTTTATACCTTTGACCAGATTCTGACGATTCTTTTGAACTATGTTTAAGATTTAGAACACTAATAACGTTCTTCAAGTTTAGAGAAATATTGAATATGATTGACCTAATGTGACTTCAGTTACAAACGTACTCGTTTAAGTGTTCTTAGAAGTCTATTAAAATCGCTAATTACAACAAGATATAAATTAAATTTTGAATAGTTTTCCACGCTAACAACATACATCTATCGACAAACATAATAACATAATAATCAATGTAGTAGTTTTCGACAATTTGTAGTACAATACAATAATCCTTCACAAATATAATAGATATTCTCAACGTTTTAAATTTAGTGCTAATTCCATTAAGTATGCGTTATGTAACTACTATATGAAGCGCACGAGTTTTACGAAATCCAATAGCGTGTTTAGATAGCACTTACCTTCAATTGAAAGTATATTGTGCCTTGACATGGCTTCGCACGAGATCGATATCGTATTAGTCTATGCATTTTTATTATGCAAGTTATGGCTTTAGTTGTAGTTGCGTTTACAAAACGAGATGGCACTGCCAAAAGAGAAAATGCTCCTATAAATAAATTATTTTGTGATTCAAAGGTGGTTCAAAACAATCAAAATGATGCGAGGTCGAGGGGAAACAGTAGCAGAGCCTCAACCGCTACAGGAAAATCATCTGAAAACAAGGAGTACTTCTTCGGGGAAGAAACATTGGAAAGCAAATGGAAAAATCGTGATGGTGGTCTAGATGATACATCTTCCGTATCTAGTCTCGATGACTGGGTAAGAAGTGATTCTAGCGTTGCTTCTTCTAAGTATGTCGACCGGGTATCGCTAACAGTAAGTAATCGATTAACTAGCAATGAGGTGGACACCTTAAACTATTTAATTAACCACAGCATAGGGACTTTTCAACATTCTTTATCGGAATACTGCACTCAAAATCTCATATGGTACGATTTTCCTTTTAAAGAGAACGTGTAAACAAACTGCAGAGGCGCGTTCGAAAATAGGTGATACAAGTGTAAGGTATATACTGCTGTCACCCTCAAGTATTCAACATTTCTATTCGCTTTCCTCGTTTGTGGTATACACTTTACCCAATGTATTACAATTTCGACCGCACCTCTGGTGTTCAGAAAGTAAACATCAAGGACCAGCTGTTCATTGGCTTAATGAAGTTAGACAATGCAAAAAAGTAAATTTTTTTCTAGGTTAACGTACTCAATTTTAAATAATGAAAAAAATAGACTTAATAGTTCGGTTAATTGAAAAGTTGCAATCTTTACGTATCGTTCTCCTAAAAACGGTTAACACCATCGAGTTGATTTTTTACGGCTTCTTGAACATAGCTAGTACTTCAGTTTTCATTCATAATCATACACATAATTTTTGATACACTGCGAAAATATTAAAATCTTTCACTTTATTGTATACTTTTTTCTCTTCCCCTAATTTACTATTATGTTAAAAAAAAAACAATAAGAATAAGCAGAAAGTAACGCTGAATAATTTTGTTATATTCACATTTCGATAGCTTTGATGGTTCTTGAAAAAAAAGGGGCAGAGCTGAACTTCTCTGGGTGATGAATTTTCTTTGTTAATTTGTATTGTTGTTTTTTTCAAGTTTCTCTTTGTTTGAGACGTTCCCATTATTGTTTTTACAAATATGTAAGAAAATTTTACATATGCATGCTACATAACGCATACTGCCAGGAAAGTAACAAGCTGTTGATAAACAAAACTAAGTAAGAGATATTCAGAAGTTTAAGTATGAAACATACAATATCTACTTTTTATAATAAATTATGGTTGTGAATTAAACTATAAACTGTTTTAAATAAATAACTTATTGTCAGTGGTAGCTTCGTGTTGTCATTGAGGGATTTAATGCGACGCTAATTTCACTGTTGATTATTCACTTCAATAATAAAGAAAAACAAGAATGTACACCAATGAACTTCTTAATTACGGTTAATTACGTTCTGTTAAATTTTTATGTTGTAATATATCACCTAATAGACTATGTTTCCACTTCTGCTTCTAATTGGAGTATTATCACGTCTTTCATGTTCATATTTAATTTGACAATTCCCTCTTGAGGGATTCCATTCCGTATTCGTAGAATAAATCGTCGGATTTAAGTCAGTTAGTAGTACATTTGGAATATTCGTCCCATCATGCTCTAAACTGCTCTGGAGTAGAGTTAGGAAAAACCGATTTATTTCAAAAACTGAATAATCCTTATTCGAATAGACATACAAAATATCGGATTACTCCGCGCTACATCAATTTAAATTAATTCAGGACAATTGTTTCGGAGATTCGTGGATTTCCATTTTCAATCGAAGACCGAATGAACTAAGTAACGATAAAATAAAAATAAATAAATTTATATTTACAAGTGCTTTATCGCCTGCTTTGACCTGCTAGAATTCTATGAATTCCGAACTTACACAAAATGTAACTGCCAAAGAAATTTGTTTTTACCCTAATAAATCCATCAACACCCAGTAGTGGGGCCTACTCACTATTTAAGAAATTATTATTTTTAGATTCTCTCTTAATATAAATACTTTCAAAAGCTGATAATTCTCCCGGGGATGTTACACTTTTTAGTAGTTCGAGGTTTTGAATGTTGATCTATCATTAATATGATGTACCTAATCTATTAGGCCTTGGTCTTGCCGTCGAATTGTCGCCGCAGCTGCCTCAACGCGGTTAAGAAGATCATCAAAATCAATTATGTCGTTGGTGCATACCAAGGTCTTGATAACGCTGTATAAGCAGGAATCAAGGGAGTTAAGGTCGGGTGACCGAGGGCGCCATTGCACAGGACTACCTCGACCAATCCACTTATTTTCAAACGCATGATCTAAATGTTGGCGAACTAAACGATTAAAATGCGGCGCTGTGCCATCATGAAGAAACTACATTTGTCGACGTACATTCAGAGGATTTCGGATTGGAATTTCGGTAGATTTTCGTAGAAATTATCGGCAAAATTGTTTTAAGACTTCTTCCTCGGCATGCAAAACTCGTTGGTGTCGCGCAGGTCCACCATCTCTCTAAATGTTAGCGAACTAAACTACTTTGGAGTACATGTAGGCCACTCTATAGTCCGAATATCATGCAGATAATCTGTTGCTATGTGTCCAGCATTATTATCCATTAAAAGAAGCCCATCTTTGACATAAACTGTAATTGGGATTACATATGGTTGTAGAATATCAGTACCTAATGTATCGTTAAGTAGTTCATCGACCACCATCAATAGCGTACATTTCCAAACACCCTGTTAGAGGCATTATTCAAATAAGTTCAATTTTAACCTACATATTTTATTACATGTCGCATATTTCTTATTCGCCTACAACATATTCTAGGACGGTGGTCGAAGCTATAGCGACAAAATTTATCAATAAACAATATCTTCTCCCTATCAACAGTTTGTCTGTTTGGGTGTTCCCTAGCAAAAGTTAATCTGAATCAGCGGTATCCTACGGTTAGCCTAGGAGCAGTTACTGGCATTCAAGAGTAATAATTTTGCTGAGCAAGCCGCACATTAATGGTATTTGTACTGACTAACAACTTCAGACATTATACTTGAAGGCTTCTTGCTGGTCTTTGCACGAATAATCTAATTTAATCTGTAGTAAACCGTTATCGAACAGCTCGTAACAATACATATCTCCAATAGGGTAGGTTGTACGTTTTCTGCGTTGCCCTCGTCTTCTGTTGCAGTCATTCGTTTCGATAAAACTTTGTAGCATTCTAAAAACAGTGGTGTGTATCACTTCAATTTTTTACCAGGTTCCTGATTTGAATATCCCTCACCATATAATGTAACAATTTGTGCACAATCATCTCGTGTAAAATTCTCTACACAACGCTCCATTGTTACTGAATACTTAACATTAACATTTTCAAAATATGTCAAAAATGCGACCAGCTTGATATTTTGAAAGACTATGTTTAAAAGTAATATACGTATAATGCAAAAACTTTACTATTATAATTGTAATAATTATAGAGAGAAAGTTTAATATAATAGATTCGTCCATCTACTTGTTTGTTTTAATCGATGTATATAAATATGCTAAAATATCCAATATTTTCCCTAGTTTTCTTAAAATTGATTATAACGTGATTATTTTTGAAGGTTTAGTACCAAATTTATATCTCTTTGCTGCTTTTATGTTCTTTGGGAAACATCAAGGATCACGAGTTTACGTTTATGATAAATTCAGGATCTATAAATTTCTTTAATACTCCTGTATAAGATGATTCCTATTGCCATTTTTTTTATTAAATTATTATTTTTTGATTTTGCCCGGCTGATAGTCTAGTAGCTTGCACACTTGACTATCAGTCGTGAGATCCAGGGTTCAAATCTCAATCTGGTCAATTACGATAGCTGTTTTTTTCTGGGGTGATGATTATAAGAGATAAGCATATTAAATGCGTATATGCCATGCGTTATTAACCCCCTTAAAAAAATGTCATGGTAATCGAAATATTGCTATTGCTCATTACAGATAAAACAACAAATCGAAGAAGGCACTTCGTCAGAAGATGAATCATTAGATAATACGTTTCAAGCGAAGGAAGCACATTTACCTGATTCCACCGATGATTCTTGGCACGAAAATTGGTATTTTCAAAAAAGAAGACTTACCAGCAGCAATTCACCAGTGCCAGTCCCTATGCTGGTACCAAATCCTATAACGGAAGCTAAAGTCCTTATTGGAGATAAAGAGGCGGAAGAGCTTTCCGATATAGATTCGGATTATGGCGATCCGGAAGTTGTGCCAGACATAAAAAATATTCTAGTCAATTCGAAAACAATAATTGGGGGTAAAAATGCTATAACTGCGATTGATGAAACCGATAATGCGATACTTGTAACGGGGGATATCGTTGAAACAAATGTGGAAAAGGTAGAATATCGAGAAGATGATCGTAGATGTGATCAAGTTGTTCAAGGGGAAACTGCACTTCATCGTGAAGTTTCACAAGAGGCCAATGTGGAGGAGGTGCTCGCTACTAACAAGTGTACAAACAATAAAAACCAAGAGAAAAGTCATAAGGTCAATGATGTTATAGATATTCCTGAGACATGTAAGCTATATTTAATTGGCTTCTCCAATAATTATATCTTATTATTGTTATGTTATTTATTTTCAGATAATGAAGATACGTCTTTAATCTCAATTGAAAGTAATACAGAACAAGATAGTGAATACACAGAACAGTATGCCTCACTTCCTAGAACATTTTTAAAGCATTCTACGCCAACGTCAAGGTAATTATTTAAAATTTTCTCTTTTTAACAAATTTATTTTTTAATTAATTCTGTCTTATATACGTGTATTTATTATGTAGGCAAGTGAAAGAAATGAAACACTGTGGAAAGAACGAAGCAGCATTTTTAGAAAATGGTTTTACACCTAACAGTGAAGAAACTGAAGAGAGTAGAAACGATGCAACCGATTTAGATGATCAACTGAACATTTTTAAAGGTAAATGGACTCAAAGTTAGTGTAGTGAACGTGTAACCTAATTGTTTAAATTTAGGTAGCTACAGTGAACGAGAAAAAGAAAAATGGAAACATTCTTCTGTCGATATACCCGATAATCCATATTCTCCAGAGAACTTGGAAAGGCGGCTTAGCAGTAGATCGTCTAATGAAAGTAGCAGCTCTATGTAAGTATATAAAATTATTCATTTTAATTTAAACAGTTAATGTTCTTTTTTTATTTTACTTGTTAGTTTTGTACGTTAAATACTTTTTGCAAACATTAAAATAATGATAATTTTAACCAATATTCTAAAACCATTAATACAAGAAATGAAGAAGCTTCTATCCCACAATAAGTTTAATCTCTGCACTATGTACATTACATTAACTGACTACAAGCTAACATCATGGGGTGTACACAAATAAATGTATTCGTCAAAATACTAAAATCAAGTTACAGAACTATTATCTTTAATGAACTCCAAATATTTATAATTACGGGGGGTTAAATCTGTATTGAATAAGCTATTAGCAAGCTTTTTCATATAAATAGCTTCGCACATATTATTATGCTTCTTATAATCATAAGACTTAATTATTGAAAAAGTATTGCTTTAGAATATCGTTTTGTTAATACACAGAACACACATTTTTAGAGGTAATGAAGTTTTCAAATTGTAAGAATCTTAATATGTGGGAAGCCATTTATATGAAAAAAAAAACAAAACATAATAAAAGCTTATTAAATACAGATTTAGCCCCCCTTAATTATAAATATTGTTAGTCAGAATAAGAAATCCCGCGAGATTAAGAGGAATAAAACTGTATGTCCTTTGAGAACCAATCGCTAGTTTGTAACCAATCTTCGAAGAGCTTTAATAGAAATCACTCTCTTAAATAAAGAATTAAAACATTGTATTAGTACCTCGAAAGTGCCGGTTTGGGATATTATTGCGTCAGTTGAATCTAACATCAAAAATTTCGATTTCACAATCAAAGATTATACCAAGAACGCTTGCAAAATCAAAGTAATCAAAAACTTACAGGATACGAAAGCGGATATTATAACAGTACAAGTATTTTCTGCTGGTGAATGCGCGATAGCAAAAGGGCGTGCTCGCTGGAGTGAGACACACCCAAAGAAGTATGGACAATGGACAATCGTTATAACTAGCACGTGAGAACATAGCCTCCACTAGCTTCGCGATTCGTCCAAAATACGAAATTCAATTTTTATTGTAATATGTATCTGCAGTACTGTATGCCAGTCATCGTCTGGGCTCCACCGGCCCTCTCGAGCTTATGCCGGCAGGTGCACGCGAGGGCAGGGTTTCCGCTTACAGAAAATAATTCTACTGTAATAAAAACGCCAGCGATTTCAGAACCGTTGAAGGTCTTAGAAAGAAATATTGTTGTTTTCTAAAAGCAGACAAAGGTCTTGTTCTCTTTATCAGTTTGGACAAGTTATGTTATTGGGGGAGAGACAGTTTACTAACACGTAGCGCAGATTTATTTGAAAAATCAACAAATTGGTTAAATAGAAATAAATTACTTATAACAAAACAATCTAAAATAAGAAGGCGGTCTCATGTAAAACTTAATAAGTATTGTAACGATGGATCATTTAAAGTTTTTGAGTGTTTGCATTGATGATTTTCCTGATTAGGGTCATCACATCGGGGCAATTTCAAAGAAATTGAACGCAGTGTGTTAATACATTATGTTAATGAAAAATGTTTCAAAGTGCTAACTTTGAGATAATAATGAAATATTAGGATAATCTTCTGGAGCTCTAATGGTTCCATAAAGAAAATCTTCGTAGTTCAAAAGCGAACACTCGAAATAATAAAAAAGTGGGCTTCAAACAAACATTTAGAAGAATATTTAAGTCAGAAGGTGTTTTTCCAATATATGCATTATAGATTTACGAATGCTTAGGATATTTTTCTTCAAAAACAAAACAACGTTTGCGCTACAGCAACAAACACATTATAGCACAAGAACATTAGACTTAAACTATCCCATACACAGATTTTCATTTCTAGATCTCTAACTACCATATACTCCATTTTATCAAAATTTATTTGTAAACCCCATTTCCCAAATTCCTCATTCAATTTTCTTAGCATGTTAGTATGCGTCATCTTCATCTTCGGCAAATATGACCTGGTCATCAACAAAATTCAAAGTATGCAGGGTGTCGTCATTTATGAGTATTCCCATAGTGTGACGTTTCTTTCTCCAATATTTGAGTGCCTCATTGAAATATATTTTAAAAAGGGTAGGTGTTATACAGCACCCTTGTTTCAGTTCTTTATTTTCCTGGAATCCTGATGACATTAGGTTTCCAACTTTGACCCTATTTAAAATTCCTGTATACAATTTTTTTATGGCGATAATGTAAGTTCTCTTAATTTGCTGATTTTCCATTTCCGACCGCAATTTTGATAGAGGAACGCTGTAATGTGCTTTCCGTAGATCTATTTTTCAGAATCTGACCGTATATGCAGCCAGTGGAGCTTAGGACAGTGATTCCCCAGTAGTTGGTACATTCTGTTCGAATACATTTTTTAAAGATAATGCTAATAATACTTTCTTTAAAATGCGCTGGTATTTGTTGTTCAAAAAGACACAAGTTAAATAAGAGAGAGAAGTTGAAAAAGAATTGTAGGTGCGGCTTTCATTAGCTCGATAGGTACTGCTCCAGGCACTGAAGCTTTTCCGTTTCTATACGTTGGAACTACTTTTTGAACCTCTTCGGATGTTATATGTTCAATTTCTTGGTTGTGAGAAACATCTATTATACACCTATTTTCGTCTTTAAATTCCGCTGCTTGTAACAATTTTTGATAGTAATCTTTCCATTCACTTAGTGGTATGAGTTGTAGATTTAACCTATTTTTTTCATTTGTTCTGACGTGATTACTTTCCATGTTTCTCGCGAATTTGTGCTGCCCATGTCCCTAATTATTAATTTCCTGGCACTTTCGTTCCCAGGTTTCATTTTTTGCTTTGATTATGTCTTTCTGCACTTTCCTACTTATTTTTACATAGTACTTTCGGTATTCGTGGTCGTATGTTCTCAGCCACTTCTTTTTTTTTTCATAACTTTCATTTCTCGTTATTCCACCAATACTTTATTGCTGACGATACAGTTACTATTTCCGTGTACATTCGTCCGGATGTGGTTTCCTCCACGTGCCTTTATTTCTCACTTAGTCTTAGTTTATACAGGAATAAAACCGAGGCATCCTGAAGGAGTTGTAATTTGTACTTAGGAGACTTTTCTTCTGTTTCATCGTTATTGATAGTTTCTTGATTCAAAGACATTAATTTACTAAAAGCAAATGTTACTTTTGCCTTTAGAAGGAAATGGTCAAATCCGCATTCGGCTCCTCGATATATCCAACATTAACCTTAGTAATATTTCTTCTTTTTCCTATAACATAATCTATAACAGAGGGAAGTGAGAGTAAATTGTAGTTTATTAAAAAAAAGTCGCGGTTTACAATGGTTTATTCTTCTACGGATGTGCTTTGGTATTTCAAAAAGTTAAATATAAACATTATGTGCGAATATCCACTACTTTAACTTCAATTGAAACTCTCGACAAAAAGTTTATTAAATTATTCTATCACAAAATTTTGAAAGGCATGGACCGTATTTTAAAAAAGTACAATATTAACACGTTTTAATCGTTTCGCGAAACACACTGTAAAATCTTTTAGGTAATCCGAAAGATAAACAACCATGAAAGGTTGAATATTTATAAAATAGAATGAGGGGGCTGTAATAAAGTTTATATTGGACAAACAAAGCGTGCAATCGAAAACAGATTTAAGGAACATATAGCGCATTATCGCTATGTGAGACTTGAATCTTCTTGCATAGATGTTAGCTTAGCTAATGAAATGTACATAATGCAAAAATTAAACCTTTTGTGAGATAAAAGTTTCTTAATTTCGTATATTAATTCGGTACAGCTCACAGCGCTCTACCCACCTTTAATTTAATACTAAAACGAGTTAATTTAAAAATTAAGACCCTGCAATTTGAAAATCACATAATGTGCAATTTCATTAATTGCCTCTTAATGTAGTTTTAATTGAACAAGACTACTAAGAATTATAGTATAATTTCATTTATTCACTATACTTAATTACAACTAAATAAAGTTCTAAGGCATATCAAATATAGATACATAGATTATAGTCTAACGTGTCCCTTTATTTCTTACAAGCATAAAATATCATTTATTAACTACAAGCAGCAATAAGTTATATAAATCCAAGAAAACAAGAAGTTAAGAATCATCAATTTTCTTGCTTAAAAATAAATCTGTAGATGCAGATTATTAGTGCTATGTAAAAATCTCATAGAAAACAACGAATTCCAATAGTTGAACATATTCTGGATGTTGTATAAATCCGAGATATTGGAAGCCCTGTATAAAATAAAATATTCCTGCAATCAATACTGAGTCAAAGTTCACGCTGTAACTATTTTTTGGCTGCCTTTTCAATTCGTATCAGTGGCATTGAAAACTATCTGATCTGTTCAAGTAGCAGTTTGTTCTCAATTAATATTTGCAAATGCGAAGATTCGTTTTCTTTTACTGCTAGGTATAGCTCACTTCACTTTTGTGAGTTCAACTAACTCACTACAAATTCGACTTAATGACTGGTTTTAAAGTTTGGCTGTTACGAATATCAGAAACGGTGCTGACATTAGCTTTCACCTTCTTCCTGCAAACGAGACCAGACGGCAGTTTTGTGTTGAAGGGGTAAAACACCCTTTCGAAGATCAATTAATTTTTAGTTATTTCTCTATAATATATAGAGATTATCTTTAAATGCAGAAGTTACTTCATATCGGACGTTCCTACACATAACACGCTACACGGAATATACAGGATGTTGTGCTTAAAGATAACTCTTAGGTGACGCAAATACTTACAATAATATGGAAAAAAGTTTAAAATAAAAGTTATTCGCTGTTTAAATCTACTTGAAATGGTAATACACAATTTCAGCTATATAAGCTGTATAGAGTGCCCAGAAGTAAGTAACCCAAGCAAGATACACAGTGCATTCAAAAAAGCACTTCTGTATATCTACCACTACTGTAATATCGATTCTAATACAAAATAGTTTGTGTTATTGTGAGCAATAACTTTAAGATATATAAGGTGTTGCACTTAAGCGCCGATTTTGCAGTGTGGGAGTATTTGTAATAATATGAGCATATGTTTTCAATAAGTATTGTTTATCCTTTAAATCTGTTAAAGTTAGACCTCTTTGCAGAATGTTGCATGGTAGTAAGCAATCTAAGTTCCTTCAAATCTTTATCATTTGTTTATAGTTAACATTACTCGCAACAATTTTTATCTGAAAATGATTACAGTATGCTGCAAATGAAAGGAATAAATTCATTATTTCGTAAATCAGAGAAAAATCCTGAAACCCGTCGTGTTTTGTTTTTGAATGGGCATTTCATCAGATTACCTTTTTATTTTTAACATCATCTATGTGAGCGTGATAACGTCATTAATATTTTTTTTAAATGCAAATTTCCAATACATTATTTGAAAGATCTTGCCAATTCAGCTTTAGCAATAGTTTTAAGTATTTAAGCTTTATATACTTTCAAACATTTTTATAATTATAATAAATATTGTTAGTGACACATTAAAAACAAAAAATGGCGCATACATATGTCAAAATTATCACGGTCCGTTAATGTTGTTGTTTCTAAAACCAAAATAAAAAGTTTGTTAAATTTACCCAGAGTGTACCCATCACTACCTTAACAAAACAAGTGGTAATACTCAAATATTACCAACACCAAATATTATTATTTATTAAATACAACTAAAATTAAATCAAACGCTCAAATTAAGGACCCTCAGCTAAAATACAATGAGAAATACATGCAGTGAACCCTTCTCGAACTTTCTGTGTAACTTCCCGAGTTATTTGCGCAACCTTAGTGCTCAACTGAGTTCATCGATAGATTGTGATCTATTTTGGTACACTTTACTTTTAAGTATCCCCATAAAAAATCAAGTGGAGTCAAATCTGGTTACCTAGGTGGCCATTCTATTGACCCTCTTCGATCTGTCCACTGATTTGGAAAGATGTTGCCCAAGAAGTTTCTGACCAAGACAGCATAGTGTGGAGGCAGTGCGCCTCCACATCTTATTTGTTTTAAGAAATCTGCTGGACTTTCGTAAATATTTTTTTTGACAATATATAAAAAAAAGTGACATTCAAAAGACCTTTCGAATGATGTATTGCAACACCCAGATTTATATTTAAAAAAAATTATTGATGACGTCATCACGTACACATAGCTGATGGCAAAAATAATAAAGTAAGCTGATGAAACACCCGTTTAAAAATAAAAAAATGTCGGGTTTCAAGATTTTTCTCTAAAATCGCTGGTTTACGAAATAATGAATTTCATTTGCATATTGTATAATCACTCATCATAATATATTGGAAAGAGCTCTACTTGTAAGCATATTTAAAGAACAAACAATCGTTATTTCAAATATATGCCCATTTATTATAAATACACCCATAATAACACCCTGTATATTTCACAGTACCCTGTTATGAAGCAACTTCTGATATGAAGTACCTTTTACATTTAAGCATCACCTCTATCACTTAGGTACCATTCGAAAATTATGTAGAAAAAATTCAAAATCCGTCTATAAACAAGCTCTTTCGCTTTCTAAACACATACTCTATACGTTCCTATTAAGTTTCATCAAATGCTGAATTGGATATCTGGAGAGCTTTCCTTGTGAGTAGTAATGTAAGATTTAGTGACTTTTCATTACTTGTACCTAAGTATTACTTTTGTTACTTCGTTCCTTTTGTTACTTCTTACTTTAGTTACTTTCGTTGCTGCTGCCGAAAACGTTACTGTAGGTTACATACAGATAGATAATAACACAATAGTTACAATTGGAGCATGATGTTCTTTTAAAACATGGATTCATGGTTTAAAATGTGTGTGTAATTTACTATAATATGTTGAGGAATGTACAATCCTATGTAAAGTTTTGATAAATATATTCAAAATATGGAGCACTGTTATTGCAATACAATGTACAAGAACATTGTAAATCTTTAGGTATGTACAATCAACTCAAATAGTAATGTCATAGGTAAGTAAAGGAGGTTATTGTAATAGATCTACTTTAAGAGTGAGGCAGAAACAGGCACACGTGCAGTTTGCAAAACCGAATGTTTACCCGACAATGAATTTATAAAATTTCAGATATTCTTGTACGTGTTATGCGTTCCATATATTAATAACGATATTATTATTTGCGGATTACAATAATTTGAATGAACCGCAAAATAGTTACGATGTAAATTGCTTTAGTATTTGAGATATTAATTTTTTATTAATAAAAAAGTTATTTACCGAAACAGTGATTTGCTTTTTGTAGATTGATTTCATTGGCTTTTATTTCAGTTATATTAGGGTGTATACTAAGGTGTCCCTTATATTGAGGATTTTTTTTAACCGCATAATCCCTCATATAGTGACTCCATACGTAATTTTCAAATTATCGAAGAACATTTACCCGTGCCGCAGAGAACCTATCCCCCAAAAACCCACCTGCTGAACTTATCCCCTAAAAAAGATTTTACCATATTTTAATAATAAAAAAAACCCCATATGTTGCATCATGTATGCATATTTATATTAAAGGAATGAAGAAACAACAATATTCTATTTTTGTGCACTTACAGATTTATTTGAGAGGTAAAATATCTTAGGGAAAAAACGTAAAATTTCGTTTCTTTCCTTTTGATACTTTTGTTGCTTCTGTCGAAACAATTAGTGTAGTTACATATATATAAGTATACATAGGTTACATTGGGTTCTTGGCGGTACTAGTAAGTGCGCGCAAAAAGTATCGAATACTTTTGTCAGCTGGTAATCGTTACTTCCGGTCTCGGCGAGTAACGAATACTCATTTTATTTACTTGTGAGTTATCAAAGTATGAAACTACTAACTAAAATACTACCATAAAAACTGTCGTCATTTAGGCCCAATTTTTTTTTATATTATACCTAATAATGTAAACCAAGATAGATGTTCTAATTTTAATGAACTATTAAATTACATGTATAATGAAACAAAATTTAATTATAATTAAATGATTTGTATCTATAGGATACTAATCCTCTTAAATACTGTATTCAAATGGTTACTTTGCTAAACAGTATAAATTTATTTATTACTTTTTTATCTATTTGTTTTGATGGCCACTACATTGACAATTTAATTCAATGACAATAGAAAAATAATAACATGACAATGTACTTATCTTAATGAGACATTCAAAGGAATTGCCCGCTTATTTTAAAAGTTGCCTCTTGTGATAAATCTGATAGTAAAGCCAAAACATGTTAATGCATTACACAATATCACTTTGGGTTCACATAGATAAGTATATTAATTTGTATTAGTTAATTATGCAGGTACAGTTTATTCATTAATGCAACAGTATTTCTTAAGTGGAAATCTTTTTCTTGTTCGTTGATAATAATCATATGCACAGTAGCATTTATTATTATTAGTTGTTTACATAAAATTTGTAGAGAAATTAGAATTAAACCGAAATCCGTTATGTAAATTTTAAAGATGGATTAATATGCTCAAGAGATGCATTGTTTCTGTTTTTACTGCCTAAACTAATGTTCACCATCTTTAACATTAATTTATTTTTTATTTTCTTTATTTCCTTATACCTATTTTAACTTTATTTTTTGCAATAGGGTGGGTCATTAGATTTATTGTAAAAGAACATTAAGTCATCATTGTTTGACGACTTATGTTAATATATCGAAACTCTCACCATAAAGTTATATCCTCTTAATCATTGAATTCGTCTACTTTAGGCGATGATGTAGCATGAAAAGAGGCATGTATGTATGCAAGGTAAGTGTCAATATGCGAATATTTTTTTACTTGGGTTGATGCATTCTATAGATCTCTTCCGATTATAGTTTCCCATAACTGTTTTAGCTTGCCTTATTCCCTGATGATTTTTCCAGTATATGCATTTTTTCTCTGCTATACTTCACTCTTAAGTTTCTCCAGTATTGTACTGCTTTCTATCAGCAAGTGTTCAGGGCCTTCAAATTGTATGTCAGCCTCTTTCTTAGCGATATTATCTGTTATTTCGTTTCCTTCCACTCCTGTGTGTTCCGCAATCCACAGAAGGGTTACTTTATTACTTATACCTAACTCGTTCAGGTTTCCTAAACACTCCCAAATTATCTTGGAGCTGATTATATATGAGCTCAGCGCCCTGGTGGCTTGGTTGACTGTTAGACAGTCTGATAATCTTTTGCTTTTTATAGATTCTGTCAATGTTGAACTGGACGCATATTTCATTAGCAAGTGTATCCGCCTGGAAAATACTCGGGTAGACGCCCAAGTTTTCGAAATATTTGGTTCTAGGCCCATGTATCCCTATTCCAGATCCATCTGCCGTTTTAGAGCCATTCATGTACCATTTGATGGCAATTCCGTTGAGGTTCAAGATGGTGTCTTTATGCTATCCGCTTTTGCTGCTAAGCTTTGTATTAAATTCTTTCACAAAGCTGGACTTTAGGGTCGATCATTCTGCATGTGGTCCTTTTGGCTATGCTCTCCACCAAAACGTGGAAAGGTGTAAGGTTTAGTACCACCTCAATAGCTGCTATTGAATAGGTTCTCATTGTTATGCATGCACATGCTCATCCCTCATAAGTTTCTTGACATCAGACTTATTGATCCCAAAAACTTTGCGCCATCCTGTCTCGTTTTGCCACGTTTTTGGAATAAAAGTAACTCTAATCAACTTCCAGGCAATTGGTATGTAACCCAGTGCGAGGCTTCGCTTAAGTAAAATATTAAGTTGTTGCAACAAAAGTTCCGTACCCTTTTTTTTGTAACATAATTGGATAAATGCCTTCCGATTTTGGCGATTTATATAATTGATATAATTTAAATAAGTTGATTCTACATTTCACATTTACCACTTTCTTGGCTACCTGCCAGTAGTCCTTGGATGCCTGCCTCGCAGGTTTCAGTTATGTCTTATTGCAGTCTAGCACTGATGACTAGGTAGCTCTAGATCTCGGGAAATTAACCCGGAAAAGTTCTCTCATGGTCTCATCTCCCGTCTTGGTATAGCCTCCGCTTTCTGTTTTCAGAGTGTGACTCGAGCTTTGAGGTTCTTTGGATAATATCTTAGTGAATCTGGTACAGTTCTCAGTGTCCTCAAAATGGCTTCTCTCTTTGAATTACTTAACATCTTTTGTATTCACCCCAGACTGAGGTTTTCGTAACTTTATTGAACTTTTTTCTGACTACTTTTCTCATGTTTTCCACCGGGGTACCTTCCTGGAGATTCTCTTGTTTGCCATGCAATGATAACTGCATTGAAGTCTGATGTAATAGCGTCTTGGATTTGCCCTGTTATAAATTCCAGGTCTGTTGTGTCGCTTATCTTTGGTTGATTCCCTTTTAAACTGAAGTCTAGTTTCGCTGTGTAAGCTTCCTAGTCAGTTCTTCGGGGATCCCGATAAGTTTCAATTACAGGTTCATGACCTCCTATATTTTAAAGTTCATGCGCTTGTGATCTGAACAACTCTCCTCATTAGACACATCACAGAATCAAAGACATTGTTTATTGATCGGCAATTGTCAGTGTTATGCCCATTATCTCTTTCCTTTTTGAATTTATGAAAGTAGATTTACTGCCTACATTTCATATGTTTGAATTATTTGTCATAATAAATTGTAATAAAGATTCACCTCTTGAGTTGTTGTTACTGTTGGTGGTACGTTTGCGTCACAGCCAATAATGAGTTGCGATCCGCTAGCTGATCACTAGCTCTTCCAATTCTCTGGTTGGTGGTTGCTCAGGGTCATCAAGAGACAGATATGCCTAAAGTTGGTTAAAGCCAGTGTTTTTGGGTTTTTCTCAACCAATATGCAGATTGTGGGTACTTCGGATGTTATACTGTAAATCAGTTCACATCCAGTGACTGGTTAACCAATAACTGTAATTAACCAATCATAACGCTTAAAGGTCTACGCACACATAGCCAGAACGAAACTGAGCCTAATTTGCACATACAAAATTTGAATTAATTCTGATGGTTGATTCTCCATATATCTAATAGGCCATCCACCTTGGGCCACTCGTATGTAAGCTCTTTAAAAACAATTCGACGACTATTCCGAGCCTATGTATCTTAGGATACATTTCTGACTAACGAAAAGCTAGTGAGCATATGATAAACAGCCCAAAAAGTAACGTAGTGACGCAGCCAGGCCTCAAAATAAGCGTAAGAAAGTTTGTATAGTCTGTCCATATTTCTAACGATTTGCCTTTTTAAATAGCACTCGATCTTCACAAAAGAAATGTTTACCGACCGTTATAATCCCTTGCGAGCACGGGTGGTTAACAGGGACGTATTCACTAAGATTATAATACTAAAAGTGTATTATAAAGAGATTAATGTTCGACGAAACATAATAACTTATTTACTTAAGAAACTTTAATTATTCATAGTATAGCCAATTAGATTAAATTGTAAACGGTAGATTATATTAAACGAAACATAATTACTTCTCTACTTTAAAAAAATCCAATTTCTCTTAATACGGCCCATTATCTCATTTGCATTATTTGGCGGCACCAGGTAGTGGATAGTCCCAGGTAATACTCTTAATCCCTCTAAAGGCAAATCGTTAGAAATATGGACAGACTATACTAACCCTGTATGTCGTGTTTGCTATTTGAAAACGGTTGCTAAAAATTATAATTTCAGTATCTATAAACTAATCATTGTTATCAAACCAAATACATATGAGATAAAGATATGGATATCGAATGTTTGATTTTCTACAAACAGCAGTATGCAATATCTTATCAAGAAAAGCATTTACTATAGTTATAGTTCCTTTAATGCAAGATTGTAGGTATACGAGTGTAATTTGGCTGTTTATTGAATTGAAATGGGCGGGAAGAGCCTTTTAGAGATTCTAGCTGCGGATAGGGAAAAACAGAAAAATTACAGGTATATCTTTTAAAATAAGCATGTATAATAATGCTCTGGTCTTTCTGTAGGATAGATACAAACGAATTTACCAGTACATTATTGTTAATTTAGATATAAAAAATTTAAACAAATAAAAAAGGTTTTTCTAGTTTCCGTGCCTAAACATTTCTATAAAAAATAAATTATATTTTCACTTACACAATACAAGAAGCCAATCGTTTATTTTATTGTTTTACACCGCATAATAATTTTTTATGAGGTTTTTTCTTTTAATCGTTTTGTGAGCGAAGTTCAATTAGATAATCATAGTAATAAAGTAAATGTATTAAATAAGTACTAAATTATCATTCTTAAGGCGGATTAGTTATCGTATTTTCGGACTATTAGCCGTACAGTTGTATATCTGCACCCCATATACAGTGACGGGCATAAATATTGCGACAAATGAGAATTTTTTTTATTATTAAAATATGGTAACATTTTTCTTGGGGCATAGGTTCAGCATATCTAAGAATCCCAAAATTTATTTTTACACCCGCCCCGTAACCACTGATATGGCGGGAATTTAAAAAATGTGCAATGAATCGGCAAAAAGTGAGGTTAGGTGACGTGATATGCAAAATAGTTATTTGAAAAAGTTGCTTAGAATTCAAGTCCGAGGCCGGAATTGGAAACATATTTAAAAAAATTTAAAAATCACAATTTTTCCAAATATTTTTTAAATAAATTACATATTTCATTTTTTTTCGGTTTTAGTAGCTTAACTGAAGTAAAATCTCTAAATATAGTTTATACTTAAACAATTTTGCGAATTCTTATAAAATTAATATAACTACAACTAAAAAGTAGATTTCCAGTATAGCAGTTGCTGTTGCAATGAACTGTTTGCAAAAGGAATAAATAAATTTGACAGACATTTTTAATCTAGTGAACATTACTTTTATATTGAAAACTATGTTTTTTTTTTGTTCTCTCCATAAAAGTGGTTACAGTTATCTAAGCTCGCATTTTACCAATTCGTTGCACATTTTTTAAATTTTCCCCCATACTAATGATTACATGACGGATGGTAAAATAAATTTTGGAGTTCTTAGACATGCTGAACGTATGATCTGAAAAAGGTTTTACCATATTTTAATAATAATAAAAAAAAAACCATATGCTGGAATATTTATGCCGGTCTCTGTACGTATATAAATATTGGTAAATTTATTCTGCGGAAATTTTTCTCTTGTATAATTCGCACTCCCGTGCCTAATAGGACGGTAAACAACCAATGGTAGCCTGAGTGAGAGTGCTAAACGTCACACTTCGCCCAGGTTTTGGTGACGTAATTGTTTGCAATTGAAACGGATTCTACAGTAACAGAAACGTTATTCTTTTACATTCACTAGACAAACTTGGGCCAGAGAATTTTCAATCTCATGCGCGGGAAAAGTAGTGTGTTCTTAGTATACATCCCGAAACCGCAATCATCAATCACAGAATTCTTTTAGGCTCGATTCACACTGTGATGCCGTTCACGGTTCAATTTCGCTCCGGTCTCGGTTCGTTCCCGGTCCAGTGAAATATTCTTAAACAAGAAATAATCAGAGAATTCTCATTATCGTATCGCTCTAGTTCCGATGCGATAGTGTGAATTCTTTGATTCTTTCGTGTTTAACAATATTTGACCGGACCGGGAACGGACCGACACAGTGTGAATCGAGCCTTATAGTGCGCGATGTTAACGTTTTTTTTTTTTTTCGCTACACAGGATTTTGAAATATGTTTTGAAGCGATTTCGTGGTATACGTTATCAATTTTACTTTTCCTAAAATGAAGACCACTTCAAAATAAAGTCTTGCACCGGTGTGACGAACAATGGCTAAAAAGCGTTACATTATTGAACTAATGTTTTGCGTTTTCACTTAAAGCGTATAATGGGAATATCTTATAGTTTAAACTTAAAAAATGTTGTCCTGTTCACAACACTAATGAGTTTTAAAATGTAAGTAACAATGTTGAACTATTTCAACATTTGAAGGAACCTTTTTTAAGGAATACAGTTTCATTTCTTATAAATTTACATCCACTACCGTCCACCTTTAAAAAATCAAAAAATATAAGACAACTAGTACTAAAAAAATAAATTTATTACTCTAAAAGATAAAAACTATTCCAATCTAAGCAACGTTGAATTTTTCAATTTTATTTCTTAAATATTTTTCTCATAAAAAAAACATTGCTCGCACAACTTGCGGCATCCTTGCGATTAATTTTCTCAGTGTGTCGCTTGAGATATTATTATATTCTAACAATTCTCACCCTTCTATCAAGCTTATCTCACAACTTTCATTCATTAACTTTTCACCATCGACAGCAGTGTTTCATTAGATGGGAAGTTCCTGAGTGTCATAATTGATTCCCAACTGAAGTGAATCCAACATATTGATGACTTGAGCAGTAGGTTATCGTCGTCGTTGTACGCCATAAAAAGAATAAATCATGTAGCCACTTTGGAAACTGCAAAAACCGTTTACTTCTCCTACTTCCATACTCTCATATCTTATGGAGTCATTTTCTAGGAAATGGCGACGGAGCACAATGGTATTAGGATCTGATATACGCGGTCGAAACTTCTAGCTCCTTAAATAATTGACTGAAAGGCGAAAAACTGACGAAACAATGTCTGGTGCAGCTAACTTTCAAACACATTTTCTTTTAGTTTTTCCGCACTATTTTTTTTTTTTGTGCGGTCGCATGCACCCATTGTAGTCTTATTGGGCGACTCTATTGGAGGCAGGTCGTGGATTTTTCTATAATGTAAGAGCGAGCGTCCTATGGGTAATCGCCAATCGTCGTAACTGCGAAAGCGAAGCCGTGGCTGCAATGCTAATATATCTATTGTGCTTATTAATAACATCGGGTGACCATACAACGAAAACTCGTACTGTAAAGATGTCGTAAAAATACTTCCATCTGCACGTGGTGCATCATGACTTTGCTGTTTATACGCGGTGTATCCCGAACTGCCGTCAAACCCCCACTTACACAATAAAAGTAATGAACTATCTGGTGCTTCAAGCAAAATACACTTTAAAATGCTTTTACAAGTATTATTCATACATTTTGCAGGGGTATTTCACACTTTTTTCGGAGATTGAAATTTACGGTGGATAAAAAAGTTTCTTCTTTTCTAGAATTTTATAATATGGCGGATACAAACCATGTCCGTGCTGGTTAGCTCCACTTCTTAATGTGTTGTACTGTTCCTTAGTAAAATTTGCGAAAATTAGAAATGCTGTAATCAGTCACTTGTTTTTCTAAATCGCTTCGATCATGAAGAGGTTGTAGTGGTAATTTCGTCGGGAAGCTGTGCTCCAGCTGGATCACCACTTTCTCTTAGATTCATTGATACCGCAAAAGTTAATTGAGCAATCGATATTTCTTTTTTTAACTGTTGGGTTTTTCTGACTGATGCATCCTCAAAGTCTTTCGACGGTCGGCCCCCGCTAGTACAAGAACGACCAGGAATACAACGAAGAAACACTTCGGGAAACTTTATTTCTTCTTGCAACCAGGCCTCAAACTTTGCCAAGAAGCGATTGTTCGTTCTCTGCGCACTATTCCAATTTCGATAATAGGAAGAACGAAAAAAAAACAAACGATTCTCTCGTAAAATTCAGAAGAGCCTTTGTTGCAATTTCGTCACCATTTGTTTGAAAATGTTCTTTCACGAAATCAAGAATTCGATTTTTTCGCAATTCCGTAGATTCTTCATGAAATTCAATATTTTTTTCATGCTGAACCATACGTGTAATTGATCGATTCGTCATGGCCACACGTTATTCCGAAAAAAAAAACCTCAAAAATACAAGATACTAACAAAGTTTACAATTGGAAATATAAAGTCTCATAAAAGCACAATAACATTTCCCAAGACAAAGCTCTGTGAAATGATTTTATTTACCCATGACTGGCAACCTTTTATAGGATCTAGTACCTTCAGGGGCAGGTAAATAAATTTTTGTAATTGGATGTTGTAATAAAGCTAAAACAAAAGACGACGCAGTGCTGATATGGCTATTACAGCATACTGTGCTGTAATGAGATATTAATGTGGTGGGGGGGACTCTTGCCGGAACGTAATATAGGCGATTAATGTGCAAATTAGAAAAAATACTGTAAAAAACATGTGCCACAATGACATGTAATGCTCGTATACTTTGAATCTCTCGCCGCTACGCGGCTCGAGATTCAAACTTGTACTCGCATTACATTAACGTCATTGTGACACTTATGTTTTAAAATACTATTTCATTATATTTAAAATTCATTAAGGAACAATAATATCTTGACCACATTCCGTCCTAAGTTGTCCTCCTTAAAGATATTCTGTGATCGTGTTTTGTCGGATAAGGTGGAATAGAGGGCGAACCTCTGCCGAGACGATTGCATATGGGTGTATTAGTCACTGTAAAAAAGTGGTAATTTACCCATCATTAGTAATGTTGAACAATATTGATTCCGAAATTAAACCGACAATAACGTCGAAAATAAATAAAATATCCAGTAGAATTTTGTGGAATTTGTGAAAGGCATTTCAATAACTAAATTCTCATTAATTTTTCAGCAATAAATCTAAATACATTAATTATAATAAATTAAACGGAAAACGGCTAAATTAGGCAATTCATTGGCGTTGGGTATATTATCTGAATGTAATTTTATTAGAAACTACTGTATCATATAGTGATATTATCATATTTTATGTTTAATTGACTATCTTGTCAATCTAGAATTCCAATATCTTAAATTAATTTGTTGAATAACGTGATAAAGTGTAAGATAAAAAACTAAATACCATATAAATATATAAATCTGTCTAAATTCTAAAATAACCGATAAACTTTTAGCACCGTCATAGAATTATAAAAGTAAAGATTGGTGTTTAATAACCGGTGTTAAAAAGCTATTCATTTTATTTAAATTTTTAATGTTTCTTCGGAATCGCAGTTATTCAGAATCATATCTTCGATTTAAACGAATCGATATTTCATAAGGCTATTGTTAGAAACAATTTTGGGTACGCAATTTAGAGTATCCAATTTCGAGTACCCGGTTGCAACAAAACCAATCCGAATTACTGAAAAAATCCTAATAATTAAATCGAGTAAATGCACAAAAAAATATTGAGAAGGTAAATAATATTTATTATTAACAAAGAAGTACCTACTTGTCTATTAAATACATAATTATGATTGTTATATAATTCACTGTTTGTTCCTTCTTATGCTTTTCTCTATGTGCTATTCTTTCGTCGGAATCAGTTTGGATGTTCTCTTCTAAAGGAAGTTAATTTTCATCACCATAAATATCCAGAACTGTCTTTCATTTTCTCTCAACTTTCTTTGCCTAGTAGTAATAGATTGTGTCTGGCAAAGGTGATCTGTGATTATAAAATGCTTTGAAGTAAATGGACTTTGTATTTATACTCATATTCATCCAGATCAGAGGCTCGACACTTAAAATGTTTTCACCATAGTTTAGATTTAGAAGATTGTAACCGGGGAAACACTTCGCCGTGTATGGAAAAGCCAAAAGACAGCACCTCCTAATATTAGGGATCTTATGCATTTAGAAATGTCATCTTCATCAGATGATAGAATATATCTCAATAAACTTTTTCTATGCGCTGATTTTGTTAAGTGAAAAATATTTTGATCAAGAAATTAAATGGTGGCAGTTGTGTTTTGCGGGAAGAAACACAATTGTGAATTTTGCCGTCTCAGTACCAATTCTATTTTCTGGTGAAGCATCATGATGTACTTACTACGTTATGTATTAGTAGCAATGCCTTTTCAACCGAATGTGGAGTTTTTAGAAAGCTTATTACTAGTTCAGTAAAATTTCGTAGGGACTCACAAAAGATATCCGAAAGCATCCAAGCATTCTTTGAAGATTTGTAATCGACTAGTAAATCCATATTTTTAAATGCTCTAGGAATTTTCCATTTTCTTATCACTAAATGCTTTAATTTATATGAACAATTACTATCACAATAGAAAGGTATCTTTCGCAATTTTTTTGCCAAGTGCTGTTTTTTTCATGAGGATAAATTAGTTTTGTCTGGAAGCATGTTCCAGAAGAGTTTGGATTTTTCACAAATGTAGATCTTCGGCGGAACGGCATAGTTCTAATACTTTCTCTTCGAGTTTTGGGAGAAAAGGCAGAACACCAGGGCTTGACATTTTTTCTCCACAAACTCGAAACCGTTTCAAACTACATTTAGACTTAAATTTTGCTAACCATAAGCTTTTGAATATTTTTTTTTTTTTCGCTATGGCAGCAAGAATGATAAAATTGTTTCCCCATCTATAAATTTTCCGCTTACCCTAACGTTTTCCTAATAGGGATTTGCTTGAAATAATTGTCGACGAACATTTTTATTTTCGATTAATTTTTCTTAATGTCAAAAATTGTCGACGTTCCATTTTCCAACGTAATTTTTTTTATGCGGGACTTACCACACCGTTCGCACCAACCTCTAGTTTTTTTAAAAATTACATATTTTTCTGTTATGTGCTTTTTCTTTGAAGCCATGTTGCATACTACCTATTGCAGACAACTTAAAACAAGTAAATCTCGTTTATTTTATAGCACTTGTAAATATTTGTAGGGCTAACGGGACATGGTTAGATATCATATATATTTTTAAAATTAACAAAATAATTAAATATCAGTTCAATCCTTCTAGTTGAGAATGGAAATCCACGAACTTCCGAAACAATTGCCCCGAATTATAACAATAAACTTAACTTAGGTAACTCCACCTTAAAAAATTCTGGCCGCTCGGGAATCTGAACTCTCTGTGGATTGTGGACAGAAATATTGATTTGTATACAGATAACAAACAACTTGTATCAGCTCTGAGGCAACCGAAAATAACCTCTAGACTGATGCTGGACTGTCACAGAGCTCGCGCACAGATCTCTGCAAGGAATAAAGTCACGATTAGGTGGATCAAAGGACACGATGGCAGTCTGGGCAATAATGAGGCTGATAGGCTGGCCAGACGCGGGTCCGGGACAGTTCTGTACGGTCCCGGACGGCTTATAAGGGCTACCGTATCTATCTGCCTTGTGTGACCAGATTAAAATTATCACCCACGAGCAATTCATTAAAGCCTGGGATGAGAATTGCGCGTGCCGTTTTGCCAGGGGCAATTTATCTTACCCTGATAGACAAATGGCATCAAACTATCTGAGGATGTCCACGGAGAACCTCTGCTTAGTGATGGGAATTCCAACCGGACACTGTCAGTTAAGAGCGAACTTTTTTAGGCTGCGATTAGAGACCAGTCCAATCTGTAGGGGCTGTCAATTAGAGGATGGGACGGCTGAGCATGTTCTCTGTGACTGCCCTGCCCTATCATCCATTAGGAAAACCATACTTGGGGACGTTCGGCTTGACATCGCCAGCGTCAGGAAAGCTCTCCTGGGGAATGTCCTAGCGTTTGTGAAGACAATAGACTGGTTGACAACCTAGGTGGGACAACGTAAACGGAGGAAGCATAATGGGTCTAATGAGGCCTAAATGCAGTGGCAGTAGCCACCCTCCAAGTAATCCAGAATCCATGAACACTACAAATGCAAGTAACTTGATCTTAGTAAGTGGTAATCATGTGGTAGCCGAAAAAATATTGTACGCACCACAGCTGGAAAGTATCTTTATCGAATTTGTCTGGTTGCTCGCCTCGGCTCGCAATCTCCAAAACTCGTTCAATAAAACATCACTTCCAGCCTTGATACCGATATAACTATTGTTTTGGATTTTTAAATTTTGTCTTCTTTGGTACCCTCATAATATTGATTATCATTCACTATGTAGGCAAACATAATACACAAGCTAATATGAATAGTTCTTAATAAATGTGATTAGAATAATTTGACTACGAATATTTTATTATATACTCTTGCTTTCATCTTTCAGATATGGTAGAGATTACTACATAAGAAATGCAGCAAAGTCGGCGGGTGCACGGTCACCTGGAAAGATATTAAATGAATCCGAGGTAAGTTTAGAGAAAAACTTGGATGACCTTGAAGGTAACTGTTTACACCATAGTCTCTCTAGAAGATTATATTCGCCTAGAAACTCGAGTAGAAACTTTGTTAAAAATCCACTTCTGTATTTCAACAATACAAATGTCCCCTAGCATGAAATTATATTTTTTGACCCCTGTCTAAAATCTATAATAAATTGTGAATTACTGTAGCATTTGATGATGTTGACGTTATCAAATTCATTTGTATATACTAGTTTTTATTGGGTATTGTTGATATTGTATTTGAAATAAATTGTTAGATTGAAGGAAGATTGTTCTTAATTGCCATCCTAATATGCAATAATAATGGTAAGTTAAAATTTATTTTCCTTAGACTACGTAATTAATGTTGCCATATTTATCTGCAATACTAACAATACTCAATGCTTGAAACATTACATAAAAGAAATTTAGTTTGCTTTATTCGTTAATCCATGTTCATAGATTCATGTCGTCATCTCCATGTAATGGTGTAGTCTGGGGTTGCCATTTGTTCTGTCGACTTCAAAAATGTTGCTATATTTTAATGAGTCCACAAGGCACACAATTTGTTATATAGGGTACTCGGAAGGCAAAAGAACTGAACAAAGTATTTTAATAACCTTTGGTCCGCAAATGACTCATATTTAGTACCATTTATAAATCAAACAAGAAACAGTATTCGCTCTAATTTAAGTCATTTGCGTCAATTAGTTTTATTCGTACATAAGCTTTTACTCAAGAAAATCAATTTAAAACAAATGTCTTTCAATGAACCACTGGATAACCGGATAAACATCTTAAAGCGTCTGTTTTTTTAAGAAGAAAACCTAATGCACAAAGGATTAAATCCAGCGCATTTTCACCAATGATGTATGCACGACATGCATCCTGAAAAGTCGTAATCTACAAGTAGGGACACGTCTGTTTAATATTTCTTGATGATGCGAGAACAGAGTGGTATAAACAGATATAATGACGGTTCGTTCAATGTACACTCCGCAAAAAAACTATGGAATCACCCAATTTTTTTTGAAATTTGTTTATTTTTTCAAAATTGCATATTCTGTAATCTGTAACTAAGTAGTACACAAACATATTAAAAATAGAACAAACTGCAAAGGAAAAACCAAAGACCGCAGCTTGATAAACATGACAATTGAAAAACTAACTCCGACGCAAAGATTTTAATTAATGAAAACTTGAACTAATAATGAGTATTTCCGCCTCGGGCCCGTATTACGGCGGCCATCCGCCTAGGCAAAGACTCCAAAAGACCTCTGATGTAGTCTTGACCCACTTGGTTCCATTCTTCATTGACCGCTGCTTCTAGCTCTTCTAGCGTTCTTGGTGGAAATTGCCTGGTGTGTAGTTTCTTCCCAATGTGGTCCCAGACATGCTCTATTGGATTCATGTCCGGGCTTCTAGCTGGCCACTCCAACACACGTATGTCAACCTCATTTAGGTAATTTCGTACAATGTTGGCGATGTGGGGACGAGCGTTATCATGCATTAAACGGACATTCGGGCCTATATAAGGAGCAAATGGAACCACATATGGCTCTAAGATAAACCTAATGTATCTATCTGCGGTCATAGAACCATTACGAATAACCACCAACTCCGTCTTAGCCTCTGAAGAAACACCTCCCCATATCATAATCGAACCACCTCCGAAATTTGTTGTGTTCCTGAAGTTGCACTGACTGAAGCGCTCACCATCTCGTCTATATACTGGCAGGCGTCTGTCTGATGAGAACAGGCAATATCTAGACTCATCTGTGAACAAAATGTTAGCCCAATTTTCAGCGGTGCAATCACGATGATCTCTCGCAAATTGTAGTCTGTGAATTCGGTGTTCTCTAGTGAGTATGGGACCTTTAGCTGGTATTCTTGCACGCATTCCTTGTTCTCTAAGTCGGTTCCTTACCGTCTGAGACGTAACATTTACATTTCGAACGGTAAGCAGCTCGTTTTTAATCTGTCTTGCAGTGCAATGCCTTATTCGCAAGGCTGTAAGTCGTAAAAAGCGATCGTCTATGGCCGTAGTTGACCGCTTCCTACCTTGTCCTGGTCTCCTCTTATATCCCACAGTTTCTCTGCGCACCAGTTTTGAAATTGTCGATTGTCGGACACTTAACACCCTACCAACGTATCTTTGACTCCTACCATCGTTAACTAACGAAATAGCTTGGACAATTTCTTCGTGGCTCAAATTACGTGCATTGCGCATTGGGTGACCGTCATTCATCTTTACCAAACCAGGCAAGAGGTCTCTACAAGGAAACACGCGATAAATGTTAAAAGAAAAAACTGTAGTTTTCACCTTAACAATTTTTTAAAGAAATGAAAAGATGTAAAGCACCTAAAGCTCAAGAAATTAGATTAGTGCTTGACAATGTCATAAAACCAAAACAAACAACCATTATTGCAACGATTTACTTTGCATAGATAAGGTGATTCCATAATTTTTTTGCGGAGTGTATTATTGGTGGTCTCGATTTTTGATAGTTATTTTTCTCTGATCGCGCCGATATAAAAGCCACTTTGCGAATTGGTCGAATATAAATTGCGGTTTCTTTACGCTCCAAAACGTAAGGATCCAAGAAATATCTATCACGATAGTATAATTTTCTTACAGTGTGAAATCATTAAATAAATGCTTTTATGCTATAACTGAAATTTTAATATGAGGAAATTTTTATATTAACATATGCCTGCTTTATACCTACTTTTGTTCGTAATACTTATTATACATATTTTCTATCGTCCGAAAAGCAAGATGTAGATAAAGCCACATCTATCTACTTAGCTATGGAATTTGGGAAGTTTTCGAAAAGTTACCTTAACATACCACAACATACGTGAATTATTTATACCATACTCTTCTCTACTGTTTAGTTATCTTTGCTGTAGCCTTCCTTATTTCCTTGTAGGAATACTCATCAAGTAATTCACTCATTTTCTTGGGGTGATATTTATTTAGTACTACCTTTACATTACCTATAATTCTCTATAATTAACGTTTATCTTCATAGAAGTTATTTAGGTACTGTACTTGTAAAATATTAACTCTTGATATCGCCTATACAGGGTTTTCCACGGTAGCCGTTCGTTAGAAGTTTCCGAGGTTAGAAAAAACCTGGGACTCTGAATTTTTGGAATCCGGGGCTATTCAAGATTCTCTTTCATTTTAAAATATCTTCAGGGTCTTACTACTTCCGGTTAT
This sequence comes from Cetonia aurata, assembly GCA_949128085.1. Lineage (NCBI taxonomy): Eukaryota > Metazoa > Arthropoda > Insecta > Coleoptera > Scarabaeidae > Cetonia > Cetonia aurata. Next base: position 37,977,753 of record OX421884.1, read on the forward strand.
ACCGGAAGTCGCCATAAACTTTCGTATTTTAAATGGAACACCCTGCATATTATTTAATTTTTAAATTCCTGAGAAAATTTTATGATGAGTTCTAATAGGTTTCCCTATACCTATTTTCAACTACTACTTAGATATCTTGAGTTTTTTGAAAATTTTGAAAGATGTAGCGTTATTTGCAACACAGTATCTTTTGCCCATTCTCGACTGGTAATAAACACTTCTAGGGTAGATGGAAGCACAAGAATGACACTTTCAAAATCCACATTGACAATTGATTTGTCGCATACAGGCTGTCCAAAACTGCATGACCAATTACAAAATCTTCAAAGTTGAAAAAGTTCTTTTTTTCAAATGGAATACCCTGTATATTATTGGATGATCAGATGCAGAATTTAATTCTGCATCGATTCGCTATAACTTTCCCTATACCTATTTACAACGGTTTTCTTGTTATTCCATATTTTTTACTAAAATCTAATAAAACTACAAAATCGTATCCAGTAAGCATTGATTATAAGAGGAATTAGAACAAGTGATTTGACAGTTGTTGATTTTATGTCAAAGTAGTACAATTCTATTTTGCTAATTCTATGAAATACAATTAATAATGGAGAATATTGAAGAATATTCGAATAATGATCTGCTAAATTTGTTTTATACGCACGGTGAATGTGAACGAATTGTCAGACGCACATGTAGATTATTTAACGAGCGATATCCGGATTTACCAGCAATGACTCCTGGAAAATTTGCAAGAATTGAAGCTCGGTTTTTGGAAACTGGGAGTGTAAAGGCAACTCGTAATCACCGAAAGTCAGTAATGGATAATGAAACTAACGAGGTGAATGTTTGGCTTATTTTCAAGCTTATCCACGGAGTTCCAATTTCAGCAGCAGCGCTGGAATTGGGCATATCAAGAACTTCAATTCATAGGATATTAAAAAAACACAAAATGCATCCTTTTTGTGAAATAACTCTACAAGGCTTAAGCGTTGGTAATGAGGCAAGACGCGTCGCCTTTTGCGAGTTCATGTGCACAAAAATGACAGAAGATTCAAGATTCCTTTATAAAATTATCTGGACTGACGAATCAAAATTCAGCAGGCAAGGAATTATAAATCGTCAAAATATTCACTACTGGGCACAAGATAATCCACACGTCTTAAGGGAGAATAATCACCAGGACCGGTTTAGTTTTTTGTCTGGTTATGGACAATAGCGTAGCATATCAAGTCTACGATGAAAGTTTAAATGGGGCTAGATATCTAGAGATACTTACAGTATTTGTTAGTGATTTTTTAAATACTCTACCTCCAGGAGAGAGAGCAAACAGTTGGTATCAACTAGATGGTGCTCCCGCGCACTCCACACTAGCTGTACATCAACAATTGACGTTGATGTTCGAGGATCGGTGGATTGGTCCCCAGGGACCCTGGAACTGGCCACCCAGATCACCCGATTTGACGCCATTGGACTTTTACCTGTGGGGTCGCATAAAAGAGCAAGTGTACTCTACACCTGTATTAACGAGAGAGGAACTATTGAACCGTGTTCACGATGCGTTCACCAATATAACCCCAGACGAACTTCGGAGATCGGTTTCGCGAGGAGTACATGATAGAGTGATTCAGTGTTTGAACCAAAATGGTGGTCACATAGAACAATTATTGTAGTTATTTCGTTGAATTTATTTTATTTTTTCTTGTCATTATGTTCCTAATTTTTTTGTTTTTCATTTGTTACTACGTTTCAAATTTTCTTATGTTTTGTTTCCATTTTCTAATTAAAATGAAATACATACGATGTTTCAGTTTCTGTCAAAAATCACATTAAAACAGAATATATTGACATAACAAGAAAACCGTTGTAAATAGGTATAGGGAAAGTCATAGCGAATCGATGCAGAATTAAATTCTGCATCTGATCATCCAATAATATACAGGGTGTTCCATTTGAAAAAAAGAACTTTTTCAACTTTGAAGATTTTGTAATCGGTCATGCAGTTTTGGACACCATGTATGCGACAAATCAATTGTCAATGTGGATTTCGAAAGTGTCATTCTTGTGCTTCCATCTACCCTAGAAGTGTTTATTACCAGTCGAAAATGGGAAAAAGATACTTTGTTGCAAATAACGCTACATCTTTTAAAATTTTCAAAAAGATCAAGATATCTAAGTAGCAGTTGAAAATAGGTATAGGGAAACCTATTAGAACTCATCATAAAATTTTCTCAGGAATTTAAAAATGAAATAATATACAGGGTGTTCCATTTAAAATAAGAAAGTTTATGGCAACTTCCGGTATAACCGGAAGTGGTAAGACCCTGAAAATATTTTAAAATGAAAGAGAATCTTGAATAGCCCCGGATTCCAAAAATCCAGAGTTCCAGGTTTTTTCTAACCTCGGAAACTTCTAACGAACGGCCACCGTGGAAAACCCTGTATACTACTTACCCAATACTAAGTGCGAATCTCGAGCGATAAAGTAAATCCATGTGCTTCTTAAAATTTTTAATAAAATGGGAAAATGCGATATCATGCTTTGTACCATTTTCGTATTGAAATAGTTGCTTCTTATTAACATATTATATTCTATCATTCTAGAGCTTAGAACATTCGTCTACTGCCAACGGCATGGAAAATAATACCGAACAAATAGTAATATTTACAGCAGTACCCGCCATCGTAAACGCGGAAGAATCTAATGAATTTGAATCTATAAGCGAATCCACTAGCGGTACACTGAATAAACCCATATTTGCCCATGATATCTCAAGCGACTCTGACTTAAGCATTGAGAGAGTATATAATTTACAAAGCGGAAAAGTTTTTGAGAAAAAGGGCAATGTTACGCATGAAATTTCAACGAAGGATGCTTATAGTCCAGAAGGTCTAAAATACGTGCCAAAAGAATTTGATGAAGATATTAAATGTACTACCACCGATGAGAATCACAACAATACTAATACACAAAATAGAAAACAAGCATTTATGAGATCTTTAACGCTGGATGAAAACGGAGATCCTGAAGACAATGAAATAAATAATATTGATGTAGAAATAAGCCTAGTTGAAGAAGAAAAAATTACTGATACAGTGCCATATAATGAAAATAAGTTTAAAGCCACTTTAGAGAAGTTTAAGATAGACGAGACAGTAGTTATTGATAAGAAAATTGAAAATTCTCCTAAGATAAGTTCCCCTATAGAGATCAATGTCGAATGCACATCTAATGTGAATTCAGATGCCATCGATTCCAAAATAGATTTGGACAATACCGATTTTTTTGGAGAAGCAAAAAAACTTGTTGACTATAAAACCAATACCTCAGATTATTCCGAAGAAGAGATTTTATCAGATAGTCGTGAATTCAGTCTAGAATATTCAACGGATATGTATGGAGATGATGCGTCCAAAGCAGATAGTTCTTTAGAAACCGATCCTGAAATAATTGATTTGAAAGAAAAGAAACTTGTAAAAGATATATTAGGGAAGTTTTCGAAAAGTTATCCTAACATATCGACAACATTCATCAAAACAATAGAAGATGAAACAGTAATGGATTTAGGCAAACAAACGGATGAACAGGCAGTAGAAAAATCCGTATTGGATGAAATTGAAACAATACCATCGGTTAAGAATTTAAAGCAATTGTTTGATAAAGACCAGGTAAGTGATGTTTACTTATACCAAGTAGGTATGCGTGGTATATACATTAGAAAGTAAATTAAAGATATTTTTAATTAACCTAGCTGTCAAATTATGCTAATTGTTTCAACGCTTTGCATTTTCTTTCTACCTATTTTTAAAATGAATGTTAATAACACGAACAAGTATAGTATGTATTATACAATACCGTATCTGACAATTTCATACTATACAAATTTATTTATTTAAATAACATCATGACGATTAATAGATACCGTCAAATGACCTAATATGGGACAGTTTTAACAACTTTATTTTAATATTCACATATGTTAATACGTTGGAAATCTCTTGTTTCGAATACTATTACACAATACCAATTTTGAAGTTACAGTTATGTCCTTATGTCGGGCACTACTTTATTTTTTCCTGGTTGTTCCAGGTTAGGGTTAGTGAGGTATTAAATAGGATTTTTTATGGATTTTTAATATAATAATTTCTCCTTATATAGAGACTGATAGCAAGTCGGCTCACTTTGTTTGGCCCAGACACGTCCTGAAACAATGTTTATCTTTCTTTGTCTAGAAGCTGAAAATGATTGTAATGGTGAAAACCTTACCGCCAAACAGCAAATTAAAAATGCACCAGTTCAAGAAGAGGAAATATAAGAGAACGACATGCATCTTGAAAATAATTACATAGCTGAATAATGTACGAATTATAATTTTGCATTGTGTACACCCACGGATACCCAAAATGTCCAGTCTAAGTCACAGTGTGAGTGCAACATTCCATGCACCCGAGTTGCATGCGGCGTTTAGACTACGCATTAGACCGGACATTTTGGGTGTCCGTGAGTGTACATACGTTAATTGTTTAAAACATCTATCACATTTGGTGGGATAGTTTACTAATTTAATAATGAAACAAAGAATTGTACATTATAATATCACTAATTCACTGCGCGTTTATGTTGTCTCTTGTAGGTTAGAAGTTAGGGTTAGTAACACTGGGAGCAGCTCAAGCAAGTAAGAGCAAATGGCACAGGCATACAGTTGTGTTCTTATTTTATAAGGAAAATATACACTTCCAATGTTATGTTTAACTAACTAAAAGAGATGGAACCATAAATTTATTGCTAACATGTCTTTCCGAACGTATGTCCGAATTTATATACAATCCCTTATCTATCTACAATATAAATAAAAATTCAATTGCCACATGACGGAGCATTACTCGTGAACGGCCCGCCCTGATTTTTTTTTATGTTCTTGTCAGGACAAGGTTTGTATTAAAGAAAATGTTTGCAAAATCCACGAACAAAGTCGGAAATTTGGACGGTATTTTTATATAAAAAAAACGTCTTTACCTTTCGACGAGGCGTGCTTGAAAAAAAAAAAACAAAAAAAACGAAAAATTAAGAAAAACTCAAAAATTAAGAAATTGCAGTCTTTTTCAATGAAATGCTTAGCATCGAGTCTAACAGCAACGAGAGGCGCAGCGTTGAGTCTTTTTTAAAGTAAGACGCGTTTGAAAAAGAAATAAATAAAAATTAAAAAAAAAAAAGAAAAATCAAAAATTGTAATTTCTTAAATTATGAAAGTTTTAATTTGATGTTTTGACGAGTCTTTTTTAAAGTGAGACTCAAACGTGACTCAAAAATTACAGATAATAAATTAATAGATTGAAACTCTATTCTAATTTCCCATATCAATTCTACGCGATAAAAGAGCGAGGACCTTCTCTAGAGGATGCGGTCTAAGTAGACCGCGGACAAGACGTATTCACTTTCTCCATAGGGTGCATTTCAAGGTGGAACGCGAGCTTTCTAGTTAGTTATAAATATCTCTGGAAAAAACACTATTCAAGTTGCACATTTGACCGCTTATAACTTTGCATACACTTACAGAGTTCTATAATTGAATATATTATCTAAAAGTAAACATCTTTACCGACATTTGCAGATATGAGGGAACTTTGCTAATAAAAACAACGTGACCTCATGAACATTTAAAAAAAAAATACTCCGCTCTGTCCCATGTTCAGATATTGTGCCAAATTAGATCATGTGACGGTATACAAAAAAAAATAAAGAACCTGTCTTAGGCTCTACATGTATAGAGCTGCCAAATCGTACAGCAGTATACGTATATATGTATTGTATTTATACTCTATGGTTAATATACACTTCATAAAAAGCATTAGATATTTTCATCGCCCAAACGAAAATTGGGTTGGGTACTCAAATGAAAATCTTGCCAGTACGATATAAGAATAATAATTTATGGTTTTTTAAATATTCTCTCCTACACTTCCAAAAACTAGATAACACAAAAGAATTTTTCACGTAGAAATAAAAAACTAACTCACACGTACAAATATAAAAACACAAATAAATATTTATATGAAAGTACAACAGTCAACATGTAAAATTTGCTTTTAAGCAATCTTTCTTATTATTGCTTTATTATTTCAAAATTATATTCCTACCTTGCTGTAAAAGGCGATACTTGAAGTATCAGGTTCTAAACAACCAGAATTGCTATTGTTACTCCAAAATTTGCTTGAATTGTTGTACTAGGAACATCGCCAATTTTGTGGGTGTTCACATAACAAATTATCGAACCAATTTCAGACTACGACCGAAATGGTTTTCAATTAGAAAGCAAACAAAGCCATTTAGTATTACTGCATTACAACAGACGCAGAATAAAGAATAGGCAGAAGTTAAATAAATAAATAAATAATCTTTACTGTCAAACGGTATAATACCATTTACAGAACATAATAATATTCAAATGCAGTACAACAAAAGTGAATAAACAGGTAAAATAAGCAACAACTTCTAAAGTAATGTAAAGTGGGTGGCATACTAAAAATTTCACAATAATTCACGAATAATCCAAGTTCCGTAAAATAGAGTGAATAGGTCCACTTTTTTGAGTTTCAAGTAGTCTAGAATCAACAATTATTGAAGTTTTAATGATGTTTTTAGAAAACTCACAATTGCCTTTACAAGAAAAAAAAACACCAAACACGCACACACACGCCTTGTTGTCAGCTCTGTCTATTTTAAAAGCAGCTCGTGGTAAATGGGAATAGCGGAAATGAAAAAATATGCATTTGTCTTTGGGTATACTTTTTTCCTATTAATATTTGACAAAAGTTGTAAATCCTGATATCAAACATGAGTCTTTTTCTAAACATTTTCATAATCATTTGTGTTTAAATTTCCATAGTCCTCTGCTCTCCTTAGAACTCTCTTTATAATCTAATCTTTAGTGAACACAGTTTTTAGGATGCTATATTTTTTTACAGTTGGGCTGTAGGACATTCTATGATTTGTTATTGCCTCAATTGCTCTGGTAATTGTTTTGGATCATGTTTCTATATTTTTCGGCCACTTGTGGAGTTGGATTGGAGCATTTTGATTATTTATTGAAACACAAAAATTGTTCCTATCACCTGCGCCTAATCTAAACGTAACACGTTTATAAAAAAAGATCACAATTGTTTTTACATATCAAAATTAAGTAAAAATTGCATGCACTTACTGACAAGAATATTTTTAGTACAAATGGAACCGGGACATGAACATTTCTTACTTTACTTACATTTTCTTGGAGATCTAAAGCAGGACTTCTGAGCCGACAAAATCATGTGATTTCAATTAACGGATTTTGAAGTTGTGTGAATAACATAAATTACACTTTTAGAATTGTAGCTGCCATCTGACAGTCTTGCATATTAAGAAATGGATCTCCGTAAAGTTTTGGTCCCTATTCAAGCCATTTTACGGCGTCATTCCAGTGTTATTCTCTATGGTCATGTTTTTATTTTTGTTTACCTTTTGTCTTTGTCTATGGCACGCTATGATTCTGGGCGCAGAAAAATTATAATAATAATAATAATAATAATAATATATATAATATATATTATAAATAATGTGCCGTTGTCAAAAAAATTCCAAGAGGTGACTGTCCATTTCATCAGCGGAGTAGGAATTTACTATTATGTGAATATATTTTTTAAATAGAAAATAACAAATGGTAACAATAAATAAAAGATAAGTGGTTAAAATTTCGTCTTTTGGGCGTAAAATACATACATGTACTATAAAACGCACAAAAGTATTTATTCATATTATTGACCTTTTTAGTGGCGTCGAACGACAAAATCTTAGGACACCACAGCACGCTGATTATTTTGAAATTTCGCATTAAATTTAATATAAATTTTAATGTTTGTTCTTTTCTTAGAATGCCAGTCCCATTAAGAAAGATTCCAAACAAATATATAGTTTAACAGCGAGGAGTTTATCAGTACAATTTAGAGAAAAGCTTAGGAGTGATGAGGAAACTTCTTTGCAACAAGAAGGTAATAGTAATCGCTTTTACTATTTGAACGTTAAATGAACATACTTATTTTCAGAAAATCTTACCGAGCAGAAGACTTCTGAAGAGGAAGATATAGAAGTGTTACCAGCAGATATTACAAAAAATATGATAGCTTTTTACGAACATTTGCAAAATAAAAAGTAGTAGCAATATTATCAAGTGTAAATATTATATTTATAAAGTAATTTTATTGATTCCAAAGATTTAATATTATTAATGTATGTAAGTTGATTTTAACAGGTGTATATTATATGTTTATGTATTTTATTTATATATTTTTTTAAATAAATACAATATTATAATTGTTATGAAAAATGAATACCTTCTTTATTGAATGCATGTAAAATTCTGAAAAAAAAATAAATAGTACAAGATGTAATCTTAATACATTATGCTTATAATATATAACTCACGTCATAAAATCATCTATATCCATAGTCCTTGCTCTTTTTTGATCTGCTTCTACACTTACTAATATCGAATCAACTTTATCTTTTATAGAAAAATTAGTTGGTAATTCCTAAAATCACAAGAACTAGTGTTACTAGAAAAATAGGTGGAGAATATGTAAAGTGAAAAAAAATATATGTGTACCGAAAATTGTAAAAAAAAAAATATCAAAATAAATTTACAGTACAGGAATGGAGAGGTAGGTACCCACAGCTTTTAATCCAGTTATTATTTATTTCTTTATTTCCTACATTGATTAGCAAATGTTCTCATTTAGTTCAGAAAGCGTGTGTTTATGTTAGTAAAGGTGTAGTATTTTATTAAAATGCATCTGCACTTCTTTTAAAACAATGTAAATAATTTTTGTGGCAACAACTGGATAACACTACAGTAAAGTAAGTGCTTACAAAAAATGGGGTAACGCAAACACTGTTGCGAGATAGAATCAGCTGTTATTACAAATCAGAGACAGGAAAAACAATTAGAGAAACTGCAAAATTGTTAAACTTCTTCCAATTTTATTATGAGTCAGAGGTAATGAGAACGATCAAGAAAAAATGTCATGCAACAGAATTCATTTACAATAATTGTAAAAGAATTTAATATTATTGGCAATAATTTACGAGGGTTAATCGTACAGGGTAAATTCATTTTATTAAATTGAAATAACATTAAAACCAGGATAATTAGAAAAATTCATATTAAATAGCACATTTAAAAGGAGCAAACATCTTACGGAGTGATTAAACGGATAAATTTGATGAGATTTGATGGCAGAATTTAAGTGCTTTTCATTAAATAAAGAATTATCTTTAGTAGCAATACATAATAAAGTAAATATAATAAAACATGGCACCAGCCACGGTTACCACTTTTTAGTGAAGAGGAAATACTTTATTCGATTTTCCAACACTGATATCGAATTGATAAAAACAAGAGCAAATTGGGGAACTTGCTCATATGTGCCGACACAATACATGTGATTTTTGCTTGGTTTAATAAGTTACGACAGGTTACTGATACCTAGCACCCTAGAATGTGACATTCAGTGTGTATTAAAACTGAAATGCAAATTAAGCCAAGGTTAAGTTCTTCACGTGTTGGTCAGTCGGTATTCATAACATTATGTAGCGTCTGATTAAGTAGGATCTAACAGTAAATCTTCTACGATTAATACTAAAAAAATTTAGGGAATTTTACCTTATTGCTCATACTGCAATGGAGTTTGAAATTCTTTTCTAATGTTGCTAATACAGCTGTCTGTCGAAATGCACTACCTAATGTTTTATTCTTCCTAATAAATGCTATCCTAGTTAAGCCATCCCATTCAGTATAACTTATTGGAGGGGGTGGATTTCGAGGTTCTATTCTGACAACAGATGATTCAACCTTGGGTGGTGGTTTAAAATTATTTTTTCCAACCTATAATATTAATTCGTTAATCTAGTTAATCATCCTAAACTGAAAAAAAACTTACTTTCATTAACATGTCAACCCTTGCTAATAACTGAGTATTTATTGATAATCTACAATATAATTTATCACCTGGTTTTGCAACAAGTCTTTGTGCAAATTCTCGTTGAAACATCAAGACAGCGCATCGAAAAAATGGTCTGTGGAGCAGTAATTTGAAAACTAATGGAGATGATATTTGGTATGGTACATTTGCAACACATATATCAAAAAATGGCAACTCTGTTTTCAATACATCACCAACCATTATATGCAGTTTCTGTTGCAAAGCCGTTCCTTGTACTCGTTTTTGTAATTCAGCTACAAGTCTGGGAATTGTGTTAAAATTACAAAGACAGCAAAGTGTTACTATACCTTGTATCAATTTCACATGCTATAACTTTCTTTACTTGTTGCAACATTTTTACAGTCATATTTCCTGTGCCAGGGCCAACTTCCAAAGCAACATCAGTTGGTCGTAAAGCTGCTTTATCCAACATACTTGTAATAATCATTGGGTTTTTAAGGATATGTTGACCAAAATCCTTATTAAACATTATTCCTACATAATTTATTGTTAATAAATAGAGTAAGTATGTCTTAAAGATAGATATTACCGTGTTTTAAGACTTCATTATGTTGTCGAGACTTTTTTTCTGCTCTTATTTTAGGCATATTTATTTCGTATTGTAATCTGCCAGACTATATTTGAAACACAAAATAAATTCTTCTATGCCAGCCTTTGCTTGCATTAATATAGGTTATGTTAGCTTATGCGAGGTTTCAGGTTATGTTATAATAAGATATAAGATGGAAGATCCACGTGTGCGTGTGGGATGTTTCATTCTCATCTCTCTCTGACACACACAGGAGGAGGCAAGATTGGGAGGAGGTGAATGTATCATGTATTATCATGAATGTATTTAGCATGACAGATGACAGACTTCTCGTTCACAATTTCTTAATTAATCCCAATTCAATTTTCGGAAGATTTTACAGGTAATAAATTGTTAATAACTTGTGGCACAACTTGTGGTTTTCATTGCCCTTATTATTGATGAATATGTATCAAAACCACCAATAAAATTAAAACGTCAAAACACTAATATAGTATTTTAAAACACAAGTGTCATAATGACGTTTATGTAATGCGAGTACAAGTTTGAATCTCGAGCCGCGTAGCGGCAAGAGATTCAAAGTACGAGCATTACATGTCATTGTGGCACACGTTTTTTACAGTATTTTTTCTAATTTGCACATTAATCGTCTATATTACGTTCCGGCAAAAGTCCCCCCCACCCACGTTAATATCTCATTACAGCACAGTATGCTGTAATAGCCATATCAGCACTGCGTCGTCTTTTGTTTTAGCTTTATTACAACACCCGATTAGAAAAAAGTATCTTAACCACCTCATAGATAATAAATATATATACCAGATATATACGTATAATAGATGTGTACCTCCCATGTAATTTCACGCGGCACGAGCAAAGTTTCAAACCTTTTAAGACTGGTGGCGCGTAGCGTTAGTCAGCAAGAACTATTTCCGATACGCGGGAGATTTGATATTATTTACAATTAAGAAATTTATTGTTTAAATTTTTTTTTGCAATTAAATGAATGAGCATAGAAAATAAAATAAAAATTAGAACGAAATCGTTTATTCTGCGCACATAAATACATAACTATACAGTACAAATATTTGCAACACAAAAATAACCACAATTAAAATAAATCGCTTACTTAATACTACTTAACTAAATATATAAGTAATAATAAGGAATAATTATCACAATAATAAATAGTAATCACAGTAATTCAAGTAAATTAAGAAACAGGTGATGAAATAGCTATTTTTTTTTTAATATATATATTGATGTTTTATTCGTCATAAACAAATTTGAAACAAGTAAACTCAATAGCTATCCCATGAAGAATTTTCCATACAATTTGAATTATTGTAAAATAGACAAGCATAAACACAAACAGGAACTCCTGTAGTAGTAATTAAGTAATAACAAATTTGAAGCTGATTTGCTCATGTTTTCCAATGCTTCATACTGCTTCGTCTTCATAAAACCCTCCAGGCGAAGAACCTTATCTTCTAATTTTTTGCAAGTTTTTCTCAAGTATGCTTCTCGCTTTTGCAAAGATCTTGCTACTTTATATAAGCTAATAGCCTATGGTGCCAAATCCGCCTTTCTTCGCACCCCCATTGTGTGCAAAATTCCTGAGTACAAAAAGTAACCATAAGCAAAGATAATTCTACTGTACTAGCATCTAGTATACATCACTATAATGAAATAAATACTATATAATTTTATCAATAATCAACATATAAAAAGAATCACTTTGTTTCTCTAAAAATAATGAATACTAAATGCTGAAATTTAAGATAGGTGTGGAAATGTGTACATTGTAGATAGCCATAAAGAGAAAAAAATACCAACCTATCTTTTCTTTAGGTTCTTTCCTACTCCTGATGCCAGTAACTTTAGTTTTTCCTGTTTTATTTGCAGGTTCAACAATCGAAAGCATAGCTGATTCTGTAATAACATAATATCAATACATGATTACTTGCAAACAAGTCAGGTACTTACGTGATGCAGTAACATTGTCTTCACATAGGGTCACAAGAAAAGCATTCATATCTATAAAACTGGATGGTTTCTGGGAATCGGTACCTACAATATTACAATACAAATTAAATTTATTGTACTTTTATACAAAAATCTAAACAAACTTTGATATTTTAATCGCGGAGATGTTTCCAATCTACAGTGCAAGGTGAAATGGCTATCACAGATGACCACTGTCTTATATAATTTCAACGGGTCCATTGACAATAACTCTACTCTGCCAATTCGTTGCAACCATATATTAAACACCTAAAATTTAAGTAACAACACTCATGCTGCAAATAAAAGGAAATACACACCGAAAAAAGCAGGTGATTGCAGTATCAGAACTAATGCCTTAATTGTATTGTATATGCCACTGACTTTTCATATGATTTATAGTGTAGATTGTGCAGAATACCCCAAAATCACGATGAACTCTTTTTTTTAAGCGAAAACCACGTCTTGCACGATTTCTTTCTCGAAAATAATTGCGATTTTCAGGTTAGTTATGTTAGTACCGAAAAAACGCCGGAATCTGGATAAATTTTACATTACCTTCAACATACCCATAAATTGTTACACAAAATAAGTATGCAATATGTCCGATAACTGCATTTGCACCTGTTTTATTTGTAAATTTTATCAGCAATACTTACCGCTTCATCGTAAATTGGAAATTTCCTTCGAACACTTTTTGTATCAACACATCCTGGTACACAACATTTTCTTAAACCACCCATTATTGCAAGTACGAATATTCACAATAATTACAGCCTTAAATATCTTACACTCACAAATAGATCAAAAGCAGTTTCAAACGATTGCGAACGTCAGAAACTCAAAAATGGCGGATGTATATAAAAATTTCCAGAAATAACGAATGGTTGTCGTTGACGACGCGTCATCATACTTTAATCTTATTGGTCAAAAAATCGATACTAGCGCCGTAGCGTTAGTCAGCAAGTACTAAACCGTGCCTACAAGATGCAATACAAGGTAAACAGGCGTGAGGCAGCAGTTGACAAATCTCTAATGTATATATATTTATTATCTATGCTGCTGCCAGTTGTATTTTTCGATGAAATCCGCCTACTAGAGTTACTTCTAAAAATTACGATAAAAAACTATTTTAAGGCCAAATCTTGAAGAAAAATGATATTATCTCGAGAACCGTTCGAGTTAAATAAAAAGTAATTTGTGTTTTGGGGGTTTGAAAACAAGGAGAGTAACTCATCAAGAGTGAAATTTTTCCTTTTTTAAAGGCGATCCGGGGACATACTGTATATCTTTTTTTTTTGTTTTTCTGCAGCTTTCATTGACGCGTACCGAGTAAGAAGTGTTAAAGTGATTGGAGAATACAAATATTCAGTATTTGTATTGGGTTAAATAAATATTTACTATATCCTAATATCGGAACTATTGCTTTGTATAATGAAGACTTTTGTCGTGCTTTAACAATAGTGCATTCAAATCTGAAAGATTTTTTTTCATGCATCGTATGTATTTTTATTTTATACTGTGTTCTGTGGAACAAGTAACCACTAAGTGTAAGAATAAATATTCTTAACAGTAAATAAACCATAATATGTGGCAAATGCAGTAAAATTTTATGTCCTACACTCGATGCCTGTAAATTTTATTTAGAATTGATTCTATGACACCTTTAGAGAAACTATTAAAGAACAGTTAGAAACCATGATTATAAAATTGACCATATATACCAAATTTCCATCGTTCGACTACATATAATATAATGAACAAAAACAGTTAAGAAGTCCTTGACCCGAGCTATTGCGGAGCACGAGTACACAAGATTCATCCAAAGAATTAATTTCAGTGTGTATCATAGCGGCACATATCGTGCAATCGAAGGCGAGTTAGAGAAGAAGCGACCGGGCAAACCGGTCTATTCTTCTGGCACCCTGGAAGAATTTATCTTTCAAACAAGAGATGGTATAAAATCAACATGTACGGTTCATCAACATCAGTTACAGTCAAGATGCAGTGGAAGTGCTTATTAGTACTTTGTTGTTTAACCGTTGTTGCTAATTCTGCTTCAATATCGAAAAAAAGTATTCCAGTAAAGATTGTGTACGATAATCAATATCCGCATAAGAATTACATTAGAAATTTAAACGAAAAAGTGCAGCTATCTCCAGAAGAACTGAGATACATCGAATCAGAATCTAAAGATATAATAAACGTTCATGATGAACAAATTTCTTCCAATGGATTGGAAAATACGGAAGGCGCACAACTAAGTACTCTTACTAAAAACTTAGAAGAAAAGGTGCAATTGTCTTCTGAAGAACTGAAACAAGTACCTTTAGGCGAAGTATCTCCAACTGAAAATATTTATAGAAGCGCTTTAAAAAATCACAATGAGAAAGTGCAATTATCATCAACTGAAATAGGCGAGGCACTTAAACACCTACCCGCAATTGATGAAAGTACTGATGACGATTTTAGCTCGCTAAGGTATGCTGCATTAGAAGATCCAGATAAAAAAGGTATTTATGAACAAGTAAAGGATATTGTCAATGATGGTATACAAAATTTAAAAAATAGCGCCAAAGCTTCGGAATTGACCAAACTGATTACTTCGGACGTGTGGGAAAAGTTGGACGCAGAAACTGAAAAATTTCTAGAAGAAATTAAAGCGAAATATTCATTACGACAATCTAATCAAGGTATTTTAGAACAATTCCAACAATTTACGAATAACTTCTTATCACAGTTTAGTGGATCGAATCCAGCAAATGTATCAAATGATGAAAGTCAACCAGGTTTTCCACAAAACATCGTCAACTTCTTCACTGGTGGATTGCAACAAATTCAAACCGGATTAAGTAATTTAGGAGGGCAGCCACCAGGGCCATCTACTGTTCAAAACGATCCTGACGTTACCACGAAAGCACCGAGTAACAATAATAATCCCATTCAAGGTTTTGTTTCCTCAGTTCAAGGAGTTTTCGGTCAATTGAATCCATTTAATCAAGGACAAGGTCAAAAGCCAGGCACTGAAGGTGAAGAAACTACTCAACCGAATGGTCCTTTACAATCTATTCAAAATGCGTTTAATCAATTTGGTGAAACAATTAACAATTTCAATCCGTTCAATCCATCGACCCAGAAACCAGGTACTTCCAGCGATGAAACTACGACTGCAGCCGGTCCAGTACAACTTATACAGGGTATAGCAAGCCAAGCCGGGCAGGTTTTCAATCAATTTAATCCTTTCCAACCGTCTACTACGAAACCTCCCAGCGCAGATCCTACTAAAAATCCTATACAATCAGCTGCAGAAAATGTCGGCAGTCAAATTACGGGAGGCATAAGTGGCATAACAAGCGGAAATAATCCATTATCCGGAGTAGCGCAACAAGTGAGTGAAGCTGTCCAGGGTGGAAGCAATCCGTTGTCTGGAGCTGTACAGCAAGTTAGTGAGGCAGTTTCCGGTGGAAACAATCCGTTATCAGGAGTCACCGGTGGAAATAATCCTTTACAAGCCGCGCAAGGAGTTGCGACTCAAATAGGAGAAGCAGTAACAGGCAACAATCCCCTTCAAAGTGGAAATAATCCTGTAGAAGCGCTTCAAGCAGTAGCAGAGCAAGTTGGTGGAGCGTTAACTGGTAACAGTCCCGTTAAAAGTGACAGTAGTCCAACGCAATCATTTCCAAGTGACAGCAAAGAAAACGAAAATTCCGAAAAAGAAACGACAGAAAACAAAGAAGAAATAAAAGCTGACGAGGCTGAATCTAACGAAATGAAAAAGGAAGAAAAATAAGCATAAATAAATACAAAAAGAAACATGTTTAAACTAGGCTCATGATATTGAGTGTATCTATTTATTTATTTATTTTTCTACATATACTTTAGTGTTTTATAGATTAAAATAAATTTCTTTCGCAGGATCAGAATCTGTTACTTATTTCTACCGATATGTAATTTACAAAATATCACAAATGCTTGTTATAAGACAATAATAAATGATTAAGAGTTAAGTTTAAAAGAGCTGAGTATTAGTTAACAGCGTAGTATAGGTTTATTTTTGCCGTAGCAAATAGACTAACTAAAAGTAGATGTAATTAAAACTAGGTTCGATTTAATTAGATTTATTTGACCGCCTTACGGTAGCGCTCTTGCTTTGAATTCCGTGCATGCAGTTATGTTATTAAATAATAATTTATTTAACAAAAGCATTTGGTAAAATGAAGGTGACGTTATCGTATGATAGTTTAATTATCTTTTTTTTTAATTTTGGTAGGTTAAGTACTTACTTTATTTTCTTTTTTAATAAAAAAATTACATACCTATTAAAAATATTATTCAATCTAATATAATTTTAATAAAAATTAATAATTTCTTATAGAAAAAAAATTATTACATTACCTGAAAAATCAATTTAAAAATTTGATGTAGGTATCTAAAGTGTGTGTTAATAAGAAACTACAAATATTCTAGTTTATACCAATGATTCTAAACTTTGATTGCAAAAAGCGGAGAAACTAGAAATAAAATGGTATTGAAGAGTAAGCTTAAATTCGTTTTGGTCATCTCTGTTGTCGCAGTACCGTGTACAATGCGGCATTTGATCCATGCAGTTCTAAATTAACAATGATGTGATCTAGTAGGTGTTCGTAAAGTGCAGTGTGACCTGAATAAAAATTTGCGAAGAATCCAATGGCTATTGAATTACATTTACAAAAAACAACTAAAACGCCTTGGGGTTTCAGGTTGGCGGGTGGTGCTGAATACGAAGTGCCTTTAACCGTTATCAAGGTAATTAGAGAGTGATATCATATAACGCAGATTATTTTTCATTCAAGGTGACTTTGATAGAAAAAAATATTTTTAAAAATTATTTCGAATAGCTGCGCATTTTGCCAGTTTTGTTATATTGGTGTATGCGTAATGTTTGCATTAATTTTAAAACATTCTGTACGCATATTTGTGAATACTACAGGTCTATATGTATCATCTCAGTTATATTAAATCACTTTATTATAAAATACAATCAGCTACTTTTTTAGTCACACGTTTTAAAAATTAAACTTTAGTTCTTTTTAAACATAAACATGGTAACTTATCTACAATTATAGATTCTATACCACCTAATTGCAATTCAAAAACAAAGCCAAAACACGTGTACACCTACTCTTAAATGCGATAGGTAAAAAAGTTTTTATTTAGATTTATATATATTGTTCTTAGATCTTTTTATGGTCGTAATAATTGAAATTCAGATGACTGTGTTATATGTCTTAACCTGCCTGTAAACGCAAATATTGTAGAAATACACACGAAATCCAAAATCAAAAAATCCCTCCCTGTGTTTTGAATATTTCTTAAAACTAGAAATCCAATAATAAGTAAATTGAGTATTCTTAGCACCAAAACTAATTACATAATAACATTACATTATTAATTATTCTTGTGAATAAATGCTAAGGAGGTTTTTAAATAAAAGTTGATATTCTTGCCTATTTTATTTGTAGTTGTTTATGGGGATTGCTACAAACTTATATTAATTTAAGGCACGGCACATACTGAACCTTATTGAGGAGTTGAAAATTGCGAAAATTAAGCCTTTGTTAAAAAATGGTTCAGCTGAGGATGTTAGTAATTATCTTCCAATATCAATTTTAACCGTTTTTTCCAAGATTATAGAAAAATTAGTTGCTATTAGACTGGTGAAATATTTGGATGACGAAAAACTGATTAACGGTAATCAATTTGGTTTCAGAAAAGGTAAATCGACAGCTTCGGCCTTAGTAAAATTTCTAGGTCAACTATATGCAGGCCTAGATGCTGGTGAATCTTGTGTTGGTTGTTGTTTGGATTTAATTAAATTTAAACGAATAGAGCACATTATTTCGAAGTAAATGGAGTGAAATCACATAAGTTATTGTTAAATAGGGGTGTGGCGCAAGGTAGTGTCTTGGGTCCATTGTTGTATATTATGTATGTCAACGACATACCAATGAACAATACAGTTGTGTTTGCTGATGACACGTCTTTACTTATAACAAGTAAAAACAAAGATGATGTTGTAAAAGTTGCCAATGCTTCACTGAAGAATCTAAATTTGTATTTTCAAACAAATAAATAAATAAATTCATATTTTTGAGAATTTGATGCTACGATCTGAACTACAATAGAGTTGTGTATAATTAAATTGAAAATATATGTAATATCCAACGGTTTTGTGTATTAAAATCCATTAATTTTCGAAGTAGTGACTCATGTAAGTAATTAATTAGTAAAGTCTGATACGCCGATATTTTATATTCCCTACTTCACATTTGGAACTTTTTACAAAATTTCAGAAAATTCGAGACATGCGTAGTCTCAACTCTCCTATTAGTTTCTTTTTAAATAATGCACTTTAAATTCTTGTCTAGATGCGCACGATGGCGTATTGATTCTTTTGTTTTTCTACACTGAAACTCATGTGATAAAAATAAAACCGTAAAATGTGAAATTTACGATCAAGACGGTGAATGTTTGTCGATCGACAAAGGTTGATTTTTTATTAAAAACAACCGGACCTATCCGTAACTTTATTTTGTTTTATCAATTTACCTTATATTTCTTCTGTCAATTTCGTTCATAAAGAGTAAATAATAAGGTAATGGATATTTAACAGAAAATAAATTCTTTCTTGTTAAGTATTATCGGGCTGCATCATTATTTACTTTTTATGAAAGAAATTAGCTCCTGGTCCTTCTATGCAGTTGTATGTATACCTCCCGATTAAATAATGTCCTCTCAGAGCGCTGTGATTATCGAAACTACTCACCATTTGGAATCGACTCTTCCAGGTACCTAAACGTTTTATTTTGGGGTACAGAGTTGTAAAACTCTTTACAATTATGTAAATAAGGAAAAAAATGTTTAATATCAAAAGAAAATGTTGTATATGACGGTTTAAACGCGCTTTGAGGACACGCCGCACAGTGGTTTCAAATCGACCCAAACGCGACAAAACCCCAATTGTACTAAATTTTTCAGTAGAAAAACTAAAAATGACGCAAAACAACTTTAATGTAAATATTATAATTTAAAAAAAACATTAATATAAAAGTGAGGAAGAGGGGGGTGGGAAGAGGTATTTAAAACCTACCACTCACCCTACGTTAAAGGAAGGCAAATCGGGGATGAAGATCAGGGACAGCTGTATACAATTACATCGATAAAAATGTTCGTTGTCGCATGAGACTAATTGCAAGTGTGCATTTATAGCATTTAAAATATGGATGTTTAAAAAAACGCTAACTACGCCTCCTTAGACGAAGGTTCAGATCGGGGTCATTTTTGTAAGGTAAATAACAGCGTTATTATTAAAGATAGACATATAGTAGTTTGTATAAAGTCTTATTGGTTTTTATCGTAGAATTCAAAAATGGAATAATATACAGGCTGTTTTATTTAAAATAGTCGAGTAGGCATGCTTTTACCTACTTTTGGGACTAACTATTATAGAAAATATTATTTTCTAAAATGACGAATAAGGCTATGATCAAAGGTCCAATCTTTACTAGGACATCTGTACTTCCAAAATCGCAGATTATCACAGCTGAAACTCATCAGTATCTTCTCTTTGGAGCTTATACTAAGTGTTTTACGAGGTTATAAGGCTGCGCTCGCCCGCGCTTAAAAACTACGCTTTTTTAAAATTATATTTATTTCAGCACATATTTTAAAAATTATAAATTATTATTAATAAATTATTTGTCATTTAATAATATGCCACAAATATATAAAAATATGTATATTCATTTATTATATACATATAATTATTAATTTATTACATAGATACAGTTATTATTAAAAAAAAATCAAACAAACAAAAATTATCATAAAAGTTATCATTTCTAATCGTAAACATTCAAAACAGAATAGTGAAATAAAAAAAAAAAAATTCGATGTCTAAGGCAACTGAAATGTAGTGGCTAACTATCCTATATACTGAAAATAAAAGCCGTTTTGTAGTAAGTTGAAAAGATTAAGGTTTTGTCGTCTTCGAGACCACTGTGCGCCGCCTTAACCGATGCTTTGCATCGGGACCACTTTTGACAAAAGAGTAAATAACAACGTTGTTAATACAGATAAACATATAGTAGTTTATATAAAGTCGTGTTATTTTTCTACGTAGAATTGAAAAATGAAATAATATATAGGGTGTTCTATTTAAAATAACGAAGTAAGAATCCGTTTGCCTCCTTCTGGAACACTCTTTATAGTCAAAAATATTTTTAGGTGATGCAGCATTAGATTTTATAACATTCTTGTAGAAAAGCTTTCTTTCTAAAATGAAAAATAAGCTGTCAAAGACCCAGTATTCGGTGGGACAGCTTGTACATACCTACATTTTACAAACCCTTGGATATCGTGGCGTTCCATTTTAATTAATATCCCACTAATTTGTTTTTTAAAGTCTTTTGCTTCAAATTTCGACTTTTCTGTATGTAGCTTGCTATATTTTTAAAATATTAATAGTGTATTTTACATCTTAAACGGAGAAAATATTTCGATTGAGAAACGAATAATAAAATAAAAATTCTATTTGCAGCCTTTTTAAGGCGCAATGTATATGCATAAAATATTTTTATCTGAATTCCATTGATGAATGAACTTCACACTGTAGTGTATCAAACTAATTAAACCCATAATTTCTTCTATACAGGTCACAGAAAATAGCATTGCTGAAAATGCTGGTATGCAGGAAGGCGACGTAATAGTGAGGATCAAGGACATTCCTACAGCAGAACTTACACATAATGAAGCACATGATATCCTATTAAATGCAGGGGATGACTTCGTATTAGCAGTTAGAAGGTAAACTGTTAGATATTTTAAATTCACTAGCGTTCCTTGCATCATTATAAATGTTGTTTAGTTTCCTGTGTTTAACTCATGGTTTTTTTGGGTTTGACCCTTAGCCGAAGAGGTGGGAATAGGAAAAGCTAACTTTATAAATCACATTTGGAAAAATGTGGAAAAATTAGTTGTATAAGTAAATATTGCCCGATTTATTAAAAGAAACTTGCCTCTAATCTACTTATACAGTGTGTCCCCGGATGGACTGAACAAGAGAAAAAAAAATTTTATTTGTAGCTTAACGAAAAAATGTCAATCCTTATAAAATTTTTTGCTTGTTTCAAAACTACCAATTCACAGACAATTCATGCAAGGATAATTTTGGACATGCTTCTACAGAATCTAGAGCCAGTATTGTAGCAGCATATACTTCATCGTGTATCCTTTTTCGTTTCTTGATATCATGTACGCTACCTGTTCTTTCAAATTTTTCTACCAAATTTCGTAAAGCATTAACGCTCACGTGAACGTTAGGAAGCTTCTGTTGAAATTTTTGAAAATTACTTACCAGTTCTATAACATTGAACACATAACTTGATTTACTTATTAGGTTGAAAAGTGTGTAGAGGCTGGAGGATACCACATTGAATAAAATAAAATGTTTTTCTTTAACTCAAGTGTGTTTTATAATTTTCTCAGCTGCTGAAAAGAATATTTAGATTTTTGTTTCAGAATTGGTTTTGAGACAGGCAAATTTTTTTTTATAAAGAATGACATTTTTTCGTTAAGCTACAAATAATTTTTTTCTCTCTTGTTCAATCCATCCGGGGACACATTGTATATACCTATCTACTGTTTTCGTTTCGATTTGTGTCGCAGCTGTGCACCGAGTGCATGTATGCATTCATTATTAGCAAAAACAGTTAGGTGATAATATTGAAGTCACGGCGATACTTACAGAATGAAATGCATGAATAGGTACTTTATAACTCATTATTGTTACTGGATCTGTTAAGCGGACAGCAATAA
Source organism: Cetonia aurata (assembly GCA_949128085.1). NCBI lineage: Eukaryota > Metazoa > Arthropoda > Insecta > Coleoptera > Scarabaeidae > Cetonia > Cetonia aurata. The sequence continues at coordinate 38,000,176 of OX421884.1, forward strand.
AATATTACCTACAAAGAGAAAATTTTTATGAGGAATAAACGTAACGGCTTACTTCAGCAATACACTGAGTACAGGAAAGTTCTAAATACTAGTACCAAAACCACAAAATGTATAAAAAGTCTGGACCAAAATATTAATCGGTATTAGGAGTTTATTTCTTGTCCTGTTTTTAGCTTTTGTTTATACATATAGTTAAAAAAATCGCAGTCAATTTTACCAGGGAACGTTTTTTTTTTGCTGTTTTTCTTTAAAGCAATAGAATCTAAAAAAAGTTCATTATAATTCTAAACGATTTCTTTGAAATCACAGAATTAATAAACCAGTAATGCACAATAAATAAATGTCTAATAAATTTTTTAACGAGTTTTAAAATTCAATAACTTTTGGACGTATAACGTTAACTTTGATGTATAAGTCTAGAATTTAGAGTATTGAGAATAACTGTACCGTTTTATGATAACTAGTTGCTTAATTGTTCTAATCATCATTGCGCACCTGTAGTAACAAATTATTCTACATACCTACAGACATATTCATATAAAATATATTTTGGTACAGACTATAACCCTTATAGATATGAATGCTAGGTATAATGAAAGATATCGATCTACGTCAGGTGTTTCTTAAGCGTAATGTAATTTTGTCTATCTTTTCTTCAATCAGATAAATGCACCTGTTAAAGTTCTGATAATTTTGTTATTATGTTATCGTATCAAGTGGGAAAAATACTGCCTTGATTTTACAATAGATACTAATTGGTCATTGCAGTGACTTCATAATAAAGATTTATTTGTTGCACAATTTCATAATCTTAATGCGTAATGACATACTACCAATGCAAATCATAAATCATTTCTTGACATTTAATATAAAAAATATAAGGATAAAAGCAAACATACGTAGGTATTCAGCGTTGTAGCATTTGCAACAAAATTCAGAGTGTTTAGTTTTTAATTATTAGCACTCTTTTGTAAATAAAATACTTAAATTATGTTAAAGCTCTTAGCTTTAAGCAACAAAACTGCTTTCTTCTTGGCGTTTTCATTTCGAAATCCCAAACTGTCCTGGATCCAAATAATCTTTATCCGCAAATAGGTATTCGATTAAACTTTTATGCGATATTTAAGAACATGTCAAGAAGTAGCATGAAAAATTTAGCGCCGTTGCCTTTAATAGCTCTAAGAAAACAACTAACTGTACATAGTTAATAGGTTACGATAGGTACGCCAGATGTTAATCTTAAAGTACTTTCAAAAATATTCAAACATTTTTATCTATTTTATCATTGCAATTCTCCCTTAAGGATGCAATTTCTTTCTAAACAAAAACCTTACATTAAATACACATATACAGGCTGATTAATTTTGGATCCTCACCATTGAGATCTTGCTTATTATTGAAGATAGACGATAGGTTTAAATTTGGCAAAGTTGCTAAATTTTGTGGTTATTATGATCCCGAAAAGAAAGTAGACTTAGAACAAATGACGTTTGAGATTTTTTTAAAAAACGGAAAAATCTCATTTTCTTATTTTGCCTCTAGCACTTTTATTTAGCCTTGCAGAGAAAAACTAAAGACACGTTCTCAAGGCCACTTATAATGTTCTATGCAATGTTGTACTTGAAATTTTTAAACGACGTTTTGCTTTCTTCTGGTCATCATCAACTTGCTTATTTCTTATGGGCGCCATATTGAATTTTGGCACCGTTAGAAAGTCTTTTTTTCTGATTTCAACCATGTGCAACATGTTGACGAAAGTTTTTGATATTATGCTTTAACTGACGAAGAATTCTATTTAAGATTAAATAAGGTAGCTACGAAATTTCCAACTGTCAATCACTTATCGTTGCATTAGTAATGAAAAAATGTTGTATACCAACGAAGAGAAACGAGATATGTTATGTATTCTTTAATTATCGAATCGAAATGCAACAATAGCTAGTACACGATATTTACAATTGCATCCTGAACGACGACAACCATATCATACCATTTTTCTAGATTTTGATAGAAAGTTAGTCGGGTATGGATCGTTTACCAAGCCGCGTAATGTTTACGATAACCGGAATTTGGATAGAAATCAACGGGATATTTTACAATTGGTAAATTAAATGTGCGTTTTCGCAAAGTTTATGTTAATTTTGTATCTTATTTGTAACAATGAATTCAAATAACAATTAAATTAATATAAAGAAAACAATAATTACAGTAAATGTTCAAATCTGTCGTCATTTTTATTAATGCACCAATACGCACGTTTTCGAGCTGTTTAAACTGCTCTTTGTATGGTTCTCCTAGGAATTACATTGAAGGCATGTTCGAGTCTAGCTCGAAGTTCTTCAATATTATGTGGAAAGGTCACCTTTATAAACGTTATTTTTAATAGCTCAAAAACTTTCGTCAACATGTTACACATGGTTGAAATCAGAAAAAAAAGACTCTTTCTAAAGGTGTCAAAATTAAATATGGCGCCCATAAGAAATAAGAAAGTTGATGATGACTAGAAGAAAACGAAACGTCGTATAAAGATTTCAAGCACAACATTACATAGAACATTAAAAGTGGCCTTGAGAACGTGTCTTTAGTTTTTCTCTGCAAGGCCAAGTAAAAGTACTAGAGGCAAAATAAGAAAATGAGATTTTTCCGTTTTTTAAAAAAATCTCAAACGTCATTTGTTCTAAGTCTACTTTCTTTGCGGGATCATATAACCAAAAAATTTAGCAACTTTGCCAAATTTAAACCTATCGTCTATCGTCAATATTAAGCGAGATCTCAATGATGAGGATCGAAAATGAATCAGCCTGTATACAGTTGGTGTTGACATAATTATAATAAATAAACAAAAAACATATAAATAAATGAAAAGTTCGTTTGTAAAAGTAAAATGTATTTTTTAGAGTCATATTGTTAGGTAAAAAGCGTTCTGGAGATACACACATCTAACAGTTGTTCAAATATTTATTTTAATAATAAGATTCCTCCAATATTATTATTATAACTGGGTCCAGTATCCGAAACTTCGGATCTGGATCCGCCATCCTAAAACCTTGATAATTTAAAATTGTACATAATAAAATTACATACGACTTAACTTATTTTAAGCTTTTATTTATCAAATTTGTTTTCTTCTATTGTGTACATGTTATTTCAAAGGAATACGAACAAGTTTTTCATTTATAGACTCACAGTAGTAACAATTTATTTTTGTGTATGTAGGTAACAATAGTTTCCATGATAAATTATAATAGTTAATCTAAACAATCTAATTTACATTATTGTACTATGCTCGTGGTACATTTACCTGTTTATTCCTTAATCAACGCGAACAGATTAGCTAATCATTATTAATAATAAAAGTATAGAATATGATACTTCTATAGTATCATGAAGTAAGACGTTATCAAATTTACATTGGATTTTATTAATAAATATATACATAGCCATATAATAAGCTAAGACTACGAATATGTTCCATTATAGTTACCATTCAGTTGTAGGTAATAATTTGTATGTGTTATGTATGATTGTCAGATCAAGATCCCAGAACCGGGTAGTGAATTCAGATTCAAAAATCGGATAGCAGATCCGGATCTACTAGGATCCAAAAACAGGATAGTAAATATGGAACACATGATTGGGGTAGCCGTATAGTTTTGGATCCGGATATTCGCATCTTAATTTTATCGGATATCTGCAGAATTACTGTTAACAGCATTTTTGCTGTTATCATTTGTTTGCGTATTTACTCAAGGTAATGGTTACCCATATACTGCTGCCAAAATGCAAGCGTTTCCTGATATGTCAAAGTCACCCATCTTGCAAACAGAATTTGATACTTTCTGAGTTACAGAACTGAAGGAATTTTTAGATTAGAACAGATATAAGCAAATTTTACCAATGAGTAAGCAAGCAAAACAGATGATGACGTCAAAGATGCACCTAACGGTGGGTTAAATGTGCAGGTGGTTGACTTCTATGACGATAAGATCATCAGTTTCAACACCTCCAGTTTAAAAAAATGCCATTAGCAGAATGTCGAAAAATCGTCATTAAAAAAGAAAAAAAATTAGAAAAGAGATGTTAATTGTTTACTATAACCAAAACAGTTCCTATACTTCTTAAACTGTTTAACATACCATCACTGCATTATTAAATGATAATAAAATATAAGTCTACTAATATTAAGCTAACGTTAATTACTTTGTTTTGCAGAGGAAATCTGTCAAATTTGCCGCCTAGATTATTACTTGTAAGCATATAGCAATTATGTATCGTACATCAAACAAATAATCCTTTTTTAGTATGAAACAAGTGTTGAAAATGCAGAAGATATGGTAGATGATCAAACAAGGCGAATGCAGGTGAAAAATGGTAATTCAAAAAAAAAAGTTTTCACTGTAAAATATTTATCAAGATCTTTTTAGGTAACGCTAAAGAAAATGAGAGCGACTTAAATATTACTGACGAAGAAATTGTAAATATTATCGGGGAGCAGGTGCAAATCTCATCACAAAAAGCAATTGACAAAAGTATTATAAAAATGGAGGAAATCAAAACAAGTAAAGAAGAAGTGAAACAGGAAATTACAGAAGAAATTAGCGTAGTCCACAAGCAGAGTGAGGTAGCGAAGGTAAATTTGAAGGATGTCTATTATAAATTTGTTTGTTAGGGTCAAAGACCAGAAATGTACATTAACAACTAACGACGGATGTCGACAAATATCAATTGTATCGCTGAAAGCCCAAAAGAATTTTATCCATAGCAGCAATACATAAGACTACTCTTTCGGTTTATTTCTCGGGATCTAGAAATAGTCATTCGTCGCTGCACTAAAGCAGAACTGGAACCCGTCAAAAAAAGTGGTAAATATGGAAAAGGAATGGACAATCAACTCATTTAAGCCATATAAACCGCTAGCATGATGATGGCATGCATTCAATTACGTTATTAAAGAATGCAGACCTTTTATTGCATAAACTTAATATCACTCAAGGGGAGTCGCGCACTGGGTTACATACCAGTTGCCTAAAGGCTTACCAGAATTATTTTTATTCCAAAACCTTGCAAGATGTATTACTATATCGGCCACTATATCAGCTGTCGTGATCTTCAGCAATAGACCTCTCATTTCCTGGATTGCCCAATATCGCAGACAAATCTTCATGCAACTCTTCAATGTTATAATGACTTGGATTCACATTTTTATAATTCTCCAAGCTGTTCTCCTGCTGTATACTTCACTATCGAATTGAGACAATATGCTGTATTTTTTGAAAACTCTGTAAGATGTCGAAAGATCATTTACCAGTAGCTCGAATGGTTGTCTCTACCTAATCTTGTGATTGGCAATATTAAACTTCTGGGTGCTTCTAAGAGACGTTTAGTGTTTGCACTTGACGTTTACTCTGCCTTCATCGAGTACAACGTCATATTTCTTCGCAGAATGTGTGAAACAATTATCGTATGGTTTTTTATTTGTCATTTTCCTCAGTTTTTAAGTGAAGATTTATTTTCACATACAACAAATATGGCTGATGTTAATTAAGATAAGTCTGCATTTCAACACAACAGGGCCAGTGTGTATGTCACCAATTACCGGTGAATACTGGAATATAGATAGCATATCACAGTTTCCAGGCATTTGCCAATAAGTACAGGATATATTTGTCGACATTAACATTGCCTGGCTTTTGGTCTTTCACCGTAACATCTGTACCATAGAAAAGTATTTTGCAGGTTATATTTAGTGAGGAATCACAGAAAACAGAAGAAAAGAAATGGTCAGCATTTTTAGTAAAACCCAAAAATCCCAAACCTGTACCTAAAGCTAAAGAGCCAGAAGGTCCTAAGGTATTTTATGAAACATATTTGTTTTTATATATTTAAATCAAAAAAAGTATTCTTAATAAGGCACCTCCATACAGAGTTATTATAAAAAAGCAACCAAAAAAGGACCAACAAACTTCTCAGGAAATTAGCAACATTGAAGAGAAGGAATTGGAAAGCGTAAGTCTGTTAAAACCAACTTGTTGGTAGAGCTAGCTACTAGCTAGCAGGTTAAAAATAACACTGGTCGTCAAGAAAAAAAAATTAAGAGCAATATCTATGCTTTAACAGTGCTAAATTCCGTAATATTAACCAAAAAACTCAAACTCGTACAATTTTTTTTTTATATAAGTGAGATCTATATTAGTAGTAACTACTCAAATATTTATTGACGACACTGTCTTGTTTCAAATTAAATTGTTATAACGTATATTTAAATAGAAACACTCAAAAATTACAAAGCAATTAATAAAATGGCCGGCTCCCAATGTTTTGGACACCGCGTTTCTATTGTTCTGATATCCTTTCTTATCATTAACTGCATCAAAGCTTTCTGCGAAAAAACGAATTTCTAGAGTTATGTGTTATCCCAATACCTGGTAAGCATTTAAACGCCCTTGTTCCAGGTTTTTGGAATTTGGGTTCCTAAAAATTCTTGGACTCATAAAAGGGTTCCAATAAACATTCCATTTTCAAGTTTCCTTCTTACAGATAATTGAAAATGTTACATTACGGGTTTTAATACATGTAGTATTTGTTTCTTTCGCTAGCACATAGTATTTTGAAGTCTATAGAATCAAGAATTTAGCTTATTTCTTTGGCAAAATTTCGCACCAGATAATACTTTGTTGTATAAAATGAGGTTCTGTAGATGTTGTCAATTATATGTAAGATCACTAACAGTATAAAGAGCCTTCAGCATAAGACATTTTGATAAGGATTCTCTATCGTTATTGCTTTCAGAAATAACGATATTCTCTCGTAGTGTCTGTAAGTCTTCACTTTGTGGAACAGGTATTAGTGCAAATGTTAAATTTGGATATTCAGTTGTATATTTCTGCTTTTTCGAATACCCTTTTGCATTTGTAAATGTTTAGGGGCAAGATCAGTCAACAAAGCTTTGTCGTGTCACATTTAAATAGCTAATATATAGAGTTTGTCATAAAAGAACAACATAGATCATGGTACCGATGCTTTGTCGACTAGTGTAATTTAACAAAAAATAATGTAAGATTGAATTTTAACATTGACATATTTCTTCATTTAGAAACATATTACTGTTGAACAAGAAGAGATTTCAAATTCTACGGAAGATGTTACGTTAGAACATAAAATCGATTCCGATGAGAATGAAGAGAATGTAAACACAGACAAAATTGAGGATGAACAAAATGAATTTCGTGAAGATGAAAATGAAGGAGAAGAGGAAAATGAGACTTCTGAACGTGCAAGAAATGAAGAAAAAGAGGAAACCCAAACCTCAACAGAAGAAAAGCAACAATCGTCAACTGAAAAAAGTTTAAAGAGAGCAGAATTTATTTGTATGGTCATTAAATGATATATTATTTCAGGGCTATCAATAAATTTGGAGGAGCAATTGGCCCAAGTTCGGCAGCAACTAGAAGCCCTAGCTCAATTACCATCCGCTATACAACAAACACTAAGCGCCGTAACGCAACAGCTTACAGAAATAGCTCTTGCAAAACACGTGCAGGAACAGGTACGATTTCTACCGCTATCTCAGATTTTATTTACTTGATAGTATGGAGAAGTATGTTTACTTATACATTTAATTTTAATGTATAATAAATATACTTCTCTAACCACGATTATTAATGTTAGATGTAGGGAATCTCCAACACTCTGCATAATTCTTGAAATTGTACATACAAAAATCTAGTCTTCAACTAAATAAAAATGATAAAAATGATTTAATGGAATTTTGCAATATAAAGCGCGCGCCGTATGAGATGGCCAACGCTGTATATGAGATCTACATGTCCCCAAAGTTCCATATTTTTTTTGGAATCGTCCCTTGTTAGTGATGTTTAACCTATATATGCTTAATACGAAACTATTCTTCAAAATGTAAACCAAAATTTAAGAGGTGTGCCTATCTTACATATTTAAGCTAGATATTTTAAATGGCATTTATTTGTTAAACAAAGCACTAGACTTGACAATAAAATTATAATGATGCTTGAAAATTATACAGAGTGAACAAAAACCTATTTTTTATTTTCACTAACATTAAAGGTAAATAAGTTTCTTATTTTAAGTGTAGTAACAGTCCTGTATTTGTTATCTGATTTGAATTCTAACGGTCTTTGAGATTGTATCAAGGTTTTCTATGCATATCTGTTATAATTTCTTAGTAATTTAGAATTTTCTATTTGAAATACTAATGTCTAGGCACTTTTTTTTTTAAAAGAAGGCTTGGAAGAAACAACGATTATAAACAAAAATCATTTGACAGTGACACAACTTGTTAGTAATAGCACCATCGTTGTATAAAGCTATTTAAAAACACATTTTAATTATTTAGAGTGAGAAATTACTCTCAAGAAGAGGGGATTGATATGATTTTAGTAATCGGGGAGGGTGAAGAACATTGCTTGCTGGCATCAAGGATTTATGCTCAATCCTTGATAAGCATTCGTTAGAAAATTTGTTGCAAATTATCCGGAGAACAGAAAGTGTATTTTATAAAAAAAAAGAGAGCAATGGAAAGAGCGTGATTGGTCCATACGTTTTTAATGGCCAATTAAACGGCGCCATGTTCCTGGAATTTATAAGAGACAATTTACCAATACTTTTGGAAGATATACCTCTTAACATTCCACAAAGAATTTTGTTTTAATTAGACGGTTCTCGCGCCCACTTCCAAATAAACGTTCGGAATCAATTTGCCTTTAATAATAGTGAAAATAAATAGTAGGTTTTTATTCACCCTGTGTCCCATGTCAGGGGAAAATCCTTTATGGACACCAGACCAAGATGTCATAGGCCGGTAGTGTGGGACTCGCCAGGCTTGGCATACCCACTAAAAACCCCTCATATCTCTCTCCCTCTATGTTGCTGGGACTGCTTTTTGGCATTACTTCAGCAGCACAGGTGTCACTAGCCTCTACTTCCTGTTTTTCGACTCTCTTGCTGCCATTATATCTGTAATATAGCCGCTAATCTGTCTCCAGTTGTACTCATTTTCTACCATGAGTTCTATTAGGCTCTCTCTGCTAACATCCTGGCCTAGGTCTTCTGCCAGCTTCTCTCTACGTGCCGCCCACCTGGCACATTCAAAAATTACGTAATGCGGAGTTTCCTCGGCACCACAGTCCCGGCATGCGTCTTCGTCCGCCAGTTTGAATCTCTTAAGATAGCTTTTAAAGTTACCATGACCCGAGAGAAATTGAGTGAGGTGATAGTTCACCTTTCTAAACCGGCAATTAAGCCAGGGTCGAAGGTCCCGAATCAATGATTTGGTCCATCCCCCTGTAGCATCCCAGGCCTCCCACTTTCGCTGCCATCTTTTTATTGTCATCTGCCTTTCCTCTGTTCTACAGCCCGTTCGTTGTCCAGTTTTCGACAAGTAGATTATTCGTTGTTCTTCCGCTAGTAGAGTGATTGGGGGAACCCCCGCGATCACTTGAGCTGCCTTGGCTGAAGCCGTTCTGTAGGCACAGATGACTCTTAACAGGGTTCTCATTTGCAGCCTCTCCAGTCGCTCTCTATTCTTCTTGACGTCTAACGCGTCTGCCCACGCCGGTATGGCGTAAAGTGCCTGTGTCTGTATCACCCCGCATAGTATCTCCCTCCTTTTAGTTAGAGGACCTCCTAAATTTGGCATAATTCTAAGTAGCGCTGTCAGAGTCGAGTCCGCTTTGCGCACCGCCTCCTTCACCTGTGGTCCGAATGTCAGGCCGTGATCTAGTATAACGCCTAGGTATCTCATCTGTTTTTGAGGTATGATCTGTCTTTTATAAGATATTAAATTTTGTTAAAAAGCCAATAAGAAGTTTGTCAATACGATGAACTAACTAGATATTATATATCAAATATGGTTTCGTTTTCTGCTATAACATCTTATCTCCTGACGAATCTAAATGACGAAAGATTGGGGTCTTGAAAAATTGTAAGATACACCAAATACCCAATAAATTTTATCCCTTTACGAAGTCGAGTCGGTACTCCTTCTCAAATATGCCTAATACTTTACGTAATGGCTCAAGTTTAGTAAATTTATCATTTTGATCAAGTTCAAGATTATTTGACATTCATCTTCTGAAGGAAAAACTTAATTATCGATCGGCCTTACATTCGTCTTATACACCCTTTTCTTTTACAATTGTAATAAGCTTTAATAACGCTACACATGTTTCCATTGTCCTACATATAGGACATTAGGCATATATTAATTATGTTTCTTGATATAGTTATATATTATATACTTTATAACTTGATATACCCATATCTAAAGTTCATATTAATATTTCTAGGAGATTATAGCAGAAGCCAAAGTCACTGTGCATGAGGAAACCACAGAAGAATATTTAGAAGTGTCAGGTAAATAGTTTTTGAGATTGTAAGCGTCAAAATTAATAAATACCTAAATAATTTTAATTTTACAAAACAAATCTTACTTGACTGTTAGAAGTAACTATGTAGTTTTTAAAATTAAAAATACTAAATAACTATAACAAATTGGCGAGAGATTCTCAAACAATTTTGTATATTTTTTTGCAAGACTACGAGGAAAAAGCTCTATCGATACTAGAGGAAGAAAGTTGTGAACATTATGAAGAAGAGATCAAAGAAGAGATTAGAGAAGAGGCGCTGGAAAGTATGAGAAATGAAAGTGAGGAGGAGCAAGCGCTCTTTGAAGAACTAGAGAAGCAAATTGAGGAAGAAGAAGAACGGAAAAGACTAGAGGAGCTGGAAGCACGAAAAACTGAACAAGAAAGAATTCAGAAAAAAGATAAGGTAAGTAAAATTATATGACGAAATACTTAATTCGAATTCTGCCCTTAAAATTAGGATATAAAATGAAATTATTTTTGATATCTTTCTGCTTTCTGAATATACTAATTCTTTGAGAAGTCACATCTAAAAGAAATGAAAAAACAGAAAATACTTTTTTCTCTTGAGTTTGGTTTTTAATTTTTCTGGTAGCTAGACAGTGAACATTTCCATGAGCCACATCTTTTTTTATTTCTGCTCGAATCGTTTTGAGCCATAAGAACTCGCAAGAAAATGACCAATTTGTTTCTAACAAAACAATTTATTTGTTCATAAAATATATTTTTTGAAAGTAATATCTTACGAGTTCTATCGATGACATGTAACACTCAAACGGATAAAATAAAGGATTAAAAAGTTATAGCAAGTTTATGTATCATCTATAATAAAATGGAACAGAATTTCGCTATTTAATTTTAAAGAAGCCTTGTTAGAAACAAATAATTTATAATTTGTTCATCTTTTTTTTCCAATAGTTTTCACAGAGTTAGATAAATATGTAGTAACTTCATTATAACATTAGGTAGGTAAAATGTAAGTGGAGTGTTAAAATTAATGGTACAAAAATTGTTGTGTGATGTTATTGACTCTCAAGCGGTTATTTACTTTCTGATTTCACTTTTTAATACATGAATCAGCTCAAATTTCTTTAAATATGTGTATGTTTCATTATTATTGTTGGGATATGTTAATGTATGTTGATGCATACATTTAGTGGTTGTAAATATATGTGTTTTCTGCATTTTCTAGTAAAATTATATGCACAAACATGCATGTAAGATACCTCTAGTTGGACACCTCTTCATTATTTATTATTTACAAACTGAACTTTATTATTCGTTTACTTCACAATGCATCCAAACCAAATCTTGGAAGTTACTTTAGCTTTTTTATTAAATGTTCAACACCTTATACATTGTAAACAAAATTTTAAAGTTATGCGGTCAATTTCCGCATAAAAATAAAGTTCATTTGCTTTTCCTGAAGGCCATGATGCATACAGGTGTAGCCGCGATATTGAAAGAAGCATTATTAATAGTTATGATACACACACCTAAACTCTAACTATATCTTCAGAAAGAAAAAGTTTGGATGAGTTTATTGTATTTGAACAAATAAAATTCAATCTATTTTCTAATAGGTAGTTTCTTTAGTTTTGTGATGTTCCGAAATTATTGACAATTTTTTTTTCAAATAAATAAAGGGGTTGAAAGGTAAAGATTTTAACATTTTCTAGAAAAGATAAATAAGATATTTTGCAATGTATGATTGTTACTCACTCTGATTCTACATATGTGTATCAAAATACAAAGATGATACAAAATTGTCAGCTCAATTCACTCAAGTTGACCGAATATTAAAAGAATGACTCGCATACTCTTTGAGTTAAAAATAATAAGCTGATAATTTCATACCACAGACATCGAGTGGATATTTTCATTTAAATATTTGTTATTTTATGTTTAATTAGTCACGTCGAAGACGCGTACTTTCTGTAACACAACTCCCTATAAGAGCATCACTCATACTCTATAGTGTGTAGTATCCAAGTCAGTACCTACCTAACAAGAGAATGATAAAAAATTACCTGTCATTCTAAATAGGTTACAACTATTACAGTGAAGCGAGGATCCGGTTAGAGAACGTAAATAAGAAAAAGTCAAGTGGCTTCTGCTTCCAATCAACGTAATTTTAAAGGGTGCATGCGAACTTGAAAGACCTTGTTGTCCTTCAAGAGTTGTGTCAGGTCACTGATCTTACATGTTTAGAATCAAATTTATCCGCGCTATTTTTATAAACATAAAGAAATTTCTTCTAATTGGCATTCTGTTTAATGAAATTATGTGTAATGTTTATTTTATAACAGGTGTCTCCAAGGTGGGTATTAGGAGTATATGAAGAATCAAAATTGAAATAATACGTGCGTGAGTTATTTGCGCAATTTATACTTTTGAAGTGTTTTCACCCATGCGTTGCCGCTTTTGCCTAAACTAGATACCTAACATATTTTTTTTTAGTTTAAATGAAACACCTGTTTTTTTATTTTCTACAATATTTTCCGTTCACTTTCCAATATCTATCTTAATTTATTACTTTTAAATGCAACCTTTACAAAAGTGCAAGTATTTTCGCTAGTAAAAATATCTAAAAGTATATTTTTTTGCACATAATTAACCGTAGTCCGGACAAACTACTTATAATGTGTGTCTTACCACAGAATGTGTCTGGGAGATACACATTGTACGAACTAGGGTTAAAGGAATCCTCAAACTAATTTGCTAAGTTATTCAAATTTAATTATATTATATAGAGCGACTCAAAAGTCATATTTAAACAATATACTTTAAACCTAACCAGTGGCGGCTCGTCAGGGGAGGCTACGGAGGCTATGCCTCCCTTATTATTTTTAATAAAATAAGTAGCGTTTATTATGTATTAAAATAATGTTTAAGCATCGGTTATATACACTCCGCCAAAAAAGTAGTTTTGAATCATAAAAGTATCGCATAATCTTTGTTTGTAGCATAAAGTTGTAAGTATACTTTAATGCGCTCTAAGATATAATTTCTATGATTGTTTAAATAAAATACAGGCCAAATAAAAACAAGAACTCATACTTGAGATTTTTATTAAAACAAGAAATTATAATTTTGGAAAGAAAAATGTCATAACAGTAGCTTTTAATACTGAGTATTGCCACCTCTGGCTCTTATGACCGCTCGCATACGGTTTGGCAGAGATTCGATTAACCTCCGTATATAAGCCTGATCCAAATTCTCCCACTCGTCACGGAGAGCATTTGCTAGTCCATGCAGGTCCGCTGGGGCAACATTTTGGGTTCGTATCCGTCTGTGAAGGAGGTCCCACACGTGCTCGATAGGGTTCATGTCCGGACTTACCGCAGGCCAATCTAACACTGGAATACCAACATCGTTAAGGTATTCCTGGACGATTATTGCAACATGCGGTCGTGCATTATCGTGCATTAACATGAATTCGTTTCCTATAATTGGCGCATATGGTACTACATGTTCTTCTAAAATGTCCGTTATATACCTGTGGGCAGTCAGTGTACCTCTGTCTACTGGTACTAACTCTGTACGACCTGTTAAACAGATGCCTCCCCAAACCATAATAGAGCCACCAGCGAAATTAGGTCTAGGTCTGATATTACACTGCGAATAGCGCTCACCGTCTCGTCTGTACACTGAGATACGCCTATCTGAGGTGTAAAGACCAAATCTTGACTCATCTGTGAAGAGTATATTGGCCCAGTCATTAATGTTCCAATTTACATGTTCTCTGGCAAACCTTAAGCGAGCCACTCGGTGGTTCCTAGTGAGACGAGGGGCTGTTACAGCTACTCTAGCTCTTAATCCACTCTGTCGTAACCTATTCCGAATAGTTTGAGTACTCACACGAGTATTTCTGACTCTAGCCAAGTCGTTCTGCAATTGTCTCGCAGTTACATGTCTTCGACGTAATGCTTGTAGTAGTAAATAGCGGTCATCTTGGCGAGTAGAACATCTTGGACGACCTGGTACAGGTCTTCTACTGTAAATGCCTGTTTCCCTATATCTGGCTACGGCTCTAGAAACACTTGACTGATTGATGTTCATCAAATTAGCAACGTATGCTTGAGATCGTCCATCTTCGATTAAAGCAACTATAGCAGCCACTTGTTCTGAAGTTAAATTGCTCATTTTAGTTTTAAAAGCGTTGGTACAGAACTCTGACTTCGCACTTTAAAATTTGTCCGTATAGGAAGACTTTCAATAAACAACTGAACAAACCTTACACATATGCATTTTTTTAAATGTGTTCTTTTAGAAAAAAAAAAAAAGTAAAAACGCTAAGTTCCATTATTTTGTTAGTGTTTTTATAGTTCACATACACGAGGCAAACTTTTTGTGAACGTATAAAAATATCTTGGTTCATAAATGCCCTTTTTTAGTTTATGCGATACTTTTTTGGCGGAGTGTACTAAAATAAAGCAATTTTGCAAAAAAATATATAATCAATAGTATATTTATTCATTACTTAAGGAGTCTTCCTAGTGTGACGGCCTAAAAATAAGACGATTTTTGAGAACTTTTTTGGAAAAAACTACTCTGCATATCAATTTGAAACTTTGCAAATTTGTTTAGCTATAGGAATATCTAGTTTTTTTTAGGTAAAAATGTCGATTTTATTAGACGTTACAGCAGTTGTATGGAAGCGTCTAAAAAAAAATGTCCTTGAATGGCTGCCATAAAATCTGTGTGTAAATGTGGCTATAGCCCGAAGAAGAATAAATGAAAAAAAAATGAAAAATTACAAAATGACGGCTTTTCAAAAAAAAGTTTCGATTTTCCCCCAAAAAAATTGCTTCATTTTTAAGTCGTACATTGCGAATTTTGTGACTATCGACTTGATTCTAGTTCGGGCGAGAATGACACGTCTACTGAATATATCTGCGAAATTTCAAGTAAATTGGTCGATTGGTTCTTGAGATATCGTGGCAGCCATTTAAAAAAATGTCATTTAGAGAAAAACGCGTTTAAAGTTTCGCGTACTTTGTCACCTTTTCTATCCAGTTTCTTTGCTCTGAAAATCTAGAACAATCTATTCTATGCTTCCGTATACATAACCTAACTTTTCCTTCGGTTATATCATAAAGGAATGCCGGGTACGAGAATGAGAACCGGTCTGAAAGGCCATCCCTTCTCCGTAATCTCCGAGCGCTCCGATTTCTACCTACGCGCCCCTCCGCTTCAAAGCCTATAACTTTTCCAATTTTTCGAATCTGGCTAAATCCCTTTGGGATTTTATTTTCAAGATGTTAAACTATATGAAAAAAAATGCAAAAAAAAAATTTTGATCCCGTCACACTAAGAAGACCCCTTAATTTAAAAATGCAAACAAATTTCCAATAATGCGCGAAATTTTACTGTACGCACTATAATAGCAAGCGAGGAGGCTAGCCACAGATTTGGCTCCGCTTCTATGATTAATGCCATAGCTGAAAGCAATGTGTCTCCGTAAGTGCACGTGCACTTTATACGGCAAATACGTATGGTTGAAGGCTTGCCGCCGCGGTGAGATCCTACCCGATCGGCATGTTGCGTTATCGGTCGTAAAACGTTGCTACGCAACTGCCCATGCGACTCCCAGCTTCCAGTACTAATAACTTAAGAAGCGTTGGGTGAGTTTTGTTAGGTTACGCACACAAAATGGATAAAATGAACGAAATTAGAATTTGCCTATAATAATGAAGTTAGAGAAAACCGCAAAAATTTAAGAAAATTAATAGACGTAACAATATTTCTAGCATCACAAGATTTAGCTTTTCGGGGACACAATGAGACTTCAGATTTTTTTAGTCGTGGAAATTATAAAGAATTACTCGAACGCTTTAGTAAATATGAACCTAGTTTTAATAAATTTGTTAGTAGTAATATTTTTTCGGGTACATCTAAATCTATACAAAATGATTTAATAGATTCTATTTCTTTTGTATTAAAACAAGAAATAGATACAGAAATTAAAGAAGCTCCGTTTTTTTCTTGGCAAGTAGATGAAACCACAGATATTTACTGTAAGTCTCAATTATCAATCATATTACGTTATGTCAAGAGCGGTGAAGTTATTGAAAGATTTTTGGAGTTTTTTGACGTATCATCCGGTCGAACAACTGAAGATTTATTTAACGTTTTATCAAATAACAGCGCAAAATATGATCTAAAAAAAAAATTAGTCGCTCAAACATGCATCTGTTATGGCAGGGCATTTAAATGGTTTACAAAGTAAAAAAAAAGCAATGCACCTCAAGCTCTTTTTGTACATTGTCATGCTCATGCCTTAAATTTAGTTTTGAGTAAAGCTCTTCTTTTCTAATTTAATTGTTATTGTTTTTAGAGTTTATTTTTGGTTTATTATGACGTTTATAAAGAGTTTATTTTTACGTTTTTATTACGTTTTTACCTATCACCTCATCCATTTTCCTATCCAGGCAAGATTTCACGCTCCTCTAGGTGGTTCTTGCTAGACAATAATTTATATTTTATTTTAATCTATTTTTTTTTCAATTTTTATTCTACACTTACAATGCTACAATAATAACTATAAAAATATAATTTATTGACTGAGAAGGGTTACTTAGGCTACAGTAGCCTCTCTTGAACAAAACGTCACGAGCCGCCACTGACCCTAACCCTATTTGAGTATACCCCGGCGTTAAAATTGATGCGTTGAGTGTTACGTTGTACTCGGTACTTTTGTTCTGTTTAAAGAATATATGTATGTGTACACTCAAGAGCAGATAAATCGACACCGTTATACAATTTCATAACCCTTGCTAGAAATACGGAAGGAGGACGCCGTAAACTTATATAATTATATATATGGAATAAACATTTGGTCAACTATAAATTTATATCTAGTAAATAAACTGTAGTCTCTTTGATTTCTGCACCTGTGGTGAGAAAAATTGTATTCTAGATTTATGGTATTTTTATCTATATGGTTGATTTGACTGAAAATTTGTGAAAACATATAGAAGTGGTGCTGAATTTATTAGTAAAAGCTTTTACATTTATCTAGCAAAAGTAATAACTATTAAGTGGCTCACATATATGTATAATTATTGGTCGATTCTATTAAATAGTATTTTATATACAGGTGTCTCACGACGAACTGCATCGATCGATATATGAAAGACTACACATTAGAAAATGCTGAAAATTTCGCTGTAAACTAAAGCCGACGTGCGCCATTGAACTAAAATATTTTTAATAATCTGATGCATCCGGTTATACCGGAAGTGACTGTCAACTTTGTTATTTTAAATGAAACATCTTATATATTATTACATTTTTTAATTCCTCGTTCAATTTTAAAGTAAGTTTGATGAAACAACTATGTTGTTATTTTTGAAATATTTGCATTTTTTTAAAATTTTGGACAGATGGACGATTGTATCTGAACTTCTGTAACTCTAAAAATCTTTAATTTGGAAAATTAAAAATTTGCGGAACTGTTGACCGTAAAGGGTAGCATTCGAAACCGAATAAATTTTTCGAAACCATTATACAGTGTGTCCGAAAATTACGGTTAAACTTTCGAATTAAAAAAGTGTCAAAACTCATTTTTTTTAAAATACAACTGAGGAACGAAAGATGTGATAATATATACGCCGTATATATTATTACTTAATACACTCCGCCAAAAAAGTATCGCATAATTTAGTTTTGAATCATAAAAGTATCGCATAATCTTTCTTTGTAGCATAAAGTTGTAAATATACTTTAATGCGCTCTAAGATATAATTTCTATGATTGTTTAAATAAAATACAGGCCAAATAAAAACAAGAACTCATACTTGAGATTTTTATTAAAACAAGAAATTATAATTTTGGAAAGAAAAATGTCATAACAGTAGCTTTTAATACTGAGTATTGCAACCTCTGGCTCTTATGACCGCTCGCATACGGTTTGGCAGAGATTCGATTAACCTCCGTATATAAGCCTGATCCAAATTCTCCCACTCGTCACGGAGAGCATTTTCTAGTCCATGCAGGTCCGCTGGGGCAACATTTTGGGTTCGTATCCGTCTGTGAAGGAGGTCCCACACGTGCTCGATAGGGTTCATGTCCGGACTTACCGCAGGCCAATCTAAAACTGGAATACCAACATCGTTAAGGTATTCCTGGACGATTATTGCAACATGCGGTCGTGCATTATCGTGCATTAACATGAATTCGTTTCCTATAATTGGCGCATATGGTACTACATGTTCTTCTAAAATTTCCGTTATATAGCTGTGGGCAGTCAGTGTACCTCTGTCTACTGGTACTAACTCTGTACGACCTGTTAAACAGATGCCTCCCCAAACCATAATAGAGCCACCAGCGAAATTAGGTCTAGGTCTGATATTACACTGCGAATAGCGCTCACCGTCTCGTCTGTACACTGAGATACGCCTATCTGAGGTGTAAAGACCAAATCTTGACTCATCTGTGAAGAGTATATTGGCCCAGTCATTAATGTTCCAATTTACATGTTCTCTGGCAAACCTTAAGCGAGCCACTCGGTGGTTCCTAGTGAGACGAGGGGCTGTTACAGCTACTCTAGCTCTTAATCCACTCTGTCGTAACCTATTCCGAATAGTTTGAGTACTCACACGAGTATTTCTGACTCTAGCCAAGTCGTTCTGCAATTGTCTCGCAGTTACATGTCTTCGACGTAATGCTTGTAGTAGTAAATAGCGGTCATCTTGGCGAGTAGAACATCTTGGACGACCTGGTACAGGTCTTCTACTGTAAATGCCTGTTTCCCTATATCTGGCTACGGCTCTAGAAACACTTGACTGATTGATGTTCATCAAATTAGCAACGTATGCTTGAGATCGTCCATCTTCGATTAAAGCAACTATAGCAGCCACTTGTTCTGAAGTTAAATTGCTCATTTTAGTTTTAAAAGCGTTGGTACAGAACTCTGACTTCGCACTTTAAAATTTGTCCGTATAGGAAGACTTTCAATAAACAACTGAACAAACCTTACACATATGCATTTTTCTAAATGTGTTCTTTTAGGAAAAAAAAAGTAAAAACGCTAAGTTCCATTATTTTGTTAGTGTTTTTATAGTTCACATACACGAGGCAAACTTTTTGTGAACGTATAAAAATATCTTGGTTCATAAATGCCCTTTCTTAGTTTATGCGATACTTTTTTGGCGGAGTGTATATAATTACATATTTTCATTTAAAATAACAAAATTGATAGTCACTTCCGGTATAATCGGATGCGTCTGATTATTAAAAATATTTTAGTTCAATAGCGCACGTCTGCTTTAGCATACTGCGAAGTTTTCAGAATTTTCAAATGTATACTCTTTCATATATCGATCAATGCAGTTCGTTGTGAGAACCCGTTTATGTGTGTATACATTTCTCAATTTACTGTGTATACAAAAGTAAAGTTTGTATTGTATTGTTTCTGTTATTGAATACTTTTTACAGTTATGACGTGGGGTTGACCCATTTGGTAAAAAGAAATTTCCAGGTATTGTTGAATTTTGTGATGATAGTAGTGAGGAGATAGGACTTAGCAGACGAGAGCAACACGAGTACGCACTGAACATTTTATTTGTTTCACCATTGTAAACACTGCCGGACGAACATGGAATTCGGTAAATACCAACGGCTTTTAGAGGATGGCTATTTTTGATAGGAAAGGAATCTGAAAGTTGGGTTAGGTTTAAAAATGGTTTTAATATTGTATTTGGACAAAATTCTCTCTTCGTAATAAGGCAGTTACGATCGATCTAAATGGTTTCATGGTAAATAGAATGTTCCAACGAACCATTGAAGCGAAGGCCCACTACAACATACAGAAAATATAATACATACAAAAAATACCGTCTAGCTCAACTTCCATGATGAATCTTATGTATCCATGTCGTCCGATTACGGAAGTGTCACCAACGTATCTAAACCAGCATTTCGGGTTTTGGAAAGAGGAGATTAGGATTTGTTGCTCCAAAACCTCTATAAAGGAGGAGTCATAGATTAATTTATACTCCTCAACTCTCAGACAAATTAAAATGCATTCTTGAAACTAAAAATATGTTTTTTTAACACTTTGGAAAAATTAAATATAGGTAGGTATTCGACCATACTTGCCTACTAAATCCAAACAAATAAATTTAAATGAGAAATGTAGTATATAAAATCGAACGTACACAATGTCAAACTAATTGTATAAGTCAAACAACTTATTGTTAGTTGCTTAAGAAGCGGATAGAATAACAAAACATATTATGTTTTACTAAAGAAGTGTTCTACAGGATTATGTAATCATGCTTTAAAAACTAGACATGAAATATCCCTTACAGGAGCTGGCCAGGTGCCCATACGCATCTGTAACACCTTTGTATGTCTGGTCTCTTGCGGACTCTACCACAGATCCAGCCGACTTTATTTCGGGTCGCCTTCAATAATTCCTTTGTCAGACGATCCCCGACCTGAATTATTGCTAGTCTGATGCCCCTACTATTTATCTTAGTAAGGGTAACCTTTACATCGGCGTCGGGGTTGGCCGCGTGCTTTTTGATGGCTTCCTGGACTTCCAGTACGGTAGTACAGTCACCTTCGGTTCCAAGCTTCGGATTGTTCCCATATCCCCGAGAGCCTCTTTCAGCTTGTGCCCGAATCCCGCCTGATTGTTCGAATTTTTTCCGAATTCGAGGAGGACATCGCCAGACTTAGTCTGCCGTACAGCTCGAATCTCGGTCTCCGTCTCCTCCGGTTTTACCGATCCTCGGATCTTACCCAGTACTTCGGCATAGGACTTGCCCTGAGCCGGCTTGATTAGCAGAGCATCCGGGCGTAGTTTCACCTGCCTATCTTTCTTCTCTGGCTTGCTTCTTATTTTTCTTTTCTTTCTTTTCCTCCCTTCCTTTCTTTTCCTCCTTCGTTTTTACTTTCGCCCTCTGTGGAATCGGTCGTCTTCACTTGGGGTTTATCTTTCATTCGAATGATGTTCCTGCAATTCTCCAGCTCCCTTTCCTCCTCGCTCCTCGCACGTGAGATGTGCTCTTTGTATTGGGGAGAACCGGAACAAGGTTTCACTCTCGCTGGTCTTTCCCAAGGTGACATTAAGATCCACCAAGTCAGCCTCTCCTCCCAGGCTAGCTTGCCTCTTAGGTGGTGTCCTTTGTAATAAATTACTCCTCCCAAAGGCAACAGGGCTAAAAACTTCCAAATCGTCTCCTTTCTCTGAATTTTTACGTGACATCCTTTTGTGTTTACCAGCGCTTCGTGTCCGGCGTTTGCTTCTCTTGCCTACTGCCTCCGTCCATTCTGCCGACGGGCTTGTGACGGGTCTTTCGCCACTGGTCTGAGGAGCGGGGGAGGCAAGGGGTGTGGTTTGTGTCTCCTGATGCGTTAACCGATGTTCTGCGGATCTCCAGGAACTTTGGAGATTCGCAATAACTTCGTGGGACTCCTCCAGAAGGAAGACCTCCTTTTTCACATCGGCACTGATGTTTCGTTGACGCTCCATCGCCTTTTCCATCATCGTGATGATGCGCCGGCAGTTGCTCCATTCCCTTTCTTCATCACTCTTTGCGCGAGATATGTGATCTTCAATAGGAGAGAAACGGAGGAATGCTTCTCCATCACTCCCTTCTCCCGGTGTCATGAGAGTGATCTTAAAGCACTCGTACAGAGAATATCAGTGTGAGACTTAAAGGTGAGTTGACAGTCAAATACCACTCCAAGATCTTTAATTTCCAATCTTCTCCGTACAGGAGTACCATTAATATTGTACACTGATATGATAGGCGAGAAGGTTCGAGTGTACGAGACAGTGGAACACTTATCCACATTCAGCTTCAGTTTATGAATGTCACACCAATAGACACATTTATTCAGATTCTCCTGCAGGCAGCAGACATCCGAGTTGGAAGAAATGTCAGTAAACAGCTTAATATCATCTGCATATGCCAAAACTGGGACTGTGTAACAGTTCATTGATAAAGATGTTAAACAATAACGGACCCAAATTGGACCCCTGTGGTACTCCAGAATCCGATGTAAACTCCTCTGAATTGTGCCCATTGTAATGTACGTAACATCGCCGATCACTCAGATAAGATCGCATTAGTTCGGTAGCTGCCGGAGAAAAGCCAAAAGATGCAAACTTAGAAATTAGCAGGCCATGATCTATGGTGTCGAATGCTTTCGAAAGGTCTGTGTATATAGCGTCGACTTGTCCACGTTTGTCCATAACCTCGCCAACAAACTGCGTAAAAGAGGTTAGATTCGTAATTGTAGACCTTCCAGCGATGAATCCATGTTGATATTGGCTTAAGAACGGACGGACGGAGTGATATATCATCGAGTAAAGGATTTTCTCGTAGTCTTTCCCAAAGTTTAAAAGAATGGCTATAGGGCGATAATTTGATATCAACGCAGGATCTCCTTTTTTGTGGACCGGACAAATCTTAGTTCTCTTCCAGCGCGCAGGGTAAATAGCAGATTGAACAGACAGATTTATAATGAATGTTAAGGGTCTGGCGAGAACATATCTGCAATCACGAACCAGGAAGCTAGGAATCCGATCGTCACCTGCTGTATATTTATTTGGTAGTTGTCTCATGGCACGAATAACAGATTCTTCATTAGTAGGTAGGATCAAACAAGGAAAGTTATTTAATGGTTTTAACCTTCCGGAACACGCGCGCGGACTCCTAGTCCGCAGTCCGCCGCGTGTACTAATGTTCCAATTTGTTACGCGTGTTCCGGAAGGTTTTAAGAAGATATTCCGATAGTCCGATTCTTTTAATTCTTAGTGTAAGTTTTCACGAAAACTTTTGGAGGAACACGTTGCTGAGGTGTATTGATTTCCGATACTTCCGGATCGGGACTTTCTAAAATTGTCCGTTAGGAGGAGGAGTGTTCATTGAAATGAGGTGTCTGTTAGGCAAGGTTTCACCGTATTTAACTCAAAACCCCAACGATATCGGTATAGAAATCGTATATATCTTGTAAAGCAAATTTGTCAAACAAACTTTCAAAAACGTTTAAAAATTGGACTTTACTAATTTTAAACAGTGAAAATATTCGTACTTTTGCACTTAGGGCCACAGTTTTGAAAAAGGTAAATTAATTTATTCCTCAAAACCGCGTACAAATAAATATAAGTAAGTAAATGGGGAAACTATATGAAATTCAATCATAGAAGCAAATACAGGATGTTACATTTAAATAAAAAAAAAAAATTAGGTAATAATATTTTAGAAATAATGTATGCAAAATTTAAATTAAGTAAGCTAGTTAGTTCCGCATATACCAACTACAAATATCCTATCCACCTTGGAACACCTGGTATAATAAAGGAAATTTCTGCATAATTCATAATTCGTTTTCATTTTGCACGAACCCATCATCAACTGATTAGAAATTGATCCTAGAATATAGACCCTCGTTGCAGGAAAGACGCTCATCCCTACCACGGACACCTCTCCAGCGTCCAATAATTTTACCAGGTGGTCGAAAATGGTCCAATCCCGATGACGCTACCCCAAAAATTAGACGCCCATCCATGACGGACGACAAGATCGCTAATACTATTAACATGTTTTCTGAAGTAATTGTTGGCCGCATAAAGGGGTACGCTTAACCATTTTAATAGTATTTAAGCGCTGCTCTTTGCAGGTTAACCATTGGAATAACATATGGCCATGGTCCGATACTGAGAAACCAGTATACAGGTAGTGCTTTAATGCTAAAATTTCAGTTGTCTTAGAAGATACATATGCTAAATTAATTGTAATATATTTTATATTTAAGACGATTGTGATACATATTATGTCTTTTTTGTGTCTCAAAGACAATTGAATTGAATTTCATGCTCCACATAAGCTTGAATATATGGTTTTAAACTTACACAAGGTATTTCAGAATTTCCAATAACGCTGGTTAAACTATGGTGTCAATATAAAAAACATACATATAACGTTCATATTTTTCCCGAACCTTAGTTTATGATCGAACAACTTGTTGACATCAGTTTATTCAAAAAGCATAGGAGGATACAAGTACTTAAAGCTTTAGTGGAAATTTTGAAAAAGCCGCATATAACACATTTAAAGGTGGTAAAAAAAAATTCCAAAGCGAGAGGTTGCAAATATTGAAGGTAAGGAAAATTTTTGGGCCGGCTGTCTTTGTAACTTCCTTCTTTCAAGATTTTTAATCTCATGTTGTCTATATTTAATTGGTGTATTTGCCCTTCCAATGTTATATCCTTCCTCATGTTTTTTTTTCCATTGACTGTACATTTGTATATTGCCATGCCACAATTCTTATTTCCTCTTCTGCTATTTACTATTACAAAAAAAATCTCTTTTCATTTTGTTGACACATTCCCATTTGTTATTATTTTAGAACTTGATTGTTAAATGAAAAGCAAATTAAATGAAAGCGATGGA
The DNA here is from genome assembly GCA_949128085.1 of Cetonia aurata. Lineage (NCBI taxonomy): Eukaryota > Metazoa > Arthropoda > Insecta > Coleoptera > Scarabaeidae > Cetonia > Cetonia aurata. Next base: position 38,024,990 of record OX421884.1, read on the forward strand.
GTAATGGGTAAAATTTAGCAGAGCATATACATGTAATATATTTATACAAACATGCGTATGCATCTTTCTAAGGCGAGTCGCTTATCTCTTAGAGCTGGAACAATAAAATAGACACGTATATAAAACGACTTTGAGGAAATGTTGATTGGAATTACAGAAAGTAACATGAAATAAATAGTGGTAGTGAAAAGAATCCAAAATTTACAGCCAGCTGTAAATACAGCGAGAAGAAGGGACACAATAGATCTTTTAGGTCGCAGTGTACTATCACCCTAATATCACACATACATACATACAGTCGAAATATATATTATTCATACTATATTCTATTATATTCTTATTGAGTGTTCGCGTATTTATAATCGTCTTGAGAACTAGGGCTTAAAAAAAATTGCTCTACAGCATCCTTTTTCGCAAAGATGTCTGCTTCTTAATTTTTCCGAATGAATGAGTGTCCAAGGAGTAGGGACAGGTTATGGATCAATAGGGGTCGTTCTCAATATATTTGGAGTGTTTTACAGCTCCAGATCAGATTTAAGTTGCATGTATATTATTGGTTTCAATACCGCCTGCCTGCCACTGAAGATATTCATTGATTTGCGTCTGATATTTCTATTCAAAATCACTCTAGCACGGTTGTAGTGTTTTTTGTTTCTTGAGCTGCGTCAAAATATTTCTGCGCCCGCCTCTGCTCTGTTCGTAAACCAACAAGTGTCTGCGGGGTGTTTCTTCATAGCATCTCCAATTTTGCATGTTTGGAAAAGAGGTAGTGAAGAATGCATCGATCATTGGTCGAGTACACATTATGCCCAATGGCATTCCCAGCGTACTGTCGGAAGTCACGTCGTTGTCAGTAACATGTTTATCATAAAGACTTAAGTATGTGGCGATTGTTTCGTTAGGTGCTAAAAGCAGAATACAGTTAATTTGACTTCTCTATAATATGCTAGAGTCCAGAAGAGTTTTCAATGTCAATGACGGAAAGAAGAAATTGTTCCCATTAATGTAATAATTGCGATGGATGTAAGTTTTACTGTGGCTTTGACTTACTATGTTTTCTTCCACCATGTAATCACTTCATAGGTGTTGGTAAGATGTATTACTACTATACTATCACATAAAGCCAATGGATTAGTTTCAGCTCCTATGATTTCCCACACATGATTTGACAGGTCCATAAGAATAGTCTTAGTTTGTGAGCAAACTATTCTAAATATCAATTTCAGCATTGTGCTTCATCAAATAGAATGCTTAAATATTTATTGAATTCTTACGGAGGACAAAATAAAACACAAACAATGCTCCAGTTGAACACGTCCAGTATACCACACAATAATAGTGACTACGGCACCTGCGATAGACAGTACAACGGCCAAATCCAAAGCCACTAAGATGTGTGGGGTGTTACAACACGCCCACTTCAGTGAGAGAGTCAAATATTGTATACACACTGTTCACCTGGATGTTTTCCTTCTGTATTATTTTCTATATGTATATAATATATAAAAGTTATTGCAGTTGTTTCAATTTTGTGAATTTTTATCGCGAACCTCTCAATCAAGTGCTGTGTTGATATCCAACATTTGTATTTCGTTACTCAAGTGAGAATACATCTTCCGAAATTGTTGTCCATTTTTCATATGGTCTTTTTTTAAGTGTTGACATATTAATTTCCAAATCCTTTTCATGCAACACTCTGAATCAAATTAATACTATCAAACTATTAGAAATCGATGCTGTGTGAAATAAACCACTACGAACTAGAAGAAGCTTGTTATTCAAAAGTAGAGGTATTTTTTAATAGTAAGCTTCTTTAAATTTTTTCTTTCATTTATTCATTTATTCACAATAAATTGACAACAACACAATAAATACATAGCTACATAAAATATGTTGTTATATGTATATACAGCGTTGCTGCTCACCATCCCTCATCCTCGCCTCGGGAGCTTCTATCTCGGGCTAGCGGTATTGAGGGCCTCCTAGCAGTTTCTTCCTTGGAGTACGGTCGTGGTTTAGGTTTTAACTATTAGTTTTTCTTCCTTAAAATCTGTTTTATTTCGCTTTTAAATTTGTGGTACGGTAATTCTTTAATTTGTTTCGGTAATTTGTTGTAAATTTTTATTGTTGTTGTAGTTAATGTTTGATTGCAGTTGTGATGTTTATATTTGTCGGTTCTCAAGTGCGATACTCTGCTAGTTTTGTAGTCATGTATATCTCTATTCGTTTGTAATCTTATGTTTGTTTTAATTTCCTTATTTCTAATTTTGTGTAGAAATAATATGTTATTTAGATTTATTATTCCTTGTATGTTTAGTTCTTTGGTTTTTTCATAAACATGTATTCTTGGAGTTCTGTAGTGCAACTTGTATATTATTTTTAGAGCTTTATTTTGTTGTCGTTGTATTTTGGATAGATTTTTTGTTGTTGTGTTTCCCCAAATGTTTATTAGATAGCTGTTTTTTGAAGCAAATAGGGCGTGGTATAGCGGTTTTTTAAGAGAAGTAGGTATTATATGTTTAATTTTATTTAAAGCCGCAATTGTTCCTGCATTTTGTTCAATTAGTTTCTGTGTATGTCTATCCCATTTCATGGTATTTTGTAATTTTAATCCTAAGTATGTTGTTTCACTTACTTCCTTTAATTTCTAATTGTTTATTTGTATATTTATTTCTTGCTTTTCTTTTTTTTTGCTATATATCATATATTCAGTTTTTGTTTCATTTATGGTTAGTAAGTTATTAAAACACCATTCCTCCAAGATTTTGATATCTTCCTTTATTTTCATTTCCATGGTTTTTGTACAGTGTGCGGAATAAAGTATACAGGTGTCGTCTGCATAAGCGTATAGGTTTCCATGGAATGGTTGCTCAAATAGGTTATTCACGTACAATGTGTAGAGAACTAGTGGAAGATTTCCTCCTTGTGGTATTCCGTATTCTGCAGTCATAGGTTCACTCATAATGTTATTTACTTTTGTCCTTTGTTTTCTGTTGGTGATATATGTTTGTTTTCCCTCAAAACCGTAATATTGTAGTTTTTTAATTAATTTCTCTTTTGATACGGTATCGAATGCCTTCTTCATATCAATATATATCACTATTACTGTTTTTCTGTGATCCAGTTTATTTTGGATAGTGTTTGTTAGGTCGTACGCCGCTGACATTGTACTTGATTTTGGCTGAAACGCGTATTGACTGTAATTTATTATGCTATTTTCTTGTACATGTTTCATTATTTGTTGGTGAATGCTTTTCTCGAGAATCTTATTTATTGTCGATAGCAATGAGATGGGTCTATAATTTTCTGGTTTACTTATCTACATCATTTTTCTTATGTATGGGTATTATTATTGTTGTTTTTAAGTAATCCGGGTAAGTACCTTCCTGGAGTGTTTTATTAATTAGTATGCTTATTATGGGTGCAAATTTAGTCATATTTTGTTTTATTATGTTATTTGTAATTTTATCAAACCCTGGAGCTTTGTTGTTTTTTAGAGTTTTTATTATTTTTGTGATTTCTTCTTCTGTGGTGTCTTCGAACTTGATTTGTGGTATATTTTTTCTTGTAGTGGTGGTCCGTGGTACTCTGCTGTGCTTTTCTATTTGCTTCTGTGCTAATTTTTTCCCAATTGTAGTAAAATACTTATTGAGTTCATTTGCTATTTCTTTGGTCTGTGTTGTGACTGTTCCATTTTCTTTTGTCATTGTTTGAATTACTCTATTTGGTTTTTGATTTTTGTTTATTTGTTCGTTTATTATTCTCCATATTTTGGTTGAATCTCCATAATGTTTCATTATTAGCGCTTGGAAATACTGCTTTTTAGTCCTTTTAATTAGATGGTTTGTATATTGTTTCTGATTTCTATACTAAATCTTATAATTGTTATTCTGTGGGTGTTGCTTTTGCTTTTTCTGGAGTCTGTTTCTTTTTTTTATTTGTGTTATAATGTAGTCATCTATCCATGGACAGTTGTAGTTTCTTCGGATTTTTATATTCTTTTGGTTTTCTTCTATTATAGTTTGCATGGTTTTCGACAATTCTTCGAGAGATGTTATCTTTTCAGAGACTATATTCTTTATTTCTGTTGCTATTTGCTTATTGTCAGTCTTCTAGTATTCTACTAGTTCATATTTTGGTTTATGTGTCAAACTGTTTTTTTTATAATGAGAGCGTTGTGGTCTGATTAATCCGTTGATATTACTTTTATTTTTGTAATTTTTTCTTTGATATTTGTTATGACATGGTCTAATATAGAGTTTTTCCCTTTAGGATTTATTCTTGTACAGTGTTTTTCTGTTCTAGTGTTCATTATTTTGTAGTTCCTTTCATCAAACATGTTATAATATTCTCGTGTTATCTTGTTTCGTTCTATAATGTTAATATTGAAATCTCCTATTAGTATGTGTTGCTTTTTCCTATTTAAGATGTTGTTTTTTAGAACAGTGTCGTAATCTAGTTGTGGTGGTTTATATATCAAAGTAAGTGCTGTATTCATTTGGTGTAGGTGTACGGTTATTATTTCAACATTGTTTATGGTTTTGTTCATTAGTGTATTGAATTGTATGTCTTTTCTTATATATAGAGCGATTCCTCCACCTCTGGTTCTTCTTGAAAAGTATATCGCCAAGTAGTTTTTTATATTGTACAAATGCTCTTCAGAGGGATAGAGCCAGGTTTCTGTTATAACTATTATTTCTGGGTGATTCTGTATGTTAGGAATCAGCTCTAATTCATGGAATTTGTTTTTAATGCTTCGTAAATTGTGCATATATATCTTGAATTTTTATTTGTATCTCTTATTGTTTGTGCTATTGGTGGTTTATACTTGTTTATTGGAATTTATTTAAATCTTCTTCTTCTCTGATTCTTACTTTCTCGCTTGCATCATTTTGTTTAACATATATTTTACCATCCCTTGTCCAGGCATATTTAATTTTGTGTTCTTTCTTTAATTTTCTAGCGCAAAAAAATATTTTATTTGCTTTTACTGTCAATTGTTCATTTATATGATGATTTGTTCAACTTTAGACTATGGTTTTATACTTTAATGCCATTTAATGTGCAATTAGTATTAGTTTCTTTGTTCGTACAGTTGGTAATCTCATTTTCTTGGAGAAACCGCAAGAAGTTATGTTACCATTTATGATTTATCAATAAAAATACGGTACAATCAATTGATTTTCATCTATCTCGCACTTAGGAAAAAATACCTAGTGACGAGATTGGTCGTTTTCCCGCAGAGTTTTGGTCGCGTTGGTTTGAAAGTTCCAATGATTTAGTAAATTGTGCCTCCCCACAGGTTAAAATTTAAAAAATAGGAATTTCTGTGATAAATGGATCTGTCTCTGTAAGGTCGTTGTTCTCCGATATACCTTCGAGATACGATTCGAAGATGTAATGGTACAGAATATACCATCAACTTGACGATCTAAACTATTCCAGTTTGCTTCAAATCACCGAAGAAAGTCCAACTCATTGGTCTCAGTCCATACGCGCTTGCGTTTTACTTGGGGTTAAAGGTCATGGAGTATTCTAAAAACATCAAACTGCCTCATGCCTATTGTTTGAGGGGTTGGGATGATTCTAACCATTTAGTAACTTTTGCTTCAGAGAATAGTGTTAAAATAGAATCAGGAATTTTTGTGATAAGCAAAATAGGAGGATAATTATGGACGATATGTCCTGCACAGGGTTTGAAGTTGTGACAACAGAAAATGCTCTGAACTAAGCTTCTGCTGATCCTGAGTGAGCATAGGCTCACTTTAATAAATAAAAATTTTCTGTAATGTAGTGAAGAAAATTCACATGCAGATTTTCTTACTTCGTCGGACGTTATGCACTGCTCTAAAGCCACTAAAACGTCTAGATCCCTATCTACTTTCTATGTATGTACGAGGTACATTATGAGTACTATATTGCGCCACTAAGTCGCAACAACGCTCCGATTCGATCATTTTGTGAATTATTTATTTAGGTGAGATTTCACCAATTAATAAATTTTAATAATTTTAAAATTTTAATTTTTTTTAATTAATAAATATATCATCGGTAAATGGATGTACATCTGCATGTATTGGTATACAGTAGTGCTCACGTATGTAATTAAACTATTCATAAAAAGAGCTGAGACTTTTCATTAGGAATACAGTGTCGTCGAGTTTATAAATATCATATAGCTTATGATATGCTTTTTGCAGGTTTATTTTGCTGAAAGTTTACTTTAAAAAACTTTCAGCAAAATAAGCTGCTAGATAAATTAACCACACCTGTTTAAAGGAACAAGTTAAAAGTTGCCAGGATGATGTCGAATTGTTCATATATGATCGTAGCACTGTCTTAGATAAATTATTTTGAGAGCGACTGATAAAAATCGAGAGTACTATATTTAAATTTATTTCGTGAAGCATTTTTATTAGTCTAGTCTGAAGCAGTTTCTTGTCGCTTGGATGTAAAGTGTGTTCTATAAAACTAGATTTTTTTTTCAAATATAGTTTACAATGTTGAATGTAGGGTGGTTGGTTCAAGCAGATGATAAAATTTATTAGTACAAAACCGTAAAATATATAACTTGTAGTGGTAGTAGGCGTAGTAGGTAAAGTTTATTTTTGTCATGCTAATCAGTTGGGAATTGTAGTGTCCATATCTTTACGCCAAATTTGCATTTGACGTAATAATGTAAGTTCTTCAAATTAAGTAGGTATGCTATCGCACATGTGCACGCATCAATATAATGATTAAGAAAATAGCACACGCCCGACATGTGCAATGAACAAATACTGATAACAGATTCTCTGTCGCTATGCAACAGCTAGTGGCAAAATTATGCTTCGTACCAGCTTTGGTGACGTAATGTTCTCTTTACTGTTGAAACATGCTCTATTTCTCGTACTGTTGCAGCTGTGGAAAGCGAATCAGTACGAGAAGAACGTACGATTCTGTTTGTCTTACACTTACGTTAGTTTTCCAGTCCCTGACTACTACTTTTCCGTAATTGTATGATGTGTGTGTGCTCTTTAATTACCACAATATTCAAAGAAATAGATTTTGTTTTGTCACTTAATCAATAGTAATTATTGATTTAACTTTTATACTAATTTCATCTCTAATCAACGCATTTTCTCCTTCAGGATACTCAAATGAAGTCCAGGTATGGAACAAACAAACAATTTTTTTCATTTGATTAGGACCTTTTAAAAAATCAAATTATTGGTTACACTATTTTCTTTTACAGAATCAATTTCTTGAAGTATCAGCCACCTCCAAAAACTCTTGACCACTTGCAACACTCAGCAGTGTATCGCTTGGTACACGATATTGAGCCTCCACCAAGGGGAGTAATTGCCAGGGATGGCAAAGTTTTAGCGGAGCAGGATTATTATGCTGAAGTTAGTTGTTATAGACATCAGTTATGTACATATGAAAATTTATACACTCGTATTACAGTATTATAATTTGACAACTACAACGACTACCTAATAGTTACCCCTTACAACCAGTATTTTAATATGTATAGAAGCTACTTCTAAAGTTATAACTAAGCAGCTATTTAATTAATTCACTGAAATTAAAATTCCTATGTGACAAACTCTTTGATGTAACGAAAACGATTAAGTAGTTTATGAACAAAGACGTGAAATTTAATCGGTTCTATTATTTTGGATAGTAGAGATAAACTAACAAGAAACTGGATTCTGGGATTGATAGTGTACTGAGAAAAGACGGGAAAGCAATTAATGTGCAATCTAACCGTAAGATAAAGAAAATTGTAGAACCAGTTACAAACCAAGTCCAATAATGTTACTAACGTAGTTTTAGTTATTTGCAATGATGCATGTTCATTTATATTTAATAGAGTAATTACATACTTACAAAAAAAGTCTTGAAACCGAAAAGGCTTATCATAAGAAAAAAACCAGCAAAAAGTTTGCAATCGATTTTGAACCTTCTGCGCATTTAAAGTACACACCGTACTGGTGAAAAAATGTCTTGAGTCGAGCTTTAAATGTGTAACACATATATGTATCCTGTTTAAGCGAGGCTCCTATGGCCACCTAGCGTAATGGGCAATCGAATGGAATGCACGTAGATTTAAACTTACTATAATTTGGTTGATTTATTTTCGTAGTATGCATCATAATAATATTTTTCTTAGTGGATTTTTTCAAAATTTCTATTTATTTATTTCGCTCTAAGAGAGTTTTAGACATCTTATTGTTTGAATATTATATAGTTCCTTTACGCAGGTTGTTTTCATTTCATTTTAAGACCCATTTGTACTGCTATAGCTTTTTACACAGTTAAACTATAATTTAATTTCATAAGAATGATTATAATTACGTTATAAATATTATATTCTTCGGGTTAATAACGTCTTAGTTTTCTAGGCAATTGCCATCACACAAAGAGCAAATTCAATATGTCCTTTTTATTAAATTGCGAGAAAATAATCAGTACTTCACCATGAGAACGAATACGAGTAGGTAAGCAAACCGGGTATATTGCGCCTGTTACTGTAATAGGTGTATTGGACCATATGTTATATGCGGGACGTATAACATCGGGTAACTATAGAATGACAACTCGTGCTATACTGCTATGCTCGATGAGGTAAATAAAACAAGTGGTAGTATGTAGTATAGGTGGTCTTTATGCTTTTCACGGCCGTCGTTGCTGGCTGCTCTTCGGTTCTCGGGTTCTCTGCCGTGTAGAAAGTTTGAGGGTTGAAGAATTCGAGGACACCGCCATCGCATCAAGTGAACTAAAACCGAAATGCTGGTATCGATACGTCGACGACATCTTTGCCATATGGCCGCATGGAACTGACACATTACCTAAATTTCTGGAACACCTCAACAAACAACACAATCAAATACAATTTACCACGGAACTCGAAGAACATGGCTCCTTACCTTTTCTGGACGTGCTACGCAAGAGGAAAGAGAGCCAAACACTGGGACACCAGGTTTACCGAAGACCAACCAACACGGATCGCTATCTTAATGCGAGGAATCTTAAACACATTGGTGCATAGAGCTAAGACGTTTATCAGATGAAGAACACCTTGAAGCCGAACTCCAACATCTCAAGAACACACTACGACAAAACGACTACAGACTCGAAGACATTACAGCTACCATCAACAAACAACCAAAACAACAGGAAGAAACAACAACCACTACTGGAACGACTTACCTGCCATACATCAAAGGATGCACTGACAAAATCGGAAGAAAACTGCGCAAATACAACATCAAAGTAATCTTCAATGCTCCAGAAAAACTATCCACAAAATTACCTTCACCGAAACATCGTACCTCGCCGCTCCAAAATCCAGGAGTCTACGAGATACCCTGCACTTGTGGATAGGTATACATTGAACAAACAGGCAGAAACATCAATATCAGGTTAAAAGAACATATGCGAGAGACAAAGTATGAATACACAGACAAGTCAGCAGTAGCAGAACACTCAACAAACACGAAACACGGAATCAACTTTGACAAATGCGGAAAACTAGCAACGGAACCACAATACTGGAAAAGATTGTACAGAAAAGCTATTGAAATACAGAAGAATCCTAACAATATCAACAGAGAAGACAGACTACAATTACCAAGTATCTGGAAATCATTCTTCACATCCCAACGGAGAGCAACGGACACGCCTTAACAGAGCGGAACGGTTACGCACGAAAGGACCCACGACGATATATTAATACCAGATCAGGATGAACTAGTCACTTCACTTCTGAAGAAGATCACGACAAGATGATCGAAACGTCAAGCTATTCAAACTTTCTACACGGCAGAGAACCCGAGAACCGAAGAGCAGCCATGTAGTATAGGGTTTCTGCCGGGCCTCATTTTGCGAGGATTGTCCTCGGTTTGACACTCTGTCCTCCTTTGACAACAGAAATCCTCGCAAGACAAGCTCTTTTATTGATAAATTGTGTCAAAAGGAAAACATGGGGTACAATAATTATGCTATGTGTATTTTTTTTAAAGGAGTAGATAAAGCCTAAGCAGTAGCTGCTTGTCAGGCACCCCCATAGAGTCAAATCATCGCGAATGACGGTGACGGTTTCGCTCTCAACACCACTGTACACATATACGTATTAACGGCCGTTTGCACTGCTTCTAATTAAATCTTTATTCAATTTCAATCATAATTAAAATTTCTTTTCTGTTGCACCCCTACATTAATTAATAATTAAGTGCTGTGGTGGTGATTATCTTTAATCACTACGGATTAACTCATAATTAACCATATGTGCAAGGGTATTTTCTTTAAAAAGTATTTTGTGTGTTACAGATTAGTTATTCGGTGATTTAGATTATTATTTATAGGTTATAACAAGCTTAATTGCTTGTGTGGACACAGTGAACGTATTTAGTGTACTGTGGAAAATTTAAAAGAAGTACAGATTAAAACAGTATAAATAATAAACAATTTACCTATTAATACACAGAACAAAATTCTAACAAATTATGTATATAAGTGACGTTAAATAAAATAAAATACCAAAATTAACAGATCTAACTCGCTTTTCGCTCATTTTGTAAATATATATAAAATATAATAAATAAACGAAAAGTCCTAATAACTCACTCACGCCACCATCCTATAGATCCACGTGTACACACAATACTTGAATACTGTCTGAAATGCCGCATGCTTATTAGGTACAATTGTTGTTGTTGTTGTTGCTTGATATTGGCACCGTGATCACAGGGAGATCCACTCAGCCATCCACGGATTTATGAAGGCCAAGCCGAAAGGCTCATCTGGAACGAATCCATACCTCCATTTCTTTATTATTCAAACACTACTGACACTACTAGGTTGGGCACTAAACTAATAGCAGGTGCAACTAAAGAGCTTGTTACGTGCATATAAAACAAAAGGTAAAGGTAAGCAAGAGGCATTCCAAAGCAAGGAGGGATTAGTGGTGTAGAATAAAGCAATTGCAATACTAGGAATAGGTCATTTGAAAGTTAAATTTTTATGTTATTATCTTTCAAGAAATTGTAGATTAAACTGTAGACGATCCTGTTTTCAGTAGCTAGTAAACTTTCAATACAGAATGGCGGGAGTACTCCTATATCCATTAACTTTTGCTGGAAGGCCAATGACTGTTGCAGACTTCTTTCACATCCAAAGAAAACATGATTAGCATCCTCCACTTGACCACACTCACAGTTTGGGCTATCTACTATATTTATCTTATGAAGATGGTACTTGAGAAGGTTGTGACTGAATCTTAATCTACAAATGGTGGTGATAAATTCTCTACTTTGGTATCTGAGATTAAAGAACCATGGCTTTGTACGCAATTCATTGGAAGATCTTTTATAATTTTGCCCCAGAGCAGATGTATCATATTCCTCTTTCCAACGATTTTTCAGGGAGCTAATGCTAATACTCTTAAGACTCAGAGGAAATACATCATTAGTAACAATAGGAGATTCAGAACCCGCTTTCGCCAATCTGTCGGCTTCTTCATTGCCCTGTATTCCAGCGTGACCAGGTATCCATATCAGTACAGAATGCCCATATTCGCAGATATCCAACATTGCTTTCTTACATTTAACGGCGAGCGGATGTGTATTTGCTGCATAGCCCGTATGGCAAATTGCCCCAATGGCGGTCTGAGAGTCCGTAAGGATCGCTACTTGTGTAATTCGTCGTGATTGACAGGCAGATAAGGCTCTATGAATAGCGTAAAGTTCGGCTTCAGAGGTATTGTATTCAGCTGGGAGTGCACCCTGCTCCTTCACATTCAGTTCGCTACTGTAAACCCCGTAACCAACACGTCCAGCGAGGGGCGATTTGGAACCGTCAGTGTAAAATTTTGTATAGTTGGCATAAGTCGAATTCAGTAACTGTAACACCTCCTGGCTGGCCATAAGACTACCCCTGGAGAGTTCCCTGTTTACAATCGCATCCGGTACCCCCATACACTCCCTTGGATTCAACACGAAACATGCGTACCCATCACTCTTGCCAGTGTTCGTTCGTGGACGTGCCCATCTGAATGCCGTGATGAGTGGCGGAACCAGGCCCCGATACCTATTAGGATATACTCTGAGCATGGAACTCCAATTTTCAACACTCTTTCTGACCGAGTCAAAATTCAATAGATGGTGCTTAAGAATGAAATTGTATGACAGTTGTTCCAGTCTATATTTAATAGGCAAAAGGCAAGACTCAGCGTGCAAAGCCACTGTAGGCGTAGAACACATTGCACCTATAGCTATTCTCAGACCACTATTCTGTATTCGCTGCAACATTTCCAATTTATTCTTGGACATTATAGGTATCAGGAAACCCGTGTAATCGATGTGGGATCTCACAATGGCTTGATACACAGAAAGAAGGCACTTGGGATCGGCTCCCCACTTAATTCCCGCCAAACTCTTCAATATGTTAATGCCCTGCATTGCTTTCCTTCTAATCTCCTTAATATGGTAATTAAAAGACATTTTGCAGTCCATATGCAATCCTAGATATTTAACTGTACTAGGAAACTGTATTTGCATCCCGTTGACACGAAGCAACGGAACTCGATCCGGCTGCATGCCCCTTTTGAAGAGCATCGCTGAGCTTTTAGAAGGAGATAAAGTAAATCCATGCTGAGACATCCAATCGGTGGTCTTCTGTAAACTTCCCTGCATGATTCTTGTTAGATCCTGAACGTTTGAGCCCTCTTTCAGTAAGACCAAGTCATCCGCATAAAGTATGATACTCACGTCATCAATGATAGTTGGCAAGGAGCTACTGTAGATATTAAATAAGATGGTACTTAAAGGCGAGCCCTGCGGTAGCCCCTGAGAGGTATATCTAGGCCCTAGCATTTGGTCTGTGGATTTAATAAACATGCACCTATCCTTCAATAATTTATAGATTATATTCGTAAAAGTAGTAGGAATATTCATATTGAGCATTTCATCCAAGAGGATTTCTATATTCACCGAGTCGTACGCCGCTGTAATATCCAGGAAAACCGCCAATACCATCCTGTTCCTTAGAAAGGCAGAACTAATCCTCGAAACAATAACAGCAAGGGCTTCACTTGTCCCTCTTCCCTTCCTAAAACCCCATTGCGAGTCATGAAGCAGGTTTTTAGATTCCACGTACCACTCGAGCCTGCGAGCTAAAATCTTTTCGAACAATTTTCCCGTAGTTGAAGATAGACAAATTGGCCTCCAGCCTGCAGCAGAATTGGGATCTTTACGGTTTACGTAGAGGATGAATTACATGTGTCTTCCAAGAACATGGAATATCCATTCCCTCCAGTAGAATTCTATTAAAAAACACTCTTAGGGACTCTACAGCGATGAGAGGTAGTTTTTGTAGTATGATATTGTCTATCCCATCAAGACCCGGAGCTGAATTTCGTTGCTTTTGGAGCGTACCCAAAACTTCCGCCAAGGTAATCTCGCTAACCACACAACTATTCTCTACAATCACCAGTGGTAGGACTGTTTTATTCATGGCACTGGGAGGCGTTAACTTAGCTAGTAATTCCATGAAGCTCTTCTCATGTTGTACATTTACAAACGTGCCTGACGATTCCCTTTTAGAAAGTCTCCTTATGTTGCGCCAAATCACTGCCGTTTGTGTATTTCTATTTAGGGTTTCACAGAAAGCTACCCAGCTCTCCTTTCTCTTCTGTTTTAACTTTCTCCTTACTACAGCGCTTATTCTTTTAACCTCCAAAAAGTTCTCCATAGAGGGGGCATTTTTGTACTTTGAGAGGGCTTGCTTTCTTTGCGTAGTAAGGACATCACACTCTGGATCCCACCACGATTTACCATTCTTTCTTTTAATCGGGGCAGTGTTCACCATTGGTATAGCACTGCGTAAAGATGTTTGTAAAATATTCTCAAACTCATCATAATCTCCTTGAAACCCCTGTAACATACTTGTCAAGCATACCTCAAAATGATTCCAGTTGGCCATTTTTGTATTATACTTTCGTGTGTTTATCAGTTTTCTAAATCCTGGAGAATCTTGCGGGGGTTGATATTGTGCTATGATGATAGGGAAATGATCGCTTCCCAGACTATCGTCAAGTACTCTCCAATCATAGTCCTGTTGAGCATTCAGCGAAGCGAAAGTCAGATCCACTGCACTACGTTGGTGACCTGGGTGAGTGACTCGCGTCACCTCAGCGTCATTCAAGAGAGTGACTCCTGCATTGAGGAGAAACTCTACAATCTCCAAACCATTTCTATTAGAGCTCGAACTACCCCAAACTGGATGATTGGCGTTCATATCTCCACAGATGAAAAATGGCGGCAGAAGTTTATTGCTTAACATGGACCAAGCATCCGCTGAAACAGTTACATCTGGGGGTACATAAAGTGACACTACAGATATACTATTAATCTTCACAGCAATTAACTGAAATCTTGGATCTTTCGGAAAGTCAAGGAATATCTCCTTGAACAACAAATTATTCCTGATAAAGATGGCAACACCACCCTTACCATCTGCTCTATTTTCACAAATCATGTTGTAACCACTAATGCAAAAATGCATTGTATCTTTTAACCAAGTCTCACACACACAGGCTACATCTACTCGCAGATCTTTTAAACATTTTTCAAAACTTTCTTTATTTGATCTTAAACTTCTAGCATTCCATTGAAGAAAAATCATTATAGGATTGTGTTATGTATTAACTGACCTTTAATTAACTGGATGAGACTAGAAAGTTGACTAGATTCCTCTTCTGATTTCTGAAGTTTACTTATTAGCTGGGTCAAATCCTCTAACTTTGCAAACACGTCCACTTGTTGTAGGCCACTGCGCCCCCCAGAGTGTTGTGGTTGCGTTGAAACTACCTTTTCTATTGAGTGAGCATCTTTTTGTGGTTTCGAATTGGAAGTTCCTTGACTATAAAAGATAGGCTTTTTCACAGGGACAGCATCGGGACTTATTAGAAGGCTCCTATGTGCTTGCCTGTCATACCCAACTGATGGCTTCTGAATTTGCCTCTTAGTCCGTTGTGGCTTTGACACAGTGAAAGAATAAGTGGTATTGCTTTGCTCTTGATTAAATGCAAATGGTGCTCTCCTTTGCAAGGGAGGGAAATGTTGTGGGATTGAACTTGTATTTATGGAGTCCATAACAGGTCGTCGTGGATTCAACTTCGATTTTGCTTCCCAATACGTTAAGTTCTCAAAAACCATAATATTTTTAATTTGCTTCTGCAATCCAAAAGCTTCACAATCTTTGGCCGTTGCTAAATGCCCTTTTCCACAGTTAACACATTTACTTTCTTCGATACACTCTTCCTCGCCAGAGCTGTCATGGTTTTCGCCACATCTTACACATCTCTTATTACCTTTACATTGTTTCTTAGTATGTCCAAATCTAAAACAATTAAAGCATTGGATAACAGGGGGAATGTAGCTTTTAACTTCGAACGGGCACTTGTAAATAAGAACGTGTTTGGGTAAAATCTTTCCAGAAAAAGTTAATAAAACGGTTTTAGTAGGGATATATACCACTTCCCCATTCTCATTTGTTGATCTTTTGCTGAATCGATGTACTTTTAACACCTCTCTATTGCCACATCTTGTATGCACTTTAATTTCTTCCAAAGTTAAATCTTCATCGACCCCTCGAATAACACCTCTACAAGTAACCATGTGAGTGGGTACGAAACTCACCCAATTATATTTATCACTTAAGCCGCTATCAAGGAATTTATTTGCTCGGTCGTACCTGTCAAACTCTAAAGCGATTCTACTTCTACCTTTATTTACAATCTTAGTGATGCCTTCTAAGTTTTCATTAAAAATTATTCGTCCTACCTTGAGTGGGTGTATTGAAGACCCTCTTCCATCACTGTTCTGCACGTAAACTATATATGGGCCTAACGCTGAGTCTACATATCTATATTGTGGGCGATTGTTTAGCTCAATATTAGTATTCTCCACTTGGCTACTCATCTGCTCATCAAAGTTCTCGATATCTTCAGTTGCTATATTTGTGATTGAAGACACTATTCTTGGATTATTATTTACTCTTGTCTTATTGTTTTCATTCGATTTTTCTTGCATAGTAACATCATTGAGAGGATTGGGGGGCCCAGGCCCCCCACTTAAAACATTCATCAAAAAGCCCCTAAGCTACCAGCATGCAGCAAGCAATTAATTAAAATATTAAATCTCACCTTGTCAGTAACTAATTTAGGACACAATAGGACTTATTATATGTTAGGATGGTTATGATATTTAGGAGTTGCACCTGATTGCACACAAAATTAATGAAAAAACAGAAAAACTGGAATAGTACTCTCAAACACGTCCGTACAAACCGAAAGCTTTGCCGGAAGTTTAGGTACAATTGTTACTATGTTGAAACAGTGTTCCCAATATAAACACAATTTTTGGCTGCAAACGAGACTTTAAGCCATACCAACTTAAATTTCTATCACAAACTTTTTAATTAACGAATCATTAATTAAATATGTTGGGTACAATGCTATTCATATTTAAAAGTGACTAAACTGTCAATCGTTAACATAATACATTTTTGACAGTACATAAGTAGGCAGAATTAATAGTAATAAACGGTATTTGATAGTATTATTATTAAGAGTATGTGTTATTCGTACAAAAAATATTGGACAAACTCCGTGACACATTTCTCGAATTCGTGCCTATGAAGCGCTGGCCTGACGGCTCGCGCTTCAAACTGGCCACGCATTTGCGAATTGTGTTTACACGTACGTGGTTCCTAAATTATTATACGTTTATAAAATAAAATAAATTACTTATGTATTGTTTTCAGAAACGGGAAGGCGAAAACTGATTAGCCCAAGATTGCCTGATGATAGCCTGATTGTTTTCTTCAATGTTTGAAACCTTATCTGTAGATTTACTAGAATGGTTTTTGGATTAGATAAATAAACATTTGGAAACAAGAAGTGTGTTTTTTCAGTAACAACTATGTAACTTTCTTCGATGTTTACCTAAAGACATCATGAACTATATTGAATGTTTTTTATTTATCTATAGATATTTTTTAATAAAATTCAGAATATAGTACCTATTAACCGTGTATTTACAATTATTAACCTATATTAGCACTTTTAATAACTTCCGGATGATCTGTGTCCAAAATCTTTGTTTTTTTGGTGTTATGTTTCTTTTTATGATTGAATCCAAAGTGCCATGTCATGATAATGTGCATTAAATTGCAGAATAAAATTGATTTTTTTGTAAATAAACCAACAAAAACTAAAAATCACAAACGTTACAAACGGAAAATTAGATAAAATCCAATATGGAAGAATTTATAGTTTGTTCCATTTAAAATTTAAAAAATGATCAGACGGTAATATAAATAGATACTCCCTACATTCCACATTTTATCAAAAAATATTTATAAATGAAAATGTTATGAGTTGGGACTTATGGGCTCAGACCATAGAGATGATAGAGTGCTGATATTGAACTAAAAACTGAACAATTGAAATGCGCCATATTGGAATACAGGCGTCATCAATTACGTCGTTACCATGGCGGATATTCAAATAAATAAAGTTAAGGATATCAATAAATTTTAATAGCACCTACACACAATTTCTAAACTTACGATAAAGTAAGGCAACATACTTCAAAGAAAAAAATTATTCTTTCAATGCCATATACGCTTGATAAAATAAAAAGAGTTTCATGGTCTTGACGATTTCTTATAGCAATGCAACATTGTATGTTGGCTTTAAGAGTAAATAATATACTGCAGTAGTTGTTGTATAATTTATTGGTGATTAAATAATATTAGTTTACTTAATTCTTTTCGTATTGATTTTCCTTGTATTTTTTCTGGAAACTTCTTCGCTAAATTATGGAATCTAATTTTGCTATGAGACGATATTATGGTTTTACTTAAAATTGAAAAATGAGTTTCTTCCAGAGGTGACATATCTAACAGATGATGGGATAAACTAGAAAAAATGTTTTGGTGAAGATGACTTGATAGTAAATAAACAAAAGTCGTCGGAAGTTTTCTTCTTGTGGAATCTTGTTTCCTGTCAAGACCATTACTTGCCGAATTTGTTTGTCGGTGGACTGACAAATATATCGTACCTACTTTGATGGGCAGATTGATTTACCAGAGAAATAGTGAAGAAAATTTAAAGAAATATATATGTTATACATCATTTATTTACCTCTACCCTTTGTTTTCATGAATATCAAGTGATTCTAAATAAAAATATACTTTTTTAGATTTTCTTTGTCCGAATTCAATGTTGGAATAACTCCCTCTTTAATTCGCACAATCTGTCCCGTTCTATCAAAATCCTTTTCGAGGAAATGTAGTGAACATATGCACGCTTACTTTTGCAGGGATTTATTGTACACCTTGTAACAGTAATCCACACAACGTTTGGGCATTCTACAAAAAATTATTTCACATAGAAACACTAAGTATTATCATAATTTCAGAATATTTTTGAGCTATGGCATTATTCTGCAACTTACATATGAAAAGTTAGTTCTCCGTCATCTTTGTAACTATTGCTTTTGCAGGATTATACACGACACGATGGCATCACTTTTGTTTAGGAAAAACTACCTGGATTAATTATCACATAAGCTCAATTATTAATGCTATAATATGCATACTTACACGTAAAACAAAAATATTCGGTGAATAATTTATAATATTAAGAAATAGTCCGGGAAATACTAACACAAAGAGAGTAAACAAAACAATTAGTCTACAAGGTTAGGTAATACCAGTAACACTTGTCAACTTGCAAAAAACTTAACGTGGCTAACACAAAAACTTCCTATAGAAAACTAACGTAAGCATGACGCTACATGAATCGTGACGTAAGTAATGACGCCTGTGTTCCAAGATGTCCTTTCGACGTTTGATGGTGCGCCGGAGCGATGCGCATACGGTTTATTGGCAGTCTATCAGGTCTGTGGCTCAGACACTCGGTATACATAACAAATAAACGGTAATTTTCTGTGTATATACATCAATTTCGTATATAAAATTATCTTTTTAGTGAAATAATATTTGTTAAGATACAGTCAACCAATTCGTGTTTTAATCACTTTGCTTATTTCCCGACATTGTTATTGTTACATGGCAATTTACACACCTACTTCGAGATTTTTGTAGATCTTAACAATAACTGCTTAATCAATCTACATTAATCTTAATGTGATAATGATGGAATTCCTTCACAATATATCATCATACACCTGAATACTTCAGTTTCAACAACATCTTTTAATAAAATTAAAGTAGACTTTTAAAAAACCTCAGAACGTTTAGTAGAAACGTTCAAGTAAGGTTAGGTAACTGTTCGGCATTTTACTGAAAATGTTTATATTAATTTGCACGGCTATTGTGGCCTTGTTATTGTACAGGCACATAAAAAATAGGCGCTTTAATGATTTTTTAAGTAAATTGCCTTCACCGCCTGGTGTACCAATTCTTGGACATGCATCCAAATTCAGAAAGTTAGAAGGTAAGTACCACAATCTTATTTTCTCAAACATTACACCGTTTATGAGAAGTGATTTGTTTTTGCGTTGCCCCGATAATTGTTTATCATTCAGGAATTTACCTACGTAACTAGAATAATATTATAAATTTGTTTTTTCAATAAGTGAAAAGTATATACTGAGCATAAATGGAGATTAGATACATGTTGTTCGACATTCTTTGGCTGCTCTTATTACCATTACATAATCTATTTTTTATATAAACTTTCAGTAGTTTCTGATTTTCTAATGTTTGCGGGATCAGAAGAGTGATTATGCAACCCATTTTAATAGTTTTGCGCAAAGATGTTGTTACAATTTGTTTTACATTTTTATTTTGTATATTATCTATACATTCTTATATTGACCGTTTTCAATAGGCAATTGAATTTTTCAAATTATGCTAGAAAATAGCAATTAATTCTTAGCGATTGTTTTCTTTAGTTCACATAAGAGCATTGCAACTGTGCACTACTAACTAGTTGTGTGTTTTTATATACAATAACAACAACTGCAGAAAATTTAAGGAGTAGTTTGTGAAATCTATATTCAAAGAAGGAATAAAAATCAATTTTATTTTATATTGTAGTTTCTTCAAATTGCAAATCATTGATTCACGGTTTATGACGATACAAATTATCCTCAACCATTTTTCAATCTGTAAAGTAACTTCAACAATTTTAAAGTTCACCACCTCTTGTTCACTTTTTATTTTATGACCTAATTCATTCTTTAGATAATTCTTGAATTACATTACCCATCTAAAGCCTATTGATGTAATTACATGAATCCGTTCACATTATTTATATATAGGTGCTTGTGGAATAGACCTCTTTTTTTTCTCCTTTTTAAGGTATTTTTAGTTTAGTATAATATATATATTCATATATTATATTCAATTCTATTTTCCACATTAAATCTTAATGAGGATTGCGTATGCGCGTTTCTTAGCAGTTTGTTTTTGTTTTTCAACTTTCTTTAGAAGGAGTAAACTTAGAAAAATAGATATGACAATTATAATAAATGGTATTAATAGAGGGATAAGAGAGAACCATACATTATCTAATATCCAGTATTAATTCTATATATATATTTGTATAATACCTATTATTTCTTAATTATAGGCCTTAATATAATTATAATATTACAAACTACAGAGTTTGCTATCACTATTTTGATTTTTATTTTTTCTCAGTGTAGGCGCATGCATTTACCTGTGTAGATTTTTGACGAATTGTGGGAAAGATAAACAAGTTTTCTAAAAATAATAAGTTACTTTCTGATTTACTGTCAAGATTTAGTTAAAGCTTGCTGTCATAAATAACTAACTGAAACAATTTGAATTGCATTACATTTTCAATTTATTTTAATACCCGCACGCCTACTTTTTTTTAAATACATATATCCATTGCAGATTGTAAAAGAGCTATAGGGAATGATATATTAAACATTTAGTTGCAAATCAGTAATAAGTAACTTAAAAGTACAACACAGTTAATTATCGATTTATATTCTACACGGGTACGGTTTGTACAAAAAGTACACTGACAAAAAGGATCAATTGTTTTAGACACACTTCTTTGCTTTTTACTGAAGAGGTCCATTTAGCGAAAGAATTAGAATAAAGTTATAGAATTGCAAATTGAAATCTCTCGTATTCTTTTCATTATCGAGATTGCGATTGTGATCGTGTAGGTCAGGAATACTTTTGCAGTTGTGTTATATTAATGAAACAATCGAGTTTTTGAAGTGCTACTTATTAACTGCGATATCTATATAATCGAGGAATATGTAACGTTTTGTATAGTTGTATATCCAGTTACGTGTTTCGGATATTATATCTACGTATTATTATTATTTTTATTATTATTATTAATTGCCCAATATGGGTTTAAACACCTAAAATTTAAATCAAAAATTTACAAAACCCAAAGGAGTAAGACAAGGAACACAGCAAACGATCAAGTCCCCGACCGTTTGCTGTTTGTTGTGTGCATGGATGATATCATAAGGAAAAGTAGTAGAAAATCAAAGCCTATGTATGTGAGATATAAAAATCTTCAACCAGTGGAAGTTACTAACTGTGCCTTTGCGGATGATTTGGCGATAATGGCAAACACAGACAAAAATTTACAGGACAATCCCATAGTTTGAAACAATATAATGAAAGAAAAGGGCACGAAACTAAATCAGACGAAAACAAAAGTAAGGAACTAAACAAAAACAGAGAATACACTTACATGTGGATGGGATTGAACTGGAACAGGTAGAAGGAGGGGGAAGTAATGACACAGAAATAAACAAGAGGATACAAAAAGCGAACAACATATATTATGCAATGAGCAACGGATTTATAAACAAAAAAGAAATATCAAAGAAAACCAAAATAACAGTGTTCAAAACAATTTATCGACCAATACTGATGTATGGATGTGAACCATGGGTTTTGAATCGACGCCAAAGAAGTCAGTTAGAAGCGATGGAAATGAAATATCTAAGAAGAGTGAGGGGAGTGACGAGAATGGATCGAATAAGAAATAATATATTCAAAGAATATCTAAAAACGCAGTCACTGCAAGCGTATATAGAATAAATACAATTGAGCTGGTGGGGACACCTACAAAGAATGAAGAGGGACGTACCGGTTAGGAGAATATGGGAAGCTGAAACACAAGGGAAAAGAAGCAGAGGAAGACCAAACGAAACATGGGACAAGGTAGTGGGAGAAATTTTAAAGAGAAGGGAGACAACATGGACAGAAGCGAAAAACCTTGCTGAAGATAAGAAGAAATGGCGCTCCTTTGTATATGGCTGCAATTGAAAAACTAACCTCGACACCCCTTAAGGGTAAAAGAGGATTTGACTATATATATACTAATTTACAGAATACAATGATTTATTAATATTAAAAACTAGCTACCAAGCAAATTTGGCCGCCTGAAAAAACTGGACGGGCCGAGGGGGCTTCACGGATCGAACGGAACAAGCGGGCTTGCGGCCCACTCGTTTCATTATAAAAAAGCCCGGCCTAGTCCGCATCTGGAATTTCTCGGCCCGACCCGGGCTAAAGTGGGCCAGACCGGCCCGTTTGCACCTCTAATCATCACACGCCAAAATCTTGAAAAATTTCACTTGACCATTTTATTTGTGAATATTATCAACAGTTCTCACGCTTCATCGTAAATTGGAAATTTCCTTCGAACATTTTCTGTATCAACTGGTACGCAGCATTTGCTTAAGCCTTAGTTATTTTGGACTCACAAATTATAAAGAGATAAAAGCAGTTACAAACGATTACAAACTAGAAGACAAGGTTCTCTGCATAGAGGATTTTATGAAGACCAAGCCGTATGAAGCGTTAGAAAACATGAGCAAATCCGTATCAAATTTGATCCCTTGTCAATTACGGAATGTACATCATACAAAGTGTGACAGGTGATTTACAAATTTCATCACATGATCTTAATTTAATTAAATTACAGTGATTACTATTTATTATTATGATAATTATTCCTTATTATTACTTATATATTTAGTTAAGTAGTATTAAGTAAGCGATTTATTTTAATTTGTGGTTATTTATGATTAGCAAATATTTGTACTTTTTATTTTATTTTCTATCCCCATTCATTTAAGTGCAAAAAAAATTTAAACAATAATTTTCTTAATTGTAAATAATGTCTAATCTCCCGCATATTGGAAATAGTTCTTGCTGACTACCGCTACGCGCCACTAGTCTTAAAAAGTTTGAAACTTTGCTCGTGCCGCGTGAAATTACATGGGAGGTACACATTTATTATACGTATATATATTTATTATCTATGCTTGTGTCAGTTTGACAATTAAATCACTTCAGCTCTACGGGCTGTTAGCAGGTTAACATCGATTTTTGAGGCTTCTAACATGGTTCAAATTATCAATGAACCTACTAAAATTACTGAATCTTCGCTACTTTATTAGATATCATTGCGGGGTTCAATATGGGCACAATGGATCATTAGGTCGCGATGCAAGGTTACCCTATTTCACCTAAGTTTAAGCGCAGTTCAATTGAAACTAAGCGAGCGGCTCATGATCTTAATAATTCCTATTTTACATGAATTTCAGTATCAATTAATTGCTCTAAAATTTTATCAAAATTTTCGTTTTCGATTCCACGGTCATCTACAAGATAAATATCTATATTTATATATCCATATCTCAGGCGAACTTAATGATAAGACCTTGATTGTGTCTCGTTGTGATATATTTCCACGTACAGTGTTTCCCTATAAACATGTGTCTGTTAGGCATCACTTGTATTTTGGTGATGTCATTTTTTACTCGCTTGCGTTATTATTATTTCTTATATTGTTATTTATCCTTTATGTGGCTTTTTCTGTTGGATAAATAAATAAATAAATATATCATACTCTGCCATCGCCGCCCACGAGTCAATTGGTTGCAGCTAACTTAGAGGTCGTTTGACATAGGATCATGATCGGGAGGCAGACGAAGCGACTGTATGGCGAAAGGGTATTTTAAAGTTGTTCATCGACCAGGATCACATAGAGGCGATATACTTATGAAGCATCTTTAAGCTAAATGATTTGTCGAATGACTGGATGTATGAATTCTTATGAGTCACAATGGAATGTTTACATATTTCGGCTTTTTGACAAGAGCGATTATAACTATCTTGTCAAGAGCGCAGCATGGATATAAATGGAAGTTTAAATTTAGGATTATCTAATTAAATTAAATACTATTATCCCGCAACGGAAAGCATTTTAGAGCAACAAAGCAAGAATTCCTTGTATTCTGAAGTATTACACGTGCGAGGAGTTCTTTAGCCAGATAAAGCCACACCGAATTATTTATTGTTATGTTTTGTTATTGTATCTTTGTATATACACGCTTTTATATTTTGCTTCTATGAATATTCATTTATATCTTTTAATTTCTCTCTTCCGTATATGATGTCTGTTTTTGATGGACGTACCTACATTTACAACCTGTCTGTAAATAAATTGAATCCTTATTATCACATCGTCGGAAAATAAAGAAAAGGTTGTGGGCTAGACAATAACTCACCCGTCCTGATATAAATATATTATTCTCTGCAAAATAATTTCTGTAAGAACAATATTACTACTCACAGATATATTCTTTGCTGCATGCTAAACTTATATAACATACTAATAACTTTTTGTTTGGATCGGATTTTACTTACATGGAGATTTGCCAAATCATTGTACACAGAAAAAAAAAATATACGGAGCAAATTTTATATTAAAACAGAAGTATCAACTCGTTTTAGAAGATTTGTTACACCTTCGATAAAGGATCTTACACCTAAAGAGATTAATATTTCACCTTTTTGTGACTTTGAGTGTTACATTCTGGAGTTATCTCAACTTCATATTGTCACTTTCAAGTCGTATAAATTTTAGTAATTTTATAATGTTTTTAAAATATTACTTTGATTCAAATTTCTCTGATAGGTCATACGATGTTAACTTTAATAAAAAAACCATCGATAAATAATGCTATTATACAATCCAGTGCGGAATTGAAAAATCTTTTTCGTTTGAAGAGTGTATATTCTGCACTAGCATTCATCTACAATCAAGCAAAAAAGAATCATATTGAATTAATTAATATTATAAAAAAACAATATTTTCAAAATAAAATTAGTAATTCTTATAATAATAGTCGAGCAATATGGAATATTGTTGTAGAATTAACAGGTAACCAAAGACCTTCAGATAATCTTGAAATATCTAGTAATAGGGAATTATTAACGGATCCCTCTATAGTGGCTTCTAAATTTAATGACTTTTTTGTCAATGCGCCTGCTATGGTTGTCAATAATGTACGGCAATATTGTAATACTAACAGTAGTCAGTATAAACATAAACAATTGTGTAACACTCATTCTATATATTTACAGCGTTTTGCTGAAGAAGAGTTGCTTGGGATACTGACGAATAGGTTAAAAGATAAGACATCATCAGGTCCGAATGAAATACCGGCTGTAATTATGAAAAAAGGGTTTAACATGTTATTATTAAACCGTTAACTTTCCTAATTAATCTATTGTTTACTACAGGAATTTTCCCTGATCCACTAAAATTTGGTAGAGTGACATCAATCTTTAAAAAGGGTGACTGTAATTTATTGGAAAATTATAGACCCATTACAGTTTCAAATTCATTCCCAAAAATTTTTTAATATGCTTTCTTAAACGGTTTGTTAAATTTTATTACCACTTTCAAAATTTTGGATCAACCGCTATGTTTGACTTTTTTGATTTGGTAGTGGGGTATCTTGAGGCGGGAGAGTGTCCTGCTGCTGTCTTCTGCGACTTGAGCAGGGTTTTTGACTGCGTTAACCATTCTGTCTTGCTTTCTAAGTTGCATGACTTCGGAGTTGGAGGTTTGGCTTTGGATTGGTTAAAATCTTATCTCTTAGAGCGTAGCCAAATTGTTCCTTTGCCTTATCTTGTTAGTAATGTACATTTCAAGATTAATTCAGCACCTTTAAAAATTGTTGTTGGAGTATCTCAAGACTCCATATTGGGTCCTATTCTCGTTTTGCTGTCTGTTGCAGATTTGGATTTGAGTTCTGATGGCGTACAACATATTGCATAATCTGATGACTTTTCTTTAATCATTGGTAGTAATAAGTATAGGGTAGAGGCCTGGCCTAGAGACGCAAAACTGTGAAATATTTTAATTGTCATGACTTCTCTCTTAATACAATGTCCTAATTGGCAAAATGACGTTGAACCTTTGGCATTGACTGTTGGTGCTGATATTCTGAATAGTAATGACAACTTGTTCTTGGGTGTTTATTTTGATGAAAATTTAAATTTGAAACTTCACTGAAACAAACTATTCTCGAAACTTAGCTCTGTAACTTATTTGATTATGAACTTGAGACATGCATTAGAAAAACATCAATTACTTTCCGTCTACTATGCACATATTGAGTCATATTTGCGTTATAATATATGCACGTGAGGTATTTCTACACTTGTTAAAAATGTTTTTATCTCTCAGAAACGAATAGTTAGAAGAATGGCTGGAGTTAGTTATGCACACCCTTGTCGATAATTGTTTATGGAATACAAAATTTTCCCTCTTACCTGTTTATATATTCTTGAACTATGTGTCTATATTTATAAACATAAAAATGAATTTCCTCTGAACTCTGATATACATAGCGTTAACACTAGAAATAAATACACACTTCATCTACCTAAAATAAAATATAAAGTAGGCGTTAAAGCTCCAAGACATACGGGTCTACACATATTTTATAAACTGCCATTGTACTTGCAACATTCAAGAAACATCAACATTTTAAAATGTGAACGTAGGAAGCTGTTGCTTGAGAGATACTTCTACACCATTGACGATTTTTTTCAATAATTCTTTGTGTTTTACTTTGTTTGTGGTTTTTAAAATCTTTTGTTATATTCTCCTTCTTTATATGTTTCATTACTTTTTTGTAATTTTTATGACAATGTCAATGTTGCTTGAATCTATGATAATAAATGCTATTACCACTAGTCAAAGCTTATTTTCTTTGTGAAGGCAAAAATTAACACCCATTTTGATAACTATAACACTGGAAATATACAGAAGTTCATCTAAATTGAGTTGTATTTTACCTTATTTTGTTAAATCTAACGTCAAGCAAGGTACAAAGTTATATTTCTATAGATATCTATTTCAGAAAATTCATATAATTAACTTCAAAGAAGTTAGATATATTTCATAATGTTAGAGCGAGATAAATACTTTTGCACACCTTTAGTAGTTGACAATTTGAATTGACTCTGAAAATGGTGTGGTCGTCAGGGAACAATCTAAGTTGCTCCCTGGCGACCTGGTCTTTTTTTTCCTGCGTATATGTATACACATGGCAACTGCACTTCATAAAGTGCATTAGGGTTTCTCAACACCTAAATAGGAATTTGTTAGCGTGGCAGAAGCCTTCACCATGGATTTAGAATTTCAACTAAACTGAAACAAAAAATAATTAGTTATTTACAAAATATTATGAAAAGAATATTTATTATGTAGTTATGACTTACCGTAATAGAACTAGGTATTGTTTGTTCATTTGTAATTGGACAAAGCTTGTGGTTGCGGTATAAGGTGTATTCTACAACCAGAAGCCCACACTTCTATTTCCACTGCAATTTTGCAGAACTCGGAAGTGGTCTAACTTCCGTTAGGGATTTTTTATGTGCCAAACATCGGATTGATACGGGATCTACGGCTTTACTAGAGATTACACAATGTATTAGCAAGTGTCTTGATAAACGTCAACGGGTAGATGGTATTTATATTGACTTTTCTAAAGCTTTCAACACGATTAGCCATCCTCTACTTATA
Source organism: Cetonia aurata (assembly GCA_949128085.1). Taxonomy (NCBI): domain Eukaryota; kingdom Metazoa; phylum Arthropoda; class Insecta; order Coleoptera; family Scarabaeidae; genus Cetonia; species Cetonia aurata. The sequence goes on from OX421884.1 coordinate 38,052,903, forward strand.
CAGAAATTACCATCTCTTGGTTTTACGGATTAGATTTACGGATTTTATTCAATCATACCTTAGCAGAAGGTCTTGCTACGTTCAGTATAATGGTTTTGCATCTCCTCCTTTTTCCGTTACTGCGGGCGTGCCGCAAGGATCAAATTTAACCTGCCTACCCTTCAACATCTTTATTAATGACTTGTTTCAACTGTTAAATTGCGGGATTTTAGCGTATGCAGATGACCTTAAGATCTACCGCAGTATTCCTCTACAGCTGATTGTTTGATCATGCAGAAGGATGTTAATGTCATTGGTGAATGGTGTGCAGTCAATCACATTCGTTTGAACATTGAAAAATATGCTGTGGTGTCCTTCACAAGATGTACTAATCCACTTTTTTATAATTACACTGCATTTCACTCCCACATTCCTAGAGTGTGACAGTTTAACGATGTAGGGGTACTCGTTGATGCGCACTTAACATTTTCTCCCCTCGTTTTTAATGTTTCTGCTAGTGCTTCCAAAACTCTGGGTTTTCTCATCCGTTCTCGCAAAGATTTTACCAATCCATTAGCTTATAAGTTTTGTATTTCGCACTAGTTAGATCTAGATTGGAATACGCATCCGTTGTTTGGCATCTACATTACTTGCACCAACAACTTACTATTGAACGTGTTCAAAAAAGATTTCTAAAGTATCTTTCTTTAGAGATGATGGTATATATCCTATTCGTGGAACCGATTATTCTAGTCTGCTGGAAAGACATAACTTCTTTTCTTTATCGCAACGCAGAAATGATGCCAGCGCCAAATTTGCAGTCTAATTAATAATAATATTAATGCACCAACCCTACTTAGCCAACTCGACTTTAGTGTACTCCGCCTTAATGGTAGATCTTGTGCTACGTTTTCCATTCCCAGAGCTCGCACCAATATTTTACTTAACGCTCCCCTAACGCACATGTACCAAAATATTGATCGAATGTTTACTGATCCGTTTACCGGAAATGTTTAATTTTATTTCTATTATTACCTGATTTACCCTTCTATATTTACTTGATTACTATTTACTGTATTTATAACTACTTTCTAATTTGCCTTTCTTTCTCATTTAATTTGTTTCATTTTTAAACAATTGATGTATTTGTAATTACTTTCTTTTTTTTTGTGAAATAGCTTCAGTTCGTATAATGCTTTATCTAGTATTATTATTATTATTATTATTTACTAGCTATCCGAGAAGAAAGCATGTTCGGATATCTGCCTAGCCACATTTAAAAATTAGTCATCTTCGCCTTGGTATCAAACCAGCGCCTGTCGGGGGTAAAGTAAATATTTGAACCCTTCAACCACGAACGTGGTGCTAGAGATTGTTACTACGAGAAGTAAATTCAAAGAAACATTTTATAAATTTTTGAATTCTACTAATTAAGTGCCTGGGAACTCTTGATAATGATAGTTGTACAAGTACCAGGGTAATAATTAATTTATTTCGATTTACATTAATAGAAATTAGGAGTGATTGAAATTATCCAAAATCCGCCAAAAAAGCAGCCTTTTGATTGGTTATTGGGTAACCGTGTTTATATATAAAAGCAAAATATTCCGGAAACTACCAACTCAGTATTTAAAGATTTGATCTTTTATATTAGAAAGGTACTGATTATTTTATTTATTTATAAATAAAAATAAATGTTTATTTTGCAACTAACGTGTGGATTTAAATTGATTGTGGATGATATCTTCAGAATTTCTCTAACAATATGTAATATATATTTTTCTTAAAGATGACATAAATTATAAGTACAGCAACTAGAAAAAAATGCTGTTTCTCCATTTATGCATTAAAATACGTATGACTATTGATGAAATTAAGTAAAATCTAACAGCCTATATTACATATTTTTTGAAATTCTGATGCTTTTTCTTTGTTAATCTTCACTATTCCATGTTTTCAAAAAGTTAACAGATTGCACTCCAGCACTCAAACAGCTATACATTTTTGTACTCCGCACTAATTTTATTTTTTAAATATTTACTGCAATATAATGAAAGTTTTTTTTGCTAACCGCATATCTTAAAATTTGTTAAAAATATGCCTGTGTATGTAATAAACAGGCATAGCACAATGCGCAAATAAAAAAGAAACTTAAGCAATATTGACCACTAAGTTTCATTAATTGTTTCAGGCTTGATGGAAACGATAACAAATTATGTAGAAGAATATGATGGTATCGTGCTGTTACGGCCAGGTCCCATAATAAAGTACTTCGCAGTAGGAGATCACCAATTAGCGGAATATTTGTGCACAAGCAAAAAGGTAGCGAAATCAAAAAGGTATCGATTGTTCGTTAAGTGGTTGGGCATGTGTTTATTTACTTTTACAACAGAATGTAAGTATATTTTTATTTCAAGATATGTATGTTCAGGTAAATAAGTCGTGATAAAGAGAATAATCTCGTTGCAGATGAAGATTGGAAGAAACATAGAGCTTTAGTAACGCCAGCCTTTCATTTTAAAGTGTTAGCGAAATTTGTTCACACTTTTAATACAGTAACTGATGTGTTCGTTCAAAAACTGCATCAAAATACTAATATAAAGTTAAACATCTACGAATTAGTTAATCTTTGCGCTCTAGATATCATTGCAGGTAATAACTATCTTTATTTGTATCTGAAGTTACGTATGTCAGTCCTGATAATTTCATTTGATTAAAATTTAGTTGTTGTTAATCTCCTTAAATCCTTTGAGGTCCTTAAATTATTTCGGACTTATTATTATTAGTTGTTATTACGACAGACTTTATTTTTTAACTTCTTTTTCTCTGGTTGTTTTTCTTTTCTGTACATTATTTGTTAATGTCTATTACTTACAGTATGCGTCCCCAAAATCCGGACAAATTCAATAAAACCTTTATATAAGAAATAATATAATATATAACCCCCATTTACTTCAATGACGGCCTCTATTTTCGGTCTGAAGCGGGCACATGCGTGCTTTAATGCCTCACAGGCCAATGCGATGAACATTTCTTCAATAGAGGCTCGCAATGACACTACGGTGGGATATCGTGACTTATTAGTGATCCTTTCAACCACGCTCCATGCGTAATAGTCTAATCGATTCAAATTTGGACTGTTGGTAGGCCAGAAATCTTCCGACCAATGAGTGTCAACATTGTCCAATAGCCAATATTGCACAAAATGACAGGTGTGAGCAGGTGCATCATTTCTTGAGTTAATTTTGGCATCGACAGTGAAAATTTTTTCGTCAGGAGAAATCTGATTTGTCCGGCAGCTTTGTTCTTCAAGGAACACAAAAGCAAGTTGCAGCGATCAACTCGTTTTACCCTGGCGGCTTCGGTAAGCATTTGTCCCACTTAAACGCAAATGATTTGTACCGAAGGTCTTCCTCGATGACTTGACGCATTGTCTTTTCAATCGACGCCTGACGCTGGCTCTGGATCCTTTTTAATGTTGCCAGTTTTCTTCGCCGGTGTTGACCAACCCTCATTGAACTGCTCCGATTTATTATATTTTGCAATGATATCATAAAGAGTTTCGGTTCTCGAAGAAATGAATTATTTCCGTTGCAGAGTGCCCAGCGCGAACATTTTCATAAATCGCGGCTTTCCGATTATATGCGATTATTTCGACGATTGCTTACTACATGCTCTAGCTTATTTCGATTACTAAGAGCGATCTCTGGGAGTGGAATATTATGGCGGGAATTTCAAATTGAAATAGTCTGGATTTTGGCGCCACAACCTGCATAATTCTGCAGGGCAATACTACTATTTTTTTTTTATTTTGGGGAAGTAATACAATATTAATTGTGCATCTTCAGAATATATTTCTGATAATGATCTAACGAATATTCGTATTTGCAATAAGGATGCGATTTTGTTGCGATTATTGTAAATAAAAAACAAATCATGCAAATCGATTGAAATGGATAATGATTGAAAAGAAACTATGTTATAACATATATACATTTATTTCTGAACAGTGAGCAAATATTAAAAAATAAATAAACATGTAAACTGGAGAACAAAAGTGACGTTTTGTCAAACGAGTTAGGAGAGTGCGAGCCGAAGCGAGTACGCAAACGAGTTCCATAAGACACTTTCTAGCCACGGTGCGTTCAAAATATTTTCGGCTACCACATAATTATTAAATAAATAAATATATTTGCCATAATAAAAATCTCAATAGATACAGGCAATTGTCAAAGGTGTGTACATAGATATAAAAAAGGTGAGTATATACGTTTAAAATACAACAACAAATGCCACAAACAGCAGTGCGAGCTTCCGCAATACTTATGACGAACAAAAACTAGAAAGATTTATCTCAGCACGTCACAAAATCGTTATAGTGGTAAAAGCTGTTTTCTAGTAAAAATTCACGACATGCTACTCGAAATTTTGCAACCTCTTTAATTTTCTTAATATCGTTTGGCAGAGCGATTACTTAGTAAAATCAATTTACTTGCATTTGTATCGTTCCGAATACAGATCACTTAAGTATATTTGAATGACAGATGGTTTGACCGCTATTTGAACAGCTGTCAAACCAAACCAAACCCAGAAAAACCTCAGAATCTTTACAGAAGAGTGTGGTAAAGTAACGGAAGTGATACGTTGGTACTTCAATTTGATATGCACTATTTGTGCTCTATCGTCCATGCACGGTGATGCGTTGATCGTTCAATTCATAGTTCAATTCGATAAAGTGGCACTTTTTATCTTCAAATGCGTGCAGTAAGGTTGTACTTTCGGATATGGAAGCTTTTAAGTTAATAAATAGTCAAACTTAAGAGAAATGAAATGTTAAACTTTACGAATAGAAGTTGTAAAACACTTTATTTTTACCTTCGGTAATACAGTCAATGCTTCCAGGTCTACCGTTTTTAAGCAAAATTTACCGCTCTACTGTCTTTTGGTTTAAATTCTACCGCTTTTTCTAAACTTTTTAGAATAAGCATTTTGATTTTTTTATATTGAATTATATTTTTAAAACGATCATTTTGGCTTTTGATTACAAGTATAAAACTTATCGTATCAATTTTTAAATATACAGCTATTTTATAATTTTCCCTACCGCGGTCAGTCTTGCGACCGAGCAAACAAAGTTTGACGTAGATTAATCTGCTTACAGACGTAAATCCGAACGTAGAAAAGCAACGAGCCATCCAAACTGTTTGACAAGTAGAAATGTTAATGTTAGCACATGTACATGAGCATTCAACAACGCATTTATATGTTGCTGAGGACTGCCAATTTAATCGCACGATTGAACTCCCACATAAATACAACCTAAGACTAATTACGCATGCTCTGTCTGTCGTAATCAAACCGATCCATCTTTAAAATCAAAGCATATAAATTATGCTGAGATTGTAAAACCAAACCTAATCGAGTAATGCTATGACGTCATCGATGTTAATAATGAACGTAATAGAACTGATCGAATTGGCCTAACGCTGATGCCGAGGGCAACCATAAAGAAGATCATCTCCATTGAAAAGTTGTTCACTTATTGTTAGTACACTTGCAGGTGATGAAGCTAAATATTGCCTCGCTTCACGCGTTTTTCCACTGAGTAGATATTCTGCAATAATTCTTTTTTTATGCAAATGTCCGGTAGGTTAGCGTTTTTATCGTCACCTTTGCTATCACCTGAATGCATCAGTAAATACATATTCTCCCTTAAAAGTACATATGTTTCAATATTTGTGCCGTATATGGTGATAGAGAATTTTTAATTTCATTATTTCTCAATCCCGCACGTTTAGAACTACACGGTTTAAAACACCGTACCACAAATTTCGGAGCTATCATTATCAGCAGTAAAACTGAACTAAACACGTTTAGAAGTCAGCGCATCTGGCGAAGTAGAAGTCGAGCTTAATCCTGCTTCTTTGATTATGTCTACAATGTTTTTATTACATAAAAAAAACTTTGTTTAAGATCCGGGCTCGTTTCATATTTAAAAATCTGCATTGGGTTCATGTTTTAAAACCAGAATCCAATATCTTGTTCAGAATAAATAAAATAATTAACATCTCCAAAGTAATAAGTAATGAAATCACTGGTGAAACTGAAATATTGGTACTACTTAGGTAATGCAGTTGTATTCCACAAAAAGTCAATATTGGTATTCGCTATTCGCATTCACGAATATTTGAAATCATCTATTCACATCTTAATCTGATATAATAATGGATGTTTTCTAAAAATAGACGGCACGGTGAAATTAGTCAAAATGATACAAATGGATTAATAAATAGCTAAAAGTAGGTATAGGGAAACCTAATGTGGATTGATGCGGAATTTCTAGCTATAATGTACAGAGTGTTCCATTTAGATATAAAATTGAGAGAAATTATTTTTAAAAATCTGTAAAGTAAATACTTTTCTGATGACGACCGTGTACCTAGTATCCAATGGTAATAACAATTTACTAACTATTTCAACCAATCCATAAAACAAATTATATCGTTCAATTTGAAAGCATTTGTGTCTGTCCATATTTCTAACGATTTACCTTTAGAGGGATTAAGAGTATTACCTGGGACTATCCACTACCTGGTGCCGCCAAATAATGCAAATGAGGTAATGGGCCGTATTAAGAGAAATTGGATTTTTTTAAAGTAGAGAAGTAATTATGTTTCGTTTAATATAATCTACGGTTTACAATTTAATCTAATTGGCTATACTATGAATAATTAAAGTTTCTTAAGTAAATAAGTTATTATGTTTCGTTCAATATAATCTACTATTAACAATTTAAACTATGATTTAAAAGCAAACAATTCTAATTTATGCCTCTACAGCTGTATTAAAGATATTTAATGGTATTCAGATTACAAACATCCCTTTAACGTAATTAACAAATTTCTGGTAATTTACATATATAAGAAAGTAACAAAGTAGAATTAGAAAATAGTTGACGGACAGTTGTTGAAAAGTGCAGACGTTCAAATTTGTGAAAGAAAAACATGTGGACACCGTGGAGTACAGATGACTGTTCAACAAACGATGTATTCGTGGGTAGTAATAGTTTGCAAAGTGTAAGTAATGATGTGATAGGCGACGACGTTGATAAGGTATAATTTACTATAGCAATTTAGTAATGATCATAGTTTCTTTGATTGTATTGTTTAACATGTATGTTATTGTTGTTGTAATTGTAATATTATAATGATGTTTCCTGTACTATGTATCAAGAAAAAAATTTAATTATTTCCCAACAATGTATGTATGTTTATGTGTATATAAATAAATATATTATTTAGTCGAACATTAATCTCTTCATAATACACTTTTAGTATTATAATCTTAGTGAATACGTCCCTGTTAACCACCCGTGCTCGCAAGGGATTATAACGGTCGGTTAGTCATCCTTAATAATGTAAAAGTAGACAGGTGTTTTATTTAACAACATTCATTTTACTGTGCCATCTTTTGATGAAACAAATATATCGAATATATATTTTCTAAAGATCACAACTGATATTTTATTACATTCCCTAAAACAATAAAAAGTAGCTATCTAGCCTATAGCCCTAGTAGTAATTAGTATTTAGTAGTATTGTTGTACCCTGATAATTACTAAAGCAACTACATTTTCTTTTCCTAAAAACTTCTTTATTTATAAATCTATTAATTTTAGAGACAGCCCTAGGAGTCCCACTATATGCACAGACAAATTCGTTTTCTAAATATATCCAAAGTCTGGAGGAGATCTTACGAATAATTGCAATGAGATCGTTTTCTGCATTTAAAGTCCACGACTGGATATTCCGCTTAACTAGCGATTACTATAAGGAAGAAGAGGCGTTGAGAACATTGAAAGGCTATACGAACTCTGTGATTGAAAAAAAAATAAAAGCTCTAGGCAATATTGCAGTACACACAAATGATATCGATAAGAAAAAACGCCTAGCTTTCTTAGATCTGCTTCTGGAAAAACGGGGGGAAGTAAGTGACGAATTATTAAGCAATTCTGTCGAAGGTCTAATGTTTGCTGTAAGTTTTCTTCTTATTGTGTATATTATTATGTATATAGGCCCTTTATAAAACGTTTTCCTAGGGTCACGATACATCAGCTGTTTCTTTAGGAGCAACGTTCTATTTATTATCTAAACATCCCGATGTGCAGACAAAGATTTACGAAGAACTGGAAAGTGTATTAAGTGATGACATCCAGAAAGAAATTTCTTACGAAAACCTACACGAATTGAAGTATTTAGAAATGGTTATAAAGGAATCTTTGCGTCTATACCCGCCTGCACCTATCATCAGCAAACAATTATTGGAGGACTACGAATTTAGTAATTAATGCAGCGGATCTATCAAATCTTAAAATCAATTAACAAATTTATAATTTTTCAGATGGTTACACCCTGCCAAAAGGCTTAAACGCCTTGGTTATGATTCATTCCCTTCACAGAAGAGAGAAATACTTCCCAAATCCTCACAAATTTGATCCCGAAAGATTCTCTCCAGAAAATATAAACAACATTAAACCATTTAGTTATCTTCCATTTGGGGCTGGACCAAGGACTTGCGTAGGTAAAATAGTGTCATAAGTTGTACGTTTACCGGAGATTATCGAATTCTTATTTCAGGTCAAAAATTCGCCATGTTGGAGATGAAGGTAGTTCTTGCTAAAGTTATCAGGAATTTCGAACTTCTTCCCATTGATGAGTTTGAACTGGAAATGATTCCGCAAATCGTACAAAAACCAAAAGCTGGTATATTTGTTAAAGTCATTGCGCGACAATAAAATGCCTATGTTTTTAAGCCGTTGCTGCTACTACTTTATTGTAATGGGTGCCTAGATTCTTGCTAAGTTTTATTTAAAAGATGGCGTGACTTATCGAACACAACCGATTGACAAAAGGATTAAGTTATATTCTTTATCATTATTACACTAAACGGTTTATTTTTCAACAACAACAAAAAAGTTCCGCGTGTAATAGTAATTCAATGTTCTATTACGGTAATTTGAACTCATACCTTAGCATACTGTATGAATTAGTAGTACCTAATTTGTTCATTATTAAATGTATTTGATGTTATCAGTGACCTGCATAAAAACCTACAAGATTCTAAGCATTCTGTCTATATTAACGATATGACAAGCAATGTACCATACAAAGTTTAGCAATTACTTTTTATACTTTAAAGCTAATGATTGAATAAAGATATATTTTTTTTACATAAACTAATCCAAAAATCCAAAATACAACAACTCAAATGAATCCTCTACATATAATTTCAAACTAACTTTAAGCTGAAAACTTTTTGTTGATGCTGGAAGATGTGCCAATTATTTGGAATTTTCTTTGAATTGTTTTTCTTATTTTCTTACATTAATTATTAATATTTCTGAAATCATCCGCCTTCACTTCCCACGTAATTTGTATGTCCTCTGCGTCAGGAAAAACAAGTTTCTGCAGCATCAACTAAAGCAATACTACAGAAATATTTTAAATGTTTTGAGATAGTCGGTTTTCTGTAAATTTCCACTCCAACGCGATGATGTAGAGTCACCGACAGAATTGAGTGGACATAGTATTATATATTTTTTATTAATATATTTGTTTTGTAATATGTTTTTGGATATTATTTATGTTTAACTATTTGATCTGGTAGAATTTCATATGATTTTGTATATCATTAAATAAGTATGAGTGGAATTTATAGTTTAATTAAAAAATCGCTTAGTGTCCACTCACTTCTGTCGCTGACTGTATATCAAGATAACAAAAGTTGGTGTTGATTCTCATTTCTAATTATAGACCAACACAGATCACGACATTGTCATGTATTGCTATTTTTTTACTACCGACACGAACGTCCATTTTGAACCGTAATAGGACCATCTGAATCGAGAACCATGACAGAACCTATAGTTTCCAGAAACAGAGAAAAAAAGGATTGGAAAAACCGTGGGAGAAATTTTAAATAATTATTGTTTTTCTATTAAAAGTAGTTTTCAGAACCTACAAAATTATTATTTAATATGCTCTCCTGGAATTATTTATATGTGTAAACAAGGTCATATAGAAGCATTAATACTTAGGTACTTAACATATTTTTTTTAAGATAGGTATTAGTCATTCATGGTTTTTTATGGTTTTAACCCATTACAAAATATTGTGATCTTAAGCGACAAATATTTACATTGATCCGATATTTAACAATAGATAATACCTAAAGCTAAAAATATACAAGGTCTTTTTTCAAGGTTATTTCATTTTAAAAAAAATGTTTAATTTTTATTTTAGGGAATAAATTATAAAATTAATATTTACAGAGTACTTATTATATCAAATTGACTATCAATTGAAGTTAATTAAAGGATGTATATATACATTATTGATTCTCTTGCTTCCGGCGATAAGCCTAAAATAAAAAAGAATAAACAAAAACAGTTTAATATGGAATGTAATTTACTAACATTTTCTGCTTTCTTATATAAATTATCTGCCATAGCTTTGCCCGTTTGCTGCACCATTTCAAAGAATATCCCCTTACTCTCCAGTAGCACGTAGGGATGATCATACTCCTTCGCTGTTCCTTCATCCATAACCAACACTTTATCGTTATCTATAATCGTGTGAAGTCTATGGGCAATCGTTAAAACCGTACAATTACTGAACTTTTTCCTTATAGTGTTTTGAATTAATGAATCAGTTTTTGGATCAACGTTCGCTGTAGCTTCGTCCATGACTAAAATTTTATTTTTTCTAACGATAGCTCTAGCCAAACACACTAACTGTCTTTGACCAACACTAAAATTTGATCCACCTTCCGACATTTTTGTGAATAAACGATCCGGCAAATCGGAAACGACTCCTTTCAATTCTACATCTTCTAAAGCTCTCCAGAGGGCAACATCGTCGTAGTTATTAAACGGATCCAAGTTCTTTCGTAAAGTGTCGGAAAATAAAATTGGTTCCTGAGGAATTATAGATATTTTAGATCGCAAGTTCTGATAAAGAACAGTTTCTATATTTATATCGTCAATTAGAATCTCCCCTTCTGTCGCTACTAATTGGAAAAGTGCGGCGATTATTGAAGATTTTCCAGCTCCTGTCCTCCCAACTATTCCAATTTTCTCCTCTGGATTCATTACGAAGTTCAATTCTTTCAGCACATACGAGAGATTTTTATCATATCGCAGTTTCACTTGTTTAAATTCGATTCGTCCACATTCGGGCCATTTGTTATCTGGAATGCATAATCTAGTCTGATGATCTGTTTCATTATCAATTTGCGTGTATTCCACAATTCTTTCGACTGATATCATTTGATTTTCTACTTCGCACCATTGTCGCATACCCCACTGCAATATTTCCGTCATCGCCAAAGCTTGCGTTATAGCCAGTCCAACGTCACCTCCAGCTGACGCTAAAATTATTCATTAGCAACAAATTCAAATTAAATACAGAAGCACGAGCTGTTATTACCGGTGTTTGTAGATAAGATAAAAGTGAAAGTGACCACACAAATGTATATTACGCAAATTGTATCTAGCAAAAATCCGAATGCATGAGAACTGGCGAGCATCATAAACCAAGCAGAACTGTGGACATCTTGTAGATTATCGAACGTGGTTTTCATTGCTTCTTGCTCGCCAAATGCTCTAATAGTTGCCAGGCCTTGCAAAGATGAATTCATATGCGTAAATACCGGACTTTTGGCTGTAACAAAAAACATTGTTAGTTCATATTAACATAAGTTAATAATTACATAAGTAATTAACAAACCAAATTTTTACTGTACAAATATGTCCCGCTAAGAATATTTCAAACATTGTATTATCAATTTTTTTTTTTGTAAACTCTACCACAAGCATATCATCTATGGTAATATTAAGAAAAGAAATCATTTTTGCAAAACTCTGAATCTATTAGTCAAATAGAAACGGAGGTAGTTTGAGTTTGCTTGTTTACCCTTTAGCATTTGTAGAGGGGTAAACCTTAGTCGAAGTACTACAATTGAAGCTATTCCGACAAATACTATGGCAAGAAAAATAATAATATTTCTTACTACTTACTAATGCCTTCCAGGCGTTTGATATCCACGCTTGTAGCTAGATATACTGTCCTAAGCAGGTAAAATATTACAAATACAACACCACCAATTATGAGTAGCCAAGGGTTTACTATACCAATCACAATAACTATTCCCAATACCACTAACCCAATCTGAAATCCATACGAAAGAATTATTACGCTACTGAATTATTAAAATTATTAGAAGTTGTACCTCGACAGCGTCAATAAACACAGAAGGAAGATAATCATCCACTATACCCATATCTTTGGAAAATCTGTTCAATATCCTTCCGGATGGATTTACGTGAAAAAATCTCATTGGCGCTGTAATTAATCTGGCAAAAATTTCGTTATGCAGATTTTTTGAGCATCGCACACAAAACAGAAAGCAAGACATCGAACATATAATTGATGCTACGACTAATATGACCGTTAGAGCAGTATAAATTATCAATCCATGGTCTTTTAGAATCCAGTTTATATCACCAGTACTATCGATTTTGTGTTCATATTCTATTTTTGTCCTAAAATTAGATAGTTATACTGCTTATCAGAAATTGCGCTTAAAAATATACCAGTAACCAATGAAATAATCTCCAGCGCTGGTACTACCTTGCAACATAAATAATGCAAAAGCCAAGAAGGTATAAATAAAAGCATTACCGCCTGCTTGAAAGTAACTTTTATACACTGATAATCCAATCGTCCCCTTATTGCGGGTTTCTTTATTTTCCGTTAATTCTTCTTCGTTACTTTCCTCGGAAGAATAGTCGTCTACTCGCAAAGTTTTGGGCATTGTTTCCTCTTCATTGGCTTCTTCAAGGATTTTAACAAAATCTAAAGCAGCATTTTGTAGTTCTTTATATGTTCCTTGCATCATCATGCAGCCATTTTGTATGAAACATATATGATCAACAAATTTCAGAAATTGCAACTGGTTGGTAACTAATATTACACATTTATCGCTAAGGAAAGTGCTGATACAATCTTCGAAAATTTGTTTCGCAACGTGAGCATCAACAGCCGATAGAGGATCATCTAATAAATATATGTCAGTTTCTCTGTAAACGGCTCTGGCTAAATTTATTCTTGCTCGTTGGCCTCCACTTAATGTAGTCCCCTTTTCCCCAACTACCGTTAGGTCTCCGTTTGAGAATAATGAAAAATCTTTTTCCAATGCACAAACTCTTACGACTTCTTTATATTTTTTATGATTCCATGGTTGACCAAACAAAATATTATCACGAACTGTTCCGACAAATAACCATGGTTCTTGAGCAGCGTAGGATGTTCTGCCAATAACTTTAAGTCTACCATTCTGTAATGGTAATTCTTTCAAAATCGTATTCAAAAAACTACTTTTTCCACTTCCTACTGGACCTATGACAGCTACCAGCATAGCATTTTGGAATTTAACCGTTATGTTTTCTATTGTGTTTTCGGGTATTTTGTCAATCCACTTGGCGGTTCCATTTATGATTTCTACTCCAAATATACAATTCAATCCGCCATCACTTAAATCATGGTTAATAGGTTTATATTTATCCTTTACTGGTTTTATTGTATAAACTTCTTTGTGTGATAAAAAATTCTCAAGTCTTTTGACTGAAACATTAGCTTCAGCTGTTTGTGTAATTCCTTGTGGAAAATAGATATTCATAGACAATTTTAAAACATTATAAAAAGCAACAATCGTAAAAACATATCGTGGGTCAATTATTTCCCCAATCAATGTATAAGTTAACACACCAGAAAATAAACCTATTTTCGGTATAAAATTTATAAAGGATAATATGCAACCTTTAATTAACGAGGTATATCTCAGCTTTGCAATTTCTGCTCTGAAACCACAAACGCTTTAATTGATTGCAACGTAGTATGTAATAAATAACGCCTACTTTCTGATGTTATTTACAACTTTCACAAATGGTAACTCCCAAGTATACATCTTTATAACTTGAATACCAGAGATTATTTCGCTCATGACACGGACCCTTTCATCAGTTTTAATCGCAGTTTCCAATCTTAATATCGAAGACTTTTTCCCTAGATATACTACAAGTAAATAAAGTAAGTTAGAGACTTTTAAATTCCATAAAAATACTTACTTTGCAATGGAATTACCAACGCTAAAATTATTATACCAACTACGCCAGTCCAGCCCACTTCCATACATAAAATAATAATTATTATACACGTTTGAAGAGGAGATAGCCATAAACTGTGCATGAAAACGGCGGCACAATCGAATCTATTAACGTCGTTTGATAGTAAATTAACTAACTGCCCGATGGTTGTCTCACCAAAAACAGTTCTGCTGATTTTCAATGACTTCCTATATATCAGAGAGCAACACGCAACACGCACTTTCATACCGAGATGTTGTAAACCCATCATATATAAATGGGTGCCTACTGATACTGCAAACGGACATACTACTAAAACTATTCCATAAATAATTGCTTCGTTCTTGTTTATATCGTGATCAGTTCTTAGGAAATATTTTAAAAGTCCAGCAAAAGATAAATTTTGTGCTATTCTGGATAGAAATATAAATAATTACTTAAACGGTAGAAGAAAAATGTAGGAAACGTACTTAAAAATAAGTTCAACGGAAGTTGCTAGTAATCCCAATGAAATAAAATTCAAACCAAACACCTTCCATAGTGCTTTCCACAACGATGGTTCACTGTTTATTTTTTCCTTTTCCCATGCTTCCTCTAGTAGATCGCCAAGATAATTTGATTTCTGTTCGTGTAAAGTTTCAAAAAGGTCATCTTCATTTAAGGTTTTTCTAAAACCTTTGACAAAAGTTGGCATAAACCATCTGAAATACGATAAATACATATATATTATCAAATTTTCTCTGGAAATAGTAAAGTTAGTAACAATAATAATAATTTATTGCCTATTGTCAAATCACAATTACAATTTAATTTTTAAATTTTTATCTTGATCTTAAACATATACAGTACAATCTCGATTATCCGAAATAATGTGGACCAAAGTGATTTCGGATAATCGAAATTTTGATTAATCCGAATTCTTTTTGGAAAATAGGAGTTTAGGATGCGTATATCATTAGATCGACTTAAAAAAATTTATGAAATATTTTACTTGAATTTATGTATTAATTTAAAAATAACATCAACAAATGATTTGTTTAATTTTTATTACTTAATTTTTTTTAACATAGTATGTACATAAATGCCTAAATATGTACATATTCATAAAAGATATGTTAAAATATATATCCCATTCTACACATTACTGTTTAAAAATGAGGTAATTTTTAACTGCACTCGTTTAACACTACTTCTATTTTTGGCCGCAATGTCTCTCCAACGTTTTATTAAAAGAACATCCGCGGCAGTTGAATTTTCTTATTGTTCTACATAAGCTAACGCTTTCTCCAAGGCTTCTAGTCCTTCTGAATGTGACATTTTTACTGGAATATTGTCAGTGCATTCTACTTCGTCATCGTCATCACTGCTTATTTCATTAGCATTTTTGCAAACACTTTCAATTAATTCTTGGTCAGTCATTTCATCTTCTACATTATCACTGTTTAACCATTCATTAACTTCTGTTTCTGTAACATTTTCACATCCTGGTATTTTCGTGAAAATTTGCTGTAAACTTTCTTCATGGTCGAACTCTGCTTCTGTGATACGTCCCTCCTCGTGTTGAATCAATTTTGACCAAGATTTTTCCAGGGTTCTACCTTTTACTTGATTCCAAGCTGACGCTATCCAATATACAACATTTTTCAAGTTTAACTTCTTTAGACATTCAGTGAGATTGGCACCCTCATCTACTTCTTCCAAAATATGCTCCAATAGCAAACGCCTGTAATTTCGTTTTAAATTTTCCAGCACACCCTGGTCCATGGGCTGAATGAGAGAAGTTACAGCAGGAGGCAAAAACATTGCTTTTATTTCCCCACTTTGAAGTTGCTCCGCACTTGGGTGAATGGGAGCATTGTCTAGTAACAAAACACATTTTCTGGGGTATCCGTGCTCTTTTAAAGAAGACTCTACTTTTGGTACGAAATCTTCAAAAAACCAATTTTTGAATAGATTTGCATTCATCCAGCCTCTTTTTTGAATTTATACAAAACAGGTAAAGCATTGGGACGAATATTCTTGAAGGCTCGTGGTTTTGCTGACTTACCGATACATAATAATGGAAGTTTGTGTCTCCCAGAAGCATTAGCGCATGCAAGAACAGTGATACGTTCTTTGCTACGTTTGTAACCAGGTGCTCCAGCTTCCGTTTTTGAAGCTAAGGTACTTGAGGGCAAGATATTGTAGTTCAAGCCGGTTTCGTCGCAATTATAGATCTGGTCTGGTTGTAAATCATTTTCTTTCATAAGCTCCATAAAATTCTCTGCAAATTCTTTTGCGGCAGATACATCGGCAGACAACTATTCTCCACAAACTTTCAGTTTACGTACACCATGTCTTTTTTTCCATCGGTCTAGCCATCCATCACTTGCAGAAAAACTTTCAGGCGCTTCAATGACCGGCAATTCTTCGCTTAAACTCACTGCTTTTTGTTTTAAAATGGTCCCCGAAATTGGTATTCCACGTACTTTTTCGTATTCACCTCTTTTCATACTTTTTCGTGCCGGGGTCGGCGATGACAAAACACTACACCATTTTTCAAGTTTTTCGCGATTTTTTCTCCATTCTGCAACCGTACTCACGCCTACGCCTAAATCCTTTGCTATATTTTTAAGCAATTCACCATTATCTAATCGTCGAACCGCTTTAAGTTTTTCGTGCAAGCTGATAACAACGCGTTTACGTTTATTGCTCTGACACTGCATTTTGTAAAATATTTGAGAATAAAACTACTCTTTTTGCGATAATAACAGACGTTAATACATATGTACTTGTAACACTCTGTCGGCTAACCAAAACTATTCCCATTTTAGACCGTCGTATTGACGTGAAACCCCGAGGGAAACCACCTAGCAGTATATGTGAATCCCAGACGCGTTTCGTATAATGCGAATTTATTCGGTTAATCGGGATTTTTGTTTTTAAATAGTTTCTTTCGGATAAACCGGATTTCAGATAATCGCGATTCGGTTAATCGGGATTGTACTGTACTATATTAATATTTTGCTGAAATTTTGCTCTATAAAATAAAAAACCATAAACATGTACAAAATCCCGATTATTTACAATGTGAGTATGTAGAAACATGCTTCTGTGTAGTATGACCAATTTTATATTGTGTATACTGTAATGCAAATTAACAGTCTTTAAAATATTATGTGTATACAGGGTGTAGCACCTAAGATGTCTCGGATAGCTCCCCTATCATACAAGATATCGAAGAAAATCTAAAAAAATCCAAAATTGTGCATAGTTACTTTTAATAATAATAATAATAATAATAATAATAATTCATGCCTTTACATCCCCCAACAGCTTTCGCCAATTACAGGGGGCATCGGCCGGCCATGAGTTATTATGACGCCTGCGCCCGTGGAGCGACTTAAGGTGTTTGTCTCTCAGCATTTGCCAAGGAGCGAGGAAAACCACGAAAACCTCACTCTGAGAGCAGGCCCTGGGATTCGAACCCCCGGACCCTGTGACTTACTTTTACCATCTTTCTAAAATACTTCTGGTCAGCAGTGGCATATCAAACTTATGTTTTTCTAAATGGAACACTCTATATTTTATTGCAGATTTGGAAAATTCTCGAAGAGTACTTATTTTTTTATGTAACATGGTATACCCTAAATTTAGCGGTTTCACTGTTATAACATTTTTCTTCACAGTCGGACCATTGTTTGAAATTTTCTTTGGCATTCGCAAATTGTCATTGTTTTCTAAAATTTCAAATTGCACCCCCAAGAAAAATTACATTGTTGGATAGCCGAAATTAAAAATTTTTCATTCTTACAAAAAAAAAAAAACAACTGCTGCTTCAAACTTAAAACGAAATGGTGTTCATTCTTGGAGAATGTTACAAGAATTGTTTGTTGACATCACGAGTATATGCTGAGAAGTATCCTGACAGAGCGCATTCAAATCCACGTGCGTTTCAAAGGGTGTTGAATAGATTTTCAACTACTGGGACTGTTCAACGAGCAAAGAGAGTTAGAACAAAGCCAGTTTTGACAAAAGATAATGGCGACTGTTAAAAATTCTCATATCAGTATTCGTGCATCGTACTCTTCAGAAGTACAAGTTCCATCCTTTCAAAATTCAACTGCACCGAGAATTATAACCTCCAGATTTTCAAGCCAAGCAAAATTTCTGTATGTGGGTTATCAACAAAATCGGCCAAGACGAAACCTACCTTATGCGGGTGTTATTTTCCGATGAATCGACATTTCATAGAAATGAAGTAGTCAATCGCCACAACTTTCATTATTACATCGATAAAAACCCGCACTCCATGAGAATTGGAAACCACGAGCAAAGCTGCTCATTCAATGTTTGGGGTGGCCTACTGGGAGAACACCTATTTTACCCTTACTTCTTCGACGGGACCCTGAATGGTAACAATTATTTACGGTTCCTTCGTGACGATTTGGTTGAACTCTTGGAAAATATCCCTTGAAGCGCTCGACGACAGATGGTTTTCCAACACGATGGAGCTCCTGCACATAATAATCGTGCCGTTCGAGAATATCTTGATCAAAGGTTTCCAGATTGATGGACTGGTCTTGGAGGTCCAGCAACGTGGGCGCCAAGATCACCAGACCTCACTCCTATTGACTTCTTCCTCTGGGGCTACATCAAAAACGAGGTCAACAGGACGGTACCAAGTACAACCTAGACTATGCGAGAGAGGATTCGCGCGGCTTTCCGTGGTGTATCAGCAGAAGTCCTAAGGGCGCTGTTTAGGGCCTATGAGTCTCCAATGAGAAGATCGAAAATTATGTGAAGGTACAAGAGGTCTTAATCTATCCCTAATTTCGAAACCCAAGCGCTGGTGGGATTTAGTTCCTGCCAAAAGGGTTTTGAACAATGGTCCAACTGTGAGAAAAAAATGTTGCAACAGCGAAACCGCGAAAGCTAGGGATATACCATGTTACATACAGATGATTGTCATTACTTCAAAGTGGCAGGAACGTTATATTTGCTTTTAAAATTCTTGGGCTTTTGGAAAATGAAATGAATGTAAATTGAAGATATTGAACGTGAAAGAAGCAAATAAATTTTGGCAAACCTATACTGTGGACGTGGTGGAAGGCTAAAGGAAGAACACTACAAGATGATTTAGTCTCTTTGACATATGTGTGATGTAATATATATATACATTATACAGGGTTTTCCACGGTAGCCGTTCGTTAGAAGTTTCCGAGGTTAGAAAAAACCTGGAACTCTGAATTTTTGGAATCCGGGGCTATTCAAGACTCTCTGTCATTTTAAAATATTTTCAGGGTCTTACCACTTCCGGTTATACCGGAAGTCGCCATAAACTTTCTTATTTTAAATGGAACACGCTGTATATTATTTCACTTTTAAATTCCTGAGAAAATTTTATGATGAGTTCTAATAGGTTTCCCTATACCTATTTTCAACTGCTACTTAGATATCTTGATTTTTTTGAAAATTTTGAAAGATGTAGCGTTATTTGCAACACAGTATCTTTTGCCCATTTTCCACTGGTAATAAACACTTCTAGGAAGCACAAGAATGACACTTTCGAAATCCACATTGGCAATTGATTTGTCGCATACAGGGTGTCCAAAACTGCATGACCAATTACAAAATCTTCAAAGTTGAAAAAGTTATTTTTTTCAAATGGAACACCTTGTATATTATTGGATGATCAGATGCAGAATTTAATTCTGCATCGATTCGCGCTATGACTTTCCGTATACCTATTTACAACGGTTTTCTTGTTATGTAAATATTTTCTGTTTTAATGTGATTTTTGACAGAAACTGAAACATCGTATGTGTTTCATTTTAATTAGAAAATGGAAACAAAACATGAACATAAGAAAATTTGAAACGTAGTAACAAATGAAAAACAAAAAAAATAGGAACATAATGACAAGAAAAAATAAAATAAATTGAACGAAATAACTACAATAATTGTTCTATGTGACCACCATTTTGGTTCAAACACTGAATCACTCTATCATATACTCCTCGCGAAACCGAGCTCCGAAGTTCGTCTGGGGTTATATTGGTGAACGCATCGTGAACACGGTTCAATAGTTCCTCTCTCGTTAATACAGGTGTAGAGTACACTTGCTCTTTTATGCGACCCCACAGGTAAAAGTCCAAGGGCGTCAAATCGGGTGATCTGGGTGGCCAGTTCCAGGGTCCCTGGGGACCAATCCACCGATCCTCGAACATCAACGTCAATTGTTGATGTACAGCTCGTGTGGAGTGCGCGGGAGCACCATCTAGTTGATACCAACTGTTTGCTCTCTCTCCTGGAGGTAGAGTATTTAAAAAATCACTAACAAATACTCTAAGTATCTCTAGATATCTAGCCCCATTTAAACTTTCATCATAGACTTGATATGCTACGCTATTGTCCATAACCAGACAAAAAACATTAAAGCTAAACCGGTCCTTGTGATTATTCTTCCTTAAGACGTGTGGATTATGTTGTGCCCAGTAGTGAATATTTTGACGATTTATAATTCCCTGCTTGCTGAATTTTGATTCGTCAGTCCAGATAATTTTATAAAGGAATCTTGAATCTTCTGTAATTTTTGTGCACATAAACTCGCAAAAGGCGACGCGTCTTGCCTCATCACCAAGGCGTAAGCCTTGTACAGTTATTTCACAAAAAGGATGCATTTTGTGTTTTTTTAATATCCTATGAATTGAAGTTCTTGATATGCCCAATTCCAGCACTGCTGCTGGAATTGAACTCCGTGGATAAGCTTGAAAATAAGCCAAAACATTCACCTCGTTAACTTCATTATCTATTACTGGCTTTCGGTGATTACGAGTTGCCTTTAAACTCCCAGTTTCCAAAAACCGAGCTTGAATTCTTGCAAATTTTCCAGGAGTCATTGCTGGTAAGTCCGGATATCGCTCGTTAAATAATCTACATGTGCGTCTGACAATTCGTTCACATTCACCGTGCGTATAAAACAAATTTAGCAGATCATTATTCGAATATTCTTCAATATTCTCCATTATTAACTGTATTTCATAGAATTAGCAAAATAGAATTGTACTACTTTGACATAAAATCAGCAACTGTCAAGTCACTTGTTCTAATTCCTCTTATAATCAATGCTTACTGGATACGATTTTGTAGTTTTATTAGATTTTAGTAAAAAATATGGGATAACAAGAAAACCGTTGGAAATAGGTATAGGGAAAGTTATAGCGAGTCGATGCAGAATTAAATTCTGCATCTGATCATCCAATAATATACAGGGTGTTCTATTTGAAAAAAAGAACTTTTTCAACTTTGAAGATTTTGTAATTGGTCATGCAGTTTTGGACATCCTGTATGCGACAAATCAATTGTCAATGTGGATTTCGAAAGTGTCATTCTTGTGCTTCCATCTACCCTAGAAGTGTTTATTACCAGTCGAAAATGGGCAAAAGATACTGTGTTGCAAATAACGCTAAATCTTTCAAAATTTTCAAAAAAAATCAAGATATCTAAGTAGCAGTTGAAAATAGGTATAGGGAAACCTATTAGAACTCATCATAAAATTTTCTCAGGAATTTAAAAATGAAATAATATACAGAGTGTTCTATTTAAAATAAGAAAGTTTATGGCGACTTCCGGTATACCCGGAAGTGATAAAACCCTGAAAATATTTTAAAATGAAAGAGAATTTTGAATAGCCCCGGATTCCAAATATTCAGTTCCAGGTTTTTTCTAACCTCGGAAACTTCTAACGAACGGCTACCGTGGAAAACCCTGTATATTCGTATACCTAATGTCAATAAATTGATATTATTATTATTATTATTAAAAATAAGTACTCTTCGAAAATTTTCCAAATCTGCAATAAAAATATAGTGTCCATTAAACAAAAGTTTGATACGCTACTGGAATACGGCACGCCACTGCTGACCAGAAGTATTTTAGAAAGATGGCGAGTGTAATTATGCACAATTTTGCTCTTAGACTTTCTTCGGTATCTTGCATGATAGGAGAGCTATGATCCGAAGCGTCTTACGTGCTACATCCTGTATAACAAAACACAACCAAGAGTCTGTTTTCTCACTATAATACCATGTATTAATCAAACTGCGACTGATCTTAGAATGAGCCGATAAATATAACATCATGCACGTTAATACTTTACAAATGAATCCACTTTTTTTAAGAAATACACCACTTGTATAATGCATAAGTGCATTAGAAATGGAGAAAATGTGAATAGCGTAGGAATATACAAATTTGTGGATCTTAAACACGATTGGTCAAATATAGTATTTTAAAACACAAATGACGTTTATGTAATGCGAGAGATTCAATGTACGAGCATTACAAGTCATTATGGCACACGTTTTTACAGTATTTTTTGAATTTGCACATTAATCTCCTATATTACGTTCCGGCAACGGGCCCTTCCGAGTCCTCCGCTAGTGCGTTAATATCTCATTACAGCACAGTGTGCGGTAATATTCATTTCAGCACTGCGTCGTCTTATGTTTTAGCTTTATTGCAACATCCAATTAGAAAAAATATATTACTCCACAGGTGCAAAAATTTTATGTACAGTTCTTAGTAACTGTAATATAGATTGAATATTGCAATGATAGGTGCACTCAAGCACTCGGCAAGTATAAAAAGTGTCGATGTTTAACCTACAATCAATTAACTAGCTATAAAATATAAATAAGTGTAAAACTAATAGGGTTAAATGTGTATCAACGAATTCGTTTAAAAATTAAGCGATTTTTATTAGATGTAATATCTACTTAATATTTTCTTAACTTAAGACTAAATAATTTACTTAGAGGAAATGTTTTCTGTCTTGGTTCTTTTGATTTTCTATCCCAAGAAAAATATTTACTTTATGTAAATAAAATTTTAAGAAAATTATTTTCTTATATTATACAATTTTTTAATCTCGAATTAAAAATATTTTCTTGAATAAAGACCGATTTTTGCAAAAAAATCTAAATCCTTAATACGAGAATACATTGCTGTTTGTGTAGTATGCTAGGCTATGATATCTGATTCGACTTTGTGTGAGTACATTATATCAAGAGTAAAACAGTTCAAAAAAAATAAAAGGTCAAGTTCCTCACAAAGTTGTTTAATACTCTTTCCAGTTTCGTCCTATGCGAACATCTTCAGATCGAAATTTTTTGATCAGTTAAGATTTCAGAAATATAATTTTGGCAACTCGGTTGCCGAAACGTCAAACCAATATAATTGTTATACGAATTAAATAATGAAAAGGGAGCTCGTATATATATATTATAACATTACGGCTATGAACTATTGACCCATTAAATAGGAACAATTATAGTGCATTTACTAATTAATATTATATTTAATTAGAAAACAAATAATATACATGTATGTATAATTTTGGAAGTGACGTAGTGTGGATCCATATTGAAGAACCAGGAAGAAGGAATGGTCTTACTCCACAAAATTACCTTTACTAATGCAACTGGTTTCGTGTATTAAATAATTAATTAAATTAATGTAAATACCTACAATTTAAATTTGGTGTTGAAAAAGATTACGCAGATTACATATTGTTTAATGTTATGTTGATTTAGAAGCAATTTGGAGAAAAGTAAAAAAACAGTTACCATCAACATACAGCTTTCTTCCATTTGCACTTGTTAATCTTAGTGAAGTCTGCTAGACATACATCCTTTTACGTAATTCAATAGTTCATTAACACCTAGCAATTTATATACATTCACCTTTAAGAAATATACATAATTTATAAATAACGTGTTTGATAGAATGTTAATGTTCTAATCGCTAAAGTTGAATGACTTGCTGTTTTTTTTGCATTCACACAATATCTGTGTATGACTAACATTTAACAAAGATGAAATGAATCGAGATTTATATGCGAGTTCTAATATATTCAATAGAGCTGTTAATATCCGGATCCGCATAATTTACTATACGGATATCTGGATCCATTATTTGCAACCTAGAATCTATAGATCTGCTATCCGAAACGTGGGATACAGACTCACTATCCAAAACATGGTATCCGGATCTGCTATCCACAACCTTGCACCTAGATCTACTATCTGCAACCTGGGGTTCGAATTCACTAGTCGAAACCTCGTATTCCGACATTTTATCCAATAGTTTAGATTCGAATTCATTATTCGGTGTCCGAAACCTGGGATTCGAATCCAGATATAGTAAATTCGAATTTTAAGCTTCAGATATCCTAGTAATTTTGGATCCGAATTTTGTTTTGTAGATGTAGAAATGTGAAAAACAGACATCCTGAGCTTGTTGTTAATTATCTTCTATTTCATCTATTCAGACTGATCTTTTATTAACAATTAATGTGGACATGTTGCTAATGGAAACTAAAGATTAATTAAATTTTTATTTTCGCACATATTGCATCTTTAATTTTATCACCCCGATCAACTGAGATTCAGTGTTCTACTAATTAGGTCAATTTAATCGAATTGACCATATCTCTATATAGGTATTTAATAATTATTAAATTATTACAAGTGATACTTACGCAAATGTACAATACGAAAATATATTGACATTTTCCCTGGGATTCTTTGCCTTTGGTACTAATGTGAGCTTCATCTGCAAATACAACATTATAAGTAGTACTGGATTTTTATGTTATCTAGTTAGGTTTAGAGTACATATATTGAGCGGTACATTATTTAATAGATTCTAAAGAATTTTGACTTTGTAGGAATACGTGTCTCTTTCAGAATTTTCCAAAAATAATTAATAACAAAATTATAAATTAAACTGAGAAAGACTTGCTATTGTTGTTTTCTGATTCGCTTAATTGTTTCCTCTGGTACTACTGATAGTACCGATGGAGACTGGTAATAGGAAAAAAACATTTTTTAGTTGCATATTAAAAAAGTTAAGTTAAATATATTGTGATTATTGTATCAAAAGGCCTGTATTAGAACGTATTGTCACCACTTGTTTATACTCCTGTTATTATTTAATTAACAATATAACAACCTGTAAACATATCATGTGAGAATGACTTGTTTATTTAACCGGCTATAGTGGCAGGTGTAATATATAAATACCTATATATCTTGAAAACTATACATTTTGGAATGGATTTAGAGATGAAAGGGATATCCGGTTAGTATCCGGCCTATCCGGCTTAGTTTTACTCTCCGGCCGGATACCAGATAGTAACTCAATATTCGGCAAAAATCGGTTTTTCTTTATTAAGCTGAGAAATTTCATCAAATCCACGCTAATAAACAGATTTATTGGTAAAAATACTGAAATAAAGAACACGGTATATAATCTTAGAAAAAGCGTTTATTATTTATATTGTCATGAAATTAGTCCTCAAAATTAACTAATGGCAAATTATGGTGTATGCACACTAGTTTTTCTGCATTTAGTGGCAATAAGCGATTATGCTTATTTTCCCACACAAGACCGGCTGCAGAAAAAAGTCTTTAGTTATATACACTGCTAGACGGAGCTGAAAGGTAAATTCTGGCTAACTTTGACAAATTGGAGAACTGTTTCTCATTAGCTGCCCACCAAATGTAAGGGTTGCGATTACGATCGATTCGAACTGTCTTCAAATAATAGTCAATTTCGATCGCAACCGAATTTTTTTCTTCTCTTCCCAAGAGGTGTTGTGAGCTACGCTAGTCACAGTTGAAGTTGATACTGTCTCGTCATGTCTGATTCTTTTAGCAGGCGTTGGAGGTGAATTTCACTGTTGGAAGATTCATCGCAAGCCATTTTTATATATTCCAACAGGAAAATAGCTTGTCTTAAACCTTGAGCCTAGGAATATTGCAATCAGGTAGTTTAGATCTTAACCCAAGAGGTTGAAACGACTTTCTAATTCAGCTCTCAACGATAGGCTCTCATGTGTGGTACGTCAGACGTTCTTTCTGCTGTTTCTTCTTTGTCTATTTTTTTGTGTAGCAACAAGTGGTATCACCTCGGATATGCAGGAGAGACCAGAACTCGTAATTTTTGTTACTTCCTCAAAAGGCTTCAAAAGCTTTAAGCATTGCTCCATCAAGCAGCATTGCTGAGGCGTTATATTAGTAAGTGTGTCCTGATCAGCCACATAAAGAGAAATAGCCCGTTTTTGTTCCAACAAGTGTTCTGCCATATAGAAGGTAGAATTCCACCTAGTTTGATCCGTCCGAGTTGATCCGTCGGTAAATTTAGTTCCTTTTGAATCGACAACAGTTTTTCCTGAACTAAGCCGGAATGATTAAAGTGAGTTATGAGACGTCTACCAGTGGCGATCATATCTACTACTTCAGTAGGATCTTCAATGACTGACTTACAACTCTCTGGAGCGAATGGATGAAACATCTAGCAGAATCATACTAGGCCACTCGAACACCTTTCACCATGTTAGCACCACTGTCATGAATGAGTAAATGTATTTTTCTTTGGTCAATATTCCACCGTGCTGCCATCGTGTTAATTCCATCGCTAACATCACCCTCACGCCATCACTCGAATCTAAACACGTCCCGACACGTTCACGGCAACGAGCACGACGCCCAAGTATCCGGCGACCGAATATCCGGCTATCCGGCTTAACGTATCGCCGGATATCTGGTATCCGGTATCCGGTCAAAGCACTATCCGTTTAATCTGTAGAATGGATATACATACATCAAAATAATATAGGGGGCGAGCAAGAAAATGCATTTCTGCTCCACATAGATAAATAATTGTTTGTTATGTGTGAAGATATAACTCGACCATTATTACTTATTTACTTGTAGAAACTGTTAAGAATACTTAATGAGAAATGTCTGTTTATTTAAAGTATTTTCAAATTAATAAATTTTAACAAAACCTATGAAATATAAAACAAAACATACAAACAACATGTGATAGTGAGTGCAATGTCAGTACCCTATGGAACATCGACGACTGTTGGCTATCTTTCTAGGCCTGTTTGGTATACTCATATAATCAATGATCCAACTCTTGCTGATCGATGACATTCCACTGCTCTACAAGACACTGATACAATTGTTGTTTTGTTTCAAAGACTAGATTTTGACGCAGTATGCTTCTTTGCAGCAAATCCCATTCGTATTTATGGAATTTAAATCAGGTGATTGCGCTGGCAATGGCGAAACATTAATTTCATGGTTTTGAAGAAATGCACGAATGATACCTGCAGAATGAGGACGCGCATGAGTTGAACATTTTCACCAATTCATGCAGCACATGCTAGCACAACGTTTTGAAGAATAATGTCTTGATAGTCAATTGCGTTTAAATACCGCTCCAAGAGAATGAGGCCAGTTCTGCCACCAAGAGATATTTCACCCCATACCATTACAATACCTCCTTGGAAGCTGTGAACAGTTGGCGATGTAGCTAATCATGCTGGATTCCCGGGACATCTACACGCTCTCGTTCTTCTTGTACCTGGCCGCAAACCAAACCGGGATTCCACCGGGCATTAAGACCATCTGCATGGAGTCTATTCCTCACCGTTTGACCGCTTATTAACACATCATGAGTGTCGTAAAGCCGTATCACAATTTTAAATATTCTAAACACCAACAATTATTTCACGGCGACGTATTTAAGCGTATGGTATTTTGTGTTAATTAACCGAGATGCTAATTTGGTAAACGATATTATCTTTACCGATTAATTTTCTTTTGCTTTGGTTAGAAGTCACAATTTATCTGTGACAACATACTGGGCCAAGCAAAACGAGCACAGATATTTAAGGTCATCTAGACAGCAACAGCAAAAAGTAAATGTTTGGGCAGGTTTGTTAAACAACCATATTATTGGACCTTTTTTATCAATCGCAATTTGAACGCAAATGCATATTTAGAATTACTGAACACCCACATTCTACCTACTGTACAGCAACTTCCCGACGTAAATATGCAAAACATCTACTTTCAGCAAGATGGTTGCCCTGCACGTAATGCAGTGGCTGGCCGAAACTACTTAAGCGAACAGTTTCCTAACCGGTGGATCGGAACTCATTCTGAAAATATCAAATGGCCGCCAAGTTCACCAGATTTATATCCCCTCGATTTCTTTTACTGGGGTTATTTAAAAAAAAAAAAAATTAATGCCAATGAAAACGTTAGACCAGTTAATGTAGAGTAGTTGCGCAATAAAATTGTTCAAACGTTAACCAACATTAGCCCAAAAATGTTGGAGAATGTTAGACTGAATTTCTAGGGATATTGTTTAGGTAAATATGGGGACATATTTGAACCTTTTGTTTGAAAATTCAATGATTTTTAAAAAATTCACGTTTATTTCATCTTATTATCAAGGCTTATTTTAGTTTTCTATTTTTTAAATTTATATACCCAGAATTAATTTTTATTTGTCCATCATTAAATTTACTATTTCTTTTTGAGGGTTTTGCCCTAAATTCATTAGAATGTCTTTGATTTCCCTGTCATGAACAAACCCTAATTTTATATTTCTTTATTTATTACTATTACGAATAGAATAGTAATCGAGCTGATGTTAAAGTTTATTTAATTTATTATTAAGAAAACTTTTAAGTTTTCAGTTTTTAAAATTATTTACTCAGAATTAAGTTTTAGTTTTCCTTCGTTAAATTTATTATTTCTTTATGAGGGTTTTGTTCTTCGTTCATTAGAATTACTTTAATTTTCTTGTCATTGGCAAGGACTATTTTTAAGTACATAATAGATACTATAAATTACTGTTTTACGCTTTCATTGCACCTTTTGAGTTTATAAGTACGTGTGTCCAAAGCAATACATATTGCAATTTATTCATTTTCATAATAAAAATACAATACGTTTCACGGTCACTAAAAATTAACACATTTCTGCATGTAGATTGAATAGCAAAGCAACCGCTGCGCTCGTGCCAGTATTCGTTGTGAGCTATGAGTGGCTATAACGAATGACTGAATGTAAGGGAAAACCTACTGCAGTAAGAAGAATGAACGGGAGACGAACATGCGTGGTATAACCGTTGACTTTGCAGGTATTATGGCTGCAGATATTGGCGTTTTTAATCTAAATATCTCTAGGCAAGAGATCTAACCAGGCACAGGAACCTATCCCAGAACCACACCTTTCTTTTGCCAGGACACCATTGTAATTAGAAAAATGAAACTATCATCATCCGTCAGACATCGAACCACAGTATTTTAATTATTCATGAGATCTTTAAAAAATATTTGGAATTGGTTCCATCAGAGTAACAATCACCAAAGAATCACAATAATAATAGGCACAACATACTATAGAAATCCTCACACTAAAAACTAAATGCAATTCCTACGGAAAATTCCGGTAACGTATAAAGTAAAATTACCAAAAATTGGGAAATTTACTAGAAAAGTTTAGGTATATTTCCTAATTTTTGGTAAATTTACCCTGTACATTCCTGGAATTTTCCGTAGGAATTGTGTAATGTTTTTTAGTGCACTTACCTCCGTAACCGATCATCATAAAAATTTCTATACGGTGACTTTCTGTGAGATATCGCATTGTTTATTAAGGGCAGAATGTCTTTCAAAAAGAGATAATGTAAAACTTTTTGAGTACCGTTCTTTTGGCATGTACTGCAATTGGTCCTTGTGTGAAAATAATGTTGGCTCTAAGAAAGTACACGTTTTTACTTTTTCGTTTTTACAAAATTAATACTCTTCTAAAGAATTTCCGAATTTAACTCCCTAAAAATAATTATTTGCTTACTTAAGTCATAAGTGTTATAGGCAGTTGAAATCAGTTGTAATACTTCAAAGAATTGACCATAATCGATAGATATTCATTTTTCTACAAAAAAAAAAACCTTTCCAACTACAACGCAGGCAATTTATCTTTATAACTTTTATTATACATATATTAATTACTCAAACTTTATAACTATTAAACTAAACTTTCATACTAATTCAAGTATTCAAGCAAATTCATTTTATTTACACGCATCGTGAGAACGATATATATTCAGTCCCATTTCCACATAGAATTCCAAGCATGAAATAAATGTCATTCGCATTTTTTTCTATTTTCATATCTACTTATCTACTTCTTGCAGGTATAGATATTCTGAAAAATGTGTTTTGTTTTTTATATCGTTTTCTATTAAGCCAAGTAAATAATCCACTTGTCCTTTACATAATCTCAAGTAATGTCGGTAGAACAAGGGATTCTCAGCACTTAATTCGTCATTTAATAAATTTAGAATACCGAAACTTCATGTCGACTGTTTAATTAATTATTACGATTATTATTTACGAGAATGCCGATTCTTATTTTAAACAGACTAGTTGTTATAACATTCAGATATAATTGGGACAACAGCAATACATTTTCTTGGTCAGCTATTTTGCGACAATATTAATCTGTGTTTCGTACTGAATTTTTAGTTTACAGTAAAACAGGCATATTCATTAGCTTCGAAATATTAATACTAAATTTGTTTATCGTTTCTACTATTAAGTACCTCTATATAGAGTCGTAAAGACTATTGCAAATGTCACCCAGTAGCACTAATAAGCCTTGTAATAGTGGTAATGGCAGAAATATTTTTATTGTAATAAAAGAACACACAATAATTTATTTTATTGTTAAGAATAAACTTTGTATAAAAAATGAAAAACTGGATTTCGAATCTTCCCTATTAAGGGCTACCTCTAGACGCATTACCTTGGAATTCTTTGTTCTTTTTATTTACTTATACCAATTTTCTGTTACCTTTATCACATTATTCCAATAGTAAGAATGTCGAACGATCTTGAACGGATAATGTAATTGAAATTTTGTGACTTATTGGATTAGTAATCCTATTCTCTGCTACACCAACGACTGTTTTCATTTTTCACAAGATAATTATTAGTTTTGCTGGCCCTTAGGATGTTAGCTTCTAATACACATAAATATTATATACAGGCTATCAGACAAATAGTTATCGAGAAGCATACAGTACAAGCGATAAAGATTTAGCCCTAATTGTTACGGTTTTTGCAATAATTACATTTTTATAGATAGTTTGGGCTGAGCTCGGTCCCGTAAAACCAAGGCGTTACAGGCCATATATTTTCACCTGGTGGATGTGCGATAGCAAAAGGACGTGCTCAATGAAGTGGTACACCCGAAAAAGTATGGCGAAACGTTGTAACTCGCACGTGAGAATATAGCTTCCTACTATCTTCGCGATTCTTACAAAGTACGAAATTCACTTTTTATTGTAATATGTATCTGCAGTGTTGTACGCTAGCCACCAAGTGGGATCCGCCCGCCTCTTCGAGCCGGTGACGTGGGATGCGCGCGAGGGCGGGGCCTTCTCCAACAGACACTGCATGGTCTGTAGGTACGCACTTATCGTTAGTCAGCTAATAGCTCAGCACTTATGTGTGACCTTGACCTACACACATTGAGACACCAGCGTGATGGATTTAAAGAAAGGAATAAAGGCATACATTCACTGCAAATACATACTTTTTAGTTTACTTATATTTTCTTATCATATTATCCAAGTCATTTTATTTTGCATTTCCGGTTGCTAACCGTTAAATACGTGACATTTTAATATTATGTTGAAGTTATTAATTTTTCCTTGCCATGAATTAGGTATATCGTAGATCGTGGCGCAATGAACCCTTCGGTTGCACAAACTAATAAACATCGGCAATGCGATGAGCAAAGGAATGTGTCAGGTTGCACTTTGAACGGCATTCAGTTCATTATCGTCAAAAATTAAAAATGCCTATGAGTATTTTTAAAATGTTCAATCTAAAACAATTGTAGGTAGAGAAGGAACTTAAAAAAGGGTGTTGTAGAAGATGATGTTTTACTTAGAAGATTCATAAATTCTTTTTATATAATGTTTTGCTTTTACTATAATACTTACGACACTCTCGAACAAAACATTGAGAAACCTTCCTCTGGCGAGTGTAGTGTATCGAGGCTGTATGCACGTTACGGTCGGACAATGACTTGAATCTCAGACGCGTATTAGAAATGATTTGACAGTCTGTTTCCATGCAAATAATGATAAAAAAAAACTTGAAGTAATATTATATTCATTTCCGATTACAATTTTCGTTTCCGCATTGTTACCGCACTTGCTCATTAAGTATTCCAAACATTATATTTCTGATACCCTGTATAAAAGCTGTTTTATTAGCTTTCTATAATTTATTAAAGCTCAAATGGTTTAATGAAATGTGGGTGTTCTTATTCGACGTTTGTTTTAAAAAATTAGTGTTTAAAAGTGTTCTAAAATAAATATAATTTATTAAAACAAATGTAGAATAAAAAAGACGACATTCCAATAAACCAATTAAGTTATGCAAGATGACATAGAAAAAACTACAACGCATAGCACCACAAGATAGAGGACCGAAAAATAACAAAAAGAATGCCTATACACTAATGTCCGATTGCTTTTTGTTTTCAAGTTACAAACTGTTTTTTATATTGTTCTTGTATTTTAGTATTACTTAGGCAATAAAGAATATTTTAAGGTAGGCTGTGATTTCATGAAACAAAACATTTGGTAAATGTCAAACCAATATTAGCATAGTGTCTTGAAAGTTTTATTTCAAAATGGTGCGCTATACGGCTATACTTTCGTAGAATACAGGGACATGATCATGTGTTACGGCGAAGCTCGTTCAAATTCTTCCGAAGCTCAACGGATAAGGCAAGTTTCTAATGTTAGGGCATTTACTGACGCATATAGACGTTTGGGAGACGATGGTTGCTTTAGAAAACCAAAATTTGATTCTGGGGTAACAGAACTCGTCGTACTGTTGCAAATGAAGAAGCTATTTTGTAAATAGTAGAAGACAATCCTAGAATAAGCACCAGAAGAATAAGTGCAACATCATACAATATCAACAAAGAGCAGGAAAAAGGGCGGAGTTCAGTTAGTGCTACAAATAGCAGCATCTGTTCTTTCACTCAACCCACAGATAATTAATATATAAACAACAAATAACCTAAAACTAAATTAAACGTAGAAAATAATGTAAATAGAGCTAAATGCACAGGTAAACGGCAAAATCATAAAAGAAGTAAAGGCCACGCAAACCATCAACCCATCTGTTTAGTAAATAAGTGCTGACGTAATTTCTTTTTAAAAGTATATAGGGAGCATTCATTTTTTATATCCACGGGAATAGAATTATATGTAGAGGTTACGCGGTAAGTAAAACATTTTTTGAACTGTGCAGAGTGGTGCATAGGAGGAGTTAGTGTTCCCTTAAAACGAATGTTTACATTGTGGACATCAGTCCTAAAAGTGATTCTCCTGTATAGATATGGCGGTTTTTGGGAATGTATGACAGAGTGAAACAGCGTGGCTGTATGAAGAAGCCTGCAATGCTTCATATTCAACCATTTAATCTCACTACGTGCATGACGGCGCGCCATCTCACTATTCTAGGAGAGTAAGGGAATTTCTGCAAAGAAAATTTGAAAATAGGTGGATAGTTCGTAAGGGACCTATACTATGGCCAGCTCGTAGTTCCGACTTTAATCCCCCCGATTTTTCATTTTGGGGATTTATGAAAAGGGAAATGTATGCCACAGAACTAAATAGTGAAGAACAATTATGGAACAGAATTGTGGAGTCTGCTGACAGATTTCGTAATAATGCTAACGTATTTCAAAGATGTCGTCAGTCGTTAACACGCAGATTGGAAATGTGTATTCAGGAACAAGGTCACCAATTAGAACACCTTATGCAGAACTAATATGTATTTTATATTTTTGAATGTTGTTTTCTTTAATAAAAGCCTTTTAACTTCAACAGTTTGTAACTTGAAAACAAAAAGCAATCGGACATTAGTGTATAGCAACTTTTTCTGTTATTTCTTCGTCCTCTAGCACATGTTGCTATGCATTGTAGTTTTTTCTATGTCACCCTGTATATTGTCTGTTTAATAAATAAAGGAATTCATAGAAATAGTACAAAACATCTTGAAGATGCTACTAAAGTCGCTAATTATGAAATTAACAATAAGCTGATAGCAATTGTCGATCAATACAATCCATTTCATCCTTAGGCTAAAAATCAACTGGCACCCCTAACTTGCCTTCCCAACAAAAATGTTTGACAAAAAAAATTTTGCAAATTGACAAATTACATTGTACTGGCAGGATTTTTTTCAAGCTGCGCCTTCAAGCGCGTCTTGGAATTTCGTGGCGCTCCTGGGAAATTTGGCGCCTGAGGCTTTAGCCTAGTTAGCCTATTGGGTAAAACGACCCTGCCGACCCTGGTCTGCACGACATTTATGCACATATTCCTAAAAGAACGAATAAATTATATAATTAAAGAATGAAACACGCTGCGCGCATAACATGCAACAGTCATAAACTTATAACACCTACCAGTACAGTTAAAGATGTAAAAAAGACTACTGCCGAAGAATTATTTAAATTTTAGTTTAAAGTAGGTAGTTCTAATAACATCCCAGTACAATAGAAAAATATGACAGAAAAGATTTTATTTAAAAAAAGAACAAATTATCAGGAAATGAAATTGAATACAGGCCAAGGACAGTTTAGCGAATAACAATTTTTTTTAGACATGTACATTTATACTTATCTCAATTAATATCTGGTTTATTCCGTGTATCACTTTAATTATTCAGTACTTTCTGATATATTACAGTACATTGAATTTATCTATTAATTATACTAATTTTATGTTTTTTGCTAGCTAATAATAAATAGTTTGTAAATGCTATTTGTTTATATGTTGTTTAAAATACATAACTACAAAGCTTATTATCTATAGTGTCCCAGAAGATTGGTGTAATGTATTTTGATATTAAAATAAATAACAAATGTGAGTTCGTATTCCAATCCTTTTTATTTTTAATATCTTTTATTGCGACATGTTTCGGTCTATTAGACCATCTTCTGGCAATAAAAATGTCAAAGGTATGTTGTAATAAAAATAAAAATAAAAATAAAATAAAAAGGATTGGAATACGAACTCACATTTGTTATTTATTTTAATATCAAAATACAAAACTTATATTTTGGTATATGTACTTCAAAATAATGAAAGGTTTATAATAACTTCGTCTTATATTAGGCGAATGAGCATGTTAATTTAATATTGTAAATTATTTAAATATCAGATCCATTCGTAGGAAAGCATATGTATTTATTTATGCATACCTATGTATATGTGTGGACAACGAGGACAATATATATTACGTATTAAATGAATATATTATACATACTTATGTATGCTATGTCCTTACTTATGAATGTACATATGTAAATGTATACATATATATGTCACCTACAATGTCACGCCTTCCTTGTCTAGAGAAACTCATTTTAACTTAAAAGTTATAAGAAATTAAAGTTCCAAACACTCAAAATACTATCAAAAAGTAAGAATAGTTAATATGAAAACATAAATTAGTAACTGTCAATAGTAACGTCTTAAGTAACAAGGCATTAATTTGTAAAAGCTTTGGTGTTCGTAAATATGAAGGAGTCGGCTATGGAAAGCAATAACTATTGCCAAAACAGGAAATTCTTAATGTCAGGTTTTTGTAACTAAAAAAGTTGCAAATAAACTTATATGTTGCTGTTAAGTGTCTAAATAAATAAAGCCAAAAAGTCAAATCATTTGCAGTAGATAATAATGCAGGTTAATCGTCCTTTTGAAGGTCAGTGAAGACGTCCTGTCTATGAAAACTACTTTTTGTCTTCTTAACAACATTAATTTGTAAATGTGTGTTTCTTTTTCTTTTTCATTCGCTTAATATTTCGTAAGACTATATGTGACTAAAACTACCTTGATACGTCTCGAATGTTTACATATTATTACCAATTTTGCATATTTTATTTATGCTTATTAATTATACACATATAGGTTGTCCATAATCAATTAATTATTCGTCAAATTTCGGATGGTCATTTTTTTTTGTACAAGGCCCCATAGTAAATATTGTACTACTTATAACAGATGACTTATCTTTATTACTCTTGAAAAATAACATCAAAGCGTATGTACTAGAAATGCACTGACCGTATTTTCTAAGTAATTCATACATGGTTAAATTTTATCCATTTTAAAATGTTAAAATGGAGTTCTTTTAAGACAATTACAAAGTGTATATAGAAAAAGGATTATAAAGATAAAATAATTAGGTAGCTAATTAACCTGAAAAAATTGCTATTAAATTTAACAGTGATAAACGAGTCAGTATTATTTATAGTATATTTTCTCAAACTCGAATTCAAAAGAAATAAATCCTTTCCGTTGTTATGACATGCAAAAATGTAAGTGACAACAATGTCGAACACAAAAAAGGGTTTGGAAAAATATTCCTTGCTATCATTTATCGTTGGTTACGAGTTGCGAGTAAATTTCAAGATGTGTAACCCAATGTGCTTTTCCTATATTGCTAGTAAAGTTGTCAATTAAAATGTAAATCCAATTTTATGTGGGTATAAGCACAGTATAAGTAAGGATTCACAAGAAATTATAATTTTTGATAGAAATATGAATAACAACTATATATACCTACTAACTGCATTAAACTGCATTACTGATATAACAAATTCTTAATTCCATTCACGCAAACTTATAGTTGTAGTACATATGAAGGTAAATAGGATTTACATATAGATACTGAAGTTATGTCCTTACCGGTAAATTGTGTAACGTACCTTACATTACTGAGAATGAACACTACACACAATTAACAAATTGCACTTGCCAATTTTGTAATTTTAACCGCAATTCTCCGTCACACCATATCTAGAGTGATTGGTGTAAGACAATGAAGAAAACCAGAAGATAATTTTCTAGCGAAATATAGACATTCAAGGTCAACTGGGTACCCAGACATAAGAAATTCCTCATATGCTTTCTTGGTTCGACCGCACTTACCTGCGTATGGATTGCGTTTCTTAAATTGCGTCCTTTTTTATGTTCAACGCAATATAAAAAAAAAATACATATGTATAAAGGTTTCTTAATTAAATCACTGTAATAAATGTCCCGTTAGCTCACTGAATATTGCTAAATGATATTCAGAGTACACATTCGAAAAACTTAAGTATTTTTGTTTTAAATTTTCACTACTAAATTATTATAATTTAAAACAAGCTTTAGCCACTTCCAGAAAGTTATATGATCTGCATATTTTCGGGTATTTTGTTTCCATCCAACTTTATAAATACAACTACACCGTGTATGCTATACAATCATCTTTCAAATCTTGGTGTGTAGGTTATTTGAAACATTTATGTATTAATATGAAGACCTGGTAAGAGTAAACTTTTGTCTTTTTAATACCGGCAAAATTTCTATACAAAACTAAAGATGGGTAGTCCGATTTTTTTTTTCAAAGTTTCATGCGATAAGCCTCCTTCTTCTATCGAGATGATATGAATTTATCATTGGTACTTCGTTCGCACCGTTTGTGTCCTCACTGGTGTTGTGTATCCTAATTAATTCCGATTATTGAAATATTCGGATGATTCCAATTTTAAGAATCCGATTCGGAATCGGGTGATTCGATATGGGATGATTCTGATTATTGGAGCCATTGGTGTACCATTTGATGGCGTTTCTATTGAGTTTCGAGATGGTGTCTTTATCCCATTCGCTCTTGGTGCTAAGCTTTGTGGTAAATTCTTTCACAAAGTTGAACTTCCTTGACATGTCGTCTCAGGGCATGTCCCAGGTTTGGTCACCTTCAGGATTCTATGCCTAGCCATTCCTTCCCTGATCATTAAATTTTTGTTTAATCCTTCTTAAAATAGTGTGAATAACTGGAAAATTTGCATCAAATTCTAAATTTGTTGCAATTGCCGAAGCAGTACTAAGGATTTCTTCAAAGTTATTATCGCTACGGTACTTTTTAAAATAGTCCACTAAATTGTTTATATAATATAGAGATATTTTAATAGTCGTAGAAGGATCTTGTAACATTGCGCTCAAAAAATTGATTTTCAGAAAAACTTTATGCTAAATAATAACAGAAGTTACAAACTTATAAGCCTGAATATTCATTAATAGTGAAGATGCTTTGTAAGTTACCTCGCAACCAAAGGTGCCTTCTGCATCTTGTAAACGAGCGTTTCCAAACATTTTCCAAATAAAATCTTAAAGTATTTATAGCGTCTATCCTGGTTGACCACCTTGTGTCACTTCAAGGTTTAAGGCTTAAATCTGGTAAACATTTTCTAATTTTTTCTAATTTCCTTTCTTTTAGGCGAAGCAGAACGAAAAATACATATACATCTTGTATAATACAAGATATATGAAATGACCTAAACACATATAAATATCACCACAGCAATAACATCATTATCAATGATCAAAAATTAAAAAAAAATTATAAAATATAAAAAACCGAGTGCGGCTGCTTTAATCTTATAGCGTTTTCGTCTTATTTGCACTCAGTGTATGCGAAAACTGTTATAGTGCGTGACTACACGTGACTAGTGCATGTGAGTTGCATGGAAGTGCAATTATAAGTCGAACATGATTTTAGAGGCATTTGAAGATTTGAACTGAGTTAACCTTACTTTTACCAACGTTTCATGAGCGTGTTAGCATATTATTAAACAAATAGTTCAATATCCAACCATCATAAATAAAAGTAGTGGTCTATTTACTACTTCAGTAAAGTTTTTTATTTCCATGATGGTGTTCTTTTTCTTTCTTTTTTCCCTGAGACACACCATTACTTCTTCATCTTCCAAAGTTAAAGTTGAGGAAAGTATTCCCATAATATTTGAGACAACTTGCAGCTGATTCGTCGCCATATTTGATCCCAAAGCTCGTGCCAGAAAAAGTGGTACGCACTAAGTGCGTTTTTATGGTTACGACGAACATGCATCACGAAAGTAGTGCAAACTTAAATTTTAAGTGGAAGGCACAAACTGTAGTCAGTGCGTCCCAGTGTGTCCCAGTGCATGTTTCGTGCAATAAGACGAAAACGCTATTATTCTTATATGTGCCCACCGCTGGCCTATCTATATTCTTGTAATTTTAGAGCTTATATTATGCATTAATTTCTATATTATTCAATCAAACTTACGATATGTATTATTATATCGTATTACAAACGTAATACATATATCAAATACATGGTTAATACGTAGTAAATTATTAGTGTACATGACGCTGTATACTGTATATGCGAATAGTTTGTAAACAACTGGAATAAAAAAAAATCCCATACTCCACCCACTTTTCCATCATTTGAGGTAGTAGCTGCAGGCCGATTTATATATATATATGTAAGTACTACTACATAATATACTATACAGATACAGAATTGCTTCAAACATGCGAGCGTATTGGTTCCTTTTTTAGTCAATTCTCGCTGCTTTTGGGAAAATTTGATTAATCGTATTTATGGGTCCTCATACATACGCCTTTAGTACTCTATTCCACTATTCCAACCAAACATGTTCTAGACGCTAAATTAATTCGCAACTGCATAGTAATGTTAACGTAATGACATTGATAGTAAAAGGTATGTATGTATGTTAATCTTAAATATAATTTAGGCGTACCTTCAAACTTCTTGCCACTGCCCTTTCTTGATATATTTGCACCATCCAAGTCCATCAGTGGCTATCAATTGGCATTGGATTCGTCAAAATTTAACTACGCCATCGTTTTCTGCCGATTTGTGTTGCAAAGAAAAAATATGTATGTCTTTTCGTTCTCAAGATATTCATGATTAAATCTGAGCGATCCAACTTCACTCCTACGGCACACTTTTGAATTTTCCATTTTTGATTGTGCCGCCGTTTTGTGCTGATTTGTGTGTTAAAAAGTTTTAAATAGTTTGCTAAAGTCTGGACCTGATTGTACGACGGACATTATCAAACTATTTAAATAGTTATTTGTATCACTAGGCCAGAAACTATAGTTTTGCGAGTGTGAGTACGGTTTGTGGGGCCGAGGCGAAGCCGAGGTCTCACAAGTGCGAATACTCGCAAGAGTTTCTGGCCGTGTGTTACACACTATTTTTTGAGCCGACAAACTTTAATTTTGTTGTAAATAATAAAAGAAATTAACGCTAGGGAGTTAACAGTACAGGTTGGCAATACATATTACATATGAATTTTGAATTGGAAATCAGGGTTAAAATACCTTAGTGTTTTGACGTTTTAATTTTCTTGGTAGTTTTGATACATATTCATCAATAATAAGGACAATGGAGACTCCAGCTCATATTACAGAGGTTGTGTGTGAAGTTATTAACTATTTATTACCTGTAAAATCTTCCGAAAATAGCATTGGAATGAATATGAATTAATTAAGAGATTGTGTAACGAGAATTCTGTCGTCTGTCATCGAATCTATAATTAATAGCAGAAATGTCAGTAATTCAAATATAGTGTTGCCAACCAATAGTAGTTCTTTTGACGGCCTAGGCCGGAGAATGGTAAGTTTCCGGCTGATTTATAGTAATGCAAAATTAGTGTTTCTGGACGGAGGCGCAAAAACATTATTTTATGAAACTACAACCTCCTATCAGATTTTTTTACTGTATGGGGTTGCTAAGAGAACGAATGTGGAGTGATGAAGCGTCTGCAGTCAAACCATTTTAAAAAATTGTACAATAAAGCGCAAAGCACACATTTGAATGATCCTTTTATCGATTTTTGTGTATTATACTTAACAAAGAATTTTATAAAAATATAAAACTTATCTTTTATATAGTAATAATCTTCCTATACCTATAATGGCCTGCTAGCTTTAGTGTAACAACCCTTAACTTCATTTACATTCAAACTATGATACTCTTTGGGGTTAAAAGCTGGCAGCATATAATGAAACCTTTATGGCATAATCAATTTTTTTAAATTTATCTATGGTCGCAGCATAAAGTTATCTTGCTCATCTTTAGTCGTAAATATCTTAAAAACGGAAAGAGCACAATCATTTTTTTACTGCACAAATCAGTGCAAAAAGATGGCAAAGTCAAATTTGGAAAAATCAAAACTGTGGTAGCCAGTTTGACGCACTTTTTTTTTGTTGCGGGAGTGCTCTCACATGGAGTATCTGGAAACACTGCGACCTCTTGGCTTTTTGTATTTAATCTCCCATTTCTTTTACCCATTGAATCATGCCACCCATTCCAGTATCCTGGTGCCCTGGTACTGATCTGTACAGGTCTCTGGCTGGCCGATCGAAGTAGTCCTTTGGGTTCATATTTGGCTTGCAAAACATTACCTGTCTTTTCGCGTCCAGAATTTCCATTCACATAAGAAATTATATCCGGACTGTGATCCTATTATACGGTCTGCAATTGGTATCTCCAGTATAGACCCCAATTTTTTGTAGGTGTCCTTTCAGTGCACAGTGTCCTGTTAGGAGACCTACTTCTGTGCGAAGATGAGGTTTAGTAGATCTTCAGCCCTCTGTCCTGATGGTCCCTTGAAAAAGGTTTCCCATGAATTTTCCTAGTTGTATTATTCCAGTGTTCTTTGTGTCTCTCACGAACTTATATTATAGCCACAAAAATTTTGTCGAGATAAGATTTTTTTACGTGCCAAACATCGCTTTGACACGGACCTACGACTTTAGTTCCTACCTTTCCTAACAGAAGGCATGGTCTGAGTTTTATCCTTAATTAAAAACCAAACCGTCTCGGCCGTTAATCGAACCCGCATTGTTAGGATGAAAGATAAACATATTAATCACCGAAACTATAATAAACGAAATAACACACATATTTACATCAGCAAAAAAAACTCGTTATAATGGCAGTACACATATTGTAATCATCTAGAGATAATTGTTATTAAATAAACTTTCTGAAACAAAAAAGTCTTTCGACAAAAAGCAACGAAATATTTAAATAAAGCAACAGGAAAACAGTATTAGCATTTATACGTATACTTCTATTGCTGATCTAAAATCCTCATCTTTCGCATATGTAATGTTTATAAAAGAATCAATATGTTAATGTATTTCAAGATTTTCAAGTTTAGTAATGTATAACTAATTTTTTCTTTTTTATTATGCTAAGGTTAAAATTCAAAGGATTGTTGTCGATATTATTTATTCACTAGACTAAATATCATTTTACATACATTCATATGCGTACCATACTCTTTTGCTAGCAAAGACCATATATGCTACATGCATACAACATACACAAGCCCACATTGTATGTGTTATTCCTGGATGATAGAAATCACGTTATCTGAACATAAAGACATTTGAAGGGCAAGGTTAAGAATAGAATGTTAAAATTTGCAAGGTTATTCTCTTGCGTTACTTTGTCAGCACATGTATGTATATATGTACATACATAGGCACTTGTCTAGTACATAGGTATGTTCATATATGTACATAAATACCATAGGTAAGTATGTATATAGCTATCTATGTAATTGTAGGTGAGCAATTGTACAAAACTACTACTACTGTACAAACTAATTGTAAGTAATATTACAAATTATATAATTAATCGCGAGCTTATCATTACTTTTGGACCTACGCAACGCGCTAAGCTAGGAATATATGTGAATGAGCACATTCATTCGTTCGCATAGCTCATGATTAAAGCAGGCAACTTACCGTGCACTCCACAGGCGGGGATACGGAAGAGCTATATCTACATTCGTCACTTATGAACTAAAGTCTACATACAGGCAGCGAAATGTAAACATATAGGCAAATGCAATGCATAATTAATATATTTCGACCAAATAAGTACAACAAAGCAAGAAACTAGAAATATAATACAAAAATATAAAATAAAAAATTACTTTCTCAGCATTGTATCCTATAAAAAGGAAATTTATAAGAATACAAGTGTACAAAAGTCTACATACGATGCATTTAAATTTTTATACTGCAGTTTAGTACCGTGTAGCACCGCCAGAAGCTTCCAAAACGGCTTGTAGTCGATATGGCATCGATGACACAAGTTTTTCGGTTGGTTGTGGTGAAATATGTTGATATATATATAAAAAAAAAGCGACAAACTCGATAAAAGTTGATCCCGGATGAATTTAAGAGGAAACTAAGGTTTGCTAGTTTATGAGATAAAACAAAGAATAGGTACAACCACCGTGGAATCAGTACCAGACGCTTCTTTTCTAATCCTATAGATTTTAAATAAATCCAATAGTTTTTCCGTTAAGTTTCACGTCGCCTTGGTATATAAAAGCTAAACAATTGAATAAAGCTGCGAATTTTTAATACATGTCAGTATCGGGTCATAATATAAAACTAATAAAAAGTTTTTTAAAAAAAGAAAAATTTTATGTTATTTATGTATCAGAAATTACATAACATATTTTTAGTAGGCCAAGGTAATTGTTTTATAATAACTAAATCGCAAAACTGTCAAAAAGTAATTTTGTATACGTAATACCTTT
This sequence comes from Cetonia aurata, assembly GCA_949128085.1. NCBI lineage: Eukaryota > Metazoa > Arthropoda > Insecta > Coleoptera > Scarabaeidae > Cetonia > Cetonia aurata. The sequence goes on from OX421884.1 coordinate 38,096,436, forward strand.
TCCTTCTTAAACCTCATTGCTTGTTTATTTATTTTCTTATCCATTTTGGTATATACTTCAAAAAATGCAATATTCAAAAGAAAATTTGTTGATATGATGTATTTGATTGGTACGTAACCATTTATGTCATTTTCCCAATTACATATATTTATATCTATTTATATTCCCGTTTACACAATTTTTCAAATTTTACATTTAGGTGAATGTGGACGAAATTGTCTTTTGGCTTCAAAAATATATAGACAACGGTATCCAAACAAACGGTGTCCAAAAATGGAATGTTTTAATGTTAAACAGAGATTTGAAAGCATCTGTGCTGTTTAATAAACGTCATCATCATATTAATGAAGATAATGAGTTAAATGTTTTTACTTTTGTGGTTGAACAGCCACGTGTGAGCACGAGGCATATCAGCAGAAACGTTGAAGTGTATATAAAAGTACTGTTTAAAAGATTTTACGGAAACATAAATATCACCCTTATCACGCATCCATCCATCAGCGGCCTACGGATGATGATTACGGAAGCAAAATAAAATTTTGTGAGTGATGGATAGAAGGTAGTTTCCAAAGTAGTAGTGTACCAAAATAAAGAACGCTCATGTTTATACACAAGACAATCCTAGATCTGTAGCAACACGTGCAGTAAAAGGTAGATGGAAAACAAATGTATGAGGAGGAATTGTTGGATGTCACATTGTGGGCCCCTTTTTCTTCAAGAATAATTTAAACGGAGAGCGATACAACTATTTTCTGCAAACGCAATTCTATGAACTGTTGGAGAACTTACCACTAAGGGAGGCATTTTTATCCGTTTCGCCAGAGTTGCTGCAAAAGGTAACGCAAAGGGAAATAATAAAGGAGAAATATCTTTGATAGAAAGAGGATATATTTTTGAACATCTCCTTTAAATTCTAATAACTAATTTAATAATATATTTTACTGTTTAATGTTTGTTTTTTGTTATTTTAACGTGATACAACGACGACATATTTAAGTGATTCTGTATAATCACAGAGTTAAATGACATAAAATTCCTCATTTTTTAAAAAAAAAGTGTTATTAGTTTTAAATTATGACCCGATGCCGACGCATACTTACTAATTCACAGCTTTATTCCATTGTTTAGCGCTCATATACCAACGCGACTGGAAAATTAACGAACAATTTATTGGATTATTGAAAATCATGAATAACTATAAAATCCTGCATGAGGAATCATAAATGTTTAGTATGGATGGAAAGGGCTTTGGGTAAGGGTTAATTTAGCACAAGCAAAAATATAGGGTGCTATTTAAAAAGATCAAGTTACCTTGGGTTAATGTTAAGCAAATGTTCAGGACCACAGTGGACAGCTATTGTATACAGCGAAAGAAGAAAGGCGGGCGGGCGTCATCGGCGGACCCAGCGGCGCGGGCGGCGAGGGGGACCTGCGGGAGGGAGGGGAGGAGAGGGGAGGACGCGGATTGTTTTAGCGTTCGCGCCGCCCAGCATCGAGGAGTATTTCGCGAGAAGAAAGCCAGAAAAGGGAAGAAAACTCAAGAAAAGCGCTCTCCGGTGCGCCCACGGCTCCGGCGGAATAGAAAAGGAAGGCCGCGCGAGGAGGTGGGGTGGAGCAGGGTGGCAAACGAGGTGATGGGTATAAAGTAATTACATTTCTGGCGTATTTTCCCCATTCACATGAGTTCAAATTTTGTTCGTTCGCTACGAGAACACAATACCTGGCCGATTCAACTCAGTTCTTCTCTGTTGGGATTGAATTGTGTTTTGTAAGGGGGTGCAGGGGCAAAGGGACTCGGATTCTGAAGGAAATTGGGCAATATGTAAAGAAAAAATTAAATTTTTCGTTTTTTAAATACTAATATTTAATTTTTAAATACAGAGTTAACAAATAATTTAGCGGTTTGTAATCAAAAATTAAAAATAGTTCTAAAATTATTGCATTTGGCCGAACCCGATCCCCCACCTCACCCTACCAGAGTGGGAGAGAGGACAACTTTGAAATCTTAAATGGGAACCCCCATTTTGTATTGCAGATTCGGATTCTACGCCATCAAGTATCTAGTTTTTGTTTGAAACTTTTTTCCGATTCGTAACAGATTGCGCTGTAATCACAAAAAAAACATGATTGTGAACGTCTAGAAAAAATACACAAAAAAAAGGAGCAAGCATTCCTGATTTTGTGTTTTTTTTTAATTTTAACATTAAATAACATTTCAAAAAGCCGAAACTGTGCCCCTTCACTTCGATAAATTTATTTATTCGCAATTGGAATGCTATTCAACGATACAAAACCGTACTTTATTCAGTACTTGACAAGCTGTGAATACTTACACATTGTCCGATCCCTATTTAGATTATTATTTATTAATCCAATACAAATTAGTTAGTGTTGAATGTTTGAACAGTAATGGAGCCTATAACATTACAAGAAAGAATTGAAATGATTTACATCTATGGAGAAAGTGGTAGGAATATCGATTATGCTGTTAATCTATAATCTATAAAAAGTGGAACAATAAAGGTAGTAAAGCATTAATGTACACATACAGGATTAATCTACAAATATCTTGCAATCGGTGTCCGATACATAACACGTAAGGAGTTGCCAAATCGTACATAAATAGGTAACATATACATTCGAGAGCAGACGAGCAGAGCTCCGTGAACATTCACAAGCTGCAAGTGTAAATGGACGAACTTTAATTTTACCAGTTCAAGATTTTTATTTCAAAATAAGCAATATAGTATTAAAATAAACTGATTAAAAAATACGAAAAATAGCGAGATACTTATGGATAGTAAAAAATCGAATTCCCTAATAGTAATATCCTGTACAACTATTGCACCTGTACGATATTTTTAACTATAAAAAATAATTTGAGAATCTTTCACTTAAATAATCAATAAATACAAGCTCTATAGAAACAGTAGTATTTAAAGTTAATGATGAAAGAAAAAAGGAAGTAAGAAGAAGAAGACATAAAGATGAAAAGGGTTAACTCCCCCAGGTATGAATAGCCGAACGCAGTCGCCACGCACATCAACATTGAACCCACGCATGGCATGAAAAATATCATATCCAGGTTACGACAATCCTATATCCTATAAGGACACAGCGGAATGACCGTAATACCACAGGTAATACCGCAAGCATCAGGAAAAAGGGATTTGTAGCCTACACTAGGCTAATCCCAGAGCAACAGAAAAGACCTATGTGTGCAAACGGGCATTAGATATCAACGGTTACCAATCTAATTGTAAGTAGGTACATTTTCGTAGTCAGTCACAAGTTTTGGATAACCAGTGTTAGGTTGACGTTATTTATACTGACTAATCTAACGCATTTGATCGTATATAAACCATGACATTCTATTACGTAAATTTCCCCATCTGCTCAATTGCTATTTTTTGTTTATTATAACGACTTTTCCTCGGACTATCAAGGAGCGTGCTGTTGTTGTTTTGCTGTTCGCTGGTGATGTAAAGCTATTTTCCGTTATAAATATAGTAAATAATTACGTTCACTACAATCTGATTTACTTAGGATGGTTGATTGCTGTTCTTCTAATAAATTTAACCAGAATATCCCAAAGTGTAAGGTTGTTTCCTATACTAGAAAGAAATCCCCACCAAATTTTAATTACGCACTACATTATGCCTCTGTTAGCAGATGCAAAGACGTGTACGACCTGGATATATACTGCTACGAAACTTGTAGATTTTTTTATAATTTATTAAATTGATTTTAAATTAATTCAACACTGTTTTATTAACATTTCATACAAGCAGCGTCCTCTGTTAAAGTTAAATTTACTCCACAGATAAGCTATGCCTCAATAAGTGGATGCCTCTGTAGCACACAAGCGAATGAAATCTATCCCTCTACCTGTTTTTGAGTATACCGCATACCAATCGGGTGATATTATCCTCAGTAAATCTTGGGACGTGGGAGGATGTACTTCTCCAAACAAAGAAGTATATTATTAGCTTAAATTGACTTGTTATAATCTTTGTTGTCAATATATTTTTTGTTCAAAAATAATAATAAATGTCTTCTAAGAATTTATCTTAAATAAATACAAAAAACGAAAAATACCAAGACCATTCTATGGAAAATAAAATCACACATTCTATTAAATAATATATTATCCTTAGTAAATCTTGGGACGTGGGAGGATGTACTTCTCCAAACAAAGAAGTATATTATTAGCTTAAATTGACTTGTTATAATCTTTGTTTCTTTACTAAAAGCTGTATTACTTATTCATTCGTGATGTTCTTCTATTATAATGAATAAAAACCAATTTTGTATAAATTACTTTGTTTATTTCGAGTTAATAAAAAATGATGAACAATTAAAGTGAATATTCTCTCTCTCAGGGTAAGTAAGTAAGTTCAAATACTATTTAAATTGTACAAAAATAAGATTCCTTGAATCTTAATCCAAACTAAACTCAATATATCTTGTTTAAATATCAAAATTGAATTCAAATCTCCCGCTAAACTCCCGTCATAAAATCAAGCATTGCCAATAACCTTTTACAGCAACAAACGTTTGGTTACATACAAAAAAATCCCAACTGCCATCAAAACACTCTAACCTCAGAATTCTATTTACGCTCCGGTTACGCCGGTTATAAGTTCAAAAGATGAATAACCGCTTACTTGAAGTACGATAAACTGCTTTCTTATATTCCAAATACTGATTCCAGTTCTGCAACAATATTTCAGCTCCAAATCAGCAATCTACGATGTCTCAGCTACTAAGCTCCGAAGCTAAGAATCGAAGCCCCGTCTATTGGCCCCAGGAATAGAAAATACGCCTCCCAAATCTTCGAAATCACTGGATTACCATCATCTTAAGTTAAAAGACTCTTATATGATTTAAATTTTGAAATTTCTAGATGTTTTCGAAAATACATTCAACTCAGGAAAATCTCGAAAAAGAAGTCCTCACAATTGTTTTAAACAACTTTCATATCTCCAAGGCAAAACAGACCCCAGAAGAATATCGTTTCCAACGATACGAAACCTTAAATCAACCCACATTCGAACGATCAGCGAAGGAACTTTATACCTAAAAATCCATGGAAACGTGCCCTTTTTAATTAGATACGATATAGTGAGTGTTTAGTTTAGGTTTTTACAATAAATTTACAAAATAGATAAATACATAAATCAAAATACATTTATATAGGTACATAATTTTATACTTTGCGTATGTTGCTGTAAGTTGTAAAGGTTAGGTTGCATGAAATCATAGTAATACATATTTCGACAACCACTTGATCTTATTTAACACGTCCGTGACGTTGTTGACGCAGCCACATTAATGTTGGAGTTCATCTTACGCAGCACTAGATCATTTGTCAATCAATCCGCTTTAAAGGTATTGCATTTTCCTTTAGTGCGCTTGGAATACGCTTCTCTTATATGGAATCCATATTACGACCATTACAAAATTCTTGTCGAGACCGTACGAAAGACAATCTTGAAACATCTTTGGTTTAGAAGTCCCCATATTGATCTTCACCTCCACAATCTTTATGTCCCTCACTTGTCATCTCGGAACATATTTACCTTTTATAACAATTTGTTACACTTTGCATTGAATCGAAATGACATTGATTTCAATAATTCATTTCGCTTTTCTTAATCATGGACAACATCAGCGATATAAACGTTATTTTGAAGGCAATTTTAAATTCATTCTCTTTACTTTTAATCTGGTAATTGCAATAGCGGTTCCTTTTCGCGCGGGAATATTTAACTTAGCACCACGGAATTTAAACTCGCTTATTTTAAATTTATTCATTTAAGCGCCAAACTCTTAGACGCTTCGCTTTTTATGATCCTTTGTGCATCTCTGGACGTTGCTATTGGTTCATCCTTTTTTTTGTACCTACTTATAAGGGCTCTGCACGCTACGCGCGCTCTCTGTTCCAGTTCAGTTAATTTGCCGTTGTGACGGACTCGTTTTGACTCGAAAACATAGAAACCACGTGCTGTCCATTCAGCTTCGAAGCACCCTTGCTTTCAAGCTACAGCTAAGTAATCTCTGTTCTCTTCAGACTTTTGCCGTCGCAACGACCTTTCTATAACTCGAAACACAGAAACCACGTGCTGCCCTCCAGCATACACAATAGCTTCGAACTCAACTTCAAGCTACAGCTAAGTAATCTTATTTAAAACGTATCTATCGCTTTTTTTTATTTTATTTCATTACTGTTGCTATTTATACTTTTAACTTGTAATTGCCAGTAACTTTGCTCTCACTAGCAGTCATTTACTATTCCCTTATAGAAACGGAATAATTGCGTCACTTTTAAATTAATCTCAGGAATTCGGCTACCACGTGCTATTCTTTTTACATTAATCTTAACACCAGAAGTCAGCAACCACGTGGCCAGTTTTTTTTTTTTTATTTATTTTATTATTACAATAAAGTTATCGTTACGTTTTGTATCTTTCTTTTTTTATTAATCATTACAGCGACTCCAAGCGTCATACTCGTGTGTACCCCTTTTCTTACTAAGTTGCATCAGGTGGAGCACACACTGCGTCCGCACGCCACGCACACCTGATCGTAACAGATTTAGCAAAATTAATTTAATGTTTCGCTCACTACTTACATATACGCGTTCATGAGCTTCTCTCTCTTCTCGATTAATTTTCATTTTCTCTTTTCGTAAATTTTAGTTTAGGATTATTTTAACTTTGTTCAGATCATTTGTATTATTACGTATATTATTTTTGAATCAATATTACTTCTTGTTATTGTATGTTTCTTTTGCGCTACCTTGTGTAATTTTTGTATTTGTTGATTGCTCATTTTTGTATTCTCTACTAATGTAGTCCGAAATTATTTTTGCCTTATAATTGCTTATATGCTGTTTGCCAATAAGTAATATTATCATTATTATACTAAAAAAATAAGCATCGTTGCCATATCACTACAAACAGTATGCGTATCCAGCAGGAAAATCCACAGAGACCTCGTTATTCCAGCTCGTACAGCGGGCTGAGCATGCTCTGCAAACCAAGGACGCGATTCTGTGCACCTTCCTGGATATACGGGGAGCTTTCGATAATACTTCCGCAACATAAATTTCCAAAGCATCGTGGAACACGGGGATCGATGAAACAAACTGCAGATGGATAAACTGCATGCTTAAAGGGAGATCAGTTTACACAACCATCATGGGAGAAACACTGGTGAGTCGGATCGAAAGAGGATGTCCGCATGGTGGGATTTTATCACCTCTGCTGTGGAACTTGTTGTTGTGGACGAGTTACTAGTAAGACTGGACAATGAAGGGCATAAAACTTTGGGATACGCAGACGATATTGTGATTCTGAACCAGGATAACTTCAACAGCGAAGTGCAGGACAAAATGCAAAACGCGCTACATATTGTACAAGGATGGACCGAGGAGGAGGGCCCCAAATATTGGTCCCTGCAAAACGACCACAATAGCATTCACGAGAAGGAGGAAGTTAGATGGTCTGGCACTGCTAAAGCTCGGAAATTAAAATCACGGAACGGACATGGTGGAATCAGTTCAACTACAGAGACAGTATTGGTGAACTGATCTAGTTTATAGACGGATCAAAAGCCGAGACTGGGACTGGAGCTGGAGTTTACAGTGATGTGAGAAACACTACGATCACAATTTCACTAGAAAAATATGCCACATTGAAAGACTTGAAACAGATGCATACGCAATATTGCAATGTGCAACAGAAATCAATCAGAGGGCTCATAAAAAGACAGCTAGGCGATATTGAGGGCATAAGTAAACCCGAGGATACAATCAAGACTGGTTTGGGAACCTGTTCTAGGAGTGTCCAAAAGCACAATACGGGAGCAGGTAAGAGGTTGAGTCCAAAAGAAACATAAGCAACACTGGGACAAAATAAGCACACAAACTCATGGAGAAACCTTTATTAAGGGACCATCAAAGACGAAGTACTAAAGCTTAGTAGGAATCGTCGTCACATAGCAGCAGGTTTCCTAACAGGACATTATGTGCATTTAAAGGACACCTACAGAAAGTGGGGATCAGCTCCCGGCCCAGCTGTAGTGTCGTGGCTAAGCGCTTGCACCGGGATTAACGATGCCAGCTTCCGCTCCATTAGGTGAGCGGTCGCTGCAAAACCACACTCTTTCTGCTGTTCGTGGAAATGTCTCGCAGGCGGATGGGGTGGGGGAGTCTTGGCTTAACCGCCCGGACCGAGAGGAGGTAACCTCAATAATAACCTAAATCCTAAGGTGGAGGGGCCAAGCCGAAGGGATGCGTGGCTGAGTAGAAGATCAGTCACTATTGGTACCCACCTGGGGGAAATAGGCGGCACCCCCTTGTATATACGCCTTGTGCCTATAATGGAAGCTCTGTAGGCATCGACAAAATACTTCTTCCGTACTCGTGGGACTACTTATGGAACCTAGAGAAATTAAACAAACCACAACACTGGAGTCTGCAGAGAATCCACAATCCATGGAGACTGATGAGACTCCAGCAACAATACCAGAACTGACACAGCAGTCAGGTGACACTGAGACAGCTGTGAAGAAGGACCAGGCGCCCAAGATATTAGGAAAGGAGAGTTCTCTCGGGCGCGCAGAGGAGAAAGCTAAGGAAGATGAGGGAGCAGGGCATTGACACCAGCAAGGTTAGGCTACCCCTTCCACAAGTGAAACCCAAGCGTACGCCTAAGTCGACATGGGCCGTTAAGCGAACCGTGTCGGCGAGAAGTACTCCTGAGGAAAAGGTGCAGCCAGACTTAGGGTGACCATAGATGGGGAGGTACTAGAGACGATCATTGCGTCACTGTACCTACCCATCGACTCACATGAAGAACTACCAGGATCTAACTTGGAGACCTTGGTGGCGTTCACCAGCAAGAATAAGTTGGAGTTAATTGTCGGAGCGGATACCAATGCTCATCATGTGACATGGGGCAGCAGAGACAACAATGCTAGAGGTAAGTCTCTATTTGACTATTTGTGTAGCACTGAACTTGACTGTCTGAACCGCGGTGGCAAACCAACGTTTAGAACATCGAGGGGGGAATCACTAATCGATATAACCCTCTGCACACTAGGGGTGCGGGAAAAGATCAGGAATTGGCATATATCGGATGAACCATCTCTGTCTGATCATGCGTACATATCCTATGAAATATGTAAATATGTAACGGAGCTGAAAAGGTACAGGGATCCCAGAAGGACTAATTGGGAGTCCTTCAGGGACGATCTCTCTGTAGCAGCCAGAAATTATCCTGCAAGGATCAGGAATAGCGAGAAACTAGAGTTGACCCTTGTATGGTTGCAAGGGACCATTCTCTCGTTATGAAAACAACTGTCCACTAAGGGAGCGTCGCTCGCCAAGACAGGCTGCTTGGTGGAGTAAAGAGCTGAACACTCTCAGGAGAGAAACACGCCAGTTTTTCAACAAAGCGAAAAAAACGGGCAATTGGGAAGCTTACAAGGCTAAACTAAATATCTATAACAAAAGAATTAAAGAATCAAAGAAGAAGGCCAGGAGAAGCTTCTGTGAGGACATAGAAGGTGTCCCTGACATGGTCAGAATAAACAGGATTCTGAAAAAGGACTCTTCTAATACACTCAGGTCCATTCAGTTACCGGACGGGAGGTTCACATCCACTGCGGATGAGACTCTTGAGTATCTTCTCAGCGTGCACTTTCCCGGCTCGGAGAGGGTGGACCTCTGTAAAATAGACCAATCACTTGCCTTCAGAAAGGCGTCGAAAAACGATTGGAGAATATCAAACGATATTTTCAAACCTCATCTTGTTCGATGGACAGTTGAATCGTTTGAACCATACAAATCTCCGGGACCAGATGGAGTGTTTCCAAGACTGCTGCAAGAGGCGATTGGAGACATCATGGGGCCCCTCTTGGAGATATTTAGGGCTAGCCACGCCTTGGGTTACATCCCAAAGGCCTGGAGAGATAGTAGGGTTGTGTTCATTCCGAAACCTGGGAAGGACGCATACTACCATCCGAAACCATTCAGACCAATTAGTCTTACATCTTTCATGCTGAAGACTATGGAAAAAATTATACATCTTAATATTACAGAAGGAGCACTCGGTAGATCTCCCCTGCATCCTTTGCAATGGGCATACCAGAGGGGAAAATCGGGAGAGGCTACCCTACATAGTTTGGTGGGAGGACTCGAAAGGAGCCTTCATCACAAGGAAGTTGCCCTTGCAGTGTTTTTAGACATACAGGGCGCGTTTGACAATACATCAACGCCCTCAATCAACCGATCCTTAGTGTACCGGAATATTAACCGTTTGGTTAATATACATGGTCGTTTGACCATCAGATGGGTTGACTGCATGCTAAAAAGCAGAGTGGTCAATGCCCAAATGCTAGATAAAGACATCGCCATGAGGACAACTAGAGGGTGCCCTCAAGGGGGAGTACTATCACCACTGCTGTGGAGCTTAGTTGTGGATGATCTCATCAGGTCGTTAAACGACAACGGAATATGGATGCATGAGGAGGAAAATAAGTATATTGACTGATAGCCAGGCTGCTATCAGGGCAGTCTCGAGCCCTGTAACTAGGTCAAAACTAGTTAGAGACTGCAAACAATCCCTCAACTCACTGGCACAGGATCACACGATGTCGCTGATTTGGGTGCCGGGACACGAGGATATAAAAGGCAACATAATAGCTGATGAACTAGCCAAGGAGGGCTCCAAGAGCCACTCATAGGTCCAGAGCCCATATGTGGGATTACAAGGGATTCTGCTAAAAGGGAGATCTGGACCTGGCTGGACAATGCAAGCACAAACAAATGGAGGACGACAGAATGTCAACTCCAAGCTAAAGCGCTAATAGGGAATGGGGATGCCAAGTTCTCTGATAACCTACTTAGACGGAGCAAGAAAGAAGTTAAAACCATTACTGGGCTGGTAACTGGACACTGTCCCCTGAAGAAGCATCTTTGCAACACAGGCCGAGTAAGCGAACCGTGGTGCAGAAGATGTGAGCTACAGGAGGAAACGAGTTTATATGTAATCTGCACATGTGAGGAGTTGAAAATACTCCGGCAGGAACATTTCGGGAAGGGTCTATTGGAGCCCTCGAAGGTTCTCAAGTTCCCACTGGGCAAGATACTGGGCTTTATAGAGAACACCAAGCTGCTCGAGTGGCAGTAAGAGATTTAATAGGGACGGTACAATGAGCACCTAGCTCAAGTGCCTGGACTAAAGGTGTCCCCCTAACTTTATGAATGAATGAATGAAAGTGGGGATCAACACCACAGACACCCAATACAGCCTGTGTAATAGAATGACAGGGTCCGCATGTCACATCCTAGGCGAATGCGAGGATCTGGGCGCAAAAAGACAGGCAATTTTTGGCAAGCCAAATATGAACCCTTTCAATCGACCAGCCAGGGACCTGTACAGACTGGTACAGGATACCAGAATTTTTGACAGGCTGACATAATTTTGCAGTGTTACCGGAGATTTTGTCAGACGGCTCCCACACAAAAAAAAACGGTCTGCATCCTTCCACCTCCACACGTCCCTCCTCACGACCGGACAATATATAAAAATGGTAACTGTAAAATCAGTTGCAGAGTTCCTGAAAAGCACTTGCAGCACTATAGGTAATGTTTTTAGCGGCAAAAATAGTGCTCGGTATGTACTGTATACAACTGACGCATGACGTTTTCACGGAAATAATAGCTTCGGCAATGACGGACTAGTCCTGCATATATTTATTCTATTTTCTATCATGCATAACTTAAACATTTGAAACTACAAGTAGCAAATATAGTGCAAATGTTCGCTGCTTATAAATGTTTACTACCTACAGGTATTTTCTCTATATTATAACAATATAAAATTATTTTACCACTTTTAGCAATCTTTAAACATTACACATTAATTAATATTTATAAGTTTTAATTCTCTAGTGTTCTTAGAATTTCTCGTCCGATGTATATTTTAAATTGTCAATATATTTTTTGTTCAAAAATAATAATAAATGTCTTCTAAGAATTTATCTCGAATAAATACAAAAAAAGAAAAATACCAAGACCATTCCACAGGAAAATAAAATCACACATTCTATTAAATAATTCATTTATCTTTTATCTTTTCGAATACGAGACATATCGTGTAATCAAAAATTAATGCTTAATTTAAATTCGTTTAGCTTAATATTTAATTAGCCATTAACTACGTACTCCTTGATTTAAAATTCTGAAAAATAAACGAAAATTATGATAAAATATTGCCTACTATTATTAGAAGCAAACTCACAGTTTCAGCAGCTTTGTATAGAGTATCAGCTGTCGCTTTCCCAGTCTGTTGAACCATTCCGTAGAAAATGCCCTGTTTCTGAAGTAGCACATAGGGATGATCATACTCCTTCAGAACTCCCGCATCCATCACAATCACTTTGTCAGAATCGATTATTGTATGTAATCTGTGTGCTACCGTCAAAACAGTGCAACTAGCAAATTTTTTTCTGATTGTGTTCTGGATTAACGCATCGGTTTGGGGATCAACGTTCGCTGTAGCTTCATCTAACACCAATATTTTATTTTTCCTAATAATTGCCCTAGCTAAACAAAGTAATTGTCTCTGGCCTACGCTAAAGTTAGAACCGCCTTCGGTCACTTTGGTGTTGAGGGCGGCCGGCGATTCACTTATCACATATTTCAATTCAACTTCTTCTAAGGCACTCCACAACTCATCATCGGAATGTTCATCGAATGGATCCAGATTTTTTCTTAAACTACCGGAGAATAATACCGGTTCTTGGGGTATGATCGAAATTTTCGATCTTACTTCAGATAAAGGAAAATTTGCTATGTCTAGATCATCTATAAGTATTTGACCTTCAATTGGAGTAAGTTCAAACAGTGCAGCGATGAGTGACGATTTCCCAGCACCTGTCCTCCCTACAATGCCTATCTTCTCTTGTGACTGCACCGCAAATGTTAAGTTTTTCAGAATGTATGGCTCGGTTGTTGCATACCGGAGGTATACTTTCTTAAACTGAATAGTGCCTCGTTCAGGCCAACTACTAGGAGGTGTTTTTTTTAACAAAACATCTGGGTCTTCGTTTTCTATGCTTGTATATTCGACAACTCTCTCTACAGCTGTCATTTGATTTTCTAATTCACTCCATTGCCTCATACCCCACTGAAACATTCCGGTAAGCATGAGAGATTGTGTAATTGCCAAACCAACATTACCGCCATATTGTTCTGTAAACAGAAACATTTATTGAAGTATAAATAATAGTAATAATAATAATAATAATAATTTACCTCTTCCCATTACCAGAAAACTCATAGTTACACAGGTGATGTAAAAGACGCATATTAAATCCAACCAAAAACCGAATGTTCTGGAACTACCCAAAAACATAAACCACGCTGAGCTATGGAGATCCTGATGCTTATCAAATTCTGTCTTCAACATTGTTTGAGCTTCAAATGCTCTGATTGTAGTTAACCCACGAAGAGAGGTACTCAAATGTGTGAAAACTGGACTGCGAGCTAAAATTTATTTGCACCATTGTTAATAAAATTATTGGTATTAATATGAGAATTCTAGGAAAACATTCTTGTACTTAACAATATAAAAAATATGAAAAGAAATGAATTTTTGTTAGTGATTGTGGATTGTCAGCTCGTATTACTAAGCCTAGAAGACGTAAATACAAAGTTTTGCCGACATAGTTCATCAATGCAAATACGGCGTTCTTGTCTTTTTTGTGATTGGTATGAATAAAAGCGAAGGTTTATATAGGAGGGAAAGAAAGTGTATGCGAGTACTGTTTGGTGACTTGCAGGGGAGAGGTGTTTACAGTGAAACGCAGTATACAGTGAGACATTCAAACTAAAAAAAGAAATACTAGTACTACAAAGACTGACAAGACAGATAATTGCGTGGATACCCGTGAAGCGACTACAAAATATTAAACCCTATTTTAGTGTTGCTATACTGTTACACTGGTCAACAGTGAAATTGCTTCTTAGGTGAAAGTACCCAATCCTGAATGAATTCAACGTGCTGAACACGAATATCACATTGAAAAAAGTTGATTGGCTCACGTTCCAGAGATATTGACGTTTTGTCCATTGTATAGATGCTATTGCATAATGTAATGCAATTTAGTGAGAAATTACGAAATTTTGCGTCATATTGCATCACCCCTTCATGCAAAGAAGTTAATGCAGCATTTGCTGTAAGTTTCCACTTAGATTTCTTTCCTGATAACTGCGGGCAGGTCAGCGATGAGCACGGCGAACGCTTTCATCAGGACATTGCCACCATGGAGCAACGGTACCAAGGCAAATGGTCTACGTCAATGCTAGCTGACTATTGTTGGACAATCAGTAGAGATGCTCCACAAGTCCACTACAAACGGCAGGCCAAAAGAAGTCGAAAGCCAGAAGCAGCCTGATGTTTTCTTACCATGTATTATAATATTGACATAAGTACACTTTTTCTGAAATATGCGTAAATGTTTTCTTACCATATATTATAATATTGACATAAGTACACTTTTTCTGAAATAAGCGTACATATTACAGAAAACCCGTAGCCAATTCAGCTTTTTCTTAGTCATTTTCGTGTTCAGCACATTGAATTCATTAAGAAATGACTATTTTCAGCTTGGAAGCATGAACTTTTCGAAAATTTGTTGCCCACTGTTATTAGCTGCGCTAACATACAGATTATTTCAAAGAGAATTTGATTTTGAACTTAAAACACACCTTTTCAGTGTTTCTTGAGTTTCTGTACCCTAATATTATAGCACTTCATTGTGGTAGCTTCAGTGGCGTTTAATTAATCTTTCAATAAATTTATAGCGCTGAACTCCCACTAATACTGTGCACAATTTAAAAAAAAGCGTTAACTTGATTAACGTTGGTGTTTCCATTTTTTGCGCACTCACAAATTCTCTATAATATAATTGCATACACGATACATTTGCCTAACTTTAAGGTGAGGTAACTTGAGTTTTTAAATAGCATCCTGTATGTTTGTTTATTTACGAAATAAACCGTTTTCGGGCTCTATGAAACATTATGATCTAATTATTCTAATTCATACAACACAACACAAACTATCAAGTTAATTACGCATTTGTTTGCTTTTAATTTAAACTATTGTCGGGGTTCAAAATAATTGAAAAAAATTGAGTGATAAAGTAATTCAAAAAATTCGGGATCATCATGTTTTATATGGATTCAAAAAGGTTTATGTAAAGAACTGTCTGGTTATCATCAAATTACTTACCTTACGTTAAAATTTAGCACTATCGCCAACAGCTGTATTCAAGTCCATGCAAGAAAATCTCACTGTTACCTTAGAGTAAGAGTTTACAGTGTTCAAAAAAATAGATACCCAAAAGAAGCGCAAACAGGAATTACCACTTTTACCACTTTAGATGATAGTTTGTATCGAGATCATTTTTTAAAAAAGATTAAATACCAATATTATTAATACAGATAGACATATACGGGGTATTCATGATCTTATATAAATTGTTATGAATCATGATCATAAAATTCTATGCTAATTGTTAATGATTATATATACGTAGATTTTCTTGGTTTTTGAAGTCATATAATTAAACAACTATTAGTAGTGAGTAAAGCGTTTCGGTTTAATAATAAAACCTTAATAATGTAGAAAATAAAATGTTGATGTATAAAAATATATAACATTTTTGTTTAATTATATGACTTCAAAAACCAAGAAAATCACGTATATATATTTATGAAAAGTCAAGAGAATTTTGAAGAATTGTTAATGATTGTGGCGTTTTGTACGAATGCCCTGTGCAACTTTTTTTAAACGACAAGTTATTTACGTATCATACTCGTTTGGTTGCTCGCCTCGGCTAGCAATCTCCAAACTCGTTCGATAAAACAGAATACAGAATTACTTAAATTTTAATGACACATTGTTTGACAGATATTTTGACAACCAAACTCAAAAAGGCAGAACATTCACAAGTAACGATAAAGTGATAATTGGTTGGTAATTCATTTTGATACCTACTTATAATACTTTACCGCCCCTGGACGAGGTCATCCGAAATAAAAGATCAGAATGCAAATAATTGCGTCGTATATGGTAACTGGAAGAAGCTACTGATGCAGCTGAACGAGAACATCTGGGGCGACGGGTACAAGATAGCCATAAAACAACTCGGCAGACTACCTCCCCCTTATAACTCGCTCGCTGAACTCAAGTGCCAAATAGTCAGAGAACTTTTTCCAATCACCAATGAGGGACACTACGATAACCCTATTTATCAGGGTGGATTTGGAGCAAGCTTTAGCCAAAGAACAAAATGGGAAAGCCCCGGGACCGGCTCACTTGACTAGTGAGGTCATAAGGATGATAGCGAACATAATCCCAAGTGTGTTGCTGAATATCCTCAACAAACTACTGATGCAGCAGAAATTCCTAAAGCAATGGAAGGATGCTAGCGTTGCCCTCATGGGAAAGGCCAAGGCTGAAGGATATAGGCCCATTTGTCTATTAAGCACTTTTGGAAAATTCTTTGAAAAAATGGTTAATGCTAGACTAGAGATTGAACTATGTGAGAAGACTCCACTCTCGGCAAATCAGTTTGATTTCGTCAAGGGCAGGTTCACGACCCATGCCATAAAAGTGGTGGTTGCCACCGTACAAAGATCGAGAGAGAAGTAGGCGATGCTTAATATTAAGAACGCTTTCAAGAAAAGAACTACTGATGAGCTGAGAAAAAGAAACATATCCCCTTACCTACTCAATCTAGTACCGACCGCAAGATTATGGTAGACATAGTGACAACGTTGGCCGTAGACATCGGTGTACCGCAGCGAGAGGGCCAAGAAGTATTGTTGTACGGTTCCAGTATGCTGTCCCTGCTTTGGGTAGGGTTCTGTCACAGGTGCAGGCAGGAGTCCCTCCTATTTTCTTGCCCTCGGAAAAGCAAAGCCTTCTCCTCAACAGCAAGCACGATGAGCTGGAGATAAATAAGACCATTGCGCGAAGACAAACACTCGAGAACTGGCAAAGGCTCTGGGCCAATAATGATCAAACATCCAGCTAGACTAAGGCCTTGATTCCTGACCTCCGCCCGTGGGTCCCTGCTGACTACTACCTGTACCAATTTTTATCTGGGCACGGTTACTTCAACACGTACCTGAAGCAGCGGCGGTCGGTGTTTACGTCACTCGGAGGCTATGACAATGATCGTAGTTCTTCGTATGCTCTCGTCAAATACGTTTCTATATGTTTTTTTGGCATTCGTGGGCAGGTTTATCCCGTAAGGCAACTCGGTCAGAAGAGCTTTTGTGCCCCATGTTTCTATGTTACGAAGTTATACGAAGAAGCTCGATCATTGTCATAGCCTCCGAGTAAAGTAAGCACGAGCCGCCGCTGACCTGAAGAGATTTAAGCTATCAGAGAACGAGTCTTGCGGGCACTGTGGTGACAGAAACACCTCTGAGCACGCGGTCTTCGATTATGATAGGTGGGCCTCTGAGAGGCGCGAGCTGCAAGAACACATTGGATCCCCGATTAACATTAATACGGTGGTGAATCTAAGGATCGAAAGCGCAGTTCATCGTACTTTAAGAACATTATTTGAACTTTTATTGCCCGAGTTATGACGCAAAGAGAGCAGGACGAAAGAGACCGACCAAGACCAGTCTGTGACATTCGCATAGTGAATCCGGCAATCCGATGTTATGTTCAATCGACGGTTCCGGAATGTCAAAGAAGGTCTAGGTGGGGTTTTAGTCGAAGTGGGGCACGGCCAAATGGTTTACGATATTACATTTTTTTTAACATACATCATGAATACCCCTATAGTATAGATTATATAGTTATGTTAATTTTTAGTGTAGCTCATTCGTATGACCCCTAAATGATAACTGACAAGGAAAATGTGCTAAGCAAAACGTGTGATTAGGCACACTACATTAAAAAAAATGATTAAGGTCATATCAATTCTATACTTACTTACTCCTTCTAATCGTTTAACAGTCCTACTGGTATGAAGATACACTATTCTCATTAAATAGAATACTGACAACATCACAGCAGAAACAATCAAAAGCCACGGGTTGACAGCTCCTACTACGGAGGTAATTCCAATTACTTTCAAACCAATCTGTAAACATAAATAAATATAGTGGATGAAACATAAACGGGACAATAAATATTATCAAAAATCTCAAAATTTATGATCGAGACAGGGTTAATACATCACTAAACTAAATAACCATTTAAAATGAACTATTTGTGCACGCAACTTCATCCATATCCCAAATTCTGAGGCTCCTGACAAGTAGAGCTACGACTTTCCACTGGGTATACAGTATCGTCAAGTGTACTAAAGAAACAACTAAGGATGACGATCGATAAAGTTTCGATCGCACTAGTAGTTGTTGAAGTGTGTAGTTTGATAGCACTGCTCTTACGTTGCAAAGAGCTACTGTCTGTCTCTCGATTGTCTTGCGTGCGTAGGATAGAAAGCGATCATACATAACAATATATATATACAATTAACGACAGAATTGAGTGGACACTATGCGATTTTTAATTAAACTATAAATTTTACTCATACTTATTTAATGATATACAACATCATATGATATATTCTAGCAGATCAAATAGTTAAACATAAATAATATGCAAAAACATACTAACATTACAAAACAAATAATTAATAATAAAATATCCACTATGCTATGTCCACTCAATTCTGTCGCTTACTGTATATACGGAAGCACTTGTTATGATTTTTTTAGTTAACACCATTTCCTTTTTGCAATTATTACAAAGCCGTTAACAAGACGCTCCAGGAACACCAGCGAAAGTCGCAACTCTACTGATAACTACTATAGCAGACCAAACCTGAATGGTATCCAAAAGAACTATCGGTAAAAATTCATCTATAGATCCCATGTCTTTCGAAAACCGATTAAGTATCCTGCCTGAAGAATTGGTATTGAAAAATCTCATGGGTGCGCTGACTACTTTAGAAAACATTCGGTTATGCAAGTTAATAGATGAACGCATACAATATACGAAGAAGGCAAACGATCTCGTTAAAAAAATGAATACAGTAAAGGCAGTCAGGGCAGCGTAGATAGAAAGAGTGGTGGTCCTCGGCATAAAGCCGTCATTTGAATCGGTGACATTACGTTCGCCTCTTTCTTGTTCGACGTTAGTCCTGCAATTCATTACAATTAGTTGATATTCTTATAATTACGTACAATTTACTTGCCAATATCCCAAAAAGTAATCGGTACTACTTCTTGAAAACTGCGCTAAAGCAAAAATTCCTAGGAGTGTCACAGCTACCGCTGAGCTTCCACCTGCATTAAAGTATTTGCCGTAGATCCTTTTTCCAATATTTCCTGACATTATTGATTCTTTATTTCTTATAGGCATTTCACCACTGTTAAGGGGACTTTCTATAGACGGAACTTTGAGCAATTGGTTCGATTCACTTTGCTCTTCAGCATCTCGTTCCATTAATTTGGCGAAGTCCAAACCAGAATCTTGAAGCTCCTGGTATGTTCCCGAGGATGCAATTGAACCACTTTGAAGAAGGATAATCGTATTCGCTGCTTTAAGAAATTGTAATTGATTTGTAACCAAAATTACGCATTTATCCTTCAAATAACCGCAAATACATTCTTCAAAAAGATGTTTAGCAACGCGGGTATCTACGGCTGCTAATGGATCGTCTAACAAATAAATATCTGCGTCTTTATACACGGCTCTTGCTAAATTTATTCGAGCTCTTTGCCCACCACTTAAAGTGACACCTTTTTCGCCGGAAATAGTAAGATCTCCATATTGGAACAGTGAGAAATCCCTCTCTAATGCGCATACCTTTATTACAGTCAGATACTTTTCTTCATCGAACGGTTGTCCAAACAGAATATTATCACGTAAGGTACCCTCAAACAACCATGCCTCCTGAGACGCATAAGATATCACACCATTTACTTTCAAAGAACCAGATATTATAGGCAATTCTTTCAGAATTACATGCAACAAACTACTTTTTCCGCTACCGACATATCCTATAATTGCTATAAGCTGACTAGCTTGAACACTTAGATTGATGTTTGTTAAAGTATTTTCGGAAAACGTATCACTCCAATTAGCTGTTACTTCTTTAAGTACTACACCGACCTCTGAGCGACTATCTCTCATACTACCAGTTATTTCATTTTCTTCTAACGATAGGAACCTGCTTAATCGTTTAATGGATATTATTGCTTCTGCGCAATTCGTAATACCACTAGGTAAATAAGTGGTCATTGAATGTCTTAAGATATCATAAAAAGATGAAATAACGAAAACATAATCCGCGCGAATTGTATTACCAGTTAAAACATATGTTAAAATTGTTAAAAATATTGCAATACTTGATAGAAAATTTGGGAACGAAAGGAGAGTTCCCTTTATATAAAAAGTCTTTTTGACGTGATGTATTTCCTGTCTGAAATATATAATAATCAGCTATGAGCATTACAATCATGTAGGTAAATTTTTAATACATTACTTTCTAGCCGAAGCCACCAATCTCGCAAAAGATTTCTCCCATGCGTACATTTTTATAACTTGTATTCCATTAATAACTTCATTCATCAGTCTTACTCTTTCGTCTGTCTTCAGTGCAACTTTTAACCTCAGTGCTGAGGATTGCTTGCCTAAGTAAACTGCAAAATACATAAAATTATTAATTTCAGGCACTATTAAATCTGTTATAATAGTTTTACTTTGCAGAGGTATAAAAAGCATAATAAAACAAACTCCTACAATTCCAGTCCACCCGACTTGACGGTATACCAGGTACATTATGAGGAATGCTTGTATTGGTGTTACCCATAAATTATGGATATTCATTGCAGCATGATCAAATCTATTTACATCGTTCGATAATAAATTTATCATTTGACCGACTGTTGTCTCAGCCAATGCCACTTGACTAAGTTTCAAAGATTTTCTGTATAATAACGAGCAACATGCAACTCTCATCTTCATACCCGTATGTTGAAGTTCCATCACGTAATTGTGTCCAAACAGGACAATTAAAAACGAACAGAGAGTTATAATTCCTGCATACATATAAGCGTCTAATTCACTTATATCTGTTTGATTAGGTGTATAATACCGGATTAAGTTACCTAACGCTAATGTTTGTCCTATCCTGAAAATTGAATTATACTATTATTGTAAACATCAAAAACAGTACCTATAAAACTTTATAATTTTATCATACAGTATATTTGGAAGAAGCATGTAAAGTTTTGAGCAGCGGATAAGTGAGATTATTGGGAAGCATACTAACCACATTTACGTTAGCCTAAAATCTAATGGATTTTAAGATATGTTAAGTTCTAGTAAATCTGGATTTTGCAAAGAAAATTGATTATTACCTCTTTTCATTCTTTAATATCATATTGAAAATTATTTTTATAGAAGTTTAAAGTGCCTTCAAATTAATTAAAAGTTATTTCGACGCACTTATCGACATACAAAATTTATGACGCTCAAGTTTGTAACGATTTTTCTTTTTACTCAAACAATTTCCATGTTAAAATTACTTAAAAACTCTCTTGCTTCTTGCCCTTTCAAATAGTCCCTCCCTTGTATACAACCTTTTAATAATACCTACCCGGAAAATTCAACATAAGCCATGACAAAACTATAAATCAGTATTTATAGAGGAATTCGGACCACTACTTTTCTCTATATCTCATATTTCGTTATAAGTAGGTAAGCGCAAGTGAATATTTTCTACTGGTGAAAGTCCCACCTCCACGCGCACCACATGTCACGAGTTCGAAGAGGTAGGCGGGCCTACTCGACGAACGACGTACATTCTGCAATACTACAACACATTCTGCATTACTATTTTTGAACGAATCGCAAAAGTAGTGGGGGTGGCTCACTGCTCTCACGTGCGAGTTATAACAGTTCTCTATATTTATTCGGCTGTGCCTCACTCCATTGAGCACGAACTCTTGCTATGGCGCAACCGTCACTAAAAAAAAAATTCACCAGTTCAGTCTGTCTGCTACTTCGTGCTTAACGCAAATCTGAAGGTTTCCTTTGGTGCTGCCATTTTAATTACTTCTAGATATATGTATTCTCCCCTGTTCTTAATGTAGCGGCTATTGCGGTGTCAGACCTTTGCAATTTCGCATTCGCAAAAATGACAAAAAATCTCTCTTTTTAAAGTGGTACCTCAGGGGGCAACGTCCGGTAAATAGACCACTAGGTGGCCTTAGTTCCGGTTAGTCGAGTCTGTGTAGGTTTTTATTAGTATTTAGCAAAGAGTTTACCCGCCTCTTAGCTACTAGTTGTCCGGAAGTTTGTTTCCAGGTAAATATAGCTTTTTTTTTGGTCCCATTATTGGGGGTCACTTCTGATTTGTGGTTTTAAAAAATAATAAAAGCAGATTTTGGTCGATAGAGGTGATTGCTGGCCCTTAGCTTAGCCAGTTCACCAGCCATCTCATTATAATTTGATACCCATGGGTACCCGTGGGTTTTTTGAGGTTTTCTTGGGCACAAACATCTATTGGTAATAATAATTAAATTCATTAACTATACAAACATCTATGCCTGAAAGATGGTTGGGGTTTGCCCTAAAACTATTGAAAAACGGAAGTTCGGCCAAATAACTGCAACTCCTATCCCTTACTCCATCTTAGATCCGCCTGTATATCAAACAAGGGACCTTCTTCTAACCTTTCCTCTGATTTAAAGTCGTGTACGACTGCTAAATGCCCTATAAGACCACAGTCTTTAAAGTTGTACGACAACTTTAGTTCCCAAAGAGTAGAAGTGGCCGTCCTCCTAGCTTGCAGTTGAAAGAAGGTAATTGGTATAAGTTCTATAATTGCTGTTAAACAGCTGCGCATTACCTCTGTCATTCCTCCAGGCTCTCTATAATTTCTGTAGATTAGCCTGTACTGTATCTTTCTTTTAGTTTTGGCAATCATACTATAGAAACGTAGGTGGCCATGGGTCTTATGTGAGCCTGAGAGACGATTAATTCTTAATTGTGTATAAAAATTAGAGCATTTCTTTTTCTCAGACTCTCGGATAGGAAGTAAAACCATAGTACCCAAAATTTCTGTGACGATGTTACAATATCTTAATAGATGTTAGTGCTGAGAGAGAAGTGTCAAGGTCAAATCTAAAACTGAATTTAATCGATTTTCAATATTAACCTTTTCAATATGATAATTTCGGTGTCGTCTTATTCTAACTTAAATGTTGACCTTTTTGTAATATAAATTTGACAGGTAATTTTAATTTTATTGTTGTGTTTTATATTTTTAAAATATTTTATTGTAATTTATTTAGCTTGATAAAGCTGAGAAAATTTAAGATTTTACAAAAATAAATATACCATTAAGCTCATTTAACGACTTTTCTTTAGAATTATTAAATCACAAGCGAAATTTTTTAAGAACTGCTAGTTATTGTTGTTATATTCGATCTACATTCCCATTAATAATAATTATATTTCAAGTTAGGATGAGCAACTCATCGTCTAGAAGATGAGGTAGTGGGTCATATTCCCCTATCGTCAAATGGTAGTTGAATTCTTGTCATTATTGACAGTTTGTGTTACAAACCAAACACCATTTCAAAGGACATAAATTGATAAAGCTTTTAAACTGATTTTTACATGGGAATTATTTTATTCAAAAGAAATAAATCAATAGAAACCTAAAAATTATAAATATTCTCTGTCGTTAATTCTGGCCTCTATCTTTTTCCAAATAACTTCGTGCTTTCATTATTTGCCTCTTCTCAAATGAAAATGCAGTAAACTTCCTCAAAAAAGTACATTTTTAGCGTGATAGAAATAAAAAGAGTTATTAATGTTAATGGCCAATACCTTCCAGGAAAATCAACTTTGCTAAAAAAACCAAATATCTCAAAGTTCATTAGACTTTCAATAAGATAAATGTGGTTAATATGTTTTATACTGATGTCATCAATCATCTTTTCAAATTTTGCATCATTCTTTTAAGCACGCTGTTATACAGTATCTGCGTGTAGGGGGGTGATGTGAGTACAGACGCAGAACCTGTAACTCCCTAGCGTCAATTTTTTTTATTATTTTCAATAAAATTAAGATTTGTCGACGCAAAAAATAATGTGTAACACATGGCCAGAAACTCTTTTGCGAGTATTCGCATTGTACTCACACTCCCAAAACTACAGTTTCTAGCCTAGTAATATAAATAACTATTTTGTAAAATCTTATTATAACGTTATTGCAAACCAGTGAAAATAAAATGTAATCCGTGCTTAACATCGCCGAAAGAAATGGCTAATGGGTGGCAAAATTATCATATTAGTACGACTATGGTAGTACGTACTCTTCATAACTCTCCGAAAATAAGTGAAAAATTACTTTCACACTGAAGGAAAGCAATGATATTATATGTGTATTATCTTTACAAAACTCATTTTAAGCGCTGGACAGTGTAACTAATTGTAAGCGTAATTAACAGATAAATTATAATTTAGATCAAAAAGAATACCTACTTATGCCCGGTTTCTGAAACGTTACACAGCAGTTATTTATGCAGTACCTACCTGGCGTTTTAACAAAGACAGTCTTTCTTAGATCGCCAGATACGTAACAGATAACTGTTGTTTAATGTTCCAGAAATCGGGCATAATACTGCAAATCATTGTGTATTTAGTTATAAAAGTAATCCGCCTTACCACAACAGTGTGGTATTAAACAGTGGCTACGTATTAACGAGTGTTTAATACTACTGATAAGAGACTGTTATTGCTACTATGGTTTTCTTCATTCATTATACACATACTTACTTTAAAATGATTTCATTTGTAAAAGTAACCGCCCCTAAACACATCAATTTGCAACCAAATACTCGCACTAGGGCCCTTGCGAACGATGGCTTTCCCTTTTTACATTCTTTCATCCACGCTTCCTCAAGCTTGTCACCCAATATACTAGAAGTGTGTTCTGGTAGAGTGTCAAAAAGGTCATTTACGTCTAAATTCTTTTTTAAGCCTTTTATAAATGTTGGAATAAACCACCTACAAACGAATATTAGTACGTTATCCCTTCATATCATTAAAAGATACAAACTTACGCGAAAATACATATCGACAAGCAATTGGCATCTTTCCTGGGATTCCTAGCTGTATTTAGATTGATAACGTTCATAACTGTTTTTCCTTTCGGATTGCGGCTTAAATATCTAAAAATAAACAAAAAAAACTTCTTAAAACCACACATTTGGATAAAATGTCAGTTTGACAATCTTCAATACAGTAATAATTAAAAGTAATTAAATGTCGTAATCATATTTCCATAGTAAACAGCATTTATATTAAATTAAAAAAATCCCAGCAATTACCTTGTTTCAACCTTAATTCGGAACCCGAAAATTAAAATATCAAAAATAGGAGACATATTGTCAGGAAAGGTTTTAAATTTATATACAGTAATCTTTGGATAATCCGAACAGAAAGTTGCCAGACTCTATTCGAATTAACAAAACGTCCGGATTATGGAGTTCATAAAACAATATCCGTAATCCGAAATACGGACGGATTATACGCAATGGTTGTAAAAAAAATGTTTATTATAAAACACAAACTCTTAGTACAAAAAATTTAGAAAGCAAGAACAACTGAAAGGACGAACACAAGTAAAATATATATACATAGATATATTGGGTTGTTACGGATTTACAGACATTACTGTACATGTACTATATATTTTTTTTATATTTGATTATGATTTTCAATATTTCTTAAAACAAATATTACAACTGTAGCTTGCTTGATTAATATTTTGTTACACAGGGATAGTAAATGTGATCGTAAAAATTTGTTAGGCGCAAGAAAGTTACACATAATTCTAGCAACTAACTAATTTATTCCTAAACCTCTTAGAATGTGTTTTAAAATAAACACAGTGATTTGCAACAATTTTATTATATTATTGCAGTTTTAAAGTAATCTATGGTATGGTAAATGGATGATTCCGGCATCTCAGCTTGTAGGCACCGGTTCATAACTAGAGTTGGAATGTCTTTCCGCGGGCCAGGGTCGTACTGAGCACGTAGTGCATCCACCAATATAATGTAACAAAACAGATGCAGCGTAGAATTATATATAAGTTAGTTGGTACAGAGCGGATTTTTATATAAAGCGGACGTATAATTGTTAAGCATGACGGACATGCAGAAGGATAAACCGAAAGCATCGGTTGATGTAGTGCGAAAGTTTATTGATGAATTTCCCGATTTATATTATAATGATGCTGAGATAGGCTTACTGTGAAGTTCGCGATAAACCGTTGATGTGCTGGGACAAACGCGACTGTAAAAATCATATAAACAGCATACAACACCAAAATAAGAACAATTTCATCAGATTAAAACAAATTTGTTATGGTGCATGTATAAGATTATTGCTTTATGCGTGTTTTACATTCATAGAAGCCGAGTGGTCATTTTATAAATATAAGAACATCACGGCGTACGTTGCTCTCTGAGACAAATGCGCAAAAAATTACGTCATGCTGTAGACTTTTCGTCAGTCTTATTCACTTTGTACTACGCAGCAACAGCTCTAAATAAGCTATGCGTGTTATTTATAAAATATAAAACATAATTAACACAAGTGACATAAAAAACGCCTGTATTACCTATACCCGCCTTGTTGCGATCCTGGTCCGCGGGAAAAATATTCCAACTCTACTCGTAGATTTTTTAAGAAAGGTTTTAAGAATTGTAGGTACCTAAATATTTTCTGTACAGTACCTACAGTGTGATAAAATTTGAAACAAAATTCATAATTGGGCTATTTAAGAACAAAATCGCTCGTACAGATTAACATTGTTTTTTTAAATACCATCTTTTGACGTGTGAAAACGCATTATGACGTCATGTCTCTTTGGATATTGACATCATAATTTTTTATAGCCTATAATAGCAACCTTAAAGATTTTGAAATATTTCCAATTTTAATGAAAATTAAATATTTCATGAAGTACTAGCAAGTGCCAGTGACTTTGTCGCTTCTATAAGCCAATGATAGTAACAATTTTAATTTAATAATACTACATAGAAGGAGATGATTAGTAAAAAAAAAAAGTATTAAGAAAATATTCGAGAAAAATAGATATAATAATCCAAATAAATAATAAGAATGAATGATAATGATATCACAATAATTATATTATATTTTAGTTATTTCTAAAAGTTAATATTAATGGCAGCGACTGCATTCTAAAACAGAACTGCATTGTATCAAATTGCTCCCGCAAATAATCATCCTGTGCTGGTCATGTGTTGCTTATTTGACGATAACGCAGATAGTATTACCTCTCGCATTGTTCATATAAATAGAGTGCGTAAAATGCGCTTTATTTTAAGGATTGGTGATTGCCCAAATTGAATTTGATATAGAACAGAAGAGACAAACCACAAGAAGCATCGTTCTAATTTATTTCGTCTTCATCATCAAACAATATTGTTATGAAACTACGAACGCGAAATATGAATATCTATATAAAACTTTGTTTGTTCTAAGAAAAAAAAGACTTCCGTACTAGTTAACCAAAGTCATATTGAAACAGCAAAGTGATATAGTATTAAAATAATATACCCGTTATATATAATGAATTATACAGGGTTATTCACGCTATACGGCACGAAATATTGTGACCAAAATACGCGACATTCAAAACGTTTTACTTTTCGAACATATGGTGGTCTATTATGGATATTTTTAAAATTATTTAAAAAGTATCCATAAAAGTATCAAAGTTGTGTTTTTTTTAATAGAACCACCTATTAAAATAAGTATATGTTTTAATAAGGTTTATAATACCTAAATCTTTGAAATAATTTGAATTTTGTGAAAATTTAACCTAATTTTCATGTTTCAAATACTTAAGAAGTATTTAAGTTCACAGTGAAATGTAACAATAGACCACATCTTATAGCCCAATTATAATAAACTTACCATTATACAGTGTGTACAACAATTAAAACTATTCAGGTAAGAACTTTAAGTAGCTATAACTTGATTAATTTAAATAGAACGCCTTTAATTTACCACCAAATGCACTTTTTAATTACCTGTCGTTTTTTACACCATTTGGTGTTTTTTAAATAAAAGTTCTAATGTATCTAGTTGCCTATGGCATTTAGAAATGTCAAATAATTCATTTAACCTGTCACTTTAGTCTGCAAAATCTGTTTTTGCTATAGTGGTATTCTTTTTTGTAATTATGAAAGTTTAGATCGTTAGCATTTGAATATCGTTGTTGTATTATTTATTGTTAGTCAAAATGAAGATGTACTCAAATGAATAGCGTATTTATATGATTTCTATGCTTGGAGAATGTCATCAAAATTGCTTATTGGCTTCTCGAGTTTATGCTGAAACTTTTTCTGAAAGAAATCGTCCTAAATCAACCGTTTTTGAGATACTATTAAACCAGTTTAAGGAAAGTGGAAGTGTTAGTTATAAAAATCCTATTATAAGTTACTGTTGTTGGGTCAATTATCGAATCAATTTTGGCGTTCTTAGAATTTTTAATTTAATTTATTTCAAATCTCTTATTGAATTTAATCCTTATTTTCGATTGCACTGTGTAGTAGACCCTTTTAGACGCTTTAAACTTGAACATCCACAGTAGAATTAACCTGAGTTGGCGGAGGCTCCACCTCTACGCGCACTGTACGTCACGAGCTCGAAGAGGCAGGACAGGCGGAGCCTGGTCGATGGACGGCGTACAATACATACTGAATTACGATTTTTGTACGAACTGCAAGGATAGTGGGGCTGGCTTACGTACAAATTTTATCTATTGTCATTTTTCCTTCGGGTGTGTCTCACTCCATTGAGCACGCCCTCTTGCTCTCGCGCATCCGCCACCTTAGTACATTAGTTAGATAGTAATAAAATATGATCGATGGATCCATCGGTGAATAAAGCACCACCCTTATTATTCTACTGTATGAAAGAAACTATGAAATAAAGTACCTACATTGAATTGGTTTAGTGCATCCAAGCAAAATATTAAAAATTTGAAACCGTTTCATGTTCTTAAGAAATTTTTTATTGTGAAAAATAGCGGCTAAAATTATATAACTTTCTACCTTTGTCATCAACATATTTCATAGAAATTTATTTGTATATCCCAGTGAATTTGCTTTTCATAAGTATATAAATCGCTGCATTTTGTCGTGTGACATCGGTATATATTGTTTGTAATTGGATGTTACACTAAAGCTAAAACAAACGACGACGCAGTGCTGAAATGATTATTACCGCACACTGTGCTGTAATGAGATATTAACACACTAATGGGACTCTTGCCAGAATTTAATATGGGCGATTAATGGGCAAATTAGAAAAAATACTGTAAAAAACTCGTGTCACAATGACATGTAATGCTCATACATGGAATCACTCGCGGCTACGCGGCTCGTGTATTCAAACTTTTACTCGCATTACGTAAACGTCATTATGACACTTGTGTTTTAAAATACTATATTCATGTGTACAACGTATTGTGTTGTATAGGTAGGGTACAGATTTTTTTTTAGAGCTGTATTGGGAAACCATTCAATACTTGTTAAAGTTAATTATTAGCTCAGTCAATGTTTATGATTATTGGTAACTAACGATGAATATATTCATAATACAAAAATATGTATGTATGTATGCACATATTTGACATGCTACTTTAGCTTCTATGTACATTTGAATTTTAAACATGTTTCAGTGTTTCACAAAAATTTAGCATGGGGAAAACCACTAGCACATCAGAAATAATAAATTATTTATTTTAATAGGAGCTCTTATTCTAATAAAATACCTTGGTAAGGTTAATAGCAACCGAAAATATTAAAAACTATATAGAGTAGATAAAATAATAACAAAATATTAACATAAATAAAAGGTAAGGTAGGTACCTATATTACTTACAGTATTGTGCTTCTAACAAGCACTACACATATTATGGGAAAGGTTTCCTAAAGGAGGATAGACTCGTCCAACCATTAACAACATTTTCGCAAATTTCAGTTATTTCATTTATCGTTTGCATGTAGGTGTTATTTGTTTATTTG
This sequence comes from Cetonia aurata, assembly GCA_949128085.1. NCBI lineage: Eukaryota > Metazoa > Arthropoda > Insecta > Coleoptera > Scarabaeidae > Cetonia > Cetonia aurata. The sequence continues at coordinate 38,126,628 of OX421884.1, forward strand.
CATAAATCGTTAGATTTTAATAATGCAGTGCATGAAATTATATTAGTTTTTGTATTAACACGAATAAGTTTCCATTACATTCCAGTTCTTATCAAACCGATGAAATCGTATTATTGGTTTATTTTCGTTGCTTCATGTAGGGATTCTATACAAAACTTTAAACTCAAGTGCGAGCTTTTCATATTTTACTTTTAATACATACAGGCTGGCTCACAACATTCCCTTCGGTTTATATACGAAAAACGTTATAATATTTTCAAAATATTTTTATTAGGCATTATATAAGTAGATTCGTAAGGAGCACATTTTAAAATTGTTACGAAATACGAAATATACAGAGTGACCAAAAAAAAATTACATACCGATGTTATGAAAATTTGAATGGAACACCCTATATATATATATATATATCATTGCACATTTTGATAGCACGGACTAAATAAACGCAAGTTACCGTTACGTTTCCTATACCCAACTCAATCCGTTTCTGAGGTAATTAACTATTCTTGAAAATGTAAACCAAAATTTAAGTGTGTGCCTGTCTTACATATTTGAGCTAGATATTTTAAATTTAAATTTTTTAAACAAAGTGCTAGACTAGGCAATAAAATTAAAATGATCCTTAAAAATTATACAAGGTGAAAAAGAACCTACTTTTAATTTTCACTAACATTAAAGGCAAATAAATTTCTTATTTTAAACATCCTGTATTTATTATCTCATTTCGATTCTAATTTTAACCGTCTTTGAGATTGTATAAAGGTTTTCTATGCATACCTCTTATAGTTTCTTAGTAATTTAGAATTTTTGATTTCAAATACTATTGCCTAACCATTTATTTTTTAAAAGTAGGCTTGGACGAAACTACCGTTATCATTAATTGCGGATAGACGATATATATAGCCTAAATCTTTAACTGTTTTTTTCTAATGAAAATACTAATGCTTTGACAAATATTCAAAATAGAAACCATATTGCTGGATGTGGTTGGTTGTATAATAATAATAATAATAATAATAATAATTCACGCCTTTACATCCCCCAACAGCTTTCGCCAATTACAGGGGGCATCGGCCGGCCATGAGTTATTATTACGCCTGCGCCCGTGGAGCGACTTAAGGTGTTTGTCTCTCAGCATTTGCCAAGGAGTGAGGAAAACCACGAAAACCTCACTCTGAGAGCAGGCCCTGGGATTCGAACCCCGGACCCCGTGACTGATAGCCAAGCGCGCAAGTCACCGGACCATCAGCCACTGTATATTATATACATAAATACTTTATTAAAACGGATAAACTTAAATACCTAATTAAAATACTTGGTGTTGCAGTTTAAAACGCCATTCCTATTCGTTCTTTCATATTGTCGGGTGTGGTTGATGGTATATCATAACCATAGTTTTGATATATTCCCATAAAAAGACTCGTTAAGTCTGTGATAACCCCTATGGGTTATTTTAAATGTAGTTCTCCGGTATTCACACAAAATGTATCACCTGCATAATAACTTTAAATGACGATTAACAGAATGTAGTTTGTGTAAGAAAGATTGAATGTTTGTATTAAGGGGAAAAAAAAGTTTTTAATACTATTTTAAAATGTTTGTGAATGTACTTAAATCTACAAAAAAAATTTTGTGAATTATTATATTATTAATAAAAAATCTGAGGAAGACAACAATAAACAAATAAGATTGTCGAAAGGTCATGGATAGTTTCATTGAATAAATCATTAAATTAAAAACCAAGCCGCTAAATCAAGAAAAAAAACAAAAAACAAAAATTTAATGTTACGGCTAAGAAAAAATTCCCCATCAAAAACATATTTTCTGAAAAGCAGAAAAAAATGCTGAAAATTGTAATGTGCTTGTTTTATAGACAGCACCTTAATTTCAATAAAAACATTTGTCACATAAATCATATTCATCAACATAATAAAGATACTTATACTTATTTTAATAAAACTTACTTGTTAGCACCTTAACCGTTACAATATAAATATCCATAACTAAAAGAATTGATGTGTGCCAGCTGAGATGCTAAGACCAATAATTATGGATATTTGAAAGGGTAGGGTAAATTTACTACAAAACTTATGACCATATAACAAAGTTGAATTCGGTATTGCGTAATATGTTAGTGTTTTTCGTCATTTCGTAGGAATTAAAAAATCCCCGGCCAGATTTTTAAATTGTTATCCGTGAAGCTCATATTTATTTATTATTTTTGAAGTAAAACACTTGATCTCAAGAGAAATTAAATATTTATTGGTTGAAAATTTTTAATATTGAAAATTAAGTCACGAGTGTCAAGTATTTATTGTTAAACTGGGTAAAATATTTACAATAATATACATGTTTACATAAGTAAGGCCTCGACACAGCACAACCTTGCAGATGTCACTGTTTGTAGCTGATTATTATTAGTTATTATTATTGCTTCAAACGCCTATACGAAAAAAAGGTCCGTTTTCGAAGTTATGTTGTATTTATTATTTTCTAACCGTAATTTTTAATAGTGGTACAAGACTACTGGCTTCATTTTACTAAAAGGTTAAAACAAAGAGAATTGCATTTTTATTGTTACCCAAAATACAAAGTTCACAAGAACTGTTCTTAATGATTTCGTGTACACATATAGGTAAATGTGCTTATTTTTTAGCATGTATAATATACAAAACTTTACAAACACGTGCTTATTACAAAACACCAATACTTACTCACTTCCATGCAAATATAAAGTTACAGACCACTTACAAACTCAGTTCAAGGTATTAATCATTCAGGAATACAGGTTGAAAATTGCAAAGCTACATACATGTACACGTTAAATACAACAAAGAACTGAACAATACCACTCTCTTCGCGAAATTTTCTTACGAACGGTGTACTTTTTAATCTAACAATGAGATAAATTAATTTAAGTAGAAAATAATACTATACTTCGTTCAGCAGTGTTGCTAACTAGTTGATGATTAATAGAAATGAACGTAAGTATTCTTTATACGAACAATTGTTTGAACATGATTTATTTTTATGAGTATAATAGCTAAAATACAGCTTCATATCATACACATGAGATTAATATGTATAGTAGCCACTTCTATATAATGTCCGTTATAATTTCGCCCGATAAGAAAGATAACAGAAAAACACAATATTTCATAATGCGGAAACGATATTTGTATTAAACATAGTTTATTTTCGTTTTCATATTACATATTCTTATTTATAAATATACTATTTACCTGGGCATAACATTTATTTAATGTTTGTTTCTATATAGATGTAATCGCACACCTATTGCATTAAATTGTGAAATAAATTGAAATTAGCCTCTAATTAACCAGTGTTCTACTACAGTTTGTCAAACAGCCTTGACCTCAATGTTTCTATGATTATTATTACATCTGTTTAGTGCGCTTATTTGTGATAAAATTAACACAGTGATTGGCACTATCAACAGTAGCTACGAATAATGACGTGTAAAACTGCTCGTTTGTGTTAGCAGCTACAACCTGCTACTGCTACTTCTGGTTAGCAGTCCTAGAAACTGCTACTTGTAATAATTGTCTTTACGTAGCGATAGTAAAACTGGTAATCTATTCTATTGACCGTGGACCAGGCTTCAGCAGTTGGCATTCGAAATTACAGTTTATAGCATTTTACTGTCAGCGATACTCACCGAATGTCTACCTTACGGTCTAATTCCACTGCATCCAATAATAGTCGTGAGTATAGACACGTAAGTATTAGTAATTATGTTAACCCTGCAGTGTCGCGCCTATTCTGGAATATTCTGCTAAATTATGTTATGTATTTTCATACACACTCCTCCTGCGCAACACACACACCTCCATTCACACAATTCACCTACTCATATACACTGCGCATGCACATATACAAGACAGTACATGAACACATCACAAGTATGTTATACAATCAGTTACAGTGTATTTAAGTAAAAATAAAGAAGTGAATGTACGTGCATTATTTTTATTACATACACAACAAATTTACAATGAATTTGAAACTAAGACTCTTAGATCAACACCGCGCGACACTTTACGCTACAGTTTAGGACTACAGTTCACAAAGTGAGAAGATGCAGAGATTGAACGAGTGAATTGGATATAATTATTACGTCTGTTTGAAAAATGTGGTCATATGAAAAAGTGTAAGAACATTTGTTACGAAATTTTGCGGAAGTAGAGCAGGAAGACCAAGCTGACGACGATGAAGAGGTTTTAGATGAAGAAAAGGCAGTTGTTGTGCAAGAAGAGAAATGCGACACGGAGCAAGATGACGACATTTATTAGTGAAGACGAAGAATTACCAGTGAAGAAACGAAAAAAAAACTTTGTTATTGCCTGAGATAAATCAGCACAGTAGAATAAACAATGTCCAAGTAAAAAAGTTCGTACGCGAAAAACTAATATTGTAAGTCAATTGTAACGCACATACCTAATGTTGCGAATTGTGAAAAGCAAGCAAAGCCTGTGTAGAAAGTCGCTTTTACTAGTTGTTCTTATGTTAGTTAGTGTTTCTAGTTGGTAATAGCCTATTGTGCTAAGGAGTTTAAGACACCGTTCTTATAAGCCGGATTATGGAGTGAGAAGGCATTTAGGTTTGCGGTAGATGAAATGTCCCAGCGAGCCATCAGAGGTCTAGAAAAGGAAGAGTACCTCCCGACTCGACGTCCATGGTGAATTTAATGGAACTGTGTTGAGAATTAAGGAATGTGAGGATGGACTCACGTCTATATAGTCACATTACGTAAGTATCATCAACGTATCTAAACCAGCATTTCGGTTTCTGGAAATAGAATATTAGGATTTTTGTTCAAATGCCTCCATAAAAATTCTTGCTATAACAGGAGAAAATGGAGTACCCATAGCTGCACCTGAAACTTGTTCATGTAGCAGCCGTGAAATTGGAAATAGGTAGAGGTGAGACAGGTTTCCACCAAACGGCTAGGTCTTCAGGTTGGAAGTTGGAAGATAGGATCTCACGGATTAACTGGATGGTATCAGATTTAGGAACTTTAGTAACATATCGACATAACGACCTCGAAACTTTGTCAGTTCACTTAGTCTTTGTACAGGGTGATTCAGTATGGCTGGCGACCGGCTGTATCTCGGAAACTGCTATGCCTAGAGTTTTGAGACAAAAAAAGACATAACTTGCAATTTCCTGAGATAATACTGATTTTATGATTGAACATAGCAGCTACGCCCCCTAGCAGTGACATTTCGAACATTAAAATAATTTTCTGGTACTTCTGGTCACCACATTGGTTAAGGTATTTTTTTGTCCCGAAGCATAGTCAAGGCATCGCAGTTTCCGAGATACAGCCGGTCGCCACCCTTACTGAATCACCCGGTACAAAGTGTTTAAAGTTTTGGATAAAGGAATCACTGTTGCCAGTGTAGGGTTTTAGAACACTAGAAAGGTGATTGGAAATTTTGTAGGTAGAACTGGTAATGGTACGAATTATAGGCCGTAAATGAACATTGGGCTAGTGGACTTTGGATTGATCTTATAGTTTAGAAAAAATGGAATCACTAAGTAATAAGGATTTGCGCAATTCAGAAGATCTTATGGATTTGTTGATGGAACGTACAAGTGCGTGCGGTAGGTTCACGTTTTAGGAGTCTGTAGGAGCCATCTTGGAGTAAGATACGATTTTCTGTCCATACTCACCACTACCCAGTATCACAGTTATGTATCCCTTATCAGCTTTGAGTACAACAATTTAAGGATCAGATTTTAGGTGCTTAAGGAAAAATATCTCGGATTTAGGAATGTTAGATTTAGGAGATTTGCCATTAGTAAGGATCTTGGAGGTTCTAGCTGACAGCAGTTGCATTCCTTCAAAATATTGAATTCTAACGGTAACTCGCGCACTGAACTGGAAAATGTTTGATGGGCCGAATTGACGCAATATTATATATAATAATTATATATAAATATCCATAAGAATACATATTGTATTACTACAGCTGATATTACAGCTGTGCCAGGTTCATTTATTAAATAGCAGCCAAATGCATGACTCGGCGGCGAGCAAAAATAATACTGACCTGCTTTGATTACTGAATGTAAGGAAATATTAGTGTTGTAGAAAATGTATGTCATCTAGCTCCCACAACTATTATTGAATTAAATTTTGACAAAAAAAAATTATACTCGGAGAACTGTTATCTGGTCGTAAATAAGTCGGAAAGACAGCTTATGCTTTTTTTTGTTTTGAGTGTCGCGTTACTCTTTTCAGCAACGTTTTCTTTAGCATTCGAATCAAAGAAATTCACACATTTAAAATGTGAAAGTTGCAAGTGAAAGCTATGCAGCAAGGAAGACTCGTTGCAACATCGTTGGCGGGTAAAACAATGCAGGTGTCGGTGCACAGGAAGTTTTGCCACCACTGTTGTGGGATTGTTCCGTGAGTAGGCAGATGACATTGCAATACTCATTATAGGGAAATGCATACATGATTTTAGAATTTATGCAAAAAGCTCTGACAACAAGGGAAGGTTGGTGTATAAAGGAAAACTTGAAAGCTAATCCTGCAGAAATAACACTAGTTTCCTTTTTGAAAAAAAGAAAGCTGACAACCCGCAGTAAAAACATGGGGATTGAGGCTATGCATTATGTACTGGTTGTACACTGCACACCCATATTAACCTAGGGCTGTTGATGGACTCTGGTGAAAGAAGTCTACACCGAAGCAGGCAATTGTAAAACTGGCGAAAATTTAAGGTTAGACTTGTCTGAACATCACTGAAGCTGCAAAAATCTCACAAACAGCCGGTATGGAAACCATATTAAATTTACTCTCGTTGAATATTTACATGGCAGGCTATCACATTTCTATTGCTTTATATGAACAAGACCCTTAGTTTGAGTTGGGGCTAAAAGAACAATAATGTCCCTTCTTTCAATTAACTGTCACTCACAACCTTTTATCACAGCCTAAACGTTCTAGCGCAATGATTCGTACATGCAATTTTTGAGATCTGTGAATTTAAGCAAGAGTTTTTAACAACATCTCTGTAAAAACTTAAAATAAATGATTACTGAGCTGTAACTTTGAAATATATCGATCTCAGCCCACACAAGAGCAATCCGAACATATAAGTAAATAATATCAATGGAAAGAAGAAATTGTGGACTACAAACACGTACCTACCCAAATACTAACGGCCGTACACCGAGCGACGTGTCGAGTTAGGAAATGAAATTGGACAAATCGATTGAATGTGCTTGCAAAAGTTATGTAGCACTCTAACCCCCTTTGATTTCTTTTTTTTTCCTTAATAATTTTAATCGTCATTTCGTAGTTAAGTAAGGTTCAACTATACAATAAAAGAAAAACAATTTTCGTTTGGGTATATTTTTACTGACTGTCGTTGTTTGTACCGCATTGCACATTAAATACATTTCGAGCCGTATCAAGGCACTCTGTGTAATACTATATAAAAAGTTTAAATAAATTGACTGCATGACTGTCCGAATCAGATTAATGATTGTACAGATCGTGGCATTAAAAAAATAATTGACAAGTACAGGTATCACAATACAACACGTTCCTCTACATACAAGATCCATCAAACACTGTATCAAGAAAGGATAGATGCGGCATAATTGACAATATCGCAATTTCATTTATTCTTCATCTCGTTATAGCTCTGAAACATATAAGTACACATTTAAATATATAGATATATATAAAATGGTAATACTTCCACATATATAAATGTTATTAAGTTCCCTACCTTTTCAGCTAACTTCCTCAAATTTTTGGCCGTTATTTTACCGGTAGTTTCAACCATATGTGTCAGGTATCCCATATCGTTTTCAAGTAGTTCGTGTGCGTGCGCAAATTCTACCATGTTCCCTGAACTCATCACCAATATTTTATGAGAATCCATTACTGTATGTAGCCTATGAGCTATTGTTAATACGGTACACTTTTCAAACTTCTTTCTAATAGTTTGCTGTATCAAAGCATCGGTATGAGGATCTACGTTAGCGGTAGCCTCGTCCAATACTAAAATTTTACTCTTTCTTACAATAGCCCGCGCCAAACATATTAATTGTCGTTGACCGACGCTGAAATTAGCACCTCCTTCACTAACGCTGCTCGATAATCCTGCAGGTAACTCGGCTATAACTTCTTTTAATTCTACTTGCTCTAGAGCATTCCATAAGATATCATCACTATATTCATCGAACGGATCTAAATTTTTTCTCATTGTACCAGAAAATAATACCGGCTCTTGGGGTATTATCGAAATCTTTGATCTTAGCAAGTCTAAGGGTATTTCTGTCGTGTCCACGTCATCAATTATAATGGAACCTTCCACTTCATACAATTGGAAAAGTGCTGTTATTATGGATGACTTCCCTGCACCAGTTCTACCGACGATTCCAACTTTTTCTCCAGCTTCTATTGTGAAGTTTAAATTCCTCAAAACATTGTCTTCATTTGAATTATATCTTAAGCACACATTCTTAAAAACAATTCTGCCACGTTCAGGCCAGTTGGGGTTCTGAGGCCTCTTCGATTCATCTCGAATAGGTTCACTTTCTAGTTTTGTGTATTCTAATATTCTCTCAACTGAAGTCATTTGATTTTCTAATTCTGTCCATTGACGCATGCCCCATTGTAATGCGCCCATTAAGCCGATGTACTGAGTTATTAACAATCCCAAATCACCACCATATGAAACTACGAAATTAAAAATAGGCGATTATAATTAAAACATTACATACCATAAAGCATACCTCTGTTTAAACTTAATAAACTAACAATAACGGTTGTAATAAAGATCACGCATACAATTTCCAGCCAAAATCCAAAGCAACGTGTTGACGACAGGAACAAATACCAGGCAGAACTATGCAAATCTTGATAATTATCAAACTCTTTCGTTAAAATTTTCTGTGCTCCAAAAGCTCTGATGGTAGTTAAACCATTCATGGAAGCTGTTATTTGACTAAAAATGGGGCTGCGGTCTGAAATAAACAATTTTATAGGATGCATTAATCGAACTACTTACATATATCTACAAATTCCTTCAATTCTTTTAACAGATCTGCTTGTTTTCAAGAAAGCTACTCGCATAAAGTAAAACACCAATAAAAGTACAAGTGACGGCAGAGCAAGCAATTTGTCAACAACGATAGATAATGCTAGAGCACCAAATAATAGGAGGCCAACCTAAAATTATAAGGGCTTAATTTGAATACGTGAATGTTTATTTATGAAATTACCTCGATTACGTCAAACAGTACAAGAGGAATATATTCATCGATTATACCTAAATCCTTAGAAAATCTATTCAGAATTCGTCCGGACGGATTTTTATTGAAAAACCGCATCACGGCATCAGCAACATTCGAAAATATTACGTCGTGTATTTTAATTGACGCTTTCATAAGAAAAACGAAGTAGTATATGCAATGCCATATTGCAAATATTATTAATACAAATATCAAACCGGCGTACGTATATATAACGTTATCTCGTGACAGTATTGGTTCAGTTCTGTTATTAGCCATATCTTGTTCCATGTTCACCCAGAAACTAACAAAATAGTCGATCCCGTTGCCCGATGCTTGACAAAAAAAGAATAGCAGCACTACAGCAAAAATAGAGAACCAGGAACCGCCAAACCGTAGATACGCTTTATAGACATCCATTTTTACTTTACCAGTTTCCATATGCTCTCGATCTATTTCTGGACCTTCAGCGTCGTCTTCAATTTCAGCGGTTTCGGACATCTGCCTTAGTTTAATCTTTCGTTCGTTTTCTTCTTCTTCGGGAGAATGAAATTCTTCCAGCAGCTTAGCGAAATCCAAACCGCTGGTCTGTAACTCTGTATAAGTACCCTGTTTTTCTATTTCGCCGTCTTTAATTATTAAAATATGATCGGCGCTTTTTAAGTACTGCAGTTGATGAGTAATCAAAATTCTAATTTTTCCTTTCAAGTATTTAACCACGCACTCTTCGAAGAGTTGCTTCCCAACTTTTGCATCTACGGCGGATAATGGATCGTCTAATAAGTAAATGTCTGCGTCCTTGTACACACATCTAGCCAAGTTCACACGCGCTTTTTGACCGCCGCTTAAAGATTTTCCTTTCTCGCCAACCATAGTCTTATCCCCATACGGCAAAATTGTTAAATCAGATTCCAAGGCACATACTTTCACGACATTCATATACCTGGGTTCATCAAAGTCATCACCAAATAGTATATTCTGTCTAACACTGCCATTGAATAGCCATGGTTCTTGAGATGAAAATGAAATTTTACCTACAACTTCTAAATTGCCACTACTTATAGGCAATTCTTTTAGTATCACATTAAGAATGCTGCTTTTTCCACTTCCCACGGGCCCTATCACAGCAACTATTTTATCACCACTAACAGTGAGATCAATCTCTTTTAATGTGTTCTCTTTTGATTCTATGAGCCATTTGGCACTAACCCTTTCCAAACGTACACAAGGTTCCTCAGTGCCTTTCTTTTCGGATTTATTAATGGAAAGACCATTTATTAATGAACCTTTGATAGGATAGCTATCGTGCATCTTTTCACTTGGATTACGAAGCTCTTCGTAACTTAAAAAGTTATTTATTCGATTCACAGAAATATTTACTTCCGCTATCGATGAAATGCTTATTGTGAAAATCATCGTGATTATCGGCCGCATAACGTTGTATATTGCTGTTACCGCAAAAACTTTTTCTGCAGTTATGTCATTCCCCAAATAGATAAAAGTAAGGAGATTAATAAATATGGACGTCCTTGTGATAAAAGTTTCGAATGAAAACATAATTCCTAGTAAATACGAATGGGCGCGAATGGCACGCATTTCGGCTCTGAAAATAACGCCAATAGCTAAAATTAAACATATTCAGCACATACAAAAATAATACTTACCTTCTGGCTGTGGCAATTAATTTGGCGAAAGGCTTTTCCCATGTATACATTTTGATAACTTGTATGCCAGATAGTATTTCATTCATTAGTCGAACCCTTTCGTCGGTTCTTAAAGCTGTCTTCAATCGTAATACTGATGTTCTTTTTCCTAGATAAACTGGAAAAAAATGTGAGATTAAACGATATTCTCATTCTTCACCAAAATATTAACATTGAAACAACCTTCCGGTAGCAATACAGTAGCTACAGCTAAACAACAATGAAAGTCATCGACCCAAAGCTAAAATTCAACAAATTTTTGCTACTGTTAGTAGGTATACGGAGTGTCCTAGCCGACAGGTAACGTTTCCATTTATAGGTATTTTCCAATAAGATTTGAAATGTAGTATCTACTGTATATTTGCGATTATTCAACCAATGTCATCGTTTTTTACAGTTTCCGGTTTTACGGGAAATAGGGTCAAATTTTAAACGCAGTATACTGTATATTTTTGTATATTTAGACTGAGCTTAATTTGGTAGTTTTCATTTTAGTTACCAAAATTTTTATTTTCCAATCTAGAGTACCGCCAATATACGATAACTGTCAGTATGATACTAGGAAATTGCCAATATTATCCCGTTTTATTGTCTACGCCTACTTAACATGCAAAAGTTTTAATAGCTTTTTCAGAAAAATTTATTGTTTTCTATATAGAACATCACGGTTAACTCCAAAGAGTTCTTGGGATTTCCAACGATGGGGATCCAAACTTTGAATTATGTGTAAATAAGAGGAATATACGTTAAAAACATAGCTTTGTTCAGTATAAATAAAATAATAGAAAAACTCATAATTAGAACTTGGAAAATATGCACTAAAAAAATTGCTAAAAATGAATGCAATTCTGCAAAATTTCGAAAGATGCAATTATTGTAGTAAACTTTATGGGTAATAAAATAATTATTATATTAATTTCTAATATAATAAGAATAACTATGTATTCATGTTCAAGTTACATAGTGTTTAAAAGTTTAAAAAGTTATAAAAATAAAACAACTGTTTGGATGGATTTATTCATTTCAACCAGTGTAATAACAGATACAGAAAATTTGCTATTATTCTATTTTACAAAATGTATATTTAAATTTTAAACATTATTTTTCTAATCATAATTAATCATTACTTGACTAATACCTAGTAATCAAAGCGTATGATTACTAGATCTAACTTGTCCATTGTAAAACTCATTCGTCGTTCACTTAAAATTAACTTCTAACTGGAAAATAACCGTTTATTTCGCTGTAAGTTATTGGAATACCTATACTTAAAATTGCACAATACATTTGGACCTAAATTTACATTTTCTTCAAAATTTGTTTAATGATGCCAATTTGCATGGGCTTTTTAAAGCCTAGGTTTTTGTTTAACACTAAATTAAGTTTTTTACAAATATCATTATTTGCGATTCTGATGCTTTGCAAGGAAATTTTGAAGAAAGTATAAATTTAAGTCCAAAATGTGCATTTAACTATGCTCCAATAACTTGCTGTAAAATTCTTCTTTAATGTTTAATATTTGTATTTTTGAACGCCGGTTTTATGGGATTAAATTATACTAAAAATTTACCTACATCTATTTTTAATAATAATTTCTTGCGAAGCTGATCGGTCACTTTCCGGTTACGAGTTAATTTTACTTACTGCTATTATTCAAATAATAATTAATTATCGTTAGAAACATTGTGTTTAAAATTCAAATATAAATACATATTGTAAATATAATAGTAACAAATGTTCCGTAATTTTTAATGTTGTTGCACTACCTAAAATAAATAAATCACTTGAATATGAATAGGTAATAGCTATTCTTATTGCATTAGAAGTTGTTATTATTAATACAGTATGTCCCCGGATCCACTCTGAAAGACGAACATTTTTTTAATTTTTGATTTCTCATAAAATTTCACTCTTGATGATTTACTCTGCTTGTTTTCAAACCCCCAAAACACAAATTACTTTTTATTTAACTCGAACGGTTCTCGAGATAATATCATTTCCTTGCTAGAAAATATACAAATTCCAAGTATGAATTACGGTTTAAATTTTGATCAAAAAAATATGGGCAATAATGCCATGGTACGAAACCGCACACCACACATTAACTTTTCTAAAATATTGTGTACGACAAGAAATTCTGAAGTTTGGATTCGTGTCACTCCAGTACCGGCAATGTTGAGACGAAACGACTCCGTTAATTGTAAAGGTTGATTCATCGGAGAACATAATTCGTTTATGAAAATTTGAATCTTCCAAAACTCTGTAGCCGTAACATTGAATTAGATAAATTCTTCGTTGTAAAGTCAACATTATAGCATAAATGCTGTTCAAATTAGCGAAGAATTAATTTACAATTCTACTAACTTATTAGATTTTGTCAACTGCTCTCAGTTGTATTTTTCAATGTAATCCTTCTAGTAGAGTTACTTCTAAAAATTAGGACAAAAAATTTTAAGTTCAAATTTTGAAGAAAAATGATATTATCTCGAGAACCGATCGAGTTAAATAAAAAGTAATTTGTGTTTTGGGGGTTTGAAAACAAGCAGAGTAAAGCATCAAAAGTAAAGTTTTCTGAGAAATCAAAACTAAAAAAATTTCCTCTTTTAAAGTCGATCCGGGGACATACTGTATAATAATTATTTTATTACCTATGAATTTTCTTTTCTCTAGAGCAACAGATTCACTGTTTATATCAAATTCAATTTTGCATATGCATTTTAAAAAAAAATATTCAAAATATACCGTTCTGCACTTAACATGCATTTTGCATATTTTGCAAGCATTACACTCATAATAAAGAAACACTCAGTCCGTACTTCTCTTAAGACGTTTTATTAGGTGTTATAGCAAGTTATAGTTTAAATGTTGATCGTGCATATTCTTAAATGTGTAAATATGTTATCTACTATTGTGAAAGTTTTTAAAATGGTTTAACGTATACAAACCAAATGTATAAGAAAAAGAATCTGACTGAAAAAGGTTTTGAAGCAAAAAAAAAAAAAACCGAAACGTATCTATAAAAATATGACGTAATAAAATAGTACTTTTAACTCTCTTTTGCTCAATTTATCAACCACCGAAAGTACCCAAAAAAGAACAAAACCTAATGCCAAGTTTTACAGTAAAAAAAAGAGATAGGTATATTAGTAATTCTTAAGACTTTTCTAAGAGCTTTTGATTGAAACATGAAGCGTTTGGTTTCATCGGAATCGGCAAAAATTTCAAATTACTGCAAAGGACTCACGTTCTATTAAAAAAACTATCAAAATTTATTTTGTTGCATTCTTGTACTTGTAGGGGCGGAGAACAAAAGACTAATATTTCCATTCATTTAGTGCCATGTTGATACTTAGGAAGCTCTTTTGTATATTCCGGGTAATCTACATTTGAAAAATAAAAATACAAATTTATGGTAATCAAGAAAGCGAAAACTAACACGTGATTATGTGGTTTTGGACCCAAAAAGATACGGAAGTGTGGAATATTTAAAATTTTAAAATTTATCATATTTGCGCAAAACTCGCAAGTTATAAAAAATGACATAAAGGTTAAATAATTTACTATTCATTTAACAGTCGAATTTGAAGAACATCAAAGAACATAAAAAAGTTATGAGGCTGGACCTATGAGCTGAGATACCCGGAATGTTGAGCGCAGTAAACAAAACATCCAAAATAAATATGTATTTGCTGTGAATTAATAGCTCTTGTCTGAAATAATTCTTTTTGGGAAAAACTCCAAGCTCCATTTCTAAAGTCTTACGACAAAAATAGCATATATTAATGCTTGTTCAACATTGCAATAATTTTTGCACGGGTAGTCTATCATTCGATAAAAAATATTCCGATGGTATACAACCTGACGTTCAATTAATTTTCAACATTTTTCTTTCTTTCAAGGTATGCAATTAAGATTTTTCAAAAATGCAGATAGATATATGTACATTACACTTTAAAAGTATACAATAACATATAATTTATTTCGAGGTCTACAAATAGTTTCAAATGAAAAAGATGCTATCATAGTCAAAGGTTATAAAGTAAATTACATACATAGATATAGGTTTTCAAGCACCGGCTTTCTAGTACAATTAGGTAAGTACATATATGTATGTCAAATACAGACGCACCTTGTTTTATGATGAACGATAAATTCTCGGAACCCTTCACGGTAGTAGTAATTTAAAATGAGTTAGTTTCGTCACCAAAGTTGCTAATGCCAGCAAAGCAACTTTTATATGAATATCAATTAATATACCAGCTCATAGGTTTGAATTTTAAATAAACCTGAAATCGTAAACATTTTTTTTACCTATTTCTCTAATTTGGCTCAAGAAACAAAATCAGACGCAATCCAACTTTAAATTCAAGCAGTTCAGTAATGTTATTTGTTAAACTTACAGTTTGCGTTATTTTCAGCAATCTTATTTTAAAACAACTATTCTTTTCCTTAAAAAAATTTCAAATGAAATATGAAATTAAATTTAACTCAATTTGCCATATCAATTAAGAACTTTGACTATTATAAAAATAATATTCAAATTAAGTTATCAATTAGCTTAGCTAGATGACTGGAAATTAAACAATTCTAAAAATTAACAACCGTAATAGTATTTTAAAACACAAGTGTCACAATGACGAGACGACAGCGGCCAGAGATTCAAAGTACGAGCATTACATGTCATTGTGGCACACGTTTTTTACAGTATTTTTTCTAATTTGCACATTAATCGCCTATATTACGTTCCGGCAAGAGTCCCCCCCATCACGTTAATATCTCATTACAGCACAGTATGCTGTAATAGCCATATCAGCACTGCGTCGTCTTTTGTTTTAGCTTTATTACAACATCCAATTAGAAAAAAATATATTATTACACCTTTAGATAATGTTAGGCGATAAGACAAGATACTCACTTTGCATGGGAATGAAGAATAATAAGAATGCTATTCCTCCAAATGTAGCAATACCAATTTCCCTGTAGATCATATAAGTTCCAACTACGGTCTGTATAGGACCAATCCAAATATAATGAGCCAAAACGAAACCTTGATCAAATTTGCTGACATCATTCGATAATAGATTTACTAATTGACCAACAGTTGTTTGTCCTAAGGCACGCTGACTTAGTTTCAACGTTTTTCGATAGATCATAGCGCTGCAAGACACTCTCAATTTCATGGATATATGCATCAAAGCCATCATGCTCGGATGACCTAGGAAGCATTCAGTTAAAGTCGAAAAAACTATTAGGCCTGCGTACATATACGCTTCTGAGAGAGAAATGTCGTCTTGACCTACACTAAAATATGAAACGAGCTTTCTTATGGAGAAAGGAAGAAGTAAGCTGCAACAAAAGATGCAGAAGTATTAAAAAAAAGCTCAATAGGCACACACGCCTTAGCTTACAAATAAAATATTATTAAGACGAGGCTTTAAAAGGTGAGTATCAAAAGATAGTGCTGCGGTTCAAATTTTCAAGCAACATAACTCATTTTTAAATTATTGGAATATTTCTAGATTTATACGAACAATTGTAGACATATTGTTCTCGGGAACAGTTTGGGCTTCTAATTTCTCTTAATAAGCGTGCAATCCGAGACGTAAGTTTGAGGAAAAAAACGTAATTTTTCTAACTAAGTAGCAATGTAAAGATTCGTGCTGCTGAATTATGTATTTTAATTCTTAGTAATAACGACGGAGTGCTAATTTATTTTTAGAAATCGGAAGGGATCTGTAACCAGCGTGTTCAGTTATAAGCAACAGTGAGCGTGGCAAATTGTCGTGACGGGTGTCACAGCGAGATTACAGTTTCCTTTGTTGTTAAATCATTGAAATGAGTGTATAAGCAATGTTTATTGACACTGCTGCCGGATTCATTACTTATTGTTAGTCGACCTAGTCCATCGTATATGGAATCCGATATGTGCAAGAAATAAATATTACTGAAAACATTTTTTATATCTATATATGTATCTGTTGCATAATCCGAACACTGACAGCTATTGTACAATTAAAAATTAAAACCGACATCTTTAGGAATAACACTGCATAAGATGGTCGGTATTTTCGCAAATACTCTTTAAAGCCCCCTCTTAAACGAATTATTATACTAATGCAGACAGATATTGTATAATAAACTGAAACTCAAACTCTGTAACATGATAATTTCAATTATGCAATATTAAAGAACAATATCTTTATATTCTAAAATTTCACGAAAGAATGTGATAAAAAAATAATAATTACAGATTTAAGTTTTGTCAGGTTGCAATTTGTTTTAAAGAAAGTATTATAGTGTCTAAAAGCAATAATGAACCTGAGAAAGCAATAGTTGTCCGTTATTTTTTTTTATTGTCAGGAATTTGGCACGGCTTGCACTTTCAAAGCCAAAAGAAACTGTTCCCTTGGGTATGGCCATGACAAGCATATAATTACATTTGCTATAGTCAGTTTACTTATGCAAAAATGAACGTTAAAGATTAAACATTTCAAATTATGGCATACTTACACTAGGATCATTTCATGTACTAGTTTAACTATCCCTATCAGCATAAACTCCACTCCAAACATTCGAAATAAGGCCCTATGTAACGCGGATTTTTTGTGCTTCCTGTGTTCTTGTTTCCATACATTTTCTAATTTTTCGCCTAACTTTCTGGATTTGTGCTCTTCGAGAGGTTCATACAGATCTTCTTCTTTCAGTCCTTTTTTGTACGCTTTAAAGAATACTGGTATAACGTAACTGAAAAAAAAACGAAGTAGGTAAGTATATTTTTATTTCTGCAATTAATTGATGAGAAGGTTATATATGTAGGTACCATCATTGTCACGCATAATGGCCACCATAAAGTGAAAACGACAGCGGACATTTTATGAGCATTTGACGGTAGATATGAAAGTACTTTTAGATTGTGTGAATTGTAATAAAATGTTAACAATGTCTGTATAGTTAATTATTATTTCAGTAGATAATAAGACCAATGCAAAACTATTACATAAAAGTAAATCACATGAATTTACTATGTTTAAGCATTCTGAGATTAAGAAAGATTGAACAATGATTATATTCCTTGCAGCGTTTAATTACAGTTAATAAATAAATATCGAAAACCTATATTTACATCTTCAAAACTAATTTTATCAAAATATTATTGAGTTACTTACAGAAACCTTTGCACCGTAGTAACCTGGCGGCGTTTCATCTTACGTAATATATACATATATCAATATACGATAATACTTTGCAAGTATAATACGACTAAAGAATTACAAATGTATGAATTTCAAAAAATGTCAGTTTGACTTATAGATATACCAGGGTTGGGCAAAATTTATTCAGATTAATAATAAAAATAAATGGTCGTCGTTATTCTTATTCAGAAATAATAGATAACTTCTTATTCATAATTCCATTATTCAATAATGAATGGTAACATTTATTTCATTCATTATTCAAATAATTATTCATCATTCGAGTAATTCTTATTATTCAAATGATCATTCTCATTCAACCAACTACTGTTATTCAAATAACTACTTTCATTTGTGATGATTTTCTGATTGGAGTAATTCCTTCGTGTATAACCTATACTAACAACAAAGAGATGGTGTGAGTTTGTTTATGTACGTGTGTGTTTGATTGTTTGTACGAAGTAACTACTGGATTTAAAAAAATACCGAAGTACAAGGGTTCAAAACAGTTATGATAACGGTTTCGGTTCTCTAAATAGTTATAAAGAACCTATATAAATCATAAACAAATCCTCAAACTTATAGGAAATTCATATAAATTTGAGGTTTTTTCCTACCGATGCATTTTCTAACGTTAGCGGGAACTTTTATATTAATATTTTTGAAGGACATTGGAAGTTGTGGGAAAGAAATAAATGTGATTTTCATAAGTTTGAGAGTTTGGTTATCGGTTTTTAGAACGACAATACGTAAATCTTGAAGGATGTCCAAGATATCGAGGATATAATTATTACTGCCATGTCGTCTTACTGGTACACATCCTGACATTAGCGGAAATTTGTATATATGTAAATATTACCCGCCAGTTTTGAAGAACATTGGGGGTCGTGGGAGGAAAAATAAATGCGATTTTTATAAGTTTAAGGGTTTGTGCATCGACTTCAGAAATGACAACCCATAAATCTTGAGGGATGTGGAAGATGTTGACGGATATAATTATTACTGCCATGTCGTCTTACTGGTACACTTCCTAACATTAGCAGAAATTTTTGATATAAATACTACTCGCCATTTTTGAAGGATATTGGAAGTTGTGGCAAAAAAACATAAATCTGATTCTTATAAGTTTGAGAGTTTGGTTATCGGTTTCAAAAACGATAATACGTAAATCTTGAAGGATGTCGAAGATATAGGCGGATATAATTATTACTGCCATGTCGCATTACTGGTACACTTTCTAACATCAGCGGATTTTATTCAAATATTGCCCGCCAATTTTTAAAGAGATCAAAGTTGTGTGGGAAAAAATAAGTGGAATTTCTATAAGTTTGAAGGTTTGTGTATCGACTTCAGAAATGACATCACGTAAATCTAGAGGAATGTCGAAGATGTCGGCGGATATAATTATTACTGGCATGTCGTCCTACCGATGCACTTCATTAGCGATAATTTTTATATGATTATCTCCACAAATATGTAGGCATATACCTAATCTGAATTTATTTCGGTGTTATTCAGTAATAAATTATTTGAATAACGATTTATTTTGTGAAAAAATCATTCCAATTATGTTTTATTCAAATAACGTTTTATTGAAATAATTCTTCATTCAAATGATTTCCCATAGTTTTATTCAACAATAACTACGGAATAAAGAATAACAGATGAAAATTTCATTCAATTAATTATGTGAATAAAAAATTATTGAATGGTGCCCAACCCTGAAATATAAAGACGCATGTATACTGTAATAGCGAGCTTCCTATGCTCACTCAAACGTAATTGGCAATCTTTGGAAATGCGAGAGCGAAGCCGTGCGAGCACATTGAACGGTATCCTAGGGAAGTGGAATGAACCAAAATGTGAAGAAGAGCTCCAGATAACGATCCATGATTACTGGCGTATATCAATTTCTTTCTAACACATTGCGATATAATTCATGAAAATAAATGTCAAATAACCCACCAAATTGACATAAATCTACAGTCGCAATCCAAACACATATACAAACATAAGTTAAAATGAAACAGATGTGCGTCACGTTTACTATCCTTCCCAGTAATTGGGTTTTGGAACCTTTGGTGTAACAATAACTATCACACTGACAAAAGTCAATGCTAGGTTTTCCACTATCACCAAACAACAATGCACAATCTCTCGACGCGCGTTTCGCTAACCAAGTTAGCATCATCAGGAGATGATTAACAGTAATTTACTATCCTTGTTGGCTTCAACGCCTGAATATATTATTATACCAAGAGTTCAGTTTTAACCTGTCGATTGCCGTAATATGAGTAAAAGAAGGATGAAAATATGATCTCTATGAATGAATAAATCTCGACTTTATACGCATCTTGTTCTGCTACGCGGGTGAATCAGATATACCACCTTTACTGTGCAATATGTCGTCGCCGTTTAACGGCAAGTAGACACCGGTATTTTCAACCCTCGTCTAACTACAAAATGCTATCAACAGCTCCAACTTTTCAATTTGAAACAAATCGACGAAGCCCTCATTCTGTACTACTTCGGGGCGACCGGAACGAATGGCATAGACATGCGTAATTCACTTCAAATGAAGAAGTGTCTGATTCACTTTGCTCATTTCTTCATAAAACGTCGCGAGATATTGAGGGTGCAATCCGACATTTTGAAACAACGTGTACATTAATAAATGGCAAAAATAAAAATATCCCAGCGAAAAATGTCAGTGATATCGAAATTCAAGTTTGTGCATTAGCGGAATTACATCCTACTGTGCCCTCTAAACAAATTGCTGGCGAATGTACTATTAGTGCAACAACTGTTTTAAACCTTTTACATAAGAATAAATATCGGCCGTACAAAATTAGCATATCTCAAGAACTTTTCCCCGATGATTGTTACCGGCGAATGGAATTTTGCGAAATAATGATGAATAAATATCACCCTAACGAATTATTTTTTAATAATATTTTATTTATTTTCACAGGCATCATAATCGCGAAAATGTTCGTAATTGGTCGCGTAAAAACCTACATTATAATACACCAACGCGAACGCAGTTTTCACAAAAATTGAACGTGTGGGCTGGTATTGTTGGGGATGAAATAATCGGACCTTTTCTTAGTGAAGGAAATTTAAATGGCAATAAGTATTTAGAATTATTGCAAACTAATATGATTCCTGCTGTACGGGAGCGACTTGATATTAATGAAATTTGGTTCCAACAGAACGGTTGCCCCGTTGAAGTCAGCAACAATGCCACTCCGGATTTTTTAAGAAATGTTCCTCGCAATTTTTATAACCCGCTGGGTTACTGCTCTTACGAAGAGGGAAGGTTATTCGAACATTTTATAAATAGTTAATTTTTTTTTTTAGCATTTGTTGTTATATTTATAGTTTTACATTTGTTTGCAATTATTGCTTTTAAATTTGAATTGTTATATTCACTAAGTTTTTATTTTTTCTAATAGGAATTTGTAAGTTTCAGAATTTTATTTACGTTTATGACTTGTATTTGACATAAACTTTTATTCAGTTTAGAACATTTAATATTATTTTGTTTTTCATGAGGCTATGATGAATTTTGTGACTGAAATCTGTTATCAGTTACATTACCTGATGCTTCAACAGAAAAATAATTACTTAAAACACAAATTGGTACTACACACCGTTATTGTGTGTTTTTAGTTATTCAACGATTATTGTTTTCTTTTTTTATTTCCCTTCGGATGGAATTTTGTGAATTAATGATTAATAATAATAAATATCCCGAACATCGATATTTTTTCAATAATATTTACCAACAATTGGGATTGTTAGGATTCTTAGAATCTATGCTTGTTATTTTATATGATTATTGATTTTTTTTTTTATATTGTTTATGAGCTCTGTCACTGAAATTTATAGTTATATATATATATATAAATAAGTATGAATAAAAACAAATCAATGTTAGGCATGACAGTTTATTGCGCTTTTTAGTTATCAAATGAGTATTGTCTCATTATTTCCCCATTTCACTAATGCAAATGTAATATTGGGTTTAATATTAGTTTTGCAAACATCGTAAATCATGTTTACAATAGCTCACTTAGATAATTGGTTCTTAATTTATTGTTCGTACCATCAATAGGGATATAGAAAATAGCTGAGCCCTAACGATAACAAGCATATCTCGCTGATTTTACTTCCACTGAGCTATGATGATTCGCTCAACATTAACAAATTTGTGTTGCGGCCTTGCGGGTAGGTACGCCTACAGTCCCTCCCATTTCCAATCGCCCAGAATGCAATCCACAAATTACAACTTTTCTCCCGGTATGTCAGACGTCATTCCAGTTTCATATGGTACAGTTCAATGTACCTGCAACGCTAATATATCTATAGCGCCAGTTCGTATAACCACAGGTATAACATTGGGCAACCATAGCATGAAAACTCGTACTGTACGTAGTAGGTATACCACATTTTGAGCAAGCAATAAATATTAAAATTCCTATTAAAGAGGGAAGTATGTACTTATTTTTAATTTACCACATTAATTCGTCAATTGATTATATGTAGGTAGTGGTGTTTCTGAAATTTGAATAATACGTTATTATAGTTCAGTACATATATCTAATACTATTCATGTAATTACACATGAATCCTCATCTAGAGTTACAGCTGTTATTAATTTACTTTACTATCCGTATATTCGGATCTGGATGCTATAGGAAACCTCGGATTATACGTATGCATAGAGTTAGCTTGTTATATGTATGCATATGTATTAATGGAATCCAATGTAAATTTGATTGACGTCTCACTTCACGATACAATAGAAGTATCATATTCCGCACTTAATAATGATTAATCACTGTGCTCCAATCAAAAACTTATTTTTTTCAACATTGATGGTCCTAGGTAGAAAACACAATTCGAGTACGCTGAATCCAACGCTATCGATCGTTTTGCAAAGTTGGCTCTGGTTTTCGAGACATTCACGTATAAAGATTAATAATTCATGCCTTTACATCCCCCAACAGCTTTCGCCAATTACAGGGGGCATCGGCCGGCCATGAGTTATTATTACGCCTGCGCCCATTAAATTCAAAAAGACCCAAAACACATTTTAGTGTCTATTTTAACCATTTATTCAGCAGATACCTATTCAGTTCAACAAAATTTCTTCATTTCTATAAAATCACATTAACTGCCAACTATATCACCTATTTCACGACAGATGGCGCATTTTCACTGTCCATCTATTTAGTCTTAAGGGGAGGACAGTAAACACAGAGAACAATCCATATAATAAAATTTACACTTCTGTGTTCGACAAAAATTATAGTAACAATTTCTAGTATTGTACGAAATTGTACAATAACTCACTGCAGTTTCTTATACCATAGTTACAAAAAGAGCAATAAAATTGTTAGAAAGAATTGTAGGACAATCTTCAACAGATTATGGTGAAATGCTTTACAATATTTTACAACTAGTAAATATAATAATTTGCGATGATGAAGTATGAAATCCTGTGAAAGATTTCTTTGACAATTATTTGCGATTAAAATAATATATATAATATATAAAATATGTGATACTACAGAAATTGTCGTCAAGATGGCGCTACGCTTGTTTCATAACCCATGAAATCCTTACTCAATATGAATTGTGTTTGGTAAACACGGTTATGTAATATTTATTTGATGCTTACAAAACACAGGAGTTTATAATATTTTAGTTGATTGGTTGCAATTTTTTGTCACTGGAGTAAATTTGCTATTTGCAACAAATCATCTGTATGTTATCCTACTCTAATAAAATTGTGTCAACGTAAATTGTATAACGAAATTGCCCATTTTGTTGTAATAAATGCAATAACTTTTGGTCAACAATTTTGAAAGGAATTTTAATAGAAGTTGTGCTCGACCCTATATGTTCTACAATTTATTGTGCTAGACCCAACTTTGCAAAACGCATCGGCCATTTTGAAGTTGGTTCTGGTTAGAATCAGTTTTCTACCCAAGACCCATCACTGCTGGCATTTTCGACTAGCACAGTGTAATGATTAGCAAAATTTATTCGCCTTTATTAATGAACCAATAGATATGTTTACCGTGAGCATAGTACAACAATGTAAGTACTTGTTTAGATTTATTAGGTCTGTTCATGGAAGAATAACAAACGAGATAGACGCAATTCGATGGCTAAAAGAAATCCGAAACAGTTTTCTCACTGATTTCACCATTTATGATTGGCTCGGACTACACACAGAAAAATGCATTCAGTTCAAAACAAAATATTGTTTGAACACAATTTTCTTATAAAGAAAATTAAATAATTTCGTTGTAAGTAAATCTTTTACCACTAAGAAAATTGAAAGCTTTAATTCAAGAAAACTTTTGTTTCGATGAATTTTCTTAACTAGAGTATATATTTGCTTAGTACAAGTAAATAGATAATGCAGCTTATTGTACATGCGCAGTAATACGTGGGATTTATTTAAAATAATAAATAAATGTTAGAATCGGTTAGAGTGCAGCAGCAAAACGCTGCGTATCTGCGTTGTCGGTCACTTGTGTCAATTGCGATCATTCCTTTACCTTACAGAGTAGTTCGTTGTGTGAATTTCTTTTAGGGAAGTTGTTTAATGGAATCTTATTAGTTTTACATGTATCAATGTACTTATATCTAATTACATTACAAAAAGGTTAGCAAACATATGTAGCGATAAATCTACCTAATAATATTAATGACGAAGTAGGTAAGTAAGCTGCTGCTCGAATTGGATTTGTTGGAGGATTTCAGAAAGATATTTCGATGCAAATATTTTTTTTATTAGATTACAGTATTATGGGTATTCTGATATGCATATGTATAATAGTATAGTTATAGAACCGAAAAGACATTCAGATAGCACAACCTCTAACGGCGTGTATTTTTCATCGCATTCAACCTATGTTTTATTAATTCAAGGTATTAATAATGAGAAACTACTTTCTTTTACGGTAATCTGCTTGATGAAGCCAAGTTCATAAACTTGGATGAAAATGATATAAAGGAATTAATTCCTATATATGGGATTATAAAAACATTTCTTAGCAAGTATAATATTTACATGCAATTGGGCAAGGTAAGTTAGAACATACCAATAAGGCAAACAGATACTTCCATATTGCTCAGATGCATATTTTAGTGATCAGGCAAGGACATACGTACACTTCAAGAAAAGATTCGGGGGCATCGGCATTAAAAACAACCCAGCGTTTTACTTTAAATCTTAGATTAGAAGGCTTTGTAATGAGGGATTTCTAAGCAGTCATTCATGTAATGTATTGTGGACTAGTTAGTTAGGTTGAAGAGACTCCTAAATTTGGATCGATTGTAAGTATTTTGGTAGTTGTGATCTTTAAAGAAACTCTATTCTAAGTCATTGTAAGTACATATGTACATGTTGTGATAGAGACTCTTACATTGCTGTGCAATAAACTATGTTGGTTCTTTCACTGAGACCTTTTTATTTTTATAAACATGAATAGAACAACTAAAGGCAACGGACAAAATTGTTAGACCTGAAACTGGAGGTTTCGGATATAGTAGCTCCGAATCCGAGGTTCCGGATACCACCTAGATCCGAATAACAGTTCTAGTTACTACTATTAATATACAATTAATCAATTAAAAGTTGGATATATGTACAGGGCAGAGTATTGTAATTCAAAAGTGTCAAAGCCTAGGATCCGGAACCCAATTTTGTAGGATACCTGCAGCACTAGAATCTATGTCACTCAAACTGTATACATGTATTGTGAAATGTGATGTTATATTGAGTTCAAATGCGTTACACAAATTCTTCTCCGACACGAAAGCAAATTATTCGCTTATTATACATATGTATATACATTTAAGTACTGCAATATGAATAATTGTTGTTAGTATTTGAAATCAGTTTATCTAAGAGATTATGGTTTCGCGCAGTAATAATATTAACAGATTCAATTTCACTCGCGGCTTTATCGCTGCAGAAGTGTGATAATACTTTTTAATGAAGGGAATACGCCTATGTTATTAATGTTTGCTCAAATCCAACTTACGATTTTATGTTTAGTTTCATGCAAAATTATGCAGTAATAAAAACCGCAAATGTCATTACAGATATAATTTAATTTCTTTGAACTACTATGCTTAAAATTGTAACTATATGTAAGCTCACCGGCTATAATAGTTGCCTATTATCTGTTAATTATTATTATTATACTGCAATCGAGGTTGGGCATTTGCAGCCAACCTTTTTCCACAATAAACCACAAGATAAATGATAGGCTGTAGAGTGTACTTTAGAGCAACTTTCTAATTATTGTAAAATTATTTAATTCCCGTGTGATTCTCGTAAATAATTTGACACAATCTTCATGCCAGCTTAGGAAATAATTTGGAATAGTTTCTGACGTATAATTCTGTACTGATTGTGAGATTCATGATAGCGGAATAGTATTGAATAGTATATTACTTTTCTTTTCGAAATTACAGTAGATATGCTTTATGAAGTTTTGAATTATATTATTAAATCAGCATTTATATTACAAGGAATGTTGCACATTGTACTTGTATTTCCCACCATACATATACGGAATGTTTCCGAAAGTCTAAAGCATTTGCGGTAGAAAACCACAATTTGGCAATTAAATGTGTAGCATAAATTCATACAAAATGCATGTACGTAGTTTAATTAACTGAAAACAGGTAGCCAACCAATTTTAATGTAATGCGCTAGTGATAAACTAATGTAGCTTAAATTAATAAAAATTATATACACTCCGCCAAAAAAGTATCGCATAAACTAAAAAAGGGCATTTATGAACCAAGATATTTTTATACGTTCACAAAAAGTTTGCCTCGTGTATGTGAACTATAAAAACACTAACAAAATAATGGAACTTAGCGTTTTTACTTTTTTTTTTTCTAAAAGAACACATTTAGAAAAATGCATATGTGTAAGGTTTGTTCAGTTGTTTATTGAAAGTCTTCCTATACGGACAAATTTTAAAGTGCGAAGTCAGAGTTCTGTACCAACGCTTTCAAAACTAAAATGAGCAATTTAACTTCAGAACAAGTGGCTGCTATAGTTGCTTTAATCGAAGATGGACGATCTCAAGCATACGTTGCTAATTTGATGAACATCAATCAGTCAAGTGTTACTAGAGCCGTAGCCAGATATAGGGAAACAGGCATTTACAGTAGAAGACCTGTACCAGGTCGTCCAAGATGTTCTACTCGCCAAGATGACCGCTATTTACTACTACAAGCATTACGTCAAAAACATGTAACTGCGAGACAATTGCAGAACGACTTGGCTAGAGCCAGAAATACTCGTGTGAGTACTCAAACTATTCGGAATAGGTTACGACAGAGTGGATTAAGAGGTAGCTGTAACAGCCCCTCGTCTCACTAGGAACCACCGAGTGGCTCGCTTAAGGTTTGCCAGAGAACATGTAAATTGGAACATTAATGACTGGGCCAATATACTCTTCACAGATGAGTCAAGATTTGGTCTTTACACCTCAGATAGGCGTATCTCAGTGTACAGACGAGACGGTGAGCGCTATTCGCAGTGTAATATCAGACCTAGACCTAATTTCGCTGGTGGCTCTATTATGGTTTGGGGAGGCATCTGTTTAACAGGTCGTACAGAGTTAGTACCAGTAGACAGAGGTACACTGACTGCCCACAGGTATATAACGGACATTTTAGAAGAACATGTAGTACCATATGCGCCAATTATAGGAAACGAATTCATGTTAATGCACGATAATGCACGACCGCATGTTGCAATAATCGTCCAGGAATACCTTAACGATGTTGGTATTCCAGTTTTAGATTGGCCTGCGGTAAGTCCGGACATGAACCCTATCGAGCACGTGTGGGACCTCCTTCACAGACGGATACGAACCCAAAATGTTGCCCCAGCGGACCTGCATGGACTAGCAAATGCTCTCCGTGACGAGTGGGAGAATTTGGATCAGGCTTATATACGGAGGTTAATCGAATCTCTGCCAAACCGTATGCGAGCGGTCATAAGAGCCAGAGGTGGCAATACTCAGTATTAAAAGCTACTGTTATGACATTTTTCTTTCCAAAATTATAATTTCTTGTTTTAATAAAAATCTCAAGTATGAGTTCTTGTTTTTATTTGGCCTGTATTTTATTTAAACAATCATAGAAATTATATCTTAGAGCGCATTAAAGTATATTTACAACTTTATGCTACAAACAAAGATTATGCGATACTTTTATGATTCAAAACTAAATTATGCGATACTTTTTTGGCGGAGTGTATATTCAATCAATAAAAAGGAATGCTAATTTCTGGTAGTTCAACTAACTAATTGGTAATGTAAATAAAACAAAGCATTTACTCTTTACTCGAGTATCCACTCGCTTTTTTATTTAATTTTTTGCTGTTTCTGTCACTTAATATATTGAGAGTCACGATTGTGCTAGACAAAATAAAAAATGTAAAAGGTTACGTTTTTAAATTCAGTAAAACGCTTATGGCAATTTGTTATTATTTTCAAATGCTGCTGCTTTCATTTTAAAGTTTAACGCAACCGATTCAATAAGAAACAGTCGGAATATGAATACAGAAACCATGAAAAACATGCGAGATCTTATAGAACATTTTCGGAAACAAGCAACAGAAACACGGACAATCAAGACGCAATAGCAACATAGCACATTCCTGTGGTAGGTCAGGCAAAGTTGTGGCATATTTTGATTTTCTTCCATTATGCTAACAATATATTTTCACACGTAGGATGGAATATAGAAACATACATTGTGATATGGATTTATATACAGAACGTCTCCGCTGGAAGAATAATTTATATAATTAACACATTTTATTAACCACCTGCTGCTAAACTAATGAAAACATGTCAGCTAGTATTTTATTTTATTCTAACCGCATACTTTACTTAACTTGCAAATAACTATTTCTAATACAACCATAATATTATATAAAAGCCCATTTTCTTGAGCAACACATTTTGATCTCTGTGTTTAAATGTTATATACTATATATGTATGTATATGTAGAGATCGAATTGCATGTAAATACCACTTTAAAATACATATTGCCCATGTACTAGTAGTCAATGTTTTATTGACATTAATAAACGTAATGTACGGTACACAAATTTAGTTCAGAACATATTAAGTATGTCATCAATTAATGTCATCTTGATATATGTATGTATACATATAATTGTTTTCATGTACGGATGTCCCAACTTTATTATTATTACATCACATTTGTTTGCTTTTGTAATCATTGTTGCTGATGATAATGACATCTTTGTCTTGCTAATGGCACTTGAAAAAAAACATTGCTCTATTTGTTAAAATCGCAGAAACGACATCCAACTGACATCAAGCAGCCTTCACACAGTAAAAAAATTCTGTAATAATGCAGCAATAATCCTGTTTTATTTTACAGGATTGTTACTGTGAGGAAGTTTTTAAAAGAAAGTTACTGCAGCTTTAAAGTTTCTCTGTAAATAATCAAAAAATAAATGTAAAAGTCTAAAATATTAATGTAAATTTCTGACAGCTTTTAAATATAGGTACGGGAAATTGACATTAAATCAACAGGGATCATACTGTACTATTGTAAGTATTTAACTGTAAATTCAGAGTTATATTTCTATATATATTCTCTCTCATCTGTAAAATTATAGTAGTATTCCTAGCGTACAATTACCAGGAATATTACTGTAATCTTTTTTTACTATGCATGTAAAGGATATTATAACGGAAAGCGTGTTCCCCACACCCTTCTGAAAACATTTTGTACCACTTTCAAAAATTTCATTAGTGTTACATAAAAAAATTGAACGCGCTTATTTGGCGAACTTAAAATTTAGAAAAAGTTTGCACTGAACAATTTTAAAAGATTTTTAAATGTTCATAGTTGAGTCTAAATTGGGTATCTAATAATATGAAGTTTAATAGTATTTTTTGCGCCTTCGTCCAGAAACACTGATTTTGCATTACTTTAAATCGGCCGGAAACTTACCATTCTCCGGCCTAGGCCGGCAAAAAGACCACTATATTCGAATTACTGACATTTCTGTGATTAATTATAGATTCGATGACAGATGACAGAATGCTCGTTACACAATCTCTTAATTAATTCATATTCTTTCCAATTCTATTTTTGGGATTTTACAGATAATAAACGGTTAATAACTTCACACACAACCTCTGTAATATGAGCTGAGGTCTTCATTGTCCTTATTGTTGATGAATATGTATCAAAACTACCAAGAAAATTAAAACGTCAAAACACTAATGTATCTTAACCCTGATTTCCAATTCAAAATTCATACGTAATATGTATTGCCAAACCTGTACTGTTAACTCCCTAGCGTTAATTTTTTTTATTATTTACAACAAAATTAAGATTTGTCGGCTCAAAAAATAGTGTGTAGAAACTCTGTTGCGGTATTCGCACTTGTGGGGCCTAGGCTTCGCCTCAGCCACACAAACCGTGCTCATACTCGTAAAACTATAGTTTCTGGCCTAGTGATACAAATAACTATTGTATCAGTACAGGTTGGCAATACATGTTACGTATGAATTTTTAATTTGAAATCGGGGTTAAGATACCTTAGTATTTTGACGTTTTCATTTTCTTGGTAGTTTTGACACATATTCAATAATAATAAGGCCAATGAAGACTTCACCTCATACTACAGAGGCTGCGCAACAAGTTATTAACAAATTATTATCTGTAAAATCTTCCAAAAATTGATTTGGAAAGAATATGAATTAATTAAGAAATTCTGTAACAAAAATTCTGTCATCTGTCATTGAATCTACAAAAATAACTATTTTGCGCCTCCGTCCAGAAACACTGATTTTGCATTACTTTAAATCGGCCGGAAACTTACCATTCTCCGGCCTAGGCCGCCAAAAAGATCACTAACGGTTGGCAACATATATATTCGAGTTACTGACATTTCTGTAATTAATTGTAGATTCGATGACAGACAATGACAGATGACAGAATTTTCGTTACACAATTTCTTAATTAATTCATATTCTTTCCAAATCAATTTTCGGAAGATTTTACAGGTAATAAATTGTTAATAACTTGTTCCGCAACCTCTATAGTATGAGCTGAAGTCTCCATTGCCCTGATTAAAACACAAGTGTCACAATGACGTTTATGTAATGCAAGTACAAGTTTGAATCTCGAGCCGCGTAGCAGCGAGTGCTTCGAAGTACCAGCATTACAAGTCATTGTGGCACACGTTTTTTACAGTACTTTTTCTAATTTGCACATTGATCGCCCATATTACGTTCCGGCAAGAGTCTTACTAGTGCGTTAATATCTCATTACAGCACAGTGTGCTTATCTCTGGTGTGCGGTAATATTCATTTCAGCATTGCGTCGTGGTTTGTTTTAGCGTTATTGCAACATTCAATTAGCAAAACGATTGATTGGGTAGATTAAACAGTATTTTATTGCTATCTTTTATATCTTTCACAGTTTTAAATGTATTTTGTGATGTACTTCATTCTTTGTATGCGAAAAGAATACTTTATTTTAGCAGGTGACTTGAATAGTAATTGCTTATAATATAATGACAGAACGCCATCTGCAGCAGTTTTATTTGCGAGTTTCGGTACGTACGGGATGATCCGGTTACCCATTTGAGCCAATGAGCAATTGTACAATTATTTTCAAATTTTGATGACTTGGATTGCACCCTTGTTGATTATATCTTCTCTGATCATGATTACTTATTTTGTCAGAGCAATCTGTTTGGTAATTAATCTGCTTATGATGTCTCTAATCCCCTCATAAGGTTGTCGCACGACTGTAGTAATGGTTTAATTCCGCAACGTTCTTTCTAACAAATCCTATCCCGAATAATAGAATTTTTTGTAAATATTTCGTTTTCTCACGATAAGTTCTGGATTGTCGCTAAAAAGGTCTGTAGTTTTACCCATTCATTAGAAAAATTTATGTGACGTTGCTAATTATAGGCCCATATTTTAAAGTTGCACCTTTCCCAAAATCATCGAACTAGCGTATCTCGACTCTTGTACCATCTCAAAATTAACAGCATTTTAATTAATTTGCAGCATACGTTTAGAAACAATTTTTTAATCATTACCGCCATTCTAATATTGAATTCCTTAGATCATGATGAACATCCAACAGGAGTGTTTTGTGATTCTTTTTTATTGAAGGAGTTTTGTTAAAGCCAAATCATTTATATGCTTATCAGGTATCTCCGCAGGGCAAAATCTAAGCGATATATCAATCCGTTTTATGCTTTTAGTAAAATGTTTGATTATGTTAATCACTCATTACTAATTAATAAACGCGAGTGCTATGGTATTAGAGAAGTTGTTGCTAATTGGTTTATATCTTTCATACCTCATAAAGCTCAATTTATTAGAATTACATTTAACTTACTACTACTTAAATCGGTTCATTCGGTCCATTTACCGGTTGCCTAAGAGTTCCGCAAGGTACGATCGTTGGCCTTGTACTTTTCTTGTTATTTATAAATGACATAACTAATTTCACCAATTTATTGATAATTTATGCCGATAATATGTCGACCGTCGTTTCTGATGATCATCCGACCACTTAGCAGACCAAGGTGGATTGCTTATTGGATCTGTTGGGTCGGTGATTTGAATACAACCGATTCCGCATGAAGACGAATTTCACGGTCTTTCACACGGTTCGGTCGCAGACGAATATTGCGTTTACATAATCTTATCTCACTATATTAAGTTTTGTCAAAATCAGCTTATTTTTCAAAATCAACATATGTGCTCCAGATTGGTGAAGCATTTTGCACATTTCAGCAATACATACACGGAGAAAAAAAGATATTATCACGTATTATAAATATAATAAATGATATTAACTCAAGGACAACGATACGTTATCTAGTACCCAGTATTCATCCATGTATTACTGTTTATTAGGAAGATGGTACGCTCTAATATAATTATAATACAACCAACTATAAAGTTAGTTGTCCCTATTGTTACTATCTATTTTTCTCAGTGTAGTAGATAAAGGTAGCTCATCTTCGGGGTCGAAATCGTTATCAGTTTTAAAAACTTCAGAATATAAGAGCCCAGCTTTACGAAAACAGTTTTCAATAATCATTATAGAAGTCACTTGATTTGATGTTTCTTTTTATAAAATAAATAGCGTCTAGTAAATTAATTCTTTTGGTTAGGTCTTGTATACCTATCATTAACTGTGTCTTTTTTCTGAATGTCCAGCCATATTCGCACAGAGTAAAATAATTAACTGCTCTTTGGCCATTTTTCCGTCAGTACAATTTTCTCCCTTAAAGGCAAAAGTTTTATCGGGCAGAGCGTTACAAAAGAGCCTCGTCTCGTCGGCATTATAAGCGTCTCCAGGATTATAATTGCAAATCAAAGCCGGAAGTTTTGCTTTAAAATCGTTAACATCATCAACATTAACACTTGCACTTTATCCTGATATTGTTCTTATATACTGTGTATTTTTAAAGCGTCCTAACCAACCAGATGAGGCACTAAAGTTTTTATATTCTAATTGTCATTCTCTGGCTCTTACAAACCACTCGTAGGTTAACTTTTCAGTATTGTACCCTTCAATTTAAAAAAATCTTCACTTTTGTTGAATGTCATCGCCAGAATAAAATTTATTCACTTATTTTTCCTTATTTTTTATAAGCGTTCTTTCTACTTGAAACACTTTGTTTTTCTTTGTTGTACACCTCATAATATAAGTTTTTTCTTGTAGCGTAACAACAGGTTTTTGATCGAGATGAAATCGAGATTAACGTTTGTGTAAATCCGCGCACTAATAGTAGCATAAAAGGTAGACATTTACGCGCACCCTTAAGCTGTCACATCTAGGTAACGACTAACGCTCGCATTTTATTAACTACCTACGCTGAAGCAAAGAGACAAAATTCCGGGAAATACCAGTATTCCGAAAATGCTTAAAAAGGAGGCAACAGCGTGAAAAGTGAAAGCTATTATCGTGTGTCTGTGTCCGGTTAATACAGAATTCGCTTAAAAGGATAAATTTTGATATATATGTAGATCATACAATTTCTTTCGGTCTCTGATAACACTGGTCAACAGTGAAATTGCTTCTTAGGTGAAAGTACCCAATCCTGAATGAATTCAACGTGCTGAACACGAATATCACATTGAAAAAAGTTGATTGGCTCCAAGGTTGATATGATATATATCAAGTGATATATATCCGATAAATATCATTGATATATATCACGATATTTATTCTACGATATATATCATGATATATATACAAATTTTAAAAATCACTGATTTTGTTAAAAAATAGCAAATATGCGGCAACAAAAAACACGCAAAACGAACGAATGGAGTGGCGCGGCGCGCGGTTACTCGTGTAAGTCCCCACCATTTCTTCAGAAAATTTAGGGGAATCACTTTGTTTTGTCGGATTGTACATTTTAATTTAGTGTTCAGTCCATTCGCATTGCTTGTCGAATCGAGTGCTTATCTTTTTAAAAGTATTGCGTTTAACTAGAAAATAAAATGGGAAAACCGAAATTAAACATTTGGAAACATTTTAAAGAATGTAAAAAAGCTGGAAATACTGGAAAATGGGCGATATGTGCAAAATGTGGGAAAGAAATGCAAGGAATTCCAACACGGATGCAAAATCATTTTAGTCAATGCACAGGTAAAACAAACGAAAGTTTATCTGCTACAGGACAAGGTGATGAAGTGGCCGAATATATTGATCTGCCCTCAACATCAACAAACCAACAAGGTAAATAAATTTGAATCAAGAACCGAAAAGAGAAAACTGTTAATAAACAATGTTAGTCTTATTGAACCTATAAGCCTTTAGTTATAAGTTATCTGCTGGTTTTCATATCTTCATTATTATAAGTTTATTGTATACTATTTTGCTATAAATATGGGGAAAATAATGTTTATAATTTTTTTAGTTAATGCGGAAACGGATGTTCTTGAGCATCCTACAAAGAAAACAAAATTGGGGCTTCTAAATATACGTAAAGATTCCGATGTATTTGCAACCTCCAAAAAATATGCAAAGCAAATTGATATCCAAATGGGAAAGTTTTTCTATTCCACTAATACTCCATTCTCTCACGTAGAACACGAAGAGTTTATAAAATTATGCAACTTGTTAAGACCGGGTTATATCCCTCCTAGCAGGCTCCAGATTGGAGGACCTATTTTGGAGGAAGTTTATTCTGAAACAATTATAGAATGTAAAAACAAATATGGAGGACAAATTGTATCCATGTCTTTGGATGGATGGAGCAACATTCACAATGAGCCGATAGTATGTACATCATTTATAACTCAGTCTGGAGAATCTGTACTTATCGATACTTTTGATACATCCGGCAATTCGCATACATCCGAATACTTGAAGGAAATTGCTTTAAAGTCAATATCTACAGCCAATGAGAAATTTGGAGTGTCGGTGCAAAGCATAGTTACGGACAATGCTAGTAATGTTACTAAAATGAGAACAGACTTAGAAAATGATAATTTGATACAATATGGATGCTCTGCGCATGTCTTGAACTTATTGGCCTTAGATTTGGATAATTCTGCAGTGTCTGGTCATATTTTGAAAATAATAAAATATTTTAGGAACAAGCATTTGCCTGCTGCCCTTGCGAACCAAACTCTAGGAAAGAAATTAATTTTACCACATGAAGTTCGTTGGAATACCATGACAGATGCAATCCAGTCGTTTTTAGAAAATCGAGGCCAACTTGTTCAGCTATGCCAAGACCATAAAAATGTCATACATTCTGACATTACTAAAATTATTAATGACACAAATATTTCAATGAATGCTCAGAATATGCTTAGTTACTTGAAACCAATCGCTGTTGCGTTAGACAGAGTTCAAAGGGATAAAACAACTATTGCTGTTGCTGTCGAAATTTGGCTGAAACTGGAACTAGATCTCAAAGAGCAACCCATACATGTTAAAAAACATTTTTATCGAAGAAGGGACATGGCTTTAGCACCACCACATTACTTAGCAAATATGCTCGACCATCGATTTTGCGGAAAACGCTTAAATAATCAACAACGAGAACAAGCCTATGCGTATTTAAATGAAATTAACGGAGATTTCATTCCATTTGTGATGGCACTTTTAACCGAATCCACGCCATTTCCCAAATATGTATTTGGATCTCAATTTAAGAAGACTCAACCAATGGTATGGTGGAAAGCAATTATTATTGATGATGCAAAATGGCCAAACAAACAAGCCTTTCTCTCTTTATGTGAACAGCTACTTAGTGCAACTGCGGCTACAGCATCTCTTGAAAGAATATTTTCATCATTTGGATTGATCCAATCAAAATTACGTAATAGGCTTGGTAATGAGAAAGCCGGAAAATTAACATTTTTATTTAAATATAAGAATCAGGCAGAAAAACATAAAAATGATGATATTGCTTGGGTTTGGAGTGATTCAATACCAAAGCCTTCATTAGGGAGTTTGCGTGAGGAATCAGACGAAGATATTCCATTAGCAATATTAACAACGATGTTATAAAACGTACTTGCACACATTGAATTCTTTTGGTTTGTTATATATTACATTATGTATTCTTCGGAATAGTTTTATTTGTTATTTATTTTTTTGACATTTACTAAAAATTAAAATATACGCCTAAAATATTTCCTTGATTTTATTTAGCTATTATAAACGTTATAACTTGACTAATACAAAAATAAATATCAAAAATTGATATATATCCGATATATATCGGATATATATCAGATATTTTGATATTTATATAAAGATCATGATATTTATCAACCTTGATTGGCTCACGTTCCAGAGATATTGACGTTTTGTCCATTGTATAGATGCTATTGCATAATGTAATGCAATTTAGCAGACTAATGTTTTCTTACCATGTATTATAATATTGACATAAGTACACTTTTTCTGAAATATGCGTACATATTACAGAAAACCCGTAGCCAATTCAGCTTTTTCTTAGTCATTTTCGTGTTCAGCACATTGAATTCATTAAGAAATGACTATTTTCAGCTTGGAAGCATGAACTTTTCGAAAATTTGTTGCCCAGTGTAATTTGTCAGCTTATGAGGGGTGTCCGTGTATAAGAGATGTCCGCTAAGAGAGAGTACAATATATAATGTTTGGTGCTTCTTCAAAAACATATGTTTATAATTACTCTTAGTTCAGTCATAAATCAAGAAAACAGGGAATCGTCTTACCACGTCTATTTTTAAAGGTACCAAATTTGGAGGAAGATAAGTAGTTTGAGTCTCACAATCTACTTAAAAATCTAAGCGACCGGTTTCGTGCTATTAGCGCATTATCAGGTCAGGGATATAAATACCCAAAACAAAGCTCCTTTCGATTTTAGTATATTTTTTTTATTAGGTATTATAAGATATAATATAAATATAGAAATAACTAGCTGAAAATTTAAAATGTAATCCCTAAATACTTATATTGAAAAAAATTTTTGCAAAATGTTCTCCGAGTTTTGCTTTGGAAATTGGTATTTAAGCATGTTTGAAAATGTGATATATTTTCTTGTAAGACTTCTTATATCTTAAAAAATATGGGATATTAAAGGAAAATCTTTATTTCATTTATATAATATGTTTCTAAAGAAGCACCAACTTCTATTTTATATAACAAAATTAGTAAAGGTACAAAGATTGTTTTATTTATATTTTTTTATAAATAATTGTTTTTCTATTTATTCGCGTTCTTAAGCAGTCGGCGCTGTATAATGATAAATATTTTTACATGATTCATCCGGTGGAATTTTGTTATCAACATTTTTCTTGCGTTAGTCTTATAAAGATGAGATTCAGTGGTCTCAGCAAAACCTGCATGCATACCATTCTTTCTTAAATTTTATTATTTTCATCTGCAAATGACATACTTTACCTATTTACTCTTTAAAAAAACATATTTCAAACATTATGTGGTCTATTATACTGTTTTGAATTCCGAAATAATTTACAAAAAGAATTCAAACTAGTAGGTGTTCACCATTATAAATAAGTCACGTTTTAATTTTACAAATAACATAATAATTATAGGCTGTAAAAATCGAATTGAATAGATTTAATCTCAAATGACAATAGGAATAGCTATTATAGCTAGGTATTATACCTAATATTAAACCTACTTCGTCATTAAAAGCATTCGCTTAAAAATATTGTCGTAATGACTGGCAATGCTCCCAAAAACTTATCCCCAAGGTTACAATTTATTACTTATTTTGATAAATATAAATACCTACAAACCATATAACATACTCAGTTAATTAAAGTAATGGTATACCTACTCTAATTGTAAGTTTAAGTACTTATATTCTACCAGGTACAATTATCAATATAAGTATGTATATTTGATTGTAGATGCATATATAGAGTAAATATAGTTATCGCTGGTTTTAGTCTGCGGTCAACCGTTTCAACAGATCCTGTTTCATGTTTGTAATTTTCAAGTGTGAGGTTGTGCAAAGTACACAGTAACAAAAATGTTGTTAAAATTAACAAATTCTACTGTGCCAGAAGTGCCACAAAAAAAATTATTAATGTTACAACTACCCAAATTTGTTACCAAAACACTTTACACTTCATTAAAAGTTAACAATCTCTTTTAGCTAAAACAGCATTATGTACATTACTAATTTTCATGAATAATTTTGCTAAATTGACAAAGATGTTGCATATACGTATTAACAAAGTTTCACTTAACAAACCTCGTTTATGCTACAGTTTATTAAATCAATCATGTTACTTCAAAATAAAAAATTTGTAACTACCAAATTTTCACTTAACAACGATTTTTTTCTATGTGTATAATGATTTATATTACATCGGACTTTTAAGATTAGTTGTTTCTATTATTATATTGCACAAAACAGTATTATGAATAAAATCATGCTTTTCTGTAATGGGTTGAGAAGCCCCAATGTGTTTTATACAACAAAGTGTGCTCCCGGCAGAGAATATGAAGTTAAGTAAATTAAAGGACTACCTTGAAAGAAGTCATGCTTGTTTGTAGGAAAAGGTATTAAATCCTTCAAACGTAAAGGAGCTGAATCGAACAGTTCGCGCATGGACACATCAGGCTACTTTTTCCAGTCAACTGAACCTGGTCTAAAAGCTTCGTACCCCATCGATCTTCGAATTGTCGAAAACAAGTAACCTCATACAATAGGAAAGGAACTCATAAAACCTTGCTTACTAGATGCGGTTAATCTCGTTCTTGGAGAGCAACATGCGAAACAGGTAAATATGACATCACTTTCTAACAACACCATCAAAAGTCGTGTCGAGGACATGAGCAACAATATTTTGGACACTGTACTGAAAAAAGTAATGCATCTTGTTCCATGCTACTTGTCTATATTCGGTACATAAAAGGCAACGACTTGAAAGAAGAATACTTGTTCTCAGAATCACAAAGCACTACTACACGTGGCGAAGATGTGTTTCGAACAGTGAAAAATTTTGTCGAGGAAAAGGAGCTGCAGTGGTCGAAGTTGGTGGGTGTCTATACAAACGGAGCACCATCCATGTTAGGCATTCGTTTCGGATTTCAAACATTAGTCAAAGAATTCGCTCTGCACGTAACGTTCAGTCACTGCATCATACATCGTTATGCTTTGGCAGTAAAAGCTCTTCCACCTGATTTGCCGGATGCATTTACCCAGGTAGTGAAAATTTTAAACCACATCCGAGGTGCTACGACAAATACAAGAGTTTTTAAAGAGCTGTGCAATGAAGTCGATGGCAATTTTACCGTGCTGTTATTTCACACAGAAATGCGTTGGTTATTACGGGGCAAGCTGTTGCACCAAGAGCTCGAGTTTCGAGAAGAAATTACTATGTTTGCAGATTTCTTCGGAGAAATAAATACGGTTAACCTCAGCTTGCAAATATGACCAATATTTTAACAATTCAAGATAAGGTTGCCAGTTCTCTTCGCAAATTGCAGCTTTGCCAACGCATAACTGTAGTTGAGGACGATTCGATGTCCCCAGAGCTAACAATGGTGCTCGATGCAAAAAAGTTGGAAATGCTCATTCACAAATCAACTAACTCTCCATTTGTCATCAGTAGTACATTCTAACAGCAAATATCTTCTTGATTTGGAAAATCGCTAAGTAAATGCTTGGGTGCTCAAACCCTTCTCAGTGGATGAAGGAACATTTCCTGGAACCGAAATTTAAACCAAAGCACAATTTCTTGAACTTTGCGAAGACAACACACTGAAAATAGATTTCGCAAACACACAACTAGCAAGATTTCGGCGAAAGATTGGTGGTGAGTATCCCTTATTATCGGAAAAGCCTTGAAAATTTTGATTCCATTCGCCACAACTTACAGGTGTGAAAGTGGATTTTCGACAACGGTGACAATGAAAACAAAGGCAAAGAATTCATTGAAGTTGGAGCACGATTTACAATGCGCATTGGCCGAAACTGCATCTAATATTAAACAAATTATTAGAACTAAGCAACATTAACCGTCTCATTGACTAGTTCTTGATTTAATAACAAATTTCTAAAAACCAAGCGTGTTCTTTGTTTGAGTGATTAAAATTGATTAAAAATATTTATTTTTCGTAATTCAAAAAAAAATTGATTAAAAATATTTATTTTTCGTAATTCAAAAAAAAATGCAACAGCTAATTTGTTTTTAGACTCTTTTTTTCGAGGTATTTGCTAATATCTAACCCGCTTTATGGGTAATAGCCTCAGAAAAGTTGGGACCTGTACTAGATTAATGCTGATAACTTTCACAAATCATGTTCGCTGAAATATTGATTTCTAAATTGTAACAATCAATAATGGCACCAGTATGAATTATCATTGTAGATTTGTGAAATGCCGTTTGAACATACAGTTACTAACAATAAAGTATTCTTTTTACTTTATATTATTTTTAACTATCACACTGACAAAAGTCAATGCTAAGTTTTTCCACTATCACCAAACAACAATATTGTTGTTTGGTGATAGTCGAAAAACCTAGCATTGACTTTTGTCAGTGTGATAGTTATTGTTACACCAAAGGTTCCAAAACCCAATTACTGTATATTATTTTTGTTATGAATTAAAAAATATTTGAGAAAATCTTTTCTGACAATAGTCCATATGAATTACGAAAATGAGAAAGGTATTAGAAAATTTATTGAAAAGCATTTTAGATTTAGATTCGACGAGTAACAGATTAATGTCTCTATATACACATCCACGTTCACGGAAATTTGACCAAGTAACAATTAATAAAGTATTTTAATCTAATAAAAATTATATTTTTCAGTAGTATTTCTTGAATATTTTCCTCATAAAAAAATACCTTTTGCTTGGATTACTGCTCGCACAACTGGCGGCACCCTTGCGATTAATTTTCTTAATGTGTCGTCTAGGATATTGTTCCATTCTGGTTGCAGAATATTTCAGAGTTATTCCTTGGAAGTAGGGCCAACAATTCGCACCCTTCTCTCGAGTAAATCCCACAACAGACGAATGGGATTGAGATCAGGACAGGCGGTGGCATTGTCATTATTTGTAAAGTATTCGCTTCATTTTGGTCACTCAAATACTATTTGCATATTCGGGCTGTATGCTTTGGATCGATAAAATTCTCGCGTATTGGTCGCAGCCGAGAATGCCATTCCTTCTCGGCTACTTCTAATATTTCGCGGTAGTGCTCTTTCTGCGTTATTCCTTCGATTTGATGTAACGTTCCTGCCTGATGCCTGAAGAGCAAGTCTTCAAGCATCTCTTGGAGGTGCACTTTCCGGGCTGCAGGGTCGTTCAAACCCAGTTCGGGGGGGAATGTATGAGACTGAGGTCAGCTCAGATACCTGCCCCAAGAGCACGGAGGGAGGACTGGATTCTTGCGCGAAAAGTTATTCAAGTACCCAAAATTCGATGGGCAATCGAATCCTTTAAACCCTTTAAATCGGCTGGTAGTGATGGCATCTTTCCGGCCCTGTTGCAACAGGGCCTGGAACCGCTTTCCCCAGTTATATGTACCCTGCTAAGAGCAACCTTAGCTCTGGGATACACATCTAGCAGCTGGAGAGAGGCCATGGTGGTCTTCATCCCGAAGCAGGGCAAACTGTCCTACACGGAAGCGAAGTCGTACCGGCCCATCAGTCTCACCTCATTTCTTCTCAAAACCCTGGAGAAGATAATTGATAGACATCTTAGGGATTCGGCTCTGGCAAGTTTGCCTCTGCACGAGTACCAGTATGCCTACCAAACAGGAAGATCGTGTGAGCAGGCCATTCATGAGCTAGCTCGACGAGCAGAAATAGCCTTCAGAAATAAAGAAATTGCATTGGCTACCTCTCTGGACATCGAGGGCGCCTTCGACAGGGCGTCCTTTCGGTCGATGGAAAGGGCGCTTCAAAAATGGAAAGTCGAGCCAACTGTAAGGAGGTGGATCGGCTCCATGCTAAGAGACAGAATGGTTCATGTTTCGCAGAACCTTTGTAA
The DNA here is from genome assembly GCA_949128085.1 of Cetonia aurata. NCBI lineage: Eukaryota > Metazoa > Arthropoda > Insecta > Coleoptera > Scarabaeidae > Cetonia > Cetonia aurata. The sequence continues at coordinate 38,169,369 of OX421884.1, forward strand.
TGTAAAGGCAACTGTGGCAGCTGGCTGCCCGCAGGGTGGAGTGCTGTCGCCCTTGCTATGGTGCCTTGTGGTGGATGGCTTGCTTTCTGATCTACGGATGGCGGGTTTCCACGCGCAGGGCTACGCAGACGATATCACCATCATGGTCTGCGGAAAGTTTGAGGGCGTGGTTTCCGAGAGGATGCAAGTCGCACTCAAACTGGTGGAGAGATGGTGTCAAGAAGAAGGGTTAAATGTAAACTCTCGGAAGACGACAATGGTTCCGTTTACTTGGAGGAGGAAACTTCCAAAACTACAGTGTCCAGCCATCTTCGGCTCGAAGATAGTGGTCTCTAGTGAGGTTAAATACCTAGGTGTTATTTTGGACGCAAAACTGACGTACAAATCTCACCTTGAACAAGTGTCGAACAAAGCCACAAAGGCATTTTGGGCCTGCAGAGGAATGTTTGGTAAAACGTGGGGGCTAAAACCGGCAATGGTGCACTGGCTGTACACGAAGGTCATTGTACCCTCCATAACCTATGCCTCATTAGTTTGGTGGCATAAGGCTAGTCTGGGCTACGCGGTAAACGCGCTCAGCAAGGTCCAAAGGATTGCCTGTTTAGGCATCACGGGAGCCATGTCCTCGACGCCGACTGCGGCCATGGAGACCATTCTTGGGCTTCCTCCGCTTCAGTTGGTGTTGCGGTCAGAAGCTACCCTGGCAGCTTACAGAGTAAAATGTAGCGGGCGTAAAGGTTTCTCTGGTAAAACTGGAGACCATACCAGCCTTTTCAACTACATCGAACAGACAGTACCTCTGTCCACTAGGGCGGACAAGATTCCGCCTGTCTTCAGCTTCACTAGGAAATACTCCGTAGACATTTCCAACAGTGAGGTCTCCGAAGCATACATTCACAGACCGAGGCGATGTTCCCATCGCTGGTTTGTGGATGCCTCGAAGACGCCGAACGGCACAGGCATTGGGATCTGGAGAGATGGAGAACCGAATGGCGAAGCCATCAGCTTAGGGGGCTCCACTTCCATCTTCCATGCTGAAGTTATAGCCATCCAGACCTGTGCAGAGAGCATCTTAAACTGCCCGCATGGGAATGGATCGGTCGAAATTTTTTCCGACAGCCAAGCTGCCCTCAGGGCACTACAGGCTGTCAAATTTGCTTCCGAAGTGGTACTGAGGTGCCATAGGAAGCTTGAAGAATTGGCGGAGCATCACAGCATTACGCTGAGATGGGTGCCTAGTCACTCTGGGATTAGAGGTAACGAAATTGCTGACAAACTAGCTAGAGGCGCCAGTGGTCTACCGTTCACTGATCCAGAACCGTTGTGCGGGAGTTCCTATGGCGGTATCAAAGCCTTTGTCAGATCTCAACTCGCTGCTAGTCACCGCTCCTATTGGAATGGACTAGTCGGCGTGAGACACTGTAAAATCCTCGGTTTTTATCCGGGCGACGAAAGACTCCGCAAGGCAGTCTCTATGAGCAGGGCCAGACTGAGACTTCTTACGGGAGTCCTAACCGGCCACTGTTCATTAAATAAGCATTTGCACCGAATGGGGCGAGTGGACTCTCCCCTGTGTAGAAACTGTGGGAGAGCAGAAGAAACTCCTGTGCACCTCCTTACCGACTGCCCGGCAGTGGACAGGGAGAGACGGAGCTGTCTAGGGGTCGCTCGTTTGGACGAACCCAGTATAAGAAAATTAACTCTCGACCAACTTGCGGACTTGTTTGTTCGAGTACAACCAGGTCGAGAGGGTTAAGATATCATGGGGGCACAATAGGTCTTAAGGCCGAGCTGCCTCACGGGGTTAAACCTGCCCATGAAAGCAAAAAAGCATTTGCACCGAATGGGGCGAGTGGACTCTCCCATGTGTAGAAACTGTGGGAGAGCAGAAGAAACTCCTGTGCACCTCCTTGCCGACTGCCCGGCAGTGGACAGGGAGAGACGGAGCTGTCTAGGGGTCGCTCGTTTGGACGAACCCAGTATAAGAAAATTAACTCTCGACCAACTTGCGGACTTGTTTGTTCGAGTACAACCAGGTCGAGAGGGTTAAGATATCATGGGGGCACAATAGTTCCTGCTTCCGAGTATATAAAAAGCCCCAAAACTGTAATTAAATTTTCACCGTGTTTTATTGTCGGACAATACATTTGGAAAGCAATCCCTTATCGGCGAACGGTCTCACAAACACACTTCTACTTTGACAATCACCTAATTCTGTTCGTATTCCTCAAAGTAATGCATGTAAAAAAATATTTAACAGATAGGTATATATTGAGAAAAACAGTACAAATAAATAATAATAAATACAAAAAATATTTTATTTTTTGTATTTATGTTAAACTAATCGTGCAAAAAGGAATTATAATAATAGGTTTTCATAATTACCTCTAATTATTGATAGTGATGTTTTTTGCAAGAAAACAAAACACTCAAGAAGTATTATTAAGGTATAAACTATAACAAACATATAAATTTAGTTACAGTAAATGCTCTACACTCACTGTATTTCACAATATTCTCATTATTACACATAACAGCCACTGATAGTCCTATCACTACCATTCCTAAATTAAATATAGAAGCAAAAACAACGCCTATAAAAATATTTTTAAAAGTCATTGAATTAACTTTGCAAACTTAATCTTTCAATTAGTATTGTTCTGCTTTGTAATTTTGTTTTGTAGCACTAGATGTATAGCCGCTATTCTTAATGAGTTATCAGGGAAGATCTGAAAGAACACTTAGAGCAAGGTAATTAAATAAATTATTTATTATGTATTGGTGTTTTATTAAGTTTACACGTAATATTAATAAATACACTTTAGGTTAGATGTAAGACTGGTGAAGTTGAGTCTTATATAATTTTCTTCAAGCAATTCTGTCTTGGTTTTTTATTTTCTTCCATTCTATTCCTCTTTTTTCTCCTGTTTCCTTTACACCTGCACTTCATATAATCTTTTAGTGAGTCTATCATTGCTCATAGGGCAGCCATGTTCTAACCATCTTAACTGCCCCTTCTGTATTTCTTCTTGCATGCTGTTCATTTTTAGCTGCTGTCTAATTTTTTTATTAATAATCCTGTTCCTCTTTGTATTGCACAATATTTGGCGTAGAAATCTCATCTCTATTGGGTTTACTTTTAATAATTATTTTTCCCTTATCGTCCTTTTTATCTCTTTGCTTAGTTTTTTCCTTACTAGGAACGTATTTTCTTCTATAATTACTCCTAGATATTTATATTTATAATTTTTATTAACTACTGACCTGTTCAATCTTTTTCCTGTTTAATGCTATTTCGTGTTTCTCCCCGTCATCATACTTTTTGTTTTATACGTCTTCATGTTGAGTTTTTGTAATTCTACGTTAAGAGTGCTTAAATTACATGTTAAATCCTCTTCGGAATCTACGCAAACAACAGCGAACAGCAATTCATTTATTTAAATTTCTTCCATTCTTCAGTACCCATATTTAGTTTCTTCATCTTTTTCTTCCTTGATTGCTTCATCAATTCCTAATGTAAATAGCAGTGAGCTCAGACCACTTCCTTGTTCTTATTTGTATTTTGTCTATCTGTACATTTCCTTTTTGCCAGTGTCTTCCATATATCTCTTCTAATGTTGTCCAAAGCTTTCTCTAGATCTACTTATATAGCATATACGTATCTTTTTGTCGTGCATACTTCTTGCTTTTCTGAACCTACACTGAGTGCCTTATACTGTTTCTTCAATTTTTTCTTTATTCTTTTCTCTATTATTCTTGTTAATATTTTACCTCAGGTCCCCGCTAATGTTATTGCCCTACAATGTGTGCACTCCCTTTTATCTTCCTTTTCGCCAACACTATCCCGTTTTTTCATTCGGTTGATATGTATTTGTCTTTAATCAGTGCATTCATGATATTCCTTAGCTCCTGTTTTTCTTCTTTTCTGTTGTATTTTATTGCTTTTGCCGGCATATTATGTATTATCGATGCTTTCCCTATATCTTTATCAATTCCTTCTTGCAGCTCTTCTTCCGTTATCGGATGGACTCCTTCAATGTGTCTCTTTCATGCATCTCTAGTAGTTTGAAATGGTTTGTTTTTAATGGTGTGTGTTTTTGCATTTGTTTGACTTTGATATATGGAGGTCTACTTGGTAACCTACACAAAATTCGCTAAACAAAAATTCTTATCGCAGCTATTTTTTAGAAGGCTAAAAATAGCGTTAAAAAAATTAAATCACATCCCACTCAAAATATCAGATTAATTATACCTATCTACTTTCCTGACACTCCAAAAAAATCAATAATATTTTTATATTAAGCAACATGAATTCTATAAAACGTTTATGAACAATATTTTTGTCTAAAATGAGAATTAGAGCCAAGGTTCTTCATAAAAATAACATTTTTATTAGGCGTTAATCCTTACAATTGCCATCAAGAGGCAGGTACACAAAACACTTTTACAATTAATTGTTTTTATATACATAGGCACAAATAAGTTATATATGCCTGGACTCGTACAAAATATTTACTCTGATCTTCTAAAATAATCAATCAACAATTGCAAATATGAATCTATACTCATCGTTTAACAAAATTTTATTTAAATCAAACTTAAGCTGAATTTCCCAGTTTTCTGGTAAAGCCACGTGTTGAGACGAGCTTTTACCTGTGCATGTTATACGAATATAAACTGTAGTGATATGGAGGTGCCTCTAAATTTTACCTACAATCTATTACTATAGATAAAGGTACAACGAAATTCCATTCCAGATTAACTTTGTAAAAGCTTTATTTTCACAAAATACAGTTGCAGGTACACTCGAACACAATGAAAGTTACCTACCTGAAGCGAAAATTCGGCGAATGTGTTTGCTTTCGTTAGTACAAACAAACAGCTGCGAGCAAATCGAAATGCTTGGGATTGTAAACAAAAATTTCAAAAAAAATATATATTTGTGGTAGGTTGCTTTTTTGCATTTATTTTCAAATAGTCTTATAAGTCAACCAAATTATAATCATATGATACAGGTATTTTTTTTGGAGTATGGCTTGGTTATAATAAAACAAGTTGTAATTAATTTGCAAGACGTTTCCACAACATTTGCTATCCTTTTGAAATTATTAGAAGATTCTCTTTTTATTTTAGTTAGGTTTATGTATTATGATGCAATTATGAGTGTTGTATTACATTTAATTTTCATATTATCTACTATATTTATACTATTTTACAATATAATTGTTCAAAATGTAATTATTTTAATGATTTCTATTTTTCAGCATAAGTTGTTTCTGTCAAAATATATTAAATTTAAATTGTTATATATTTCCAAATATACAGCGTGTTTGTAAGTTTTTTTTTTTGATTTTAAGACAAAAAGTGATTCTTTATACAAACAGCTGCTTATGCTAAAATATCCAAAAAGTATGTAATTGTTTAGGTTTGATATATAAGATGTGCAATATTTACTTACTTATGAAAATATACTAGTACAAAGTTTATTTATTTTTTAGGATATAATAAAATGCTAAATAGGAAAGTCATTAAATATCATATTAGAAATGAAAAACAAAACAAATCAATAACAGCAGTAATTAATAGAATTGTCAGTGATTTGTAAGTGATTTACTGAATTTCGATTTCTTACAAAATGCTTACCCTAGAGCAAAAGATATTTGTTGGGCAGTGTTATGGTTTGGGTGAAGACATATCCTATTATGTAGTAAGAAATTTAAAAAAAAATGGCGTGCATCCAAAACTGTCAGAAACATCATTACATCTTTTGAACAGACGAAAATAAATGGTTCTAATCAGGTATTTATTCTTAATAATTCTTGTAAAACCGAGTAAAAGTTTATCAAATTTCCAATGGGAAGATGAGTGATGTAATCAGAAGTCACTTATTTTTAATTTAATTTCTGATTTATCTTAAACAATAAATAATCGAACAAATGCTAAATTATTCAGTTATTTTTTTTTAACTTTAAATTTATTAATTAGTTATTAGAAGGCCATGAATCTAACCTTGGACATAATTCCTAACAACAATTTCAAATGATATTTTGTTTTATTTAAACTTAAAAGCAATTTACTCTTCAGCATTAATCAATATTTTTCATTTTCCTCGTGCACCACCATATATTTTACAAATTTTATTCTTGATTATTGATTTATATGTAAAGCAGAACTTTTTATGACGAATATTTTTTTTTGTAATTCCAATCCAATTTGTTGCCAACTTTTTCAGACATACTGTATATCAAACCTGAACAATTGTATACTTTTTGGACATTTTAACATAAGCAGGTGTTTTTATAAATAATGACTTTCTAGCTTAAAATAAAAAAAAATGCCTATTCCGAAGTGAAACGCAGGACACACTGTATAATAATTTACAAAGAGGAAAGAAAATAATACTCACATACAGTCAAAGATGGATTATATAATTTACAAACACTTTAAAATCAGAGTAAAGCGGAGAGGTCAAACATTTAAAGTGCAATGAACTGAAATTTTTAAACCTTTTTTTTTAATATCAAGGCATGTTGACAGTACGAATATCTATTTGTAGCATATTATAAGAAATTATTTTACAAAATCCAAGATAAAATTGAAATACAAGACATATATTAAGAATCTATAATAACGCAGCATCGATTTTAGGTAAGTGAGCAGTATCATTTACGCTGGTTTTGCCTTTCTTTATGTAAATCTTTCTAAAATGTGGTAGTCTAGTAACTTTTTTCTTTAGTTATGATATCTGTTTTATATAGGAAATTAATTTGTGATTGAATTTATTTCCGTGTTTTTTAAAGTTGTTAACTGTTGTGGTTTTGAAGTCGTTTTTTTTTTAGATATTGCTTAGTTTGACAGATATATGTATTTACTATTACAATGATTATACAATTTTACAATTATTATATAGCTTAATAGGGCGACAAAATTGTTGGCCCGGCAAATATTTCTTGACTTAAAGTAGAGGCGGTGCTGGATATGGTTTTGGTACTTGGAAGGCCTTTTTTTACTCAGTAAGATGTGGATGAAGTATTGAAACATTTTTTTTTTAGTTACATTTTGCATTTTACTATAACTTCCGTACACTCAGCACTAGTTGTTATATTTTGTTTTCTTTGAAGACATTAATGTGGCACGAAAAAGACGCTGATTGTTATAGAAGCGTGTACATTCCGTTGATTTCCACGGTATTTTTGAATGTCTTAAAATTAAATGTATGCAACTTTTTCAAATAACTTTGTTCCTATCACTTTATCTTACTTTTTAACGATTCATAAGGTAATTTTTGAAATTTGTCGCCATTCTGGTCACATGTGCCAAAATATTTCCTTTTTTAAAAATGGATTTATTTTTATAATGTTTTATTAATGGTTGAAGTTGAAAGTTATTTATAAGCGAACTAATTCGCATAAAGACTTCTCAGTTCATACATAAGTATTGTGAACCGATGCTAAAAAAGAAGTATTTTAACAATTTTTTTAATCCCCCCACCGCGTCGTTAATCGGTGTAGCAAAAAAATCAACCGCGCCAAAAATTAAGCGGCACTCCTCCACCAATCCCCCTACTGTTAATGTGATACAATTAATTCAGTTAATCGATAAAAACATTAATTAGTCCGCCTCTATCACGAAACGCCGCTTACCCTGATATGTGAAAAACTTAATTTCATCATTTTAAAATATACCAATTCTAAATTCTACTCTCTTCTATTAATCGCCGTTCTTGGAGTAACAAAAAAAAACAATCTCTCCTTTCCCGATGTAGCTAACAATAAAACTGTCAGATGATGTGTCATCTTGAAATTTATACTTTTTTCAACAAAAAAGAAATCATGACCTACAATACCGTAGGCAACAACTTGTATAAATTAAAAAAAAAAAACAATAACAAATCGTTATAAAAACTTTAAACGTATGGAATAGGTAGCAAATGTCTTAAATATACATAAATGAAAGAAGATAATAATATCATTTAAAACAGTTATAATATACTACAGAAATTATAACATCTGTTATTAAATAAATAATATTCACATTATAAATTTTCAAATTTATACAGGCACTGCTGAAAATGTACGGTAAAATCGAGCGTCAGGTCGGTAACTTTCATTGTATCGCAGGTGTACATTTCACATTATGCTAAAATACATCAGTGTTAACATTGAAAATATCGAATGAAATTGTAAAATGCAAAATAAATAAAATATCTAAAAGATATAATGTAAAAAAGGAAACAAGACAAGAAGTACCTGGGCGATAATAAACATGTACAATGTACAATAAAGAAGAAGACGCTGGTAAGGAAAGTTCGTGTCTAAATTAACAATACCAAGAATATATTCCGTTGTACAAATGACAAGTACGTATTTATTGAATTATTTTTGTTAATCGCGATATAAATTGCCTCTGAAACATCTATATTGCTGATTCTTTTTCCTTAATAAATTGTGAAAATTGTGATTTGTAGTATGGATTTTGGGTTCCTCAAGATAAATGTTCTTTTTGTTTACCCCATGAAATATTTATCACAAGAATTATATTCTATTTTGTGGATACCTGATTCAGAGAACGTCTCTTTAACAAGTTGGTATTTTAATGTGTTATTGTTCGAGATCTGGCTGTTATGAGGTCGTATTCGTGGTATTGTGCTATAAAGTTACCTTGATAATTTTTTTATTAGTCGTTGTAAATGCTTTTTTTGATGTTGTCATTTGTGATAATACATATTTTTTTCCTATGTTTATAATAAATTCTGTTTATATAGTTATAATTAGTATCAGCCGTTTGTATTGACAATTCTAAAACTATTACAGTAAGATTTCTAAATACAGGCCAGGAAAATACTGTAAATACGATGGCTATATGGAGTTGGCTTTATTGAGAAATACAAAGAAAATTAAAAAAGGATTTATTTTGGATATGTATTTGTTCAGTCCTGATAGTAGTGGATATCTTCAATTGGTAAATAAATTATATTACATATACCTGTCTGTTTATAACCGCTAATGAGAGGTAAAATTCCAAGCATTTTTCCGAGAAAATTTCATTCAAGTGACCGTGACCGCTTTTGAGGCGCGCCGTTATTGGGAGAATCATTAATACGTCATTCCATATCTGCATTTTGAAGTTATTATAAAAGCAGCTATTATTACAGGTAACAGTAATTAAAAGATGGCGGTAAAGTGTTTTAACTTTATTGTTAAAGCTTTGTTTTGGCAGCGATAATTTCAATAATCTATTAAGTAAGGTGTGAAAGAAAGAAACGCTGATTTGCATTAATAATAATAATAATAATAATAATAATAAAAAAAGTGTAGTGGTGCGCAAGCTCTCATCCACTTTTTCCTATCACTAAAAGAACGGTTTTCTTCGTAATTTCAAAAATCGTCGTGAGTACAACCAGGTTGAAGACGGCTGCCTTGCCGTTTTCACGAATACAATCGCAAACGTAATTCATTTCTTCTTTGTACACCACACAATTTAAGCCGTATGAGAAATTAATTTCTTTATTTTATACTATTATTATATATTTATCAGAAGAAAGAACAACTAAAAAAATTTATGAAACTAAAATATCTGGAAAAAATTGAAGAGGAAGACCAAGAAGAACATGGAACGATGAGATAAGGGAAGCATTGACCGAGAGAGAAATGAATTGGCATGAGGCAAGAGAAATGACAAAAGACCGGAAAAAGTGGAGAGAGAAGATCAGGGCAAGGAATTAACCTCAATCTCGAAATGACCTTACACCTAACGGTAGAAAGGTTTTAAAGGAATAAAAACAAAAAAATTATATATTTATTATATTTCATCAATTGAGACCTATTTCATTAAAATAAGTAATAACTCCATTACATAATAATAATGGTTTGAGTTTTTTTGTTTTAAAAACAATAGAATACTTTACTAATATTATTAATATGTAACGAAGTGGTGTCCTGCTATGTAAAAAAATGAAAATTGGAAAATTCCCTGACGGAAGATTTCACGAGAACAATTCCCCGACAAACAACTCTCCGACAGGACAAAATTGTTTAGCTTTATATAATAGTTACAAAAATGCGTACTTCTTGCAATTCTTCAGAAATAAGCAATTTATTGCACAATAACATCTAACTCCATTAGATTAGCTCATTAAATTAAGCGAACAATTTGAAAATGTATCCATTCTTTGAAACTTTCATAGACCCTAATAAAATAAATGGATAAAAGCCAACCCGTATTCATTTTCATTTTGCTATTGCCATAAATAATTAAGAATATTAACGTATTTATTATCTATGAAAATAAGTCATTAATAATACTGTATTTGCGTTCCAATTAGAGATAAGTATATTTTATTTTATTGGAGGTGGCAGTTTGTGGATCGAAGCGCGGCAGATAGGCATAAACCATCAAGAATGAACAAACACTCATTAACTATAAATCATAAATTAAGTAATTAATATTGAGTAAAAATCAAAAATCCCACACATTTGTGGCACACAGCATAGTAAACAGTACTGTAACTGACATAGCTGACTAAGACCTTTAGCCTAAGAGCTGGCTACACACATTTCAATGTGACTCACAAGGGAACACACCGATTTTAATGAATTTGGTAAATTTACCGAATAATCTAGAGTAAGACCAGCGGTAACATTCTTAGCTGCTAAATCACCCGTTTTCGAGATGTGGCGCGCTTTATTGGCAACACTACTCTTCGCTATTTGCTTTAATATCTAAAAAGTTAAGACAAATATTTAACTTTAACGACAATAGTTTTCCTCGCACAATTATTGTTTACCGATTACAATCCCCTCATGTTATTTATGTGAAAAAACATCATAAGTAATATGCTTATCTAAATACTTTTTAAGATCACTTATGCATTATATACAATATGATCTATTTGGATACATATGTATATTACATGCTATAAATCCTTGTCTCCTTTCCAAATGCATACAATGCGAAAAATACTAGTCGTTACATCAATAAACTACATTTATTGAGTGAATTTTCATTGAGAGAACGAAATATTTCGTTCTTGTGATAAAATATTATTTACGATCTCTGATTAAGTAATAACAAGATTCCTTAGTTAAATAAGTACGTTATCATTATTATAACAAATTATTTTACATTGGTCCAACGACACTATTATATCGTTGTGATATTTTCACACAACTACTTCCTAGTATGTAGACAGGTAATTTTTTTAACGAATAGGTAAAACTAGAAGAACTTCTTCGATATACATTCCAAAATACATCTATTGAGAAGACTAGTTTTTTGCTGTAGATTCTATCGTAGTTCATACTTAATACACGCTGGAAAAGGGGAAATAAGGGGAGGAGTAAAAGACAGATCGATGTACAAAAAAGATATAACGCACCCGGATCAAGGAATTTTTATGAAACACGTGTTCATATAATGTGAATGGTAATTTTCCAGTAATTACGTCTCGAGCCAAACCCGGCACTCGTGCTGTAATCGTTACTCTGAATCGGGTCATATACATACACATTGGAAGTGGTGGAAGCGGTCGAGAAATAGACAAAACTTGGAAAACAACACATACCGTGCTGGCAACTATACTGCCGCATATATCGAACTAGCGAGCATATTTGGCAACTCTCCGTGCGTTATAATAGGTTTGTTTCTGCAACAGTTCAAACGGTTTGCAAACGGTCAGGAGCGTGCGCAAATCAAAATTACCGTTAAAATCGCAACTCTAATAATTATCACATTTCCACATACTCCGGACAGTTTCAAATAGCTGCAAAAATAAGCCTAATATTACATATAAAGCCAGATCTAAAACGCGTTTTTGTTAGTACGGTACCACGGAAAAGCAGTGCATAAATAAAATGCCATGCAAGGAAATAATGATAATGTTATGTACTGGTGAATAAAAGAGATCACTCACAGGAAAATAGTATTCAACAACTTATTAGTTGTCAAAACTCAATTTACCCTAAAAATCTAAAATTATTACACCGTAAAAATAGGTGCTCCAAACTTGAAATAGGTACATAAAACCGAAAAAACAAAACAAAAAAGCTGTACTACTAATATAAAAGTATCTTTCATTCTCTCTTCTTAAAAGAAGAAAATATTCATTTCAAATAACTGCTTCTTTAGTGTAAACAATATTACTTCCAAACAAAGAAATATTTTTTAGAAAAGTGTTTTTAGAGAATTTTGTTTTATTTAGTGAAATTCTCTGAATGAATTAATATCATTTCTATTCTCTGGATTTGTTTTTATATTTTGCTGTTTTCTACAGGGTGTCCCTGAAATAAGAGTACAACGTATTAAAAATGGGAAGCCCTAATTTTATTACACCTTTTATCTAAATTAATTTTTCCAAAATTCCCACGCATACGTGAGGAAAAAAATGGCAAAGATATTTATTAAATATCCGTCACGCCATTATTTGGTATTTGAGACACTACACTTCTAACCAACGAAGGTAGGGCAGGCAACACGCGACGTATAACTACGCTCTGAGTCTCAGTCTGTCTGGATCCTTACGCATGAACACATCGGATATGGCTTTTACCACACGCGAGTTGTTCGATATGATTTATGTCTACGGCGAAGCAGGAGGAAGTTGTCGAAGAACTCTACGTATCTACCGGCAGCGATACCCCAATCGTAGAACCCCGTCTTACACGTGTATAAAGGATACCGTGTTTAGATTAAGAGAAACTGGTCGATTCCTACCAAATTACGAAGGTCGTGGACGTGAAAGACCACGTCGAATTTTACGAGCCGAAGAAGAATTGCTGGATATTGTGAACAGAAATGCAGGTGTAAGTACACGTGATGCTGCAGGGCAAGTGGGGGTGTCACGCAGTACGGCACACCGCATTTTTCGAAGAAACTTGTTACACCCGTATCACATTCAACGTGTGCAGGAACTTACTGAAAATGATGGTCCTCCGCGAATTCGATTTTGCACCTGGTGTCGTGATTTTTTTTTGTGGGGTTACATGAAAACTCTTGTCTACAGTGCTGGTGATATCGAAACTGCAGAAGACCTACGTCAAAGAATTTTTAATGCAGCACAGCGCATTAGACAAGATGCACCTTTTCAACGGGTTCGTGAGAACTATTTACGTCGTATAGATGCATGTTTGCTAGCTGAAGGAGGACACTTCGAACATTTTATTTAACACTTCTCCTGTTTCGCCGGTTTGCAAATCGGTTCTTTTCAGAACCAACAATTGATTATGAAAGAGAAAAACAGAAATAATTACGCACATTACCTTCGTCACATCAAATATCAACTTTTAACAATGATGTTTATTTCAGACAGCTGTCATTGATCAGATTACACACAAGTGAATAGAGTTATTCATTAATAGATTCCACATTTTACTTTCAATATCTTCTTTGAAATTTGCTTTAAATTTCGCGTACGTAATAATATTGGAGTCGTTGACTCGTATCAGCTGCATACAATGATTATCTGTATATCACAGCTGTATTTACAAATGACCTTAAGATATAGTATAAACACAGATAGTGGATCCATGGGCGGCACATTCGTGACGTTTCCATGAGTTTTTAATTGTATATTCGATATTACAATTGGCGTACGAATTTTTGGATACTTATTCAGTATAATTTGGGTTTCCCATTTTTAATATTTTGTACTCTTATTTCAGAGACACCCTGTATAGTTCACATTTTTCATTTTTATTTTATATGTCTAAATTTTTGTGATTTCTAATTTACTTACTGCTTATTATTACAAATTTTATAAATACATATAAATATGTATTTTTTCTAATGGGAAGTTACAATAAAGCTAAAACAAACGAGGACGCAGTGCTCAAATCATTATTACCGCACACTATGCTGTAATGAAATATTAACGCGCTAGTGGGACTCTTGCTGGAATGTAACATGGGCGATTAATGTGCAAATTAGAAAAAATACTGTAAAAAACTCGTGCCACAATGACTTGTAATGCTCGTACATTGAATCGCTCGCATTACATAAAGATCATTGTGACACTTGTGTTTTAAAATACTATTTATACATTATACTTGCTTTATATGATGTTTTCTAAATGCATTGTACTAAACATGAAAATTAATAAACCGTTTTGTACACCCCGACAATTCCTCGTTGCGCAATCCTTGGAGTCCATGATTGTCCGTTGTATGTAGGTGTGACTATACCTTTAGATTTTAATTTATTGCAAACTTTCAAGTCATTCCAATTGATTCAAGCATATTATTTGTAAATCCGCTTGCTATTGCCTACATTCTGAACGAAAGCACAAATTCTGAAAGAAAACTACAAATTCTGAAAGAAAGCGAAATCATTTTTAGCTACTTATTAGCGGCACATTACATAATTATTTGAGATTAGAATTTCAATATATAAGCTGGGATCGTATTTTTAATCAAGGGCAGAAAACATGCTTTTCAATGTCTATATCACAAATGACTAAATATAAACTTCAATCAACTTACTCAATAATTAGCAGCGTCTTTGTATTTGCCAATAATTATATTTACACTAGAAATTGTACGGTTATTAAAGCTGTAAGGGAACAGAGTAGAATTATCATTCGCATGATTTTCCAAATTGAAATTTAGAATTTCGTCGATGTTTTGGATGTTGGTCATAGAATTTATTTAATCACTGTTAGAGCTAGCGTGACAAAAATTCGTTTAGTTTCGCAGAGGAATCCTTTTCGCTGTATAAACTTTAGGTTATAATAAATTTTCAACATATGCTTCTGCTGCCTGCTTCCAAGCATGTCTCTCCATACTATCAGAAAATATCCAGACTTGAGAACAGTAGAAAAGACGTGTGCAAAATTGCGGCTATTCTAATTTCAAATACGTATACGTAGTGGTGGGCACTATCGATAGCGACTATCGATAACTATCGATAGTTTTGACTATCGATAACTATCGATAGTGAGCTATCGATAACTAACGATAGTTGACTATCGATAATTATCGATAGTTAACTATCGGTAACTATCGATAGTCTACTATCGATATGAAATCGAATGATAGTGAACTATCGATAATTGCTGATAGTAGACTAACGATAACTATCGATGACATAATATTCGACAGTAAAATAATGTAAATCCCTTATAGAACATTTAGAAATGGATTAGTTCAGTATTGATAAAAATTAGCCAATTAATGAGACTTGGTCCGTCTATTGATATACGGATAGTGTCTAACAATTTTTTTTCGCGAGATGTAATTTTGAGAACTGTCTTGTATAACTAAAAATAGCGTGAAAAGTGCTTTTAGATAATAATATGGATGGTCCAAAAGTAAGTGAATGTAAGTCGGGAAGATAACTAAACGTGTAGATACATAATAAATTATATTTTACAGCAATATAATGAGAATAATTAATTGCGTTACAATCATAACAGTAATATATTGTATAATTTATGTGAAAATTTGCAGAATTGGTTTTGCAGTCTTCTGACAAGTACTTACAGTGAGCGGCTTCTGAATCCCTGACATATTAGTCAACAAAAATTTGATTTTAAAAATTAAAAGAAAAATGATTTAACTTACTGATTATATATGTAAATGATCAATGCTGCCGTTCACATTTTCACAAAGCAAATATGGGTATGACAATTGAAATAAATAAAATAAAATTGAAAATAAATATAATTTAAAAATAAAAAGTAAATAACATTCTAATATATAAAATAAATACAATTCTGTTTATATTTAAAATGCCTCAAAAAACGGTCATAGTCTAAACAATATCTAAATTTTTGTTTATAAATATTAAAATGTTCAAATTTTTTTCTTTAATTCTGTTTCTTTTGCTGTGGGTGAGAAGTCCAGCCTTAGAAAATATCCTTTCCGACGGAACCGCCGTTGCCGGAATTGTTAAATATTTTAGTGAAATATCTGCTAAATTGTTAAACATTAGTTTGTTATTGCACCAAAACAAAATTGGATTATTTTTTCTAGGTTCAAAAGGAAACTCAATATACTTATTTAATAATACCGACACTTTGCTTTCTGATGTCGACTGTTGTTTAAAAGTCTTAATTTTTGAATCAAAGGTTTCCCATAAATTTACTTTTACTGGTTTTTGAGATATGGCTGTTGAAGTTGACGCGGTTTCGTACACTATTATTTATTTATTTTTATTAAATTTTTATTATATTTATATATACATATGTATATATTGACGATACATTGTTCTTTACAAATGGCAATAAATTGAATTTGAATTTGATGATGAAACAATGAACCCAAATACTAGTGTTAAGACAATTTCCATTAGTATATTAGTATAACTATCGATAGTCGACTATCGAGAGTTATCGATAGTTATCGATAGTCGACTATCGATAGTTATCGATAGTTACCGATAGTCAACTATCGATAGTTATCGATAGTCAACAATCGATAGTCGACTATCGATAACTATCGATAGTTGGTCCGACTATCGATAGTACTATCGATAGTTGAAAATATCGATAGTGCCCACCACTACGTATACGTAATAATAAACAAAAACTTGAAAAACGTATTAATATTAGCCAATAGATTAGCCTGCTAAGGAAAATATACTATTTATGTATAATTAGGGAAAATACAATGCTTATGTGCTACTATAAAAGTTTAATCCTAAATCTTGAATATTATTGCAATTTTAACAATTCATTTTTTTTTAATGTCCCTCTAAAAGTCACTGCAACCTACGAAGAGAAATATTTTTAAAAACAGGGTATTATGGGAATTAAAATTCAAGTTTTGTATGTGTTCTTTCTCAAGAACTTTCGACTCTTTTGACACTAATCCTTTATTTTGCCTTTCTATAAACATTATTAATTTATTAAATTTGCTATTGTATTTTTTTTTTCAATTTAATGTCAATTCAATAAGACACAAATGGTATTGTTCACCAGAAAACAAAAAATGGAATTGCTAAACGGGAATCCAAACTCATGAATGTACTACTGAGCTTTAGTTCGGGGTTAAATATCTCGGTGTTATCTTTGACAAGAGGTGTTCGCGGAACTAAATATCCATTAAAGGATATCAAAGCTGACATCGCGTTCAGGCAGTGCAGCAGGACACTGCGGTCTTTCTCCTAGCATAATGATGTGGATTTACACTGCAGCACCAATGTTAACTCACGGAGCAAATGCCTGGTGGTGTAGTACCAGCAACATCACTATTTCTAAGAAATCCAACATATCGCGTGTTTAAGTATTACCGGTGCATTAAGGACAACAGCGACAGCAGCTATCGAAGTTATGGTATGCATGGAGGTAGAGTTGACAGCCATGAGGTTGTCGTTGGTTGGCATCAGTAGAGAAACTGTCGTGGGGCTTAGAGTTGATTGACGCCAGCTCTAGGAGATCGCCTGCAAAAGGGTGACGGTTCTGGAAGCTGACACAGACAGCATATCCTCCGTTCTTGTCTATGAGGAAACATCATAGGGTCTATGATGTTTCCTTAAATTTAACGAGGTCTGCTCACGACTTCATGCTTATCTACCTGGGCGGATTGAGGACGCAGAAAGGAAGAGATCCTCCTAGAGATCTCTACCTTAAAAAGTGTTGGCCTCTCAGTGATAGGCTGTGTGCTTTCCAAATAGAAGTGACAGCACTCACACTAGCAGCCAACAATATATCTGAACTCAAGATAAAGGGCACAAATATTAATTTGTATACAGACAATAAACAACTAGTGTTAGCCTTGGGGCAACCAAAAATAGCTTCTGACTGATGCTGGACAAAGCTGTCGCACAGATCACTGAGAAGAACAAAGTCACGATTAGGTGGATTAAAGGACATAACAGTAATCTGGGCGACGACGAAACGGATATGAAAGCTAGACGTGGGTCCGAGTTAGTCGACCATGGTCCTGGACAGTTTATGAGGCCTGCCATGTCTGCCATGTGCGACCAGATTAAAACTATCACTCTTGACCAGCTCAGTTAAAGCCTGGAATGACAACAACGCATTCTGTTTTGTCAGCGTACTTTACCACACCGTGATAGGCAAACGGCATCAAACTATCTGAGAATGTCCAGTGAGAATTTGCGCTTATTGTTAGTGGTGGAAATTTTTGCCGGACACTGTCAGTTAAGAGCACACCTTTTTAAGCTGCGATTAGAGACCAGTC
This sequence comes from Cetonia aurata, assembly GCA_949128085.1. NCBI lineage: Eukaryota > Metazoa > Arthropoda > Insecta > Coleoptera > Scarabaeidae > Cetonia > Cetonia aurata. Next base: position 38,187,506 of record OX421884.1, read on the forward strand.
CAATTTGTAGGGGCTGTCAACTACAGGATTAAACGGCTGAGCGTATTCTCTACGACTGCCCTGCCGTATCATTCATCAGGACAATTATACTTGGGGAGGTTCAGCTTGACATCGCCATCGTCAGAAAAGCTCCTCTTGGAAATGTCCTAGCGTTTATTAAGACAATAGGCTGATTGCCAATTTAAGTAGGGCAACGTTAATGAAGGAAGCAAAATGGGCCTAGTGTGGCCTTAATGCAGTGGCGGTACAGTCACACTCCGAAAATCCAGAATCTAGAATGGGCAGTAGCTGCGCAATAACAAGTTACCGTATACCTAATTTTGGCGTTAGGGACGTGACTCGGCAATCCTGTAAATCACCTAACGCACGACATTTGAATTAAATTTTTTTGCTGAGAAACTATTTGGAAAATTTTATTTAAAGAAATATGCCAATGTTACATTGTGATGTAACAGTCACTAGCTGTTAATTGATACCATTGCATGTTGATAACTCGAAGTAAATCTTTTTATGATGATTTTTTGATAATAACAATTAACACAGCAATAAAATACCGGTCAATCTGTTATTTTTTTTTCCTTTTTTTAGCTAAATTAAAGTAAATGTGCATATTTTACATTGGAAGTAACCGAATAAGAAAAAATGCCGTGCGTGTTACCGCACTAGGGCGATAAAATGAAACTACTGTTGCGCTAGCTGACAGGGAAAGCTATGTTTACCACAGACCTGATAGATTGCCAATGAACCGTATGCGCATCGTTACGGCGCACCATCAAAAGACTAAAGGACATCTTGGAACACAGACGTCATTATATGCATCATGTTTCATGTAGCGTCATGCTTACGTTAGTTTTCTTTAGGAAGTATTTGCGTTAAGTGATGTTAAGTTTTTTGCAAGTTGACAAGTGTTACTGATGTTATCTAACCTTGCAGTTTGATTGTTTTTTGTTATTTACGTTCTTTGTTTTACTCTTTCACGGACTGTTTGGAATATTATATATTAGGAGGTACACTAAATCCCTGCAAAAGTAAGTGCGCATATCTTTGTTCACTACATTTCCTCGAAAAGGATTTTGATAGAACGGGACAGATTGTGTGAATTAAAAAGGGAGTTATTCCAACATTGAATTTGGACAAAGAAAATCTAAAAAAGTATATTTTTGTTTAGAATCACTTGATATTCCTGAAAACAAAGGGTAAAGGTAAATAAATGATGTAGAACATATATATTTCTTTAAATTTCCTTCACTATTTCTTAGGTAAACTAATCTGCCCATCAAAGGAGGTTACGATATATTTGCCAGTTCACCGAAAAACAAATTTGGAAAGTAATGGTCTTGACAGGAAACAAGATTCCACAAGAAGAAAACTTCCTAACGACCTTTTTTTATTTACCATCAAGTCATGTTCCCCAAAACATTTTTTCTAGTTTATCCCATCATTTGTTGATATGTCACCTGTGGAAGAAACTCATGTTTCAATTTTAAGTAAAACCATAATATCATGTTATAGCAAAATTAGATTTCATAATTTAGCGAAGAAGTTTACAGAAAACATACAAGGAAATCAATAAGGAAGGAATTAAGTAAACTAATATTATTTAATCATCAATAAATTATACAACAACTACTGCAGTATATTATTTACGCCTAAAGACAACATACAATGTTGGATTGTTATGACAAGTCGTGACGATCTCCTGAAACTTGTATTAGATTTTTCCTACGTATTTTATATGGCGTTGAAAGAAATTTTTTCTTTTCTCTCTTATTAAACCTAAGAACGAATGAAGTATATGTTACCAGTTCATCGTAAGTTTAGAAACTATCTATAGTTCTAAGTTGTTCACAACTTTAATAAACAAAAAACAGTGCCATATAAAATACATAGGATAAAATTTAACATATGCTACTAATTATCATTACAAATTGCAAGTGCTATTAAAATTTATTGATATCCTTAAATTTATTTATTTGAATATCCGCCATGGTATCGACGTCATTGATAACGTTTGTGCTCCAATATGGCGCATATCAATTGATGGCAGTTTCGAGTTCAATATCAGCACTCGACTTCTATGATGTTTACAGGTGACGAAGCCAAAAAAATAATTTACAAGAAAAGAAAATTAATTTAGAACAGAAAATAACTCACTTAGAATAATAGAATAAGATATTATTTATTTAGGACGTTTTTGGTACATTGTTAACGAATTAATTAAGTAAATAAATAACCTGATAGTAGTTTATATGATATTACCCCACAACAAAATATTTAATTAATTTAAAAGTCTAATTACGGGAAATACCAGATTTCAATTCTTGGAAGACATGAGTTAAAATACCTTCAAATCCTTTATTAAATTTAAATTCATTAAACAAATTGTTATTACATTAATATAGTAGTAGTATGGTTTTGTCTGTATAGCATATCAAATATTTTTTTCAAATTTTCTGTTTTTAGTTGGTATTTTTCTCGGTTAGTTAGTATACATTGTAAATCTATTAACCACATATGAAACAAATTTAAATTCCGAGATATCTAAATTTTTCAACTTTGTCCTCGAATTTATTCCGTTTACTTTCTTTACAACTTTTACAAACCTTTTATCTCTTGAAGAATAAAATGAATTCACGATAGGTTTCTATATTTTCTTTAGTCCTAAAGAATCTGGTTATTTTAGTTCTGACAGAAAAAGAGAGTTTACTTTTATATATAAAACATGCTGCATTAGCAACGATCAATTTATTTTCATTTAAAGGAGTATGCCACTGACCATAACGAAATCAGAGCCAGAGGTTCGACCATAAATACATTCCCATAAAGCTAGAAACGGATAAGGGTGATTGTCATTCATTACATTACATTGCAAAAAAAAGGTCCGAAAAAAAATATCTGTGGTCGATAAACAGCATTTAGGATAGAAAACTAATTGTTAATAAATATATTGCTACGAAACTTGTAGATATTTTATTTAAATTTTATTAAATTGATTTTAAATTAACTCAACACTGTTTTATTAACATTCAGACATGCAGCGTCCTCTATTTAAGATAAAAAGACTCCACAGATAAGCTATGCATCAATACCTAGATGCCACTATAGCACACAAGTGAATGAAAAGCTTCCCCTCTCCCTGTTTTGAGCACACCGCATACCAACACTTGGGACGTGACAGACTGTAGTTCGTCAAACAAAGAAGTATATTATAGATTAATTGACTTGTTATAATCCTTGTTTCTTTAATAAGTGCTATTTTAGTTATTTAGTTGTGATGTTATTATGTTATAGTGAATAAAAACAATTTTTTATACATAACTTTGTTTATTTTGAGTTAATAAAAATTGAATAACAATTAAGATGAATATTCTCTCTCTCAGGGTACGTAAGTAAGTTCAAATACTATTTAAATTATACAAAAATAAGATTCCTTGAATCTTAATCCAAACTAATCTCAATATATCTTGTTTAAATATCAAAATTGAATTCAAAACTCCCGCTAACCTCCCGTCATACAATCGGGTATTGTCAAAAACCTTTCTACAACAGCAAACGTTTGTTTACATCAAAGAAAATCCCTAATAAATCACTAACATCAAACACTCTAACCTCAGAATTTATTTACGTTCTGAACGCCGGTTATAAGTTCGAAAGATGAATAAACGCTTACTTTCAAGTACGATGAATAGCTCCTTTATATTCCAAATACTGATTCTAGTTCTGCAACAATCTTTCTAGCTCCAAACCTGCGCTATCGATGTCTCAGCCATCCAGATTGTTTCCTAGTCCCTCGATTGTGGCTCCAGGAATAGAAAATACGTCCCCCAATTCTTCGAAATTAATGGATTACCATCATTTTTGCACAAAACACACAACACTTCATCCTTGGCAAGTAAATCTTTAGTTAAATGACTCTTATAATTATTTAAATTTTGAAATTTCTAGATGTTTTTGAAAATACATCCAACTCAGGAAAATATCGAAAAGGAAGTCCCCCACAATTGTTTTTGTAAACAACATTCATATCTCCTAGGCGTTATAGACCCAGCAACGATGAAAGAAAACCGTTTCCAACGATACGACACCTTAAGTGAACCTACGTTCGTACAATCAGCGAAGGAACCTTATACCTAAAAATCCATGGAAACGTGCCCTTTTAAAATTATATGCGATATAGTGAGTGTTTAGTTTGAATTTTTACAATTTGTTTACATAGTAATTAAATACATAGATCAGAATACATTTTATTTCAATAACAAACGTTTGATGTTGTATGTTGTTAGTTAGGTAGGTTAGGTAATTTGATATCATAGCAATATAAATATTTATATAATAAATAAAAGCAATGTGATAATACTGCATTTTAATCAAAGCAAATTTATTCCTTGGGCCCAAGTATTTGACAAATGAAGTAATTAGCAATCAATCGCTATTACAAGACACGTTTTGTCTTACCAAGGCTCATCAGTTGAACTAAGCGATTAATTGTATTTGATGTTAAGAAATCAACAAATCAAGAAGAAACTTACTGTCCCTAATATTAATGCGATTGTTACATCTTAACTCTCATGCACATATTCTTAATTAATGGCAAAAGGCTATTTTTCATAAAATCTAGTGATATTTGACATTTATCCTTGTTTATACGTATTATCTAATTAATACGTATTGTTGAACACAATAAACATATATATATATTAATAGTAATTATAGTAATTTAAAGAGATTGCAATTTGCAGAAGAGTAATGATCATGTCAAGATCATTATTCTATTCTTTAAACTTTTCTAAAACTGGTAGTAATACATCTAAGCAACATTTCAATTCATCTACACTTCTCGCACGCATAGAAGGAAATCCTCCGCAATGCGAACTAATGGAAACGTTGTTGAGATGTACTCACTACTTAAGATATGGCGCAAGTACGTTAATGCTAAGAATAAGCGGTAATCATCTTTTTTTTATATACAAGTCATCATCATTTACAACTCAATGCCATAGTGGCATATTCTCATGGATTTCACGCTCATTATTTATACTTTCAACGTTTTCTCAGGTATAACGCACGCTATAGAAATTAGCAGGAAATTCATTAGACATACAATTTCAATTCAATGCCTTGATGCAACTAAATCAATGAACGTTTTTCTGTTGCAATATTTAAAATACTCATGTACGAATCGAATGAAAATACAAATTATCCTATCTCAATTATTGCATTCGTCTCTTATCGATTTTCTTTTTAATTTTATTTTTTATATATCGTCCTGGCAATGTTTCACATTACGTGCCAAGATGACCTAATGCATTTCATGAAGTGTAATTGGCGTGTGTACTGTGATCGAACGAGTTAATATTCCAATAGCTGCTATAGCTAGAAGTCGGCAATATAATATGTATGTATAGTGGTTTTCAAATTATAAGAAACTAACTTTTAAATCCTTAATGCTTTTATTGCACCTCCTGTAGTAATACTCTTGAGAAGGGTACTGTTTACCTGCTTACACTATATGAATCGCCGGGCCGTATTAACTATGAATTACGGCCCCATTAAATAATAATATAATTTTAATTTTAATAATGTAGTAAGTCATATATGTATAGATCTCATCGGTTTGTTTGCGTAAAAGATAATTGGATTAAGCCCGTAATACTGCCGCTGCGTACTGCCTTTCGTATGAATATAACTTACTATATTATTAAAATTACATTATTATTTAATGTAATTTTAATTTTAATCCGATTATGTTTTACGGAAACAAACCGATGAGATCTATACACAGAGAAAAATAAAATGGAAAACCTAAATAAACAATTAAACAATTAGTCTTGATAAATGATATATTTGCAATAATACTTCAACTAATATTCAGTCATCTATTGTAATTATTGTTAATGGTACTACTTTATTTTTTTCTGTGTAGTGGTAAAATAAAAGAAATTACTTGGGGGTATGTATATATACATGTAATATTTAGTTTACTTATCATTTGTTGTTAATATTTATTGCTGTATACTTATTTGAATTTTCACGAACATGTGGCAACCTTTTGCTGAGTGTGTTAGTGATTGTGATGTGCATAGTGATGATGAAATTGGAGCACGGAAGAGAAAATATTTATCACAAGATGCAAAGCAGATACTTCTCAATATCTATAATACTCTGATGGAAGAAAATAACGAAGGACAAACCAAGAACATTCCACGAACGTCGCAATTAACCAAAGTGCCTATTGGAACAATATACAAGGCAATTAAAAATAACGCAGAGCCTCGAAAGCAAAGAAGTGACAAAGGAGCACCGAGGAAAATTAAAGAGTATGAAATTGATATTATTAGGCAACAAGTACATTGCATGTATAGCGAAAATGTTGTACCTACAATTGAGTCCTTACATAAAAAAATTAATGATGAAAGTATTGATATTCAATGTTCTAAAACAACCTTGTGGCGGACGTTAAAAAAAGCGGGTTTTAAATTTTGTACTATAGATAAACGCCGCACAATTATGGAAAGTTCGAGGTTGCAGAAAATGCGGTACGAATACTTGATGGCAATAAAAAAATATAGCCAGGAAGGGCGATTTATATGTTATTTAGATGAAACGTGGTATGATACCCACGACACTATTTGCAAAGGTTGGGTAGACAATTCAGGCACGTGTCAGTTGGACGCGCCGGTTTCGAGAGGGAAGAGAATAATTATTCTCCACGCTGGATCAGAGAAAGGATGGATCGCGCAGCCGCTATTATCTGCAAAAAAAAGTAAAATGCTCTAGCTTGGATTACCATGAGGACATGACTTCATCCTTATTTGAAGAATGTTTTGTAATACTTTACTGCCAAATTTACCAGAAAGTAGTGTGATAGTAATGGACAACGCCCCGTATCATTCACGACAGCAAAATAAAGTTCCTACAAAAAGTAATAATAAGAAAGATATTAAAGAATCTTTAGAAGCAAATAATTTATATTTTGAGGAGCATTATACAAAAAACCAATTATTAGAAGTGATGAATACAAAAGAATATTTGAAGGATTATTATGTGGATAATAGAGCCAAAGAAGCAGGACATACAATTTTACGTTTACCGCCGTACCATTGTATTTTCAATGCAATTGAATTGATATGGGCCCAACTTAAAAATACCATAAGGCGAACAAATCAAACGCCTAAATTTAGTGAAAGCACTATAACACACATAAAAAATGCGATGGAACATATAACTGCTGATAATTGGAAAAATGCCGTTAAACACGCAAGAGCAAAAGAAAACGAATACATGGATATGTATAATATAGTACCACCTTTAATTATAAACTTGCAATACAATTCAGAGTCAGACACAGATATCGATTTCCAAGACGACTCAATCACATCAGATGATGATTTGTGAAATACGGTGTATATTAAGTATATTGTATAATACTGCCACGGTCTCAGTTTATATAAACATGACTTACAATTTTATTGTGCATTACCAACTAATTGTTAAGCTTCATATATCTAACTTATTATTTTTTGTAAATAAACCTAATGTATATTATTTATTATATATATTTAAAATTAAAATTGCGTTTTACTATTACCTTATAGTGCCGTAATTTATACTCAATCCGGCCCCTGCATTCATATGCTGCAAGCAGGCAACCCGTACCCTTTCAGTGAGGCGGGCAGGTAATTATCCCCACATAAGATGCAATAAAATCATTACAGGCTTAAAATGTTACTTTCTTCTATCTTGAAAAGAACTATATATATGCATGCAGATCAACGCTCGCTTGCAAAAATATTCCTTATTCTACGCTTATGTCAATATGTCATATGAAAGAAATGTATATGCTATTTATCTTTTATCTCTACACTAGTTCAAACCATCAGCCAGTGTATATGCAAGCACAAGTAAAAAGGCCAGCTAGATCACCAGACCTTACATGTTTAGATTTTTATTTTTGGGGAAGGTTGAAAGATATTATTTATCAAAATCATCCGAATCGTGTAGAAGAAATAAAAGTAAGGATAAGGAAAGCATGCAGATCCGTAAGCAGAGAAGAACTAGGTTGTGTGCATAGAAACTTTGAATCCCGAATAGAACGATGCATAGAAAGAAATGGCAGACATTTCCAATAATTTATTTTTATTTAGTTAATTAACAGGTACATTAGTTTCAATAATTTTTTTATGATTATTGTAACCCATTAAGCGTGATGTCTTTGTATTGATGATTGTCAAAGCAAATAGGTTTGACAATCATCAATACGTCTTTTTCATAGCCCCCTGCAAGAAATGGACTGAAATTCTAATAGATGAGTAAATAATGGTTAATATTTCGAAAGCGACTACAAATAGACATAGCATTCCTTCATACTTATCGACGCAGAATTCATTTTTGCATCGAATTCTATAATTACAAATGTAATGTTATATTTGAAAAAATTGAATTATTTAAGTTTAAATGTGTCGAAGTTGACCATGTAGTGATTTCTACGACATTATTTGGTATGCACGACCATTTTCCTTATACCGTCACAAAATGAGACCATTATCCAATATGGTTTATAAAATACAGATACTATAGAAGGAGATGCAAATGTCAAAATGTTGACAAAATCGTAAGTAGCTCAAAAACGGTTAAATTTAGAGATAGTGAACTTTGTAACAATTGTATTCAAATAATCTATAGAATTCATTGAAGTACGAAAAAACATATGATTCCATATGAAATAAGAAAATTGCTATCGACTTCCTATGTAATAGAACGTTTCCAGAAGTTAAAAATATTTTCAGAGGAATCTGCAGGTAGGGTTTTGTTATTAAATTTTTTGTCACATGAGTCTAGCTGCCATAGATCGCGAGAAAAAGATAAAAAAAAAAAAAGATTAAATTGGGCGACGCTTTCTAGAACATATTTATCAATTATGAAAACTAATACTCGGTTTCTAAAACGTTAACGTATCAATTATCTGCTCAGTATCTAACAATTTAACAAAAATGAGTTTCTCAAACAGTAAATGGTGACGTCACGGCAGATATCTACCCTTGTAAGTTATCTGCTCTGCTTCACCTTGTGAGGTTACCGAGAGATATCGGAGTGTTTTAGTAATTTTGAATTGTCATGATACTCAACATGCTTGAAACCCTTGCTTGAAATAACTTGAAATGCTGCTACATTTAATTAATTACTTTTTTTCCAGATCTATCCTATTTTCAGCACACTATTCATACATATTTACACATTAATATTATCGAACAACCGAATGAATGAATATTAATTAAATTAATTCGTAGATTTAGCTTGTTATATGAAATCCAATGTAAATTTTATAACATTCTACCTCACGATACAATATAAGTATCATATTCCGTACTTTTATTATTAATAAGAATTACAAAAAATCTATTCGGGCTCATTAATGAATAAGTAGATAGGTGTACCATTAACGTAGTACAACAAAGTAAATACTTTCTAACGAAGGACTTCCAAATTACAATGTACACAACAGAAGAATAAATATTTTATAAATTACAACTTAAAATAAGATATAATAATAATAACCGTTAATGCCCAACAGGTGAAACACCCAATAACAGGACATTCATAATTATAATAAGTATACAAAAGAACTGAGCTAAAAAAATGATTACAATACAATACAATGATTAGAAAGATATTAAACCTATCAATATTCTACATATAACAAATAATGATTGAATCAATGAATGAATAATGGATTAATATAAAACAAAAGAAAAGAAAACAAATTTAGGCACCCATCCCTGAAAGAAGATATCGTCAAATTTATTTGCGAATTTATTTTGAAGAGTATTATTATAGCGTGAACTTGGTTTTGGCACATGAAACCATATTTTAGATAAAAGAAACTCGCAGTCCATTTTATTGTTAACTAATTTCCATAGGAAAACGGCACATTGACGATCACGTCACTCAGTAAGGGACGGCATAATGTGGCACCGTAATAGTTGCTCTTGACAGGTGCCCAACGCAGGATGCACTCCATCCATTTTAAAAGTATTTCAAAAACCGGCGATGAATACAGTCGAGCTTTAAGCGATGCCATGCATAAAAGGGGTTCATGCTACTGTAGCAGAATCAAATTTGCTAACTACTAAGGCGTAATATAGTGACTTGAGAAAATCAAGATTGCTAAAATTACTAGCCACTCTCATCACTAGAGCAGACCACTTTCCGTGCGCGCCATGTGCGCCGGTATGGGAGTGTAATTCGTAATATACATACTAGAAAATGCGATAGAATAGGGACGCAACATGAGCTTGTTACCGATATAAGTATAGAAGTAAAGACTTTTATTTTATAAGAAATAATTAAATATCTGCAATATGCATAAACAGGCATCCCCACATCGGCGCACATGGCGCGCACGGAAAGTGGTCTGCTCTACTCATCACAAACCCCAGGATCCTGTAACTCGCCGCACACAGACTCTCAAGCTGCGGTTTGCAAGTTAAGCGCTTATCGAAGGTCACTCCAAGGTCGTTAATTGTATCCTTCCGATCAAGGTAATTTCTGTCAATAGTATAATGAGAGGGGACAGGTGACTTAGAACGAGTATAGCTCACGAAACAACATTTACTAATGTTGAAATGTAATTTATTTATATGAGACCATTTCCTGTGATGGGTGGAGACTGTGGCTTGAAAACTATAACAAAAATCCCAAAAGAAAGGTGAAAAAATCCCTTACCACAAAATTAGATAACAAATCTAAATACGTATTTCGGCAACTAAGTTGCCATCTTCAGTAGAAACAAGTGAAGAGCGTGTTAAACTTAGTGTTTTCGGCTAAGGTAAACCTTGGAAGATATGCTCACGAGTGTTATTCCACTAGTGATTTGGTGAAGAGCATATCTTCCAAGGTTTACCTTAGCCGAAAACACTATGTTTAACACGCTCTTCACTTGTTTCTACTGAAGATGGCAACTTAGTTGCCGAAATACGTATTTAGATTTGTTATCTAATTTTGTGGTAAGGGATTTTTTCACCTTTCTTTTGGGATTTTTGTTATGAGACCATTTACTAATTATATCTAAATTGCCTTGAAGAGAACGATCGGCATTGGATATCTCGAAGTAAACCTTTAAATTGTCCGGGTAAGCCAAGACAGAACAGGTGATGTTATTTAATAAATCATTAATAAAAAGGATAAATAATAAAGGACCAAGGTTTGACCCTTGTGGTACACCTGATTCAGCAATAAATTCCTGAAAACCATTATAGGAGACATAACACTGACGATTGCTTAAATCCGATCTAATGAGTTGTAATGCCGATGGAACAAAGCCAAACGAATCGAGTTTCGATATCAGCGCAGCGTGGTCTAAATCGAAATCCGTCTAGATGATGTCAGCCTGGCCACCCCTGTCTAGAACTCACTCAAAAGTGGTGAAATAGTGCACAGGTTAGTTGAAGTCGAATGCCCACGTATAAATCCATGGTGGCAAATAAGGACGAATATTATTGTAAATCCTAGAGTAAAGAAGTTGTTCGTATATCTTACTAAAGTTAGACAGAAGTTTTTGGGAAGGCATTTACAATTTCAAACGGTTCAACAATTTCCTTATTGTTATCAGTGAGTTTGCCAGGGATATCGGTAGATATGTAAGTAATATGTAATTTTTTTACTTTTTTATGATAAATTTTAAATTTCAGTATTTTAAAAATGAAACACAACTATTTATATTATGTTTGTATAGATTGTTATTTTCTGTTTTTGTTATTAGTACTTTTTACCATTACCATTATTAAACCAATTTAGTTCGTATTTTGCTCATGGCATTTAACACTGCAGACAACTTACAAACGAACTGTTTATGACGTGGAGCGTCATTTTTTACTCAATCTCCTAAACCTAAACAACACTCTTTTATTACTTATTACACAGAAAGAATATCTTTTACCGTTCAATTTATTTCTTTTTTGCTTTTTGAGCTGTCTTCTCCTAACAAATTTCTCTCCACAAATTCTTTTGTGTTTGTAATCAGTCATTCGTCATTCTTCTAAGTTCAAATATTTTAGAAATTTATATATTTTTAACAAGAGTAATACTGTACAATTCATATTTGGGTTAGGTAATTATATACATAAGTCGTTCAATTTTATTATTTTATATTCTGCTTCCAACTTTTACTATTTATTACATACTTTGTATTTACGATTGAACCCAACCCTCCTTTTACTCACCCTCGTGAATGTTGAGGATTTATGGTATTAATTTTTTAGTATCTACTCTTTGTATATCTTTCTGAATAAAATACATTTTACTTATTATGTTTTGCATGCGACTTCAATATACTGTCTTTAGACACATATAACAAATAAATATTTAATATTCAATAGATCCGTATTTGACGTTTCAAATAGTGGATCCGGTTGCGAGATTTCGGATAGTAGATCCGAAATTGAGATTTCGGATAGCGGATCCGGATCCGATGTTTCGGATAGCAGATCCGGATAACAGCTGTACGTTATACAAATTATACGCTGTAAGTATATTGGATCTTAGAAGGTAGTAAATCATCATCAATCATGAAACTATACCCAATTTACTCTACTGAACGCCAAAACAAAACATCGATGATGCAAACGATAGTTACTAGCCATTTACACATTCATACAGATTCGTACGTCTATTTCAATTGGAAACAGTAAGAAAGTTGTGGACACTGCCTAAATTTCCAAACAAATTATACATATTTGTAATTAGTTTCAAATAACGTTAAATTGTCACAATAGTAGCCAGAATAGATTAGTCATGTTTCACATTACTCATAGATGACCTGAGAATTTTATGTAATTTTGTCAGGTGCTACTGTTTTGTTTGGAAACCTTTCAGGATTACCGTAATATCTATCGATGTTACACTTTTCTACGCCATTCTGATACCTTGACTGTTCGCTTAATTATAACGACTTTTGAAAGCAGATGACCTGCATTTACATAGGTACTTATCTTACCTGGAATTCGCGATAAGCATTCCTTCGACTAAACTGCATTCGTAAGAATATAATTTCAAGGCAATCACTTCAATAATATTGTAAGAAACAAACGCCATAATTTCGTAAAGAATTATATTACACATTACTGATTTTTCAAAAGTAATTATAGTTCATACTGCCGTTTAATTTTGTTGTTCCAAAGTATTCTTTCTTTCGTTTTTAAACAATCTGTTTTAAATCTTTTTAGTAGGGCTGCTGCTCAAAACCGGGTACTCGGATACTCGAAATTGCTAGCAACGGTTCTACCCGATTTCAGGTATCCGGTTACGAGGTTGTACTCGATTCTGTTTCCAAAGCCGTGTACACGATATGCGGTATTGTGCATGGCTACTTGTATAGTATATTGATAATGGAAATACAACAACACTTATGCCCAAATCTTTAGGAATTTATGTAATTTTAGTCAAAATTAAGCATTTTAAGTAAAATTAATGAAGTCTTCGAATAATTTTACCTACCGAATTGTTTTCACTAAAATGTGTGCTATATGAAACAGTAATAGATAGCTGTAGATAAACTCTTTTATTTGGTAAATAACACGAACATGTTTGGCTTTATACATTCACAACCCCTTTTTGTATATTATGCTATTTATATGATCAAAGAATTTCTTTTTGTGAAACATACGTAGGACGGCAGGTATTTTACTTCATATTATTAAATTTTAATGAAAGAGCCTTGCTAATTCCGTCTTTTTTCATATTCATATTGTTGTCAATTGTTGTTTGCATTTAATTTAGTTGTCACTTTAGTTTAGATATAATAGTTCTAGAATTTAGATTAACTTCCCTGTATCTACTACTTACGTTTACTATGATTAAATATAAATAAAATAGTTTAGTTTAGTTTATTTCCAGTGTGTAACTAATCCCAAACTTTATTTTTCGAAAATCATGTATACATATATAAATATATACTAGACGTATCTCATCTAAGTTTTACCTTATTGATTATTAATTATCTAACTTTGCACAACGCATTTCTTTAATTGTATCTAATAATTTTGAAGAATGAAATAAACAAAAAAGTGAATTTTACGGAATAATTCTCATTGCTGGAAGGCCAAATTTCTTAATAGAAATTTTCTGCGTTTTCTTTATATTATTGGCAAATCAGTACCCGTGGTATTCGGTCCTAAAACCCAGTATTCAAATACCCGGTTTTGGGTACTCGATTTCGAGTACTAAGATGATATTTGTGAAAAATACATATACGTGGTAAAGATTTTCTACTCATGAATTCTTTCAAATTCAGTTATATAGGTAGTTTTTATTTTTTTCAGTTTCTCTTTCTGAGAAAATTAATCGCTTCGAGCTCTTATATAACTCCAAATATATAATAATAATATATATCTACTGTAGCAGTGGCAAATCCACTTTTTATTTGTTAACGTTCCATTCTAACTGGTTCAGAAATTGGAACTGTCATTCTCAGTAACGCACAGGAGTTGAAATTCTTAGAATCGCGTGAGACGTAACAAACAATGAAATGTTGTGCAATTTACAAAGGAAAAAATAAAAATCAATCAAAATAATAGGCAATAGAAAGATTTAATTGCCTTTGTAAATTGTCTTTATTTTTAATTATACGCTGCAGGTAGGTAATAAAAAGCTTATAACCATTTAGGCAATAACACTGACAATATTACACATAATTAAAACTATTTACCTACATAATTTTGCAACTAAATTAATTATTAGTTTTGATTTTGAATTATTTTAAAGCTCAAAATATAGCTAAATTAGTGGAGGTAGTGGTAGCAAGATAATATATTTTTCATGCAGCACCGGTAGTAGACCGGTAGCTGTACTGCAAGCTGGATTATAATATTTACATACTTATTTAATTTTTTAACAGTAGTTGAATCAAATTGCTATACTTACAGAAACATCAATGCTGACAAAATGTTAGCCCTTTCCCTTGGATTAGGCTTCCTTTGTGGTCTTTCTTCATTATCCATATTGAAAAATATGTACAAATAAAACTTAATCTAGATATCACAAATGTATCAGGAAATGAAGGAATATATTAAAATTATTAAGTAGAAATATATATAAACGCATGCACTAAAACGCGCAACTTAATCAAGTACATACACCGCGCACAAATTTAGAACTCTAACTGAATGACAGCGAGGAGCGAGGACCGAACTTCAGCAGCGCTTTCCTATAGATTACTAAAAATTACAATGCGCCTGTGCCAAATCAATGTTGAATACAGCCTTGGCCAAATGTGAAAAGCCGTGCACATATCCCTGGGTATCCGCTAAATTTTTGCGGATACGAATAATTTTTAATCTCTTGCGTGCGGATACGCATCGGATGCGGATATAGATGTGTTGGAATTCGGATAAACTGGCGCATCTAATCGTCTGTCGTTATACATATTTTGGGCAATTGGTTATTATCCGTGCGGTTAGTATTGACAGGAAAAAAAAAACACTAAACAGAATACCACCTACGGTATCTATAATCTATAAAAACGTTTGTATGTAATGTCTTTGTGTTGGCAAATAGCTTACTTTATCACGCATCATAAAGCAAACATTTTTTGTGTTGCATTTTAAAATAAACCCTGTAATACGTTAATAATGTCACTTATGTCTATTAATGGCAACGATTATTTTTGTGTTGCACCAAAATAAAATATCTATGTACAAACAATAAGACTAAAAAAATTAATAGGCATCTTGAATGCTGAAGCATTTTATATGGTAACTACTTTACGTTTCATTCGAATTACTGCAATCCATAAATAATAATGTTGTTATTAATATTTTGGAGATATTATAAGGTAATATCTACCAACAGACCTGCTGGCATATGAAAGAGAGAACACACACGAAAATGGCGGTGCAGAGGCTCACAACAAAGCGCGGAAAATTACAATGGAATCCTGGCAGATAAGGTGGGATAACAATGACAAAGTGGTTCAATGAACACAAAGGATAATCCCAAATATTGAAGTGTGGGCACAATGTTCATTTAGAAATTTGGACTATCATCTTACCCAGGTGCTAACAGGGCAGTGGCGGCTTGTGACTTTTTGCCCAGCGGAGGCTAGTGTAACCTATCTCTTCTCGGTCAATAAATTATATTTTTATATCTATTACTGTATCATTGGAAGTGTAGAATAAAAATTGACATAGAAAGGAAATCAAAATAAAATAAAATTACTAGTCTAGCAAGAACCACGTAGAAGTGAGAGTGAAATCTTACCTGAATAGGAAAGTGGATAAATGGTGTAAGGTGATAGGTAAAAGCTAATAAAAAGTTAAAATAAACTCTTAATAAACCAAAAATACACTAATAATAAATAACAAATATAATAGTAACTCATAAAATTCTACGGTAAATAAAAAATAAGTTGTTGATAAATGCTAATAACAACTAAATAGATCTATGTTTTTTAAAACTGAAATAAATATTTTAATATTTTTTTGAAACACGGAAAACTGTATTGCTTACTCTTACCCGCTCGTAAATACATCATTTTGCGTTAATGTACTAAGAAAACCATTTTAAATTGATATTAAGGATAAACTGCTTAATCGATTTTGTAACATAGTGTTGCGGCTATAATTTTTAATTTTTCTTTTAGTCAATGCTTATAAGTTTACTCAGTTCCGGCATACATTCATATAAATCGTTTTTATTAACAAAATGTAACATATCAGTTGACGTTTAACATTCTCCGAACATTTGAGGATCATGAATTTCGTCAAAACAAAACTATTGTTGTAAAAGTGTTACCTAAGAAATTTTACAGAAAGTTTTTTGAATAAATTAAGAATTTGTCAAAGGTCAATAAATCAAAGAAACGTAACTTGTGTATATCTTGAAATCTAACTTCTGTCTGAACGATTAACGTATCTCAAATTTCGTTAAAAATTTGTTTATATTCTTGTATTTCCGACTGATAGGACCATAGATTGTCCTATCAGTCGGAGTCTTTTCTGACTGGGTTCTTTGTCAAAATATAAGTAATTATATATATCATTAAAACGACGATTATTATTTCTGTATTCTTGTAAAGTTTGAATAAGAGCTAACAAACGATTCCACGCAAAACTGATGTCAGTTATTGTGCAATATTGAAAATGTAATCGCATACGTGCGAACTACGAACTTTTTACGAACGACAACGTATCACAACTTGCCGATCTCATACGATCTCACCGGAGCCAAGCCTCCGTCCCATTCTTTATCGCCGTACAAAGTATACGTGATGGTATTAATCATCGGCGCGGAGCCGGACTTGCGGCTAGCCTCCTTGCTTGCATTTATAATATGCGTACAGTAAAATTTGATGCATTATTGGAAATTTGTTTGCATTTTCAAATGAAGTAATGAATAAATATACTATTTATTATATTCTTTGTAAAAATTGCTTTGTTTTAGTATATAGCAAATGCTTAAACATTGTTTTAATACATAATAAACACCATTTATTTTATTAAAAATAATAGAGGAGGCTTACCCTCCTTAGCCTCCCCTGACGAGCCGCTAGTGTAACAGGGCACGGTGTTTATAGAGCATATGCCAGAAGGTTTGGAAAAGATGACACCGACGAATGTGTGTACTGTGGAGCTGAGGACATCGTTCAGCACACAGTCTTTGAATGCCCAAGGTAGAGCCAAATACGTATGCGGACCCATAGCGCCCTAGGGAACGAACTACGCCCGAAGACTATTACCTCAGAAATGCTAAGATCGTAGGAAAGGTGGAGAATTGTACTTATGATGATTATAGAGTGGGCAATGTTGGCGACAGATGGCAACAAGGAGAAACACCTCGACAGTAGGCACATAGTTATACCGCTGGCATTTCCGTATGTGGGATTACCAAGGATTTTGCTAAAAGGGAGATTTGGACCTAGTTAGACAAAGAAAGTACAAAGAAATGGAGGACGACTGAAGGTCAACCCCATACCAAAGCGCTAATAGGGTATAGAGATGCTAAGTTCTCTGATTACCCACTGAGACGCTGCTAAAACCACTACTAGGCTGGTAAGTGGACACTGTCCTTGAAAAAGTATCTATACAACACAGGTCGAGTAAGCGAACCGTGGTGCAAAAGATGTGAACTACAGGAGGAAACGAGTTTACATGTAATCTGCACATGTGAGGAGTTGAAAGTACTCAGGCACAAACATTTCGGGAAGAATCTATTGGAGCCCTCGAAGGTTCTCAAGTTCCCACTGGGCAAGATACTGGGCTTTATAGAGAACACCAAGCTGCTCGAGTGGACGTAAGAGATTTAATAGGGACGGTACAATGAGCACCTAACTCAAGTGCCTGAACTAAAGGTGTCCACCCAAATCTTATGAATGAATGAATGAACCGCTGGCAATCTGACGTTAAGTCTGATGACGGTCCGGGCCCTCTGAACCCGTCCCTTGGGGCCAAGTGGTTTCCCCTCACAAAAAAAAAATAATGTAATATCTGGACTTGTATAAATTCATTGTCAGGTCCTTGTCATTGTCTGGCTTTTCGAGCTACACTTGTGCCTGTTTATTAAGCTTTACTAATCTGCAATTTTTATTGCATATCTGGATTGTTTATTTCACTAAAGTAGATGTATTAGAATATTCGGTTTACTTACTATCTATTTTCTTATTTTTTAATTTGATTGTACACATACATGAAAACAGTACGTTCTTTAAAGTATTAACGTCAGATACGAAAGTCCTATAAATATGAAATCATACAGAAATTAGGCATTTAGTGAAAGACGTTTTCAAAGTCACACCCATCCACTGAAAATAATAGGATTAAATCGTCTGCAGCGACAAATGGTAGATAAGTATATAGAATATATAATATTGGGAATGATTATTTTCCTTACATTTCCTTTAGTTATTTCGTGGTTTAATTTAATTATAGTTTTAAAAGTGTTTGTTAGCCTAATTCTATTTGATTTGCTTACATATATTTGGACATATTGATATAAGAATTATTTAAAATTTTGGTACTATTTCAAGCATTTTTTATTGTATAATAAGAGTTTATGAAATGATAGGGTGAAATAACAATAAAACTGGTGAGTTCTAATCCAATATATAATTATAATTATCTTATTCACTACTATTGTAATTAGAGATAGGATTAGAACTAAGCAGTTTTATCACTATTTTCATCCTATCAATTCATTCATACACCACTGTGAGGGGATCAATTAATCTGAATAGCTATTTAGATCAGATAGAAAATGTAAAGGTAGTGATTGTAATACAGTGTATGTTATTAGGCAAAGCGCCAGCAAAGTCTGATAACTGATAACACAGCGTTTACCTTATCATAATGACTTATCTAATTGAGCATAAAAATAATAACGGTTGTTTTGTCATTAATATTGAAATAAAATGACTCAATGATATCAAAAATATATTAGCTTTTTAAAATTTCGAATTTGAACCTAAATTTACGGTATTTGTATTAACAATGAATATAAATTTATAGTTTCACATTGTTATTGTGGTAATCAATACCACAGGAACAATAACTTGATTAATCATAACACTTGAATTAATAACTACAACCAGGATATATACGATACTAGCACACAAATTGATTTTTTTTTTTGGGAAAGGATAGTTTCAAAAATGAAGCCAAAAAGAGCATCACAGATTCACCGATATGCTAAGAACAGATAGTTATGTAACCCAAAATTCCAATATATTTAAACCACGAATTTTAGATTTGGATTGTTCGCACAAAATCTAAAATGTCGAATACATTTGACCAAAACTGTAGTATAGCGTGATATACCAGCTGTGATATAGAAGTCGTTGCTGTAATAGACTTTCCGTAACATAACGGTGGAGCGACTGGTCAAATCGATTATTTTCTGATTATCTGCGTAGTTTCTAGGAAAACCCGCATTACTAGTAGAAATCCTCATAAAATAGTATCTTGTAATACTTAGAATTGTAACAGCGTTTTGTGTCGTAATTAAAACAAAGCAAATTAATTTAACGAGAACTAATCTCGTGCATCTATGTATTCGTAGGAATACACGTGGTGAAGTGGTACTACATCCTGCAAAATAGTTCCGTGAATACGTAATACGTTTTCTATCTAATTTTCTAATGATACCGTTAAAAATAATACCAAAATAAAATGTATTTTTATATGCACATACAGATACATACATATTATAGCATTGATCATAGTGCGTTTCCGCTTCTATTAAACAAACAATAAATTTGTATACAGGCTCTGCCAATTCTAATAATATTTGGTGATGTATGATGTCACAAACTATTTTTTTATGAGAAAATGGGAAACTTGAAAAAATTTAAAACTACTTGGTAAAGAAAAAACTGAAGCTTGGAAATAAATATCGCATTTTCACTCACTTCGCGTTAATGATTCCGAAATACGGAGGCGTATTTTTACGTAGAATTGTATGTGACTTTTTGTCAAGATTTTCAGGACATAAAGAGGATTTTAACATTGTTTCAAATTTAATAAAGGTAAAGATTCCATGTATTATTCCAAAGAAATGATACAACTAAATGAACTCTCCCAGGTAGCTTCCTTATTTGTTAGGAAAAACTTTGTTTGTTATTTTACTTTCTAACTTCAAGTAAAACTTTTATGGAAATGTGCACTACCTGAGAAATGTTGCTTGTAAATATTTTAGACTAAATGAAGTAATCTTGGAAAAAGATTTATTTAAAAAATTCACTATGAATATTCTAGGCACAATTGAAAAGTCGTTGAAAAAATACTTTAGAAAGATTATTTCTGAAAGTAAAATACCTGCACGGTCTAGGGGCATAGAATTGCCCTAAAACTGTGCAGGAATTTTACCAACAATTTTTTAGTGTGTAGAAATAGAACAAAGGCTTAACGGATTTCTCGATTGCAGATGTGTACAATGTTTATTAACGAAATTAATATATACCTATTAATATGTATCCTCCAAATTCACTTTTGATGTTTTTAATGCCTTTATTGCATCCGCTGCGCTCTGGCCATAATTACCTTACAGCTTAGTTATTTAAAAGGCACGATTTAGCTGCTTGCCAGGGGCCGTATTGACCACTATTGACTATAAATTACGGCCCTATAATATAATTTTAAAACACGATTTTAATGTTAAATGTATAATAAATAATACACATCAGCTTTATTGCGAAAAAAGAATGTGGTGTGGCAATATAGACAGTAGATTAAATATTGGATCTATTATTTAGAATTAGATGTATACAGACCGTTTAAAATAAACTCAGCACTATGCAAATTTTGTTATTATTGGAGCCATGAAGTTGGTTAAATTAGCACAGAAGCATAATTTTTAGAGCTGATTACGATGACCAACATAAAAAATTTTAAACATCGCTATTTCGAGAGATTAACCAAAACACTTATTTTTTTAAATATTTTTATTTTTTTTTAAACTGTATATTTGTATTTTAAATAAAAAAAAATTAATTCTCGACAAAAACGATTATACACTCTTATATCAAAATACTAGAGAGAAGTAGATATTAATAATCTTTTAATGCAACCAAGGTAGTCGTGGTGACTGTCTAATAAAGCATTTATTTAACACTGTAAAATTATATTAATTGTTCAAAAATGCCTCCATGTCCTTGAAAACTCTTTTATGAACGTCCCTTGTAGCATTCAAAATACTTCTACCGTCAATGGAATTATTACATAAACGAATGCTATATGTTCTAATTCAGTCTACACTGGCGTATCTTCTTTTATAAACTTTATCTAATTTATAGGACCATTTGTTACCATCTAGTGATCTTGGAAGTCTTTGCAAGATTACGCCGGAAATTTCACGGAAATTATTAGCTAGTTCCATGCTATTGAAAGTAAATGGTTTGACGATCTTCTAAATTAACATCATCATTTCAAAACTTCAACCATAAAATTCATATATCTTGCTCAAATAAGCGATCCATGATAAAACAAAGGACTAACTACTTTATCACCAATCAAATCACACCATACTTTTAACCAAACTATGTTTGTGGACGTGATGGATAAATTAACAGTAAATTTTAAATTTTAAAATAATCGAGATAAGTAATGTAGGTTTTTACGGTTAAATATTTCAGAATTCGAAAAAATTGTTTCGTCGTTCCAAATTATAATTCTTAAAAGGACAGAATTTTCTCTACAAGGAGCAACTAACCAACGATAAGAAATTAGGTATCTATCCGCATCTCTAGATACTAAAGTTTACACTGGACAATATTTATAAAGAATAAATTTGCCTTTTTTAATATTCTAGAAATCACTGTGAAAGTACTATCTTTTATCAAACCTCTAGTAGAATTATTTTGAAATGCTTCAAAATAACTTAATACATTTGTTTCAACATTTTCATATATAATCATGCAAAATTATTCCAAACTCTGTAATCGTTTGAAAATAACTCGAAAGAGTTGAAACTATAGTCACTACAACTAGAGCTGTTATCCGGATCCGGATAATTTTGGATCCGGATAATTTACTATACGGATATCCGGATCTGAGTGCTATCCGGATCCGCTATCCGAAACCTCAGATCCATATCTGCTATCCGACACCTCGGATCCAAATTCGCTATCCGAAAAACCTCGGATCCAGATCCGCTATCCGAAGGTTCCGACCCGAACCTGTTATTGAAAATCACAAATTCGCATTCTTTATCAGGTTTCTCGGACTTGTATCAAGCTTTAATTTCTAAAATACTTTTTCTTCTTTGGTGCATAAACAGTTGTTTCCATAACAAGTTATTATAATTAATCTAAAGCAAGTATTTACATTGTTGTACTACGTTTACGGTACACCTATTTATTTATTAATGAATGCGAATAGATTTTCCTAATCATTGCTTTCATAATAAAAGTATGAAATATGACATCTCTATTGTATCGTGAAGCAAGACATCAGATTTACATTGAATATCATTAATGCATAGCCATATATAATAAGGTAAACCTGTAAATACGTGTAATTACCATTCAGTTGTTCGATAATAATTTGTATGTTTTATGTATAGTTATCGGATCTAGATCCCAGCACCGAATAGTATATCTGAATTCAAGAAGCGGATCCGGATCCAAGGTTTCGGATAGCGGATCCGGATCTGAGGCTTCGGATAGCGGATCCGGATCTGAGGTATCGGATAGCGGATCTGGTTCCGAGGTTTCGGATAGTGAATCCGGATCCAAGGATTCGGATATCCGGATAGTTTTGGATCCGGATATCCGGATCTCAATTTTATCTGCAGCACTAGTAAAAACATAGAAAGATTTTTACTTTATTAATATCATTAGTTAATATGTATTACCACAAAGTAACGATCAACAGCATCAACTTCTTCTTTCTAGTTCTTTTCTTCATACATTCCCAATGTCTTCTGTACAAAATTAAGAAATACCATCGATTTGGTACATTTCTATTAGGAAGCTTTTCACGGTAACATTCTAAATCTCTATAGTATATACTATTTCACCTACGATCTACATATTATAAAAGTTCCCAACATATCACATTTTTCTGCATGAGTAAAAGGCATTTTAGCACTGCGATGAAGACTTCTTAGTGTTGACAAATCGGTACAACTAAACAGAATATATATTATTAACTTGTTAAACATATTACATATTATAAAGTGTGTGTTCAGAAATCTACGACTACATACCTTGATTATATTACAAAATTCTTAATGTTGTTAATATTAACAATATCTACTTCATCTTAAATATTTTGATATAGGACTGTATAATAATAATTTTTGTCGAGAATTAATTTCACTTTTAATTTAAAATACAAAAATACAGGATGTTCCATTTAAAAATAAGAGTTTTGATTAATATTTCGAAATAGCGATGTTCAATTATTTTTTATGTTTATCAACAACCTGTAATACGTCTGCTGCAAGGTACAGTAAAAGCATTTGCAGATTTAAAAGCTAGTTTCCTATCATTCCTAAGGGGGATAACCTATTAGATGTATAGATATATGGAAAACCAATCACCAGAATTAATTAAAATTTTGTATGTGCAAGTTATTAGAGATGAACTAAATTTTTAAAATAGTTTCATCCATGCAGCTGCCGATTCTACTTAAATCTGGTATTTTTTTTTAATTACAAGAGACTACTTTTAAATAAATGCTTGTAACTCAAAATCGCAACAATATAGGTATAGGAACACCATACATGTTCGAAAAGTAAATTTAACAGGCTTTCCGAACAATGATTAATATACAGGGCGTTCCATTTAACAAAATATACTTAAAGGAACTTTTCTAACATGCGATCTGACGGTAACTTGTGGAACGCCCTGTATAATGTAACTAAATTCAAATAACATAGGAAGTTAGCCCGAGGTTCCCTTGAACCATGTTAAAAAATTGGACTTTTAGTTATTCCAAAGAGCGAAGATATGCGTAAGGGTCAAATTTAAAAAAAAATTGAAATTAACTTATATCTTGAAGACACTTTGAGATAGGTATAGGGAAATAAATATAAAAGTTTTACGAAATTTAATAAGAAATCTAACCATGATAAGAAATATAGAGTGTTCTCTTTGAATTAACAAAGTTGTTACCAGTTTTAGGTAGAAGCGGCAACACTGCATGGACAAAAATATTTTAGAAACGTAGCTCACCTCCAATAACTTGCACATACCAAGAATTAATTCTGTTTATTGGTTCTCCATGTACTTCCAATAGGCCATCCAGCTTGGGACACCCGGTATAAAAACACTAAAATATAAAATAATCTCAAACGCGTATCACACGTAAAGCAATAAAAACAAAAACTTTAAAAAGATATTTTAATATGTAAAAACCTAGATTAATAAAAAATATATATTAAACAGATTATTAGACGAGATAAATTTATATCTTTGTTGACGAAATTTAAGCTGTTTGTCAGACGAATATGCGTTGCAAAAAGATGCCTGAATGCTTAAAGGGGAGTGTTTGTTGAAGGAATATGTTCTTTAGCAGAAGTTTCACTGTATATAGTGCACTGGTGCGGCCGATCATATATCTTATGCACAGGTGGACATAAACGACCCATGCTAAGCGCGTAAAAAGTCGCCAAATCATTGCATCGCAGATGTGGGGTGGACAAGTCATCTCTCGGCATGCGCGTACGTGGGCTGTGGATAAGTTCGCCCATCCCGGGTCAACTTTGTCCGATGCGTATATGAGAGCATCCTCGAATTGACTAGTTTTTTTCTAAACCTAGATTTCAAATTTCTTACCGTATCTTTTTGTTTTAATTACTGAAATAAAAGACCGAAAGAATCTTGGTCATATATTGTTCCCTAAAGAAAAATACATCTAGTCTAGTATACCAGAGGGCTATTAATTACTGGAATTATAACACATTTACATTTGATTAGTGCTGAATTGATGCATCCGAATGTTTCGATGTATCCAGAATCTCGAGCTCCAAATATAGCCGGTATTCTCCCTCATCAGAAAGTTCGATTTTATTTAAATGTATTACTGTACTGTATAAATCTGCAATGACTTCTAAAAACCGTTTACATCATCGGATCATCAATTGGTATTTTTAAGTTAGTATCTGCGGCGCATTGCTCAACTGTGCAGTTAATGCGCTCTCGCTAATAAATAGGTACACATACACAAGCACTGGAGATTACAATTTCGGCACTGTAACTGATTTGGCCCATATCTGATTAAATAATAATAAACAGGTTGATGAAATGGTGATACTCACTGTAAAGAGTTATTACAGCTTTTGAGAGTACGAATTAAGAGTTTGTTTACCAACAAGGTATTTGTTTACTGACTTAGGACGAGTTGCTTTATTCACCGGTGTGACCGATGGATCCACTGATTATATTTTATCACTATCTAACTAATATACTAAACAGAAATACAGTATAACCGGTGGATCCAGCGGCGAATAAAGCAACTCGCCCTTAATTAATAGGAAAAAGTATATTTCACACAAAGGCGATCTGCTTCTTTGCTTGTTAATCATACCTTACGAATGAGATTTAACTTCTGTTCTTAATCTTTATAAATAAACATGTGACTTGTAATAGATTATTTTGTAAATTACTTGAAGATGTGTATACTGCTATTAATAAGGTAAATAATTATTTACAGCATCAGATTTGCCTTCTCCAGCATTGGAGTACGGCAAATAATATGCAATTAAAGCCCCATTACCCTCAATCATCATCTTAGCAATTAAACAATTAATCGTTCTACTTTAATCAAGGATTTTGGTATTTTAAAACATGCATATTTCGCAATTAGCACCAATTGTAGATAATTCTTTTCGAAGTTTTTATAATTCCAACATTTTTTTTGCCTAGTATTAATTTTTTTTTGCAAATATTTTAACTTCGTTTGCAAATTCCTAACGCAACACCAGATAACCGTACTTATAACAGCTTTCAATTGATTTGTTCTATTTCGTCGCATAACTCCAGTTAAGAGTTACAATGACAAATAATGTGAATGGTTGTAATCGACATTCCCAATAGGGTTGCCCGAATTAATACTATACTATACGATTTTAAACTGCCTTCTTACAAATTTGTGGTAATAGGAGATTTACAATATAAAAAATTGTTTTTATAGTTTTTTATTTGACGTTTTTCCAACGAGCACGTTGGCTTTATAAAGTTGAATTATGTAAACTGTAAGAAATTAAATAAATAATATTTTGTTAAAGATTACAATACCTATACATAATTTAATCCATCAGAATGGATTTATTCACAAAAATTATCAAAACATTATCTATTTCAAATTAACATAATTCTAAAATTGTTTATTAATGAATTTAAGTTTTAAAATAAATAATTTATTTTAAATTTATGTATCATTTTCGACGATTATATTTAAAACGTATGACAAATATTCCCTGGTTTTTATTTTTAGTAAGCAAAAAAATTGTTTTCAAATCTATAATAAATAATATGGCGTTTGGAATGAAATTTTTAAAGTACCCCGGGTTCGGTTATAAAGAAATTTTGAGTTAAGTGTTATAAAATTGTATAATTGTGAAATGTTTTGACGGTCGTTAATAGAATTTTTGTTTTTCATAATTTGAATCATTTCTCAAAGTATTCTTGCTTTGTTATGATTTTCTTTCATTAATATTATTGCTATTTAATAACTTTCTGAATTTAATATCCGCCAAACAGTATAATAATATTTCGAATGTCGACAATAGAACTTTGGATCAAATAATCTCTAATATGGAGCGTAACTTTGTTGTATCTCACTGTGACGCTCTCTTGGTTGTCGAAGATGACTTCCATCCAGCACTAGAATATATATATCTAGTATAGTATTACGAAATTAGAATCATTGCGTCATTAATTTCTTTTTCTAATGATTAAGTTAAGGCTGATTAAAGTTAATTATCTGTCATGAATGACTGCTCCGAGATAACTGACATGCATGATATATGAACTACTTAACGGGAATTCGTTAGCCACTAGGCGGTTGTACGTTAAACGACTTATACACATCCGCTACATTCCTGACAAAAAACATTTCAAAGTATTCAACAACGGGATTATCAAAATATAAATCAATGGAACGGGACATTTAAACGTAATGGAAGGTCATATGGTATATACAAGAATTTGAAGCAAATGTGCATGGTGAAGAAAAATATCTTTAATGTTTTAAATTTAAGTATTGGGGCTAAGTGGAAAATTTTGTAACAGCAGGTATTGTACATACACCGCATTCATGCAGAGGATTTTCGTCTGAGTAATGTATTTTGACAGTGACTTCTACAAATATTGGTTTAAATCCTTTAACTGCTTACGCGGATTGATTTTACCGATGAAGCCAATTTCTCTATCAATGCAGTAAATAGTTACAATATGCAAGCGTGAACTCAAGAAAATCAACATGAAAACAATTTTCATTAAACGCTTATTGAGCTGGAATGGTGTGTTATTAACTAATTGAACTGACTTTTCTACCAGGAAAACTTATCGATAAAGTGCATTTACATCTTTTGGAACACCTACTGTCACCTTTGTAGAAGACCTACCGCATTAGTAAAGAAAAATATAGTTTGGATTCTCAAAAATAAGCATATTTTGGTATGAAATTTTGTGATTTTTTGGACTTTTTTCCATACGGTGTCTATGGTGAAAAATGTGGAAGACTTAAATATTCGATTAGTTAAAATGTATAATACAGTTTAGCAATCAAACAGGAGACAAGTGTAATCAGGAATCCTATCGAGCTAGTAGTATAGCCATTTCCTTAAAAAGAAATATATACCCAGTTCTTATAGATTAAGTAATGAAAGTCTGCTTTGCCAAAAAAAACCTTTATCGCATTCATCCGAAGGCACACGAACACCAATAAGAGTACGATGCAGATAAAGTAATTGGAGATACTGCAGTAGCAGACAGCAAATAAATGCGATATTAAGAAAAAATTATATCTCTTTTATCTATATCGTACTCGGTTGTATGCAGTATATCGCTTTCTCTTCGTCTACCATTCGTTTTAATTAGATTATAATCTACTGGATATTGAAAAAAATAGAGAATTAATTTTTTGACGTAAATTAACAATAGAAATTTACAAATAGCAATCAATCTGGAATGCAATAAAACCAAACGATAAAGATTTTTTCACTCATAGACGACACACATAAACACTTCAATAAGAGGCTCATAAATCCACCACCCACAAAAGCTACAGGGTCATAATGTCTCCTGCAATTTCGGAAATTTTGTAAATTAAAATGTGTATTAATAAATTCCCAAGATGATCAAGCAGAAGCTAGCTTCTAATACTTAAAGATATCAATGAAAAGTTAAGTGAGACTTGATATAAAAAAATGAAATGTCTAATTGAAACAATTCTTGTTTTTTTCCAAAATTAAACTGAATGAGTCCTACATGAAGTGATTACATAAAAATACTGCGTTATAAATTATAAATAGTTTTTATTAAGTGAATAACATTTGTACAACTGTGCGGCACACATATAACTTCTCATAAATTAATATCAGTCATTGGAAGAAAAGAAAACAAATAATTACAATTTATATCCTTAATTCTGGATTAGTATAACGTACATATTTCAAAAGATCTTCATTTTCTTCGCAGACGATAGGTTTGCGGTGATGACAAGCGACGTCGTGCCAATTAACACCATCCTTATAGAAGTTATTGAGGACAGCCAAGCAATTTTCGGTAGCACCGCCTTGCTGTGCTTCACGATTGTCCGGTTGGGGTTTTCCAATTCCTCCGTTCTCGGACCAATCGTTCTGTTGGCGATTCGTAGATGGAGCAAGTTTTTGGAGGACGGCGGTCCAGAACCAACCGTTCACAGAAACTGGTTGCAAGTCAGCACGTTCACAGCCTTTAAAGTCGCATAGGCGTCCAGACGTCCAGATGTATTTAATCTGAAATAAATAAAATGTAAAAATTGGGGACACTATATTTAAAAAACTAGTTTCAAAGCAAAAAAAAAAACGAATGACACAGTCAATAGTGTCTTACTGAATGAGTAAACATGATTTTTATTTTATCTTTTAATTAGTTTTTTAATGCCTCTTTTTCTAGTAAAAAGCATTTTGTACGGGTTCAGAGCACTATAAAAATATCCAGAAATTGTCGAACATATGATTATTTCCCTAATGTGACCAAGTATATACATAAAACTACTAAATGCCTTGTACAGTTGTTATAAACGCACATTTGCAAAAATGAAGGTTCTATCGTAATGCCCAAAATTGTATTATGCTATGACTGTTTATTTCGAATAGTAATGACGTAATTAATTAAATAAATTATAATTCAGTTACATAATAATATAATCATTAGTCACAACTACATCCAGAAACCGTCGGATGTGTTTGTGAAATCGTCATACTACTAGACACTAGTATGTAGGTATAAGCACAGATAAGTATACCAGATAGCTCACCTTACGGGAGAATAGGACGCGGCTTTCGCTAAAATGGGAACCCTCGATCAAATAGTTGGGAACCCTGCGTGAGTTCAATGGGAGCGCTGTGCTTCAGTTGCGAGCGGACAGTCGCGTGGGCACGTATGTACGAACATACATACCGCTAGCATTGAAATGTCGATACGCGGTGCTGGCAATAAATGCGCATACATATATACGCTGCGGAAAGTCTCGGAGGAATTTTAGAGATTTGAAGGTATTTAAATTCCCGGAAAATAACTTAGTGCGTGCTGAATGGATAAAAACATGCGGGTAAATACCGTGTTAGGATATCTTTGTAACATTAATACAACACTAAAAGCTCACGACAATATTGCTCTTGCAGTCCATATACATATATTGATATTGTAAATTATCATTAAACATTAAATCATCATTAAAATAAAATAAAATTGCAGATTTTAGTTGCAAAAAATTGTAACAATTTCAATTATTAAATTTACGCCATTCTTGAGAGACCTACCGAACGTCATGATGTATAGGTATATCGGCTGTTTTAAATTTGCGGGTAATTATTGATTTTAGGGATTTCGTTTATTAAAAGACAGATACAGTGTAGGTTTAAATTTGACAAATAATGTAACAAAAAAATAGAATTTCCAAAGATTACCGCCGTAAGACATAAGACAGACAGGTTTTTGATTTGTGCATATATCGTTAAAGGAAAACCTGTATTCTATCATTTAGAAGCGAAAATTCCAAGTTTAGATTATATTTTTTTTTTTGTAGTAGCCGAGATGACCCTAGCACCACAAATATTAAAATATGCCGCTATACGGCACGGAATATTATGGCCAAAACGCGTGACGTTCAAAAAGTTTTTCACTTTTGGGATGTATCGGTGATTATTATGGTTACCTTTAAAATTATTTTCATATTATATAGAATGTTCCAAAGCTCTAAAAATAGCAAAGTTGTGTTTAAATAAGATTTATAATAATTAAACCTTAACGTTTTTTAAATAATTTTCAAATTTTCAAATACTTAAGAAGTGTAAGCGAAGGTTATACTTATCTGTGGTATAAGTAATAAAATCGTGATATTCTAAAATCAATTAATGGCCAATCCTAGATTCTTTTCTGACAGTATGTAACGTATTTCCCATCCTTTAATATGATAATTATTACCATCTTTGCATATATTAACTAAATACTTATTTATAATTTTATTAGCTTCTCTATGTTAAAGGCATAATCATAATTTCGAATTATCTTTTCCGGCGGGACATACGTAAAAATATGTAGAATAATAAAAAAAAAATTATATTTTGTGCAATAATCGTCAATTATATAAGTTACACTTCTAAATGTCAATGGATTATTGATCAACTAATCGCGATCGACAATATTATGTAATCAAATAATAAAAAAAAATCGACCAATTTATATTGCATAGAAAACAATGAAAAAAAACTCAACTCAATAGCTGCGTAAAAATAAGAATCATGTGCTCATTCAACTAAAGGATAATTAAATGCCAAGTAGTGTTGAATGTAAGGAATGTAACTCGAAAGATAGAATAACTAATGAAGCCAATAAATTGCTTTTCGTCATTTAAATTTATTGTTATACTGTACACATGACAATTTCGTTGCAATTACCATGCAAATGTAATGAAATGGAATTTCCTGCGTTTCTAATTGCACATAGGCAAACGTATGTGATTTTATTGAAAATCAATAGTAACTTTCTTATCATAAGAGGAAAGTTATATAATTCGATTTTGCCCAATTGTTTTATATAATGCACATGTACTTAATGCCACTACTTTTTTTAATGAAATTCATACCAGTAGCACATCCTACGTACTTTAATTATTATATGTACTAAAGGTTCACAATGAAATTGTGTAACAAATAAATTATCAATCAGTATAAAAATAAAAACCATAAACAATTACCTTATCTTTAACGATCCTTTGCTTAATCCATTCGTTTTCAGCGCTAGTTTCTAAAGACACGAGATCCATGCAACGTTTTCTGCAATAATTGCGTCCACCAAGCCAATCTTCCTCAACGCCTCTCAATGAAGGTTCCCGCCAACTGAACATATATCCTTTGCCTTAAAATACACAATATATGTAACAGTTTATATATGGGTGTTACATAATAAAAAAACGACCTTTTGTATCAATATTGGCGTAAAATTATATATATATATAACTAATTTAAAAAAAAAATTTAAAGACAGCTGCTTCAGTCATTATTCGTAACATTCATGCGAATCTAGTAGTACTATGATCCGGTTAGAAGCAATTATCATAAAATCAATCGATGTTATGTCATACGTTTCTTTCTCGATGTATATGCATAGATATAAATAGGTAATTCATTGACAATTACTAATGATATTTAACAACTATGTGCCACAACAAATATTCATAAGTATTGCACACTGCAACCTTGATGGCACACAATTTATCGTCTTGAAAAAAAACTCTAATAGGCGCGAGTGAATTTCAATTAGTAACGTCCCGCATTTTCCGAATAAGCATGCCATGCATTCAAATAGACCTTCGCAAATGACATCAAGAGTACACATAAAGAAGAACCAATACCGTTGAATTTTTTTTTTTTCAAACATTACGATGTTACAAGAAATGTATAAATGTTAGTGATATAATTGTAATCTTCTTCTTTCTAATAAATAATATTATATGACTATTCGTTAATCTATTTCTGTCGCCTGTATTATACCCATCATTAATTATATTTGTACTATAGGGTAATATCTATTTTCATCGGTATGTGTATGCTTTTCATTTATGCAAATATTAGTGGTGTTCATAGAAATTCGGTGGACATATTTATAACAGCAAAAATTTTAAGAAAAAAATTAAAGAGCTTGAGCGAATAAAAGAAAGGAATAAAGCTTATGACAACTACAATATCAAGTAAAATTATAAAATTGAAAAATGGGAGGTTTGCGAAAAATTTAGTTTTTTTAATTTCTAATTATAAAAAAGAATATTTAATATCAAATAAATTATACAATAAGAACTAGTATTAGGTAATAAATATAATATATTCTAAATTTTCAAATATTATTAATATCGTCAATTTACTTAGGCTTTAAATGAATTGATTTTTCCATCACTCAAAGTCCATGTAACTGTCACTAATGTAATAAAAACCTTACACCGCTATTTGATACGATGTGACGGTTATACATACATATACCTAATCGTTATGAGAACTATATTTGAATTTGGAATTTTAAACGTTAAAGTATGTATATCCATATTTATTTCAGTAATGAGTGCACCGTTTTGTGTATACAATTTTCCAAATTCATTATTGTACTGCTTTAAATAACTTTCTATGTATGTATATATAGAAAAGCACTTACCGTCAGGTGTACGTTCATGTATAACTCTCTGTGCGCACAGCGAAGGCACCGGCCCTTCTAAGATTCTACCTCCAGGAAACTGGGCCCATGCTGAGCCCAAAACAGCGACAAGAACTATTGCGGAAACTCTCATGATTTTACTGCAGAAATACAAATCATGTAAATATTTGCTTATCTAACTAATTTTCGGCGTTCCGTAATATTCAAACACCTGCAGTTCGTTGTAGATATACTTACTCTTGTGACCGTTGTCGGAATTCTGGTGATGTTCTTGAATTAACAGAAGTATATATACGAAGGTGGGGTTACCGGGAGACAAAGACGAGCGGCATAATTGCAGGTGATACTATCTTACCTTGAACTCTGTTAAATTTCTTAGTATCTTAAACAGGACTGGCGTAAGTGAAAGCTTCCTGGTTATATTAGTTATTCTAACTAGTAAAATGTTTTCGTATCAGCGGGTAATTGTTAAATAATTACTTTGTCACTACCCTACAGGGCTCGTGCACTTGTGACGTCTAAAATTGTGGAGGTCACTCTGATAAAATTAAAGTATTTTCTGTGTCGACTTTCTCCATAACAAACATTGAAACCTAGATAGGCTTACCCATAATGTAGTATTTACAGCATGTTTGTGTAGGCATGGAATGAATGCCAAATACATACACCACTTTCCTTGACCTTGAACACGTTACCCTAAATTACATTTAAAAAACTATATATATGTATACCATTTGACATTTTCAATTTAATCTATATCAATGATTAAATACATTTAATACCTTCCGTATATGCAAAAATGTAAGAAAAGAACTCTTAAAATCAATACAAAGTTAGTTCGTGGTTACATTTTTTTTAAATAACATAAAATAGAAAAGATCATAATAATATAACATGCTGGCAAGGTTTTCGTTCGGGCGCCAAGAAACTTAGTGCACTTGATAAAGTTGCCGCGTGTATTCAAGACATAGGTTTGCCAACAGGGTATATTTGATATTTCTCTAATGTTGTGCATATTAAATTAAAATACTACTAAACATTTAAATTCCAAATGCAATCTTTAAACGACGATTCAAACAAATTAAAACTTTACCGGAAACAATACTTAAATATCCACAAGGCTTATAATTCTTTTTATTGATCAATTATAAATTTTCATCTGTTTTTATTAAAAAATTTTCAGTGCCTACTTACATCATTGTAATCAAGTATGCTGTACTTGACAGGCATTTAATTGTAATTGACTTCATATTTTGCAACCTTGAATGTATCAGTAAAGCCATTGCAAACATTTTATGAAAATTATAATGTCTAAAATACGAAGGCAGTTACAGGTTCGATAAAAAAGAAACCTCATATTCCACTAATAATTATAATCGACAAGAGGTAGTAGATAATTGATTGAATAATTGAAAGATCTTTCGTTTACAGTTTTCAAATAATCGAAATATGTAAGTACTAATTCTATTTCGTTAACCACAAACAATACATAATAGAATCACAGAATAGAAAATATCCAGAAGTTTCAGTCCGGTAATTAAATGGACAGACATCTATCCTTTTTTAATAAAATCCTGGCGTTCCGCCTGAACCATTCTATATTACAATTTTTCTGTAACGTGTTTATGCGCAGAATCGCGGAGTCTTATAAACAAAATAATAATATAAGCAAAAAATAAAATCGTGACCATAGGTAATAACATTAAAGTGAAATTTCTGTAAATTCTATATTCCGTGGTAGAATCAACTGCTTATAATAAAAGATACTCTGCTTTGTAATTCTAAATTAATGATTGCTGAAGGTTGCTTATATTGTGCACCACTATTTACATCTCCCAAGCCAGATACGCTTTTCTGAAAATTATTTTCAATAGGCTGAATAACAGTTACTTAAAATCTGTATGGTGTTCATGTTATAGATTCCATATGGCAGATTCTCCCTCGTAGAGATTAAAAAATTTGGTAACTACTTCATTATTCCACTCCATTAACAATGTAATATTAATTGTAAGAAATATCGAAATTGTACATTGTTATAGTTTGTATTTATGTAATGTATTAGTATAGATATGCATGTACTAATTAAGCATTAATAAAAATATCTTAATATACTATTTGGAACGGCTCTATAAACTACAACGGACAGGACCGTTGGAACAGTTGCGCGAATTGTACTGACAATGAGACATCTCCAGACTCGTCATCTGACGATCCACAAGCCTATCCGAAGCGTTATAAACGAACACCATTTCGCGGTATAGTATAGAGCTATTATCTGAATCCGGATAATTTTGTATTCAGATAATTTTGGACTCAGGTAATATACTCTCCGGACCTGGATTATTGCGGTATATATCCGATAAAATTAAGATCCAGATATTCGGATTCAAAACTATTTGACTATAAGAATCCCTAGATCTGGATCTACTACGTTGGATCCGGATACGCCATCCGGAACTTCGGATTAAGATACGCTATTCGAAACCTCGGATCCGGATCGGTTATCCGGAAAGTTTCGGATAGCGTATAATAGGTTTCGTGTAGCGGATCTGGATCCAAAGTTTCAGATAGCGGATCTAGATCGGAAGTTTCGGATAGCGGATCAGGATACGAGGTTTCGGATAGCGTATCCGGATCCGAAGTTGGGAATGGTGGATCCGGATCCGTGATTTCGGATAGCGGATCCGGATAGTAAATCTCGATAGCACCAGATCCGGATAGTAAATTATCCGTATCCAAAGTTATCAGGATAACAGCTCTACAGTTTAGCTATCACACTGACAAAAGTCAATGCCAAAACCCAATTACTGGTCTACAGTTTAGGTTACCTCAGAAGTATTTTTTTTATTTTTATTTAATGTCTAATACAACCAGTTACATAAAAATAAAAAACTTCTGGCGAAAAAATTTAATTCTGTAATCTCCTATTACTACGAAAGGATAGTTCGTTTCTTGAAAGAATCCCACATCATATCCGTGGTATCCGAAAAGATGCGGAAGTTTACACTTGGAAGAAATAAGTTTCGAATGTGAGTATTAAATTAAAAATACAAAATTTAATTGAAACTAATAAAATTGATGACAATTAGGAGTATTTGCGTTATCTTAAAAAATATAGGCAATAACAGATATATTGGGAGAAAAATGTATGACACTGAAAGTAACCACAACTTCAGCTTTATAATTACATTTAATTACTGGTTAGAGATAGATTTACCGCTTTCTTTATATGGAACTTAGTATTTTCTTTTACTTCATGAATGTCTTTGCAAATTTGCTCAAGATAATCTTTCTCACTATTTTTATATCTAATTAATGTTTATTATTTACTGTAAACGTTTTTATAAATTTTTTGCTGCATATTGTATAAGCAGCTTTATATCAACTTTTCTCTTGCGTATCTCTTTTAGTATCGTTGTAGCATTATCATAATTTTTGGTTATTATATTTTTTTAAGTTAATTTTAATGCTATATTTACACACTGATAAAAATGCGTGTAAAGTTACAACTGTTTTACATAGCTGATACTCTGACATTACTTGATTATTACTGTAATGGCGTAAATACATATAAATGTAAAAATCCATAGTTTTTCTTTTAATGCAGACAGTAATGTAAATTTACAGTTTTCTTATCGTAATCTTGACAGCTTCTACAAACTGTATGTAGATATATGAACCAACATTTTTTTTTCGGTAATGTGTATTTTTACACGCCAATTTTATTTTTACATATGAATTGGAAACACCTTTGTACGTTAAGTCAACTTACTAAATGGTAATATTGTTATGCATCAGCATAACAGTTGTCACACATCGCGATTTATAAGAATTAGGTACTTTAATTTTAACTGTAAGCAAGTATAGATAAATTTATGTTCTCATCTCATAAACTTGTTCACTTGTACATATATACTATATACACGCACGATGATAATCATTGAAAATATCGGAATGAATCATTAAATGCTCGTTGCGTTCTTTCTCCATGCACCGCTCTGTAAATTTACAGGCTGTAATGTAACAAGACAAAAAGCGGCAATAAGAGCCCTTATAATTTTCTAAATAGTGAATTATGATGCCGTGTGCTATTTGCAAAAATTATTTCAAGAGTTTAGGTCAATATGAATTGCATTTTCATCAGGACTTTATTTCATACCTACCTAATTGTGGGCATATTGCAAGCGTAAAAAATATTACAGCTATTTTGTCTAGTATCTAAAAGAGAAACAGTTCTTTTTAGCGAACTTAACCAATATATAATTGGTTTTAGAAATAACAGATACTTAGATGTAATGATTGGATAGACGCTTTCAAGTGCACTGATAAAATTTTACCGTGCTGATTGTTGGTTACTCGAGGCCTTGAAGAATCAGGTAAATACACATACAATGTATAAGTTGACAATGTGAGACATAAATACTTTTTGTATGTAAAAGTAGTTACCTACATACTAAATGTATGTTTACATTTTAACGAAATTTTCAAAAGTAAAATTTGATTAAACTGTAAAATATACATTCAGTAAGTAATTCGTGTTACATACAAAATGTATTTATACATCTCATTGTAAACTTACATTTTGTATGTGTATTTATATGATTGTTCAAGGTGTCAAGTAACCAATGATCAGCATGGTAATTCTACACAAAAATTTTGTCAGTGCACTTAATTAATGTTTCGATGCTGACCTTAAGCGTTATATAATTTTTGCTTCATTTTGCTTTATATCAACTTTTTATTTATATATTTAGATACAATCTTGGATATCTTTTAACTTTAACGATTTAAAAAATGTGCATATCGTTCCCTTTACATTTTTGTTCAAAAAAAAAATGCAATCTAAGCAATATTGAAGTCGCCCCTCTGCAGTCTCAGCCAATTCATCCGAGTATTGTAAAACATCATTTAAATAAAAATGAATGGGGTTTACAAATAAGTTTTGATAAAACCGAGTATATGGTAGTCGGAGGAACGCGAAGAGATCTAGAAATGGAAGACGGAAGTGTAGTAGAGTGCTGCCCCACATATAAATACTTAGGAACAAATATTTCTAATAAAGGAGGAAGTGAGGAGGAAATTAAGCAGAGAATAGCAAAGGGCAGAGTTCCAATAAGACAGTTACACTCTATTATATGGAATAAAATTATAACAAAGAATGTGAAACAAACCCGCCATAGCCTGTCCCAAGCCAGGTTGAGAAAGGGTGAGGGGGAGGAGTAACAACCTCGTTAAAAAAAACCAGGGTTCACCTGGCCCGGGTGATAGTACCCTGTAAGGGCCCCTGTCAGGGAACGATCGGAACCCAAGGTGTCACGCGACCCGTGCCGAGGGGTGGATGGCCACACGTTAGTTGGTCTTGAACGGAGCCTCCGGAGTACCAGGCGTTCCTCCGGAGTAATAAGCCTTGCCGGCGTAATGCGGGGCTCTGCGTCGGTCGACAGGTAGATCCCCAGCTACTCGTGGGAACAAGATGGAAGACTATAAAACAAAAACCAAAGAATCAGGAAATGAGGCAAAAGTGAGCATGAGGAGGATAGAGAGGATGAATACAGGAGTAGACCATCTGGAGAGTGATGATGGGAAGCCGAGAATAGATGCAAACCCCTTTCGAGGGAAAACTATTGCGCGGAGCCCCCAGACAGCTCGAGGGCTACCGCGTGGATTAAGTCAGGAGCAGCTGGTCGAGGTTATTAGCGCTGTAAGCATGCCTAAGCAGAGTACGAGTACTTCTCTTGCTGCACCGCTAGGACAAAGGAGCCAATCTCTGGTAGATGAGTTATTATGTAGTTTTGGAACTGGCCAAGGGGAAGCTACTGAAGCAGATGAGATTGAGGAATATGATCCTTGGCAAGACGAGGACGCGGACAATAGTCCTATATTTAAATTATATGCCGATAAGGCCCACGAAACCTCGGAATGTATGGGAAATGCTGACCCAAAAAATAAGAAAAGGAAAAGGGATGATACGGAGGGGGCAACCGAGTCTAGTAAAGAAATGGAAATTGCTCTAAAAGCCCTATTGCAGGTAACCACCAAAACAGAAGAGCTTAAAAGTCAGGTGAAGATCAGTACCAAAACAAAGACAGAAATCAAAGCTATTACGAGAGAACTCTTCCATGCCGTAGGAATTCTAAATAAAAAAATGAAGGATCTCAAAGTGAAACATGACTCACTAGCAACGCTGAGTACGGAAAACGACTGTAAGCGAAAGGCAGAAGAAAATATCAGCAAAGACAAGAAGATCCGTGGCAAGACTTCCGAGATGGGCACTCAAGCGGACGAAGAGGATATAAGAAGGGAGACCGCGCAACTGGCTGATGAAATACGCAAAAAAATAACAAGTCAACTTGCAGATAAAGACGGATGGGAAGGGCTGGCCACGGTAGTAGACCTTAATTGGCCAAACGATACGTACAAAAATACAGAAATCACGTACATGGAAAATCTTAGGAATATAAAGGGAGATATTGCTCTTATCATACACCCTGATAGAAAGATCGCGAACGAAACCTTAGAAGACGCAACCAGCTGGCTCCCAGAGATGGGTGCTCTGCTTGAAGAAGGAATTAAGGAAGGCGATATTGAATATATTAAAACAAGTACGGTGACCTCCCTTAGTAAAGGCAGAGAAAGGGCGAGCTCAAGAACTCTGTTTGCACTCCCATATGATTTAAATAAAGAGGGAATAAATGATATCCATAAACTGTATGATATAATAGGAAAGCTGAAAAGTGAGCTATGCTCGCATAAAGTTGAACGCATTAAACTCTTCGCGCTGGGAAATATAGACATAAACTACCTCAGGAAATGCGCCGAATACGTCTTTCATGGCACGCAAATTAGAGCCGAGGTAATTGCTGGCAAAACCAACAGAAGGGGAGAACTCAAATCGACCAGCGAGAAGCAACTCAAACCAACGGAGAAACTCATTATTAAAGCAGATGGCCAGCCGTATGCCGATATCTTGCGCTCCGTCAAAAGTAAAATCGACCTAGAAAAAGTAGGGGTACAAGTGAAAACCATTAAAAAGACACTCAGAGGAGATATCATGATGGAAGTCATGGGAGGGAAAGATAAGGCGGAAACCCTCAAACGAGAAATCCAGGCCAATAGTCACCAAACTCGGGTACAGATCAAAAACAATGAGGAAGTCTTACACGTCACTGACATTGATGGAGATATGGAGCCAGAAGGAATCTTGGAGGCAATAAAAAAGAACGTAGGAAACATAAACATGACAGATATTAAAGTCCTATCGCTTAGGCCGAACCGGAACGGCAGCCAAAACGCCACGGTGGCCCTCCCAAAATATTCGGCAAAGGATCTAATTAGGAAAGGAACTATTAAAATAGGCTGGGCACCCTGCAGAGTAAGGCTAAGGGTTAATATCGTCAGATGCTACAGGTGTTTGGGCTTTGGACACCATAGTAGCGAGTGTACCAATGAAGATAAATCAAAGCTGTGTATAAAATGTGGAAAGGAAGGACATAAGGGCAAGGAATGCCCAAATACTAGCTACTGTCTAACGTGTAAACAGGAAGGCCATCGTGCCGAGCAGACAAAGTGTCCTTATTATAGAAGGCTCGTAAATGAGAAGGCGAAGGCAGCGGCAAACGAGGCCAGAGGCAAACGCACCACTGTGGCTCGTCAAGACCTCCGACAATGAAAGTTCTACAAATAAATGTTGGAAGAGCGTATGCGGCCCATGATATGGCATATGCCACTGCTAAGGAACAAGGTGCAGATATATTGGTCGTATGCGAACCAAATGAGAAACGGGTAAGGGATGCGCAGTGGGTAACAGACAGCAGGGCTGACGTGGCAATGCTTTTTCTTACAAGGAACGTGCAAGTATTGAATCATACAGTGGCTGATGGCCATCTAACTATACACCTTCCCAAAGTAGATATAATTGGCTGCTATATTTCCCCGAATACTAGCTTGGAGGATTACAAAAACGAAGTCGACAACATTATGGATAATATTGGCCGGCGCGAGACTGTTGTTCTCGGGGATATAAATGCCAAGTCCCCACGGTGGGGTTCACCGGTAACCGATGTCAAAGGCCAATACTGGATAGAATGGATTTCAACGCTCGATATGGTAGTATTAAATAACGGCAATAAACCTACTTTTATAAGGGGGGCCAGCTGCTCGTATATCGACGTCACCCTAGCGACTAGCCAGATAGCCAGGAAAATAAACGGCTGGGAGGTGCTGGACCTGGAGTCACTTACTGAACACCAGTACATATCCTTCGAAATCCAAGCCACGGGTCAAGACCGACGGAAGAAGCAGTCCCGAGACAGAGTAGTCGTGGATTGGGAGGCATTTAGGGATACCATCCAGATAACAGCAGCAGGTACCGGCGAAGCTACGTACAGCAAATGCACTAAAATGATACAACAAGCTCTTAGAAACAGCAAAAAGAGATGCTATGATGCTGGTAACGACCCTTACTGGTGGAATAACTGCATCGCAGAGCAAAGGAAGCTATGTAACATGGCCAGAAGACGACTTACCCGAGAAAGAAGGAAGAGTAGCGCAAGTAGTCCTGCCGCCATCGTGATAAGTATGGAATACAAACAACGAAGGAAAGACCTTA
The DNA here is from genome assembly GCA_949128085.1 of Cetonia aurata. Taxonomy (NCBI): domain Eukaryota; kingdom Metazoa; phylum Arthropoda; class Insecta; order Coleoptera; family Scarabaeidae; genus Cetonia; species Cetonia aurata. The sequence goes on from OX421884.1 coordinate 38,229,454, forward strand.
AACAACAAATAAGGAAAGCAAAAAAGAAATGTTGGGTAAACCTTTGCCAAGAGCTGGATAATGACATCTGGGGCGGAGCCTATAAGATAATCACGAAAAAGCTGGGGAAACTTACACCGTACGAGATGGACACTGAGAAAAAAAAATCCATCGCTAAAGAGCTTTTTCCTTCCGCGGACAATATTTGGGAGATGAACAAAGCTGAAAGAAATATCAAAACTTTTACGCTGGTAGAGTTACAATATGCAGCATCCACTATTAAGACTGGTAGAGCAGCTGGAATCGACCAAATCCCACCTGAGGCCATAAAGCTTGTGGTAGAGGTGCTCCCTGACTGGATGTTAGCGGCTATGAATGAGCTATTGAAAACCCAGGAAATCCCAGACAAATGGAAAATAGCTAGGGTTATATTTATTCTAAAAAGCGGTAAACCACCAGAACTGGCCGGGTCGTATCGACCATTATGCATGCTTAATACCATGAGCAAACTGCTGGAAATATTAATAAGAAACCGGCTGAATACAGAAATCGAGGAAAAAGGCGGCCTGCACGCTCACCAATATGGCTTCCGCAAGGGGGCATCGACGGTCCATGCGCTGGAGGAAACAAAGCGAATTATAAGAGAGTATGATAACAGATGGGTCGTCCTTGTGACCATTGACGTGAGAAACGCCTTTAACTCTGCCAGCCATAGGCTGATTGTTGACGAGCTTCGAGCAAGGCAAATATCCAAATACCTAGTGAATATAATTTCAAGCTACCTGCAAAACAGGAAAATTATGATTGAACCGGGAGTGCTCCTAGCCAGCGGGTCCGGGGTTCCGCAGGGGTCGGTGCTGGGACCAGTATTGTGGAACGTTCTCTATGATGGGGTTCTGCGTTTGGACCTTCGGGTTGATGCTGCGACGATCGCCTTTGCTGACGACCTGGCACTGATAGTGGCTGCTAGCAGTGAGGATGCACTAATGAACAACACCAACAAGTGCCTAGAGGAGATCAACGCATGGATGGGGGACCGTAGGCTGACCCTAGCGCCGGAGAAGACGGAAGCAATCCTTATAAAGGGAGGAAGGAAAAGAGCTCATGTGAACTTCATACTGGAGGGTAAGAGAATAGTTCCCAAAAGAACGGTGAAATATTTGGGAGTAGTCTTCGATCAAAAAGGGAACTTCGGACAGCATGTGGTAGCGGTGACGACCAGGACGGAAGAAAGGCTGGCTACAATCAGCCGAATCTTACCAAACATCGGTGGCCCAAGAAGTGGCAAAAGAGCGGTACTGTGTGGGGCACTACACAGCATCCTCCTCTACGCAGCTCCCATCTGGATCGATGTGCTCAAGATCCGAAAATACGAAAACCTTATGGTTCGAGCTCAGAGAAGTATGCTGCTAAGAGTTGCATCTGCCTACAGGACCGTGTCGGCAATAGCGCTACAAGTGATTACCGGCACGATACCAATAGATCTTCTGGCCAAGGAAAGAGCGCATATAATGCATGGGGAGGGCGAGCTGGCAGCCAAACGGAACGTGGCACGGGAGAACTCCTATGCGGAATGGCAGACACGATGGGACAGAGAGAAAGATAAGGCCCAATGGACCAAAAGACTTATCCAGAATATCCGGAGCTGGACTGAGTGTAGCCATAGGGAGGGAGGATATTACCTAACACAGGTCCTGACCGCCCACGGAACGTATAGATATTACGCCAGACGATTCGGGAAAGACACTTCGGACGAGTGTATGTATTGCGGCCAAGTAGACACGGCGGGGCACACCGTCTTCGAGTGCCCCAGATGGGAAAACCTCCGAAAGAAAGTAGAGGAAGATACTGGCGTATTAACACCCGACACGCTCGTGCCCCTTATGATAGCGACGAGGGAAAACTGGCGCAAGATCCACGACATGCTCAATTGGATCATGAAAAACAAGGAGCTGGAGGAGCGAGATAGGCAAAAGCAGATGATCCAGAGAGACCTCGGATAAGTTTATCGGACAATGCAGTGCTCTCATGATGAAAAAAGTCCCAAACAGGATGGTCCCGTGGAGCACAGGGCGTGAGCAAAGGTGGTTTTAGTGGGTATACCGGTCCTGCACCCACCGACCGGGAGTCCCACACTACTGTAGGGCGTCAGACCCATGCCTGCAGTGTCCCTAAAGGATTTCCACCTACCAAAAAAAAAAAAAAAAAAAAAAAAAAAAAGAATGTGAAACGAAGAATTTATAAAACGATAGTTGAGAGTATTGTACTATATGGTTCAGAGGTCTAGAAAATAACACAGGAAAATGAAGGAATTAAGAGCGATGGAGATGGACTTCTGGAGACGCAGCTGTGGGGTGACAAGAACGGAGAGGATAAGAAATGAATACATTCAGGAAGATATGGGGGTTGCATGAGTGAATATTTTAGATACAATCGAAGGCAGGAAGTTGAGATGTTATGGACATTTGAGAAGAATGCCGGAGGAACGGTGGCCATCAAAAGTGTTCCATTGGAAACCTCCAAAACGTAAAAAAAGGAGAAAACCTAAACTCACGTGGAATAAGACAGGTAAATGCGAGATGAAGATTGGCAAGATAGAAGGAGGTAGAAACTTGTATGCGAGAGATGGTGTAGTTCGAACTCGCATATATATATGAATCCGCCAGTATAAAATTTTGTAAAGGAAACGACACACCTGCTGTTTGAGAAAGGATCGAAGTGAATGGACACAAACGTACACTAAGAAGATTTTTTTTTAAATGAATGAGTGCTTTAAGTCTTATCGCAAGTGTTCTTTATTGTATCTTTTGGAACTAGGGCTTGTTTTTGTTTTTTTTTTTGTAATAAAAGAAAAAAAAATAATATTTTAAAGAATTATATAGTGGGTTGATTTATAAATTATATATAAAAGAATAACCTCAAATTGTCACATTTATCATTATGTACCTTAATGCAATCACCTTAAAATTACTAAATCTTTCATGAAGTTATAAACGCACTAGTACTTTTATGATGATAAACAAGTTGCAATAGCATTTTCTTTCTTTTTTTTTTGTGGAAGCCGTCTTTACATGAGTTTCTGGAAACACTGCAGTCACTTGACTTATTGTTACCATTTCTTTTACCCCCTATACTAGTCTGTATAGGCTCTCTCTGGCTGGTGGATCGAAATAATCCTCTAGGTAGAGCCTCGCATTCACACAGAATATGGTATGCAGTCTCGGTCATCCTATTACACAGTCTGCAGTGAATATCACCAGTATTAATCCCAATTTTTTCCAGGTGTCCTTTCAGTATACAGTGTGCTACGAGAAAACGTAATGCTGTGCGAAGGTGACTCCTACCGAGGTTTATTAATTCTTAAAATATTCTTCTTTAATGGTTCCTTAATAAAGATATTTCTATGAATTTGTCTGGTTGTATTATTCCAGTGTTCTTTGTGGCTCTCTTGGCCTCAAATGCTTACATACTCTCGTGCTGTGGACACTCCTAGAACAGGTTCTGAGTCGATATCTGAAGCCGCTGAACCATTTCTTGCTAACTCATCGGCTTTTTCATTTCTTTCGATTCCTGAATGTCCGGGCACCCACAGCAAGGCGAGTTTATTGCCATACGCCAGGGTATTCAGTTCTCGAATACATCCTCACACCAGTCTTGATTGTACTCTGGGGTTCACTAATGCTCTCGGTATGGCATGGCTGTCCATTGTAATACAAATCCGCTTGTTTTTATAAGCCCTCTGGTTAATTTCTGATTGCACTATGCAATATTGCGTATGCCTCTACTTGAAAAACCGTTGCATATTTTCCTAGTGATAGAGTGATCATCGTATTTCTCATCCCACTGTACATAATGGAGCTGGAGCCGAGTCCCGTTCTCGGTTTTTGACCTGTCAGTGTAGTTGAATTAGTTCCAGCTTAATTCACTGCAAAATAGTATATTAAAAAATTCAAGTTTAAAATGACAGTTTTTTGTGCTATTTTTTGTAATATTTCTTGTTTTAATACAAGAAAAAATTGATAATAGAAAAAATTATATTTTGGTGTCGCCTATAAATTTGAATTTGTAAGTTAAACCAGCAAGTGTTTCCTGTAATTCAGCGTTAGTACTTTAATGAAAATAAAGGCATCGCAAATTACTACCTATCTTATTAAAACACGCGAGGTGAGTTTGGAAAAAACGATTGCAACAAAATGTTTTTATAATGCCAATTTTTTTTTTATTATTTTATATTAATATCTGTAAGGTTTTCACTTAAATTTCTGACAGTTGAACTTAAATGTTAAAAGCGGCGGCTAGTGCTTACGTCACTGGGGAGCTCTAACAATGATCGAATAACTTCGTAACATACGTAATATAAAAACGTATTTGACGAAAGCATACGAAGCACTACGATCATTGTGAGAGACCTCCCTATAACGCATGCACCGGCCGCCGCGCAGCTGAATTTGACATTTGATTTTAAATTCTTCTGATTTTGCAAAGTAGGTATTAGGTATAGGTACATTGTTGTATTCCCGAGTTTCAGGAATCCACGATGTAATATGATACTTCTAACACCAGGGCAGCTTTATCCGTCAACTTTATTTTGGATGAAGAGATTCTTATTCTTCAGACTTAGACTTGTAATCCAATAGGCACTTCTAGCACTTAACATCTGAGAGATTTCGGGTTTACAATGTACAATAAACCTGCGAAGTGCGGTTTGTTGAATAGCTTTGCGTAAGCCTGGTAATTCATCTGATTTTTTACAATTCATTGATTCCGCATTCATTTTTAAGTTTCTCGACGCGCTTAAAAAAGTCAGTGATAGACTCTGTCATATTTTGTTTAATCGTTTCGAGTTCTTCATGAGCCTGAACTAGGTGTTTTGTGTGAGAATAATATAGTTTTAACTTTTGTTTTAATTCAGTCCAAGATTTTATGTCTGTTAGTTCGAGTTCATTTACAACATTGGTGGATAACTGCGATACCACATTAATAATAAACTAGATTGTTGTACAGGTGAAGCTAACGAAAAAGCAGAGTTTGTATTCTGAATGAAGATAGTTAATTCTGACCGTTTTCCAGAAAATTGTTTAATACCTCTTAGTTAACAAGAAAATTCGAAACCTGAGAAGCTAGTACCTTCTCAAAAACCTTTGAAACGACAGGGAGCAGACTAATCGGTCTAAGATCTTCCATTCGTGCCGGATTGGCAATCTTCGGCAAAGGACGCACAACCGCAACCTTCCAAGAGTCCGGAAAAAACAGATTCACTTATGCAATAATCAAGGTGGGTTAAATACGGTAATATAGTTGGGCAACACAACCTAATCATATCGATAGTAATGCCATCATGACCAGGTGATCCAGATTTAAAATTCTTAATGATATTGAAAATTGTTGCGACATCTACAGGCTTAAATGAGAAAAGGTTAGCAGAGCAATTTCTTTTATACAAAGTTTTTAATTTAGTAATATTACCGGTAATCGGCGGTAGTTGATTCACAAAGTAATTATTAATTTCATCGACATCATTTAAACCTGCAGGCAAATCAACATTCCGTCTTCCACAAACCCCAAGGCGTTCAAGATTTTTCCATACAAGTCGTTTATCACTTGAACGAGCTATATGATCAAAAAAGGCTTTTCTCTCAAGTGCAAGTGTCTTATTGGTAAGATTTCTTAAAGATTTATAATAATTTCAATGCGTCAACACGCCTAGTAAACCGACGAGTGATAACAAGCGCGTGCTTATGCACTTTTTCATTCATTGAAGCCATATAAAAGATATGATGAAAACCAATACAACTCAAATCAAAATTAAATAAATCCCAGTCTATATTTCTTAAATCGCGATAACACCGATAAGTAAGTTCTTTAGCTGGGACTGTTACTGTAACAGTGCAATAAACAAGATCATGATCAGAAAAGGCGCAATTTATTACGCCACTAACACTAACAATGGAAACATCATAACAAGAATTAAGTCAATTAATGTTGCAGTGGAATCGGTAAGGCGCGTGGGACAATCAATAATCTGTCTCAGACCAACAGAATCAATAAACTGTATTAAAGCATTAGCAGCCGGACTATCAGGCTTCAAACAATCTATATTAAAATCTCCAAGACAAACAATATTTTTAGAAATAGGAAAAACTGAAATATAAGTGAATTTTCTAATTCATTAATAAAGTCCTTGTAATGAAGTTGAGGAGGCTTATAAATGCCACCAACCACAAAATTACAATTAGGCATCTGAAAGCGTAACCACAACTGCTCTATGTTCCCCTCCACATCAATAACGGAATAATTATAGTCTCTTTTAATATAAATACAGAATACAGACACCCCCACCGCGGCCCAACCGATCCATCCTCACAATGTTATAATTATCGATATACAAAGTAGCATCATCAATAATCCCACTCAGCCAAGTTTCTACAACCACCATAACATCAATATTATTGTCATACATCAGCGATGACAAATCATTAAGCTTCGGGACAAGAGACCGAATGTTGACGCAAGCGATCCTAATACCAGAAATCATATTATACTCTAGTAATGAGATCACATTATCGCAATAACAAAAACAAAAAAGTACCAATAATAACTGAAATCACAAACTCAAAAAATAAATAGTAAATACATAATAAACTGAATATGTAATTAGCTGATATCACATAAAAATTAAGTAATAAATCAAACTGTTACAATTGACAATTAATAGAAAACCCTGTAAGACTAAAATATTCTGCTCTGTATATACGAAGTGTTTTATACTAAGAGAATACAAATTAATCCAAAAACCGAAGCGAACGCGAGAAAAGAAAAAATAAGAAAAAAAGATAAACTGCACTTTATCCATCTATAACAGACAAATCGGACATTTTCTTAACTTTATACAATTTATCATTTATTTTAAACAAAATTGTCCCATTCTGAGTCCATACAGCTTTTACAGATTTTTTTTTGAACTTCCTTCAACAAAGAGAAACGTCTCCTCATCAAATCCTCTCTCACAGACACACCCGTACCTTTAAGCCTTTTTTTATTATTGTAAATTAAGCTTTTGACATGCCTGTTAACGAATTTAATAATTATCGGTCTACGTCCACCTTCGGTCTTCCCCAATCGGTGCAACGCATCTATCATACTCGCATCGAGGGAAATGCCAAGTTTTTCTTTACATAGACTTGCGACCTTGCTATTTAGATCTTCTTTTTGTTCTTCAGGCAAACCATATATTCGCAGGGAGTTTCTTCTGGAATATTGCTCCAGTTCATCAATCATGTCAAGGTTTTCATTGTGCAGGTGACAACTTCAAAATTTAAAAGATATTGGAAACAGTGTTATAATGAGCTCCATTTTTGCACTATTTGCGAAATTTTTCCATTATAGCACCGTCACAAAACAGAATAATACTTTTGAGTTTGATTTTGTGTAACTGTTTTACCAAAAAACCGGAATCCATAGAAGTTTAATTATAAAAGTACACTTCAACGTAAGGTTCACTTAATGAAAACACGCCCCGCCTCTACTTTTAAATTTTGCAACACCGCATAGTACAATATTTTGCAAGACATAATTGTGTTACCAACATGAAAATATTGCTATTTCCTCCATAGACAAAAAATCCAATTTTAAAAACTAAACACAAGTAATAAATTAATGCGAAATTGATAAACAAAACATGTGTTATAATGCATGTTGTAATATTCGTACATTGTACTTGTTCTTGCATTATAACAGACGTCATTTTTTTTTTTCATTTAGAATTTCACATTATATAAAACCGAAACTTTTACATTTTTTTTCCGTAAAAATTTAGCTTATTCAAATTTAAAATGTATTGTCGATATCTACAAGTTTTCTAATTAATGTTGGCATAATATAGGTTTATTGGCACATATTAATACCTTAAAAATACGCTATAGATAGCAAAATATTTATCTACACTTTCGCTCCATCTAGAGAAAGTAGCCAAAACTACATTACACTTATTGACTCTTTCTATTAGTACATTAGGTAATTGCTAATAGTAATAAAATTCTTTGGTGCAGGCTTAGTTCAAACCACTTAGAATTAGTATAAAGGAGATTCACATAGGTTTATTTTCTATTATAACAGTTTTCTTTTAAATTATGTCTGTATTATTTCTTTGAACAGTTATACTTGAAAAATCAGAAACCCGGTTTGGGCGACTTTTAACTGCCACGATTTATTAATACACGTGTTAGTAGTTACCTAAAACTTAATAACTTAGTAGTGTATATGTAAAACGTTTTGTGTTGAGAATGAAAGCTTCACCATCATTCACGACAGATCGTTTATATCATAATACGGCTCCGAGTAGTGCATTCTAGTGATGGGAGTATTCGAATGCAAAACGGCAAAGTTCTCGATCCCGAATACTCGTTCTCGGTTCTCGTACTCAGATGCGCCGAGTCTTGAATTCGAATGAAAGTATGCGAATACATGTTCTCGGATGTCAGTTCTCCATAGCCAGTCCATAGCCCCGATCTAAATCCACTAGACTTTTTTCTGTGGAGATACATGAATAGTTTATGTATGATAGTCGCCCTGACATGGAAAATGCCGAAGATCTGCGAAACCGTGTTTCCGTAGGAGCTCAACGCATTCGCGATAAAAATTTCGAAAAGCAACTACATACCCTCAGGAAAACCGAAAAAGAAGTTATCTCCCATTTATTTCCAACAAAATCAATATTTCCTAGACGAAAGTACCCCGGCAACTACCAAAAAGAAATCGTTTCCAACAAACGAATTAAAATTCCCACGTCGAACATTCAGTGAAGGACATATACATGCTATAAAATCCATGGTTACAGGCATTAATTGAAAATGATACGATAAAGTTGTTAGTCGGAATTATTACAATAAATAAATAGACAGAAAAAAATAGACTTATAAAAACAATTTTGATTGTCATCGATTCTGTGGGTTTTGTTTAGTATTATCACATAGTATAATATAGCAATACATCCGGTAAACACAGATGTGGGCCGTCCTTAACTACATTTTGGGCCCTAAAATTTGGAAAACTACAACATGCACATAGAATCGCAATTTTTTGTATTTAGCCATTACTCATGCATATCTTTCACTCCTTTTTTTATTTCGTACTATACGATAATAACCCTGCATATATACAACTTGAAATCTTCCTCAGAATATAATAACAGAAAAGATCATTTTTTAAAAACATATTTTTTATTAAATATAAAAAAATGATTGCAAACGAAATAAACAATTTATTGTATAGTAACTTGTTTATTCAATAGATTTGCATAGGTTGTAAAATTTTAAACATAGTTCCTATAATGCTGCTAATGTGCTAATAAACATTCATAAAACGTAAGAAATAAAATAGTTCACTCTAATCTACATATTTATTTGGACAAAGTTCTATAATTATATAGAAAATTTATAATGGAAAAATATAAAACCAATTTAGAATTATATAATGATTGAAAAGACAGTATTTAAAAATTACAAAAGCATACCTATCTAATTTATTTAAGACGTTAAAAAATAATAAAACCATTTTAATCTGATAGAAAAGAAACTAATGGTGGCCCAGTCAAAGGAAAATAATAAATAATACAGAATTAGAACTTAGAAGCACGATATCAAAATCTGTTCTCGAGAATTCATCGCCGGATTCGCCGGCAGAACTATATGTGCAGCAGAACACGATTCGAGACCAGACGCCCGAGAATACTTACTACTGTGAGAACAATGTAGAATCGCGAACTTTGCCAACGGTATTCGAGCACTCAAGTATTCGAATGAATGTCTCGATTCTTAAAAGTTCTCAATTCTAAAGTATTCGATTCTGCCCATCACTATTTCTTACCTCACTTCCCATATATGTATTTGTAACTAGTGAGCTCATTCGATTTCTTTAAACTACTTAAACATCTTCCATTTTATCAAATCATGTGCAAATTCTATAACCGAAGCGACATTAAATCAACTGTAGTAACTTGCTGAACCGTATTTGTTCTTATTATTTCGAGCTACTTTAAAAATCCTTAAGAATAGTTCAGACTCCAGACAAACTTAACTAATACCTATTTATTAGCCATTGTGACGTTCACCAAATAAACTCTAAAATTTTTGTTAAAACTTCAAACTTGTTATACATATCGAAATATTAACAAAAGGTAAGTGCTTATTTTAACAACGCGTGCTGCATAGTTTCAGAATTTAATGGGTATATCAATGCATAAGTACCTCAAAATCTAAAAATTGCCTCGTGGGAATCCCTATGAGGATCCTTACTATAATAAAGGGTCCAAAAACAAACAGAAAACATTGTTTTCAAACAAACAAAAAAACATAGTTTTAAAACAAAAAAGAAACAAATTTTTTTGTTTTTACCCAATCCTGAGCTTCTACGTTTGTATGCACCGAACAGCACATTAAACGTATACTTACACTGTCTTTCCGTAATTTAAACCCCTTGATATACTCTTTTTACTAAATTACGTTGTAAAGTTGAATAATAGAAATGTTTATTTTAAAATAGTGGCACACTACCTACATTTTTGCTTTAATATAAACACAAACCATTTTATAATTAAACTTTAGTTACCTTAAAACTCCCCTGTCCTTTCCTTATTTATCTAGGGTTCGTTCAGAAAACGAAATGATTGTATCAGGATTTACAATATTTTAGAAAAAATACGATATTCTACCGCTGTTCAGTTCAATTAAACATATTATGTAAGGATATGAAATAGTAGATACCCATGTAGCACCTATATAATCCGTATAGTAACTGCTGTCCCTACCATGCATGACATCAGCAAACGTGATTGAATTTGTATACAATTGGTGTATTTGCCAGTTTATATGCACACATACGTACGTTATTTATATTCTATTATAGAGTTACCATTCGTCCGGATTTTCCCGCATTCATACTCTTTTTATAGGCGTCCGGCCGGATTTTTTGAGGCATTCCGGGTTTCATAACGACTGCCAATTTATATCAAATTTTAATCGGCAATATTGCTCTTGCTTCTATTTACCAATGTGAATAAATGTTATTGTTAATTGTCTACACACCTTTAGAAAATTTACTTTTGTAAATATTAGTGTGTGGCTTAAATTGTATAGGTAATACTTGCGTCCAGAGTATGACTCATGATTTTACTTTCTTTGCTTAAGATATGGGTAATAATAATAAGTATAATAACCATTATTATTTGTATTTCTGAATGAAAACTATAAGATTCAAGTACTATATACGTACCTACAATTTAGGAATTCAATTGTTACTTAACCATTACATTTAAAGTTACCTAGGATACAAAAATACTCGACATTTAGGATTTAAGTTCCAGAAAACTTGCGCGAATATTGAAATCGCAAATGCTAACTTTATCTTTTTATAGAAACTTAGATACACCCAGGGTTTTCCACGCAAATGCCTTTACGTTTTTTTAACAAAATTACCTATAGTTTTGGAAATTTCCCACATATCGACCAGTATTTTTCAATTGTACGTAAAAGTGCTACGTAAAAACGTAATATTACTAAAATTTGTATGCTTTCCCAGGGATTTTTATTAAATTACCTCGTGATTTTATCCACAGTTAGGAAATTTACGTAGGAAACCAAATACATACTTACAATGCACGCATGTTCAATTTTATGGGTTCAATTTGTAGATAGATAGCACATAGCACGCACGGAAGTGGCAGTGGTCGTTCTTTTTGTTTTATCTATAGACATATTTAGGTAAGTGACTAATTTAAAATAAATCTAGTAGTTAAATAATACATTTATACTACTGAGGGTGACCTGCAGCTGCATTTTCATAATTTACAAACGTTGAAACATATAGGTTTGTGCATATACAAACACACAATACACCTAAGTGTGTTCCAAACAAACACATTAATATGCCTCGACAGGGTATATAAAAAATATTTGTAGTTTGTGTATTACCGTAATGTTAAAGTAAATGGTTATAGAAATTGTTTATTGCAGTCATATTTCGCTTTGCTGAAGTAGAGGTTATGAAAGTATTATTCAACTTGTCTATTTATACTTAGAATATTATCTTATACCTCTATCTATACATTTGTTTTTATGGTTAAAAAAGCGCTTAGGTATATAACAACTAGACAAGCACATAACTATTATACGCTTAGTAACATTAATGATTTCTTTTACCAAATTTCGAATGCACAATATATATAATACAGTTAGCCTTCTTCATACTTTATTTTTTATATTCTCTTCAAATAGGTAATTTAAAACCTATATTTTACACACATTACATATTGCATACTAAGGTACTAATTGATATCTAGGCATTCATTTTTCATCAAAGCTTACGATCTTGTAAGTATATCAATAATGAAAGATCAGTTGTTTGTTGCAGTTTCTCCAACGCTACATCAGGAAGACGCATCCTGATACCGACACCAAAAGCAGCCTTTTTTCACACTCGAAAAAGAAAGTTATAAGTTTAATGAAACAGTTGACTACCATCTAAATGTATTACTGTTATTATTATTATTATAAGCATTGTTTTTATATTTATTAAATTACCTGTAATATATATTTATAATAATAAAATACCTACACGTAGTAAACTTCATCGGTAAATTACAAATTTTAGGGATATTCCTATACAAAATTTCTTTATGTATGTTTAGGAATTTTCCTAAATATATAGTAAAGCTCCATATGAAATTTCCATGCTACGATTTTTACTAGGGACCTTTTTTGGTCGTAAGATATTTACCCAGTAAATTTCATTTTATTTAGTATTTTTCATACACTAGTAGTAAATTTCCTTGGTGAATTTTTACATGAAAGTAATTATGGTTTCGGGGTAATATAATTGCCCCGAACCGTACAGGAATTGTACCAAATCTTCGTTAAAGTGCAGAGCTAATTACCTAAACCAAAGTATTTTCCTTTGCACCTTCAGCGTTAACACTAAACAAAATAAAACAACGTACACCAAGATAACAAAGAAAAAAAAAGCAGTACTGAGCAATAAAGACAGATAATAGTAAATATAAAACATAGGTAAATAATGGGACATTGAAAAAGAGGGAAAAACAATAAAAACAAAGTCTAAGCAAATCAATGATTTGAATATGATATATGATCTAAATTGAGAAGAAAGTGAAGAAGATTGAACGAGACTGAAGAAGATAAAGTACGATATGGACGAGTGGTGTGCAGGAATATTTATACAGATTGGAACAATGAACCTTAGAAGTAGACGGTACCTCTACAAGCAGGACTTGTAAGCTGCAGCATATCAATAATGTATCCATCAGTGGTACAGACTTCAAATGGTTTGCAAAGCGGTAATTTTTTCTGTCCAGAAAACGATTTTTTTATATAAATATTATTTGCACTTTTTTCGTGTCGAATATGTTAAATCGCATACCATGGCTATTTGATCCTCCTTGTTCGGAAAAGATATACACAACATCTTTGTAAATACCAATTATCATTTCTAGTATTTAAGGTATTCATTTTATATTAGATTTTATAACCCTCGTCCGGTGTAATCACTATTCTCCGGATTTTTCCAAATTACCGAGGGACTGACGTTCACAACGTACTTTCCCGTGACGTATTTTTACAGCCCTTAATTTGTTTGTTACCCCCCACTTTCGGGAGAGTTTCTAGACGTTGGAGAAGCAGAGACTGCCCGAAGAAAAACAGTTGCAAATATGTAGTCACCAGTCACAGTCAAAATAGTTATAGTCACGCAGCTCAATTAAACAACAACTTCCGTGTAATACCAATGTAATTTACTTGTTTAATTTAATCAAATATAGTAGTAAGTAAGAACCACGACGAGTTTTTATTTACATCGAAAAAGTGCAAAACGCCAGCGCACATAATCACAAAACACTCCTTGATATCAAAAAGAGCTTTAGTAATTGCACTAGAATGCTCTCGAGCTATTTCTCTTGATGTGCCTTCAATGCCAAAGATTGCAGTAATACCTCTGTCTCGAATGCTTTAAGAACAGAAGACGGGCACCATTTGCCCATGGTTTAAACCAAAAATCGAAGCAATCATGCTGTTACTGGCTGCTCTACGGTTCTCGGGTTCTCTGCCGTGTAGAAAGTTTAAATTACTTGACGTTTCGATCATCTTGTCGTGATCTTCTTCAGAAGTGAAGTGACTAGTTTGTCCTGATCCGGGGTTAATATATGGTCCTGTGTCCGTTGGTGCGTGGTCGTTCCGCTCTGTTGAGGCGTGTCCGTTGCTCTCCGTTGGGCTGTGAAGAATGATTTCCAGATACTTGGTAATTGTAGTCCGTCTTCTCTGTTGATATTGTTCGGATTTTTCTATATTTCAATAGCTTCTCTGTACAATCTTCTCCAGTAATGTGGTTCCGTTGCTAGTTTCCTGCATTTGTCAAAGTTGATTCCGTGTTTCGTGTTTGTTGAGTGTTCTGCTACTGCTGATTGGTCTGTGTATTCATACTTTGTATCTCGCATATGTTCTTTTAGCCTGATATTGATGTTTCTGCCTGTTTGTCCAATGTATACCTTTCCACAAGTGCAGGGTATCTCGTAGACTCCTGGATTTTGGAGCGGCGAGGTACGATCTTTCGGTGAAGGTAATTTTGTGGATAGTTTTTCTGGAGCATTGAAGATTACTTTGATGGTGTGTTTGCGCAGCTTTGTTCCGATTTTGTCAGTGCATCCTTTGATGTATGGCAGGCAAGTCGTTCCAGTAGTCGTTGTTGTTTCTTCCTGTTGTTTTGGGTGTTTTGGTTGTTTGTTGATGGTAGCTGTGATGTCTTTGAGTCTGTAGTCGTTCTGTTGTAGTGTGTTCTTGAGATGTTGGAGTTCGGCTTCGAGGTGTTCTTCATCTGATATCGTCTTAGCTCTATGCACCAATGTGTTTAAGATTCCCCGTTTTTGTGCGGGGTGATAGTGAGAATTTGCATTGAGATAGCGATCCGTATTGGTTGGTTTACGGTAAACCTGGTGTCCCAGTGTGTGGTTCTCTTTCCTCTTGAGTAGCACATCCTATTACCGGTGCTTAATTTACCCAAAAACCTTATGATGGTTTGGACTGCAGTTCTTCCAGAAGAATTTCGCAAGCTAGTTAACATTCCTCTCAGTTCATGTCACTTTAAAAAAAAAAACGATTCTTGATTACGTGTGGTAATTATAGCGTCAATTAGCTTTGGGAATAAGTACATATTTGATCTTTCACAAAACACAGCATTCTCGCAAACTGCGGTACAATCGTTAGATCCTTACTGCCACCACATATGCAGCACTATTTATGTCCATATTACAAGTCGTTTAATGCATAATTTGATTTCTTCTTCAGTTGTATTTTTATTTGAGGTTGAAGGGATAAAAGCTGCATCTGTTTCATCCACGTATTGGTCATCATCTTCGTTAAGCCAGCCCACTTTGTATTGTTTTGTGCGGCAATAGCTACACAAGAAACCATCTGCTGCTACTACTTTCCCCATTGTTTGAGACAGTTCTTCTATTGGCTTGTGACAATGATTTTACATGGCCCTTTCGTCTTACGCAGCCACATTTAATAGGTACAATTCTTAGACATTTTCAAAAAATTCCGAAAAGTATTCACTATAAACTACTTCTTTAAATAAGAAGCAATCTTTAAACAAACCGCATAAACAGTTTTTTAAGTAATCTATTACAATTCATAACTTTTTAAATAGGCGCTATAGCGCTACTTGGTTTCTAACAAGTAATAAAGGAGTTTGGTGCTGATAAGCAAAACAATGTGGCCGCAGTACGACATCTGCGTTAAAATCGACAATAAGCTTATCCAGACTAGCACGTTTTGCTTTTTTAAGATTCTGAAGTTGGGTGTTCAAACTTGTTGTTGGTTCATTGTCTATACTACCCTACCGTACTCGTTAATCTATATAACCTCTGTTACGTGGTTGGTTAGGGTGTATATAATTAATTGGAGTGTTTGAAGGTTCACATTTAAACTTTATTAACACTAACGGTACTTCCAAACATTCCACCATTACGAGCATATTGCGAGAGGGGTGATTACACTGGCCTCTCCCCTGCTTACACGTACTAATTAGTGTTGTAAATATTCGGATGATTTCAATAATCGGAATACCCGAATCGGAAGACTGTGATATTCGGAATAATATTCCGATTCCATATTCCACTCGACATACTCGTATAAGTTGTAAATATTCGGATGATTTCAATAATCGGAATAACTGAATCGGAATAATATTCCGTTTCCATATTCCACGCGACATACATACATATTCGGATGATTTCAATAATCGGAATAATATTCCGATTCCATATTCTACGTGACATACTTACATATTCGGATGATTTTTAATCGGATTAACAGAATCGGAATAATATTACGATTTCCTTATACGACATACTCGTATAAGTTGTACATATTCGCATGATTTCAATATTCTTAACAAACATGGCTGAAGAGGGGTTATCGTTGTGGTCGCATTTTGAAAATAAACTTAAAAATATGCAAACAGAAACATCACACGCCACCAGTGCATTTCTAAGTGTGCGGCAATATTTAGAATTACCACATTGTGATAGAGCTCATGACCCGTTAGAGTTTTGGGAAAAACACAAATATACGATGCCGGAACTTTATAAACTGCATTTAAAGTATTTGCGTATTCCTGCAAGTTCAGTACCATCAGAACGTGTATTTTCAAAGGCCGAACAACTTACAAATGCTCGGAGAAATCGTTTATCACCAAAATACTTGGACAAAATCATTTTCTTAAATAGTTCTTTTTAATTTACTCTTTATTTATTCTCATATTAATTCATCATTCCAGAATTATTTTTAACGATGTTTTTAATAATTTATAATCATAGCTTTTTTTTTAAAGATCTTTGTTTATTTCGTATTATTTGTAATGAATTTTGTGATTTTCTTTTACACTGTTTCATAGAAATTATTGTACCAGAGTTGTTTTAAATTTTACTTTAAATTGTTTAGAAGAAGGATTTGTTTATTTCTATACAAAAGTTTGTAGCCGTCTTTATTTTGTACATAATGACGGAAGTGACATATTAGGCCATATTACATACTAAATTTCTATTAAACCTATTAACAACAAAAGTTTACTATTTTTTATTAATAACAAATTCTACAAATTACTATTACTGTATGCACCTGAGTGAATGTGACTGAATGATTTAAGTACGCACAACGTCTATGAACAACAAATCACCGCCCGTCAGTCCGGAAAACAATGGTCGAGTCAAAACCGGATAGTTACTAGAACTTTTGCTATTTCTTATTCGGTTAAAATTGTTGTACAAATTTTATCGATATAGAATTATCCGACCGATTCGAAATCATCCGATTCAGAATCATCCGATTCGAAATCATCCGATTCGAAATCATTCGATTCAGAATCATCCGATTCAGATCATCCGATTCGAAATCATCCGGTTGGAAATCAACCGATTCAGAATAATCATCCGAATCGATATCATCCGATTCCGAATCGAATTTAATAATCGGAATCATCCGAATATTTCAATAATCGGAATCAACGATTATTTTAATTCGGATACTCACAACACTAGTATACTAATCTCAAAGTCTGGAGCGCGTATTTTAAATATAATAATAACATATTATAACAACCTCCAGTTTTAGTAAACATTTATTTCAGTGCTCGCAATTTTTTTTTAAAGCTGTCTAAAGATAAAAAGGGTAGGAAACCCCATTTTTTCAGGCATATATACGTAGTGTCCAAAGAAGTTATTTGTTTCAAATTTCAAATCAAATGATATATTGGTACAGTAGGTACACAGACCTGATAGACTGCCAATGAACCGTATGCGCATCTCTACGGCGCACCATCAAAAATCGACAGGACATCTTGGAATACAGGCGTCATTACTCGCGTCACGATTCATGTAGCGTCATGGTTACGTAGGTTTTCTATAGGAAATTTGTGTGTTAAGCCACGTTAAGTTTTTTGCAAGTTGACAAGTGCAACTGGTATTACCTAACCTTGTAGATTGATTGTTTTATTTACTCTCTTTGTGTTATTATTTCCCGGACTATTTCTTAATATTATAAATTATTCACCGAATATTTTTGATTTATGTGTAAGTATGCATATTATAGCATTAATGATTGGGCTTATGTGATAATTATTCCAGGTAGTTTTTCCTAAAAAAAGTGAAGCCATCGTGTCGTGTAAAATCCTGCAAAAGCAATAGTTACAAAGATGACGGAGAAGTAACTTTTCATATGTAAGTTGCAAATTAATGCCATAGCTTAAAAATATTCTGAAATTGTGATAATACTTAGTGTTTCTATATGAAATAATTTTTTGTAGATTGCCCAAACATTCTTGTGTGGGTTACTGTTACAGGGAGTAGCATAAATCCCAGCAAAAGTAAGCGTGCATATGTTTGTTCATTACAGTTCCTCGAAAAGGATTCTGATAGAGCGGGACAGATTGTGCGAATTAAAGAGGGAGTTATTCCAACATTGAATTCGGACAAAGAAAATCTAAAAAAGTATATTTTTATTTAGAATCACTTGATATTGCTGAAAACAAAGAGAAGAGGTAAATGAATGATGTATAACATATATATTTCATTAAATTTTCTTCACTATTTCTTAGATAAATTAATCTGCGCATCAAAGAAGCTACGATATATTTGCCAGTTCAATGAAAAATAAATTCGGAAAGTGATGGTCTTGACGGGAAACAAGATTCCACAAGAAAGAACTTCCTAACGACTTTTGTTTATTTACTATCAAGTCATGTTGCCTAAAAGATTTTTTCTAGTTTATCCCATCATTTGTTAGATATGTCACCCTTAGAAGAAACTCATGTTTCAAATTTAAGTAAAACCATAATATTGTCTTATAGCAAAATTACATTTCATAATTTAGCGAAGAAGTTTACAGAAAAAATATAAGGAAAATCAATAAGGAAGGAATTAAGTAAACTAATATTATTTAATCATCAATAAATTATACAACAACTACTGCAGTATATTATTTACTCCTGAAGACAGTATACGATGTTGGATTGTTGTGACAAGTCGTGAAGATCTCATGAAACTTGTGTTAGATTTTTCCTACGTATTTTTATGACTTTGAAAGAAATTTTTTCTTTTCTCTCTTATTAAACCTGACAACGAATGAAGTATATGTTACCAGTTAATTGTAAGTTTAGAAACTGTTTATAGGTCTAAGTTGTCCACAAATTTAATAAAAAAAACAATGCCATATAAAATACATAGGATAAAATCTAACATATGCTACTAATTATTACAAATTGCAGGTGCTATTAAAATTTATTGATATCCTTAACTTTATTTATTTGAATATCCGCCATGGTACCGACGTCATTGATGACGCCTGTATTCCAATATGGCGCATTTCAATTGATGGCAGTTTTGAGTTCAGTATCAGCAGTCTATCATGTCTATGAGTAGGTACCTTACATTCAGTTTTATTTTATTTTTTTTTTTTTCAATTTGTTCCACCACAGCAAATTGGATCAAATTTTCACACAATAAAGCTAGGGTATTGGCGTATATTCGACGGAAGTTTGGTGGTTGTGCTCGGGGAAAGATGATCCCCTTTCTGGGGTGATCAAAAATATTTTAATTTTTTTAATTAGTTAAAATTATCACAGAGAGGTCAAAATTTTTTAAATAGATGTACTAGCCAGAGAAATTATTTCCGAAAAATTTCAAGTCGATTGATTGAACAGAGACGGAGATAAAGATAATTTGTAGGTTGATTGCTTGTTTCAATATGGTTTCAATCCCACTAGCAGGTATAGGCGGCTGACACTTTACACAAGTTACATACATAAAGCACAACTTTTGTATGAGTTTATTAATTCGATACCTTTAATAACTTACACTGCTAAACCCTTTGAAAGTACGCTAGTCTCGCCAATTACCAGAAATGTAATGAAATATCTAGGGAAACTAAGGCAGAGCACTTACCAAAACAAAAGAGATCGCCGAGTCGTTAATGTATGCAGTGCCGCTGAAAATAATATAGGAAACGTATTCAACATTGGTATGGAAATTTTAGGCCAAAAAATGATGCAAAAGTGAAAAGCTATATACAACTTGGGATCGGTTCCAGTGCTTATTTCGGCAGCTGAAATATAACTTTCTTCTTATTTAAGTTTGTTTGTATGATAGAATTATGTTTATTTTTGTGATTACTACGTAGTATTTTTCTTTAAAAACAAAGATACGTCTGTTCAGGTAATGTTGATAAACCAAACCTAATACTTTTTCTTCGATGTAATTGCAAAAATAAAGTTCCTTTAATAATGTACTAACACAATTCCTGAAGAAAAGAATTATAAAACATTTTCTTTCAGTTATTTTTATTTATATAATTCCTAAAACAAGTTCCGTACAAAATATTCACCTACCTAGTTTATCACAATAAATGTAAATAATAAAAATAAAATAAATGAAAATACTATTTCGGAAAAAAATATCTACAAATTTTTATGGTGTTCTATAAATGCTATTTAATTAGCATATGAAATAATAACATCATATGAAATCATAAAAATGTTATTCACTTCTCAGAAACTTAAGACAACGGTTGGTCGCCTACATTTATTTGTTGATCAAGGATACGTGGTTATGTTAAAATGTTTAATTTGCATAAGACACAAAGAAATTATAAGCATCATTTATATCACAGTCTTCGTAGATTGAATTCTTGGAGAACTTATGAAATGGTAAATATATTGATTAAAGATTCACTTCATTTAAACATACATATTTCAATTTTACCACTTCTTATCAGCTTATGATGATATTCGTTTCTTGTATGCTTCCCATAATAAGCCTTTGTACATAACTGCAGCTGTGCTAGGTTCTTGAGCTTTCGTAATTCCTCTTCCAACAACAGCGATATCCGCACCATTTTGAAGAACAACATCATCTGGTAACTTGTATCTTTGCCCTAAGTTATCAGAATTAGCAGCTAATTGTACACCTGGAGTTAGTTGAATGTATCCAGGACAATCAATGAATAATGGCGTTTGTGCAACAAACCCTGTCACTATATCTTCAAACTCCTTTGCGATATTTATGGTAGCATTAGTGTAACTGTCATTAATAACACCAGCCGTACTCGACTGAACCAAAATGAATATGCCGTTTCTTTCACAGCCGTTTGATTGTTTTATCGCGTCAAGTGTGCTTTTCCCCATAACAGAATGAACTGTTACAACTCTTGCCCATGAGGAAATATTAAATATGCCTTTGGTATATTGAAGTTCAACTGTTTTGCCAATATCTGCAAATTTCCTATCTTCAAATAAAATAAAATTATATTTTCGTGCTATATCTTGCAAATCTTTAATAAAATTTTCGGTAAAGTCCTCAATAATATCAACATGCGTTTTAAATAGGCAAATGTGTGGTCCAACTTGTTCTGCTAAAGTCAAAATATTTTTCGATTGCGTTAAATCTGCTGCGACACATAAATTTGTCTCTTTCTGTGACATTATTGCAAACAGTTCCTGGGCGACAAGATTTGAACTAAACGGTATTCTGTCTAAGAAGTTCATGTGCAACCTGTTTACCTTTGACATTGGTTTGATGATACTTGTATCAATTTGTGAGGGTGGCTAAATATTTCAAAACCTTATCCTGTGTGTCACTATTGATCAGCTTTCTATCAGTTAATATTTGTATCAGTTGTGTCAAAGTTAACAAGGCATGCATGGTAATACCATTTGCCATCAAAATTTCTTGTGCCCCCTGTTCTCTATTCAAGAGGACAATTGCGGTAGTCGTTCTAATTCCTACATCTTTTAGATCTCTGGCAGTCTCTAAAACGCTACTACCTGATGTAACTACATCTTCTACAATCATGCAACAGTCCCCTTCTTTGAAAACCCCTTCAATTAGCTTTTTTGTTCCGTAGTCCTTGGTTTCTTTCCGTCTCATCACCATTGGATAGTTCTTTTTAATTGATAACACTGTTGCAATTGGCAAAGCAGTGTATGGAACACCACATATAATATCTACCGATATGTCTGTTATCTTCTCTGCTATTAACTCCACTAAATCTTCCTGTAAATAGTCCAAATAAATTAGGTGTTAAATACTGATAGTGTTAGACTTACTAGTAAGTTGGGATAGCTGACCAGCACCCTCAAGTCACAATAAACAGGTGTCCACAGACCTGATTTCATTTTATATTCTCCAAACTTGATAGCTTTGATTTCAAATAATTTAATGGCGAAATTCCGCAATTTTTCGTCGTAAGTAGTAGACATATTACTAATGTTAAGTATTGTAATTGATATAAAATGGTGCCAGGTATACTTTTACGTATTCTGTGAGAGCGAACACGTGAAAACTCTAGCCACAGTGCCACAGTCGTACCTAACACAGTACCTACCTACCTAAGCAGTAGTTTCCACGTAGTTTCACTGGTTTCACTTCGTGTTGGCACCTCTGCTCTAGCGAAGCAGCTACGTATACATCAACATACATACTACATGTATGCAGTGCCGCTGAAAATAATATAGGAAACGTATTCAACATTGGTATGGAAATTTTAGGCCAAAAAATGATGCAAAAGTGAAAAGCTATATACAACTTGGGATCGGTTCGATATGTTTTTCTGACCACTCATTTTGAATTGTGCTTATTTCGGCAGCTGAAATATAACTTTCTTCTTATTTAAGTTTGTTTGTATGATAGAATTATGTTTATTTTTGTGATTACTACGTAATATTTTTCTTTAAAAACAAAGATACGTCTGTTCAGGTAATGTTGATAAACCAAACCTAATACTTTTTCTTCGATGTAATTGCAAAAATAAAGTTCCTTTAATAATGTACTAACACAATTCCTGAAGAAAAGAATTATAAAACATTTTCTTTCAGTTATTTTTATTTATATAATTCCTAAAACAAGTTCCGTACAAAATATTCACCTACCTAGTTTATCACAATAAATGTAAATAATAAAAATAAAATAAATAAAAATACTATTTCGGAAAAAAATATCTACAAATTTTTATCGTGTTCTATAAATGCTATTTTATTAGCATATGAAATAATAACGTCATATGAAATCATAAAAATGTTATTCACTTCTCAGAAACTTAAGACAACGGTTGGTCGCCTACATTAATTTATTTGTTGATCAAGGATACGTGGTTATGTTAAAATGTTTAATTTGCCTAAGACACAAAGAAATTATAAGCATCATTTATATCACAGTCTTCGTAGATTGAATTCTTGGAGAACTTATGAAATGGTAAATATATTGATTAAAGATTCACTTCATTTAAACATACATATTTCAATTTTACCACTTCTTATCAGCTTATGATGATATTCGTTTCTTGTATGCTTCCCATAATAAGCCTTTGTACATAACTGCAGCTGTGCTAGGTTCTTGAGCTTTCGTAATTCCTCTTCCAACAACAGCGATATCCGCACCATTTTGAAGAACAACATCATCTGGTAACTTGTATCTTTGCCCTAAGTTATCAGAATTAGCAGCTAATTGTACACCTGGAGTTAGTTGAATGTATCCAGGACAATCTATGAATAATGGCGTTTGTGCAACAAACCCTGTCACTATATCTTCAAACTCCTTTGCGATATTTATGGTAGCATTAGTGTAACTGTCATTAATAACACCAGCCGTACTCGACTGAACCAAAATGAATATGCCGTTTCTTTCACAGCCGTTTGATTGTTTTATCGCGTCAAGTGTGCTTTTCCCCATAACAGAATGAACTGTTACAACTCTTGCCCATGAGGAAATATTAAATATGCCTTTGGTATATTGAAGTTCAACTGTTTTGCCAATATCTGCAAATTTCCTATCTTCAAATAAAATAAAATTATATTTTCGTGCTATATCTTGCAAATCTTTAATAAAATTTTCGGTAAAGTCCTCAATAATATCAACATGCGTTTTAAATAGGCAAGTGTGTGGTCCAACTTGTTCTGCTAAAGTCAAAATATTTTTCGATTGCGTTAAATCTGCTGCGACACATAAATTTGTCTCTTTCTGTGACATTATTGCAAACAGTTCCTGGGCGACAAGATTTGAACTAAACGGTATTCTGTCTAAGAAGTTCATGTGCAACCTGTTTACCTTTGACATTGGTTTGATGATACTTGTATCAATTTGTGAGGGTGGCTAAATATTTCAAAACCTTATCCTGTGTGTCACTATTGATCAGCTTTCTATCAGTTAATATTTGTATCAGTTGTGTCAAAGTTAACAAGGCATGCATGGTAATACCATTTGCCATCAAAATTTCTTGTGCCCCCTGTTCTCTATTCAAGAGGACAATTGCGGTAGTCGTTCTAATTCCTACATCTTTTAGATCTCTGGCAGTCTCTAAAACGCTACTACCTGATGTAACTACATCTTCTACAATCATGCAACAGTCCCCTTCTTTGAAAACCCCTTCAATTAGCTTTTTTGTTCCGTAGTCCTTGGTTTCTTTCCGTCTCATCACCATTGGATAGTTCTTTTTAATTGATAACACTGTTGCAATTGGCAAAGCAGTGTATGGAACACCACATATAATATCTACCGATATGTCTGCTATCTTCTCTGCTATTAACTCCACTAAATCTTCCTGTAAATAGTCCAAATAAATTAGGTGTTAAATACTGATAGTGTTAGACTTACTAGTAAGTTGGGATAGCTGACCAGCACCCTCAAGTCACAATAAACAGGTGTCCACAGACCTGATTTCATTTTATATTCTCCAAACTTGATAGCTTTGATTTCAAATAATTTAATGGCGAAATTCCGCAATTTTTCGTCGTAAGTAGTAGACATATTACTAATGTTAAGTATTGTAATTGATATAAAATGGTGCCAGGTATACTTTTACGTATTCTGTGAGAGCGAACACGTGAAAACTCTAGCCACAGTGCCACAGTCGTACCTAACACAGTACCTACCTAAGCAGTAGTTTCCACGTAGTTTCACTGGTTTCACATCGTGTTGGCACCTCTGCTCTAGCGAAGCAGCTACGTATACATCAACATACATACTACATGTATGCAGTGCCGCTGAAAATAATATAGGAAACGTATTCAACATTGGTATGGAAATTTTAGGCCAAAAAATGATGCAAAAGTGAAAAGCTATATACAACTTGGGATCGGTTCCATATGTTTTTCCGACCACTCATTTTGAATTGTGCTTATTTCGGCAGCTGAAATATAACTTTCTTCTTATTTAAGTTTGTCTGTATGATAGAATTATGTTTATTTTTGTGATTACTACGTAGTATTTTTCTTTAAAAACAAAGATACGTCTGTTCAGGTAATGTTGATAAACCAAACCTAATACTTTTTCTTCGATGTAATTGCAAAAATAAAGTTCCTTTAATAATGTACTAACACAATTCCTGAAGAAAAGAATTATAAAACATTTTCTTTCAGTTATTTTTATTTATATAATTCCTAAAACAAGTTCCGTACAAAATATTCACCTACCTAGTTTATCACAATAAATGTAAATAATAAAAATAAAATAAATGAAAATACTATTTCGGAAAAAAATATCTACAAATTTTTATCGTGTTCTATAAATGCTATTTAATTAGCATATGAAATAATAACGTCATATGAAATCATAAAAATGTTATTCACTTCTCAGAAACTTAAGACAACGGTTGGTCGCCTACATTTATTTGTTGATCAAGGATACGTGGTTATGTTAAAATGTTTAATTTGCTTAAGACACAAAGAAATTATAAGCATCATTTATATCACAGTCTTCGTAGATTGAATTCTTGGAGAACTTATGAAATGGTAAATATATTGATTAAAGATTCACTTCATTTAAACATACATATTTCAATTTTACCACTTCTTATCAGCTTATGATGATATTCGTTTCTTGTATGCTTCCCATAATAAGCCTTTGTACATAACTGCAGCTGTGCTAGGTTCTTGAGCTTTCGTAATTCCTCTTCCAACAACAGCGATATCCGCACCATTTTGAAGAACAACATCATCTGGTAACTTGTATCTTTGCCCTAAGTTATCAGAATTAGCAGCTAATTGTACACCTGGAGTTAGTTGAATGTATC
Organism: Cetonia aurata; assembly: GCA_949128085.1. Classification (NCBI taxonomy): domain Eukaryota; kingdom Metazoa; phylum Arthropoda; class Insecta; order Coleoptera; family Scarabaeidae; genus Cetonia; species Cetonia aurata. Next base: position 38,255,553 of record OX421884.1, read on the forward strand.
CAGGACAATCTATGAATAATGGCGTTTGTGCAACAAACCCTGTCACTATATCTTCAAACTCCTTTGCGATATTTATGGTAGCATTAGTGTAACTGTCATTAATAACACCAGCCGTACTCGACTGAACCAAAATGAATATGCCGTTTCTTTCACAGCCGTTTGATTGTTTTATCGCGTCAAGTGTGCTTTTCCCCATAACAGAATGAACTGTTACAACTCTTGCCCATGAGGAAATATTAAATATGCCTTTGGTATATTGAAGTTCAACTGTTTTGCCAATATCTGCAAATTTCCTATCTTCAAATAAAATAAAATTATATTTTCGTGCTATATCTTGCAAATCTTTAATAAAATTTTCGGTAAAGTCCTCAATAATATCAACATGCGTTTTAAATAGGCAAATGTGTGGTCCAACTTGTTCTGCTAAAGTCAAAATATTTTTCGATTGCGTTAAATCTGCTGCGACACATAAATTTGTCTCTTTCTGTGACATTATTGCAAACAGTTCCTGGGCGACAAGATTTGAACTAAACGGTATTCTGTCTAAGAAGTTCATGTGCAACCTGTTTACCTTTGACATTGGTTTGATGATACTTGTATCAATTTGTGAGGGTGGCTAAATATTTCAAAACCTTATCCTGTGTGTCACTATTGATCAGCTTTCTATCAGTTAATATTTGTATCAGTTGTGTCAAAGTTAACAAGGCATGCATGGTAATACCATTTGCCATCAAAATTTCTTGTGCCCCCTGTTCTCTATTCAAGAGGACAATTGCGGTAGTCGTTCTAATTCCTACATCTTTTAGATCTCTGGCAGTCTCTAAAACGCTACTACCTGATGTAACTACATCTTCTACAATCATGCAACAGTCCCCTTCTTTGAAAACCCCTTCAATTAGCTTTTTTGTTCCGTAGTCCTTGGTTTCTTTCCGTCTCATCACCATTGGATAGTTCTTTTTAATTGATAACACTGTTGCAATTGGCAAAGCAGTGTATGGAACACCACATATAATATCTACCGATATGTCTGCTAGCTTCTCTGCTATTAACTCCACTAAATCTTCCTGTAAATAGTCCAAATAAATTAGGTGTTAAATACTGATAGTGTTAGACTTACTAGTAAGTTGGGATAGCTGACCAGCACCCTCAAGTCACAATAAACAGGTGTCCACAGACCTGATTTCATTTTATATTCTCCAAACTTGATAGCTTTGATTTCAAATAATTTAATGGCGAAATTCCGCAATTTTTCGTCGTAAGTAGTAGACATATTACTAATGTTAAGTATTGTAATTGATATAAAATGGTGCCAGGTATACTTTTACGTATTCTGTGAGAGCGAACACGTGAAAACTCTAGCCACAGTGTCTTCTTCTTCTTCTTCTTCTTCTTCTTCTTCTTCTTATGGCACCGTGACCTTGATAAAAGGTCCACTCAGCCAGCCACAAATGTTGGAGATTGAGCCAAAAAGCCCGCCTGGAACAGATCCATATCTCCAACTTCATAAACATGACAAAACACTACTATACAAGCAAAGCTATTATAAACACGCAAAGCCTCAAATAAGCAACAAGCAAGCACTAGATGTGAGAGTAAGCTACAGAGCACTATGGAGGGGTAAGACTCTTCTCGCTCCGGGGTCGGCGAAGCAATGCACAGACCGTGGAAAGAGGACGACCTCGGATAGGTAAGGGGTAATTAGTGGTTTAAAAAAGTTAAACATGAAGCTAAACCATAATATCATTCGATTTTACAAACTTAAAAATCAAATTAAAAATTTTAACGTTTTCAGAAGCTAAAAGGGTGTTGATGTTAAACGGAGGCGACATTCCAAGTTGTATAAGATTTTGAATTAATTCATTGGTTTGCATAGATCTTCTGGGACATCCAAAGAAAATATGATTGTTATCCTCAACATCTCCGCATTCACAATTTGGATCATCCACTATATTCAACCGGAATAAATGAGATCTACACTGGGTGTGATTAAACCTTAGTCTGCATAAGGTTGTAATGAAGTCCCTTCCTCTATATTTTATTCCGACGAACCATGGTTTGGGTGATAAACCTTTTGAAGATAGCTTGTATCTCTGTGCCAGATCAGACGTTCCAAATTCTTCTATCCATCTCTCCCTTATGAGTTCTGAACCAAGTTTTCGATAATCCAAAGGGAAAACGTTGCTAAAGCGCACCTGCTCATTCGCCCCAGCTCTCGCTAGGATATCCGCTTCCTCATTTCCAGCTATGCCCCTGTGACCAGGAACCCATAATAATGCGACGCTTCCCATACGATCTAATTGTGCCGAAAGTTTTCTACATTTGACTATAAGCGGGTGCAGTTTAGAGTTATATCCCACTTTAGACAAACTTTTAATCGCCGCTTGTGAATCGGAAATAATAATAGCGTTCGTTATCCGGTGACTTTGGCATATATAAAGTGCTCTATAAATAGCAAAGATTTCCGCCGTAAAAACACTACAGCATGCAGGTAAAGCTCCCTTTTCTGAAACATCCAAACCGGGACAGAAGACGCCATAACCAACGCGTGCTGGATTACCCGAGAGTGACCCATCTGTATAAAACTGGACGCTGTGAGCGTAATTGCTTGCAATCAGTCTCAGAAAGTTTTGTTGTACATCAAGATTATTAATGCCCAAGCATCTATATATCATCATCTTCGGTGAATCCATAACTTCTCTTGGGTTAAGGGAGTAGCATACCAAGTTGTCACTCATATCGAAATTCTTCAATGCTTTTGCCCATCTAAAGGCCTTCACCAAGGTAGGAAGTTGGCCTCTGTTCCAATTCGGATATATCCTCAATAAAGAACTCCATTTTGCTAATTCAAGTCTAACAAGATCAGTATTCAAAATCCAGTGTTTAAGCACAAAATTATTAGCAAGTTGTTCTATTCTAAGGTGGATAGGGTATACGCAGGCTTCTGCATGTAAAGCAATTATCGGCGTTGAGCGCATAGCTCCCATAGCTATCCTTAGACCGGCATTTTGGATGCGCTGTAAAGACTCCAATTTTGTTGAATTTAATGAGGGCAACAAGAATGCGGCATAGTCTATATGAGAACGAACAATAGCAAAAAATATCTGTAGAAGGCACTTTGGGTCTACTCCCCATCTGATTCTTGCAATACTCTTCATCAAATTTAACCCCTGGAAAGATTTTCTTTTAACGTCTTCGACAAAATCCTTCATAAGTAATTTAGCATCTAATTGCACTCCAAGAAATTTAGTTGAGGTATAAAATCTTACTCTCATACTATCGATATAGACGGCTGGCATGTGTACAGGTTGCATGCCCCTCTTAAATAGTACACCCTTACTTTTTGTTGGTGATATTGAAAGTCCATGTTGAAACATCCAAGACGAAACTCTATTTAATATCCTATTCATACCCGCAGTCATGTCTTGCAGATTTGTACCATCAATAAGAATAGTAAGGTCGTCTGCGTACAGCACAACATCTCCTTCGACAAAAATTTTAGGCAGAGAACACATAAAAACGTTAAAAAGCAAAGTGCTCAATGGGGATCCCTGAGGGATTCCTTGAGATGTACATCTAGGTCCCAAAAATTGACCAATCGATTTCACATACACCTTCCTATAGGTAAACAGATCATAAATCACTTTAATAACATTTGAGGGTACATTTTCTTCAAAAAGCTTTTCTACAAGAATAGAAATATTTACGTTATCGTATGCCGAGGATATGTCCAAAAAAAGAGCCAAAACCATTCTATTTTGTAAGAAAGCGGAGCTTGCTTTCGATATTAGATATGAAATTGCTTCAGCGGTTCCCTTGCCCTTTCTAAAACCCCACTGTCTGGGATCTAGGATTTCATGTGATTCCAAAAACCATTCCAATTTATTTGCAACAATTTTCTCAAATAACTTTCCTATTGATGAACCCAGGCATATTGGTCTCCAACCTGATACAGTAAGGGGGTCCTTGCCAGGTTTTCTAAGAGGGTGAATTACTTGTGTCTTCCAGCTTACTGGCACTTCAACAAGTCCACTAAGAATGCATGTAAAAATGTTGGCGAGCCTCTCAAGAGCTATATCGGGTAGGTTCTTAATAATGCAGTTGTCTACACCATCGATTCCAGGTGCCACGTTTTTAAGCTCTTGAATCACCCCTTTGATTTCGACAAAGCTCACTCCAGTAAAGAGATCGTTATTTCTTGTTTCGAGGACAGGTAATATGCAATCGTTTGTAACGCTGCAAGGTGTTACATTTTCTAGGAGTTTAGCAAAAACTTCAACATGCCTTATATCTATATAGCTTGCCTTCACATATTTCCCTGAAAATTTTTTAACATTTTTCCAGAGATCCGTTATATTACTATTCCTATTCATATCCTCGCAGAAAGCAACAAAACTCGATCTCTTTTTCTTCTTTAATTTTCTCTTCACTAAGGCATTGATTCTTTTCACCTCTACAAAATTTGTTATAGTTGGATTATTCTTGTATTGGGCAAGGGCATCTCTTCTTAATTGAACTAGGCTGTCACACTCTTGATCCCACCAGGTCTTGCTCTTAGGTCTAATAAGACGGTTGTTTGCTTTTGGGACAGTCTGATTGATTGCAAGGTGTAACGCTGCGTCAAATTCCTCAAAACTCACTTCAGAGCTTTGCAGGTAACAAGACATCATTGACTGGAACTCTTTCCAATTAGCTTTTTTGGTGTTAACTGTTCTCGTGCTTATTAATGTAGATCGGTTTGTTGCCTGAAGGGGTAAAGAGTTATTAGTTATAAGTATGGGAAGATGATCACTGCCCATACTATCCTCAAAGAGAGACCACTCAAAACTTAAACGTAAGTCCAAGGATGCAATAGACAAATCTACTGCACTACGTTGATGATTTGGCATGGACACACGGGTTGCAGATCCATCATTTAGCAGAGATACGTCAGAATTTAATATAAAGTTAGCAATTTCTATACCATTTCTATTACAATCTGAGCTGCCCCACATTGGGTTGTTAGCGTTCATATCACCACATATTATGAAGGGGGAATGTAATTTGTCTAACAAATCAGTCCAAGTTTTCTCCAAGATTGTCACATCTGGAGGAATATATAAGGATAAAATAGTTACTTGATCAAGCTTTATCCCTATAATCTGGAATCTATCGTCCTTCTGCAGACTTAATACAATTTCTTCAAAGTTCAAACTGCGCTTAATAAATATAGCAACGCCTCCCTTACCGTCATCTCTATCTTCATGCACCATGTTGTAACCCTTTATTCTAAATTGCGTATTGTCTTTAAACCATGTTTCGCATATACATGCTACATCCACATCTAAATCTATTAAACACTTTTCAAAACTCTCTCTATTCGAACTTAAGCTTCTAGCGTTCCACTGTAAAATGATCATTAAAAAATAATGCTCTTAATAACGTGTCCTTTCAATAATTTAGCATAATCTGTGTAAATTTTAATTTCCTCATCTGATGCGCTAGCACGCTGTATGAACTGGGTCAGTTTTTCTATTATGTTTACCACATCTTCTTGCTGCGCAGCATCCTGCGCCTTATTCTTCACAGGTCCTACACCCACAGAACTTCCGGAGGAAGGGATCGAATCATTGACTCCATGAGCATTGGTTCTCTGACTAAAAAAGACTGGCTTTTTAACTGGAGTTGGTTCAGGACTGATCAATAAATTTCTATGTGCCTGCCTGTCATATCCGGGGGCTGGTTGCGTTAGAGGCCTTTTTGGTCTTGGTTTTTTAGATACTACAAAAGAAAAGGATGATCGATTTAAATTGCCACTCTGTAACGGTGGAAAATGCTGAGGCACCGATGTGGTGTCTATACTACTTTCATTTGTTAAGCCTTGTTGCACTTTATTTTTAGCTTCCCAAAATGTTATATTGTTGAAAGCCATCAAGTTTTTTATTTGTTTCTGGGTAGTATAACTTTCGCAATCTTTAGACGAAGCAATATGACTTTTGCCACAATTTGCGCATTTGATATTCGCAGTGCATGCATCATTCCCATTATGATTTTCTCCACAACGTATGCATCTCTGTACACCTTTACATTCTTTCTTTGTGTGGCCATATCTCAAACATTTAAAACATAATATTACTGGAGGTATGTAACATTTAACCTCAAAAGGACATTTATAAATTATAACATGCTTAGGTAGAATTTTACCAGAAAAGGTTATGACAATGGTCTTTGTAGGTATATACTGTGCTTGCCCGTCTTCTTTTACTTCTCGTCTATTAAGTCTCTGGATATTTAACACTTCTCTTTCACCACATCGCATGTTTACTTTAATTTCTTCAGCTGATATGTCTTCATCCACTCCTCGTATCACCCCTTTACAGGTGACCAAATGAGATGGTATAAAACAATTCCAATTATATTTATCGCTTAAATTACTATCGATAAAGTTATTGGCATTATCAAATTTATCAAATTCAAAAGCTAGCCTCGTTTTACCTTTTCTATTTATCTTGATTAATCCTTTTAAATTCTCTATATGAGCAATTCGACCTACCTTCAAAGGGTGTATACTTGCTCGATTTTCCTCCTTGTTTTGAACATACACAATGTAAGGGCCCAAACTGGTATCTTTGTATTTATAACAAGGCCTTTTTTTCCATTGAGGTTTGCTAATTGTATGCGACTTGCTTGTCTCCATCACTATATCGTGATCCTCATTGTCGTTTAAATCACTGTTGTAAGTATTACTAATCATGCGATCATTAGTTTCAAGGTCAGGGGGCACGTGGCCCCCTGCTAAAACATTCATTTATTAAGAAAAAAGCAATAGGCGTGCGGCAAGAAATAAAAGCAAAAAAAAAAAGGAAAATCGGGTTAACAAAGGAAAATATTCGCTTACTCAGTAGAATTTCACATAAAATGCAGAAATCTCAAATTTCATCAACCGTATTTTTCTAGCCACAGTGTCACAGTCGTACCTAACACAGTACCTACCTAAGCAGTAGTTTCCACGTAGTTTCACTGGTTTCACTTCGTGTTGGCACCTCTGCTCTAGCGAAGCAGCTACGTATACATCAACATACATACTACATGTATGCAGTGCCGCTGAAAATAATATAGGAAACGTATTCAACATTGGTATGGAAATTTTAGGCCAAAAAATGATGCAAAAGTGAAAAGCTATATACAACTTGGGATCGGTTCCATATGTTTTTCTGACCACTCATTTTGAATTGTGCTTATTTCGGCAGCTGAAATATAACTTTCTTCTTATTTAAGTTTGTCTGTATGATAGAATTATGTTTATTTTTGTGATTACTACGTAGTATTTTTCTTTAAAAACAAAGATACGTCTGTTCAGGTAATGTTGATAAACCAAACCTAATACTTTTTCTTCGATGTAATTGCAAAAATAAAGTTCCTTTAATAATGTACTAACACAATTCCTGAAGAAAAGAATTATAAAACATTTTCTTTCAGTTATTTTTATTTATATAATTCCTAAAACAAGTTCCGTACAAAATATTCACCTACCTAGTTTATCACAATAAATGTAAATAATAAAAATAAAATAAATGAAAATACTATTTCGGAAAAAAATATCTACAAATTTTTATCGTGTTCTATAAATGCTATTTAATTAGCATATGAAATAATAACGTCATATGAAATCATAAAAATGTTATTCACTTCTCAGAAACTTAAGACAACGGTTGGTCGCCTACATTTATTTGTTGATCAAGGATACGTGGTTATGTTAAAATGTTTAATTTGCTTAAGACACAAAGAAATTATAAGCATCATTTATATCACAGTCTTCGTAGATTGAATTCTTGGAGAACTTATGAAATGGTAAATATATTGATTAAAGATTCACTTCATTTAAACATACATATTTCAATTTTACCACTTCTTATCAGCTTATGATGATATTCGTTTCTTGTATGCTTCCCATAATAAGCCTTTGTACATAACTGCAGCTGTGCTAGGTTCTTGAGCTTTCGTAATTCCTCTTCCAACAACAGCGATATCCGCACCATTTTGAAGAACAACATCATCTGGTAACTTGTATCTTTGCCCTAAGTTATCAGAATTAGCAGCTAATTGTACACCTGGAGTTAGTTGAATGTATCCAGGACAATCTATGAATAATGGCGTTTGTGCAACAAACCCTGTCACTATATCTTCAAACTCCTTTGCGATATTTATGGTAGCATTAGTGTAACTGTCATTAATAACACCAGCCGTACTCGACTGAACCAAAATGAATATGCCGTTTCTTTCACAGCCGTTTGATTGTTTTATCGCGTCAAGTGTGCTTTTCCCCATAACAGAATGAACTGTTACAACTCTTGCCCATGAGGAAATATTAAATATGCCTTTGGTATATTGAAGTTCAACTGTTTTGCCAATATCTGCAAATTTCCTATCTTCAAATAAAATAAAATTATATTTTCGTGCTATATCTTGCAAATCTTTAATAAAATTTTCCGTAAAGTCCTCAATAATATCAACATGCGTTTTAAATAGGCAAATGTGTGGTCCAACTTGTTCTGCTAAAGTCAAAATATTTTTCGATTGCGTTAAATCTGCTGCGACACATAAATTTGTCTCTTTCTGTGACATTATTGCAAACAGTTCCTGGGCGACAAGATTTGAACTAAACGGTATTCTGTCTAAGAAGTTCATGTGCAACCTGTTTACCTTTGACATTGGTTTGATGATACTTGTATCAATTTGTGAGGTGGCTAAATATTTCAAAACCTTATCCTGTGTGTCACTATTGATCAGCTTTCTATCAGTTAATATTTGTATCAGTTGTGTCAAAGTTAACAAGGCATGCATGGTAATACCATTTGCCATCAAAATTTCTTGTGCCCCCTGTTCTCTATTCAAGAGGACAATTGCGGTAGTCGTTCTAATTCCTACATCTTTTAGATCTCTGGCAGTCTCTAAAACGCTACTACCTGATGTAACTACATCTTCTACAATCATGCAACAGTCCCCTTCTTTGAAAACCCCTTCAATTAGCTTTTTTGTTCCGTAGTCCTTGGTTTCTTTCCGTCTCATCACCATTGGATAGTTCTTTTTAATTGATAACACTGTTGCAATTGGCAAAGCAGTGTATGGAACACCACATATAATATCTACCGATATGTCTGCTAGCTTCTCTGCTATTAACTCCACTAAATCTTCCTGTAAATAGTCCAAATAAATTAGGTGTTAAATACTGATAGTGTTAGACTTACTAGTAAGTTGGGATAGCTGACCAGCACCCTCAAGTCACAATAAACAGGTGTCCACAGACCTGATTTCATTTTATATTCTCCAAACTTGATAGCTTTGATTTCAAATAATTTAATGGCGAAATTCCGCAATTTTTCGTCGTAAGTAGTAGACATATTACTAATGTTAAGTATTGTAATTGATATAAAATGGTGCCAGGTATACTTTTACGTATTCTGTGAGAGCGAACACGTGAAAACTCTAGCCACAGTGTCACAGTCGTACCTAACACAGTACCTACCTAAGCAGTAGTTTCCACGTAGTTTCACTGGTTTCACTTCGTGTTGGCACCTCTGCTCTAGCGAAGCAGCTACGTATACATCAACATACATACTACATGTATGCAGTGCCGCTGAAAATAATATAGGAAACGTATTCAACATTGGTATGGAAATTTTAGGCCAAAAAATGATGCAAAAGTGAAAAGCTATATACAACTTGGGATCGGTTCCATATGTTTTTCTGACCACTCATTTTGAATTGTGCTTATTTCGGCAGCTGAAATATAACTTTCTTCTTATTTAAGTTTGTCTGTATGATAGAATTATGTTTATTTTTGTGATTACTACGTAGTATTTTTCTTTAAAAACAAAGATACGTCTGTTCAGGTAATATTGATAAACCAAACCTAATACTTTTTCTTCGATGTAATTGCAAAAATAAAGTTCCTTTAATAATGTACTAACACAATTCCTGAAGAAAAGAATTATAAAACATTTTCTTTCAGTTATTTTTATTTATATAATTCCTAAAACAAGTTCCGTACAAAATATTCACCTACCTAGTTTATCACAATAAATGTAAATAATAAAAATAAAATAAATGAAAATACTATTTCGGAAAAAAATATCTACAAATTTTTATCGTGTTCTATAAATGCTATTTAATTAGCATATGAAATAATAACGTCATATGAAATCATAAAAATGTTATTCACTTCTCAGAAACTTAAGACAACGGTTGGTCGCCTACATTTATTTGTTGATCAAGGATACGTGGTTATGTTAAAATGTTTAATTTGCTTAAGACACAAAGAAATTATAAGCATCATTTATATCACAGTCTTCGTAGATTGAATTCTTGGAGAACTTATGAAATGGTAAATATATTGATTAAAGATTCACTTCATTTAAACATACATATTTCAATTTTACCACTTCTTATCAGCTTATGATGATATTCGTTTCTTGTATGCTTCCCATAATAAGCCTTTGTACATAACTGCAGCTGTGCTAGGTTCTTGAGCTTTCGTAATTCCTCTTCCAACAACAGCGATATCCGCACCATTTTGAAGAACAACATCATCTGGTAACTTGTATCTTTGCCCTAAGTTATCAGAATTAGCAGCTAATTGTACACCTGGAGTTAGTTGAATGTATCCAGGACAATCTATGAATAATGGCGTTTGTGCAACAAACCCTGTCACTATATCTTCAAACTCCTTTGCGATATTTATGGTAGCATTAGTGTAACTGTCATTAATAACACCAGCCGTACTCGACTGAACCAAAATGAATATGCCGTTTCTTTCACAGCCGTTTGATTGTTTTATCGCGTCAAGTGTGCTTTTCCCCATAACAGAATGAACTGTTACAACTCTTGCCCATGAGGAAATATTAAATATGCCTTTGGTATATTGAAGTTCAACTGTTTTGCCAATATCTGCAAATTTCCTATCTTCAAATAAAATAAAATTATATTTTCGTGCTATATCTTGCAAATCTTTAATAAAATTTTCGGTAAAGTCCTCAATAATATCAACATGCGTTTTAAATAGGCAAATGTGTGGTCCAACTTGTTCTGCTAAAGTCAAAATATTTTTCGATTGCGTTAAATCTGCTGCGACACATAAATTTGTCTCTTTCTGTGACATTATTGCAAACAGTTCCTGGGCGACAAGATTTGAACTAAACGGTATTCTGTCTAAGAAGTTCATGTGCAACCTGTTTACCTTTGACATTGGTTTGATGATACTTGTATCAATTTGTGAGGGTGGCTAAATATTTCAAAACCTTATCCTGTGTGTCACTATTGATCAGCTTTCTATCAGTTAATATTTGTATCAGTTGTGTCAAAGTTAACAAGGCATGCATGGTAATAATAATAATAATAATAATAATAATAATATTCGTTTATTCACTTAGCCATGTATACATGGATGTGAAAAGTCATAAAATTTGTTATAAAACTAATACATATAAAACATAGATAAAAACACTTTATGATGAAACCTATACCGAAATCAAATCACTGTCAACAAAAAATTCATCATACGAATAATAGCACTTGGGTATCAAGAGATTCTTAACGGCAATTTTAAATTTTTTGACATCGGTCATATTTCTCACTGACAGAGGCAATCTAGCATACAGCTTGGAAAAGGAATACAAAGGCGATCTCTCAAAACCAGCTGTTCTGTGCTGTGGAAAGTATACATGAGATTTCCTGGTGTCATAAATATGCGACGGCAGTTTAAACAAGCTTGAGTTATTTTTCACAAATACGACTGCTTTATATATATATATTGAGGGAAACGTTAAAATCTCGTGATGCTCAAACTTATTTTTGCACGAATCCCTGGGCCGGCAACCAAATATCAACCTCAGTATCCTTTTCTGTGCAAGTAGAACCCTAGCAATGTTTTTGGCGCGACCCCATACTAATACATTATAGGACATAACAGAGTAAACTAGCGCGTAATAAAGGTTTAAAAGGCAATCCGTACTTAAGCAGCTTTTTAGTTGTAAAATGGCGAAATATTGTTGGTTAATTTTTTTGCAAACATTATCGACCTGCTTTTCGAACGTAAGCCCGAAATCCACCTCAGTCCCCAAAAATTTAACACCGTCGCTGAAACAGATATTGGGCACAACCAAAGGAATTCCATTCCGCGCGAAGCCAACACATACGGTTTTACTATCATTTAAGATTAATCTGTTTCGCATGCACCATACGGAGAACTCTGACACTACCCGTTTTATATTTGCCTCCAACTCCTCTTCGCTGTCCCCGCATACAGCTATTGAAGTGTCATCAGCGTACATGATCATGTGACCCGTTCTTAATTGATATCTGAGATCATTTGCAAATAGGACAAATATGAGGGGTCCGAGGATCGACCCTTGTGGTACCCCTGACATGACATTTCCCGACTCCGACGTACTGTCTCCAACAACAACATTTATTGTTCGTCCCTTTAAGAACGACATTATCCAATCCAACACATTTCCCCTAATACCGACAGCAAACAGTTTTGAACGTATGAAAGTAAATTCCAAACTATCAAACGCTTGGGATAAATCGAAAAAAACCCCAGCAACCAACTTACCTTTATCCAGTTTCTCAAACACGTACTGCAGGAAGTCAACTGAAGCCGTCTCCGTAGACCTGCCCAATCGATATCCGTGTTGAGCATCACAAAGTAGATCGTATTTTTCCAGAAATTCAAATATTCTTGTGTACACAATAGATTCAATGATTTTTGAGAAAACACTCAGCACCGATATCGGTCTATAGTTCGTAACCAATTGCGCGTCATTTTTCTTATGAACAGGTATAACCTTGGCAGCTCTTAACATGGAGGGAAATTTACATAATACTACTGATTTATTGATCAGAATAAAAAGAGGATACACTAACTCGTTCATAAGATACTTCACGACCCTACAGTGAATATTGTCTAATCCCGTGCTGTGTTTGTTTTTTAGACTTTTTATCGCAGTTTTTATTTCTTCAAAACGAATAGGGTCAAACAAAATACTATTTACACTGAACTGCACAGTAGTACATGTCATAGGTCGGGCGGGACCAAACACCGTGTCAATTTTTCTACCGAGATCATTTGAGAAGTGTTCACAAAAAATGTTACTTATTTGCTGGGTATCACTTACCTCTATATCGTTGTGAACTAAGGATATTTGCTTACTTCTCCTATTTTTCCTATTTAGTTGATCATTCACGCATTTCCACAGCTCGCGAGAGGTATTAGAAGCATTTGTAATTCGGTCTGAGAAATACTGCCTTTTAGTTTCTATTATTTTACCATTGTATTCCTTCTTTTTAAGTTTATAAATATCACAGAGTTCAGGGTATCTCTGCGACAAAACAAATAAATCACGTAAATCGGTCGACATATTTTTTAGATCTCTTGATACCCAACCGTCAGTCGCCTCGGATTTCTGTACAACTTTTTTTATCGGACATATAAGATCATAATAATAAACGAACGTATCAACAAATTGCTCAAACACACTATCTATACAATAACAGTCTTCAAATATAGTGTCCCAATCCACACATCTAAACTGTAATTTCAATATCTCCATATTTTTGTCACTAATATTACGAGTCGTAAAAACCGCAACGTCACAACTCTTGGGGAGCACCATCGGAGTATTCACCTCCATTATCCAGGCCAGATGATCAGCTATTTGCAAATCCAGTAAATAGCACTTGTAATTTTGGTAAGACACATTTGTGACCATATAATCTATAGTAGAGATCGTAGTAACACCATTACTGTTTGTAATAACACGCGTAGGTTCACTCCAGTCCCCCGTCAGTTTGAAAGAATCAAAAATATCAATGAGTAATTTCGTTTTAAAACAGTTTTTTTGTGCATCAATATTCAAATCACCGCAGAAAATCACGAAGTCGCATCGGCTTGCAATACGACATATAGCTTGAGTAAGTCCTTCACTAAACGTTTCAAAACACCCAGCGGGAGGCCGGTATACCATTTGCCATCAAAATTTCTTGTGCCCCCTGTTCTCTATTCAAGAGGACAATTGCGGTAGTCGTTCTAATTCCTACATCTTTTAGATCTCTGGCAGTCTCTAAAACGCTACTACCTGATGTAACTACATCTTCTACAATCATGCAACAGTCCCCTTCTTTGAAGACCCCTTCAATTAGCTTTTTTGTTCCGTAGTCCTTGGTTTCTTTCCGTCTCATCACCATTGGATAGTTCTTTTTAATTGATAACACTGTTGCAATTGGCAAAGCAGTGTATGGAACACCACATATAATATCTACCGATATGTCTGCTAGCTTCTCTGCTATTAACTCCACTAAATCTTCCTGTAAATAGTCCAAATAAATTAGGTGTTAAATACTGATAGTGTTAGACTTACTAGTAAGTTGGGATAGCTGACCAGCACCCTCAAGTCACAATAAACAGGTGTCCACAGACCTGATTTCATTTTATATTCTCCAAACTTGATAGCTTTGATTTCAAATAATTTAATGGCGAAATTCCGCAATTTTTCGTCGTAAGTAGTAGACATATTACTAATGTTAAGTATTGTAATTGATATAAAATGGTGCCAGGTATACTTTTACGTATTCTGTGAGAGCGAACACGTGAAAACTCTAGCCACAGTGTCACAGTCGTACCTAACACAGTACCTACCTAAGCAGTAGTTTCCACGTAGTTTCACTGGTTTCACTTCGTGTTGGCACCTCTGCTCTAGCGAAGCAGCTACGTATACATCAACATACATACTACATGTATGCAGTGCCGCTGAAAATAATATAGGAAACGTATTCAACATTGGTATGGAAATTTTAGGCCAAAAAATGATGCAAAAGTGAAAAGCTACATACAACTTGGGATCGGTTCCATGTTTTTCTGACCACTCATTTTGAATTGTGCTTATTTCGGCAGCTGAAATATAACTTTCTTCTTATTTAAGTTTGTCTGTATGATAGAATTATGTTTATTTTTGTGATTACTACGTAGTATTTTTCTTTAAAAACAAAGATACGTCTGTTCAGGTAATGTTGATAAACCAAACCTAATACTTTTTCTTCGATGTAATTGCAAAAATAAAGTTCCTTTAATAATGTACTAACACAATTCCTGAAGAAAAGAATTATAAAACATTTTCTTTCAGTTATTTTTATTTATATAATTCCTAAAACAAGTTCCGTACAAAATATTCACCTACCTAGTTTATCACAATAAATGTAAATAATAAAAATAAAATAAATGAAAATACTATTTCGGAAAAAAATATCTACAAATTTTTATCGTGTTCTATAAATGCTATTTAATTAGCATATGAAATAATAACGTCATATGAAATCATAAAAATGTTATTCACTTCTCAGAAACTTAAGACAACGGTTGGTCGCCTACATTTATTTGTTGATCAAGGATACGTGGTTATGTTAAAATGTTTAATTTGCTTAAGACACAAAGAAATTATAAGCATCATTTATATCACAGTCTTCGTAGATTGAATTCTTGGAGAACTTATGAAATGGTAAATATATTGATTAAAGATTCACTTCATTTAAACATACATATTTCAATTTTACCACTTCTTATCAGCTTATGATGATATTCGTTTCTTGTATGCTTCCCATAATAAGCCTTTGTACATAACTGCAGCTGTGCTAGGTTCTTGAGCTTTCGTAATTCCTCTTCCAACAACAGCGATATCCGCACCATTTTGAAGAACAACATCATCTGGTAACTTGTATCTTTGCCCTAAGTTATCAGAATTAGCAGCTAATTGTACACCTGGAGTTAGTTGAATGTATCCAGGACAATCTATGAATAATGGCGTTTGTGCAACAAACCCTGTCACTATATCTTCAAACTCCTTTGCGATATTTATGGTAGCATTAGTGTAACTGTCATTAATAACACCAGCCGTACTCGACTGAACCAAAATGAATATGCCGTTTCTTTCACAGCCGTTTGATTGTTTTATCGCGTCAAGTGTGCTTTTCCCCATAACAGAATGAACTGTTACAACTCTTGCCCATGAGGAAATATTAAATATGCCTTTGGTATATTGAAGTTCAACTGTTTTGCCAATATCTGCAAATTTCCTATCTTCAAATAAAATAAAATTATATTTTCGTGCTATATCTTGCAAATCTTTAATAAAATTTTCCGTAAAGTCCTCAATAATATCAACATGCGTTTTAAATAGGCAAATGTGTGGTCCAACTTGTTTTGCTAAAGTCAAAATATTTTTCGATTGCGTTAAATCTGCTGCGACACATAAATTTGTCTCTTTCTGTGACATTATTGCAAACAGTTCCTGGGCGACAAGATTTGAACTAAACGGTATTCTGTCTAAGAAGTTCATGTGCAACCTGTTTACCTTTGACATTGGTTTGATGATACTTGTATCAATTTGTGAGGTGGCTAAATATTTCAAAACCTTATCCTGTGTGTCACTATTGATCAGCTTTCTATCAGTTAATATTTGTATCAGTTGTGTCAAAGTTAACAAGGCATGCATGGTAATACCATTTGCCATCAAAATTTCTTGTGCCCCCTGTTCTCTATTCAAGAGGACAATTGCGGTAGTCGTTCTAATTCCTACATCTTTTAGATCTCTGGCAGTCTCTAAAACGCTACTACCTGATGTAACTACATCTTCTACAATCATGCAACAGTCCCCTTCTTTGAAAACCCCTTCAATTAGCTTTTTTGTTCCGTAGTCCTTGGTTTCTTTCCGTCTCATCACCATTGGATAGTTCTTTTTAATTGATAACACTGTTGCAATTGGCAAAGCAGTGTATGGAACACCACATATAATATCTACCGATATGTCTGCTAGCTTCTCTGCTATTAACTCCACTAAATCTTCCTGTAAATAGTCCAAATAAATTAGGTGTTAAATACTGATAGTGTTAGACTTACTAGTAAGTTGGGATAGCTGACCAGCACCCTCAAGTCACAATAAACAGGTGTCCACAGACCTGATTTCATTTTATATTCTCCAAACTTGATAGCTTTGATTTCAAATAATTTAATGGCGAAATTCCGCAATTTTTCGTCGTAAGTAGTAGACATATTACTAATGTTAAGTATTGTAATTGATATAAAATGGTGCCAGGTATACTTTTACGTATTCTGTGAGAGCGAACACGTGAAAACTCTAGCCACAGTGTCACAGTCGTACCTAACACAGTACCTACCTAAGCAGTAGTTTCCACGTAGTTTCACTGGTTTCACTTCGTGTTGGCACCTCTGCCCTAGCGAAGCAGCTACGTATACATCAACATACATACTAGGCCAAAAAATGATGCAAAAGTGAAAAGCTATATACAACTTGGGATCGGTTCCATATGTTTTTCTGACCACTCATTTTGAATTGTGCTTATTTCGGCAGCTGAAATATAACTTTCTTCTTATTTAAGTTTGTCTGTATGATAGAATTATGTTTATTTTTGTGATTACTACGTAGTATTTTTCTTTAAAAACAAAGATACGTCTGTTCAGGTAATGTTGATAAACCAAACCTAATACTTTTTCTTCGATGTAATTGCAAAAATAAAGTTCCTTTAATAATGTACTAACACAATTCCTGAAGAAAAGAATTATAAAACATTTTCTTTCAGTTATTTTTATTTATATAATTCCTAAAACAAGTTCCGTACAAAATATTCACCTACCTAGTTTATCACAATAAATGTAAATAATAAAAATAAAATAAATAAAAATACTATTTCGGAAAAAAATATCTACAAATTTTTATCGTGTTCTATAAATGCTATTTAATTAGCATATGAAATAATAACGTCATATGAAATCATAAAAATGTTATTCACTTCTCAGAAACTTAAGACAACGGTTGGTCGCCTACATTTATTTGTTGATCAAGGATACGTGGTTATGTTAAAATGTTTAATTTGCGTAAGACACAAAGAAATTATAAGCATCATTTATATCACAGTCTTCGTAGATTGAATTCTTGGAGAACTTATGAAATGGTAAATATATTGATTAAAGATTCACTTCATTTAAACATACATATTTCAATTTTACCACTTCTTATCAGCTTATGATGATATTCGTTTCTTGTATGCTTCCCATAATAAGCCTTTGTACATAACTGCAGCTGTGCTAGGTTCTTGAGCTTTCGTAATTCCTCTTCCAACAACAGCGATATCCGCACCATTTTGAAGAACAACATCATCTGGTAACTTGTATCTTTGCCCTAAGTTATCAGAATTAGCAGCTAATTGTACACCTGGAGTTAGTTGAATGTATCCAGGACAATCTATGAATAATGGCGTTTGTGCAACAAACCCTGTCACTATATCTTCAAACTCCTTTGCGATATTTATGGTAGCATTAGTGTAACTGTCATTAATAACACCAGCCGTACTCGACTGAACCAAAATGAATATGCCGTTTCTTTCACAGCCGTTTGATTGTTTTATCGCGTCAAGTGTGCTTTTCCCCATAGCAGAATGAACTGTTACAACTCTTGCCCATGAGGAAATATTAAATATGCCTTTGGTATATTGAAGTTCAACTGTTTTGCCAATATCTGCAAATTTCCTATCTTCAAATAAAATAAAATTATATTTTCGTGCTATATCTTGCAAATCTTTAATAAAATTTTCCGTAAAGTCCTCAATAATATCAACATGCGTTTTAAATAGGCAAATGTGTGGTCCAACTTGTTCTGCTAAAGTCAAAATATTTTTCGATTGCGTTAAATCTGCTGCGACACATAAATTTGTCTCTTTCTGTGACATTATTGCAAACAGTTCCTGGGCGACAAGATTTGAACTAAACGGTATTCTGTCTAAGAAGTTCATGTGCAACCTGTTTACCTTTGACATTGGTTTGATGATACTTGTATCAATTTGTGAGGTGGCTAAATATTTCAAAACCTTATCCTGTGTGTCACTATTGATCAGCTTTCTATCAGTTAATATTTGTATCAGTTGTGTCAAAGTTAACAAGGCATGCATGGTAATACCATTTGCCATCAAAATTTCTTGTGCCCCCTGTTCTCTATTCAAGAGGACAATTGCGGTAGTCGTTCTAATTCCTACATCTTTTAGATCTCTGGCAGTCTCTAAAACGCTACTACCTGATGTAACTACATCTTCTACAATCATGCAACAGTCCCCTTCTTTGAAAACCCCTTCAATTAGCTTTTTTGTTCCGTAGTCCTTGGTTTCTTTCCGTCTCATCACCATTGGATAGTTCTTTTTAATTGATAACACTGTTGCAATTGGCAAAGCAGTGTATGGAATACCACATATAATATCTACCGATATGTCTGCTATCTTCTCTGCTATTAACTCCACTAAATCTTCCTGTAAATAGTCCAAATAAATTAGGTGTTAAATACTGATAGTGTTAGACTTACTAGTAAGTTGGGATAGCTGACCAGCACCCTCAAGTCACAATAAACAGGTGTCCACAGACCTGATTTCATTTTATATTCTCCAAACTTGATAGCTTTGATTTCAAATAATTTAATGGCGAAATTCCGCAATTTTTCGTCGTAAGTAGTAGACATATTACTAATGTTAAGTATTGTAATTGATATAAAATGGTGCCAGGTATACTTTTACGTATTCTGTGAGAGCGAACACGTGAAAACTCTAGCCACAGTGTCACAGTCGTACCTAACACAGTACCTACCTAAGCAGTAGTTTCCACGTAGTTTCACTGGTTTCACTTCGTGTTGGCACCTCTGCTCTAGCGAAGCAGCTACGTATACATCAACATACATACTACATGTATGCAGTGCCGCTGAAAATAATATAGGAAACGTATTCAACATTGGTATGGAAATTTTAGGCCAAAAAATGATGCAAAAGTGAAAAGCTATATACAACTTGGGATCGCTTCCATATGTTTTTCTGACCACTCATTTTGAATTGTGCTTATTTCGGCAGCTGAAATATAACTTTCTTCTTATTTAAGTTTGTGTGTATGATAGAATTATGTTTATTTTTGTGATTACTACGTAGTATTCTTCTTTAAAAACAAAGATACGTCTGTTCAGGTAATGTTGATAAACCAAACCTAATACTTTTTCTTCGATGTAATTGCAAAAATAAAGTTCCTTTAATAATGTACTAACACAATTCCTGAAGAAAAGAATTATAAAACATTTTCTTTCAGTTATTTTTATTTATATAATTCCTAAAACAAGTTCCGTACAAAATATTCACCTACCTAGTTTATCACAATAAATGTAAATAATAAAAATAAAATAAATGAAAATACTATTTCGGAAAAAAATATCTACAAATTTTTATCGTGTTCTATAAATGCTATTTAATTAGCATATGAAATAATAACGTCATATGAAATCATAAAAATGTTATTCACTTCTCAGAAACTTAAGACAACGGTTGGTCGCCTACATTTATTTGTTGATCAAGGATACGTGGTTATGTTAAAATGTTTAATTTGCTTAAGACACAAAGAAATTATAAGCATCATTTATATCACAGTCTTCGTAGATTGAATTCTTGGAGAACTTATGAAATGGTAAATATATTGATTAAAGATTCACTTCATTTAAACATACATATTTCAATTTTACCACTTCTTATCAGCTTATGATGATATTCGTTTCTTGTATGCTTCCCATAATAAGCCTTTGTACATAACTGAAGCTGTGCTAGGTTCTTGAGCTTTCGTAATTCCTCTTCCAACAACAGGGATATCCGCACCATTTTGAAGAACAACATCATCTGGTAACTTGTATCTTTGCCCTAAGTTATCAGAATTAGCAGCTAATTGTACACCTGGAGTTAGTTGAATGTATCCAGGACAATCTATGAATAATGGCGTTTGTGCAACAAACCCTGTCACTATATCTTCAAACTCCTTTGCGATATTTATGGTAGCATTAGTGTAACTGTCATTAATAACACCAGCCGTACTCGACTGAACCAAAATGAATATGCCGTTTCTTTCACAGCCGTTTGATTGTTTTATCGTGTCAAGTGTGCTTTTCCCCATAACAGAATGAACTGTTACAACTCTTGCCCATGAGGAAATATTAAATATGCCTTTGGTATATTGAAGTTCAACTGTTTTGCCAATATCTGCAAATTTCCTATCTTCAAATAAAATAAAATTATATTTTCGTGCTATATCTTGCAAATCTTTAATAAAATTTTCGGTAAAGTCCTCAATAATATCAACATGCGTTTTAAATAGGCAAATGTGTGGTCCAACTTGTTCTGCTAAAGTCAAAATATTTTTCGATTGCGTTAAATCTGCTGCGACACATAAATTTGTCTCTTTCTGTGACATTATTGCAAACAGTTCCTGGGCGACAAGATTTGAACTAAACGGTATTCTGTCTAAGAAGTTCATGTGCAACCTGTTTACCTTTGACATTGGTTTGATGATACTTGTATCAATTTGTGAGGTGGCTAAATATTTCAAAACCTTATCCTGTGTGTCACTATTGATCAGCTTTCTATCAGTTAATATTTGTATCAGTTGTGTCAAAGTTAACAAGGCATGCATGGTAATACCATTTGCCATCAAAATTTCTTGTGCCCCCTGTTCTCTATTCAAGAGGACAATTGCGGTAGTCGTTCTAATTCCTACATCTTTTAGATCTCTGGCAGTCTCTAAAACGCTACTACCTGATGTAACTACATCTTCTACAATCATGCAACAGTCCCCTTCTTTGAAAACCCCTTCAATTAGCTTTTTTGTTCCGTAGTCCTTGGTTTCTTTCCGTCTCATCACCATTGGATAGTTCTTTTTAATTGATAACACTGTTGCAATTGGCAAAGCAGTGTATGGAACACCACATATAATATCTACCGATATGTCTGCTAGCTTCTCTGCTATTAACTCCACTAAATCTTCCTGTAAATAGTCCAAATAAATTAGGTGTTAAATACTGATAGTGTTAGACTTACTAGTAAGTTGGGATAGCTGACCAGCACCCTCAAGTCACAATAAACAGGTGTCCACAGACCTGATTTCATTTTATATTCTCCAAACTTGATAGCTTTGATTTCAAATAATTTAATGGCGAAATTCCGCAATTTTTCGTCGTAAGTAGTAGACATATTACTAATGTTAAGTATTGTAATTGATATAAAATGGTGCCAGGTATACTTTTACGTATTCTGTGAGAGCGAACACGTGAAAACTCTAGCCACAGTGTCACAGTCGTACCTAACACAGTACCTACCTAAGCAGTAGTTTCCACGTAGTTTCACTGGTTTCACTTCGTGTTGGCACCTCTGCTCTAGCGAAGCAGCTACGTATACATCAACATACATACTACATGTATGCAGTGCCGCTGAAAATAATATAGGAAACGTATTCAACATTGGTATGGAAATTTTAGGCCAAAAAATGATGCAAAAGTGAAAAGCTATATACAACTTGGGATCGGTTCCATATGTTTTTCTGACCACTCATTTTGAATTGTGCTTATTTCGGCAGCTGAAATATAACTTTCTTCTTATTTAAGTTTGTCTGTATGATAGAATTATGTTTATTTTTGTGATTACTACGTAGTATTTTTCTTTAAAAACAAAGATACGTCTGTTCAGGTAATGTTGATAAACCAAACCTAATACTTTTTCTTCGATGTAATTGCAAAAATAAAGTTCCTTTAATAATGTACTAACACAATTCCTGAAGAAAAGAATTATAAAACATTTTCTTTCAGTTATTTTTATTTATATAATTCCTAAAACAAGTTCCGTACAAAATATTCACCTACCTAGTTTATCACAATAAATGTAAATAATAAAAATAAAATAAATGAAAATACTATTTCGGAAAAAAATATCTACAAATTTTTATCGTGTTCTATAAATGCTATTTAATTAGCATATGAAATAATAACGTCATATGAAATCATAAAAATGTTATTCACTTCTCAGAAACTTAAGACAACGGTTGGTCGCCTACATTTATTTGTTGATCAAGGATACGTGGTTATGTTAAAATGTTTAATTTGCTTAAGACACAAAGAAATTATAAGCATCATTTATATCACAGTCTTCGTAGATTGAATTCTTGGAGAACTTCTGAAATGGTAAATATATTGATTAAAGATTCACTTCATTTAAACATACATATTTCAATTTTACCACTTCTTATCAGCTTATGATGATATTCGTTTCTTGTATGCTTCCCATAATAAGCCTTTGTACATAACTGCAGCTGTGCTAGGTTCTTGAGCTTTCGTAATTCCTCTTCCAACAACAGCGATATCCGCACCATTTTGAAGAACAACATCATCTGGTAACTTGTATCTTTGCCCTAAGTTATCAGAATTAGCAGCTAATTGTACACCTGGAGTTAGTTGAATGTATCCAGGACAATCTATGAATAATGGCGTTTGTGCAACAAACCCTGTCACTATATCTTCAAACTCCTTTGCGATATTTATGGTAGCATTAGTGTAACTGTCATTAATAACACCAGCCGTACTCGACTGAACCAAAATGAATATGCCGTTTCTTTCACAGCCGTTTGATTGTTTTATCGCGTCAAGTGTGCTTTTCCCCATAACAGAATGAACTGTTACAACTCTTGCCCATGAGGAAATATTAAATATGCCTTTGGTATATTGAAGTTCAACTGTTTTGCCAATATCTGCAAATTTCCTATCTTCAAATAAAATAAAATTATATTTTCGTGATATATCTTGCAAATCTTTAATAAAATTTTCAGTAAAGTCCTCAATAATATCAACATGCGTTTTAAATAGGCAAATGTGTGGTCCAACTTGTTCTGCTAAAGTCAAAATATTTTTCGATTGCGTTAAATCTGCTGCGACACATAAATTTGTCTCTTTCTGTGACATTATTGCAAACAGTTCCTGGGCGACAAGATTTGAACTAAACGGTATTCTGTCTAAGAAGTTCATGTGCAACCTGTTTACCTTTGACATTGGTTTGATGATACTTGTATCAATTTGTGAGGGTGGCTAAATATTTCAAAACCTTATCCTGTGTGTCACTATTGATCAGCTTTCTATCAGTTAATATTTGTATCAGTTGTGTCAAAGTTAACAAGGCATGCATGGTAATACCATTTGCCATCAAAATTTCTTGTGCCCCCTGTTCTCTATTCAAGAGGACAATTGCGGTAGTCGTTCTAATTCCTACATCTTTTAGATCTCTGGCAGTCTCTAAAACGCTACTACCTGATGTAACTACATCTTCTACAATCATGCAACAGTCCCCTTCTTTGAAAACCCCTTCAATTAGCTTTTTTGTTCCGTAGTCCTTGGTTTCTTTCCGTCTCATCACCATTGGATAGTTCTTTTTAATTGATAACACTGTTGCAATTGGCAAAGCAGTGTATGGAACACCACATATAATATCTACCGATATGTCTGCTAGCTTCTCTGCTATTAACTCCACTAAATCTTCCTGTAAATAGTCCAAATAAATTAGGTGTTAAATACTGATAGTGTTAGACTTACTAGTAAGTTGGGATAGCTGACCAGCACCCTCAAGTCACAATAAACAGGTGTCCACAGACCTGATTTCATTTTATATTCTCCAAACTTGATAGCTTTGATTTCAAATAATTTAATGGCGAAATTCCGCAATTTTTCGTCGTAAGTAGTAGACATATTACTAATGTTAAGTATTGTAATTGATATAAAATGGTGCCAGGTATACTTTTACGTATTCTGTGAGAGCGAACACGTGAAAACTCTAGCCACAGTGTCACAGTCGTACCTAACACAGTACCTACCTAAGCAGTAGTTTCCACGTAGTTTCACTGGTTTCACTTCGTGTTGGCACCTCTGCTCTAGCGAAGCAGCTACGTATACATCAACATACATACTACATGTATGCAGTGCCGCTGAAAATAATATAGGAAACGTATTCAACATTGGTATGGAAATTTTAGGCCAAAAAATGATGCAAAAGTGAAAAGCTATATACAACTTGGGATCGGTTCCATATGTTTTTCTGACCACTCATTTTGAATTGTGCTTATTTCGGCAGCTGAAATATAACTTTCTTCTTATTTAAGTTTGTCTGTATGATAGAATTATGTTTATTTTTGTGATTACTACGTAGTATTTTTCTTTAAAAACAAAGATACGTCTGTTCAGGTAATGTTGATAAACCAAACCTAATACTTTTTCTTCGATGTAATTGCAAAAATAAAGTTCCTTTAATAATGTACTAACACAATTCCTGAAGAAAAGAATTATAAAACATTTTCTTTCAGTTATTTTTATTTATATAATTCCTAAAACAAGTTCCGTACAAAATATTCACCTACCTAGTTTATCACAATAAATGTAAATAATAAAAATAAAATAAATGAAAATACTATTTCGGAAAAAAATATCTACAAATTTTTATCGTGTTCTATAAATGCTATTTAATTAGCATATGAAATAATAACGTCATATGAAATCATAAAAATGTTATTCACTTCTCAGAAACTTAAGACAACGGTTGGTCGCCTACATTTATTTGTTGATCAAGGATACGTGGTTATGTTAAAATGTTTAATTTGCTTAAGACACAAAGAAATTATAAGCATCATTTATATCACAGTCTTCGTAGATTGAATTCTTGGAGAACTTATGAAATGGTAAATATATTGATTAAAGATTCACTTCATTTAAACATACATATTTCAATTTTACCACTTCTTATCAGCTTATGATGATATTCGTTTCTTGTATGCTTCCCATAATAAGCCTTTGTACATAACTGCAGCTGTGCTAGGTTCTTGAGCTTTCGTAATTCCTCTTCCAACAACAGCGATATCCGCACCATTTTGAAGAACAACATCATCTGGTAACTTGTATCTTTGCCCTAAGTTATCAGAATTAGCAGGTAATTGTACACCTGGAGTTAGTTGAATGTATCCAGGACAATCTATGAATAATGGCGTTTGTGCAACAAACCCTGTCACTATATCTTCAAACTCCTTTGCGATATTTATGGTAGCATTAGTGTAACTGTCATTAATAACACCAGCCGTACTCGACTGAACCAAAATGAATATGCCGTTTCTTTCACAGCCGTTTGATTGTTTTATCGCGTCAAGTGTGCTTTTCCCCATAACAGAATGAACTGTTACAACTCTTGCCCATGAGGAAATATTAAATATGCCTTTGGTATATTGAAGTTCAACTGTTTTGCCAATATCTGCAAATTTCCTATCTTCAAATAAAATAAAATTATATTTTCGTGCTATATCTTGCAAATCTTTAATAAAATTTTCCGTAAAGTCCTCAATAATATCAACATGCGTTTTAAATAGGCAAATGTGTGGTCCAACTTGTTCTGCTAAAGTCAAAATATTTTTCGATTGCGTTAAATCTGCTGCGACACATAAATTTGTCTCTTTCTGTGACATTATTGCAAACAGTTCCTGGGCGACAAGATTTGAACTAAACGGTATTCTGTCTAAGAAGTTCATGTGCAACCTGTTTACCTTTGACATTGGTTTGATGATACTTGTATCAATTTGTGAGGTGGCTAAATATTTCAAAACCTTATCCTGTGTGTCACTATTGATCAGCTTTCTATCAGTTAATATTTGTATCAGTTGTGTCAAAGTTAACAAGGCATGCATGGTAATACCATTTGCCATCAAAATTTCTTGTGCCCCCTGTTCTCTATTCAAGAGGACAATTGCGGTAGTCGTTCTAATTCCTACATCTTTTAGATCTCTGGCAGTCTCTAAAACGCTACTACCTGATGTAACTACATCTTCTACAATCATGCAACAGTCCCCTTCTTTGAAAACCCCTTCAATTAGCTTTTTTGTTCCGTAGTCCTTGGTTTCTTTCCGTCTCATCACCATTGGATAGTTCTTTTTAATTGATAACACTGTTGCAATTGGCAAAGCAGTGTATGGAACACCACATATAATATCTACCGATATGTCTGCTAGCTTCTCTGCTATTAACTCCACTAAATCTTCCTGTAAATAGTCCAAATAAATTAGGTGTTAAATACTGATAGTGTTAGACTTACTAGTAAGTTGGGATAGCTGACCAGCACCCTCAAGTCACAATAAACAGGTGTCCACAGACCTGATTTCATTTTATATTCTCCAAACTTGATAGCTTTGATTTCAAATAATTTAATGGCGAAATTCCGCAATTTTTCGTCGTAAGTAGTAGACATATTACTAATGTTAAGTATTGTAATTGATATAAAATGGTGCCAGGTATACTTTTACGTATTCTGTGAGAGCGAACACGTGAAAACTCTAGCCACAGTGTCACAGTCGTACCTAACACAGTACCTACCTAAGCAGTAGTTTCCACGTAGTTTCACTGGTTTCACTTCGTGTTGGCACCTCTGCTCTAGCGAAGCAGCTACGTATACATCAACATACATACTACATGTATGCAGTGCCGCTGAAAATAATATAGGAAACGTATTCAACATTGGTATGGAAATTTTAGGCCAAAAAATGATGCAAAAGTGAAAAGCTATATACAACTTGGGATCGGTTCCATATGTTTTTCTGACCACTCATTTTGAATTGTGCTTATTTCGGCAGCTGAAATATAACTTTCTTCTTATTTAAGTTTGTCTGTATGATAGAATTATGTTTATTTTTGTGATTACTACGTAGTATTTTTCTTTAAAAACAAAGATACGTCTGTTCAGGTAATGTTGATAAACCAAACCTAATACTTTTTCTTCGATGTAATTGCAAAAATAAAGTTCCTTTAATAATGTACTAACACAATTCCTGAAGAAAAGAATTATAAAACATTTTCTTTCAGTTATTTTTATTTATATAATTCCTAAAACAAGTTCCGTACAAAATATTCACCTACCTAGTTTATCACAATAAATGTAAATAATAAAAATAAAATAAATGAAAATACTATTTCGGAAAAAAATATCTACAAATTTTTATCGTGTTCTATAAATGCTATTTAATTAGCATATGAAATAATAACGTCATATGAAATCATAAAAATGTTATTCACTTCTCAGAAACTTAAGACAACGGTTGGTCGCCTACATTTATTTGTTGATCAAGGATACGTGGTTATGTTAAAATGTTTAATTTGCTTAAGACACAAAGAAATTATAAGCATCATTTATATCACAGTCTTCGTAGATTGAATTCTTGGAGAACTTCTGAAATGGTAAATATATTGATTAAAGATTCACTTCATTTAAACATACATATTTCAATTTTACCACTTCTTATCAGCTTATGATGATATTCGTTTCTTGTATGCTTCCCATAATAAGCCTTTGTACATAACTGCAGCTGTGCTAGGTTCTTGAGCTTTCGTAATTCCTCTTCCAACAACAGCGATATCCGCACCATTTTGAAGAACAACATCATCTGGTAACTTGTATCTTTGCCCTAAGTTATCAGAATTAGCAGCTAATTGTACACCTGGAGTTAGTTGAATGTATCCAGGACAATCTATGAATAATGGCGTTTGTGCAACAAACCCTGTCACTATATCTTCAAACTCCTTTGCGATATTTATGGTAGCATTAGTGTAACTGTCATTAATAACACCAGCCGTACTCGACTGAACCAAAATGAATATGCCGTTTCTTTCACAGCCGTTTGATTGTTTTATCGCGTCAAGTGTGCTTTTCCCCATAACAGAATGAACTGTTACAACTCTTGCCCATGAGGAAATATTAAATATGCCTTTGGTATATTGAAGTTCAACTGTTTTGCCAATATCTGCAAATTTCCTATCTTCAAATAAAATAAAATTATATTTTCGTGATATATCTTGCAAATCTTTAATAAAATTTTCAGTAAAGTCCTCAATAATATCAACATGCGTTTTAAATAGGCAAATGTGTGGTCCAACTTGTTCTGCTAAAGTCAAAATATTTTTCGATTGCGTTAAATCTGCTGCGACACATAAATTTGTCTCTTTCTGTGACATTATTGCAAACAGTTCCTGGGCGACAAGATTTGAACTAAACGGTATTCTGTCTAAGAAGTTCATGTGCAACCTGTTTACCTTTGACATTGGTTTGATGATACTTGTATCAATTTGTGAGGGTGGCTAAATATTTCAAAACCTTATCCTGTGTGTCACTATTGATCAGCTTTCTATCAGTTAATATTTGTATCAGTTGTGTCAAAGTTAACAAGGCATGCATGGTAATACCATTTGCCATCAAAATTTCTTGTGCCCCCTGTTCTCTATTCAAGAGGACAATTGCGGTAGTCGTTCTAATTCCTACATCTTTTAGATCTCTGGCAGTCTCTAAAACGCTACTACCTGATGTAACTACATCTTCTACAATCATGCAACAGTCCCCTTCTTTGAAAACCCCTTCAATTAGCTTTTTTGTTCCGTAGTCCTTGGTTTCTTTCCGTCTCATCACCATTGGATAGTTCTTTTTAATTGATAACACTGTTGCAATTGGCAAAGCAGTGTATGGAACACCACATATAATATCTACCGATATGTCTGCTAGCTTCTCTGCTATTAACTCCACTAAATCTTCCTGTAAATAGTCCAAATAAATTAGGTGTTAAATACTGATAGTGTTAGACTTACTAGTAAGTTGGGATAGCTGACCAGCACCCTCAAGTCACAATAAACAGGTGTCCACAGACCTGATTTCATTTTATATTCTCCAAACTTGATAGCTTTGATTTCAAATAATTTAATGGCGAAATTCCGCAATTTTTCGTCGTAAGTAGTAGACATATTACTAATGTTAAGTATTGTAATTGATATAAAATGGTGCCAGGTATACTTTTACGTATTCTGTGAGAGCGAACACGTGAAAACTCTAGCCACAGTGTCACAGTCGTACCTAACACAGTACCTACCTAAGCAGTAGTTTCCACGTAGTTTCACTGGTTTCACTTCGTGTTGGCACCTCTGCTCTAGCGAAGCAGCTACGTATACATCAACATACATACTACATGTATGCAGTGCCGCTGAAAATAATATAGGAAACGTATTCAACATTGGTATGGAAATTTTAGGCCAAAAAATGATGCAAAAGTGAAAAGCTATATACAACTTGGGATCGGTTCCATATGT
The DNA here is from genome assembly GCA_949128085.1 of Cetonia aurata. Taxonomy (NCBI): domain Eukaryota; kingdom Metazoa; phylum Arthropoda; class Insecta; order Coleoptera; family Scarabaeidae; genus Cetonia; species Cetonia aurata. The sequence goes on from OX421884.1 coordinate 38,285,576, forward strand.
TTTTCTGACCACTCATTTTGAATTGTGCTTATTTCGGCAGCTGAAATATAACTTTCTTCTTATTTAAGTTTGTCTGTATGATAGAATTATGTTTATTTTTGTGATTACTACGTAGTATTTTTCTTTAAAAACAAAGATACGTCTGTTCAGGTAATGTTGATAAACCAAACCTAATACTTTTTCTTCGATGTAATTGCAAAAATAAAGTTCCTTTAATAATGTACTAACACAATTCCTGAAGAAAAGAATTATAAAACATTTTCTTTCAGTTATTTTTATTTATATAATTCCTAAAACAAGTTCCGTACAAAATATTCACCTACCTAGTTTATCACAATAAATGTAAATAATAAAAATAAAATAAATGAAAATACTATTTCGGAAAAAAATATCTACAAATTTTTATCGTGTTCTATAAATGCTATTTAATTAGCATATGAAATAATAACGTCATATGAAATCATAAAAATGTTATTCACTTCTCAGAAACTTAAGACAACGGTTGGTCGCCTACATTTATTTGTTGATCAAGGATACGTGGTTATGTTAAAATGTTTAATTTGCTTAAGACACAAAGAAATTATAAGCATCATTTATATCACAGTCTTCGTAGATTGAATTCTTGGAGAACTTATGAAATGGTAAATATATTGATTAAAGATTCACTTCATTTAAACATACATATTTCAATTTTACCACTTCTTATCAGCTTATGATGATATTCGTTTCTTGTATGCTTCCCATAATAAGCCTTTGTACATAACTGCAGCTGTGCTAGGTTCTTGAGCTTTCGTAATTCCTCTTCCAACAACAGCGATATCCGCACCATTTTGAAGAACAACATCATCTGGTAACTTGTATCTTTGCCCTAAGTTATCAGAATTAGCAGGTAATTGTACACCTGGAGTTAGTTGAATGTATCCAGGACAATCTATGAATAATGGCGTTTGTGCAACAAACCCTGTCACTATATCTTCAAACTCCTTTGCGATATTTATGGTAGCATTAGTGTAACTGTCATTAATAACACCAGCCGTACTCGACTGAACCAAAATGAATATGCCGTTTCTTTCACAGCCGTTTGATTGTTTTATCGCGTCAAGTGTGCTTTTCCCCATAACAGAATGAACTGTTACAACTCTTGCCCATGAGGAAATATTAAATATGCCTTTGGTATATTGAAGTTCAACTGTTTTGCCAATATCTGCAAATTTCCTATCTTCAAATAAAATAAAATTATATTTTCGTGCTATATCTTGCAAATCTTTAATAAAATTTTCCGTAAAGTCCTCAATAATATCAACATGCGTTTTAAATAGGCAAATGTGTGGTCCAACTTGTTCTGCTAAAGTCAAAATATTTTTCGATTGCGTTAAATCTGCTGCGACACATAAATTTGTCTCTTTCTGTGACATTATTGCAAACAGTTCCTGGGCGACAAGATTTGAACTAAACGGTATTCTGTCTAAGAAGTTCATGTGCAACCTGTTTACCTTTGACATTGGTTTGATGATACTTGTATCAATTTGTGAGGTGGCTAAATATTTCAAAACCTTATCCTGTGTGTCACTATTGATCAGCTTTCTATCAGTTAATATTTGTATCAGTTGTGTCAAAGTTAACAAGGCATGCATGGTAATACCATTTGCCATCAAAATTTCTTGTGCCCCCTGTTCTCTATTCAAGAGGACAATTGCGGTAGTCGTTCTAATTCCTACATCTTTTAGATCTCTGGCAGTCTCTAAAACGCTACTACCTGATGTAACTACATCTTCTACAATCATGCAACAGTCCCCTTCTTTGAAAACCCCTTCAATTAGCTTTTTTGTTCCGTAGTCCTTGGTTTCTTTCCGTCTCATCACCATTGGATAGTTCTTTTTAATTGATAACACTGTTGCAATTGGCAAAGCAGTGTATGGAATACCACATATAATATCTACCGATATGTCTGCTATCTTCTCTGCTATTAACTCCACTAAATCTTCCTGTAAATAGTCCAAATAAATTAGGTGTTAAATACTGATAGTGTTAGACTTACTAGTAAGTTGGGATAGCTGACCAGCACCCTCAAGTCACAATAAACAGGTGTCCACAGACCTGATTTCATTTTATATTCTCCAAACTTGATAGCTTTGATTTCAAATAATTTAATGGCGAAATTCCGCAATTTTTCGTCGTAAGTAGTAGACATATTACTAATGTTAAGTATTGTAATTGATATAAAATGGTGCCAGGTATACTTTTACGTATTCTGTGAGAGCGAACACGTGAAAACTCTAGCCACAGTGTCACAGTCGTACCTAACACAGTACCTACCTAAGCAGTAGTTTCCACGTAGTTTCACTGGTTTCACTTCGTGTTGGCACCTCTGCTCTAGCGAAGCAGCTACGTATACATCAACATACATACTACATGTATGCAGTGCCGCTGAAAATAATATAGGAAACGTATTCAACATTGGTATGGAAATTTTAGGCCAAAAAATGATGCAAAAGTGAAAAGCTATATACAACTTGGGATCGCTTCCATATGTTTTTCTGACCACTCATTTTGAATTGTGCTTATTTCGGCAGCTGAAATATAACTTTCTTCTTATTTAAGTTTGTGTGTATGATAGAATTATGTTTATTTTTGTGATTACTACGTAGTATTCTTCTTTAAAAACAAAGATACGTCTGTTCAGGTAATGTTGATAAACCAAACCTAATACTTTTTCTTCGATGTAATTGCAAAAATAAAGTTCCTTTAATAATGTACTAACACAATTCCTGAAGAAAAGAATTATAAAACATTTTCTTTCAGTTATTTTTATTTATATAATTCCTAAAACAAGTTCCGTACAAAATATTCACCTACCTAGTTTATCACAATAAATGTAAATAATAAAAATAAAATAAATAAAAATACTATTTCGGAAAAAAATATCTACAAATTTTTATCGTGTTCTATAAATGCTATTTAATTAGCATATGAAATAATAACGTCATATGAAATCATAAAAATGTTATTCACTTCTCAGAAACTTAAGACAACGGTTGGTCGCCTACATTTATTTGTTGATCAAGGATACGTGGTTATGTTAAAATGTTTAATTTGCGTAAGACACAAAGAAATTATAAGCATCATTTATATCACAGTCTTCGTAGATTGAATTCTTGGAGAACTTATGAAATGGTAAATATATTGATTAAAGATTCACTTCATTTAAACATACATATTTCAATTTTACCACTTCTTATCAGCTTATGATGATATTCGTTTCTTGTATGCTTCCCATAATAAGCCTTTGTACATAACTGCAGCTGTGCTAGGTTCTTGAGCTTTCGTAATTCCTCTTCCAACAACAGCGATATCCGCACCATTTTGAAGAACAACATCATCTGGTAACTTGTATCTTTGCCCTAAGTTATCAGAATTAGCAGCTAATTGTACACCTGGAGTTAGTTGAATGTATCCAGGACAATCTATGAATAATGGCGTTTGTGCAACAAACCCTGTCACTATATCTTCAAACTCCTTTGCGATATTTATGGTAGCATTAGTGTAACTGTCATTAATAACACCAGCCGTACTCGACTGAACCAAAATGAATATGCCGTTTCTTTCACAGCCGTTTGATTGTTTTATCGCGTCAAGTGTGCTTTTCCCCATAACAGAATGAACTGTTACAACTCTTGCCCATGAGGAAATATTAAATATGCCTTTGGTATATTGAAGTTCAACTGTTTTGCCAATATCTGCAAATTTCCTATCTTCAAATAAAATAAAATTATATTTTCGTGCTATATCTTGCAAATCTTTAATAAAATTTTCCGTAAAGTCCTCAATAATATCAACATGCGTTTTAAATAGGCAAATGTGTGGTCCAACTTGTTCTGCTAAAGTCAAAATATTTTTCGATTGCGTTAAATCTGCTGCGACACATAAATTTGTCTCTTTCTGTGACATTATTGCAAACAGTTCCTGGGCGACAAGATTTGAACTAAACGGTATTCTGTCTAAGAAGTTCATGTGCAACCTGTTTACCTTTGACATTGGTTTGATGATACTTGTATCAATTTGTGAGGTGGCTAAATATTTCAAAACCTTATCCTGTGTGTCACTATTGATCAGCTTTCTATCAGTTAATATTTGTATCAGTTGTGTCAAAGTTAACAAGGCATGCATGGTAATACCATTTGCCATCAAAATTTCTTGTGCCCCCTGTTCTCTATTCAAGAGGACAATTGCGGTAGTCGTTCTAATTCCTACATCTTTTAGATCTCTGGCAGTCTCTAAAACGCTACTACCTGATGTAACTACATCTTCTACAATCATGCAACAGTCCCCTTCTTTGAAAACCCCTTCAATTAGCTTTTTTGTTCCGTAGTCCTTGGTTTCTTTCCGTCTCATCACCATTGGATAGTTCTTTTTAATTGATAACACTGTTGCAATTGGCAAAGCAGTGTATGGAATACCACATATAATATCTACCGATATGTCTGCTATCTTCTCTGCTATTAACTCCACTAAATCTTCCTGTAAATAGTCCAAATAAATTAGGTGTTAAATACTGATAGTGTTAGACTTACTAGTAAGTTGGGATAGCTGACCAGCACCCTCAAGTCACAATAAACAGGTGTCCACAGACCTGATTTCATTTTATATTCTCCAAACTTGATAGCTTTGATTTCAAATAATTTAATGGCGAAATTCCGCAATTTTTCGTCGTAAGTAGTAGACATATTACTAATGTTAAGTATTGTAATTGATATAAAATGGTGCCAGGTATACTTTTACGTATTCTGTGAGAGCGAACACGTGAAAACTCTAGCCACAGTGTCACAGTCGTACCTAACACAGTACCTACCTAAGCAGTAGTTTCCACGTAGTTTCACTGGTTTCACTTCGTGTTGGCACCTCTGCTCTAGCGAAGCAGCTACGTATACATCAACATACATACTACATGTATGCAGTGCCGCTGAAAATAATATAGGAAACGTATTCAACATTGGTATGGAAATTTTAGGCCAAAAAATGATGCAAAAGTGAAAAGCTATATACAACTTGGGATCGCTTCCATATGTTTTTCTGACCACTCATTTTGAATTGTGCTTATTTCGGCAGCTGAAATATAACTTTCTTCTTATTTAAGTTTGTGTGTATGATAGAATTATGTTTATTTTTGTGATTACTACGTAGTATTCTTCTTTAAAAACAAAGATACGTCTGTTCAGGTAATGTTGATAAACCAAACCTAATACTTTTTCTTCGATGTAATTGCAAAAATAAAGTTCCTTTAATAATGTACTAACACAATTCCTGAAGAAAAGAATTATAAAACATTTTCTTTCAGTTATTTTTATTTATATAATTCCTAAAACAAGTTACATACATACTACCCTTGTTTATATATCTTATAGTTATTCAACCGGTTTGAAGTACCTTTGGATGGCGTTCAGATGGCGTGTCAGTTTTGGCGTGCCCATTCATTTTTTTTTAATAATGTTGCATTGTAATTTATTAATTTTGATTGGTTTTACTTTGTTATTAACTGCCAAGTTTATTTCAGAATCTGCAACAAACATAGCTCGCATTCCAATGAATATTTGGCGGTATTTAATTTCATCCATCAGTACTTTTATACTATCGCCGCCAGATATCAGCACCTTACGCAGCTCGGTTGAATAACTATAAGATATATAAACAAGGATACTACCAAAGTATAGGAATACCAAGTAGCGTCACTCTCTTGGTAAAAGAAAATTGCGCCGCCATTTTGTTTTATCCCATATGATTTATGTCACGTGTGAATGGTCATTGTAAACAAACATTTGTGTTTTGTATTTATTATGATTTTGGAATAAGTTTGAACTGTTATCCAAGTTTAAAGGAAAGTACCACATCACTGTGCGGTGAGAAATTGTAGGAGCAATAATATTGATTCCTCGGGGCTTCATTTCTTTGGATTTCCAAAATATGTTATGAGGTTACTGTTGTAACATACAATCTGTACATGGTAAATAATATACATATCTTCTAGGATGTCATTCTGGGCATTGCTTACTGACCGGAGAGATATTTTAGAGATGGGAAATTGTGGTCGCTTGAAAGTATATCTTCTCTACGTTTACTGTATGAAGAATTAAGTCAAGAAGGAATGGAATATATATACACCAGAAGAATAAATCAAGATTGTCTGGAAAATTTCTTCGGAACTGTGCGACAATAAGGAGAAACTCTCTAAACCCGACCCCAATACAGTCAAATAAAATTAATAAATTTTACGACATTCCAGTCGATTATAGACACATAGATATATCCGAAGAAAATGCTCTTACTTATATCGGAGGATATTTAATTAAAAAATGTCTGGAAAAACATTCTTGTGTGAAATACACTGAATTTTCAAACGTATAAGGATATCATTTTGATAGCAGTTCCAAAATTAATGCATTTTATAAAGCCCATTACCAGGATGATGATAATTTATTTGGTAATTTAAAGTTGCCTGACAGCAGCTTTTATCGCTTTATTAATGAAATGGATTCGTATTTTCCAACACGTATTTGCAAAAAAAAAATGTTAAACTTGAATTAGTTAGACTCATGAAAAACATCAATTGGCCTTTTCCCAGTGGAATATTTAATAAAATTATTTGTTAGAACGAACATTTTTTATTCGTTAAAATTTTACAATAGATTGTTGAAAACAAAGCCACCACAAAATAGAAAATTAATAAATCCTTTACATTTGTAAATAGTTGTTTAATTTACCTGATCGACATGTTTAACATTTAAATAACGAATTTCTTTTAATGCTAAAAAAAACACGTTTTAATTTGTTTTTAGACATATTACTTACATATACATTTTTAAATTTCGCGCAATGGATAAAACAAAATGGAGGTCACCGAAAACTCTCCGTAAAAACCCCTGTATAAAAACGTTAGTGACGCTACTTGGTCTACCTATACTTTGATACTACATAGTACATATACCATAGACATGATAGACTGCTGCTATTGAACCCAAAGCTGCCATCAATTGAAACGCGCCATATTGGAATACAGGCGTCATCAATGACGTCGGTACCATGACGAATATTCAAATAAAGTTAAGGATATCAATAAATTTTAATAGCACTTGGAATTTGTAATAATTAGTAGCATATGTTAGATTTTATCCTATGTATTTTATATGCCATTGTTTTTTTTATTAAAGTTGTGGACAAGTTAGCACCTATAAACAGTTTCTAAACTTATGATTAACTGGTAACATATACTTCATTCGTTGTCAGGTTTAATAAGAGAGAAAAGAAAAAATTTCTTTCAACGCCATATAAAAATACGTAGGAAAAATCTAATACAAGTTTCATAAGATCTTCACGACTTGTCATAACAATCCAACATTGTATGTTGTCTTTAAGAGTAAATAATATACTGCGGTAGTTGTTGTATAATTTATTGATGATTAAATAATATTAGTTTACTTAATTCCTTCCTTATTGATTTACCTTGTATTTTTTCTGTAAACTTCTTGGCTAAATTATGAAATCTAATTTTGCTATAAGACGATATTATGGTTTTACTTAAAATTGAAACATGAGTTTCTTGCAGAGGTGACATATCTAACAAATGATGGGATAAACTAGAAAAAATGTTTTGGGGAATGTGAGTTGATAGTAAATAAACAAAAGTCGTTAGGAAATTTTCTTCTTGTGGAATCTTGTTTCCTGTCAAGACCATTACTTTCCGAATTGGTTTTTCGGTGAACTGGCAAATATATCGTACCTTCTTTGATGGGCAGATTAGATTTACCTAAGAAATAGTGCAGAAAATTTAAAGAAATATATATGTTATACATCATTTATTTACCTCTACCCTTTGTTTTCAGGAATATCAAGTGATTCTAAATAAAAATATACTTTTTTAGATTTTCTTTGTCCGAATTCAATGTTGGAATAACTCCCTCTTTAATTCGCACAATCTGTCCCACACACAGAATCCTTTTCGAGGAAATGTAATGAACAAACATATGCACGCTTACTTTTGCTGGGATTTATGGTAGTCCCTGTAACAGTAATCCACACAACAATGTTTGGGCATTCTATAAAAAATTATTTCACATAGAAACACCAAGTATTATCATAATTTCAGAATATATTTAAGCTATGGCATTATTCTGCAACTTACATATGAAAAGTTAGTTCTCCGTCATCTTTGTACCTATTGCTTTTGCAGCATTTTACACGACACGGTGGCATCACTTTTTTCAGGAAAAACTGCGTGGATTAATTATCACATAAGCCCAATTATTAATGCTATAATATGCATACTTACAAATAAATCAAAAATATTCGGTGAATAATTTATAATATTAAGAAATAGTCCGGGAAATTAACACAAAGAGAGTAAATAAAACAATCGATCTACAAGGTTAGGTAATACCAGTAAGATTTGTCAACTTGCATAAAACTTAACGTGGCTTAACACAAAAACTTCCTATAGAAAACTAACGTAAGCATGATGCTACATGAATCGTGACGCAAGTAATGAGTAATGACGCCTGTATTCCAAGATGTCCTGTCGATTTTTGATGGTGCGCCGTAGCGATGCGCATACGGTTCATTGGCAGTCTATCATGTCTGTGACATACCTGCATATAACCAATATAACTCACTGGAAGCGCGGGAAAGTGGTGCTCTCTATAAGATATGTCGCAGATATGATATGTGAGAGAGCGAGGAAATGAGAAAGATGAGAACGTGGAAACTTGTGGCCAATGTTGCCAAACGCTAAATGAAAAAACTATTCGATTTTCTTTTCTATACAGCATATGGATTTTTCATTGTAAATTACAATGGCTCAGAGGACACTCAACAAAGAAAGACTGGTTTTTAACCGACCCAATATCATTGGTACGTATTTGGTGTCTGTTAATTCAGTTTGAATCATAGATACCCAAGTACCATCATCGCCACCCAAAATTACCGGTCGCTCGCCGTATCACAGGTGATCCAGATAGTTCACTTGTGGTATTTCTTGGTAAGAATTTAATTTTTTTGACACCTGTGTTATCTACTACGTCCCTGTTCACACGTCTCAGAAATAACTACACGATTCGTCACTTTTAATGTTTAATTATTCACTCTTGTTTACAACTGTTTACAACGACACAACAACGTCTCAACCGCTCTATACAGTTCTCTCGTCTCTTACCTTAAACTACATATTGCCAACTTAACTTAAACTAATATCCCTATTGATATCATTCGGCCATCCTAACGCATGAACGCCCTCGTTCATTATTATCTTTTCATTGAACTTACTAACTATAAAATTTTGCATAATTGTGTTATTAACTTAATCTAAATATCTCTGGGGGAGTTTGATTGGCCTTCGGGTAAGTGTAGCCTTCTCTCTGGTTGGCCTCTCTTCTCGGTTAACTTCATTGTCCTCTTCAACCTCAATATCGATGCCATTTTGGCCACTACACGCACTGTACTCTGCTTTTTCACTATTCATGTCAGCACTATCGTCGCTAGTCGTCTCACTATCTTCGGTCTCGTTGTAGGGATGGTATCGCTTCAGAGCATCTCGAGCTGCTATGCCTGTATAAAATCGTTGCGTGCGTTGGGTTTCTGGAACGTCGCCGATTTGAAACCTGTCTCCGGGCAAGGTCTCAATGATGATATAGGGTCCCTTATATTTTTCTAACAGCTTCCTCGACGCTCCCGTTGCACTTGCTTCTCGCCTAATCAACACTAGGTCGCCTTCTGCCAGAGTATCACTGTTGCACCTCCTTTTATTGTACCGTAAACGTTGTCTAACTTGGTCCTGTCTGATGTTATCTATTGCACGTTTTCTCAAATCTGAAGTTTCTTCCAGTGCACGTTCGTCAACTTCATCTTCTAACTGTTGTCCGGTGTATCCCCGTGGTTGAAAATTGAACATTAAACGGAATGGCGTGGTACCCGTTGCCTTGTGCACCGTGTTATTCAAGGAGAACTTAACTTGCCCCATAACCTTGTCCCATTCCCGTCCCTCTGGGTCTGAAGCCATGGACGCAATTGCGGCGATTAACGTCCGATTCAGCCGCTCGACTTGCCCGTGGGGTGGCGGTTGCGTTCCTTACATGGTGAATATTGTGTTGAGCACATAATCGTCGGAAGGCATTGCCAGTGAATGCGGTTCCACGATCAGTAATCACCCTGCACGGAGGTCCAAATAGATCTATAATCTCCCGTAATAACCTACAAGTGGTCTCGGATTTGGTGTTGGGTACGGCTCTCAGAAGTACATGTTTCGTAAATCCATCTATCGCTGCTAACACATAACTATTACCCTTCTTGCTCTTAACGAATGGCCCCAAGTGATCGAGATGTACTGTATGATAGGGAATACCGATTTTGTCGATGGAATGTAGCATCCCTTGTTTCTTTCCTCCGGGTATCTTGTTGAACAAACATTGTGGACAAGCTCCCACATATCCTTTTATGTAGTTTCTCATTCTAGCAAACCAGAATTTTGTTAGTATGCCATGGACCGTATTGTCAACTGCAGGATGCGGTCTGTCATCATGGTATAATTTTGCTATTCGCCATCGCATTTTCTTTGGCACTACCAACAACAAATGATCTCCATGTTTTCTATACAGTCTACCTTCTCGCAATACAAAATCTTGACGTATCCGTTTCTGTTCCTTGTTGAGTTTTTCAATCTTCTGTATTAGCACGTCTATAATCGTCTGTAATCGTGGGTCGGCCTTCTGCGCTAGTATTATCCAGTCTTCCACATCTATGGTCAATATATCTATTCCTTTAGCTACCTCGGTATTACTGTTGTCGTCTATCGGATTCCGACTCAACGCATCAGCATGCTTCATCATGGTGCCTGGTCTGTGTTCAATTTCGAAATCATACTCGGTCATCTTCAACCACCATCGACCTATGCGTGGTACCATATCGCGCTTATTAAAGGTGCTACGTACCGCACTGCAGTCTGTCACAATCCTGAACCGTATGCCTATTAAGTAGGGACGAAATCTCTCAGTCGCCCATACCACTGCCAATGCTTCCAGTTCCGTTGAATGATATCGAGATTCTTCCGGTGTCGTCTGCCGACTAGCATACATCACCGGGTGTAGCCAACCATCATCTTGTTCTTGTAGTAGTATCCCTCCTAGTCCTACCACACTGGCATCCGTGTGCAATTCTGTCCGTTGGTGGGGCGAGTATAAAGCCAAAACGGGTTTATTTGCCATACTTTCTTTTAATGCAACAAAAGCATCCTCCTGTTCCTTACCCCAACTCCATTCGCAATCCTTTCTTAAGAGCATTGTCATTTGTTTACTCTTAATAGCATAGTCCTTAATAAATCGCCTAAAATAGGAAGTCAATCCCAGGAACTGTCGCACATTATGGACATTGATCGGCCGGGGAAATTTCAAAATGCAACCTACTTTATCGAGAGATGGTCCGATCCCATCACAAGAAATCTCAAATCCCAAATACTGTATGCGATCTACAAGGAAGTGGCATTTTCGTGGATTCAGAGTGAGTCCACACCCTCTCAACGCTTCCAATACTTGTCGTAGGTGGTCTATTCCTTCCTCCACTGTCTCACTGGGAATTAACACGTCGTCTAAGTATGCCAGTACAATGCTGTATCTTAATGGGCAAAGAATTCGGTTGATCAGTCTCTGGAACACTGCCGGACCATTTGCCAAACCAAATGGCATTCGTCCGAATTGGTAATGTCCGTCTGGTGTAACAAATGCTGTTTTTTCTTTGGACTCGATCGCCATAGGAATCTGGTGATATCCTGATTTCAGATCTAAACAAGTAAAAAGTTTTTTACCACTCAATCGGTCCAACTGATCATCGATAAGCGGTAATAAGGGGTATTTTTCTTTCTTCGTAATTTTATTTAAGGCCCGGTAGTCCACACAAATTCTCTCTTCCCCATTTTTCTTCTTGACAATCAAGATGGGGCTCGAATATTCTGATATCGATTCTTCTACAATTCCGGCCGCCTTAAGTTCCTCTATCTGTCTCTGCACGCGCATGCGCTCCGCATAGCTTAGTCTATATGGACGGTGTGTTATCGGTTCATCGGTTGTTAATTGAAGCTTCATTTCATAGTCGTGCACGCACCCCAGGTCCCTTATGCTGAGCGCGAAACAATCATGGTATTCTTCTATCAGGTTTCGTAGTTGTCCAACATCATCTTCACTCAATCCTGTTCCTAAAGTATAGCAGTCGCCACGAGTGATGGCGAGGAGTAGGGATGCGCTGTAGACGCTTTTAAAAGCGTGCACGCCCACTTAGCTGCAATAATACGTTCTGAGTATTTGTCAGTGGCGGCTCAAAATGTCTCTGTTAGGGGAGCATAAAGTGATTCACTCTCAAACGCGCGAAGTGGTTTTTAATGTATATAATTATTTTTTTAAAAGAAAAAGCACATCGGCAAATGTAAGTGAAATAAAACAGTTAGTGTCTGAAGCAACCGGTGTGTCAGTGCGAACAATAGAAAGAATTGTTCAGGAAGGACATAGGGCGACAAATCCCGCTGAAATAAAATTTAGAACTTGTAATGTCGCAGCAAGAAACGTAACTTTTAAAATGGAAGATGTGCGTAAATTAGCAGAAGAAGAATTTCAAAAAATATTACCAGAAGATTGGCTACAACGCTGCAACCATGTTGCCAATATAGAAAATAAATATTTACAATCAGAAACTCTAGTTGACGACAGGACCGAAAATTTAATTATAAATGTAAATAATGATAGTAGTAGTGACGACAACGATTTTAGTGCGGAAGAGGTTTAACTTTATCCATTAAATTTTCAATTTGTTTAATAGGTTATAATGTTTAAATTCAATAAACCGTTTAAACAATAATCCTTTTTTGTTATTATCATCGCTGATGTTTCCTGGTAAACAATTCAGGGGATTATGTGCCCCTTAACGGTTAATCGGATTTAAATGTTTATTAGTTCATTAAGATTATATTAACATAATATTTTTGTTTTTTGTTGTGAATATACATATGTTCATATATTCCAGGAATAAATTAGTAGGTAGGCACTTGTAAATAGTAGTAATTAGTAAACAAAATACTTATACTGTCCGGAGATATCCCCTACTAATAAAACCATTTTATTAAATTTTTAATTACATTAACGTTGCATTATTCAATATTAACCTGGACGCCAATGGTATAGAGAAATTATATGCAGAGGCGATGGTAAATCCGTTGTGCCCGTCTACTGCTGCGCGAACCTACTCCCACCGCTCGCCATCACTCGTGGCGACTGCTATACATTCATCCATGATCTTCTGCACTCTGGACGAACATGATCCTACCAACGTAGTGCTTATACCTGCTTCAGCTTGGGTCTCCACACATAGATATCCGCGTCCCAGCTTTTGTCCAGCCTCAATTGTCAACATTTCACTAGACATATTGCATATAGGCAGTACAACTTCAGATTTCTCGTTAGTTTGAGTCAAACATCTGGGCACAACCTGGTTTATCACCGACCTTGGTTCCATAAAAATATCTGTACCTTCATCCACGTTGGCTCTCATGGTTACGAATCCCACGTAATTTGGTGGAATCACCGTTTCCTCTTTTGACCATAATTGAACCCTGCTGTCTGTCGTCTTTGGGATACTCAAAAGTTCAACCTCTCCAGAATGATCCTTTCCCTCCTCAAACAATAGCAAGGTATCTCGGCGTTTAACCATTACAATGTGGTCTTGTTAAATAAAGGGCTGTCCTATTAACAGTGGCATTACTTGTGCTTCATTGGGTACTACCAGGATTGTTACTTGTGCCTTTGCCTGATCAACCTCTACCCAGGCATTGCATTCCCCTAGAGGAGTAACCTTTCCTGATCCATATCCAGTTAACTGAAAAGATGACTTCATTTCTTCAAATTCCAAGCCAAGAATTTTCGCATCTGCTTCTCTTAACGTCACACATTTACTACCAGTATCGATGTAAGCAGCTACATTCATGCCGTTGACTTTTGCTTCCTTAAAATATTTTGCATTCACGATTTTACCTTCAGTCATGCCACTAATTAGTAATTTTTCCCTGTCCTGGTTGGTAGTCGGACATTGTGCTGCTATATGACCCTCTGCCTTACATTTAAAACATGTTATTTTAATCTTACCGCAATACTTCGCCACATGTCCATATTTACGGCATTTAAAACACAGTGGTTTGTTGTCGCTTCTTCTCCTTTCTGGTAATTTCTGGCTATTTTCGCCGCTGTCATCTCCTCTAGTTTCTTCTGAACTTGTCTCCGCTTGCTTATATATCTTCTTATTATCCCTAATTCTTTCAACTCTCGCGATATTAATCCTTTCGTATTCCATTAAGTCATGAAAAAGGTCGTCCGTATCTGCATGGTTACGTCCTAGCATTGTCGAACACATGTTTTTGTCAAACAGACCTATTAATATTTGTTCTTTCGTATCAGTAAATCTTAATTTCAATTCCGAGCACAGTCTTACTTTAGTATGAAAATATTGATTTAACGACTCACCCTTGTGTTGCACTAATTCTGTCATTTTTTTCCATTTCGACGGAAGTCCTTCTTCTTTTAGAAAAGTGTGTTCATAGGCAATTACGAAATCATTGAAATTACCTATATTTTTTTCTTTTGTACACCACCATTGCCACGCACCTCCAGTGAGATTTGATCGCGCTATTTCCAGAGCAAAAGAATCCGGCCATTTGTGTATAGTCATCATACTCCTAATCTTGTCGATCCATTCGCGAGCATTTCCATTTCCATCGAAGCTGTTTATATTCTTCGTAAGATCTGGCATCACTTGGAAATTATTACTATTGCTGCTCACCTGGTTAACTAAGTTAGTTAATATATCATCTCTTTTTTTCATATCACACATCATCATTTTCATTAATTGTCCTAATTCAGTTACATTCTCGTTTCCCTTGTTCTCTGTTCTCACTTCTCCAGTTTCACACATAATTTCACTAGATTCTGCATTTATTCCAATAATTTCTCTTATTGTATCGGTTGAATACTGATTCTCAGCCATCGTCACTCTCTTACGGTTTCTTTTCGTCACAATAACACCAAATAACGCCACGCACAAACGTTTCCCTCCAAAACTGTTCAACACGACTAACGGTTTTTTTTTTTCACGTAAATATCTTGGGTACAATCGAATCCCACTTCTGAAATGTTATCTACTACGTCCCTGTTCACACGTCTCAGAAATAACTACACGATTCGTCACTTTTAATGTTTAATTATTCACTCTTGTTTACAACTGTTTACAACGACACAACAGCGTCTCAACCGCTCTATACAGTTCTCTCATACCCTATGGTTCTCTCGTCTCTTACCTTAAACTACATATTGCCAACTTAACTTAAACTAATATCCCTATTGATATCACCTGTGCATGATAGTCACTGTTTCTGGGTTGCAATGCGCACTAATCACTAGTTTTGTTTATATCTACATACAGTGTTGCAATTCTGGCGCCTTCGTTTGTAAATGGGCGTAGAAAATATCTTGGCTGGCGCTGGCGCATAATTTAGGCGCATTCAGAGTAAGGATAAAGAAAAATACTATTACTTATTTTTAATTTTTGATATATGGCATTTTAAGTAGTGATGCCATATATTGGTCTCAGAGACCCATATATGCACAAAATCCAGAAAATAAACACATGTTATCACGTTATACCTTTACTTGATCATGCGCAATAATGGGAAAGAGATTATACCTATTGGTGAGATAGGTGTAAATATTAGTTTTAAGAATATCAATAAGAATGTGAGATTGATTGTTGTAAAAGGGGGATGTAGACCATTACTGGGGAGGGATCTTTTGAAAGAATTAGGAATGTTACCAAAGTTAACGCATTTTTTGATGAATGTAGAGACACAAGAGCAGGACAAACTAGATTTAAAATTATTGTTGAAAGAAAATGAAAATTTATTTAAACCGGAGTTAGGCATGTTTAAATTTGAGGAAATTTCTATTAAAATAAATAAAGAAGTTAAACCGATTTACTGTAAACCAAGGCCAGTGCCGTACGCTTTTAGAGATAAGATTAATAGAGAATTAGATAGATTAGAAAACGAAAATGTCATTACAAAAATAGATAATAGCGCCTGGGGTACACCTTTAGTTCCTGTTCTCAAGCACAATAACACTTTAAGGTTGTGTGCCGATTACAAAATCACTATCAATAAATTTATTGAAGATTTTCGATATCCACTTCCCAGAGTGGAAGACATCTTTGCCGCGTTGCAGGGAGGCGAAACGTTTACAAAACTAGATTTCTTAAATGCTTACAACCAATTAAGAGTAGATGAGGAAACGGGAGTTTTGTTGGCGTGGAGTACGCATAGGGGCATATACAAGTTAAATAGGTTACCCTATGGAACCAAGCCGGCATGTGGTATATTTCAAAAAATTGTAGAGAAAACACTCCAGGGATTAAAAGGTGTAGTAAATTTTTTAGACGACATTGTTGTCACAGGGAAAACGAAACGGGAGCATTTAATAAATTTAGAAGCGGTATTTAGAAGATTAAAAGACGCTGGATTTAGATTGAATTTGCAAAAATGTAAGTTTTTTGAGAAGGAGATACATTATTTGGGGCATATTATTGACGCACAAGGATTGAGAAAAGATCCAAATAAGGTTAGGGCAATTAAGGAATGTCCAAAGCCTACGAATACAACCGAAGTTAAAAGCTATATCGGTATGATTAACTATTATAGTATATTTTGCCCAAGTCTTTCGATAGTACTAGAGCCTCTGTATAATTTATTAAAGACCGATGTAAAATTTATTTGGAATAGAGATTGTGAGAGGGCATTTTACGAGTCAAAAAAACTGATTACTTCCGATTTAGTGCTGGTACATTTTAATTCAGAATTACCTGTTAAATTAACGTGTGACGCGTCCGGAAAAGGGATAGGAGCGGTACTTTGGCATATCTTTCCAAATAATGAAGAAAAACCTATAGCCTTTGCGTCAAGGGTACTCTCCAAGGCAGAAAAGAATTACTCCGTAATTCACAAAGAGGCAATTATATTGGGCGGTGAAGAAGTTTTACCAATACTTAATGGGGAGGCACTTTATTTTGGAAACTGATCATAGGCCCTTGATAGCGTTATTAGGAGAGGGCAGAGGGGTACCGTTAATGTCAGCAGGACGATTGCAACGCTGGGCGGCGTACTTGGCGGAATTCTCGTACAGTTTGCAATACATTAAGGGATGTAACAATTTGGTAGCGGATGGCCTTTCACGGTTCCCAATAGAGGATGGGGACAGTTGGGAGTCAGAGGGTACCGATGATTATTTAAATTTCCTAGAGGATAGTAGGCCCGTGTATTCACTAAGGGTAAGGGCAGCCACAAGAACCGATGAGGTCCTAGGACAGATTTATAAATATATTTCAAATGGTTGGCCGGAGCGGTTAGAGGAAAGATTTAAACCGTATGCGATCCGTAAAAATGAACTTAGTATTGACAAAGGTGTCGTCATGTGGGGATATCGGACGGTAATTCCCAAAAGATTACAAAGTACAATTTTAAGTAATTTACATTCAACCCATATGGGTGCTTCAAAAATGAAAACCTGGGCAAGGGGATATTTCTGGTATCCTGGGTTGGACAAGGATATAGAAAACCTGTGCAAGGGTTGTCCTGCTTGTCTAAGTGTTCGTCCGGAGCCCGAGAAGGCAACACTGATAAAATGGGAGAAAACAACATTTCCTTTCGAGAGAGTGCATATCGACTTTTTTGGACCAGTTTGGGGAAGAACATTTCTGTTGTTAACCGACAGTTATTCAAAATGGGTAGAAGTGGTTGAAATGCCAAAATTGGACGCGCAGACAACGATAGGAAAGCTAAGAGAGATATTTGCGCGGTTTGGACTACCTGACACGGTCGTATCAGATAATGGAAGACAGTTTGCGGCCGCGGAATTTTTAGAGTTTTGCCAAAAGAATAAGATCAGATTTGTCACACCACCACCGTACCATCCAGCCAGTAACGGAGCGGCAGAGAATGCAGTTAAGTCCGTGAAACAAGGAGTAAGCAAGGCGATTAAGGATCCAAAAAATAGGAATGTGCCTTTAAATACACTAATTAATAGATATTTATTGAGCTATCGCAATGCACCACATAGTGAGACCTTAGAAAGCCCAGCGAAACTTATGTTTGGGAGGCAACTGAAGACGCATCTAGATTTTTTAAATAGGACAACACGTACCGTAGGAGAGGAAGATCAACAAAAATATTTCAGAGGGAGTAGAGAGATAGAGTTTGAAGAGAGAGAAGAAGTAATGGCCAGAGACTATAGGAATCCAAATAAAAGAGACTGGAAAAAGGCAAAAATAATAGAAGTTTTAGGAAACCGAACATATTTAGTAGCCATTGATAAAGAAGACGTAGTATGGAAGAGACACACGGACCAAATTATTAAATGCGGAGCACGTCTGGCAGAAGTAGAAGGGGGAAAAGAGTTGCAAGAAGCTGGTAAAGAAGGACCCAGTAAGTCGACGTACACCGCGGATTACCGACTAAGCAATATAATATAACATAGTTGTCATGAAGTAGCGTGCGTTGAGTCACGTCATTTGTAAGGTTTTTTTAATAAAATAATACACTGTAGCAACGTGTGTTTGTGCCACCTATCCAAGTTATTATATATAATATAAACCCATTTTTTTTCCATATTTCTTTATTTTTTGTGAGAACATATATCGTTATATCTTCTATACTCTTCTTATAATTTTGACATTGCGATAAGCCACAATACGTTTTACATTTTTGATTCCATTATAAACTAATAGATTTCTTAATTCCTAAAGGCCCAAATGTATTCACTTCTACATTTAAATACCATACAGTGCGACGCTAGATATCTCGGGCTTGATTCTTAAATGGGTTAAGTTAAGGCACATGTTACTGTATTTTTTTTTTAATAGAATTTGTAATCTGGTTTCGTATAAAGGTTTGGTTTATATTTTCAAAGTACAAATTATTCAGCAATACAAATATCAACTAGGAATTACAAATATACGCAATCTTTATTAAACTATTCGTACAAACAACATAAAGTTTGCAACAAATAAATACAAAATAGTCTATACAATTTGTTAAATCACTATTGTTATCATTAATTATAACAGTCGGTTTTATTGTACCCCAGGTTTGACAACACGCCTTAATTGAAGTATAAATAGGTGCAAATACTATCATAAGTACAATACTGTAGAATTTCACTGGACAAAAAAACACATTGAAATGATAATTATTTTAAGGATTACAATTTTGTTAAATTTTCCACTGACACACAACGTAGGCACGAATTTGACAATGATAATTGTAAATAAAAAAAGTAATATAAAAATAAACTCGTTAAGTATACAAATATATAAAACAAAATTTTCATGGAATTGATAAAGCCATTTAGGTATCTCTCATCGCATGTGTTTTAAAAAACTGTACACTTACGCCACGAAAAATACACTGATTAATAATATCTACGTAAAAAACCCATAGCAATATTTCACTTTTCACCCAGTTCTTGTTCTAGCAATACGCCCAGTTTATCGTAAGCATATCGCATTTTTTCGTAAAGTCCCATCGAACAGCCGTTCTTTTCAATTGAAGAAAATCTGAATGTACGAAATGACTTATCTTCATCAATATAACTTATTGCAGCCATTAAAGGGCACATCATTATTTTTGTGTGGTCGCCAAAGTTCATCTGCAAATCAAAGAAAATAAAACATCATAAGTATATTGTATTAATTTATATACAGTGACAGGCATAAATGTTGCAACGTATTGGAATTTTTTTTATTATTAAAATATGGTAAATCTTTTTTGGAGGATAGGTTCAGCATGTCTAAAAACCACATAATGTTTTTTGACATCCATCACGTGACCACTATATAGTATGACGGTAATGTTAAAAAAATTGTAATGAAACGGCAAAAAGTACGATTATTATTACTCTAATTATTCTATAATTCGTTAATATTGTCTTGGGTACCTCGCTCAGCGAATGCTACCCCCGAGTTACTGCCGTCACACGCCTAGACCGTGACAATATTAAAAAAAAAACCTTTTTTACACACAAAATCAAGCGACGGTAAGCGTATTGTCGCTTCGTTGGATGAATAATAAGTCAGTTTTCGACAAATAATCAATCGGTAATTTTGACTCATCGTAAATATCGTTGTATGCGTAGGCGTTGCGATACCAACTAGAAAAACTATTAGGTGTTTAGCCGGAGACTGGCTCAACACGGGACAATAGGATATGTGACCCAGCACGGAGTAATCGTTTGAGTATATTGTTGCTGGGGCTGTAGATGTTTAACAAGCCCCTCAAACATTAATTAAACGCCGGTCCGCGCAATTGGGCATCATCGGACTTTACATCGAATTTTGGTAGAAAACCTGGAGATGTCTCTATACAAAGTGCAAAGTAAGTTTTTGCCTACAGACTGACAATTTTATGTAAATTATATCCAAGCCGGAGGTATTTTGAAATCATGTCTCTAAGAACGAGGCGGCTCCAAAAAGAGTATTCGAGTATGTATTGCCAGAAGCTTTGAGACAAAAAATAGAAAATGCTGTGAAGCGAGCTCATATATGCTTTAACTACTGACTTTGGACATCGAGTGAAGCTCCTTGCGTCGATAATTCTCAATATGCATCTATACCAATGCTCCAGTAGAAATATACTTCAAAAACTGCAGAGAACCATCAACGAGTTTGGACGGGATTATATGAATATACCTGTCACCAACTTGGTTGTATAGAGTTTTCTGGTTCCCTTATTTTTAATATATTTGGAGACACCGAATGAGAATTCATACATATTTCGTAGTAATGACTAGTTTTACACAGCGACATCATGACGAATGTTCTGTGTTATGCTAGATATTTTTTTTCATACTCTAACAGAAGCAAAAAGCTGTGGACTTTCACGGTTAGGATCTGAAATTAACGGTCCTATAATTTTGTAATTGCTTCTGTACCTTTCGCCGAAAACATCAGTGGAGTTGTCAGCTAAGTACCGGGTGATTCAGTAAGGGTGGCGACCGGCTGTATCTCGGAAACTGCTATGCCTAGAGCTTCGGGACAAAAAAATTCATAACCAATGTGGCCACCAGAAATATCCGAAAATTATTTTCATGTTCGAAATTTTACCGCTAGGTGGCGTATCTGCTATGGTCAATCATAAAATCAGTATTATCTCAGAAAATTGCAGGTTGAGCTATAGTTTTGAATGGACCGTTTGAAAGCTGAGTTGATGTCGCATTATTTTGTTTCATGACTTTTTTTCATATCTGCCATAATAAGGAGCGGGGAAGCCAATCAATTGTTTAATATGTAAATTTTAATATCTCCTGAACTATTCAACCAATCTGAAAATTTTTGGACTCGTTCGATTGAGCATTTCATGGGTTTTTTCTAGAAAAATTGTCGTTCTAGCATTTAGTTTGAAATAGGTAAACTACAGGGTGTTTTCTGTAGTGATAACATATTTTGGTGAATTTCAAGAAAAAATTAAATGTAACCCTGCTATATAATTACCAGTGTCGCAAGCTAAATTAAATTGTTGAAATTTCAGTGAAAACCGCAAATTAATATCTCTATCCGTTCTCGATTTATCGCCAAAAGAATGAAATTTGTAACAAAAATCAACTGCGGCCATGAAAGTAGCGGACGCGACGGATGGTTTCCATGGAAACTACGAAACTATCAGATTATTTATTGCATATATCAGCCAAAAATAGTCAAAACTGAATGGAATAAATTATTAACGAGAATAATAACAGCAAAAAGAAAATATCTAACCAAAAATTTTAATTATAAATGTTCGGAATGTTTACCATCACTGGCCACCCACAAATTGAGTCTGTTACTATCGTTATCGTAAGTTTCATCCTTACCATGTCATCTTACATCAAGAATTAAAGGATGGCGATTTTGACCATGCAGCATGCGCTATTGGTCAGAAAGCAATCCTCACTGGTTACGCGAAGTTCAATTTCAAAATCGTTGGCGTGTTAATGTTTGGTGTGAATTTTTGGGGGAAAATTATTGGTCCTTACTTTTTTGAACAGCGTTTAAATGGTGTGGCTATTTTTTGGAAAATATATTGCCTTTATTGTTCGAAGATAGTTCCCTGGAGACAAGAATGGGTATGTGGATTCAGCAGGATGGTTTCCCGGCGCATTATGCGCGAAGTGTCCAGGCATTTTTAAATAACCGGTTCCCAAATGAATGTATAGACTGGGGTAGCATTTTTTCTTGGCCGCCGATGTCCCGCGATCTTGAGTAATTGATTTTTATTCATGGAGTAGACTTAAAGATATAGTATATAAAGACCGCCCAACAACACCTAATAATATGAAACAAAGAATTCGAGAAGCCGTCAGAAATATTTCCATTGCCGAGGTAGACGCGAGTGTTTTATCCACAAGTAACAGACTCAATTTGTGGGTTGCCAGTGATGGTAGACATTCCGAACATTTATAATTAAAATTTTTGGTTAGATATTTTCTTTTTGCTGTTATTATTCTCGCTAATAGCTGATATAAGCAATAAACAATCTGATAGTTTCGTAGTTTCCATGGAAACCATCCGTCGCGTCCGCTACTTTCATGGCCGCAGTTGATTTTTGTTACAAATTTCATTGTTTTGGCAATAAATCGAGAACGGATAGAGATATTAAAATGCGGTTTTCACTGAAATTTCAACAATTTAATTTAGCTTGCGACACTGGTAATTATATAGCAGGGTTACATTTAATTTTTTCTTGAAATTCACCAAAATATGTTATCACTACAGAAAACACCCTGTAGTTTACCTATTTCAAACTAAATGCTAGAACGACAATTTTTCTAGAAAAAACCCAGGAAATGCTCAATCGAACGAGTCCAAAAATTTTCAGATTGGTTGAATGGTTCAGGAGATATTAAAATTTACATATTAAACAATTGATTGGCTTCCCCGCTCCTTATTATGGCAGATATGAAAAAAAGTCATTAAACAAAATAATGCGACATCAACTCAGCTTTCGAACGGTCCATTCAAAACTATAGCTCAACCTGCAATTTTCTGAGATAATACTGATTTTATGATTGAACATAGCAGATACGCCACCTAGTGGTAAAATTTCGAACATGAAAATAATTTTCGGATATTTCTGGTGGCCACATTGGTTATGAATTTTTTTGTCCCGAAGCTCTAGGCATAGCAGTTTCCGAGATACAGCCGGTCGCCACCCTTACTGAATCACCCGGTACAACTCCAGCATTCAATGTCATGTTTAAATCTAAACTACATATAGTTAGTTCTAAGAGGTACGAGCGGATACCATAGTTCTCTTCTTTCTATCGAAATTTTGGAGTATAACGGGTAACGTGGGACCAGAAAAAGAGCGCGTAATTGGAATACGCGTTATAACATGCATATCCTAAATTTGGACCCCTTTGATGCAACTGTTAATGTTGTTTTTAGCTAACACATAATGAAACAAATTTACATTACGTGGGTAAAAGCTTTTTTCCGTACTTCTTTTTTTAACGATTTTAACAATTATGAAAATGATAATAACAACCAGTATGTAATAATAATGCTTTTACGCATACAGCGTAGACCAGGTATAAGCACTGCCACTCAATATATCAAACTAATAATATTTTTATGGGGGTGTATATGAGGTAAGGGCGTATCTATGAATCATCCTACGCGTAACTGAAGGTATAGTGCCAAATTATTATGCGCGTAACTTCGAGTCCGCGTTATAGCAGGCTCCCCTGTATTCCCAAATCTCTATAGATTCTCCATGAAAGCGGGTATGATATTGAGAAGTTGTGGACAAGACTATGGTGTTTAACTGCTGATTTAATTGCTTGTTAATCCTTGCTGCAATACTGTGTTTAGTGATACTAATGTAAACCTAACTGCAAGAACACGGCATCCTATAAAGTCCAGAAGATGAAAAGGGATTTCTCAGATCTATCGGTACACAATCGATGTTGTATTTGTTGTGCATACAGTTCTTATATTACGTCGGTCAAGTAATCTTCCGATTCCATCGGTGGCATTCTTAACACAAGCTAGAAAAGATGTACCTTGTGTATTCGGTGGAAGTTCTCTCAGTATTTTTGTGACGTACAATACTTTTAACTTTTTGAATGTTATAGGCGTTAGTTTGCAGACTGTGATCCAAGTGTTCGGAAAAAATTGCGAAAGTGGGCCGTACACTTTCGCAATTTTCCGTCTCGATTGGCACATCTGAAGCTTACAAAATAACACGGGTATAGATGAATAGACATTTTCACGAAAATATGTATATTATCGTACGCAAAAACTTCGCATTGTTTTCCAACACAGTGTTAATTTCCCAAGCATATCAATTACACAATTTCCTTTTATCCTGCGGAAGCCATAATAATTATAATCCAATATTAGGACAGTTTGTATGTAGTGAACATTAAGATAGAGAAAAAAACATAATTGATCATATTGTACCTGTACTGTTCCATTATTTAACTGCATAAGAACTCCGGATGTCGATCGACACCATTGATATAAGTGCGGTATTCTAGATACAGAATCGTTTTCCCGAACAGCGAAACCACCAGCTTTCAATAGATGTTCCCGCATATAACGGCTAAAATATGACAACAACTTCATCTTTTTATCATGAATTTTCGGATAGTTTTCCACAGTCATATAAGATTCTTCGCCATTTTTATCTATGTAGTGAACATTCCTGCATTTAAAAAAATATATTTAAAATAAATAAGGTAAACTGAAAAAAAAAACAACATACAATCCGTTTGGTAATAAAATTAATTTTGTAGTATCGTTAAACATTACACCCACGCTCTCATCAGATAATTGATATCCAAATCCATACTTGTCAGAATAATCAACCCATTTTGAGACCCAAAATAATGGCTGGGCTGCGGGATCGGACATCTCATCTCCAAATTTGCAGTTTCTCCCGGGTTTCATTTTAATAACCTTGAAAATATGTATCAATACACCGTTCATAGCAACAGATTAATACACTAACATCCTGTAACATTCCCCTTAAGATGGATAGATTTTCTTTGGCATCGAATTGAGTTATTGTTGATGTATGGGGCAGTCCAGTCCCGACAGCTACATCTGCCCCGCCTTTTATTGGGGAATCTATTATCATTTGTTCACCTAGAATTAAAATTTTAAATTATCAAATATCACATTCAACCTTACACATAATATTCACCATTAGTAACCTCTACAAGAGGCTTTCTATTAAGAGACTTTTCAACTTGATCAAATCTTGGAGCCATAGTCAAACAACTTACAGGTAGTGAGTTGGGTATGTATCCATTAACCATAAAGTCATGTTGTATGAGTTGTAGAATTTTAGGTCTCCTAGATGGGTCTGATTGCAATGTTAGCATAATCATCTGTTTAGCTGATGGGCTAATATTGGAAGTCAACCTGTAAAATACAATTAAAGAAAACTATATTTCCATAGTGTGAAAGTGCGCCTGACAATACGTCATCAAAGAAGTGTCTATTCGTCATTATTTTGTAATAAATATTAAATTTGGAGATTATAATTTTGGCCAAATTAGGCTTTGTTTAACATATAAAGCAAACAGCAACCAAATAAACGAAATGCTATGTTTCTAAATAGTTAATTAAAAAGTCCCCAAATTGAGTGCAAAAATTTATTAAAATACTCATTATTACCAGGTAAAAGAAAAATAAGGAATATACCTGTATTCACACTTCTTTATCTTAGAATAAGTTTCTTTTAAACTATTGGTTTCAAACGGTGGTCTACCAATCAGCAACGTATACATTATGCATCCAATTGACCAAATATCAACCTCAAACGAATGTCCCTTTTTATTTAAAATCTCGGGAGCTATGTAGTTAGGAGTTCCACATAGAGTCTTCTTTCGTTCTCCATCAAATTCAATTTTAGTTGCTAAACCGAAGTCACCTATTTTTACGTGTAGATCGTCGTTTAAAAATAAGTTTCCCAACTTCAAGTCCCGATGAATAATGTTGTTACTGTGTAAATATTGCACCCCTCCTAATATTTGGCGCATATAAAACCTAGTCTCTGGTTCTGTAATTGTTTTTCGCCTTCTCTGGAGTTCCGTCATGGACTGTAAGAAATATACATTTATTTAGGAAATTATGACTTATAATCCTATCGCTAATATTGGCAATAATGAAACTGTATAGACGACTAACTTGGAATAAGAACAATGTAATGATGTGAGGTATAGATCACTTCAAATATGTATAAATTTTTGTAAGCACCCCGCAAACTATATTTCCTTTTTCTTAAAGGATAATTAGGTATTATTTTTTTTTTTTGTATTATCCGCCTTTGATAAATTAAGCAAAAATTTTGCCAAATTACAAACATCATTATTTTTATTTTATTTATTATAATTGTAGATAATGTTAATTTTCTTTTGGTTAATTTATCAAAGACCGATAATAGCAAAAAAAAAAACAATACCTAATAAGAAATTATACGGTCAAAAAACAAACTAATATTAGTAATTAAAAGATAATTTGAAGAATATTATATAGTCTCCAGAAGAACCTAAATTATTTTCGGAAAAAGAAAACAATGCAAATTATTTTAGCAAGATATAAATAACGGAAGACCTGGTACCTCATACCCTGCATGTTTTTACATTTTTTCTATTAATTAAATATGGAAAATAAATAAACTTGCATACTGTCGAATAAAGGTGCACATATGAACTAGAAAAAAATCAGAATTCACGAAGAAGACAAAAAAATAATTTTATTCATTTAATACATATTTTATGTCCACTATAGGCACTAGAGATGTGTCGTTCCACTCGGACTCGGTACAAAGGAACTAGTCCGCACATTGAACTAAAAGGAACGAGTCCGCTATATCGTTCCGCGTCCGGACTCAAATGTACCTCCTATTCGGTACATCGTTCCTTTAAACCGAGTTCGATGGGAACGAAATGAATTCGGTCCATAGTCGGTGTGTTATGATTACCTACATATACAAGAAACTGTTATCGCTCTTAAGCGATTTGCTGGTGTTGAAAGCTTGTTTATATAACTTGACTGTAGACTGTGGACGTGTTTCTAAATAAAAATAAAACGTCCTTTGTTTTCTTTTTGACAAGTTACATCTACCATAGTAAATAAAGTCTATATTGGGTTTATTATTTAATACGTAACTTATGCACATGTATAATAGATACGGTATGTGTAGATGTAGATTACATTAGATGAATGCTATGTTTGTATTGCGCACTCACTCTTTATACCAATTCCGATCGGAACGACATATCTCTGCCTGCGTATAGGGGCGAGCTGGCGAGCGTATTGTTCAAGGAACGATACCTATACCGAATGTACCTATATTTGATTTAGTTCCAAAGGAATGAGTTCAGCGGACTCGTTCCTTTTTACAAAAGGAACGAAAGGAACTAGTCCGTAAAAGGAACGACATTTCCCAACACTAATAGACACACAAGATATCCGATCACTCCGCCTACACCAGTTTAAATTAATTTGGGACAATTGTTGAAAATGCTGTTGAAAATTCGTGGATTTCCATTTTCAACCAAAGACCGAATGTCGACTGTAGGTTTACAATTCTACATATTATTCTATTGTAACGTTTTTCGATGATTAACGTCAGGCGCGGCTCGTGCTTACGTCAGTCGGAGACTATGACATTGATCGTAGTTCTTCGCATTCTCTCATCAAATACATTTCTATATGTTTATATGTTACGAAGTTATACGAAGAAGTTCGATCAATGTCATAGCCTCCGCCTGACGTAAGCACTAGCCGCGCCTGATTAACGTGTTGTCGGGGTTCTAAGGAACAACACGGACGATACATTAAATGAACTTGATTTATTTACACATTTAAGTCTATGAAATAATGTTAAATTAAACACTAATTATATCAATAGGCATTTAAAAAATAAACCTCTAAATAACTAATCACTTATTATGCATATTCACTATTTTTTCTCTCGGTAGGTATTACATTTCTTAGTAGATATCTATCATTGTTGTTTCTTTTATTATTAAATATGTAATTGCAATATAGACAATATCTTTTAAGACAGTGAAAACCGAGAAAATGAAGTTACTACAATATTTCTATCTAATATAAATACCTTAATCTGTATTATATTAGTTGTGTAAGATCTAGAAGTACTAGTGGGACGAGAATCCTCCAAAATTACAACCGAAAATCTATCGCCGAACCGTATGTAAACGCAGTGAAGGAAGAGAAAATGAATATATGAGAAAAGAACGTATTATAAGCAAATATTGTAAATATTAAAGAAATAATATTAAATTGTAATCCTGCATAGCATTAAAATTATGAACATCTTTCAAATGCGATTTTACTCTATGATCAGCGTAAACAGTTGTTTTTTTATTTTATTTTTGTTTAATATACACGCTCTTATAAGATTAAATGAACAAAATCAAACGGCCATTGTGAGCATTTCTTCATTCTCTTGATCAAAATAGCCGTTGGATTTTATTCATGCAATAGTTTTTAACCCATTTTGTTGTGCAGCCAACAATTTATTTATATTTGAAATGTAAATGTTTTCTGAACTTTTACGGTAAGATCTGTTTAAATCTTCCATAATTACATTTCTGTTTTATGGATTCACTTCGCTGGTCCTTACACGTATGGAAATTGTAACCCTAACTGCATTTAGAGACATGTGAAAATTTCTGCACAATGATTTTTTATACTAGAATAAGTATAGGTATATAAGTAATATCTAAAGATATCGAAGCAGCCTGTAATTCAGAATTTGCACCCCTGTACCGCAAGATAAGTAACTTCAATATCGGAGAAGCCTATATCAAGTATAGAGCTAACATAAAGAAAGTAAGACTTGTTAGTCAGATAAGAGTTGGGAACAAATGCGAAATGAAATGGTACCATAATAAAAATGTCTATAAAATACAATTTGATAGTATTTGTACTGTTTGTAATACGCGCGATAAGGAAACCTTGCAGCACCTTCTATTGGAATGCCCTATGTACAGACAACTAAGAGAACACTATCTACTCCGTGGAGGTTTGACTAATACGGTGGAATCGCTCTTAACAATCGTCAGTGAACAACACCTGAACGACCTATATTATTATATAGACGGAGCGCTGAAAATACGTTCATTACTCAATAAAAATATTGAGTAATGCATGTTAAGTTTGATAATGTGTTTAATATGAATTCACTTGTGTAAAAAATGTGTTTAAACAGAATAAAGTTTATTTATTTATTATTATTTACTAGAATAAGTTTTGAGAAACACAAAATTCTATGTTCTAGTAGAGTATAAAATGTTGTAGTCAATGTTCACAAATGGATACTGTCTGTTATCAGCTTTAAATATGTCACTTGGAAGAGTGCTCGTTTTCAAGATTCTGAAAATAATTCTCATCAAAGTATGTCTACTGCACCAGATATAAGCAAGAGAATGAGAAGAGATGTCAAAAATTGTCATTTATCCCTCGACATCACCGTAAGATATAACACCATTCATTGTTTTCCACGAAAAAGCGTCTTTTTGAAAATAAGAAAAAGATTATTATTATTAGGCTCTTGCGAAGATAGGTTACGTCATCTTCGGGATCATGCAAAAAGTTAAAAAAGTTTTTTAATATCTTATAATTTCGGAGATATTCCTAAAAATTAAAACATCGCGGGGACTGTACTCCTAAATCGAGCGAGCAGGCAGCTAAAAAAAAATGGCGTAGTACTTCTACCATAGTACTCTTTCAATTGGTAAACTTTCATAGAAATGGAAATTTTACAGTTACTGGTGTTCCCTTGTTAGTAGCAAACAAACAAACAAAATTATTGATAGTATATTGCATAAAAGCTGGTAATATGGCTCAATGGTCTGTCACACCAGGGGGCCTGAACTTGTTGGATGAACTTTAAAGATAACATCTGATCTACAATAGGTCCTAGCGGTTGCGGTGGATGGTTCGGATAATTGAATTATGCAAAAGCTATCTTTTCTCAATAATCAATGTTGCATCACTGTCAGTTTTGTGCATCAAACAGCAATGTGCATAACAAGTTGTTGGATGGATGACCGTCCCAACAAAAACCTTTGCCTAGATGGCTCAGTATGTCCAGCTCCCCGATACCGATATCTTGTTGGTAAACAGGGTTATAATGATTATCTCATATTTCATAAAGATCAATATTAAAAATATCAACATAAAATGTTAATATCCAAATCATACAGATTATCGATATTGAAATCCCAAATATTGTACTGTCCTACTGATAAAAATACCAACTAAGGAACTTTATAAACCTTCAGTAACAAGAAAATGAGTTGCAATGAGTTCATTATACCGTCCTTTATATTTACTACACAAATGCAAATAACAAAACTACTTACTTACATACTACTTACTATACTTTTTGTGTCTACACATAATCAAAAGTACTTACCCTTCTTCTACAAAGTTCCAGCACAATGTATATATTAAATTGATCTTCAAAAAAGTTGTAAAATCCAACAATATGTTTATGTTTTAATGACTGATGGATTTTAATTTCTTGTATCATCTTTTCTCGCTGCGTTTGCTTTACCATTAGCTTTTTTGGTACTATTTTGCCTGCGTATGAATAACTTCTCTGTAAGTCAGTTATCTCATAACACATGGCAAAGCCTCCCTATTATTCAAATAAAGAATTATTTGCAAGAGTACATATTATATGGAAGATATAAAACCACTATGTGTCTACCATAACAAAACGGTAATAAAAGGGTTTATACTTACTTTGCCAAAAAATCTTCCTTTCATGTAGCTTGTTTTTGTATTGGTATCACATATAATATCAGGAATTTCAGGTTTGTCTTCCTTTTTAGACATTTTTACTTTAGTTTTCACAACAAAATTGGTATCTGCAGGAAACCGTTCTACATAAACCTGTACAAAAGGAGCGTGTTTTGTCAGTTAGAAATTTTCGAAGCAACAATTTTTATTGGGCAAAGAATCAGACATACTTGGCTACTGATTGGTTGCAACTTGAAATTAACATTTGTCATTTAAGGAAAAGCCAGTGATGCCAACTTAGAATAATGAAAAAACCATGTTTAGAATCTAATACATATATCACGGTACTTTTAACTTATAAATAATATAATATATAATCGATACACCCGTTGCATAACATAACAGCTAATTTTTTAGTATAGACGGTATATGGGCCCTACAATAAAATAGAGTTGGTAACGTGACCTTCACGTAATACTATCCATCATTTCTTTTTAACGTGTTTTTAGCTATTTATTTTCAACAAAAATAACATTTATACTGTAGATAATTGAATAAAATAGGACTACGTGACCACGTTTTTAAAGTTTTGCTGTTAGTTTTAACATTGTCTAATAAGTTAAGTTGTTAATAGTGATTTTAAAAGTTGAATCCTAAGCATATCAGAAGTGAAGTTGCATAGGATAGCATAGCATTCACCAATCCCCATCCCAAGCAGCAAAATTCAAATATCCGGTATAATTATTTTTAGTTACTTGCGCCTAAAGATAATAAATAATATAAATAAACATAATATAGATGCATATACATATGTATATGCATGTGATAAATCTAGACAAAATTGTTACTAATTTCAAGTTTCGCGGAAAATTTGAGTGCTGGCTCGAGATGTTACAAATTTAAATTCATAACAATAGACGGATTCAAATGTATAGTCGACTTGAGATTTGTTTCGATTATTACTGATTTTATCAACTTTGTACTGACTTACTCCTCTTAATACTGTTTTAAATACAAGAAACGAAAGCCAGGAGACTGTAGTGTTTCTACAGCGTACTTGCAAATGGCTGAATAATTCGTTCACTCAACGCTATAAATAAATGAAATAAATATAAAGAAGAATTTTAGCATTCACTTTTATTCAGCAAATTGAGTGGACAGTGGCCAGATGGTACCGTGCTGTTATGGTACTATTGTAATAATTATCGAGACAGTACTGTTATGATTGTGTAAATATTGAATTAGGAACCAATGCCAATTAGCAATTATTATTGACAATAATGATCATTGGTTTCTGAGGTTCAGGTTAGATTCAGGAGGAAGTTATATGCTTCGATCAGTGTTCCAATTAGAACGTGTTTTACAATCATATATTATACATACAATCTGAATTTTGGAACTCATTTCAAAGTAATAATGAATACATTTATTACGTGCGTCCGAGTGAGGCAGTGCGCAATCGAATCGTAGATTCTTATCTCCCTCGTCGGTGATAGAAGCGGTCAGATCAATCGTGTAGCGCAAAATTGTGGGTTCCCCCATAGAATTTGTATTATTATTGATTATATATATATTATATATATATAGTATCTATTTTTAAAATATTGCTAACAAAAATATTGGTACTATTTATAATACGATATTTTATTTTTAAGAATGGGCTCAGGCGTATGAGGGCCCCGCCTGGGCCCTGGCCCCCACCGTGCAGGGGTGTAATTTACGTCGCTGGTTCAGATCCGCAGTCTACTTTATAAGTGTATCGTACTGGCAATTTTTTTGTGCCGATAAAAGCCAGTGTCATTTATTTCATGAAGTTTGGTTGCCATGTATAAGGCGTACAATTTAGTCCCGGGCGTTAGATAAAGTTTCTGTAAACTCTATGATATAGGCTTACCAGCATAAATGGAGAAGAATAAATACTTACTCATTTTTCTCATCCAGTCGTCAATTTTAAAATATTGTTTGTCGTTTGTTTAATGTTATTGTTAATTGTTTTATTAACCCTAGAACGGTATCGTACGTAAAATTTACGTGTAACTTTTGAACTAAGGCTGTTATCTCTTAAACGACCACTCCCCCACCCCTGGGATGCTCGCAGTGCTTCTATTGAGTCTTGTAAAAAACCCATATGTGGGGAACATCAATTGAAAATTTGTACAAATTGCTTAGATTAACTTGTTCTAAAAATGTATAAATAAATAAAAAAAAATATTCTGTCTATCTGATTTATTGAAAACAATATGCTGAAGAAAAAAAGTTGGTATAAATAGGATATCTACCCATTTTTAAAATATATACGTCAGTTTCACGTATAGATACCAATAATGATGTATAACAATACGATACCGTTCTAGGGTTAATTTAATACCAACACAATTTTTTTATATTCGCCGCAGTACGTTTAATCTCCATTTTGACTATTGTATAATTTAAAGGGAAAAAAAACAAAAAAAAAATATACTTGTTCGATGGAGACTATTAAGTAGTCGAAACGTAACAAAATATTCAACTGAAAATGTGGCGTCACATGTATTAAAAATAAGCCTGAAATTCCACAAATTAGTGTATTATTTAAACACTTATAAAAGATTATTAACACTAGGTATACTTCATTTATTATTTAAAAATTAGAAAAACACAATTTTATTCAAACTATCTACTACAGCTTTTTATTAACTACAAGAACTTAGAGTGACCACTAGCAAAACGATCATTCAATAATTCAGCTTTCTTTAGTATTGCTTTCTTTTGTGCGGCATCAAACTGGTTAACATTTAAATCTGTTTCTCTATTAAACGGCCTACGCGTATGTTCCTCTTCCTTTTTCTGAAAATAAATGGACCTGTTATAATTCACAGTTCTGAACGGTTTCCTAATTGATGCGTAACAAACATAAAAACATTCGAAACATTATTATCCTTAATCTCTATGAATACCTTTTTCTTTAAACTACTTTGGTGAAGCTCCAACAGTGATTTTTCTTTACTACCTCTTCTGTGCTTCTCTACCGCTTTCTTTTGTTCATGGTCATACTTTTTCTGTTGTCTCATTTGAGCTTCCTGTTTTACATCCACATTCTTTTTCTGAATACCTAACCCTTTGTTAGCTTTATCTTCAGGAGTATCCGTCCAAGATGATCTTCATAAAATTTTTGTAATCAATTACAAAGGATACACACTAAAGTCAAATAACTCACCTGTCTGAAAGATCCGGTGCTGGCCTAGCTCTGAACTGTCTTGGTCCCAAACCTAGATTACTAGCTCGAGCATCTGGCAATTCGGTCATCCATGTTTCTCTACTAACGCAATCACTTTTATTGTCTTGTAGATAACCAAGTTTTAATTGTAAGGCTCTTTCTTCTAGAGCAATGTGAGCTACAGAAGTTGATGTATGATTAAGCGGCAATGGTCCATAATATTCATCATTGTCTGGAATATCTGCATATAACAAAGATTTAGGTTCTATTAATCTATTTACACGATATTGTCATGATTATGGAAAAATACAGGATGCTTGGCACATCATTTGCCAAATGACATTGCCCGATAGAAAGGTTCATTTGGTATCTCTGAAGGCCTTATAATTCAACATTAGTTTAACAGGTTCTTTTTTATTTCAACTTTTTAAGATTAATTTTGAAAAATCACGAAATTAAGTATTTAAACTTAAATTTAAAAAAAGTTATAAATACAGCCTCTAAATTTAAGTTTTTAAGTTTAATGTATGCTGTTTGTGGTGCAACCAAATTTGAAATTACTTCCGAACAACATCTAGTTTTCATTTTATTAACTCGCAAAGTTTTTGGAAGAAGTAAAAAGAAATTTTAAGCTTTACATTGCAATAAAAGAAGTGGGGCTAATAGTGAGTTATGTATTAGGCCTTAAGAGATAGTAGTCTATCAACTAACTTAATTTGGCAAACAATGCACCAAACACGCAGTATATTATATCTTCTTGGTTTTTAGGTCGTATAATAAAACACCACTGTTCCAGTAAAACGTTTTGGTTTATTATCTAAACCTTATTCATTTACATTGTAAAATTGATTATCAATTTTACAATGTAAATCAATATGGTTTAGATAATAAACCGGAACATTTTACTGGGAATAGAGGTGCTTTATTATACGACCTAAAAACCAAGAAGATATATATCTATTTATTATTTCTTCCTACAGTAAAATTCTTTACTTTACAATAATTCTCTTTTTATTAGATTTTCTAATATAAAAAAAATTCCGCAAGATAACATGTGTTAAGCATCAATATTAACCGCCCAAAGACCGAGTTTTTTTTTTAATTTTATATATTAATTCATATTTTCTACATGCCTCCAAACTGTATTTAAAAAAAAAAAATTAATGTACTTTCTAAAATACAGTTTGTAGACGAACATTTAGCTAATTTTATTTTATACTTATATATGGTCATTGAAGAATTAAGAGGGGTATAATTCCTAAATTACCATTTCTATAAAGCTTTTCCTTTTCATCACTGTCTTCACGAGATATTTCTTTTGTCGTTGTAACTATCATATTAGGAGGAAGTGCTGGTCCATATGTCTTAACTTTTATTTTGTTATCACTATCATTGTTTGATATATAGGACGGAACTGCGGGACCATATATGTTAGAATTTGAAGCTTCACCAGAGGTATTCACTGGAGTTGGAGAAAGGCTGGTAACATCTGTTAGTGATGAATGCTCAGTTGCCAGTGAACATAAACCTGGTGGAAGAGCAGGCCCATACACGTTCGGATTCATTATTAAATTTCGTTTACTGTGTATCATAAAACTATCATCGAATTCTTGTGATTTGTTTTAATCTTTCTAATTGGACTTCCTGGTTTTGATCTATTATTCTTTGGAATGTTTTGTTGTAGTGCTAACAACACTTATAGGAAAAATCAGATTCATATATGTAAGTCTGTGAGCGAATTTATTTTAACTCTCTGCAACATGTAAACAAGGAAAAAGTAATATATCAATATATTTGACTTACATTAAAATAAAAAATAAATGTAATCACATTAATTGGATAAATTGAAGAATAACAAAACCTCTCCGATTTAATAATAAAATCAACACAATCTTATATATGTTGAAAGTTGCACTTTGTTTAAAAAGTCTCCACTGCAAAAATTCATATTTATAAATTGTATGCTTATATATAATCATTTAAAACAAATCAGAAAAAAAAATATTATATATTAGCTTATTAATTTTGTGTTTACTTACAAAACTAAATCAATTCTCCTTAACTGATTAATTTTTTATGCATTTAAAGACGAGTGGAAGAATATTTATTCTTAATTAACTTCAGCTAAAAATTTTAAGGTATCTCAATTGAAATGTAATATATATTTCCTAAATAATACTAACATACAAATCGTGATTTTAATAAACCTTAAAGTAGAAATGTTATATACAGCTTAATATTTTTAAGTAACATGGAAAAGGCTATTTATTTCAATAGAAAAACAACCAATTTATATGTGTATTCAAATATAAATAACAAATGTATATAAAAAATAACATTTCACCTGTTTGATAATGGTCCTTAATTTCCAGTAAATATATATAGATTTAAAACCTATGCCCACATTTTTAGAACTTTTCTACTAAATCAATTCTCCTTAACTGATTAATTTTTTATGCATTTAAAGACGAGTGGAAGAATATTTATTCTTAATTAACTTCAGCTAAAAATTTTAAGGTATCTCAATTGAAATGTAATATATATTTCCTAAATAATACTAACATACAAATCGTGATTTTAATAAACCTTAAAGTAGAAATGTTATATACAGCTTAATATTTTTAAGTAACATGGAAAAGGCTATTTATTTCAATAGAAAAACAACCAATTTATATGTGTATTCAAATATAAATAACAAATGTATATAAAAAATAACATTTCACCTGTTTGATAATGGTCCTTAATTTCCAGTAAATATATATAGATTTAAAACCTATGCCCACATTTTTAGAACTTTTCTACTGCTATATTTAATACTTTTATATAAACCAGCAGTTAAAATTCCTTTCAAACTTTGTTTTACTGAAGATTTCCACACAATGTCATCAATGCATTGTCTTACTATGGTATTGCTATCTGGATCATAAGCAATAGCTCTTAAAACATCTTCTGTATCTTGGCGGAAATTACCACGGTTCCAAAATCTAGTTAAAGCAACTTGAGGCCACCTTGGTAGTTGATTCAAATGATGCAACTTTGCTAAAGGTCTCACATCTTGGGAACAAGAAATTTCATTACATATGGTAAGTATTTCTTCATTACATATGTTAGAATTCTCAGTATTATTTGTGGGAAAATCTACAAAATCATGTAGTATCTTCAAATATGGTTTATATAAATTTCTAAATCCTAACATTTGTGGCTTAACTATATTATCTACTTTATGTCTATTTTCACCAAAAGTCATACGAAAATCTCCAGCATAACTTAAATTAGTTATTGTATAGTAAAACTCATATTCAGTAAATGTATCTGGTAATATTAATAATGCGGCATGAACGGCTGATTGTAAATTTAACTGTAGTGCCATTTGTAACTCTGCATTTGATGGTTCTTTTAGAATTTCTACAGGTTTATGAAGACGTCCAGCTAAATATAAATCTGACCACTCTAATAAGTCTGTTACCAAATCTCGTGTTGTAACAACCCCATACTTTATAAGAGCATCTTCAAAAGGAACCAAGGTATTGTAATAAACTTTTGCACCTGAATTTTCTTGATATCTTGATATAAATTTATAGCCCAAATATTTCAAGGCGCTATAGTGGGTCCTATTTCTTTGTATGTTGCTTTTGTGCCACTTGTTTGAATCATCAACGCAATAAATTAAGTCTATCATATTCCGTTTGGTTGATGTTAACTGTTTTTTAACACCTGATCCATAAGCGAAACAAAACTGAATGCTTTGCGGAAATTGTGACAATATTCTTGAATACAAATCAGGTATTAACAATGTTTTCGTAACAGACATTTTGGAGTAATTAATTCGATAAAATAAAA
Organism: Cetonia aurata; assembly: GCA_949128085.1. Classification (NCBI taxonomy): domain Eukaryota; kingdom Metazoa; phylum Arthropoda; class Insecta; order Coleoptera; family Scarabaeidae; genus Cetonia; species Cetonia aurata. The sequence continues at coordinate 38,323,488 of OX421884.1, forward strand.
ATAATGTGTATAATGTTTACAATACCTTTTTACATAACCCTTGATCTACTACCACTACCATAGAATAACTGTGAGAATAACTTTCTAGCTACTATAATGCTACTATGCTACCTATGTATGCTACTATATGGCTACTATCCATAAGGGCGTTCTATGAAACTATTTACCAGAGGTCGCAACCATAGTCCGCCATGTCGCATCCATAGCAAGTTCGCCTGGTTGCCTGCCACCCGCCACACACGGAATACGTACCATAGAAATACAATGGGGAGAACGCATTTTAAATATTTTTATGCCAAGCAGGGATATTATACAGGGCTACGCTCAAAATTATAATATATTAGGTAAAATGCATACCACAAACAACGAAAGCGAATGCAGTGACAGCAGTATATAACTTATACTGTACCCACCTATTTTCGAATGCCTCAGATGTAATAAGAAAACAGAAACATAACATATTTACATGTTGGAACAGACCTTGGCTATTTACAGCACGTTTAAACAGAAACTTTTAAATTGGGCGCGAGATGAAAAATAAAATGGTGCAAGGTCGTTAAATTTTATGACTTTTGAATATTCTAATAACTTGCGTGACTATGGAAGATTTTGTATGCTATGAATCCAAGATCCAATATGAATACGTTTGAAGACACTCGAATCAAATACATTTAATTGAAACCTGTCGATAAAACCACGCATTCATATTGTTGTGTAATATATTGTAATGTAAATCGTGACTTTCTGAATTAGAAAAAAAAACTATAAATACGCAGCGTCTATTTCATATAAATCAGTCAGCATTTCGCGAAACAAAAGTTAGTTGCATACAAGTAATAAGTGGGAACGTTAGATTAATAAATTACACTGAAGTTTAATAATGGGTTTGTTATCAGAAGGTAATCCACTGTCATGGGAAGAAACAAAAAAATTAGCAGATCATGTTCGCGAACACGGTATAAATCAGTTTATAAATCTGTATAAACGCCTTAGAGATCGCCAAGGAGATGTTTTAAAATGGGGAGACGAAGTAGAATACATGATCGTAAAGTTTAATCATAAGAAAAAGCAAGCAAAACTTAGCCTGCGAGCAAAGGATATTTTGGATAAATTGAATGAGAAAGAAAAGCAAGACCCTACTGGTGTCAAGTCGTTATGGAGACCCGAATATGCAGCCTACATGCTGGAAGGTACTCCAGGAAAACCGTATGGTGGATTAATGGCTCATTTTAATATAGTAGAAGCAAATATGAAATATAGGCGAGAAGAAGTGCAAAAATACTTGAATGATGATGAAGCAATTTTAACATTGACTAGTTTTCCCAGGTAGGCATATGTTATGGTATATAGTCATAAATATTGTATTAGAAAAGACAGTATTAAATTTGAACACAAGATAATACTCACTTCCGATTATATTAAAAGCTTGTAATATACCTAACATTAGTTTCATATAAAGATTCATTTTAGTATTTTCTCTGTAGGTTAGGATGTGAAAATTTCACTGATCCTCTGTTTAAACCTACGCCTGATAAAGGTGCAACTAGATCTCTTTTCTTTCCGGATGAAGCTGTATTTCCTGGACATCCACGTTTTAAAACTTTATCACAAAACATTAGAGAGCGTCGAGGTGAGAAAGTTGCCATTAATCTGCCTGGTAAGTAACAGTAACATATTGTTATTCCTGCCGAAATTAAATATTACAATTTATTGGCTGAATTGCATATAATCGATTCATATCAATTTAGGTGACTAATTTTTTAAAATATGTGTTTTATTGGTATTGAAATTAAATACCTTAAATACTTTTGTATGCAGGAACGTCTTAATAGGCGCCTTAGGCTAGCAATCAACTGGCGCCCCTAGTTGAACTAAAAAAAAAAGGTTCGCAACAAAAAATTACTACTACTACAAGTTTTCCTTCTCAACTAAAAAAGAAGGTGCAGGTGCGTTCGATGGCGCCTTTTAAATTTCGCGGCGCCTCTTGAAAATTTAGCCCCTGTAGCTTTAATCTAGTTAGCCTATTGGGTAAAACGTCCCTAATTGTATGATGTAATATCTTCCAAGTGAAATACCTTCCGTAATTAAACATGAAATGATCGTTATTTGATCCATAAACTATGGCAATTCATGCAAAATATAAGATGCTAATGATAATAAAAGAAATCTAAGTGAAATAGGAATCCTATGAAACATAAACTGTCTTTCAAAGCGATGGACTGTTAACAAAAGCTGTGCGGATAATAAATATAACAGGTTAGTGTCTTATTTCTTGATAACTTTTGCAAGCTGTACTTTGATATATACAGTGAGATAATCTTTGAGAAAACATGTTCTATTTACTTTAGCTTAATAATAGATTTTTTATATTGTTTAATAATGTAATTTATTAAATGTGTGACTATAAAAAAAGAGAGAAAATAAGCATTTTTTTATCTTTTATTTCTGACATTACAATCAATTATAAGCGAAAAATAGAAAAATTGTTAATAATTAATAATGGAACTTCTAGCATATAGGAATACATAGAGACTCGACAAATACTTTTTAACTCTTCACTGCAATTATGCTAGCAGTAGCAGCAGTGTAGGCAATTAGAGCATGTGTTATGTGTGTAATATTTGCGTGTTCACAATCCCACCTGTTAATTATCAGTAGAGAATCTGAAAACAAATCTATCAGGAAGACGGTTCACTACTATAATTTCCATTTTTTTTCTTTTTTTTTTCAAAAAAGGATCATCTTTGTAGAAAGTCAAGCTATCATCATCAGCAGTAAACCAGAACTGAATAATTAGCAACAAAGTTTACTTTAGTGTAACTTCAACAATTTTGTTAATTCTTGCAAAATTAATATGCCTAATACTAAAAAGTGGGTTTCCAGTATGACAATTGCTATTGCAATGAACTGTATGCAAAAGGAATAAATAAATTTTACAGATATTTTTAATCTAGACTGCCTAGTAAACATTATTTTTATTGAAAACTATGTTTTTTTTTTTTTATTCAAGTGGTAACAGTTAGTCAAAAACTTATAACATTGGGTATCTCAACCCTCTCAATGTTAATGCACGCTTCGAAGGTATTCAAGTAGGTTTTGAAAACAAAAAACAAGAAATAATAATGAATAACAATAATTAACAAAATTGTTTGAGAATCAACCATATTTAGAGATTTTACTTCAGCTGCGTTACTAAAACCTAAAAAATTGAAATAGTAATTTATTTCAAAAATATTGGGAAAAAATGTGATTTTTAAATATGTTTACAAAAATTTGCATGCGGGCTCAGATTTGAATTCTAAGCAACTTTTTCAAATAACTTTTTTTGGATATCATGTCATCTAACGTCACTTTTTGCCAATTCATTGCACATTTTGTAAATTCCCGCCATATCGGTGGTCAAGTGACGGATGCCAAAATAAATTTTGGGGTTTGGGGTTCTTAGATATGCTGAACCTATCCCCCCAAAAAAATATTACCATATTTTAATAATAAAAAATTCCCATATGTTGCAACATTTATGCCGGTCACTGTATATAACGACATATTCATTAAATTTCAAGCACCTATTGCAAAATATGATTGCACAAAACTATGTAGTATACATTCTAATCATTATTTTATGTGATTATCATTTTTGTTATTACGTAATGTGTAAAGTATAATAATATAATTTTTTGTATACTTGTGTAATTGTTTAATTATATCTCGAAGGAATTATACAATGGCATTTAAAAGTATTCTTATTAAAAAAATTATATCCAAAGATAAAGTCATTTTTTCAGAAGCATAAACAATTGTGTGCATGTTTAGAAGGTGATATTAAAGTAAAAACTTGATAAAGCTTCTTAGCTTGGGTGTTAATTGACTATCTAATTATGGATAAGAGTTAACCCAGAATAACTAATTCGCCACCAAATTTCAATCACTAACTCATTTTGTTTAAATAGAATCAGTTTATATTACAAGGTTAGAATTTCATAATTATTCATAAAACCTACCTTTGTGTGTACAATTCTTCATGTGCACTGGTTGATTGAAGTAAAAAATTAGAAGGAAAGGATTATTATTAGTACGAGCCATTTAACAGTTTACTTATTATTGAAGGGATTATAACAATGCAGAGCGGTACTAATATACAGGGATGTGTAATACAACATAACTTATGTGTATTAAGTTTACACATAAAAATTAAATTCAAGAAATAAAACTTCAAAAATTACAGAAAACTTTGGGTGATAGAAAAAATTCTGTTTGCATCTTTCGACTTACTTCCCAAAAAACTAACAAGTTTGGGCAACATTTTTGAAGAAAATCCTTTTTTAAAAGAAGTGACCAAGAATGTCGACCGATCTCCGTTACTGCCAATATGTTGCATGGATGTAAATATGGATGCATTTTAAGTTTAATCCTAAAAGAATATAATAAATTCTAATGCCCACAACTAACGGTAGTTCATTATGTGAGTGCAACCATGGAATAAATCAAAGTCGTTACAAAAACAGATTAAGTGTGAAGTATGAAGTCTTCTGAGGTTTCTGTTTGGTTTTTAGAGAATATTAACAATTGAATTAGTTGAGTATCGACGATAAATACCGGTACTGCCCAACACCATTATTTAGCGGAAATGTTAGAATACTTAATTCTCTAGCTTGGTGCACACTAATCAAAAATGTATCCAAACTAAATAATTACTGAAAACTATGAAACTATTCCATTTTACTAAATAAATTAAGGAAGCAAATGCGGTTTACTATTTTTGAATTCTCTGTACATCTTATTTTTAATTGTATTTCCGTGCTAAAAGTTAAAGGAAGTTGAAAGAATAAAGCTAACTATTTTGTACTGTTTCAATATTTCAGTATATCAAGATGTAAATACAGTGATTCCTGTAGATGATTCATATTTGCATAGTAAAGCTGCTTTAACTGATCATGTTTATATGGATGCTATGGGGTTCGGTATGGGTTGCTGCTGTTTACAACTTACATTTCAGGCATGCAACATTCAGGAAGCTAGAACCTTGTATGATCAGTTAACACCATTATGTCCAATTATGGTATATTTTTTTTTTATAAATTAAAAAAACCCAATTATATTAATTTGCTATTTCAGTTAGCTTTAACCGCGGCATCACCACTGCACCGTGGGTTTATGACAGATGTGGATTGTCGATGGAATGTTATATCATCTAGTGTTGATTGTCGAACAGAGGAGGAGCGCGGCCTAAAACCCCTGAGTGAGAACAAATTCGTCATAAATAAATCACGTTATGATTCTATTGACTCATATTTATCATCTCAAGGAGAAAAATATAACGACGTGCCTCTTGTGTATGATACAGCAATTTATGAAAAGTTAAAAAACAATGATATTGATCATTTGTTAGCACAACATGTAGCACATTTATTCATAAGAGATACGGTATCACTATTTTCTGAAAAAGTACATCAGAATGATGAAATAGACACAGACCATTTTGAGGTAAATGTAGATATTTTATAATGCAGGACTAAATATATCAACAGAATTTTCTAATGCTGCTATTATTATAGAATATTCAATCTACTAACTGGCAAACAATGAGATTCAAGCCCCCACCTCCGAATTCAACGATTGGTTGGAGAGTGGAATTTAGACCATGTGAAATTCAAATAACTGATTTTGAAAATGCTGCAATTGTATGTTTTGTAGTCTTACTTACTAGAGTAATACTGTCATATCAACTAAACTTTATCATTCCCATTAGTAAGGTAAAGTAGCAAAAATTGAGGGAAACACAATGTACACTGTACTTATTGCAGGTTGACGAAAATATGCAAAACGCTCAAAAACGAGGGGCATGCTTGAACCAAAAGTTTTGGTTTCGTAAAGATATTACTACACAAATTAGTCCACCAGAAGCAAACAAGTGCTGTAAAGGTACTACAAATTGTGACATGATATTATGTGATCAATTTATACCTTTAACAGTAAATGAAATTATTAATGGCAAGGTATGTATTTATATACAGGTAACAACAAATTCTTCCAGCTTTATTTATTCGCATTAGATTAAAGTTATTCGTATATATTTTAATTCAATATCTAAACAGAGCGTAGTTATAGATTAAGTTAAAAAAAAATCGCATTTGCTACTGTTGTTTTAATATTGTCTTTTTTTTTAAGAAAACGGTTGCATTAAATCTTAATTGACGTACGGTAAATTAACATTGACCCTAGATAATTCATAATATTCTCTTTATTTCCACTAAGTGATATCGCGACATATTTGAAATATTACAAAAATAATTCTATTCAATCATAAGGTTTTTATGTAATTGATTCACAAAAATAGAAAACCAGTTTCATTGTACGACATTCACCATTTTTAGATCTAATCGAATTACGTTTAATTATATTTGTACATCGTTCCTTAATAATCCTTATAAAATTTGCTATATGCCGACAGTCTTCTGATAAAATTTTTTTCTCGCAAGGTTTCAACTATTATACTGTTTTTATAGGTATTTTTCAATAAAATTTAGAATGTAGTATTTACTATTGTAACGTTTTTCGATGATTAAAACTTAGAGATGAAACGGATAGTGCTTTGGCCGGATACCAGATATCCGGCGGTACTTTAAGCCGGATAGCCGGATATTCGGTTGCCGGATACTTGGACGTCGTTCCCGTTGCCGTGAACATGTCGGGACGTGTTTAGATTCAAGTTATGGCGTGAGACTGATGAGAGTCGGATTTTCAAGACTTCTAGAACAAGCTTTACCTCGCTATAAAATGCCAATCCTCACCTAGTACATTACACAAAAAATTGTTCCTGACATCTAACACAGAATTTATGAAAAAATCAAAGGAAACATTTTAAGTGCTATCACAGTTTCTGTGACGTCTGATATATGGACCTGTTTACATAACAATACCAGCTTCCTGAGTTTTACAGCTCATTGGTCGTCTCTTGACTGTTAGCTGCAACATGGAGTTCTTGCTATGAAAGCTTTCCCAGGATCGCACACAGGAGAAAATATAGCTACTACTATAGCTGGAACTTAACACGATCGCAGCACGCTGGAATATTGACCAAAGAAAAATTTACTAATTTACTCATTCATGACAGTGGTGAAAGGTGTTCGAGTGGCCGAGTATGATTCTGCTAGATGTTTCATCCATTCGCTCCAGCGAGTTGTAAGTCAGCCGTTGAAGATCCAAACTGAAGTAGTAGATATGATCGCCACTGGTAGACGTCTCATAACTCACTTTAATCATTCGGGCTTAGCTCAGGAAAAATTGTTGTCGATTCTAAAGGAACTAAATTTACCGACGCATCAACTCGTTCCAGATATAAACACTAGGTGGATTTTTACCTTCTATATGGCAGAGCGCTTATTGAAACAAAAACGGGCTATTTCTTTTTATGTGACTGATCACGACACACTTACTAATATAACGCCTCAGCAATGGTGCTTGATGGAGCAATGCTTAAAGCTTTTGAAGCCTTTTGAGGAATTAACAAAAATTACGAGTTTTGGCCTCTCCTGCATATCCGAGGTAATACCACATGTTGCTACATTAAAAAAAATATTTAGAGAAAGAAGAAACGGCAGAAAGAACGCCTGACTTACCACACATGAGAGCCTCGTTGAGAACTGAATTAGAAAGTCGTTTCAGCCTCTCAGGTCAAGATCCAAACTACCTGATTGCAACATTCCTAGACCCAAGGTTTAAGACAAGCTATTTTGGGGCTGTTGAAGCTGAAAGAGCCCAACAGAAAATCCTGTTGGAATACATAGAAATAGCTTGCGATGAATCCTCCAACAATGGAAATTCACATCCAACGCCTGCTAAAAGAACCAGACATGACGAGACAGTATCAACTTCAACTGTCACTAGCAAAGCTCACAACACCTTTTGGGAATGTTTCAACGAAGGAGCAGATGAAAATTTAAATAATAGTCAATGTCAAGAAAAAAACTCTGTTGCGAGCGAAATTGACTATTATTTGAAGACAGTTCGAATCGATCGTAATCGCAACCCTTAGAGTGGGCAGCTAATGAGAAACTGTTCCCCAATTTGTCAAAGTTTGCCAGAATTTACCTTTCAGCTCCGTCTAGCAGACTTTTTTCTGAAACCAGTCTTGTTAACTGGTAAATAAAAACTAGTGTTCATATATCCGGTATTAATTGTCACATGTGTCATCAAAATTCTTAGTAATAAATATTATGTAATTTGGTCTGAAATCAAAATTGTAAAATGATAACGACTCAAGCCTCTAACACCTTATAATGACCACGAAGAGTGAAGACCAGTCGAAACACCAGGGCTACAGGAAGAACACCCATAGGTGATGCAGTCCTTTTGACAATGTAGATATTATTACTGGCTTGTAATATTGTCAATAAATAGTATAGTATAGTATACACCATAATTTGCCATTAGATAATTTTCAGTTCTAATTTCATGACAATATAAATAATAAACGCTTTTTCTAAGATTATATATCCTGTTCTTGATTTTAGTATTTTCTTTTACTAATAAATATGTTTATTAGCGTGGATTTGATAACATTTTTCAGGTTAATAAAAGGAACGGGTTTTTGCCGAATATTGAGTTACTATCCGGTATCCGGCCGGATAGTAAAACTAAACCGGATAGGCCGGATACCGGATACTAACCGGGTATCCGTTTCATCTGTTGTCGGCGTTCAGAGAAACAATTCAGGCCATATATTAAATAAAATTGATTGTTGCATCTTAGTATACATAGAGAACAAACATTTTTCCACATATTCGCCACACTCTAAATTAAAACATAAAAACTAAAATTTTTGGCTACCAAGGAAATAAAAATTAACAAAAATGCTTTTAAACTCAAAAAATGAGGTAGCATTCAATTATGGAAAATATACAAGCTGTTCTACTTAAAATTTTAACATTGTCGAGATATCGGGTAAAATCGAAAGCTATAAAAACTGATTTTTGATTCAAAAATATCTATAATTAAAAAAATATGGGCTTGAACTTACGAGACCCAGTAACCTAGATGTCCCACAGTTAATCACCTGGTAACTAAAATTTTATGAAACAAGTGTTAATATTGTTAAATTGTTTCAATTCTTTCAAATTCCAGTAATCTCGCAGCGGTGGTTAATGATAACCAAAAAGCTCGAGCGTTTATATGTAAATAGAATAAACATAATTTGACAGAGATTGCTTTTGATTTTGGCTATCATTAACCAGTAATATTATATTATTGTTAATATATATTAATATTATGTATTACATAAAATATTTAGTGTAAATCATCCGTTGCATTCATAAAAACTGTATTACAATATTTAGTAGTTAGGACCATGTCTTGCATCAATTTACTTGTATTGCATTGCCGATTTATGTTGTTGTTTTTAAATTTAAATATAAATTCTCAATAATGTAATTGTGTTCATAGTTTTAACGAATGTGCATGTTTTTTTTTATAGGAAGGAGAATTTCCTGGATTAATACCATTGATCAATAATTATTTATCTGGTATGGACGTCGATGCTGATACGCATTGTACTATCCAACAGTATCTCAAATTTATTCAGAAGCGTTCCGCAGGAGATATTTTAACCACAGCATCGTGGATTAGACAGTTTGTTACACAACATCCTGATTATAAGTAAGTTTTGTAATCATATTTTGTGGCGTTCATATATATGTAGGTGTATGTTTTTATATAGGTGTACTATATAGGTTTCATTGTGTGATTTCTAAAAGTATTTAAACATAAACAACAATATTCTTGTGTAAAGTATGAAAGTGGAGCTTTTTTTTTTTTTAGAAACGATTCAAAGGTAACAGAGGATATAAATTATGACTTGCTGAAAACTGTGAATGGAATCCAAGAAGGATTAATATCATGTCCAGAACTCTTGGGATATTCTATTATGTCCAAGACCAAAGATAGCATTCCTACGGCTCTTACAAAGGAAACTTGTTGACTTAAAATAAACTTAAATCATTTCCTTTTAATGTTGAATGTGTAACAATTTATGACAAGTTTTAAAATGTCCACACAGATGAAGTTTTAAGTATTGTTAGTTGTTTCAATATGTGATATAGACACACAGGTTTACATAATTGAAAATAATATATAGTAGCACAAGTACTAATATTGCTTATCATTTGCAATTAAGTTATGTTGTAATGTTGGTTATTACATATTATTGAGGTTTGTACTTATTTTACAGAATGTGCATTTAAAAGTTATGTTCCAATCTCTTGTATGATAAACACGGATAAATATAATGTTAATTTGATACATTGGGTATTTATCATATACCTTAATCACTGTAGGATTACAATTGTCAAGAGAAAAGAAATAATTTGAAAGTAGTTTTTATGATGATAATTGCCTCTCGCGAGCAATGTTTGGTTCTTACTTGTATGGAACATCTTCAGGATTCCAGCTACTATTCACCTGAAGCTCGCCTTTATAGTTTCCTGAAGTTGAGTTGAAGTTTTTCTGGTAAGTTCTATAGATTATAGAAGCTCGAGCACGGACTTACGAGCAACGCAAATGATGTTTGACTTCCACCATATTCACGCTACTTCTCGATTCGTCTAGATGTGATTTTGGTGAAATAAACGACCCACTATACAGGTGTCCCATCGAACTGGCTCATTAGAGTTTTTGGAAGTTTCAGAGGAAATTGATTTTAAAACTTGTAGAGTAGTCATGGTCGAGTTATTTAGAGAAAGTATTTTCACCTTTATAGCCCATCCGGTAAACAGGGTATTGATATCAATTTTTTATTATATTATGAAGCTTTATAAGTAGACATATATCAAACTAAAGACACTCTGACGCATATAAAGCTGAAGTATAAATGCAAGAGAAATGAAGAAGCATTTAACCATAGAAGTACATGTGTTAACATACATAATAATAAAAGTTTGGGGAATACATTTGTATTGTTACTGAAAAAAGGTTAAACATAATCGGTCATATAAGTTTGACGTGTGCATAACTCAAACACAGGCTGCTGTAAATGATTTTCGATCATTAAAGATGCATTTAGAATTTTATCATCTGTTGTGTCTACTAGTGTTAGGAAATGTCGTTCCTTTTACGGACTAGTTCCTCTCGTCCCTTTTGTAAAAAGGAACGAGTCCTTTGGAACTAAATCAAATATAGGTACATTCGGTATCGGTATCGTTCCTTGAACAATATAACTACTATGTCGTTCCAATCGGAATCGGTATAAAAAGTGAGTGCGCAATACAAACATAGCATTCATCTAATGTAATCTACATCTACATATACCGTATCTATTATACATGTGCATGTGCATAAGTTACGTATTAAATAATAAACCCAATATAGACTGTATTTACTATGGTAGATGTAACTTGTCAAAAAGAAAACAAAGAACGTTTTATTTTTATTTAAAAACACGTCCACAGTCTACAGTCCAGTTATATAAACAAGCTTTCAACACCAGCAAATCGCTTAATAGCGATAACAGTTTGTTGTATATGTAGGTAATCATAACACACCGACTGTGGACTGAATTCATTTCGTTCCGATCGAACTCGGTTTAAAGGAACGATGCCGGTCAAAGAATGTACCGAATAGGTACATTTGAGTCCGGCCTCGGAACGATATAGCGGACTCGTTCCTTTTAGTTCGATGTGCGGACTAGTTCCTTTGTACCGAGTCCGAGTGGAATGACACATCTCTAGTGTCTACGCTTTCAAGATATCGTATTTGTCGTCTTTATGGCCAAAACAGCTTCCGTGCTATTTGGCGTAACACAGTTATAATTTCGATGAACATCATCTTGTGTGTTTCTTCCACCTTGTTCAGCAGCACTTATTTCGTATACAATGTCCATATCTGTAGGCATTCCCGTCGTAATAACCGCATCGTACACCGTAATAAAGTCATCAATTGCCGGAAAATTCACCGTAGAAATATATCCAGCATTTCTCGAAAACCATTTACTTAAAAGCAGATTACTGTTTGTGTTTTCTACTTCGCCAGCATACTTAGTAGTCCAATGAGTTAAAGGTAAGTCGTCATCCTCATCAAAATCGTTAGACCCCTTCGACGCATGTTAGAAGCAATTTTTAGTTGTTGCTATGCTTTTGCAATCATTTCTATTGCATCAAGCAAATTTATGGGTAGGTCACCATTTCAGTCTAATGTCTTTACGTGGTTAATCATAAAAAGGCGTCGATAGTGAAATTTAAGACTATGAATAATTCCCTGATCCATAGGCTGTAGCACGGAAGTAGTTTGGTGGTAATAATTCTAACCTGATGTTACGTAAATTCGGAGGACAAGCTGGATAATTATCAGCAAACAAAAGGATATTCCTTCTTTGTTTAGTCAGTTCCTTATCCCAGGCGCGTAATTCTTGAAAAAATTCGGAAGCCATCCATGCGCGTGTGTTAGCTTTGTAAGTAACAAGGAAGTATTTTTACGTTTTTCATGCATCTTGGGTTTTTATATTTACCAATGAGTGTTAATTTACAATTCTTAGTTCTGGATTTATTAGCGCATACAAATATAGTTATCCTAACCTTCGGCCGTTTACCTCCGACACACTTTTCTCCTTTAAATTTTAGTGTTCGATCTAGAGTAAGTTTATAAAGTAAACCCGTCTCACCCGCATTAAAAATATTATCGTCACTGTAATTTTTTTATTAATTCTTACAACTTACTTTTCACCCAGTCATTAGCCTGTTGCAAATTCACGTCTGCTGCTTCACCCTGAACTTTACTAGCATTAACTTTATATCGTTTTTTGAAGCTGTCTAACCACCCCGATGTGCATTTAAACTCCATCACTACTAAATAACTTTGCCAGTTTTGAACCGCTAATCCAAACGCTATTAGCACTTCCTTGATGGGCAAACCACTGCACCAAAGCTTTATCAACGTCCTGTCGAATGGGTTTTCTAAGTTTCTTTATACCACTTACGTTGCCGATGCTGGCGTAAGCTGCTAGAATTTTTTTTTTTATTTTTCAAAACGATAGAAACAGTTGTTTTTTTCGAAGGATTTGTTGCTACAAATTGTTGACTGTTTTGAACCACCTTCCACAGCTTTAATAATGTCCACTTTTTCTTGAATAGTTAAGGCCTTACGACGCTTTTTATCTATGAATAACATCTAATACTGACATTATCATTCGGAGAAGTTAGTACGTTATAAACGAATTACGCGTGTGACTGCTGCCCGGATTATAAGTGCAGTCGCCACAAGTGATGGCGAGCGGTGGGAGTAGGTTCGCGCAGCAGTAGACGGGCACAACGGATTTACCATCGCCTCTGCATATAATTTCTCTATACCATTGGCGTGCAGGTTAATATTGAATAATGCAACGTTAATGTAATTAAAAATTTAATAAAATGGTTTTATTAGTAGGGGATATCTCCGGACAATATAAGTATTTTGTTTACTAATTACTACTATTTACAAGTGCCTACCTACTAATTTATTCCTGGAATATATGAACATATGTATATTCACAACAAAAAACAAAAATATTATGTTAATATAATCTTAATGAACTAATAAACATTTAAATCCGATTAACCGTTAAGGGGCACATAATCCCCTGAATTGTTTACCAGGAAACATCAGGGATGATAATAACAAAAAAGGATTATTGTTTAAACGGTTTATTGAATTTAAACATTATAACCTATTAAACAAATTGAAAATTTAATGGATAAAGTTAAACCTCTTCCGCACTAAAATCGTTGTCGTCACTACTACTATCATTATTTACATTTATAATTAAATTTTCAGTCCTGTCGTCAACTAGAGTTTCTGATTGTAAATATTTATTTTCTATATTGGCAACATGGTTGCAGCGTTGTAGCCAATCTTCTGGTAATATTTTTTGAAATTCTTCTGCTAATTTACGCACATCTTCCTAACAGAGACATTTTGAGCCGCCACTGACAAATACTCAGAACGTATTATTGCAGCTAAAATTGCACGCTTTTAAAAGCGTCTACAGCGCATCCCTACTCCTCGCCATCACTCGTGGCGACTGCTATACTTTTCGATAAAATTAAATATTTCATAAGATATTAAACATTAAGATACCATATTGATGAGGATGCAAGTACATGGTTATAGGAATTAATCGCAGCATTAGTTATCACAAAATCTTATACAGGCTGTTCAGAAACTTATGCCCAGTATGGATACCTTTAAACTAAAAAAAAAAACTTTTCAAATACGAAGTGCTGCTTTTCGTGGCAGAAATAAATGCAGCGCAAAATTCTGGATCGATCGGTATTAAGGGTTGGTATACCTGATCCCGGTAGTTTATGAAATATAAACACTTATTTCACAAAGCCGCCAGAAGTATGCTAAAGCTCACATGTAAAACTGAGTTTTTCTTTCAGAAAAATCGGTATAACATGTTTCAAAATGATGCATCATATTTCGTTGTTCTGGAGGGGGTTTGTGGCCCCAATTTTCTTAATTGTTTCTGTTCATTGCAAGCAAGTGTGGGTATCTATAGTCGAACCAAGTAAATCTGGCGGACGAAAAATATGCGAACTAATTTACTTGCATCGCGCTGCCCCTGACCCTCACTTTGTACGTTTGACAGCCCTACATGAAATCCCACTGCTGCCGAAAAATATCCCTCATTTTATCTATTCTTCAAGATTCGAATGTGACATTTTTGTTATTTCTTGTAACTTGGTGTCCTGGGTAACTGTTCAGTCTACCCATTCATAACTGGGGCCTGCGATTGACCGATTCCATTGTCCCCATTACTAAATTTCGCATTTCTATATACGATCTCGAAAATGATGCAATAAAACGCGATATTTTATTCACTGAGTGGAGCAAACGTGGAGCAATGAAACGCAGCTACTAAGCTGCTAATAAGGGTTTGATTGACATCCTTCTATGCATCGGCGAAGTATTATAATTTTATTACGTATAACTTTAAAAAAATATCATGTCCTTTTTAACAAACACGTAAAAATAATGTTTTTGCAGACCTCACATTTGGTAAACGCTGTTTTTGAGTGTAATTCTATCTGTGTATTGCTTGTAACTTAATAAGCATTGTTTTTATATGTAGGTACAAAGCCATTTACAAACTGTAAAATTATTTTTTTCTAGATGTATCCGCAGATTAATTGTAAGTTGAACAACATTGCTGAACTTCACCTGTATAAATTGGATTATTAAACAGCTTACTTTCTTCTTCCCAATAAAGATCATTTATTATTATTGTTATTATTTTTATATATGTACTTAAGTAACACTACATGTGACGTGTGTAGATATTTATTGAATTAGAAGCAAAGAATTTTTGGAAAAATATAGTACAAAAACATATAACATTAATTATTCATAGACAAATATAAAAACGTGTATTTCAACAAATATAAGTGTGTATATATATATATAGGTATATCATTTTACATTAAACTTGTAATAAATATTAGATTACATTGCATATTTACAATCACAAAACATGAGAATTTCATTTACGGGTGATATATTTTACCCATGAAAATAGGATAGCGATAACCTTCTTGTTCCGCTACAATAGCAAACTTGAATGGGCGGTTTACATACAGAGTTTCTCTTGTAAAAGGCGGTTTTTGAGGATAGTTTTTTTTTCTGTTTTCGATAGATGCTAACAGAACATACAGAAAATTAACATAATAATAAATTTTAGTTATGTAAATATACTCACCTCCATTTATATAGCAGGAAACTCCACCTTCGTTTACTGCTATAGTAGTTTTTTGATAGAAACCCGTAAGAAATAATCCATCCTCGTCTTCAGAAATTTTAATGAAGTTCATTAAATTATGGTATGGACGGGCAATAGGAAACTAAAAAGTAAATAACTTTTAGTTTGCCTTTTTGTGGAATGGGATAAGTTCAAATCATATCGTTCATACATTTTAGTTTGAAAAAGTAAAGCAGATCTGATTTCGACGCATGTATAGGTATACCATAGGTACGTTGATTTTCTAAAGTCTCATCGCAAACATTTTATTGTTAGCAAAGCAAGTGTTTCTGTGATTCAGTTGAAGAAGCAACAAGAAACGTCGAGACTTGTTGAAAAAGAACGCATACTATTTACATCTTTAACGTCAAGTCAAGTAAATTACAATAGTATAGAGTAAAAAGGAAAACAAAGTTTGTTATAGTAAATTTTATGTTTTCGTACAATTGGTGAATCTAGCAATACACCTCAATATGTCTATATAGAATTATGAACTGGACAAAATCAATTAATCATTAATTAAACTCGTTTATAAAATCACAGATAAGTAATACAGATAGCTCACCTTACGGGATAATTGGCAGCGGCTTTCGCTAAAATGGGAACCCTGGAGCGCTGTGCTTCAGTCGCGAGTGGACAGTCGCGTACGAACATACATACCGCTAGCATTGAAATGTCGACACGCGGTGCTGGCAATAAATGCGTATATATATACGCATCGGAAAGTCTTGGAGGAATTTTAGAGATTTGAAGTTATTTAAATTTCGGGAATATAACTTATTGCATGCTGAATGGATAAAAAATGCGGGTAAATACGTGTTGGGATATCTTTGTGACATTAATACAATAGTAAAAACTCACGACAATATTGCTCTTGCAATCAACATGCATATATTGATATTGTAAATTATAATTAAACATTAAAACATCGTCAAAATAAAATAAAATTGCAGTCTTTAGTCGCAAAGATTTGTAACAAATTCAATTATTAAATTTACACACTCTTGAGACACCTACCAAACGTCACGATGTATAGGTATATAGAGCTGTTTTAAATTTGCGGGTCATTATAAATTATAGGGATTTCGTTTATTAAAAGAAAGATACAACGTATGTAGGTTTAAATTTGACAAATAATGTAACAAAAAAATAGGGGTAGATCATTTCCAAAGTTTACCGCCGTAGGTAAGTCATCAGACAGATAGGTTTTTGATTTGTGCTTATATCGTCTATAAAACTGTCAAAACTAAAGTTTAAACAAAAAATCTGTATTCTATCATTTATAAGCGAGAACTCTCCGACAGTCCGTGAATTTGCACCCTGCAAATTATACGCTTCTGCTTTGTAGGGTGGATATATAATTATATTAAGTTAGGGAATTTTCTACTTATACCTAAGTTTAGACTATATATTTTTTTTGTAGTAGTCAAGAAGACCCTAGCACCACAAATATTAAAATATGTATTGTATACTTTTAAAATATACAGGGTTATTTACGCTATACGGCACGGAATATTGTGGCCAAAACACGTGACGTTCAAAAATTTTACTTTTGGGATATGGTTACTTTTTCAAATTATTTTTATGCTATACAGGATGTTCCAAAAGCCCTAAAAGTATCAAAGCTGTGTTTTTTTAAATGAAATAGTTTGTATATTATTGCATTTTGAATTGTCTAATCAAAATAAGTATCTGTTTTAATAAGGTTTATAATAACTAAACCTTAAGCTTTTTTAATTTTAATTTTGTGAAAATCTAATCTAAATATCATGTTTGAAATACCTAAGAAGTATTTAAGTTATGTAAGTAATATAGAAAATGAGCCGCGTAGCGGCGAGAGATTAAAAGTACGAGCATTACGTGTCATTGTGGCACACGTTTTTTACAGTATTTTTTCTAATTTGCACATTAATCGCCTATATTACATTCCGGCAAGAGTCCCCCCCACCACGTTAATATCTCATTACAGCACAGTATGCTGTAATAGCCATATCAGCACTGCGTCTTTTGTTTTAGCTTTATTACAACATCCAATTAGAAAAAATTAATAAAACGAACAAAACAATTAACAATTACATTAAACATGACAAACTACATTTAAAAAAAAATCTATCTATTAAAATCATCTTATTTTTTAATGTAGTTTGTCATGTTTAATGTAGTTGTTCATTATTCTTATCATACATGTCTGAAGAAGACTATATTAAGTAGTCGAAACGTAACAAGATATTTAATTGATAATGTGTAGTCACATATATTGAAAATAAATAAATAAATTAATAATTCCAGGAATTATTGTATTATTTAAATAAGCTACTGGCTATAAACTTTGATTCCTTCTAATATATTATAATAACCACAAAATACATTCTTATGAGACATACGAATAAATTCAATAAATACATTAGGCGCACTCAAGTCAATCTGGTCAGTCTATAGAAAATATTTATATTCTAAATAAGAGCGCAAGCAATTCACATTCAAGGAGGTATAAATCCTGTTCAATTTACTATTCTAGGTAAATAACAGCTGTACGGCAAAAAAGCATATTTCATAAATAAAAACAACTAGCGAGTCGATACTCCCTCCACACTCCGACGTACGGTCTCCGACCGTACACCGTGCTCCCCGCAGCTATCTATGTTTTATAAAGTCGTAATATTGCAGCCTTTTATTTATGCAACCCGCGAGAATCGGCCAATTCTGCTACGGTGAGCTATCTGTTTACTTAAATAAAGCAATAAAGTCAATAGAATGGTTCACAAAAGCATGAAAATATAACGAAGTGAGCTTATTCTGTAAAAAACTCTTCTGTTGAGTAATAATACAGATGTGCTCAAATGTATTAGACACCTATATTTTTTGCGAATAATCAAAGTAAAGTGAGTACAAAATAAAACTCTTAATTTAAATGCGTTGCAAATAGTAATTTAATAAATAATCTTAATAATTTCTCGCATTTCTGTAAGCTTTTAATACAGTTGTAATACTTTTTTCAGTGCGTAAAAAACTGACGTCTCAGGAACGTGAACATGCATAAAAATTTAATAGATCTAGGAAAAGTATCTATAAAAACTGTTGTAAAATCATAAAAGCGAATACCTAAACACTTAAATTAACTGTCACAGTATAATGTCAAAATACGAAAGATCTCTATTACTTTTGAGCATAGCTGTATTTTTTTTTTTACTTTTCTGCTTGAATAAAATGTGTTACTGAGTTTATGTATCATAGATATGATTTACCATTAATTTCGTGTTTTGACATTACATCTGTGGCAGTTAATTTAGGTGTTTAGGTATTAGTTCGGTCTAATACATTTGAGCACATCTGTATTTAATAAAATGCCTACAGTGATTAACGTATATATACATAGGAGTTTTTTATTTACATAGTTTTTGCAGCGGCGTTTCGATTAATTATTAGTTTTAAATAATAACTGCGTCCAGTGGAACATATAAGCTTTATTGATATTTCTAAATTTGTTTATAGAAAATCAAACGTTTTCGCTGTTAATTTCTGTCTTCATCAGTAAAATCTACAAAAAATATATTTATAATCACATAATTATAAATATTAAAAATAGTTTAATGATAAAGAAAAACACATTTTATCGTTGAAGATCAGATATATTTTGACCTATTTTTAATATATAATTATGTAACTATAAATATATTTTTGTAGATTTTCACTGACGAAGACAGAAATTAACTGTCGAAACGTTTGATGTTCTATACATACACATATGAAAAAGCCCATAATTTTCACTAGATATTGGAGTTATTATTTAACCAAAGGCTACCAAAAATACGGCTATATTTATTATTATTCTTTATCAAGCAGTCGATTTAATCACATAATAGTTGAATGTACAATATAACACAATTAAAACATTCCACTAATTGAATAGAAGTTAAAATTGTTAAAAGAAAAAGTAAAGATAATTTCAAGAATTATTTTTAATGTAAAGTAATTTGTAGTAATCTTTAGAAACTTTCAAAACTTTATTTTTCAAATCATCCTTGCCTTCCTTTTAACAATTTTAAATTTTAATTAGGTTTTTATTATTGCTTAATTTTACATTTAGTTGAAACATTATTGGAAGAATTATGTAAAACAAAAAAGAATATATGCACTGTTCATTTTAGCTATTTTTTTTACTTATTCATAATAATTACCCTTTCTAAAGGCTCCTTTACATCAAGTTTTGTTTCAATCCTAAATTTGGGTAACTTGACACGAATTGGTTCCTCATTCATATTTTGAATCAAGTCATGAAAGCTAATAGTTTGCAATTGCTTTTCTAAGTAGTACATGCCAGTTCTAGGATTTGGTAAAAAGATCAGCATGCAAAAGGTTTGATTCCTAAACGGCAATTTCACGACTTGCGCTTCAAGAATTTTACTGAAGATATAATGAAAATGACCTTCGAATGTCATCATTTCGACTTGTATTGTTTGATTTGTCGTAATCGTAAATGTTTCCGTTTGTGTTTGGTCCGCAGGAAAGTCGTATAGCCAATCCCCTTGGAAGCATACTGAACTTACTACGACCATGCGAGACCGAACCTCGAAATCAGACGCATCCACAAGATCTGGGACTTTATAATCTGTAAGTCTCTGGGACCAATTATTTATTCGCTCAGCTGCAGTAATATTATTTATGAAGCTTATTTGCTCCACTTCTGTAGAGAGAAATTCGGACAATATTATTGTGAAGGCGTCTTTAACTACGCAAGAATCATTAACATATATTTTGGTTGGTATATACATATCGATATCTTCATTGCCTTCTTTTAAAAATCTTAAAATCCTGTCGTATGTAGCAGGAATTACTTCATCTTCTTGTATCTTTAATTGTTCATCTAATTCTACTAACGTCTGTCCATTAGATCCTTCATACAAGCATATTAACAACACATGCACGGAGAATGTTGATATAAAGTAACTAGTTCGGTCTTCTCGTTCTTCTGTACTTTCGCTCATGACTCTCTGAAACCGCCGGCTAAACGAATCTATATTTTGAAGAATTCGTCTAACATTACCCGCCGGCGCCGGTGCTTGTGCCATCTGTAACAGAATAAATAGCAAACGAAATTAAATATTAATTAAAACTGATTTATAAAGTGATATGAATAACAAGTATAGATGTTGTAAATGTTAATACGAATCAGTACTTGCTCAATGTAACATAATGCAGAAACAGATGTCCACATCTGGAGATATTTTGACAAATTTGGGACGTCATATTTTATGAGTATTTAGTCATACTCTGATGGGGCAATCAACACGTAAATTATTTCATTGACGATTAGTATCTAATAAATATTGTACTGTTATCTATATTTAATTTAAATTATTTAAAATCAGTTTTTTTTTTTTACTTTAACTCATGAACGACGGAAGCTAGGAGCTTCCACTGGTCCTAAAAGATTTGGTACGACTAGGGAAACATTTTGAATGACAGTAGAAGAAAATTGGAGCGGTAGTTCACGTACAAACTAAGGATTTATGGGTGAAAAATAACGCAATTTATCAATTTTCAGCACATTTTTGCAAATATTTCGGAAACGGTTGTAGATATCAATATTTGTTTCTCAACATCGGATTTATCGTGCAAAATACGCAGTAGATATACCTAAATCATATTAGAGGGTTATATAGCGCGAACTTAAACTAAAACTTTTAACTTGGATATCTCGAAACCGGTTAGAGATATCGACAAATGCTTTTTATCATTCGATTCTCCGTTGAAAAATGTTTACCAAAAAGTAAGTGTTAAATTTATGTAAATATTTTAACGGAATTTTCCACCAATAAAACAATTTGACTATTGCATTTTTGCAATTAAATTAGTAAGTTACTCAGGCTTTTCATTGTTTTAATATGTTATACTTATTTTCTTTTAATATGCTTCACTTAACTTATCAACTTCGTTAGTCGAAATGTATATAAACGTAATAATGTAAACTATTTTAAATATATAAATGATACACAATGTGTTTTAATTCAGTTTTAATGAGATAACGAATGTTAAAGATGGTTTACAATTTTACAACAATATCGTAAACTTGTAACAACCATGAATTCGCCACCATGTGTTTTTTTCTCTCTTCTGTATATACGCTTATGGTGTTGGGGATAACTCCCTTTTTTCCAAGAAGGAAAACATAAACTACTTCCTGTGAGACGCTTAATTTAAAATAAAAGATGATCGCTCAGTACAAGCAATAACCAGAACAAAAAAAAGGACGGCAGTCTTTGATTGTAATACATCAACACCTGTATATAATAAGTTTATTAATTATTATGCTATCGCTAGAAACCCAACTACAAAGGACGATTTATTCAGATCGAAGAGGCTTATTGATTAACATCAACTGTCTAGACCCATCTACTGTAGATGAAGCTGGGAACAACTTTGAAAGCTCAAATTGGGCATCCCCATTTTTTTCACAAATTTAGATTTCATAGAAAAAAAATACGTACGTGTGCCAAACATCTCGTCAAAAGAATAATAATTGCATAAGTTATAAACAGTATAATGCGCAATAGATTCTTTCTTATTTTTATCTTGAAACAACGTAATAACTCGAAATCTAGCCATTGGATCAAAAAACTTTGTGAATAGAATCTCTTTACCTCGAAGGAGTCTACTGAATGATATCAATATCGACCACCTTCTGTAGGTGAGGGTGGAGGCAAAATCTCAAATGGGAATCCCCACTTTTTGCCACGGCTTTCGATACTGCGGGAAAAATTCGTATGTATGTATGTACATATACATATATCAAGAAGAGCGTAGGACCCAGCATAGAACCCTGCGGAATACCCCTGGTAAACGATGTGGATAGAGAAAGTCTCGCTATCTTTATCCACATCGATTACCAGGGGTATTCCGCAGGGTTCTATACTGGGTCCTACGCTCTTCTTGATATATGTAGCTGATCTAGTAAAAAAACTGAACTCGGCTTTTTATGCTGTATTAAGTTTGCGCAATAAAGTTAATATTGGCGTCTTAATTACTTATTATTTTATTCTAGAATAAAATATTGTATTCTTGCTTGGGACTGCTCAAAAAATTTTATTCGCGTATTTAGGGTGCAAAAGAAAATTATAAGGTGTTTATTGCATAAACCAGCTAATACGCCATGTCGTCCGCTTTTTAAAGAGTTAGGTATTTTACCGTTACCGGCCATCTATTTATATGAACTAGGTATATGGGCGCGTCAAAATTTAATTAACTTAAATAAAAATAATACATATTATAAAATGATGGCTACCAGAGGGGCAAACAATCTGTGTATACCACGTCATAAAACAGCACTATTCGAAAAACAATGACAATGCTTATATCTTTAAGATCTACAGCAATACAATATATTATTATTATTATGTACATATGTCAAATACTTTGTCAAAAGAATAATAATTGCACAAGTTATAAACAATTTTATGTATCATAAATTTGAATTGATTATTTAATAAAATTTATGGAAGATAAAAATAAACTATTGTTATGAATCTAGGAAACATACATCAAATTTATAATACATTAAACTGTTTATAACTTATGCAATTATTATTCTTATGACGAGACCTTTTCTCCCGCATAATCTAAATCTGTGGCAAAAAATGGGGATTCCCATTTGAGATGTGGAAGTTGGCCTCAGCGTCACCTACAGTACGTGGTTGAGCCGTCGAGATTAATATTAATGAGATTCCTTCGAGCTAAATAAATTATATTTACAAAGATTTTTGATGTGATGCGTAACTTCCGAGATATGATGTTGTGGCAAGATAAAAAGAAACTCACCAGGTATATTTTAACTTTTTTTTTTTAAAATTATCTTCCGCAAGCGGTATATTAAATAATTTGTTGATTAGGAATAATAATGTGGTGTATTTTTATTTATTGCTTGTATAAGATGACTTATACAAGCAATATTATGGGTGGCCGAAGACGACCTTATAGTACATAACCGAGGAGATATGCCCACATTCATCAGGGGAAGCAGCCAAACCTACATAGATATAACCTTTAGCACACGGGGTATAGCACAATTTATCGAAGATTGGCAGGTACTAGAGGAAGAAAGCTTAAGCTGCCACCAGTATATCCTCTTCGATTACCACGAGAGAAACCGTACCAAGCAAAGTTACCGTATAACCAACAAGGGTTGGAGGATTAAACAAAAAGACATGGAGAAAATGACGAAGGAAGTAGACAAATTGCTCCAGAGGTACGATGGGAGGGCTGTGGGCCCGGAAGAGCTCACAAAAGTCATAGAGGCGGCCTGCGACAAAACCTTTGGTAAAAAAGTGGCGAGAAACAGAACACCAGTGTACTGGTGGTCTGAAGAAGTGGCGGAAGTAAGAAGACAGTGTTTGAAAGATAAGAGGCTACTAGTGAGAACTAACAAAGGAAAAGACGAAAACAAAAAACGTCAGTGTCACGCGGCCTATGCCCAGAGCAGACACTTACTGAAACAAGTGATCCAGACGGCAAAGAAAGGAGCCTGGAAAAAATTGCTGGAGGAAGTAGACCAGGATATATGGGGCAGAGGATACCAGATAGCTTCAAAAAAATTAAGAACGCGTCCAGTAGTGTCTATGACGGACGAAAAACAGATGGAGGTCGCAAAAACGCTCTTTCCCGAATACCCCCGCACTACCTGGGCCCGAAAGTATGTGGACGCGAAGAAAGTCCCATTATTCTCGCTGGAGGAAATTAAGCTAGCAGCCTCTAAACTTAAAGATAAGAAAGCGCCAGGCGCTGATGGAATACCGCCTGAAGTCGTGAAGGCTGTTGCTGGGGAGTTTCCAGTGGAATGTGCCCATGTCATGAACCAAGCATTGCTTAGTGGAATTTACCCGACTGAATGGAGAGTGGGAAGATTGGTCTTAATTGAAAAGCAGAAGAAGAAGGACCAAAGCAGCCAAACTTATCGCCCTCTTTGTCTACTGAATGTCCTTGGTAAGCTGCTGGAACAGCTACTACTGGTTAGGCTTACGCAGGAAATCGGCAAAAGTGGCGGACTTGCCAAGCAGCAGCACGGTTTCAGGAGGGGAAGGTCCACTATGACGGCTCTAAACGAACTAAAACAGGTGGCTGAAAAGGCAAAACAAGGTCCCTACGCCAATAGAAGGAAGTGTGCGCTGATCACGATAGACGTGCAGAACGCCTTTAACAGTGCCCCCTGGGGAGGAATTCTAGCAGAGCTCTCCCGAAGAAACATCCCGGCCTACCTGTACAATATAGTAGCCAGTTACCTTGAGGACAGGTGGATCTTGGTAGGAGACCAAGCAAAATTAGAGGTCACATGCGGAGTACCGCAGGGTTCGGTAATGGGACCCACTTTGTGGAATATCTATTACGACGGAGTTTTGGGGATACCGGTCAGAGACGGAGTGAGGCTGATAGCGTATGCCGACGACCTAGCAATCCTGGTCAGTCAGAAAACGGTGAACAGCATAGAGCAGGTAGCAAACAGAACCATCGTGGATGTAACCAAGTGGCTAAGGGAAAAAAAGCTCAACATAGCACCTGAGAAGACTGAGGCCATGCTTTTAGTGAAAGGGAGGAAGGTGTCCGGCTTTAAACTTAAGGTGGGGGACATTAGCGTCACAAGTCAAGCCTCAATTAAATACCTAGGAGTCCACTTTGATGAAGACATGAGGATGGGTACACACTTTCGAAAGACTGCAGAAAAAGCCACCAGGGCATTGGCAAACCTGGACAGCATCATGCCCAGATTGGGTGGACCACGTGAAGGGAATCGTCGGCTTTTGGCGTCGGTAGCCCAATCGATCATCTTATATGGGGCCTCGGTGTGGGCGCACGCCCTGGAAAAACAAGTTCACAGAACTACTTTACTTGCGGTTCAAAGGAAAGCGGCCATTAAGATAACTGGAGCCTACAGAACTGCGTCGACCCAGGCCTTACTAATAATAGCCCGCACTCCCCCTATACACCTTCTGGCGCAGTCTAGGCGAGAGACAGAAATGGGGAAACTGGACAAGAACATCGCAAACGAGCTCCTACTCAACCGTTGGCAGCACACCTGGAACCAGGACAATGGAACCGCATTGTGGACAAAGACACTCATCAGAGATATAAAGCCATGGTACGACAGGAAACATGGAGAGGTGTCATACTATCTGACGCAGATGCTGACTGGTCACGGCAATTTCCAGGCCTACCTGTTCCGTTTTAAAATAGCGAACACGGAAGACTGTCACTACTGTGGAGCCCGGGAGACGGCGGAACACACCTTTTTTGAGTGTGCTAGATGGAGCGAAAATAGGAGAGCTGCAGAAAAACACGTGGGAACTTTGACGCCGGGAAGTCTCGTAAGCACTATGCTTGCGTCAGCAGAGGCCTGGAACTACGTAAGCAACATGGCCACGAGCATACTGACGACCAAGGAGAGAGAGATCCAAAATAACGCCAGCTAGCGCTGGAATTTGAGTGCCCGAACATCTGCGCGGATCCCTCCTTGAAGTAATGCCCCAGCAGTTCCAGGGAGGTAGAAAGATCGCACCGCAAACGAGAGGGGTTTTTTTAGTCGGTAGGAATCCGACATACCCCGGCGACACGGGCCGCCGGAAGTCTTATGCAAGATTTTTCCCCTCTCGCGAAAAAAAAAAAAAAAAAAAAAAAAAAAAAAAAAAAAGATGACTTATGCATATAATTGTTTGTGTGTGTGGCTATTCTATATATGTCAAAATGAAACGTATTGTCTTTGATTGTAATTAATAAATCATAGAATGGCAAACTGTTCTGATTCTCAATTTCGAATGTAAATTTTATGCATGGGTATTGATTATAAATGAAATTAAGGAACATATCTATATCAAAATCTTGTAAAAAAATATCTACACATCTAAACCAAAATTTCGGGAAAGAGATTTTTTTAATATCCTTTTCTAAAAAAAGTAGGTAAGAAATGGTTCGTTAAGAAAAAAGACAGCAGGTTACCCATTACTGATTCGAATGTTTGTAAATTTTAATATTTTATTGAAGCTAAAGACATTTTATTCCATACACAGTTTCGTTAATTTGATGTAGTCAAAAATTTTATCCACAACGCCGATAAATCCGCTTTAGCATATCATTTTGTTAATACAGGACATACTTTTTCCACAGATGATTTAGAGGTAATTAAGTTTTCAAATTGTAAGAATTTAATATGTGGGAAGTGAAGTCCTTATTAGGGTTGAGCATCATTCAATAATTTTTTATTCAAATAATTATTTGAATGAAATTTTCATCTGTTATTCTTTATTCCGTATTAAGTTATTGTTGAATAAAACTATGGGAAATCAGTTGAATGAAGAATTATTTCAGTAAAACGTTATTTGAATAAAGCATTATTGGAATGACTCTGACCAAATAAATTGTTATTCAAATAATTTATTACAGAATAACACCGAAATAAAATTAGATTAGGTATATGCCTACATGTTTGTGCAGGTAATCATATAAAAATTATCGCTAATGTTAGGAAGTGCATCGGTAGGACGACATGCCGGTACTAATTATATTCGCCGACATCTTCGACATTCCTCTAGATTTACGTGATGTCATTTCTGAAGTCGATAAACAAACTTCAAACTTATAAAAATTCCACTTATTTTTTCCCACACAACTTTGATCTCTTTAAAAATTGGCGGGCAATATTTAAATAAAATCAGCTGATGCAAAGTGCAATTTTTCTTACAGTGTGAAATCATTAAATAAATGCTTTTCTGCTTTAACTGTAATTTTTAATATGAGGAAATTTTCTATATTAAAAATTTTTTACCTCGTGTCGGACTTGAACCAGGCACCTCCCGTTTGCCGGACGGGGCTCTACCAATTGAGCTAACGAGGCACTGGTTCCAATGCGATTTGATATGTCTTACAATTTTTAATATAGAAAATTTCCTCATATTAAAAATTACAGTTAAAGCAGAAAAGCATTTATTTAATGATTTCACACTGTAAGAAAAATTGCACTTTGCATATACGCCGTACTGCCGGCTTCACATAAGATCGGTATTTGAGAAATTATTTGAATGAAAATGAAAATTATTACTTGAATAACAATATTTATTTCAATAACAGTAGTTATTTGAATGAGAATGATCATTTCAATAATAAGAATTATTCGAATGATGAATCATTATTTGAATGAAGAATAATTATTTGAATGAAGAATGATTATTTGAATGATGAATATATAATTATTCGAATGATGAATAATTATTTGAATGAAGAATAATTATCCAAATAATTATTTGAATAATGAATGAAATAAATGTTACCGTTCGTTATTGAATAATTGAATAATGAATAAGAAGTTATCCATTATTTCTGAATAAGAATAACGACGTTATTCATTTCTTTTTATTATTAATCTGAATAAATTTTGCCCAATCCTGGTACTTATGTGCAAAAACATAATAAGATCTTATTAAATACAGATTTAACCCCTCTTTATTATAAACACTTGTTTGACTTCATTAAAGATAATAGTCCTGTAACTTGATTTTCATTTTTTGTTACCTAGGACTAATTTGTACACCTGAAGATGTTAGCTCAGCTAATTAAATCTACATGGTGCAAAAATTAAACGTATTGTGGGGAAGAAGTTTCTTTATTTCGTGTATTAATTCGTTACATCTCACAGTGCCGAACACACCTTTAATTTAATTTGTTTAGATTCCATGCTCACATTTTGTTCTAACATTAAAATCAATTATTGTATTGTTTTGTATTGCAATACAAAGTTTAATATGAAGCTAACAATTAAATTTCTTTTTATTTCTTAATCGAACATTGTTTTTTGTTTTGGTAAAACTTATAGTAAACATACTACACAATTAGCAATATGTACACTCACGGACACTCAAAATGTCCGGTCTAAGTCACAGTCTGAGGGCAACGTTTCATACACCCGAGTTGCACACGGCGTTTAGACTACGCATTAGACCGGACATTTTGGGTATCCGTGAGTGTACATATAGTATATCTCTTACTGACCGTTACGCTAATGCAACTGTAAAATAAAAAGTATAAATAAAGGTACGTAACAAACTAACAAAATCGGTTTTTAAACCCGATTTTGAAAACCCCGTTTTTAAAACTGATTTTTACCGAAAATCGATTAACTGATTTTAGTGACACCAATATGAAGAAAAATCGATTTTTAATACCGGGTGATATCCGAACCGCTACCCATACCGTTTAATATTTGACAGGCCATACTAATAATAAGAAGCATTGCATTCATATATTATTAGAATAGTTTGCGAGAAAAACGGATTGAAAGAAGGACACATTTTTTTGATTGTCTTATGAACAGTGGTCAGGGAATAAAATATGCCCACATTATCTTCCTATGACTTACCCCACGTTTAACTTTTTTTCAGAAATCTCTTCTGGGGGCCACTTCGCTATGCTTATCTAGCTAGAACCTTTGTTTTAAAGTATATAGCAGTGCATATATGTTACCTTGAATAATCGTTTAACCTTGGTATACAACTAGCATAGTAAACGACAAAATCTTCATGATATGAAATTGAAATACAGTTTATAATGTATAAATTATTGGTGTATATTTAGCTATATTTCAACGGAATATTTTTACGTTTATTATACTAGACATGTGAAACGTCTATTCAACTATTGTGTGCATTATACCTAAACGGTTTTTTAACCTTTATGGTGTTTGTTAAATGTTCGAGATTTCGAATTACTATAACAAATTTAAAAAGTAAAAAGCGAAATGCTGTTCAATATCCAGTCTGTTTTAATATAAAGCTCTTTTTACTACCGCTTTCGTCAAAATGCCACCTTCAAGTACCTACCTATTATCAGAATACATAATTATAGAATGAATGCAACTTAAAATTACACTACTGACAAAAAAAAGACGCCACAGAATTAAAACGGCGGATCAGATATGTCGAAATTTAAATTTTTACTGTTAAAACATATTTAATTAAATGATTCACCCAACACTACATTTGAAATGAAGATTTCAAATATATTGAGAGTATATATTAAATTTATGTATGAAAATGTTTTTGGTTGGGATTATTGCAAGCAGCAGAAAGTAGAAAACACTTATAAATAAAAAGCTTATGCTTGAAATTTTTTTTGAAATCATATTTTAGACATGTGCTCTTCTATTTCTTGCTTTAATAACTATCATATAATAATTATTTTACATCACGGTTTTATTTAAAACGTACTTATTTGCTTTTACACATAATCATTTCCTATTTCCAGTAAATTTCTATAGAAAAAACATTATTTTTTATATAAAACATTTACAAGATAAATGTTAAATAAAATTAATTAATTAAATAATAGCAATAATGAAACTTAATAACTATAGAAATTGCTAGTGCTCTTCCTTTTATAGTGTTTTATATGTTACAAACTTACCATTTACTCTGCACTCTATATCGTTATTGTCCGCTTAATCTTTACTGCAGCAAATATTGCAAACCACTGATACAAGTTACGATTTCGTATCGATGTATGTATGCACTTCTTCATTTTTTTACTAATTTTTACCTCGTGCATGTATATTTCTTACTACTTCTTACTGTTAGATTCTCATGGTTCTACGATTTTTAATAAAATAATTTTGGAACTGCGAGTTAAAATGGGAGAAGTCAATCAATTTTCATTTACCTAAGAAACTTATTTTGATAAGATTTTTTTAATTAATTACCTAACTTTTATACATCCTGGCATTTTCAGTGAATTAATTTAAAAAGCGTACGACGAAGATAAAATAAAAATTAGTTTAATTGTGTATATAGTTTGCCTTAGAATAAGTTGGTTGTTGCTTTTTTTTTTAATTTAGCGTCTAGTAGATACTATCAACTAAAATTAAAGAAAATACTATATACAGTCACCGACAGAATTGAGTGGACACTAAGCGATATTTAATTAAACTATAAATTTTACTCATACTTATTTAATGATATACAAAATCATATCATATTCTAGCAGATCAAATAGTTAAACATAAACAATATCCAAAAACATACTAATATTACAAAACAAATACATTAATAATAAAATATAATTAGTGATGTGTAGTTCGCCATCGATTCAGTTCAAAGACACATTTCTTTGCAAGGACTCAATTGAACTGCATCAGTATAATTCTTCTTAGCAGATTCGCGTATCCGAACTGATCCGAACTAACTGATGGCGACATATTCTCCGTAAAATGAAGAATTAAAAGTGCAGCAATTCTGTCACTATACGAAGAACTCTCATATATATCATAGCTACCTATGTATTACGCATGGAAAAAAATAATAATCGGTGCATACACACTCAAAAATATATGCAATTCCTACAGAAAATTCCAGTAATGTATAAGGTAAAATTGCCAAAAATTGGGAAATGTACTAGAAAACTTTAGGTAGGTATATTTTCTAATTTTTGGTAAATTTACCCTATACATTACTGGAATTTTCCGTAGGAAATGCAAATATTTTTTAGTGTGTAGGATTGGTGGAAGTGAGCGATGTTGATCAGTCGTTTCACTAATCCGAAGTGAAGTGCAAACTGATTCAAAGATGCAGTTCAGTAAAGTGACCTAGATCTAAAGATACGTATCTGTGAATTAAACTGAACTGCCCACCTCTAAATATAATACTATGTCCACTCAATTCTGTCGGTGACTGTATGTATACAGGTGCCCTAGCGAAGACTAACTACAACGGCGTAACAAAACCAAATCGATATAATTATACAGGTTTTCCACGGAAG
Organism: Cetonia aurata; assembly: GCA_949128085.1. NCBI lineage: Eukaryota > Metazoa > Arthropoda > Insecta > Coleoptera > Scarabaeidae > Cetonia > Cetonia aurata. The sequence goes on from OX421884.1 coordinate 38,355,031, forward strand.
TGGCTATAGTTAAAAGCTTTCTTGCTTAACGAAACTCTAACATTAAAAATTTGGGATTTGCGTAGTTTGGGACTTACTTTCTAAAATATTTCCAAGTGTTTTACACTTTCAGCACACCGGAAGCCGTCGTGAACTTTGTAATTTTAAATGGAACATCCTGATGTATATCCCTATACTTACTTTTTTGACATAACTAGGGCTTTTGACGTGATTGAGCATGAAATATTGCTCACAAAACCGGAATTATATGGCGGGCGGGTAATAATTGCAATCGGAAAATTCGGCCCGCCTCTGACGCAATTCCCCAGAACTGCAGACCATATGCAAGGATGCTTTGGATATTCGCGAAATATGTTAATCTGGCAGCTTGGTGAGTAGAAACAGCGTTAATTCTTCTTATGCTGTAAATAGCAGTGGATAGCTTTTTCGCTAGTTCTTCGATATATGCAGACCAATTAAGTGTTTACATTGATGCCAAGGATTTAGTGCTTGATGTCTCCTCTCTCCTACCCATGGCAAAGTCCATGGTGTTGCGTCTTACTCACATTCAATTTCAGTTTATTGGCCTCAAACCACTGCTCTGCTTGCTGCATAACTAGCTCTGCCTTCATTGATTTATTTTCTCTGGTTTTTTCTTTGATTCCCAACGACGTATCGTCTGTATACAAACAGACCTTATCAGCAGACAAGTTGGCTTCTAGGTCGTAGATAACAAATAGAAGAGGCCCCAAAACGGACCACTGAGGTATACCACCCTCCACGGTCATCATATCTGATGTTTTTGAATTCATCTCAAAGTATTGTTGCCGATCCCTCAGATACGATGACAGTAATCGTGCACTCTGCCACGTACTCCATAAAAATGCAATTTATCCATCAGCAATCCATCATCCACAGAGTCAAAAGCCTGACTCATAGAAGGTAACGTAGATGTATCTGGTAGATATGAAACAGCTTCTCGCAAAGTCGTTGTAAAGCAAATCTTAAAACTTGAGATGAATGGCCAAGTTACTGATGTAAAATTGGCAGTTGGAACTCCGTCAGGTTATCCCAAAACATTGTCGCTGCCGTTGAAGGGTCGCAAAAAAACCTAGGTTTGTCCATGCTAAGACTTTCAACAATTAAAGATTTCACAGACCAGCCTTCATTACATTCTGCATAAACATCTTAGCCTACATGCTTATGAAGGGCAACTGAGGCGGGAATTAAAGCCGGCTGTTCATGAACAACGCTGAACTTTTGTTGTTATGTGCTAGAAATGCAGGCAGGTACCCTTGACTTTCTCGGAAAAGTAAGTTTTAGCGACGAAGCCCGCTCAGTGAGGTCGTTAATAGACAGAACTGCCGCATCTGAGGTTCCGAAAATCTAAGAACAATAGTCGAGAAACCTCTTTATCCCCAGCAAGTTACTGTTATGGTTTTTGGTTCCGCGGAGTCATTTGACCTTACTTTTTTTTGGGAACTATGAGGGTACTGTGATTACAGTCAATGCGAATCCCTATCTTAAAATGCTAACTGACTTCCTTTAACTTATATTGAATGATATGGATAATTTGCAGCAGAATGGCGCTACGAGCCACACAATCAGCAAAACACTTGCAGATTTGCGAGCTGTTGCTTGCAGAATTGTGAAACACGGGCACAAATTAGCCGTCCCAGATTGCGCGATTTAACTCTGCTAGACTTTTTTCTTTGGGGACATGTGAAGGAAAGAGTCTATGCTAATGTCCTGTAAATAATTCCAGCCCTCGAAGCTAAAATTCGAATAAGTAACGCCCGACGGATCGACTAGAAATTTCGAATGCTATACACGCCTTGAATAATACAATGGCGGTGGGGAGAAATAAGGTGCAGACGTCTCTTTTGAAATTTTGGTCTTCAGTCTTGGCGGTACCGCGGGCTCACATCATCAATTTATCATTCTCAAGTGTAAAATTTACGGAACAACTGAAGCACACTATAATAAAACTCATTTATAAGAAAGGACCTAAAAACGAATTATAACAAACTGTATTAATACTTGAAACGCGCGTAAAAGTTACACACGATAGTGAAAAAGAGATGTCCCAACGTAATTTGGCGAAAAAATATAAGTGGGGAAAAACTGAAATACAGAAAATACTAAAAAACAAAGGTGATATTAATATAAAATGGACACAAAATATAAATAGACATACTAAACGCAATGCTTTTCAACGGCATGCAGAAGTTAATCATTTCACACTTGCTTGGTTTCAAGGGTGCTCGTACTAGAGGTGTGCCAATAAGTGGACCTATATTACAACAGAAAGCAAAGGATTTTGCAAAAAGTTTGAATCAAGATGGGTTCACTGCAAGTAACGGCTAGCTACAGAGCTTTTGCAAACGAAACAATATTGTTGTTCGCTCTATATGTGGAGAAAAATCATCAGTTAACGATGATACCGTTATTGATTGGGTAAGTCGTCTACCCGAAATATTAAAAGACTATAGTCCAAAGGACATTTACAATATTGATGAAACGGGATTGTTCTTTTGAGTACTTCCACAGAAGACTCTTACTAAGAAAGGTGCTGAGTGCGCAGGTGGAAAAACATCAAAAGACAGAATTACCATTATGTTATGTACTAATGCCATTGGTGATAAAGAAGTTGCTTTAGTAATTCATAAATCATTCATTCATCATAGGTACTTTCAAAATGTTGACATGCACAATTTATGTGTAAATTGGAACGCGAATAGACGAGCATGGATGACACGGGAAATATTTATAGACTGGTTGACAAAGTTTAATGAAAAAATAAGAAAAGAACAGGGAAGTATAGTCATATTACTTGACAATACTCCATGCCATCCTGCACATGTGGAATTATCCAATATTAAATTAATATTTTTGCTAGCTAATACGTCTAGTAAATCACAACCACTAGATCAAGGCATTATCCAGGCATTCAAATTACATTACCGTAAGCGCATTCTTACTACACTCGTTGCAAGAATAGATGATACTGCTAATATACATGACACATCGAAAAGTATCAGTATAGCTGATGCTATTGGCTTGTTCAAACTTGGGAAAACGTTCAAAAGACGACAATATCCAAATGTTTTGAAGCATGTCGAATAAATACAGATTCCAATTATACTGATATGATAGATGAAATAGCTTCAACTCAAAATATATGAACGCATTTTTGTAATCAATACAAAATAAAAATACTGACAAATTTTGATGAAAATGAACCTACCTTTGATGGTGATTCAGAAGATTGGGAAAAAGATGTAGTAGACGAAGCAATAAGAAATAGAAATGGCGAAACATCTCTCGGCACAAATACGGAACTATTTCAAAATAAAGAAGAAAACATTGAGTGTATTCCACTTTCCACGTCTCTAAAGGTAGTTAATGAATTAAAACATCTTGTATATAAGTTAGGTAATAATAAACTCATGAATTTATTATACAACGTCGAATCAGAATTTGAACGGGAAATACTTTTAAAAACACTAAGAGGAGCGCAAAAACAGCCACAAATAGACCAAAATTTTTAGAACAAAAGTAACAGAAACATGAAAGTTTAGTTTATATACATACCTACATATTTATGTAATACGACATATTACTTTTTGTAAGAAAAAAATACTTTGATTTATATATTTTATATTTAGGTAGAGTATATGCATTTATATTTTGTAATTAATACCTAATAAATATCTACTTTTGTTAATGTAAAATACCTATATACTTATTTTTATGATCTAGTCCTTGTACATATGTATGTGCATTATGCTTGGATAATATGTACTGTATATGCATTTGGAAGATGCTCTCTAATACGATCACCTGTCGAAGCGACCGTTTTTGTTTGGAACGGAGGATGGTCGTCTTATACAGGTTTCACTGTATTTTGGGCCAACTTAGTTGAAGAGGATAGAATATTTCAAATACAAAAAGGCCTGCATACGTGCAATCTTTAATCTGAACAATAGAGACTCATGCAAACCCTTCTTTAAACAAAACAAATTACTTACTTTAACATCAATCTTTATCCTTTTGTCTTTGTAAGAAGCAATTATGAATATTTTTTTAAGAAATATAAACTGAATCATGGCTGTAACACTAGAGGGGTTGCTAGTCGTTATCAATTACCGCCAAAAACGCATTTAACCAGAATCCAAAATGCAGGCATCCATAATTGTATCAGAATTTTCAATCATATTAAGCAAATTAAGCGAGTTTTGAAGAAATGTTTAATAGATAACGTATTCTACATTCTCAATGAATTGCTGCAGGGGAATTGGGGCCTACAGTATTAATTTTTGAACATATTCTGTATTTATTGTTTTTTGTTAGTTTTATATGTTTATGGTAATCGACGTGGTCTATGTTTTATTGACAATTACGAACTTAAACATGTATATTTATAAGTAAGTAAGTAGTTTGCAGAGTTTGTACGTTGAATTTAAACAAATATTTTTGTAGTCTAAGAATAAATAAATGTTTCTTTTAAAAATAGAATGGGACTTCTTATTGGAGAAGATTTTAGTCTATTTAGAAAAGTGGCGTCACCGCCATTGGTTAGGCAATGAATCGTAGTACATTTGTAAAAAAATTTCATTCATAATGTCACGTGGCTTGAATACGACCTCCGTAACTGGAGGGGTAACTGAGAGTAACTCGTTTATAGCTTCTAGACTAGGGGTATTAGGTACCATTTCTCAATTTAGTCGATAGTAGTCTAGTTTCTTCCTTTTGAAAGTTTCTTAAATGGTCCTCTAGTTCGAGCTTTGTCTTTTTTAGATCATTCATTAGTCGTTTGCCATCATGCTCATAAAATTTTAGGCTTTACTCTCTTGGAGCATTTTTTTTGATATTGTCAATGAGTTCCTTGACTTCAAGAACAGTAATTTCAGATTTTTTCCATTTTTAGAGTGTGCTTGTGAAACAGAAAAGCCTGCGCATGTATAAAAGAAAAATATCTCTTCTCAACACCCTCTATTTCTCTTTGAAGTTCCATCTTTAATTTGTAAAAGACATTGCATAGCCTTCTTCTTTCAGCTCCACCAAAATTTGTGTTTGTGTTGTCACCACAGAACGCCACTAACTTCCCCGAGGAAATATTTAGTATTTTAATGATTTTAAACAATAATTTAAACCAGTATTAGAACTTTCATCTCGTAAACGTTTGAGTCTTAATAATTAATAATTTTGTTTGTATACCTTTTTTCACATCGATGAATTGAATAGTTATCGGAAATAATTTTTCTGCTTTGTGGTTGCTCGCATTGGTACCGATACCATAAAACCAGACAGACTCCAAATTAGATACATACCGAGCCACAGAATATGGCGCCAAAATGTATTTGATGATAGCGGTTGCTTTCGTTGTAGCTGTAGATTGTTTGGCTGCTATTTTCGAATCTGAATACATCAAGGAATCTAATTTGCTCAAACAATCAAGGGATTTAAACGATTGGTGGTGGTTGATTACTTTATATCGTGTTATTAATTTAGCTGCACATACTAACATATGTTCATTTGAATCATCTTTGATACAGAAACTATCTATTTTACGCGACGAAGACGCAGACAACAATTTTTTGTCCTCCCTTTCTTAAAAAAATTCCACTCTTTGTGTAGTCATCGCTAAAATGACATTTCCTTTTTGGTGGCGCCATAATTCACAGTAATAGATGTTTAATATTAGTTAGTATAAAGTGTATATAAAAATTAAAAATGATGATTCGAACGAAAGCTAAATATTTCATACACAACACACAGCAATCATGAGCGAAGTTAATTATAATCAAAATTTAACTGATAAGCAAATTGCAATAGCGCAAGTGCGCCATAGCATGCGCTATGGTGTCAAGCGCTTGCGCAATCTCAATGACTTTATCATATGGGTTGATCTACATATTAAACATAGGAAATTTCCATATATATAATACTACTATATGGCGCATTGTTCGCGTAGCTAATGCTTGAGCAGTGAAGCCGAAGTAGAACAGTACAAACGTATACGCCCGTCGCGTATAGTCATATTTATCATACCGCGCATCTACCAGCGCGGAATTTCAAAAATAATATACCGAAACAGCGGTAATGGCAACACAACGACTTTAGGTTATTATCTGTGCTTGCAGTATACGTATTTTATTAAGGAAGACCCCAAGAGATTATTCTATGACCCCAACTTACACTAATAATTATAAAGGTATACCTATGAAATGATTAATGTAAAGCATTTGCATTTCTATGACAAGGCAGAAAAAATTCTATATAATACTAGCCTTGTTTATATATATATAGTTATTCAACCAGTTTGAAGTACCTTTGGGTGGCGTTCAGATGGCGTGTCAGGTGTGGCGTGCCCATTAATTTTTTTTAATAATGTTGCATTGTAATTTCTTAATTTTGATTGGTTTTACTTTGTTATTAACTGCCAAGTTTATTTCAGAATCTACAACCAACATAGCTCGCATTCCAATGAATATTTGGCGGTATTTAATTTCATTCATCAGTACTTTTATACTATCGCCGCCAGATATCAGCACCTTACGCAGGTCGGTTGAATAACTATAAGATATATAAACAAGGATACTAGTTAATATACTGATAAAACTTATTAACACAATTGATTTCTAATCAATGTGCGATTTGCACGCAAAATATCTTATTTGATAGTATAACTTTATTCTTAAAACTAACAAGTGGTTATTAAGGATGAACTGAAATACAATTTCAAATAATCATGTAAGCCCTAATGACGTGCAAAATAATATTTCACGACTGTATACTGTATGTATTTATAATAGTAAAAGGGGGAAACTCAAACAAGAAAAGTAAACATTATTATATTTATAAAATTGAAGATTTCGAATTGAGTCCATTTTTTGTATTTATTTCGCATAAATTCATCTTTTACACCAGCCAACCTTGCTTCGTGATGTAATCTTATATCAATATATGTTCGTATAACGGCTTTTATGAGTAGGTACTACCTTGTGATTACACTGGTCAACAGTGAAATTGCTTCTTAGGTGAAAGTACCCAATCCTGAATGAATTCAACGTGCTGAACACGAATATCACATTGAAAAAAGTTGATTGGCTCACGTTCCAGAGATATTGACGTTTTGTCCATTGTATAGATGCTATTGCATAATGTAATGCAATTTAGTGAGAAATTACGAAATTTTGCGTCATATTGCATCACCCCTTCATGCAAAGAAGTTAATGCAGCATTTGGTGTAAGTTGGACAATCAGTAGAGATGCTCCACAAGTCCACTACAAACGGCAGGCCAAAAGAAGTCGAAAGCCAGAAGCAGACTAATGTTTTCTTACCATGTATTATAATATTGACATAAGTACACTTTTTCTGAAATATGCGTACATATTACAGAAAACCCGTAGCCAATTCAGCTTTTTCTTAGTCATTTTCGTGTTCAGCACATTGAATTCATTAAGAAATGACTATTTTCAGCTTGGAAGCATGAACTTGAGTGCCTTGAGTTCTAGTTTGTCTTTTACTGACGCGAGTAAAGATAATTGACACTTGAACTTGTTTATATCCACATAAATAACATTTTTTTCTACATTTTGTAGAAATTATTTTCATTTTATCGATTCCAGTAAATATACACTAAATACAAATACAACTTGCTCAAATTACAAAAATAATACTTTTCACAATTGACCACCGAGACAAATACATATAAATATGAGGAATGAGGAAGCGTAAATTGTGCGTGACCAGTCGCTTTCAAATATATGGAAATTTCATTTGTAACAATGATCCACTAAAATGTCGGGACATTTTCTATGATTCTATGTCGTCGAGACACCACTCTCAATAACGGGTACATGTCCCGACCTATCGGGACGAATGGCAACCCTATTCTAGACTAACTAATATAAAATAAATTTGGAAGGTACCTACTTTGATCGACCCTGATGCGTTGTTGGAAAACACTAATTAACAACTACTCTTTCTTTTAAAAACCCTTTATTCTTTCATGCAATTGCTTCACAATCGTCGGTACTACTCTTCTTTTTCCTCTGATTTACTTAAAACTTACCTTATTATCTACAAAAATTTAACCTTGAATTTCATTTTTTTTTCTAATTTAATTTTATAAACAAAAAGATAATTGAACTGAAGAAAACATTAAATAAAATTTTATTCAAATGACAAAGATGAATATGTTTCATTTTAACAAATTAATTAACAAAAACATGAAGATGTTGCACGAAACGGTGGATTGCCTGGAAAACTGACAGTCTGCTTTTCCCTTATATTTGATGTATGGGTAGAAGAACGGCAGTGCAGCGCCTAATTGCTTAGGCTTGGAGTGACCAAGTTGTTGGATAGATCACTTGAAGACGATTTTCATTCATGAGTCGATTTATTGGTCCAATTTTGTAGAGCGATTTGTAGTACGCAGCGGAGATGCGAAGTTGGTTGGTAATTTTTGACTGGTGTAATTGTTGCCTTGTAACTTTTGCTATTTTTCAATTTAAGTCTTTTAATAACTTAAGGTGAACTGCATATTTCTAGGCTGTGGCATCATGGTCTTCCATTCATGCTTGACTCTCACTGGGATGACAATTGGGCCAATGTTTGGTACTCAGCTGGCTATTCAAGCGTTCGCTTCGTCTCGACATGTTTATCACGTTTTGGTTTGGACATGAAACAGATACAGAGCGGTAATTGAAAAGAAAAATGCCTTAATTATATAACAGTACAACAAAATAATTATAACATTTAAAAAATTAAAGCAAATTAAAAAAGAACACCTAATCTAAATAAAACTAAAATAAACATTACCTATTTACTTTTCTACCGACTTTTCGGCCGTGGAGCTCAGTCTAACTCGACAACTACGGCCATCGAGTAGAATAAACGTGGCTTCCTCGTGTGCTCTTCCTTTAAAGAGTCTTTCACGGGAACGTCCTTTCCACACAATCAATTTTTACGCACTCCAGAATTAAGAAAGTTGTTAAAATTACAAAAAGGGTATACTGTATTGAATAATGAATCTGTTTAGTTTTAAAATCTCCTTCTTGACGCAATTCATCCTGGAGTACCTCATCTATATGTTTCTACTCATTATCATGAAAATGCTATTTATCAAAATGTTGTTTTGGTAAGGTAGCCGCTTAGGAAAAATGAAAAGAAAAATTTTGTAGTAAGTTGTAAATTTGGTCACTTGTAACTCGATATATCCTTGAAAATTGTGACATCCGTTGCTCGTGTGACAATCCAAGAACACTATCAATGATATTATTTGAATTACCAGTGTTTAGTTTGAATAAAAAACTAATCAGTGCTTGTGCAACTATGAGAACAATCGTATGAAGTTAATAAAACTGTTAGTTCTCTGATATTTTCCCATGGGAAGCCAGTCAATATCATCAAAAGCTTTTCGAGCATTGCACAATTTTTCATGCGGTCAAATAATGTTAACATGATTTTCTTAAATAATAAATTAAAGGAGGAAACTGTTTTGTGCTTACTTACGTTACTGTAAGGGAAAACCACTCGCAAACTGCATAGATCATCTTCCAATATTGTTTGTCCTGTTGGACAAACAATATTGGAAGACTGCATGATCACCATTTGGTATAAACATATTTTCTCTAGTAGAAACATCGAGTCTGGTCTCTAGGGATATTTTGTGAAGGTTTTCCACCGTTTTATATATTTATTATCCCTATTCTGCGCCATATCACATAAAAAATCTTCGTCTTTGTTGGTAGATCAGAATATTCACCGAGAGTGACAACACTAAATTCCTCTGTATATAATTAGGCGACACCTCGCAATTTTATCATTTTTTTCTATTTCATTGTTTGTAAAATCTCTAAATAGTTTAGCTTCATCTTCAGTGGTTAATACTTTCCTATAACCGTCTATTTTACGGAGAAACTTGTTACAACTTTTACATCTTTCTACATACACACTATTATTTTTGGAAAATGTACGTCTAACAATAACAATGACGTAAAAAAACAATTGCAGTATTGAATACAACAATTACAGTTGAATATGGGAAAGCACCTTTTCTGCGGGTAGTTTTTACGCACAAATATTGAGTGATACTATCATATAAGTTTACAGGCGCCTCCACCAAAATGTTATATAAGAGGTAAAGGATGAAAACACGGTTCACAAGGTACCACACTTTATATTAATTGACTGGGCACCAACATATACGTAGCTAATACTCCGATGACTTTTGAGACAGTTAGGGCTTATACAAGAGGCAAAGATATACCTAGTATCGATTTTTTCTTAATAATAATTATAACAGAGTTCATAGAAAAATTATCAGGTTAAGCATTGTAATTAAATATTGATGTTTTAATGAAAGTGCAATTTAATATTATAAATAATAATAATATTTCCAAAAAGTGAGAAAAATCATTAAAACGTCATTCTAAGAGCGGGGGATTCGAACCCCGAACCCCGTAAGCCAACCGTACAAGCCACTAGACCATCAGCCGGATTAAATAAATAATATATTCCATTATTCTTGAACCCAAGACAGAGTCCTGCGGAACGCCGATAGAAACTTCTGCAACATTTGAGTAATATGTGGCGTGCACTCCATTCACATTGGACTGGACTGAAACATAAGCTTTGCGATTTTTTTTAGATAGAAGGAGAATAACTTGTGGACTACTCTCCGGAAGTGCCCAAAGTTTCATGAACATAACGCAGTAATTGCGAATATCAAATGCTTTTGACAAGTCAAAGAAAATTCTTGCAACAACTTTACTCTTATCTAACCATATTAGATGATCTAACTCTTCATAAACGTGATCCAATGAGTCGAATATTGCGTCGCATGTTGATTTACCAGACAGAAAGTCAAACTGGTGATAGAAGCTTGCTTTTAGTTAGATCGATGTTTATTATTTTCTCAAATATTTTTGTAAATGCAGATGGTATCGCTATAGGTGTGTAATTTTCTATCTGTAGCTTGTTGCCTTTTTTGTGTACCGGTATAATTTTACTTATTTTTAGTTTATCTGGAAATACACCCTAGGCAACGCATTGATTTATTCTATATACTAATCGATCTGCTATTTCATATGTAACATGTTTTAGTATAAAACACGCAATATCATCTACGCTAGCTGAACATCTATGTGCAGCTTCACAAATAATATTTAAAATCTCAGAATTGTCAGCTGGAAATAAGAACAAACTGCTATTTGAAGGTGGGCCAAAATTATTTCGATTTGCGATTGAACAGAGATGTTTCCTAAATAACTCTACCAGTTAAGTAAGATCTTCTACCTATTATATTGTATTACAATATTCCCTTCATTTTTCTTTTTGTTTGTGTAGTTAGATATTTTATTATTGATTATATATGCTTTTATTTCTAGAATTTAAAATTTGATTATCACAGTAGGATCTTTTTGGGACCAATATCGTCAACCGCTAACGGAGTATAATAAGGAGATTAGAAGGGCCAAAAGAAAGTCATGGGGGAAGTTCTGTCAGACTATCAAATACACCTGATACAGCAAAGATCCACAAAGTACTCTCAAGAGATCCGGTGCAGACATTAGGTATGGTACATTTACAAACTCGGGAAGTGCAACGTTAGAGCTTCTAGCACAGAACCACTTCCCAGGATGTCAGATGATGAATAACCTCTCAGAGGACACTACAACCCGCAGTATCCAACGTCCTAAACGGACTGATTGGTAGATTGCGAGGCGATTAAATCGCTCAAACCAGAAAAACGATACTAGTCCCTCACCCGGTTAGACTTTCCAGCTAGTCTTGCTTGGAACTATATACCAACAAGGTGGACGGAGGTGAGAGTGGTATATATTCCCAAAATGGAAAAATCTGAACCTTCCCCTAATTCCTTTCGTCCAATTAGCCTGGTGTCATTTTTACTGAAAACATTAGAAAAGGTGTTAGAAGATCATATCAGAGAAGTAATTCTTCCAGATAGGCCCTTTCACATACACCAATATGCGTATCAAGCAGGCAAGTCTGCGGATCTTGCACTAAAAAATCTTGTCTCCCGGATTTCGGACTCGCTCAAATCCAACGAAATAGCACGAGGCGCACAACCGATCATAGCATGCTGAATTGCCGCTATGCTTACGAATAGACTTGCTATAACGACACTAGGCGGGGAGGTAGTCAGGTTCAGGCCGGGCCTGGTGTCCGCAGGGTGGGATTTTATCCCCACTCATTACTTGTAGACGACCTACTGGCCATCACTGAAGCGCTGGGAGCCGAGGTGCAAGTCTATGCCAACGATATTGTAATACTTTTAAGAGGATTGGGAGGGAAGGAAATTTCCTCAGCCTTCCAACAGGTAATTAACGCCATTTGTAGCTGGTGTAGCAGGAAAAACCTCATCATCAACCCAAGCAAAACTACGATAGTACCGTTCACCCGGAAGAGGAGAGTGGAGCACTTATTTCCACCCACTATCCAAGGTGTGAAACTTAAATTAACATATAATGTAAAATATCTAGGCGTCCTATTGGATAAGACACTAAGCTGGAATCCACATTTGGGAAAGATTACTCACAAGGCAAAGTTATCCTTATGGACTTGCCGAAGAATATGTGGGAAATCTTGGAGGATATCTCCAAATCTAATCTATTGGCTTTATGTGATGGTAATACGTCCAACCATAACCTATAGAGCGATAGCATGGTGGCAGAAAGCGCTGCAAGCCAGAGCCACAGCATCCATACAAAGGATTGTAAATATAGCAATAACGGGAGCAATGTCTTCTTCCCCGTCATTTGCGTAGGAAATTCTTCTGAACCTTTCTTCCGGGCACATTGTTCTGGAAAGGGAGGCCAGATTAACTACATGCCGCCTATGGCACATTGCGAATCAATCGCCACATACTCATGTCTGTGTGGATAGCAAGCTGCTGGAATCGGTCACTTCCGACAGGATGCTGGAAATGCCATCGAACATGATGTGTACTCGACCAATGATCAATACATACTTCACTACCTCCTTTCTAAACACAGAGGAATGGAGATGTAACGAAAAACAGAGTAAGGTGTTGGCGAAGGAATATTCTGTCGTAATCCTTAATCCTGTCGAAAAATTACAACCTTGGACAACACGCAACGATCTTTCAGGCTGAAATCTATGCCATTGAGATGTGTGCTAGAGAGATTTTGAATAAAACCGTCACACACAAATCAAAAAAATTTTTAAGTCACAGTCGAGGCTGATCTAGAACTGTAAAAACACCTTAAACACAGTGGGGACGGCAAATAATCTATCCCTAATCTGGGTACCTGGGCACTCACTCATTCATGGCAATGAGGAAGCGGACAATGCAAAAAAATGCATTTCCAGGGGCCAGAACCTGCCTTTGGCATAGCACCTGCGGTAGCTAAACACCAAATCAATGTATGGGCGCAGCAGAAAGTGCTCCAACATTGGAACAATTGTCCTGGTATGGTACATGCGAAAAAGTGTATTTCGTTTAATCATGTCAGAACCCAGGAACTACTAGAACTTGACCGTAAAAATGTAATAGCGTCTGTCTTTACAGGTCACTGCAATCTCAGAAATCACCTACAGAGAATCGGACTCTCTGAAGAGACTGAATGCCGGCTGTGTTTGGAGGATGACGAGACAGTTTCTACCACCAAATCTAAAAGGGAAAGTTGTAATGGAGAATAAGTGGCGAAATCAATATTGAAGTCACCACCAATAATAACATGCTTATTTTCTTTAGCAATCATTTCTAACAAATATAAAAGCGTATCTAGGAAAGTATTAGAATCAAAAGACGGTATTCTATATAAAGCAATGATTATTACATTAATATTTGAAATGATTTCAATACCGCAAATTTCAATTACATTCATAATGGACACATTATTGATGTCTTGTCTTGGTTTAAAGTGTATTCTTTTACAAACATAAATAGCGACTCCTCCATGCTTATTTAGAGGCCGACAAAAATAAGAAGCTAACGTATAATTGTTTAAAAATAAAGCTTTTAGTTGGTTATCACTTTGCCAGTGCTAAGAAAGTAATAAGATGTCAACACACTGCGACCTTAAAATAACACTTGGATAGTTCACCTTATTATTAATACATCTAATGTTCTGATGCATCAAGCGTAAATGTTCTAGGTGTTCCGCTGACTTCTGGCCAGGTGATGGAAAAACTTGTTGACCAGGCTTCATTAGGCCAACTTTCCGGATTCATCAATACGTCCATATATTTCGAAGGCAACAACATAATTAGTGCCAAAACACTACTTTAATTGTGCCTTTTTTGTTCTAAAAACAAGGCACCTAGTGGAACAAGAAGTTGAGATAAAAATTCTTACTTCTGTTAATTGTTTTGTGTAGTATTTTTGGAAAATACTATGTCATTAATTGCTTAACTTTATATCTAAATCTGCAAACCTGCTTATCCTAATTTACTTCATGCGTCAATAATGGTGCAGATCTTTACTGAAGCAAATAATAGTTGACAAATAAAAAAAAAACTGTGATGAGTTGAATATTTATTGAAAATAGTAGTAGTACAAAAATTTATTGTATAAATATATAAATTAATAAAAAACATCCAAAAATCTAAAAAGTTGTAAATACACATTCCATTTTACAATAAAACCGATTAAAAAATATTTAAAGGATTACTTCACATGTGCAAATGGCGTATTTATTTGGCAGGTACATAACTGCATTGTTTTATTACTTCTCAATAGTCGGATTATAAACGCATCCAGTGAATATAGTGATGTAAGATTCTCGAATTTTGCCTAATATGACGTACAGGAATGGCCGATTTACGTTAACCACAGTTTTAGGAATTTGTATCTTCGGGGGCATATTCCGTAAACTCTCGTCGTCATCTGTAATAAATATTTTTCAAATATAGTAAACTTGATAATAAGCATGAAAGTACAGTTGTACTTTGATACACATTGATATGCTTTTATTAGTCAATTATTTCACTGCTAATGTTTTAATATTTTATAATTCTTGTAAGTTACATTGTTTTGTGATAAGACTCCAATTACAAACATTTTTCTAAAGAAAATGCAAAATGTTTGCATTATTTAGAATTGGTTTTGTGTTTTTTACGTCTCGAATATTGCACAAAAAACTAATTGCAAGTTTATGGTTAAAATAGTCGATGTAAACAAAAATTATAAATTTGCAAAACTTAGTATAATTTAATTCATTTAAGCAAATTTATTATGATTTATAATGTTTATCAAAACACAAAAAGAAAGTTCTATACCAAAGCAATTGAAAGTGTTCAAGAAAGGTGCTCCTATTTAAAAAAAAAGCAGGTACGCTACCACTGCTGTATTATTGGTAAGAATACTTAAATACTTACTCTCTTTTTGATAACTGGATACTCCATTTTCGTTAACTGATATGCCCGTTTTTTGAAACATTCTAGTGAGATAAATAGGTTGATCGTCATTACAGAGTTTCGCGAAATCGCGTGAGCGATTAAAAGCTTGGGTAATAGAAAACTAAAAGAAACGCATAAATATAAATATTCAACTATGAATAACTACATCCTTAATTAAATATAACGCATGAACATATCTTGACAAGATTATCGAGAGAGTTTGGAGATAATCCTGATATTGTTCTAAGAAAATAAAACTAATTTTTTTATATGGATCACAATTTTGAGGCAAACAAATACTGTATAATACTGGGTATTCAAAACCAGATAGGTATATATATTATATTTATATAGTGATAGCAAAAAAAATAAAACGCATATTCGTATTCGAATTTAATACAAAATACGTGAGCGCAGTTTTGTCGATCACACTAGCTCAGATATGGCTGATGCATTTTCGATCCTCACCATTGAGATCTCGCTTATTATTGACGATAGACGATAGGTTTAAATTTGGCAAAGTTGCTAAATTTTGTGGTTATTATGATCCCGCAAAGAAAGTAGACTTAGAACAAATGACGTTTGAGATCTTTTGAAAAAACGGCAAAATCTGATTTTCTTATTTTGCCTCTAGCACTTTTATTTGGCATTGCAGAGAAAAACTAACGACATGTTCTCAAGGCCACTGTTAATGTTCTATGTAATAATGTACTTGAAATTTTTATACGACGTTTTGTTTTCTTCTGGTCATCATCAACTTTCTTATTTCTTATGGGCGCCATATTGAATTTTGACACCGATAGAAAGAGTCTTTTTTCCTGATTTCAACCATGTGTAACATGTCGACAAAAGTTTTTGATATTATGCTTTAACTGACCAAGAATTCAATTTAAGATTAAATAAGGTAGCCATGCAATTTCGAACTGTCAATCACTTATCGTTGCATTAGTTATGGAAAAAATGTTGTATCCATCCCAACGAAGAGAAACGAGATATGTCATGTATTTGTTATTCATCGTATCGAAATGCAACAACAGCTAGTAAACGATATTTACAATTGTATCCTGAACGACGATAACCATATTGTGTACCATTTTCATAGATCTTGATAGAAAGTTAGTCGAGTATGGATCGTTTACCAAGCCGCGTAATGTTTACGGTAACCGGAATTTGGATAGAAATCAACGGGATATTTTACAAATGGTAAATTAAATGTGCGTTTTCACAAAGTTGATGTTAATTTTGTATCTTATTTGTAACAATGAATTGAAATAACAATTAAATTAATATAAAGAAAACAATAATTACAGTAAATGTTCAAATATGTGGCCATTTTCGTTAATGCACAATTACGCACGCTTTCGAGCTGTTTGAACTGCTCTTTGTATGGTTCTGCTAGGAATTGCATTGAAGGCATGTTCTAGCTCAAAGTTCTTCAATATTATGTGGAAGATCACCTTTATAAACGTTATTTTTAATAGCTCCCCATAAGAAATAATCTAGAGAACTTAGGTCAGGAGATCTCGCCGGCCATTCAACAACTCCATCATTTCCAATCCAACGCAACTGTTTGAAAACTCTTGACTTAAGTAGTTCCGTACAATTGCCGCATTATGAGCTGGTGCGTCGTCTTGTTGTCACCACAATGTTGTAACTGGTTTACCTAATGTAATATTATTATCTAAGAAATTAGATACGTGTGTGCGAAGAAGGTTGAGGTATCTTTCTCCATTTAATGTCTCTTCATAGATTACTGGTCCTATAAGACGATCTTCCAAAATGCCCATCCAAACGTTTAATCCAAAACGATGTTGAGGTCTCCTCGCCTTATTTTGTCTAGGATTCTGCAATGCCCAATAGTGCTCCGTATTTCTATTAAACATTCCACATTTAGTAAATTTAGATTCATCTGACCAGATGACTTTATTTAAAAAATCTTCGTCGTCTTCTAACTTCCCCAGTAACCAATTACAGTATTCCAGTCGCCTTAAATTATCGCCAGGTAGCAAACTATGGCTAACATGGACCTTGTACGGTTTAGCTTATTTCGACGCAAAGTTCTTCATACTGGAGTCTCGGGTAAATTTAACTCTGACGCCACTTCTCTTGTTGATGTTGATGGATTATTATATTATATTTGTGTTCCGACAAGTCATATCTGTTTAGCGTACGTTGCTTGCGATAAACACATATGCGATATGTTTTTTCTTCTTGAGCTAAAAATGTTATTGTTGTACTATTATCTCATATGATTTATATATACATGTTGTACTTTGGGAACTTTTACACTTTGTTATGTACCTTTTATTGACAATGTCCATACCTTATGGTAAATGACAATAAAGCTTATTATTATTATTATTTCTATCCAAATTCCGGTTACCGTAAACATTACGCGGCTTGGTAAACGATCCATACTCTACTAACTTTCTATCAAAATCTAGGAAAATGGTATGATATGGTTGTCGTCGTTCAGGATACAATTGTAAATATCGTGTACTACACAGGTAAAAATATAGCGGAGTGAAATACAGAGTCTCCGATTTGGAAAGATTTATATAGAGAAAAGAGATATCTACAAAACGGTGGGCATTTTATCACTTTCGGACAAAATCCTTACCGAAACGGAGGTTCACAATCTCCTCCGTTTTATTTTAACGGATACTTGTATATCTAACTCCCAAACGCAGTTAAATGTATTCATTGCATATTATATTCTCTCCATATCAGAGTTATTCTTATTTCAACTACTAAACGCTGTTAAATGTATCCGATTCATGTGGTATTCCGTTTTTATCGGAGTTATTTTTTTGAATAGAAAACGTAGTTTTAGTTGCGTATTTATTTCCATCAGTTTTACACCCAACAGGAGAAAAATATAGCTTTCGCAACGGAAGTAATTATATCTGACGCGGAAATAGTTTTATTTATTCCGGAGAAGATTACCTCCTCTAGGGATTTTTTTAGCAAATTATTATTGCCGTAACAGAGGGATTTTCACCTGTCACTGCGACAATTAACATCCCAGCGGTGTGTTTTACCTTCGTAAGAGGAGAAACATTCTCCTTATTGAAGGAAATTCACGATTTCTAGGATGAAATTGCCTTCCACGTTTCTTCCGTTGAAGTGTAAAATATTTAACTCTTAAATAGAGGCTCCTTGAACGGATGGTCGCGAGGGAACACCGGAAAAGTGTTGAAACGGTGTTAAATCTAACTCCGTATTTTTATCTGTGTATTGCTGCAGCTATTGCTGCATTTCGATTCGATGATTAAAAAATACATAACATATCTCGTTTCTCTTCGTTGGGATGGATACAACATTTTTTCCATAACTAATGCAACGATAAGTGATTGACAGTTCGAAATTGCACGGCTACCTTATTTAATCTTAAATTGAATTCTTCGTCAGTTAAAGCATAATATCAAAAACTTTTGTCGACATGTTACACATGGTTGAAATCAGAAAAAAAGACTCTTTCTAACGGTGTGAAAATTCAATATGGCGCCCATAAGAAATAAAAAAGTTGATGATGACCAGAAGAAAACGAAACATCGTATAAAAATTTCAAGCACAACATTACATAGAACATTAAAAGTGGCCTTGAGAACATGTCTTTAGTTTTTCTCTGCAAGGCCAAATAAAAGTGCTAGAGGCAAAATAAGAAAATGAGATTTTTCCGCTTTTTTAAATAATCTCAAACGTCATTTGTTCTAAGTCTACTTTCTTTCTTTTCGCGATCATAATAACCACAAAAGTTAGCAACTTTGCCAAACTTAAACCTATCGTCTATCTTCAATAATAACCAAGATCTCAATGGTGAGGATCGAAAATGAATCAGCCTGCATATACTATTGCTACGAAAATTGTCGGATATTGGAAACCCTATTATCCGACCGGTTTAAGGAAAACCGGTTCATTAAAGTCGGCTGAACGGTTTATAAACTTATTTTTATTTTTAAAGTGATTTTTTTAATTTTAATTAACGCGAACCGGTTTCCATTCACGTTTGATTAGATCACTTTGTGTTCTGTCGTGATACGACGATTTTGAGCTTAGACGATTTTTGTAAACAAAACGTAAGAGCCGTCTATAATAAAATAATTGTGAAAACTAAGTAATGTTGAGATTAATTTTATTCTGGTGCCTACTGCATCACTCTGATCCAGAGAATAACGAGTTGTGTGAGAAGTATTTTAGAAAGATGGCGAGAGTAATTATGCTCAATTTTGCTCTTAGACTTTCTTCGATAGTTTGTATGATAGGGGAGCTATGGTTTGAATCGTCTTAGGTGCTACAGCCTGTATATAATACCTATCGTTTAAGGAAATCAATATTTTTAATTGATAGTATTAACAGATTATATTATATATTCGTATTGTAGAGCCAATTAACTGCATATAAAAGTAGATATTTATTAATAAAGCTGAACACTGCGTAGGCTTTCACGGCCGGTATAACTGCTACTGATAACTTCTTCCGAGTTTTACCGTGTAGAGATAAGTAAACAGATAGCTCACCGTAGCAGAATTGGCCGATTCTCGCGGCTTGCATAAATCAACGGCTGCAATATTACGGTTTTATGAAACATAGATAGCTGCGGAGAGCACGGTGTACGGTCGGAAACCGGACGTCGGAGGAAATAGTACCGACTCGCTGGTTGTTTTTATTTACGAAATATGCTTTTTTTGCTGCACAGCTGTTATTTACCTAGAATAACAAATTGAATAGAATTTATACATCCTTAAATATGTGAATTGCATACGCTCTTATTTAGAATATAAATATTTTCTATAGACTGTCCAGATTGACTTGAGTGCGCGTAATGTATTTATTGAATTTATTCGTATGTCTCATAAGAATATATTTTATGATTCTTATAATATATTAGAAGGAATCAAAGTTACATACAATAATTCGTGGAATTTCGGGCTTTATTTTCAATATATGTGACTTCACATTATTAATTAAATATCTTGTTACGTTTTGACTACTTATTATAGTCTTCTTCAGACATGTATGATGAAAATAATTAACAATTACATTAAACATGACAAACTACATTAATAAAAAAAAGATGATTTTATAGATAGATTTTTTAAATGTAGTTTGTCATGTTTAATGTAATTTTTAATTGTTTTCATCATACATGTCTGAAGAAGACTATATTAAGTAGTCGAAACGTAACAAGATATTTAATTAATAATGTGAAGTCACATATATTGAAAATAAAGCCTGAAATTCCACGAACTATTGTATTATTGTTATAATATATGAAGTTTTTTTTCTTGATAGTAACGAAGACAATGAATAGTGATAAGTGTAGTCGAAACGTTATAAATCCGATCTAAAGTCAAATTATCATTTTTTATTATGCCCAAGTAACATCAAATCTTTTTAAAATATGTATCGTATTTACGGGGTCATTCACGCTATACGGCACGGAATATTGCGACCAAAACATGTGACGTTCAAAAGTTTCGCTTTTGGGATACATGGTTACTTTTTCAAATTTTTTTGTTATACAGGCTGTTCCAAAAGCCCTAAAAGTATCAAAGTTGTGTTTTTTAAGTGGAATAGGTTGTATATTATTGCATTTTTGGATTGTCTAATCGAAATAAGTATCAGTTTTAATAAGGTTGATAATAACTAAACCTTAAGGTTTTTAAATAATTTGAATTTTATCAAAATCTAATCTAAATATCATGTTTGAAGTACCTAAGAAGTATTTAAGTTATATAAGCGAAATTTACAATAAAGTGTAACAATAGACCATATTTTATAATTCAGTTACAATAAACTTGCCATCTTATACAGGCTGTGCAAATATTAAAACTAATCAAATCAGAACTTTAACTGGCTATAACTTGATTGATTTAAATAGAGCACCATATTTTGTTGAATTTAGCAGCAAATGTACTTTTTAATTACCTATTGGTTAGTATTTATAGCTTAAGCTTTAAGTTTTCACGTTTTTGAAAATAAATAAATCTGTAAAAACGTAAAAATAGTCGTTTTTGCACCATTCGACGGTTTTTAAATAAGAGGTCTACTATATCTAGTATCTGCTTAGTTTTTAGAAATGTCAGATAATTCATTTATTTTTGTTCTAAATACATATTTTGCTTCTGTTTTATGTTATCGTTGATATGTTATTACCATTATTGTTGTTACAGCCGATTGGATATTCTTCATTACTATTCTTATAATTGTAAATTATGTGACATTTCTCAGTACTATATAGGCAACTAGATAGGTTAGAAACACCAAATGGCGCAAAAAACGGTTATTTAGCATATTCAAATGGGAAGACTTAAAGCTTAACCTATATAAATAACATTCGATAGGTGATGAAAAAGTACATTTGTTGGTAGATTAAAAACTATGGCGTTCTATTTCAATTAATCAAGTTATAGCCACTTACAATTCTAAATCGATGAGTTTTAATTTTTGTACACCCTGTATAAGATAGCACGTTTATCATAATTGAGTTATATAACATGGTCTATTGTTACACTTTACCATAAGCTTCGCTTACGCTTCTTAAGTATTTGAAACATGAAAATTAGATTAGATTTTTCCAAAATGCGAATTATTTAAAAAACGTTAAGGTTTAATTATTATAAACCTTATTTAAACACAACTGTGATACTTTTAGAGCTTTTGGAACATTCTATATAATATGAAAATAATTTTAAAGGTAACCATAATAAGCCCCGATACATCCCAAAAGTTAAAAATCTTTTGAACGTCACGTGTTTTGGCCATAATATTCCGTGCTGTATAGCGGCATATTTTAATATTTGTGGTGCTAGGGTCATCTCGGCTACTACAAAAAAAATAGTCTAAACTTAGGTATCAGCAGACAATTCCCTAACTTAATATAATTATATATCCACCCCACAAAGCAAAAGCATATAATTTGTAGGTGTTTGAAATTCACAGGCTACCGTGGAATTTTCGCTTATATTTAAAACTTTAGTTTTGACAATTTCAAATTTATAGACGATATAAGCACAAATCAAAAACCTGTCTGTCTTATGACTTACGGTGGTAATCTTTGGAAATAATATACTCCTTTTTTTTGTTACATTATTTGTCAAATTTAGCTACGTCAATTTTAAATCTACATTGTATCTTTCTTTTAATAAACGAAATCCCTATAATCAATAATTACCCGCAAATTTAAAACGGCCTATATACCTATATAACATGACGTTCGGTAGGTCTCTCATGAATGGCGTAAATTTAATAATTGAAATTGTTACAAATTTTTTGCAACTATAGTCTGCAATTTTATTTTATTTTAATGATGATTTAATGTTTAATGATAATTTACAATATCAATACATGTATATGGACTGCAAGAGCAATATTGTCGTGAGTTTTTAGTGTTGTATTAATGTTACAAAGATATCCCAACACGGTATTTACCCGCAAGTTTTATCCATTCATTAAATTTAAATAACTTCGTAGTGTATACATATATGCGCATTTATTAAGAGCTCCGCCTGTCGGCATTTCAATGCTAGCGGTATGTATGTTCGTACGTGCCTACGCGACTGTCCACTGGCGACTGAAGTGCAGCGCTCCGAATGAACTCACGCAGGGTTCCCAACTATTTTATCCAGGGTTCCCATTTTAGCGAAAGCCGCTGCCAATTCTCCCGTAAGGTGAGCTATCTGTATTACTTATCTGTGCTATTACTATTTTAAATATAAAAAAATTGCCCCAAAATGTTAATTACAGTGATTAGCGGAAAAGCATTATTTAATGATTTCACACTGTAAGAAGGGCAAATTTATTTAAAATAGATTTTAGTACATTCTGATACTACAGTTATCTAAATATCGAAATGATTGGTATACTTTGTGATACTTGAATTTTTAATTTCAAGGAAATCACTTACTACTTGAAATAAAATAATTTCTAGGCTATTTGTACTGGTTACTGGAAGTATTTTATTGCAGTACTTGCAACAGCTCTGTACAATACCTATATATATATATATTATTTATATAAATCTTTATTCAAAGAGATTGTACACTATTTTTGTATCATAAATTATAGTTTCGAACTATTTAAGTTTCTAACATTCCAACCAGCATTATATTTTTTTCTATAACCTGGATGGTATTAGACAGTTTTCTTTGACCGTTTTTCATTTTTAATCGACAATATGTGTATCGATTTGAAAAGCTTAGGGTCATTTAATCTTACTATTTTTCATCTTAGAGACAAACTTTTCCTACATGAACGGAATGAAACCACTATTTAATATTATTTAGGTGAAAAATAAAAATAAATGAATAATTTCACATCTTGTTTTGTTCCTATATTAGTAGTGCGCTTCTATATGATTCTACGACAGACAACGCAATGTTAGAGAAAGAACACCAGGCCAAAGGAAAAGCATCCCAGAATGATTCAGTCTTTTTGGCCAATTTATATGTAATGCATATGCATTTGTATAATTTCTACCAATAAATGATGATATACCTACTATTATTAATAGTACCATACTACTGATAATGTTGGGATAGCTAATCAAATATGCATATAAATCAATAAAACTTATTTGTAAACAGGTGCCTGACATTTATTTTTAAAATTTAAATATACATATATCTAACAAAATATTTAGGTTTTACCTTTGCCAATGTTTCCTGAAAATCAAGTTTATTTTCAAAACGAAATTTGGGTAGCATAAGAGAAACTGAGTCAACGTCGCTCATAGATTCAACCAAATCCGTCATATCTACGGATTGTAATTGTTTTTCTACATGTAGTATGCCATCTCTAGCAGTTGGCAAAAAGATTAACATGCAGAACTTTTGTTCCTTAAACGGTAGCTTAACAATATGAGATCCAAGATCACCGTGACAAATATAAGGGAAATAAGCGGTTAATGACATCATTTGGACGGATACAGTCTCTTCTGGGGTTACCTCAAACGACTGTTCTTTCGTCGCTTCTTTGCGAAAATCGTATAGCCACTTTGCTTTGAAACACCCCGCACTTACGAAAATCATCCGAGTACTCCTTTCGAAATCACTTGGTTCAACAAGATTCGAGACGTGGCTAACAGTACGTCGGTCCACCCACCTATTAATTGTAATTACAGTATCAGATGCAGGTGTGAACAAGCATGTTTCAAAATCCGTTATAAATATATCAGCCAGTGTTCTTGTTAAGGAGCGATTAACTAAATATGTTTCCCTAAGGAATACTTTGGTAGCTACATACACTTTTGTAATTAAATTACCGTCCAATAAAAGTTCCAGGATAGCTTTATATATCACATTTTCTATTTCATCTTTTCGTAACTTTAATGCTATATCTACCTCTGCTGCCGAAGTGCCCTCAGCTACTTCATATAAGACAGCTAATAACGTATGTACAGCCAATGGTGTTATATAATAATTAGTGCGATCTTCTTGTGCATCAATCGTTTTTCTAAATTCATATCCAAATCGTAGACAAAAAGAATTTATACTGCCAACAACGCGTCTAACACTAGCAGTAGATGCATGTGTTGACATCTGCAAAAATATAACATTGATTAAGAAGGATATACCTATCTATATTGTAACTATGGAATTCGGTAAGCTGGGTCAGTGACGACCGCACTACTATCAACAACTTTCGGTTTTTATATTGGTTTATTTTTCTGACTTTAATAAACATACGTTGACAAATACATAACATGACAATAGGTTTTTTCTAAGTATACATTTAAACTATTCTCTTAAAGGTTCGCACACCGTGAAGCATTGTTGTATAATAGGCCACTATGAACCCACATAGCAGATGATTCTTAGAATATTCTTTAAGCATGCTTGTGGATACATATTTATATGAAAATATTCTACCAGTAATTCAAAGTTAAAATTTTTCAAAAATCTAGTCATATTAATCCCTAGCTAATATGTAAAATAAAGTGGACGGCTTATTCTATTTTATAAATAAATGTTATCGTTTGTATACCGGGCGTGCCATTTGTGTGTCTACGAAATTTAGCACGAAAACTACCAAAGATAGGAAAGTGAGACTTTTTGTACTTATATAGTATCTCATTACGCATTTTGTAAAATTATTTACAAATATATAAGGTGTTACAAATTTCCAAAGCTGATGATCGCAGTAAGCAGCTTATTAGGTGCGCTGTCGCAACAGCTCCGTAATGTGCCGATGCACCATCGTGTTGGTACGTACCACAATCTGGCCACGGACTTATCTGGGAGGCCTTCTAGTAGTATTCGTAAATTATTTTGTTAAGTTTCTATAAATTTCACAATTTAAAGTATTGTCAAAGAAGAATGGACCCACACTCTAAAAAATGGGTGTAATTTTACCCATGAGTTACAGTAAAATTACATGCATTAACAAAGCAAATTCACATCGATATTTAGTGTACTTTACAAATTCCTCGTTATTTGAAGGAATTTTAAGACGTAAACCAGTCTCGATGTAAAATTAGGCAAAATGTTAAGAAATTTTCCTTGAAAACCTAAAGTTTAAGACTTGCACGGAAATTTCCTTGAGTTTTGGAGTAGAATTACAAGCGCCAATAGGTAATATTACCGCCAAATAATTTTTTACAGTTTTAAAATACCGAGTGATGTAATATTACATCAGTAAAATTAAAATATTTATACTTATTTGTCGTTTGTGTTTCCAATGCCGAAGATATCGAGGTTTTTTTTTCTAAATTTTTTCACAAAATGGATTCATGTCCTTAGTCACAATTCACAGTAAAACAAAAGCATTTTCAAAGAAAATACTTACCTACCACTTATATGAAATGCCTGTATTTTCTGACACGCAAAAAATAATTATTTGCGTACTTATAAGAGAATGTTTCTAATTTATTGCTTCCAAACAATTAACATTGCTTTTTATTATTACTTATACTTATGTAAGTACATTTCCTCAACTATTATCTCAATCAACTTATTGTTAGTCAAGTTTGAAATGACACTTTATTGAATGACAGAAACTACATATCCTTATTATTAATTATGCAAATTAAATCGCATATGTTGCTTTATGTTGCAACAATATGCGTATCTTGTAACCCCATTGAAACATATCAACCCCGTATTGGTACATAAATTGCTTATTTGTAAAACAATGATTAACTCCCCTCCCCCTTTGGACCCGTCCAATTGTTTAGTATGTTAAAATAATGACAAAGTTGGTAGTAAATATGAACAACAAAATACCATTAATTTAATAAATTGCAATTGCATTGATTGAATATTACCTGCATAATCCGGTAAACATGTTCTAACATATTCGGTTTACCGGTATCTAACGCGCACCTACGCGCGACTTGTGCGAAGTGCAATTGGTTGATTAAATCATGTGACTCACGTGACGTAAACACAAGCACTGTAAACGGTGTATTTGGTTATTTGCAGTACTTGCAGTTGCATATGTGAATTTTGTGCACGTACCTATAGAGGTTATTTACGTGTGATAATATATAATAATTTCTATTAAATCTAAAATCTCTAAATATGCCTGTAAACATAAGGTAAGTACTAATTTATTCTAGCCCTCGAGTTGTAGCGGGATTCCCTATCACAGAAAAACCAAATGGTAGTAAAATACACATATATACAATCTTCTATGTGTTATATAAGATATTGCCGAATACTGTTTTAATAATTAATCTGCTTCTAGTGGTTATTATGTATAGATTCCAGAATATATGTAAATAACAGCCGATTGCTTATTTATAAACATTGGCTAATACTGCATCTATGAACCCTAAACAGTAAAACTCAGTTATGAGTTTGTTTGACTTTCGTAATAAGAATCTAAGGTTTTGATGTTATTACTGGGTTTAATCTCGTAAGCAAGCTGATGACCATTAATCTTCAAGCACCTTGGTGAAGCAACTGCTGCGTTTTCTATGTGGAAAAGGATCTTAAAGTGAAGGAGTAGAGAGAAAGACAAGGCTCGACATGTTTTGCTCCACTGGGAGATTCGGTGTACACCAGGAGTAATTTTACGTTGAAAGCATTCAGGATTGAGATTTGAATAGTGGTGTATATTTTAGTTGTAATATCATTATATTACAACGAAAATATACACCACTTTTGAATTTTACTTCTTCAAATTTCAATCCTAAGCGCTTTCAACGTAAAATTGCAACACATTGTAATTTTGCAACCTTATTGGTAGTTCTACAACTGAGAAATACAATTGCGTTCAGTAAATTTCATAACCGTTGTATTTTTACTATGGAATTTTACAACAGTCTGGAATTTTACAAGTAAAAAATACTGTCGAGTTCGCTAAATATCTCAGTGCTTGTATTTTTACTACGTAATTTTAAAACGGATCAATAATTTTACAGACGCAAAAATACTTACAAGTGTAAATTTCGGGGTTGTTATGAAATTTACAAGTGTTGTTTAATTTTACCGATACCCCAGTAAGTTTCGATGTTTCCTAAGATGCCTCCCCAAGTATTAATATTTCATTTGTGTTGATACAAAATGAGGGTTTCTTTAGCATCATAGTAATGTATACTTTTCCTGTTCGTTATTCCAGAATTAGCAAATGTTGCGTCATCTGTGAAAAGCACATAATCTAGAAAATGTTCATCTTGACGTAATCGTAAAAGCAGCCAAGCACAATATATAAGCCTGTGCAACTTATGTTTCTGTAAAATTCTCCTAGTAGTAGTGATTGCAAGTCCAGGTTATTTCGAAATTGCCGTTGTAGGCACGTGCGGATATCTGACCGAATGACGAATGACTGCCACTTCATTATACTCTGTAACTATAGTTTTTGTCCGTTCATCTTTTTCGTAATAACCTGGCCGAAGTAACCTTACCACCAAATTGTCAAAGCTCTTACTATCCGGCGTTCTTCGTGTAGCATATTCCGTTGCATACATTCTTGATGCTAAAGTGGATTTCTCTTGCAAGCACCAAGAACAAATACCATGTCTATGAGCTCCCTCTTGGGAGAAATTAAGTTTTTTAAATGGAAGTAGGTAAAACATAACAGGAACAAACGATATAATTAACAATCAGATTAAAGTATTACCATAATTCAGAAATAAATAATTCAAATTTGAAAAACCCGAGAGGTAATAAAATTATAAAAAGTTGTAAAACTCTGTAATACCAAGACAAACAACAAAAAACGACTTTATGTGGAATTTTAAACTTTCTTAACTTTTGCTTGAAAATTTTGGTGCCCCACATATTGAATATTGTAAATATATCTTCCATAAAATTGTAAAATCTTCGAAAATACGGGAAATTAGTGTTATTGTAACCATTTTGAAGATAATTTTACAAGGAACTTGCAGATAAAATAAAAAAAATATGGATTTTATTTAAAAAAATTGAAAGAAAAATGTTTGAATTTCGATAAATGTGTCACGACATATGTATTTAACACCCAGTATACATTTCACGTTACACCACTTGTAAACTTATAAAGGGTGCCCTCAAACCGATAACAAAAGAATAATATGCGACGTTACAACTGTTTTTAGGATAAAACTTAAAATCTCAGAAGTCTCAACTGCATATTTTGCAATATAACCTAAACTAATTGTCGGAAGTGCAAATAAGTATATATCACTGCAAAGGTGTTTTAGGTGGCTATCAAAATAATTACTAAAAAGTATAGCAATCCATTTAAAATAAAAAAGTTGAAAGTAGCGCCGGAAATTTGTAACACCCTGTATATTTGTAAATGATTTTACAAAATGCGCATTGATATACTAAATACTTACAGAAAATCTCACTTCCCTATCTTTAGCAATTTTCGTGGTAAATTCCAGCGACACACTAATGGCCCACCCAGTATATGTATGTATTCCAAAACTTTCAAGAATATTCTTTGAATATTATTGAGAAATCTGAGAATATTGTTAACAATATTCCTTATACATTCTTATGAATGTTCCGCAAACATTTTTAAACATATTCATTGAACATTTTTCTAATTCATCTAAGAATATTCGTTAGACGAATATTTTCTCATTCCACAAATATTTTGAAATTAATTGGAATAGTCTGAGATCTATTTAGGAATAATCCAATATTCTTTAAGAATATTCTTTGAATGCTTCGTAAGGTAGTTGGAGTTGCATTATTATATTACATATAATTTCCTCAAACATTCAATAAAGTATTGACAAATAGGCCATATATAGATCTGAATCAAATCGAAAATGCAGAAAGCAACGTTCAAAACCGTATTGCTCAAAGTCTGTATATGAAAATAGAGGAGAAAAAAGAGGTAAACTAATCAATACCCATCGAAGTTATCCCAAAAATTAATGGAGTATTTATTTAGGGTGTGACAAAATATATAATAAATAATTTCTGGAGTGCAAATAATATATTAACTTTCACACCGAATATTTGCTTGTAAAATTCAATCCTTGTTAACAACGATTTTGTACCGTACAAGTCGATAACTTCTATTTTAACTGCCTATACATTTTCTATGAACAGAAAAAGCTCAAGTACTTATTTGAAATATAATAGCGGATATAAATTTATGATTTGATTAAAATGCAAAAATACAAAATAATACTATATGGATGAGTACTAGAGATTAGGTACAATATTGCTGTTCTTGAGATTAATTATATTTTTAATACATGGTAATATCTATTTCTTTTTTCTACACAATAGTTTTGAAGTAAAAGTGTTCCTAATACAGTAAAAATCTCGCATAGTCTGGCTTCACTATCGACTTTATTTTTATGAAAACTTTTATGATGCTCGAAATTGAAGCTATCACCAAACCTAAGATCATTACCTAAGAACAAGAAGAATGGTTTCCATTGGTGTTGAAACGTTTTTGTGATCGGGTGCATTGTATTGAAACAATATTCAAGCGGATAATGAAATACTCATTAACATAGATAAACAACTCAAGGAAGGAGAAGTACAACAGCGATTACACTGAAGTTCTTACAACAAACTTTACAGCTAAATAAATTATTAGTCTGATTGGAAATTTGGGTACATATTATGGAAATTGATTTCAATATTTAATTTTAATTGTTAATTAAGTTTATCTTGCTTTACGTTCTGAAAAACAGGTAATCATTTTTTTCTTTTGAAACCGATCGTTGTTTGTATTGATATTTCAAAACATAATGCTATATAATGTTATTCGAATGCGAATTTCTAATGCATGCTTGAAATTGCGTGAACAATTAACGTTATATTTTGTTTTTTCACATCAAATTCCAACGGAAATATATAATTTGTTAGTGACATTGCAATTTTCAAATTGAAGTATATGTATAAACGAGGATACACTGAGATAAAAATTTAAATTTTGGAGGGCTTATGTAGTAAGTAGATCAAGTTGTGAGTTTTTCCAATAACTTTGAATATGTTACCTCCGGTTTAA
Source organism: Cetonia aurata (assembly GCA_949128085.1). NCBI lineage: Eukaryota > Metazoa > Arthropoda > Insecta > Coleoptera > Scarabaeidae > Cetonia > Cetonia aurata. The sequence goes on from OX421884.1 coordinate 38,385,812, forward strand.
TCGGAAGCGTTCCCAACTTTTGATTTTTAAATGGAACACCCTGTATTTTTTACATTTTTCGAATCAGCGCGTTATTCTACTATGGTAAAGCCATCTGCGGACATTTTGAATAAGCTTAGGAATAATTGGATATTATTGAAATTATAAAAAGATTTTTAACACTGCACACTAAAAAAATATTGCTACGCTGAAGTAGAGGTAATGAATGTATTATTTAACTTGTTTATTTATACTTAGAATATTATCTTATACGTATCTATGCATTTGTTTTTATGGTTAAGAAAGCGTTTAGGTATAGCAACTATACAAGCACAAAACTATTACTCCCTCCGTCCAGAAATAAGTGTCCGTTTTGATTTTTTTGCTTGTCCAGAAATAAGTGTCCGATTTCTTTTAAAGTTATATTTTATTGAAACTTAACTACAAATATTGTTACTAACAAACTTTTAGGAATAATTTGAGTTATTTAAGCTTAATTAGTAATATCTTGTACATGTTGATAAAGCTCAAAATCGAAATTTATAGAAACTGGAAGCCTACCAAGTCTTTGTAAATGGTCTTTTCTCATATGAGGCACTTTATAGTTGTTACCACTTATTTTCATAATTTCTACCATGCACTGCTGGTGAGTAAGAAAAATCTTATTTAAAGTATCAGGAGTTAATGCAAAAAAGTGTTTTCAACAGTACAGATCAATTAGTCTACAGTTTTGCAAGCCGATTGTTGCTGCAATGACTGGATTGCACTTAAAAAGCCTAAATCCAAGACGTTGGTGTCGGGACTATTAGGTGGCTGGCATATTATTCTGATTTCAAATCTAGTTCTATTCGCAGCTTCATTAAACTCAATGTCATCAGGGAGAATGTGTGGTTTAGCGTTATCTTGTTGAATGCAAATTCTTTTGCGTGAAGCGCTTCTTGGCTATTTTTGTTGAATGGCGGGTAATAATTTTCCAATAATTATACTTTTGAAGTTCATAGAGGTAGCCAACGAACGAATTGTACGACGATTATTGAGTGGTAGTGACTTTATTAGCTCTAGGTTTTTCTAGGATTTTCGTCCTTGATGCCATATTCGGCTTATAGTTTGGCTGTCGCCTTGATTCAACCTTGCTTCAGTTTATTATTGTCGCTCAATTCAAGAATTGCATGGTAAACAGCTTGCCTTGTGTTTAGAGTCAAATTAAGTCTCTTACCATGGTTTCTCGCCAAAATGTTTACCACATCTGCCATATTTTTTTTTAAGGCGGAGATTTATATCAAGTCTTGAGAAAATCTTTTTTTTTGATTGAAAACATAAATTCTTGAAAAACTACAAAACTTTCAAACTGCTGTCAAAAACTTGACATATAAAAATTGTTTTCAAAATGGCAGTTAATTTTTGAAAGCAGCGCCACCTTTCTTTAATTTTTAAAAACAATGAAAATCGGACACTTATTTCTGGACAGAGGGAGTATACGCTTTGTGTAACATTAATGATTTCTTCTACTAATTTTCACAATATATATAATACAGTGATCCTTTTTCATACTTTATTTTTTATATTCTCTTCAAATAGGTAATTTTAAAACCTATATTTTACACACATTACACATGGCACTAAGATACTAATTGATATCTAGACATTTATTTTTCAGCAATGCTTACGATCTTGTAAGTATATCAATAATGAAAGAAGATCAGTTGTTTGTTGGAGTTCCCCCAACGCTACATCATGAAGACGCATCCTGATGCCGGCACCAGAAGCAGCCTTTTTGCACACTCGAAAAAGAAAGTTATAGTTAAGTTTAATGAAACAGCTGAGTACCATCTAAATGTATTATTGTGATTATTATTATTATTATAAGCATGGTTTTTTATATTTGTTAAATTACCTGTAGTATAATTATATTTATAATGGTATTGCAGTGTCTATGTTAATCCTATTCCTTGGTTGAAATCAGACTTACTCGAAGAAAGGTATGTCTTTTTTTATCAGCATTTCCGTAAAAAATTCGCAGATGACTTCATCATGCGTAGAATAACACGCCGATTCGAAAAATTTAAAAACATACAGGGTGTTCCATTTAAAAATCAAAAGTTGCGAACGCTTTCGGTCAAACCGGAGGTAACTAGCACATTCAAAGTTATTGCAAAAACTCACAACGTGATCTACTATAAGTCCTCCAAAATTTAAATTTTTATCTTAAATAATAAAAAAGTTACAGAGTGTATCCACTTCCCATTGTCACTCGGTATAGTATAAAAAAATTGCTTCATTTCTAATTTGCATATATAGAATGAATGAGAAATGTAGAATAATTTTAATGCACCTGCAAAATTACAGCTGCATATTTGAGTACTTTCCCTAGTACGCACATCTGCTTTCTCCTACCTACACAGTGTGCATAAGGCCGACTGTATTTATTTATTTCCTCGAGTAACCAGACTATCCAAGATATTACTGTATTTTATGAAGTGAAAAAAGGATTTAACTTTTGATGATTAATAAAAATTTACAATTGCATAAATTCCTACGCCAAAATCGAGATGATAATTAATAACCTAATACTAATGTATTTTCCACAATCATCTTTCAATTATTGAAAATACTGATGTATCTATAGTATTTGCGCAGATGGTATCTCTGTTTCTAAAAGATATCATCTTATACTGATAAATTTTTAACATTTTACAGCAATTTTTCCAGCAAATGTTATTATATTCAGTGTTGCATTACCCTATCTAAACGACTTCTGTTTTCTACACGTATACACTGTGTATAGTCTGGTATTTGTAAACTAATATACCTAGATACATTTCATTTGATAAAAATTACATAATCTAGATTCATTTGGCATATCAGTGTAGATAATAAAATAATGTTATATAATTTAATGTCCTTTTATCAAGACTCAGTGAGACAGCTGTTGTGTGTTTGGAAAAAAATAAATTCAAATATGAGAGCCACATATTAACCGTCAATGCTTAGAAATTTACATGTAGGTACTTACAGTGAAAAGAAATAGTTTCAACCATGCCTTTACTCTAGCAACTGAGAGTTTTAAAAGCTAACACAAAAATCAAAATCTCAAAAGTTAAAATTAAAAAACAAATTATTTGTATTTGTAGAAAAACTGAAAACATTTCTGAGGAGCGATAAATCCTAACGAAATTAACTTTATCACATAAACATGCGTATAATTATGAGCGCGTTTTAAATTACCGACATCTTCCGGTGGACCACGCTTTCAATTAAAATTGTATATATATAACAAAACCGCTATCCGGTAATATGCTCTCAAAATATATAAAATACAATAAGATCTCAAAATGCGCTTAACTATTTTCTTTATAACAAAAATTATATAAAGAAGTAATAAACAAATAAAAGTTCAATAATGCCAAATTCCACGTTACGTAAAAATCTGCGGTTAATATCTTTATAATTTGGGTCACTTACCTTGTGGGTGGATATTTTATTCGTTTGCACTTACTATAACGTTGTTTCTGGAGAAACATATAGTTCTTGACAGCATTGGAAATAAATACAACAAAAAATATGTAGGTACATATATTTTTAGTAAAGTAATGTATTCGTTTTTGTAAGTAGATTTTCTTACCTCTTTACCTTTTAAAATAAAAATAAAATAGGAAGCGAAGAAGTAATATTATTTAATACTAATAACATACGATATTGTAAAAGGAATAACACTTCACAGTCATCCTTGCCATTTAATAGAATTAAGCTGTTAATAAAACACAACCTTTCATAATACAGTTTCGTTTGTTTAGTACCAGAAAAGATTTTATACAGGTGTCTTAGCGCCAAATAGCCGAACTTGATATAACAAATAATTTTTAAGAAAGTATCTTAATGAACACGAATGACCCTTTTTTTTAAATTCATAAATAAAAGAAATAATTGTACTTGGGTATACCGTTTATAAATGAAAAAGTACAGTACAAGTAAATAAAATAATATACATTCGCCTCAAAACTTAGGGACGCAGGAAAAGCGACATTATGCACTGAAAGTAACAAATTTATTAGACTGAGGAAATATTTACGGGCTACTTGAATTTTGTGGCTCTTACTCCAGTCAATTTAAAATTATTTATGTTAACGTTCACATCTTTAATATTAATTAAGAAAAGAAAAAATAATGAATCTCCAATGTAGTTAGACCACTATTTATTTATTTAAGTTCTATAATAAACTAGGATAAAGGTTAAAAGGTAGTACAGGTAAAATAAAAATACGTATCCATATGCATTTAGATTAAATAGAAACTTCCAAATATTCATCAACATTGTAAAAACAATTTGAAATGAGATACTGGCTAATTTTTTTTTTAAAAGTTTTAAAATTACTAATTAACTTAACATTTACCAGCGTACATAGCGCCATTCTCATATAATGACATTCGGTGAACAGAGGTTCTTAGATCAGTCTTGCAGAATAGTTATGGTTGCAATTATTTGTTGGAAGTTGATTAATTTGCTTTTTGACAGAACACAAAAGGTGTAAAATATAGAGACAATGGCACCGTAAAGATGCCAAAATCTCGAAACAATTGTCGACAGTATGTATCCGAAGGAACTCCATCAATGTTACGGATAACACGCTTTTGTATAAAAAAAAAATGATTGTAAACCTAAGTCAGCACCCCAATACGAGATACCATAGAACCACAGACCACCTTGAATAGACGCAAAGTAATTGGACAAAAGAACATTTCTATATACTATGGGACAATCTGTACAGAGCAAAGCATACAGAAGAGAATGAAGCACATACATTTTTAATATGCGTGTTCCAGCCTAAATCACAGTCAATTTAAAGATCAAGAAATTTAACTGCTGGTAGTTATTTGTTTGATTTTGATTTAAGCTTGGCTCAATAACTAAGCTTGATATTTTTTGTTCTTGGGGTAAAGTACATAAAATATGGTATATGTTTGTTTAAACATAATTTATTAATGGCGAACCTGTTTTCAAACTTCCGTAAGAACAAGTTGGCAGCAACAACCATATCATTCGTACTTTTTCCTGCACATAAAGTAAGCACATCATCTGCAAAAAGTACCGATTTCTCATCATTTCATGGCAGGTTATTAACGAAAATTAATAAAAAAAGGGGACCAAGGACTGAGCCTTGCGGGACTCCTCGTCAAATAGGCATTGGAGATCTACGAATTTTACCTACTTCTACCAATTGGTTACGGTCATTCAGATATGAGGAAAACTAGTCGTAACAACACCCACTAAACCATAATTTGACATTGTACTAAGTAATAAAGAAAGATCAACAAAATGCGTTGCTAAGATCCATGAAGACACCTACCGTTTTCTCACCCGAAGGTAAATGTCGATATAACTGATGAATAAAATGAAATATTGCTGTGTCAGTTGACTGATTCCTGCGAAAGCCATGTTGCTATCAGTTGCTAATATTTGATGTTCATACAAAAAATCATAAACCCTATTAAAAACTACTCTCTCAATAAGTTTACATACTGCAGATAAGATTGCAATTGGTCCCCCATACATTCTAAATAATAATAATATTTATTTTGTTGTAAGCTACCCAAGTGTATAACAGACGTCAAAATAAACAAACCTTCCCTTTTACTAATTTTAAATATCGTTGGAAATGTGCCTTATTTAAGAGATTTATTTATCAAATGACTCAAAGGATAAATGTTTTCAACGCAAATCTTTAATATACCATTTCAAATGCAATCGATACCGTAAGAATTAGAAGGTTTTAACTGATGAATAAGAGAGCGCAGTTCAGAACTGTTAGAGGATTAAAGAACAAAGTCGGAAAGTCACACTCCGTTGAAGCAGGTTTCATACAAATGATGACCTTTACCCGGAGGAAGTAATACACCGACAAAAAAATTATTAAAAGCAGTCGTCATATCTTGTTGATTATCCAACAAAACATCATCAACGCGTAGAAGTTCCGGAGTTTTCAATTTATTGAAATTTATTGCATCTTTCATTAAGTTCCACATACATTTAGATTTATTCTAAGCATTATTTAATTTGGTACTAAATTAATTCTATTCAACATATAAAGTCAGGTGGCACTTTTAATGAGATTGTTTGCAGTATGCGAGAATTAGTTCTACAATCAGTATTAAAAGGGAAATCGCAACCCCACCGTAAAACAGCAGAACAGAGGATCGGATGTGCTTAAAACTTGCTTTGTAGTAACGTGTTTCGGGTGTGCAAACATTGATGGGATATAAATCATTAAAGTTTCTTTTGAGAAGTCCACTTTGTAACAATGTAATAATTCTAGAAAATAGAGTTTTACATTTACAATTAGTTTATGCATAATCTTGATAACAACTTACCTCTCTTTACTAACAGTATTTTCTTCATTTGGTATCAATGTCAAACTAGCTTTAACAGGTCTGTGTGGTAAATCTTTCGTTTGGTATAACTTGTACTTGTCAGAAGATTGCGCAAAGTGTTGATACAGCAATATCTTTGGTATTACACCAACAGTGTGATCAGTTTCCAGTATTGCAAACATATCGGTTAAAGTTGCAACGGTTTCAGAGTACATCTGAAAGTTTTCAATACAAGCTGCATTTCATCCAATTACTCTTCTCGGTAGCATAATAATTACTTTCCATTTAAAGAACTGTATGAAATAGGTATACCTTTTCTATTGATTAAGCCTTTCATACCTAATTTCCAAATTTTGCTTACAATTGTTTTATTAATCATTATATACTATAGGGGGTGTTCCAGCTCATAGGTCGCTACCCATAACTTTTTTATTTATAGATATTCTTTTATAAAATTCAGAATATGCTATTTACTGCAAATTTCCAATTATTCAATATTATAATTTTTTTATCAATTTCGGTTTTACCGGAAATAAAAAAAAAATATTTTGAAATGGAACAGTTTGTATATTTTTGCATATTCGAATTCTGCATAATTTTCTGAGTCTGAAAACATATGATTTGTTAGTTTTCGTTTCCATTCTAGCAAAATTTGGAATTTTTATGTTTTAATCTATAGAGGGCCACGAATACGCTAAGGCAAGAATCGCTTGCGTGGCTAAACAAGATGCGACAGCGCTCTATAGGAAGTTGACATTTATTTCGATTTTGCTGAAAGTTGAGCCACAAAAATGGACGAAAAATATGTCTGGTCAAGAGATAAAACTATTGCGCTAATAAATATGTTTGAGGGTTTTCTCAAATTGTGGCAGATTAAATCACAAATATATAGAGATCGTGTCAAAAAACTTTCTAACCTACGCAGAAAATTTTTGAATTTATGTGTATATCTTGTCCTCTTAATTCATGCAGTTACATTGCGTAAGTTTTACCCTTTTTTGTTTTATACGCCTACTAGAAGGTGACAAAGTACACTCAGTTTTTTCATAAAAAGTGATGTTTTTAAATGCAACGTCATGGGTCCCTCCGCCTTAATTTGAAAGAGAAATTCTTAGAGATTTCAATTATACCAAATATTTGGTGTGCGAACTAAAAGTTATTTCTCTGTAGATTAAAAATGTTAAATATATCCAACAAGCTGAAGGAATTTGCGTTAAAATTGTATTCACTCACAAGAAGGCCGTTAGAATTAAGCAATATCTACTGAACTATCTGTCAATTGTGATTGTTGTGTCTCACTGCTTTTCCGTAATTATTTCACAAGATTTCGTGAATTTCGAAGGAATCCTTTTGCTGCCGTAACTTTATATTGTAATAGATATCCCACAATTACTTTAATAGCTATCGTTTAATTCTATCAAGGGCCTACTTCCTTATGGAACTGACAATTTTAACCTTCAATAATAATAGTCGCTAAGATGTCTCTTTCAAATTAAGATTAAAAGAAGACACTGTTTATGGAAAAACTGTCAGAGTGTACTTTGTCACGTTCTAGTAGGCGTATAAAACAAAAAAGTGTAACATTGTAATTTCTAGGTGTTGTGTTAACAGTTAGGGAGATTTTAGGGTGTTCGCGGCTCTCTAGATTCAAATATAAAAATTTTGGTAACCATGGAAACAAATACTAACAAATACCATGTTTTCAGAATCAGAAAATTACGCAGAATCCGAATATGCAAAAATATACAGGCTACTACATTTAAAAGTTTAAATTTATTTTTATTTCCGGTAAAACCCGAAGTGAAAATTATAAAATAGGTTGCATACTTGGAAATTTACAGTAAAAGGTACATCCTAAATTTTATAAAAAAAATTCTATAAATAGAAAAGTTATGGACCGGGATCTATGAGTTGAGATACCCGGTATAATAATAATATATATAAGTATTTAAAACTTATAAAAATAAATGATAGGCACAAGTAAAAATACTTACATACGGTTCAACTTCATTAAAGTCGTTTGCTAGTTTTAAAGAAATAAACTGTATATTAGTAACATCCGTGATAAATCCAGAGGAAGTCTCTTGCAGTAATGTAGACGTTATTGTGGCAGCAAATACCGTATATAGTAAATAAGCCAACACATAAACTAACAGAAAAATTAAACAACTTGCAAATTTATGTGGAGAATAACTGACGCCTGTAATCCAAGAATTATAAATTAAGAATTATTCACATATTAAAAAGCGAATTAAAACTAATAATAAAAGATTTAGACAGAGCATATCTGATCAGTTCGCGATACACCAGTTTATTCATTCAAAATAGTTGTTTCGGAAATTTGTGGATTTCCATTTTCAACCGAAGAATTAAGAAAAGTTGTTATACCTAAACATGCATTGTTATTCCCACTATAAGTGCTTTTATAACGGCCTACTTTGACCTGCCCCAATACCAACACCTCAACAAATCAAGCAACACCAAATACTGTAGTGGAGAATTTTTTGGTTCAATAAATTGTTGGAGTTTTTTCTTGTCATTTGGCTTCTTACGTATGTAATTTTCTCGCAAAAGTTATATTTTTTCATTAGTTCAAAGTTTTCAATATTAATCCTATGTCCGGTATCATTTACGTGTAGTACAATACCCGATGATTTAAGCCTCCAAAGCGATAATGCGTTATGTGTTCCTTAAATTTAGTTCCAATTGCACGTTTTGTCTGTCCAATATAAATCTTATTGCAGCCTCCGCATCGAATTTTGTCAATGTCCAGCCTTAATTATAATTCGTTATCTTTCCTTTTATATAAAAGATTTCTCAATGTGTTTCGCAAGGTAAAATACGTGTCCATATTCTGCTTTTTAAAAATACCATCTATACTTTTCGAAGTTATATGGAAGGGTAATTTAACTTTTACTGACCAATATCGTCAAGCGCTAACGGAGTGCCATAAGGAGATTAGAGGGGTCAAAAGAGAGTCTTGGAGAATGTTCTGTCAGAGATTGTGAAATACACCTGACATCAGCAAATGTGCGATACTTACGTTCACCAAGAGCACCAACCCCTACATTATCCCATACAGATGCATCAGACCGGGATTCCCAGGGTTGCGCAATTTAGAAATCTTGGTATGGTTTCTCACGCACAATTAAGCGATACGCCTCATATTTCTAACTTATACTCATCTGCTTCAGCATCTCGGGAATTTTTGATTCGTTTTTATAAAGATTTCAACAACATTTTAACACTTGAAGAGTTATTTTCTGCGTTTGTGTTGACCAAGCTGGAATACGCCTCTGTTATGTGGTATTCTCACTACCTACACCACAACAGCTTTTGATTGAGCGGGTCCAAAAGAGATTTTTTAAGTATATTTACTTCAAACTAGATAGCGTTTACCCCGCTCGTGAAACTGATTATGTTGTTCTACTGCGTAGACATGATTTCCATTCTCTTTCCCACCGAAGGGATGTGGCTAGTGGTAGATTTCTTTTAAGCTTAGTTTGTGGAGAGATAATTCACCATCGTGACTCAGTCAAATATGTTTTAATGTCCCAACTTACAATTCCAGATCGTCTGCGTTATTTATGCCAACTACATCTTGCACCATTGTTCTTTACAAAGCCCCGTTTAGCCACATGTATAGAAACGCTATTTTCTTGTTTTCTAATCCCTTCCATTTGGCAACAAAATTGTAATTTCCTCTTTTCATAGCACTATTTCTGTCTACTTTGATTTTTGTTTTGTTTATGATTAAGTAGTTATAGTCCCTTTTTATTTTTGTATAAGTTTAATGAATATTAATTTTTTTTTGTATTATTGTACACTCACATTTGCTTTACTATTCTTTTTTAGTTGTCCTGTTAATCGAAATTTTTCTCTGTTGGACAATAGACGCTATCATTATTATTATTATTATTATGAAAATGTTTAATAAAGTGTATTGCCACAGTAACTACCTCTCTTACATCATAAATGCATTACATATACTGTGTTATGGATATATCGATAGGTATGAATCTAACCTTGTTGACAACTTGCTGCAATAACCCAAAATGTAATATCTACCCAAGACCATAAAGCATGATCTCTATACAAAATATGATAATACTTTGTAGATATACGAAAAAGTAGAACGCATATTATGAGTATACAAGCAAATAGTAGCCATAATTTTCCATTAAATGTTATGATGAAAATATCTTTTGTAAGTGCTATTTTTTCGGGCTTATACACTAATGTGTACCTGTAATCAGTATTCAAAGTAATTCTTAAAGTCTAATAAGTCATTTAACTTACTTGCTAGTAGCGACAGGTAATATATACGTTATAGAATTTATGTCGTAAGCAGTATTTCCAAATGTTAAATAATTTTCAATATTTTCTACATTTACGTTTATACTAAAATAATTTGTACAATTATTTATATGTAAAAACAGACAACGAACAGTATGCCACAGATAATCAATAGCCCTATTATCTAATTTACCTTGCGTTTCTCCTATTCTGCATTAATACTGGAAAGTTTCTGTATGAATTGTAAATACGCACATTACTCTGGGAACAGTTTTTTAAATTATTTCCATGACCATTAACAAATTCATATTTATATTCAAACCAAATGCGACTTCCGGATCCATTAAAAGTTTCTATTCGTTGATTACAAATTTTTCGATTATTTCTAAACCTATCCAATGCATTAAATGCATAGGAAAACGCGATCATAACACACAACATACTAAATATGCTCCTATGCATAATAATAAAAGAAACTAACGCTTATACTCAATTACTTTAATGATATGGGTACAATTTGGGGAAGCTTGAAATATGTCAAAAATCAATTTCTGGGAGCAGGGTTTACGATATAAATATCTTATACGTAGGTAGATAACGTGAATATTTTAATACTGAATACCATTAGCGAAAATTGTTTTTTTAAGATTGCATTCCATACTTAATATGTACTGTACTCTATTACTTCTTCAGCTTCGATAGTTCTTTGTATTGCGTATAAAGTATTGAAAGAGTTGTTTTCAAAATTAGGATATTTCGTAGAGTGAATATGAGAGAGAAATTATTGCTCTCATATAGGTACTTGAATAACGTTTGTGTGGCAAATCTACAGTAAGTTACTAAGAATTTAGATGTTGAAGCGAAAATTAATAAAAACTTTCAAATCCTTTTAAGTCATTGTGAAAGTACAGTTGCGACACAGGGAAAGTTTCTGATCTGCCGTATGTTTTCGGTAGTTCGAGTATAATCGAAGCGGCTCTCAAAGTCGGCGCCTTTTGCTAGTTGAAGCAAAATGTTCCTAAAAAAAATTAAACGATCAAATCGGTTTTGTGACACCAGGAGTCTAAAACACGAACACTATACAGTGTTCGTTGTTGTATGCAATTGTTACAAGTCTACAAATTAGAAGTAATCTGCCCGTATCTACAAGTTCTCCTAAATTCGGTACCACCAAACAAAATGCTACAAATGTAAAAAATTATTCTTTTAATATACTAGGTGGGGTGAAAAGTAACCTCCTTGGGAATGAAAAAAAAAATTTTTTTAAATGTTTTTTATTTTATTCACCATAGTCGCCTTTTAGCTCGATACACTTATTCCAGCGATTTTCCAACTTCTTGATCCCGTCCGAAAAGTAATTTTCCGGAAAGTCTGCAAAATACTCCTCCGTGGCGTCGATGATTTCCTCGCGTGAGCTGAATTTTTTATTGATGAGCCATCTTTTGAGGTTTGGAAAGAGATAATAGTCCGAGGGAGCCAAATCGGGCGAATACGGTGGATGCGACAGCAATTGGAGCCGTAAGTCATTGATTTGAATGTCTCTTACTGAATACTTCACTTAATTCCCTGAAAGTGAGACAATAATTTTTCAGAATACCCACTTATTATCAAATTTACTTTTCATGAGGGCAAAATTTCCTTCCACAGCCAGATTTATTCTTATTCTCTAACATGTTCTTATACGATCTTTTTAAGCTCTTCCATTTATTTTGAAGCTGCATAGTTGTAAAATTATATTGATGTCGCTTCATAACTTTCTCAATTTGTTCCCACATTCTTTTTTGAGATTTTATTTTTCCATCTTCTACTAATGCTTTTTTCTCTTTATATAATAATATAATATAATATCAATTTATTGACATTTGGTATACCAATATATAATGTACATACATAACACATCACACAAATGTCAAAAAGACTAAATCACCTAATGGTGTTCTTCCTTTAGCCTTCCACCACGTCCAAATTTTCATAGGATTGCCAAAAGTAGAATTTATTTGCTTCGTTCACGTTCAATTTCTCCAATATAGTTGAATTAGTAATTTTGTTGGCTCCGGTCGCCATTCTTTTGTCTCATATTCTTCAAAATTCTCTTCAAAGATAAGAAGAATATCTTCTTCACCTGTGTTGACTACATTATTTTTTGATTCAACTAAACAAGTAGGAACGTTTACAATTTCTTGAGATGATTCTAAAATAAAATAAGATTTAATTATTGATTATGTTTTAAACTGAAAATAATTACGTGAATTTGTTTGCATTGTACTTATTTGCACTTTTGCACCAGTTCGGTGGTAGAAACGATTAGTGCAACTTGGAACAGAACCATTGCACTACAACAATGTTGCCAGATGCAATTTTACGTTGTCCCTGGATTTATTTCGAATATACCCCTATATATAGATTTATATAAAATTTGTTCCGCTCTTTGTACTCTATGATGATGTTGATGCATAAAAATCATAGACAAGCATAAAACATTTTGGCCAACTTTTAACCTGCGCGAACGCTGGACTTCATTTTGATTGGTTCAGGTTCGTAGTAAGTACAAAGACAGAACCGTATTTTAGAAAATGTAATATTAATTGTATTATACACAATAAATCATCAAAATTAATTTTTGAAGTATTATTGAGAAAATGGTTCTAAAATATTGTAATCATTTATTATAATTTATATAGCTTTGGATTTGTCGCGTTTTGAATATATCTCTCAATATTCTACTATAATAATGGTCGTGATCAGCATTTATATGAATGTTCTTGTATCAGTATAAAACTATCGTAAATTGTACGGTATAAAAAATGACACCGTTCCCTTAAAATTATCCTAATTTAATTATTCCGTCAATTCTGAGCGGAACTACTATATCCATCATCAGTGCATCATATTCATACATATGTATTTTTAAGACTGTCAAAATTTTTAACTCTTTTTAACTTAATAATAAAATTTAAAAAAAAATGTACCTACATAATTGGAATCTTTATTGGTGATTAAATAAAATGATTTTATTTAATTTTTAAGAACTATAGTTCTCCTTACATAAACGTCATTGTGACACTTGTGTTTTAAGATACTATTTACTTCTTGTTGTCAGGTCAATAAAACCACACAGACCGTAATTTTATTATTAATATATTTTAGCTTCACTAACATAACAGATCACAAGTCAAAGGTCAACACTTTCAGGCAGGATGGGGAATCTGGGGTGCCGCCGGAAATCGTGCCGCTTCTATCAGAGATGAAAGGGTATAGGCTTTCATCTCTGATAGAAGCGGCACGATCAAGTCGCAAAGTGGATTTATTACTCTTATCGGGGATTGATTATCGGCTTTATACATCGAAATAAAAATTATTTAAATAACTTTAACTCGTTAGGTGAAAAGAAGGCGGTCGTCACGGTACTAGGCGTTAGCCTATAAATAATAACATATTTAATGAAACCAGCTAGATATCTGATTCGAGTGAGAGTAGGTGAACGATCCTGAGGGACGACGACCGCTTGAACACAGGGGCTTTCGCTGTCGCTCGAGCCCAGGCAGCGGTCGGAATCTGCTTAAGAAAGTCTCGAAGGAGTGGAATTTACAGATCTCGATGAATCTGCTCGTTCCGAACAAACCAAGAGACTCTCAAGATTGGCCTAAGTGTTCTGTTTTGAAGTGCCTTGAGGGACTTCACGTTTGGGGGTGACATCAACGCCCACGCAAAAGTGCCGTAAACCAGAACTGGCCTTAGTATTGATTTGTAAATCAATAACTTGTTGGCTTAGTGGGGGGGACTCCTCCGCCCCAACATGGGAAACAGAGAGTTACGGGCAGCAAAAAAAGCGAGTTCTGAGCTCATTACGTTGCTTCAACCAGACGAGATATCTGTCGAAGTAGACTGTTAGGTACTTAACATAACGCCACTACATTACATTTCTTTTCTTCTTCCTCTTACCTGTACTTCTGTTACCAACTTCATATCTTATAAACTAACAGTAAAGACAATCCTTAAGTAATAAAATAATTAAATTCTACAAAATAGATCCACTGTAGCGTATTTTACTGGTTGCACTGCACTGGGGAGCACTGAGTGTAGGTTCCACTGATGACCGGTTTTTCAGTATAGCTTTATGTAGACTCAGCTGAACCTTTAAACGCTTAAACTCCTCCACTCAACGTTTAAACCATGAACTCAATCGGTCGATTTCCGACTGCGTTCCCTGCAGGAATGAAACCCATAGACAAGTATCATACTGTTAGAAGGCGTTTAGACCATTGCGCATCCGCAAACCTTCGGATCGACTACCATTCGTTGAGTCGCCATTTTGATGTATGCCGTGTCAAGTCAAACAGGGCAGTGCTGTGGTAGTATTTTGTTTTGGGTGATTAAAGCATATATGTAATAGATTAAAGATTGTGCTGTTTTAAAGGTTATTCGGTTTAAACATTTGCATTTATAGTGTTATTTGAACTAAAGTATTTTAGTAAGTGACACTTTATTAATCTGAAGTTGAATTATTAAATTTTAAGTTGTACGTTAATAATTTATTTCGTTGGACTGCGTTTAAGCATTTGTTAAGTGAGTCCCAGTGCAAACAGAACATTTAGTGAGGTTTTGTGGTGTTATTGCTGTGGATTATATTAGTATCAATATCGGAACTAGATTGCACTCAAATCTCAAAATTGGGAAACTCGACACCTGCTAGACATTTTATAAGAATAAATATACAGTTTAGATATTTATATTATATTTTTAGGTCGTTGATTCATCTTTTCTGTTATACATATAAGCGATTTATTCGATAAATATTTGAATGGGTTATGTAAACATATACACATAAATTGGAATACATATGTATTTATTAATATTAGAATTACATTTGCCGTTTTAATAAATATTGATTTGTAGTGTTTAAATTAACATAAGTTATAATTCCAAAACCTAGAACATACAATTTAGATTATTACTGGAAATTCGCATGAACATAAGACATTATGCATAATGGTAGATTAGTCTGGTTTATTGTAAATAATAGGTTATATAATTGCCCAAAAAGTAATCAACAATTGAAGTAATAAAATCAGAAATGGGACTGCAGAAAATCAGTTAATTCATGTTCGCTAAGATTTAAGTCTTAAGTTCTTTGCGAATAACAGTTTAGATACATACAAATAAATGTGTATGAAAAGATTGATACTAACCATATAACGATAAAAAATAAAGAAAACACATGTTATTATAGTTCTACATGTTTTTTAATCTTAATTTACTTACTGCTCGATTTAATTTATGTTGAGACATTAGATGGAAAATAATAATGTTAGGAAACAGTTGTAGTTATACGGGTGGATCATCGAAATAATCAACATATTCGCCTTGCGGCGTAGAAGGAAGATTTGATTTACTAGACGATTTCAATGGAACTAATTCCCGCTTTAACAGGACATTATTTTTATTCCCGAACACAGGACCAGGCACTTTACGTTGGCCACTTTCACGTTGCATTAATTCCACAAGGCCAATACTAGGCAACCAGGACTTATCTCTGTAAGCAGTAGCCACAACATTTCGATTTGGTTCCGCATCGTATGCTTCACTGTCACATCCAAATAACTGACAATACTCATGCACAAATGATCTTTTATCTCTATTCATTGATTCAAAAGAGTGTGATCGGCTTTTTTGCTTACTCTGTTTTGCTTTTTGAACCAATTCCGTAAGCTTCTCATGGATATATTGACAAAAACGTGGATCCTTTTTTGCCCAACCTCTCATAAAGTCTGAATATCTAGGAGTTAATTTGGCGCTCAAATCTGGATTTCTAATTTGCAAACCAATAGCCAAACGCCTATTCCTTTCAGCGACACGACACTCTTCAGTACATTCTAATCTGAAAAAACGTAAATAATAACCTACATAAAAAAGCCCTTCGCAATAGAACGCTTCGGTCGCGGCGAGCAAAGGCCCTTAGCCCTGCTACAACACAATACAACGCACACAAAAAAGCGCCAGTTGTATAAAGACGCTTCGAAGAATAAAAATGTATCTACTAAAGCACCCACTAACATTTTTGATACTAATCATTTCTAAGAACGTTAACGTATAATAAGTAGACAATTCAATATAATGCCAAATTCATCATTCATATTCTTTTTCAGTCTCGTGCAAATTTTATGACGGTCGGTTTTTAATTGTGCTAAAATACTTGATATTGATATATTTTTTATATATAAAGTAAGATGTGGCGACAATAAAAGTATTCTAAAGAAATTAATTAAATTTAATTTGGTGTATTGGATACGAGATTGCGAAAATTCAGATAGTGAACGAAATCCAAAGATATGCAAGGACTATAGCGTAGACACATAAGATATCCAATTACTCCGCGCTACACGATTTTATTAAGAGTTAGATTTAATGTATCAGCAGTAAAAGGTAAATCAGCGACAAAAAAAAATGCGCGTCAAAGGAGGTTATCACACGACAAAAATTTATATTGCACGACAGGATAAGCCATATGCACGACAGAAGAAAATTCAGTGAATAAAACATGTGAAAAATATAGTTTGTGTATCAATTTTAATATGTTGCCCATTAAAACAATAAAACGTCCCTAATGCGAATACGTTTTTATTCTTTATTCGTTCGGTACTCTCGGTACATATATATATATATATATATATATGACCAAACATTCCAGTACGGAATAGGGTCGCCTGAATGGCCTTCAAATTTTTGATTTCCGGGGAATTACTCCCCTGAGTTCGACTGCTCGCCTTTCATCACAACGTGGTTCTTGCTGCATCTACGATTTTGTTCCATTCCCTTCTGTTCTTTACTATTATCCTTGCATCCACTATTTTCAATTTTCTTGTATCTTCCATGACCTGCTCCTCCCATCTTATTTTCGGTCTGCCTTTTGGTCTACCCTCCACTGGTCTCCAGTTTTTGATCTTCTTAATTATCTCGTCATTATTTCTTCTTTCCACATGTCCGAACCATTTTATTTATTCGCTGCGCTTTAATATAGTTAATAATGTTTTCCCCTTTCATTATTTCGTTTATTTCATGATTCCATAACGGTCTATATTCTTCTTCAACTTTCTTTGGTCCTAATATTTTTCTTAAGATCTTCCTTTCAAATATTCTTAGGTTTTCTTCATCCTTACTTGTGAGACACATTGTTTCCGCCGCATACGTCGCTACGCGTCTGATTGCAGCATTATATAGTTTTAATTTAGTTGTTTTGCTAATGTTTCTATCATTTATAAATTTATGGTAGTTCCAGTAGGCTCTATTTCCCGCTCGTATCCTCTCCCTAATTTCTGCACTTCTATCGTTTCTACCGTTTACAATGACGCCTAAGTATTTGAAACTGTTTACTTTTTGAAAAGTGTTCTCTCCTATTTTAATTTCCTGTGTGTTTGATTTTATTCTGCTGTTTGTCATGTACTTGGTTTTTTTCTCGTTTATCTTCAATCCTCTTTGCGCCGCACACCGTATTAAAGTTGTTAGTGCATTCTCTAGGTTTTTTTTATTTCTTGTAATTAAAACAATATCGTCTGCGTATGCAATGATTTGCGTGCTACTCTGTATGATAGTCCTGTTATATCCGGTTTCCCTCACTATTCTCTTTAAGTCCTCTATTAGATTTATTCCAATCACACTGTCAAAGGCCTGTTTAAAGTCTATGAATAGCATGTGAGCTTCTATGTCGTGTTCGTAGCACTTTTCTATTATTTGAGTAAGAATATGTATTGCATCCGTGGTTGATTTTCCTTGCCTGAAGCATTGTTGGTATTCTCCTATCTGTCTTTCCGTATACTTCTTTAGTTTCTCTCCGATCGTCGCTGTTAGTACTTTGTATACGGTGTTTAACAACATGATCCCTCTGTAATTATTACATTGAGTTGGATCCCCCTTTTTCAATATTGGAATTATCAAGCCCATTCTCCACTCGGTAGGCATGTTTTCCTGTTTCCATATTTCTTCAACTAAAGTGTGTATTCGTTGTAGCAAATCTTGTCCTCCACTTTTAATTAATTCATTTTGGATTTCGTCTGGTCCCGGTGCTTT
The DNA here is from genome assembly GCA_949128085.1 of Cetonia aurata. Classification (NCBI taxonomy): domain Eukaryota; kingdom Metazoa; phylum Arthropoda; class Insecta; order Coleoptera; family Scarabaeidae; genus Cetonia; species Cetonia aurata. The sequence goes on from OX421884.1 coordinate 38,404,517, forward strand.
ACTATTTTTCTGCCTTTTGACACATTCCATAAATTCTTCAAAGGTTGGTGGTTCTACTTCTATGTCTCTGTTGTCAGTTATTTCTTCGTCTGTATTCTCCGTGATATTATTTCCCTGATAAAGCATCTTAAAAGACGTAAACCAGTTTCCTTTATCTATTTTCGCTTGTATTCTATTCTTCTTGTTTTGTGCTCTTGTTAGTTGAAATAATTTTTTGCTGTTTTTATTATTTCTTTCAATTTCTTCCATTTGTTGACTGATCCACTCTTCCTTTTTCTTTTTACAGTATTTTGTTGGAGTTTTTCTTTTTTCTTTATATTCTTCCAAACTCTGAATATCTTTATTTCTCAGCCATTCATTCCTAGCTTTATTTTTTTCGTCTATTTTTAGTATACATTCTTCATTAGACCAATTCTTTCGTTTTCTTGGGTTTTTCGGTCCTAGGATGTTTTTTGCCGCATTTATCATAGATTCTTTAATGCTACTCCACTTCATCTCTATATCATTTTCCTCTTTTACCAAAAGTTCTTCTTTTACTCTCTGTATGTACATACATATCTTAATACTATCGAGTCGGTTTAAAGATTTTTGAAATTTTGAGAGAGGGGGGAGAGGGGGGGGGGAATCTCGAGCCGCGTAGCGGCGAGAGATTCAAAGTACGAGCATTACACGTCATTGTGGCACACGTTTTTTTCAGTATTTTTTCTAATTTGCACATTAATGGCCTATATTACGTTCCGGCAAGAGTCCCCCCCACCCACGTTAATATCTCATTACAGCACAGTATGCTGTAATATTCATATCAACACTGCGTCGTCGTTTGTTTTAGCTTTATTGCAACATCCAATTAGAAAAAAGTACAAAATAAAATGTTTGATATGTATGGTATTATTGTGTATTGAATTTTAAGAGTATATCGAAGGAATAAAGAATAAAATGTATTCCTATTAGGAACGTTTTATTGTATCTAGTATTTAAATTAAATATATATTATGGTAGAATACACTACATATTCCCTATTTGTAATTAATACACAGGGCTATATTTATTTCATGTTTTATTATTATTATAATTATTTTGTCATGCATTGTCTTATTCTGTCGTGCTTTGTCACATACGCTTGTGCATTCACTTTTTCTAGCGTTCTGAAACGTTACTTATTTAAACGCAGGGCCGTATTTGAACAAAAAATTCGAGGGGGGGTTTGACCTGGTGCAAGTTATCTGAAGGCAACTCCTGGTGCACAGAAAAATGGTGAACACTAATTATTATGTATACTTGCACTTTATTTCGGAGGAGGTTTGAACCCCCAAAACCCCTCCCCAGATACGGCCCTGTTTAAACGTATTTATCGTTAGTTCAATTGTTTTGAAATGCGTGAATGCTGGCGTAAAAAAAGTTATAGTCGTGATTTTATACTTTTGCATGTGTGATTTCTTGTTGTGTAAAATACATATTTTGATGTGCCAATATACATATATTCCCCTTTTATTAATTCGGGACAATTGTTTCCAAAATCCACGAATTTCCGAAACAATTTGATATACTTTTAGTTATTTGATTTCTTTTATGGCACTTTCGTCTCGATATGTCGCTTGCAATCAATTGCAAATCTAATAGGAGCGCGGGTCTCTGTTAATAATGTTATGGATCTTTATACTTACGTTTTCGGTGTCCCGAATTTCTTTTGATTGCCCAAAATATCAGTAATATCCACTGCTTGACCCTTTTGTATATCTGCTATTTTCGAAGCTAGTTGAGACATAGCTATACTTTGGTACTCTCCTGTTAGATCCATACAACTTCTCGTAGAAGATCGCAATCCACACTGGCAAGTCACACGGACAATTTGTTTACATGGCACGTCAGGACATTCTCCATTATGACATGGTTGGTTACATGCGTGTTCGCAGTTTGGTCTAATTTTCGGGCATGGTTGAGTACACGGAATTTGACAATTGTCACCGTGACAAACTTGAATGCATTTATGTTGCCCACAGGGCATATCTTTTCCTACAAGATAAAAAAAGAAATAACAATTTTCGTAAATTTTAGTTATATTTTTTTACCACACGGCAATCCACAACTAAAGTCGTCTTGGTGGCAAAGTATGGTAGTTCGCTGTTCATGCTTTCCATGGCACCATCGCTTGCAAAGCACTGTACATGGAGGACAAGGTCCTGAATGACAATTATGGAATGCATCATGACCACAACTTCTCGCGCGTGAGCATGGTTTGGAACAGTTTGGCGGTTTTGTGCCACAAGGAACGGGCGGATAAATAACACTAGCGCCGCACTCACAATACAACTCTTGGAAGCTAGATCTCCAACACGGCAAGCAGCGACCTCTATGGCAATTTTCTTCACATCGATGTAAACCACAACTTAGCATACGGTTGCAAGGTAATGGACATACGTGTTCTACTTCGATACAACATAGTTGGTTGCATTTATGTTTGCAACAATGCCTCAGCTGAAATAACAGTTATTTACCAAAATAGACTCGAAAGCTAAAAATATAGAATACTTTAACACATTTTTTTTCACAACGAGCATCGTCTGCTTTGGTTGTAACATCTTTACAAGCGATTTCTTTATCCATGTAACCACAGCGGCATTTAACAACTGTTGTCAAAGGGCATGGTGGACAAGGCTCTTGGTGACATTTCATCTGACAATGATGAGGGTCACTTGGTTGACCACAGGTAAATATTTTATTACATATCTGAAATATATTTAATAATATATCAACTAATGTCGTGTTGATGAACACGGTTCTGGGACTTTCATAGCTCATGTAATCTAATGTATTGTATATTTAAATAAACTTTAATTTTATATGTATTGTGTGCGCACATGAAAGAAACGAGCATGGTGTGAAAATACAGCTACAGCTTTGTTGATATTTATAGAGATTGCACGAATGCTTACTTTGATAATCTCACTATAGATCGTTGAGTTTCGAGTTAGCAATGTGTTGTCAACTTAACAACAATTTATAGAAGGTCTTTGACTAATCTTGTCCCCATTACATTGCTTAGAAAAGAAAAACGTCCAAAATTAAAACGAAATAAAAGATATAAGCGTATTCGTCAGTTGCATGAAGGGTAATACACATGCAAGGCATACCAAAGGTAGTGTGCATTGCATCTGTTATACAAATAAATCGTGTGAATATTATTTCCAAAAGTTTGTAGTTGAGTACCGCATTCCAGATGGAATTTACCGAATCATTATTACCGACGCAATATAGTAGCAATATACAATGCGTTCACGTGCCAGTGCTAGATGTGATCACTAAATACGGTATAAATAAATGCATAGAAATATATATCACATATGTAATTGTATGATTACAGCACTTACTTTATCGCACGTAGGTATGATGTCTAAGCATGACTTCCTCTCAACTGTTAACTTTGTTTGACCACAAGGACAAGTTGTAATTACATCAACGGATGTTGAGCATGGTGGGCATGAGCCAGAATGACAAACCAATTCACATTTATGATTACCACAATCCAATAATTTATCACAAATGTCTCCACATTCAAAATTAGTATTTCCTCTAACATCTTCAGTGCAACGAATTTTTCGCCCTAATTTTCCACAGTAACATTCTTGTTTAACGAACGCCTCACATTTTTGACATTCGCCTGCATGGCATGTTGAGGCACAAGCGTGGATGCCACAATTTAAAATTTTCTTACAAATATTTTGACAAGTAACAGGAACATCAGCACCGCATATTACTGTTGCCTTAGTAGAACCACATCCGCAAGGTTTCAAAATTGGAACAGTACAGTCAGGACAAGGTCCTGGATGACATAATAATAGACATGTGTGGTTACAGGTTCTACCTTTACGGCCACATACTTCTCCACAACTGTGAGGTAGAGTACCTGGCTCATAGGTTGGATTAGTTAGCTTATCACAGTAACAACGATAATCTTTAGGCACAGATGAGTAAGTATTTTGACAAGCTGGGCATCTCCAACCAGATTCCAATTTGGAGGCGTTTGCCCATTTTTTAACACAATTTAAGTGAAGGATGTTGTAACATTGTTTACAAGACCATACGAAGTCAGTATGACAAAGTTTGTCACAACAAACTAAGCATTCAAGTTGCAAGTGTTCCAACATTTCTTGTAGACGTTCCCTTTGACATGCAGCATCTGTTAAAAACAAATATACTATAATCCAAGTTATTGTTACAGTGAAAGAATTAGATATAAAAAAATATCATATTATTTAATCCAAGCTAATTATTTTGAAGTTACCAAAGCATACCCATTTCAGTTCTTACTTTTTAAAGTAATCAAATTTTAAATCATGCAATTCCTAACATTATGCCAAAAGAGCTTATTTATTTAAGAACACATGGTACATTTCTTAAACCCAACAATTTAAACAATTTATACACTATCCTAAGTAGGGTAACCAGAGTTGTGAATTGAGTCCCATGCGATCATCCGTCGCACGAAATTTTATTTCTCGGAATGTCGCTTCATACTCGCGACCCTACCAATTTGTCGATGCGACTAGGCCGGGGGAGAGACATTCCGAGGAATAAAATTTCGTGCGGCGGATGATCGAATAGGACTCAATTCACAACCCTGGTAATTATGTAAAAAGTTATAGAAACAATCGAAATATCTTAACAGAGATAATTAATAACACAGACTGAAAAAAACGCATATCCGGGAACCACGTACAAGAGAAATCTATATAGAAAAAACATGAATTTATATTTTAATCAATAAATATCAATCAATTTCTTTCTTTGTACAGTACATCAATTTTCCGAACTATAACGAACATACAGATTAATGACACTCCTATGTATCTGCAAATCTTAGTGAATCTTTTAAGTTCCAGTACACGGACATAAGGATAGCACAATTATTTTCTGTTGAGGAAAACCCCGCCCCCACGTGCAGCTTACGTCACGAGCTGGAAGAGACGAGCCGAGCTCGCCGAATGGACAGCGTACAGAACTGCAGATACACATTACAATAAAAACTGAATTTCGTATTTTGTATGAATGGCGAAGATAGTGGGGATAGTAGCTATGTTCTCACGTGCGATTTATAACGTTTTCCTATATTCCTTCAGGTGTGTGTCACTCCATTGAGTACGGGCTTTTGCTGTCGCGCATCCGCCAGATGAAAATAATAAGCGACGTTCCATAAATATTCTACCAAGGAACATATTAACGAACGAATAATTAAAAAAATGTTGACTGCGCGCAATCGCTATCTTTCGAGTTCGTTGTAGGCCAATTTTTGTCACCTCAAACCAAAGCTGCAAACGCTGTTTATGTGTTCTTGCCGTATATTGCTTGGTTCTATTATATCATTCGCTATGATGTAAATTGTTCGTGCATTAAAAAAAAAGTATTTCTGTGCTAAATATAAAAAAAATAATCTATTTATTTTGTTCAGTAATCGTAAGATGGATAATTAATGTTGCTTCTTTAATTTTAGGGAACGTGTGTTTCAGGCACCGAGTTAAATTAAGTTTTCTCAAAACAAATGAGCCACTGTTACTTATTGTTAGTAGATTAATGAAAAAAATATTATCATTTTACAAAAATAGATACCTAAAAACTCATAACCAGGGATGTGAATTGAGCCATCGAGCACTCAGTGATCGTACTCGCGTCACATCTTAGAGCATGTATATAATTACCTGGAGACTGCATGCTATGTTACCAAATCTAGTTACAATGTCTCAGAAATTCCCCAGATTTTGTTAGGCTTTTAGCGGGAAATCGAAATAGTTCTGGCCTAATCAGTACGCAACTTACTACACACGCATAAAAAATAATGGTGTGGATTGTGTTTGTCACTTAAGCCGCCTCCAAGGAAATTATTTCCTCGCTCATACCTGTCAAACACGTTCGTACTATGTATTTGAAAGCTAGTTCGGATGTCGTAAAATAATTTGCTAAAAATAAAATATATACACACCGCAACCACAAACAACTAATATTATAAAATACTACATAAACCACAAACGTTATTGGTGTATATTAAATTGCCTAACCATCAGAGGAAAGGGCCTAACAAATATGGCCGTGAAATGTCTTGCCCCTCGATTTAACCCTCCATTAGGCGCGTCTGCTTGCGACATATAAGAAATGCACAGGCATAGGTCCTCTGGGCCTATGCGCGACTAATGAAGGGTTAAGGACGCGGTATACCTGTTTTGCCGCTATAGCAATACATGGAGAACATGCATAACAAACTACATGCAGAAAAGCACTACGGAATATTAGTTGATGACAAATTGTAGCGCGAAACATAGCGAAAGGATTGAAGAATGTCTTGCGCTAAGTTTGAAGGAATGAAAATGCGTTCTAATTATGTTCTGCATGTAGAAAAAAGGTGTATTTTTCTGACATTTTTAACTCGGAAACGTCGAAATGGTTGCATAAATTAGCTGCCAAGTTAGCCAAGTGACACACTATCGCAGTTCAGCGAAGTAAATATAGATGGCAGGAGGGTAAATTCTTTTTTAACAATTATTTTTTTATTAAAAATATATACTTATATTACAATACGTAATTTAATAGGAATAAATATGAGAAATAATATATGTATATAGAATAAGCATATCTTAATATTTTTGAGGCCAACATCAATCAGTAGATCCCACCCGTTGATTAGAACAGAGAAAACTACTTATAAAAGTACTCATATATGCGCATGATCAACTAAAGGTATAGCGTGACATGTATTTTACATTTTCTGGATTTGGACAGATATGAGTATAATTATATAGGTATCTCTTATTACATGTTGGTTTCAATTTTGCGTGTAGGCAGGCATAGGGAATGCTTGTTCTATATACGTTAGTATACAATATATCATTTCTCTGGAATAAATAATAAAGTATAATAGATATGTGATGTTGCGTAATTGTTTCGGTGTTTCTACGGTACTCGGTACTCGTAACACGAGCACTAGCTCGGCCAGATTTGCTTTTCGCAGACGGTCGATGGTGTGGTGGTAGACGTTTTTTGTAACAATTTAAAAGTTATGTATTAGTGTTTTATTTTATTTATATTTACATAGCTGTAAAAATACATCGGATAGGTATGCTGGAGTTACGTATTACATACCTACATACATCATTTAGGGATATGACAATGTAGACTAGACTAGTCGGCGTACTCCATGCGATTCTGTGTGACATTCAGTACAATTCAATATTGGAATGCCGTAGCACAGCCGTAGCAAGTACATCGTTGATGCCCCTAAACTTTCTTTATAACTTTGGCGGCTAATCCTATGCCTAATTTTTTTTTTCCTAGTTTGGTTATTTTTTTTTTATAATACTTGAACGTATTTTATTTTGTCTAGAGTTCATGTCATGAACAAGAAAAGCAGGGTAAAATTAAGACATTTTTCAACAACAATTAGATAAAAATGATTCTGACACACATGTTCTTCACATATAATTGTGAAATTGTGTAATTTACGATATAATTGAAACATAAATCTTCTCATACGTGTGCAATATATTTCTAAATAATTATATCAAAAGTATTAATACCAAAGTAGCTTCTAGTAAAAGCGAAAGAAAGCTACAAAAACTCTTATAAATTATTTTCATTTATTTATAAGTTAAATGATGAAAAGTTTTAATTATATAGTTTAAGTATTCTTCGTAGCCATAATAAATTATTGTTAATAAAAATTCCAAAATTTGTGGAATTGTAGGTTTCTTAATGCTCCAACAATCTGAGTTCACTAAAAAACAACGAAATGACACAAAATCATGCGTTTGATTTACAATCTGTATAAATAAAAATCAACTGCCACATGTATGACCAAGCATCACTTGAGAACGACTCAGCCGATTTGGCTAGAAACAATGTTTCTATGAAAGAAATTTTTTGGAAAAGCCCGAAATTTGGACGGTATTTTTATATGAAAAAAAAAAAAATTCAAATTAAAACGAAAAATTAAGAAAAAATAAAATATTAAGAAATTACATTTCTTTTTCAACGAGAAAAAGACATGAGAAATTAATGGATTGAAACTCTATTCTAAATTCCCATATCAATTCTCAATATGTAACGTATTCAAAGTGATGTTTCATATTAATGTCATATTCTAAGTATTAAAGTTATTCCTTGGCGGACCGACAAAATAATCGTACACATGTTTACCGCTAAGCTGCTTAGCGGGCCGACAAAGTCGCATATTTGTTCGCCGCTAAACTAAATAAAACTAACATCACACATTTTGCCTTCTCTTTCGCTCTACGTCGCTTCCTTGTTTATATACTGAGGAAACAGATTGTATGCAACTTGTTATTCACATTGGTTTGAAACCTTACTAATTTAAAATAAAAATAGGGTGGCATCCCCTGGGCGCCCATTTAGCAAAATTCTGAGGTGTATCGCGTCCTTAAGTTGCAGTCTCCAAGGATTTAATTATATGATAAGAAAACTTATTATCTAATAAAAATTAGGCATACGTTCAAACGTTGCAACAATGAACTATGTTAAATATAGTAACTATAAAGCAGCCCAATCTGGCCATTTTTTATTTTATCAAGAAAACTTATCTTTAAACGAAACTATAGACAACTCCTAATTCATAATAGGTATCGGGACGGTGACCTCGCACAATTGCAGTATACCTTGAGATGATGTAGAACATATTTCGTAAAGCATCAATCGATAGCAGCAGTTCGTTTTCCATCATACATTAAAATTGATGGAATTTACCGGAAAAAAAAAATCGGGCCGTGTCCGTAAGCAGCCATTTGGGTCGACATTTAGCAGGTATTCAGGCATAATTCAACTTAATTAAATGTTTCAATTAATAAGCTGTGGTCTTATTCTAAATAGGGTAATTACTACGTCATTAGATTAAAAATAAGATAAGCTAAACTTCATACTATTAGAAAAATACATACATTGTTACATGCGTTAACGAGAGTTGTCAGAAACGTAATGATTTGAACAAATGGTATTTGAGTAAAATATGATGCCGAAGTTCACAGCTGATTCTATAAATTTGATATAGACTCTCTCTTACGTGTGCATGTGTTTATGAAAATATCTATGTAAATTTAGAAAAGAAATAAAAATATACTTAAAATGATAAGCCAAGAAAATAATTTCAAATTTAATGAAAAAATACTTTGTTAGGACTTACTTTTAGAATCCAATTTATATTTTTCCTCCTTTGCCTTCTTTCCCTTATCTGTTTCTTTGAGCTCACTAGGCGGCTGCCTCCAGTTTTCTTTTGAAGAATCTTTATAATGCTGAGTTTCATATTTCCTGTTGTACCTATAATATCCATTTTTATGCCACCGTTTTTTAGAGTCTGCAGTTGTATTATCTCTTGCATAGTGATCAATAGCTCTATTGTTCTTATTTTTATAATAATGTTTGCTGTTACTACCATAAGACTCCTGATAAGGTTCATATACTTCTATTTTAGCTCTCTCATCATTTTTCTGATCTTGTTTATTTGGAACTGGCATTTTATTAATATTTGTACTATTTGCACACGGAAATTCACTTTCTCTTGAAGGTTGATTTTTACATAATTTACTTCCTTGCAAAGATTTTGATGCAGAATTTAATTTTTTATTCCGGCACTGTGGTGAGGATTTCTTTATAGTTCCATTGTTTTCAGCAGTAGTAGCAAAAAATTGACTTCTTGGTTTAAACTCTGCTGCTGTAGGTGTTAAATTTGAATGCCGAATATCTATATAAGTTTGAACACCATTTTTAGAATTACTAGGTCCAGGCCGATGAATTGTAGTTGGAACAGACTGGTCAAAGTCAACAAAAGTCTGTCTAGTAGAACCAGTACCATAGTAAGAACTTTGACTGTTAGGAACATTATTTGCATTTGAATTTTCTGAATGAGGAGAGTAGTGCTGTTCATTATTGTATTGTTCTTGATCATAATAGTAATTATTAGAATTCCAATTAGACATTATAAAAAAAAATAGTTCAGACGGATGCAAAATAGTTTAGAATATTGCAAATAGCGTGGCACTGTTACCGTAACTCACATACACACAATCACTATCGTTGATAAGTTAATTAATAATTAAAGTACATAATTTCACCATTAATCACAATTAACCACATTGATGACACAATTGTTATTTCGCCAGTTGTCAGGTCAGTTGTCTATACTTCTATAGCTTCTCATACCATAGATATTTTATAATACTACCATTTCCATCTACCATGTTGTCAAAGTCAAAAACCAACCTTCAAATGCGTCAACGCCGCCAACCTTTATCAATAAACTAATGCTAATGCTAGCAGTGGTGCCAATGTTCGGATAATTGTCCGATTTTAAGATTGAATTGCGCTTACCATTGGATAATTTTCGGATTCTATAGTTTTTGTATAATTAGGAAACCTATACCCATGGATGTAGGTGGCATGTGAATCCTATGTCTGTCGTTTTTATCTTATCCATGTTGTTTACTTATTTTAGATTGGCAATCTCCGTAATAACATGCTATCAACCACAGTATCAACTATGCCTGTTGATGTTGGTTAATTATCAAACGCAAGAAGTGCACGAGCGCAGTAATATTTCTGTTTAGTTTAGGCTAAAATTGAACAGCAAAATATTACCGCGTTTGTGTGTGCATTTCGTGTCATGATACTAATGCCAAATAGAACAAGCCTGTGAATATAAATTGAAATGGAATTGAACGACAACCCAGATAAAACCACTCTGTTAAAGAAATCAAGCAGGCCGCCCCATCTTATAAACTGCTTAAACCCACATGACTACATCCACTTGATAAGTGTTGGAGGTTGCGATTTGCGATGATAGATGTATCTCCTTCAATGCAGTGGCGTGTTTACAGCCAGTGCCCAACCTCCCCTCACCCTTCCCATATTTTTGAAAATATTCATCATTATGAGGACCGTATGAAATTTAGATTTATGGAAAATATAAAAGTATAGCAGTTTGTTCAAAGATGATGCCATATCGTTTCATTGCATAAATTTAAATGTAGAGTGCACTCAAATTAGGATAACATATTTTCAAACGGTAATATAAAAAATCTGTCACGTGTGGTTTACTTGACGTGGTATTTTTATATACAGCTCAAGCAATTTCACCTGACAGATACGCGATAGCAAGAGGGCGTGCCCGAGGGAGTGAGACATACCCGAAGATAGATATGTTATAATCCCCACTATCTTTGCCATTCGTACAAAATACGAAATTAAGTTTTTATCGTAATATGTATCTGCATTACTGGAAGCCAACTATTATCTCAGCCCCGCCAGTTTCTTCGAGCTGATGACATTACATTCACGTATAAGGGCGGGACTTCCAGCATCAGTTAGGGCATGAGCGGTATTTTATTATTAGCAACGATATTTTTTTATGTTTTATTACTCCACCACTTTTAAAATGCGCTCGCCTCACCTGCTGATCAAAAACCCGACGTTTTAAAAATAACAAAGCATGTGAATCACTTGTGATTGTTCCTGTCGGTTATTTCCTTTTTCATGTGCTAGCTTTCAGCACAAATCAGAACTATTAGGGGTCATAACAATATAAGTAATTATATGCAAAAGCTGCTCCTTACAAATACTCCATTTATCTTTACCAGAATGACTACCGATCATAATTTGTGATTTCAAGGCACGAATGGAGATAGAAATCAATTAAGGAATGTCAAATCAATAATTTTATTGAAAATAAGTTGTTTACAAATTTGGATTCATTCTGTATGACACATTTGTTTATTATAATTATTGTTATAGCACATTTACATTTGTTGAATGTGAAATTTGCAAATTACAAAAACTTCTTAAACCTGTTAATACTATATACTTTATATAAAAGCTTAAGACACGTAGTGGAGCGTGAGGTATGCTATTTTGCATCAAATAAGTATAAAAACAAAATAAATGGCACAGATATATGCATACCATAAAAGCAATTAGTAAAAAAAGTAGCTTAACTAATTTTATAAATTTGTACGTTATCTAAATAAGCAAAATAGTGTTTTATTATTCTATTAATCTCTTTTAATATTATAAAGCTTTTATGTATGTAAGTTTTATAATGTGGCAAATAATAATTATCTTATACATAATTTTACATGTTTCAATATGCTTAGTACAAAAATGTACAAAATATAATAATCAAGAATTTTATGTCATTTGGTTAAAAATTATCTTATCACATATAACACATTGTGTAAATCATTGCTGCATAAAGCTCCCAGAATTATTCACAACAGAGTTCGGTTATTTAGGGATGTACAGGTCACGTAATATACGCACAAAAACGACTTTTATGTCAAATACAATCGGTTGTTCTGTTCATCTCCGCTATAGTATTTGCTCGTGCATCTAAAAATCGTGTACCATGTACTAAATAATCGAACTGTATCTTAAATCAACGCACTTCTGTGTACACTTTGAATGGTCTTAATAGTTCCTGCAATAAAGCGTCTTTTCTCATTAGAAGGAAAATATAATCTAATGAATGCCTAAAATTAATTAAAAAATTTGAAAAACATTTAAAAACCTAATTATTGTTACTAAAACATTATATTCCTGCAGGAATATAATCATTGCGTTTTAAGAATGTAGCAGAGGTTAATTATTGTAAACCAAGGTATAGCAGAATGTATAAAATATCTAAAAATCTAACAAAAATAAGTAGTATTTGTATGTGAAAAACCACGTACAATAATTGTGTATATATCTTACGGTGGAATTTTTTAATCTTATGCAATCGCAGTAGGTAATGTTAAAAATACTTTAAAATGGTCCCTATAGAAAATATAGGACATCAGTATTATATTACTAAACAAAAGCTAAAAGACAATATCACATGTTTTTATGAAAAATACGCAAAAATAACTCTTTATGTTGCCTAAACACCAGATGTTTCATTTATTTGTAAATGCAATGTACGCCAAGGAATGTTACATTTAGGATTATTTTGTGTTTAATATAGCAGTTCACAATAAGTCAACCTGAGTGATGTATGAAAGTGCACTGTTATAGCATCTTTCATTATGTATCATGATTTCTTAGACCATTTCATGTCATCGTCTCTTGGTTTACAACCGGTTACAAATTCGATGATATTTTCTAAGGTGTTCCAGAAATGTAATTTTTCTAGAGGCCAATTAAGCCATCCTGTTGTCATACAGAAATATGTCTCATGAGGCGCTACGTGATGAATACGGTGGTGTTTTCTCGGCAAAATAATATGGCATTCCTGTAACCACATTACCCATGTTGGTAATCCGAAGTAGGTGTGTGACCATTTGTGTATCTAAAAAAAAATCACAATTTAATTTTTAAGCTCAATCAAGTGAAAAAATATTTTCTACGATTGTTTTGCAGAACCTACTCAGCCCATATACAGGCCATAGGTGTCGGACTCTATGTTTCTTATTATTTTATTTATATTTTTTTAAAAAAATCGGATTGTCGTATTTCTTGAAAATTAGTAATATATAATTTAACCCATGACTTTTATTTTTATTATATTTTCCGAAAATACGCTGGAAATTAAAACGTTTAGCGGAAAATACCTACATTTGTTAGTTTATGTTTCTTATCAAATTACCAAAATTCTGAATTTTATTGTTTTTACTTCATAGTCGAGAACTGTGCTCTTAACTTTTAAATACATACACAAAAATATCCAGGATAATCCATCTAAAAATTGATATTATTTCAAGAGAAACGAGAAGCGATAGCGAGTGATAAGGGAAATTGCAAATTTTCAGTAATAAAAAAATTAAGTCGACAGATCATAGTGAAACCAAAATTATATAGACTAGTAGATCGGACTGGTCGAATGTGTGGTTGTATTAAAACTAAAAAAAAATAATTATACATTTTACAACCAACAGGAAAATTTATTTAAAATATTTCATATTTTTTACGTAAAATTGATATAATTTTTCAATTATAATATGAAGTATCCCACTGAGCTGGTAGATTAAAATTTTTTAAATTTCTAGTGTAGATTTGACTTATAACTCGCTGAATAGTCATAGTAGCTGACGTTTTACGTGTAATGCAATACAAACAAAAAAATATGTAACCAATACGATGCAATATTTACATACAGCGGCTCAACGTCAAAGTCTGACAGTATAGCGGACATAATCGCACTAAAAGATTTGAATGTTAATTGATATTTTTTAAATGAAAGAAATACACATTTCACTACATATAATATTACACTTTCAATCTTTAAAAGTAAATCTATATAAATTTATTCTCCTGTTATAAAACATTTTATATTCAGAAAACACGTGCAAATTCCACATCAACGTAGAACCCGGACAATGCAGATATTGTACTAAAATCAATCATCATTTCCACCATAGATTTGTTTGTCTTGGCAAGTCGGCAATAAAACATGTTAAAGACATCGGTATATTTGTTTTAAAGTAGTATTACTATAAACTTTGGAAGAATGGGACGTAAGCGTGGTCAAAACTCTGTGGAAATAAGAAAGTTAGTGATAATGCATCATGGGGATGGTAAATCTGTTCGAGAGATAGGAAAGATCGTTGACAGAAGCCATTCTAGTGTTAATGATATTATAAATCGACATAAGAAATCTAATTTAATAACCAACCAACCGCCAACGAATTCTAGAAAACTATTTACTGAAGCTGATGAACATTGGATTATAAGAAAAATAAAAAAAGACCCAAAATTATACGCTCCACAATTAGTTAAAGAAGTGGAGAAGTACTTAGGAAAACAAGCAAATCCTGAGACCATCCGAAATATTATTAATAAATATTGGAAATTATTAAATTTCGCGTGACAGTTATAAGAGAGAATGAATTGGCGAACCCGAAATAAATTTCATGTCAAATCTGCATATATTATCGAAATACCTTACAATCGCTCGACCATCTCTAAAGTATTTGCTACAAACAGGAAAACTATATTGTAAACTTAGTTTATGAAAGACGCAATTTGTTATTCGGTAGGTTTTCTACTGATAATAACTAACCTTTAAATGATCCAAAGTGAAAAACAAATTAAACATTACCATCGAAATAGTGTATGTACACTCGTGGCCAGATAAATGTTTCCAACCTACACGCATTTTCTACAGATTTTTTACAGTGTACGAATGTGCTTGTCCGTTTGTCCTAGTCGAGGTTGGATAGCGCGACGTGCCAGAGGTGTTTAGTGAATAGAGTATGCCACAAATCAAGATAAGGTGTTAGAGAAAAGAGTGTTTATATTTTGGATGCGGGTTAGCTGCAGGAATTCGTTTAGTACGTTTTTCTGTGCGGCGGCTTTTATTCTCTCTCGGTATTTATATCGAAGTCCGTCAATCGAAAAGAGGAACCGCACCGATAGATATATTTTATTATTGTTTTTATTATATATATTTTAAAATTCGTAATAACAAACTTTTAGCTCCTTTCTTATTATTTTCTGCTCCCTCTCCTTTCCTGTATAAATAATTAATTTACATTTATAGTTATTCAATACTGCAGCCTTTTGGTAAATGTGTATACCGTAGTCGACAAAATTTAACTTTAGTGGATCTTGAAATACGCATGTTTCTTTTTATTTATAGCGGCGCGGTCTTTCCTACACTCCGCTTTCCTACATCTAATTCAATTTTGTTGACTACGATATATGTTTAATGTAATATAAGCTTTTGTTTTACAAAATTAAAATCAAAAACACCTTTTATAAAAAAAATCGCATTTAAATTAATTTTACATTGTTCTAAATATAAATGTTCTTACGCCCTTATAGCGTGATGCCCTCTATATATGGCAGGGACAAAAAAAAAATACAACAAATAATAATAAGAAAAGAAAAATCGTTATTACAAATCTTATAATACTGTTACAGAAAATAAAAAAAAAAACATGAATAAAATATCAAAATGTTTTGTAAAATATCAAAATGTTTTGTAAAATAACCACACTTAATATTATGTCATGTTTCTTAAGATGTGTTTCTCTTACTGTGAGGTGTTTTATAAACTTACACACACAACTTCGTTTATTTTCCTATTCATTTTACTCGCTTCATATCTACTACTAATAAATTCTAATAGGAAAAAAGAGCTTGCGGTCGAACATCTGGCAGCTACACTGTTAAGGTTGAAAACATACGAATTTACGGTTTCAGGTCGGAAACATTTATGTGGCCACGAGTGTACCTAGAGGTGGAAGCCAAACATCAAATTAATTAACTATTAATTTTTGTGAGTTGGTTTCTTCAGAATCTCGTCCAGTTGGTGAATTAGAATACAAGTATGTAAATGTTACACAAGTAAACATATATTATAACGCACACGTTAGGGCACAAATACTGTCGGGTATTTACGCCTGAACACATGATTTGATTTTTTTACAGTGTACGTTTGAGTGTACACATGTGCGTAAATTCCAAGCTGACGGGATATACTAATCTCCAGTCTGAGTGCCTGTAAGGTATGCAATATGTATTGAATTTTTAGTAAAACATTGGTGTTTTCGATCAAATATTTCTCCCTTAATGGCGATTATATAATATACTATTTTACATCAGTAGATTAAGCATTGTTAAATTTAGGTACCTACAGCGGGCATTTTCGAGTATTCAGTATGAAATATTTGTTATATGCTTCTAAAAAACAGATAACTTTAACCCTTTTTATCGAAACAACCGAACTTATTTCATAAAATTGAAGTCTGTAGGTACCTTTATTCGTCTTTACAGAACACATGGTTTTTTATTTCAAGTCATAATTCGATAAAGTAAGAGCGCAAGATTTGATTAACTGAGGTCGTGCAATTGTATAGCTACAGTAGCCCCTTAAGAAAACATGATTTCAACGGCCGGGTTGCCCGAAAGAAACCGTACATCAGCAAACAGAATAGAATAAAGCGTAGTAAAGCACGGCGGAAGTCATGTAATGGTGTGGGGCTGTATGTCTGCCGTTGGTCCGCGAAAACTCCACATCATAGAAGGAATCATGAATCAGCATGTATATTAAAATCGAATTTGCAAGAAAGTCTTGAAAAATTAGGAATTAGAGGATTTTTACTTTTACCAAGACAACGATCCTAAATGTAAAGCCCATATGGTTCGGTCATGGTTACTTTATAATTGTCCGCACGTCTTAGAAAACGCTCCCTCAATCACCGGATGCGAATGTAATTCGAATTTATGGAGTTATTTGAAAAAAAAAAAAAAAATACGACAGCGGAACATCTCTTCCCGTGACGATTTAAAAGCTGTACTATTCGATGAATGGGCAACAATACCCCTCTCATATTGTGAAACTTTAGTGCAGTCTATGCCAAGACGGTTGCACTGTATTCGCCAAAATAAAGGACTACCACCCAAATATTAACATTAAAATTAAGTAGTCTTTCTTCAATGCTCCAGAAAAACTATCAACAAAATTACCTTCGCCGAAAGATCGTACCTCGCCGCTCCAAAATCCAGGAGTCTACGAGATACCCTGCACTTGTGGAAAGGTATACATTGGACAAACAGGCAGAAACATCAATATCAGGCTAAAAGAACATATGGGAGATACTAAGTATGAATACACAGACAAATCAGCAGTAGCAGAACACTCAACAAACACGAAACACGGAATCAAGTTTGACAAATGCAGGAAACTAGCAACGGAACCACATTACTGGAGAAGATTGTACAGAGAAGCTATTGAAATACGGAAAAATCCGAACAATATCAACAGAGAAGACGGACTACAATTACCAAGTATCTGGAAATCATTCTTCACAGCCCAACGGAGAGCAACGGACACGCCTCAACAGAGCGGAATGATTACGCACCAACGGACACAGGACCATATATTAACCCCGGATCAGGACAAACTATTCACTTCACTTCTGAAGAAGATCACGACAAGATGATAGAAACGTCAAGTAATTTAAACTTTCTACACGGCAGAGAACCCGAGAACCGAAGAGCAGCCATTAAAATTAAGTGTTGAAATTGTATTTCTAGGTACAAGTAGTTACTCGTGTCCGAGTTTTACGCTGATGTTGAATTTGTCTTCAGTTTTCTTGTTTCAAATATTTCTTTTAAATGTTTTCAATTTGTTGTTAATTTTTAGTGGAATTTGTATAAAATCGTTTTATTTATATTATTGTTATTGTAATTTTTTTTGTGTTTGGATAATATTGCTGCATTTCCTTTATAAAATATACACTCTTCATCCCGTTCGAGTTTCAGGTGGAGTCACTGTAAATATAAAAAGAAATATCGTTCAATATTTATTATAATCGCGTAATTAGATAAGTTAGGTACTTTAGAATTACCCCTAAAAATGTAGAATTCAATACTTAATACATAACTTAAAAGTATTTTTGATCATACGAGTGTTTCAGAAGTAAGCAAATAATATACATTTTAACACGCACATAATACAATTCCTATGATAGAGTCAACAAGAAGAATATCGCTACCAATCCTTGTGGCCTTAGTGGCCGAAATTGTAAGCCTACGCGTGTGATAGCAACCAAAAGTCCACCAAATGGGTCAAAGAGGGTAAAGGGACACACGACACCTAGTATACAATATTAAATTAAAGAGTCCGTTGAGCGCAAAACTAAAGTAAGGTGAGTTGGATTAGTTGGGTCTAGATATTGGAAGAGGAACAGCTTCATTTTCAGCAAGTATCTTGGGAGCCAAGTAAATACAAAATTTAGCTAACGATATTTCCATATAAACCTGCATTCACAATCAGAATTACACAAAAAAAAGAAAATAGATTAACACGTTTTTGTGAAGATGCAGTGTAACGGTACAGAGACAATTAGAACATCTTAAGCTATGGCAGTTAGTCTTTCTTGGATATTCTGATGATTTATACTTAATAGGAAATTCTTTGCTAAAATCAGTAGCACTGGAAGATGATGTAAGAGAAATTTCCGGAAATAATTTATTTTAACAGTAGAAAGAAATAAAAACGGCTAATTGATACCGGGTGTTTCTCAAAGGTGGCTCGCCTTTATAGTTTCTAAAGTATTTACGATAGAGAAACGAAATTTGCAAATCAAGTATAAGACATAAATTCATATATTTTTGATATAGTCAATAAATTATTGTCACTTCCGGTTTAAGCGACAAATGTTTATCGAGTATTTTTTTGTAAAAATGCATAATAATGTGCAGTACGTATTAATGTAACAGGTAGTTAAATATAGCATAGCTAGCAAACAAATTTCGTACAGTTGTACTACAATGTTATCCCGAATTAAAATATGCATGTGGTCCCATTCAATAACCGAAAATTAAAGTCATTTGTGATTAAACTGGAAGTGACACAAATTTATTGACTATGTGAAAAAATCTGACTCTGACATTTATCAAGCTATAAACATAAAGACACAATAGTTAAAAATTACAACATTAAAATTATCAAAATACCTTAGCAAAAATGTATAAGTAAGTCTACAAATCAAAACTATTACAACAAAATTAAGAAGTCATAATGATACAATGAAGAGGATAACATATAAAACTTGTGTATAATTTAAAGCTCCGTGTGAAACAGAAAGTTTATTTTTTTTTTTTTAATTCAAAAGAATTTTTTTATTTAGAAGTATATTAAAATCAAATCAAATTTCATTATTAGTGTTAGTTTGGATGATTTAATATATTTAATACAAAAACGTATTTTTCTGTTATTAATTGGTTTAATATTATCGCCTTCCAAGCAAATACAAAAAGTCAAAGAAAAAATAAAAATCCAGGCGATAAGGGTTTAAGGTGATAAGTATCAGTGCGGTTATATAAAGATTATAATTATCTAATTATAGTACATTTGCGTATTGTAATTGTGTAAAATTTATATTTGTAGACTTTGACCTAATTTGTACGAAGGTCATAATTAAACAAAAAATAATATTCAAGAAGATACTCAATAACTTTAATACATCAAATACAAAAAATATTGGAAGCTGTAATATCTTGTTCTTTGTAACCAACATTATAGCTTATGCAAACATTGTAAAAAAACAATATGATTAGCAAGTGTTTTACATTTATAATTTACTATTTGAATATTTATGACTGCGTTACCACAATCTAGCCTGCATTAAATAAACAGAAGTAATCCAGGGTAATGAAACGATCGTATTACAGAATTTAAATCCTCACTACTACTACTAAATTTAAACGCACTTTCGTTTCTACAAACTATAGGTATGTTAATAATAAACAAAAAAATAAATATAGATCAGAGATATATATAATGTCGATTTCTGGTTTTTCCGTTTTTATTTGCATCTATTCAATACCTAAACGTTTACTTATACTGGTTTGTTTATAAAATTTAAAATGTAGTCTAACATGCTCAGAGACATTACCTCTTTAAATTACTACTGTAAGCCAAGCATGCATTCGCGAAGTTCACAATAACAGGATATCTATTTAGAAAACTACAATTTAGTATTTAAGTTGTGATATCGTAGATAGCACAATATTGCCAGTAAGATAAAGTTACAGTTTTAACTTATTATCTGCACCGGTTCGTCATACACGTATATTACGTATATTTGGTTTGATAATTGCTCATACATCAAAAGGAAGCGCAAATCTGATATATAAATGTTTAAAAAATTATGTTAGTGTTAAAAAAATTAATCAAAGCTTAACACACCAAAAATGAAAATGTATTCTCAAGGACTTATTTTTAACGTAAGATAAGACATGCCGAATAGTAATGACAATGACTAAAATAAACCGTATAAAAGTTTAGGAAATTCAAGCTTATGGAAATAACAAATACGAACGAATGCTTAGATAATTTATAGCTTAATTTTACACAAATTGGAACCTATCTATTCGATCAAATACATATGTGTATGAAATACTTGATTGTTCATCATTGTTGTTGCACTGTAAAAGGATCTGTTACAGTAATTAACTTTAACAAATTGCTAATTAGAAACGATTCCAAAAAATGCCAAATTCGTTCTATGGGATCGCCCACTACAAATAGGAGGGGAGAGTATTGGAGAGAATGGATGAAAACTCTTAGTCTTGTGGTCCACAATCATAGTGGTGTGTAATCGTGGATGCAGTCAATTGCATTTGGACGTAAAGTAGGTACTTTCCACTCCTTAATTTCATTACCTAAATTAAGGAGTGGAAAGTATGACAGAGGAGACCTTGTTTGACCATCTATATAAACATATATATACTATGAGATAAAGAGAGTTGATGCATTTAACAGAAAAGCGGAACGTAGCAGGACTCTAGGAAACTGGAAGGCCTTCGAAGAAGAACTGAAGAGAGGAACAACAATTCCCACGAGGAAAAACAGAGTCCTACATTGAATGTGCTGAGGTGCTGAGAAGGGAAAGGAAGGGCAGGAAAGACACACAGTCGATAGGAAGGCATGGAAAAAGCGATAAGGGACTCAAAACAAGAACATTGGCAGGAACTATATAGAGAACTAGACGAGGATATACGGGGAGCTGGATATAAGATACCTGTGCGTGCGATTGAAAAGGTGGCACCTTATGACTTATCCGAGAAAATCAAGATATCTATAATAGAATAACTGCTCCCTAGAAGATTCGGTCTGCTGACACACCAGTTGAAAGTAGAGGAAGTACCTCTCTTCACATTGGACGAGCTGGAAACCGTCACAAAAGAACTGAAACCCGGAAAGGCGCCTGGTCCAGACGGCATTTCCCATGAGGCGATCAAGACCTCACCACAGTGGATACTGGATATAATGGATTCACTGCTCCAACGACAACTAGTTCCTCCTGAATGGAAAGCCGCTAAGGTTAGCTTACTGTTAAAGGAGGATAAAGACCCAGTCTATTAAGCACTATTAGTAAGCTATACGAGTCATTAATTCGTCTACGTTTGGTGGAAGAGATCGAGAGAAATGCAGGGCTAGCACAAAACCAGTTCGGCTTCACTGTAGGAGCATCTACAATCCACGCACTAGAAAAGGTCAAGGACATAGCTGGCAACTGTCCTGATAAATGGTGTGCGTTGATAAGGGTCGACGTTCAATCCATCTGATTGGTCCCTTATCATCGATAGACTAAAAACAAGGTATATCACAATATGTAATCAACGTTGTGGCCAGTTACTTGAGCAGTAGATATCTACAAAGTAGTAAACAGACCAAAATAGAAATCGATATGGGAGTACCGCAGGCTTCCATCCTCGGGCCCACATTATGGAACCTATTGGATGCTTACGAAAATCTTAGCCGTATACAGGAATGAATGCAAGACAATAGCCTGCGTATAGCAACACAGAAAACCGAATCCATTATTATGAGGGGAAGAAGGACTATTAACGATTAATGTTAGGAGAACATGTCAAAAGAGTTGCAAATAAAGCTGAAGTAAGAGAAATTAGAAAAGCCCCAACGGAAATCCTTCTATGAGTAATTGCGACATATCGAAGTGTCCACACAGACCCTACCCGTGATTGCTGGAGTGCCCCTGATAGACCTCTTGCCAAAAGAGAGATGTTACAAACATATGTGTAAGCTCTCGGTGAAAAAATGCTCGAGCAAAAGAAACCACGACTGAGGAGTGGCAGGCAAGGTGGACGGCAGAAAACATTGATCCCAAATGTAGACATCTGAATTAAATGTGAATTCTGAAAGACTTATTTATTATATAACGCAAGTGCTCTCGGAACATGGCATCTATAGAATCTACGCACAAAGATTTGGAAACGAGTTTACAGGTAAATGTGTTTACAAACTGCAAAAGATGGATGGAGAAATGTACCCCGAGGTAAAGGAAAGTGGGTCGTACCCTGAACCCAGAAAACCTGGTGACGACAATGTTGAAATCAGGACACTGGAACGACGTAGCCTCAGTGATTACCGCCATCATGAGACAAAGAAATAGAAGAGAGAGAGAGAAAGAGGCCGATCGACATCTCAAAATGGCATGACAGAATGTGTATCCCAGACTGCCAGACGCTGATGCTCTGAATGGGTTGTACCGGGCATGCCTATAACGTGGTTTAGTGAGTAGGCTGGTCTTGCGCTCCCCGACCAGAATCCCGGGCACCGATACCTTAAGATGCCTCCTCAAAAAAAAAAAAAAAGAAACTGCTATTTACTTTATTCTATTTTTATTATTAGCCAAAATGAATTTATTTAAAATTTACTTTCTTTTTCACTAATTCAAATGCAGAAGTACGTTACCATTGCATTAATTAAAAATATTTAAAGTTGATTTTCTGTAATGAATGTGTAATCAGAGTACAGTTTGTAAGACTCTCCTTTTCTGATGCTGCTGCGGGCATGGTTGCTTTCAGGTCTCACTATCTGCCTGTTAGGGATGGTGTTCCTCAGGGGACTGTTCTCGGTCCGGTTCTTTTTAATATGTACATAAATGATATTGCTCTCTTTCTAACAGATGTTTATACCACAATGTATGCTGATGACATATCAATTCTTTTTTCATTTGAACACCTGCGAAATGCTAATGACTTGTTACAAATTTTGTATCAATGGTTTGCTAGTAACAAGCTCTCTCTAAGTATGGAAAAAACAAAATTTTTACATTTTCAAACAAGACAAAGAAGCATTCAGCCACATGACTTATTTATAGATGGTATTAGGTTGAACCGGTCGAGTAGTGTGAGGTTTTTGGGTATAACTATGCAGGATAACATGCTCTGGAATGAACATTGTCATGACCTTGCTAATCAAATTTCTGCGAAAGCTTATTTGTTTAGATCCCTGAGAGGCAGTTTATCGCGTTACACTTTACTTTCTGTTTACTACTCTGAGATACAGAGTAGACTTCAATATGGTATTGTTCTGTGGGGCACTTGCTCCCATGCTCAAAATGTATTCATTGCGCAGAAGGCTGTGTTGAGATCAATTGCAGGACTACGAAGATTTGAATCATGTAGACCCTTATTCACGCATTTAAAAATACTACCATTGCCATCTTTATACATCCTTGAGGCGTGTTGTTACATATATTCCAACAGACACAATCTTCAATTTAATTCTGCAATACATACACATGACACCAGATCTAAAGATGAATTGCATAGACCAGCTGACACTCTCCATCTAACTAGCCTGGGTCCCATTAATATGGGCATTAGAATTTATTATAAGATATTACAATGTATAGATGTAGGGGATAATATACGAGTGTTCCGTCGAAATCTTAAGCTCTATTTACATAGCAACACGTTCTACAGCTTAGATGAATTTTAATACCAGTCACCCATGTTTTCTCTAGTTTTAGTTTATTTAGTTATTTTATTTAGTTTATTTTGTTAAATAATAGTATATATTTTTGTTTTCTTTTGATTTATTAATGATCATTCGGTTATTTTATGTTGACTTTTACACATTATTTTATATGTTTTGTGTAATAAATCATATTATTATTATTATTATTATTATTATCCCCGGTTTTTGTAACGCTACACAGCAGTTACTTGTACAGTCCCTGGTGCTTTAACCAAGACAGTCTTTGTTAGATTGACAGATACTGAACAGATAACTGTTGCTTAAAGTTCAAGAAACCGGGCATAAAAGTATTAAAAAAAAATATTGGATATGAATGCGGATATAGATTTGACAAACTAATGGTTCATAACTAATGCCTTTGGATTTTAGCGTCGGGCTCAAGTTGTATGTATAAACGGTTCATTTAAATGGTTACTTACAAGAGCGGGAAAACACATTTCGCAAATGAGTGATCAGGTTGAAGTGTGCGCCTCATGCGCATGAATGCGCAAAATGTGTTAGAAAATAATTCCATTTATTGCAATATTTTTTACTAAACTTTCTTGTGCAGAGGTATAATTATTGTTAAAAGCTTTAATAATTAAGCTTTTATTAGTACTCTAATGACATAAAACTAAAACAATGTTGCAACTGATATTGGTCAAAATTTAAGAAACATTATGTGTACCTGATTTGTCATTGCCACAAATAGAGCCAAGAGAAATATATAACAATTCCAATTGAATTTCGATTGAACAGCTTCATCTGGTAGTGTGAGAAATTCATATAACATCCAACCCAAGAAAGGTATAGGAACCATAAAATTATCTCCATTTGTTTCTATAAAATCATGTCGGGTTATAGATGTAGGATCTATGTGGTGTTCACGAAAAGGCCTCAGGAAATTCTGTAATATTAAACACCTGACAAAACAGAAGTTAACATTTCTTAAAATTGCTGTAGTGTAATATTGTGCTTATATTAAAAAGTATTTAGTATATGTAGCAGATAAAAAAGGTATTAGATAGAATCAAATCAAATACATAGCAAATCAATAACAGTAAGCAGTATGTGATAGCATTAGAAGTACCTTCCCAATAATAGGGAGATCCACGCTACCCCATGTATCTGCACCCCAGTGCACAAACCCTGATGCAAAATCAGCAGTAATAATACCAGCTAATGCTGCCATTAAGATTGTGCTTAGATTTTCCAACCTCATATGATATAAAATGAAGATAAAGTTCGTCACCATAAGAGATATACATATCCACACACAAATGTATTCCTGTGTCCGTTTACCTTTAAAAATTAAAATATATACCAGTCAAGAATGTCAAACATTTCAACTGAAATAAATAATTAGAAGATAATTTAAAGTAAGTAAATAATATTTTCGAATAATAAGAATATCTCAGTAGCTTAATTGGTTATAGCACTATGTAAAACTCCATAGTATACTCAGAGAAACTTTACATTAAAGATATCTATATCTGTTATGAATTCATGTTTTTATTACCAGCACTATATAGGTTGGCTAACTCTTGGGCTCCTTTATGTTGAGGTCCCCATCGAGGGCGTTCCTTTTCTTCTTGTGTTACAGCACAATTAGCATTCGGGTCATCTTCTAACATTGAATTTTCTAAAATATCCTTTTCAGTTTTTACAGGGGCCAGTATTGTGGAGGCGACACTATTCTCTATTCCCGTTGTGGACAAAGCATCAGTTACTCGCTTAGAACAGGATATAGGAATGGGAAGTGCCATTTTAATGACAAACTAAATACTTAATCACAACCGTTTAAAATCACAGCCAATTTGATACACATAATTCACCTAAAAAGTTTAAATACTGTGCTATAACCTTTTCAAGCTGTCAATGATAGTGTTTCATGGTATTACACCCTGTTCACTCACCATTCACTGAGCATTTCACCACTAGCAGCCTAGCAGTAGCTCGTGCTAAAAGAATTACTACATATATACAACAACCAATTTGTTTTTTCTTCAAATGCAATTAAAGTATTAAAATTAAATAGAGCACTAAGTGCGGCGAGTGACGGATCGCACTTGACTAGACTAGAATAAATTGAGCGGATAAGGATAAGCCCACGCTGAGCGCAGGCTTATTTCTGTATACATATGTATGCGCTCTCGATTGGCTGGTACTAGTTGAAACTAGCCCACCAGATTTTAAAATATTTTCGTAACCAAATATTTCACAAAATGGATTTGTCGTTTTTTATTTAGCGAAAATTAATATACAACATTTTCTGTGATCGAAACTTCATTATTTGTAAGCAGACATACGGTCATTTATTTTTAAAATCTAGCGTTAATAATGGAATTCAAGAACATTAGCTTATATTCTTTCTTTTTATTTTAGGTATAGATATGAATATATCTAGATTACCAAAGTATAGTTGCAAGAACCGTAGCTACTTGCACCATTGAATTTTTGTGTTATCAAGTTCACATTTTTGTGATACCTATATTACTGAGAGAGGCTGATCTGATGAGAGATACCTATACAGCGAGGACGCGTGGGTTGGAACAATTTCATTTAAAATTCAAGAGTTTGGTTTTTGGACATATCGATTTTGATTTTTGGCTTAGGCGCTTTTTATTGGTAAATTCATGTATACAGTGTGGCCCAAAAAATTAGTTACGGCCACTAACTACATTTTTTCAAATGGAGACACTTATTTTTTATTTCATTTTTAAATTCTGCATCAAATTCTAAGTATGTTTCATATACCAGGCCCTATAATATCGAAGAATTGAATTAGAGCCGAAATTCAACAAATCCAGCCACAAACGTTAACTGAACGGTTATGCGAAATTGAATATCGACTTGCCTATTGTCAGGAAGTCAGCGCTCAACAATTTAAACATTTAATTTGATTTGTTGTTCTTTTTTTTAATAAATTACCAAAAAACAAACTCATAAACTTTAAAAGATTTGTTCCAACCCATGCGTCCTCACAAATTTTGAAGGTAATCAATCGTACATTTTTCGATAACTGTTGAATTTATGTTTAGGACATGGTATGTACTACATGAAATATACTTAGAATTCGATGCAGAGTTCAAAAATGAAATAAAAATAACTGTTTCCATTTGAAAATATACAGTTGGTGGGTGCGTTTTTCCAAACGAAAAATCCAGAATTTCAAATGAATTTGTTTCAAGCCACGCGTCCTCACTGTATATAATATATAAATAATATATAAGTAATAATATATATGAAATTCCAAAAAAATAGAAATATGACAGTGTAATTCTATCACAATTCAGTGCATAGTAGGTATAGGATAGTACCTACCCATACTGAGTTAATAAACGAAACTACGTGAAGGACGCGTTGTTTATTATCAAATGTTACTAACAGTGGTGTAATTTGGCAATCATTATACCATTAGGACACATTATAGGACAAGACTAGTATGAGACGCAGATCTTTTTCATAATTTTAAAATTTCTGGTTACCTCATGGATCATATAGCGAATGTACAATTGAATTATTTCCAACATATTATATACAGTTTCAAATGAAAAAAACTAAAAGAGAGTTCACAAAACATTTTGATCTAGAAATAAAATTAACAGACATTGATAACGAAAATTTCCTCAAAATACCAATTTGGTAATTTTAATTCTGCAATTAATTTTTTTTAAAATTGCTTAAAAATTGATTAGGAGGTGATAAATAATTTTATTTATTTGTTAATTGTTACTTATCGAATCAACCTTGTTAAATGCTGAATTCAATTAGAGACATATTTTCTAGTAGAGTGGGTAGTCATTGTAGCTTCGCACATATTTAAGCAAATTGTCTAAATAACACATTTTTAATGCATGCGAATATATAGGTGTGAAAATCAAACGAGTTCTTTAGTTAAACTCGTTTTTGTTAATTTCAAGGTGAAGTGACCAAAGTAGTATACATAAGTATGTAGATGTGATACGCGGTACTGTAATACATACGGTTATCTATAGCAATTAAGTAATAGCTAATAATACATATATATTAGTTATAGCTAATATACCTAAGGACACCGGCGCGTCAAACGATAACGGTTGTAAAAGTGTGACAATTCCTAGATCATCTCATTTCAGACACAAATCTAATTTATTTAAGGAAAAAGTAAAATACAAAATAATTATTTCAAAACACTAATTGGGGGTCTAATGATCGAGCCTCTTCGTATAAGAGCATAATATACGTAACATAGAAATATATACATATATGTGACGAGAGCATACGAAGAATTTCGATCATTATAATAGCCCCCTGTGACGTATGCACGGATCGCCGCTGGTTATAGGGGCCGAGTTTTCAATTACTTAAATCACTTGTGCATTAAATTATATGCAATGCCTGATCCTGTTTCATTTACTGCGATATACTATTTTTTATAAAGCATGAATACTCATGGCATCTAACTATCCAGATTCGATATTTCCACAAATCGACTTTTTGCCAGCTTTGGACTACTATGCTACAGTAAAAGTCAAGCTGTATCTACATACGTGTGACATATAACAACTTGTGCAATTTAAATCAGAGAAGAGACAAGAAAAGAAGTAGATATATGTATACAGTCGGTCCCTTCGATGTTTGGCGATACTTTATTATTCTAGCACCAGATGTTTTAGTTTTCTTCTTTAATTTACACCAATTGTTAAGAACGTGTGGGAGGGAGGGAAATATAATGCGCAATCTGCGACCTGAACTTCACACATTGTTTCTCTTTTGAAATTTAATAATAAAATGTTATTCATTAATGGAATATTTTTATTTAATGATAAATTAGACGATATTATGTTAATTATTACATAAGGTATTGTGACAATTTTTGTTTAGAATATTAACTACTGGGTGGTCAAAACGTCGTTGAAAATCTATTAAGTAAAAAAAATATTGTTCATTAAGCCGCTGTTTAATTATCATTATCAGAAGAGCGTTTTCAAAAAATGCGAATTTACATCGCATACTTAATTTACAAATTTTATTTTAGTAATTATAAAGGCAAGCCACTTTTGAGAACTGCTCGGTAAATAATAAAATACATAATAACAAAAAGAATATATATATTATGATTCCCGTTGATTTATTATAATGTAATATGTTATATGTATACATAGATAAATTCTGCTTATTGTTAGACATTACATACAGGTATATCCTTTGTTTTACTATACTCTCCCAATTTCATTGCTGATTTATTTCGACTTTTTGTTTCTGTAACTACAGCCTACAGTATTTAAATACTTAGATAAATGGACATCTCTACGCAGGTTTCTAGTGAATGTAACATAATATGTATTTGTAAAATTTATTGTTTAAAGTTTAAATCATTTTAAAGATACGTTAATCAATTTGGAATTTTAGGCTTAGAAACTGATTTTTTATCTTCATCGATTATTTAGGTATTCAAGATAAATTGTTTTTTATTTATAAACGTACTATTCAGAAAGCTACAATAATATCGTTATGAAAAAGTGTGCGGATAAAGAAACCGCCACGCTACTGCCAGCAATTATTCGCAATCCGGAATAAAAATTCGTATTTTGCGCGTTCATATGACATATACATATATACTTATTTGCTCAACTAATTTGAGTCAAACAAAATAATAAAACTTCTTTCACCTTTTTAAGAGACCGAGGCAAATTTGTAACATCTTTTAATTTTGAATAAATTATTGTAGATAAAACTCAACACGAACATAGGCTTCAGCTATTCGTTACTTACCTTTTAAATTTTAATGTTATTTAGTAACAAGAAGTCATAAATCCATAAAAAAATTAGTCGCGGAGTTCAAAATGCAAACTATAACGACTTACCTTTGCATGGAAGTAAGTGTCGTACTGGAAACCTACTTTTTAGTTTTAGCTATATTAATTTTGCAAGAATTAACAAAATTGTTTGAGTTCCAACCATATTTACAGATTTTACTTCAGTTGAGCTACTAAAACCGAAAAGAACGAAATATACAATTTATTTCAAAAATATTTGAAAATGTGATTTTTAAATTTTTCAAATATGCATACAGCCTCAGAATTGAATTCTAAGCAACTTTTTCAAATAACTTTTTTGGATATTATGTCACCTGACCTTACTTTTTGTCAATTCATTGCGCATTTTTTAAATTTCCCGCCATACCAGTGGTTACGTGACGGGTTTCATATTAAATTATGGAGTTCCAAGACATGAACCTATCCCCAAAAAAAGATTTTACCATATTTTAATAATAAAAAAAATTCCCATATGTTGCAATATTTATGCCGGTCACTGTATGAAAATATCCCCATATAAAATAGAAATTACATTCAACAGACTTTTGAGCTATAATACATATTTTGTATTTTTCCGTGACAATTAAAAGTTATCGAGTACTTCACAGGAAGTACTCGAGAACAGGGAGTACTTTCAAGAATCGAATATTTTCGATTCTTAGTATTTAAGGACTTTTGATCGCTAAGATGTATAATACTAATACAAAATTTATAAAACGCTATATACAGAAGGCAGAAAAAATAAAATATAACAAATTACTATTGTGATTTGTAACGAAAACCAGGGTAAAATTAACCGAGTTTTACTGTGGTATTATTAAGATAATTTAACCTACATACATTCCAATATGCGTATAATTTGGGGATTCTGCATTTCTAAATTTATTATACTATTTTAATAATATCAAACTAAAATTCAGTTTTACCCCTTGTTTTCGTTAATAGTCAAAATAGTAATTTGTCATATTTTTTTTATACTTTCTGTGGCGTCTTACAAATTTGGGTCTTTCTTCGTTTCTCAATTTTAAGATCTCTTTTGGTTTTAATTTTCTTATAGCGTATACCTATAATCTTCTGCACGCCATTAAGAAATTACGTACATACCTAGTATAAACAGTAAAACACATAAGTGTTTCGATTTATCGAGGAATCGTAACATATGTCATGTACTTTGATTACAGATGATTTCGTTCTCACAATTAAGTATCAATTATCTATGAATCGGGACCTTGAAACATAAACCTTCCATTTATAACAAATATATTTTTTACATGTGTAATTATATTACCCCATCAATTAAAAGTTTTTTAATTTAATGTATTCTATGTATGTATATACGTAGGTACACATAGTTTCAGCGATATGTAAAAAAATAATAGATTTTCCGTTATCTTTGTTTTGCAAATAAGACAGAAAAAAGTATGGTTTGCGTTTGTTTTTAGTCGTGAGCTAAGACAGTGTACAGAGAGAGAGAACTATATAAACGAGACCCCTGTAAGCAGACGTCGACCTTATGCACACTATGTAGGAGCAAAACAGATGTGCGTGCTAGGTTAAGTACTGATCGAATTGGGCCGCTGTAATTTTGCAGGTGTTCGGTCGTGCATTTATAGATCATAATTAGATACTTTTCGTTGCTGCTGCATTATAATTTATAACACTAAATACGTATGTCTACTTATAAAAGCATTTTTTTTAAAATTTACATTAAAATAACAACCGTTCCAATATCATGTATGTTTATGCAATTTCTCAATGAATGATGTAAAATGCAAAAGCATTGTTACGATTGTGTAAATGTCAGTTATTTTCTAAAGTACGGAATAAATACAAACTAACAAACAGATATAGTGTATGAAATTTGAAGGCGTCTTTACTAGCTGATAATTTTATTTTAAAGATCTATTGTATTTACATTAAAACGCATTAAGATTATTCTACATTACTTATTCATTCTATATTTGCAAATTAGAAATAAATGAAAGATCTTATTTTTCTTTACCTCATAACTGTAAATAGTATTCAACAACAGTAATAATACAATACATTTACTTTTGTATTGTTTGAGAAATGTATTCATACATATATAAAATACTATATTTAAAAGAATCGACCAATAAATATACTTTAGCGAGTTATAGTTATTAATATTGCTATATAAATTTAAAAGCATTTTACTAATAAATTTAACTGTGTTTGCACAAATTTTAAATGCAATTCATTTCAAAATACCGTATTTATAAAGGTCCTTTTTTGTGAGTAGATCAAATGTGTAGATAAAAAATGCCATAAATCTAAAACACAATATTTTCGACCGCAGGTGCAGAGATCAAAACGACTCGTTTGTTTACTAGACATAAATTTATAGTTGATCAGATTTTTATTTCATAGAAGTTTACGGCATCTCCCTTCCTTATTTCTAGCAAGGACTATGAAATTCTATAACGGTGTCGATTTATTTGCTCGCGAGTGTACATATGATTACCAAATATGCAACTATTTATACAAATAATGCTATAGAAAAGAACCTTGGAAGACATAATTGCGGTAATAATTATTATACATAGATAGTTACTAAAAGCCACTTAAAACCCTATACCAGTTGTCTTATCTTTAAAACCACATAACTAGACAGCGGGGCTTCTGGATCCTCGACTCATAATCATAATGCAGTTGATAATATTAAGGAAAAAAAAATCGTTGAATCAAAGCGGCGCTATTACTTTGACATTGATATTGACATTCGAGTTACAGAGTCCCTATCCAGGTGAATCATTTTGAATACTTGTATAGCTTCATAACTTTTTGCTCTAAGTAACTTTTCCTAGTAACATTATTGGTGTACCTACTGTGAACGAAAATAATAGTTTACCTGAAACGAAATTGACAAATAATGGATTTTATCAAAGTAAGATTCAGAAAATTTGCATACCGTCATAACTTTTCATTGTGAACAACATTTCTTAGTATCATTTTGGTATGCTGTGAATGAAAAAGGTAGTTTACTTAAAACGAAAACAGATTGTACCCAGCTAAAAACGGCTACTGGATTAAAAAAAAAAATCGAAAAGAAACGCTAAGTAAGTTCATCAAGCATTTCCCAAATAGTAAACTCCAAATCAAAATGTGTTTGTGCATCACACCTATTGTTAACTCCATTCATGGACACGCTATATATCTTTGACCGACGGATGAGATTTCCTATTTTCCGACTATCGGGGGCATAAATTTGAATATTTGTGTCGAGTGCATTTGTATTTAGAATCGGGGCAGGCCCACAATTGGGTAATTATCTATTTCATACGATATCTCATATTATCAACGATATATCACGGCAAAGCAGTAATATTCGTCGGGGCGATCTGCTCTAAACGAAGTCTGTTAAAACAGTGGCAAAAAGTTTAAACAATTCCAGAAGAACGGTTAAAACAAATGCAACCGTTAAATTAAAAACGCGCGAAAGAAATTTCGCGCTCATTTCCGTGTTTCTTACTTACTTTTAAAGTATCTTTCCTTTAGAGATGATGGTAGATATCCTATTCGTGGAACCGATTATTCTAGTCTGCTTGAAAGACATAACTTCTTTTCTTTATCGCAACGCAGAATTGATGCCAGCGCCAAATTTCTTTATAATCTAATTCATAATAACATTAATGCACCAACCCTACTTAGCCAACTCAACTTTAGTGTGCCCCGCCTTAATAGTAGATCTTGTGCTACGTTTTCCCTTCCCAGAGCTCGCACCAATATTTTACTTAAGGCTCCCCTAACGCATATGTACCAGAATATTGATCAGATGTTTACTGATCCGTTCACCGGAAATGTTTAATTTTATTTCTGTTATATATTCAGTTAGTACTACCACTTCTCTTTATTTCTTTGTTTTATTTTTACCTGATTACCACTGCATTTATAATTTCTTTCTTGTATTTGGTTTTAGTTTAGAGAATAATTTCTTGTATTTGTAATTACTTTCTTTCTCTTATTTTTATTTTTTTTTTTTTTTTTTTTTTTTTTTGTGAAATAGCTTCAGTTTGTAGAATTATCTAGTACTATTATTGTTGTTATTATTATTATTATTACACTGTAACTACTTACTCTTTCCTTTATATGTCCTTTATATGGAATGTTTTTTCTGTTGGACAATAAAGATTATTATTATTATTATTATTATTATTATTACTACTACAAAACAAAAAATAAAACGTTCAGAACTCATAACTTTAACAAATTAATTTATTCATACACTTATTACAGTAACTTTTTTACAATTATTTTATTTATAATGTAATCTAATCAAATAGTTTGTTTTTCGTGCCAGTTTTGTCCATTACTTTTAGTAACTTTTCGTTCACACTACCAGTACCACACATAATAAACATCGCGTCGAATATAACCATAGAATAACCTGAATATAACCTGGACATAGTAGTTTTCAAACACCGTTTTTAGTACTTTCTTTTCATTTTCGTAAACACTTTATGTTCATTTTGCGATCAGGGAGAGATGCTCTATCTGTTAATACGCATAAATAACGCCTAATAGGCGGGAAGTTTAAGTGATCAATCTCTACTGTCTGAAGTTGGTAGTAGAAAATGGTGAAAAGTCCATTGATAGATTCATATGTACAGCCAACGTAGATGGCACTGCTTTCAAAACCGATATGCTTATATTTTGCAATATTTTAATTTGACAAATTATCAATGGACTCTTAAAAACATATATTTCAAAATAATCAATCATTGTAAAGGAATTAATATTAAGTATGTTTCCTAAAAATCCACATAAAATGATATAGAAAAAAATATCCCTACTATATCGCATCGGACAAATCTTCCGTTTACATAGTCTATGACCATTTCCGTTACCAGGCTATAAATACGGACAAAAACCCAGCAACTTCCTGCTTTTTTACTTGTTGTTGTAGAGGCGTGGAGTAGTTTGTACGTGGTATGTATTAATAATATTTCTTTTTGAAAACCATTTAATGTAATGATGAATATTTTGTCTCGTTCGTATGATATCTTGATTAAGTAGAATCGATACTGAAAAAACAAGTTCATAAACTATTATTATAATTTTGTTGAACACGTGTTCTAAAGCATCTTATTGCAGGTTCATTGACTGAAATGTTCAAAATGGTATCTGCGTTTAATTTAGAATTTCCAAAGGACAAAAAGCGAACAATTTTCTTCAATCTAGCAGTGACAAAAATTAGTGGAAATCAGTATTTTAGAATATTTGCCCATTACCCCCTAACTTGAACATATACGTAGTTGGAAGTTGGATTTAATTCATGTAAAACATATGAAGTGATGAAGATTGCATAGTTACCAATTTGGATACCCAACAATTTTAATTAGTATTTGGTAAGTATCATGTTATTTTCTAATATTAAAAATAGAAATATGATATGATGATTCTAAATTAGACAAGCATATGACTGAATTGTTCATGTTGTTAACTTTAACTGAGTTAGTTTTATTTAATAGAACATGTCCATAAATATTGATTCAATGCATTATATCAGTTTGTATTATTTTAGGTATTACTACAAACTGAGCCAACCATCAATTTGGTATCTATTGAGATTTTTAGAATTTTAATGAATATTTGGTAAGTATCATGTTATTTTCTCGTATTAAAAATAGAATATGATATGATGATTCTAAATTAGACAAGCATATGACTGAATTGTTCGTGTTGTTAACTTTAACTGAATTAGTTTTATTTAATAGAACATGTCCATAAATATTGATTCAATATGTTATATCAGTTTGTTTTATTTTAGGTATTACTACAAAATGAGCCGATCATCAATTTGGTATTTATTTAGATAATAGGTAAGCAGTTTTTATAAATATTTATGTATTACTTGGACCTTATTAGAATGTTGCTGGTTAAATTATTTTCCAAACTTTGACAAGAACAATAAACTTTGGTTGCAAAAATAATCTTCTCAGATGCTTATTTCTCAACACATCTTAATTAAATACGAAATAACGAAAGTGATTGCCCGATAGAACGATTAATAAAAGAACTATTTTAGTACATTATATGATGAAAACAATTACCGTCTGAATTTTCAGTGATTGTAAATTTTGGCTGCAATTTCTTTTCTGAAAGTTATTTACATAATCTGTTATTAATTCAATATGATTTTGAGTATTTACAATTGAATTGGTTGTTTCAGATATTGGATATGAACTTGCACCTAAGGTATTCCAACTAGAGCTCCAACAATACATGTGTATTTTGTAAGTATATTTTTACTTTCATCTATATGAATCATATGTACAGGTAAAAAAGGATTTGATTGACTGCGCTCCGGAGTAATTAAATACCAAGTAGCATGTACAATTTTTCAAAGTTATTGGCATGTCTTCTTTAAGATCAGTCCAAATATTTTCAATAGAATTAATCCTAGGACTTTCAGCTAGCAAATTATTTGCTCTTAACTGTCTTTGGATTGTTCTGGGAGTAATGTTTAAATGTAATAATTCTTTATAATTGAGGAGGTCATAAATGAGTTTTTCTTTATGTACCATAGTAGTAAATTATCTTGTCAAACTATTTTGTTTTTCTTTTGACTACGGGTTTCTATTTTTTTTTTCTGATATCGTAATGTATTTGCAATCATTTTAAATGAGTAGTTTAAACGTTTTTGAATACATTGACGCGTTGCAATGTATTTTTTGGGCCAGTCTATTTCTTAAAAATAAGCATACTTAATCTTAACTGAATACTAATTTTTAAAGTATATCAACACAAAATATTTTAATCTGCGTACGACAGCATTGTATTTATAACATATATTAATCAATACCCCTATTATTATATACTGCTTATGTAAAATGTAAGACATCCCTGAAATAATAACTCGCTGTATAATTTTTACGTGTCTTCATATTTGTTACGATAGGCTCATTTTAGGTATAGATGGCACTATTTCTATTTTCAGTTAATAATGAAAAACATTAAAGTATTCTCAGTTTGCTACTGCTACTATTTTGTCCGCTATTGCATAAAGTAACTGACCTAACTGTTTAATATGATGATTTTTAGTTATCCCTGTCTTACAAGTTTATGGTGAAGCTTTTTAACTGAAATTGATTCTATTCTTATTACTTCAATAAAATCTGTTGATGAAAATTAAATCGATATTAATTTATTTACAGAATAGTAAGGAATCTGGAAAACAAAACAACTAGTGTGCAGGGTACGTACTATTTAGACTTGTTTTTTTCCAATAAATAATTGTAAGCATGATGAGCACCACATACGCTATTATGATAATTTTAATGATATTTTACTTGCCCTCACTGATTTCCAAAACTTTTTTTTTTGTTGTAGTACTAAATTAAAAACAATCTAATTCGAATTTTGATTTTAGGATATTAGAATGTTCCATATATTCCCAGGTTTTGTAGAAAAAGGTGAGAATATATTTTTTTTTATCTCTAAGTAGTTTGTATTTACTAAACCTTTTTTTTTTTGTTTCAGGTCGACCAAAATTGAATTTCTTCAATGCAGATTATCAACTCTAAAAAGTATTTTAATGTTGTAACATAATGTGACTTAAGTAAAAGTATACTTAATAAAGATTTTATATGCTTATTTCTTAAATTATTTCATACTTACTCATTCGTAGTATTTGCCAGATTTGACTTATATCGATTTGAATATTTTTTCT
Source organism: Cetonia aurata (assembly GCA_949128085.1). NCBI lineage: Eukaryota > Metazoa > Arthropoda > Insecta > Coleoptera > Scarabaeidae > Cetonia > Cetonia aurata. The sequence continues at coordinate 38,442,255 of OX421884.1, forward strand.
TTTTAAGATGAGTTTTAGCATCAAGATAATAAATTTATGATTAGCATTAGAATTAAAACTGTTGCGGCTAAGGCTTCCAAAAATAGGTGACTAGTTGCAAAACAATTAAATTTAACGTAATCCATCTCTTCTGAATTGATCTAGAATCTCCAGTAAACATTTTTAATTTTTTATATTGATTTATTTCGAATGGACTTCAGGTTAATAACATTCATAATTCCTTAAATTCCCCAATTTATGAGATCGATGCTTTCATCAGCAACATGTTCTGAATCACACTTTTACAGAATAAATTGCGAGTTAAATTCAATTTTTCGAAGTGAAACTGGATAGGCCAGTGAAAATGTATTGCAGTCAATCGCTAACAGCAGAGCAATGTTTCATCTTCTGAAGTCTGCTACTGTGTGAATTTGATTGAAATTTAACATCAAAATAAGAGTTGAAATTCAATTTTACATCTAGAGGATAAGGTATATACTGTGCTACTACATTCTAGGTGGAAAAGGTTCGAAAACAAAAGTGGATAAGTTCAAGTATGCATATGAATATACCGTGTTGGCAATTCTCCATTCGCCATGCATGGAAAACTGGAGGCAAGGAAGTAGACGCGTTTTCTTGCATTCTCCCAGGTAACAAACAAAAAATAAACAAAATCTCCACCGCTTTACGATAGAGTGCTACTGCGGGTATTGTTATATCAGAGGTAATCAGTTGTGGTCATATTATGTTATTTAAATTATTGAGGAATAACACTGAAGTGAAGCTTCTTCAAAGTATAAAATAAAGAAAATAACAGTGTATTTAAAAGGACAATAAGTGGAAATTATTTTATTTTGCGGACGATGTTAAAAGATATACAGAGTGATCTTGCTGGTCGATTGTAATATGGAGCTACGTTAAGGTACTACCTCGCCAATTTAATTATACTTCTCTGAAAGATATTTAAAAATGTCAACAAAACATTCATTGGATTATAGATGTCGGCTGTTCTCATCTACCGTCAGGAATACATAATTGCCAAGGATAATTATTATTAGGTTTTGATCACATCATAAATAACGTGAAAAAAAGTGAAAGAAATAATCAGAAATTCTAAACTAACAATAACAATTTATTAAAATAACTTTCAATAGGTATAAAATTTGAAATTCAACTGCATAAATACAATAAAATAGTTTGGAAGTACTTTTGAATGTCACTAAATGGCGTATGATGTAAATGAGATTTTACATTGTCGCCGCACGCCACCTAAGAGATACCCAAAGGTACTTCTAAACGGTTGACTGAATAACTGTGAAGTAATGCATAAAATAAAGAAGGCCGCCACAAAATTTGTGTTACGTTTGGATGTTCTTTTATTTTGATCTCAAAAAAATATGGTTCAGCTGGGAAGAATATCTATTACGGTTCGGATGCAAGTTCTAGTACGTAAAACTTCTCAGCGGTGGAACACTGCTACCGGTTCAGTAGAAGTACGAAACCAATATGAGATTGTCGTATGTGCGTTTGCGGAGCAAACGAAAACTCCGAAACGTCTCCCTTGTCATTCGTATTATATTTTTGGACAATAAAATAATAGGTCTGTTTCTGCAGCGATTTGAAAATTTGCTAGTCATTACAGGTGCGATTTGAACGGCAATTTCGATTTGCGCACGCTCCTGCTGGTTTGCAAACCGTTTGAACTGTTGCAGAAACAAACCTAATAGTTGCAAGATGTGCTTTATATTTATGACATATTTTAATATCTTTTCTAATTTAAGCGCCTTTTAGTAACTTTGCTGAACGGACTAGTACCGATTCAATTCGGAACTCTTATCAAAGCTGATGATGACTTCATCCAGATCCAGCTAGAAAAGTTCGCTGCATCCTATGCTAGGGTTATTGTCATTTGCAGTTTCATTATTGCTACCAAAAAATTGTTCACTTTTCGACATACCTATTTGATTGAAAATGGAGTATCATTAGCACAATTTTTTTAACAGACACTTCGACTATAATTTAACATCGTTTAATATAATACTATTTTTAATATCCTTTTAATTTGACTGAAATTAAATATATAGTAAATAAGGAATATGCACCACATACATAGCATTTATTGAGTAAATATTTATACAATAGGAGAATAAGAAGTTTTTTGAAGTTATTGTCAGAAAATTTTACAAAATGCGGCATGTTATCTTTATTTTTCAATTATATATAATTACATTAAGAATAACATCAATATTTGCTATAAATATCCTTAAATGTATACATATATACAAAAAATATATCACTACATACATAAAATTGAATACTATTCACAATATGAAACGCGTAAGTCTATATACAGATTGATGTAATATTGTGATGTAGTCATTAGTGAGCAGAGAAATATATTTTCAGTCATTTATTCATTAATATAGCAAGGATTGTAATGTAGTAAAATTGACACACAAGATTGGATATTTGAAACAATTGTTGCAAATACGATAATCTTGTATAATGGGGGAGTAAACCAATACTGTTGTATGTCAGTCATCTTTTGGTGTAACACCCTTTCTCATTGTATGTACTTCAAAAATGTTTCTTTTATTTTCGTATAATACTTGGTTCTTGGTTTAATGTAAAATTGGAAGCCACATTTCAATGAAATTGTTTTACTTAATTGTTTTCTTTACTAAAGGATGATTACTAATTAGTGAGCTGGACAACCATTACCTGTACAGTTAGATCAGGTTTTCCTGCTTTACTTTAGTTTGGTATTTTCAAACAAAACTGTTGAAAAGCTGGATGTGATCAAAAAAAATATATCTTTTGAATCAGTAGGTACTATTTTTCTGCAAGTATGAGCGTCAGTACTCAGTTTTCAAGCGATTAATTCATAAAAGTGCTACATAATAACTTTAATTACAACGTTACATGTTGCCATAATTGAATAAATTAAACTTATATAAAGAACCTTTTTAATATACAGACATATCTGTATGTAGACTTTAGCAAATTTGCAGTGAATATGACCATCTAAAAACATACATCCACACATATATATTATGTCGGCCTCGCGACCAACATTTATTAAATGTTCATTGGGATATTGAATACATGCAGCGCTGCATTTTTAGCTGTATTTTTATCATATTTTATTTTGTATTAATCTAAAAATGCTGCACGACATTTTCGAACACAGTTTTCAATGTACAGATATACATAGACAACATAACTGGAATGCCTAAATTTCACCCAGTTTTGTTGTCTAGGGCTACCCATTACATCAAGGCATAATGCAAATGGTGTATAGAATCATCATTTCCTTTTTTTTTTGTTTTATATCTTGTAACATATTTACCACCTAAATATTCATTTGCTGTTAAGTAATGCAGTTTCGTCACACATAGGCAAACATTGATATATGAGAAATATGGAATGTTTTGTATTTAACTAAATGTACAACAGCTATTCGTTTTTCGCGCCGTTTTATAAAATGCCTTTGACTGCATACTTAGGCCCTCGGATTTGGTAATTAAGTCATCTAATTTTTCGCCTCTCTGGAGAACAGCTTCTATTGTGTTGTGCTAAAAATAGAAAAATATTTATAATTTCTGGTAGAATTTGACAGCCAGACTCTGAAATACTATTCAAAGATATGTAGCGTAGTAATAGACACACAAGATATCCGATCACTCCACCTACACGATTTTATTATTCGGGACAATTGTTTCGGAATTTCCATTTTCAACCGAATACCGAATGAATTAAGAAAACGTTATAACAGCAAAGAGATAACAACAAGAAGGGGCACTTGTCATTTTTAGTGGGTCCGGAATTTCGGATGCACGACTTCGGCGGTAATTACAGCAGTCTGTTAATTTACACAGAGAGCACCACTGCAGTCATTGTTCTGAGTAATTATTTAATTTAATATAAATTTAGTTGCACTTAAGTTTTAATTACAGTTCATACAAGATGCTAGGATCGAATTCTTTTGTGGTTGGAAATTATTCGTCGTCAAAGAGAAAAACTAAGAAATATATCATATCATAGATGTGTAGTTAGATTATTGTGTGGGCGCACGTGTATCTGTCACCGCTATTTTAAGTTTAGTTCCTTATTTAACAATCGTTTTTTATGATTGGAGTAAATTGAAAAAGAATGCTGAAACATCCCGTGCTAACACGGTATTACCGCTGTCGGTCATTTTTTCGCGACACAAACATCAAAGGCGCCGACAGGGAGTGACCCTTTTTGTCTTATCTTTTCGCTGGTTATAATATTTAATCATGCTTCGTTATCCCTACTCTAAAACCTGTATCTACAAGTGCTTTTTTCTACGCCTACTTGACTTGCAAAATCCCAAGAACTGAGATATGTGTAATTCACAGGGAATGTGTTTAGCCCAATAAATCAGTCAACACCGAATAGTGCAGAGAGATAATAATAATAATATATATTTAATCCAGTAGACTACAACTCGAGTATAGGACACGTCATTTCATGGTGGATGAGCATACAACAAACAAAAAATAACATGCAATGTAACAATGTACAGTTTGTATATATATGCAGATCTCCGAAGCATTAGATATATTACTTAAAACAGCTAAATTTAAAGAAACATAATTATTAAGAATTAACAACTATGTAACCCAGAACTACACACTCGAATCGTCTAAGTATTCTTTAAATGTATAGTAACCCTTGGAGAGCAGCAAACGTCTAACACTTATCTGTGGTCTAACATTACAGGGAAACATATTTTGTGGCATTTGTTTATAACATGCTGGAAGCTTATTGTAAGCCTTTACGGCCAAATAACGAGGGTTTCGCTCACTAAGTGCCAGTCTATGCCGCGGCACTTCCAATGAGTTTCTGGTGTGGTATGAGTGAAATTGGTTTAATTTTGGCATATCGTTAATATTGTCATTAGCGTACATTAATAATTGAAATATAAAAACACCACTCAACGTCATCACCCCGATATCTGAAAACAACCTACGACAGCTGGAACCACTTCGCATGCTCACCATGATACGCAATGCTCTCTTCTGTAACCTAAACACTCGTCCCACTTCAGAAGAAGCTCCCCATGCGATAATTCCGTAGGACACGAGTGAGTGAAAGTGTGCAAAATAATACATTTTGAGGGCTTCAAAACTCAATTCGTTTTTAAGGCGAGACAAAACATAACATACTTTAGCTAGTCTACTACTTAGCGCGTCAATGTGATTCTTCCCACTACACCTAGAATCAATCGTTAGTCCTAAAAATTTTGGGCAATTAACTTGCTTTATACTATTACCATCGACTTTGATATAATGTGAGTAATCTTTTTCATTATTTGTTGTTCTAAATTCGATAAAGACTTCTTACTATTTAAGTGTAAATTGCGTTTAATTATAAATAATTATGTATGCTACTTAGTTTAATATTTGCCTCCCTACTAATTTCCTAAGAATTTGCAGCACTAACAAGCATTGATGTATCGTCCGCAAACATTACAGCATCCGTCAGAGATATATCATTTACATACAAAATATATAACAGAGGACCAAGCACACTTCCTTGCGGCACACCTCGTTTGACGGATAAAGAACATGATTTCATATAATTTAGTTCAACATAATGTGTTCTACTACTCAAATAACTCGCAAACCAATCGTACGCTAACCCCCGTATCCCAAAACTCACCAATTTATCTAAAACAATGTCATGGTTCATTAAGTCAAAAGCTTTGCTTAGGTCAAGGTAATAACCTACACAGTTTTACCGTCATCTAAGTGATTGTAGAGAGCATTTGTATATGTTCCCGATTCAATAAATTGTTAGTCTCTCCACATATACATAGTTTCGTAAGCGTCTAATTCCCTCGAAGATGTTACATTTTTCAATAGTTCAAGGTTTTCAATATTAATTTTATGGTCTGTATCATTAATATGTTGTGTTGACTGATTTATTGCGGTAAACACATTCCCAGTTAATTACACAGTTCTACGAGTTCTTGGTATTTCGTAGATCAACTAGGCGTAGAAAAAGGCACTTGCAGATGGTTTTAGAGTAGGAATAACGAAGCATAGTTAGATATTATAACTGTTTCTTAATTCATTCAGTTTTTGGTTGAAAATGAAAATCACGAATTTCCGAAACAATTGCCCCAAATTAATAAAATCGTGTAGCAGGAAGTGATTGGATATCTTGTGCGTTTGAAAATACTAATCAATTACTCTGGATAAGATCAATGAGAGCAAACCCTTTGCATAGGTACATTGACATCACTGAATTTTCTTTACACCAGTAAGCTCTAGTCCATGCTAAATGTGATCACCTTAGATATGTAAATAAGTTATTTTTGAGTCACCACCAATTATTACCTTATTTTTATATAATATAAATAAAATAGTTAACAGTGGAACCATGTCAAATGAAGATTTACTCTTAAATAATGTTGCTATTTGCAGATACATGTATATGTATATATTTCAATTAACTACAACATTCTTGTTTTAGTTTTAAACTTAAAAGAATATGTGAACACAACTTTATTTCTAAAATACTGAATTTAAATTCTAAACCTTAATTTAGATCATCTTAACATGAGCTATATATGTATCTAAGGGTACTTACTAATATAATTTTGGTTTCATCTAAATCTTCTTGAATTTTTGTCATTGCATCGGCTTCTCTTGGATTTTGATACTTTGCTAGATACGTAGTTAATTGGGGAAATCCAACATCTTTCTCTGCAAGTGTGGGCCATGAGGATGGCGGTATTTTTTGTGCAAATTCATCTAATATCTTTGTTATAAGAGTATGAGACACACGTGATGGATATTCATGATCTGATATCACAATACCTGCCAGACTATCGTGCCTAACATATACATGACACATGTACTCTATAATAAAAATGGTATAAACATAAATTCTATGTATACATTATTATGTCCCATACCTCCTTCTTTTACTGATTGTCGTGATGCTAATGGCGTTCTTTCAACAATCGTTTTACTGACAAATCCCATAAATTCTTGCACAGATCCTCTTTGAAAAATATTAAAACCTTGTAGATCATAAGCTGATTTAAGCCACGTTGCTTTGGTAGTATCTTTGTAAAGAATACTTAAACAGTACAATTTAACCATTCTATTTTATATAATAGAATTGCTAACTGTTATTAATTATGGAGGGGAAAGTTTCATTAATTTATGGAATATCCCCGGGAATTTTTATTTTAGATAATTTAAATTATATTAACTCACATCGATTTTATTTGTTCACACAAAAACGCACAAAAAGCACATTTGTTATGATGTCACGAATTGTCAAACTGTGTCAAGAGCACAGAACAACGTCAAGAACCTGTCAATAGTTAGGACAGGATGACAAATCAAAAATCAAAGAGTATTTAACAGTGGTTGATTATAGCCTGTTAAGAGATAATAAGGCAAAAACGTGGCGGATCAGAATTAAGAAACACTATACTTTTAAGTCTTGCACTAATTACTTATGTTTAATTATTTAATTTATATTAGATTATTTTACGATTCCAAAAAAACTGGCCCCAACATTTCCTGAAATAGGGATATTTGGAATATTTCGCATTTGGTTGGCTATAGCTACAGAGTGCTTGGAACGTGTTAAACAAGTGAGGTTAAGTAGTTCAGGCATTTGTTGATTTTATAAAGAGCGTCGTTTGTGTTCGTATGTGATGTGTATATTATCACCATATTATAGATATTTTATACATTAGTAAGAAAGGAAATATATTTACACTTAATAAATAAGTTTTAAAAATGCAAGTTAGTGATCCTAATAACGTAAAAATCTATAATTTAAGTGCAGGAAAATCGTTACCAGAGGTATGTAAGAACTATGTAAGTTTGAAATACAGTTGAAATTAAATCTGTTTTAGTGGTTATCTGAAAGAAAGCGTCGAGCATTGTTAAAGAAAGATGTAGATATTAGAAAAAGAATAGAATTAATTCAAGATTTTGATATGCCAGGATTAAGTACATCAGTTAAAATATCTAGAGATGGACAGTACATAATAGCAACTGGTGTGTATAAGCCTAGAGTTAAGTGCTTTGATGTTAATAATCTGTCTTTAAAGTTTGAAAGATGTTTTGACTCTGAATGTGTTACGTTTGAAATATTAAGTGATGATTATAGTAAGGTATTATCCTTCAGTGTGGTATTTTGAAGTTATTTATTATATCATAATGTATATTTCTAGATTGTATTTTTACAATGTGATCGTTATGTGGAATTCCATGCTGCACATGGACGATATTACAGATTACGAATACCTAAGTTTGGAAGGGATATGAAATATCACTTTCCTACATGTGACTTATTTCTAGTCGGTGCTTCATCTGACATCTACAGACTTAACTTAGAGAGGGGCCAGTTTTTAACTCCTTTCCAAAGTACTAGTTCTGCAATTAATAGATGTACAGTGAACGATATTCATCAACTATTCATTTGTGGTACTCAGGATGGCAAAGTCGAAGCATGGGATCCAAGGAGCAAAGTTTTAGCTGGTACCTTAGATTGTGCATTCAACTGTATTAATGAATATAAAGAGTGAGTATTGTTCAATTACTAGGAAAGACTGTTTGAAGCCATTTGCTAAATTAAGCCATTTTGAATGTTTTAAACTGTTGATGAATATGTTTTGTATCAGGAAACCATATTAAAATTAATGTTAGTTTGCTGAATGGAACATGTGCTACCATTTAAGAACACTGATTCTATTCCAAATGAAACCACAATTTTTAAATGGTAGGCCTGACTGTTGTGTTATTGGAAACTATATGTGAAATGTTAACATAAATTTAAGTAAGTTGATAATAATTAGGTACACAACGCTTACTCTATCACTACTAATAATACTATTTTAATATTAATTTGATAGTTAATCCAGTAAATAGACAACCTTAATCAAGAAAATTGTAATAAACCATCATAGCAGTAGCGTAGCTATCATGGTTGGCACCTGGGGTGGATATCGATGGTGTCACCACAAAAATGAAAATTTAAAAATAATATAAAGTCCAATCAACGTAAAATAAAAACAACAGACAATGGGTAAATAATGTTTGTGGCAATAGGTACTGCATCTTTTTTTTAATATTAGGAAAATTGACGCCATTGAAAAGAGGTTGCAGTCTTTGTAATATAGTAGACATTCAAGTTTTCAGGATAACGTTTCACTGTACAATAATATATTAAACACAATTTCTTTCAGTAATTGTGATTACCTAGGTTTTAATCGATTCAGATTTTCATATCTTGCTAATTCTATCATCTGTAGGCTATATTTTTGTTTCTATAAGTCCCGTTTTTCAAGAGATGAAGATTCCTGATGATCTACTTGAATATTATATCGGATTTATCTTTTTTTTTGCAGTTTAGATACATTTCCATCTATAACTGCTTTGAAGTTTAATGGTGCTCTACAATTGGGTGTTGGAATGGCTACAGGACAAGTTGCACTTTATGATATAAGAACCAATAAACCATATTACATAAAGGACCATATGTATGGATTACCGATAAAAGATGTAGAATTTCATCAGCAAATGGATTTAATTTATAGCATGGATGCTTCTACATTAAAAATATGGGATAAAAATAACGTATGTGAAAGTAATGAGATATGCGGTAAAGAAACTAAATAATGAAGTTTTAGGGAAAATTATACACTTCAATTGAAGCATCAACAGAATTTAACAACTTATGCGTCGTTCCCAACACCGGTCTCTTATTTCTTGCAAATGAAAATACAAAAATCCAAACTTATTATATTCCTAGTTTGGGACCTGCCCCAAGGTGGGCCAGTTTCTTAGATAATTTAACTGAAGAATTGGAAGAATCTAATAGCGAAGTAGTATATGATGATTATAAATTTGTTACTAAACAAGAGCTTATAGATGTTGGTTTAGACCATCTAATTGGAACACAGCTACTCCGAGCTTATATGCATGGGTAAGAATATGCTGTTGTGTAAATGTTCATATACATATAAGGATTTATTGGCCTTATATTGTTTATTGTATTGGTTATTTACATTTTAATGTATGTATATTAAAAGCTTTTTGGATTTTCTTTCGTTTTAAATTCTCGATTGTTTTGAGTGTGATAGTTTTTCATTTGTTTTATCGCTAATTTACCTATAACAATGATGATTGATTGTGTTTTTTAGCTATTTTGTTGATATTCGACTATATAAGAAAGCAATGAGTGTTGCAAAACCATTTGAATTTGAAGAATATCGGAAAAGAAAAATTCGAGAAGTTATAGAAAGAGATCGCACAAATCGTGTCCAAGTTAATAAATTACCTAAAGTGAATAAAGATCTTGCTCTAAAGGTAATGAATGATCAATTAAATAAAAAAAGAAAGCACACAGGGAATCTATTGGAAGATAACAGATTTAAAGCTTTATTTGAAAATCCTGATTTTGAAATTAATAAAAATGCAGATGAATATAGGTTGCTGAATCCAGTTTTATCAAGATTAGACAAATCAAAGAAAAAAGAACTACAAAAGACTTTGGTTAGCCAAGAATTTGAACCTGTTCAGGTAATTCTCGTCATTTGTGCAATTATGTGATAAAACTAACATTTCAAAATTTTAGGAAGAGATAGACGATAAAAATGTCGAAACGTCGTCTGATGATGATGGTGATTACGTTAGCGATGATAGTTCAGATGATGAGTCTTGGAAGAACGAAATGAAAAAGCAACATAAAATAATTAGAAAGGAACATAAATTGAGGGAAAAATTAGCGCAAGAAGCAGAAGCTAAAAATGAGAAACAGCCAAAATTCTTCGAATTACGACAAGGAGAAGAATTTAAAGGTGTTCATAATTTGCAGAAAAAATTAAATAAGTAAGTACTATTCATACAAATTATTATTTTAATTTGGGAGCTCACATGCAAAACTACCTATATCCATTAATTGTAAAGTGGATATAACCGCTTTTGCACACAAGCTTCTCAATTATGCACGCCAGTAAAGGCACTTTAATTTAACCTGCTTAAAATTTACTTTATTTACTTAAACCGTAATTTTAACTATAGATTAAATTTAGATTATGTATTTAATGTTTGGTGTGTCTGTCATCAGAAAGTTGTGCTGTTGACATGTAGGTTTTTTAAGATGAATGAAGTATTTGAATTATTACAAACGCAGTTTACATACATCGCGTAATTACAAGTTTATTAAACATATTTTAATTGGTATATAACTACAATTAGTATTTTTATTTCATAGGGCCTCATTAGGCGAACGACTGGAGAATGAGAACACTTCTGTAAAATTATTAAATTCGGTCGGAAACCGAGAAATGACGTTTTCTACGAATAAAAGCAAGCGTGACCGCCAGATGAATGAAAGAAACAGGAAACATCGGGAGGAGAGGAAGAAAATTATAAGACCTACTTACGGAATTAAAAGTAAACATAAAACTCCTTCTTTTAATAGAAAAAGAAAATAAAAATGGTATTTCTACTAAATTTTTGGCTTTTATTTACTTAAACATTTACCTTTCTTCGAAATAATTACGCGCGTTTTACATAACACTTTTAATCTATAATAATTCATAATAATTACTGAACCCTGTAAATTATTTAAATTATAATAAAGAAAAAAGAAGAACTGAGAACAACTGAGAAAACATTCAAGAATTTTAAATGTCTTTGTTAAAAAGCAACCACTAAAAATTATCTCAATATACGAATTTGATTTTCTACACCATGAAGTTCTTACGATCTAAAAAATACCTGAAATGTAAGTGTGTGTAGGGTTGTCGGTCGAGTCAAACTTATCAATTTTCACCGTCTGGCTCAAGTCGCTTCACGTTTGTGAATAAAGTTACGAGTTACCACGAAGCTACAAGGGGAGGCCGCCAAATGTTAAGCTCAGTTCTGATCCCGTCTTTGCCAGTTGGTAATAGGGATCCTTTGGAGTACTTTTGTAAAATATGTATTAGCCATAGATAGCTGTTTATTTTTTTACGATCTGTAAAGTCCGAAGTGGTTGATGGTCTTGCATAAGTACACTCGAATACGTAACATGTTTACAATCTAGTAGAGGGCGAGTGGTAAAGCAAAGGCGTAGTATCCCATAGGATGATGGTTCAAATAGAGACGGAGCCAATGTGCTATTTTTTATTTTTGTTTTAATCGTTTTAAATTAAATATTAAAATGAGAATGGAGGTGCGAAAGTACACTCAATTTACACAGATTGTCTGTAATTTCAGTATTTAATTAGGTGGGTGAGAAAGTAAAATGTATTTTGTTTAATTCCGTTAATTTATTTCCTTAAAACTAACAATAGCAGATTATACAAATATTTCGTTCAAAGGAAATATTTTTCAACAACGGGAAAAAAGAAAAACCAAACATATTGTAATTTATGAAATTTATTTTCCCTATAAAACCGGGGAGGCATTAAAAGTATTACACCGCGGTAAGAGAAGAAAGAAGTATTTTATATAATTAAATTTATAAATAAATTTAAACATTTTTAATTCTTATATAATGCAACTGATGTTGAAAAAAATCAAACAAAAGTTGACAAAAAGTTAAAATTAATTATCTAAAACACTTTCAAATCTCCCTCTCCTTGATGTTACATAAGAAACATTTAGTTAATGTTATACTTGTATAATATATTTATAATCATCAAAAACATTTTTATTTTTTCAACCCTCTCCAGTTTTGTACACAATAGTATGTTAAAACACAAGTGTCACAATGACGTTTATGTAATGCGAGTACAAGTTCAAAGTACGGGCATTACATGTCATTGTGGCACACGTTTTTTACAGTATTTTTTCTAATTTGCACATTAATCGCCTATATTACGTTCCGGAAAGAGTCCCCCCCACCACGTTAATATCTCATTACAGCACAGCACAGACTACTCCAGACGACGAACTTGTATAGAAATATGTACTCCTCTCTGTATCCTTTTCTAGCTAATGGAAATTGTGTATAGAGTTATCCTTCATTATAGAAGACAAAATTCGTGTAGAGGCGCTGGTGAGGGTGCTGCTTATTATAAGCGGGTTCTTCTTTGCAGATAAATACTGGTATAAGATACGACTTACGCATCGCTTTTGTCTCCTTTGTAACGACGCGTTTGCGATAGACATATGGTACACGAGGAATTCTGTGATTATTTAATTTTTAAACGTTGATGTTTGGTTATATTTGGGATTTTGTTTTCTGTTTATTTTAATTTTTACCAATATTCTGTATATTAATTATCAGTATTTAGAAGTATCTAACGTTTATGCTGTTATTGTATACATTACTGTAAGTATTCTAACAAAATTAATTGTGCTTCATAAATACACTACATAACTTTTAGTGATAATTTTTATTGACATTCGACATTCCAACAGTGAAAACCCAAGTTCTTAACGGGTTAAGTAAGCAGTCGGTTAAAGGATGTAACTGTGAAGAGGACGAATTTAAGTTGCTCACAAATTTTCGGTGCTTCATTAATGCTGGTATGGATCATCAGCCTGAAAAATCAGTCATTCCACAACCGGGGCCCGTCTTCAAGTGATGTTGATGTCAATAAAATGATACAAATTGTCATTTTACATCAGAATTTAACATTAAATTTTCCATTTTTGACATGTGAACCCCATCGTGATTACATAAACAAAATGTATAATTCACAGTACTTGCAGAATAGGTATTCCTTGGTACTGTAAAAGAGTAGTAGTTCGAAGCTTAAAAGACAAGTCTCGTCAAAGTCATTTAGACAGAAAATGTAAAAAATTACAACATGCGTTCTGTAGAACTAATGCATGTACATACATGCATTATTTTTTATTATTTCTAACTTTATATTACATTTCAATACTTCACAATCTACATTTCTTATTGCCATTCTGAAAATTGTACTTTTGTTATTATACCTACGCTTTACTATTTTTTATTTTACACATTAATTAATTGATTATTTCTTTATTTAAAATTAAAGGATTTGAATCTTTGCTCTACATATTTTTGCTACATAACCATGTGCATGCATTGTTTTTACTGTTCTTATACTTCCTGTTCATATTAATTACTATGCTCTAATGCTCTAATGCTTTGTTTAAAATAAACATTTAAAATACTCATAAAATTGTATTTCTTATTCTTATTGATGTATTATTTGTGTTTAATGATTGTCCAGTAATTGGGTTTTGGAACCTTTGGTGTAACAATAACCACAGCAATAACTATCACACTGACAAAAGTCAATGCTAGGTTTTCCACTATCACCAAACAACAATGCACAATCTCTCGACGCGCGTTTCGCTAACCAAGTTAGCATCATCAGGAGATGATTAACAGTAAAGTAAAATTATTAAAACTACGATAATATATACAACAACGTTCCTGTACAGGCGCATTTTTAACGGGGAGGGGATGCGAGCCAACCCTCCGTCAAAATTCGTCGGTTCCAAGAGTTACTCTAATTACCGATGTCGTAAAAGTATACGATCTTTAGAAAGGTCGGTAGAATGACTATATAAGGAAACATCTGTGCAAACAAGTGTTATACTAGGCACTTACCGTCTAGTAATCTATACAATACACTTTCTGGAATTGGCCCATTGTCGGCATTCATATTGACCTTGCGTTTGGCGATTTCTACACTTTCATACGCATCTAATTTATAACTCTTGTTTACATTCTTTAGTAATTTCAAATTTTCTACGCTAATTCTATGATTGTTGTTAAAAGCATGGTGGGCAACGCTTGATTTTTCTAAACGTCCATACTTTAAATGTGCCATGTGTTCTTTAAATCTCGTTAAAATTGATCGTTTTGTTTGCCCAACATATTCTAAATTACAATCTTTACAACTAATAGCATATATCCCTGATTTTTCTAATGTTTCTATAGTATCCTTAGGGTTCCCAAGAATTCTTTGCAGTTTGTTTCCTGAATTATACACTAAACTGATGTTAGCCTTTTTAAAAATCTTACTTAAACCGCGCGTAATTCTTGGTTCATACGGTATAGATAACATTTTAGGTTTCTCTACCTCAGTCGCTAAACAACTTGTGTCCTGAATTAATTTTTTTTAAAAATTTAATTTTATTAATTAACTTATCTACTAGCTGCGCATCGTAACCATTAACACTAGCTATCTCCTTAATCACTCTCTTCTCCTTTTCAAACCGTTCTGTACTTAAAGGGAAATTTAATAATCTGTTTACTAAGAAATTAAAACTGGCTGTTTTATGTTGAGGACAATGGTGAGAGTCGTTATGGATATACCTATACGTGCCTATACGTTGCCGTTGGTTTTCTATACACGTCGAATTCTAAGCCATGCGTTCCGTTTCTCAACACACATCCAGGAACGGGAGTGACTTATTATTCTCCAGCTCATACGTGAAATTAACAGAAGGGAATTTACCGTTTAATTTATCAATAAATTCTTCAATGTTTGCTCTTTTTGTATTGAAGAATTTATTGATAAATTAAACGGCAATGATTGTTTTGTCTAAAGCGTTAGCGTATGTTCCTTTCGCACGCTCGCAATTCTCTAGGTTTATTCGCCACGAATGTAGCGGTACGCGCAAACTTTCATCCACATCCATCCTCTTTCGAACGAGATCAAAATGACCGTGCTGTTTATAGATAGATAATTTATTAGACCCTGAAGCTGCATCTTATGTACAGATGGCGTACGTCAATAACTATATATATATATACAGTCACCGACAGAATTGTGTGGACATAGTATTATATTTTATTATTAATTATTTGTTTTGTAATATTAGTATATTTTTGGATATTATTTATGTTTAAACATTTGATCTGCTAGAATATCATGATTTTGTATATCATTAAATAAATATGAGTAAAATTTATAGTTTAATTAAAAATCGCTTAGTGTCCACCCAATTCTGTCGGTGACTGTATATACGTAGTACAAAAATTTATACAAAAAATATACATATATGTATAACAATAAATACAACAACACAATGATTCAACCTCTCAATACTAATTTCGTCTGTCAATTAAATCATATTCGGACATATCATAACAAGTATGTCTAATTAAATACTCTTTTAATTTATTTTTGAAGATCGAATGCCAGCCGAGGCACGAGCGCCCGATGGTATTCCATTAAAAATTCTAATCCCTGTAATAATGAGAGATTTTTGATAGTAAGTGTGATAAGGTCTGTTTTGCAAGATGTTATTGTTTCTAGTTTCATAATTATGTATATCAGCATGAGTTGTAAATTTACCTTTGTTTTGGAAAATATAGAACAAGAGTTTATATAAGTATACTGAAAAAACTGTATTGAACAACTCTCTGCACGATTTTTGATAACTAAGATCAAATATTAATCTCAAGATGCGCTTCTGTAATAAAAAAAACACGATGTGCATCCTTTGCCTGTCCCCAGACCATTACATTATAAGAGATCACACTATATACGTTTGCATTATAAACATCCAATAATGCTGCAGTGGACAACATGTCCTTCAGAGTATTAATCGTAAAATATGCTTTTCTAAGCCTCTCCGCTACAACAATGCAGCAATCGTCAGCATACAAATACACCTTACCAAAGGGAATATATTCAGCAAGGTCATTAATAAAAAGCAAAACAATTATAGGTCCCAAAACACTACCCTGTGGCGTTCCCATGTTGACACTGAATTCCCGCGATCTGACATCCCCAATCTTAACAATTAGCCTTCTTTGACCCAAAAACGACACTACCCATTCATTAATCGTACCCTTTATGCCCATGTTCAAAAGTTTTGTAGATATAAAAGAAATATTGACAGAATCGAATATGCTTTAGTCAAATCAAATAAAATCTGCACTACATATTCACCCACATCCATCTTATCGTATATATACTGAACGCACCCTACAGTCTCTGTGTCTGTTGAAAAACTTTGTCTAAAACCGTGTTGACTCGAGGTAATTAAATTATACTTATTGACAAAAGAGTGAATCATATTTAGCTGCGTTCAAATTCGAAATTACTTCAAAAAAGGTAAATAGGTATTTACTGTGGCTCATTTGCGCCAATTGCTCTCTCACACGCATCGATAAAGAAGTTTACATGCTATAAAATCTAGTTTATAGTATTACAGAAGATAATGCTGCATAATTTTTCAAGCTTAGACCAGTGGTGGCTCGTCAGGGGAGGCTACGGAGGCTAAGCCTCCCCTATTATTTTTAATAAAATAAGTAGCGTTTATTATGTATTAAAATAATGGTTAAACATCGGCTATATACTAAAATAAAGCAATTTTGCAAAAAAAATATAATCAATAGTATATTTATTCATTACTTAATTTTAAAATGCAAACAAACTAATAATGCGCAAAATTTTACTGTACGCACTATAACAGTAAGCGAGGAGGCTAGCCACAGATTTGGCTCCGCGCCGATGATTAATGCCATGACTGAAAGCAATGCGTCTCCGTAAGTGCACATGCACTTTATACGGCGAATACGTATGATTGGAGGCTTTCCGCCGCGCTCAGATCATACCCGATCGGTATGTTATCGTGCATCGGTCGTAAAACGTTGGTAGACAACTGCCCATGCGACTCCCAGCTCCCAGTACTAATAACTGAAGAAGCGTTAGCTGAGTTTTGTTAGGTTACGCACACAAAATGGATAAAATGAACGAAATTAGAATTTGTCAAGATATTGTCCACTGGTTGGTAAGAAATTCTTTTAGTTGTTTAAACATAGAGACGAAATTACACATCGTACAAAACATTGAGAAACCACGGCCTAATTTATCTGTAGTATCTAACGACGACAACCGGCAAAATCGTGGTTTTAGTTCATTATGGTACACTGGATGTGGTTGGTTAACTGGTTCAATTGAACGGGAAAGGTTATTTTGTTGGCCATGTCTACTTTTTTGTAACCAAACCGAAACGTGGTCGAAATTAGGTTATACAGATTTAAAAAATCTACCGCGCGCTATTGAACGGCATTCTAAGTCTAAAGAACACATTTCATCGTTGTGCAAATTTCAATTATTTGGAAAACAAAATATTGCTACTGCTGTAGACAGCGCGCGCAAAGATGCAATTATTGCCTATAATAATGAAGTTAGAGAAAACCGCAAAAATTTAAGATAATTAATAGACATAACAATATTTTTAGCATCACAAGATTTAGCTTTTCGGGGACACAATGAGACTTCAGATTCTTCTAATCGTGGAAATTATAAAGAATTACTCGAACTCTTTAGTAAATATGCACCTAGTTTTAATAAATTTGTTAGTAGTAATATTTTTTCGGGCACATCTAAATCTATACAAAATGATTTAATAGATTGTATTTCTTTTGTATTAAAACAAGAAATAGATACAGAAATTAAAGAAGCTGCGTTTTTTCTTGGGAGGTAGATGAAACCACAGATATTTACTGTAAGTCTCAATTATCAATCATATTACGTTATGTCAAGAGCGGTGAAGTTATTGAAAGATTTTTGGAATTTTTTGACGTATCATCCCGTCGAACAGCTGAAGATTTATTTAACCTTTTATTGAATAACAGCGAAAAATATGATTTAAAAAAAAAAATTAGTCGCTCAAACATATTGTTATGGCAAGCCATTTAAATGGTTTACAAAGTAAAAAAAAACCATTGCACCTCTAAGTGATGACTGGATGAGGATATGCGACTGGCTATATATGCCAATTAAACTCAATTTTTAATCCATCCTTTGAAACATATTTTTAATCTATCCACATCAAGTAGCATTTTTCCTGATGAGTTGCGAAGTTGGCAAAGATTACATCAATTTTCAAAAAGAGTGATGCTAGATCAATGATTAATTATTATCAGTCAGTTTCTATGTTGCCTACTGTTGCAAAATTTTTTAAACATATCTTACATTCTAAAATATGCAGCGTGAGTTTTTTTTTTCATTATTTGTAAGGGGATCTGGAAAACCATAAGAGATACGTATTGGGTTAAATGGAGAAAGATTTGCATCTTTATAATCCAGATACGCTTTTGTCCATTTAAGCACATGCATGGTTTACTAGATATTTCCAAAAAGTAGAATTTCACCAAAATCTTTTCAGTGCTGTAACTCTTTTATTTGTAAACAGAAAAAAAAAATTAATATTGTTTTTATGGAATTTAATATCAAACAACGACATCTTAGCATTTGCTTAGCATTTTTGAGTTAGGAGGCAAAGTATATTTTTTTTAAATGGAAACCATAGGTGGCTATTACATATTCTAATAGTGCATTTTTTCTGCTTGCAATGATGTAAGGTTATTTCCATAAATAACAATACACTATTATTATGTTTAACAAAAATCATGTCTTGCCATGGAAAACGCCATATAAACAATTGAAGCATTATGTTTTCTTCATCATTATTATCAGTGGTTTAGTTGCTTTACAAAGTTAGTTATGGTGTATACAAATCTTGAGAGATTTGATATGATCGAATGTTAAATTATTTGTAACAAAAATATTCAACAAGCCGCCGAACGCAATTTTTTATTGTATTTTGATTACCCTCAACTATCATTAGACACCTTTAAGAATTTATGCATGAATTTAAAAGAGTTTGGAGGTTTTGTGGAACTCAGAAATAAGGCTAATATTGATGAAAACACGCAGATAAATGCTTTAGTTGCTGTTAATCAGAATCCATCGACATGGTAAATTGCACAAGACGCTGCTACGGAATGTTATCAGAACAAAACTTCCTTATGCAGATCTTATGGGCCGACGATACACGTTTTACAAACTGCAACATGTTCAATCGCCATAATGAACACCTGTGGGCCCAAAGAAATCTTCATCGTTGAGAAGAAAGACAACCCCAGTTTAAGTTCGGCTTCAATTTATGGTGTGGTGTTATTGGTTCGCAGCTTGTTGGGCCATCAATTTTTAATGAAGCTTTAACTGGAAATCGATATTTGCAATTTCTTAGGGAAGATTTCGACAATATCCTAGATGAATTAAATTTACAGACGCGTACAAATTTACGGTAGTTTCAACACGACGCACAGTGGATCGAAAGGCGGTAAAAAGCGGACATTGACTGAAATGGTAATAACTTGCTTAAAAATTAATGTTGATCGACGAAAGAAACTTTTGTCGAAGAGGGAAGGTTGTATATTACATCGAGTAAAAAAAAATATTGTTGTACCGTCACTACTTGTTCATGAAAATGAAGCTAAAAGTATATAGTATTTGAGACTGCATAAATCGAAGAAATAATTTGTTGATGTAGATATAAATTTCGTAGCTGTTTCTGTGCGATGGAACTTATGATGTAGACTAGAATATGATGCAACAGGAAAATATTGTGATCACTGAATACATTTACGATAGAAACAAGGGCTTTGGTATCTTATTAGATTAAATGTGTTGATACTATTAAAGCAGAGATAAAGAGCATATATATGTATAATGTAAAATTATGTATCTCGTTTTTAATAGAAATTTCTTCTAAACAGTGTTGTAAACGTTTTTGTGTATACTAAAACAATTCGTTTACCTCTCTTCATAACAGGTCGTTGATAAACAGTGGCATTACTTACTTTTCACATAACACAATTTTCAATTTTGCCGGTGAAGAATTAATAATTCTATAGCAGCTGGTAATAACTCACTTCTTGTGTGTTCGTTGAACTTTCGTCTCGAATGGAAACTATATGGATCGAATGTGATAAGTAGTCTTTTCAAAATATTTTCGTTAGTAGCTGAACGGCTACATTTTCTGCTATTTTTTTCCTGAAGTTTTTAAGGTCTTTATTTCGACTTTCAGCAGCTTCTTCTGAAAGTTTGCCTATAGGAAGTAACATGTTGAATGATATCTGAGCCATGCAATAGAATTTTATGTATGGGAACTAGCATTTAGTATATTTATAAATTTTTCAGCTGTTCTTTCTCGCAATCAATTTCTTTCCCTGTAGTAATCACTTGTAAGATTATCGCGAATCTTCTGATTACATTTGCATCTAGGATGGTTATTGAAGCTGTTATAGCTGAACATAAACATGCTTGTGTCGTTTGCCACAGTACGTATTTTTAAATTTTTGTATGGATTTAGCCCAGGACTACCGTCGAATCACAATTTTGCGACAAATGTCAATTCACTTGGAATATTTTGTATTGTTCCTCCACATATTTTTACTATACACTATACGAGTAGATATGGTAATTTTCTGTGATACTTACCTTTAATCAGTAGGTACATTGATACATTTATGATAATGATATAGATAATCACCCTGTTTATGTGCACCTATGGTAAAACATAAATTGTATTCATATTAGCCACAAACCAATCTCATATAATGTAGGTATATCCCCGATATTCATAATTATGCTAATTGGTTTATACCCTTTTTAATCCGACATCTAAGAGATTATGAAACATACATCGAAAGTTAGTCAGTGAAATGGCATAACTTAACAAATTTTTGATAGAAATATTAATTAACATGCATTTATGATAATGCTAGAAATGGTAGTGCGATAAACAAAACGTCTTTTTTTAAAAAGTTGCGCGAAGTAGCACCTAAAATCGCTGAAGCAAGTACTAGAAGGATCCTACATAACAAATCAGTTTTCCTTTTTTTGGGCAAATTTGGGTATTTTTTTAAAAAGCTAATAGTAGTTAAAATTTAGAGTCATAGAACACCATCTTCAAGAAACGGTAATTGTATAGTTAGTTACAAATATGATTTGCTAATATTTTCCCGGTTGAATTACACATAGTTAGTGTATATTCTGAGCAAATTGCAGCTTCGTATCGTTTCTAATTCCGAAGATTTTAGTAGTTGAAGAGGACGGTCGAAATACACTCTTAGCGTAACATCTCCGAACATGTACTTTCAGACTTGCTTCTGTTCGATATTCCGTCAATCTACTTGTTTGTACTCTGATTTCCATATCTAATGCTTATTTTACTATACACTTATACACATTTTATTATGATTCTGAGAGATTGGCTGTTTTACGCTATGTCAGATTTTTAACCAATTTCGATCCACTATGCGACGGTGCCCCACCTCACTATCAGGCACAGGTCAAAAGATATTTAGATGAATTATTGTAGTGTGTTATTATAAGTGTCTTTACTTTTCCGTAGCAAGACATGATTGTTGTTAAACATAATAATAGTGTATTTTGCTGTTATTTATTAAAATAAAAGTTACGACCATCATTGCAAGCAGAAAAAAATGCACTATTAGAATATATCATGGACAACTATGGTTTCCATTTAAAGAAAACATATTTTGGTTTCTAATTCAAAAATGTTAAGCAAAATTCAAAATTTAAAATGTCGTTGTTTAACATTAAATTCCCTAAAAACAATATTCAAGTATTTTTTTCTATCTTTACAAATTAAAAGAATCACACCAGATGTTAGAAAGTGCAAAATAAATTTCTGAGATTTTTCTATCATACAAAATATAGAATGAATACATCATTTGAGTCATATAGAATTTTCATTACCTTTACCTTACTTTGTAAAATTTCGGCAATGCTCGTTAGCTTTAAATTTAACGTTTTCTTCTATAGTTTGCAACCTGGTTCACGAATGTAGAATTTGCAAAATTTATAATATTTTCCACAAGAATGTGTTATCATGCTTTACTATTTTCTTTTATTTTTTTTCTATTTTTAACGTTGTCTTTATTATTTCAAGCTTTGTGACTGCTGAACCGTGGTTATCCCTTCTACCTTTACGGTGTAGGGCTAAAACAAATATTACAATTCGCCTAGGTACATGTGTGCAAGGATTTACGTTAACTTATACTACGAATTCTACCAAACTAATTGCTAATTATGTTTTCAAAATCAAATTCAAAAAGACTAAAAATACACAAAATCTCGCCACTTTTTTCTATCCCTCGCTAATACTTTTGCACGTGACCATGTTTCTCCTTTCTTGGTTAGTATTTCCCCTATCACATCGTCCCGGCTTTTTTGTGGTCGTCCTCTACTTCTTTTCCCTATCGGGCGTGCTTCCCATACTTGTTTAGCCGGTCTATTCGAATTCATCCTACACAAATGTCCCCACCAACTTAATTGTTTCTCTTCTATAAATTTAGACAATGGTTTAATTCCGAGTTCTTCTCTTATTTGGCTGCTACGTATTCGGTCCCGCAATGTAATTCCCCTGGCTCTTCTCAGATACTTCATCTCCATTGCTTCTAATTTTTCTTTCATTCTCGTTGATAATACCCACGAGTCACAACCGTACGTCAGTACTGGCCTATATATGGTCTTATACATATTAATTTTTGTTTTCAGTGACACCTCCTTCTTGTTTATAAAACTTTTATTTATTGCGTAATATAATTTATTCCCATTTTCTACTCTGCGCATAACATCTCTTTCTTGTTTTCTCTGATCATCTATTATCACTCCTAGGTAGCTAAACCGTTCCACCTGTTCTATTATCATTCCGTCAATCTGTATATGCATCTGTTGTTTTTCTTTTGCTATTGCCATCACTTTTGTTTTATTTACATTTATTTTCATTCCGTTTTCTGCTAGTACTGCATTCCAGATTGTTAAATTATTTTGCAGACCAATTTCACTCTCCGCTATTATTATAATATCGTCAGCAAATGCACACTCAGCAATAAGTAATGGCTGCAGATTATGATATCCTATTTTCAGTTTCGCTGTTTTAGGTTGGCACTCTCTCATGATTTCATCTATGCACTGAGAGAAATAGATTGTACTCTTTAACATAAATATAGTATACTTTAATATATTTTATAGCTCCTATAGGGACAATCATATTTTATATTACCGGTGACAATATCTGTATAGTAAATTTCTGTGAATAGTTTTTATTAACTCGTATGGTAGTCGTAAGTTGGTGTACTATATTTGTATTATTAATTTGAGCATACATGTTAGTAAATGTGAAAAAAATGTCTAGTAGCACTGACTATATTTGATAATAACTGTTAAATTTTTTATTGTACCCAGTATAATGTAATATTTTACTATGTACGATACATGATGCTCATACTTACTATATAGCCTTGTAGTACTTACAATATTATTTTCTACTATAATAATTTAACGTCTCTTAGCATTTAAAATAGTAGATAGTAAACAATAATATAATGGATCATATGCGGGCACTATACAGCGATACTTACCTGTAATTTAAAATATAGTACTATACAAGGTTTTACTCAGTTCATGGATAGGGAAAGTGGAATATTACACAATAAAAACTATAATATTGATTTTATTTTTTTATTTGACCTTAAAACCATTATTACAAAAATCCAACGTGTATTACTTTCATTAACATAACAATCACTAGTAGGTTAGATTTAGGTTAATGTGCTATCAAAGCATAAAGTACCCACCACGAAGTATATGCATATAATATCTATTACTTGCCTTTGAATATATCAATTAACTCTGGAAACCCGCACTCGATTAAAATGTTTTCCACGTTTGCATCCATTTCTGCTCACGATGCACAACAATCAACGAGGACGAGACACAAACATACACCGACACGAATACGTACACCTGTATCACACGTACATAACACGTGTCAGTGGCAAAACAGCTGATTGGTCGATTTCTTCGGTAAAGATCGACAATGAATAGAGCAAGGGGTGGGAAGAGCGTTACAAACATTTATGTTAGAAATTGAATATGCATCGAATACCTGATAATATCGCAGTCCATCCCAGCGACTATCTATATAATCCACGTCATTATATAGGCTTTCAGCAATAGAGTATGTTAATTGTTACATCCATAAGATGTAGATGGTAACATCCAGATTTTGCCTCTTACTATAAGCATGATAACATCTGGTTATTTTACTCTTAATACGCCACATATTGTCGTTTTGACAATAATTATGTTAGTAATTAACATAAAGAGATTTACGATCTAATTTCTACAATCCATTTTTCTCAGTGTGAAGATTGTAAATAGTACGGGATTCATTACTCCTCCTTGCCTCAACCCCTCTTTAATGGTGAAATTCTTTCGATTTACTATTGTTCGCGATGACGTAACTTCTTGTATTTTTGTAGAGGCTCTGAATGACATTTCTTAATTTCTGTGGCACCCCCTTATTTTCCAAAGTTTTCCATACTTTCTTTCGTGGTACTTTGTCAAATGCCTTTTCTAAATCTATAAAAGCGAAGAATGCCTTTCTATTATGTTGTTGAATATCAGCGCTGATCTGCCTAACTGTGAAGATATGATCTTGGGCACTTCGTCCTCTTCTAAATCCGCTTTGTGATTCTAACAGTGTCGGTTCTATTATCATCCTTAATTTCTTTTCTACAATGTGCTCGTAAATTTTTAACGGTATACTAAGTAAAGTTATTTCCCTATAATTACTACATTCTCTATTGTCCCCCTTTTTGTAGATTGGAACTATTTGACCCACTTCCCAGTCCGTAGGTATTTTTTCTTCATACCATATTTTATTATATAACATTAGTAATAATTGTCGTCCTTCTCTTCCCATTTTTTTTAACCATCTCTGCTGTAATTTTATCATGTCCTGGAGACTTGCCATTTTTTTATTTTCTTTAATGCTTCAGTGAGTTCTTCAGCTGTTATATCTGTTCCAGGTTCATCTAGCTCTATCTCTTTTTCGTTTCTGATTGTTCCTCTAGTAATTTGAAAATATTCCTTCCATCTATCCAATATCTCTTCTGGTTTTGTCAATACTATGCCTTGTTTATTTTTAATGGATACCGCTTTCGGTTGCTTCTCTTTTCTTAGGTTTTTTATAGTGTTGTAAAATAATTTTTGATTTCCTTGGCTACTCTTTTCAAGTTTCTCACCAAATTTCTGCCATGTTACTTTTTTGCTTCTCTTACCATATTCTTCAACTTTCCTCGTTGCTCTTTGTATTTATAATAAGCAGTCTCCGATTTCTTTCCCAAATATTCTCTCCAAAATTTCTTTTTTATCTGTGTTTGCACTTTTATTTCGCATTCCACCACGCTGTCTTCTTTGCTTGTTTATTTATTTTGATTTAGCATTTACTACTTACTACTAATACTATTGTTGTTTAATAATAACTCCTGCATTATTTCCTATTTTTTAAATTGATTTCCAATTTTATAAAGTTATATTAACACATAGTAACTAAATTTCTTACCCATTTGTGTTAATTTACTAAATAAATAATCCTTAGAGTCGAAAATGGTCAGCATATGTATACAGGGAATAAAATAGTATTCGGTATTAGGTCTGTTAAAGAAAACTCAAATATTGCCGAAGACTTCAATATTTCGTTATTTATTTATAACATCTAGAAGTAATGAATTTGAATGAATCAAAATTGATAAAAGTACATGACTATAATAGACCAATAATCAAACAACAATGGGTAAAATTATGGCAATTATATTTATATTATTTTCCTGTAAAATATGTTTCTACATTGAATTATTTGTTGGTATATATAGAAGTTATATAATACTAAATAACCTATTTTTGGCTTCATTAAAGTGATATGTGGCTATTACATAAAGTATTTGTTTTTAATGAGCACACAAAGTATATTTTGGTTGGTGGGCCCGTTTCGATAGGAAACGGCCGGTATGATATATTAAAGTAAACATTTTGTAAACATAATTATATCTACATCAGCCTTGGTATAAATAAGTTAAAAAAAAATAAAGTTGCTTACACTTACTGCAATAATTAACGTGATATACATATTTTTCAATTGTATATCAAGAGGTTATCTCAATTCGTAATGTTAACAATATTGTGCAGTATTATATTTATACAAGAAAATGTTTCGATTTTGTTAAGGTAAGTACATCATTTTTTTTTGTTGTCACTTTGTATTGACAGAAGAAGTGCACTGCTTGTTGTATCGTACATGTAGTATAAAAGTGCGATTAGTTCTGAATTTGCAGCTATGGATGGGGATTCCTCGCTTAAAAATGACGAGGTCGAATATGAAGAAAAAGGACTATTACAGCAATCTAAATCTTCCTTAAGTTGTTCAGTAAGTGATATTTTTTGTGAACATTATAGGTACATTTAAAATAAATTTTTAGTAATAAGTGGGTTTTAAAGTTTGCGTCACTTTCATTTGGGAGCACGAAACTTATGAGAATAAAGAATATTGGACATTGCTCGTACTCTCAACTCGAAATTAGACAAACAATAATTTTTGCAACTGTGACCAAATGTATTAGGTATCCTTGTTGGTAAATCCAGCTGATTTTATGTTGTTGGGAATATCTCTGGCGGAAGTGTGTTTTAGTTGTTATAATTCTACAATTGCACAATTATACACGTACCAAATTTTTAGGCATTTTCAAATTTCCGAGACATCAGCTTTTTTCGCAGTGCGGGAAAGGTATTGTAGCTAAAATTTCTAATAAAAGCACACAATGGCGCAACAAATTACTATGATTTTTTAATAAACTCCAACTTACAAAATATTTAGGCTATGAGTTTTATTTTTCACTCATTTTACTTTGATTATTTGCACAAAATCTAGTGTGCCGGAAATATTTGGTTGCAGCTGTATTTATATATGCATTACTGCTTATTATAATCTTATATAGGCTTATCTTTAATGCAATTAATAAAAAAATAAAATAAAGTAAGCTTGTAATGATAAAATTTATTAAACCCATAAATTACTAAAAATAGTGTGATAATAAATAATTATTAAAGGGTTATCTAAAAATAAGTACATGTTATTCAAAATTGAATTTTTATTTTAATTTTTAACTCACAACCAGATAGGATTTCACGGTATTTTCATTAATTTTTAATACCTATTTTTTTTATTAATCATAATTCCATCTGTAGGGGCACATGGCCTAAAATGACACCACTTTGTAATGTTTTTATATATTTTTTATTTTACTATATATAGAATTTAAAACGTATATCTATGGTACAGTTATCTTATAAAGAAATGTGTATTACGTGTTATAGGTAAAAATTGATGTGAAATAAAATATCTATTTCCTCACAGATTCTTTAATAAATTAGACGACTGGTTTCGTCCTCACCAGGACATCATCAAGCCATATAAAACAGGAATGTATAATTTTGAAGCAAGTGATAAAATAAAATAAAAAATATAAATTTAATTAATGTACATTTAAAGTAAATTTAGAATGTAAAAGCTAAAAATAAACCTTAGTACAATCCGATAATCAAACCTGAAATTCAAATATCAGTCAATAAATGTAAATTAAAAATAATTTTAGATATTTTGTAATAAATATAGAACTAAGAAGCTAAGAAAAGTTATAATGAAGATTTGAAAAAAATAATACTTAGGTACAATCATTTTAACTGCTAATGATTGTAGGTATCAGTTTTTTAAAATCTTTCATTATAACTTTTCTTAACTTCCTAATTCTATATTTATTGCAATTGTATGAATATATATGCTTTTAGCTGGCCTGATGATGTCTTGATGAGGACGAAACCGGTCATCTGATTTATTAAAGAATCTGTGAGGAAAATATAACTTTTATTTCACATCCATATTTGTCTATTATATTTACTCAGACAAAGTCGCAATTCGATTATATTGTCTTACATTAATAGCACAGTTTACATATTGTATGTATGTATAGGCGTGTTCCTTTATTCATTGACGGATCCGTCGATTGTACTTTATCATTTTCCAACTAATATACTAAAGACAGGTACACTATAATCGATGGATCTATCGACGAACAAAAGAACACGCTTTTTATTGCTTACAAGACTTAGAGACACCAGCACAATCACTGTGTGGCCATTTTAAGCGTTTCTGGCATTTGATTAACTTTTTTTTGCGTGATTGTGAATATAACCCATTGCAATATACCATACATGAACTATCGATTTTGTCGTCATTGATGGAAGCAAATTAATCGTTCTCTTCTTCAATTTGATATAATTTCATTAAATTTTTGCTGCTGGCTGAGTAGCCCTAGCACGCTTTTGCATTTCTCTTTCCTTTAACTATTCCACATTGGGAGAATTTGTGAGAACATTTGTTCCTTCTGCTCTTCCTCTTTTAGATGCCGTCTGCAAGAAGTTGATGGAATAGTAAGAATTCATAGGGGCGATTGATGTGTGACTTTTCTATCAGAGAAGGAAGAATTCGATTTAGATAAAGAAGTAAGTTTGAGAAGTAGGAAAACTGTCTGGGCTTTTTCTTGATATTGAGAATCTCACATCTTTTTTTGTTTTGTTCTGCTTCAGTTTTGTTCTTTACTGGTATTTCTGTAACTGCAGCAGATTTGAATATATAATGAGGAAATGCATGTGAATTAAGAGGCCAAGTCTTTAGAAATCCACTAACAGCATTGGGAAGTATAGTTGCTGCTTTCACTTAAGCAGTAGCAAATAGTCTACCAATTTGAGACTGAGAAACAATTCGTCTCGGATGACTTATTAACCTCTTAGTAACTTCTTGGGTATAATGTTGGGCATAATGTTTTCATAGGACCAAAGAGGAATTAGTTACGTTTATAATAATTAAGTACAAGGGTATGCGAAACATAATATTACAATACCATTCTAATTAGTAAAAGTCAATACTTTCAATCAACTACCTCATTCTGTGCTGTCCTCTTTCTGTGCTAATAATAAACCGATTTGTTTTCGACCCTTCATGGCATTATCATTAGCTGGTTTCTGAACGTGTCAACCCTACGTTCACATATCATATTCGAGTGAGATTAATGTTATGTGTTATGTCTTTGAAATTATTCCTCGAGTATTTGAAGAAAGTTTGTAATTTGCAGTCTATTAAAAGACTATGTCCTGGCAACGGACATAACTTCAGGTTTTCTGAAGGATATCTCTGGGTGCCTAAATCGAAATCGTTGTAGTAAACCATAACTCGCTAATTTTGAGTTAGTATTGAAGCATAGTGTCCATTCTGTTCTGCTAGCTTGTAGGTCAGGGACCGAACCCTGTCATAGAACAAGCCGAATAAACTTAATTCTAATATCGTTATGTGGTCTACGAGGTCTTTTTTTTTGCTCGACAGAGAACGTGGTTTCGTAATGACCAACGCCTTTTTCAACACGTTTTACTTGCTTATTCTTGTTGGATGCTCGTCTTCTTAACGTAGCCTGAGATAGATCAAATATTTTCGATGCTCTTAACCGTCCTATCTCACCATCCTGTACCGCTCTTTCCATCTGCAGAGGACCCCATAATTGACGTGTGTTGGTTCTTTTATAGTATCCTACCGTTCTAAAACCAAAATTATATTTCTGGAGTGAAATTTATATTTATAATATACATTGATGGTCGATTGGTGTCATTTTATCCATATATATACATGTGTTAACAAAAAAATGTGAAGCAGTCTATATTTGAAATTTACATGAAAACATTTCACAACTGTTATTCAAAATTTTAATTAATAACTTGAGGTTATCAGCAATCTAATAATCAATACCCTAGACGTGATAATTTGCTGTTGAATACAACAAATGAAAATATCTTTAACTTTGCTTAGATTATAACATTATCACACATCACCTCCGGCACATTCAACTCCCTACTGAATTACTTGTGTTATATAAACTAACCTACCCAATACCCAGTAAGAGAAAAGCGGAGTATGTTATTTTATACTATAGTATGCCATTTTAGGCCAGGTTAGTTTAACATATTTTTTTAGTGGTGGGTACTATCGATAGTGACTATCGATAACTATCGATAAATATCGATAGTTGGCTATCGATAACTATTGGGAGTAAGGATAACTATTGTTATTTGGCTATGGATATAATGTAGGTATATCTCTTAAAGAAGATTTACTGTTGGATTAGCTCGGTATTGATAAATATTAGCACATTAACGATAGCTGGTCCGTTTATAGATATACCGATAGTGTGTAACAGTGTTTCCTTTTTTGCGAGATGTAATTTTGAGAACTCTCTTGTAAACGTAAAAATAGGGTGAAAAATGTTGCTTCTATATGAAAATATAGATGGTTCAGAAGTAAGTCAATCTAAATCGGAAAGTTAGTTAAACGTTTAGATACATAATAAATTATACTATATAATAATAATTGATTGCGATATAATAATATTTGTTGTATAATTAGCTATGTGAAAATTTGCACAATAATGATGGTTTTGCAGTCTTTTGACAAGTACTTTAAGTGGCTTCTGAAACTCCCATATATTAATCAATAACAATTTGATGTTGAAAATTGAAAAGAAAATGTGATTCAACTTCTGAAACTTACTGATCTTCTGAAACAACTAATCATACTTCACAAACTCCCGAAACAGGAGAAAAAAAAACAACAACAAACAAGAAGAGAAAGATT
This sequence comes from Cetonia aurata, assembly GCA_949128085.1. Classification (NCBI taxonomy): domain Eukaryota; kingdom Metazoa; phylum Arthropoda; class Insecta; order Coleoptera; family Scarabaeidae; genus Cetonia; species Cetonia aurata. The sequence goes on from OX421884.1 coordinate 38,473,568, forward strand.
ACATTTCTTCATTCTCGTCGGAATAAAAGACGAAATTGTACTTTATCTTTAGAAGATTGTGATTACTTATTTCGCAGTCTATATTTGTGCTAACCTTATGTCAAAAATTACTTGTGTAGAATGGAAAAAAAATACGTTAAGGACAAAAATTACTTTCTTTTAAACGAAAATTTTAACCTGATAATTCCTGAGATTTCGCTTCAAGAATAATTGCAGTTGACATGGTAAATATATTATGATGACAATTTTGAACACCTCTCCTGAGAAAAGAAAATTTAAATAAAAATAGTCGCGAAAATATAATATAGGATATTTTACCTTGGAAGATAATGAGTGTGACCATCATAATAAATACTTAGTCGATCTCACAATTAATGTGACATTATCACATTATATAAAAATTGTAGATTTTTATCAGAAAAGTCTGTAAATTATTCATAGTTGACTATCGATAGTTGGTTCCATTATCGATAGTTGAAAATACCGATAGTGCCCAACACTAATATTTTTACGTCCACGAATTGTAAATACACACTTTACCTACTTATTAATTTGCAATCAGCAAAGTTATCTGAAATACATTGTTGTGGTATTTGTCAATAGGTTGTTTTTTTTTTTTAAAATATTTAATATTTAAGTAATTGGGATATACTTTATGGAATACTGATATAATATTCTCATTATATAAACATCTTGTGTGCTGTGATTTTTTAAAATATTTACAAAATTTGGAGAAAGACAAAAAGGAAGTTGAAAAAATGGAGCGAAATCTGATCGCTAATTTTGGAGATTGATAAAAAAATATTAAATAATAAAAATATTAATTAAAATATAATATTAAATTATATTGAAAAGCTATTGCATAGAATCGGAGGTATTGATGTTAAAAGAAAACATCTACAGTTTTCGGTCGAGAAGTGGTGGTGACCCCCTTAAAATAATATGATTTTGTAATAAACATAACAACAAAGATGTAATTCTTCCTATTCTTTTTTTTTTTTTTTTTGTGAGGGAAAACCGCGGTCAGGTAGTGTCGGGCGCAACTCCGACTAAAACCCCTCAATGGCCCTCTCTGGCATTCCGGAACCGTCTGTTCAGACATAACGTCGGAATGCCAGCGGCAGTCTCATCCATCGATGCATCGTATTGACCAATTTAATAACTGATGATATTTATTATAACACTGAATTTACTAATTGTAAATAACTTTTATTATACGGGGTAATATAGACGAATAATTAATAGTATAATACCTTATATTTCTATTCAACAATACAATCTATTTTTTCTAGTGCATCTATATATGAATTATATAGAATCATTTAATTTTGTTTTAGGTGGATCATGGGACACAAACGTCAGATCTAGAAAATTTAACACATTTTAGCGTTACGACAGTGCTGTCTTATTGTAAAACGAAGATATTAAAGCCGTATCTAAGACTGTTAAGCATCACTGGATTACGCTCTTTTTCTAGTTACCAAAGTGAATGTTTAAGTCTGTTAGATGTGTGCAGTTATTTATATATAGCTGTCCTTTTGGTGTTGATGATAATGGGTTATCTTCTACAATACATGGCGTGTTTCCGTAGAGATCGCGGTTTTGGTTATCTTCTACTAAGTACCGAAAATACTTACCTCGCAGAAAAGCATCATAACATTTACCAACAGATTTGTAATGATTCTGTGGTGTTTAGTTATGTCATTCCACATATTTTACATTTTATGGGCTATATATACGCATTCCTTATATTTAGATCTTCAGACGACGATCAGTTACCTAGCTTGATAGAAACAGTAAGTAGCACATTTATTCAAATAATTAATGCACATAAAGTAACATATCACATTAGACATTTACACCTTGATTAGTTCTAATATACACTTAGATGCTAAGATGCAAGTATATCTAATGTCGATTAGACATGAAAATTATAATATATACAATTATATCTTATTGTATCTTTTTGATGAACGGAGCTACCAAATAAATGGAAGTTGCGTAGTTTCTTCTCTATATTGAAACAAAACAACTGAATACTTTCTCCTAACACTAAAATTATTACCAATAAAATACTTACACCTACAAGGTAAATATTTTTCTGTGGTAGAAATAAGTATCTAGGTACAATAGATTATTGTCCGTGCATTGCTGAGAAGAAAGTCACACGAAAAACTGAATAAGCACGAATAATGGAAATGGTTTTAGAATATTAAAAATTGTGATTTATAAGACTTTTACGTCCAAAACTAAATATTAAAAATTATATCATCAAAAACTGTGTGAAAGTGCAAGTACGCTCGTGTAATTAGAATAAGAATCTGGACGCGGATTGCGCTGGAAAACTTATGTAAAAGGTAGGCTGCTTGCCATATTTTTAATATCGTTAACATCGACTGCGTTTCTTGTCACCTGTGTTTTTTACTTTTTTCCTCTGTGCCGGGCTACGGCGAAATATCCTTTTCTTTTACCGAGATCTCTGTCTGTTTGTCGAGAGTTAGACACCTTGACGGATCCCTAGGTGCAGAAGAATTTTGTATCCCTGTAATATCTATCCATATCCACTACAAGCTAATCCTTATATCATTCACAAAAACAACACAAATTCTAATTAAACAATATCATGAACAAAACAAGGTCAAGAAAAACAAAAACAAAATTAAAAAAGAAAGACTCAGAATCAAGCGACACAGAAGATGAAGTCACAAATAATGAAATATACAAAATGCTAAAAGAAATGAGGAAGTCGATAGAATTTATGTCCGAAAAATTTGAAGAAATTCAACGAGAAAACAAAGAAATGAAAAAGATACTGAAGGATAATGAAAAAGAAAATAAAGAGTTAAAAGAAAGAGTAGGCGAACTAGAACAGATGATGGATAACGTGGAGTGGGAAAAGGTAAGAAGAAACGTCGTGATAAGTGGCATAGAAAAACAAGAGAAACAGGAGAATGTGACAGAGGTGGCAGAGAAAATATTGAAAAAAATAAACATCAGTACAGAGGGAACCATCGTGAAGACCTACAGGAAAGACACAAGGAAGGAAAATAGCCCGATAATAGATTTTTCCGTGGTTTAAGTGTAAAAAGATATCGGAGGTGTGAAGGTCAAATAAGTAAAATCCTTTCTATTCAGTTATATTAGTTAATATGTTTAATAAAACATGTTTCGGCCTAAAGTATGTACGTCACCATCAGGTATTAACAACGTCCATTATATCGAAATCAGCATCATGGAATTCTTGCATTAGCTTCATGTGAAGCTTGTTTTTGTTTAAGATTTGCTTTATTGACGACCTGCTTGTATACAGTTGCATTTTCAGTGGTTTAGTACCAACATGGGGATCTTCAGCCACACAAGCAAGGTGGGGTTTGTTTGTTCGTGTTTCTTATAGGAAACGGTGCTAGATGGTTTAAAGTTAAAATCTTACTATAAGTCTTCCAAACGCTTTGCCTTCTTTCTGGGTATATCTGCTTATAGATTCTTGTGGCAAATAAAAGATTCTTTTCATTTTCTCCCATGGATTATGTCAATCATCTCCTCTTTTAGAAAATTAATTGTCAAAAACAGCCACATACCTTACAAATACATACTTGCAAAACGAACGGCACTGTTGTGTAAATTTCATATTTGTCAACTATTTTTTTTTTCCAAAGTCTACTAATGAAAATAATAAACTAACAATTGGTCCCTGATTTCGAAATCGTCATATCTATAATCTCGGAAAATATTAACTTTAAGTACAATATTATGTTAACACAAGTTAAAGAAGGGAATAAAAGAAAACAACAAAATACAGGGTGTTCCATTTACAGAACAGGAGTAAATGACACGTGAAGATTAATTTGTACTTCTATAAAAAGCATGTACCCTGTAGGTTATAGTCACATTTCGGAATATGTACCCGTGTAAGGTCATCTCCAGTCAGCATAATCACCAATTTTTTTTTCTGGACAATTGACACCACGGCTACCATGATACGTTTTGCTAGATTCCATGTGCATATCTGGAAATTTTACACGTTTTCTTGAATAACTAGACAACTCGGCAATCAAAAATAAAAAACTTTTTATATTCTTGAAGCTACTTCAATCCAATATTTAAATCATTAAAAATATATAGGATGTTCCATTAAAAAAAAAGGTGATTTATAGCGCCACTCTGTATATCTTAAGATAATTTTAAACTAAAGGTCTTCCGATCCATTAGGGGTCCATTGTAGGTATTTAATATTTTGTAATTTATTGCCCTTAGCGTGTATGAAAAATATATATCTGTCCCCCCCTCCAGTAAGAGTAACTAACTTTATTTTCATTTTGTAGGTGTTTTTGTCTTTGTCGAATTTGTCAAATGGATTCCAAAGCCAAAGGAAATTAATTAAAACGTTGTGGGTATGTGTCAGTATCAGTTTGGTGTGGATGATTTTGTCTCTTATTGCTGTCATAATTATGATGGGAGATGGACTTATAGAATTTAAATGGTTTTCAACAGCGTACGTATGTTTAATATCTTTAAGTTTCGGCTATAATTTACGTACAATTGTTATTTCTTTGTGGTACTTATATTGTATGTGGGGTTCCAAATATAAAACAAAAAAAATATTTAAATAGAAATTGCTCACAATGACTGTTGCTTAGTCACTGTCAGCAGACGCCGCGCGCCGCTCACCCTTACTGTACTTATATTTACATATATCAATGTAAATAAATAAGTTCAAAGAAGTTTTCTTCTGCCTTAAAATGCAAAATGCATTTCCTTTAAAACTTAGGATCTTAATTGCTTTAAAGTGTCTTGTGTATTCATGTCATTGAAATGAGGTTTACATCTAATGCTTGTTACAACTTTTTATAAATTATCATAATGTTTCGAGCAATTCTCATCCATCAATTTGAAAAAAAAAAATATTGAATTGAACTTTGGTATAGCACTATCCCATTTATATGTTTATGCTATCTTCAAGAATGAATTCCAGGAAAACATTATATTATTAGGTTTCATCATGTTTCATAGTTTCACTATAGTGAAATATGCATAAATCGTTTGCAGTAACTTTATTCAATTTTTTTCTTAATTAGAAACGATGAAAAAATTGCAGTTTAAAAATTAATTTACTGAATTGTCGTATTGAACAAGCCGAAATCATCATCAAAACTATCAGTAATCAATAAATAATTTCGTCAACAATCTAAATTTTAATAATGATAGTAACTCCTCAAATAACTAAGAAGGGGACCCCTCGAACCAAAAACGCATATAAAAAATCAAATGATGAATGAAACAAAGAAAGAAAATAATTACTTATAAAAGTACACAAAATAAAATAAATATATACAGATAATGGACACCAGAGCTTAATGCAATAATAAAAGATGACGAATGCTAATGGCGTTGGGTTTAATCTTTACCTTTACTCGTTCTACTTTCTCCTATCATTCCTAAAAGCCAATCGTGTTACCCACACGTCGCTCTGGATTATCACAGTAAGCGATGGCGTATGTTGTTATTAATAATTTTTTACATTTTTGAACTATATAGACCTAACTATGTATTTCTTTGGCAGATCTCCTATAGTTGTTACGTTAATGAAGGTTTTATTAGCAACGTCTACACTTTGGCACGATGTAATACAAGCAACGGTAATATCGAATTATTGCTTGCAAGCACAGCTTCTAACATCCTATATTCAATTCCTGAGAGAGAAAATAGTTCAGAATTCAGCACAATTGACGGGATGGATAAAGGACGTCCAGGAATTTAGAAAATTGCTATGCTTTTTAAACGAAAAATTGGCCCCTTCCGTATGTCTGTTTACGTTAGTTAACATATCTAGGGGAACTACAGGAATATTATGGTTATTGAATTTGGATAAAATTGACAGAGACAATGCTTGCGCCGTTGGAGTTAATAGTCTGAATATTATCTTATGGATACTTCTAGCGTCGGTGCCTTTTGTACAGGTAAAATAAAATACTTAATACTATGCATTAATATAATCGTTTACATAGTTACTTGTTAAAAAAATATCAAGTGGATACTAGATTAGAAAGTTACTGTCCGCAAATAACGTGGTCATCGGTGCTATATAAATAACATAACGTATTGTAGAGTGTTTCACCAATAAATTTTTTAATCGAATTTGTAGTAGTAATTGGGCGCGAAAGAATTTAGGCTCGAGGACATTGCTTGTGATCGCGCACGTGAGTGGTCTGGGTTAGGACGATTATTACGTTGGGTCGCGATTGAATTAATTTAACTGGTGTAGAGATGGGCAGTCTGATTCTTTTCAAATATTCGTACGATACAACTTTTTCTCGGACCAAGATTCGTACCAATTCGTACAGTTTGGTATTTGTGTAAAATAAAAAAAGATAAAAATATAATGAATAAAAACCAAATTTACAATTTATCTGTATGTATCCCTCTCGTAAGTCGAAGAGGTCACGGGCATATTACTAAATCCTTAATCCCTTTGGCAGGTATAGTCCCAAAATATAATATGTAAATAGCTAGGTGTATTTAAAAAAATATTTTAGGATTATCTGCAAGTTGAATTATTTTTCTTATAAATAAAATTAATAACAAAGTCTAGTAATAATTTTATGTTGGCCGAAAAATTGTTATAAACAGATTATTTTCAAGGCTATAAATTCCTGTAGGAATCGAAGTCGCCCCATGGGCTCTAAGGACTAAATAAGTGATAATGGGTCGTCACTCCATCTCACTCTTAGGGTCTTCTTTCATAAGTTACCACGATAACTTATGATAGAAGACCCTACTAGACACGTCTCTCCGCTTTTTCCGCTACTTTTCTCCACTCTCTCCTGGCCAATATTTTCTCTTTTCATCTTGCGATTTCCATGCTCCTGACATCATTGATAACTTGTTCTTCCTATCTTAACCTTGGTCTTCCTCTTACTGTTATTTGTGGTCTACATGTTGTTAATTCCTTTACTACTGCTTCCTCGTTCATTGATTTATGTGGCTATACCACCTTATTCTTTTTCCTTTCATTACTCTTGCAATATTCTCCTCTTTCAGTATTCTGTCTCCTGGTTTGTTAATATTCTATAATTATCTTCATCTATTTTCTTCCCTCCAAATATTTTCCTTACAATTTTCTTTTCACAAACTTTCAATTTGTTTTCATCTTTGCTTGGTAGATATATACACATCCTTCCGCGTACGTTACAACCGTTCTTATTGCCGTTTTATATACATTTAGTTTAGTTCCCTTACTTAATGCTTTGTTGCTCATTATCGTTTTATATCTGTAATATGCCTTATATCCGGATTGTATCCTTTCATCTATGTCCCCGTTTCTATTTGTTTTGTTAATTATTATGGTTCCTAGATACTCGAAACTTTCTACTACATTTCCAATTTCTATACCACCCATGTTCTTCCTTTCTTCATTTCTGGATACTTTCATATATTTGGATTTGTGCGGTATCTTGTCCGTAGCATTTCTCCGCTATTTGTTTCATTACATGAATTGCATGCACTGTCGACCTACCTTCTCTGAATCCATTCTGATATTCCCATGTATTATCTTTTCTGTGAACACTTTCAAACTTGCCTGAATCAATGTGGTTAGTATCTTATGCGCTACATTGAATGAATGTAAACAGATTACATTTTTTAAAATAAATTCGTTATTATTTCTGTGAATAATAAACTAGGAGCATCCATATTTTTGACCTTACTATTCAATAATATAAATGTTTTTTTTTTTGGTTTTCTTAATCCTTGAATGAGTGTGGTAAGGTTGTACTTTTGGATGTGGTAGCCGAAAAAATACGTTTAAAAGGTAGCACTAAAACGTAGGTATTACTTTTTAAACTTATTTGATGTAGCAACAAAAAGAATGAACATATAAACAGACCGAGTAGTTGAACTGTGGCGGTTTAATTTGTTCGTTTATACCAGTTATTTACGAACCAAGTGCGTGAAAACACATTTCGCGAATGAGTGGGCACGAATTCGAGAAATGTGTCACGTACGAGGTTTGTACAATATTTTTTGTACGAATAATAGGTACATACTTTTAATAATAATACTATCAAATACTGTTTATTACGATTAATTCTGCCTGCTTTTGTACTGTCAGATATGTATTGTGCTAACGTGTGACAGTTTAGTCACTTTACTTTGCTAAATGTCACTAGAAATGTCAATGCATTTGCATGCGTCAGTGTGCCAATTTCACTTTACGCACTAGCGCCTGAAATGCTACTTCACGCAGGCTTTTGGGTGCGTGAAGTGAACTATTATGCAATATGAGTACAAAATAGTTATTTACGAACCAAGTGCGTGAAATCATATTTCGCGAATGAGTGACCAGTTTAAAGCGCGAGCCGTAGGCGAGCGCTTTATGGACACGAATTCGCGAAATGTTTCACGCACGAAGTTTGTACAATATTTTTCGTACGAGAACTATAATAATAATACATATTGTTAAATACGTTATTGTTTATGACACACTACTAATCTCTTGATATTAATTAAAAAAAAATTGAGTTGGCAGTATTGATTATTTGAAGTGACATTTAATTTAAAATTGTCAAATTCAAAAAATTTCATACAAAATAAAAGCCTCACCAACAACATGAATTCTGATAATGAAATGCAATGTACACCGTCTGAAATTCGCGAAGCTGCCAATATTGCAGTGGATAATTTATTACCCATAAAATCAAAAAACGTATACAAAAACACTTATACTAAATTCGTAACTCAAGTTCCAGGAAGTATACCAACTTTACTTTTACGCACTCGTGTTTAAAGTGACTTTTTACGCACGCAAATTGAATCGTGAAATGACAGGTTTTGATAAGCGAGTACAAAAAAATAATTTAGTGTGCCGTGGCCCTACTTAAAATGTAAATAACGTTCAGTGCAGTGAGAAATGGTTTTCTCCACGTCTATTAAATATTAAATTCTTCTCGCCAATTCACTTGACGAATGAGAGTAATTCCTTACGCCCCTAATTCCAGTTTTGAATTCACGGCCTATATTGACCAATCATATGACGTATATTTTCGGAATATACGGGCAGAATATAGCAACAAAATACCATTACAAGCAACTGAATGTGCGTTGCATAGCAACCGCCAAATAAGTCAAAATTTAAATCGCTTTGACGTTTCAAATTACATTTTTGTAAGATTCGTCGTGTATTAAGTTTCTGTGAATAGGCGCGGAGAAAATAGTAAGTAAATAAGAAAAATGGTAGTAATAACGGCTCATGTTGGAATTTTCACGCTCTTTAATAATAAGCCTTAATATTCACTCGTTGAAGTACATACTAAACTGAACTATTTTTTTTTTCTCAGTATGTTTCGCTACATACCACGCCACATCACATATTTCTGATAACAGCTGCATTAATTTCAGGCGTTCTTATCGTTTATTTCCAAGAATAAACAAATACAAAATACGGATTCTTCTAACTGTTATTTGTGCAAATAAATAAATGAAAAATGAAATGAGAAGATTGCCGGTTTTCATTTTTGCTCTTCTTGTGTTTTGACTAGGAAAGTATATTTTTGATATCATGTATAATTTGTCTCATTTAATCAGTTGTTTATCTCTTGCTGTTTACGAAATCGCAATGATGAGACTGACTGACACAATATATATATAAAATTTCTTTATAGGAAATATGTACGATGTTTGAATGTACGACATTGTCCCATAGTATAATACCTATAATATCCTGCCACTTGTTATTTGGTTTTAACATATATGTTACATATTTTCTAGGCCGCGCGGTTGTCAGCTGCTTGCGAAATAATTCGTTCTGTTGGTCACGAAGCACAAGTCCTGCCATTTGCACGTCAGGAAACTTCCATTGCCCACTTAGACTCAGTAGTGTTATACTCTGCTAATTTAAGAATGAATGCCAAATTGTTTGGGATGCCTGTCAAGATGCAATATTTATATTTTTTATTAATAGTTTGTGTTTTGATTGTTATCGTATTAGGACAGCTTCATTATTTTGTCCGAAAAACCTGAGATTTTGCGGACTATTTCTTCAATTTCAGGAAATATATATTCCTGCATTCTGCATTCATCATCTGTATTAGAGTGTTTCCCACTCATTTTATACTATGAAAAGATGGTAGCAACTGAATGAATGTATGTTGTTAGTTAGGTAATAGTTCGCCGTTACTATTGCTTTTTTTATTATTTAAATCGAGAAAATGGAGGTGTAACATGACGACTGGTGAAGTTTAATTGATTATGACTGAATGTAAGAATTACCTAATAGTTAAGATCGAACTGTAATAAATAAAAATAGGGGAGACGGGAAGTCTGGTATTAATCTGGTATTAATAAAAGACGAATTGTAATTAATTAGTATATTTAATATGTATGTGTATTATATTATTTTCTAAATACAACTTGTCTAAATTCTACTTAAATATATGTATGTATATAACTATAAGATCTTTAGTTTAATAATTCTGTACATTTTTTTCCATTAAAACATTGTTAAAATAAAACACAAAAGTTAAATCATACACCTAATTGTTAATATAAAGCTATGATTTATTTTCCTTTCAATACAGAACACCATGGCTTTTCTAACGAAAGTTGAAAAAAATACGTAGATATACGGCAGGATGCGCGATGCCATTTCTTATAAACTTCTTAAGAATATGTTGAATAGAGATTATCGATTATTTCAAGATAAGGCAAATATATATTCTTAAACACTGGTATAACAACTGACTAATTCAGTTTTACATGATTTACCGCTTGGACAATTCTTCGAGCTTTAGTACCTATTACTATAATGGCACGTTAGCATATATCGTTTGTATCAACGGTTTTCTTTTTGTTAATATCAGACATCCTGCATATGTGTTACATAATTGCTAGAATATAAATTTTAATATACATGTAGAAAGAAAATTATTTACCCGTTTGACGGGAACGAGACAGTCGAAATTTGTAAAACCCCGTTCGAATGTTAAGGAATTCTTTTTCAGTTTTTAAAAAAGAGGGGATTCGACTTACTAAAACTACAAGAAATAAAGTGAAAGAGTGCCAATATTTGAAATATTTAAGGCTTTTCACTTTTGTTAGATATGTACAAACGCAATGCACATTTTGCCTAGCAGGCGTGGAAAAGAAAGCACATAATATATAAATAAGACTAGTAAGTAAGAATTTCGTTTGATATACGTTCAGAAAATAGCAAGCCGTTGTTAATGTGTGATGAACACTTGCTGATTCTCACTCTTCGCACGATTGCCAGCGCCGTACTGTATTATATTAGTGGTTTAGTACCAGTCGAATTCAGGATCTTGTTTACGAAGTTTACTATGGCAGTTGCGGGCTGTTCAGGTTCCAACTCCGCGAATAGATGGCATTGGTTATCGACACCTGCAGTTTTGCGGGCTACAAATCCGAATATTTTCCTAAAAGAAATAGAAAACAAATTAGGGAGTCCTGTTAAGCATAGTGCATTCGAATGATCCGTAAATATTTGAAGAATTAAAACTATCACTATCCAGGCCCATTTTACAAAACTAAACAATAGTTATTTACACTATGAGTGCGGTAGATGTAATTTCGTTCCAACTCTTTCAGAACTAAAACTGCTGACGTACGATATTTATATTAGATTTAGCGGAAAAAATGTTTAGAAAATTTTATTAAAAAAAAAAAAATATGCCAATGTAATAACAGTCGGTAAATGTGGATTAGTACTATTTATTGCATTTTGACAACTGTGTGAAAGTGAATCTTTTTATAATGATTTTTCGATAATAATTAAAACTACCAATAAAAATACCGGTAAATGCGTGTTTTTTTAACTAAATTAAATGAAATTACACAAATTTTACATTAGTAAGTAATGAGAAAAAATGCGTTATCGCATTGCGGTAAAAATTTTACGCACTGAGGCGGTAAAATGAACCTACTGTTGCGTTGGCTGACATGTAATGAATTTTTACAGTTGTTGATACGACAAAAAAATTTATTTCAATATACGAAGTAAAATTCACAAAGACCATGTACATATACTAATGTCTGTCCACGCAATAATTAATAACAGTTCCTATGAAGTAAATAGTGCTATGCACATTAGTTTAAGAGCTTTATAAGTTTGAAAATGGTTAAAAAGATGGAAATAATATGTCTTTTTACTTTCAAAATCACATCGCATTTTTAATAAAAGTAAAACTTACTTTTGAGTTTTCGGAACTCCATTTTCGTCAGTACTATGCACCCATAATCGATCAGAAGGATCTAAACCGCAATGAGAGATGGTATTCACCGGGTAGTGCTTCCTGAAGAATAATTTTCGCTTATTATCTGTCAGTGTAATCCCTTGCCCATTAACTTTAAAGTGTACAATGGTTGCTTGTGGCAATTCTCGGCACTGGAATATGTATTCGGCACTCCTTTTAACAGCTTCAGGACCTGTCAAAGATTCCATATCTAACGAGTACAAGTATAAGACGTTGCACGCTGCTCCGGTAGTAATCAGAACCTGAGCAGGGTTTCCACTGTTTTCTGTTGCCTTTATATCGCTTTCGGGGAGCACTAATTTACACGGTAGTGCCATTTGGGTAACCGAATGCTGGTAAACCAGTGCTGATAAGGAGCTGAAAACCGGCTCGTTCGGGCAACCCTTTAGTCTAACTCCTCTTGAAGTTGGCTCGATGAGGAAATGTCGCACAAGTTCGTCATTTCCTTGTGATTTTATTTGTATGTTTGTAGGGACCGAGGCTACCTTCAATGCCATACCAAACGCTCCAGGGAACGAGTTTGAATCCCTCACGACGAATGTGCCTGGCGGTTGATTTCTTAACATGTTAATTGCTATAATAGTTAAAGTCGGTTAATGAGTACAAATTATTTAACAGAGTTATACCTTCTTCTCTGGATATTGCGGGTTTATACCAATATTTTGACGTATCTCGGACAAATTTTACGTGTGCAGGGGATACCTCTTGCGGAGGTTCGCTGTTGGAGTGCACGGAACTTCGTCTTGAATTGCCATAGTAAATTGTAGGAGACGCGGAACCGTTATAAGTTGGACTTTTCGGACTGTGTTGGTAAGTTTCAGCATATGTTTTTGATTGATAAAAGTCTGAGCCGTTCAATAAGTCAGATGGTGATGTCGGTCGGTCCTTTCTAAAATAGTGAAATAATGTTAGCAACAATTTCATATGTGTAGTATTAAGGTAACACTATAATACATCGAAACGAACACATCTTGTTCAGTTACATTAGTTACAATCTTTGAGAATTAAAGAATTGAAGATTTAGCGAGAAATTGTATTGACAACAAGTAAACACACTTTTAGCACATATTTTAATTATCTAACTAAAAGGTTATATAATATACTGAGCAATCAGAATTTTTGTAGCTAATTAGATTAGCCAAAGAAGAAAATACACATATAAATTTAGGATGAAGGTGTGTATCATTCATTTCTTTTGTATCTATTGTTCATATGTATTTTTGGCAGGTATAAGATTTGTCGTAGCATATTATATTTGTTAAACAATATTGTGAATACATGCAAGAGATCTAAGATAGTCATTGGTGAATCGAAACGGATGCATATCATATATGTGCAAGCGGTAATATGTAGTTATATTCATAGGCATAAAATACACCCTGATTATAGTTTTTACCTTGCAATAATTTGTAGTAATTTTATAATCCGGACAATATTACTTAGTATAAATACGTTCACTATACTATACAAATAAATATCAATTACACAACATTCGAAAGTTTCTAAAACGCTACTGAAGAAAATTTTGGATACAAGACGAAGGTATGCTAGCGATAAAACGTTGAAATGAATCAATACCGTGTGAGAGAATCAAAACAGAAGCAATAAACCGATATCAAAGTAAAGCTATAAAAATGTTGGTATCAGTTTCTTAACCCGATTTTGGTTTTTTTAAAAAGATATTTCTCAAAATAATATTTCTGCTAATGGTAATTATTTCCTTTAAAAAAAACCTGTATTCGCTGTTAGTCATACCAGAGACAATATTCTAAAGGAGATGGGTAAGTTTAATGGGCCAAAGTGTTAACAAAAATTGGTGGTGACAAGGAACGTTTCTATATGGCGCTATAAGTCCAAATTGGGCAAGTTGCCTTATTTAGGGTGTATACAAAATTTAGGTTGGTGGTTCTGTTTTTTACAGTTGCATCATGGTTGCATCTTGCATCCTTTGTTTTCATTCATGTGATTTGTCGTTTTGTAGTTTTACTACGCGCCTGTCACGTATTTGCTATTTCCATACTAATTATGTTTTTTTCAAAGTATTAGTGGCATTTCAATTTAATTAATTTATTTAGGCTCGGTGTTTTAGTTTTATATTCGACAAACATTTACAAAGTGCAATTTATAGGATAGTTTAGTGAGTATGAACTGAATGTTATATATTATAAAGTTTACTAAATATTCTCTAATTTGTAGGTGTTACTTACACATTATACTATTATTATTTAAGGTATATATTTAAGCTAGATTAACATAAGTATAATATTAATAAATAAATTTTAAATGTCAGGTTAATTATACATATAAAATATGCACTCCTGTACCATAGATGTTATCTAGTTATATTGTAAATAAAATGTTATTATTTAGGCAAAAGGTACTTTTCTTTATTTACCTTGTATTGTATTTTGAAATTATAAATATTAAAAAAAATCAAAAATTAAATAAAAGCATACTTTAATATTGTTTTGTTGCGCGGCTCCTAAGAACGTTCCTTAGTACTTTAGATGGAAAATACTAACAAATATGTATAAGGGAGTTACCTATCTCCTGAGGTATCTTATCTCTGGTCATACTAAAGATTTTTTGATTGATTATTTAAGGAATAAACATTACGTGGTTGTCAGGAACAATTGCGTACAACTTGGAATATAATTCCTTTGTTTGTATTATTATGTAATAGGGACTGCAAATAGAAACTGGTCGGCGGTTTTGACTGAAAATCAATTACTCGATATTAGTAAAACCGGTTTGAGAAAAAAAATTGGTTAACCGGTTTTTAGTACCCGAGGATTTTCGCAGCACCAGCGAAAACCATATCAACTAATGATAGAAACAATTACATAGGTATACGGTGTGTGACGACTTCCGTACATACAGTCACCGACAGAATTGAGTGGGCATAGTATCATATTTTATTATTAATATATTTGTTTTATAATATTAGTATGATTTTGGATATTATGTATGTTTAACTATTTGATCTGCCAGAATATCATATGATTTTGTATATCATTAAATAAGTATGAGAAAAATTTATAGTTTAATTAAAAATCGCTTAGTGTCCAGTCAATTCTGTGGGTGACTGTATATTGTATATCAACCTACAGTGTGGTAAAAAAAGAGGCGAGTAACCGTCCTTTTAAACGCTGAAAAATATTTTTATTTTTCAAAAATACACAGTTTAATTAATATTCTTTTTTTGGTAACGACATCATAAAAAACTTAATTGACGTTATAATTTGTCAGTGGTGAAGCTTAGTTTGTGAATATATCATAAGGTTGCATCACAAAAATTCCGAGAGGAATCGAGCTGAAGACCTATTTAATGTTGATATTACAGTAGATGAAGACTTCTAAAATAAGATAAACGAAAAATTGAAATAAAGCAAATAAAATTAAGGTTATTAAATATTAAAATATCTTGATTATTTAATAGTATAGAGGATAAAAACGACAAACACTTCAACATACAATTTACTTTTGGTTTGAATTATTACATATCTTATTATCTTGGATAATAGTTATTAAAACATTTAATCTCATTTTGTTTCCATGTTGTATCTGATATTTTTTCTATGATTTAGAACTAATGTGGTAATATCAACATCAAATGTTTAGCTTGGCTTTTCTCGGAATTTTTGTTGTTATTCTCATAATCATAGGGTTTGTTTTGGTTCTTTCCTCGGACGGTTCTATTACCGTCCAAAGCAGTGGACCTATATCAATCGTGATATTGTCGTATAGTGCGAAATCGTTTACTACCTGGGCGGGCGTTTACTTTGAACTGTAATAGAACCGTCCAAAGTGAGAACGAAAACAAACCTATAATCTACTTTTTTTAAAATAAACCGGTAGGTACATTTCTCTGTTTTTTGGTAGGTATTTAATTCTTTAATCCCACACTATAGGCTTGTGGAAATGATAAACATGGCACCCTTATCAATTAGCTTTTATACACTGTCACTCTGAATTCTACTTCTGCACTAGCTCGAGAGTTAAAGCAGGTAGTATAGTGAACATAACATAGAAGTACAAACCTTATATAAACTGTCTATAATAGATATATTTACATACATTGATAACCATGATTACAGCGACCGTCGCGGCGTAAGTGATAAACGCACACCCGTACGACTCACGTTTCTAGTTTCGGCAGTTTCTAATGCGAATTTAAACCGGTTATATGTCAAACCAGTTTTGCTTCTGGCGATTAATCGCTTTCAACTGGTTTTGTCTTTGGCGATCAATCGCTCTCAAACCGCTTTTACAAACCGGTTTTCTATATTAGTTTCAATAACCGGTTTTGATATCGGGTACAATTTTAAAAAGAAAGAAATGATTTTTAAAACAGATGTTGATACCTATTTTAAATAGTAAGGCGCTGCAAATATTTTGTAGGTTTAACTGCAAAATCATACGTTATTATATATATATAATTAACATTAGGTATGTCATTTTCAGAAATAATAATGAACAATTTAAAAGTAGATAGATCTAATATTTTAATAGGGGATGCAGTAGAAACCGGTTAGCGATTAACTATCTTAAAAACAAAATTCATAACTAATTTTACGAACGGGTTTTACAATCGGGATAAAAGGAGATTTCGGTTAATGGGTTTCCATATCTGGCGATTTTCGCAGCGCTATAGTATATTAATAACTTACGGAATTGCGTAATATCTAGATTTCAGAGCACCAATGCTTTAAAAGAATGAACACTGTTTATTATTTATTTAATTAATCGAAATTTGAGGTAACATATAGTTGCCATAGATGATTAACGTGCCGCCAACTCTTAGATGAGAACAAAAAAAAAGGCTTAGACATTCAGTTTAATATAGAAGACAAATAGAGAAGATAGAAATCGAAAATTGTTCATTCACTCATGCTTTGTGCAAGTTTAGGGTCACATCACAAAATTACCTCTCAATGGTTTCTGACCACTTCTTACTGTTTTTTAATGTTGATGATGATGGAAAACTCATTCGTCTAAAAATGTATGATATAACAACGTAAGAGATTAAATAAGCACTTGGGCGTTTTAATAAAAAGGAATATTTACGTTGTGGAAACAGTTAGTTGGTGTGCAAATTCGTGAGCGCGATCATATTTGATAATTCTGATAACATGGAAAGACGAACAAATAAAAAAACAACAACTGACTGATTCCAATTAGGTTGCTAAGTTTAGTTTCGTATGTATCTACTATATGATATACTCACCGCTGGGTTGTAGGACTTTTAGGTGGTAATCTTTCTCCTGGTATATCAAACTGTACAGTTGGCGTTGATGAATTCTGATATGGAGTTCTAGCTACAGGGAAAGCCGGAGTTTGTGGGCGAGACGATAAGCTATGGGGTGAACTGGATTCGCCATCGTTGAAGGATTGTGAACGCCATGTTGAATAGGCATCCTCACTGCGATACTGAAAAATATCGTATCGTGTTGGATAAAATAAAGGGTACTTATTATATTAATAAAAACGGATATCTATTCCAATAATTACAATAATTATGAGGCATATAAGTATTGGTAACGTGTGCTAAATCAAATGTCAGATGTAGGTACTTGAATACATTCAAAGCGAGGCAGTATCTACGACTTGGTGAAAAAGTTACACATCTGCATCTTTTCAATATCAACATTTTGTTTTCTGTCTTATAATAGAGCAATTTGAAACAGATTCTTTTAACAAGAATGGTTCGTATATGTTATGGGTGAAGTGACTAGTTAGAGGAGTTGCGCAATTTAATAAATTCGTATGTACAACCATCGATAAATTGATAGTTCACTCTTATGGAAGATTTTCGTACCGTGTATATTTGGTTGGAAACTAATATTTTCGGAATTTATTCGATCAGTACCACCCTTGTCTGTCTACCAACTTTTGACTTACCTATTCAATAGGATATTTAACTTAAAACGTTTGGATTTGTTTTTTAGCAATTCCCCTGATAATATTAATTACTTGATCAATTAAATATTTTATGTGCTCATTGTGGGTGTTATCTTGCAGGAAATATGTTGAATTTTTTAATACTCTGGCTATTATTTTTTTTAATATTTCGTTTCTCTGGAATTTGTTTTAATAGTGTTATTTTTATTGTAATTGTTGAAGAAGAAACTAATTTCATAGTTTGTGGAATACTAATGTTGAAATTTTTATTCAAAATACCTAAATAAGTAGTTGTCATTAGTTGGTGTGGTAGATGGACTAGATAGCGGTGAACACATTTTTTTCCACACAATTTGCATCCAAATTGAGACTTAATCTTGTTACAAATATATCCCGCAAAATAGGCTATAGCATAATATTCTAAAGAAGTGTTGCATTGTATTTCACTATCGCTATCTCCTGACGAAGATGTATTATCTTCTTCGGAAATACGTTGTTCATCTGCTTTCAAAGTGGGCATCATAGAAGTATCTAGGGTTTGAAATTCGGAAAGCAGAATATCCTCGATTTCAGTTCGCTACGTTAATATTTACAAAAAAAGACTAACAGACGCAGATAAATTGCTAGGAAAATTATATAATGATTTATTAGATATATTCATTATTTTTATGAAATTAATAAATAGATATCGTTACTAATGTTAATTTTTCCAATCTCTGTGTAACAAATATTTCAACTGCTTAGGAGGAAACACTACAGGAATTTTAATTAAATTCAAGGTAATATGTTTCCGGTGAACCATTTCGAAAAGAAAAACTTAAGCTAAACGTCATCTCGTATTTATAAAGGTTCTATTTTTGTTTGTAGATCAAAGGCGTAGATAAAAATGTTGTAAATCTAAAAGAAATAATATATTTCAGTGGGACGGAACAAACAACTTCAGGCTCGGTTTTCTCGGCCAATAAGCTTTGTGGATCTCATAGACCACGTGGGTAGTTCGCTATAAGAGTCCAAAATCGGTACAAAAAACAATACATTGAATGTTCATCAATTTATCAATGGTATAACGATAGATTTATTACGTTGCCTGTTCATTACACTTTGAACAAAACATCTACCCTTATCCATAACATATTATAGTCGAGTTCTTCTAAAGCGAAACGCGTTAAAAAAAAACACAAATCACAAATCAAGAAAAGAGGCGTGAATTCCCAAAGCGAGACGCGTTTAAAAAAATTAAAAAGTTAAAAATTAAAAAAAAAAAATTTTTTTTTAAAATTAAGGAAGCTATAGAACAGAATTGGGCTTTATTGGAAAAAAATTCATGTAAATACTCATTCCAATAAGTATATCATCCGTAATTTGTATACATCCTGTATATTCAGTTCATTGTTTTCTTTTCATTTATGAAAACAGAAACAGAACTAAGCGGTAATTATATTTGAGAAGAAGTATATACGATAATTTTCCGAACTAAATTACTTCTAATTATTCACAATCTCCATAAACATATTTAAAATTGTGCCGTACGACGAGAAATTGTGTGTAATCTGCATATTCATATAGTACGTACACTATGGACGCTTTTGTTTTTTACTAACCACATTTAGTTTCGAAGTCATGCAAATGTACATACAAAATAATAGAGATAATAATAGAGATACAGTGAAAGAATTTAATAACAGTTGTGCTTGCGTCTAAAGAAAGAGATACGTTGAGGTAGTGACGTGTATGTAATTTTTGTGGCATATATTGTAAATACCTGCTTTATTGAATATAAAATAAAAGGGCATTAATTCTTAATGAAAGATCTAAATAGAAATAGGCAAGTAAATAAATCAAGTAAATTTGATAACTCACATAATTAATGGCATAAAACGTCTTGTTTTTCTAAAGCGAGACGCGTTAAACAAAAAAAATAAAAAACAAAAAATTGAAAATTTTCCAAGGCGAGAAGCGTAGGCGTCGAGTTTTTCAAAGCGAGACGTGTTTAAGGAAAATACAAATTAAAAAATTTAAAAATTAATAAATTAAAAAAAAAAATTAAAAAGCAAGAAAAGTGGCGTCGAGTTTTTCAAAGCAACACGTGTTTAAAGAAATCAAAAAGTTAAACAATTAAAAAAAAGGAAAATTAAAAATTTTAAGCAAAAATCAAAATATCATCAATCATTTTTTTTCAGCGAGACGCGTAGTAGGGACAAATTGGTAACCCGAGAGAGTATGGAGGGAAATTCCGTGTAATAAAATTTGATACGATGAATGAACAAACGAGACTAGAAATCACAAGCCTTTTAATAACTATTCAATAGAGATTTTTTACATGAATATTTCAACTGTTTAGAAATGGGAGTAAGCAAGTGGCATACATACCATAATAAATTACAGGAAATGTTTACGTTTACATTTAATATATTTGTATTTCATTACCTATAACTGAATTAGATAATTTTCACATACCTAAATAAATAAATCAACAATTTATTGCAATTTGTAAATAAACAATAAATTTACAACAGCAAAATGTCAAAATAAGGAAAATACAAAAGAAAAACGAACTACAAACGTAGGTATAAAAACTATCATAACTAGCTATTAACAAAATCCTCAACGCTGTAGGGTTCTAATTCACACAGATATATGAAAACTGTTTTTTAAATGTTGTGAGGTTATTTATTTGTTTAACGGCAGTTGGCAGTTTATTAAAAAAGTTATAACAGTTATACGCTAAGCTATTTTGCGTTGATGACAGTCTGTGTTTGGGGTAGCGGTACTTGTCCTTATGTTTAGTAGGATATATATGTTCAAAAGTATTAATGTGAAATATGTGTTTGTTTTTGAAATGAAAAGTTAAAGATTCGTAAATATAAATTGCAAAAATAGTTAAAATATTATTCATCCTGAAATGTCCTCGGCATGATTCTGTATATTTGAGTTGTAGCATAGCTTTTAAAATTCGTTTCTGCAACACATAGATGCGGTGTAAGTCACTACTGCCACCCCAAACAATAATTCCGTATTTCAACTGAGAATGACAGCAACTATAGTATACCATACGTAAGATATTATTGCTTATTCTTTTTGCTGACGAACAGCATAGCAGACACTGCCTAGCTTTTAACAAATAACGTTTATGTGTTCTCTCTATTTTAAAGAATCGTCTATCAAAACACCTAACACTCGAATTTTATTTTGAATAGGATATGCGAAGTTGTTAAGCATAATAGTACCAGGATAAGCACTTTGTTTACTCTTAAACAACATTACATTGGTCTTGTTGTAGTTAAGACTCAAATGGTTTCGGGAGAGCCATTGGGTAGTATGAATAAAAAGCGAGCAAATGCTCATAAGTGTAAGCAACAGCTCTAAGCTTATGCTCCAAGTAAAAGGTACGAGTAAAAGCATTTGCTCCGATTTGTATGGATAACGATTTGCTTTTACTTATGAGCATCTGCTTAGACCGAATGGTGATTTGCTCACCTAACTTGCGTAGAAAATAAATAAAAGTATCAATATTTGTTTACATTTTAAGTATTTCAAAGTTTTATAACACACAAACTTCTACCTCAAATTCTGTGTAAAGTTAACATCAGCTATTTCAAGTCTTCGCCCCCTTGCACGCTGAAGAAGACGATCTTCTTCTAATTCATATTCTTCGCCGTTATTGCGATTTTCTTCATCATCATCATCTGGAAAATCTGCATCTCCTAAATACTTGGCAATGTTGTGTAGTACAATGGAACAAACAATAACTGAAGGGACTCTTTCCAGTTTAACACGGCACATATATTTTAGAATTGGAAATCTTCGCTTAAGTTGGCCGAAGCATCTTTCGATAATCACCCTTTCTTTCTTAAACAATCTGTTGTAAGCTCTTTCGGATTCGTTATTTGGGTTTCAAAATGGTGTCATCAGCCACGGTTCCAAACCATAACCATCATCTCCTAGTAATATTGCACCAGGGAATTGTTGCATAATGAAACGGGTTTCAGAATTTCTCCAAATTCCAGCATGAACAGAACCCGGCCAACTTGCATCAATAGTAGTAAACATTTCTTTGGAGTTGCACGTTGCTTGCACATTTAAGGTCGCCAACCCCTTTCTGTTGATGTATTCATCACCGTGATGGAAAGGTTTTACTATTTGAACGTGTGCGCAATCAATTACCCCTATCGCACATGGAAATTGAAATGTCTCTTGCCACGTCTCCTGTGCTTCGTTTACTTGATTCAACGTTGACGGAAACTTGATCCATAAATGAGCTTTTTCGAGTATTTTGTCAATCACAAGCATAATTGTTTTTGATACTGTCGACTCATGAATTCCCAATTCTTCAGCAATACCAGTTTCGAAACCAGGATTGGCCATATACCGCAAAAATATCTTAATTTTATGGTCCGACGAAAGAGCACCTTCTCTTCTTTCGTTGTTCTCGTCCATAAAGTGAGTTGCAATCCAATGCAAATTTTCTTCCTCAAACCGATAAAGTGATTTAAAATCTCGGTTATCAGCTCCTCTTCGTATTTTGTAATGCTTTACTGCCCGTAAATTAATAAATCCTGCCATTATTACCGGCCACTGGAAGGGCGCATCTAGTACTGAACTAGATGCACAATTTATCGAGCATATGCTCACAATATGAAGGAAAACCTCCGTTTTATTCATATCAATCGGAGGATGTGCTTAAAAGAAAGTAGATGCTCATGCTCAGAGGAAAGTCTTGAGTAAAAGCTTTTACTTACATTTTTATTCATAAAATATGTAGCAGATGCTCGAAATTTTGCGAGTATAGGGTTTTGCTCTCTTTTATTCATACCACCCAATGTTCCACACTCTGTTTATAGTTATTCGGCGATTAAAGAACTTAAGTCATTTTCCACAATCAGTATGGAAGTGTCATCCGCGTAATTAATAGTTATAGAGTGTGGATCGCCGACCTAATATACAATCGTGTTAACAAATTGAGAATTTTTGTATTTCTTTCTTTCTATATTTACGAATTGTTCATGAACATACATTAATGTGTTTCTACTTTGTGGTTGTAGAAATAAGCAGTAATGATATTGTTGTTATTAATATTATTATATTTAGCAGTGATAGATCAGTTTGCTGGGTCATATAAAATATATCCAAACTTATTCAATTTTGAATTTATTATGATTTCTCTTATAAACACATAAAAAGCATTGAAGTACTTTTCATTTGCATTTAGTACTGTTCGATTTCACCCAAGCTTTTTGAAATTGTATTTTTTTTACCAGTAAACATTTGATGACAGTGAGATATCGATTTCACAAATGTTTTTTTTATTATTTAATACTTAAATAAAAAATAAGTTATTTACACAAACTAGCCGTAAATAGTAGCGAAACGCCTTTTTACGTTTTTTTACCATCTTACCTTAAAACCGCAAACGAAAAACATACGGCGGTGTCTATTTTACAATCCGAAAAAAAAACCATTGATTTTGCTTTTATGATTTTTTATATTTAATAGAGCCGGTATACGTATTTATAAATATCTCACAAAGACACGCCACTACGACAGCAAGCATCATGGTTATTTATTAAATTCTTTCACCGTACCCATAGGGGTTTGCATACGGAAATGTGGCGAATTTCTCAGAAAAAAAAAAGAACAGCCCGGAAATTGTGCAGATGCAATTTTGGTGATATTTTGATCAGTTTATAATAATGGTGATGGTAGAATGTTATTTAGTACACATACAATGGGACATTTAGCTTTTGAAATGTGTGATGCCATTGATTTTTGTTTACATAAATGTTTGGAAATTCACAGGAATTACTATTTGTCTAAGCGCTTGGATATATGGAGTTATACTTTTTATGGATACTCCGTTTTATGAAATCACCATGTTCGTACAATAGATGCAATGACTAGAATATGAAAAGCACACGAAATAAAATAAATAACACGTGCATATACATATATTTGTAACATGGAACTGCTAAGAGTTAGTACCTGCCATGCAGATGCCGAGTTAGGACTATTATTTGACTTATCCGATCCATTAGACAAGTTAGCCATGAGGTCGCTTAGTGCATCCGATCGTGCATTATCACTATCATCCTTGTGTCTGATTGGTGATGATGAATGTTCTGTGTTCTGAGATTGCGAGCTGTCAAGGTAGTGGTGCGACTGGTGAATACCCACCGTGTTAGTGGAACTATTATATCTGGGGCTGTGTTGCTGGTGAGGTCTACTATAATTGTGTTGCTGTTGCAGCTGCTGTGTTTCGAGTTGCTTGCGTTCTACTACCGATAGCAAACCACTGTCTACGGTGTCTACATCTCTTGAGGGTGACTGAACTACGTGCCCTAGCGGGTTAGCTGCTAGTATAGATGCGGGTGTAGAATCTGGACTCTGTAAATATTGATAGGCGGATGTGCAAAGTGAAAATAGTAGGTACATTGCAGGAACGTAGCTTTACAAAACTTAACATAACTTAGACCAAGGCTGTCATGGTTAACTAGTTAACTAAATATGTAATGCATTTTCTATCGTATTGTCCAGCATATGCGTTTGTAACAACAAATTCAAAAGTCTTGGTCTTACTTACAGTTAATAAAAGTTAAACACATTCACCAATAAACGCATATACATGTGTGTATATTGAAAAATAAGAAATATTTTTAACATTTTTATCTTTACTAATATGTAACGATTTGTTATCAATATCCTAGAGATTTGTTGCAAATAAGACTCAATTACTTAAAAAATAATGAAAATAAACTAACAAGCAGACTTTTCCTACATATTTGACATTAAATTGAAAATCATTGATTATAAATATTTTAGCCCCAGCTTACGTTAACAAAATAATTACTGCCTAAAGTATATGTATATTTAAAGTAAGTAGTAAAGAGTAAGCAGAGAGAACAAACATCCGTAAATGTGCAGCTAGTATTTGGTTTATTATAAACCACTATAAAAATGATCATCGTATTGAAAATAAGCGCATGAGTCTCAACAAAAAAGCATTTTCTCAGCAAGATGTGCACCAAAATTGACGCGGTATATTGGAATATATTTATAAAAAAAAGGAAATAATCCATAAATTGTGGGAAATATATTGAAAAAGTATGGATGTCCAGGCCGTATAGCTAGAAAAATACTAGAAAAAATGCCGTATGCAAGCAAGAAAAATATTATCAAATGTTTGTTCTATGTCAAGGAAAGTGTATAGAAACACCTCTTTAGTTTGCAAAGCGCATGCTCAGCTCTCTGTACATGCTGATGTAAGGCACTTTCTGTGGATATTTCTGCTTGATACGCATACTGATCTTGATGTAGTGCCCGGTATGGTAATACACAATGCCTATTATGTGATGCTGAGGGCATTAAAGAACCCCACAGTACAATCAAGACTGGTTTGGATATGCATTCCAGATAGGCGGCAGATCCCAATAAAATATTTTTACTGTGGGTGTCCGGACATTTGGAAATTGAAGGAAATGGAAAAGCCGATGAGTTAGCAAAAAATGGATCAGCGGCTTCGTATATAGGTTCAGACCCTGTTCTACGAGTGTCCAAAAACACAGCGCGAGAGCAAGTAAGGATTTGGGTCAATGAGAGACATAAAGAACACTGTGATAATACAACTAGACAAATTCATGGAAAAATTTTTATTAACTAACCATCAAAAGAGAGGACTGAAGAACTACTAAACCTGAACAGGAATCATCTTGGCACAGTAGTAGGTCTTCTAACATGATACTGTAGACTGAGAGGACACCTACCTAGAATATTGGGATTAATACTGGAGATACCCACATTGTAGACTGTGTAATAGGATAACAGAAACTTCACACCATATTCTGTGAGAAAACGAGGATCTGGACAGACTAGTGCAGGGCACAAGGATATTGGGTTGGCTGGCATGATTCAATGGGTAAATGAAATGGGAGAAGTACAAAAAGCCAAGAAGCCACAGTGTTTCCGGAGACTTCATGTCAGACGGTTTCCATAAAAAGAAAGCAAGAAAAATCTTAGAGCAAGACTAAAATATATTGAATAACACTGGAAAAATGATTTTTAGATATTGCGTACGTAGCCTTACGCCTCCGCATCCCCCACCCATGATCCCTTATCTACGTCATTGGCGGCAGGCGTCCATCTTATACGAAATTCTATGGCTCAAAATATTTAGAATAAAATAGGCTCGGGTAATATGCCTCGCTTTGCTTCTAGCTCACTCAGATGATTTAGACCATCACATAGCTGTTAGCATTTAATACCAACAGCACGTGATCCTTTTAATTTTGGATTACTTCCACCATTTCGTGTATGGTACCATAAAATTGGTACTTATCAAAAACCTCGAAAAATTATTTTTGTACCGAATTCAGTAGGGGATTGTTAAAGAGTTGATCTAATTACTAGTCACCTGATTCAAATATCTTTGTTATTGTGCTAGGTAGGGTTTCTAACCTAACTTTTAACAAATGTAGCGTTTAGGTGTTTGTGATTTACTATTGAAAACATTTTGCTCTATTGCGGGGTAATATGCCTCATTCATGCCTGGGGATAATATGGCAAAGGTTTGGACTTTCTTGCTTGTAGCACTTTTGACACTGCGAATATGGCAAGGAGAATTTATCGTCATATACTGTAAACTCTAAGGTGCTACTTTCACATTACGCCTGAGTTCGTTGATTGTTAGAATCTAAGCCTTTGAAATTTATGTTGCCATATTCCCTCGTTTTTTACTCTACCTTATTTCAAGAAAGAATTTAAACCTAGTACTTAAAGGTTAGATTAGTATAGTACGCAGGTCGTTCAAATTTTACCAACGGCACCTGAAACACAAGGCTTGTAAAATTCGCAATTGGTTGTTATACAATTGCCCAAAGGTAATAGAGAAACACCTACACAATCGCCAGCTTTAAATATAGTGATATTGTGTGGAGCTTCAAAAATTGAAATGAAAAAGCACAATATTTCTAATAAGTAAATGCTACTTAAATCATGTTTCTTGAAGGAAAGATTAATCCTCCAGAGACTGCAATCTGCCATAAAAAACCAACAAATTATTAACCAAGTGTAAGTACTTAAATTTCGTTCTGGAAAGTTTATCTTATTTTAATACTGTAGGGGGCGCTATGTATGAGTTTCAGTCTAATGTCAATTATTCAGTAAAAACATACTTGCTATCTTATTTTCATGATTATTATTGAATTAATTGCATTTAATTCAATAATCATTTAATTGCAACATATCTCTTAAATATAAGTATTGTGATTACTTAAAAATGTTTTATTTAATATTTTTCAATATAAAAACGTTTGGTAGACGTATCAGTTTAACTTTTACTCATTAAGAATCTATATATACGAATAGTGTTGTCTATAAACGTAATTTAAGCATTGAAAATGTGTTTCTATGTGCTGTCTATATAACTATATAATGTAATTGTACTTGAGTAACTAGTCTAGTACTAAACATGCAAGAAATTAATTTTACTGTTCCGAAGATAATTATAAGTTTATAAAAACTAATAATACTGGAAAAAGAGTATAATTAAATTTAAATTAAAACATTGCAGTGATTTTTTCACATTGTTAAAATTAAAATTCACGTACTAGGACGATATAATAATATGTATATTTATTAATATTTACCAACACTAAAATCAAACAAAAAAGTTGCAAACAGTGTATGATTTAAGCATCTACTAGTATACAGTCCATTTTTTTTTAAAACACGTATAATTAATATATAAAATAGCAACGCTTGTTTTAATAAGTAAATATTTAAAATAGGCTAGTTAGTTGATATTAAAATAATATTTAAAATCTAGAATGCGATAACCAAAAAATATTCCTATATACACTCCCTGCGCAGGGTTAGTCGTTTAATATTTATGAATCTAGTGTAATTTAGTTAGAAGTTCACAGTAATACATTCTTGCAAAGTAATTTATAATATATTTATAAATGATAGCTTTGTTTACAAAAACTTTATGTGATATTAGTGAACTGTCAAAAGACCACATAGCACTTGTTCAGTACATAATTTATAAAATTTCAAAAAAGTACTAAAATTGTTCATCGTCTGCAATGGTACGTGAAGAATGAGTTACAAGTAGAGAAGTTCAATTTCCGAGAACTATTGCTGTAGCATTGGTTGTTCACGTAGCAGAGGGGAAAAGGATTCAATTAATTCTGAAATTGTTTAAGAACCGGCTACAACTTTTGAAAAGCGTCATTCTTGGCAATGAGTCAAAATATAAGTACGCGTATATTATTTTTGCATTCGATGGACGTCAAATGAAAGCTAAAAACGAAACACCAAACTCAATATTTGATTCTTACCGTAAAATACAAGTACAGAAAAATATATCTATATAGGTTTGTATCCCTTACAAGAGGGCGTGAAATTTGCATTTGATTATATTACATTATACAGGGTGATTACATATATGCAAGAAATTTTATTTAGGATTATTATGACCATAAAAGCTTATATGAGTGTATATCTTAAACGGTTTAGTTTTGAAGTTATAGGATGTACGTATTCAAAGCGGTGCATAAGACGAAGAGATCCACAACCTCGATCTCCAAGCTTAAAACTTTCTGAGGTTATCTTAAATCATTAGTTTATACGACTCTCATTGCAAAAATTGACGAACTGAGAAACCGTATTGTTGCAGTATTTGAGACAATTCGAATACTGGGGTATTCTTGAACGCACTCACCAATCAATGCTACTGAGGATCGAAGCTTGCATTGCAGTTGAAGGCGGTCATTTCCAACAATTTCTATTAGATATTTTTGTTGTATTAGTACCTTTAATTGTACTAACTTTCAATTTGATATAAAACCTGCTGTAACTTTAAAACTAAGCCGTTTAGGACATCATTTATATGAACTTTTATGATCATAATAACCCTAGAAATCAGCCTATAAAATTTGTTCCATCTATATAAAAGCACCCTGTAGATACCACAATTTTACAAGCTAATTTATTAGAAAGTGTACCTAGACCCACGATTACTGTAGAAAAGAGCTTCACGTTCGATTCTTGTGTAAAAATATTTGAACATTTTCACGCTCAATCCAGAGTGTTTTGAATGCACACACTAGAAAATGCCATATTCAAAATGTAAATGAATTTATGAAGTATTTGATGCCGGAATTGTAAAAATTAAGCACGAAATAACGGCAAAATTGGTGCCTATACGCGTATACTTACATACAAAATATTGTAAGCAAATAAAGAAGCATTTGTTTTGTTTTCCGTGTGTAGGAATACATTATTAAAAATAACGCTTTGCTATTTCGTATTTAATATATGTTATAGTCTAATTTTTAGTCTAATTCTTTATTTATATAACTCCTATTGATAGATTGCTTTTTGCAATTTGTCTAAATATAGTATGTCGAAATACTTAAGTAATACACTGTGTTTACTTTTATTATCTGTAATCTTATCATTGGAAAATGTGAAGTTTAGTTAATTACATTTCAATATCAGAAAAATTTCAGGCCAAAGCATAAAAGAAAGTATGTATTATGTTTTTAAATTGGTGATTGGGGTCTCTAATAAATGTTCCCAGCGGTATTTGTACGAAGATATAGGGTTTCAAATCAGTTTTATATTTGTGCAAGAGTATTTGTATGTTTCAATATTTGTCCGAATTATAGAGCTCTTGGTAACAGGTCTTTAGCCCAATACTAAATCAAAAAGACAAGAACACAAACAACAATCAAAATTAAACTAAATTGTCTCCTCACAAATTAAACGTTTTTACCTTACCTGTTCGTATTTTTTGTGCGCCTTTTGCACAGCGACAAATGGTCGCTCGTTTCTATTAATAGTCGAGTAATTCGTTTTGATGGTACTGTATGAGGTAGTCGAAGTTGGCGATGTGGGATTTTTGGTGTTGATGTGTAATGGTATCATAAATTCATCATCGTCGTCAGCAAATGCGGTAGTATCACTGGTATATCCATCGTGGCGGTGGCTGGCCGATTGCCGTAGATGCCGGTTTTGGACATTCCTCAGCTCGGACATGAGTAGGATTTCATGTTGGCGTTCTTCTCTCATCTGAAGTTCTTTTCGTTCTCTTAGTTTCTGTTGTTGACGTTGGAGCCATGTTAAGTTATTATTGCTAATCGTCGTATTGGTCGGAGGCGATGTACTGTAACTGCAAACACAAAACATATATATTATTATCAAAACGATCAATGTTTTGCTTGAACTGCGTTTAATCATAACACAGTTAATTTAAAAATATAATAGCTAATGATGTTAATTAATAATATTTAGCATTGCCAAAAGAAGTTTCAGATATTACGAAACATCTTTCGAAGGTTATTTATAAGCTTTTGATAGTAGAATCCTGAAAATATAGATTAAGCGCATATTATGCGCACAGAAAATAATAAAAAGTTTGGATATTCTAAGTGCGAGATAAAATTTTACATGAAGTTTTTGAAAGTTAAGCATTGTTTAGGTATCTTTCCTCTCTTTTTAGTAAATTTCATTATGGAAGATCAGAGAGTAACTTAGTTTTCCATTTGAACTCCACCTTGAGATTTCTCATATTATTTTTTGTGCGCAATTTTTTTCTTTGTATTGATAATTTGTTAAATGGTTTAGAGGTAACCTGAAATTTACATTTCTCAGCTATTAGGAAATAAAGAGCTATATTACTTTTTTTTTGTAATGGTAAGTAATTTATAAAATTTAAAGCAATCTAAATTTTGATAAAAATATACTAGAAGCTTAATACCTACACCACATTTATTTGTTCGGTAAACTGGTTAGCACCCCATATTAGGGCTTCTTATAGATTAATTTGTAAATAAAAAATTTCGTACGAATTTCCATCTTTTATTGTTTACTGATTGAGTCTAGTTTTTGGAGCAATATAAAATCCTAGCGAAAACTGGCATTAAATATGAGCATTCATCACGGTAATAAAAACAATATTATTTTATATAAAATAAGGTGTTTTACATTTTAAATGTAACGAAATGTAAAAATAAAATATAGAAAGAAACACCATTTAAATATTTAAATGGTGTGTCAGATGGGGTTTTACTATCAAAAAATCTATCGCATTAATCTGGTTGCAACAGATCATTAGAAAAAGATAGTGGATAAGTTAATATTCTGTGTTATATAATAAGATTTATGTGAGTATATTATCTAGATAAAATTAGCTAGGAACTAGCATGTAAAGCAAGAACAACATCGGCCACAAACGACCTCATAAATAAAAAAAAACGAAGTAGAAAAAAAAACCACGGTAACAGTGCTTTTCATAGATATGAAAAAAAAAGCATTTGACGCAGTATCAAAAACAAAAATGACTGAAAAGTTGGATAGTATTGACGTTAATGGAACAAAAGACAGGTTGATCAAAACATATCTAATTGGTAGGTAACAGATGACTATAATGAACAAAACAGAAAGTACACAACTAAAAGCAGAGTATGGAATACTCAAGGAGAAAACCTACCGCCAATGCTATACATAATATATACCAATGATATCTTCAACGTGAAAACCCAAGGAGAGATCTACGCATATGTAGACAATCTTTGTATAGTCCACTCAGATAAGAACGAACAGGAAATGCGGCAAAATATCAACAGCGACGTAAAGGGAATCGAAAATTGGTGTTATAACAACCTAATAATCATAAATGAAAATAAAACGGAACACATGGTTTCCATAAGAAAACGACAATCACCTAAATTCGATATCACAATCAGAGATCTAAGATCTAATCACACGGCAAACGCGTCAAATAAAATATATGGGACTAACAATAGAAGACATCTTAAAATGGAACACTCACAATCCCATCTACGCAGCTTAATAAAGATAAGCAAAAGAAGAAACACGACTAATACATGAGGAAACCTACATAGGTACTATTACATTCACATCCAATCTAAATTATCTAATAAACATATAGACAGAGTGATACAACCAAAATAATTCTAAATCTGAATAAATTACAAACACAACAAAATAAAATATTGAATATACTTTACGGCATGGAGACACCAATTGCAGAAATATATATAAGAACGCAAGCACTAAACATACAACAAATTATACAATTTATTAACTGAGCTGTCACTAACACATAAAATAGACAAATATTTAGGAATTATCCTGGATGAAAAACTTTATTTCGGGAAACACATGAAGTATGTCTGCGGAAAGGCAGAGGCGCCGACAGCTATGCTCACCCGCATAATGCCAAACATAGGTGGCCCGTGTAGCGAGAAACGGAGACTAATCTCTGGGGTTACACATTCCATAACATTGTATGGTGCATCAATTTGGGATAAGGCAGAAGAAAGTATACCTGAATCTTGTGGGAGGGTAGCAGAGGAAGATGTTGCTGAGGGTAGCGCGTCAGCCTTCCGAATGACGTCACTTGAAGTGCTACAAGTAATTACGGCAACGGCTCCGGTAGACCTTGTAGCGTACAAAAAGAAGTATATGTATGAGAACGGTGGTATTGTCACCCAAGAGATGGCAGAGAGTATCATAATGGACATGTGGCAAAGCAGATGGGATCGGCATGATAAGGTAGCATAATGGAGAAAACGAGATTAATACCAAACCTCCGGATGTGGATGGATTGCAAATTTAGGAAGGTAGACTATCACATGATCCAAATGTTCAGTGGACATGAGATATTTAGAACATATGCAAAGCGGTTTAAGAAGGATGACACTGATATTTGCGCGTATTGCGATGTTGAAGGTATGCCCCAGGATACGATATTTGAGTGTATGCAATCATCTTTGAAATAGGTACGACTTTAACACCTGAAATCATGATTGTAGAGATGGTTAAATCTGAAAAGAGCTGGAAGATCATTCACACCTGGTTAAAGGAATTGATGGTTACTAAGGAACTGGAGGAGTGGGAAAGGCAAGCCGGTTTCGACACCCGGGGAAGAATATAGACTAGTGTGCTTGATGGTATGTCCCGATAAAGATAAAAACATGTTAATGCATTTGATATGAAACCATGAAGCAGCTACAACAACCTTGGGGAGGACAGAGAGCGAGAAAAACAATGGCGGGCACGAAGGCATATGCATTATTACATATATATTTATTATGATTACACATCTTCTTTCCAACACACACGTTTACAGATTTGTAAAACAAATAAAACAAAAGAAAAATACGAAAAATGTACTAGATGACATGATGACATGAAACTCGAACTGATATGAAAATGTAAAAACATTTTCAAAGATGCCTAAGAATCTATCCCTAATCTGAGTCATAGGGCATTTCCTTAATCGGGGAAATGAGGAAGCAGATACTATTGCAAGAAAAGGTGCCGTATAGTTGTTTCAGTAATCAGAACCTGTTATTAGCAAAACACCTCTGGTTGCCAAACAGAAAATTTTGAACAAAGCATTGAGCATTCCAATATTGGAGCAATTGCTCTGATTTGGTACGTGGGACAGGGTGCGTCTAAAGTTTGAAGATTTGTGGGAAGACTGCGACTTTCCTGGAGCACTTGAATACCTACGAGATATACATTAGGGGCCTGCATTCGGTTGAAGAAGAGATCTATAATGGGCCCTGGGCCCTGCAAGGATAGGGCGATTCATTGAATCATCTTATACTAAAGAAACTATCATAGATATAATAGACATAAATGCAAATTATATGGAAAACGAGGTAAACTATAAAGGGCTTTTAACTGTACTATCTATTTAAGAGTTAATTGTTTTTTGGTAATTTGTAGTAACTAGAAGAAAATAGTTGTGAACATGCAGTTTACTTCTGTTTGTGTAATTTCACTTACAAACAATTCCATAATCTTCGCCTTATCGGCGTTTTTGATCGCTGAATCAAGACGAGCTGCAGTACTTTAGTACTTATTTCATTTAACTGAAAGTAATTTAATCGCACAGGCATAAGTGGTTTACCACATACTACAGAAGTTGGTACAACAGTTGGTTTGTGCGACAGGCAACATTTGAACTGTGGTACCTTGACAGTTGTTGCCTTTTGATATAAAGTCGCCTGTGTTAACAGTTGGAGCAAATTGTTGAAGTAGATATTTAAGTGAAATTTTATTTTAGTTTTCCGTGGGAAAAGGCTCATATTTAATACTAATTGATTTTTCTACCTTTCAAATATTTTATATAGGAAAATGGATACAAGGTCAGTTGGGCGACATTATTTACGCTTGGGTTTAAATGGGGTCACCCACATATGTACAATGTACATACTGTATAATGTAATCTCAATATGCGCGTCACTTCGGCTAAAATTAGTTTTTATTGTTTTTGTCATCCGTTTGTTTCTCTTGAGTGGGTACAAACATATGTTGTATGCGCATATATTCCGCGTGAATGCACACGCATATATTTATGTATTTGTTCTATATGTTGCTCATCACACACCGCGAAGGTCAATTCCGTTTACTTCCATAATGATTGTATACACACGAACAACGGAGATTACTGATTATATTTGCGGTTATTGGGATGGTTCAATTGCTTACCTTTTATGGGCCGCATTTACAAGAATTCATTTTATCTAATTTCCGATAGGAGAATAGATCATATTAAATATTTATTTATAAATTGTGTCCGGTAGAGATACCACTATTTTACGTCATTTTAGGACATCATAATACAGCTGATGTAAAAAAGGACACTTTGTTAAGACAATATCGTATGCTGGGGAAAAATGATTGATATTGAAAAGAAAACAATTACAAGTTAGGAATAAACTATTCAATGAAGACAGCGATTAGAAAAAAAGGGATCTGAATTTATTTCAAGAAATGTTAATCATCAAGGTGTAGTTGATGATATGCATGAAGATTGAAGTTTTATGGCTTCAGAAATGTTTAGGTGATAGATTGTTACATTTGTGTTTTACACAAGGTACACCAGACGGTCCCGTTAGTGTCCGTTATAGAGAGGTTTCACTGTATTTTGCAAATTTTATGGACTGTTTTCGGTTAGACTCCAACCTGAAAAAGTCCTCCAAGTAACAAAACAATATCTAGTACAAAAAACTAAACAAAAAGAAACAACGGCTCCGTCTAGATTCGAACCATGGTCCTTCCGTATACTATCACTGGGCTTTACAACTACTTGCAAACATATCTCGTATTCGAATGTATAAAGCGAGATTATCAACCACTGTCAACTTTAAAAAAAATAAGTTCCTGGCCATCTGTGGGTCCCTGCTACCCAGCAACTGTCAAAGGCGGGATCAAAACTGCTAATTTTTGAAATTTATGTTATGTTAATGACAAAAAACGATAGTTAGGTCGCTAGAGAACTTTTTTTTATTTCTCCGATGGTATGAATTATATTTGAAAATCTATTCTTAAGAATTGATACAATTTTGAAAGTGAAACTCTTAAAAAAATGAATCACAATTACGTTTAGTGTGTTAAAAAATACACCGAAAAGCAAGACCTAGTGAATTTACTTTATTTTTAATTTGTTCTTCTATTCCGCGCTGTGACGTATTGTTAGCACAGTCTATAGATAAAACAGAAATGTTTGCCATACTGCCTAGACTTGGCACTTGGCACTTTAAGCATAACGATTCACAGGCACGCTAATGATTTATTAATTGGACAATATGATCCGTGAAACCTCAATGTAGTAAGAATGACGAGTGTTTATTACCGGGAAAACGGAATTCTAACTAACTAGTATTAATTGTACCTGCACATTTCACGAAGTATGGTGACAGCTATTTTTGAATAGTGTATAAAGATCGAATGTTGACTTTGGCAACTACTTGCCATGATGAATCATTTATGACCATCAAGCGTGAGTATAATGTATATAAGGTATACATATACATACATATGTATATTTAAGTGACCCAAGTGTTGGTTTTATTTATTATTTATTTGTGTTTACATTGGCGTCTGATTCAAAGGATCAAAGACCTACTTTTCTTGCCCTATCTTTTTATTGTTTTGAAATAAAGACGCATATGCTAACAATGTTTATAATTCAATATTTAGAGCATAATAGAAATTTTTGTGAAAAGTTCAAAATAGTTTTATCAGTTATAAAAAATAAATTCTCTTTTAGTTCAAGTTGTTGAATTTTTACTTTAAATCTATTTATTCTTCAATAGAATTTCAGCATATGGTATGTGTCCAATCCATATACTAGGAAGTTTAAAAATATGTTTGTTAACTTTAAGCATATAACTACAATAATTGAGAATAGTTTTCAAAAGAACAAATGAGTATTATCTACTGAAGAGGTGTCGGGATAAAAACAGTTGATTAATTAAAGAAATACTTAGGTACAACTTGGCATTGTCAAGTATTAAGTCCCAAATAATTAAGGTACTAATGTGGTTGAGAGAATGATGTATATAATTATTACAACATGATATGCGATTGAAGTTTCAAATATTGAATCGTTGTGTTAGGAAACTCTCTACACCTCTGGCGTAAGTTCTTGTGTATGTTTTGGGGTGGCGTGGCTATGATCAAGATATGTTGTTCTGTTACACAAAATTCTTCAATAGGTAGAAGGTTTACGAAAATAAAACTCAGTTTTTCCATTTACTATTTATCCACTATTTATGTACTGATGACCCATATTTGTACGTCAGGTATTTATAGTTGCTAGTTTCCTCATTATTAGTAAATGTTTTTTAACTATTGCAAAACCCATCGATTATTATATAAAAACAAAGAAGTGATTTAGTTAATGTTACTTTCTCTTCCTTTGCAAATTTTGTCTCAGTAAAACATTACAAGTTGAAAGAAATATTAACATTTACAGGGATAAATCAACCAGTTTCATATGTACACACATCAGAGAAAATGTGTTGAATGCAATGAAGAGATTAAAGGTTGGTATAAAAGTCAACACTTAAAAAATTATTACACACATCTTTTTTGAAATATTAAAAGAAGCTAGTTTTTCTCGAGAATTACCTAGTATATCGTTGCGTAAGATATGATTGCTTCGTTACCTGTTAGTGTTTTGAACTTCTTTGCAAATTCTGCCTAAGTAAAGCGTTACAAACCGTTGGAAAATAAAAAAAAAAATATGGAAAATGTGCATTAATATGTATGTATCAACAATATTGGCCATTATTTTATATATATTTACACTTGCAATAACTAAAACTACTGAAAAAAGAAGATAAAATAAATTGCTTATTATACAACTAATTAGAGGTAATAACAGGTTTGCTAATATCTAATAACTAATCATCATAATTAATATAAATTCTCGAAGATTAAAGGGAAATTACTTCTATACTTCTTCCTTAGCAAATTGGATAATTAAAATGAAAATTATTTTTTATAGCATATAATTTCATTTCAGAAGCATATCTAATGTAAGCTATAATGGTTCAAAGCTTCATTAAATCATCTACGTAATAATAACCTTAACATATACAAACGATGTAATGTGATAAAAAAATTGTTTCTTATTTAATGTAAATTTGATTTGCAAATGTAATATACCTAATGCTATGATAGAAAATGTATATTTTATAAATTTCTTGACGATTAGCTACTAACTGAATTATTATGTATTCCAATTTAAATTAATTCTAAAATATATGTTGGTTCTTCAATTAAAATTTTAGTTTCATCAAAGTTTAAAATGTTTTTATCAATTATATTTTTTCAGAAAAGTGATGTTAGTAGTATTTATGATTTTAAACAGTTAAATGAATGTTGCACAGCTTGTTCAATAATGCATTTTATAAACTACATATGTTTACTTTTGTGTTGGTAATGTTGGTATAATGGTAATAAAATTCATTTATAGCGTTGAAAAAAGAAGTAATTATTTATCACTTTTTCTCAGAGACTATTTACACAGGGTAAAGAGTCGAATTCGATTTCAAAGTTATATTTTTTAATGGGGGTAGGTACCTCCGCAGAGCTAAATCTCTTTTCTAATCAGCATTACGACCCTGGGGATGTTGATTTGTACTGTGGTAATACTTATGCAAATTCTGTTGGTAAAATTTTCGGAATGATTATTTAATTTAATTTTTTGTTTCATTTGCGGTATATATTTGTAGCCTGGCCTTATGGATGCAAATTGTCTGGAAAAAAATTAGCAAACTTCAAAACTATTCATTTATTTGAAATGAAAACGTTAATATGTTTCCCACTCGGCAAAACTGTGACATTAATTTTCACTACCATCCACAAAAAAAAAAAAACAAATACTGAAGAGAAACCAACCACTTGGATTATTAAAAAATTCAGAATATCGTGCGTTGGCTAACACTGAGTGTAATTGGCATATTAACCAATTAATTGTTAAAGTAAATAATATTATTTTAGTTACTTCATTTAAAAATGAAATTTTTATTAGTAGAGTTGTTAAGAAAGCAAATCCAACGGTTTAAAGTTAAATATTCTGTTCAAAGTTTGTTTTCTTCTTTAAAAAACATTCTGTTTCTTTCCGAGTACACGAGACCACCTGCCTAAGATCGCATTGCATCACTTAAATTACAGTCC
Organism: Cetonia aurata; assembly: GCA_949128085.1. Taxonomy (NCBI): domain Eukaryota; kingdom Metazoa; phylum Arthropoda; class Insecta; order Coleoptera; family Scarabaeidae; genus Cetonia; species Cetonia aurata. The sequence continues at coordinate 38,512,234 of OX421884.1, forward strand.
CTGTCCATACTATTAGACGCAGTTCAATTTTTTCAGTTATTTCGACTTTATAACAATCATTATTTTGTTATAAAAATGTTTTATTTTTTTTTAATTTGCAATCTTAGTAGCTCAACAAACAGAATAAAACTGATTTAAACAGTAAAAAATATATATTTTAAGGAAAAACTTCATTCGTATAAATTTTAGAAGAAAATCAATATTTGATGTGGAGGCACCTTTAGCGGCGATTAACGCTTCCATTCTCGGTGGCATGCTACTAATGCAGTTCTGAACAGTCTCTTGCATACGTGGGTGACGATTCCAGACATGTATTGATTTTCTTCTAAAATGTATACGAATGAAGTTTTTCCTTAAAATATATATATTCCTTAAAATATTTTTATATTTATATTTATTCTGTTTGTTTAGCTACTAAGATTGCAAATTAAAAAAATAAAACATTTTTATAAATAACGATTGTTATAAAGTCAACAGTCCAAACAACTAAAAAAATATGCAAGTGCATCTAATAATATGGCCAGGGATTGTATATTGGTCAGAATATGTTTGTAGCCAGAAAAGGGGTGGCACCAATCGAATAAATTCGGAAACTATTTGTTTGCAACCAAATTTACGTGGTACAAAACTCCACCATAAGAGTGAACAACCAATTGATCAATGGTTGTAGTTTCTGGATTTTCCATTTGTTTTTGTCATTTTTGTTAAAATGTTGTATTCTAATGTTAGATCTAAAACGTTTATTTCCTTACAAAATGTTAGTACGATACGTATTTTAAAGTATTGTATGGAGAAGTGTTAGTATTTCAAAAGTTGTCGTAAAAAAGTTTGGTATACCATATCTTAATATCAGTCAATGTAGCATTTTGCATTGCATTTAAAACTAAAAGAATGCCACGTTCTATTAGAAAGAAGTTTTGTTAATTAAAGGTATCCATAGTGGAGATGAGATTTTAAATGTCTTTTAAGATTTAGTGATGATTGCTGTAACACTTGCTTACTACTCATATCTCTGCACAAATGTCCGGGACCTTAGGAAATATTTAATTCCATTGGAAGGAGTATAAATTCTTTTAATAAAGGAAATACGGAAATACCTATACAATATAATACCTTGCATGTGGAGGCGCTATGAAGGTAAAAATACTTTCCTTAAACAGGCCGTAAATACCCTGTAAGTAGTAAGACAAGATCAAATTCGAATTAGGTAGGTGTTCAAGAATTTGTAATAAGCTAGTTGAATGTGACACCGTGTATACATATTACCCGTTATTTGCAAATCATTCCCATGATATTTTAGATTATATCGCTCTCAAAGAACATTGGTTTTAGAGTTTCTAATTCTCCAAAACTAACTTTAAACAGTATTCTAGGATTATTACTCTTTTTTTTTTAGTTTGTAACAGTTATCCGCAAACGTTTATAAAATTATGTGGGAAAAGTGAAATCTGTACGGATATAATAATGATATATTGATATTTAATACATCAAGAGCGGATGTGTATAGACGTTTGCTAACGGGCATTTACTAAAGTCACCTTGAACTTCTCCGCATTCCGAAACGCCATATGTTGTTTGAAAAATCTACCTTTCAGTTTTAACCACCCTTAATACTGGACGTTCTATACTTTTTGAAAGCTTAACGGTTACGTTTTTTGCATCACGTATTACACAAACGTTCGATTTAAGATGGCACTTTAGCCACTGATTAGCTATAATCAATTTTGCTAGCATACGGTAATCCACATGTTACGTATCTATGTATTTGTGTTTGCGCATATAAACTTCATATACCTACAATACGTAAACGTTAACGTACAATACAAGGTCTATCTCTCGTCATTGAAAATACAAACGTACGTAGTACACAGTTTCCAAATCGCTTCTGTCCATTTACGGACACATTTATCTCGGCACACTTTGCCGGTGCAAGTAAGTGATATGTATGCGTCGGTATACTCCTTTGATCTGACAATTAATCGCTGGTCTTTTGTTGCGAAACGATAATGAATCGGTGTGCTCCGATGCCTTCGATTTATCTCCGAATGTATTCACGCACGATTGCAGATATTGTCCTTTTACAATATATTTAATAATACGTGTGTATAGATAATTATTTTGTCCCGTGTGCGTATATGGCGGTAAAAATGCGTTTGTGACTAAAGCAATGCGTTGTCCCGTTATCGCTTCTGGTGAGTTTTTGTGTGAATCGTACAAGAAGCGATTTAACATATACGTCTGCTGTACGTTACATATATTCATATTCCGTTTATGGATATGATGTGGTTGTAAGACGATGGGAATTTTGAATTCACCTGCAAGGCAATTTAATGTTTCAGTATTGTATGGAAAGCATGATTCACTTGCATATATCAGCGTGTATTTAAAAAAGAGCTACTGATTGGTAATTTAATGCATATTTATAAGTAATACTCCGACAGCATAAAATATTTGTTCGCAGCGGTTGTTGATATTAATGGTGTAAGCGATTCATTTGTCAAGCGTTTAATGTCGAAAAAATTATTAATTGAGCAATAATTGAGAGCACCCAGTGTGAATAAATGAGAAAAAGGTGTTATGGCCAGTTATAGTTGCTTGGGAAAGGAAAGCGAAAGCTTTCAACAAAAATAATAATAATTAAAATAAGTATTCGATATGCATGTAAATAGAAAATAAAGTAATTGTAGGTTTGGGTATTGGGCATAATATAAACTAGTGGCAGTGGCATTTTTAACGCCGTTTAACCATGAATTTGCAGTGGACGTTAATAGCCGCCCTTTTCTGTTTTGAAATCGTCTCCAACCCTAGAAAATTGAATTCGTTTTTCAAGTAGATGTTCTTGCAACGTTTTGGACGGGCGATTAGTGTTTATTTTTATATTGTTTTGGCTATATTGTTCGCATTTCTATTAGACCCTATCAGGAACAGGTTAAAGTAATATAGTTGGAAGTGGAAGGGAGCATGTGATTATTCCTAGCTCAGAGAAATTTATATGCTTTTAGTTTCGTTTTATTTTGGGTGATTCGAAGGCTTGCCATATTGTTATCCTCCAATTAGAAGTTCTCATGCGACAAGTTTAAACCGCATTGACTGCAGAGGGTACTGATTGAAGAAGGGTAAACAGGAGTAACAGAACAAGAAGACAGTGGATTGCAAATATAAGTAAATAATTTGATAAAGTCGCTAACGAATATATAATGATATAAAAGAACAAAAGATCAAATATATCGGTGGAGAATCAAAAAAAAAACAATTACATAATTTTAAAATCTAACAATAAGGAAAAAATATTATGGAGCATAACAAACAACAGGTAGGATACTTATTGTAAAGATAATTTAGGTCATGCAATATCTTATCCATTGGACCTAGCGTGTGACTCCGATGACTATTTTGCTATAATCAACTTTATTATTATGAACTATTATGTAGAACTCTCATATCGCAATTCTTATACTATGCTACGTTCGCCTACATATGCACTAGCAAGTATTGTTGATAAGGTCCTGTTTAAATTAAATAAAACACGACACGTGGCTTGTTTTGCGTGTGATTACAGGATTGATCACAGAATTTTATTAAATAAAGTACATCACTGCGGGGTGGGAGGTTTAGCCCACAGAATTTTCGAAAGCTATTTGAGTAATCGCAAGCCGTTCATCAACAGATATATATCAACAACATTGTTGTTAATTATCACTCGAAAATAGTGGAGACTATGTCGGGGTTCCATAGGGATCAAGTTTTGGACCTCTTCTATTTCTGTTATATATACATAAACGATCTCCCTGCGTTTGTTCCTGATACTGTCACACTCTATGCAGACGATACAACATCTTTGTGACTGGCCACGATGACAACGAATTAGTAGATATCATTTAATTATTTGGCTCTAAAAATAAACTTTTTAGATGACATTCCATATTTTCTAATCATATCGAGTTCTAACTTGATTATCTGTTCACTGACACACATTTGCAGAATTTTTCAATCTATAGGCTCAAAATTCTCTCACTCTTTAAAAAGGGTTGTCCTAGTAATAAATAACTTACGGCCGGGCCTATTACACCGTTGTCAATATTTAGTAAAGTGATCGAAAAAATTTTAAGCCTAAGATTAATCAATTCTTACACGATTGCAGTGTAATTAATAAAATACAATTTGGCCTTGTGCAGAGAAAGGGGACAAACGATGCTCTATATAATAAATTGAATTATATAGAGCATAGAATATTTTCTTCATTTAGATTCTCGTACTAAATGCAGAAAATATAATGTGCGATTTTTTCTTTGATCTTAGAAAGGCCTTGGTTCTTTATAACTCATAAAACATTTCTTAAAGAAACAAGGCCCATGGTGTATGAGGAGAACCTTTAAAAATATACTTATATATAGTCATTTCTAGCTATCAGATAACAAACTTTATACATACAATGATATTGTCAGTCTGAAATGGCTCGTTTCTGCGGTGGTATGGCGTGGTGGTTCATATTAACAGTAATGGTTTTCCTGATATACACAAATTATTTGGATAGTCTTTTAAGGTATATCGACATTACTACAATTTCCTGACCAGATGACATATATAATTTCTGATATTCTCCAAAGTGAAACAGTTTAAACATCCTCAGCCGCTGTGAGTGGGAGCGTGTCTTGGTGCCAGAATAACGCTTACCAATTCAATAGCAACAGAACATAGTACCTCAATTTCACTAACAGAAAAAAAAGGGCTTTAGTTTTTCTAAATGTAGTGGAAGAAGTTCTCTGATATCTAACAAGAAAACATCGGCAAGTGTCAAATTCCAATTTCCAGGAAGCTGTACAGACTGAAAGAGTACCATGGTTGAAACAACACGCATTTTTTTTTGCCGGAACGCCACGGCCCCCTCCAAAGTTTCAGTGATTTCTCAATTTTTAGGAATACCTCCGAAATTATATAACAGATATCAAAAAGCATTAAATAAATACTGTAAGAAGTGCATTCGTTGCAGATATCAAAAAGCTTTTTTAACAAAATTTGCAGCAGATTATATGATCCCAAAGATGACGTAACCTATTTTCGCAACAAGCCAATAATGGGGGACGGAGTACCCCATATTCCCCCTTTTTTAATAACTTTTCTCTTCCTTATTTTTCAAAAAAGATGCGTAGAAAACAATCTTGTATAACAAATTTAGAGAATTAATAATAATAATTAAAAAAATAATAAAATTTAAAATAACTAAATTGTCTATTGGTATACATCAAATAATAAAATATTAGATGCATTAGAATGAGTTCATTTACATTTTATATACTTTGTAATAAAATATCAGTAATTCTTCTGCTACTATATCATCAGAAAAGTGCGTAGGTATATTGCGTATTGATTTATTTATTTAACGTGGAGTGAATGTAGATTTACAGTTACATTACTTCAGAATGCGCATTTGTAGAGTAATATTATAAACAATAACATTTCCTAGAAACCTATGCATAATCTAATCTATATCAGGATTTATTAGATGGGTAATTAATGTGTAATTAAACATGAACCTTCGAAAAGGCATACAGATGTTTGGATATATGTATGATACTTGTGACGCTTCAAGCAGCCAATGGCGCAGTAATTCCTTTGACACTAGAAGAAAGTGAGTTGGGAATGCCGTGCAAAATATAATTGTAACTACTCGACAAAACCGCATGTTTTCCTTTGAAGATGTAACGGGATTGCAGTTTGACGAATCAACAGAAACACATGAAGCACAATGTGTTCTTGAAGAAGGCGGAAGTTTTATTGACCTAGATTACAAAAATAGAGCTATAAAGTACTGGGAAAGCGGTAAATCTAAACGACATTCTCTCATAAGCGTCAAACATAAATTCAGAAAAACGAAATGAATGACATTTTCTTATAAAAATATACATAATGTAAATAAACTCATTTAGTAATTGATTCTGATAATATTTTAATATTTGATGTATATGTTATATTTTAAATTATTATTCTTAATTCTCTGAATTTGTTATACATAATCGTTTTCTACCGAAGAGCATTTTTTTTTAAAGTAAAAGAAAATTGGGGCCGTCCCTCAATATTAGCTTATTGTGAAGAAAGGTTACGTCATATTTAAGACAATATAATCTGCTGCTGAAATTTCTTTTTTTAATATCTGTTATAATTTCGAAAAATATTCTTAAAAATAAAAAATCGCCCAAACTTTGAAGGAGGCTCTACACCAAAATCGCATGCAGAAAAAAATGCGTAGTACTTCTACCATGATACTCGGTGTTCCCATGTAAGTTCCTTGAAGTTTCTATAGATAATTCTTTAACGTAGGATAATATTAATATTTTATCAGAAAATTGTCCACTTTGCGTTATATAATAATTAAATTGATAAACATTGTTGATTTAGAAGTGTTAAAATTATCTTATCACGCAAATATCGAATCATAGCTGTCATATGGAAATATATTTATTAATTTGCAACTAGTTAACATATCATTAGATCTACTGACAATGTATTCCGCCGGATGGGACTTCCTTAAAGGTTAAAGTTCCATTAGCAGACATTTACATATAAGGAAGGGAACGTTTCTTTTTCTTTTTAAATAATGAATGTGATTTTATCAAAAACTCCGGAGTTTCAACGCAATGTCTACGCGACATTGAATAGATTTTTGGATGCACATCACGGTAGTAAGCAATATGAACGGGAATCATAGGTATTATGCAACTATATATGCAATAATCTCCTCAAAAAACAAAAGAAATTGCAAGTAGTGAGATGTTTAAATAAAAGATGAAAAAACACTTAGCACAAGTGATTTTACAGTTTCAGTGATATCATTAAAAAGAATTTGCAATGAAGTCGCTTAATATTCATGAAACGTGTCTTTTCTTTACGTGTTTTTCATTCATATTTGTAATGACTATTGTTGCATGCACCTTTATTTTGTAATTTCATATATATTATTTATTTTTCTTTATTCATTTGAGCCTTTGTCCATTATTTAATTTTTACGACAATTGCATGTGTTTTGTTGTGAGTTTATGGCGAATAGTAACATTAATAATTATTGCAAGAAGTATTCTTTTCAGACGATACTAAGATACATGACTGAAATATTTCACTAATATCTCAAAGCACAGGTTATATCTAAGTCGCTCTCATTTTTAAACTATTATATATAGAACCGTTAAAATATATTTACCGTAATCTTGCCTGCATGTTTTATAATTTCTATCAATACATAATAACGCGATGCTTTAGGATAATTTTTTTGTTTTACACTGTGAAATATATAAAGCTAAAGAATTATTGTAATAATAATACAGTCTGATATCCTATTGGCTTGCAAGCTTGGGTATCAGTAATGGAGTCGCGGGTTCAAATCTCACTCTGATCAATTACGATAACCGGTTTTCTTTTCCGGGGGTCGTAATGGTGATTAGCAAAGAGATTGGGCTCTGCCGGGGTGCCTGATAAGCATCAATTGCTTATGCTTTATCTACTCCATTAAAAAAAAAAAAATAAACACAAGATAATTTGATCAATTCATCTTCAAGAAGTGTAAATAACCCAAACAAGGTTGTAGAAAGAAACCAAAGTTAATAAATACAATTTCATTTATACATTACAGAGCTATAGTGGGCATTTCAGAACACTTCTATCGCCTACGAGTCAGTGCGGTGCAATACTTACATCTCGAATGTATGGTGTTCCCACTCTGTCTCACTACTTGCGCCACAGAGGCGCTCTGAAATCCCACTTTAATTTTCATTAAATAATGAGGACATATTTAATTAGCGGAAAAAGTTGCCATAGACAGAAAGACGTCTTATCATTTTAGAAAAATGAACTAGATACATATCATTTAATATTCTTGTTTTGCATGATGTTTGATGCATAATTTTAATTAGTCTCCAACTATGTCAACGGATTCTTAGATAATCTGATTTAAGGTGTTGGTGGAATACCTTAGAGGTTAGAAGATGTATTATTGTATGATATGCCTAGTGGCGCCTGTAAACCAAGATAATCTTAAGATCAGAACTTCAAGTCTAGGAGAATAATGCCATCACCTTTCCAGTTACAAAAATTTGGAAAATTTTGGGTATCGTAAGGTAACTAATAGCTGTAGTTTTTATTTCGTTTAAGTACTCTAGAATTATGTATGTATGAAATATTTGCAAGCAATTTATGTAATGCGTAAGCTATATAGTATATGCACATGCAGTTCTTGAAATTCTTTTTGTAGTGATTATTGTTGATCTGAGAATATATAATCAACATAAATTGTTTTTGTGATCAAATATTTTTAGATTGGAACAGAGATCAAATAAATATGTGTTGAAACGCCTGAAAATCCTCTGCCCAAAGTCAAGATGCATATATAATTATTATAATTATGGATAATCCTGAAATCTTACTCTTACAATTTTATTTATTCATTATAGGATTTCTCATTCAATTTTTCACCTGTACTGCATTACAATTTGTGTTGAAAATTATTTGGAAATTATATCATTTTTTCGTTATTCCAGTGTTTGTATACTTTTCAATGCAGACTAATTAAGAATAATGGAAGCTAAATTTTTGTTTTTGTACACATATAAAAGAGAAATAACTTGTTTGCTGGCTGGTTTTTCAATCTATTTAAGTTTGGATCGTAGCAAACATCTTTATTGTAAATTTTGCAATATATACAGAGAGAAGAGGTTCATATCTTATTTTAACAATACGTTTTTGTAATCCTATAAACGTTAAATATGTAATCCAAAATTGAAAATATTTAACTAAATTTTCTTATTTTCGTCAATTTTTTATTATGAAATTAATATTTTTCTATGTGGCCTATTTTATAATTTTATAATTATTAGAAATTTTTTTGTCTTTTGCTTTTTACTATTAATTTCAATTTTAACTGCTTATGGGAGGGTTCATAGGATTTTTTAATAGAGGTGCATGAAATAAATGTCATTTAAAATAGCTCTTTCGAATTTAATCAAATAATATGTATTTATATTGTGTTTTCTTTTATGGATATTAAAAAATTGTTGTAATAAAGTACATTAGCTTTATTACCATTATTTTTATTATTATTAGTTCTATATTTTTATTGTATTTTTCATATACATAGAGCAACGAGAAACCTGTTTTAAATACGTCTCAAACATTATAATTAATCCGTTTAATTATTACACTTTTCAACTTAAATAATGTCGAAGCCTTGAAGAATAATGTATCTTTAATGTACTTATTTATAATTTGCAGGTAGTGAGATGTTTAAATAAAAGATGAAAAAACACTTAGCACAAGTGATTTTACAGTTTCAGTGATATGATTAAAAAGAATTTGAAATGAAGTTGCTTAATATTCATGAAACGTGCCTTTTCTTTACGTGTTTTTCATTCTATTATTTGTAATGACTATTGTTGCATGCACCTTTAGTGTAAAAATTAATGATATAATTTTAAACCTGGTGAAAACTCGATTACGTCAGTAATAATAAAACTGTTTCTTTTTGTATTTCCAATAGCATACAAGGTTTTCACAAAAATATTTTGATTAAAATATAGAGCTAAACTAAAATAGATATACTCGAGACAATGATGATGTCTAATTTCAATGCAATGAATTGGTGTTATTAGTTGCTATTTAAGAATGTCAAGGTGTGCGCCAATTATTTTGTGTCACTTACTTAACTAATGGATTATGGTTTTATCCGTTTTAGAATGACGTTAGACTAATTTTATAGTATATCTATATATCTACTATATGGCTTGTACAACAATTTTTCCATTTTATTTGGTATTGAGCCAAATTCGTGATTCATTCACATTCTAAGAATTTATTTCACCCAACATGAGTGACGTGATACTAATTTAAAAAATGTAAACAGTTGAAAAATAAATATTTAGATACAAATATCAAAAGAAAAAATAATAAAAAACAATATACCAGTTCATATTTATTGATAACACAGTTAGATGGGTATTGAAAGTAAATAAAGGAGCGACTTTGAGTAAATATTTGATATTAGGGTTAAATCATACACGTATAACATATACACATATTTTCCATTTCCAATTTAAATGAGTCTACTTATAAATCTCTCCAATTTTTGATTGGATGCTCATATTTGTCCATGTCAATTCCATAATGATCTATGATCTATATTTATTTTCAGTTAATTTTTTGGTATCCTAATTTCTTCATAAGCAAAGTAGATTACACAGGAGTGTTTTTTCAGACTATTCATTTCTACTAACCGCCTGTTATTTATGTCCTAACAAGACTATTGTATTTGTAGACATTTAAATTTATGTTATTCATCGATAACATAAATAAATTCAGGTTGCAAAACAAATATTTTTTACCTACAGACATTTAAAAGTTACTATCTTTAAGTTGTATAATTTTGCATACATATTTAATATTTATATCATCTTTAACCTGACTACTTTATTTTTCATGTTTGTTTTTTGTCCACGAGGAATTATGGTAGTTGTAATTCAAGCGTTGTTTGCCAAAAGATGCCGTAAAGAAGGACGACTCTCACTTGCAGATTGTTAAAGTATTATGGCATGGTATTATTATATGAGGTAATATAGGCTATTTATAATTTCTTTAATTGTAAAATCATGTTCAATCAACAAATTCAATAAGCCGTAAAGTAGCAAGATGATGTCATGCGTTAACTGAACGGATATACGTTCAAGTGTGTTTATTCGAACTACATACATAAATCGTATTCGAAGGTACGTACTTCTTAAAATAGTTTTCGAGAATTGTTATTGCGCTTTAAATATCATGTTTCGACTTCTACAATGATTTTGCTAAATTTATAAAGAAAGCAATTAAATGTTTAACTATGTTGTTAACGTATTAAACGCTTCGATTGTTATTTTATTTCCGCATTTCAGAAAGGAATTGTTAGCAGCGTGGTGTAAACTTACATTTCAGGATATTCCGGAGATTTAGTCCTAAATGCACGGGGCGGCGATATGCTCTCGGAATCGGAGTAAGCCGATACGACGCTTTTGTAACTGGATTTTTCCGGGCTCCTTCGCAACGTGCCCTCCGTAAAACTTCTCTTCATGGGGTCGAAACGTTTGATTTCCCGATTTTGCCAATGGTCAGAGTCTGCAGCGTTTAAGGCCTCCGTTGTAAATATATCATCGATGGGATCTCTCTTCTCGTATTTCGATGTAGTGTGCCTGGACGTTGTGTGATAGTTGTTCGACCATTTGTAGTTCGGTTTCGACGAAAAATCCGGCATCACTTGTGTCTGTACTTTTTTCAGGGTATCACCGGTGCTCTTGTTGAAACTGGCTTTTCTCACCAGACTGGGGCTGGACAGTTTCTTAGATTCTTCGATCATCGTTGAATTGACGCCGTACGTGAAAGGGCGACTGTCCTGCCTAGCGTGATAGGGTATATTTTTATCTTCCTCGTCGTCTATGTACCTAACATTGTCGATGTTAAGCGGTGCGGATGCGGAGATCGACTGGTGAGTTGGTTTCGGATCCGGCATACTCTGAACGGTCAACATCATGTCCGAAAGCAGTTCGTCCAGTTCGCGATGTTGGTCTTCGGGCGTTTGCGGTGACGGTTGCGCTGTCAGTGGGGGACTGGCAGAGGCGTTGGTGTTGGCGTTTTGATGGTGACCTGTAAGTTAAAGTAGCGGTGACGACATTTATGCATTTGCGATAATCATACGAGGTATGTTCGGAAATTGTCGGATCAGATAGCGAATTACATGCACCACATATGTACATATGTGAACATTAATATGTATCAGTTTGCTTATTTAGAGGTTTCCGCATTTTGTAAATAACTAGAAATACAAATATCAACACAAATTGATTATTCATGTATGTGTAATGTTAGAAAAAAAGTTTCATGGAAATCTCCAGTTAAAATGTGTTTTGGTAAACTAGAATATAGATAATTTTTTGCGAAGATAGAAAAGAAAATAATAAATTAACATATGATTAAAACAAGTTTATAGAAAGAACGCATTGATGTATAAATAAGAAAACGTAATTTTAAACATTAAGTTAAAAATTATCATTATTAATCTTATTGACGAGAATAGCTTAAAATTTTAGGAAACAATACGTTTTCATTGACATCAAGTGTAATGAATTCGTTAATTTTTTAGCTCAACACTTAAATTGTAGTTTATAAAACAGGTATTATCACAAAAGATAAGATTTTATATATATATACAGCCTCGATCTCTGCAAAGTAAACGGCGGGGAAGCGCATATACTCCCACCGTCTTCCACTCTACCTAACAGCGAGGTGTGGCGCTGCAGTACGATAATAGCACGTGTAGACTGATCAGGCATCAGTATTATTAGTCAGTTCAAGTAAGCTGTTTGTCTAAGTTTTAAATACATATTTTTGCGCAAAATCCCGCGTTATACTGTGGAGGAGACAGCTGAGATGATGCGATGGTATCACGATGGCAATTCTTTACAAAGGGTATGCGACGTGTTTGCAGCTAAATACCCCAACAGGCTGTTCCAAATAAAGCCACAATTTTTAAATTAAAAAATAAAACCGACAATACCGGTTCGGTCGAAAATTTAAAAACATCACTTCCAACTCGCAGAATTTCTAATAATACGTCCGTTTTAGTATGTCCTGCAGTTGAAATAAATTCGAATATGGCATTATTTCCAATGATTTAGACATATCCCGTTCTTCCGTTCAGCGAATACTCAAAGCAAATGGGTATCACAATTTTAAATATTCTAAACACCAACAATTATTTCACGGCGACGCATTTAAGCGTATGGTATTTTGTGAAAAGTTAAATGATTTAATTAACCGAGATGCTAATTTGGTAAACAATATTATCTTTACCGATGAATTTTCTTTTTTTTGGTTAGAAGTCACAATTTATCTGTGACAATATACTGGGTCAAGCAAAACGAGCACAGATATTTAAGTTCATCTAGTCAGCAACAGCAAAAAGTAAATGTTTAGGCAGGTGTGTTAAACAACCATATTATTGGGCCTTTTTTTATCAATGGCAATTTGAACGCAAATGCATATTTAGAATTACTGAACACCCACATTCTACCTACTCTACAGCAACTTCCCGACATAAATATGCAAAACATCTACTTTCAGCAAGACGGTTGCCTTGCACATAATGCAGTGGCTGTCCGAAACTATTTAAGTGAACAGTTTCCTAACCGGTGGATCGGAACTCATTCCGAAAATATCAAATGGCCGCCACGTTCGCCAGATTTATCTCACCTCGATTTCTTTTACTGGGGTTATTTATAAGAAATAATTTATGGCAATGAAGACGTTAGACCAGTTAATGTAGAGTAGTTGCGCAATAAAATTGTTCAAACGTCAAACAACATTAGCCCAGAAATGTTGGAGAATGTTAGAATGAATTTCAACACATTAGGATATTGTTTAGCCAAGGATGGGGGTATATTTGAACCTTTTGTTTGAAGATTCAATGATTTTTAAAAAATTAACATTTATTTCATCTTATTATTAAGGTTTATTTTAGTTTTCTATTTTTTAAATTTATTTACCCGGAATTTATTTTTATTTGTCCTTCATTAAATTTACTATTTCTTTTTGAGGGTTTTGCTCTAAATTCATTAGAATGTCTTTGATTTCCCTATCATGAACAAACCCTAATTTTATATTTCTTTATTTATTACTATTACGAATAGAATAGTAACCGAGCTGGTGTTAAAGTTTATTTAATTTATTATTAAGAGTTACTTTTAAATTTAATTTTTTAAAATTATTTAAGTACTCAGAATTAAGTTTTATTTTTACTTCGGCAAATTTATTATTTCTTTATGACGGTTTTATTCTTCGTTCATTAGAATTACTTTCATTTTCTTGTCATGATTAAAGACTATTTTTAAGTACAAAATAGATACTATAAATTACTGTTTTACGCTTTCATTACACCTTTTGACTTTATAAGTACGTGTGTCCAAAGCAATACATATTGCAATTTATTCATTTTCATAATAAAAATACAATACGTTTCACGGTCACTAAAAATTAACACATATCTGCGTGTAGCTTGAATAGCAAAGCAACCGCTACGCTCGCGCCAGTATTCGTTCTGAGCTATGGGTGGCTATGACGAATGACGAATGTAGGGGAATACCTACTGCAGTAAGAAGAATGAGCGGGAGACGCACATGGGTGGTATAACCGTTGACTTTGCAGGGATTATGGCTGTATATATATGTTTAAGTTTTTAGAGAGTTAATTACATATACAGCCCTACATTATAAGCGTCCAGTTATTTGTTAGTTTACGTATAATACTGTAACCCATAATATTCTGTTCTTTGTTATTAAGGAATTCTGTGAAAAGCCCCTCAAAGAGGTCAATTCATTTTTACAAAAACATTTTTTTTCATTTCCAGTTTTCTAGGTATGATGTCATCGTTCATGTTTTAATGCAAGGATTTTGTTCAACTGAAATAAATTTTCTGCTCTTTTTTGGAGTACAATGATGCCCTAAACTGTGGGTTATTTTCTTACTGTTCAAGAGATACAGCGTGTATTCTGAAAAAAAAAAAATTTAAGCCTGCCATGTTTATTTCAAAAAAGATTTGTTTTTCTTCAAGTGTCTCATAATTAATAAAACGTTTTGTTACTCAACACACCAACTAGAACTACGCCATTTCGTTACTAATACAATAATGGAAAGGATTATGTTACTAGTAACACACTGTTAGTGCAAATGCATCAGAAGTGGTGGCGCCCCTTGTCGTAGTTTTGATTATAAATGTCAAAACTAAATTCACACAGTTGGAAACGTTGTTTGTACGCTTAGAAAACGTGTTGTACGTTTTTGAAAGTTACTTTCGAACGACGCCGACGTTTATTTTGCATAGAAAACTCTTTTCTCCTGCGCACAGGTTGAGCACATATTGTGATCTTTGGCAACCATGTAAATAGTTTTTAAATGCTTTGTCGTTTTTATTGATTAATGTGCAATTATTATTTAGATAAACGCATTTTCTGTCAGTCAGCGCCTGAAGAACAAATAATATAAGTCACTCGAGACGGCAAGATTCTTGTTGTGCTTTGCCCAGATTGCTTGGTACCTTCTGTGCACAGCACAAACAGTGTGCTTTCTACTCCTAGGAACATAATATACTATTAGATAGAAAACAGAGATAATAACAATTCTTGCAACTATCTAAAACGTTATCATCCTCACATGCGTAAAACTGTTAGACGAGTTGTTCATTCGTGTCCGAGTTAATGCTTTCTATAGTGTTTTCATTTTCAAATAAATTTCAAATAATAAGAAAGGGCGCCACACTACTACTGGAACAAAATTTGGATCATTTTGTAACTTGTAACTAATTTAAATAATTTAAGTTCAAAACAAAACAGACATTAGTCCAAAATGATCTAACAAACCCGTTCAAACTGTCAGTTTGTGTTATTTTTTTAACGGCAGACATTTTAATCCACTGCAAAAACTGTTCTTATTTCCACTTTAGATCTAATAATTATATTTGTTAATAATAATCATCGTTTGCCTCAAGGATTTTTTTTTTCCAGAAAACACGCATATTTTTTCGACAAAAAGTCCTTTTATAAAAATAAAATTCACATGTATTAGCGTTAAAAAAAAAAAAAGAAATTGTGTGTTTAAGCTTGTATAAGGAAAATATTATTGAGTATTGAGGAAACATCAAATGAATGGTAGGCAGAAACTTAAGTCGATTCTTGTTGATATGGTAATTATTGCAATAGATAATGAGTCTACTAAAAAGAGACAAGTGAACAAACCACATAAGCGATGTGAGAAATGTAATGGCTTTAGAATAAAATGGAATTTGCATTATTGGTAAGTGACAGGGTGGGGTGACGCCAGTTATTGGAAAAGGACAGGTATGTGTTCACATTAACTTTACTTGGCTCTATATATAATTTGAAGGTTTTGGCAGGAATATGTTATTTTAAACTTGCATTATGGTTTAATTTGATAGTCGAAGTTGTTTACTAATATTTTAGAAATTAAAATTATCGTTCAATTTGTTTTTAACACATTGACTGCCATCATAAAAGAGTTAAAATGACTTTTCAGGGGCCAACATAATAGAATAAATAAAACTTTTGTTCCAGAAGTTTATTTACATATTAAACATGTTCACAAAATAAAAATGCTTCTTTTTTGAAAAACCAAACTTAAATCACCGGTGATCCACATGGCACACAGACTGTTCACATGCATTGAGCGCCATGTGTATCACTCGTGATATATTTCATTACAAATTTAGAAAACATAACGTAAAATAACAAACTATAAACTCTAGTTTAAGCAATAGTAAAATCCAATAAAAAAAACTTTTACCACAAGAGTAACTCAGGAATTGGATTAATATTTCGACAAGTATGTTGTTCTTCAGCGGATTAACACTGATACTAAAACACAGATAATGAGAATAGTAACACAGTTGCTGAAATACATATCCAGCAGAAGTTTCAGGCTTCTGCTATAGTAAGTTATTTGGTTTAATTTTATAAAATAGTTTGATATATATATATATTTAATGAATTTCTGTAAAACAGCTAACACATAAATATTTTTTGCAAATACTGCAAAATGTGGATACTAGTTTTGGCGTTTTTATCACCATAGCACTACCACCTTTCTTCACACTTTTCTCATAGCACGATACACATCTTTTCCTTTTCCTTCTTCCATCAGTCGTTCTATCCTCTGTATGTTTGAGTATATGCTTTTCCTTTGTTGCAGACTTTTTCTTTGGTTGCGTTAAGCTCAGTATCAACTCTTCCCTGAAGTCACTAATTTGTATGTCTCTTTTCTTGAAATTCTTATAAAGTAGCAGTGAGTTGATTACTGCAGTGTTCAACAACATTTCGAAGATTACTTTGTGGTACCATCTCACAGTTTTCCGGAGAGGGGAGAAATAACTAGCCATTTGATCAGATAGATCTATACCATTCTTTCCAGAATTATAATCTATTATAGCCGCCGGCTTTCTGATATCTTCTCCTTTTCTGTTGTGTTTCCCTGTTGTTTTCATTTCCAAATCATGTTTGGTAGTAAGGAATGCAACATCTCTCTTATCTTTCCACTTAGCGATGCCTCTTGCTTGGAATATACTGTGTGAACAGTAAACTTCCATGGAAGGGAACCATAGTTTCGTCAACAGCTAGTATTTCACCAGGCACGCATTCATTAGAGCATCTAACTTGAAACATTTCTATCAAACCTCTGACTTTATAAAGCCTATCGTTTATCTGCAGTTTCTTTATCAACAAAATGGATTAACTTTAGTAATAGTTGAAATCGATTCCTACTCATTACTGAAGAAACGAATTTATTGTCGTATAATATGTGCTTTCTCCAGTAATCTGAAATTTTCGGGTATCTCACTAAACCCATGTACATAACCAGTCCAAAAAACTTTCTGATTTCTTCGCTATTTGTCGGAAATTTATCCTAGCTGACCGTGATATATTTGGTTATTGTAAGAGTTGGGTGGCATTTCTATATGTCTCCAAAACTATTCTATCAAGAAGTTCGTCGTCCAGGAAACGTTGATAAATATGAATCGGACGAATATCATGGATGTTACTTGGATAAATACCTGAGTGATATATATACTCTTCGGATCCTGTGAATGTTATATCAAATCGAAGAGAACTACAGTCAACTTCATGCCACTCTTCATAGCTATGCACCTCTTTTGTTGGCATTTCATTCTCAGTAATATTAGTTTCAGTATCTTTATCACTCTGCATTCATACACTTGATTTTCTTCTGATTGTTCGTCGCTACTACTTGAACCCGAATACTCATATTCTGATGCCGTTTCATCAAAATCTTCCTATTCATCTACCTCGCTAATATTTTCAGCTTCCTCTTGCAACTGCTTTTCGGTTAAATAAATCGTCCGCGCATTATATAACCTCTTTGGCCTCCCTGAACTTGTGGAAGGTTGATTCATATTTATTGAATTATATAAGACAAACAGAGTGAACAACGATTACTTTATCACGCACGCAAAAGATAATAAGTTTCAAAAAACACTCATGTCGAGTAAGTTCTAACCGTATACACTTATTAACCACCCCATCTGTAGCTGTGCTTAACACACTGAAAACATAGGTAGTTCAACATAACCATAGCTGCAAAGCGAGGTCGTATAATCTGGAAGCCATCAACTAAACATCATACCCTAAGTTTAAGGCCCAAACAAATTGCACGGGATAAAAATGAACATCACCTGTGTAACACCAGTGATTCACACGGTCTTCCAATAATCTACGGCTGCGGATCACCGGTGATACACATGGCAGCCAATGTGTTAAACATTATGATCGACACCTTCGGCTTAAAATCTTTTAAAAATTGGGAATGTTCTAACTTTTTGTTTATGTAGGGGACGAAGTTATTTTTAGGTATGATATAGTGTAATGCTTAGGATAATGGTATCTATTATTTCCCTAGAATGGTAGGTTGTAAAATTTGTTTTCAAACTTAAAGAATCTTTTGGTTATTCAATAGATAAATATTTGAAAATTATTCATTTGAGAGGGAAACTAGTAATCCCATCACGAATGCTACCACATTCTTTGATCGGATTTTAGTACCAATGTAATTTTTCACCGTTTACATAGCGTTTATTTTAAGAAATTGTGTATATATCGACGTGTCGGAAATCGGAACTCGAAAAGTATTTCAAGGTTTAGCGGGCAAATACTCGTTCCGCGAAAAGCGTTGCTAAAACATGTGGTGTGGAAGGTATGTTAATAATTTCTTTTTTAGATTTTTGATAGTCATAATGTAATCCACGAAGCTGCAGCAATGTGACTACATGTTTATAAAATGCTTGCAATCTATTTGCACCTACTTTATAGTTTTCCGAGAAACTGCCTATTTACTGGCAATAGATAGTATTCAGTGAGAGGACGCGTGGGTTGGAACAAATTCATTTAAAGTTTAAGTGTTTTTTTTTGAAAAAAATATAGTAGTAGAAATAAAAAATAGTGTTTCTATTTGAAAAAAAAAAAAAATGTAGGTGGTGGTCGTAACTTAGTTTTTGGTCCATATTGTATAAATAAATTTACCCGGAGCCAAAAATAAAAATCGACGTGTCTGAGCGATTTTTTAAAAAAACAAACCCCTGAATTATAAATTAATTTGAATGTGTCTTCGCTGTTATAATCTCTATTTCCTATTTGTAGTTAATATCTACCATATTACTTGTTCGGTTGTTCTGCAAGAAGATTACGACTGATTACAATGGTATTTGAAATGGTGACGTTAATGTAAGCGCGCCTTGGGATATTGTGGCTGATATTATTGTGGGTTCATAATTGGTGATGTTGAATTATTAAGAATACCTAACTGTGATGGTGATTATTTTACACATTGTATATGTGTATATGAACCAATCAGATCTACGTAAAGGAACTCGTGATTACAGCGATTATTTTTTGACATCTCTAAAAACCATATACTTGCTTTTTGTCAATCAAAATGTTAGTGTAACGGAGATAATCTAGTTATATTATTGCCGATAATATATATATCTGTCATTTTGTCTGAAAATTGCAAAAATGAATCGGGAAAGCCTTAGTATATGGCCATTTGATACTTATAATATTACAATTGTGTCTGATTATAACGTTAAAAAATAATCCATCGAATATCACGCCAGAGTTCGAAAAATTAGAAAATACTACGACAAAACTGATAATAACACATTGAGCAGTAATTTTAAACACGATAGGAAAACACTGCGTTGGCTGTCGAGGTCTTTACTATCCTAAAGCTATGGATGTGTATGGCGGTTCTACGTTTACATATATTAACAATTTTGTGTGTCAAATGCCTCCTGCTACCTTTTCCATTCTCAAATATATATTTTTAATGTACTGGGGATTTCAGATTATGAATAAAATAGGCTTTCGCGCACAATACTTACGCCAAGACGTAGAAAAAGTAGTATACCGTCTTAAGAATTTATTTTGTCTTTTTATGAGATTTGTAGTAAATAATGTAGTTTAGATGTAACTTTGAGAATAGATTATTAGGAAAATGAGCTAATAAACATGATGTTATACTTTAATTGTAAAACTTAGTATTATACATAATTAAAAATAATTACATTTTTATTAGCATTAGTCATATAAAACCAAAAAAGAAAATCTAGTGTACAGTTTCTATATTCTTTAAAGAAAATACCTACTTGTAAATTCGTTTTTATTGTAAAGTCAAAAGATTGGCAAGTTGAGTTGGCTGGCATCCAACTGGACTTGTTTTTTTATTGCAATAATCTAAACAGCCCAAGTAGTAATACCAAACATTGAGAAATGAATAAGCGAAAATTTAAATTTTCGCTTGTGCGTGTACTTTTGCTTTCATTTCAGTAAATTATTTCACACAAAGCATGGTAGCATACGTATAATTTTAAAAATGCGTATTATGCATGTAAGTGTATTTATATAAGTATTTTATTACAATTTGCATATGATAAATATTAGGTATATTTTTTGTAATACATTATGAATTGAAATACTTAAGCGAAATTAAATATTTGGTATATTTTATAACCGATGAAGTGGACCGTTTTTGCATATCAAGTACGTTATATAGTTAAAAGCTATTGATTAGGTACTATTGCTTTAATCATTATCTTCCTGCTAGCAAAACTATTACTTCGGTGTAGTGATGTAAACCTGTGCCTACAGAATGAATTTGTTCATTTGTTATCCATAGTTACCTTCGTACTTGTTTTGTTTAATAGTGATTTAATGATTGCAGTTTGAAATTAAGGAAGAGATTAATTATGTATTGGGGCATGTAGAATGCTTTAACTTGCTTTTTGATTGTCTATTTATTCTCTATAAGGTTAATAACAAGTTTTAGTACTACAGATATCTTCACATAGAATTTTAGTCTTTTAGATACTTTAATTTATTTCTGTAGAAGTTAGAGAAACAATACATGTTAGTCATGTATATAAATTTAATTTATTTAATTACATTCCTTATAATTATTTTAATTAAATTATTCATTAGATATAGTCTGGTTACATAAATCATCTGGCCAGTTAAGTTTCGCCCACATTACTATAAACACAAATTCCAATGTTTTGTTATAGCTTTTGCATAAAAAATCCTAATGGGTATCCGTCTTAGATTTTTTAATGGTTGATAAATCCATAGGAACACAACTACCTAAGAACTATACAGTATATAGCGCATGCAAACCGCATAAGATACTGCAGACAACTGGTGTAAACAAGAACGACTATCAGTCAATGCTCAGAAAACACAAGTTGTCACGTTCACGGGAAAAAGATCGTTAGGAGGTTCACAAGGTTAACTACACTCCGCCAAAAAAGTATCGCATAATTTAGTTTTGAATCATAAAAGTATCGCATAATCTTTGTTTGTAGCATAAAGTTGTAAATATACTTTAATGCGCTCTAAGATATAATTTCTATGATTGTTTAAATAAAATACAGGCCAAATAAAAACAAGAACTCATACTTGAGATTTTTATTAAAACAAGAAATTATAATTTTGGAAAGAAAAATGTCATAACAGTAGCTTTTAATACTGAGTATTGCCACCTCTGGCTCTTATGACAGCTCGCATACGGTTTGGCAGAGATTCGATTAACCTCCGTATATAAGCCTGATCCAAATTCTCCCACTCGTCACGGAGAGCATTTTCTAGTCCATGCAGGTCCGCTGGGGCAACATTTTGGGTTCGTATCCGTCTGTGAAGGAGGTCCCACACGTGCTCGATAGGGTTCATGTCCGGACTTACCGCAGGCCAATCTAAAACTGGAATACCAACATCGTTAAGGTATTCCTGGACGATTATTGCAACATGCGGTCGTACATTATCGTGCATTAACATGAATTCGTTTCCTATAATTGGCGCATATGGTACTACATGTTCTTCTAAAATGTTCGTTATATACCTGTGGGCAGTCAGTGTACCTCTGTCTACTGGTACTAACTCTGTACGACCTGTTAAACAGATGCCTCCCCAAATCATAATAGAGCCACCAGCGAAATTAGGTCTAGGTCTGATATTACACTGCGAATAGCGCTCACCGTCTCGTCTGTACACTGAGATACGCCTATCTGAGGTGTAAAGACCAAATCTTGACTCATCTGTGAAGAGTATATTGGCCCAGTCATTAATGTTCCAATTTACATGTTCTCTGGCAAACCTTAAGCGAGCCACTCGGTGGTTCCTAGTGAGACGAGGGGCTGTTACAGCTACTCTAGCTCTTAATCCACTCTGTCGTAACCTATTCCGAATAGTTTGAGTACTCACACGAGTATTTCTGACTCTAGCCAAGTCGTTCTGCAATTGTCTCGCAGTTACATGTCTTCGACGTAATGCTTGTAGTAGTAAATAGCGGTCATCTTGGCGAGTAGAACATCTTGGACGACCTGGTACAGGTCTTCTACTGTAAATGCCTGTTTCCCTATATTTGGCTACGGCTCTAGAAACACTTGACTGATTGATGTTCATCAAATTAGCAACGTATGCTTGAGATCGTCCATCTTCGATTAAAGCAACTATAGCAGCCACTTGTTCTGAAGTTAAATTCCTCATTTTAGTTTTAAAAGCGTTCAGAACTCTGACTTCGCACTTTAAATTTTGTCCGTATAGGAAGACTTTCAATAAACAACTGAACAAACCTTACACATATGCATTTTTCTAAATGTGTTCTTTTAGAAAAAAAAAAAAGTAAAAACGCTAAGTTCCATTATTTTGTTAGTGTTTTTATAGTTCACATACACGAGGCAAACTTTTTGTGAACGTATAAAAATATCTTGGTTCATAAATGCCCTTTTTTAGTTTATGCGATACTTTTTTGGCGGAGTGTATATAGTGTTAGGTGGTGAAAGAATTCCATTTACCAAAGAAGCAAAATACCTGGGGGTATGGTTTCATCAAAGGCTTACATGGAACAAAGGCACTATTGCCCTAGGCAGGTGCAAGAGGTTGTGTGAAAAAAATTGGGGCTGCAGCGCCAAAATGACTCTGTGGTAATACAGAAGGGTAATTAGACTCATGACAACATAAGGAGCAGAAGTATGGCGGCCAACGGGCAGGCGTAGGTGGCCAAAACGCTGGGTGGGATACAAAAGCTAGCTTGTCTGTATGCCGCGGGGGCGATGAGATCGACTACTACCGCCGCAACGGAAGTAATTCTGAACCTGCAACCACTAACATATTTATATACAAGGAACTGTTAGGTCTGCAGTACACAGACTTATGCACAGTCAAACACCGATAAGTAAATTGCGACGGTGCTAACCATAAAGAACTACTAGATGAACTTAAGGAGGCATCTCTTACGGGGATGCCAAGTGAGGACATGGTTCAGAAATTTAATCTGGATAGGAAGTATCAGGTTATAATACCAGATAAGAAGGATTGGAAGAAAGGCTCTTCAGTAAGAGTGGACTCAAACTGGTATACAGACGGCTCTAAAATTGATTGTGGCGTAGGAGCCGGAATATATGGAAGGAAGCTCAGAAAGGGCTTTTCGATAAGCCGCAAATCATTATTCTGTCAGAGAAGTAGAAAGATGGACTAAGT
Organism: Cetonia aurata; assembly: GCA_949128085.1. NCBI lineage: Eukaryota > Metazoa > Arthropoda > Insecta > Coleoptera > Scarabaeidae > Cetonia > Cetonia aurata. The sequence goes on from OX421884.1 coordinate 38,535,852, forward strand.
CAGTTTAAGGCGTCGCTATCTTCACCGACAATGAAGCAACACTTAAAGCAATCAGTTCAGCAAGTGTTGACTCTAAGCTGGTTTGGGACTGCGTAAACGCCTTAAATGAGGTGGACACACAAAGGAAACTAACACATGGGCGTGAAGGAAAATGAGGCAGCTAACGATCTGGCCAAACGAGGCTCGTAAAAGTTATTTGTTGGAGCTAGCCCTTCCTTCGGCATTACCAAATGGTAAACTAAAAAGTCCATTAACGATTGGATACAGAATATATCCAAGGGCATGGTGGCAAAAGTCACCAGGACAAAGGCAGGCAAATTAAGAAAACAGAGGCCTGAGTTTACTAAAGACGAGCTGAGTAAAGACAGGGAAACTGTCAAAACGATATTGACTGGTCTTTGTAGACTAAATAGCCATATGTATAACATGGGCCTGATAGAGGACACTTATCAGAAATGACTTTTAAGCAAAATCACAAAAAAAGAACATAAGGTCGATATGATTATCATTTCAAAATTAAAAGAAAGCTTTTTAATTAGTATTTTAAATTTACAGTGTTACATAAACTTTATTTTATATATACGATAATAATGTGTATAATTATTTTACATTTAAGTAAAATGTAAATTAGTAGCTGACCTGCTGACGATATTCCAGAGTCCATGGACACAGTCAGCGGGCTTGAAACTGCACCGGGAGATAGTTCCGGTTTTTTCGTTATCGTTGCATATAAACTGCCATCTAGCGGTCCAAAAGTATGGTTTACATCTTCTGAAAAAAGAAAAATAAACAAATTAAGGTACCCTGATTAAGTTTGTTTGCTTTAAGTAAAAATTAATTAGTGTCTGAGTATGTTCTGTGAAGTACGCAACACGAAATATGTAAACAGTACCAGATTGTTAATGCTATAAATATAAAATGTGCTCAGAATCAATTTCTAACAGAGCGCACCGCATGCATGTGTTTTTGCACGTTTCTGCTTTTCTGTTAGCACTTACAATTTAAAATTACAGGAAACAAATGTGTGTAAAATCGATTTTTAATATATGCTCATGTGGAACATTTGCTCTTCAGCTGTCATAATGTTCGCCGCAGCAGTCGTTTCTTATTTTAAAAAACCTGCCTCCTACGCGAAATCTATTGTAATGGTTTTATTGGTTAAAATATTCAAATAAAAATTATTTAGCAAAATATATACAATGTTAGTTATTATTTGAAGTTGTTTGTGAAATGTGAACATAGCTTTTAACGTTTAAATATTTTCTCAAGGCCACAATACCCACTTAACCAGTAGCACAAGATGAAGATAACTATTTTTATGCATAGAATTTTCAACATTTACTCGATCTACCGCTTGTGTCTGAATTTCAGTTTTAAATTTAATACAGATAAAGTTGATCTATCCATAAGGCCGGTCACAAGTTGAAGGCAGTGCAGCACAGCCGAGGATTTTGCGGTATACCGAATTACATTAACTCTGTGGCAGAGCAACTGATTTTGCGCTTTAACATGTAATCTCGCAAAATCCTCGGCTGGGCTGTGCTACGTTCAACTTGCGGCCAGCCTAACAATGGTTAAAATCTAACTTGTACAGTGAAGTTTGTATAACACTATACTAAACATTTCCATCTGTTTTAAATTTCCTACAGGAAAACGAATTGATGACTCGAAAGTAAAAAACTTATTTTAAAATTGAAAGTTGAGATTAGTATGAATTTGAACACAATCTCCACTTTATATTTAGCTAAAACAGATGAAAGGATACAGGGTATTTATTAAACATACGGAAAAAATTGTAAGGGTTATTCCCTGGACCAAGAATATTTTGTCGATTGATGATTTCTGAGAAGTGGTTTTGTTTTGAGGATACAGAGCGAAAAGATTTGCGACAAACACAATATCTTATTACCAAAAATTACATGTAAAGCTTCGTAATTTACAAGAATTGTGGAAAATGACTACATCCAGCTAGACTGTAAGCATCCAATCTTCTCCTCATTAATTGCCGAACTCTTTCAAGAAACACCAGGGTTGTTTTTTATTGAGTTGCATCCAGCAATTATACGATTTTTTAAATTTTCCACATTTTCTACTGGAGTAGTGTTGTATACTAAAGACTTTGGATGGTTCCATACGAAATAATCGATGGGGTTTAAGTTCAGGGATCGAACAGGTCACAAGTGAGACTCAGCTCGACCAATCCAACGTTCTTCGTATGTTATATTAAAAACTTACCAGCAACCACGCAAAAATGCACTGGTGTACCATGTTACCAATGGTACATCTTTCATAAATTGAGGTAGCGGGTGTTCCAAAAAGTTACACCTCGCTAATAAGTCTTCTTGGTAGAAATATCAACCCAAATAGCTAGTTACCCACAATTCCAACCCAAACGAAAGGTGATGTTGAAAATGATTATCAAATACCTCATGATTTGAACCAGTGTGTGCAATGACAGGTTGCAATACGTGCAGGAAGCAGTGCCTCAACGTGTTGTGTGTAAAACAAATTGAAATTAATTTATATCTCGAAAACGTTTTGATAGGAAAATAAGTGTGAAAGTTTAATGAAATTTAACAAGAAATCCAACCATGGGATGGACTACAGGTGTTCCAATTAAATTAAAAAAGTTGTTACCAGATTTAAGTAGAAGTGGCAACACTGCATGGATAAAGATATTTTAAAAACGTAGTTCATCTCGAATAACTACAAAATTTAAATCAATTCTGATGATTGGTTACATATAAACACAAGAATGATAATGAACGATAATCAACAGCAACGTGATTGGCTTACAGCGATGGGAGGAGAAGGTATGGTGAGCGCAGTTAAGGTTAAAGCGATGTCAACGCTTTAGCAGTTGAGATAAGGGCGATACGTGTTAAAAGAGACGTATTGCATGTTTTCATATGGTGTTTGCTACAAACTTTTTATCAACCTAAAATACTAACATGTAGTATAAAAATGGCAACATTTAAAATAAATACGAAAACAATAGCGTAAATTCTTGACTCACAATTGAGTTAAACCCCAATTAAAAATTCGTTTCAAACGAAATAATTTATAAACAAAAGGAAAGAGTGAATGCAGAATGTGTTACGACAGCCATGGACAGTGCTGTTTTGAACTTATTAGTTCTCATTAGCATGCCACAGACGAGACATAATTGACAACAGTCCACCAGGCAGCTAAATGCACTGATGACATAAAGATTTAAATGAAGAAAGTGCAATGCCATCTTCAGAAACTCTTCTTTAATAAAATAAATTCAAAATTTTCAAACATCCTGCTTTTCTAAATTGTATGAATACGCGATGTTGACACGGTTAACAAGTCACTTAAAGAAAAATAATATCATCAGTGATAGGCAGCATGGTTTCAGAGAACATCACTCCACGATTACCGCGGTGAATTCCTTTATAAACAACGTAGTGCAGGCATTGGATGGGGGTCTGCTGCCAGCAGGGATCTTTTGCGACCTTTCTCGAGCGTTCGATTGTGTCAATCATGAGCGTCTTATTGAGAAAATGGCTACATATGGTATTCGTGGTGTTGTGTCACAGTGGTTTCTCTCATACCTTACAGACAGAACTCAGTTTGTTAGTATATCCTTTAGAACCCTAGTTTCAAGACATAAGATTTTTTCAACATGTTTACCTGTTACAATTGGAGTTCCGCAGGGGTCGGTTTTAGGGCCGATTCTGTTTTTATTATTTATTAACGATATAGTTTTATTTATTCGACACTCTTTATATTTATATGCGGACGATACGTCGGCTATTGCTGTTGGAGGGGACCCCTCCGAAGTGCAGGCTGAGGCAAACGAGTTACTTAATGATTTGGCAAAGTGGTTTAACTTTAACAACTTAGCATTGAATGCGGCGAAAACAAACTACATGTATTTCCATTCAACACGTAGCTCGATAACTACTACTAGTAGTGTAACATACAGCGGCATACGTTTAAAACGACAAAGTTCAGTTAAACTCTTGGGCATCACTCTCGACGAGAATTTAAGTTGGAAATTGCACTGTGAGAGTCTCATAAAAAAAATCAATACATGTTGTTATCAAATAAGAAATTTAAAATATATCTTCAATATAAGACATCTTTTACAATTTTATTACAGCGAAGTCTATTCCAGAATTGCTTATGGTGTAGTGTTTTGGGGTTCGTCGGAGTTGTCACACGATGTTTTTATCGCCCAGAAAAGAGTCATCCGATGTATGGTCGGCATCGGAAATTTGGAAACTTGCCGTCCGCACTTCAGAAAGCTATTTATTTTGCCTTTGCCCAGTGTATATATCATGGAGTTACTCTGTTATATATATGTTAATCAACAAACCTTTGTGAAATGCTCTGATATCCATGAGCATAATACTAGGGCGAGGAACAAGTATAGAGAACCTTTTAATCGGTTAGAGATGACCAGGCGTGCTCCTACTTCAATGGGAGTTAGATTATTCAATTTGCTTCCTCAGGCTGTCAGAGTTATACCAACTATAAAACAGTTCAGGCGTGCGTTGAGAACGTTTTTGCTTGAGCACTGCATTTACTCCGTCGATGAATTTGTTGACTTAGTATCTAATTTTAATGTGTAAGTTTCTGTGTTGTAGATTGTAGGTATTATTTTTTAAATTGACAATGTATTTTCAGTATTAATGCTGACACATACAATAAAGCTCTATCTATCTATCTATCTATCATCCGTTAAAAGTAGAACCTGAAATAATGTAAACAAAATAATTCCATTTTATTATTTGTATGTACCTTTCATCTTTTGTGTACTCCATCATAGCTCTCTACCTTTCAAGGATTAATATGCAACTGATGATTTTCAGTCTAACGCTCGCGTACGACTGCAATTTAAATTTCTAACACCTTAGTGGGGCACGCCGTTTTGTTACCCATCCCACTATCATTCTATAAATGCATTATCGCACTTCCGTGTGTTTAGCTGTACATCCTGTATATCCATTAGTTTCCCAATAATACTTGCGAAAACAGATGTGAAGCATCCTGTATATAAAAGCACGCCCACAAAAAAAAAACAGTTACTAAATTGAAAGTCAAGATCAGTGTAGTTAAAGCCAATGTAATTTCGAGCGTATAGTAAAAAATCCGCTGCTTCCAGATATAGAGTCTATATTGTGATATATGGATCAATTTCCAGGTACATATAGCGAACTGTTTCAACCACAAGGGTCTATTTAACTTAATTTTAAAGGAAACTAGAGGTAGAGATTCAAATTGTTGCGGCATAGTGTTGTTGCGCGTTTCAATTCACATGTATGATGATTTACATGTTGCTGATTTTTCTGATATTAACACAGTATTTAATATTTTTTTTGAAAGTTCTTTATGGTGTTTTAATAGGGCATTTAAAGTTAGACACAAAAGCGTAAACTTAAAATCTGGTTTGGGTTTTAATATAATTTTTTCTCCTCAATTGACTTTACAATTAAGCGAACTTGAAAAATTGAACTAGTTGCGTAAAAGGGTAGGTAAGTGGCAGTGACATTCACATTAAGTATAGGTGTCTTGTTAGGGAGGTGCGTAACAATATAAAAAGAGATTAGTTATCTTATTTTCGTCGAGCAGTGGCGTGCTCCACTAATAAACAAAAAACAGTTTGGGGTATTGCAAAAACCGTTCAGGGTAAAATGCAGTGTCGGGACGAAATGGTGATTAATTGCAATGGCAGTATTACGTCAGATTTGAATGAAATTGTTAATATATTTGGTAATTACTTATCTACAGATATTGAAAACCGAATTTCGAGTAAATTTGGTGCTTTTAGTTCCACTGATTGCACTACTAGTGCAGGGGTTGATCATTCAATGTTTTATGTTCCTACGACTTGTCACGAAGTATTTGGAGTTATTCACAATTTAACTAATAAAAAATCTACTGGTCTTGATGAGATACCTATAACTTTACTAAAAGAATGTGGTAATGAATTATCTGAATTTCTTGCGTGTGCTGTCAATGAATCTGTAATGCAAGGTAAATTTCCAACTGCTCTTAAATAAGCAGCGGTCTCTTTATTACATAAAAAAGGTGATCCCACAAATATTGAAAATTATCGCCCAATTTCACTTCTAAGTGTATTTTCGAAAATTTTTGAGAAAATAATCTCTAACAGAATATATTCTTATCTTGACAAATATCACTTAATTTCTGATAGTCAGTATGGTTTTAGGCCTGGGCACTCTACGGAAACTACTATAGGTGACTGCATTCAACATATTTATGACCAAATGGATGTCGGTAGATTTGTAGTTTGTATTTTATTTGATCTAACAAGAGCTTTTGACACAGTTAGATGCTCATATGTGTCTCTTTTTTGAACGATAGAGAAATAATCGTAAAGCACAACAATGTAAAGTCTGAACCATACCCGGTCAATGTAGGTACACCGCAAGGTAGTGTAATGCGACCTTTGATTTTTTTATTATTTATTAATGATCTCCCACATTATATCTCTGAAGGGAACATTTTTTTGTATGCCGACGATGCTTGCATTGTCGTGAGTAGTGACAACAAGTTTGATATTTTGAAAAAAGTTGATACAGTTTTGAGTGAATTTGAGAGATGGTGATCTGCTAATAAATTAATGATAAACCATGGAAAAACGGTCTTTGTTGAATTTTTTTAACAAGTATAGATGTTCCTCTGAATTTAATTTTTCTTTTAATGACGAAAAAATAATATCCTCGTCAACTTGTAAATTTTTAGGTATTATTTTGGATAGTAATTTAGAGTGGGACGATCAAATAGAGAGCACATGTGTTAGGCTTCAAAAAGCCTATTACGTCATTAGTTCACTCAGATCTGTCTTGGATATTAAGTCATTAATTGATATTTATTACGCATTTGTGTATTCTGCTTTGACTTATGAGATTATTGTTTGGGGCCAGGCGGGTACAATAAGTCGTGTGTTTGTGATGCAAAAACGAATCTTACGACTGCTATTTGATTTACCTTTTAATAGTTCGTGCTATCTTCTCTGACAGTCAGTTCACACTTAAAGCGATTAGCTCCCCAAGCGTGGACTCTAAGCTGATTTGGGACTGTGTAAGCACCCTAAATGAGGTGGGCACCCAAAGGAAAGTAACCCTAGCCTGGGTCCCTAGCCACTCGGGCGTGAGAGGAAACGAGGCGGCGGACGAGCTAGCCAGGCGAGGTTCGTCAAGGCCATTCGTTGGAGCCGACCCCTCTTTCGGCACTACCAAATCGCAAATTAAAAAATCCATCAATGAATGGATATACAAACAGTCCAGAGAGTGGTGGAAAAAATCACCGGGACAATGGCAGGCAAAAGAGTTCCTAAAGGAGCAAAGGTCTGAACTTACGAGAGATCTACTGAATAAAGACAGGAAGACTGGCAAAATGATTGTAGGTCTGCTGACTGGTCACTGTAGACTGAATAGGCATATGTACAACATAGGCCTGGCAGATGATGCAACCTGCAGATATTGCCAAGAGGAGGAAGAAACACCAGTTCATGTGCTGTGTCAATGTGAAGGTCTGGCGAGGACAAGGTTTCTAGTAATGGGCTAGTAGCTACATAAAGAAGCCGCTCTCAAAGATGATAGGCCTAATTAAGAGGGCAAAATTAGAGAGCGTCCTCTAGGAAAAAAGGAGATCACATTAGATCTGAAAAGGTCGCGGTGAAATAGGTCGATAGGCCACCCCAATCCTAATCTAATCTAATCTAATCTAGTTCGTGCAGAATAACTTTTAGAACACATGGGATTTTGACCGTAGCTTCTATCTATATCTATAAACTTTTGACTCACTTGCCTATCAATATTGGAAAGTTATCGACTTTTGCTAGCATCCATGGGCACTGCACCCGACATAGGAATAATATTGTTTTAAACAGATATTGCCATTAAAACCTGAAATTAGAAACTTGACCTTAAATGAATTTAAACGAAAATTAAAATTTATGTTAATTGAGAGATGTTTTTATGATCTGAATGAATTTGAAACCTATTTGAATAATATCTAGATTTTGAGATGTAGTTGTGGGAATTCGCTTCGCTTGCGCCTTTTGCGTCGCCATATCATTTTTTGTCTACTGTTTGTTAAATTTGTTATATTGTGCGTTGTGTTTTTTTTTATTATTGTATGTGTTTATATTTACCTTTTACTTTTTTATTAACATTATGATTAAGTATATGCTGGTGATTTTTCGGCGAATAAAGTATCTATCTATCTATCTATAAGCTACAGATCAGATAACTGAACGTTATAAAGCTCAAAACAGTGATGGAAGGTGTCAACTAATGCTTTAAGCATCCTATTTAAATAAAAGAAAGATGATATAAAATAAATGTTTGTAAACAGAAGAGTTTTTTTTTGAAGAGTTCTTTATAAGTTGCTCAAAATAACAAAGAAAAAACTTGTATTTCTTTTTATAACGAACCAGAGATGTATGTATCTAATACCGCAGTAATACGTTGCGTAGGTATATCTAATTTGTAAAATTAAAGTTGTACGAAATTTGTCGTTTCCAAATTTGGCGCACGTATTAAAGGACTTTCTCGTTCTTAATACTACACAAGTAGAACGTAGGAAAAAAGTTCTACTGTTACCATGTATGAGTCCGTGTATCCGCTCAGTTGAATAGGCAGTACTCGGCGCCTATTTGATAACGATTTACAAAAGAGCTTTCTAGCTCTGACAAATATGGATGTTTTTAATTTAACGCTGGTCGATTTCACTAACTAGTAAGTAGACAGGTAAGAACATAAAAACAACCAGGATATATTCGTAAGCCGCACATATGTAATTCTAAGAATAAAAAAGAAACGTTAGAGTTTTTTCATAGAAAAAACTATTGTCACATATTAACATTTAATCTTTAATTCATTATGAATTGTTAATGATTTCTTATATTTTCTTGGTGGTACAGTAGAGTTGCGAGTACGTATAGATTTAAACTATATAATTTAATCCATAAAAGTGTTTCTTAAAACAAAATGTAAAATGTTTCATATGGTACGAGTAATACCGCAAATGAGATCAAATTTGAAATTTAAATTAGACAACTTTTAATACATTCAAATAAATGGGTAAGTAAACATAGATAATTTTGGTATTCCTTTACTAGATACTGCATGATATGTATGCATATATAATTAATTTGAATTATATACATTATATACATAAGTATAAATCGTCTCCGCGCTAAAGCAGAATTTACAAAATTTCTGCATGCAAGTAGTTTTATAACGGGAAGTATTATCTTTCTTAAGTAATTTCCTGGTCGAGTTTTGTTGCTATATAATGTCTATACATAGTCTATGTAGTAGTAGTATGTAGTTCACATATTTAGATATAGGTGAAAGTTTCAACTTGCATTTTATGTAACTTTCATGTGAAGTGTATTCAACATTGGTTTGCTAATGATTGTCTAATTGTTATATTTTAAAAAATCAAAAACTACCATTTAAATAAATTCTGTATTATCACACACAATGACCTACATATATCTGAAAAATTATTTTCCTAAAATTTATGGCATTTTTCTTTCTCTGATTTCCTAGTCTAGTTCTAGCAACCCAATGATTATTGCAGTAAAATATTATTTAATAAACAGTCATACGAATATAAATGAAAAAAAAAAACTGGTAATAAATCATCATTTTGATACGTTATATATCCTTGGATATCTTGTTGATATGCTACTTTTATATACATATAATTCATATTTTAAACAAATCTCAAAGAGCAATACTCCTAAAGTTTCTATTGTAAAGTATATTAAAGTGTACTTATAGAATTGCAGTATCTTATCGGTTAGATTGCTAACGTAAAATTGTGCAATTGTGATGAAGTACTTTGCCGTGAATTTTCGTTTTCCGGCATTAGTTGATTACGTTATTATTTTTATGTCCTCCATGATACAGCTAATAATTGTATTGTTGTACAAATATTTATAGATTTGGCAATCTCACAAGCAATGTTTCAATAGAAAAATGGTGTGCAGCTTTATATATATGGGAAAATTCTTTTTCCTATAAATAAAGTTAAAGGCAAAACATACATATAATACTGCTAGATAAATACACATATGCTTTGGAAAACACGGTCAGGTGTATGACTTATTAATGGTTTATTTACGTAAAGACGCGAGAACAGTATATCAAGCAAAAAGTGATGAAAGTTTCTGGAAAGTACGACAGATCTTACTTAATAAAATGTCTTTGAAATGCAATCGATTGCAAACTGTTGAGTATTTATTCAGTTGTTTTGTTTTCAATTATATAATAGAATCTAGATTGGGTATATATGTACGTGTTTTATACAAATAAACATCAATAAATAGCAAACCCTTCAGAGTTTGAATAAATCCAATACTTAATATGTGCTCCCAAATATCTATGTTATTACAAACTACAGCTGGAAAACTAACCCCGTAGATTTCCATTTCAATATATAGACCTATAAGAATTACCTCTATTAGTGACCACATAGGTCGATTTAGGGGTAATTTTAATTTTCAGCACTACACCGGTCAAGAAATTGTTGTAGAAGAATCGAAAATATTGAGATTCATATGAAATTTTGCTGTTTTTCTATTTTATTTTGTTATTATTGTAACTAAATTTTAACCAACTGCATAGTACCACTGTACGTAAAATTAAACATAGGAAAAACTACTACGAGGAAAATAAGTGCATTTCAATAATTATTAACATTATTACAAAGGTCTCTAAATAATTTATTATTTTAATGATATTTATGCGAAAAAAAAAACAAAACACATGTTCTGTGTCGAAATCAATGACATTATTTTACGAAGTTTAGTTATTTATTAAAAACCGAAATGCCTCAGCATAAAATCACGGTTACAAAACAAATATGTAATGGGATTCATGGCCATATTATTTAGCCTAAATTGACCTAGATGACACTGTATTTATTCAATTATTATATATACCTGATATACACAATATTCTTTTCACAGTCTAAAATCGTATGAAAAATACACTACCCCTATTTACTAAAATAAAATAAGGTGTGTTGTTTTGCATCGCAGGCACTATTTACATCACGAGAACAACAATAGTCCAATTTATGTTCTTGGAATTTTCTTGTCACTACACTGATGAAAAACAGCTGATCATGTGGTATAAACTTACACTTCTTTAGGACCATATGCAATCTGTTACCTTTAGTTATTGCTTAATACAGGTTCTTGTATACAGTGCAAGCTTCTAGTTTTCCTAAATCGAATATGTTCCGTACAGCAGACAAACACACCTAATGATCGGAGCATCAGATAAGAGGTTATGTTGGAGGTTCACCAATGTGGATGGGTGATGATGAATCACTTTTGCTGACCTCTGGCACCAATCATTCCAGCCAGTCACTAGCATACCACCAAAAGACCGTAGATACACAATAAGGATATAATTGCCGTCTACAATTAATGTCATGAACAAAATTTAAAAGTTTAACTGTGTTCATATCCAGATTGCAAGAATTGTAGACATACACAATGGGGAAAAACTTCTCGTCTTCATCGCTTCCAATTATAAAACAGGGGACTTCTCCCAATGATTCGAGCACTCAAAGAAAATATGGTTCACATATCGCACTTAATTACCATTTACAAGATCCCTGGAAACCGCCAGAAATCCAACTCGATTCATTTCACTTACAATAAGTAAAAAGATTCGAACGCTGCACCCGCACATTTATTACCGATGGTTCTTTTCTTATGTTATGTTTTATATTTGTGTTTTGCGCTTATTATTTAGTTGTGATTTAGTAATGTTTAATTGCTTTTCCAACGTTGTCAATTGAGTAGCCTCTCGGGATTTCTTGATAATACCTAGCTTTACCACCTTATGATTAAATTTAAATTTATTTTGTTTGTTGGATGGTATGGGTTTATGGGCATTTTAGGTTTTGTTTTTACAGAAATGATTGAAAAGCGACTGCCAAATACTATATAGCCCTTTTTGGTTGTATTGTGCAAAGTGCTTTGAAAAAAAAAAAACCGAAAAAAGATCGAAAGAAAAAATGAGCTAATTGTCAATTCTTTGCGTAATCTCATACCAAAGAACAGCGAGAAACAGGCAACCAGCCATACACTAGAGATCACTTTTAAGCGGTTTTATCAGGTGTGATTGTGTGGTGAGATAGGTTATTATGTAAGAATATTTATTCCTGTTACTCTCAGTGGATAAATTATAATAAGGCGGTACTGTAGATGTAACATGTGATTGATTATTACAACTGTACAAAAAGATAGACAGTAATCCTGGAATTAACAACGGAATCTTGAATAACTAAAATATCTAACAAACTGTTAAGATAATTAACAATGGTTTGAATAAATTAGATCATGCCGCTGACAACAATTTTATCATGCTTTCACATTGCGTGTGCCTTTTTTCCAACGAAAGATTTTAAAGATTTCTATATATATTGGAAATAAATCTAGGACAGTAGTGTTGAGGTTAGCAGAAGCACTAGGATCAATTGGAAATAGTGAATAGTCGACATACACGTCATGCAGCATTTGCAAGACCACATTGTGTAAGTATCCGATCGATATCTACTTAGTATGCATTACCATTTTCTTTGCGGCAAATCGTGCTGGCGGCCAAGACTGCAGCTGAATAATGAAACACTGCCATGCTGATTTAATCTCCCGTAGTAAAATGTGTACTTACTAACTCACGTGACGATATAAACGTGAACCGCAATTAAATAGTGACAACTTAATGATAATTTTTTTAAATACTATGAAAAAATACCTTTCGAGTACCTACCCGATTTAATGACTAATTTAATGAGTTGAATGCATGAATATTTTATTGTTTAAAATTAAACATAATAAATAAATGTTGAAAGATTAAATAAGAACAAAAAATGTAGGAGACAACGATTTTGTTTTAAAAATATTGGTTTACCAACATTTTAAAAGTACTTCTTCTCAGGCGTCATTTAATAATGAGCATTCAATTATATTTTTTTTGACATTATACTAACATGTATACATTAAACTCTCACATTGAGAGAAATAATCGAATTGATTGTATATCCTGCCAAGGTACAATGCATCAACAAAAATAAGTGTTACAGCACAAATTAATTAATTAATGTTCATCGAGCATCCAAACTAATAAATAACACACAAGCCATTTCTATAGGAGGTTTTCAGACATATGTGTATGTCTAGGCTTCCATAGAAGAATCACAAACTAGTTGGACTCTCTCAGGAATTCCCAAACTTAATCAATCCGCAGCGCACTTACAGTGATATGCCAGGTATAGAAATGAAAAAAAAAAAAATGTAAAAATAAACTCCACAACGTGAATCTCACGTTTATTAAAATTGAATCAAAAGAAACATTAAACTAAAATACGAAAATATAAATCGTACAATTCTTTACAATGGTAAAATCTATCATACATTTGGTGGAGCCGCCGGGTGAGCAAATTACAAGCATAACTTCTGCCATATCTAAATTGTGTATGATTTACTCATACCCATCAGTAAAATAAATTAATCTTACAGCCCATACAAAGAAGTATTTTCTGGTAAAATGATAGAAGAAAATATTCACAATAGATATTTCAGTGTAGCTAACCTTAACATCAGGTCTTTTAGTAATAAATATGCATGAGGTGTCACATACGATATTTAAATTTCATACAATGCATATTCGGCCAACAATGTCGATCGACAATGTCATTCAGTAAGGACGCGGTTGTAGAGACTACCGGTGATTGCCTTTGCGAAAAAATCTATAATATATGGTAATACTGCAAGCTAGAAAGGATTTTAATATGTCCTAACTGCTGTTCATGTACCAAACACTATGAGCATTTCAGTATTTTCTTTTTCTGAAACGTATAAGTAATAAGTAAGCAAAGTAAATACTTATAATAGGTTATTGTAATGAAAGTACCTATCTACCTTATCAGTGCAACCTCGGATTAATTTGGACCTAGATAACATTGAAATTGGCATAACAGATCATGCATAGTTAGAAATCATTTTATGGAAATATGGATACGAAACAATATACAGTGCTCTAATTAAAATGAATATAACTATAATATACTTAAACTGTTAAAAATAGATATTACTTTATACTACCAGCAACATATTAAAATCGTTATACGGCTTAATGTAATTATAATAGCACTAATTATAAAATTTGCTGTCAATGAAAATTCATAACATGTAGTGACCGGCATAAATGATGCAACACAGGGGAATTTTTTTCACTATTAAAATACGGTAAAATCATTTTTAGGGGATAGGTTCAGCATGTCTAAGACCCCAAAAAGTATTTTCACATTCGTCACTTGACCACTAGTATGGCGATGAATTTAGAAACTGTGAAATGAATCGGCAAAAAGTGAGGTTAGATGACGTAATATCCAAGCAAATTATTTCAAAAAGTTGTTTAGAACTCAATTCTAAAATCGTATGCAAAGTGTTGTAAACATATTTTAAAAATCACAATTTCTCCAAATATGTTTTAAACAAATTACATATTTGCATTTTGTTTTTAGTTTTATTAACTCAACTGAAGTCAAATCACTAAATATGATTGATACTTAAACAATTTGTCAATTCTTGCAAAAATAATATAGCTAAAATTAAAAAGTAGGTTTCCAGTACGGCAGTTGCTGTTGTGAAAAGAATATATAAATTTTAGAGATATTTTTAATCTAAACCTCCTAGTAAACATTATTTTTATTGAACGTTATAATTTTTTTTTTGTTTTCTCCATTCAAGTGGTAACAGTTAGCTCATGTTAGGCTATGTGAGTATCTCAACCCTCAAAATGTTAGTGCACGAAAGCATCGAAAGTATTTAAGTTGATTTTAAAACCAGAAAAAAACGAATAATAACAAACACCACAAAAATAATTAATAAAAAATAAATAATCAATAGTTAATTGTAGTTAATTATTAGAATACTCCTGATTTCAAAACCTATTTAAATACCTTCGATGTGTCCTACAAAATGGTGAGGATTGAGGTACCTATGCAATATTATAAATTATAAGTTTTGGATCAACGGTTTCCCCGTCCATGCAGAAAGCAAATCATAAATTTTAATAAAAGTGGTCTTTACTGACAATGAGCAGTTTAGAATAAAAAATGTTGTAGAATGTATTTATTCTTTTCGTATAAAGTCCAATGCAACAGCAACTGTCACACTAGAAACATACCTCTTAGTTTTGGCTGTATTAATTTTGCAAGAAATGACAAAATTGTTTGAGTATTAACCATGTTTAAAGATTTGAGTTCAGTTCGGCTACTAAAACCGAAAAAAAGGGACACACATTCAAAAATGTAATTTATTTAAAAAATATTAATTTGGAAAAAACTGTGATTTTTAATTTTTAGTAAGTATGTTTTCAAAAATTTACATATAGCCTTAGAATTGAATTCTAAACTCCTTTTTCAAATAACCCTTTTGGATGTCATGTCATCTAACCTCACTTTTTGCGGGTGTATTACACATTTTTAAAGTGGATGGATGTCAAAATAATTTTTGGGCTTTTTGGAAATGCTGGACCTATTTCCAAGAAAAAAATTTAACATTTTAATAATAAAAAAGGTCCCACTTCAATAACATGCTTGCACTAGTGTTTCTATATTATATATGTGGCATGATTTATATCTATTCAGGTTGAAAGACAATCATTTTTAAAAATAACTTTTAAAAATAAATAGTAAGTTACTTGTATAATTACTATAGACTACGGGCTTAAGACTTTTATTCGTAAACAATGGGTATACCAATTGTCCCCCTGCGTCGGCATTATAGCGATCCTGTAGTGTAAGCGAGATACACAGAGGTATCCGTGCATTAGAACGGTAAAGAAGTATACGGAATATTCTACTGGATTACATTAGGGCTAGTACTTCGCATATTGCTATGATGAACTCGTATTTGCCAAGAAATCCACATTTCTACGCTGTCGTCGCACAGCCGAATGAGCCGTCGCTCGCATACGTGCGTGTCAGATGCATTTTATATTTCGTCGGGAGATTCCGCGGAAGTAACTCAGGATTTATTTGCAGCTAATTTCCCCGAAAGTCAAATTCCCAATGCAAGCACCATTCGTAGGACCGTTAATCGGTTTGAAACTACATTTTCTTTAGTAAATAATAAAAATAAAGTTGTTCCGGATAAGAATGTAAGCGATATAGAAATTCGAGTATGTGCTTTAGTTGAAGTAAATCCCACTATGTCATCTCGACAAATTTCTCGCGAATTAGGTATCTCTAAAACAACGGTTCATAAGATTTTACGTACTAATAAATATCGTTCATACAAATTTACAAGTTCACAAGTACTTCTTCCCGATGATTATTATCGCCGAATGGAATTTTGCGAAAGAATGATAAATAAATATCACGATAACCAATTTTTTTTTAACAACGTATTGTTCACAGATGAAAAAACATTTTACCTACACGGGCATCATAACCGCGCAGTTTGTCGTTACTTGTTGCGTAAAAATCTACATTTAAATATACCAACGCGAACGCAGTATCCACAGAAGCTAAATGTATGGGCAGGTGTCATTGGAAATCATATAATTGGGCCTTTTTTCATTGACGGTAATTTAAACGGAAATAGATACCTACAGTTAGTTGAAAATAATATTATTCCGGCAATACGGGAGCGATTTAATATAAATGAAGTTTGGTTTCAGCAAGATGGTTGCGCAGCACACAAACACGCATTGTAACAAACTTTATAAACGCGGTTTTTGAAAACAGATGGATCGGTAACTCGGGCCCTATTAAATGGCCAGCGCGGTCCCCTGATCTAGCTCCAATCGATTTCTTTTTATGGCCCTTTTTACATAATACAATATACGGATACGGTGATCAACGGCCATCAAACCTAGAGGAACTGCGCGCGAGAATTATTGAAATCAGTAATACTGTCACAGCAGATATGTTAACAAATGTTCGTCGGAATTTTTATGATTGGTTGGGTTACTGATCTTATCAAGAGGGAGGTTTATTTGAACACTTAATTACTTCAAATTTTATTATTGTTTAAGAATAATATTCTCTTTTAGCTAATTGCAGGTTTATTGCAATGTTGAATATAATTCTGTTTTAAGAATTAAATATTTTATTTTCCATTATTTTATTATAGTTGCGTTTTTAGATTTTATACTTGTTGAGCAATATTATTTTAGTTTTTATTATAAAGTTTAGGAGTTCTGATTATTTATTTTTGATTTTTTATGTTGTTTATGAGGCTGTGATGAATTACTTCACTGACATGTTATCAGTGATTATCTGATGCTTCAAACAACTAGAAATATTTACTTATATCGGGAACACAATACCTCTAACAGTGCTTTTTATTTTTCAGGAATAGTATTTTCTACCACATGTAATGTTATTAATCACTTATGCTATAACATAGAACTCTAAAAGACTTTGATTTGCCGATATGCCCCAATACATTTATACGTGTAACTTATAATACGTCCGCTATCGTTTGTAAATGCCATCTGCGTGCCGCTAAGTAGGCGTGGCAATTCAAGGTGGCACGCCCATTTATAGTCGACCAGTAGTTACTAATACATGCATCGTGCTATGAACGGTTGCCACACTGTATATCCTTTTATGTTAAATAATTTGGAGAAATGCTATTAAATAATCAACTATGAATGCAGGAAACATTTAAAATATACCTATATGCCATGTACTAGCTACTACATCAAACTGATTAAAAGTATTGATAATAGACGTTATATACTAACCTATTAAATATTTTAGGCTACATTTAGTGAAATTTATGTATATTATTCAGTTTTACAGTAGGGCCGCGAATTGAAACCGCACCTTCAAAACAAAAATCTTAATAACTGGCTTCGAAATTTATAAAAATGTAATTTTGAAGTTTGCTTGACGTTAGATTTACGAAGTAAATAATAGATATTTCCAGTGTTGTTTATGCCACCTAAAAGTGGAAATATGAAGAGCATATAACTCCAAAATGTGCCCGTCAGAGCAACTAATACTTAAACCGAAAAAAGTGAAATATTAATCTCTTTAATTGTAAGATCATTTATCAAAGATTTAAAAGGTGTACACTGTTTTGATATAAAACTTGCTTCGTATTAAATTGCCTCTATAATTTTTTTTTCTGTGTATTGTTACAAGTTTTTTTAATTATTGGTAAATTTCAGGTAATTAATCATTAATGGCTAGACCTGATTATCATACGATAACGAATTTATCTGTCAGTTCTTTGAATTCCTTTAGAAATTCATTGTAAATACCTAATCATAAATTGCAAAAAAAATATGGTGGCAAATTACTAAGAAATCTAAATAAAATTCTAAAAAATGCTCCATCATTTCTCAGCATATAAAATAACTTAGTTTCTGCTATTTTCTGATTAGAGAATCTATGTGTGGCTTGATGTTTTTGACGTCCACCATATTCCCACTTATTTTATCTAATAGCTGGTGGAGAACCACAATATTATGGACACCTTCCTCTTTGTACAGCCAATCGTATTTAACACAGAAGACACGTTTTGAGCTTTAAACAGCCACAACAGCAATAATGAACTTGTTATGCAATTTCTAGTTTTATAAGCGTTGTTTGCTTGATCAAGTGACAAAATAAAGAAGCATTGATCCAATTTGCATTTATTTGCAAGTGAGAATATGTATGAAATTTCATGTGTAATCAGTTCGGTATTTTACCAATTTCCTACTCAATTTATTAATCTTTTACCGTATATTTTGCGTTATCATTGTTATCACCCTGATAAAAGTAGTGTTGATACAACTTTCTGTAGAAAATGCGTATTAAGGAATAAGTGTTATATCTATATTGTTGTGCACTTTAATTCTAATTAATGAGCTAACACCCACACTTAAACAAATTTGGGCAAAGTGCAAAGCACATTTGATTGACGGGAAGATTAGCAAAGTGGGTAATATAGTAATATTTAATATTAATTTTACACTTTTAAAGACACATAGAACTTACTAATTAAAGAATAACCGAATTTTTATCTCAATGTTTCCGTGAAGTTGAAAGCACGTAACAAACTAGCAGCTATTTATTAATGGTCGATTTACCTTTCTCGATAAGATAACACACGGACACGAACGCGTTTCACATCACGATTTTCATCTCTCGGTACTGAGGTATTACGCGATGTACAAGCGATTTCGTAGGTAAATCCATTTACGTTTTGAGTGGAAGGATTTGTACTACGCTGGTGGGAAATTGGAGATCAGTTCTTCGGTGGCTAAATGTAACGCTGTTTCTAATATGATGTCGTGATTTTTAGAGCAACCTTAAAAATTGGAGCCGGTATAAATTGATTTAATAACGACTTCCGCCAAGTTGTTCTATATAGATTGTAATTGTCAGGTTTATTACGCGCACAGCCTTGAAGCTCGATTTAGTATATAATTAATGTATGGCACGAAAGGTTGAGACAACAAAAATTGTGTTATCGTTTCTAAATATTAAAAATAAAGGGATCAATTGCGCTTTGAAAATAGAGAAAATATGAACGGTCAAAACAGTTTATCAAAATGACTTATAAACTACACTCCGCCAAAAAAGTATCGCATAAACTAAAAAAGGGCATTTATGAACCAAGATATTTTTATACGTTCACAAAAAGTTTGCCTCGTGTATGTGAACTATAAAAACACTAACAAAATAATGGATCTTAGCGTTTTTACTTTTTTTTTCTCTAAAAGAACACCTTTAGAAAAATGCATATGTGTAAGGTTTGTTCAGTTGTTTATTGAAAGTCTTCCTATACGGACAAATTTTAAAGTGCGAAGTCAGAGTTCTGTACCAACGCTTTTAAAACTAAAATGAGCAATTTAACTTCAGAACAAGTGGCTGCTATAGTTGCTTTAATCGAAGATGGACGATCTCAAGCATACGTTGCTAATTTGATGAACATCAATCAGTCAAGTGTTTCTAGGGCCGTAGCCAGATATAGGGAAACAGGCATTTACAGTAGAAGACCTGTACCAGGTCGTCCAAGATGTTCTACTCGCCAAGATGACCGCTATTTACTACTACAAGCATATGCACAACAAGTTGTTGGATGGGTGACCATTTCAATAAAAACTTCTGCCTAAGCGGCTTGGTGTGTCCGGCACCCTGGGGAGGTAGCACAATGGGCCCGGTAAGAGTGGCCTAAGTGCATGTGTTCCCACCACCTTCCCCGACCAGAACTTTACCTTTTACTACAAGCATTACGTCGAAGACATGTAACTGCGAGACAATTGCAGAACGACTTGGCTAGAGTCAGAAATACTCGTGTGAGTACTCAAACTATTCGGAATAGGTTACGACAGAGTGGATTAAGAGCTAGAGTAGCTGTAACAGCCCCTCGTCTCATTAGGAACCACCGAGTGGCTCGCTTAAGGTTTGCCAGAGAACATGTAAATTGGAACATTAATGACTGGGCCAATATACTCTTCACAGATGAGTCAAGATTTGGTCTTTACACCTCAGATAGGCGTATCTCAGTGTACAGACGAGACGGTGAGCGCTATTCGCAGTGTAATATCAGACCTAGACCTAATTTCGCTGGTGGCTCTATTATGGTTTGGGGAGGCATCTGTTTAACAGGTCGTACAGAGTTAGTACCAGTAGACAGAGGTACACTGACTGCCCACAGGTATATAACGGACATTTTAGAAGAACATGTAGTACCATATGCGCCAATTATAGGAAACGAATTCATGTTAATGCACGATAATGCACGACCGCATGTTGCAATAATCGTCCAGGAATACCTTAACGATGTTGGTATTCCAGTTTTAGATTGGCCTGCGGTAAGTCCGGACATGAACCCTATCGAGCACGTGTGGGACCTCTTTCACAGACGGATACGAACCCAAAATGTTGCCCCAGCGGACCTGCATGGACTAGCAAATGCTCTCCGTGACGAGTGGGAGAATTTGGATCAGGCTTATATACGGAGGTTAATCGAATCTCTGCCAAACCGTATGCGAGCGGTCATAAGAGCCAGAGGTGGCAATACTCAGTATTAAAAGCTACTGTTATGACATTTTTCTTTCCAAAATTATAATTTCTTGTTTTAATAAAAATCTCAAGTATGAGTTCTTGTTTTTATTTGGCCTGTATTTTATTTAAACAATCATAGAAATTATATCTTAGAGCGCATTAAAGTATATTTACAACTTTATGCTACAAACAAAGATTATGCGATACTTTTATGATTCAAAACTAAATTATGCGATACTTTTTTGGCGGAGTGTATATAAATGCAAAAGGGAATATACCGGGTATCTCAGACCATATAGGTTCCAGCCCATAATTATATTATTTATAGTTTTTTTTTATTAAAATTGGAAATATTTACTGTAAATTTGTAGTGATTTAACATACATTATAATTTATTTATCATTTACGGTTTTACTGAAAATATAGTCAAAACTAAATTTTGAACTAAACACCCTATGGTGAGTTGGCCAAGATATTAAAACTTATTATATCTCACATTTTCGTTCAAAAATGACCTATGGAGTAATTCACTGGGGATCTGGTTATGGCGTTAACCGAATATTTCTATTACAAAACCGTGCTATACGCATCGTATTTGACTTACCATATCAGGCTTCTTGCAGAGATGTTTTTAAGACTAATAAAATATTAACGTTTTATGATGCTTACATTTTGGAAGTTCTCTGTTTTGTTTTTAAATATAAATTGGAGTTTTCTACTGACACCTCACATGGTCACAATACGCGCCAAATTAATCATTTATTACCTCCCATGCACAAATCATCGTTATTCTAGAAGAATTTAACGTATGTCGGCTGTAGGCTGTTCCATAAGTTGCCTAATGAAATCAAAACATCAAATAATTTACATCATTTCAAACATAAAGCTACCTAAATCGCAGTTAATGGAGTGTTCGATTAATGATTATTTTTTATAATTTTATAGTTTTATGTTTCTTATTTGTCATTGATACACTCTTTATTGATGTTATTTTGTATGTTTCATAGTTTAAAATAAAGAGCTATTATTATTTACATTTACATTTTCACAAGTTTTTATTTACTTGGTCCTTTTTTCCCTACCACATCGGTCTAAAGACAAGATGGGTAGGTGATGCTAATGATTATCCTGCCCGTCCAACACCCGACGAAGCATGCTGCACATACTTAGGAGAACAGACTTCTGCTCGTTCATTTCATTAGTCTAAGCGATCCTCTGTCTTCCCTGTCGAGCTGATTGAGAAGGCTGAGATGTAGCGATCTCAGAAACATCACAATCAACATTTGCCACTTGGGATTGGTTTATATGGCATCTCTCATTGTCATCCATAAATCTTGTTACAAATGTGTCATTACAACAATTCCAATTTAAGTCCTTCTGTCTCGACTCCCCGGAGTATCTCTTCTTACTCGTGCTAGGAATAACTTCGCGAAGTACTAACTCTATCTCTATTTCCTCCTTTATTTGTGCCAATCTCTCAACCGGGTTTCTCTTATTAATCATTAACGATCTTCGTTGATTTAAGATATTCTATATAGTTTTCCCTCTCAAAACTGGGAACTGATTAGTAACACGTCAATGCAGTTCCAATCTATAGCGAACTGATTCTGACTCTGCCTTAGTTAATAGATAATAGCATCGAACAACGAATTCATTTATTTCATTAGTCCATCTCGTCCTCTGCCTATATCGAGTATTATGCGTTTGGGTGGTCTCCAGCTCTATATCTGTCGAAGCACCTTCAGCGCTCGGGGCTATGGTGTGGGTAATCCTTAATTCGCTTGCCTTTCTTGTGGTTCTCGATCGCAGGGTGATGCCACTCGCTCCATCAGCCCCTGTGCCAGTCTTGGAGTCAGTCATCACGGCGTCTCCAAGCAGGGGAAGACTGGCTCTCTACCATGCCACATCTTGCACTAGTGAATGTTGATTGAATGCCGAAAAATCAGTGAAATCCCTACAGAATTCACTTAAAAATTTACTTTCACTAAACGTCAAAAAATAAAAATGTCACAATAAAAGAGTCCTAAACACACTCAAAAGGGGACATACGAGTCCCAGAAACACTTATTATTATTATTATTATTATTCTATGTATTTTCCAAAAACATTTAACTTGGTATTTTTTATTTCTTTGGTTAGTAAAAATTTTAATGTTTATGATTCAATCTATAGAGTGCCGCGAATACGCTAAAAGCGTTTGAAACTGCTAAGATGACATTAATCGATTACAAATGTAACCCTCTTTTGTTAATTTTGACATATTATGTTAGAAAATGCACACAGCCCAGAAAATGTTTATTAAAATTTTTACAATTTATAATGCTGATTTTATGTTCCGACTTGGCGTCTTATATTTGTGGCAGATTAATATAGAACTGATTGACACAAGACAATATTCCATTTGTTCCTACAAATCGCAACCCAGCTCTCGTTCGTTCAATAAAAAGATTTTGGGTTTACAAAGCAGTTTGTGCAGCCCAAAATGAGTAACAGTTGGGATAAAGAATTTATCAAAAGTTCAAGAGAGTTGTCGTTCCCACCATCCAAAACTTAACGAGAGACCGTATTGTAATATTTTATGGGTGATTTAATGGTTTCAAAGAATTTGGGAATACAACCTTGTATACCCGTTTTAGTATTTTCGTATGCAAAATACGGTAGGAAAGATGACTGAAAGAAAAACAAGGAAAAACAATCAGTAATATATTTAAGGAAAATCCTGTCAAAGATACGGAAGTTTTTTAAATTAAAATTAATTAAGAAATAAATCGTTTAAAATAAACTCCCAGAACTAATACGGCATATGTTAATGGTACGGTGTGTAATAAACGTCTTCGCGAAGCTCTTGGAACGCTTCTACTATCTAGATTGAAAAGTGAAATTGCAAGAAGTGGCGATCCGGCGAAAGAACAGCATGGTTTCCGGGAAGGAAGATCCATCTTGACGGCGCTAAAAACGGTGAAAGCCATAGCGGAAAGGGCCCTATAGAAGGAGGAAGCTATGCGCATTAATAACGGTAGACATCCGAAATGCTTTCAAATCGGCACCCTGGTCGGGAATACTATCGGAATTGAGCAGAAGGGGCGTGGCCTCGTATCTATACAACATGATCGCCAGCTATCTGGAGGACAGAAAAATCGAGATCGGAAAGAGCGAGGATACAGAAATAACGTGTGGTGTGCCACAGGGCTCGGTGATGGGTCCCGCTCTATGGAACCTGTACTACGACGGCCTGCTGAAGATTCCAACAAGGGATGGTGTACGTCTTGTAGGGTACGCGGACGACTTGGCAGTGGTGGTGTGCGCGGTAACCACCAAGGAAATTGAGGTCCTGGCAAACGCTACCATCAGGGATGTAATGGCATGGCTCCGTACTAAGAAATTGGAGATTGCCCCAGAGAAGAGCGAAGCAGTCCTTTTAGTTCGTGGCCGGAAGGCGAAAGGCATCAAAGTGCAAGTGGCGAATACGGTAATAGGGAGCAGCGACCACATAAGGTACCTCGTGTCCATTTTGATACAAATCTGAAAATGTCCGTCCATGTAAAGAAGGCAGCGGAGAAAGCCACGAAGGTCTTGGTAAAAGTTGGTAGCCTCATGCCTAATATAGGTGGACCCCGGGAGGGGAAGCGCAGAGTGCTAGCGTCGGTGGTACAGTCGACCCTGCTGTATGCAGTACCGATCTGAGAAAATACCCTCTAAAAGACAAGCAGCAGTAGAAAAATGCTGAGTGTGCAGAGAAAGGTGGCTCAGAGAGTAACGGGCGCATATAGAACAACGTCAACTAAAGCGCTTTTAGTGCTGACTAGAACGCCGCCTGTAGATTTGCTGGTCAAACATGTGAAAGAAGTGGCAGGAGGAAAACGGAAGGCCACTGCCGATGATCTGCTGATCGACCGATGGCAAAAAGCTTGGGACCAAGATGACGGGACTGCTGAGTGGACGAAACACTTGATTGAAGATCTAAGACCCTGGGTACAAAGGAAACACGGCGAAATGAAATATTATTTGACCCAGTTGCTGTCGGGACATGGCTGTTTTCGAGCCTTTCTGATAAGATCCCGATGAAGTGAAGTGGAAGACTGCCGGTAGTGCGGGCAGAGGGACACCGCAGAGCATACGTTCTTTGAATGTAAAAAATGGGAGATGCTAAGAACTCAGGCAGAAAACATAGCAGGCACTTTGACCACGAAGACATTAATAGGACGAATGCTGATATCCAAGAGATGTTGGAGTGCGGTAGATCAGCTAGCGGCGAGCATACTGAGGACAAAGGAGCTAGACGAGAGGAGACTCAAATGTCAGAGTGTCAGAGCAGTCTACCAACTGAAACCTAGAGACTCGTGTAGGGCAGTGTTTAGCCGGTATAATATACTTACTTTAGCTTCACTTTATATCTTGGAGAGTGCACTTTTTGTAAAAAAGAACTACACGGAGTTGTTTCGTAAATATGAATTGGCCCACGATCGTAACACCCGTGGAAAGTTTAACTATCACTTACTTCCACCTCAGACCCATCTGACAAAGGTGCACAAACAAGTTGTTTGTCAATGTATTAAAATTTACAATCACCTACCACCGACTTTAAAGCTAATGCCGTCGAAGCCATTTAAAGATACATTAAAGAAATATTTAAATGATAAATCTTTTTATAATGTAGATGAGTTCTTTAACACACCGTGTATTATTTAACTGTATTATTTTATATATTTTACATTCTCGTGTTCGTTATTATTATATTATTTGTTTGATGTTTGTGTTTGCAAAGTCTCTCTTTACACATTTTACTTTTATTTATACATATATTGTATTTCTTGACGTATTCTACGCTGTATGCCTTATGGAATAAATGGATTTATTATTATTATTATTATTATTATTATTATTAATGAAGTGTTCGTAGGAGAGAGCTCGGAGAACTTTAGGCTGACCCCGTGAAGTAATGCCACAGCAGTTCCAGAGGGAAGCCTTTCTACATACTGCCAGAGGATTTTTTTTTAGTCGGTAAGAATCCGACACACTCCGGCGACACGGGCCGCCGGAAGTCTAATGTAAGATTTTTCTCCTCTCGCGTAAAAAGAAATGGTAGGATGTTAAGCAATATTTCCTGATCGTATGCTATGGTTATTAATTTACCATCCAACATTGCCTATAAAATATTGGAGTTAATCTTCCCCATAAGATTTTAAGGGTGCATAATTTTATAATGTTTATTTTAGAAAGATAGTTCATTCAAATAATTTTACATATTTCTTTTTCTAAACATTGGTAAAAGCCTTCCATAATATGTATAAACAGTTTAACGAATAAAATTTTAAGAAGATTGATTGTGATCTGCATTCGATTGCTTAGATGGGCGGTGTTTGTTTAGAACTTAACTCCATTTATTTTGGCATTTGTAATTTGAAATATAATAGGTTATTTTAGGTAAAAAGTGTCTTTTAACGCTTTACCATTTGCTGACTTGCTTTGCATGTTATGATGTTTGGGTGTAGCGACACACATAGAAAGGATTTTTTAAGTCAAAGAAATATATTATGTTGCCGGTATTTCCTTGACTTAAAAAAAGAGAATTTTAATACAAAGTACTTTCAACAAATTTGTTAGTGGATACAAACGTATTGCTTTTAGTCATTACTACATTTTTTTTTTTATATTGAAATTAAAGCTCTCCGATCCTTCAATCAATGCAGTTAGTGTCCTTCATATAATATCTAGTGCAATTTCAATCAAAGTTAATTATTTTTAATTGCAAACAATTCAGAGTTTCCTTTACATTTGACTCAACTAAATATTGATCTTCAGTTTACAAGATGCCGCTTTGAGTGAACGTTATTACACGAAAGAAATTATGTTCTTGACTGAACAACAGAACGCTTTGCTACTATTGCAAAGAATTATTTCTTTAACTCAATGCTAATTTTTTGATTTAAAGAAACCTTTCTTTCTATGGGTATCGGGTTACATAGGAAAACCTGTTAACCCGTTGCGAGGAAAAGGTAGAAGACTGTTTGTAGGTGTTTGTACATAGTAAATAGTTAAATGTTGAAGCTTCGAAAGAAAATGTTCACTGAAATCCTATATCTGGGTTATTTTAAGTGCTGAAACAGTATGACGCCATATCCAATAAAAATTTTGGAGGTTCATCGTATTTCAAATTTTCAAACATTTCAATTAATAATCTTTATCTAAATGCGGCTAGAGAGGGTGAATTCGACGTCGTGTGGCATTAGAAAGTGACATAATGCAGGAATGGGGTTGGCTGGTATGTATCACCATAATCGTTGCGATAAACTCTGAGGGTGGACGAGATTAGAGCTAGATAATAGAACACTGTTATATTGGTCTAATCTCCAGTCATAAAATATGCACTCATTAATTCAACTTATTATACTAAGCGTTAAAAAACAATTTTGACAGTGACAGGATATTCCGTACTAGATCCAAATCAATTCCTTCTTAAATCTTATTTGTTAAGTACTAGATTAATAAAATTATACAAACATAACCATATATATTATCTACGTATATCTAATTCATTATTCACAGTTAGATTTTGGCTGAAATTGCAGGAAGTTCATATTAGAGTATTTGGAATGTTTTTGATAATCATAAAGTCTTTTTCAAGTTCTGAACTCATAGAAATCATAATTATTTTCAATCTAGTTGCAAATATTTTTTCGTGCATTGCAGGCGATAGGTTCATACAAATAAACAAAAGTAGAAGTAATTGAAATGCATGTTTTTTACGCGGATGCACATCTGAATCCTATTGTTTTAGCGATTTTAATTTTTAAGGCTGAGTATTCGATTAAGTGTAGATTTCTGATTAACTATCTTAGCAATAAACTCATTCCTTCAGATATTCGTATGTATTTTATTTATTCGTAATAATAATCACGGATTATTTATGAAAAAAACGTAATGAAATAAAAAAAAAAGACAAACTTGTTTTAATAGAACGGATTATTTGCGACCATTTCCATAATGATTTGTTTGCATTTAGTTGCACTCAAGAGCCAAACTAGAAGAGTAAATAATCTTTTCAAAGTTCCCATACTTTTATTCGCGAATTATCGTATTTGATTCTGCATCCAGACTGTTTACGGGGTTGGAATGCGGAAAATTCATTTACGTTGATGCGAATAGCAGTAAGAAAACGTAGTTCTGTCCTTTTTTGTAAAGACTATAGAGTCGTGAATTCTACTGCTAGTGTCATTACATAAAAACATTTCGTGACGTGCTATTTGTAATTATTTTATACCTATTATATCTTGTTGTATGTTTGCCAGAAGTTGTATTCTAACTATGAGAAAATATATTACTGACGCGAAATATAATTTGTATTCCTACGTGTCTAGGAAATTAACACGACACTAATATAGGTAACAACTGCAACATGACATGGTAAATATTTTTTTATGTGTTTACAATGTTAGTGAATTAGAGTGTCGAGAATGATAAATCTAATGTTGCATTTACTGATTTGCTTTCTTCTTTTCACTTATTTTTGTAATATTAAATATAAACTGACCGCGGCGAAAAACCCGCCCACTTGAATTTTTTACATAAACAATTTTAGAATCATTAATCTAAATTTCTATTGAAATTATATTTGGGAACTATTCATTTTCTGTGTAAAATATGCAATTTTTTCGAAAAAAAAAGAGGCAAATTAGGACAGAAATAAATTTAATATTAGAAAATACATAACAAAACAGGTTGAACGACTTTTCTCTAAAAATAAAACTGGATATAATTTAAAATTTTAGGAATAGCATGTATGTCCTCCAAGAGCTTGATTTCTTATTAAATCTTGAGGAATTGCTTCGAATTCTTCTTGTAGCGCAAATCGCAGCTATCGCATAATTGAAGAGTTTCTGGTACGATTGCAAGTCGTCGAATGTGCTTCTGTAGTTGATTAGATTAAGATCTGGGCGTGTCTGAGCTACATGGCGGCCAATCGAATGTGCGAATAGCAACCTCATTTAAGTTTTTACTTACAATTTGTGCTGTATGCAATCTTGCGTTATCGTGTATTAAAACGAACCCTTGACTAATAAAATGAGAAAAT
Organism: Cetonia aurata; assembly: GCA_949128085.1. Taxonomy (NCBI): domain Eukaryota; kingdom Metazoa; phylum Arthropoda; class Insecta; order Coleoptera; family Scarabaeidae; genus Cetonia; species Cetonia aurata. The sequence continues at coordinate 38,564,968 of OX421884.1, forward strand.
GGAACGACAGCTTCTTGGAGAACTTCTTTCGTGTACGTACATACCTATGAGCTTTCAATGCACCGTTCTCCATAAATATGAGGTCGGTTCTTGCTTTGGTAAAAATAATAGCCCATATCATAACGGAACCTCCCCGAAAAGGGATTTGTTGGGGATATGGTACAGTTTGCATACCGTTCGTTCCGCCTTCTCCACACTCTCTCTCTGCCATCTGAGGATCGTAGATGAAAGCGTGACTCGGCTGTAAACAAAACTGCACTCGCATTGCTTGACCGTCTAATTTGTTTGCAAATGCGCAAATTGAGGGCGTAGTCTACGATGCCTGGGTAGCAAATCCGTTCCTGTAGATGTCTTCGCGACGTCAGTCCACTCTCTAGTAGCCTTGGTCTTAGTGTTTTTTCACTTATCACAACCGCTCGTATAGCTCCTAAAAGATATTGAACTCCGATCTCAGCCCAGAAGATTACTCTTACCAAAAAGGACAATACTATTGTACCCCAATCCTGTGTTTGCGGTAGACGGTTCTTGCAATTTGCCAGGCCGCGTGATTATTCATTTCATTTTCAAAAGCTAGAGTGAAATAACTTTACACTTATTCATAATTAAAGAAACGAATGGTTAATGTCTCGAAGACCGCTGAAAATAAATGAATCAATTCTTGATATTTCTGGGAGAAAAGATTATGTCTGCGTCGAATGTCGTATTTGCATTCCATATAATTAACTCGAATTGTGTGTGAAATACGAAACTTTAGCGTAGGAGGTGCAAGCCCCAAAATTTTTAAAAAATTGTTTGTAGGGAAATAATTTTCAACAGTTTAATTTTCAGATAAGAATCTTTTTACAAATAAATAATAATAGAGTTTATTGAAGCAAGAAAAACAATACAATATCAAATGAAAGAGTAATTTGAACAATTTCTAGTATTCTTAAATTCTATAAATGATTATAATTTGAATTAAGATTGTATAACAGCTAGCCAATGGCTATTATGAAAAAGGTAAAATTCCTTTATGCTAAGTATATTTAATAACGATTTTTCGAGCGAATTACGTAGACCGATGTAAGTCCTCTGTAAAGGATTGTTTCTTCCTAGATTTATTCAACATTAAAGAGATTATGATGTTAATGAAATGTCATTAGCACACTAGAAAACAACAAAAACTGAAATACATATATTAATTCTTATTAGCTTAAGTTGTCTACAGGTTTGCCGTGGTATTAACATAATTAATACTCGTTAATTGCATATATTTGTGGGAAAAGGAGTCGATGAGTGGACACTAAATTAACCGTTTATGGATGGCTTAAAAAAATAATAAATATTTCTGAAATTAGACTACAGTTATCGATGAGTTCGTTTTTTTTTTTAATGTACGAATGTATTTTTTTTACCTTAATGTAATTTAAAGGGTACTTAAGCGTGCGCTAGAAACAAACATGCAAGTTAAATATTGTGATTACCATTTTTGGTAATAAATCTTCCGATTCTTGGAAATATATAATAATTTTTTTCATTATGGTAATATAAATGTTGTGTTTCTGAAACAAACCTTTTTGGAATATTTACAATTAAATTAGTTTCTGTTGGCGGAAACCCCGCCCGTACGCGCATCTGACGTCACGAAATCGAAAAAGCGGGCGGAGTCAAGTCGATGACTGGCGTACAGTATTGCAGATACATACCACAATAAAAACTGAATTACCTATTTTGTACGAATCGCAAAGATAGTGGGGCTGGGTTACACACTAAAAAATATTTGCAATTCCTACGGAAAATTCCAGTAATTCCAGGGTAAATTTACCTAAAATTAGAAAATATACCTAAAGTTTTCTAGTAAATTTCCCAATTTTTGGCAATTTTACCTTATACGTTATTGGAGTGTTTCACTCCATGGAACACGTTCTCTTGTATTGTACATGAACCGCAGTTAACTACGGATATGTATTGCGCATTATTTTAATAGAGTCGCTTCTATAGACTGTTTGAGTTGACAGAGCGAGTAATGCATGTGTCTTTTATAAGCTCTGTGCTGTCAACTGGACTTGAATTATTATTGGTTCCTGCAATTAGAACTTATGTTTTCGCTTACATCATGTTCTTGTTGCAATAAGAGTAAGAAAATATGGTTTAGTTAATTATTTCTTATTATTGGTTAGTTGAACACTATTTTCGTTTTAAATACAAACAATGCGATTTAAGATAAATTAATTAGATGCACTAAGCGCCGTACGGCCACCGAATATTGTTCCAACTTTTGCTTCTTTCCCAGCCCCTTAATATAACGCTGCCTTCCAGGAACTAGTTAGTAAGTTAAGTTCCGCTGGCATAGTATAGGCGCCGATTGTTCCTCGATGGCTATCAGTAGACATGTTTGGGGGATTCCCACTACACAATTACGCGCGTATCAAAATATTTTTTTCATTATATTCTTCACTAACACAACTGTTGATCACATTCAATCGTGTAGATATCAGCAATGCTATTGATAATTTGATACTAATGTAGGTCGAAATAAAAATATGTAACTGGGGATGCTATTTCTGCTGGAACGTCAAAAACAAGTCTGGGTAGAAATGTGGTTGAAAAATAAGTGAATTGTTTATTAGAAAGTTATTACTAAGCAGCTTTGCTCTGGATACAAGCCTAACATTGTTTTTTTTCTTTTAAGGGGGTTGATAACGCCTAAGCAGCAAGTGCTTATCAGACATCCTCGCAGAGCCAAATAAAAAACTGCTTGATGTACAGGCAACCAGTTGTGCATCCAAGATTGGAGTTGCATATATTTGAAATTACAAGGATAAATATTTAATCAGTTTAATCAAAATTATTATTAATTAATGGAAAAATATCTTAAATTTGTTAAAGAAATAACTATATTTTAAGAATGTTGAAATATATATACATAGAGGTATACAAATACCTGCTCAAATATATACATATACAGGGTGAATCACAATATATGCGACAAACTTTAAGAGCTAATTCCTGAGGTTCTTTTGATCATTAAAGTTCATATGAGTATATGTCCAAAACAGTTTGGTTTAAAAGTTATTGAATGTTTAATAATAAATTATGAACTATGACACGAGTATAATATCACAGTTGGTTCTTCAAAATCAATTGTGTTGAGAGGGAATTGTTTGTCATGTCAATATTTGACAGTAGTTGTCAGAGTATTCATTCCATTTATTGTCAGTTTCTGTTTTCTAAAATGAATTACATGAATGCTGAGATGGGTGATATGCATTTTGTTTACGGTCTTGCCAATGGAAATTCGCGTGCTGCTAGACGTCTTTATGAAGAACGATACCCGAACCGTATCATACCGCATCATTCAATATATGCCCGTCTTTACCAACGTCTTAGTGAAATGGGAAGTTTTAAAAAACAGACGACTGATAACGGGCACCCATTTACAGTGAGAACTCCACAAGTTGAAGAAATGGTACTAAACGAAATTGAGGAACATCCTACTACAAGCACCAGAAAAATTGCGTTGGCTTTAAACATTAGTCAGGTCACCGTTTGGAGAATATTGAAAGATCAACTGTAGTATCCATATCACACTCAACGGGTGCACGCACTTTTGCTAGCAGATTTTCGGCAAAGAGTGGCTTTTTGTCAATGGGTGCATCACAAAATCGCACAAATTCCTGACTATTTGGCTTAAATATTCTTCACCGACGAGGCTACTTTCTCTAGAAACGCGATTATTAATTTTCATATGAATCACATATGGGTCGAAGAAAATCCGCACGAAATAGTGAATGCCCGTTATCAACATCAATTCTCTCAATGTGTGGGCCGGAATTGTTGGAGATCACTTGATAGGTCCACATTTTTTACCGATGCGGTTAAATGGCGAGGTATACCGCAATTTTCTTGAAGAGGAGCTACCACTACTGCTGCAAGAAGTTCCCTGACAATTAAGATTACAAATGTATTTTATGCATGACGGTGCTCCAGCGCATTTTAGTTTAGATGCTCGCGAGTTTTTTAACAATACGTATCCATCGGTGGATAGGACGGGGAGGTCCACAACCGTGGCCTCCTCCGTCTCTAGACTTAAATAGTTTGGACTTTTTTTCTCTGGGGTCACCTTAAATCTTTAGTTTATACGACTCCCATTGAAAATGTCGATGAACTGAGAAATCGTATTATCGCAGCTTTTCAAACAATTCGAAATATCCCTGGTATTTTCGAACGGACTCGCCAGTCAATACAACGGAGGATAGAAGCTTGTATTGCAGTTAGGGGCGGTCATTTTCAACAGTTACCATAAGTTAATTTTGTTTTACTAATTATTTTGTTAATTTATAATAAAACCATTAATTATGTTAACTTACTATTAAATATTGTATAACTTTAGAAATAAGCAGTTTGGGACATATGTTTTTATGAATTTTTATGATCAAAATAACCTGAGGAATCAGCTCCTAAAGTTTGTCGCATATATTGTGATTCACCCTGTATATAAATAAATTTTTCACTTCTCATTTTCAGAATATAATGTGGAATCTCCATTTTGTGACTTTAACAGTAAATTTTCAATGTCAGTAGTTTGGTTTTTCAGTTCAATTTAGTTGTGCCGAATATAAGTATTTACTAATCTCAATTGTTATTATTTTTTGGTTAAAGTTTTGTAATTAATTAGGTCTGATGAAGGCTAAAATTCAGATTAACCTAAAACGTCACTAAGGCCAGAAAAGCAACTAATAAAGAACCTTGAAGAAAGTGTTTTAACAGTAATTTTCTTTTCTACGTGCCTATATGAGGAATTTTCCGTTACGGAAACCGGAAAATATTTATTTCCATCATTTTCAACCATATATAAATATATATGGAAAATAATTTCGATCTTTTAAAAAATATGGTGTTTTCCATAGACGGTAAAATTTCTATATTTTATCTGTAAATACATTTCAACATTCAAAAACAATAAAATTATATCGAATATAGATAATGAAATACTTGAAAACTTAAATTTAATTTATTAAAAAAAAACTATGGCAAGTATATAACAAGCTTCATTGATATAATTATTTGCTAACTTTAGCACAATGTGATTTGTTCTTAGGGTACTAGTCCTACATCCCATACCTATAAAATACACTCAAAAATATAGTGAGTAGCAGAACATTTTTTTATAAAGTGAAACAGAAAATCGGTAATCAAAGATTGTCCTCGGGGCGACATATACATTCATAAATACATGTTTGGGCATAGATAAGTTTTTAAATTGAATGACAGTAGCGTGTGCGTAATTAATACACAGAGAAGCCGTAGATATCTTTAGTAATCACTTTAGCCGTCTAACTTGACGCTTACTTAATACAATGAAATAATTATAACCACTTTTGAATGCAAGATAACATTTTTAACGCACTGCTTCCTTCGGAACATGTGATTATCTAGTTAATTATAGTCTTAAACTGTTAAATAAAAAAAATCTAAGATTGTATCTCGAATGAGCTTCTATAGGCGTGAATATCACCTGTTTAATATTATTGGTTTCATCGTAAATTTGTATTTTGCACTGAATCAATCAAAATACTTACGTTTGTATTTACCATATTTAGGGGGGATATATTTTAGCAAACCTCTCAACTTAACATTTAATGAATATCATTTATCGTTTTTCTCTTGCAAGAATTATTTGCTACAGTTTGTGCGTCATTAGCCATTTTATCTATTAAAGCAGCTTAAGTATATGCTGTTTGACTATACATAAATTTATTTGTGGCTGGTATCATAGAAAAACGGATGAAATCTGCTGGCAATTCAAAATCGCAAGTATCTTTCAATCTTTTAATCTCATTTCGTGTGCATTCATAGCGATCAGATATATTTTAAATGGTGCTCTTTTCTATTAAATTCTTCACACAGAGGTTTTATTAATTTTTATTAGTAAATTTTATTGTACTTTCCGAATATTGTAATGTATCACTGAGTCGCAGACAAACGCCAAACCAACGAATTGCACGCGGTGTATTAGTCACAAATTATTTTTAAAGAGGGGCCGCAAGACAGCGCGCAACACGTGACAAGCGTTTTACGTTTTATAGTGTTCACGTTTAGATCTCAATATTCTTACCTCAATTTCGTGTTCTTTTCCCTTGTACAGCAGCAACCACTTTTTGGTCACAATTCACGTGAGAAAAAAAGAAAATTATAGGGTGTCTACTGCCACTAAATTAGCTCTAGATCTAAATAATAAGTATAGTGCTGCGTGTGTTCGCGTCTCGCACTTATGTTGCACGGATTCTGAAATAGGTCTGGACCAAAAATAACGAGTGCGCTTTTCTGCGTTACAGAACATCTATTTATAGAAATATTAATGTTAAAGAAGGAATGGTACAGTATTAAGCGTTATGGGGTGATACGTAAAATAAGTTATTACAAAAAGTAGGTATACGCATAACAATAGTTTAAATCTAAGATCGCTGTGGTAAGACTGAATCCTGACTGTGTTTGGAATATCAGGAGGCAGTGGAGTATACCATCAGTCACTGTCTACCTATCATTGGAATTGCAAGGGGAGATGAGATCGCCAGATGTTAAGCTCAGTTTTGATCCCGGCTTTGCCAGATGGTAGTAGGGACCCCCTGGAGTATTTTGTAAAATATTAGCTATAGATGGTCAGGCATTTATTTTGTAAGATATTCTTTAAGTTCACAGTGGTTGATAGTCTCGTTTCGTACATTCGAATATAAGATATGCTTGCAAGGTACTAGTGGCGTAGTGGTAAAACCCAGTTATAGTATGCGGAAAGACCATGGTTCGAATAAGGACGGAGCAGTTGTGTTTTTTTATTTTTTCATTTATTTTTTTGTTTTAATCGTTTCAAGTTAAATATTAGAATGATTATGAAGGTGAAAAATACGTTCAATTTACACAGACGACCTGTAATATCAATATGTAATAGATGTTCCAAAATAAACATGAGTACTTAATCATAATTATTATCATATTTTGTTTTTAGTTTTATTTTGGGTATACGGTAGGCAAGAATCAAACAACTTTTACATACATTTAGTTGTAATTTATGATTCCTCTACGTTTCGGATGTTTTTTAATCCTTTTTCACTAACATCAACTTCTAATAATCGATTTAACAATTTATATATAAATATCAGTTTTTTTTTAGTATTATATAAAACCTAGTTTCTTATTAGTTATAGTTGATTAATTTAAAACTATATTTACCTCATTGTCCTACCATACATTATATTAAATCTGTCTTGCACCTTGTTAGTATGTGTTGTAGTTACATTTTAAACTTTTCGTTTTTTTTTTTAATTGTTCAGAAAATTTTTATATATTCACAATTGAATACGCCTAACATTAAATAAATAACACATTATAAAGCACGTGCACACCGGTTAACGGTTCACAAATTGTCTGTGTAAATTCAATATATTTTTGCACCTTAATTGTTATTCTAATATTTAACTTGAAACGATTAAAACAAACAATAAATAAATAAATAATAAAAGAACAAATAAAAAAGAAAGTATCGAGTTTCCATCGGGATTCGAACCATGGTCCTACCGCATACTATCACTACGCTTCACTACTACGCCACTAAAAGCTTGTAAACCCATCTCGTATTCGAGTGTACTTAAGCGAGACTATCAAACACTGTAAACTTTAAAAATCGTAAATAATAAACGCCTCACCATCTATAGCTAATATTTGACAAAAGTACTTTAAGGAATCCCCACTAACAACTGACAAAGCTAGTAACATCTGGCGACATCCTCCCCCCCCCCCACCCCCCTCCCCTTTTGTTTTAGTTTTACTTTCAGTCAATTTCAATTAGTTAATGGCAATGCTTGCTTTCTTACATTCAGAATAATGAACAGGTTTAGAAAAAATAACATTCTTATTCGTTGTTCTGGTTGGTTTATACTTCGGTCATATCTCGGTAATCTATCTCCTAAATTTATAGGATATCAATCAGCTTCTAAATTCTCTATGCGCTTGTATTTTTCGATATATGCATTTAATTTTTATGACAATTTATCCAATGGGGGCATCTCAAACAACACCTCTATTCATATAAATACTTATAAAAGTGTACAGAAATTATATTAGAAGTAGAAGGTTTACTGACTTAATTAATGTACGAATGCCCTGGTGAATATTACTTATAACCCTATTTTCACAATTATTGCAATTAAATATTTTAAAAAACAAACCAAGTGCAATATGTAAGTATGCAACATTATTTTAATCTACCATCTACCTATCTCAATAAAACGAAAACAGCTTGATGAGAACACAACAGTTTCCACTAGACAAGAGTTCCCAAACCTGTCAAAACCTTTTGGTGTTACCACTTTGGTTCGGAACACCAAAAACAAAACAGCAACACTCGTCAAAAACTAGATTCTCTGAGAGGTTTGTAAAAAGTTGCGGTTTTGTTTTTCTCGACACGAGTTTTTGTTTTGTGTTTGTTCTGTTCGTTTGGTGGAAAACGGGGTAGTATAAGACGATAATTGATTTTATACATTAAAATAATTTGTATTAAATTCGTATGTATTTACATTTGAAGTATTTTCAAACAACGGCATTTTTTATTGAAAGTAGTGTAATATAATCTTGGAAGTAATTTTTGTAGATAAATTCTGCTAAGTGTTACTAATTCTGAATTTATAGAGATGTGCAAACTCCTAAAATTAAATGAAACACTATAAAATATAATCTTATCTGTAAGTGTACTACAACTTTCTCTTACTAAAAACTGTTTGTTTTCACAAGTGCATCTTTTTGATAGGAAAGAAAAACGCTTAATATGTTACTAAGCTTTTGCATCTTCCTTTTTGTGGCAGTTATAAAAAAAATCTTTGTTAAATTGCCCTTGCTATGCTTTATAGTTACAATGATACAACATTTCCTAAAGGAAATTTATATTTTAAAGATCTCAACAAATTTTATTCGTTCTAAAGCTTCAGGTGAAATGTTTAAGATAGTTTCTTGGTGTAAAATGACCTGGTTCCTGTCGATTAATTGTCAGCTGTGCGCCTGCTTCTGCATTTCTCATTTAAATTGCATTTGCGGAGCACAATAACGACGTTGACGCGGTGGAGACGTCAGAATTTGGGATAGCTCGATCATTTTCTTGTTTAGTATTGTACGTAATTCTGCATGCAGTTCTTGGAATCTACTGCTACTGTTGTGGCAGTGCAGTAGCACGTGTGTCTGATTATTTATTGACTTAAAATTTAATTATAACTCTGGCCGACGATTTATTAAAACAGGCCTGTGTTATGGTGCGCTGTATGATTTATTAGATTGTTGTTTGACAGGCAGCATCCTTCGTTCCAACACCGATTCAGCTGATTACATTAAGTACATTTGATTACATATAGACTGCTAATCATAAGTATACAACTCAGGAGAAGCAACTGCATTTATAGTATAATTTGCATATATAATCGATAATTTCTGATTATAAATAAGGTACCTAATTATATCCATAACTATCGTGAAATTTTTTTTTTTTTATTTCAAAATAGGCAACATAACGTAAATAATCAACAAATAGAAGCTCTAGAGAAAGAGTAAATGTACAAAATAAATATATTAGACTTTCATAAGTAAACAAAAATTAAGTCTTCTTGTAAATCTAAATAAACACTCTAATTTCTCATAGTTCTTTTTATTCATTAAGCACCCGTATTTAAGGTTGTTTATTTATACATTTTTGATCATTTTACATAGATCATACATTACTTGAAAAACTTTCAAGAATATTTCAATTTTAATTTTTAATTTTGCGTTTCCTGGTATTTGTGGTATCTGAATATCCAGTGTGCATGTGTATGTATACGTTGCACCTTCTTTTATACGACAAATTCGTACGTACATTTTATTTGACGTTTTGATGGCCCTTCTGTATTGGTTAGTGCAAATATTTTAATAACCTACCTAAAGAAATTTAAAAAGAAATACTATTGAATGTTGAGAATTATAAAGTAATAAAAAACAATAAACGTTTCTTCATGTATGTTGTCAATATATTTATGGTTTATCGGCAACTCGATGGAAAAAATAAGGGCGTCATAATATATTTACATGATTCGCCTTGCTAAATCAAAATGTAAAATTGAAAATAGAAGTTTTATGTATTTGCCAAATATATTTTTTTAAGATTTGTGCTCAAATATTTGTTGCAGTCATTAAATAAATGATTTCCTGCTATCACTGTCATTTTAATATCAGGCAATTTTTATATTATAAATTTTACCTCGTGTAGGATTTGAACCCGACACCTTCCGCTTGCCGGACGGACGCTCTACCAGTTGAGCTAACGAGGTGTTCGGGTCCTCACAATTTGAATTGCCTCAAATACTAATGATAATATCTTAAAAAGCCGGCAGGACGGCAAATGTGCAATTAGTGCACTCCTTACAGCGTGAAATCATTAAATAAATGCTTTTTTGCTATGACGGCAATTTTAATATGAGAGAATTTTTATATTATGTCGGGTTCAAATCCTACACGAGGTGAAATATTTATAATATAAAAATTGCCTCATATTAAAATTACAGTGATAGCAGAAAAGCATTTATTTCATTATTTCACACTGTAAGAAGTGCACATTCAACTGATGCAATTGCAGTATGTAATATTATATTACTTATTTGTGTAAGCTGTAAGGCATCAAAATGTCAAAGAAAATATTTCGCTTGTTATTTAGAAAAGGAATCCCATCACTACATTTACATGAATTAGCTTAGTTCTTTAGATGCTCCGCAAAAAGTGTAAAGTTGTAAATAAAAAGGATTTTACAAAAGATTATTACTTACTCTTTTAATAATAATAATAATATTAACTGTTTGATTTATTTCTTTAAAATTCTGGTTGAATGCTTTATTGCTGACGTTTTTGGCATCTAATTTTTGTCGTGGTTTCTTGAAAATGTTAGCAGAAACACCAAGATTTTCATTTCACAAAATTATTAAAAACATGTTCTAATAATTAAATAGTTTTTTATTTCATTCCTTTTGTTTTTGAATTTTCTGTATATAAACGAAAGTCTGTTCTGTATCTTTTAAAAGTTATAGAGAAGATTATTATTATAAGGCACTTTCTTCGAAAGCGTATTTCGCTAAACCAATTTTCTTTAGGATTTGGTTCTTAGTACAGAGGTTATGTTTTTGAAGGGTTTTGTTTTGTTCTAAGTAATTATTAAAAATTTATATAATAATATACCATTGGAATTAAATGAAATTTATTACGTCATGACGTTCGACCGTATACAGTCAGCGAGAGAATTAAGTGGACATAATATTATATTTTATTATTAATTATTTGTTTTGTAATGTTAGTATGTGTTTGGATATTATTTATGTTTAACTATTTGATCTGCTAGAATATCATATGATGTTGTATATCATTAAATAAGTATGAGTAAAATTTATAGCTTAATTAAAGTATATAGCTTAATGTCCACTCAATTCTGTCGCTGACTGTATATGCTCTTTATCGAATATTTAAATGTTCTTTTTACGCTTGAAGCATATATGTTCTATACACTATATTGCTGGTATATCCTAAAAAATTCCGAAATCAAAAGGAGATGAATATATATCGGAAACTCCTACTTGTTCTTGACATAACGTGCGCATGTGCGTAATTTTGAAGTAATAAACATGAAAATCTGTTGACGTTCACAGTTCAAATTTGTGTTATTTGATTATTTATTTATATATTCTTGATTTGCTCCTTACACTAAAACCATATTTATCGAAATGGATAGAGAACAATTATTATTTGGTGCTGTATCATTCTGAAGCAAGTGCTTGTGGAAGATTCTATAATAACATATTCATTCGTTAGATGCAGATGAAAAATATGCATGTGTTATTATTTTAGATGAAATTGGAGCTGCAAAATATTGGCAACACATACAAACGGAATGAAAAAATTTTTGCATAAGCAAGCTTTGCAGCATGCATGACGCAAGAGTATTCAGGAGGTCTGCAAAGGTTACATCTTGAAATAGTTTTCAAAACTTTGTTAAAAAGGGATTTTGCTTATCTAATATTACCTTGGTTAATTACACCGTTTAGCAGTGATGGACACCTTATTGAACAGCAGATATTATTCAATTGTACAGGCTCTCTCAAGTTAGAATTTTAATCGAACATACATCTCTTATCGACTAATATATTTTGAAAATCCAACTCTAGAGTTTATTCGTAACTGTTATATCTGGATGCGTGTTGCAAAACATCTGTGTATGAAATGGAGAAGCTCCTGTGGAGATCGATCTTTTTGAGCGACCTGGCCAAAATAAAGATATTGAAGCAGCCAGAGTTAAATCACAGAGATCAAGTTTATGTGTGTGTGTTTCCTCAATAAATGTAAACAAATTTCAATAATTTTTTTTGTATTTCTAGAAATATTTTTTTGATTTAATAATAAAATTGTCACTTTATTCGTAATGAAAACATGAACAAAAATGAAAAAATTAAAGAGAAGATAATATATTGAACAAAACATAATCTCTAATATAAAATAGCAACAGGTTCATTACAACAATACTGAAAACAAGGTCAATAAAATAAAAAAAATCACACACACACGTTTTATTTATTTATCACGTTCACAATTTTACTTAATAACTGCTTTTTTATGTTAAGTCTTGCTTTCCTAATATTCAACCTTTCCACAGTATCTCCTAATATCTGCATGAGAAAGAAGAAAACTTACAAAGTTATAATCTAAAAGAACCGTTAGGTGTGTATTTATAAGTTATACATAATAACTAATTTTACTAACCGTTTTCTGCTCTTATTGCATAATCTTTACATACTACTAATTCATAACTTTCACTAGATTCAGTATCATATAATGTAATAGTTTGGTTGTTTTCGTTTTCCTTAATGCAATAATACGTACCTATGTTTACAACGCTAAACATACATAACCTGACCAAAACTTCTTCCAACTTTTGATGTCATTTGTTCCAAAGAATTCAAATTATTATTATTCTGCACCATGTTAAAATATATTCAATAATATACTTTAAAATAATCTTTATTGTTTACATACATATACGACTTGTGTATTCTCACCACAGATAACCTATATTCTGACTTTTCACTAGACAAATGTCAAAATAAGAACTGTCAGAGAACATAGTTGGACAAAGAAGTGTATCTTCCATCCCCTTTCATCGGCGGAAATTTGTGCCATTGGTTCTATACGAGACCCGCAATATAGTAGTATTACATATATGGCTTGAAGACTGCACCTAAAATTTTATTCCCAAAAATTGTTAAACTGATGTTGTCAAACCAACTTCAATTCCTTTCATTTTTTCCATCCTCATAAATCATTTACTTTGCGTTGAGATGACAATTTGTTTTTGCTTTTAATGAACCATTCTTATGAGAAGTATATAAGTATAACTGATTAATACGATTCACTAAATAACTTTAATGTCAATTCGGTGTTTCAAAATAAATTGTGCAGACTTACTGATTTGTTAATCAAAATGTTTTGATGACTTGAGATAATTCTAGGCAGACGAAATGTTTGGCTACAGTTATAAACTCAAGTGCGATTATATAAACGTCCTTCAATTAAAACAATTCGTGGAGATAATTTAAAGCAGAAAGAATTGTGCTATTACCGCTTTTAGTGTTCTTGGGTCAATTAAAATTCAGAAATTAGTTCTGACTAAAAAATTCTGTGAAATTAGATGTGCTTATGGTAAAATGATTTATTTTCTATAAAACTACCTTAACTAGATAATATATATTGCTGTAATTAATTACATTTCGTTAGCCCTACTTTACAGTAGATCTAGCATCGACATGTGCTTGTTCATTCATTCACTGAATTGTGAGTATGGTCATTAACTCGTTTATGACCCTGAAGAAACCTTAAACAAATATGGCGAAATAAAGGAGAGTTATCAATAATAGTGCCCTGGTCGTATACCTGTTACTTTTTATTTAATATCTTATCCGTAATGGTAATAATGATATTTCTATAGGTGCAGATCTTTTGTACAAGATATGAACACGGGTTGATTTATTCTCTACTTGCGTTACATATGTTTTTTATATATTTTTAAAGATTTCAATACTTGATGATTACGGAAAAATTGAGGCAATGATCCTTTCCCTTTTCACAAAAAAAAATAATATGCAATAGCAGATATTTTCTTGTTGCTAAATTCTTTGTGAATTATTTTTTATTTTTCTTCTTTGACTTATCTGATTATTATTATAGATTAATAAACAATACTTACTTACTTACAAACGTGCTCGACATATAAATCAAACTATTTTCTATCTACGCTGACTAGAAATCTTTAAATTTCAGAACTCAGTTTGGGATGGATTTTCCATCCCAATTATTACGGCAAAAGGAAAGAAAATTGTCACGTACCTGAATCTGAATCGTCCTCATCTGATTCTTCGTAGAGTATGGGAGTATCCACCCTCGTTATTGGATCATCCGCTAATATCATCGGAACCGCTGGAGTTGGCGCTGGGGCAGGAGAGCGTCCTTCTGAACCCGAAGAGAAATGTAATTCGACCGCTCCATCCGCTGGAAATCTCGGGTCTGAAATGATATTCACATTTGATTTGTTTGCTTTCCACGAGCCAATGACAGCGTTGTTTTAATACATACATAAAATTGGTATGAATTTTGTTAAATTGGTTATATAGTTATACTAAAAGATCTTAATATATTCTAGGTTTCCGATACTGCTGATTTTTGCAAAAGCTGATATTGCAGTGTTATGGCGTTGGAGATGGTTGATATCTCAATTATTTCACCTTCAATGCGGCGCGGCGCGGCGCCAGCGGCATGATCACAAATTTCTTTCTCGAACAGAGACGTTTGTTTGCCTGGTAAAGGATCTTTTAAAGATTTATCTCATTTATTTTGTGTTGTACAACGCTTTACCATTTTACCGTTTTACCCATATTTAATCTGAATTACGCCACTTAACGCCAGCCCTTTTGCGACTTTCAGCCGTACCATAATTTAGGCAGTGCTTGTAATTAAATTCTTTAATTTAAACTTTTTTTAACCTTTTTATTTACTTCGGAAAATTGTTACCTAACCTAAGAGGACGCTTGCCCGTCTGGAGCCCTTTTGCTTACTCTTTTTCTTTTTGAAATAAAGTTATTGTTATTCCATATACTTCGCGAGTCTTTCCTTCCTTTCTGGTGAGGGTGTTTTTCCTTTTTGAACATTTTCTGCGTGTTCCGGTACGTTGAAGCATATTACGCTTGCTTCCCACGACCAAGAAGGGTCATAAAGGTGTAGTGGGCGGCGCCCTCCACTCAGTCTGCAATCACTTGCCGCGAGTGATAAGCTCCACTTCAGTTTATCTGACCTGAACGACCATCTTCACCTGATTATAGCGGTTACAGTCATCCTACGTTTTTCGCCTTCAACCTTCTGCGTACTAGAGGATTCGCAAGTCTCGAATACAGGTAGGTCCCACCTTTCTTGATCCCCCCTGTATACTTATATTCTCATATCCCCATTGACTGGACGTAGCAAGGAAGGAAATAGAAGAGGCAATACAAAAGATGAAAATATGAAAACCAAATGTAGAGAATGGAATAGCTTCAGAGATGATCAACTGGTTGGGAGAAAAAGAAAAGGAATGGGTATGGAAAACGTTCAAAGAGACATAGAACGAACAAGAAATACTAAAAGATGCAAAGAAGAAGTGCAAATGCTTAGCGCAAACAATATACAAATTGTATACAAGAATTTTAGCAAACTGACTAAGAAGTTATGTGGAACACAAAGAAGAGAAAAGAATTTATTTAACATTTATTGAAATGTATTTAACATTTATAGACCTAAGATTAGCATTTGACACGGTAGATAGAAGAGGAGTATGCAGAAGTATGGAAGAAATGAAAGTACCCAGTGGACTAGTTAAAGCGATCAGAAGCGTATTAAGGATTAAAGTATAAATTGTGGAGCAAAGATCAGAACAATTTATAATGAAAAATGGAATAAAACAAGGAGACAGCTTAAATCCGCTACTTTTTATATTGATTATGAGTAAAACCCTCAAACGAATTAAAACACAGACGGAACATTTAAATTTCATAATCGGTTAGAGACAACTATAACCAGTAAAAATAAGCAATACAGAAAGTGTTAACTCCAAAAATAAAATTCAAAAACTAGCTAATATATGAACAAAAGAGATAGAGAACTTAAAAATGGAAATTAACATTAATGAAATCAAAGTAATGATGATAAATACAAAACAAGATAATAGATGTAACAAGGACATTAAATTTAAGATGAGTCCATCACCAAGGACACCAAACGCGGCCCTCCACCCACACCACAGGGGATGCGACTTTCAAATTTTAAATGGAAATCCCAACTTTTTATTGCGGATTTAGATTCTGCGTATAAAAATACGAATGTATTGTCTGAAACATTTTTTACGATTCTTAATAGATGGCGCTAAAATTTGCAAGATATAATTTTTGTGAAGTTCTCAACAGAAGTTTGGAAACCGTCAAAATATCGATTAAAACAACTAACTAAACGATGGGTTCAGGCTCTCGAGAGACCTGAAGCGATATCGAAGGTACGTGATCGTACCGTAAGTGATACCGAATATATCTATTCAGGTATTCAACCGTAGTTTAAGTGGTTTCGAACGTGACTGACAATTTATCGAGTGGTTTTGAGGGTAGCCAAGGATCGAGTGATGGCGAAGGTTGCCCATAATACCAAAGATGATTTTTTAAGAATCCGATAATCATGCTTTGACGGAACTACATTTAGCGTAACTCAAGAACAACCACGTGGATGTAGTAGTGGTTTTTTATACCCTTCGAGATGCTTGCTTTAAGCGACTCCCCTGACCTCTCACCTACGGGGTGCTTGATGTCCAAAATCAAAATGAACAGTTCAAATCAAAATAGCAATCGAAAATTAAAATCTAAATCCCAAATACAAATGAAAATCTGTAATCAAAGTTCGAATCCATAAGTAATAATTTTATGTATTATAATAAATACTGGAACTGTTCATCGTTTCTTTCTTAACCGGAAGCTAGCCGATGATAGAAATATTCAGTCGCATTATTGAAATATTCTGCAAGAATATTTTCAGCTTCGTATATTATTTTTTGACGCAATTCAGGTAAATTCTCAGGTGGTTTTGTATATTTGATTTTTTAAATATACCTACAAAAAAAATAAGAGGAGTCAAATAATGTGATCCGGCAGGCCACTCTCCTCGTTGTCTTATCTAACGATGAGAGAACTATTTCATCTAAAATCATGTCTGTATACCGTTCAGCATTAGATTTTCATTTATGAAGAATGGCCTTATCAGGCGATTATTTAGTATTCCAGCCAAAATATTAAAGGAGGATACTGCTTGTTCCTCTCTCGTACCCAAAAGGAACTTGTAACGGCTCAATACCTAGAATTATGCCGGTTCAGTACTCCATTTTATTGGAATAATGCTTCGTCTGAGAAAGCAATGCTAAAATGTAGGCCACGATCTTCACCTACTCTGTTCGTCATATCCTCACAAAATTGTAAACGTCGATCAGAAGCCACTTCGTTTATCTCATAGAGAAGTTCCACTTTGTAGGGGTGTAATTTACTGCTTCTCAATTTTCTATTAATATTATGAATATTTCATAAAATTCAGCAAACCTACGAAGAGTAGCGTGAGGATCTTCTGTGAATATATATAATACAGGGTGCGGCAGGGAAACTTGCTGATTTGAATTGGACGCCAATGAGCGAGGCGTGGTCAGAAAGGGGTGGGGAGGGTCTCATCAGAAAGAGGGGGTTTTGAAGTTTTGTTACCCCAAATGACATTTGTCATCATGCGTTGGACAAAGGAACAGCGTGCGTTCGCCGTCGAGGCCTATTTTTCCAACGGTCATTCGGTGGTCGCCACCCAACGTGCCTTCCGAACTCGGTTCGATATTCATCCCGCGGGTCCCGTTCCTGACCGGCAATCGCTTGTTTCGTGGGTGAACACATTTAGGGAAAGTGGGAGTGTTGAAAAAAAAGGCCCAGGAGGTCAACGGACATCCAGAACTCCAGAAAACGTCGAAAGGGTAAGGGAGTCGTTTTTGCGCTCTCCCCGGCGTTCGGCGCGTAAACACGCTGCTGCTCTGGGGATTTCTGATCGCACAGTGAGACGAATTCTTCACAAGGAACTCTAGTTTCATCCCTACAAACTGGCTGTGGTCCAAAAGTTGAGTGAACGCGATCTCGCTTCTCGCCAAACTGCATGTGAAGCGCTCAGTAACTTGCCAGACGACGCTCTCGTGTTTTTTAGTGATGAGGCCCACTTTCACATTTCCGGCTGTGTTAACAAACAAAACATGCGGTATTGGAGTAATGTCAATCCTGGCGAACTTCATGACATTCCACTTCATTGTGAACGTGTTACTGTGTGGTGTGCATTGTCGAGAGTTGCAATAATAGGGCCTCATTTTTTCGAGGAAGATGAACGCGCTGTTACTGTGAATGCAGTTCGCTACAGAGAAATGATTGAGACATTTTTTCTTCCACAACTTGAAGAAATGGATCTTGGGGACGTATGGTTCCAACAGGACGGCGCATACAGCGAGAACTTCGATGGAGCTTTTGAGGGAACACTTTCACGAGCGCCTGATATCCTTGAGGGGTAACGTACCGTGGCCGCCGCGCTCCCCCGATTTGGCACCTTGCGATTTTTTTTTATGGGGATATCTTAAATCCATCGTTTACAACGACAAACCCCGGACCCTGCAACACCTGAAGGACATCCGCCAAGCCATCGCCAACATTCCCGTCGATATGCTCGAAAGAGTGGAGCGCAACTTTAAATCTAGGGTTGATCAGTGTATCACGAATGAGGACCGCCATTTGCCCGATGTCATTTTTAAAACCACTTAAAACAAAAATTCAGAATGTGTACTATACGATACAAAAAGAATTAAATCGATATTTGAAGTACTTTTTCTTTTATTGACTTTTCAAATCAGCAAGTATCCCTGCCGCACCCTGTATGATTGCTCTTCATTTGTAGCTGTATTTGGTCTTCCTGATCTCAGTAGATCTTTCACACTCCCTGTATCTCGAACCTTGATATACTTATTTTTACCTTTGACTTCGAGATTCTAACTATCCTACCTCTAAAGTTTTAGATGAAAAGATCTCAAACGTTCACGTAAGTCCTTCTCCTTTCACTCCAACCAAACATCATTGAAAGAGATATTCTTTCTCGCTCAGTAAGTACTGCCATAAATTGTATTACATAATAACGACTGTAAAAAATAACAAAAAGAGTGTGCGCGCTTAAAGAGGCAGGCCGCAAATGTTTCGATTTAAATACCTCCAAGTATCTCAAAATGAATAAGGTATGTCTGCTTCAAGAGGTAGATCGTGAATTAATTTATTCAAACGTCCAAAATTTACAAAAATTATTTCTTGCGAATTTCAACGCCATCTATCAAGAACCGAAAAGATATTTGAAACTTTCGTATTTTGATACGCATAATTCCAATCTACAATACAAATGGCGGTTTATATTTAAGATTTCAAAGTTGTATACTATATTTTGTCACATGCTCGACTCCTAAACAGCGGAAATTTTGTTTTGGCAATAGAAGAAAACCATTTAATATAATCGCTTTTGTATAATATTTTTTATACGGTGCAGTTAACATTTACTTGCCAGAGAGATAAAAATATTTATTTTTAATATTCGAAGAGTATTAACGCAACTTTACTTAATTTCACATAATAAATTACCTAAAAACAACATTTTTGGCTAACTGATATAAAGAAGACACGATGCACATGTTTCTAACGAAGTAAATAATTTATGAAACGACAGCAACTAGTTTCAGAATTATAATCTATATACATATGCGCACGTTAAAAGCATAGTTTTTAGTATAATCACTATTATTAATTAGCCGTGCTTCTACGTAACACTTGAGAGGAATGTACTTGAGTTAAAATTAATAGGTACGGCTACTGCCACTTGACTAGATGCATTTAGTAGGCTCTGTAATTGAATGCACATACCGTTACAAGCGCCGTCCAGCTCTTGTCTGGTAAAGCTAAGTGTATAGTCAGCAACTGCACATGTATGGAATTGACAGGCGAAGATGGTCTCCCTGCCGGAATCGCTTCTGTGATAACACTTTATCAAGATGTCGCCGCGCAACTGTAAACCTCGTCTTCGTTCCCCAGCAACATTTACGGTAAACTGCCCCACTCCACTGGAAACATTGTATACACCTGAAAATAGTTATTAAACATTAGATATGATATACTTGAGCGACAAAGAAAGACACAAATCCTTAAATTCTAAATAAGTATTGTTATACCATAATTTTTAAACACCTTCAAAACGTGTGAATAGTATTTAACAATTGTATTTTCCTGCTTTCAACAGAGACTAAAGTTTCTTATTTTGCTAATCATTTGTTTGAACGCTTTTATCTTGACGTTTTGTACGAAAATGTAAATATACTCCATATAAAGTCTATAATAAATGAATTTAGATACGTAATTAATTTTTTTGTATATTCGTCATGGCAGATTTTAGTACGTTAGAGATTTCTCTTGAAGACAATTTAAGTATTTCACTTATTCTATATTTAAAAAAAGATAATTAGTATACTTTTTATAGAAAATCTTTAGATATTATTACGTAAATACACTCCGCCAAAAAAGTATCGCATAAACTAAAAAAGGGCATTTATGAACCAAGATATTTTTATACGTTCACAAAAAGTTTGCCTCGTGTATGTGAACTATAAAAACACTAACAAAATAATGGAACTTAGCGTTTTTACTTTTTTTTTTCTCTAAAAGAACACATTTAGAAAAATGCATATGTGTAAGGTTTGTTCAGTTGTTTATTGAAAGTCTTCCTATACGGACAAATTTTAAAGTGCGAAGTCAGAGTTCTGTACCAACGCTTTTAAAACTAAAATGAGCAACTTCAGAAAAAGTGGCTGCTATAGTTGCTTTAATCGAAGATGGACGATCTCAAGCATACGTTGATAATTTGATGAACATCAGTCAGTCAAGTGTTTCTAGAGCCGTAGCCAGATATAGGGAAACAGGCATTTACAGTAGAAGACCTGTACCAGGTCGTCCAAGATGTTCTACTCGCCAAGATGACCGCTATTTACTACTACAAGCATTACGTCGAAGACCTGTAACTGCGAGACAATTGCAGAACGACTTGGCTAGAGTCAGAAATACTCGTGTGAGTACTCAAACTATTCGGAATAGGTTACGACAGAGTGGATTAAGAGCTAGAGTAGCTGTAACAGCCCCTCGTCTCACTAGGAACCACCGAGTGGCTCGCTTAAGGTTTGCCAGAGAACATGTAAATTGGAACATTAATGACTGGGCCAATATACTCTTCACAGATGAGTCAAGATTTGGTCTTTACACCTCAGATAGGCGTATCTCAGTGTACAGACGAGACGGTGAGCGCTATTCGCAGTGTAATATCAGACCTAGACCTAATTTCGCTGGTGGCTCTATTATGGTTTGGGGAGGCATCTGTTTAACAGGTCGTACAGAGTTAGTACCAGTAGACAGAGGTACACTGACTGCCCACAGGTATATAACGGACATTTTAGAAGAACATGTAGTACCATATGCGCCAATTATAGGAAACGAATTCATGTTAATGCACGATAATGCACGACCGCATGTTGCAATAATCGTCCAGGAATACCTTAACGATGTTGGTATTCCAGTTTTAGATTGGCCTGCGGTAAGTCCGGACATGAACCCTATCGAGCACGTGTGGGACCTCCTTCACAGACGGATACGAACCCAAAATGTTGCCCCAGCGGACCTGCATGGACTAGCAAATGCTCTCCGTGACGAGTGGGAGAATTTGGATCAGGCTTATATACGGAGGTTAATCGAATCTCTGCCAAACCGTATGCGAGCGGTCATAAGAGCCAGAGGTGGCAATACTCAGTATTAAAAGCTACTGTTATGACATTTTTCTTTCCAAAATTATAATTTCTTGTTTTAATAAAAATCTCAAGTATGAGTTCTTGGTTTTATTTGGCCTGTATTTTATTTAAACAATCATAGAAATTATATCTTAGAGCGCATTAAAGTATATTTACAACTTTATGCTACAAACAAAGATTATGCGATACTTTTATGATTCAAAACTAAATTATGCGATACTTTTTTGGCGGAGTGTATAAGTTGTGGTAGAAAGGAATAAATAAATGACACCGTCAAGTTACTAAAGAATTTTTTTGCTTACCTCATCAAGTTTTTGATAGAGAGGATATTTATGTATCATGCGAGAAATTAATGTAATTGATGCTTCAATTACCCTGATAGAAACACAGCTACATTCCGTAGCAGCTAAGCTAAGAAGAAGACATTCAATTTACCTTATAGTTCTTGAACGTCATACCTTAGAGTGGAGTAAAAACTAAAAATATTGATTAAAAGAAAAAGATAAAAGTTAATAGTAATGGAAGGAGATATGAAAAAATGCGAATAAGATGGAACTAGTAGCAAAAAAGAAAAACGCATAGAAAAGAGTGAAAAAGTTGTAATGGTACACCGATTGCAGTACACATTTATCAAAATGAACTACATAAAAGAATTGATTTTGTCGTTTTTATATTTGTAATTATATCAATGTCCACACTGTAAATTGTAAATATAATTAATTGTAAGATTTTGTACGTAAATAAGTGTTACCAAAGCGGAGCAGTGCTGAGTGGACACATTAGAAGATTGGGGGCCCGCGACCGGACGTAGTGCCGTGCGAATTTTACGGAGAAGATTCGACGATGATGATGTCACCGGGTGAAGACGTGAGAAATGAGGTAGTAAGAAAAAATGAAAAGGTTTTCCAATCGCACAAAGCGGTAACATATAAGAAAAAGTTGCTTGTTATATTTTGAACGACACTATACCTGCATATGGACATCGACGCAAGGCGGTGTAGAATTTGCGAAGTCAGCTTTTTATACACAGCGAAGAAGCGAGCGAGTTACAAGAAACAGATTACGATTAGGTTTCATACATAACAGTTAGTGTTAAGATTAGATGTAATTTTTTTTTTAATAAAAAGTTTAAGTTTTTTTAAAAGCAGTAATTTATTTCAAATAAGAAAATTTGCTTTCCAATCCCCAAAGCGATAAAATATAAAAAGAATGACGGCTTCCAGCCAATACAGCAGCGTTGAAAAAGGACGCCATCCAGCCGCAAAAGCGATGGTATATGAAAAATACGTCACGTGACCGTAATATCGGCCACGCTAAATAAAAAAGCGGCAAAACGCGCGACCAGTATGGTCTTTTAGCGGATAAGTGCGCAAAGGCGAATTAACCAGTATTAAATTTACATTGTATTTTGTTATTAATAAAAATATAGGCGTAGGCTATGGCCTACGCTTGGGCTTAGATAGTGGTGTCGCAAACTGAGATCCCGGGTCTCGAAAATACCGGGATACCGGACTAAAATGAATGCAAGATACAGGTATTGGATTCATAGAAACTGAAATTTTCGACATTTTCAGTATTTAATTAAAAAACTATATAAATTGTTTTCAGCAGTGGCTTCTTATAAAACTAAATTAAAACTAATAGAACATTTACTATAAATAACTTGAACTAATTCTTTTTAAATATCGTAAATATACATTAGATTGTATCCATTGGTTTAATATTAAAGGTATATATTATATGGCAAATCTAACGCCTCGCATGCACAGATGCAAATGCATTCAAATCCATAATCTACGCATAAGAGGAAAAATTATATGGGAAATGCTACCGGGCAAGACATGTTCGGCAATTATGCCAATAGAAAAAGATATTTTAACCTTGCTTCGCAGAAAAGAGGATTTCTATGAAAAAATAACTTCAGAATTTTGTAAGAAGAGTGGAAGAATGAATTTTATTTTCAAATTGCAAAAAAACATGCCCTAATCGGTAGACCACGCAACGCAAGCGAATATGAGCATTGTTGTTCGCGCGAAAGAGAAGGAAGATGTTACTAGCTTAGTACATGGGAATATAACTATGTATACCTGTGCGTTGAATATTTGATCTGCAACGTAAATGACAGGGTTAAGTAACTAAGAGTTTGTTATTGACAAATAAATAGTGTAAGCTAAAATAGTGATCGGCAAATAGCATTTGACACGTCATTTTTGCGATCACATTATTTAAATTTGATAAAAAATCAAGCAATTATAAAAATTATTTTGTTTGTTTTTCTGTACCCGTTAGTTTGTTTAAAAAATTGTTTTAATAAAAAACAATGTTAAAAGAATTATTTTTGTTCAAATCATGTGGCTATAAAACTTGAAGGAAACCTTACTCAACAAGATTTTGAGCTACCACGAGAAGTTTAACTTGTCTGATAATTTTATGATAAAATCGGTTCTACTGTTAATAGGCCTCAGGTGTTCAAGGTGGATGAAATAAAACATTAAACCGTGCCAGTAATAGCCTTATTAATACTTTAATATAATATATAATATTACAAAATTATAAACAAGTTTAAAGTTTGAATATTTGACAGTCCCAGTTCAGGAATTTTAAAACAAGATTTTTAGTAGGTATTTTGACTTTGCTGAAAGGTTTTTAAACCAGTCCCTCTACGAAGGATATCGGTATACATACCGGGTGTCCAACCTAAAATGCAACGGTCCCTAGCCAATTTATTATTGCCTTTTTGAAAAAAATTTTCAAATAAATGTTGCCTCGAATCATATTCTACATATGCTAAAATTAGTTTCAGTAATGGCGGACTTCCGGTTGTACCGGAAGTAGATACTAACTTTATTATTTTAAATGGAACACCCTGTATATTATTGCACTTTTGGATTCCTTGTTAAATTTAAATAACAATGCCTTAGGGATACATTGGGGCTAAGTTGTACCGTTTCCGAATTACATGACGTTTTTCGAAAAAAAATGACATTTGCAGTGTCTTCGATGTTTGAAAATACCTCAGGAGATACGAAAGCTAGGAAGATGCGGTTTTCGGTTTTCGCTTAACCATGAAACAGCACATGTCTTTTATTTTAAAATTGTTGCGTTTAAATTACAGCGTTATTAAATAGGGATCTGTAATTTTCGAACTCTAAAATCATGGATAACTTGATTTTTTTAAATTGAACGGTATAGTAATTTTTACATAAATGGATGTAAAATTTCATTTTCTTTCGATTTTATATGGGTATCATTGTGTCGATCTCCCACGGTTTTGGCGATATTCGCAATTTTTCAGTTTCTCACGATAGATACGTATTACGAAGCGCCGCCGCTGGCCACCTTCCCCTCGCATTTCACCAGGTTTGGGACTGGCAGCAATAATACTGGCATGCTTAGAAAGTGGCGAACAGAATACAATAGGACCACTAGAAACAAGCAAACATAGCAAAGATAAAACAAAACATAACATTACTGGAATATCAATAAATCAGCACATTTTTCAAACTACATTACTCTATCCAATGTATGGCGTACGTACACTTCGAGCGTCTTGCTCGCAACAGGCTACACTTTAAACGCTAGTGTTGTCATTCTACAGAGAATTTGTACAACACTATTATATTAAATGTTCAAAATGCTGTCTGTTTTCGAACATAATCGAAATCGCTCTTGCAAACACTTTTGAGCATTTCTGAGTATTTTTGGCGTGACTTCTTGAAACGCTCTTAAAATACGATGGCGCATATCATCAGGGGTTGTTGGTGGCGTCTCATAAACCTTATTTTTAATGAAACCCCATGAGAAGAAATTGCAGCTTGCAACTGATTTTCATCCGTAAGTACGGAGTTATTGCGGTTCCGTTTTGTACGTGCTACGGATCCAGTACTTACAAATCTACCCAGTAGCGACTGAAATGCCCTCCTATCTGGATGCTTTCTACATGTGTAAGACTGTGCGTAAACTCTTGGCGCTAACAAAGCTTTTCTGTAACATTAACCGAGAACGAAAACCATATCTACTAATTCTTCTCGAGTAAGCGACATCTTTAATTATTATGTTACCAAGCAGTACTCTGAATATCAGTTCTGACACTTGGAACACTAATAACGGTTAGATACCTAGTTTGTTTTTCAAGCTTGCGTTGACTTTAAAGATGCCGCTTTAAACATCTCAAGTATCTTTTAGACTTCTTTTGTTTGTTTCTAGTGGTCCTATTGTGTTCTGTTGGCCAGTTTCTAAACATGCCAGTATTATTGCTGCCAGTACCAAGCCTGGTGAAATGCGAGGGGAAGGTGGCCGGCGGCGGCGGCGCTTCGCAATACGTATCTATCGTGAGAAACTGAAAAATTGAGAATATCTCCAAAACCGTTGGAGATAGATACAATGATACCCGTATAAAATCGAAAGAAAATGAAATTTTACATCCATTTATGTAAAAATTGCTACACCGTTCAATTTAAAAAAATCAAGTTATCCATGATTTTAGAGTTCGAAAATTACAGATCCCTATTTAATAATGCTGTAATTTAAACGCAACAATTTTAAATTAAAAGATGTATGCTGTTTCATGGCAAGCGAAAACCGAAAACCGCGTCTTTCTAACTTTCGTATTTCCTGAGGTATTTCCAAACACCGAAGATACTGCAAATGTCATTTTTTTCTAAAAACGTCATGTAATTCGGAAACGGTACAACTTAGCCTCAATGTATCCCTAACGTATTGTTATTTAAATTTAACAAGAAATCCAAAAGTGCAATAATATACAGGGTATTCAATTTAAAATAATAAAGTTAGTAGTTACTTCCGGTACAACCGGAAGTCCGCCATTTCTGAAACTAATTTTAACATGTGTAGAATATGATTCGAGGCAACATTTAATTGAAACATTTTTTTCAAAAAGACAATAATAAATCGGCTAGGGACCGTTGCATCTTAGGCTGGACACCCGGTATATTACCCTACAATATAAAATACGTTTGTTTTGTAACTTCTTCTTACATTTGTTAAATAAAGTGATACTCTTGAAGGAGTAATGTTTGTATATAATGTGGCGTTATTTGCATTTCCGTAGCGGATAGGGCTTGGGCTTTGAATTGCAGCAATCGCAATGAGAAGGGACGTATACGACTCCAGAGAGTATGTATGTTGTATGTTTTAAACGGGATATAGGATTACGGGTATTATTTATAGAATTCGTGCGCGGTTGCAGTTGTGCTGGCAGATTGCGACAAGCGTGTTTGCGAATAATTACCGTGTATACCACAAATAAAGGAAATATGGGGAGTGCCGTGATTTATGCTCCAGAATTAGTACCGTAAAACGGGGCTACTTTGTTATCCTGTGCGCACTGGCGGTTTTAATATTTTTTGTTTCAAAATTAGTTACGTGTTTTAAGTTTCCAATAATGTCAGTGTCTCTTGCAGGTTTTAGTTGAGTAGAAAAAAATGAAGACGTCTACCACAACTTCGTAGAAGATCAGGTGGCGGAAGCGGTGCGTGCGGTGAAACCACACTAGAATTGATATGGTTTTATCCAGAACAACAATTGGCGTCGAGGGTAGCATCAAACGTAAAAAAGTCCCAGTCTTCTGGTGACTAAGACGTTAATACGTTTGTCACAACACATCGCCAGTTTTGTCGGAATCTACAGGTGACCATGTACAGGCTGGGCCACGGCCGGCTTTATATGGAAAAGCATAGGATTTTTTGAAATCCCTTTTACTTAGTTGACTGCTAGACTTTTGTATGTACAATTAAAATTATTTTAAATTATACATGAGGAAAAAGATCCATAACAAAGTTTTTTAAATTGAATAACCTATTACATACACACTAAAAAATATTTGCAATTCCTACAGAAAATTCCAGTAACGTATAAGGTAAAATTGCCAAAAATTGGGAAATTTAATAGAAAAAAAGGTATATTTTCTAATTTTTGGTAAATTTACCCTATACATTATTGGAATTTTCTGTAGGAATTGCAAATATTTTTTAGTGTGTACATTTTATTTAAATAAAGGTGGCATCGAACAGCGCAACTAATAAAAAACAATATACAATTTATCATTATTTGAGAGTAATCAAAGCTTACTTTAGTTCACTTATGAAATTTATGGTTAAAATCGTTCCAAAAAATGAAAATTTATTCTATTCAAGAGAGAATCGATATGATTTCGACAATTGGTGTCATCAAGCGAAGAAAATTGTTTGTTGGCATCAAGGGTGCACCCACAAAGTTTCCGGTAGATTACATCCAAGACAAACTGAGTTTAAAAGCGTACTCCAAACGTTTCGGTAAACTGGAA
Source organism: Cetonia aurata (assembly GCA_949128085.1). Classification (NCBI taxonomy): domain Eukaryota; kingdom Metazoa; phylum Arthropoda; class Insecta; order Coleoptera; family Scarabaeidae; genus Cetonia; species Cetonia aurata. The sequence goes on from OX421884.1 coordinate 38,593,263, forward strand.
GCGTAAAATATGAGAAATGAAGAGAATGAGTTTCTTGTAGTCGGATCTAAAAAATCCTCACATCAGTTAACGCAAAATTAACAGGGAAACAAGAATAAATAAGCAAAGTGTTGCTGCTGGGATTATTGAAAAATACTTTCATCGTGCGATATTCAAATGCATCAACAGATTAGTGAGAGATTTCGAGGATCGACTTGACTGTTGAATATGAAGACTTTTTAATTATGTTTTATTTTCGGATGGATGTCTGTTCCCCGAAAATGGTTTTTTTGTTAACAGATATTAGTATTTTTATTGTGATAAAATCATCTGCATTTCTTACAAATTTTAGACCACCAGCACCGATGATCTCTTAACACATGGGGAGGAATCGTGGAGTTGAATGTGAATGTTTTTATCGTTTTAATGATAACCTTGATGTGATCCATTCGGACATGTTTGTATGTACACCCTTGATACAGTTTTCTTTGCATTCAACAATTGTAAAAATGATGTCGATTCTGTCTTGAATAGAATAAATTTTCATTTCTTGGAATGATTTTAACCATAAATTTCGTGAACTAAAGGCTTTGATTCCTGTCAAATAACGATACATTGTTTATTGTTTTTTATAAGTTGCTCTGTCCAAGCCGACCTTTACTTAAATAAAATGTATGTAGTCCTTGGAAAAATAAAATGCTAACCACGAGAAAACTATTAATGTTAGATATAGGGAATCCTAATACATTTTGAAATGCAATTAAAATCTACCTTGTATAGTATCATTAGATAGAGAGTGTGTTCTATTTAAGATAAGAATAGTATTTTACTGCAATAGTTCTCACACTTAAACCAGTGTTTATTAACACCCTGTATAACTGTGTGACAGAAACTCACTCTCTTCCATTGCTCAGCCTCTTCGTTGAACGGTGAAATGTGTGAAGGTGTGCTTAACGTTGGATTACACAAATAAAAATCAAATTTAAATTTTGTACTGCAAATTCATAAATTTTAAATTATCTCAAAAATCGATGACTTCAGGTATATGAGGCAAGCATAACGGATGACCCTGGAGCACGAATAGTCTTTGTTCCTAGAAACTACAAAAGGGTGGAAAGGGTTTAGAATTTCCTGCGAACGGCAATCAACACCGTGGTGTGCGGAACTGCAAGTGGCGACCTTCTATCGCCCATGGTCGTTTATAAAGCGACCCATCTCCATGCAAATTGGTGCGCCAGTGACCTGTCAGAATGTCTATAAAAACAGCCCAAGGCGGCTCGATGCCAACCTGTTTGATATTTGGTTTTGTCAAATTTTAATGCCACACGTTCAACGGATAAGGAAACCAGGAAAGAGTCATCATGTGGGCGATAATTTGGCTACTCATTTCGCCACAAAAGTGATATTTACATAACATCGTTCCACTGAACGCTACCCATTTAATGCAGACTCTGGATGTTGAAATGTTTGCAACTATTAAAAGAAAGTGGTGGGAGATTCTAGACGCGTGGCGAAAGGAGCGCTGGAGTTCGATTCGAAAGTAACAGGTTGCTTTGTTATTGAACAAAATCTGGTCACACATCCAATCTAACGTCAAAAAGAAATCTCTGCATTTAGAGTCAATTAATTTTATTCATACAACTCCTAGGGAGTTCTGAAAAGACGCTAGGTCCAGCAGAAACAGATGGAGCGTCTATTATACACAAGTTTTGTTAAGCTACTGCAAGAACATACGTCCACTGAAACAAAAGCACGGCAAAAGTTGAAGCTGCCATGTCTTCATCTATGATTGCCGATGATCCAGCGGACAACGAAGAAAACCGACCTGAAGGTCAGACACCATCAACATCAGGACTACAGGGACCCACCAAGACTGGTAAGAAAGAATGCAGAAAATCAGTTTTCAAAAGAAAATACAGCAAGAAATTTCAGATGGAATGAAATAGTCAGCAGATAAATGCAGAATTTGTGAACCGCCGTGGAATGGATACAGTGCTGCAAATGTCACAAATGGATTTGTGGTCTTTGCGACAGAGATAATAAGGATTCTTATTTTATGGGCGCCATATATAATGATGATGAAGATCCGTACCACACGGATGAAGACAAAAAAATTCTCCAATAAAATTTAGTTGTCCCTTAAAAGTTTTTGCGAGGTCCAGTGCCAAAATAAGAATTATATTTACGTTTATTTATGTTATTTACGCTTTTATAAATAGCATTTTATATGTATTTATTCCGTTTTGCTAGTCTTTATATGTTTATTATTATTAAGATTAAGCTAAGAAAGATTTAAGTGATTGTGGTGTGGAAACGTACGGTTTACAACAAGAATATATTTGTTAAATACTTGGAAATGTAATATTTTACGCAATAAATAATTTTTGAAAAAGGCATAAATTTTTAATTTAAAAATTTCAAGAAAAGATGTAATTTTATATTTTTAACGCTTGTGTTGCGTTACCACTTCAGCCCTTTGTTAGCTCTTTACATACTTTTTAATGAGGTGACTTACTTTACTTCCCTTCGCGATTATTGTATATTATTATTACAAATTATTTTTTAAGTAACCAGTAAATTAATTTCGGTATCACCCCTAAGAATTTAAGAGCTAACTAACGACGTAGAATAATGTTCATCTTCATTTTGAGTGGCTATTTATTTGTTGTAATATTTCAACTCAATTTCTTGAAACATATTCCCTAACACTAACAACAATTTCATTCAAATGTACATATATGAAATCCGTTTTCCATAATGCTATATTTTAATCTGAGATCGTGAAAAACTTACCCGATGTATAGACGGGGTTGTGACCTTCATACAACTTCAGAAATGCCCTGCAGCCACCCGCTTGAAACTTAGGAGCACCAAGAACCGTCACGTGTGTCAAGTACAGAGGATCGGTGTTAATCTTTATATTATGCGACAATAAACCAGCAAAATAATCAATATATCTAAAAGATAAATATATAATAAGTAAGTGATACTGGCAAATAATATTTGTTCAATTTACCTTTTATTGGATGGCATCTGTAGAGGTCCCACGTTGTCGTCTAAATATTTCTTCATTGAGAACCTGTCCAACGCTTGCTCCGCATTGCCACATATGCTCGAGTAATGCATGTAAGCTGCCACTACTACTCCTAGTTTATCCTTACAACCCCTGAAAAACGAATAGAAAAATGTCAATAGTAATTTCTTTTAATAAAATACGTAAGTATGTATGTTAAGTATTTTGTAGCAATGTTTGTGGTTTTAATTGTATGAAAATGCTTAGTTTGAAAAGAAAAACTTATTATTGTAGCATAAAAATGTATTGATTTGAACTCTAAAATAAAGGTGTATACTTATGAACAATTTTGTTACTTGTATTTAAAATATTCATACCCTAATTTTCATTAATAACTTAAATAATACAAGCTTAATATATGTAAGCTGAAAATGAAGATAACTGTTGTAGGTGTTTTATTATATTATTGAAAAGGATAAAATGGAATTGGTGGATAATGAAATGGGTGAAATTTTTACGTAAATGTTGAAAGTAGATCCTTAACAAAACGCTTTACATTTAGGTTGATGGTGCCAACTTAAGGCAGTTATATTAAGAAAAAAAGAAATAAATATATTTTTCTTTCTGGCTAATTTCTTTGTATTTTCTTGCGGCGAATATTGCGGAGCTGAAGTGCAAAGAGCTTTGTTAGGTGGTATTATTACTCTAGCCAACATTAACTTATGCCCTTTTATATTCAACTGAAGAATGAGGTCAGGAAAAATTTCTAATTTAATTAAAGCTTTTTATTGCTTGTTTAATTTTTGTTCCAATTGTTAGGTTTTTGGTTTGATGGCGTTACAACGCAACTTATTTATTGCAACTTAGGTGATAGGCACAGGTGACAGTTAATTGCTAAAGTAATCATTCTCAAGGATAACACTGTGCTCTGTTGCTACATTAAAAATAATTCAGACCAAGATGCTAGGTAATATTATTTAGGTGTTTAACCACAGAATGTTATTCGTTATTATTTAATTTTTTTACACTACGGAAACTAAGTAAGGCTCTGTTATTTATACCTAGTAATGTTAATCCGAGGTATTTTACCATAGTAAGCAAACGCAAACGACGTTCTTTCACTTTGAAATAAATTACCATCATCAACTGCCATATAGTTTCCTCTTCAGTTTCTCCTTAATTTATGAAAAAAAGATGCTGATTATAAAAATAGCTTAAGACACGTTAGATAAGCAAAGATTTTCGATTAAAATAATTCGCTTCTTCATTTCTGGAACGTTGTGTGAAACTTTTACGAAACCAGTTTCTTAATACAAATTTTATGATGATATTGTTTTCATACCACAATAAATTATACAATTTCTATTAAACTTCCCAATAATTTAAATATCTATTATTTTTCAGTAATGTATGTGTAATTTCGCCAAGAATTGATAATGTTCCGCATCCTACAAACCTTTAGTTATAACGGTTTTGTTATGATCTAACAAAAGTTGTCGCCCATAAGCTTCAAATTGCTGACCTTCATACAGGCCGTTCATAAGTTGATCGTTAAGTTGGATGACTTTTACCTCAGAAAACTCATTTTCTTTTCCGATGGAACACAGTATTTTGTGATTATTGCATTTGAACGTGAACATAGATTCTTCATTGAGATATATTAAGGATCGATACGCCTATATCTTTAGCGGTTTTAGAAATAATTAGTTATTATTGGCTGTGGTATTAACATTCGTAATGGCGTAGTTAAATTTTACTTTAAAACACTATTTTTTTCCAAATCAAAGCTTATTTCATAATATTCGCTAGCTGTATTTATAGATACAGGCATTCTAGTTTATTAATGTTATGGATTTTATTATCAACCTATTATTGCATCGGTTCAATTCATCTCTATTGATGTATTTAATAATTCAATCATAAAGCATAAATGTCATGATAGTCAAAGCTGTCAACTAATTCAATTAGAGGAATTGAAATTATAATTGAATTACTTTCATTCAAACTACTATAAACAATTCCTAGTAATACTTTTATAAATGTAATTCAAATGTAAGTATTTTTGGATATTTAATAAAGCAATTCAATTACTTAAAATAATGGATATTTGAACTACTTTTGCAGAAATAATTATAATTGGGAATGTTTTGTAGTAATAATTTAAGTATTTGATAAGAAATTCAATTTTTTTAAAATATTTTAATTTCTTTTAAATAATATTTGAGTGATGTAGTGCGCTGTAGATATATTATTAATTCTACATCATAGATATAATACATACCTAGAGTATAAAAAGTTCTCTATACATATTGCTGTGGAAAAAAAACAGAAAAAGCCAGTAGTTTTTTGAACGTTTAAGTTTTTTTTTATATTTTTAAGATATAAGTTGGTTAGTTTAAGTTTTGAAGAAAATTGATAATTAATTCATGTATTTAATTGTTGACTTTTAGTACACATTTGTTAAATTGATTTGTTTGTTGAGTTGAGGTCGTTTGTTGAACGTCTCACTGTAATAGTATTTTCATTTTTGCGTATGACCGGCGCACACGGCTTTGCTTGTCCGGTTTGAGGTCAGTGATCATTGGCGTTCGAAAGGGGTAAGTTCGATTCATTTTTGGTTGCGTAGAGGTATTTAAAAGTCGTTGTCACGTTTGCGTAAATTCACGCGTATTAAAGTTTGCAGAACTTACTTCTAGCAATTACCACTGATAGCTCATTAGTTTATGGGTATCTTGTTTAGATTAGTAGTTTTATATGTCTTTTGTTTTTTAAACGAGAGCATTTCATGTAAATTTTCACTCCTGCAGAGTTCAGAATTTTCATTTTTATTTGCATATTTAACTTTAAATATTTCCAGTTTTTTTTTAAGCCTGTCAATTAAGCTTGATAAGGTTTTACATTTCTGGAAATTAGTTTTGCACAGAATATTAAATATTTCAATACATTTTCCTTGTCTTTATTTTTCATACCTCTCACTGCGTGGCAATAACAAATTTTTTTTTTTTTTTTTCACTCACAATCACCTATTGAGGCCTTTTGCCATCAATAGATGACCTTGGAGTTTCAATTGTTTCATGTTCTTTCAACAATTCATCTCTACTTTAGAGATTGGCGCCTGGCATATTACTCTTTTAAATTTTTGATTGATCAATCTTTTACAATTAAATTAAACTTTTTATAATTTTATAGTTTTTTTTTATTGTGCACAGCATAATTATTTGGCAATCCCAACGTGGGGCCACGAGTTTTTTTTTGTGAAAATTTTTAATATTTCTCAAAAGACCACGTTTTCGAGTCTCAAACTCTGCACGGAGTATCTTGAATTTGTTATCAATTTCGGAGAAGTTTTTTTCTCAAACCCAATTTTTTTTTTGTAATTTTGAAAAAAAAAAAAAAAAAAAAATGGCTTCGCAAAAGTCCAACGAGAACATTCCATACGTCGCACCAGGAACCTGGAGGGATCAACTGCAGTATGGAAGCGAGGAATCTGTAGACACGGTCCTCAACAAATCTTTCATCATCGAGGAACCGACGGAGGAATCAATCCCTGAGGTGAAGGATGATGTAGAGATGGAGACAGGGGATTCGCATGGGATTGATGGTGGACAGGGGGAAACAGAAAAAACAGAGGAAAGTATAAGTTTGAATGATGTGATGGCCATGTTTAAAAGAATTGAAATGAAACAAGATAGATGTTTAAAGAAACAAGATGAATGTTTTAGACAGTTAGAGGAAACTAAGAATATATTTAATAGAGAGATTTTTAGAGTAGACAAGAAAGTAGAGAATGTAGAGAGTAAAGTCATTGAGAATACTTTAAGATCAACAGCAAATGAGATAACCATAACAAATTGTGTAAAAGAGATTCATGTAATCAAGAATAAATGGGAAGAGAGAGAAAATGTGGTGGTGGAAAGAGTCAAAGCGATAGAATGCGAAGTTAAAGAAAAATTGATAGAGAGTGTGGAAAGAGTCGAAGAACATGTAAATAGAAAATTATTGACATTTCAAGAAAGTCCCAATTTCAATCATTTTGGAAACGGTATTTTGTCAATGCCTGTTCAAACAGAACAATTGCCGAAATTTTTCGGGTCATCAACCCATAATCCTATGGCTTTTCTGAGAAATCTGAACGAAGTTTTAGAGTCCGTGCCTGGAGACAGGAACAAACTGAGGATGGCACGCAACGCCATGAAGGATGAAGCGAAGGATTGGTTTAATTTCATCGAGGACTCAATCAATTCATGGGACCAGTTCCAAGACGAGTTCCAGAGGCAGTACTGGAATCAGCAGATACAACAAAGGGTGAGAACCAATCTATTTTTGGGTAATTTTAACAAGTGCGGTATAGATAGTAGAGAATCTTATGTCATAAAAAAAATCAATATTCTTAAATTTTTAAATCCACCCGTTTTGGAAGCTGACTTAATCACGCAATTATCCAGGCATTTTGAGCCTGAGGTCACACAAGCGATTGCGATGCATAATATAACCTCCATTAGTCAAATGCTAGGACTCATGAAGAGATTAGATTGTGCGGAACAAGGCAATGTAAATTCTAGAACCACGCGAAGTCCTGAAGGTCATATAATCCACAATCAGGCAACTGGTAGTTCGAGTAATGATGGTTTCTACCGTCAGCAGCAAACGCGAACTAACGTAAATTCGAGGCCAGCTCCTTATTACAACAGGAGGCAGTCTTTCAATGGTAGAAATGGTGGGCGTCAGAGTCCAAATACCAACAGTTCAAATGTGCCTCAGGTATCCACACAGCACCAAAATGACCGTCACGATGTCCTGACAGGGTCAAACATTCAAGTGGCTTCCCCACAAAACCAGAATTCAAATCAGTCAGCTGACAAAAGTTTGCCTAGTAATTCTGTGCAGTGGAATTCAAATCGCTATGTTAATCACATAGAAACAAGTCAGATTCCAAACAAAACTGGCGCTATATCAAAAGACACTAGGTCTTACACTAATGAGCAAAAGGGTCAAACAAAGCCGAAAGAACTACTTAATGAAGCTCGTGGGCAGGATTTTTAGAAAGTCCAGCCAAAAGGAAAAAAATGTACACCATTTTACAAAAGGATAATTTAAGATCGATCAATTCAGATTTGCCACATGTAAATGTAATGTTCGGTGAGAATGTTTTGAAATGTCTTGTAGACACGGGAAGCGAGGTTTCAATTTTAGATGAGGAGAAAGTAAAATTGCTAGAGAAAGAAAATTCAGGGAAATTTATGCCAACACGAAAAATAACCATTGTCACTGCTACAAAGAAAGTAATTGCTGCAATCAACAGAGTTTTTGTTACCGAATTCAAATTAAAGGATTCAACTTTTCTGGGAGAATTTATATCATTAAGAGGTTTAAAGAGAGATGGAATCATTGGGATAGATTTGTTAGATAAGATGAGAGCGGTTGTAGATGTAGATAAGAGATTGATTAAGGTAGGAGAGGAGAGGATTAATTGGTGTGATGAGACTCCTAGTGAGGAGAGGATTATAAATTGTTTAAGAAAAGAGAAGGAAAATGTGAATTTAGAGTTGTTAGAATATGATTGTTTTAAGAATGATATACAGAGTTATGGAAAAGTTGTTGAATGTGATAGTATACAGGGTAGTGATTTATCCCAAGAGGTTTTAGAAGTAGATGTTGTTGATGATGTAGTAGAGTTAGAAGCAAACAATTCCCAGATTGAATTCCCAAATGAATTAAATGATTTTAAGATCAATTGTGATGAGAAAGTTGAGTTTGAAGTAAAAGAAATTTTAAAACAGTACATTTCTCTAGTTGATAAATTCCCAAGTTTAGCAGTTGGTTATGAACATTCTCTAGAAGTTGATGAATCGAAACCTTTCAAAGTAAAAAACTATCCGATTCCCAAGAACATGCAAGAAAAAGTCAGAGCTGAGGTTTCTCAAATGCTACAAGATGGGATAATTGAACGTGGCTTAACAAGGTATGTCAATCCTTTAGTCGTCGTCCAAAAGAAGAATGGAGACATCCGTTTGTGTCTGGATGCCCGACGTTTAAATGAACGAACACGACCGCAGTTCGAAACTCCTGTCACGGTCGAAACATTATTGGCAAGGTGTACAAATGCGAATTATTTTACTAAGCTAGATTTAAAGAGCTCTTTTTGGTTGGTGCCGTTAAACAAAGAATCTAGAAAGTTTTGTGGATTTATGGTAGATGGTAACGTTTTTCAGTTTAAGGTTGTACCTTATGGTTTAAGTAGTTCAGCTGCCGCGTTAATACGAGCAATGCAACAAATTTTAGAACCCTACAATTCTTTTGTAGCTCATTACATTGATGATATTTTAATTTTTAGTCAAAGTTTAGTGGATCATTTAGTGCATTTACGCAAAGTTGTTGAAGTTTTAGCTAGAAATGGATTGAAAGTGAATTTAACGAAATGTGAGTTTGTCAAACATGAAGTAAAGTTTTTAGGCTATGATTTAACAGAAAATTATGTAAGAGTAGATGAATCTAGGCTAGAAGTCATCAAAAAGTACCCTAGGCCTAGCAACATAAAGCTTTTGAGAGGATTTCTTGGTGTAGTCTATTACTACAAAAGGTTTGTTCCAAGATTAGCACACATCAGTGCACCTTTATTTGAATTGTTAAGAAAGAATGAAAAGTTCACATGGACAAAAGAAAGATTAGAAGCATTTGAAAATGTAAAGTCAGAATTTCATCGTTCATTATGTTTATTATTGCCAGATTTTAGTAAAGAGTTTTTGTTACGTGTCGATGCCAGTGATACAGCCATCAGTGGTGTTTTGATTCAAATTGGTAGGAATGGAGAAGAACCAATTTGTTTTGTCTCCAGAATTTTGAAAAGCTATGAGTTAAGGTACACTGTATCGGAAAAAGAAATGCTTGCTGTAGTTCATGCAGTGAGCAAGTTAAGATTTTATTTACTAGGAAAGAAATTCATAATTGAGTCTGATCATGCTGCTCTAACATCTTTAATGTCAACTCGTTTTTCTAACAACCGAATTTATCGATGGTCCTTGTTACTTTCTGAGTATGTTTTTGAGATAAGACACATAAAAGGAGATTTGAATGTAACAGCTGATGCTATATCTCGTATGCACAATCTGAAGAGCCATTTCGACCACGTTGAGGTAAACACATACAACTTGTATGAAGCCGAGGGGTTATTTGACTTTGTCAGGATCAATGAGGTGCAGCAAGATGATTGTTTCGTTCAGATACGAGAGGCATTAGTCCACCGGGATGAGTACAAGGAGTTTGTCATCCGAGATGGGATTCTGTTGAAGCGGATCCGAGATCAGTTCAACGTTGTACTCACCGAGGTTTTCGCACGTCAGGCGATGGAAGAAATACATCAAACCCTGGGACACATCGGAGGACACAAACTTTGGCTCACCTTTCGAGAAGCTTTCTTCGCAAAAAGGGACAAAACAATTGCCAAGTCAATCGTCCGCACATGTTTTCAGTGTCAACTTGGAAAAACCAAGAACCGCACGTGCCAAAACGTCATCAAGAGCATAGTTGTGGAGAACAAACTCGACCTCATCGCCGTCGATTTTCTTGGAAATCTCATTCCTGGAACTTTTGGATATCGCAACATTTTCGTCATGGTAGATGTTTTCACCAAATACGTAAGACTCTTTCCCACCAGATGTTACAACACAGATACAGCCATCCGCTGTATAGACAATTTCATCGCAAATCAAGGTAAAATGCGCCGCATTCTCGCTGACAATGCCACATATTTCAATACACATCGTTTTGTTGACGCCATGAATGAGCGGGAGATAACTGTTTCTTTCTGTTCCATACGTCATCCATGTGGAAATCCCTCCGAAAGATACATTCAGGAGGTTGTCAAGTTCCTCAGGATGCAAACTCACCAACGCCATCCTGATTGGGTCCGCCACGTCCAAGACATCGAGAATTGGATCAACAACACTCCTAACACCACCACTGAGGAGTGCCCTTTCACTTTGATGTATGGAAGACTTCCTAGTCGGCCTTGGAACCGACTTGAAGAGGACGTTTACGTTGAGGCAAGAACCGAAGACGCCAGAAGGAAGTTACGACTTCGAGGAGATCGTTACGTTCGCCAAGAGAATGCAAAGATCACCAAGCGAACTCAGTTTGATGTTGGCGATCTCGTGCTGGTGAGACGGTATCGTTTGGGCAGACGTGACCAGCAAAGATGTCAGAAGCTGGAACTACCGTTCGTTGGACCCTATCGAATCGCGAGTGTGTTCCATGGCGTCACTTACGAGCTACACACTTTGGACGGTATGCAGAGCAAAGGTCGTTTCCACATCTCTGCATTACAACATTTTCACCACGACCCAGGTTAGTTCGACACCTGGAAGTGACGTTTTCTCCCCTGTGTGCGGAGATAGGGTTTAAGTTTTTTTGTTCCGTGGACATGTTTGACAATGTTTTTTTTTTTTGCTTTTGTGTGCGTGCGATTTTAAAAGTAAAACAATGACACTCTTCGAGTGCAAATTTTTCTTTTATAATCGGGAGATCTGCTGTGGAAAAAAAACAGAAAAAGCCAGTAGTTTTTTGAACGTTTAAGTTTTTTTTTATATTTTTAAGATATAAGTTGGTTAGTTTAAGTTTTGAAGAAAATTGATAATTAATTCATGTATTTAATTGTTGACTTTTAGTACACATTTGTTAAATTGATTTGTTTGTTGAGTTGAGGTCGTTTGTTGAACGTCTCACTGTAATAGTATTTTCATTTTTGCGTATGACCGGCGCACACGGCTTTGCTTGTCCGGTTTGAGGTCAGTGATCATTGGCGTTCGAAAGGGGTAAGTTCGATTCATTTTTGGTTGCGTAGAGGTATTTAAAAGTCGTTGTCACGTTTGCGTAAATTCACGCGTATTAAAGTTTGCAGAACTTACTTCTAGCAATTACCACTGATAGCTCATTAGTTTATGGGTATCTTGTTTAGATTAGTAGTTTTATATGTCTTTTGTTTTTTAAACGAGAGCATTTCATGTAAATTTTCACTCCTGCAGAGTTCAGAATTTTCATTTTTATTTGCATATTTAACTTTAAATATTTCCAGTTTTTTTTTAAGCCTGTCAATTAAGCTTGATAAGGTTTTACATTTCTGGAAATTAGTTTTGCACAGAATATTAAATATTTCAATACATTTTCCTTGTCTTTATTTTTCATACCTCTCACTGCGTGGCAATAACAAATTTTTTTTTTTTTTTTTCACTCACAATCACCTATTGAGGCCTTTTGCCATCAATAGATGACCTTGGAGTTTCAATTGTTTCATGTTCTTTCAACAATTCATCTCTACTTTAGAGATTGGCGCCTGGCATATTACTCTTTTAAATTTTTGATTGATCAATCTTTTACAATTAAATTAAACTTTTTATAATTTTATAGTTTTTTTTATTGTGCACAGCAATATGTATGCATATTAATAAGCATGTAGAAGACTAGAAGCAACACTCGCCTAATCGCCAATACAAAAATGTGTATGCCCATATCCTACAGCAGTCTATATTCGCGTGTAAAATACCTACACAAAAAAAGCGATACGTCCTACCAGAATTGAAGATCTTAGAGGAACAACGATACAAACCACAATCTCTATGAAAATAAGTTACATTGGTGAACGAAAGAAACATAATGAAATATCGCTTTTGGTCTTCTGCTTTAAAAATAATAGATTTACTTTTTACAGAGAATTCAGGATATCTCTCTTTGTGAACTTGCAATTAGTAATTTTAGGTTAATTTTAATATCCTTTTTTCGACTTTCAAGAAAAATGCATATAATTATTGTTACTGCGTGTTTTACATGTTTCTATATTTTCATTTATTGAAAATTATTTTTATTATAATAATTAATATAGAATGATTTTGATTGCAATATCTGTTTTTAACCATTTATCTAATATTCGACGGTCAAATGATGACAGCCCCGATTTTAGTGTCATGGTCAATTCTAGAAATCACCACTGGGACAGCAATAAAGGGAAACAAGCATTAAAGGCGAACTCGAGCTTTTTTCTGTGGGCCGTCATCAGTATATCCTCCCGAGAAAGCTTCCTTTCATCGACTGGCAATAAAGTCTACAATACAATAGAATTGAAGAGCGTTTAGCATTTGAAAGGACGCTGATGGCATCTGGTGGACACAAACTCTATGCCAGTATTTTGCTAGTTGGTCGATGTGCAGTCTCCACCGTCACCCATTATCCACATTCAGGCCCAAACACCATCGGTCCCCTTGACATCGTTGATTATTTGAATTTAAATCATTAGTGCTAATTGCTGTGTATGGACGTAATCATTTCAGTCCACTTGCCATTATCTTCAATCCAACAACGATAATTCTTTGCAGAGCTTACTCTTTTTTTTTGAAATCAATTGTCTGCGCCTACCAGACATCCAGGTTCATCCACGTTCAATGGCGCTTGTACCGCATATTTGCACATGGGTTTTGCATGTAGAAGATACACTTATGTATTTTTGGATTTTTTCCAGAACATGGCACAGTTCTTAGTACTTACACCAAAGATAATTATTAGTATCTCTTTACGTTATATGTATGTGTTACACCATGTAGTAATTACATAAAGAACGTAAGTAAAATAATATACAGTTACATATACATATCAAGTAAGTTCATCACGAACACAATCGCCTTAATAAGCCGGTTAAGAATAGCATTGTTCATACACTAATATTATTTTAACGTTATCTGGATGTATGTTAATATACGTAAATTTATGGGCAGTGTAAGAATTTACATAATACAGGCTTATATTACTACAAATATGAATGAAAGCTTGAATAATACACTGTGCAACACAAACAGCTTGGCATAAGATGCTTAGAATTATTTTGATAAATTTGCTAAATACTTGGTTTACTGCATTGAAATCAGGCAAATAAACTTTGCTATCAAATATTACTTACAATAGAGTCCGGTATAATTTTTTTGCCACTAAGGGTTTTACGTTTCATTAGTGTGAATAAAAGAAATGCGGAACTCCCGCTTTTCAATTTTCTTCTTTTATACAAATTCATATAATAAGGCGTAGTAGATATTTTAATGGTATTGTGCTATTATTGAAAATTACAATGTCGTGTACTCAGTGTTATACTGTATTCGGCAATAATGAATGACGTTTCTCTAAGATCTGTACTATTTTACAAGGCGCCAATAAAGTATAAGATATAGCAAAATTGCACCACAAAACCGTTAATGACTTAATCCTATACATGAATTGCACTACGGAAATTTCAGGTAACCAAAATGATTTACCCGAACTGCACCACATCAACAAATTAATTAATACTATCAATTGTAATCCGCTTTAGTGTAATACCTTAGTAATGTGAATGTAATTATAACTTAATCATCAAAATATTATGACTATATAAATCCAGTAATTGGGTTTTGGAACCTTTGGTGTAACAATAACTATCACACTGACAAATGTCAATGCTAGGTTTTCCACTATCACCAAACAACAATGCACAATCTCTCGACGCGCGTTTCGCTAATCAAGTTAGCATCATCAGGAGATGATTAACAGTAAAGTAAAATTATTAAAACTACGATAATATATATTCTGATTCATTTAACTTAAAAGTGAGTTTTTTTTAAAGAGGTTGTACGCTTGTATTTCTATCTTTACCGCAAGTACTCTACTAAAATTAGGTTAATAAGGGCAGATATTTGGTTCCTAAAATCCTGTAAAAAACAAAAAGTTTGGCCAGATTTTATCCAAATAAAAGTATCAAAAAACTCACATATTACTGACAAAGTCACGAATTTCGCGAAACAAAAGTGGTTGGACTTAGAAACCAAAAACCTTTATAGTAAGAGAAGTATGTTTGAAATACAAGCGTACAACCTCTTTAAAAAACTCACTTTTAAGTTAAATGAATCAGAATATATATTATCGTAGTTTTAATAATTTTACTTTACTGTTAATCATCTCCTGATGATGCTAACTTGGTTAGCGAAACGCGCGTCGAGAGATTGTGCATTGTTGTTTGGTGATAGTGGAAAACCTAGCATTGACATTTGTCAGTGTGATAGTTATGACTATATAAGGGTAAGTTTGTCTGTTTAAAATGTTATTTCTTAACAGTTACTCAACAAGTGAATATCTCAAATTAGTTATAGAGTACGTGAATTTGCAGATTACCTTGTCGAAAATTATATTCAGGAAGATGCTGCGTTTGGGCTGAAAAATCTGCTTCTTTCTCGCGAACCACAAACTGTTGCGAGTCGTTCCATTCGAGACTAAAAACTTATTTTAGTCCTCCGCATCCTAATTTGCATGTTTTCTTAAACCTTCTAAATGACGTACAGAAAGATACATATATCAAATTAAATTCCATACGCACAAATCAAAAAAGGAATATCAGACAGACAGTACTTCAAAAACAAAAATTTATTCAAATGAAAATTAACGAATATGCAGATGGTAAAATAAGTCGCAAGCACTTTGTCCAGTGTGTTTCCTGTAAATTTTCTTTCTGTAATATGTAAACTAATTTTTATATATAGGTATTATATATGGAATATGTTGTATAATAGATAAACTACATAAACAGATAAACATTGAACATTATTTACACATTTAAAGCATATGTCTATATATTAGTGACGCTTTCCTTTAAATTCATTTATTTACATATTATTTGTGATAATATAAAAACTAGTCCGTGATGACGCTCTTGGTGGTGCAGTTCAGGTTGAAATTTAGGAGATTATAATTGCTCGTGGTGCAGTTCGGACAGAGTATTATAGGCGCCTGGGTAAGATGCATATCTCCTATTAATTCGTGTGCGCCCTAGCAAAACATGTAAGGCCATCTTTACGACAATTTCTGTAATGTATTTACATAGCTATACCAGATATGTCATGACTTGTTCTATTATATGGATATAAAGCTCTGTTACAATACAATTTAATAAAATCATCAAATAGTATTAAACACATTGTATTAGATTTTTATTATAATAAAATTAAAGCACTTTTTAGAATATGCGCCTACTGCAGCAATTAATTTTTCGATTTTTATTTTTTTGAGTTATAAAGTCATCTTATTTCGTTTTGCTTTAAATGAGAAATCCATTTTTATTTTATTTGGTTTAGTAGGTTTTTTATTCTCTAAATGATACCAAATTATCAAAATGCGGATAATAATATTTTCGTGAACAAAAACATTAAACAGTGGGGAGCTCACATTTGTTGTAAGTGGTAATTCAGGTCGCAAAGCAACAGATGTTATCGATAATTTTGACACTTGGATGTCAATGTGTAACGTGCCGTTCTTTGGGGAAAATTCATTTTAGTCAGTTTTGAATTTACAGTTAATCATTAATTCTTTTTCTTTTGATTGATTTTCCATAGGCAGTAGCGTTATTACCGCATGTTATTTTGTTTCATTAAGTTCTTTATTTATTTATTCTTGTTTACAACGCCAGTATCGTCTTCGCAGACGGTGTCCGTCCACGCACGCTCAACTCCCACCATCACGACGGTGTGAGGGGGGCGCTGTAGTGTATATAAACCGCGCGCTTAACACCGGCATTGAGTTGAGCTCCAGGTTCTTGCCAGCTCGCTGTGTTAGTTGTGTCGGCACAGCTTTTGTGATACACGCAGAGTACTTCACTTGCAGTTATTCCCCCTGGCCTGTTCGTTAGCGCGGGTACAGCTTTTCTAGTGTAACACAGGCACTGACCCGTCATAACACGTGAAAACCCTCTGTGTACTGTTAATCCAACCCCCGGAATATAGATCGTCATTTCAGGTTATTACCAGAATTAAAATCGTTAAAATTCCGCGTCTAAATGTAAAAGCTTTCCGAAGCCCAGCAAATATTTGTTTGTTTACGATTGTACATGTAATTATATGTCTTTACAACTGTACATATTTTGTCACTCATCTGTTTTTATCGTTATAAATATTTGATGTCTTTCGCACCTATTTTATGGTAATAACTTCTTGATTTAAAACGCGTAATCATTGTTTAAATTGTTGCGCTCCAATAGTAATCTTGGGAACCACGCTCTCACAGCTACCACTCCGGGGTTGAAACATTACTGTAACGACATCACAAGCGCAGCACCGTTCAAATCAACATAAGACCGCGATATTCCGTTTTGACAACTGACAATACAGCGAAAATTCAGACTTACAGGGCTCAAAATAAAAATACTAAGTAATAAGCTTTATAAAAGTCAGTAAGTATTGTAGGGCCAGAACCTTTTTGTGGGATAAGTAGTAGCATAACACTGGAGAAACTGAAAAATGAAGTAGAGCAGAGAAAATCCAAATACTGAGAGAATCTCCAGGGAATGAGGCAAGCCAAAACTCTTCTGGGTACCTATAACCAGAAGAGATCTGCAGAATGCATCAACCTGAGTAAAAATAATATTCGAATATTGACAGGGATCCTTACAGGTCATTGTAAACTGCAAGGACATCTAAGCAGGCTTGGAATAGCGAAGGAAGCCGAATGTAGATTTTGTGGGGAACAGGACGAAACGTCCATCCATCTACTCACAAACTGTGTTGCACTGTGCAACTCAAGGGCGCTGCACCTGGGAGCATGTGAAATCGAAGAGGGAGAGTCACCTAATCTGGGGCCTTCGGACATTCTGCACTTCTTAAAAGGAATCGGACTGGACGGCCAGCTGTAAATACAGCGAGAAGTGGGGACACAATAGATCTTTTAGGTCGCGGTGTACTATCACCCTAATATCACACATACATACATACACATACCAGTATTTGAAGGCACGTAAGAAAGGTAGTAAACAATACAGCAGTGCATCACATCGAAAGAACGTAAAAAAGGTATGAAACCGCATTCGGCTCTTTTCGGTGAAACCTAACGTACAGAAACTTTAATTGTCATTGGATGCGGAGATGAGACTAGAACACAGTAAGAGGTAGATATGCAATATGTTTAAGGCAAGCTATCCACCAGATAGGTTTATTAGCCGGTATACAGTTGATAAAATTGAACAGAAACTTAGAGAAGCTCGGCTTGTCAAATACATTAGAAATGCTGGCCGTCTTAAGCTGACGTCCTTAAACTTAATTTGACGTTGATTGTGGAAGAGAATCCTCATCGTATATCAGGAAATGTTCCAGCAGACATTCAAGTTAGTCCACAATTTAATATCTATTACCTGTACTGAAAGAAGAAAAGTGCCATCTTTTAAAAATTCAGTTTACTACATGAACTAAATGAATACAATTCTGATCACCAAATGTAATTATGCAAAATTTATGTGTTCTGCTTTTCACTTTATTATATCATATGTTCTTGCGGACATTCTTCCGAACGAAAATGTGTTACCAAATGACACTATTTGGTTAACTGCTTTCCTTAGAGATGGATTGGAAGACGAGGATCGATAGAGTTGGTCTCATACACCTCTTGATTGTTTCTTGTGGGGTTATTTAAAATCCAAAGTATATTTGGATAGATCACAGAATGTAGAGGATTTACCCGACTATTCTTTTAGAGAATCAAAGAATTTGATAAAAGTTGGTGTTTTTACGTAAAAAAACACGATCTCGTCATAATTCAAAAACAAATTTAATGTCACATAAAAAAAGATCCTCCTTTGGCATTTCGAAATATTAATTGTTTCAATTTTAAGGAATTTGTGCCATAATGTAGGCGTGCACTATATCTTATAGGTAATTTGAATTGTATCAGATAGGTTTCTCTGTGAACCTTTGCTTCACGCAAACTGGCAATATATAGAAAATATAGGTACTTGCTGTAAATTTTGCTTAAAGGGAAACCTTTTTGAACTTTTAAGGGTTTTTTAAAATTTGCTTATGCATGGTTTTCTTTAACAGATTTTCAGTGATTTATACATCATACCACAAAAGAAGTAGAAATGAAGCATTTCCATTGAAACAACAAATTAGTTAGAGTTTGAGAAATAGTTCAATCTCTTATAATACGTGAGTAATATTGTGAGTCGTTGTTTTCCGTGATTTGTTTTTGTTGTTTATAAAATCTACGCTTCTACATTTTGGTTGTAGTGTGTAGTCCTGATTGTCAACAGAAACATGTTATCATTCTATAAATATTTGACGTTTTTAGCTTCTATGACTTGGACTTCGATGCTACTGTTTTGTTCAATCATAACTTCACTTCTGCTGGCAATTTCTTGGTTATTGAATGTAAGCCATTTAATTTTATATTGTGTTGCTCTAAAGTACTTTTTTAGAATGCTTTATATGAGACCACATGACATAAGGAATTCACAAAATCATTTGTCAAAATAAAGGTAGATATTCTGTGGAATTCGACTTTCTCTTTGTTCTGCGTATTCTTAAGATGCATCCGTGCAATATCGCACCGAACATTTAAATATATGCTACGCTTGAATCGCTTTACGGCAAAATACCCCCGGCGAATCAAGGTGAAACAGCCTTGGTAAACTGTTCTAAACATCCGCAAGAACACCTATACATCGAAAAGACGTACTTCAGTACAGGTTGCAATAGTCGTAGATTGCTATATGATACTATTCTAGTATTAAACAATATTTTTTAATGAATTTGGTAATACATATATCGAGCACGACACATTTTATTGCATCGTTTGAATTACACATTATAGTATACCTACCATGTCATTGTATAACGGACAGATTAAAATGTGTAGCAATTTGGATACCTACATATTACAGAGTTGTGGCATTTGTTGGACGCGATTAAATAGAAATAACGAAAACTAATAAATAAATGTTTAGGATCCTGTTTATTTTCAACAGAGCTCAGTTACCTGAGCGCCTTATTATTTTATATTTGATATCTACACATAGAAAAATGCATGTTTATCTTGAATAAATTTGTCTTGGAGCAAATTAATCTACGTTTTGAATATCCGCAAGACAAAAACTTCTTAAGACAAGAAAGAAATTGTCTTAAAACAATGAAAGAAGAATAGCACTAGAAACGGAGGACCAGGCATCGCTATCGCATTCTCAAACTATATCTGCGATTCTCTCTACTATGGAAATAAGAGTTTAGATTGTCTCCATCTATGGGACACAAGCAAACTCTCAATCCAGGAGAGGGCCGCAACGTAAGCCGGTAATGCAGTCACAGATCGGACAATTCATCTCTATCTACTTGCACTCAGTAACTATTCTCTACTTAAGAAAATTCATCGAAACAAAAGTTTTCTTGGATTAAAACTTCCAATTTTTTTAGTGGTAAAAGATTTACTTACACAAAACTATTTCATTTTCTGTTTAAGAGAATTGTGTTAAAACAATATTTTGTTTCGAACTCTGAATGCATTTTTCTGTGTGTACGCATTAATTAGTTCTGAACAATACAACTACGTTGAAGGTATTATGATAATATTATTTCTACGAGGTGGGTACCTACTTTGCATAAAGAACGGCTATCCTGTGTTGATCCGCCGATAACCAAGAATCTATATCTTTGCACACGCTGCATATCTTTTCCAGAGGAGGAGCTAACCTTGGTGACCATCCCACTTCTTTGACATTTTTATGTTCGCTTCTTAATGTTCTTTTTGGTTCAGATAAGTTGAATACCTGCAATATTAATGGTATCGCATTATAATCACATTTCAAAATTACCTGCTATAGGCAGTCGAGAGTTGAGAAAAGAGTACCAAACTAATGGCACGCACGTATACATATACAATGCAAGCACTCTCTTCTCGATCATGACCGTTCTGTAGATAATATCTTTTATGTGTGTGCCATTAACGAAAGGGCTCGTAAACTTTATCAACTTATTAAATATTACCGCATATGTAAGAAATGACGGCGGTATATCATGAAGTTATAATTAACTGTTTAATTTGCGTTTACTCGTCCATCGTTATATCATATATAGGAGTAATATTGGAAAGTGCCTTTATTGCTCATATAATAACAATAATTTTTATTTATTTAAATAATAGAATAGAATATAATGATAATATACATAGGGTGGCTCATGATTTCTGTGGAAGAAAATATACTACAGATTGTTATATGTACTTTCTGAGTATTCATTAAGATCACTTCCTACTTTTAGATGCTAAACAGAAAAAAAAAAACAGAAAGAGAAAAATATCATCTAGAATGAAATTTTGCACAAGAAATCTTAATCTGTTGTTCTGATACGACATATTTCTCTACGAAAATTATCGTGCGTACATTTAACTGCATTTGGTCAACACGAAAAACAATGATTGCCAATGAAAAAGAAGTGGAGAACCTACTTCTTCTTTATTGCATTTAGAACAAGAAATACACTCCGTCAAAAAAGTATCGCATAAACTAAAAAAGGGCATTTATGAACCAAGATATTTTTATACGTTCACAAAAAGTTTGCCTCGTGTATGTGAACTATAAAAACACTAACAAAATAATGGAACTTTGGAGCGTTTTTACTTTTTTTTTCCTAAAAGAACACATTTAGAAAAATGCATATGTGTAAGGTTTGTTCAGTTGTTTATTGAAAGTCTTCCTATACGGACAAATTTTAAAGTGCGAAGTCAGAGTTCTGTACCAACGCTTTTAAAACTAAAATGAGCAATTTAACTTCAGAACAAGTGGCTGCTATAGTTGCTTTAATCGAAGATGGACGATCTCAAGCATACGTTGCTAATTTGATGAACATCAATCA
The DNA here is from genome assembly GCA_949128085.1 of Cetonia aurata. Lineage (NCBI taxonomy): Eukaryota > Metazoa > Arthropoda > Insecta > Coleoptera > Scarabaeidae > Cetonia > Cetonia aurata. The sequence goes on from OX421884.1 coordinate 38,614,926, forward strand.
GTCAAGTGTTTCTAGAGCCGTAGCCAGATATAGGGAAACAGGCATTTACAGTAGAAGACCTGTACCAGGTCGTCCAAGATGTTCTACTCGCCAAGATGACCGCTATTTACTACTACAAGCATTACGTCGAAGACATGTAACTGCGAGACAATTGCAGAACGACTTGGCTAGAGTCAGAAATACTCGTGTGAGTACTCAAACTATTCGGAATAGGTTACGACAGAGTGGATTAAGAGCTAGAGTAGCTGTAACAGCCCCTCGTCTCACTAGAAACCACTCGAGAGGTTTGCCAGAGAACATGTAAATTGGAACATTAATGACTGGGCCAATATACTCTTCACAGATGAGTCAAGATTTGGTCTTTACACCTCAGATAGGCGTATCTCAGTGTACAGACGAGACGGTGAGCGCTATTTGCAGTGTAATATCAGACCTAGACCTAATTTCGCTGGTGGCTCTATTATGGTTTGGGGAGGCATCTGTTTAACAGGTCGTACAGAGTTAGTACCAGTAGACAGAGGTACTTTGGCTGCCCACAGGTATATAACGGACACTTTAGAAGAACATGTAGTACCATATGCGCCAATTATAGGAAACGAATTCATGTTAATGCACGATAATGCACGACCGCATGTTGCAATAATCGTCCAGGAATACCTTAACGATGTTGGTATTCCAGTTTTAGATTGGCCTGCGGTAAGTCCGGACATGTACCCTATCGAGCACGTGTGGGACCTCCTTCACAGACGGATACGAACCCAAAATGTTGCCCCAGCGGACCTGCATGGACTAGCAAATGCTCTCCGTGACGAGTGGGAGAATTTGGATCAGGCTTATATACGGAGGTTAATCGAATCTCTGCCAAACCGTATGCGAGCGGTCATAAGAGCCAGAGGTGGCAATACTCAGTATCAAAAGCTACTGTTATGACATTTTTCTTTCCAAAATTATAATTTCTTGTTTTAATAAAAATCTCAAGTATGAGTTCTTGTTTTTATTTGGCCTGTATTTTATTTAAACAATCATAGAAATTATATCTTAGAGCGCATTAAAGTATATTTACAACTTTATGCTACAAACAAAGATTATGCGATACTTTTATGATTCAAAACTAAATTATGCGATACTTTTTTGGCGGAGTGTATATGGCGTTACTAAAGAGGTAGAAAACAATAAAAGTACAGGAGAAAGTAGGATTCCTGTAGAAGTATTGAAATAAGGAGGACAGAAATTGGAACAGAAAATCAGACTAAAAGAAGAGCCTCAAGATTAGAGTAAAAGACTTATCTGCCCACCCTATAAGAAAATTGATGACATGCAACAGAAATTACGGAAAAATTGTATATAGTATATATAATTATTGCTGGGATCATACGAAAAAACTAGAGAAATAGGAGGGCAGAGTGAGGGAAATAATAATGAAGTGTCAGATGTGGTATATCAAAAGTGGATTAAGTTTTCACATTGAAACATATTCAAATGAATAGCTACAAAGAAAATCTAGGCCTACATCTGCTCTTTATTGACTTTAAATAGGCATATGACTCGATTTCCAGAGGAAGATTGTATAAAGTAAGATTTGAAATTTTAAGAAAATAATATACTTTGTAGAAATTACATTAAGAGATAGAAGAGACAAAATTTTAATATGCGGCAATTATTCAGAGTATTTTAGAGTTGTAGTTGGTTTAAAACTAGACAATTCTTTCTCGATAAACCTATTTAACCTAGTATGGAAGTAAGAGATAGTAAACCGCAAACAGCAGAATCCATTTATCATCTGAAAATATAGTGAATTGCATACGCAGACCATGCAGTCTTATTAGCACAATATGGAATCCCCCAAGGAAGGAATATACCCCCGATATTGTACATAGCCTATAAAAATGACATCTTTAATTTGAAGATCCACGGAGAAATATATGCATACGCAGATGATGTATGCATCGTTTGCTCAAGCAAGAACGACGAACAGTTGCAGCAACACATTACAGAAGATATGGAAAAACTAGAAGATTGGTGCTATAATAATCTAATAACGATCAATGAGAAAACAGAGTACATGGTATTTACAAAAAAAAAAAACATATAAACCCACTTTCAACATCAAGATTAAAACACAAACCATAACTCAAACCTGCCAAATAAAATATCCAGGATTAACCATACACAATAACCTAAAATGGGATACCACGTAAAAAAATTTATAAAAAGAAACACCATGATTATAGCACCAATGCAGAAAATTAAAGACACAGTACCAGAATATCTCAAGAAGTCTGTATATCACAGTATATTTATGTCCCATTTTAGTTATCTAATAAACATATGGAGCCATACAACTAAACAAAATTTAAATAAACTACAAAGACAGCAGAACAAGATACTAAAGACACTGTATAACATGGACAAATGTACACCATTAAAGAACGTTTATGAGAAGACGCAAGAACTAAATTTACAACAATTAATAACATTCAGAAATCTTCTTACAATACACAAAATCGACAATAAATTAATGAAAACTGATTACAAATTCACACCTAATACAGAAATACACACACACAAAACACGAAGATATTCACACCTAAGAACCGAAAAAAACACAAGTTACAAATATGAAAAATTTCCAACACTTGATGCGATCAAAACATACAATAAACTATCAAAACACACAAAGACACTAAAACACGTTAAAATTAAAAGCAAGATAAGGATGGAGGTATACCGGCAGTACAACATGTAGGAAGGACCAAACGACCAAACCAACGACGCCTTCGATACCGTTAGTTCGAGAAGAGTGCACCATCTAGTATGCTCGGATGAAAAATTAAGGCGGAAAAACAGTGCATGGCAACGCTTACGAGTTGCAATTTTTTTTTTGTGTATATACATACATTTTGTAAACTGTATAGTTTGTGTTTGTTTAAATAAATAATTGTTCAAAAAAAAAAAAGAAAAAAGCATTTTAAGAAATTTGAAGAAGAAACAAACAAATTCGGGCTGGAGATAAACAAGGATAAAATAAAATACATGGAGATGAGTAATAAGTCTGCCAAATTTAGCCCAGTAGATAGAGTTTAAGAATTTGAAAGAATTAATGAGGAGATCGATAATATCAAAAAACCAGGAAGAATAACCAACAGATAAGAGAGCCTTGAATGCAAATAGAGCGGTAAGAGAATGATCAAAAAGATCAAAAAGCTTATCGAGAGCAGTTGAAATTAGAGTCTGCACGACGACCATAAGACCTTGTGCTGTATGCATCGGTATATAATAACAGAAAAAGAAGATAAAAATTGAACGTTTGAGAAAGAAGAAGAACCTCCAAGGTCTTTAGAGTTGATAGTAATCTAGATTTGGTATGTAACAATATAGTTACGTGGGTGTTCGTGTGACAGTAGTCAGGGAGTAAACAAACAACTTCTTTTAATTTAATTTAAGCTTCGGTACTTAGATTTATTGCCTTCTCCAAGAATAATTTTACAAGATTGCAAATTAAAATTTAACAAATTATATACAAAATATTCTCATTACAAAATTTTTTAAAGAAAGGTTTACATATTTTAAGTTTGGCAGAGTTCATAAGGGAAAACAATTGTAAAATTGTTGAGGTTTAATATGTGGCGAAATGGGTAAAAAAGGGAAGAGCTATTATTTAATAAAATATTGGTTGATCAGGAAAAATGAAGCCGGTAGGGAAACATTTAAAGTAAAAAAAAAGGCTAAGGTATGAGGCACATCTTTTAAATAATTAAACCTCAAACATTTTAAAGCAGTGGAACGCCTAAGCAAAGACACGGAACAAAAAATACGATGGGAGAATGATTAAAAGAAGTTTAAAGAAAAGAAACAAAGTAATCGTGGGAATATGGAACATGAGAACAATACTTGAAGTGGGAAAAATAAAGGCAGACAAATGAATCGATATAATATAGAGATCTCAGCTCTAAAAAGCGACAGAACCACTGAAGTAGTGCAAAAAATACAGGTAGCGGCGTATATGATGGCTTAGGGAAATAAGTAGAACTACAAAACTTAAAATCAGACACCATGACAAGAAAAGACGAGAAAAAACTCAGAACTTTTGAAAGGGGAATAAAGATTCGTATACGGACAAAAGGATATCAATGGAGAACAGAATAGGTAGACCATTTTATAAGGAAATAGACACAATTTTGGGAGATGAAGATATAGTTAAATGAATAAAAACACAAAGGGTAAAATTGTATGGACATGTGAATAGGAGGAAAAGGAGTTCGGAAAATATGAAGTGGAGACTACTAGCGAACAGACCGAGAGGAAGACCTAAAATAAGATGGGAGAAGAGGTAATCAATGGTATACAAAGCCCTGGAATAAAACTGAGGCGGAGGAAAATTAAGAATAGGGGACAGGAAGCAAGAAGGGGTAAAAAATTGTAAACGGATGAGGGAAAGGAGGGATGGAAAGACCAAACACTTCTGCTTTGAACTCATCAAGAGTGGTTTTAATTCCGTTAGGAATGTATAGGATGATTCAGTAAGGGTGGTCACCGTCCAAACATCGGTAACGGTTGGTTCTAGAGTTTAGGGGAAAAAATATGCTAGTAAATGTGGTCATGAAAACATCCTTAAAAATATTTTCTAGTTTCTGAAGTTCCCGCAAGATGGCGTACTTTGTTTTCTTTTTGCATTTATTTTTTTTATAATTTTTCTTTATTAACCCTCTCACTGCTCGTCTTGAGCAGTGAAAGGGTGAAGGTTGGTGAAAAATAAATACATAATAAGTAGCTCATAATTATCTATAAGTTTGGTTCATGATACTTTCAGATTACTACTATTATAAAGCGGTGGTGGAATCATAATTTTTGACATGAACCAAACTTATAATACATAATTATGAGCTGCTCATTTTACATTTACTTTGCACCAACCTTAATAAAGAAAAATTATTAAGGTTAGTGAAAAATAAATGTAAAATAAGCAACTCATCTATAAGTTTGCTTCACAACACTTTGAGATTACAACTATTGTAAAGTGGTGAGGAAGCTTACTTTTTGTCACACAAAAATCCTTGCAAGAGAACATCAAGTGGGTGAAGACCGTAAATAATATTGTTTGCTTTATTACTTTAAATGAGAACTACTATAGTCTGCTTTTTAATTCGGCGGAGTAAGAAGAAACTGAAAATGTTCCGTTATTGGCTCAATTCGAAAATACCGGTAAAAAGATAAGCCCAATACATTAAGATACAAATGAAGAAACTTTAACGTTTAACATATGATTTGTATTTTATGCAAATATATATTTTATATAGTTATTTTCAAAACTAATCTTGCTGTGTTGTTTCTTGTGCAAGGTAATTACAATTACATACTAGGTTATGTACTTTATAAAAACGTTTTCAAAGTATACACTTTTCTTTTTATAATGTGAAGTATATCACATAGATGTCGCTAAATCTGTTGTGTGAATATGGTTTGCTCCTCCCATTATTTAATTAATCCAGAAAGATGAGAACGCAACGATGGTTTCATCTGTCAAAACTGCACATTGATATCGGTTGGCGTCACAAAGTTATTCTATTTTTTAATTTTCTAAAATTTAGGTCACTCTGTAAGCTGTAAATATTGTAATTACGTGCTTTCAGAAAAAAAGTTTAAATAAGAACAGACCTGAAGGAGATTTATAGACATAAAATTAAAAATAATAGTAATAATATCTATTCACCATTTTAAGTATTCAAAACATTGTCATTCCTTGCAGGTACACGAATTAAGTCTACCTAGTGGAGTTTACGCTGACTCCAATTTTTATTGTCGTTCGAAAGATAATTTAACTTTTTTATATTTGTAAACTTTTGGCCCGTCCTCTAAGCTCGACAATAAAAAATAACGCATCCTAAATTTGTATTTTTTCTGGTGCTTGCTTATAAATCCTACGTCAAAATGTTTATATTTTCTTAGGTGACACTTAATTTATTAAGACCTTACTGCGTGGTCCTGTAAAATGTTCCCAGTAATCAATTGTCATTGTTTATTTTTTGCATTTGTCAATGTGTCAAACTGATTTATAATCTTTGTAATAATTATTATTTAGTAATGCCTTATTTTTCCATGAAGAAGCTTATGATTATCTAGTGTATTTTGAAAGTTTATAAAATGCTGTTATTATGCTACACGGTACTCGGTAATTTAATTAAACGTACATATTATAGGGTGAGCCAAAAGTTTAGAAAATTTACAAAAATCTAATTATTTCTGGAACGGCAACAGATATCAATTTGCGGTTTCAATAGGATTGGCATTGCGTTCTCATTTTTCTGGATTGATTATAGTGTTATCCTTCAATTTGAAATTTCCGAGAAAATCTTATAAATAGAGCAATAGATAACGCCATCTAGGTAGTTTCAATTTAAATCAATACAACAAACAAATAGTATTATTTACACTCTTCACATACTTGATGATCTCTACACGATCAGCCGAAGTTTTTCAAAATCGGTTGACATTCACTAAAGTTGCAGGCAATTTTGTGCGACGAAGAGTATACTTTCCTCACCATTTTATAATAGGTGCAATCTCAAAAATATTATGAACTAAACTATTTAATATAATAGTTAGGTGTCAGCTGCACATTTATTTTTCACCAATCTTAATAATAGAAAATTATTAAAAGGAATAATTAATGTGAAAAGAAAAAAAAAATAGATACACCATCTTATGGCAACTTTAGAATTTTATAAATATTTTTAAGGATCTTTTCATGACCACATTTACTAGTAATCTTTTTCCTAAGATCTACAACCAAGCATTACTGAGATATGGCCGGTGGCCACCCTTGAATGATGATGAATCACCCGGTGCAACCTTGTACGCAGTATAGACAATTTTTCGTTCTTTTTATGTAAAATTATGTTTGGATGATGGTGCATGATTTATCAAAATATGTATAAGGTGTCGATCCTCTTATCTCTGTTTATCATTTCCTATCACCACTTAGTAATTATATAAAAATTCTGGTAATTTCATAAATTTTCTAGGTATTGTGCAAGATAATAATATTTGCAAGTAAATATTTTATAATTCCTGTACCAACTACTTGCCATTTTACAAATTCTTTAGGAATTGTATAAAATTTCTGAATTTTCTATATACATTTTCGCTAATATGTGTAGAATGTTTCAAACATGTACATACGTATTGCTGTGGTCTGGCACCCCGGGTTTTTGTAAATTCAGTTTTTTTTTGTTAATTCCGTTAAGCATCTGTCAATGTTGCGAGAAATTTCAAATTGTTTTATTTTCAAATAGGATTTAGTTAATGTTTTGGATTGTTTAATTTGTTTATTTTATTGTTCAGTTGTTTATATTAATTTCAGTCAGGTGTACATTTTGCGTTCACTGGTATTGTATGTATATTGTTTTGTTTTGCGAGTTCGTCCGTTTGCGGACAGATCTGTGTGCGTTGCATCGCACGCATCTGAGATTTTTATACTTATACGATTGTTTAACCTTGTGAGTTCAGTTCCTTGATCGATACGAAAGTAAGTAGATATATAAAATTGTATTTCATTGCTGACATTTTGTGATTTTTGATTTCAAGTTTTGAATTCACGTTTCTGATTTTATTTCGTTCATCACGGAACTCATTTAATAATAATTGATATTGTATTTTTGTGTACACAATTTAGATATAAGATCTGTTATTATTTTTACGTGCAGGAAGATATTTTAAGTTTAAAGAGTTAATTTTTTTGTTCGTTGTTAATTTTTCTGATTTGTAATTATTTATTAATCACCTCGGGTTGGGCGAATAAAAGCATTGTGCTTGCTTTTATTTTTCATTTATATAAATTACTTGAATTTTCCACGTTTAATTTAGGTGTTTTAATATTGAGACCATGTGGATTGAATTGAAAAAAATTATTATCTTCCTGAACTTTTTGTTTTCTGTTGCTTTGTAAAAGGATTTTGAATTGTCCTTTTGTAATTTAAAGTCAAATGCAGTTTTGATTTAGACCAGCACCTTTTTGTCCAAGGTTTTTTTTTCTGCTAAGTTTGTAATTAATTTTTTTTTTTTAAAAATAATAAAATTATTGAATTTTTATGTCATTCAAAATACTGTTCTTTTATTTTTAATTAAACCTTTTAAAATATTTTTTGAGTATAAAAGAAAGTCAGATTTCTTTCACCCACATTTTATTTTTCATGATAGTAACCCTGAGTTGAATTGTTCTTTTGCGCCTTATAAAAATTGTTATCATTTGAGCTAGCTAATTTAATTTTTCATTTTTAATTTCATTTTTAATTTTTTGTTGGTACTTTTGGTACACAGCAGTATGTATGCAAGTACATATGTACGTAAACGTATGCAGTAGGCGAAAGGAAAAATTAAATTTCTGGAAAATTTATTTTAGCTTCGCCCATTCCAGGCTAATGGAAAACGAACAGAATAACATTAATGACAACATATTTGAAATATTATTTGATTACCTATTAACGCATTAAGTTAAACTAATAATTATTTATACCTGTAAAAATTAAATATAGGATCTAAATTCATTGTAATGTTTAACCTTTTAAAATATATACAATCTTGTTGTCTTCGCGCAAAGTGCCCCATTAAATTTAGACATAAAATGGAGAATAGAGAGCTTGAGAATGGAAAAAGTAAGGATATGTAGTACATAAATTATGTGCTAATGTAAGCAAATATATGCATACATATACCTTGTCGACAAAGATATCCATAATCCTTTAAGTTGTATGGAGACATTTCGTGATACGTAATTTTTTTATTTATTGTATAGTAAACGTGATTAGGATGCAATGGCCAGATAAAACTTGCGATCTTGTCTCGCGAACGACCCAGTTCGCACAAATACGAGAACATCAATCATTATAGCGTTTCTATACGTAAACGATATCTCTTGACATCCATAAAAATAAATTATGCCGTTTATAGCATCAGGTACTGGTGATGATGATATTTTGCACAAGAGATCAATAGGGTCTTAATACGATGGAGTATTTTGCGCACAGGAAAAATAAGTCGATATTATTTTCAGTTTTGTATCGTGAAATAAGTTTTAGTGCAATTAAATTTAAGTAACTAAAAAGAAGTATCGAAATTATGTTTAGGTTATGAATTTTTACAAACGTTTCTATATTTCTGCCAGCATTTCGAAAATATAACACAGTAGGTAACTCTTAACACACATCTTTCGAAAATAAAACTGCTTTCTGTAGAGTAAGTAGTAGCAATAAGTATAAGCATAGTATAATAAAAGATTGCAAACATACCATATAATTGTCCCCATGTTTATTAGTTAGCATATGGGCCGCCTGCTGTTGTCCTTGTCTATAAGACTGCTGATTGCACGAAGCTGGAAACCATAGCGCTATGATTCTTTCAGTTACATAGCTAAGATCCATGCCTCCCGTTGCACTGCAGTTCTTCGTGGATCTGGGTTGACTAGTTAGTGTTTCATAGTTACCACTGTATGAAGATGAACTCAGCGTCTGCAACAAACGGGAAGTAAAATTAATTTTATAATGAAAACTTACGGAAGTATATATGTATAGAGTTTTTTGATGTTACATACTGTATATATATACAATCTACGTTCTCGTTAAGTCTGAGAGATTTATAAATATTATTAAAAGTGAAGTTGAAATTCATATTTTCAATGTTTACTTACATGTTCTAATAATAAGTATGTGGGCCAGAACATCAGGAAAGCGAAATGAAATTGTTTATGCCAACACATTAGGTCGACGCGATAGAATTTCAAACATTATGAAAATTTGTATATTTTGGTAGGTCAAATATATTTATAACGTTTTTGAATAAACTTCATCCGTGTTACTTAAAAGATAAGAACATCAAAATTTTGGCTATTAAAAACTGGATAGTAAAATATTGTATATTTGCATTATTTCGATTTAATTTTATGGTTTGAGTTTATATTTGTGAAGTTAGCCCCGATTTAGTATTTGCCCTTGTGTTATAAAATAAGGTGAATCATGTTATAATTAAAAACACTTACATAATATTACCATAACTTTTACGCTTATATAAATTATCGTTAACGTTAATAATAATAATAAGCGAGAATGGAATTCGGAATATATTTCTAGACAGCACAGAAGTAAGTTAATTTTAAATATTATTTCTCCTTTAAAGGCATAGCAGTCAGTTTTCGAGGTGCGTAAACGATGTAACATAATATCTAATAGTTTGTTTTCCATGAAGTCAAATTCTAAGAAGAGTGATTGTGGGATATGTTTTAAAACGTTTGTATATAATGTGTCTGGTTTCTATGAATCCATAATATTTCCAGAAAACTATGACAGGAGATTGAAATATTTATAAATCAGCTGCTTTCAGAAAGAAATACACAAATATTCTAATTAAATGATGTTGAAGAATGATTGTAGTGGAAATGAAGTGATATCTGCTCTAGTGAATTTATCTTGTTATTTCTGGTTAGTTTGTTTCAGAATTTGCTATTAGAGATGTAAAATTTTGTTACTTTTCATTACTTGTAGTCAATCGCTAGTTCAACTGTTCGTATCCGTTACTGTGAATTCTATAATGTTGTTGGAAAAGTTATAGTACGGGAGGTAGCGTTGCATTTTAGGTACTAGTGTTTTTATACCGATTGATTGTCAGATTTTTCGATTGATCTGGTATGACTAATTACTGAATCAAGAATCAACTGACGCACCCGCGGTCTCTGTGGGTGTGAGAGGCTGTGAAATTGAAACTTTTTTTTATAAATAGTTGACATCCTAGTGAGTTGAACAAAAAATAGTCGGTTGCATCGTAGATGAGGGACTACCCGTCAGGTACTCGCATGAACTTTGTTCAATCTTAAAAAAAATTCATTTCCAAGGTTATATTATTATACTTTGTCGGTATCCTGCATACACATTTTAATCCGCTTAACATTCCTTAACGGATTGTTTTGTTTGTTTGGATGAAAAAGAATAGAATTCCGCGAAGGACACACCCCAAAATTGTAATCTGCGCATTCTTTCATAAACCTACTGCTTCGCGGCCAATAGAGCCACTTCACCCTACTAACCTAATTTCTGATTGGTTACATTACACCGCCATCATTATTTCGCGAACAGAGCTTATAAAAGGGGTAGACTCCGTTTGGCGCGGAGAGAGAGCATTATTCGATCATTGTAATGAAGTGAAGATCGGTGTCGGGGTACAGACTCTTCTTTTGTAATCCGAATTTGCCATCGGCGAGGATCATAGAAAAGGGATTTCTTACGGTAAGTTTGGCGACGTTTAGTGACGCGGCATTTAGTTAGTGCAGTTCAATCACCCCGTAAGAATCACGTACCGTGTACGGATACAGCTTTACTTCAAACGATCCGAGAACAGAACTTCACCCACAGTATCAGCTCCGTTCGAAGCCAACAACAATAACAACAACTTACGTGTATGTGTATCAGGTTCCGTGTTAATTTACTCTAAGTTCATTTAATGTTCTTCCTTTTGGATAACGTGCCATAATTCTTTATATTATTATTAACTTATTACGTTTCTTTCTTTAGCTGTTAGTTTTTGGGAATGCGCATAATATCTGACAAGTATTGAATCATGGCTCGTGATGTAAGCTTCTCGATCGAGTAGACTAGCTGTAGACGTGTGGTGGGTGGACAGACTATCATCTAACACAATAAAGATATATATTATTCGAAGCTTGCTACTACGCATTTTCCTTTTAGAGACTATTTAGACCCATACCCGGCCATACCGTAACCATAACTTACGAAAAATGTGGATATTTGTATCATAACGCTCGGCAATATGAGTGTTCTTCAAAACTATTTAAAACTAACAGTGCACATTGGTTCCGAGAATTCCAAGGATTCGTTAATATTACGAAATTATACGAAAAATTGGGGACTAAATTGTGCTCTGCATGGTCATGGTTCCATGCCCTCATAGGCTGCGATTTCAATCGCGCATTTTACGGAAAAGGAAAATATAAACCGCTACTATCGTTGCGTAAATCTCATTCATACATATAAGCATTAAGTAATATTACAAATATCTCAGATTTTACATTAGACGAGACCGTCGCGTCGCAACGATCCAAGAATTTGTTTGTCGCTTGTACGGATTCAAAGGGGTAAACGATATCAATGTTACACGAGTAGCAACGTTTAGACATGGGTCGTATCTGTATGATTTGTATCTTTGGTACGAATCTCACTTGGGAGTCAGATGGAACGAATCGCAACTGATAAAAGTTTACGTATTTCGTACCGACCTTCTCGTACTGGCATCAAAATAACGTTCGTACGCGTACAATTCGTATAGCTGTCACCACAGACAGCAAAATTATAATCACATATCAGATAGTAGCATAGACATTAACTTTTCTTCATTACCACAAATATTAAATGCATGGCTCTTGATCCTCACATAAGATTTAAGAAATAAGAGAAGTAAGCGTGATGAACTCCCGTATCTTTTGATTTTGTTTTGAATGCTATTTTTTCTCTTGTATTACGTGTTAATTCTTGGTTTCTTTATACAGGGTGTTTTGAAACATCGTTTAAAGATTTTAAGGGCATGTAGTACGATCGAAAATAAGGTTAAAAGTCATAATAAACATATGTTCACAAATCAACCGTTTACGAGATAACAGCGAGTGTTCCTAGTAGTACATGGATATAACATATACCAGTAAACAGGTGCTTATCAGCTATTGTTTTATGACAGTTTAATTTGACGTTTTGTGCAATTTGTAGCAATTACAATGGTTGCGTATTCTAATGCTGAAATGAGGGATATGGTGTTCATGTACGGCCGTGCTAATGGGAATTCTTTACAAGCACGTCGCTTCTATGCTGAAACGTTTCCTGATCGCGAACTGCCTTCGCATGTGATGTTTCAGACGGTGTTTCAACGACTAGAGAAACTGGTTCCTTTGAGAAGCGGTCTTCTGATACTGGACGGCAGAGATTAGCATGTACTCCACAGATAGAAGATCGAATTTTGAATATTATTGATGAAAATCCCGAAACTAGTGTTAGAAGAATTTCGACTCAAGTGGGTGTAAGCAGCAATCTTGTTTGGAGAACTCTTCATGAGCAACTCTTATACCCCTACCATATCCAACGGGTTCAAGCCCTTACTGCTCCGGATTATCAAGCGAGAAGGGCTTTCTGTGAGTGGTTTTTGCGAATAGCTGCTAATCGGCTAGATTTCGCTGATAACATCCTTTTCACTGATGAAGCTGGTTTTACTAAAAATGGAATATTTAATTTCCACAACAATCACGTTTGGTGTGACGAGAATCCTCATGCTACCGTTGAAGCTCGGCACCAGCAACGTTTCTCTCCAAACATCTGGTTAGGCATGATAGGGGAACGGTTGTTAGGACCGATTGTTTTGCCACAACGCTTAACAGGTCCTGCATACCTCGAGTTCTTGGAAAATACTTTCCCTGAACTTTTGAAAGATTTACCTATAAATCTAAGACTGAACCTCTGGTTTATGCAAGATGGAGCTCCACCGCACTTTACGCGTGCTGTTAGGGAACATCTTAACAATGAATTTCCTGGGAGATGAATAGGGCGAGCAGGTCCCATTGCTTGGCCTCCAAGGTCTTCCGATCTAAACCCGTTGGACTTTAGTATCTGTGGTTATTTGAAAAGTTTAGTGTACGCAACACCGGTAAACGATCTTCCAGAGTTGCGCCAACGAACAGAACACTGTTGCCAAATAATACGAGAAAAACCCTTGTTTTTTGAAAGAGTGCGCGCTTCCTTTGAAAGCAGATGTAGATCCTGTGTGGAAATGGAAGGACGTCATTTTGAACATCTTCTTTAGTTATAATCTATTTTATGTTAAAATACAATAACATCTTAATAAAAACCGCGTTAATTTGGGGACATATGTTTAACCTTATTTTCGATCGTACTACATGCCCTTAAAATCTTTAAACGATGTTTCAAAACACCCTGTATATGTATATATTGCTATGTAACTTGTAGATAAATCTTTTAAATTTTGATTAAAGTTTTTAAAAGTAAACAACTGTTTCTATCTTACTAAAAACCACTCAGAGTCATCTATTATACTCTCATTAACTCCAAACATATGCCAGATCTCAAATGATGGACGGCATGAAAAGTAAATTTGGCCCCACCACAAGATTTTAAGTACACCGCAAACGAATAGTATGATACTTATTATATTTAGTCACACTTGGGACGTGGGAGGATATTGTTGCTCTGCCTAACCACTGATTATTATAACAATATAGCTTATAAGATTTAAGTATCTTTAATGTGACTGTAGTAATAATTCGTTAGTGATGTTCTTATAATACATTGAATAAAAGAAACAAAGATACAGTGTAATTTACAACATATCAGAGAAATCGTTTCCAACGATACGGCTGCATTAAAATTCCTCGTTGAACATTCATCGAAAGACATACATGCTCTAAAACCTATGGTTACAAGCATTAATTGAAATAGATACGAAATAAGTAAGTTTTTAGTTTAAATTATTACATACGTTGACAAAAATAAATAAATAGATAAAAATACATTTACATAAACAATTTTGTGGTCGATATTATGATTCTGTGGGTTTTGTATAGCTTAACTCCCAGAAATAACATAGCAATATATATTGTTGTCACTTTACTTCCTGTCCTATTATTAACGTTTAAAATTTTTCCACCATGTAAATCCGAGCTACACTAAAGGAACCACAGGTGTTAAATTAACAAAACAGGTTGTTAATAAAATATTGTTGAAGTAACAAAAACTATAATCAATCTAACAAATAAAACAAAATGTAGTGAAGGCAATCATATTAATTTGTTACTTTTATTTTATTAATTTGCCAAATTTATTGAGTTCCTTATATTGTTCATTTAACAAAATGAGCGGTATTAAGAATTAAGGTTAGATTAATCGAAAGTGCAGTTAATTGAATTTACCAATTATATTTTCTGCCTGTATGGAACAGCAAATATATTAAGTTGTCGTAAAGATGGTGCTTCTCTTATATCACACTGGAAATAATTCATATCCTGCGTAAATTGGATGTGCGGCAGACAACGTTACAAATTATTAAGTCATGTATTTATTAGGCACACATCTAATACGAGGTGTAATCAATAAAACTGCGACTTCCGCTGCACCACCGGCGATGGCTTTTGACCGCTGCGAATTCGTAATAAAGATATTCTGCATTACTTCATATTATTAACATAAAAATGAAGTGATAAATATAATACCGCCTTTATTGACATTACCTTTATATTAATTTATATTATCTTCATTGTACACTGTATATTACTTTATGTTATTTATTCCTTCTTTTATAAAAAGAAAAAAACAGATTTTATAAAATTTTTCCTCTTTTATTGGTTCACACATTATTTTTCCCGTGCATTGCTGGAATAATAGCTATTATCTTTACTACGTCAGTTAACGGTCTCTCTACTACTACACTTGCAGCTGATTGTTGTTTTTGTACTTTTAATTATTTAAATAATCGCCTAGTTAAATCTCATACGGCGGATTATTACTTCATTTTATGTGTTTTTCTTTTTTTACAATTTCATGCAAGCGGCTGACGTATAATCCCCATTCACAATGCAGTCGACGATTTTTTTCAACTCACTATGATGTCAATTATTTATTAAAAAAAATTTAGCCAGCGTACTAATACTTAAACTTTTTCTTCTTTTTTCACAGCCTTTCACACCCAGATCCACCGCTACTTGAGCAGCTGACTGTCGGTTCACTGATTAGTTGTGTGAGATTAACTATCGATATCAAAGTCAGCCGGCTTACACACATAAAAAATGTTCGGCAAAGATGTTATCCGTGCAACTGATGTTACGAATTGGATAAAGTATTGCATAAAAAACTATTACTTTTGATCAAATTTAGTGTTACTATTATCTTTTTCGGATTAAATTGCATCTTAAAATAAGTGAAAAATGAAAGAAGGAAAATATTTGCCAGGAAAAGGAATAAATTCAACACATTTCTAACACCACAATGTAAAGAAATCATCCGAAATTATACAAAAAGACAAAAAGGAGTGAAGTGACACAGCATAACAAAATACTTTCTACAATAGAGAGAGCCTAATCGATAAAAATGTCCTAAAAGTGTAGATGTACACTTATTTATTTGTTGCAAACTAATCATATCCAATTTATCTCAATTTCTGAGACATTTGTAACACCAAATCACTAAAGCTTGAGTCTTATACATTCGTTATTTTCACATAAAAGGGATAACCATTTCATTTTTAAATTCAAACCCAACACTTTCCGACATTAGAAGGGCATAACTCCATTTATTTTAACATCAAAAACAGATTGACGCCAGGGAACACCGAAAAGGTGTTGCCTGGCGTCCACCGGTATTAGAACTAACTCCAAGTTTTTATGTGTGTACTATGATTTTTTCGTTAGCAACGCTACCTCTCGGACTATTACTGTATCGATAATAGTTACAATTGGAGCTCGACGATGCTCCGTATCGTTATTGGGAATACTTTCGGTATACAAGGCGATATGAGAGAGACAGCAATAGGTTTACGCAGCTTCACATTGAGTGGTGTCCTAAAACTTACCTCTTTGAGCGTACATACATATAAGTAATAAATAGCTAGTGTTTGCAAAATGCATGTTAAGTATATAACGGCATATTTTGAGTATTTTTTTTAAATGCATATGCAAAATTAAATAATGCATATATGAAGATTTTTATCCAAATATCGGAAAATTTAATTTAACTTTCAGGTTGTAAAATGAATAAAATTTAATACAAACAGTGAATGTTGCTCTACTTGTGTCGCACTGCAAATGAACACAGCTCGGAAGATGGCTACTGATCTACTAGCAAACCAAGTGATTTCTTAAAGTGATTGAGAAGAACGCTTAGCGTTTTATTTTATTTTACCGTTTAATTAAATAAGTTGTAAGTGAAACAACCTTTTTAGGTAATGAAACGACAGAGAGATGGCGTACGATGCGTGTAACGGTGGGAGCGGCACAGGGGTCGATTCTTGGCCCGGACCTCTGGAACATACATGATAGTGTTCTAGGTATGGCGGCGCATGAGGACACGTATCTCTGGTTGGTTATGCGGGTAACATTACGGCGGTTATTGTCGCGAGGGATACGGAGGACGCTCAGAGACGACCAGATCACATTATGAGGAGAGTCATGGCATGGGGGGATGATCACGGATTACAACGGGCGATGTAAAAGACTGAGATTGTCCTGCTGACGGAACGCAGAATCTATTTAAAATGGGGAAAGTGAATAGTGCACGTGGTCCGTACCAGGACTCTGAAAAAGATGATGCCCATCATACATTTTTTGAGTGTTACAGATTGAAACTAGAAAGAGATGCTCTCGAGGGTGAACTGGCAGTCTTATCGCGCGACAATAATGTTCAGAAAATGGTGGAGAAACGTGAATCATAGCAGAAGGTTTCTTCGTACACAGTGCCGGCTCGACGTGATTTTATGTATCGGGCAGGACACAATTTTGCCGCTCTGCGCACCCATTATTTTCAATTCCTTTACTGCTCATTCATCGTCAACGTTGCAAACACGAAACAATTTCTAAAATATTCTTTTAAATACTTAAATCGATTTATAATAAAAAAATACCCAGAAGTTTGACACTTAATGGCTTAGTACTACTTGAACACAAAGACTATTGGTTTTACGTCTTCACAGACACAAAATATTATAAAATTAAAAATGAGTAAGGTTTCGATTGCCGTCTGGGACTATGGAGACCATTCTTGGGCTTCTTTCGCTGCAGTTGGTGTTGCGATCAGAGGCTATCCTGGGAGCATACAGAGTAAAATGTAGCGGATGTAAAGGTTTCTTCGGAAAACATCGAACAGACAGTACCACTGTCCATAAGGGCGGAAAGAATTCCGCCCGTCTTCAGCTTTACTAGGAAATACCTTGTAGACATTTCTAATAGTGAGACTGCAAAAGCTTATGTCCGCAAACCAAGGCGAGGTTCCTATCGCTGGTTTGTGGATGCCTGGAAGCCGCCGGGTGGCACAGGCATTGGAATTTGGAGAGATGGAGAACCGAATGGCGAAGCCATCAGTTTAGTAATAGCCATCCAGACTTGCGCATCTTAAACCCGCATGAGAATGGATCAGTCGAATTTTTTTCTGACAGCCAAGTTGCCCTCAGGGCACTGCAGGCTGTCAAATTCGCCTGCGAGGTGGTACTGGTAGGACAGACTCCGCAAGGCAGTCTCTATGAGCAGGAACAGACTGACACTACTTACGGGAGTCCTAACTGGCCACTGCACATTGAACAAGCCTTGCACGGTATGGGGCGAGTGGACTCTCCCCTGTGGAGAAACTGTAGGAGAGCAGAAGAAACTCCTGTGCACCTTCTGGCCGACTGCCCGGCAGTGGACAGGGAGAGACGGAGTTGTCGCTCGGTTAGACGAACCCAATCTAAGTAAACTTACTTTCGACCAATTTGCGGACTTCTTTGTTCATGTAGAACCAGGTCGAGAGGGCTAAAATACCATGGGAGCACAATAGGTCTTCTGGCCGAGTTGCCTTACGGGGTAAACCCGCCGGGTACCGACCGGTACTGTCAACTGTCAGCAAAGTTCTCAGTGCTGGATATACGTTTTGAAACCACATCTGGCAAATTGTCATTCAAAAAGATTCTGTGCTACCTTAAGGGACTAAACTAGTTGGTTGAAGTTTAAAGATGATATCCGTTCTACAATAGGCCTTAGTGAGGTCGCAGTAGACAGGACGAGTGGTCGAACCATGCGGAAGCTGTCTTCATCATCAAACCGTTTTCGCTTCGAATTTTGGAGGTCATACTATAACGATCGCATCCCTTTTCGAACTTGCCTCTCACTTCATTATTATATATCTTTAGGTATGGATTAGTTGACATATTAGTAATGTTTTTGTTGCAATTTGATAATTTTGAATAATACCTGTCCGACGTATAACTTCAACAACTTAATTAGGCCCATAAAGACTACATTCCGAAAAAAAAGCTCTAAACTATAAAGCTTAGCAAGAAACCTTTTCTAGAGTAGGAATGATACTGGAGCAACGAAACTAAATGTATGTGTACCGAAATAAATTGCATACGGCGACGGAAACCCTAGCTCCAAATTCAATAGAAAACTGGTTTTGCAAATATTGTGAAACTGCATACATGAGTGATATACGTCAATGTGTTACGTGTTTTACTTGGATGCATGAAGATTGTGTAGGACTTACACCGAAGGATGATATCTTTATTTGCCCATATCATGTACCTAGAGTGTACCAACTAGATGGGCTTTATTATCTGCATGGCAGGAAAGAAGGTCCATTTACAAGGTTTTAGTGTATTTATTTCCTGTTGGAAATGTCACAATTTTTACTTCAATATCCTTATATCTTAAATATATATATATATACAGGGTTAGAAAAAAGTCCCGGAACGGTCGAATAACTTTATTTGAAAATTATGATTTCTGAAATTTGGTATGGGGGTATAGTTAATATAAATGCATTTTATGCAATACAGTTAATATTTTTTCACTTCCGGTTTAATCGGCAATACGTCCAATTTTTTTTTTTTAAATGGAACGCCCAGATTTTTTTAACACTTTTGAATGCAAAATAAAAAACTACGTTCAGGAAGTATTAAGATGTTTATTTTTATTCACCAGAAAACGGTTAAAAAATTAAAAAAGTGTCCTAATACAGAAAAATCAAGATACCTGTCTATTCAGGTTGCGATTACAATAATTGTTCAAAATGCTCTCCATTTACAATTTGACAATTTCTTATTGAATTTTGTATTTGTTCTGGAGTGATGCGATTGGCTTCTTGAACTATTCTCTCTTCCAATTGTTCAAGATTATGGGGACGATTTTTGTACACTTGACATTTCATGTGACCCCAAAAGAAAAAATCTAATGGCGAGAGATGTGGCGAACGTGCTGGCCATTCGATTGCTCCTCTACGTCCGATCCAACGTCCCGGAAAAATTTTATTCAAATAATCGCGGACATTATGGGCAAAATGGGGGGGAGCTCCATCTTGTTGAAACCAAAAATGTGCATTAGGGTGATCACCTATGTGTGCATTTGGAAAGAGGGCCGCAAGTGCTGGAACAACCTCATTTCGCAATAAATTTAAGTAGACGTTGCCAGTTAAATTTCCTCTTATAAAAAATGGTCCTATGATGTTGTTTCCAACAAGAGCAGCCCAGACATTCACCTTTTGGGGACGCTGTGTATGGACTTTTTCAATCCAATGCGGATTTTCAATTGACCAGTAGCAATTATGTCTGTTCACAGTGCCGTTGAGACAAAACGTTGCCTCATCTGAAAAAATGATGTGATCTAAAACATTAGGCTGCTGCTCGATCAATTCCGTTATTGTTTCGCAAAATTGTGTTGCATGTTTGCAAAAAGAATGCAAACACTAAACAACAACTTTTTTCAAAGGTACCTTGATTTTTCTGTATTAGGACACTTTTTTAATTTTTTAACTGTTTTCTTGTGAATAAAAATAAACATCTTAATACTTCCCGAACGTAGTTTTTTATTTTGCATTCAAAAGTGTTAAAAAAATCTGGGCGTTCCATTAAAAAAAAAAAAAGTTGGACGTATTGCCGATTAAACCGGAAGTGAAAAAAATATTAACTGTATTGCATAAAATGCATTTATATTAACTATACCCCCATACCAAATTTCAGAAATCATAATTTTCAAATAACAAAGTTATTCGACCGTTCCGGGACTTTTTACTAACCCTGTATATAATATGTACCTACCTATATTTTCTTTTTTAATAACATATCGAACGTTAGCTGGGCCTTATTATCCGAACTTACCTTATTAGCAAATCTTACTGCGCAAAGTTCATGCAAAAATGCTTTTAAAGCTCATGGTATATTAACCTTCTATGAAGCTTATATACATATATGAAGTTGTATGCTTCGTTTTTAAACATTGCAGTGAATTTTCTGATGGTACGCTGCACAATTATGAAACAAAAAATTTAGATTATTTATTGCCAGCTAGGCACAAAAGAGCTACTTTCGAAAAATACTTAAAATATACAGGATGCAAAATATATAATAAAATACTAATCGTATAAAAAATATAAATAGTTTTCAGGTTTTCAAAAAAAAAAATGTTAAAAATTATCTGTTAGGAATAAACTATTATTCCGTGAATAATTATCTCAATTTGGAAATGTAATCATTTTGATTGTTTTCATGTTTTCTTCTTTGTTCTTCCTGTTTAACACGTATATATTAACCTTAGATACAATATAGGAATTAGTTCTTATGGTATATTTCGTAATGTAAAATGTATGTAAGCAGAAATACTGGTTTGTATTAATTAGGTTTTAACAAGATCAACTTAATCATTCCTGACGAACAAGAAGGGATAATTTTAAAATGACATAAGTACCCATAATCTTTATACTTATAAAATATTTAAATCAGTAAGAGGCTTGAATATCAAAGTTGTATATGCTAATAAGCGCGGTGGCAAACATGCTAGAGTTTTAATTCTGTCCGGACGGCAATTTAATTACGCCCAAAGATGATATCGTTTTAATTAATAACCCGCTCTCAGTTGCTCCTTTTCCTCGTAATCGCACTCCTCTGTCTTTCATACGAGAAGTGCTTGCGATATATACTACATATGCGCTACTTATAAAATCTGATGTTCAGAGAGGCGCGTACAACTTCATTTGCGGATTCCTCGCTTCACTTCTGGTGTCGCCGCACGATACAGGCTTGCGGGCAATGCGCAGCCGGCTTTGAAACGTGTGATAGTGATGACAAAACGACGAGTGGGACCTTTTCAAACTTGGAGGACTGCGGTACTGTAGATAGAGACCTCAGAAAATGGCATTCCAGTCTTAACGTATACTATATGTAGTCCGATTGACAGCTAATTAGAGAACGTACGAATAGTAGTCATACCTATACAATACGAATCATTTTTATATGCTTATTATATTCTACATTGAAATTGTGATGGAAATTTCGCTAGAAAATTGTTGTGTTGCAACTTATAATTTGCACTTATACGTTGGCGCCAGAAAAAAAATAAGTCAATGATTATAGCAATTGTAGGGTGTTAACATACATACTGCTACGTTATTTACCTATATTTAGATTTATTAAAATTTCAATTGCAAAGGTAAACCTTTCTAATTAATGGATTACACCTGTTATTTATTCTTAACCCCCTATTCCTAAAATTAATTACTTTGAGAGAAATTATTTTTATCTTTAAAAACTGTAAAAGTCTTATAAGTTATCCAGAATTAATTTAGCTTTTTTTATACCATGAAATGCATGGCAGTGCTTTTCTTGTACCCCAGCAGTTTTATTTATTTTCTTCGTGCTCTTGATTTTCATTTTTACCGTAATACCTTTCTCCAAAGCATTGTATTTATTAACATATTTTTCCGCTAAGTCGCCAGTTGGAACTGAGATAAATTCATTCATAGCATCGATAACAATCGCAGGCATAACTAGATAATGTTTTCCTAGCGACCAACATTAGCGTTATGAAACCTTTTAGTCTTTATGACTTAGCGTTTGAGCAATGAATCAGAATGTTTGTTTATAAAAAAATGCAAATATAGAAAGTAGCGTAACAAAGTTTCAAAACTGAAGCTAACAAACAAAACGGCATTCAACTGTAGACGATTTTGTAACTTTCCAGATAATCTAAAACGAAGGAACCAAAAATATTTTAAATATGTGCATGTTTCTACAGCCTGGACTTAAAACTGATCGTCTTTTGAAAATTACACTTGGGTTTTACAGTATTTTTTCTTGCTTTTCGAGCTGTAAATTTTGCAAAACAAATATTCTAATGTTGTTCTAGTTCTGGCTGCAAGCATACATCTGCCGAAGATATATGTGAAGCTACATTACTTTCGATTCATTAGTTTTTGAGAAAACATGGTTTTGAGAAACACGCGGCCAAAATTTTTCAAAATTTTGCGACAGACGTGAAGGCACGTCTCACTGATTCTGACTATTTCGCCTATAAAATTTTAGGATTATGCAGTACATTTTATATGTAGATAATTACTTTTGCAACAATTTTAGATGGTTGTTGATCAACATGTCAAAGCTTACATATTAGAAATGTGAGAAATTAAGATAACCAACGTGGGTTCAGCAACCTATACGCCGATGTGCATTTTAAGTTAGTTAAAAAAATTGGAACAAGAAATATTTATTAATTAAATTAGGGCATTAATTTCCTCACTAGCAAAATTATATAATGTTAATTTAATCGGTCTGTGGGCGAAGAATTTTAAAAGATAACTACTAAATATAAGAGTCATTTAAAACTGAAGAAAATTAACAAAATCCAATAAATTTCGACGTCAAATTTATTTGAGGATGTACAGCAGCAAAGTTTAAAAATGCACAATTTACAATTACATCTGTTGATGTTAAGAGAAGCTTTTCTATTAAAAGACGGAACATTCTTCTAAAGAATTTTGAAAAATATTTAATAAAAACTGTACAATTAGATTCAATTAATTCTTTATATTTGGACACAGCTAATATAAATTCTGGTCTGATGATGTCTCTTTGAAGGACGCAACCTTAATATTAAAGAATTGGTGAGGAATTAGATCATTTTCATTTCTTCTCTGTCTGTTCCGAGTCACAAAAGATTGTTTAAATTTCATCAATAAAAATTAGTATATTTAATTTTGTGTTTTCTATTTATTAATTGTAACTAACGTTTTTGCATATTTCGACATACTTCCGCTTTTCTTTTGCATACATGACCCATGTTTCCTGAAAACTCGTTGCATATGCCTATATTTCAAATAATGTTTGCTTCATCATTCAATCATCACTTTTAAAATTTCCACAAGGTTGCCATTTTGTAATCAAAGTTCATAAATTATTATTTTTTTCATAATACTAAATTCTAACTTTCTAAGGAGAACAAATAAATATCTTTTGCGGTAATAGGAACAGTATTCAGCACAATTATATTAATTAGTCAATATATGTGTATAGATCCGCAGAGATGCAAATATAATTAATAAATCGGTTGATTTGCTATTATACCGTTAATAATTAAAAATATTTTCTTATAGTTACCTTGATCATCCCTGATCCATTTCGGGTGGGTTCTTCATGGGAATGCTGAAACAAAATAAACCTAATTAGCGTCTACAGCGACACACAGACAGTTTATTGATAAAACATCTTTCGTCCTTGTTATTAGCGACGCTCTTCGATGAACAGCAACTAGTTAATGAAGGACCTTGTAAAGTGATGCTGCTACTTGACATTCTGTCATAATTAATTAAAATTATTAGCATAATACAGTTACACAACATAATTATAGCGCTTGATGAGATATAGCAAGGTAACGATTCGCAAAATTTAGGTGCATAAAAATTGTCAAGCGATTATTATTTTTATTTATTAGACATATGATTAAATTTTGTCTTTTAGCTTTGCCCGTAAGAGTAAACTGAAAGATAGAATCTCGAAAATCTTAATAACTTGTGTTATATCTGCATATTTCTGTACTATGTATAGGCACAGATAAAAAAATAGTCGTCTTATATCATGATTAAGAGTGCACATTTTACATTTCATTGCAGGTTATTTAAAATATGTAATTACTTGTTACTTTTTGCCGCCCTTTTCTATGTGCCGCCCTGGTGCCGTGCCCCACTTGCACCACCGGGTTGGCACGGGCCTGGTTATATAACATTGCATACTCAATGCACAAACGTATGGAGTATGTAACTCAAATGGCAAACGATTTAAAAGTTAAATAAAAATCGTTATGATACCTAAAATATATGCTCATCATTACTCAGCATCGAATACAGATCAATTTGAAATTTAAATGTGGTATAGAGTATTTATTGTTCGTCCATGCATTCATGCATATGTATAGGTAGATATAAATTTAAATACAAAAATAATCTAAGTAAATACACACATGCATAATGCATAGGTATGGGATTAAGTGTTTTCAAATTTGCACTCTAAAATGTGTCCAGTCAAGGTTGAATTAATAAGTAATATTAAAATAATAACATCTAGAGTGTTCTACTGATACTAGTTGAGAATGTAGTATTCCTTTTTTGAAATAATTGCCGGGATATCCATCAGACCATAGCAGCAGAAATTTGTAGGTTCTTCCACCTTAATTGCAATTACTAGTTCATTATATACAGCAATCATCATCTTCTATAATCCGATTAACGTAATTTAAACGTCAGAAATTGGGTTGGATGTTATTTCGCGATCAAGGTTCTCAGTGGGATTATGCTGGGTAACTTCAATTTGCAAAATTGTGTACTTCACACACAAAAAAAAAGAAAAATGTTATCCATGAACTATGTCAATAAAAGGATATGTACTGATTAATTATTTAAATCCCTTCAATAGTCCCCTATTAATTTTATTTCTACAGTAATAATTAATGGAATTTTTATTCCACATAAATTATACATGAGCTTGCTGTCACCTATAAATTTTAATGGATACTGCCGCTAATTTAATTAAACTAAACAGTTATCTCTAATAGCATGTCAAATTAACTTTAGGGATATCAAGTCACGATCAAATTTAAAAATATTGCATCGTGTTTGTTCATTTGAAGTCCCTATTTACCACAATATTTTCTTTTAATGGTGTGGATGAAGCTTAAGCAATTGATGCTTGTCGGGTACCCAAATCTCCCTCCTAATCATCATTACAAACCCGGAAACACCGGTTATCGTAATTGCTAAGTAAAATTTGAACCCGCGATCCCATGACTGATAGCCAACAGTGCAAGTCACTAGACTATCAGACGGGTAAGTAAAAAAAAAGAATTATTTGACGAAGCCGAAATTAAGGGTCATTTTCTTAAATGTCATAATTTTACCGTACATTAATTTGAGGTTTGTTTTAAATATGTAAACATTTTTTGGGTGTTATCTCTTAACAAGTCGGGAATGTTATAAATTCTATGAGGATTGTCAAATAATACTTAAATTGTGTGCATAACAGTAAATTTATATTTCTTGGTGCAAATTACCTACATATGAAATATAAATTATTCAATGCATAGGCACAATGCCTTACGTATACTTAATAATCGAACTAAGCGAGTGAAGAAGTCATTCAATATTTTTTTTACAGAAATTGGTCTTGTTGCCATATTAATCTATCCTATTAATATTTGCCTTGTTTCAATAAATACCTTAAAGAAGTCTCCTACTTCTCATTACCTCTGGCAACTGACTCTATAAAAACGTAACGCAAATCTTGTGGTTTGCTGACTGAATAGTTTTCTGTATCATTGTTATTACAAACAATAAGAACAATTCTGTTTGAATAGTACTAGTTAGGTACTTGCACGTGGGTGATTCATAATTACGGGTGCTTTTCTGTCTTTGACAGTTTAAAATCGATTATTTCGCAATTAGCAATATTTATTAATAGAAGACGTTTTGCCGAAATACAATAAAACACTTCACACAGTTTCAATTTTCATCTACGCATAAATTTTCAACTGTAAAATTTCATAACGCTTTCAGAGAATTCTATAGTACAAAACTTTTTCATCTAACTAAAATCTAAACCTTTGATAAAGGTAGCTATAACAAATAATTTTTGTTTTTGACAGTTAGTGAAATGATATATTACCAGATAATACACTGCTCCACTTAATTAGGGGGACACTACTTTGGGTAGCGTATATTTCTTACAGAATCGATTTATGACCGTACATATGCAAAAATAAGAAACAAGAACTCTTTATTTATTAAATGAATACAACAATGTAGGAACACCATGCCTGGTTGTATTGAAGTTATACCAAATTTGAAATAACTGTCGAAAGAAAGTGTATTTTTTAAGTTTAGTGACGCACAAAAGCACATTAATTCCATTTTTGACTTGATTTAATAATGTGTATGTCCTCCCCTAGCCACAATTGCCTCTTGGCATCTGCGTGGCATGGATCGCACAAGTCGGCGGATGAGATTTGGGGAATGTTTTGCCATTCTTCGAGAAGCACCTGGCCCAGCTCTTGGAGAGTCTCTGGTGCATTGGCACGGTGCCTAAAGCGTCTATCCAGCATATCCCACATGTGTTCGATAGGATTGAGGTCTGGGCTCATCGCAGGCCATTCCATTACATCAATGTTGTTCTCCCGTAGAAATTCAGTAGTAATGTTGGCGGTATGAGGGCGAGCATTATCGTGCATAAGAACGAAATTAGGACGCATATCATTCGCAAAAGGCACCACATGATCCTCGAGAATTGTGTTTATGTAGGCTCTGGCATTTAAACGCCCAGGGACTATTACAAGATCAGTACGCCCGTCTACAGTTATCCCACCCCAACACATGATCGAGCCATCTCCAAAACGACCCACTTCCTGTACCGTGGCGGCATTGTACCGTTCTCCGATACGTCTCCAGACACAAACTCGTCCATCGCATCGAGTCAAGCGAAACCTGGACTCGTCCGTGAAGAGAACAGATCTCCAGTGACGAAGTTGCCAGTTTACGTAGTCTGTGGCAAACCTTAATCGCGTTTGCTTGTGTTCCCTGGTCAGACGAGGTGCTTTGACTGGACGCCTTGCTCGTAAACCGTTCTCCCTGAGCCTTCTTCTAATGGTTTCGCCGCATACTTCAACCCTATGAGCAGCTCGAAGGTCATTTACCAGATCTCGAGCGGTACATGTGCGTCGACGGGTAGCGCAATTGACTAAATAATGGTCTTGTCCAGGAGTTGTTTTCCGCTTCCGGCCTTGTCCAGCTCTCCTTTTGTAAAGGCCCGTCTCTTGAAAGCGTTTCCAGGCACGGTGAACGGTAGATTTCGAAGTGTTGAGATCTTCGGCTACAGATCTCACTGACCGTCGTTCTTGTAGGATGGTAACGGCGCGTACGATTTTAATTTCACTTAAATGCCTCATTTAGACTTTATGAATGACTTAATGACAGGACTAGCCGTTATTTTCAGTTGCTAAAGTGACAATTTTGTCAAAATTTAAAAATTGATTTCCTAGTTTTCGTGTTTTACACTTTGGTTTTGGTAGTTATGCTGAATTTTGCTTATTGCCGAGGTGATAAAACAATTTCTTCTTAAACTCCTCTATTCCCACAACAAATAAAGACTATACTATTTATTTTTGGCAAAATTTGTGCTAATTCTCAGCTGTATCATAAGCCTGTCCTGGTGATTGAGGGCATTAAAGCATTTATTTATGCGTTATGTAATGATAACCTGTGACTGTTAATCGAAAATACTGTGTCGTCGAGTTGATGGGTACAAGTGGGAATGGCAATTCGATGGGGTTTCTATCACAATAGTGATTGAAGTTTTAGTTATACACTACGCATTTTGATGACAGTATTTTTACGTAGCAAGGAGTTAATTGATTATGCTGAACGTGCACAGAAATAGAAAAATGACCACTTGCTGACGTCTCTCTCTATCTCTCAGGCTGTCCGTATGTTGCTTAGAAGTTTAATTAGAGTGGTTTCGTGAGAATTGAGCATGGCTCAAAAAGCAGTACAACATTTTGTAAATAAATAGGAATTATTATGTCAAACGGCACTTAGACTGTTTGAAATGCAGCTTATTATATTTTTCTCATCAATTATTATAAAGACGCGAACGTGACGTCGCTGTTGTGCCTATGAAAATCACGGCTCTAATGACAGCATTGGACTGTCGTTGTTAGTTAATATTGAGCAGTTACGAAAGTTCAATAAGTGGTAAGTTTATATTTATTCTCATTATTTGCATGGTCATGTTTTTATTTTTCACAAGACAAAGCATGTTAATAAAACTAAAAGTTTTTACTTCTTGATCAACCTGCACCCTTTACGTACATCGACAAGAAGATTTTCTGTTCAACCGGTAATTATTTCATTCAAGAAATTATTGTGTTTAAGTATCTCGAATCATTCGCATGTTTAAATCAAATATCTACTCAAAACTAATTACTCTAATGTTGTTGACTGAACCTACAATGATGTTTTAAATGTTGACTAAAGAAATTAACTCGTTTGAAAATCAGTGTAGGTATATCCGTGGTGGCTTGTAATAATAATTGTACATCGGCGGCTATTAGATTTTTAACGTAACTAAGCAGATGAAAGAAGTTGCAGATATAAATAATGAAATAAATGATTAAACAAATACAAGACTCGCTTAATCTTTAGATCAAACAAAAAAAAAGTGATAATTTTATATTCATTTTTGAAAAATAATTTGAAAAAATACTAGCAAAAAATGATGTGCGAATACAATATATATCAGTTTGTTTTCGCTACGCAAAATGGCGACTATTTCTGAAACGAATTATCAACTGTTCCCAAACTGCTTGAAAACAGTGACGCACTCTGAACGCAACAAATGAAAACCATAATTTGTAGGATAGGCTTATACTTGGCGCGCCCCTTCTTTTCTTTCACTCCTCGAAGGCAAGCTGAATTGCTTACGCTTTACGCTCAACCTGAGTTAAGGTTATGTTATTACGGGTAAAGTTCAAAATAAAAACACAATAAAAATATGACACAACTGTGTCGTAAAAGAGTATGTTTACCTTTATTTCCGTTTTTACACTTGAAATCATTAATTTTATAGTTACATCATTGCTTACGTCATAAACAAGTATGGCGTAACCACAAGTATTCGTGATTTCAAGTGTATCAAATTGTCCATATTTGTTGTTTCTATACATCACATAACGCTATGCGTTTGGATGGTTCCAGCTCATGAGCCGTATACCATGGCTGATGCATACTTAAACAATGAAAACAGTACTTCTTCAACAAAACCTAAGTTTTTAGTAAAAATGTCCTTAACCACATCCAATACCATTATCGACAGATTGATGCTAAACAATGTTAAAAAACTAAACTGAACTTGTTTATGATATTACATAGAATCGCGTCTGCGTATATGTTGATAAGAATTTCTGAAAACTTTTAATTTGTTGATTATTCAATAAAAATTTAAATATATCTCATGCTTAACATTACTAGTGTTTGAGTTAGTAATCAGTGTAATCCTTTTCCCATTTGTAGTTTTGCGCAAATCAACATCAAGATTGTTTAAAATAAAAAATAAACATTGTTAAAAATCGACCACATACACTCAGATAACTAATTTTATAGTTCCATTGATGTATAAACCAAATAATTGTTTAAATTGGCAAATATAATTTAACGAAAACATGGATTTCCCTTCAACGAGGTTACTGCTTTCGAATAAAATTAAAATGTGTTGATTTAAACTAAAATCGGTTGAATGAGTGCAAACTTTGAAACAATTGCATATGTTTGTTGTACAACGTTTTTATTATTCTCGGTGTACGACGCTTTGAAGCTTTCGTTCAAATGAGTAAAAAGTTACTATTTATGAAACCAAGGAGGCTGTTGATTCATTGTCGTGGGTGTATGTAAACGTCATGGCTACAGATTTGTTTCGTCATTAACGAATCATCACTACTTGTTCAAATAATGTTGTTTCCAATAAAGCTCTGGTTATAACGTTTTTCATCCTTAAAGAAACGTGGTCAAAGTTCGATCGGGGAATATTAAAGGGTTGTAAAAGTTGATTTTGACTTAATATATTTAAATTTGTTATTAATGCATTTCTGTGGAAAAATACATATAAATAATTCGGGTACACATTATTGAAAAATTCTTTGTGGTGGACATTTTTGAACCTACAATTTTGGTGGGAGTAGGTCTATTTGTAACCAGATTTCTTTCCATTTTAATACTCCTATAAAATATAATTCTTTCAACCAAAAAGAGTGCTTGTACTTCTAGAATCATCGATAACTTGTTAACGTATTGTTAATAAAAGTAAATGTTGCCCTCCTTAAATTTCTACAAACACATCAAAGCTTTGATAGATTAATTTTGTTCCAATTTTTCCGTTAAAGGTAACGATTTGAATATACCAAATTTAGTAATGTAATTATTGTGGCATTTCTGTAACTATTTAAAATGTTACTTTTTCTAAGTAAAAATTTAAAATGGTATTGAATCATTGTGAATTAAGTGGTCACAACAGTACGTTTTTCTATATTTGTACAATCGATATAAACAATGTTTTATTAATAATATTAAGTTACAATTTTGCATTACATTGATGTTATGCATATATTTACGTTTATTATATCGAGTTTCATGTTCATGGTCATTGGTGTATGTAACCTCGAAAATGACACTGAACGTATTTAGTATGCTGTCGGTTTTTCTTAATGTATGGAAGTTATACCCTTTCAAACTCATTATTTTAGTGAAGATATTTGCTAATTTGTCAATTTTACATTTACAAATATGTTCGAATTCGAACACAAATTTAAAATCATATTGACGCAAGCCGTGAAGTTTGTGTTCATGCGCTATTACTGGTATATCTACTGCGATAATTAGTTTTTCGCTTTTGTATAAAATAAAAAAGATGCAACCAAAATATGATTTTGTAATATTTTCGATTTTTTTTCGTTATTATGTAGAACTGGGATCCAATTCTGGAGTTCAGTGGCTCCTGGAACGTATACGATCGGGAACGAAGAATTTGAGCGTATACATTTATGAAATCGTCTCCTCGAACTGCCTTTGCTCGTTGTAGGAGGGTGGCCGCGCACAAAAAATTAACGGAAGAGGTGACGAAATTAAACAGTTCTATTAACTTGTTAGTGGACACTATTTTACAAGTTCAGCATAAATAATAAAATAAATAAGAAGAATTGTTGTTCTTTATAGTTAACCTATTTTATAAAAAAAAACATGTACACCTCCCGACTAAAGTAATGTCGTCGTCTAAAGCGAGGTGTTTATCAAAATTACTCACCATTTGAACAGGTGTGCGTTCGGCTGGCATCGGTTTCAGCAGGTAGGAGATTTATTGGGGTACCTACGTGTAAAATACCTGGCAATTATGCAAATCAGGTAGAAGAATTAAAATTATTTAGTATCCAATGAAAAGGTGTACCTATATATGTATTTAGCGATTTAAATATGTTTTGGAAATATCTTTTTCACAGCTTGGAGGCGATTAGCAACTTTCAATATTAACGTTTACGAATAATTAAGTAAAAGTATATCTGGCAAATTAAGAATTTCATTTTGGTACGTTACATAATAAAATATTCGAAAAGGAATGAAGCTGGTACGCTTATGAAGTTCAATATTTACATTAATTTTCCGTAATTA
The DNA here is from genome assembly GCA_949128085.1 of Cetonia aurata. Lineage (NCBI taxonomy): Eukaryota > Metazoa > Arthropoda > Insecta > Coleoptera > Scarabaeidae > Cetonia > Cetonia aurata. The sequence continues at coordinate 38,647,187 of OX421884.1, forward strand.
ACTTGTTTATAGTTATTTTAATATGAAGCACGGAACAATGTAGTAATCCTTCATAAATTCACGGATAATGGAAATAATGTTTTATCACTACCAGCAGAGTAAAGCAAAAGCAACGGATTGGTAAAATTTGCGTTTGTGTGAAAATTAAAACATTTTTGGTATGGTTATATTATAGTTATTTCAATATGCATGCTCACTTTGAAATAAATTTATTTCAGGGGGTTTATTTATGTTTGTGAAATAGTTGTAAGCAGTAGAAAGAGATATTAGAAGTTGAATAGAGCTAAAAACTATCTGCTGCTTTGTTATGCATGTATTATAAAATTTAATCTGATTTTAATATATACGATTTTAGCACAACAGAAATCGTAAATTTTCTGAATAATATGAAATTTTCTTGATTAATTAATAATGATTGGATAATTATTATATTGATTGATCCTAAATACATAGAATAACTAAGATATAATCCATTTGACAAGTATTTCGCATATATAATTCACCAGGGTCAATTAATGTGCAGAATTAAATTAAATTAATTAAAAATTTTGTAATAATTAATGTATTAGTAGTATATTATTTTGTTACATATTTGCTAAAATTTACTCCTCTTTTTTTGTTAATGTTTGGAAGCCTAATAATTATTATATTCACATATTGATGTAAAAGATAAATAATATTAATAAACCAGTAGATAATGTTTGTCAAAGCTATAGTAAATTTATGAAGCATTACTATGTTGTTTCCTACTTCCTATATTCTTAAAATAAGTTTTAATATATGTACCAAGTACCAAACTTAACTTAACAATTTAATTTCATTTAGTATAGTTTACTATGCAAAGTATAATTAATGTAACTCAATTAGTCATCTACATATAAAATTACTTAATTATTGTAAAACGTAAATATTAAAAATAAAAGATTTAAGAACCAATTGGGCAGAATATGTGAAACAGATTTTTCAATTTAAAGCCCGTTTACACCGCAATATACAACATTTCTTTTTGATATTAAAAAATGTCCATTTTTCTACCTGATTTGCATAATTGTGAAGGGTTTTATAACTCTCTACCGCAATAAATCTTTTACCTGGAAAACTGCCAGGCTAACACATGTCTGTCCAAATGGTGAGTAGTTTTGGCAATCAAAGTGCTTTAGATGACGACATTACTTACGCCGGGAGCTGTACATATAATTTTATTATGTCGTTTTTTTTTCACCCAAGGAAGATATAGATAAAGGGTGGAAGGTATAAACATTTGATATAATTCTCTTAAAGCACCTTGGCAGCGGGATTGCTTCCATATGTAGCAGCTGCAGAGTAGATTAAACAAAACGAGCTTTTACGCTTAATACACGCCACTGTCGCATATCTGACAAATTTAGTGGTAAGTATACTAATAATAAAAATACAACAATTATATATTTCAAGAATTAGTGGCAATAAAGAATTCATTTGTATATCGGTATATCCTATCTTGTCTCGTTTACTATGAAAAAATTAAAGCTGTTCTTTTTGATTTGATTTTTACGTAATTTTACCACGATTTACATCCATTTCATTTTCAATTTAATAATCTCGTGCGAATTCAGTTCAACAAAGCTACGATACTTTTGGATATTGATTATCATAAAATTATATTGACTTAAAATACAGAAAAGAACGTGATTTATAGTACTATTTCGTCTCAATACAATTTAGCACAACGTTCTATCATGAACTCTTATTGTTTAAATGAGAGAGGTATGGTAAGACGACTAGCTTATAATCTAATAAGATCATATCTAGAAAATAGATATCAATGTGTTCGTGTTAATCACGTGTATGGAGATATATTGAGGGTCAGGTGCGGAGTACCACAGGGTTCAATTTCAGGTCCGTTGTTGTACATTATTTTTGCGAATGATTTGGCTGCTTATTTACTGGGACGTGGTCCGGATGTTGAGGTAATTTGCTACGCGGGTGATACCAATATTTTATTTCATCATAAGACCGTTGAATCTTTAAATAAAACTGTTTCAGATATTTATAAATGCCTAGTGGACTGGGTCACTAAGAATAAACTTGTTTTGAATGTTGGTAAAACATCTATTATTTCTTTTACTTTAAATAAAATAAATTCTCCTACGAAAACCTGACGACGTCAGTCGCAAAAGACTTTGGGTATTACTTTTGATTATGAATTACGGTGGTATGCACACATAAAAGTTTTGCAATAAACTCAGACAACATTGCTATGTATTGAAATTTATCTCTCAACAATGTAGAAAGAAAGTGTTGTAAGTTGTATACCATTCTACGATAGAAAATTTCATCAGGTATTGCATGCACTGGGGAAATAGCTCTAACCCTCCCAGAGTATTTTGTATTACAAAAGTATGCAATCCAGGGATTAAATAGAATGCAGACATGTAGATTAGCGTTCCAAGGTTTGGGTTTGCTGAGTATAGCAGGGCTATATATATGTGTTATTTGCTGTTATGTATACAGCAACTTGAATACATTTTTACCATTTCAGACGAATCATTGCTACAGTGGTAGACATGGCCATATATTGCAACCCTCCAGCCACCGTACTGCACACTACCAAAAAAATTTCCATTTTCCAAGCATGCAAATTATATAATGATTTAAATATATAAATTAGAGACTCCCCCAACATTTACGTATTTAAAAAGAAATTAAAAGCGTTTCTCGTGGGGAAAAACTGTTATACTGTTGAGGATTTCTTTAAATGTAATAATTGTAGTTTTTCATAACTGCACACTAAAAAATATTTGCAATTCCTACAGAAAATTCCAGTAACGTATAAGGTAAAATTGCCAAAAATTGGGAAATTTAATAGAAAACTTCAGGTATATTTTCTAATTTTTGGTAAATTTACCCTATATATTACTGGAATTTTCTGTAGGAATTACAAATATTTTTTAGTGTGTGACTATGTTGACGCCATATAGCTTCCAACAATTAAATATTATTATTATTATTTGTATATAGGTACCTAACAGAACTCGAAAAATAAGGTTTTTCGTGCCAACTTTGTTTTAAATTTCTTAGAATTTAAAGTAAAATTGTCACTATAAATCTACTTGAAAAATTCTGAAGGCCAAAAATGTAGTTTATACACATATAAAGTTTATTTTATTTTACATATGTTAGGGATTATAAAAGCAAGTATTGCTATTTTCCCTCTTTATATTTCCCTGTACTAATAATTTTTGATTCTCTTTCAAAAATAAGTAAATTTAACGTAATAAAATGTCATATAAATTCAGCAATAAATAACTTCAAATAAATTAAGTATGTTTTTAATATCCCAGCGTCACTAATCTTTTTCTTTTATTAAATTATATGTAATCAACTAGATTCCCACTAACAATAAGAGAGGGATCTGACTCTCCAGAACGTCCCCAGGATGCGATAAGCGTGCACACGAGACACGTGTGCACAGGAATCGAGGTGGTTTCCACCTAAGTTTGGCACCCAGACGATGCCAGTTTATAGGGTGATCTGTCACGATTTATTGTCTTGTTATTTACTGAATAAAAAAGTGAATTTTGCAAGTAAGAAAGTAAAAAGTAATATATTTTTTTAGACATATATTTATACGGGTACGATTAGTTTAATAAACAAATGTTTTAAAATCATTTATTTGACCCGGAAATTAACTTTTGAAATATGTTCATAACTTAACAACAATTTGTTATCCAGTAATTGGGTTTTGGAACCTTTGGTGTAACAATAACTATCACACTGACAAAAGTCAATGCTAGGTTTTTCCACTATCACCAAACAACAATGCACAATCTCTACAACAATTTGTTATGTCAAAATTTTAAACCCGCGTGAAATATTTTTACTATGCCGATAAAATAGATATCATTAAAATCTTGTTAAGAAAAAATTACTAAAAATAACCCAAACAAGCCGTATCAGATACTAAGGGCACCAACTGAATTACATAATGGTGCGTAAGAGCTCTTGTTGACGGTAACGGCCAACGTTCCGGTTTTTAAAACGGACGGTTGTCCGTTGCACAGTGCTCTTTAGGTTACGAAGGTTAGCTCACGCACCGGACAACTTGGCTATATATGCGCCGGCTACACAACCGTCGCCCCTCGGCACAACGCTAATCGGCCGGATGCAGTGAACTACGCTAGTTTATGAGAGTTTGTTAACGACACTGGATGGACAGACGTTATTGCTGCTGAACATAATTTCATACCACAATTTCTACTGAAATATGGATCACCATATTGATATGGATTTGCTAATTACTCTTGTTGAAAATAAGCAGCTTAATTTTACGTCATGGAAGGAAATATGCATAATGTTGCATGAGCAATTTGAGACATTATATATATATATGGGGCTTTACATTTCATGCAGAAATTGTAGCCACTCTTTTAAGAGCTCTGATGACTCATTTTATATGGTGAGTCACTCCATTTAGTTCTTTTATGTTTTTATCATAGGTTGTTGTGTACTTTCGCTAAGTCTGCAATTTGCTTCCACTTTTCCCTGTCCTTAACCTTACACTTCCACTCCTTCACCTCCATCTTTCTTAAGTCTTCTGCTACCTGTTGCTGCCATGTAATTTGTGGTCTTCCTCTTTTTCTACGTCCCATCAGCTTCCAATCTGTAACTCGCTTAATTACAGAATCATCTTCTCTTCTATTCACGTGCCCGAGCCATTTTATTCTTGCCGATTTCATTATTCGTACTATTGTTTCTGCATTTAAAATTTCCTCTATTTCGCTATTGTACATCCTTCTATATATATCTTCTCCTACTTTTACTGGGCCACAAATTCCTCTAATGATTTTTCGTTCAAAAATATTTAATCTGTCCTCCTCCTTTTTTGTCATGCTAATCGTCTCTGCCGCGTATGCCACTACTGGTCTTATTGATGTTTTATAAATTTTCAACTTTAGTCTTCTACTTATTTTCCTGTTCTTCATATATAGTTTATATTTGTTAAAAGCCCGATGCCCTGCTTGTATTCTCTGCTCTATCTCTACTATCCTTCGGTTATTTCTATTTATAATGCTACCGAGGTACTTGAAATTCTCTACTTCTTTGAATTTGAATTCCCCTATCACTATTTCATTCAGGTTTCTACATTCTTCCCTACTTATTCTCATATATTTTGTCTTTTCTTGATTAATGTTTAAGCCTCTTTTCTTTGCTTCTGCTGCTATTTGCTGGATTTTTTGTTTGAGCGTCTTTTTGCTTTTTGCCACTAATGCTATATCATCAGCGTATGCCACTATTTGAATTGGCTTTTCTCTTAGCGTTCCATTAATCGAGCTTGCTCTTACCACTCCCTCCAATGCCATGTTAAACAATGTTGCCGACAGTCCATCTCCCTGTCTCACTCCCTTCTCTATTCCGATTTCTGCAGACAGACCATCGTGCGTTATGACCGCTGCTTTGGAGTTTGTCATCACTAGCTTCGTTAATGTAATTAGCTTATTTGGGATTCCCAGTTCCTTCATGTCCCGAAGCAGCATACCTCTTTTTAATGAGTCGAACGCTTGCTTAAAATCTATAAATATAATGTGTAGCTCAATATCATTTTCGTAACATTTTTCCACTATTTGTTTTACGGTATGTATAGCGTCTATAGTGGATCTTCCTCTTCTGAATCCATTCTGATATTCGCCAATTTCTTTTTCGACATATGGTTTCATCCTTTCCAGAAGTATGCTCGTTAAGATCTTATAACCAACATTAAGAAGAGTAATTCCTCTGTAGTTGGCGCATTCTCTCGGGTTGCCCTTTTTCAGAATAGGTACAATCAATCCAGACTTCCATTCTTCGGGTAGTTCTTCTGTTTGCCATATATTTACTACTAATTTGTAAATTCTTTGTTTTACTTCGATTCCCCCTTTCTTGATCAATTCACTGCATATGTTATCAGGCCCCGCTGCTTTATTTTGTTTCATTCTTTCTATTGCGTCAAAACATTCCTTTTCAGACGGTAATTCATTGATGGTCGCTTCTTCTTTGTTGTCTTCCCTGTTGACTTCTTCATTTCCCTCTCCCATTGCCATAGCGGTTTTATAATACTCTTCCCACTCTCTTTTTTCAATATTTGCTACCATTCTTTTCGTATTTTGTCGTTTTATACTTTGGTATAGTTTTGTGTTATTGCTGCTGTCATTTTCAATTTCTGTCATAAGATTGTCTATCCAAAATCTTCTTTTCCGCTGTATTATTTTTGCACTTTTTTTTCTTTTTATCTTGTAAAACGTATGGTCTTGTTGTTTCCCAGTTTTTAACCACTTTAGCCTAGCTTCATTCTTATGTTTTATTGCATCCTTACACTCTTCATCAATCCAATCTTTATTCTTTTCTATGCTGTTCCTCCCTATCACTGATTCCGCAGACTCTATTAGACTTTCCTTAATACTCTTCCAATCTGCTTCAATATTGTTAGTCTCTTTTCTTTTTACTAGCTGCTGATTTAGTTCTTCTTCATATTTCCTTCTCTTTTCTTCTATATTCAATTCTTGCACCTTCCATTTTATCCTTACTGTATTCTTTAATTTTCTTTCAATTTTTCTCAAAGTCACCTTCGCTATTACCATCATATGGTCGGAGTCTGCATTGGCACCTCTGAATGATCGTACATCGTGAATCATTTTTGCCCTTCTCTTGCTTATCAGTATGTGGTCGATCTGATTACCTGTATTTTTGCCGGGGAGTAACCATGTTATCTTTTGTTCCTTTCTATGCTCAAACCTAGTACTCATTATATACAGGTTCATCTCCTCCGCCAGGTTACACATCCTGTGCCCATTATCATTGGTTACTTCGTGTATTGTGTGTTTTCCGGCTACACTGCTGAGGTAATCCTCCTTTCCTACTTTACCGTTAAAGTCTCCTAGCAATACTAGTGTGTCATGATTACTTACATCTCTACATACTTTCTCCAACTCTTCATAGAACATATTCTTACTTTCTTCATCTGCATCTTCAGTTGGCGAATACACGTTTACAAATGTTAAATTCGCTATTTTATTTTTCATTCTTAACAATGACATCCTTCCGTTGATTTTTCTAAATTCAATTACTTGTTCTCTAACTGCTGTATTAATCATAAACCCCGTTCCATTTCTTCCTTTCTTCTCATCCCCTCCATAATACATCGTATATCCTTCTTTATCTATTCTTCCTTCGCCTCCCCATCTTACTTCCTGTAGTGCTAGTATATCTACCCTATATCTTGCCATTTCTTGTGCTACTTCTGCCATTTTTCCTGCCTTCAACATTGATCTCACATTCCATGTTCCAATTCTTGCTTCTCGTTTTCTTCCATTTTTTCTATTTTTATTATTTTTTTTTTGTTTATCCTTTTGCGTCGCTATTGTCGTCATAATTTGTTCTACTCTATCTTCTGTGTTTTTCAGTTTTTTGATTTTAGCTGCCATATTTCTTGCCAATTATACCAGGTACTATTTATTTTGATCTTTTGGTATCCTATTCTCACGGTATTCCCTTTGCTTTTTTCGTCCTTTGCTAGTCTCCTTATTTCACCCTGTATATCTCTTTCCTTCTTCGTCATGTCGCTGTCTATATAAATGTCCTCTCCTTTTAACTTTCTTTTGTTTATCATTATTAGAATTTGAGACATTATCTGAGAAAAAATGAATTTGGTAAGTTTAAATTATTTATTAAAGTGTACTTCTCAAACATATTGATTCTGCCACGGTAATATCCCTTCTGGTGTCATGAAATACTCCGCAAATTGATTGCGAATCATATTTGCTGTAAAACTACCTCTTACAGAATTTGAATGAGGTATGTCGCGTAGGTTGGAATTGGAGCAAGTTGGTAATGAATCACCAGTTATTTTATTAATAATTCCTTCTTCTTTGTGAATAAAATTTTGCAACAAACAGCAAGTTTTAACTATGTCGACTGCTAAGTCCGTTGATACATTTAATGGCCGATACAAAATTCGCCATTTATTCGCCATTATACCAAATGCACATTCCACGTACAGTCTTGCTCTTGTCAGACGATAGTTAAATATCCTTCTGACTTCATCGAGTTGATGGCCAGCAAAAGGCCGAAGTAAATGTTCATGCAAAGCGAAAGCTTCGTCACCAACAAATACATAAGGTAGTTCGCAATCTGTGCCTAATTTGTACGTAGATGGAGGTACGTTTAAGCTATTGCTCAATAGTCTTTTCCAAAATTCTGTTTCTTTAAATACGGCTGAATCACATTCTTTGCCATACGCACCAACATCTATAAAAATATAATTATAATTTGAGTCTACCACAGCCATTAACACGATTGAAAAGTAGTGTTTGTAATTTAGAAACAGTGATCCACTTTCTTCGGGTTTTATAACTCGTATATGCTCGCCGTCTATCGCTCCTAAACAAAGAGGAAAATTCGCTGCACTCTCAAAATTATTAGCTATCATTAACCACTCCTCAGCAGATGGAATTTTCATATATATCTCACATAACTCTGACCATATCGTTGTACATACTTCGCGAACAATGTAGCTTATAGTTTTTATTCCGATTCTAAATGTGTATTGAAGATCCGTAAATGTATTTCCTGACGCCAAGTATCTGTAAAAATATTTTTTATGAATATTGATGTACTTGTTCCTAATTTCAGGCAAACATATTATAAAAAAATGGAGTAATGCAAGAGATAATTGGATGAGATGTGCCAAAAAACTGAAAGAACACAAGTCAGGTTCAGGAGCAAAATCAGTTCGAAAATATAAATTTTATAATCAAATGCAATTTTTACAAAAAATTGTAAGTCATCGACCAACAGCATCAAATATGCCATGTAGAGAGCACGTCGAAGAAAGTCGAGTAAAAGATGATAGTGCACTCCCGAAAAAGAGGAGGAAGAAAGACGGAGCAGAGAAAGATGAACTAGGCAAGAAAATTGCCAACTTAGTGGATTCTGTGGAAAAAGAGGACAATAGTAGAATTCTTGTTTTAAAGGAATTGCACCTACTATTGAAAAATTTAATGATGCTGATATAGTAGAATTTCAGTATGAGGTAATAAAAACTATGAGAAATATATGTCAAAGAACTCTGACACCGAATAATTTACAACCATTTTACGTCTCACAGAATTATCCAAATTCAACTTCGGTTGCACATGATTCATGCCAGCTATCTCAAATCGCGCAGAATATTAACCAAAATCCGTATGGAAGATATCGTACTACAGCATCAACTTCGTCTACAAATTATAGTATAAATGTATTGAACCAATCTCGTGAATATGAAACATTAAATGAGGCAAATGGTTTGTCGCCTGTAGAACGTGAATCGGTCGACAGTCTAGACACAGCCGACAGTCAAACAGTCAATTCCTGTTCCGATTATGACTTTGTGAAATCACCAGAGTTCTATGATATCGCAATGGACCTTAAATAGTTTGTTAGTTTTTTTTTATTTGTAAACTACAGTTTTGAAATTCATTTTATAACATGTTATAAATGTTCCGTTGAGTAAGATTTGCAGGGGTTAGAATAAAAAGGGTATAAGTAACATTTACAAATTTAGGAGATATTTCGGTATAAAGTTATCTAATTATAAAAAAAGTAAATATTTTTATTAAACAACTCTTAAAAAATAAGAGAATTCTAATTCTACAGTTGTGCTTAGTGTAAAATCTCTATTTTTGTAAAAAAAGCATTTATTACAAAACATGCACTTGTACCCTTCTTACTCTAACCCCTCCAATTAATGTACTAAGTAAATTGAAGAATTGTAAATGAAAAGTGGTCTAAAAAAATATATTTTTGTGTACCAAAAATCAATTATATATTTTCGGAAAGATGGAATACCATCGAAACTTTAAGAATTAATCATATAATAGAAGAAATAAAATAAAACTTAGGGCCACTAGACTCAGGAGTTTTTATTGCAATAAAGTTATACCTATTGGCCAAGAAACCAAGAAATATAATTTCCTACATCAAAATTCAACATACATCATTCATACATACCTTATTGTTACAGCTAATCTTTCAGTAGGTGCAATAGACAGGCGCATATTAGTATCAGCACGTCTTAATTTATCATGTACTTTTTCTAATAATTTAAAAAGTTTCTTGAGTCATCCGAAAGAAATTAAAAAATTTTGTTTCGTCTTTCTTTAAATCTTCAAAAAGAGTATGGAAAATGCCATAACTTTCTCGTTCTAATAAAATAGGGTGTACCCACATCTTTTTCTTCCTCTTTTCTTTTTTCTGAAGTTTTTTATACATGTAGTACGCTAATATAACAAGTTTCTTCTTTCTAGACGACATTAGAACTCTGTAATATCACTCGTTTCTCCTTTGGCACTGAGGAGATAAAATTGTAGGCAACGGAAGCGTTTCCGTTAAATAAACGATTCGTCTACAAGGACTAACGTTTTGTATCGGACCGTTACGCGGTAAAAAGCGTTCGTCAACAAGAGCTCTAAGGCGGCGAGATATCACATTTAACTTAAATACAACGGAGCATTTTACAGTAAAATTTTATAAAGGACTATATAAACAGGAAATTGTTACTCGTGGTAGGAATAAATACCTATAATCTATTATCAGGTCAGGATCATCCTAGGATTTTAGGAAAAGAGGACCCAACATTGAAAGAACTGCACCAGTCTTTACCGAGATTTTCTTCAGAACAGATCCTCCCAGGCAACGCGGAAGTTAGGTTTTATATAGGTGAATTCAAAATGATGTAAAAAAATAAATAAAATGATATTTTCTAGAATACGTCGTTGGACTTGAAATTTTGAAGTTTTAAAAAAAATCGTTACTAAACTTTTAACGACAGAACACGTCTGCTCGTTCGGCGGTTCGAGGAAAATTTACCCAACGACCAGCACCTTATTTGAACAATAACTACTTTTTTCGAAGGAGGTACCTTCGATTGTTTTCTCCAACTGCACAACAATGAGATGCTCCGAATAATGCTCTAGTTACTAACTAATTTGAGGGGAATATCAGCAGAAAATAATTATAATCACCCACATACATGCAGAAGCATTCGAAAAATGGTGCGATTTACAAAGAATACAGGTGCATAAAATTACATTTTACAAATTATTGAAACTAATATAATTAGTGTTTCTTATCTAATACGGTTTGTTAGTTAACCTTTTTGAGATATACTAATTTTGACAGTTAGATTAAGCAGATCAGGCAACACAACCTACACGCTTGCAAAACGTCTCTAAAATATGCAACTGAACCTACTTACAAATTATATGCACATATGCAATTCTTAAATAGCAAAACCTTCAGTACTTTCAAAATTATTATGTACAGAGTTATAAACCTAGTAAAAATGATTAATAAATAATTTACATAAATAACATAATAATACCTGTTGATTGAGATTTAGTTATTTCATCAGTTTTGTTATATGTAAACTTTATTTATTTAAAAATGTTGTACTTAACACCTTTCACTCAACGATTTGGTTCGACTCCCTGCCGAGACAGTTTGGTTTTTAATTGTGAGCAGCATTACATGGCTTCTGCTCGAATAGGAACTAAAACTATAGGTCTGGTGTCAATGCTGTATTTGACATAAAAAGAATCCGTAAATTTCAGTGGGGACGGAACACAACATCAACGTCTAGAAGTGTCAAGCAGCATTTCACAATCCGAAGCTTCACTCAGCAACAAAACAAACAGCCTAGTTATCAGCTGTGCATGTGATTAGTAGTTAGACTTATACATTAAAGAGCTTTGGATACAAATTTTATGTATAAATGATTATAAAGGTGGAATACTTCGCACTGATCAATTTAATAGCAAGTAGTATAGACGTATTCTATATCAATCTGATGATATCTATAGATAATAGTTTTATTAATTGTATGTAATTTTCAACTCACTTGAAATTGTTGACGATGGGTTAGGGTTTGGGTGTGAGTTCGTGGTTTGGGTTTATATCGTCTACAAAATTGTTCGAATCCGACGTTTGTCAGTGATTATACTTTACAGTCACTGATTGTAGTTTTCAGGACTATTTTCATGACGACAGGATTCAAACAATGTTATGGATGATGGAAATAGCCAGAACATATGTAACTTATATGTAAGTAATTTTTATTATGCAGTCATTTGAGATTTGAGCAATAGTACTATGCGTTACAATAAGTTTCAACAACAGGTTTGTATTATATAATATTCTTTTGTTATCACTATACGTAATAAAAACTATAAGCAACTTATGTACAGAAGGACAAGAAATATGTTTCAAGTTGTAATCAATGAGTTTTTGTTACAATGTTCAATAAATAAAAACATATGTAAGCTCTATTTATTCTTTTCTATTTAATTTTGTGTATACTATTAAATATGTAGAATTTGTGCGCTTAGATTGAACATAAATCTTTTTCATAGTCTATTACATTTTATTTATGTTATGTCGTAAATACCTGCTCATTTTCGATGTGGAATGCTACGTGCCAAATAGTAAAAGCAATTCGGTAAAGCAATTTTGAGGTAATAATTTGTATGGATTCGGTATTCTTCCGTCTACTGTAACTGTTATTGCAACAACACGATATAGGTAATTCCGTCGGCTTTCCCACGGGCATATCAAACTTGCATTGCCTCATTTAAAAATTCACTCCTAACTCGGAACAAACTTCGATTCGCACCATCCGAATAAGGCGTACGCGTGTTTTTTTTTTTCGCGACGCGCACTACGGTTCTTTTACGTCACGGCTAAAATGAATATCGTAGTTGTGTGGGCGAAACTGTTGTTATTGCAGCTAGAGACACGCCCGCAGTCTGCAGTCCGGAGTTTTCGTCGGATTCCGGATTCCCCACCATCCGGAAGATCATACGCTGGAGCCGAAATGATCGTACCTGTTCGTCTGTGCTCGGCTGTATTCAAGATTTTGCCGACCAGTAACCGACTCCGTGATTAAGTCCCCTAAAAGCTGGAGCGATACATGCCGGATAGATACGATTTTCGCACAGACAGTCGTCGTTATGGTAACCGCGTACACACGACATCAACATCCCTCCGTCTTGTACTTTGCGATCTTTTCATAAATTCCTAAGCGCACTACGGGATGTGATGGGGGAGAACTGTCGAGAATTCAATTTGTATGATATTGCTAGCGTTCAGGGGGATGCATGTTAACGAATGGAAATTTGTCAAATTATTACAGCGTTATTGTTACAACGGAAATTATATATCCCAGAGTATGAAAACTTAGTAATTTATAATATATATATATACCAATTGTCCGCGTGCGTCCGCATTATAGCGATCCTGTAGTGTAAGCGAGATACACAGAGGTATCCGTGCATTAGAACGGTAAAGAAGTATACGGAATATTCTACTGGATTACATTAGCATATTGCTATGATGCACTCGTATTTGTCAAGAAATCCACATTTATACTCTGTCGCCGCACAGGCGCGAGAGGCGTCGCTCGCACACGTCAGATGCATTTTATATTTCGTCGGGAGAACTACTCGCTCGTACTATTTAATAAAACGCGTTGTTGGTAGGTAGATAACGGTTATTTTAAAAATGGAGTACTATTCGCCGGAGCAAAAACTCTTCATGATTAAACACTTTTACGGTGGTAATTCCGCGGAAGTAACTCGGGATTTATTTGCAGCTAATTTCCCCGGAAGTCAAATTCCAAATGCAAGCACCATTCGTAGGACCGTTAATCGATTTGAAACTACATTTTCTTTAGTAAATAATAAAATTAAAGTTGTTCCGGATAAGAATGTAAGCGATATAGAAATTCGAGTATGTGCTTTAGTTGAAGTAAATCCCACTATGTCATCTCGACAAATTGCTCGCGAATTGGGTATCTCTAAAACAACGGTTCATAAGATTTTACGTACTAAAAAATATCGTTCATATAAATTTACAAGGTCACAAGTACTTCTTCCCGATGATTATTATCGCCGAATGGAATTTTGCGAAAGAATGATAAATAAATATCACGATAACCTATTTTTTTTTAACAACGTATTGTTCACAGATGAAAAAACATTTTACCTACACGGGCATCATAACCGCGCAGTTTGTCGTTACTGGTCGCGTAAAAATCTACATTTAAATATACCAACGCGCGGCAGGTATCATTGGAAATCATATAATTGGGCCTTTTTTCATTTACGGTAATTTAAACGGAAATAGATACCTACAGTTACTTGAAAATAATATTATTCCGGCAATACGGGAGCGATTTAATATAAATAAAGTTTGGTTTCAGCAAGATGGTTGCCCAGCACACAATACACGCATTGTAACAAACTTTATAAACGCGGTTTTTGAAAACAGATGGATCGGTAACTCGGGCCCTATTAAATGGCGACCGCGGTCCTCTGATCTAGCTCCAATCGATTTCTTTTTATGGCCCTTTTTACATAATAGAATATACGGATACGGTGATCAACGGCCATCAAACCTAGAGGAACTGCGCGCGAGAATTATTGAAATCAGTAATACTGTCACAGCAGATATGTTAACAAATGTTCGTGGGAATTTTTATGATCGGTTGGGTTACTGTTCTTATTAAGAGGGAGGTTTATTTGAACACTTAATAAATTAATTTACTTCAAATTTTATTATTGTTTAAGAATAATATTCTCTTTTAGCTAATTGCATGTTTATTGCAATGTTGAATACAATTCTGTTTTAAGAATTAAATATTTTATTTTCCATTATTTTATTATAGTTGCGTTTTTAGATTTTATACTTGTTGAACAATATTATTTTAGTTTTTATTTTAAAGTTGAGGAGTTCTGATTATTTATTTTTGATTTTTTATGTTGTTTATGAGGCTGTGATGAATTACTTCACTGACATGTTATCAGTGATTATCTGATGCTTCAAACAACTAAAAATATTTACTTATATCGGGAACACAATACCTCTAACAGTGCTTTTTATTTTTCAGGAATAGTATTTTCTACCACATGTAATGTTATTAATCACTTATGCTATAACATAGAACTCTAAAAGACTTTGATTTGCCCATATGCCCCAATACATTTATACGTGTAACTTATAATACGTCCGCTATCGTTTGGAAATGCCATCCGCGTGCCGCTAAGTAGGCGTGGCAATTCAAGGTGGCACGCCCATTTATAGTCGACCAGTAGTTACTAATACATGCATCCTGCTATGAACGGTTGCCACACTGTATATATAATACACAAAAGAATCTAGAGTGCAGAGAAGTGCGATGTGTCTAAAGAAATGCAAACCGTCATCAAATATACGCCATCAGATATAAAATATGGGTTTAAAGTGTACAAAGAATAAAATTACAATGTAGGTAAAAGCGGACTTTCCTCAAATGGGCTAGTCCAGTTTGTGTTTTGTCCGTGTTTTTCAGAAATTAGAAAACAAATATACCTAACACTGTAACAAATTCATCACACAAACTGCATTTTGTTCTAGTTTTGCTTTTGTTTTCGACTCATTTCAATTTGGGTGGAGGGAGAGGGAGGAGGTAAAATATAATAATAAAAACTTAGGACCAGTATTTCAATCTGCTAATAAGGGTATCTAATAATAGTTTTGCTAATATACAGTCCGTCCACATTTCGATGACCATTGCTATCTCGGTTATTAGAAGACAAGGAAATAGTTAAATGGGAAATGTTTTGCAGAATTCAATATTCGCAAGAAATATCGTTTGAACTTTTTTAAATTTTAACATATTTTGAATAAAACTAAAATTAGTCCATTTCAATTTTTTTCAATAATTCGATAACCTCGACGCTTCTAAAGTTTTGCATTGTTCACATTTTTTTAAGACACTTTCTTTTGTGTAAGAAAACCCTCCAATTATCCTTGTTTTCAAGTCATATTTTGTTGTTCAAGTGGCAGCCGTATTTATTTTTCGGTTAATTAGATAGTCTTTAGAAAGAGCTTTTCAAAGATGTATAACAGCTGGAAAGTTTTTATTTAAGTATAGCGGAGATATTGACAAAAAAGTAAATTAACCTTCAATATGGATTTAAACTGAATATTGATGCGAAATGAAAGCGGAGGCGTATGTAATTGTAAGAAATGCTGTAAAATAACGAAAAGATACTGGCGGCCAATTTCATATTAACGAAAAACATATTTTTCAATAAACATGAGATTAAACGTCAGTGTGAAACAGTGAAATTTATGAAACTATGAATCTATGAAACTGGTCACCGATGGGAAATAAAATAGACAAGATACTATGTAACTTATTACTTACTGTAAAATAATAAAACGACAACAAAGGTAAAAAGAAGGTACTAAAAGTTAAGATTCACTTAAAGAAACGGTTCAATATGACGACCATTCTGTTCCATACACCTTTGACATCTTACTCTAATAGACTTACAAACTCTACGATCACACATCTTAGCACCTCTAGCACTCTTTGTTTTAAAGTTTCCCAGGTCTCTGGCGGTTCAAAACTAAATTCTTGGTTTTTTGTGGTACCCCATAAACAACAATCAATGGCGGTAGGGCTTTAAATGTTGCGGCACGTTGATTATAGAGAATGGTTACGTATTAAATTTCCATAACTATGTTTTCATTGCAAACGCGATCTTCTCTTTACTCCGCGACTCCGGTTCGATCTGCCAATAGCCACTCTTCAAGTCAGTGCAACTTTATTCTCATTTTCCTCTTCCTGCCCTTTCTATGTTATATTATTTAGTTGATGATAGTTCACATAGAAACTGGTGGAGTCATATTCTTATCTTTATTTGTACTACCGGGAAAGCCCACAAGCTATTCGGCGATTCAATTACGCCAATGTGCTCCATATCCTGAATAATTTGTATCGCATTTCGTTGCCTTACCAACAGCAATCTTCTAGGTCTAGGGCCCTTGGCGAATGGCCTTGTATTTCTAGTATGTAACCGGTGGCGTACAACATTAATCCTACCTACGAGTTATGGCATTGCTGGTGGAAGTAATTTATTTATTCACAATGTTTATTTACTTCACCATTAGTGTTTATTTGAACACCGAAATCGTAAAGTATTTGCTTCCTCATATTTTGTTCCGATCATGGTACATATCATCTAATATATATTCTAATATGTGCAATAAATATTCAACATATAAAATTCAGTGTCAAGAACCATAACTCTATTCTCAAAGCAATCTTTAAAGTACCTTTAACGAATTTTTTGAGTGCAAAAATTACTATTTCCGAAGAAATGGCAGAGTGTCTGAGTTTGGATGTAGAAATTAACGTAGTATGTGGCGCTAGTGCCATACTGATTATTTCTGCTATTAATTTATGTGCATCTTTTTAACAATGGTGATAAACCAACAAAATTTAAATTTTAAACTTAGGGTGGACATTTATTCTTTTAATTTAGTGATTGCTATTTCTTATGTTGAAACAAGATTTAAAAATTGCTAAAAAAATGGCAGGGAAGATTCAGTTTCACGACTACTATTATCCAAAGCACTTATTTTTTATTTAATAATACACTTATTCATAAAATTAATTTCTTACCTTGTACATATTGTAATAATACCAGAATTGATGCCAAATAAGTTGAAAAACTGGTAAGAATCCAATCATTTTTAAGTTGAATAGATGCTACACGTATTACCGAAATAATAAATTATTACCCATAACCATTACCCATGCATACCTAAGCATACTAACACGCATAATTTTAATTTTATCAAACCATATCAATCGGGGTCTTTAATCTTTTAAATTCCATAAACTTAACCTTAGATGTAATCTAAGATAACATTTATAAATAAAAACAGTTAAAGCATGGATTTATATTGTGAGATAGAAGAGTTATATGCCTGCTTATGCACATGTATAGGTATTGGGTAAATGTAAAATATACGTTCCAGCTATGTAATCATTTATCAGCAGCTTTCAAGTTTCGGGAGTGAAGTTGCATGGATGGCCCAATTAAAACATTTGTTTGGGATAGTGACGTATTCATTCAGTAGCACTAAACCAAACACAACGCTACAAACTTTTGCACCACCTAGTTTTACAGGTTTGCTATCTATAATGTAATTTTTTATACATTGATGTAAACAATAAGGAAACCTAATGTAGGACTGTTTGTGTCATTTTGCTAAAATTCTCTTTTCTTTCAATGACGTTGCTTTGCATTATGAATATGACAACAATCCATTGTCAATACCTTTGCCACTGTGTTTTCGAACGTCTTCCTATTAAAGAGTAAGACAAGTAAGATATACCTTTGAATTGGTTAATTTTTTATAAGGTTTCGAGTTAACGATGTACCATCATCACAACGCATAATGTCCGGTCGATAAAGGATAGATGCACGCTATGCTTAAAGTAAAGTGAGAACGATATCAGACATTTTATGAACATTCGACGGTACATAACTCGTTGGAAAGTACTTAAGTATTTAGATAAAGACGATCCGAAACTCATGATCAGGGATGTCACATGATGATACTCTGCGTTCGAAACTTTCTTATTCGGAGTGTCCCTTCATACAATCTTTCGCATCCCCACCAGACTAGTAGCATCGATAAATTGGTGGGGACGCCAGAAATTTTATGAAGGAATACTCCGAGCAATAAAAGAGTGTTCGAAGTGTTCTCAATTCACATCTCTGCTCATAATATTTTGTGAACTAATTTTTTAAATTAAGTAATTGGGATTGAAGCTGAGCGATACATAGAAATATGTCAAAAGTAAAAGTTACAAAGTAATATTCTGTATGAGAATTGAAATATATGTTTACTTCATAGCATATAAAGAAATTTTGTGTTTTGCATAAATTCTCTGAAATACCGCGACATTATTTAAAGGTGTTTGGTACAAAACACGTGCAAAATTAAAAGCATTTGCGAATTATTTTACTAGCGGTGGAAATATGTTTGCAACATATTTTTTTAGAAGAAAGAGAAAAATAATTAAGAGAGATGGAACGACTTAAAAGTTAAAAAGTCAAGATCTTGTTACAATTCTAACTCCATAAATATTGGTCGTAGAAAGATTAGATTCGGTATACATGTTTATAAATGATATTTCTACGACTTTGTGAATTAATTTTCTTTTTCCTTCAAGTAGGTACTTATGTAAATGAAATACAGAAAAAAATGAGGTCAGCCATATAATAACTTTGTAAGTGTTTTATTTACATAAGTAATTAAAGAAAAAAGAAAATTAGTTCACAAAGTCGTAGAAATATCATTTATAAACATGTATACTAAATCTTATCTTTCTACCACCAATATCTTTGGAGTTAGATTGGTAACAAAATCATGATTTTTTAACCATTAAAATCCTTGCACTTCTTTTAATTATGTTCTTTTTTTCCTTCTTCTAAAAAACATATTACAAATTTAACATACTTCTACCGCTAGTAAAATAATTCACGAATTCTTTTCCTTTAATTTTGAACGTACTTTGCACTAAACACCCTTAACTCGTTGGGACACCACTCTCAAATTGTTCATTAAATACTACAATAGTTTAATTTTTTAGCCCTAAGTGTAATTTATTTTTTAAAATAATTGGACGTATGGTTTGTTTTAATAATTTAATTTTTGTTAAACATAACGTTTCGGTTGGCTCTGCAACCTTTTTCAAAACAGAAGTTGTATCGTAAACGGGACGGAATTACAAACATTTTAAAAAATTATTAAACTACAAAAGACGGATTTAAACTAACGTTAGTTTAAATCTGTTTATACATGCATGTTGCTGTTTGTTTTTCGTTTTTCGTCTTTTGTTGTTTAATAATTTTTTAAAATGTTTGTATTTCTGTGCCGTTTACGATACAGCTTTTGTTGTTGATTTTAACTTTGGATATGTGACATTCACGGCATTAAGAATTTGAAAAAGGTTGCAGAGTCAAGCGAAACGTTATGTTTAACAGATATTAAATTATTAAAACAAGCCATACGTCCAATTTTTTAAAAAAAAAAAAATTAGATACTACGCCAACATCCGTTACCAAGTAAACGTTAGGTCACCCTCACTCAACAACCCCTATTTACCTGTTCAATAAACGTTTAATTTTGGTGTTTGTTAACAATGTTATAAACTATAGAATCAATAGCTGTATCGCAAACCTTTTTTTTTTTTTTTAATGGCACTCGGGATCTAAGCCCATATGCCGCAGTGATATAGTGCTACCTATAGACATTGACACTGCAATGCTATTTTAAATTTTTATACGCGTTGTAATTATCATCTCAATGAGTAGTTTACAAATACTTTCGTCATTATAACTAAGGAGGACGGTAACATTGGTTGGAAGTGGTGTCTTGTATAGTATCAGCGCCTCATAAAGTTTATTGATTGCACTTTTATAGTATGGACATGCTAAAATTATGTGGTTAAGATCCGCCAGCTCATAGCCACATGAACATTCCGCCGACTCAATTAGGCCTAGTCGAGATAAATATCCAGGGAACCGACCATGATTAAACTTCATTCTAGCCAGGGTGGAACGACAAAACCTGGAGATGCTACGATCCGTATACCAATATAATTGTTCCACTTCAGGGTGTATATACGCATAGTGGGTCATTTTAATTTTATATGAAGAGGACCAGTAGGCATTCCACTCTCTTTTAAAAATATGTTCTTGCGTTATATGCAATAGCTCATTGTTACCAAGTACAGGTCTATATGGGATCACCCTGATATAACTTTCTTTAGCTATTTCATCAACTATGTCATTTGATTCTATTCCACTGTGTCCTGTTACCCAGAATAACTCCGTTTCAATGTTTTTTCCCTTCATTTCACATATTGTCATAATAATGTCAATAACAATTGGATTCACTTTAGAAATATGCTTTCGATGATGAATAGCTTTTAAAACGCTAGCAGAGTCTGTCATTATGACAACCTTTCTAAAGTTACTATGGTTAGCATATAGTAGTGCTTCTAAGATTGCAACTGCTTCGGTTGTAAAAACATTTGCCGCGGAATCCAATTTGAATGAAAACCTAACTGCGGTGTTGTGAACATAAAAAGCGCTCCCACAACCGAGCCATCTGTGAAGATAATCAAGGACTTCTGATGTTTTCGTATAATAGATGCAGCCAAACATTTGTCATGTTCTGGTTGTCCAATATAAGGTGGAAATCGGACATGTATTGCTTGATTGTAAGCTGAATACGACAACTGACTATCCAATGCTTTATAAATTCGACTAACAAAATATGTCGTTCTGACGAAAGCTTCAGCTAAGATGGGGGACCTCTTCTTTTCCCAATACTTGTTAGTAAGGTCGACATTAACTAAGTTATATCGTAAACCTTGAATGCCTGTTTATAATGCACAGAATAATTGAATACGGATTTCATATTAGTTAATAGTATATATTACGTTGAAATGCAGTCCATCATATCCATTAATTAAATTAGTATATTATAATTAGATATTTCATTGTTGTATTTATTTTAAACTATGTATCAACCAAGATTAGGCGTTTATTCAATTATTTTGCCATTTAAACGGTTATTCAACATTTATAACACGGACATCCGATCGTTTTTTTTTTTTATTCGACACACAATGTTGTTCGGGTTGGTCATTATCATTATTTGTGTAACCGTCAGGAAGCGCATTTAAATCGTATTCTAACGCCGCCCAATTCTCCAAGCTCTTGACGGTATAGTAAAAACCTTGGGGTGTCAACATAACGCAAGCATTCGGCACCACATCAGTTACTTACGGCAGGCGGTAGGTCGACTTCCAACACTACTTACATCAGCAACCATCGATAACATACAAAGCGCAATATTATCGAACCTGTAACGAATACCTTCATTCCGTGAACAGATTGCAGTTTGCTAATCGACGGCTAAGGTCAACGTAAGAGTAGCGCGCTTCAGGAATATTTACGTAATCGTATTTAGAATGGTGCCTGCTGTATATCATTAATGAACGTAATGAATAAAAGTGGTGCAAGTCGTTACCGAAACACTTTATATTTTGTTAAAAGTAAACAATTTTTTTAGCTGAAACAACAACATCACAGTATGTGCATTATACTAGTTTTATGAATAATTTTGCTAAATTGACAATAGTGTTGCCTATATCAGTGTTGGGCAAAAAGTAATTAATTACTTCAATAATTACAATTGCACTGTAATTAATTACTTATAATTAGATAGTAATACAACTACAAAATAATTATACACTTTCAATTACAAAGTAATTTGATTGAAAACTAATTTAATTAAAATGTAATTGTAATGTAATTACAAAGTAATTTAACGGTTGTAATTACAAAATAATTTAGTTACAAAATAATTGAATAGGTTCAATTAAAAAGTCATTGAATTAAAATGTAATTAATTATTTTGTAATTAGCACTAATAATATTCCTTGCTGGAAACCCGAATTCCTTGATCAATTTTGTTTTTATCAGAAGAAAAAATTAGTAATTATAATTTGTTAAGTTGTAATTGAATTACGAAATAATTAATTAAATTATAATTGAATTACAATGTAATTAGACGCTTTCAATTACACAGTAATTTCATTACAATTTAATTATAATTACGAAATAATTCAATTAGAATGTAATTCACGGGTTGTAATTACAAGTAATTAATTACAAAAGTAATTGAATAGGTCTAATTACAAAGTAATTGAGTTTTAATGTAATTAATTACAAAAGTAATTAGTTATTTTGTAATTGATTACGTGATTCAATTAACTTGTAATTAATTATGCCCAACACTAGAGTATATTAACAAAACTCCATTTAACAAATCTCGTTTATGATACAGTTTGTTAAATCAACTACTATTGTATGTTACTTCAATATAAAAAAATTGGTAACTCATAAGAAATTTGCACTCAGCAACGAAATTTTTCTTACTGTTAATGTACGTAAATATTAAAATAAGACTACTATCGTAAATGTTATTACTGGCTGTGAAGTTTTTTTTAGCAAAGATCGTTAAGTATTCAAAAAAGAAAATGCATTAACATGAAAACTTGTTTGAACAGCCTGTCGATTCAATTGCCGATTAGTCCGAGTACGGTTATATGGGAATCTACTGTATGTGTTTCGTGGAACACTGGCGGGCCCATAACTTACGAATGGTCTATTTACGTAGAGACGTGATCACTACTGTATATCATATGTCATTACACTGCAAAGCTAAAAGTTTGTGATCTTATTTACACGTTCATACGAGTTATTTTAAATTGTATTTTTAGTAAAGGTTAGTTATGGGGACAGAAGTGGGAGACGCTGAATTAATAAACAAGAAACTTTAATTATGTGCAGGTGTTAAACGATTAATTCCAAACAAACACATCTCATTATTTCTCCACATTGTGAAACATACAGGCGATCTCACAAGATCTGGTTAGGATCTTTGATCACAGCATTATTTTTTTTAGTTAAGAAAAAAAAAATATTTTCTAAAAAATTCAGTATGTTGTATAACCCAAAAATGTTTTCGTGTTCCTAAAAAAGTAACTAAACACATATGTACTTATTTTAAAGTTATTTTAAACGGAACACCCTAGATATTACTCAATCTTTGCATTTTGCACTGAAATGACTTTATTTAATCTGCTATGCTTCTATCCTTAATAATAACGTTGATATTTGGTTTTCCTTGAAACAATAACCTTAATGCTGTAGTTTGTTTTTGGTTGATATAAAATATGTAGGTACTGTGAATGCAATGCTATTTTCATCGTTATCCCTATCCACAATTTCACTATCCGTATCCGATCCGTTTCCGCAGGTTGACTATCCGCATCCGATCCGTATCCGCATTTTATATTTTCGATATAGGTTAGGTACGTAATTATCATATAATACTTAAGAGAACTAATATTTAAATGATTTATGTATTCCTTGAAAAATGAAAAAATGGAACAAATATTAAGCACATATTTTTCTCATGGTCTATATGCTATTTTATTGTTAATTTAATTTTTATTACTATGAAATCTAAAACAAATCATTCTGCTACGAAATGCAATTGAAGTCTATGTTATGGTTATTGGACATGGTTTCGTGTCTTTGGAACAAAGTTCATCTTGTTCCTTGTCAGTTTCATTTTCCGCATCTTCAAAATTTTATAATGCTATTGTTTTCTGCTTCTTTTTTTGGTATTTCATCTGAGGTGCTTTTTTTGTTTGTACCATATGCAATCTGCTTGTGTGAGGCGTTTTGTTCAACAATTGCAAGCAACTTTCTTATCTCATCATGAACATGATGTTTATCGCAGTCATCAAATATATCTTGAAATAAACAATTCAGATGTGCAATAAAAACATATCCCAATTCGTTCAATATTCAAGATACCTATACCTATTAATTTTTTGAAAGCCTTATTTTTTGTATGTACAAATACTTTCTTACACAGGAATAATCATCAACGTATTACAGGGGCTAATTTAAAATGCAACATAAAAAATGTTTGCTCTATGTTGCATGATAAAGTAAGCTAGTACTAGTACTAGTATTGGGTAACGATACCTAGCGTAGAATCGATACATCGGCAAGTATCGATACCAAGACAAGTATCGAATAGCGATACCAAAATCATAGGTATCGCCCAGCCCTAGTATATACTGTGCACATACGTTACATAAACATTTTAGCAACGTTTCGAGGCGACAGGCGTCTTTTCAAGCTTAATATTTAATTAATACTACCATACTCAAGATGATCAAATTAAACAAACATTTATTAATGGTCTGTATTTTTTGTAACATACTGTGGTAGCGTACGGGTCTGAATTTACTGCATGATTAATATTCGTTTCTAACCTTGCTACACATTATTATAAATTCATGTCTACCTATAGTATTAAGTAAAAGCCGGCATTTCATTAACATATTTCGTGTTTTGAAATGTTTATGTATAGAAATAAAAACAGAAATGACATAATGTTTTCCAATACATGCAAATAACAAGCTTGTGTGACACTAAAAGCCACAGACAATAAATTTTAATACTTTAAAGGAATTACTTCATTAGTAAAAAATTTAACCTTTTTAGTTCCTTGTAATGTAAATGACGATACTGTCGCTATGCAAATACAGATTTAGGAGTGGATGCAGTACAATGCTAAGTGGTGAGGTTAAGGAATGTTTTCGCTTGCAGGCTAAGGCATTGAAATGGAAGTAAAATAGCTTATAAAGAAAGGTTGCAAGGTTAAATACGACTTATTTGAAATTAAAAGATAAACAACTATAATATATTTATTATATAAGAATCAAATTACATATCCAAGTCAGCATTACATACTTCCCGAAATCGTTTTAAAATTATATTTATTACAAGGCTCCTCCCCAAATAGATTCTAACGATGAAACCTACTAAAATTTAGCAAATTTAGTTATTACCACGAAATACTCTTTTGGGGAGCATGCGTTGATATTGGATTACAATTAGGTACGTCAAAGTTCTATAAGTTGACTCTAATGTTATCGCGCATTAAAGCTCGCGTTATTGAATATCTTGAGCGATCTGCAATTTAAATTTGGGCCGTATTGTGTGCGAGGATTGTAAGATATGCGCAAATGTCAAAGATCATTTTCTGAAAGGAAAGCATTTGCATACGGTAGATTTCAACAAAAATTCGCTATTTAATATTATTAACTTTAGTTTATATTTTAAATTTAACACTTACCTTAGATATACATAGATATGTAAATACTAATCATTTAGTTTCATAACCATTGCACTTTTGAGCTCTCTATAATTTTCTATTTAAATTTTTAAAGATTTCATTGTTTGTTTGTGACCTAAATGTACCTTGTATGTATCTGCAAATTTTTCTTTAACGAAACTGTTTGCATTTTACTTGTAGTTGTTTGTAGTAACAATAATTTTGTGTTTAAAAATCACTTGCACCTAGTCTTTTTTTATATTCGAAGAAAAGTAAACAAACGGCAATAATTTAAAGAAATTGTAAAGACGATAATTTATCAATAATTGACGGATATCCTCGACAGGCAAAATATCTGACTGAAATTGCTGGTCGTGTGTCGTTCCGTACCGTTCGGGAAAAACCGAAAGATGACCGTTGGTAATAAGTATTCGATTTTGTGATCTTATTTGGTCATTTTGATGATGATTTATATCACATCATTTATTAAATGTCTTTCAAAATAGTGTAAAAGAAAGTTTTGTCTTCTATCAGAATAAATGTTTCTTCTTTCAACATCTACAGATGAAATTGGCATATTTTTAAACTTTGCAATGCATTCTAAACTAAAATTGAAGTCGAATCCTTAACCTTTTTACATAGCATATCAAACTCTTCTACTATTTCGACTAATTCCGAAAGCGACGTCCCTTGCGTTTCTAGCTTGAACGAATGAAACTTGAAACAAAGCTATAATTTGACTTAATATACAGGTTTTGTTGTAATTCTGTTGATGTTATTATTTTTTACAATTTTCTAGATAAATGTAGTAACCAGTGATTTCAAAAATTACATTTTTTATTCCTTCAAAATTATCGGCGTAATCCGTACCCGGGGTACACGGTTAGAGGCTGCATTTTTTTAATCTCGCGACACCAGGTCGCTCCTTATAAAATTGGATTCGCAAGGTGCTTTTAAAAATACTTTTTTGACATTGATAATTACATCATTTACCAAAGGGAATTGATTCCGAATGTCTTCGGCTACACGATTGAACCCATGAGCTATGCAAGTGGTATGAATAATGTTACTATAATTTTTTTTTTAATTTTTGCGCGGCTTTTATCGTGCATGGTGCAGCATCGGGCAACATTAGCAACATTTTTTCACAAAGTACATTTTCATGAAGAATTCTTCTGAATAAATGAGTAATTTAGCGGCCACACCTATCCGTACTTCATCTATGATTAAATAAATAAAATTATTCCCTATACCAATTGTTGTATTTCTGACATTGTTTGCTGCTAACAAGGCGTGATATAATATTTTCGTAACGTACTTTCGTCAGGTATATTATTTCAAATTAACATTATTTAATTTTGCTAATGATATGGTAGACGAGAGAAATTAATGCGTTATATAGATCCGTACTAAGTTCTTCTTGTTCTAATTTTCGTGAATTTGCTGATTGCTGCGTATAGATTGCTGCAAACACGCGGATCGCTCTAGTTTTGCACATTTTCCAATATGTGAATCAGTTTTAGTGTGTTGATCAATCAGGTATTTTCTTTCAGAAGACACCTACAACAACAATTGGCGTTTTATATTAAAAGTTAAAAAATTTAAAAAATTGTTAAGCTTTTAGAAATTAATAAATTTATAACTTATTATAGTTCAGGATATGGTTTAATTAATGAAGCAATTTTGTTCCCTATACTCATTGTATGTTTGCACAATATTTAAAAGAGTAACAAGATTAGTTCCGCTCAGCGATACTCAGTGAATGAGAATATTTTATTTGGTAACTAATAAAATGTATTTTACTTCGTTTTTCACGCTAGGAGTAAAAATGCGCGTGCAGTTCTTGGTAAACAAAAATATGTTGTTCTGGGAATTGTCGGCTATCGATTTGCATTAGCTACTTTTAGTGAGAGAAAGGATAAGAAAAAGCTTAAATATGCAAAATATGCAACCTTTGTAAAAAACTGTTGAGAACTGCTGTGATGTGTTGAGGTAGGTTCGTTTCTGTTTACAATACGTAAGCATAGGTACGCAGATAGACCGCAGCGCGTGTACAGTACACTTCGTTCGTTTAATATAAGGATATCGATGACCTATAACGTCGATGCCAGTAAGTATTGAGAGCGTGCAACGATATTTACAAGTACCTATCTGTGCCCTTCATAGAATGGGACATACAGTAATGTATGCAACTTTGTAGTTTTTGTATAAGTGAATACTATTTTAAAAATTAATCAAGAATCTAACGCCTCACCAAATATCTATTCCTTAAAAGTACTTGCCGATGAAAAAGACCGAAGTGTATGGGGCCCTTTGCATATATCTAGTTGGTATATTAATAAATTGATGTAACTAGAATCTTAGATCTGCGTGAGTGTAAACTCTCTTAACCATTGGACTATTTGGAACGGATTGTTCCGCACGATCTTCTGCATTCTACCGGTTATAATAGAAATGATTTTTGTTGTACTGTCCTTGTCACGTTTTTCCTTTCCATTCAATTTGTATAGTATATTAGAGACATATTATAATCGAAATAAAATAAAGCTAAATATTGAATTTTTAAATCTAAACATAAATCCCTAACGTGTTAATGGAAAGCCTAGTGTATTACTGGAAAAATTGAATATTTAAATATTTACATATTAGTTTTGCTAATTATTACAAATATTACAATATCTACCTCGCCTTTGTTATTGTTCGAAAGATGTCGATGTTGTTTACTTTATACAAGAATGAGATTTGAATGTTCGGTTGAAAATTAGCACTTAGGAACGGTTTCATCTTGTTTATTATTTTATTATTTCAATTCAGTTCGTCGTTCCACTTGATTCTGTGATAGAGTAGTCAAAGAAGCAGACAGAAAATTATGTGATTGCCTGTGTACAACTGAAATTGAATACTTTAACAAATAGTAGGTGTGTTTTTTAAATACATTTGCTTCTAATTTGAATATAAAAACAAAAGCCAATGAGAATATTATGGGATAGGTTCTAAATGATATTTGAAACAGCTATGCCTGCGAAAATCTAAGACCTTCACACTGACTATTTAAGAATCGGTCCGTACTAGTTAAATATTTACATCCATCAGTCAATATTTGTTCGGCAGAGTGTTCTGTTAAGTTCTATATATGTAAGTCTGGTACAGTTTTATTTGTTTTCTTAAAGAAAGTATGAGAACAATGAATAGGTTCACTTTAAATCAGCTAGTTAGATATGTAATAGTTAATAGCGTTTGTATAATCATACGATTTAGGGCTTACTGCACGGCGATTATTGCGATACATTGTGTATTAATGACACATACGTTATATTTTTTTGATAAAAAATGTCAGATTGTGGTTTTAAAATTCGGTACTTATCCAAATGTATTGGTGAAACGATGTCTGTGACATATATTCTTTTATATGGTGACAAAATGCAGCATACAATATGTGACTTCCTTATGTTGCGTCACTTATCATATGTACAAGAAAATTGTACTAGTTTACAGGAAACAACTAGCGCAATATTACATTTAGATATACAGCAGTTCTATTATGTTCCCATAGTAAATATATATACATGCAGCATGTGTGCATATGAATCCAAGGTTATATTTGTTGTTATATAATTAAAAATCGATTATTAATAAGTAATGCTAAGGTAAAATAATAATATAAAATGAAGCCTGTTTTATATTAAAGGTGAATAAATATATAACAGAAAAACATGTTTTAGTACTTAATTTTTAATATTAATTTAATACTATGTATTACTTTTTCTCTATTCCACTCACTATTAAGGCCCTGAAAATGAAAGATATTCTTAATGATGTAGGTATGATTACTGCTGTAGGTTTATTAATGAAGACCGGCCAAAATAGTTCATGGTCCCAAGAATAACTTCCATTCATCATATCTTATCCTGAGCTTTTCTTTTTAACTCTGAACATACAATGCTAATATTTTTCAAATATTCAGTTTTAAAAAGAACAAGTCAACGCATTACATAATATAACACAATACAAAAGATTTAGATTGTCGCTGTCGAAGTTGTAAACATCAAGGGGGATAGAGAAAGGGAAGAAACTTTCTTCAAGTCGTTTAATTATTTAGAAGGTACATTAAAATTTAATGTACCTTCTAACCCTCGACACCCCTACCCCTTAAAAGAAAAAAAAATCATTTAAAAAATACCTTTTCTGCTAACCTCTTCACCGCTGAAAAGAAATTAATTAAACGCCTTGAAGAAAGTTTCTTCCCTTTCTCTATCCCCCTTGATGTTTACAACTTGTAGCGACAATCTAAATCTTTTGTATTGTGTTATATTATGTAATGCGTTGATTTGTTCTTTTTAAAACTGAATATTTGAAAAATATTAGAATTTATTTTAATTATTTAATAATAAAATATTTTTTGTGTATTATGCGTTCTATAACCATTAATAGGAAACCATTAATAATATTTTAAATTATAAAATTATATCTCGCAGGATAGCCGCGTTAGAAAATAAAGTAACTGTACAAAGTAAGAAAAACATCAGTATCCATTCGATATTATTTTAGTAAGGTATCGATGAAAAAGTATGGATGCCAAAAGTACTTCAGTTGCTAGGTAGTTTAATGCTTTGGTACAGTAGGCTTTCTATAGTACATGTTTTCGGCTAGCGGTAAACGACCGGTAAACGGGAAAAAATCTTATTTAGATATATTTATAGTCATTCTACTGTATGGAAGTATAGGGAAATGTCTCCTAGATGGCGCACGACGCTAATGTAAAATCCTATTTACGTAGTGCGCCATGTAGGAGACATCTCGCTATGTACTTCCTATCGGTTGAATAACTATAAATATATATAAACAAAGGTACAAGGTAAACAGTTTGTGATATTGCGATTTTGGATTTGTTATTTATTTATTTTGCTTTAATTATTTTGAATAACACGGCCCGACATTCCCTGATATATATTGGACTGATAATAATAGATAAAATCTCAAAATATATGATTAAATTTTCACATAAAGTCGTGTTTTGTAGTTTGTCTTTGGTACCATAGTGTTTCACAATTTTTTATAATTTTATTACCGCTCATTGTTTGCAATTTGAATTATTTATTTGTGGTTCATTAGTTATTACGTATTACTTTAATCTGGTTGTTAATTATATCGTTTTGTTCCAGTTATTTTTTACCTACTTTCATTTACTAAAAATTAGTTTCTCCAAGGAGGAACTCATAGACATGGTATTCGTTCTTGATGCTTGCACCCTGGCAATATCCTATCCGTAGATAGTAAGCTTTGACAATTTGTTGGTAAGGTTTCTTCGCTCGAGTTCTCTGAATTACGATAAACATGAAAGGACAAAAACTATGGTTATATAAAATAATGAAGTGACAGTCATTCAATCCGTTGTGGAAAATCCGTAGGTGTCTACAACGACAATTTCGAAACAACATGGAATTGACCACTACCACGAGGAGAATTTTAAAGAAACATAAATTTCATCCTTATAAAATTAATATTCACCATGGCTTACTACTTACAGATTTTGAAAAGGGACTTGTGTATTGTGAATGGCTGCAACGCATAAGAAATGCCTTTCTTCAGCTAAACGAGGGCAATATGACTGAAAATGTGGCAATCCCTACAGAGACGGTTAAGAGTATGCATAGAGCAGAATGGAGACATATTTGAACAGCTTTTGAATTAAAACTATTTCATATCTAAAAGTGTACAAAATAAAATAGTTTTATATTAAGTATAGTTTTTTTTTGTTACTTTATAAATAATCTAAACAATTTACATAAGAAAGAACAAATGAATAGAGGTAAATGGCTATTATCAAACATATTTTCCATAATATCTTCGAAAATATTGAAAATCATTGTTGGTATCATTTTAAAGGTATTTTTGCAAGGAATTTGCTGATAACATCGAAAAAATAGGTTCCTTTAAAAAAAATCGAAAGAATATCGATAAATTTACCACGATATATTTAACACCCTGTATATTTTTACGTTACACCACCTTGAAACATATAATGTTTTAGTTCCTCAAAGTGATAACAAAAGAATAACGTCCTACACTACAGCGGTTCTTGGTATAAAACTGAAAATCTCAGAAGTCGTAACTGTCAAAATTTTGACAAAATCTACAATATCGCCTAAAATAATTGTCGGAAGTGTACATAAGCATATAGCTTTGCAAAGGTGTTTTAGGTGGCTATCGAAATAATTACTAAAAAATATAGCAATCCATTTAAAATAAAAAAGTTGAAAGTAGCTCTGACAATTTGTAACACCCTGTATATTTGTAAATAATTTTACAAAATCCGGATTGATATACTATATACATACAAAAAATCTCACTTTCCTAGCTTTAGTAATTTTCGTGTTAAATTCCGCCGACACACTAATGGCGCAATAAAAATAGTTAAGAAACTTCTATTATAAAACAGTCCAAGAATAACCGATTATGTCAATCCAACTGGTTTAGGTTTTAACTGGCTAATAAGAGAACCGGTTAACCGAAAATCGCTTCCTATCCCTGATTTGTAGTTGTCTAAAAATCAGATAAGCACTTTACACTGTAATTCCTGGTTTAGTAAAAATAGGGATTTTTAAAGTTCATACAATTCGAATAACCGTATGTCGTAATAATACCCAATTTCAAAATTATAAACAAGCTAAGGTTATTGGTATATACCAATTTGGAAGGTTGATGAAATCAATTTATCAAATACGAATAATAAGGATTTTTGTGCACATAAACTATATAGGAAATATTTATAGCTTTAAGAATTTTTCTAGAAAACGGAAAAGATGGCAAAAAGTTAAAGCTGCCCTCAAGATTTTCCCGTATTTGACCACTTTTTACAGGTGCCCGGGCCCTGACGTCCGGGATTTCTTTGAGATACTGTCAGTTTCAAAACTTATACGAATTTTGACCTAATTGTGATCGACAATATTGCTTTTGTTTCTGTTTACAGTCATTATAGACTAATATAACAAAAGGTTTAATTTCTACATATTATACAGTTACAGCGCAAACTGTATATGTTTTACTTTCAATCTTCAATGTATGGCTAATAATAATACATAATAACAATTCTTGATCGTAATTTTGAAGGAAAACTTTAAAACTAAAATACTAGATTCCAATATAATTTAAAAAGAATCAGCTACTATTTTTATTTTAATCACGTTTTCATTATTTATAAAATTAACCCGGTCATAGAAAATGCTAACCTCAGACCAGAGTGTCCTAACTTAGTTTTATTACTTTTGTAGTACGTATATAGCCTTTGATAAACATTCAATTATTGGTAAATTTTCAGGCGTTTGGTGTACCGTGCATCATATTAAAAATACATATAGGTACCACTATTACCTTTTTTTTATTCCTGCCCTTATTTATATTTATTTTATTATTACTACAAAAAAATAGTGGCTAGCTTCTTTCATTATTTAACTAATATTTAAACATATGCAATAGTTGTCAGAGTTACGTTAAAATATAAAATTGTTTTGAATATGCGGTTAAAGTTTTTTTATGAATAAACAAAAAATACGTTGTAATTAGATAACCTTAATAAACGCAAGAATAATAATAACTTGCTTTATAGACAAGCATAAAACTTGTTTATAAAAAAGGATTTAAATCGTGTAGAATAACCGTTTTCCCCATTTGGTGCGGTTACACTATGTATGCAAATGATATCAATTATAGCAAATAAACGTGACTAAATATCATCGATTGTGGAATATTCACTGAAGTAGGTTGGTAAAACTGTGGGAGAAGTACCCATCATTTATTTGCTGCAATATTAAAGTACATACTTACGTTGTAATGCAAATGGTGACTAAGAAGTTAATATAATCGACATCAAATCATCTGCTTATTGAATTGTTTTAAAAATAACCGTTGTGCAATAAACACAACACATGCATACATATTGTAGAAACCACATTTTTATTGTTAACTGTTGTTGCAATATTAAAAGGTCGTAGGAAAAATTCGCCAAATATCAACTTTATCGGAAACTTACTTGGAAAAGAGCACTAATGCAATTATTTTGAATACTACAAATAAGAATCCCCGAAATTATGTATATCATTGAAATTATCTGACATTCCTATGTGTAATTGCATAATTTATACGTATTTAAATACGGCATATTTATATTTTTCCTGGTAATTTTGCAATATTTTTTTTTTCATTTTATATTTCCGATGTATGAATAAATTCTGTATTAATTGTAATTTAACAACGTACTATAAATGCTCCATGTCGGCAAGAATGCATTTTGTAACGTTTTTCAACACCTCAGCAATATTTATTGAGGCAGTAATCCTTATTCATGTATAATAATTTAGAGCAACAGGAATTCCAATAGTTCAGTTTTTTTTTTTATTTTCGAAACTGGAAGGAGACCTTGATTTTATGGTGATTATTATATTCATGTAGTTAACTATCAGCAAGGTTCTTAAAATATTTTTCTAAATTTAAGGAAAATCACATAAGTTAAGGTGAGGCATGTTTTCAATTATCTGCATAGAGCATATGCTATTGGGCAATATTAAAAACAGCAAAGAGAACATTAATGTATAAAGATTAGGGTGTTAAGCAATCATTGTATTGCGTCGTAAATATAAAAAGTTGCTTTTGGTACAGACTATATAGTTATTTAAACACTAGTATGTGTAATGTATCTAATTTAATGTAATGTTTTTAATAATATGAATAGATTATCAGAATAGAAAATGTATGCATACTATTGGTCCAATAAACTAGGGTGATAATTGCCTTACCTGGCTCCCAGTCCAGTAAGTGTAAAGTAAGCCATACGATCCAGCATTTTGGTAATTCATTTTTGGTAAATCAAACACGCCTTCTCACTTTTTTGTTTTTAAAAACCTTCGGCCCAAATATGTATGGATATAATAATATCGCGGTTGTTGAATTTAGCGGCGAGCTTATACATGTATATATGTATGTGTGTTTGCAAAGAACAGCCAATGTAAACTGGTAGCTGACTATATTTTTTTATATAAGCAACGCTTTAAACTTAGTGTTTACACACAACACACATGGAATAATATCCGGACCTATCGAGCGCTTCACACATACGATACACAAGGTTTTTTTTGCGCTAGATCATCGCAACGAATTTAATACCGCGCAAGGCTGCGTGTTTTCTTCGCGTTTAGCATCGCGATCGTTCCTACCGATGGATGAGACTGCGGCACTCACGATAGAAGAGGTAGAGAATCTAAACTGACCTAAGCTACCTGACTGGTCGGTCTTCGTGGAGGTTATACAAGACAACAAACCGTATGGATAGAGGTTGCGTCATCGCTAAATTTGGCATTTCGCACGACCACTTCGCCGCGAATGTAGAATTAACCCGTGGCCATTTCGTTCCTTTACGACTGCTCCGTCCCTGGAATTACTGTTGGCGGCGCGTGAAAGAGAACACGAACACGAATAGAGAATTTGGCGTCCGAGAATTGGATTAAAGAATTACATTGTTTCTCTAATCATTTGGAACAATAGCCGGTTACGGTTTGTGTTAAGGATTAACAAAACGTTTTATTCACTTATTTGTTTTGTATATACATGTATTTATTAATTCCCAATTTACTAACATTTTTTTTTTATGGTAATGCCAGGTTGTAGTTAAAATCGTATATAAAACATATACTTATACATGATTTATTAATGTATGAAATCCCAAGATTGGTGGTGAATAATATGATTGAATAGACAAATATTTTCATTTCACAAATGAAAATAACACATATTATACAATGTGTAATGAAAATAATATAATAATAATTATATATTATAGTACAAGTATTTTCTGCTGGTGGATGGGCTATAGCAAGAGGGCGTGCTCGATAGAGTGAGACGTGAGGAGAAACGTTATAACTCGCATGCGAAAACATAGTCAGCTTAGCTCCACTATCTATGCGGTTCTTGCAAAATACAAAATTCAGTTTTTATTGTAATATGAATCTGCAATACTGTACACTGATTGCGAGCGCCGTCTGTAAACTATATTTCTTTCGTTGAAATAATATTATTTTCAGAATAAGTAATACGTATTAACGGAAAGAAATAGTTGTTTTAAATAGTGGCGAAGAAATACTTGCTCGTTTTAAACAATCTTTTTTCTCAGTGTATTGTAGTAATGGTTCCAGCTTTATAGACATTTTAGAGCACATTATTGCAACTTGTCAAATTTTTTGTGGGTAAGTTCAAGGTTTTTATAGCAGCCATTACACACACACACATTTTTTTTTATTCTTTAAAAAACTACGCCCATTTTTTTTACAATTCTTGCAATTGCTAGTTCAATTTACAAGAATTTCCAATAACCGAGTTTAATGTATTTTAGATTTAAATCAACTATTTTTTTAATACAGCCATGTATATTAAATTCTATGAAAATAGGGTTCTACGACGCTAGAACGCTACTGCATTTATTTTTTTTATACAACAAAATACAATGATATAACAAAGCTGATGTATACAGTGTGAGTAATCAAGATTGGGAAATCTGGAAACTGGGAATAGAGCGTAAAACATTATGATTGAGCGCAACATGCCTTATACAAATGTTGCTCGTTCAAGTTAATAATTTTATTTTTAAATTTCCCAATAACTCAGCAAGTTTTCATAGAATCAACGTGAAAATTGGTATTACTACGTTCTTTAGCATAATGAATAGGAATTTGTCATCACTGTTGCTCATAGAGGGCGCTAGTTAGAATAGGTAAATCGAAGCTTATCTTTTTTGTGTATGCAGAATCACATAAACCGAACAGTAAATTTGAAAGAGCAACCTTTTTTAGATGAAAAATACATAATTTAATTTTAATTTTAATTTAGTTTAATGTTGATATATTGATCCGTTTTCGAGATATTTGCATTCGAAAATTTCAGTGCATTTCAGTGACTTTTCAAATAGTGAAATGCGAGATATGATTTGTGTTTTTGTTCAAACAGATTTTAATGGACTTGCTCCAGTCCGGAAATATTTACAAATATATCCAAACCAAAGACAACTAAATTACAAACTTTTTAGAAATCTTTATAATCGCCTGCGAGAAACTGGGTGTTTTCGTCCTAAGCATCACAATGGTGCTCCAAAAACAGTTTCAGTAGAACAAGAGTAGAAAGTTCTAGTTCATGTTACCGAAAATCAAGGCGTAAGTATCCGCGGTTTAAGTGCGGCGACAGGAATAAGGCAAACGTCTACAGACGAAACAGAACGAAGACCGAAACTTTCTTGAAAAAATTCTCTTCACCGATGAAGCAACGTTTACTAGACGTGGAGAAGTAGTCATTTGTAGGATTTTGAGAATCCACACGCATTAAGGGAAAGGCATTTCCAGCACGAATTCAAAATAAACGCTTGGTGTGGGATGATATCTGATTTTTTCATTGATCCCTTTGAACGTCCACCGAATCTGAACGGTCAACTATACTTAAATTTTCTCGAACAAAATTGAAATGGCCCGCTAGAAGATGTAGCACTTAAACAAAGACAAAATATGTGGTTTATGCACGATGGAGCGCCATCACATTTTTCTCTGCCTGTGCGCGAGTATCTGAACGAACAGTTTGCACATCGATGGTTTGGTCCTAGAAGATAATTCAATGTCGACTAAAGAGTCCCATCGAAATAAAATCTAGAAACTATTTTTTACGCTCAAATGTGCAGTCGTTGACTTTTAGGAATGACCATCACATAGAGCGAGCGTAGTTAAATGCAACTTAGACGGTCATTCCTAAAGTCCACGACTGTACCTAGACACAGTAGTTTAAATTTGTGCGAGGAATCTTCTTCATCAGTATTTTTCTTTTACCGTTTAAAATTTAATAGTAATATTGTAGATTTTTAATTTTGGGTATACGGTAAGTATAAAACAATAAACTTTTACATATGTTTAACCTATTTTCATAATTTCACAAGACATATACTTTGCTAATGCAGGACAATGAGCCAAATAGCAAAAAAAGTTTTGCTGTTGAATGCTCTTGAAAAAGGATTAAAAAACAAATCCGAAAAGTAGAATAATAATAAATTACAGTTAAACATATGTAAAAGTTTATTGTTTCAAACCTACCGTATACTCAAAATTAAAACCCTAGATACAATATGAACAAAAAAAATATTTTCATTCTGTTTCTACAGTAATAGCTGGGAGTCATGTTAAACACCGAAATATCGAATTTGGTACAGTTCCACTTAGAAGGTTTTTTTCAATCAAAACATCAAAAAATATACAGATGGTCGCATTTAAGTGACTGTGTCAAAAATGTGAATGTATGTTGCATACTTACCATTCACAAAGTTGCCAGAAACCTCCGCTACATCATTCATTTGTATTTATTTTTGTTTTTTATACTCTTATGTTGCTAAACAGACAGCAATGCCGTTACATACGATTATAATACAATACATTTACTCAGGAAAAAAGCTGTATAATGCGGGGTATTATTAGACATATAATATCAGGTATTATCCGAATTTATTAGCAAACTATTAATACGAATTACTATAACAGTATCATTTATCGTCTTGTACTACCTTTATAATAAAAGTTATTTACGATTAAAAATTTATTTGTTTGTAGATATCTTTAGAGTTAATATCCAATATTATATGTTTATGCTACTTGTCAAATTCAGGTGTATTATCACGGTGATTGCGAGCCAGTTAATCCCCGCATTTGGAGTGCGAGCATCTCGTTTTATGAGTGCCTTTCGATGAGAGTACAGTAGGTCTTAAGACGAGCGGTCACTGCGTGCGATGCGAAGCTAAGTTGAACGAACTAATTTTCTTAAAAGCTCCAATGTAGCTTTTCCAGGACGCGGCAAAAAAGCTAAGCGAAGGGAAGTTATGAAACAATAGAACTCATTGTCAATAAAATTAGTTTCGCCCAGCTTAGCTTCGCAGTGACCGCTCGCCTTTATATGATGTTTATCACGTATATGCACCAGATGAATATAATTTAGCAGTCTGCCGACGAAAATTTACATTGAATGAGTACTGCAGAGGTAGTGAAATAAACGGTAGCGCCATCTTGACGATAGTTTTCCTAATACGATATATTTATGTAACACTACTAATTACGATAATGTTTTCTAGTATATGGGCATGAAACTGTGGTATAATACAGTTTAAGAAAGTCAATAAAGATTTTTAATTGCTTGTATTACGTAGATATTATTATATCCGTAATTAATTGTTTATTTTTTTATAAACCGTGGTATATTTTTCCCATAATCTGGATTACAGTTTTCTCTGTGTTTACTAGACTACTTATATACAGTATTTCTTTCTTATTATGTGTTAGTCATTGATTATTTCCAGAAAGAGAGAAAGCGCTCAATTTAAATACAGTGATTCAATAAGAATGTATAGAACAATAAATAATACATAAAACACAACACAAATAACAAGGTTGTATTCTCAATACCCACATTTGCAATATGCATAAGTAAATGTATTGGGTCATGGTTTCGATATTAATGTGGTTACATGGGTACTGAGAAAATTTCTTTAGTGAGATTGTAAGTTCATTTTTTCATACTTTAAATTAAGAGTTACTAAATTATATAAATTACTTTTAGATTAAATGATTAGTAGAGAAGGCCAATAAATTTATTGCTCCGTACAAATAACTTTGTGTTTGTAATTCAATCGAGTGAATTGAAGTAAAGGCGTACGTTTTAAAATAAATGGGTAAGTTTATAGTTTCTCTATAATAGTTTTTAAGTCGTGACCGTGAAATGAAATTCCTTTAATCCTTAAGAATTGAAAACATTTACTTGGGTATATGAAACTTTAGTAACAGTTCCTGTAATAATTAAAATTATGAGCAGTAAAATATAAATTGCAGCAGTAAAAAGATATTTACAACGTCAGAAATGGCGGTAAAGAAACAGAAACCAGTCTGGTAGAACGTGTTACCTTTTTCTGCTTAAACGTAGATTTCCACAGGTTCTTCAAGAGTCTCCACAACGAATTATACATCACAAACTTTGTTTTTACCGAATCTTCCTCTATTATGTAGTCACCGCAATCACGAACGTAGGAACTAGCAAGAACCGTAGCGCGTTATCAACCGCATGAGCGCCAAGTTTAACGTTCTTTCGGAATGTGTATCAATGTTTAACCTATTTGGAGCTTTGAAGTGCATGTGTCTGCATCTATGTATATTTAGGTGCGACCGACATTAATACGAAATTCTATATTTAGGAACAGTGCCAGGATGAAAAAGTATATGGTAGAATGTTAGTTTCAGCGCATGTACTCTTTCAGCGTAGCATACCTGAATAATGGTTTCTTTTGATAGACCTGCTGTATACGAATGTAAGAACTTTCACCAACATGATTTCTTTCAATAGTATAGTATTTGAAATTCTTTATGTTTGGTTAGTAGTCGATTACATGAAGGTTTTTTTTTGATACAGTACTTTGAGATATTAAATGAATGATGGTTCCCATTTTCCCTGGCGGCTCCAAATTAATGTATCAAAAAAACTCATGATAGCAATTTCAAGTCTTCGGCAAATATTAGGAACTACTAATAATTAAATGATGAAATGCAGTCACCAAGTATATTTTAAGAGACAAGATGCGGTAAAGTTCCCATTTCAGTCATGAGAATGTGCGAAGGAATGGAAAAAAACTGCTAGAAATGCGTAAAGTAAATTTATGGTCAATAAAAGAAAAGAAACATAAAAGAATATCATTGTTCAACTTAAGTTTAAATGTTTGAATAATATTTGATTAACAAAAACAAATATTATTATAACATTTCATTTATAATACTCGTGCTCTCAAATAATTGAAAAATTGAAGTCATACAATAGCTCCATACATCTGAAAGCAACCTCTGCAATTAATCAAACAATTTATGATAATCACGACTTAATTTATAACATTGATTAAATTTTAATATTTATTTTAGTAGAGTGTACTTAGTTCTTATTTTTTTGTTTAATTTGCGTTGTTCTGACACAATTTATACCGATGCAGAGTTCTAAAATAATGCCGAGTTGCTATTTTAATGCCATAGTTTACACGATTAATTCCTTACGCTTCGAAGATGAATTCTAAAAATATAAATTGAGAAAATACGATTCAAGGGTCAAGCAACATCGTTTGTCTACCGCTTGATACGTTGATACGCAAAATATTTGCTTTATTTTTGTATACTACATTTGTAATGTTTTAATTTTGAAGTCAAAGTTGTGAAACTATTCAATTATTTATACTTAGTTCAATACAGAAACATATGTATATAATACGTACCCATATTTGTATATAAATACATTGTCACTCAATACTTTTTACTTAAAAATAAGTAATACATATGTATGTATGTATTTATATGTTTATGTGATTTTATAATATATAGTGAATTTAATTTTCTGGGTAAAACAAATTTAATTGTGTGGAAGTATGGGGACCAGTTGTGATAGGGGTTCAAGTTTAACAAATAATAAAAATAGAGGAAATAGAAGCTATACAAAAGATTAAATAGAAAAAAGAAGCATACAAAATGAAATAACTAAAAATGTGTAAAGATTATCACAAAGAAGGAACATATATGGAATATAATATGATAAAAACGGGAGCAAATCCAATGTGAAAATTAGTAATATGTTTAGTAAAAGTAATTTATAAATTGCCCAGGAGAAAATAAAAAGGAAGAGAAAAAATACAGTTTACATTTATTCATATAAAAACAGTATTAGATATAGCAGATAGAAGAGAAGATGGCGAAGTCTATAAGAAATAAATGAAATTACTAATAAAAGAAAAAGTGTGTAGGAAGGAGATAGACTACAAATAGCACTACCATAACAGCAGTTTATAACAAAAAAGGGTTAAAAAGAAGAGAAGGCTTTAAGCCGTTAGACTAACTTCGAAAATAACATGCAAAAAATAGATATGAACTACGCGAAAGGTAGCTGTTGAAGGACAAAACCAAATTCAGGAAAGGTCCGGGCGCTTGTAGGACGTTCTAATATTTCCTAGGCCAAACACAAACTGCCGCTCCTTAAAGAAATTCCGGAATTTCTAGTTTTCCAAAAATTGCAGTAGAGAAGTTGCCGCTTATTTATAGGAAGAAAATGTTTGTATTTTATGTTAGGTCAAATGTTAACAGATTGAAAACGCCATTGTGAACATCTTAAACATATTACATACTTTTATTAGTACGCAGAGAATGACACTCGCATTGAAACTAAAAACTAAGATTATTACGCAAATTTTGTTCTTTTTACACAAACATTATTTAGACACATTGCTGCGTGTATACTACTGTACATTTCACTGGCTCTATAGTGATAGCTCTCCTTAACGAAATTTTTTTTATCTGTGGAAATGTCGTCTACTGAAAGAAATTTCTGTTGACAGATATTGAACTCTGAGCGTGAATATAATGTTTGCAAAATGCCCTATTCTGTACATCGGAGAGAGGGAACATTAAAAATATTTAAACGCTGAAATTATACTTTTGAACACTGGAATGGGAAATGGGATCATTTTTTTCTGCAAGAGTTAAAGTGCAGTTGATTTTAGTTTCATTTTTGAAGCTTTTTATTTTTTTTCTGCCATGGATTGTCTTATTATGTCGTGCATTCACTTCCTCTAGTGTTTTGAAACATTTTAGTTATCGTTAGTTCAATTGTATGTCGTGTGAATGCTGGCGTAAATAAAATTATAGTTGTCGTGATTGAGCATCAATAATTTTACTCACCAGTTAATATGTTCTTCAGCAAGTGTTAAGTGCTGTAGTAAAGATAATTGTCTCAGTTGTAGACACTGCCCCAGTAATAGATACCAAACAATTACTTTTAAAATAAACACCAAAACGTTTCATATTACGTGTTAATGTGTGACGCAGCTAATTTTCGTGTTGTACGAACAATGTGATTTGCGTGTTTTCTTTAACAATTATTTTATAAAAAGCGTAGTTAATTTATCTAGCTCTAACACATGCAAGAACAAAGAAAACAAGATATACTTTACTGAAACATATTTATGTCACTAAAGTATCACATTTTCTCTTGGATGTCTATTACTGGATCCGTTGCATATTAAAGCAATGAGAGAAGAAGCAATGACAACTAAAAAGGTATCGGTACCTATTTATTTTCGTCAGTAAGTTTGTATTTGGAAATGACAAAATAAGTATTGAAAGTAATAATTTACGATCCTGCCGTTATTGGAATAGTTGAAATGAAGGCACAGAAACTACGTTTGTATGTTATCTAGATGCGTAGACGTATATGTATATATAAACCGCATTAACGCTTTCTAGAGGGCCTTAATTGAATTAAGATTCATAAACATGTGGACGTAAATTGCTCGGTCGGTCTTGTTGACAAAAGAAACAAAATCCGTCTCCACTGCACAGCTCTCCTGTAAAAATAAATATCTCGATGGACTTGGTGTGTTTGCAGCCGTTTATTTTTCTCTTGTTTTTGTGCATTTACTTTAAAACGTAATGCATCAACACATCTCGCCTTAAAGGCGATGTCCCTTGATGTTTTGAGAAGCCGTAGTGGACAGAGACGTAGCAAGGGATCTATACACCTCATGCAAATTAATAATAGTTGCCGTCCATCATACTTAATTACTAATAATTGCTATTATAATTTGGATAAATGTGCCACATACACATGATAATGAATTATTTTACACATGCAGTACGCGATCTTATAAAGTCGTAAACTTTTTTTTCTGGCACGTGGTAGGTTTAACATCCGTATGTCCAGGTGATACGGAAGTTAACAAGGTAATAGATTTTACACGACGCATATGGAAGAAAGTCGATTTTCCACAGCTCATTATTTCGGATTCGCGCAATATAAATTCAACATCATTATTCCTGTCCTGACCGCGTACTGATGCATATCTCTGTTATGCTAACTGGTGCTTGCTTCTGAAGTAGCGGTCCTGGAAATCTTCTATCATACCTCGAGTGTTTACATTGCTCTTAGGAAAAGTCGATGCGACTTGTCGAGTTCTTGAGGTTTGGTCGCAGGGGCACTTAAATAGGTGCCTAACATCGGGCGGCTTTGAATAAGATTCGCCTTTGTGTTTCTTAAAAATGTATTATAAATAAATAGGTATATTATTATATATGTGGTAGAGAAGACATAGTAAGAACTTATAGACTAATTTTAAGTATATATGTATTTAGGCATGTAGTTTCATGTGTATTTTTAACAATAACACGTTCTCAACCTATTTTTAGGTTAG
The DNA here is from genome assembly GCA_949128085.1 of Cetonia aurata. Taxonomy (NCBI): domain Eukaryota; kingdom Metazoa; phylum Arthropoda; class Insecta; order Coleoptera; family Scarabaeidae; genus Cetonia; species Cetonia aurata. The sequence goes on from OX421884.1 coordinate 38,691,069, forward strand.
AATTTGTGATTTTCTTTCATACATTGAATTGTAAGTTGTCCTTACAAATTTTGTACGCTTCTATCGTATGATCTAAAAATTGGTGGTAATTATTAATTTGGAGTTATTACATTTAATTAAATAAATTATTTAAAAAATAAATTAAATGAATTTATGTATATATTATAAAATAACTGATAACGAAGTAGATAAAGTTTATATAAAAGTACATTCAAGTCATTCCTCATTTGGAATATATATTGTTGTAAAATTTAAAACAACTGTAAAGTTTAGCACAATAAATCGTAGAACATATAGAGGCGAGCACAACTTCTATTAAAATTTCATACAAAATTGTTGACGAATAATGTTACATTTATTGCAACAAAATGCGCAATTAAAGTAACATAACAGGTCATTTGTTGTAAATAGTACGTTTACCCCAGTGGTAAAAATTGCAGCCAATCTACTAAAATATCATAAACTTCTGTTGTAAATTTTGTCAACAAGATTTTGCATGCAAATCAACTACGCTACTGCAATAATTAATATAGTTGCGTATAATTTTATTAGCCCGTGAATACGCGCGAATCGCCGTAGCATTGACCGTGATTGCGGGGATCACACCGGCCGTTAACTGCCGAGTATCGGTGTGGAAGCATTTCGTACTCGTACTGTGAGCGATGGTCAATCACAGTAGGTATCTTTATACGATATTTACCATGTGGATATATCGTATAAATATTACAGTTTGAGAGAGACATTTTAGTTGCACAGTACAATATAGCGTAGCGTATGCCTCTAGTAGAAAAACCGCGGCAAAAACGAAAAGATTGCCTTCCACATTGTGGACAAGAGTATTGTGTCCCAATCCTGCATATTTGCCACTTGGTATTTCTTGCAATCTGAGCTACCCTATTATTGCCTCCCCCATTATCACCAAATGGAGAGGAAGGAGGTTTAGGAGGCATTCCATTGTTGCTGCAGGAGTAGCCCTCATTGTTCCTGTTATTTCTAAACACCCAAGCCTCTGTACCTTGCTGAGTTCAGTTATAGCAATTTTCTGCTTATTTGTCCACCATACCAGAGGTATGGGCCTGACCACCGTAATGTATGTCCAATACATCATGTTTGGTCTTAACCCCCACGTTTTCCATGGGCTCTTCTAGCCAGCATGAGTGTTGTCCCTGCCCTGGTTTTAATTCTTTGAAGGTGTCAATTTAGGATTTAGTTAGATGCATTCATAAACTAAATCATAGTTTTTTTCAAAATGCAATTTTAATTTAAATTTAAACTGGCATAAAGGATAGTATTTTCAATTTATAAATAATTGTTTAGGATTAAATAAATAATCATGAATTTCTTTAATAGCAATATAATTTAAAATTTATTCGTCTCCAATTCCCGTATATGATAATAATAATAATGCATATTTTTCGAAAGGATTGCTAAGTCATTGCAGATTGTATAAAGGCGGTGGTGATCGCGGTGCCGTCGCGTATTTTATTTTATATAAGTATAGGGTAGGTACATTATGCATTTAACGCCATCGTAATTGCCACCGCAACCGTTTGTGCTGTTCTCCACTTAATGGTTGGATTTCTCTCCTTGTCTGATGGCAAATTTTGTGGTTTTTATCACCACTTTTTTTTTCATACGTCTGCGTTTTCAGCGTGTTTTGTCTCTTTATTTATTCACTTATCGAAGTCAATTATTCTCCGGGGACGTGGTGTCGTTGTCGAATTGATTAAGAGGCCCGCCCGGTGGAAGTGTTTTGAAAGGGATAGCGGAGTGTGGGGAAAGGGGACATTTGCGTCCAACTTAATCGATAAAATAGACTCATAAATCAATCGATATGTGTATGTCTGCGAACGTTATTTGCATATCGGCGTTTACATAAAATTTACATTACCGACCATCTTTAGGACATTCCCGTTGGATGTTAAAAACTTCTACTTGATTACATTACCGCATAGAGGCCAAGACGGTTAGACGTTATTAGGTATTGCAAGTAGATTGCTCGAAAATAAAGTACAAATGTTAGGTCATTCATTAATAAATTGTTACCAATTATTCTGATATATTTACTATATATATATAGTGATAATTGATCCAATAATCTTTTTAAGGGCTGTCTGGAGAAAAATACTTTTGAGTAAAAATTTTATATTTAGAATATGTAAAATAAATCTTGCTTACTTTTTATTCAAAATCTCAGCACACAAAACCAGACCGGCAGAGTGATGTTAAACTATGCTAGCAAAGTAATTCTGAACCTGTTCATGACATTACATAGAACTGCGTCTGCACTGTCTGAGGATTCTTGAAAATTATTAATTTGCTGATTACTCAACCACCATTTAAATATATTTTAAGCTAAACACTTGGGTTTTTGGAAAATGAAAAATATATGGTATAAATTGCACGTGTGTTGATTCAAATAAATTATACTTTTGATCAAAGCTATGAAAATTTGGAGGTCATTGAAGACGAAAGGAAGAGCCTCTTGCGGTGATTTGGTCGCTTTGGTATGCATGATATGTATTATATATTCTAGTGCTGGATTATTGCTACAAAGCAAACTGCTACTTTGTAGCAGCTAACGGCCGTTAGTGGTTGCTAGCACCTAATCAATATCAAAGGAAGCTGCTACATTCTGTAGCAGTTTTCTAATATACTATTAGGTAACCAAACAGTCGTCGTGTACTGAAAACAAGATTGCTTTGTAGCAGGTTGCGAAATATAAAGCGAGATTATCTCAGTAGCAGTTTGTAAATATCTTGCTTCGAAAACTGTTTCTTTGCATTAGATTTTAGTCAATAGCATCGAATAGTAAACAACGTAGTATACGTACATAATTTGTTAACTTAGAACATTTTATAGTTGAAGCTTTGATGCATATGTAATAAAATCATTATTTCCATGTGATTATTAATTATTAAGAAATTAATTTGATTATTCTTTATTAATATTATTACATCTTCAATTATTAGGCAAATCAGGCGCTATATTAAGTATTATTTCTTAATATACGTAAATCTATAAAAAGTATGTCCATATCATGTGAAGCCTGCAGCTTTGGACTACGTATTTCTATGTGTATCGCCAACACGAGTAAATATTTCAAGCTATAATCTCTAATACAAAACTATAGATGCATAGAAACTGTTTCGTGTATATCCCCATATGTAAGGAAAACTGCTACAGAAAGTAGCAGGTTTTTAAGACTAAAAATCAGGGCAGCCGCAAGCGGGCGCGCAAGGCGTTCACCGCACGCGGGCGGCATGCTGACGGGGGCGGTAAATACAGGGATAATTCATACTGCTGTATTATGAATGTTATTACATTTATCACATGTGCACAATTTTCGTAAATCTCTTATGTAGTCATTATTAAACGTCTATATAAGGGTTTCTAATTCGTCCACATCGAGTTTAATAAACAATTTTTTGTTTTTGACGTAAATAATATACTGAATGCAAACTAGTGAAAGGTTTTCGAGTGCTAAGAATTGAAAGTATTAGATTCTTGAAAATACTCGCTGAAATCGGGTACTTCGTGTGAAGTATTCAAAATATGTGTTACACCTCAAGCCTGTTGAATCTCTATTTGATATTGAAAAATTTTCATAATTCATTAAATCATCAAATATACAACTTTTGTATATTATTTATCATCATTTGTAACGGTATTCTGTCGATTCTCTTACCTCGATTTGCGTTCTCTGTCTCAGTTCTCGGTATTTGGTCTCGGTATCCGAATTCCGATATTCGATCACAGTATTCGAATACCGGCGTTCGATCGCCAAGTATTCGATTCTTAAAGGTACTCGATTCTGCCCAACGCTAGTTTAAACTGCTTATTTTAACCATGGCAGCCGCGTTAAATTCCTCATTTAATGGTTATATAAATGCATAAATACTTGCAACTCTAAAAATCGTTAAAATGACACTTCTTTCGCTGCATGTGTAAATATAGTACCCAAATACAGTATATTATTTGATTCTGAAAAGTATTTCTTTACTTTTTTATATATCATTTATATTATCATGTAATAAATTTAAAAGTTCTTTTGTGCAACCCCCACTTGGAAAAGATAGAGGAGGGGGTGGGAGCGGCTTAGTTGGTTTTGCATGCGGGCGTTCAGGCGGCTGGTGGCGGGTCTGCAGTTTTACATATTACTAATATAACCGTACGATGTTAATAAATTGATATTATGATTATTATGAAACGTTTGAAAACGAAAATAAATATTCATAACAAAAGGGTCGCCGATATACATTTAAATATTTTTAAAACTCCATTCTTGGTTAAAACAAATAATTTTTAAATTTTGTAAATGCAGTTCAATAAGAATATGCAATTTCCTTCAATAAAGTTATTGTTTTCGAATAAAATTAAAATGCGCTGATTAACTAAACTAACAATAAGACTAAAGTATAAATTCAAACTTTCACGGTAGTCTGTCATATCTTAAAAATAATAATAGCTTTTGTGCTTCACCGTGTCACAGCTGTTCTTGAAGCGTCAAGCTACATAGACTTTGACACGGTGAAATCCAAAAGTTATTATTATTTTTAAAATAAGAGTAAAGGTTGGTTGAATTAATGCAAAAAGTTAAACACAATAATCTTTCGGCTCCATATTTTCATTTTTCTCAGTGCAGATGACAGTTAACCAATACCAATCTTGGGTATACTGCTTTACATTACATCAATTGACAATAATGAAATATTAGGTTGGATGAAAGAAGAATAAAAACCAAGTGCATTAATAATCAATTTTTAATTGTTTAACCCCTTACTAAATTCAATGATTACGCACGGATAAGCATAATGCTTGTAAATCGAAGAAGCCGCTTGCTCGGTAAATACGCCCTGATATTTTCGTCTAAGGGATAATTAATTATGAGGATGAATTGTCAATGGTCAGACAAGTATTTAATTTAATAATACGTTCCGTCGACTCTTTTGACAGCACTCATACACTCTATATATTTTCAATTGTATCACGAACATTCAGATCATTTTTCTTCATTTAGCCATGCCTCTGTTGTTAATGAACCGTTTAAAACTAAATTATCTTGCATGAAATTGCTACTTCCTGGTACAGCGCACAGTTTTCGAGGAGTATGAAAGATCGATTACTGTAACTTCTACATTAGTTCCACAAGGGTTTAAAAGAATGTCAAAAGACAAGGACGTATCATGTCCTATAGAGTTTTTGTTTGTGTGCTTCTTGTAAACCAGTATCTGTCAAGATTTTTAGTTTTATTATTATATGTACTTATTTGTTTCCTAAGCTCGGAAAAATGGTCACAGGAATTAATAAATAACATTCTTCTTCATTCTTCTTTAATGCAACAGAAAATATACACATTAGCAAAATATTTTAGTCGTTAAAATATTCCTTCATCTTCGTTTTAAACTTGCTTTTTTACTATAATAAAATTACTTACTTGAGGTTAGTTTTTTTTTAACAGTTACAACTCGCTTTACTAACGTAATTATAATACATAGATATAACATTCTACATATGCGTGCTTTTTAATTATGTTTGCTGATAAGGTGTGTCTAGAAATATGTGGTTATTTTTAGAAAACGTGCTGTAAGAGCAATGGTTTAAAATATATTTACTAATGTATATTTACGAACATATTTTTAGTTGTGTTTAGATTAGATTAGATTAGATCTAATTAGGGTAACATTACACCGCGACCTATCGATCTATTGTGCCCCCCTACATCAGCTGTAAGCTGCTAGGGTTTGCCCGCACTTACAGCTCCCCATCCAGTCTAAGAACTTTAATAAATTGCAGTAGCTGTGATGGTTTCAAGGAGGGTATTTCTCCCTCGTCTATGACGTCTTTGCCAAAATAGTTGGCACGAGTTTCTGTGATGGCAGTGCAGTCGGATATTAGGTGTTCCGGACTTTCACCTTCCGCTCCACAAAACCTGCAATCACTATTCTGTTTCAGACCTATCCTTGTCATGTGTTCCCCCAGATGACAATGCCCTGTCAGCAAACCTGCAAGGATGCGTAGTCTGTTTCTGCTTAATTCTAGCAGGGTCTTTGCTCTTTCCTTACTGTAATTTCCAAGGAATATCTTGGAATGTCTCAGACCAGGGAGATTTTCCCAGAGGGAAGCTCTGAGCGTCTCCTCCCTGTCTTTGAGTTCTTTTTTGTAGGTGCTCATCCCTATGCCGCAGAACGTTGTGTTTGCTCTTCACCTTATTAGACACCTAAATATAAATTCATATATTGCAGATCAGTACTGTAGCATCCCTGGTATTATATAATGGTTCGAATACAATAGAACTTTTGATTAGAATGTATTTTTTATATCAATGATTATATTTCTTTTAGCCCCTTTACTTTGCTATTTCTTAATTTGTGACGGATATAAATATCATATACAATTTTCTTTGTTTTGTATCACTTAATTTATATGTACAGTGGGTCAATAAAGTGTTCCCTCACCTCAATATTTTCCGCAAAAACTATTGTACTGGAAATCATTAAAATATTTATCTACAGAATTTTATTCTATATAAAATAAAGTGAATTTAAAGAAATTGCGATAAAAAAATCTTTAAAATGAATGGAACTGTACCGGAAATATGAAATCAACAAGTCAATAAAATATTGGCTTAGCCGGATGTATCGCGGGAAAGAATAGGAAAAGTACTGTTCTATCTACTTTTTGATGCTTCATATCTATCTATCTACATACATAGATACAATTTAGTTAGTTTTATGAAAATAAACAAAATGGGTCGTAAAAATACGAGAACTTAGCATCGCGGAAAGAAAGCATATCATCGTGTTATTCAAATAAAATCATAGTACACGACAAATAGGTAAAACAGTTAAAAAATCATATAACACTGTTAGATATGTGATAAATAAATACAAAACAACAAATAGTACAGTAAACAGACCACGATTTTAAACGAAGTCAGACAAAATCCCCGTATAAGCGCAAAAAATAGTTACATATGTGGAGAATTCATTGGGAAAGAAAGTCCATCCTGAAAAGGTAAGAAAAAATTTACGATCAGCCAACTTCTATGGACGAGTAGCGAAACGAAAACCATTTATTAGCGACGCCAATTGACGCAAAAGATTAGATTATTCAAGGACATATCTGGACAACTTGGAGTTTTGAAAAACTGTGGTGTTTTCCAACGAAAGTAAATTTAATTTGTTTGGATCCGATAGCTGTCAGATAGTGTGGCGTAAATCGAACGCGGCGTTGGAAAAAAAAGAATATATTACCTACAGCGAAACATGGTGGAGGTCATGTTATGGTTTGTCGGTGCATGGTTTATAATAGGGTGGGTAAACTACACTTCATCGATGGTATTTTGGATGCTAAGGGATGTTTAAAGGCAATTTACGCGAAAGTGTGGAAAAACTAAACGCAGAAGGAAGTTTTATATTCCAACAGGGATAATGATCCGAAACAATGTTCTCGGATTGTTAAGGTATGGGTGCTGTATGTCGTTCCTAAAAGGCTCTCACCCACCCCAAAGTCCAGATTTGAACCCAATAGAAAACCTGCGGCACATATTACATTTACATCTGCGTAAATATGAAATAAAGAATAAACAGGATTTAAAGAAGTATTTGCGACAAGCTTGGGACAGTATATCAGTAGAAACTACTCAAAAACTGGTAGCTTCCATGCCTAAACGTTTACAAGGCGTGATTGATGCCCGTGGGATGCCAACAAAATATTAATTGTAAATATAACTATACATTTTGTTTCTGTTCATCTGTTCTAATATATAGAATGCTATGAGCCAATACTTTATTGACTTGTAAATTCTATTTTGATCGAATGAATACTTTAGTTTCAGAATTTTTGTGTCCCTGTTTTTGTAGGAACATTTGTATGAGATGTAGAATAAAACTTTATGCATCAATATTTCAATTATTTCTAGTTTAATAGTTACGCTAGTAAATATTTAGGTGGGGCAATATTTTATTGACTCACTGTATTTCCTATTTATAGTTCATCATTGTTAAGTGGTTATAAAAATAATTTTATCACTTAGATAGAGTTTTTTTTTTAAGAGAGCAGTCATCAAGGAGGACTACTGATTGTGAGCTAGATATGTACGTACGTACGTTCCTGTAGTTTTATACTTACAGTACATGTAATTTCTGTTGACGGAAACTCCGCCCTCACGCGCACTTTACGTCACCAGCTCGAAGAGGCGGGCGGAGTTCGCTGAATAAACAGTACTGCAGATACATATTACAATAGAAACTGAATTTCGTATTTTGTACGAATCGCGAAAATAATGCGATTTATAACGTTTCTGTATATTTCTTCGGGTGTCTCTCAGTCCATTGAGGACATCCTAACAAACTATTGTGCAACCGACAGCTGAAAATGTATGCACTGTACTATATTTCGCATTCTTCTTTGTGTTTGATTTTGAAAACTAAGCAAATACATTATTAGTATTAGTTAATTAAAATTAATAATATTACTTTAAATAATAACTCCCAACAGATTAACGGAAATCTCGGCATTTTTATTATTTTTAATAATCTTGCTGCCCTAAAAAAACAAAGTTTTCAACACGAATTCGATTTTAACGATACAAAAATATTAATTAACGAAAATATTATTATTCTTGATGCATCTTAGAGCTGATTTATATCAAAATTGCATTTACGACAAAACAGATATAGCAAATCTTTCAAGAGATATCATTCCTTAATTATTTACGCTGCCCATCATTTAATTTCCTTCTGAATTTTAATAATGTTTTCTTAATCTGTACCTACGTTTATTTTATAATGGCTACAATTACGAATTTGCAATTATTTATTGTTTATTTTTGATCAAGCTTTTAACTGATTGTCCACTATTGTTGACATTTTCATCATTGGCAGTAAGGTACGGCGATTGTTATGTTATACCCTTAATATAAAATTAGGTAATTATTATTTTATAAACTGTAGTTTACACTAAAGAAGACAGCAATGATCTGTTGAAACGTAAGATAACTTTAGGAATAATGAAAAAAAGCCGATATTTTCATTAATCTGTTGGGAGTTATTATTTATAAAATTATGAAGACTACTAAGAAAACAAACATAATTAATCATAATGTCTTGACCTGACAGGTCATTATGTAATATCCGGTATTCACCCATATATTATTATTTATTATAAGAGCAATAATAATTAATATCATGTATTATAAAAGTTAGTGTCACTATTTTTATTATCCAGTTTCCTTTAGGTGTAAACAAAACACATTTCAATGAATTGATTCGTTTGCTTTTTGCTGTATAGTTGGTATAGTTGTATACACTAACATAATGTATACGACAAAGGTAGATAATGATCTAATAAAAGGATCATGAGTGGTTTGTTAAGTGTGTGCGTATAATCTCTGTTATTCTGTTAGAGTTTTGTACGTAATACGTTGTGTAAACAGCATTGTAATGTTGAGTATTATTATTAGCCCAGCTAGTAGACAACAAGCTTTTTAGAAAATGCAATGTTAAATGTTTTTTTTTTTTTTTTTAATTGCGATATCTATTTCTCTGTGGCATTTTTTGTGTTGTATTATAATCAGAGTTCAAAATTATAACTAGAGTTGTGATTGAGGTTTTGTAATAATTGAAAGAAAAGGTATTAGTTAAAGATAAACCTGGACGATATGTAGGGTATTTATTAGAGGTGTGCATTTTGGGAATTATCTCGGTCCGGCCCGGCCCGTCGCGTTTGCCAGCCCAGTCCACCCAAGCCCGCCCTTCGGCCCGTTGGCCCGTCAGCCCGTGTGATTCACCGAATGTCCTGCCAAAAGTTTAATCGTTTTAGTTTAAAGAATTACATTTTTTATGTGCAACTGCAAATATCGATAATGAACTTTACCAACTAGTGATGGTTTAACAGTAGAGTAGGATAGAAATCAATGTACCAAAATAAAAACGTAAAAAAAATTAATGTTTGTTGACCTACAAACCCAATTATCAAATATCATTTTCTTTCAATTGTATCTATATATGTATGTATTTTACTTTAATCAATGTAAATGGTGATACATACATATATAATATAATACAATGGTTTATTAAGCTCAAAACGAATTACCAAGCAAATTTGGCCGCCTGAAGAAACTTGACGGATTCAGCAAGATTGAAGTACCCAGCCGGCTTGACGGGTCGAACAGGCTTGACGGGCCAAGCGGGCTTGCTAGTCGCCCGTTTCATTATAAAAAAAAGCTCTGCTCGGTCCGCATCTGGAATTTTCGGCCTAGTCCGGCCCATTCGCACCTTACGTATTTATACGGCGATGATTTAGGTTTACTTTTATACCATAATACCGGGTGATTCAGTAAGGGTGGCGACCGGCTGTATGTCGGAAACTGCTATGCCTAGAGCTTATGTATTTTTTTGTCATACATAACCAATGTGGCCAGCAGCAGTATCCCAAAATTATTTTAATGTTCGAAATTTCACCGCTAGGGGGCGTATCTGCTATGTCCAATCATAAAGTCAGTATTATCTCAGAAAGTTGCAGGTTGAGTTATAGTTTTGAATGGACCGTTCGAAAGCTGAGTTGATGTTCCATTATTTTGTTTAATGACTTTTTTTCGTATCTGCCATAATAAGGAGGGGGGGGGGGGGGGGGGGAGCTAATCAATTGTTCAATATGTAAATTTTAATATCTCGTGAACCGTTCAACCAATCTGAAAATTTTTGGGCGCGTTCGATTGAGCATTTCATGGGTTTTTTCTAGAAAAATTGTCGTTCTAGCATTTAGTTTGAAATAGGTAAACTAGAGGGGGTTTTCTGTAGTAATTACATATTTTCGTGAATTTCAAGAAAAAATTAAATGTAACCGTGCTATAGAATTACCAGTGTGGCAAGCTAAATTAAATTCTTGAAATTTCAGTGAAAACCGCATCTTAATATCACTATCCGTTCTCGATTTATCTTCAAAAGAATGAAATTTGTAACAAAACTTAACCAAGACCGCAGTTAGACAAGTAGGCGACGCGACGGATGGTTTCCATGGAAACTATGAAATTCTATCCGATTGTTTAATACTTATATCGGCTAAATATAGTCAAAACTGAATGAAATAAATTAATAACGAGAATAATAACAGCAAAAAGAAAATATCCAACTAAAATTTTAATTATAAATGTTCAAAATGTCTACCATCACTGGCTTTCGAAGCTCAGCTCAGCTTTCGAACGGTCCATGCAAAACTATAGCTCAACCTGCAACTTTCTGAGATAATACTGATTTTATGATTGAACATAGCAGATACGCCCCCTAGCCGTGAAATTTCGAACATTAAAATAATTTTGGGATACTACTGGTGGCCACATTGGTCATGTATTTTTTTGTCCCGACGCGACGCTCTAGGCATAACAGTTTCCGAGATACAGCCGGTCGCCACCCTTACTGAATCACCCGGTACATACTTACTAAACCTGAGTGCAGTTTAAAATAATCAACTAGCTTTTTGTTATGCAAAAATGGTGCTATCAAAATACACAGTGGATTTTTGCCCATTTTTTTAAATTTGAACTAAATTCATTTTTAAAAATTCTTCAATATTATAAATTCTGAATTAAATAAATTATTATTTTACATAACCAAACACGATAATTGTCAACTGCCTGTAAATGTTCTATTACGAAATTCATGTTTTTCCCAGTACGTAAAATCATATTTACAGCTATTTATTATTCATTCCCATTTATTTACCAATATCATCATAGTCGGCACGTTTGCTATAAATGTAAACACACGTCTTATCTTATACGCAGTAGATCGGAAATACAGAGGATATAATTTAATGTTTAATGTTTTCATCCTATCAAGGTAAATTTTTGATTTGTCATACGGAGACATTTAACGTCTGATATTTATCTTGCTTAACTAGGGATTAGATATTATTTAGTCAATTATTTATTGCTATTATCGGCAAGTCAATCTAAGATATAAATCATTCCATATATTGTGGACATAATAAGGTCACTAGAACGTATAAATTTGTAGGCCTAGGAGAAGCTTTTGGTTTTGATATGAGGAAAGAAATGTGGGCAATAACAAAGTAGTCTTTAATTTTTAGTCGTAAAAGTCGGGGGCGAACAAGTTGTCAGAGCGGCGAGTAGGGCTAATTGGTTAAAATTGACCCTCTGCTTCCTTTAATTAAGTGCAATTCGTGTGTTCATATGTTTGTGAATAGAATTTATCGAGATCTGCCAATTTAAGCTGGTAGTAATTAAGGCAGGTCATTTCTCTGCACTTCCTCAAATGCCGAAAAACATCTTTCTAAGAAACCGAGTACTCGTTCAATACACTACTCTGTTCGGGTTACCGGAGGAAGAAATTTAGTCTTCCAGCAATGAAGGATTATTAAATGCGGTTCACTTATTTAATATTTTGGAAATATTTCGAATATTTTCTCATAAAGACTATTTTCTTGTAAATCTGCTATAAAGGGCTCTGCATCGAGGTGTGCGTAAATAATTCATAATTCGGGCCACTTTTTTAAACTGATGGTTTGATTCACAAACCCTCGCGCATTATCAAAATGTAATATTGACCAAATACTAAAAAAAGTATCAAGATCAAGAAGCTGTTTAGTAATTTCAGATGCCTGTTAACTTCTTAAAGTGCACCTGACACCTCGTATTGAAATGTAAAAAAAACTGTCGGTTTAATTACAAACCACTTTTTTAAAAAATTTTTAAACAAGGTTCATGGAGATTTAAGAATGTTTGTATATTTTTAACAGTAATATATTTTTTTTTTGTATTTTATTGGTATTCATATAGGGAAAATATTTAGGAAACTTTATTTTGAAAAAGGAGTGATGTAACAGTTGGTAGATATATATTGGTACCACTGCATTTTGACAACTGTAAAACTGTATCTTTTTATGATGATTTCTCGATAATAACAATTAAAACAGCAGTAAAAACACAAGGAAATGAATTTTTTTTAGCTGTACTAAATACAATTATGCATATTTTACATTGGAAGTAACTGAAATGAGAAAAAGTACGTTGCAGGTAATCGCAGTAAGGTAAAAATTTTACCGCACTAGGGCGGGGTAAAATAAACCTACTGTTGCATTGGCTGAAAGATGATAATGTTATGTTACAGCTTCCAGACAAAGCCAAAACATTACTTACATACATATTGGTGACTTATGAAATATATAGAGAGCAAGTATGACTAACCCATACTAAGTTCTTAGTACCAAGTTATAGTCGAAAATGTATATATTTACTAGAAACGCTGTGCACTGTACTGTTCTCCAATGTACTTACTGGAAGAATGTATATGTACAGTCGTGGACTTTCGGAATGACCACCTAAGTCGCAGTAAGCGAGATAGCACAGCATGCGCTAGACACAGCTCGTTGCGATTTATAAGGTCATTCCTAAAGTCTATGACTGTACATATATCCCACATGCTTTCTTTAAAACACGCAGAAATACTAGAGAAACATAGCAGATAAAGAACAAAAAACCAGAAAAACGATACGTACTGCTGTGGTCTGGCACCCCGGTTTTTGTAAATTTCAGTTTTTTCGTGTTCATTCCTAAAAGCGTTTGTCAATGTTGCGAGAAATTTCAAATTGTTTTATTTTCAAATAAGATTTAGTTAATGTTTTGGATTGTTTAATTTGTTTATTTTATTGTTCAGTTGTTTATATTAATTTCAGTCAGGTGTACATTTTGCGTTCACTGGTATTGTATATATATTGTTTTGTTTTGCGAGTTCGTCCAGATCTGTGTGCGTTGCATCGCACGCATCTGAGATTTTTATATTTATACGATTGTTTAACCTTGTGAGTTCAGTTCCTTGATCGATACGAAAGTAAGTAGATATATAAAGTTGTATTTCATTGCTGACATTTTGTGGTTATTGATTTCAAGTTTTGAATTCACGTTTCTGATTTTATTTCGTTCATCGCGGAACTCATTTAATAATAATACGCGTGAATTCTGTGACGTCACATGTTGGGGTAGATCATGGGTCTATATCCAAACAACCGCCATATTGGATTTTATCCTGTGTTATTTATATGGTGTTAAATCTGTGCGTTTTTATTTTATTATTTTTATTAAATCGGTGGAAGTTTCAGGACTGATATTGTGCTAAGTATGTTCCCTGAAGTATGTGTTAACAGTTCATCCCAAGTTTAACCTGGAAATTATCTGTACTTTCAGGATAACAAGCGATATTCGAGGAGTAGTCACTTCATGCAGACTAAATCATGGATAAACATACAAATTTTCAGTTGTTAAGAAAACAAATAGTCGATGCCGTTTAAAATGATTGCTAATCGAAAAGACTTATTTATAGAATTTGGTATTTTACTCCTTTAGAGCCAGAATACAGTTTTCTAGGTTATGTTATAATTTGTATAGGTAAATTGTACAAAAATACTGCCACAATATTTAATGCCTTTGGTTTGCAGGCTAAGATGATCACCAAACATTTTATTAAAGTATCTATTCTTTCAAATTTCTTCGATAGTAAGCAGCTAGAATGATTTCGAATGTGGTCATATCGTAGAAATTACTCTCACTTTAAATCGAAACCCAGCAATATTAAAGGGGAAGGTGTGTGCGAGTATGAAATCCAAAGTGTACAATGTGGAGGTGAAAATAAAAATAAATATATCAAAACAAGGTTATTAACTATATTAATTTTGCATGTAGGTACATATTGATAAAGATGACGGCATCGTTAAAGCAAGATGCGAATGTCGAAGGGGACTTCTGCCATGGCATCGACGATGGCTAGGAATCAAATATAGATATCTTACAGAAATCTTATTTACCAAAGTTTATAGAATTTTATTATATCAATAAACTATCTGGCCACTTATCTTTCTACTTATTTATTTCTTTAAAGTTAAAATTGTTTAAATTTTTATTATTTAGGTGCTTTATTGCAATAAGAAATTTACGATTTCACAATTGTAGTGCCGTTCTCACTAAGAAAACAAAATGACCATATAAATATAGTCGATCACTATTTTCAGATTTATGTGTTTTTAATTTAACCTACGCTCAGTTATATGTATATGTATACCTCTAATATAAATAAAACAAAATACTAACCTAAATGAAATTTATTAAAAATGAGTTATAAAATTGTTGCACTTCCTATATTCACTTCTTGGCTTTGGAGAGGAAAAGAATTTATACTCTGCTCTATTATATTAATAAAAAAAAATGTATTATCCATGCTTTGCTTCGCGAACAATGACTAGGTCTCGAGTTTCGCTTGTTATCCTGAAAGTACAGATAATTTCCAGGTTAAACTTGGGATGAACTATTAACACATACTTAGCACAATATCAGTCCTGAAACTTCCACCGATTTAATAAAAATAATAAAATAAAAACGCACAGATTTAACCCCATATAAATAACACAGGATAAAATCCAATATGGCGGTTGTTTGGATATAGGCCCATGACCTACCCCAACATGTGACGTCACCAGAAATCACGCGTATTGATATTGTATTTTTGTGTACACAATTTAGATATAAGATCTAAACCTTTTAAAATTGTTTTTGAGTATAAAAGAAAGTCAGATTTCTTTCACCCACATTTTACTTTTCATGATAGTAACCCTGAGTTTAATTGTTCTTCTGCGCCTTATAAAAATTGTTACCATTTGAGCTAGCTAATTTAATTTTTCATTTTTAAATTTCATTTGGCATTTTTGTTGGTACATTCAGTACACAGCAGTACGTAGAATGTAGATATTTAAATTTTAAATCATGAGATTGGTTACAAATAACAACACTTTGAATAAGCAATTAATTCGTTTATAGATTTTTTCTTAATTTATCATGTTTTGCTTAATGATAAACCTTATTGCTTTTATATTACTTTGTTTACAAAAACAATGCAGAATATTAAACCCACTCCTTGCGATTTGAAGTTGCGTAACAATCAAAATAAAAATCTCAGATTAGTCCCAGAGTGTAGGTGTTCTAAATGTAGGTATGTATAGCAATATAAATGAAACATGTATCTTGTAAAAATAAAGATATTCGTTTGAATTTGATTGTAAACAAGTTGATCTGGCATTTTCCGTATTTCATGTACTATATAGGACATAAGTCTTGCATCAGATTTAGCGACGAATACAAATAAAGAGAGAAAGGTGTGATACGGACGGTGGCACGTGTCTTTGATGAAACGAAAATAGGAAATAAAATAGAGGCAAAATAGAGGGCTCACATTTAGAAATACATAGTTAAGTTACCTTATTTGAGTGCTTTTAGTCTCATAGCGTTTTCAGCTTACTGCACTTTACTGCACTTTTATGCACTGATTGTATATTCATCTTATTTTAATACATAATATTAGTAAGGGAGCTAGATACACTCCACGCGTGTAGTGCAGTAAGCTGAAAACGCTATCAGAATGTATTCCGAAATAATTTTGAACATTATTATTTTATGAATTCGTATTTCAGTAAAAGCATAAATTAATTAGGTAGATAGATTTTTGTTATATTTAGTAAAAGATGTAATACAACGCTTGTAATATAAATAAATCTAAATAAGATCGTGCTTAATTTATTCATTTATAGGTCCCAACAAATACTTGATTTTGTGCTACAATTTTGTAATTGATTCCCTTTACCGTGCAGCATATTAATGATACGAGCCATAAAATCAACATTGAGAACCTCGAACTACTAACAAATGTAACATCCTCGAAAGAATTAAACGCTTTTGAAAGCATTTATATCAAAAGGGGATCTAAAAATTGATTGAATTGGGAACATACCTCGTGGTACCATTGGGTACTGACGGATTAATTTGGGTAAAAACATATCTTTCACAGTTACATTGTGTAGGAGTTTAGAATCTACAGAATTCTCAGTCAAAAGTAGGCGGTAAAGGAAAAAAAGCACTAGTAAATATAAATTTGAGGTAGGGATGTTTAGATATTTTATCGCTTCTTAGTTCATTCGGTCTGCGGTTGAAAATGGATATCCACGAATTCCCGAAAAAATTGTCCCGAATTAATTAAATTGGTGTAGCGCGGAGTGATCGAATATCTTGTGCGTCTGATATTGTCTTGTAAATACCAGGGATAAGCTTAGGCAGACACAGTTATCTGTTAAATATTATCCTTAGTTACTATAAAGAAGCATATGTATTTGAAATCAATAACTCTTTAGGAGCCTGGCCACAATTATAACATTTACAAACCTGGAAGAATTTTCTGGAATGTTGGCTTGAGATAATTAAAACTAATTTAGATCGCAAAACGTTGCGACTTGACGATGGTAGTATGAACTATGTTGTTTTTTTTTTTTTTTTGGGATAGAGGTCTAGTTAAAATGTGTTTAAAGTTTCGTATTTTTTATTCTTTCGGCTATGTTTCCTCGAACTTGTTTTTCAACATCTTCAGGCTTTTCTTCTAATACTATCCTAACTGAATCCTATTAGAAAAAAGCTTGAAGATGTTGAAAAACAAGTTCAACGAAACGTAGTTGAAAAAAATATGAAACTTTAAACACATTTTAACTAGACCTCTATCCAAAAAAAAAACAACCCAGTTCAAATTACAAGAAATATATCAATTAGGAGAAGAAAAAGAAAAAAGAAGATGTTAGTATGAGTAATGAAATGCTAATATTACAATAATAATGTTATTATAAGCAATTGAAAGAAAATTATATTAAAATCTTGGGATATAAAATAGTTTTAAAGCCAAAATTTCACCAAATTATTAATCAATTTGTAAAAGAAATACTACTAAAAAAATATTTATTAAAAAATTACAGTAAGGGCCGGTCTTTCAATCTTCTAATAAAGTTCCTAATAAAAGTTATTAGCCGAATAACTGAAATAACTGTCTTTCCACCAACTAATAAAAATTATGTAGGTAATAAGTTTATTCTCCTAAAATGTTATTGCGTGGTTGAAGTAGCCAATAAGTACTATTAGAACCTTAATAAGCTTATCAAAAGTCTCTAAATGTCGCCAACACAATCAAAAAAAGAAAAAAGTTTGAAATTGATGTCAAGAGATTTAGATTGTGTAAGTATTTGTATAGCGCTGTCATTTATTGCCAACATAAAGTAGGGTTATGAATATGCCGAATAACTATTAACCTAATAAATATTCGTTGAAAGACGGTCTGTTTTTATTTACCTAATATATCTTCCTTTTAACTTATTAGCTAAATTATTATTAGACACATTTATTAGCAGATTGAAATACCGGGCCGACAGCTATTATTTATAGGGTTTATTGTTAACATTGTTCACGGTTAATATTGTTTATTGTGGATATTTTTTATTGTCAATATTGTTCATTGTTAATATTGTTAATTGTTAACATTGTTCATTGTTAAAATTGTTTTTTGGCAATATTGTTTATTGTTAACGTGGTTCATTGTTAATATTGTTTACTGTCAATATTGTTTATTGTTAACATTGTTCATTGTTAATATTGTTTATTGTCAATATTGTTTATTGTCAATATTGTTTATTGTCAATATTGTTTATTGTCAAAATTGTTTATTGTTAACATTGTTCATTGTTAATGTTGTTTATTGTTAATATTGCTTTTTGGCAATATTGTTTATTTTTAACATTGTTCATTGTTAATATTGTTTATTGTCAAAATTATTTATTGTCAATATTGTTTACTGTTAACATTGTTCATTGTTAATATTTTTATTGTCAGTATTGTTCTTTGGCAAAATTGTTTATTGTTAGTATCGTTTATTGTTAATATGGTTCATTGTCAATATTGTTTATTGTCTGTACACTGTGTTTTGATAATCTAAACCTCTTGATAAATCACGAAGAACTATTTTAACTAGATCGACCAAATCCCTTCCAAAAACAATTCTCGAAATTTTCAAACATGTCTGGTTCATAAATAATTCCAAACTTGAAAACATAACCCTGTTTGTTGTTTTAAGAACTTTCAGAGATTTTCGATGCGCTATTAAGCGTCTAATAATTCTTATTGGCTACTTCAAGCACTCAATAAGATATTAGGAGAATAAACCAATTTATTACCTACATAATTTTTATTAGTTGATGGAAAGACAGTTATTTCAAGTTCAGCTAATAACTTTTATTAGGAACTTTATTAGAAGTTTGAAATACGTGTCCGTAACCTAAAAATATTCGTTGAAAGACGGTCTGTTCTTATTTACCTAATAACTTATTAGCTAAATTGTTATTAGATACATTTATTAGGAGATTGAAAGACCGGGCCTAAACCTAAATAATATTACCCATAAAACTTAAAATATATTATTGACGGAATCTCTTGTTATTGCCTGCGGCAATGCGAATGCATTCGTTCATATGCGTACGCGGCTCAAGAAAGTTGAAAGAAATTTGGCATTGAGCTTGTTTTTTTTTGACAAGAATCTCTTTTTTTTTACTTTTATCTTTAAAATAATCCATTCTTCATAATTGAGCAGATTACTTTATTGCTGTGGATTCGATGATACCAAAGACCAAGCAAAATTGTTGTGCAAAACACCACGTAAAGTAAATAGTTGAGGGTCTAATCAATTTTTGCAATGATTTGAAAGCAACAACCCTTTGTATTTACTAGGCTTTTGTTTGCCTGCGTATTTCGTCCGTTATTTTATTCTTAGGGCCGGTCTTTCAATCTCCTAATAAAGCTCCTAATAAAAGTTATTAGCTGAATAACTGGAATAACCTCACATTTTTCCTATACTTATTAGCTGAATTGTTATTAGATACTCTTATTAGGAGATTGAAAGACCGGCCCTAAATGTTATTTTCTTATCACATACGTGCTTATATATTATGCTCGCACAGTTCATAGTTGATTATTCGTAGGTAAATCTGATGCAAGACTTATGTCTTATATAGTACACAGACAATGTAAAGGAGTGTTTTTGATTAATGCTTTTCAAGGAGTAGGATGTACCGCATGTTTTGAATATGTTTGTGTTGACATGGCCACCCTATTTATATTTATGATCCGAGGGTCTTCATTAGATATAAAAGTGTAATCCTATTGAAAATTCGCTCCTTAAGTTGCACAAACTTGCAAATTGGAGCCATTATTTGAATGGAAGCAGAAACGTTATTGTAGTATATGTATGTATATCACCGTTACGTACATACCTCAGATGACGTACAGTTTCCATCCCATTCATTTAAGCGAACGCAGAACAGGTAAATCTGCATCTGCATTCATTATACGCATTTGTAAACAATGCATTTTAAAACGAGTTGAATGGGTGACAGAGGACCGACGACGAGAATTACATCCGGGGTACCGCAGGATCGAGAGCTTAAGAAAACCGCGGATACAATCACAAATGTCGCCGCCAATAAGGAAAAGTCAGTGACACGAACGAACGGCACATAGAAAGGACTTTTCACAGAAACCGGAGGAGAACTGGCGGTTGTGGTCTTTGCCACGCACCTCTTTGCCAAGTACTGGAAGTCAACTGAGGCTGTTCGCAAGAGCAGTTGTGCTCTTCTCCGCTTACTTAAACCACACGGACACATGCAACACAACATAATATAACGCACACAACTACGTTCATATATAAGTACAGAGTGTACATTGCATGCTCGGAAAGAAAAGAGAGCGCTTGTTCTTCCAGGTATGAAATATTGCCGCCTTAATAGGAAACTTGACCGCTTTGTTTTATTATTTTTGCGCATATAGGGTTACAAGGAAGTGGTATCCTACAGGGATGTGCAAAAGTAACTTCAGATGCGAGCATGAAATACGGCAGTGGGGTAACAACACCCACACCTTTATGTCTGCGCATATGCATAAAAGGTCCTCAAATAGCACGAGTTATAGTTTCTTCGAATTCATGCTGTAGCAATTACAGTCTCTGCAGTGGGTTTTCAAAGGGTTGAATGGTAGTAAAATGAATTCGTTATACGTATCTATTTGAATTACAAAATGGAAAACAAAACCTTTATATGACCTTGTATTATTTACACGAAACAAATGGGATGTAAGTACCTACATAAAAGCAGAAAAGGAATTGAATTCTTACTGCGTGATAAATGTTGATTGGGTGATAGGCGAGGTTATTTTATTTATTAGAAGTCTGGAAAGTATATTCTCAATTGTACAGCAATTCTTAATGAACCACAAATTCATACATATTAATAGAAAATGTGTCCATTTAAGTATTAAAAGCAATCAATTTACCTATAAATTAAACAAAAAAAAAAAGAAATTGACTTAAATAGACAACATTCGTATTTTTAGTAAAACAAAAAGGTTTCTTTAAGAGAAAGCATTTCAATCACACAGGCCTATATAAATACTTAATTTCAAATAACAAATTGCAGAAAATTAAATTTTTTTGCAAATTTGTTCCCTACACTCGCGTAATAGTGGTGATTAGCAGGTATTTTTAATCAGTGCTATTACAGTTATCACTTGTATAAAATATATCCGTTATAAAGTAAATTCATTTGCAATCGAAAATTTAGAAGGATACTACTCAAGTAACTCTCTTTCTAGCCTATGCTATGCTTGTAGTATTCACATACTAAAAACCTTTTATTTTTCCCATTTTTATTCTAGGATGAAATATGGGCTTATTCACTGGGGCAATTCGTCTGATGCCCAACGCGTGTTTGTTCTTCAAAAGAGAGCAATTAGAACTATATATGGCTTAGATAGGCGTGATTCTTGTCGCCTGGTATTTAAAAGTAGTAAACTATTAACTTTCTACGATTTATATATATTGGAAGTGGTCTTCTTTGTTCGCAAACATTTTTCACATTTTGATTCCAGTATTAATCATTTGCAGGATACTAGATTTCGTTCACTTTTGCTACCGCCCCTACACAGTACTTCTTTTTTCATAGGATGTAAGTTATACAATAAACTTCCAGTTGAAATTAAATCTATTTTAAATTATTCTAGTTTTAGATTGCGGCCCAGGGCTTATTTGCTAAATCTTAAATGCTATTCTTGTGATGAATTTCTCAACTCCTGATTTCTTTGTATCCAATTGTTTTTTTTTCACTGATTTAATTTTGTGTGACCTTTTTCATATCATGTGTTGTACTTTATATTGCCATCTGTTGTAAATAAATATATATTATTATTATTATTATTATCCCTTTTGATTCATAACTATCCTGGTAAATGATCGTCTCGGTGGCTGAATGGTTTGGCACGTAAAAAATGTATACCGGAGATTGGAACTCCTTCGGGTTCGGCAAAATTTCAGTTGAGGTGGTACAATAGGTCAAATAGAGGTCAGTGGCTAAAAGTGTCTAGATGTAGTCCACAACGATAAGCTTCGCCTACCAACAACATGCATACATACATAGATCCTGGTAAATGTGTACATTTTTATTTTACGACAGATAAGAATGAAGAGGCAAATTTAAGATCACTTATTTAAAATACCTAAGCATCGATTAGCAAACTGCACGGTGCCAAGTATCAAAATTTACTGGATGAATCAAAGCCCTTCACGGGGATGCCAAATAACGCAATGGTTCAGAAATATAGCCTGTACAAAAAATATCAGACGTGCGAGAAAATCCGAACAGACTTGAACTAGAATACCAACAGTTGCGATAATGCAGCAGAGCGGAAGTATATGGAAAACAGTCTAAAAATGGTATCTCTAAACGACTTGACAGGCAAAGAAAATTAGCCTAGGTTACACTCTATACAGGGGTGAAGGGGATGAGACGGCAGATGAACTGGCAGTCGGGGATCGTCAAAGGTCCTCATTTTTTTACTTTTTATATTAAATTCAAAACAGTCGCTCTTATGTATTTCACCCCTACTTTTACGTACCTGGGGTTTATAGCGTGTGACGTTGTACGTTAGGCAGATTGCTGGAGACAACCTTTCGTTTCTGGTTTCCCTTGCTCTAACAACCACCACTGGAACAACATTTCTTTTTGTTAAATAAAAGTTAAGTGCTACTACACATTTTTATTCTGGGTAACCGTTAACAATGTTAGAATTACTTCTTCTTTCGGCGTTAGCAAATTGCAAGTTATAATGTTTATCAATAAATAAATGCATAATAAGTCCAAGAAGAAGTGGCAAGAACCACCAGAAAAGAAATAAAAAGTTCTAGAGGAACAAAGGCTTGCCGTTATTAAAGACCAAATGGGCAAAGACAAGAAAATTGTCAAAAAAAATGTCGATCGATCACTGTAGACTAAATAAGCAGGACCATAACATAGATCTGGCAAAGGACGTTAGTTGCAGATTCTGTCAAGAGGAAGGAAAAACTGCAGTTTTCGTTTTGGACCAACGCAATGACGCTGATAACGACATACTTCCTCCTACTGGGGTCAAAGTATCCTAAAGCAAATAGATAGGTAACTAAGCCCCATTCCAAAGATAATAAATCAAAGTAAGAAGGCAAAATTAGCAAGCGTTTTGTAGGATAAAGAAAATTGCAAAAGTTCTGAAAAGGTCGCTGTGCAATAAAATCGTATGCCTACCCTGTCATTCTAATCTAATATAATATATGAGGGTGCGGAATAACAACTTGAGGAATTATGGATGACACTGAGATAGGTAGTTTTAGCTCAAGGTATAGGTCTAAAAATTGTAACTTAACTGGAGTAAATAAGAGTTCTTAAACCACTTTAAAGCAAATTCACACGTATACGTGACTGACCAAAATTGATTGTTAATTGGTAACAATAAGAACTGCTTTTGTCTTATTTATATTAACCATAATTTTCAATATTCAGCGTTTCATTTGAAATGAAATGGCAGCCACGTATTTGGGGTACATAATACAGTATTGATTGGGAATACAAGGTGATAGATTATAATTAGCATTAAAGAAGTTGCGTATCTGTTAGTAATTACACAATTTTGCAATGTAATTGCACATTTTCCACATATCGTTTAAAAACTCAAAATATCTGTCTTCCTTCCACCATCTCTCAGACTTTCTCATAGTTATTCCTTAAGGTCCTGGATATTACGATTGCGAGAAATATGTGAGACTTGGGAACAATCTAAAAATATGTTTTGATTTTCACTTTGAACATTGGTATATAGACACTGGACATATGTAGGGATTGTTAATACTTTTTTTGTAATATAAATGATTGATATTTCCAAAAATTAATGTGATGAGAACATGTTTTTATTTGTATATTATAACTAAACCAAGCCTATTAAAGTAATTTTAATAATAAGTATGTTTCTAAAAGAGCACTTTTATTTTATATATAAATTACAATTTGTAAATTCAATATGTAGTATGTTTTTCCGATTTGTTTCACTTTGTACATAATACCGCTTTGAAGAAACAATATAATCGTATATCTAATTATATGTCTAGTATTCTTGGTAGCGAAACGTTTTCTTCATTCTTAGTTAAATTAAAAACATATTCAAGAATTATAATAAAGTCACTACTCCACAAATTTAAGGTTTTTTTATTACATGCAATTGTACCTAATCCTTATTCCTAAATACTTCACAATCCTATCAGCCACATCGTAAATTTCAAATAAATATTCATGGCAGTACATATGCAATCATAACCAAAAGAAACCCGTTCCATATTCCTCATTGGGTTTCACAGTTTTGAACGACACGGTATTTGTAGGGAAACAAATAGGAATAAATATTTTTGTTTTGAATTCAATAACTTCTAGATTAGCGGCCTCGTTTTCGTTGTAGTTATCTTCTAGTTCTGAGAGTTGATGTTTGTTTACATTCACAATTCTTCGCGTTATGCTCTAAGTATACTATACATCCAGTTGTGTTGTGAAATCTGTGCAGTACGTGGAAGATTAAAATAAATATCCGAGTTTTCAGTTATACAAGTTTTATATACGAATTTTAAGTGTGATGTTTATTGTGTATTCACGACCTGAATGTATCTATTTATATAAATGTTTCAGGTCGTAGTAAGCATAATTTAACCGTAGACAAGCACAATATGCCATAATGGTGTTAGGGTCACGTTTATGTATTGTTCTGCGTATGTTCGCCGGGGATATGGGCTACGATCACGCACATGTGATTCTACAAACGCTAAAAGAGCAGTATTCAAGCTTTTGACGCTCTGAAGTGTATTGAAATAGGAATATAGAACCTTTTTTTTAAATCATGGAAGATAAATAAATTCTACAATTATTATGCACTTCAGCATCTTAGCATGACGGTTATTAATCCATAAGTATGGGCAGTAGCGATTAAAAATAAAATAATTCTAAGCATGAAAAAATATGAGACGCCATCTTTGCCACAAAAAGACTGCAAAATTTCTGTGTTCGTTTGTGATTTTATTGATTCTTAGCTTAATAATTTGTTAAATTATTAGCATTTCATTAATTATACATAAAATGCTTCTCAATAGTAAAATAAGACATGAGCTAAATATTAGGTACAAATAATGCTATACAATGATTCACAAAAGTTTTTGTACCTAATGTGAAAGAACACAAAATCTTAACACTGGTATTTTTATTTCGCAAGGGTAGTTAGTTATAGTCAAACTATAGTCAGACGGACACACAGAAATTCAGCTGTGTTAGTAATAGGCGAATGATTTGCAATTTGCAATAAATTATCAGAATATCATCAGACCTGGTCGTACTGGGCAATTGAGTAATTCATTGTTTACTGTCCAGTGAAGGCAAATTGTTTTTGTTTTGCTAATAATATTTGAAAAAATATCCATACAAATCAATTAATATGAGAACCAAATTCTAAAGATCGAATAAAAGCAAGTATAAAAATACGGAAATGGTCAGTTCTGCATAATATTACAAATAAGTACATCATAAGTAGAGCAGACCACTTTCCGTGCGCGCCATGTGCGCCGGTATGGGAGTGTAATTCGTAATATACTAGAATATGCGATAGAATAGGGATGCAATATGAGCTTGTTACCGATATAAGTATTGAAGTAAAGACATTTTTCTATCAGAAATAATTAAATATACATTTGGTTTTCTGCTACTAAAGGAATATGCATAAACAGTCATCCCCACATCGACGCACATGGCGCGCACTGAAAGTGGTCTGCTCTAATCATAAGGTTAAGCCTATTCCCAAGCGCTTCTACAACCAGATGTATTGCGTCAAAAAGGGTTAGTTAAATCTGAATATAGAGAGGGGAAGAGAAACAACTGGTTCCGATTATCACCCTAAGATTTTGTAATGATCAAAAAGTAATACACAGAATTGTCCAAAATTTTTGATTACTGTTTTAGTTAGTATTATCGAATAGTTATTTACGAACCAAGTGCGTGAAATCATATTTCGCGAATGAGTGACCAGTTTAAAGCGCGAGCCGTAGGCGAGCGCTTTATGGACACGAATTCGCGAAATGTTTCACGCACGAAGTTTGTACAATAGTTTTTGTACGAGAACTATAATAATAATACATATTGTTAAATACGTTATTGTTTATGACACACTACTAATCTCTTGATATTAATTAAAAAATTGAGTTGGCAGTATTGATTATTTGAAGTGACATTTAATTTAAAATTGTCAAATTCAAAATAGTAATTTATATAATATTTGTTGCTGTTCTGACATTGTCCTGTGATGGGTGGAGACTGTGGCTTGAAAACTATAACAAAAATCCCATTTGGGATTTTTGTTTTCACCTTCCTTCTGACATTGAATTACACACCTTCCAAATATAATAATTTCTATTTCATTTCCTTTTATTTTTATAGAAAAACAGCGAACTGGGTAGCATATTATTAAGATTAGTGATTTATGATTTTAATATGTCACTAAATTAATCAAGTTCCAGGAAGTACCAACTTTACTTTTACGCACTCGTGTTTAAAGTGACTTTTTACGCACGCAGATTGAATCGTGAAATGACAGGTTTTGATAAGCGAGTACAAAAAAAAATTTTACACTCTACTTAAGTTATTTGAATCATGAGTGTTGCACATTTTACTTAGAATTAACATAAATAATACTATAAAAGTAAAGTCAATTTTTTAAGGTAGGTATCTAATAATTTAAATGATAGAGTATTTATACGATTGATTCCCTTAAAACTATATGTCGAAATCTGTTAGATAACTTGAAAAGCGTAACAGTTTATCATGGTTACAGTGAACATAGAGATTGAAATAAACTATTAACGGGTCGAACATATTATCCTTGAAACTGTACTACATTTTAAACCGCTTTTTTTTTAAATTATGAAGGAAACCAATTCCATTTTGATTATTTTTCTCTCGCCCCCATTCTGAAAAGCGGATGCCTACTAAGATGCTGTAGAAAGAAAATTTAATGGAACATCTGTAAACGTGTCAGATTAATTTCTTTGTTTAGAATTTATTTAGGATAACTTCCTGATAGGCTCCTTTCTAAGAAGGAGGTATTGAAGCTTCAGTGCGCAAGTTTGTCATAATTAAAAATCAATAGCACTTTTTGAATATTTAGTTGTAATATTCAGATTACAGGGAAACGACGAGAGGAAGACGTAGAGAGAGTAATTGAGAGGAGTGGGTAACAATTTTATTCTTTTGGGGAAACAGACTACATCATTTATTCCTCTCTGTTTCAAATTGAACCGATTTTATGGAAATTTTGCCAATATCTTCACCAACGCAGACTTAACATTTAAGGCAAAGTGAATTATTGTAAATTTAGTTGCTTTTTTATTAGGCAGTTACGAAAAAGATTCGATTTTCTTCAACTTTGTTGGAATTTTCTTTTGATAAGTATTTAATTTGTTTGAAAATGGTCTGCTTAGAATTTGATAGCACTAATTTATACATGGGTATAAGAAGTTCCGTAATATTCATCGAAAAAAAAAATATATATAGTTTTTCAGAAGAGACAATAAAACGCGGCAATTTCCTGCTTATATTTAACGGAACACTAACGCTAACGGTACGATTTTTCCCTTTCAAATCGATAAATTTACACTTTGCCATTGTTTAAAATTCCAAGGAATACTGCCCATTATTGAAACTTTTTATGTTATCGTTTTGTTCCCGTCTGTTCGCCTCCGTGCTTATGCTCTTAATTAATAGAAAGGTTTCTTTCATTCAACGCATATTTTACAACAAGGAAATGATGTGAAATAAATATAAAAAAAAGAAGTTAAGTCATTTGAAATAACTATTTTCATGGTGTGAACAAATATGTTCAAGAAATTTTCATTAGTGTAAAGGTTCTTTGATCACTTATCACTGCTTATTGCGATGCTTCGTGATATACATATCTCATTTTCTTAAAAGAAAGCCGTATTTACCGACAGAAGACAAGTACGCAAATACCTGAATTCTCTTCATTAGAGCAAATATCTGAGCACAGTTTCTCGGAGCAAGCATCTATTTCCTCGACCGCAGCAGAATCCAGCTCTGTCTTCTTAATGTAAGTATTTAAAAATTAAAGCAGAGTGATATGGCCATTACAAACGTTTTCATCTAAGTTAGCACGTCAATTATGGATGAGAACTAACCCATATTTCTGCGACTAGCCAACACCGACTTGTTACAAAAGTGGTGCGTGGACGAGCTAAAAAAAAGTTCATCAACATGATTTGGGCTGCCGTTCCAAAGACCGCTATTTCTACGTTTTCTGTTGCGCTCTTTGAAAAAAATTGATATGTAAAGAATCAAAAGGGCCGAAAAAATTAATATTTAAACATGAAAATGGTGTAAAGCAGAAGCCAACAAAAGCCAATGGAAAATTACCAGAATAATTAGAATAGAATGGTGACGTATGATGCAGTACTGAACATTTTTAATAACATAACAACGTTCTCTAACACAGTAAAAGCGGCAGTATTACAGTGGACGAAATAATCAGCGGGTATAATTTAGCCACAGGAAAATGTAATTGGAGAATGCTAACTTACGTCGAATGTTAAACAAAATTGAGAAGAGATCATCCCTCATATTTCGCGAAATTTGTTTATGGCTTTATCTTTATTAAACGAAGTAAAGAAGAGAAACGGAAAATGCACAGAAACGATAAGGGAAGATAGGAGGGGTATATAGGTGCACAAAAGATCGAATAGAGAAAATGGAATGACAACAATGTCGTTTCTATATCACCTAATGCTTTGATTATGCTACCGATACACAAAACAGAAAGATGTTGAAAATCCTTTTTTCTTGACCAGTAAGTATTTTGATATTTTTTTCTTGGTGTTTAGGTCGTTTTAATAATATTATTGAGAATACTTTATATATACAACGACGATTCGGTTATTATTAACCTTTTTTAAGTACACTTATAAAAAATTATAACATATTGTATAAAATGACAATGTTAAAATTGCAAATTTTTTATAAATGTACTTGAAAAAGGTTAATAATAACCGAAAAGCCGTCATATAGAGTTATCAATAATATTATTAAAACGACCTAGAAACTAAGAAGAAAATATCAAAAAAACAAAAAGATATTTACGAAAAGACAAGAAGATGGAAAGAAGTAGTATTTTCCACTTTTTAGCGAAATGACAGCTTCATCATTTCAACAATGGCACATATGTCTAGCTAGTTTAGGAGAAACATTACAAAACCAAACTAAGATCTTTTAAGCTAGCCACAAATTTGCACGACTACTCAAAGTATGACCCCAAAGATCACTTGACTATATATCAAGTCATTGTGGGTTCCGGGACACACGGGAGTGGAAGGAAACGAAATAACAAATAATCTCGCTAAGAGAGGGGCTAGAACACCTTTTGTAGGGCCAGAACCTTTTTGTGGGATAAGTAGCAGCATAACACTGGAGAAGCTGAAAAATGAAGTAGAGCAGAGAAAATCCAAATACTGGGAGAATCTCCAGGGAATGAGGCAAGCTAAAACTCTTCCGGGTACCTATAACCAGAAGAGATCTGCAGAATGCATCAACCTGAGTAAAAATAATATTCGGATATTGACAGGGATCCTTACAGGCCATTGTAAACTGAACGGACATCTAAGCAGGCTTGGAATAGCGAAGGAAGCCGAATGTAGATTTTGTGGGGAACAGGACGAAACGTCCATTCATCTACTCACAAACTGTGTTGCACTGTGCAACTCAAGGGCGCTGCACCTGGGAGCATGTGAAATCGAAGAGGGAGAGTTACCTAATCTGGGGCCTTCGGACATTCTGCACTTCTTAAAAGGAATCAGACTGGACGGCCAGCTGTAAATACAGCGAGAAGAGGGGACACAATAGATCTTTTAGGTCGCAGTGTACTATCACCCTAATATCACATATACATATATCAAGAGAAAGAGTATGCTATAAAAATTAATATTTTAAATGTAATGAATGTGATTGTGTTTTACACCCACACATTAAATTTAATTCTCAGTTTAGAATAAAATTTGCCATATTTCAAAAATATTGTTGTTTTTACCAAGTCCAGTAGAGTACATTGTCTTAACGTTCCGTTAAAGGATGATCCACGAAAATTTGAAATTTTGCATACCTCGTCTGGTTTCCAAGTAGCACGCTGGACGATTAATTATTCTTCAACTATAACGGCTTTTGCATAACACTATTTTCTTTATGAGTACATATGTATGTAAGATTTAACCAAATCGAGAAGTTTATTGTGAAACTATCGTCATCCTTTCCTAGGTATATAGTTTTTGAGGTTATCTTTTGCAATTTCCGCACTAATATCATA
Organism: Cetonia aurata; assembly: GCA_949128085.1. Lineage (NCBI taxonomy): Eukaryota > Metazoa > Arthropoda > Insecta > Coleoptera > Scarabaeidae > Cetonia > Cetonia aurata. The sequence continues at coordinate 38,721,685 of OX421884.1, forward strand.
TGAATCATTTTGCCCATAAACACTTTTTTCTTTAACTAAGTGTCTTGTAATAAAATAATTACAAGAATAATTTTTGTTTTCTTTTGCAAAACAATATTCTTAATATCAAATCGTCGCCGTATGGTGTCGGTAGAGCTGATAAAATATGGTAAAATATTAGATTGTTTGAAGAAACCGTTTTCATAATTGTATCACCTAAATTGAAGGCCTGTTCTGCTCGTTAAACAGGCCTTCAATTTAGGTTGTATTGTCCTGTGATTACAGGTCGATTGCGCTTGTTTATGTATAAATACTTTACGAAGAAATGTCAAATAATCTGATTAAGTAATATAGGACGGTGTGCTTTCTTACCCGTGTGTTGTTTTTGGTGTTTTGCGAAATTTCATTTGTAATAGGACAACAATTACTATTCGAGCCAATTGTTCTATTTTTAAATTTCATTTCATATGCATATACCGGGTGTCCAGCCAAAGATGCAACGGTCCCTAGCCGATTTATTATTGTCTTTTTGAAAAAATATTTCAAATAAATGTTGCCTCGAATCATATTCTACGTATGTTAAAATTAGTTTCAGTAACATTGGGATACATTGGGGCTAAGTTGTACCGTTTCCGAATTACATGACGTTTTTCGAAAAAAATGACATTTGCAGTGTCTTCGGTGTTTGGAAATACCTCAGGAAATACGAAAGTTAGAAAGATGCGGTTTTCGGTTTTCGCTTAACCATGAAACAGCGCACGTCTTTTATTTTAAAATTTTTGCGTTTAAATTACAGCGTTATTAAATAGGGATCTGTAATTTTCGAACTCTCAAATCATGGATAACTTGATTTTTTTAAATTGAACGGTATAGCAATTTTTACATAAATGGACGTAAAATTTAATTTTCTTTCGATTTTATACGGGTATCATTGTGTCTATCTCCAACGGTTTTGGAGATATTCGCGATTTTTCAGTTTCTCACGATAGATACGTATTGCGAAGCGCCGCCGCTGGCCACCTTCCCCTCGCATTTCACCAGGCTTGGGAATGGCAGCAATAATACTGGCATGCTTAGAAAGTGGCCAACAGAACACAATAGGACCACTAGAAACAAGCAAACATAGCAAAGATAAAAGATAACATAACATTACTGAAATATCAATAAATCGGCACATTTTTCAAACTACATTACTCTATCCAATGTATGGCGTACGTACACTTCGACGGCTACACTTTAAACGCTAATGTTGTCATTGTACAGAGAATTTGTACAACACTATTATATTAAATGTTCAAAATGCTGTCCGTTTTGGGCACTACATAATCGAAATCTCTTTTGCAAACACTTTTGAGCATGTCTGAGTATTTTTGGTGTGACTTCTTGAAACGCTCTTAAAATACGATGGCGCATATCATCAGGGGTTGTTGGTGGCGTCTCATAAAGCTTATTTTTAATGAAACCCCATGAGAAGAAATCGCACCTTGTAACTGATTTTCATCCGTAAGTACGGAGTTATTGCGGTTCCGTTGTGTATGTGCTACGGATCCAGTACTTACAAATCTACCCAGTAGCGGCAGAAATGCCCTCCTATCTGGATGCTTTCTACATGGGTAATATTGTGCGTGAACTCTTGACGCTAACAAAGCGTTTCTGTAACATTCACCGAGAACGAAAACCATATCTACTAATTCTTCTTGAGTAATCAACATCTTTAATTATCATGTTTCCAAACAGTACTCTGAATGTCAGTTCTGACACTCGGAACACTAATAACGGTTAGATACCTAGTTTGTTTTTCAAGCTTACCTTGACTTTAAAGATGCCGCTTTAGACATCTCAAGTATCTTTTAGACAATTTTGTTTGATTCAAATGGTCCTATTGTGTTCTGTTGGCCATTTTCTAAGCATTCCAGTACTATATTGCTGCCAGTCCCAAGCCTGGTGAAATGCGAAGGGAATGTGGCCGACGGCGGCGCTTCGCAATACGTATCTATCGTGAGAAACTGAAAAATCGCGAATATCTCCAAAACCGTTGGAGATAGACACAATGATACCCGTATAAAATCGAAAGAAAATTAAATTTTACATCCATTTATGTAAAAATTGCTATACCGTTCAATTTAAAAAAATCAAGTTATCCATGATTTGAGAGTTCGAAAATTACAGATCCCTATTTAATAACGCTGTAATTTAAACGCAACAATTTTAAAATAAAAGACGTGCGCTGTTTCATGGTTAAGCGAAAACCGAAAACCGCATCTTTCTAACTTTCGTATTTCCTGAGGTATTTCCAAACACCGAAGACACTGCAAATGTCATTTTTTTCGAAAAACGTCATGTAATTCGGAAACGGTACAACTTAGCCCCAATGTATCCCTAACATATTGTTATTTAAATTTAACAAGGAATCCAAAAGCGCAATAATATACAGGCTGTTCCATTTAAAATAAGAAAGTTTGTATCTACTTCCGGTACAACCGGAAGTCCGCCATTACTGAAACTAATTTTAGCATACGTAGAATATGATTCGAGGCAACTTTTATTTGAAATTTTTTTTCAAAAAGGCAATAATAAATTGGCTAGGAACCGTTGCATCTTAGGTTGGACACCCGGTATGTATTTAGAACACAGTTTCACATATTGAGTGTAATGAAGTATTAAGCGTTTACGTTATTTATTTATTGATAAACAACTGCTATCTGTCATATTTTTGCCAGACATTACATGTAGACTCTTACCCGGATCTATCTTTCACTCCAAACGACCTTATCTACTTTTTTTGTTCTCTGTATTATTACCTGTCTAACATGTGTACCACTTTAAATAGGCGGGAGTTCTTGTTTGCCTAGCACGTGCTTTTTCTCCGTCTCTTTTCGGCTCTTGATAGCTTCTTTCGGCATAACGGGCAACTGTTTTGTCGGATACCAGCTATTTCTTTTATAAAAGGCGGAAAGAGAGATGCATATGAAGATTTAGTTGTCAGAAACTTTCCGTGCGACATTTCCATCACGGCTCTACATCCATGTACAGTTGTTGAACTTTACGATATGATTCTATTTAGAAGGAAACAGGGACGGGAAGTGCGTTACGACATTTAGGTAAACAAAAGGTAGATAAACGTTGCTCTAGTTTACCATACACCGTAAGAATTTTACGTTTTTAGATATACATATATAAGTATGGTTTTTATAATGAGCTAAATTTAGAGAGATCTGCTTTTCACCCAGTATACTTAATATGTTTTCAAACTTTCTTTGATGTAGAAAATTCAACGAAACTCTGTTGTTTAATCCCTAGAACCCCACAAAGCTCAATAATTGTAGAAGTATTTTAAAAATAATTCACATGGAATTTCTAATTGCACATAATTTATTATTAACGAGTATCTAACGGCATATACAATACTAATGCGAACATACATATATCACACATAATCCGTTCTTAGTTCTGCATTGGTTTCAATGTTTTTAGAAATATACTTATTTTCAAAAGCGACTGAACGTCTATTCCGAATAATACTAATATCTGTATTTATGGCCCAGTTATTTTACTTCTTTCCGGTTTCTAGAGATAAATACGAATTAAATTAGGATTTGGAAAAATGCCAGAAGATGCAACAGGAAAAGTTCGGCTGTCAATATTTTTTTATTTTTTCCTTAATAAGAATTAACTAGTATTTTTATTGCAAAGTTCCTAATATATTACATTGAACGTTACCCGTGAGAAACTATATTTCTTAGGTATCTTATAAAATAAAACATACTGTTGCGGTTTTTGAAGCTTCATATTTTTATTTTACCTTTATTAATTTAAAAAACTTCCTAACAATTTAGTATCTCTCATAGCAGAAAAAAAAAACTTTATGATTATTCTTATCTTTTTTAATTTATTATGTATAACTTGTTTAGATTTTGTTTCGACCTTTAATTTAGTTTGAATTTAATTTTATGTTGGGTAGTTTGGTCTAGTGATGGGAAGAACGCAACGTTCATTCACGACCTTGGGTTCGAACGCAGTTTACCGAATGAAGCGAGAAATTCGGAGAACGCAACGCAACAGTTTCATTCTTGCAAGTTTTACTTCGCGCTCACAACGTAGCGTTCCTTTACTACATTCTTATATTACAATACACGATCTGTAACTTAACGTTCATACCAGCTTTGCATGGAGTGCACCGATCTCCGATTTTTGACTAGCTAAGCGCTCGTCTATGCTAGAGTTACACAGGCGAACGAAAGCAAGTGAACGCATCCATCGAGTTTCGTTCATTCATTTGTCGACGTTCGTTCAGGTACTTGCCGTACAACCTACTTTCCCGTCACACGTTCGCAATTGAAACCGTATAATATTATTATGTACTCTTAGCATTCAATTTTTAACTTTTCAAACTCTACACCGTACAATATAGTTGCTTCAGAAATGTATATATCACATAAAAATGAAATAAAGCATTAAGAATAAACTTATTTTGTTCTTAGTAATGTACCTACAATTATTACTGAACTTTTAACAAATTTATTTGTGATTAGAAAAACCCACTTTAATAATTTATTTTTATTAATTTGTGTTCCTAAAATTGGAACGTGTTATCAACGTCCTTTTTACGGTGTAAAAAATATAAACAATATTGTTAGATGTGTTTATAATTAAGTATGGATGATATTTCCCACTTATGTGAGACATATCAGGACGCTTTTCATAAAATATTTGAAATTATTATTAATTTCATTAGATAAAAATAATTAAAGAGAAGAGGGATATTTTCTCTTTGACTACTTGTATTTTCTTTGATCTTGTTGGTTGCCGATTCAATCGTTCAAGTAGTGTAACAGACTGGGGTTGTTTTTGTTTACAAAATCCCGCATTTTCCGATGATTTATTATAAAAAGAATTTTATTTGAGTCGTGCCTAAGAAGTATTTTTCTTGGTAGCTAGTTTTGATAAGTAAATTTACGTACAGGTTTGAGAAGATACTTTAAAATAAATTAAAGATAGAATATACTTTCAAATGTTTTATTTATCCAGATGCTTTTTGTGGGAACAGAATTATTATAGATTAAAACGGAAAAGTATCTCGCCTTCAATTATATACTGAACTATATTTAAAATACTTTCATAGCCTTAAAGAAATTGAAAGTTCTGATTGTGATTTTAAAATTTACGTTGGGATTAATAGGTTTCCTTTTTTGAATTTTTGTCATATGATCATGTACATTTCCATAATTCTTTCCATACCTAGTTGTTTTATTACCATTATGGATTATAAATCCATTTATTATTAAACATAATACATCTAAATTAATCAGACTTTTATACCTTAATTTTCCTTACATGCAAATTAAAGGAAGTCCGTGTAATATAATTATATATAGTTTTAAATGAATAGAACATAAAAAAAAAACATGGTAATAATAATCTGAGCTACCGATAATGTATAAACATATTTTGTAATCGGATAGATATGTGTAACCGCCCAATTATTTTTAACCTAACAATTAAACGCCTGGTTTTCGGTTAATATTTTGCAGAAGTGGGATTCCTACGACGAACCTACAAAACAAGAACCGAAAATCTTATAGCTTCTCTTTTTATCGTAAAAGATTATTATGAAATTATTATATATATATAGTATATACATAGAAATATTTTTACAAGCTATTAATCGATCGTGATTCTCTGTGGTCGTGAATTAAAGTGGTTCGTTCTTTTACCAATTGCGTTGGTTCAAAGGGCGTGTTGCTTATACGCGCGTCCTTTTCCACCCGTACGATCGCAGTGTTTTAACACCATACCATTGTATTCATTTGACGGTTTTGTTTCATTCCTCAGTTTACGTTCTTGGACACTGAACGAGTCTTGGCGTTCGCACTGAAATTGCATAAATATCCCGTGAACGCTTTTTGACCATATGCGCGTTTTGTTTGTGCGTTCACGAATAAAAAAAGTCTCAACACTAGTTTGGTCTTTCGAATAAATGAAATTATGTTTTAATAAATATGGTTAATTTGATTTAATTTGCTGCTATAGCCGTTTCGTTAAATCGGCTGGTAACTTTTTCAAGCATTGTGGAAGCATTTAATTCGTTTTTTGTTCACATTCCACCTTTTTAGATGTCATTGTTATGTATTTTTTCTTCTTTTTGAAAGATAAAATTAATACAATATATTTCCTTTGCTGACATCATAAAAATTTATATATAATTATTCTAATCAATTGTCAAAAAGAACCAAGAAGATTTTTTGTAAACACATAAATTGTAAGTCGGACTAGACGAACAGACTATGACAATCAAAGGAGAATTATTTGTTTTGAACCAGTTCTTGTTTGTTTGTCTATACCTATATAGTGTGGGAACTAGGGCTGTCAAAACCCGTCTTTTCAGGCATCGGGTACCCGTCCTCTGCATAACCGTGTTTCGAGCTACCCGGGTATGCGATCCTGGAACCGGGTACCAGAAATCGAGTTTTACCCGAAATCGGATATTACCCGAAATCGGATATTACCCGAAATCGAGTATTACCCGAAATCAAGTTTTACCCGAAATCGGGTATTACTCGATATCGAGCTTTACCCGAAATCGGATATGAAATAGGGTAGTGCCCGAAACGGCACATCAAGCTATTCTGTTTTATAGAACCATTCTGGGATAGTCTAGAACCAGCGTGTTTTCGAACAACACGTCTGCAAATAATAGGTAGTATTTAGTAAGGGACAAAAAGAGTATTACCTACATATATAGCAATTACTTTGGTAATATATGTATCACTTTAAAATTTCGGAATTTTACAAATCGAACGTACGAAACTTTTAGCAAATGCATTAAGTGAAATATCCTGGTTTAACTTATACTAAAACCTGCTTATAAATGTTATATATTTCACTCATTTTTGGAATTTATTGGAAATATCTTTTTTGATATAACGCGAACTAAATTTTTTGTCAGGAAAATCTTGTTTTATACACATTATAATGTGCATAAAACACCATATTAAATAAATGCATTTTTTCTAATGCTAATTTCAAATATCCATTTACACAGTATATTTTCTTATACGTAGTGCGTTGGTAACAATATTGCGTTCGTTACTACAAACTTAAAATATATCACACAATATTTTTTTTTTAAACTTAGATTTGGCTTTGGTAAAAATCGTTTATCTATACAAAGATATAGAATAATGTATTTTTTGGACGGCTGATGTATATATTCAATAATAAAACGTTTTTATGTGGAAAATGAGAGTATTTTAGAATTTTTAGTAACACTATTAGAATACCACAAAACTGCAAAAAAAAAACAAAAAAAAAAAAACGGCTGTGGTAACCACGTTGGAATAAAATTTTTTTCATGCTATCGTAGAGTTATATGAAAAATACTCAAACACGCCTATTTCTAATTTTAAAGGTACGCCATCTGAATGAAATTTGAAATATACAGAGTGAGTTATGTAAGTGCAGCACAAAGTGGGTATTCTTTTTTAATTTGAACAGCCTGTATATATATATTTTTTTAAGTCTCCTTAATGAACTGATTTCAACGACCTATACCTATAACACTTCTGACCTAAGTTAGCAAATAATTATTTTCAGGGGAGTTAAATTCAAAAATTCTTTGGAGGACTATTAATTTTGTAACAGCGCAAAAGTAAAAAAGTGTACTTTCTTAAAGCGAAAATTATTTTCCTACATTGCTTGTCGCCCAATTGCAGTACATATACCAGCAAAGAACGGTATTCAAAAAGTTTTACACACACGTGTAAAACTTTTTCACTTAGCATTTGTAAAAAAAACACATCTTATACGAATCATTATTGTTGTTGCACCAAAACAAAAGAAGGCAACCAAACAATAAAATAAACTTAGCATGACATTATCGTCTACAGGGACAGAAACATTTTAGGAAATCATCTCTTTTTGAAAGACATTCTGTCCTTAATAAACAATATTTTAACGATATTTAACAGAAAATCATCGTATAGAGATTTTGATGATGATCGGTTACGGAGATAAGTGGAAGTCATATCTTTAATCAGAAGTATCCTGAATTCCCCAATATTTCCAATTGAACCGTTTCCAAAATTTATTCACAGTTTAGAGAACTTGGACATGTCTACACGATAAAAAGAAAACTTCATTTTGTGTAAGACAATGTGAAAGTAGACATTTTATTAAGTATTGCAGAAAATCCAACATCTAGTTTACGGGAAATAGGCCGAGAAAATAACGTTAGTCATCCTACAGTTTTAAAATGTTTTCATTAAGAAAAACTGCATTCCTATAAGATGATGTTTCTACAGGAATCAAGACCATTCAGATCGTAGAATACAGTTCTGCAAAGAATTAATTAATAAATTGAACAGACATGAGTAACCCTTGATTCTTTCTATCCTTTTCTTCGGATGAATGAATTTTCATGTTGAACGGAGAAGTAAATCATCAGAACCGAAGGTACTGGTCAGCAGACTCTGCATTGGATGCGTGACACACATACGCAATATCCCCAAAGGGTGAACGTCTGGTAACCATATAATTGGGCCAATTTTGATTAATGGGAATTTGACAGCAGAAAAATATGTGGATCTTATTAGAAAAGACGTTGTTCCCATTGTAGCAGATTTATATCCAATGTGATAGATCCGATCTTACCAAGTGAAAATGTTTGGTTTTAGCAAGATGGGGCAACATCCTATTTTGCTGTATTTGTAAGAAACTATTTTGATGAAACCTTTTCTGATAAATGGATAGATCGAAGAGGTGCAATTAAATGGCCAAGTAGACCATCAGATCTTTCACCTTTGGATTTTTTTTATGGGGAAGTTTAAAAAGTAAGGTATAACAAAGCCAGACAACATTGATGATCTCAAACAAAAAATACAAACAGAAGTAAGGAATATTTCACCGAAAGTTTTAGAAAAAGGTAGAGAAGTGTTCTACTACAGATTCGGTTATTGCCAACAAATAAATTGAGAACTTCTCGAACATTTAATACGTTAATAATAAAATGTTTCATAATCTCATAGCCTTAATGCCTGGAATTAATGTAATCAATCACTTAGTTCATTAGTGTTATAGGTCGTTGAAATCAGTTCAAACAAAAAAATTTACAGGATGTTCAACTTAAAAAATATCATCTACTTTGTGCTGCCTTTACATGAATCACTCTGTATATTTCAAACTTTATTCGGAAGGCGTATCTTTAAAATTAGAAATTGACATGTTCGAACATTTTTCATAAAACTACGATAACAAGAAAAATAATTTTATTCCGTAAGTGATTATCACACTGTATATATAAGGTGATAAATAAATAAATGCTCAATAAGCCGTTTTGTTTTAGACTTTAACATATGTATATATTACTTGAATTGTCAAATTGTTAACAGGTTGATAATTGCCACATTGTTTTACATTTATTGCGTAATTGCAAGACAATTTGGTATTACAAGATTAGATGCCCAGTGCTATGTATTACTCGACAGATAGATACATATCTCTCATGGACGTATTCGTTCAGTGCTTGCAATTTGTATTCCATTAATATATCCATCTACTTGCAAATGTACATAATTACACTTCTCGGATGTGACTATTCATTGGAGATAATTGATCAAAGAAGGCCGACGTTAGTGCAAATCGATTGCGCATGCCATAACCGGGGGCCGTGCGCTCCTAATCGCATTATCCCCATCTCGGTCTATGCTGAGATTTCCGCTAGCTGTAAACGCATAATTGTCGTGGGAAGACCTGGGGCGAACTGCGCAGAGGGTCGCTTTATTTTAGTTATAGCCATTATGACTTGTCCATTCAAAAGATAAATCTGGCAGCGGTTTGAAAGTCGCCGGAGTGCTGTTAGAGAATTAACATGATGATAAGATGATACAATAGTTACTAATTCCTGAAGCGCTATTCAAGTTCTTAATAACTTGTCATCGTAAATTAACACAAATTAGTAAATTTGATTAGGCACAGTCTATATTATAATATAATAAGAAACAGAGCTCATTGTTGTATTTTCAGAGACCTTCATCTTAAATTGCAAATATTGTAATAAGGCTGAATTAAAAATTGTCAACGAGGAACACTAGTTTGAAAAATACAAACACCCCATCATATCCATAGTTACGTAATTAAATCTATACGATCATGTACGTTATTAATCATAATTTTACAAAATCAGTACATTGATACAATACAGAATATACTTATATAAGCCAAGTAAAAGTCAATATACAGAGCGGTCCAATTTTTTTTCGGGATACTTTACTAGCGTTTACTAACAACAAAATTATTGACAAAAGTTTATATAAACATTTGTCATTAAATGTTTCCCAACGGAGATATTACATTGTAAAGTGTTCCATTTACATTGATATTGACAATCGTAGTGTGCTGCCAACGGTAACTAATCTGTCAAAAATACACAATCTACTGTTGCGTTTACTAAAAAGTTTGTGTGATACTACTATGGCAAGAAAATTTAGTAATGAAGAATACGCAGATATCCATTTTATTTATGGATTATGCAACGGCAATGCCGAAGCGTCGGTGCGTGAATACGGCCAACGTTTTCCCCAAAGGATACGTCCGGATTCTCAAGTGTTCATAGATACTCATCGGCGTTTACTTGGTTTACGGGCTAATAATGAACAAACCCGAAATGAAGATTACATACAAAGAGGACTTAATAACCGTATTCTCCGGGAATTTAATGAAAACCCACGACTTAGTTCTCGCAGAGCGGCTGAACGACTTGATGTAATAACAAAAATCCAAAAGAAAAAGTGAAAAAATCCCTTACCACAAAAATTAAAGATACAAATCTAAATACGTATTTCGGCAACTAAGTTGCCATCTTCAGTAGAAAACAAGTGAAGAGCAGTGTTAAACTTAGTGTTTTCGGCTAAGTTAAACCTTGGAAGATATGCTCTTCACCAAATCACTAGTGGAATAACACTCCACAGTGTTATTCCACTAGTGTCGTCGTCCTTCATGAAATGCCCATGTACTTGAGAAGAAACAGTTGGATACAACTAGACGGGACTCTAGCGCATTTTGGACTACCTGTGAGTGAATGACTGAATATCAATTATCTACAGCATTGATTGGCCGTTCAGGTCAATTCCGAGGTCACCAGACCTCACTCCCCTCGATTATTATGTTTGGGGAGGGTTGCAAGATAAGGTTTACGCTACGCATGTTAATACAAGAAAAGAATTACTTGGAAAAATTCAAGAAGCATGTAATGAAATGAAACAAAATCTAGGTTGGCGAATTACAATTTGAACATCTTCATTATTAATTATTGTACCATTAATCATTACTTAAAAATAAATCCTTTTCATGTAGGTACTTACTAATAGAATAAACCTTGTTCTTTAGAATTCTTTTATGGAAAGTTTATGTACGCTAGTAAAGTATCCCGAAAAAAATCTGGACCAACCTGTAGGTAGTAAACAATTGTTTGGGTTTCATAATTCATAGAAAATAACATAGCATTACATTCTTTGATTTATGAAACTTGTTAAAAAATGTTATATTCTTCAAACCAATATTATAGAAGTTGGGTATCGTTTTATTTATTTGCAAAGATGCACTAGGGTTGCTCACTATACACAACCAACTTGAAATTGTTTGCTTCTTGCTCAGTATGCTTCTGTGTTGATGCAAGTTAATATTTAGCCCGTTTGGTTATTGAACAAGTCTGTGCTATCAAAATGCAGTGAAAAGGGAAATTGCCCTTAGTTAATTTCTAATCGTCTAATGTAATAATATTAAAGCAATTAGTTCATTAAATCAGGAGAAGCATAAAGATTTTTTTGAAAAAACTAATACGAAAAAGTTACTTCTATAAAATATGGAAAGGATTGTGTAATTTTGTTCCTACAGTTTGCGGTTATCGATAGAAAATGTTTGTTTCACCTGTCTGTAAACGAGTTTAAACAAAATACACCAAACAAATTAAAAATTGCTGGTTATGTTTCCAATGGACTTATATTAGTATTTGATTTTGCGTTTAGCAAATTAAATTAACTTGTTTCATATCCTTTTTCTTATTACTTTTATCTTTTTAAATCATAAAATGATCAAAAATTCGAGAAGATCTGTGTTAGAAATTATATATTTCAAAACTATTTAATGTTTGAGTTTCGTTGCGATTAGCAGTTAGTCAAATTTTTCGTTTTGAAAGTGAATATATTTTTAGACATCTCTTGGGCAAACGTTTTTTCCTCGATGTTTCATTAAGCGCTTTTTTGTAAGCATAAACTTTATTATAGAACTAGAACAAATATTTCCAAAAATCAGTTTATAAACATAAGTGCTTCTAGATTGAACATATAATTACGTTATTGATGCACAATTCACTTATCCAGAACCTATTTTGTATTTTGCTGGCGATTTGATTTGTTTACCGTGTAATTTTCTTAATGCGATCGTAACGCCCAAGATACCAGTAGTGCCTTATACCTGCACTCGTAGGTATGCTATAAATTGATATGAGCGACCACACCCAAGTGCAATTATGGGTCAATGATGGAAGCAGGTCAGAATCCAATTTGTTAATGAAGGTCGTGGTATATTTAACATACAAAGAAACAGCGATGACCTCATGTACTTTACGAGGTGTAAAACTATCGATTTAACCGCGAAAGGTTTCAAGATGTGCAGATAATAACCGTAACTGGATCGCACGATATTTATCTATACATGTGCATTGTCAAGTATGTACTATAGAATGGTAATCCACTTATCTATATAACTGATTCAACGTGTGAAGCAAAACATAAAAATATAATTGTAGATTTAGAGTCTTGCAAGTTTCAAACCACTTCTATATTTAACCTATTACTGAGTTAATGGAATTTATGAGATTTAAAATATTGGGTTTTGGATTTATGTTTCAAAACACAACTGATCTCGATTATGTATGGAGTTTGAGTGACATAAAATATCCATCAGACGTGTAGGTATATATCAGAACTAACATATTTCTATCAAAATTTATAAATGTAGCGCCCTCTTTTGAAAATATAAAGCAGCATCCTTATATATACAATTTTTGTAATTACGACGTATACTGCTATCGTTTCTGGAAATTCCTGGGCTTCAAGGATTTAGCAAGACGTATGTACGCAAATATGCTTAACAAAATCTTTGTTTGGATCGTTTTACAAATTGTTAATAATGAAACGTGACTTAAGACGACAAATATTTAATATTTGTACGTAGGTATGTATATGCTGATAAGATTAGGTATTACAAAATTATTGTGCAAATTATTGTCTTTGTCGCAGAAGGCTTAAAATAACCTCCCTCTGTATTTACACAAAGCAATACTGTATTGCCTCTAAGTGAATCTCATTCTCTCATTAACTTGAAATAATCATAACAAAAGGCCAATTGTCTACTTCTAAATCTGTATTGTGTATTTTTGTACTAATACCATAAATAAATGTTTGATTAATACTAATTTTAAATTCATAAACCAACATTCACATTATCACGTGTTATTTGACGTAAGAAGCCAGTGTGGCTACTTTAACAAATTAGCAAGTAGTTTTAATCTAAATTTGTGATGCTGGAAATTTCGGCTTTTTTTTTATAATAATAATATAATAATAATAATAATAATAGATCTTTATTTCATAATACCATACAGTATGAAACACGTCATAGGAAACTGAAGCTGACAGTACAGTACACTGGACAAACTGACAGAAATTGCTATTACAACTTAAGGCTACAGAAAGAAATCATTTGAGTTGTATAAACATTTTCGAATAAGCATATCTTTTACACTTTTTTGAAAGAGTTTAAGTTTATGTTTCTTAAGTTCATAAGGTATATTGTTATACATTTTTAAGACTTGGGTCACTACACTTCTATGGATACGTGCATACGTAGTCTGTGGTACACCGAGGATCGCTTTTGGCACTCGCGAGTATTATACTTGTGACTAGTTTCATAGTCGGCCATGAGTTCTTTATAATGTTTTTTCGCGAAACACGCACACTCATATATATATTATCCATGTAAGGTAAGTATACAGTTGTCTATAAACACTCTTTTACATTATTCTCTTTTTTTTAGATGGAAGATGCTTCTGCGGCACGACTTCTGGAGGACGAAGATCCTTTCAGCATCCACAGAATTTCCCCAGAAAATGATGCCGTACGAAAGGCGGGACCCTACGTAAGCATGGTAGGCCGCCAATGCTGCCTCTCTGTGGACCTCAGTGGATATGGTTCGTAGTGCATACGTCATTCCAGATAACTTTTTAGCGAGAAGGTCGATGTGATCTTTCCAGGATAATGCACTATCAAGTAGCAGTCCCAAAAACTTAGCATTATTTGTTGAAGTTATTTGATTATCCGCGAAGCTTATTGAGAGGTTATTTTCCTTCTTGAATGAGAATTTTATCATATTAGTTTTGTTTACATTAAGTTTTAGGTTATTTTCAAGAAACCAGTTGTTTGCTTTATCTAGAACATCTAGAGTCTCATCTTCCAATGTGTTGTTTTTTTCTTTTATGATTATTGTTGTGTCATCAGCATACATAGTAAGAAAGTGCGATGTTATTTCCGGAAGGTCATTCATGTATAAAATAAAAAGAAACGCACCTAATATTGAACCTTGCAAGATACCTTTTCGATTTTCCAGCCATTGTGACCGACAGGTTTCTCCCTCGTAATTCACTTGTACGCATTGCAATCTGTTTGTCAGATAAGACTTTAATAATTTGTGTACTATTCCTCTAAAACCCATTCTCTCCAGTTTTTTAAGTAGAATATTATGATCTACGCTATCGAAGGCTTTTGATAAGTCTAGGAAAACTCCCAGTACTTGATTCTTTTCGGATACTGCTTGTGTAATTTTACTAATCGCCATGTAGATAGCTCTGGTGGTTGATCTTCCTTTCGTGTAAGCATTTTGAAATGGTGTTAAGAGATTGCAGGATTCAGTGAATGATATTAAGCGTGACAATATAGCCTTTTCAGCGATTTTAGCTATGATAGATATTAGTGCAATCGGCCTGTAATTCGTAATATTTGTTTCATCGCCATTTTTGAAGATCGGTGTAATTGTAGCGGTTTTTAGTTGGTCAGGATATATACCCGTCATAAAGGAAAGATTGATCATCTGTGCTATTGGTGTGCATAGTGTGTCTGCACAACTTTTTATTAATTTTGTTGGTAATTCATCTGGTCCTACAGATGAAGTATCTTTCAGATCATTTATTATGTTAAAGATCTCTACGGGATCCACATTATATAATACCATAGACCTCTCGTTTATGGGGACGTGCATCGTATTTCCTCTATTTTGATTATAATTATGACCCATGCTTACGTAGTAGGAATTGAATTCATCAAGAATTTCCGTAGGAGCTTGTTGCAGATGTTCACACATTTTACTAATATCAATATTTTTCCATCAGGATTGTGTCCACATATTCTTTCCACTAACTTCCAAGTAGCCTTGATTTTGTTTGTAGAACGTAAAATGTAATCGGTGTTGTAGTCCTTTTTCTTTTGTATAATGGGTGTTATAATGTTATAAAGAGATTAATGAAAAATATTTGAAAAAAAAAAATATTTACGGCGTTAGTAGAAATTATCTAGCGGGACGTGGATACCACAGATGTACGGAAAATATTAGGGATCGCACCATAAAATCGCAAACGATCAAAGTTGAAATGCAAATTCAAAAAATATTCATATAAAATCATTTAAATTTTAAAATTGGAATTGTATCATTTAGATTGAAAATATATCTTAAACTATGATGCAGGTCAGACTATAAATTCATGTATACTTTAAGAAAGTTAATGTGCACATTGGCCTAAGAACAATAACAAAAAAATTAGGCAAAACTTTATTTTTATTAGCTACTAAAATTCCGCAATACCATGAACACAATAAAAATTAAAAATTGCCTAAAAAAAAGTGTGCGGATTGAAATCGGTTTTGCCAAAAGGATTTTGTTTAGGTCAATTAATCGATTTCAAAACCAAAAGTTTAATAGGTTCTGGAAACTGGGTTTGAAATCGCTTTTAAGAGCCAGTTCTAAAATTGATTTTTAATTCGGTTTCGACTGAAAATCGATTAATTGTTTTCTGATATCTAGCGATTTCAGCAGCACTAGCGAGCGACAATCAGAAAATGCAAATTTTGCATTACCAGAATAATTTCTATTGAAACTTCTGTTAATTTGATTAACGATAAATTAGATGATATTTGTTAATCAATTATATTATCTTCAAATTGCTTTGAAGCGATATATAACACGATCTCAGAAAATGAAAACTTGAAAAGAATAAATATAGCTAGGTACTTTGTTTTCTTTTGTATTAAACAAACATTTTCGATTCAGTGTGTTGTACCACTTACTTATTATTTAAATTATACATCCATAACAAAGATTTAAATATGATTTTATTTTGAAAAATCTTCTCAGCATTAGGCCGGTAGTAGTTTCTTTTATATTATTTTACTGTTAGTAGTCGTTTGGTGACTCGGTGTTGGTCGACGTGTGAGTTCTTTTGTTTGGGTGAATGCCAAAGTACCAGGGCTATTAGAAGCAGGGATTTCAATAGC
The DNA here is from genome assembly GCA_949128085.1 of Cetonia aurata. Taxonomy (NCBI): domain Eukaryota; kingdom Metazoa; phylum Arthropoda; class Insecta; order Coleoptera; family Scarabaeidae; genus Cetonia; species Cetonia aurata. The sequence continues at coordinate 38,738,262 of OX421884.1, forward strand.
CTTTGGAAATGTAAATTGTCGTTGTTTGTTTATGTTTTTATTTCACAAAATCTTCGCCGAAAATAAAAAGTTTAAGAAAAACTAAGTTCTAATATTGACTTTAAAAAGAAAGCGTACACGGTTTTGCGTAATTTGAAAGTTTGCTTTCATTTCAAATTCATTCTAAGTACGTTCAAAAGCTAGTGTCTTAAACCAAAATATGGCTTTATAATATTATATTAGCTTTGGTAGAAGAATTTTGTGTATTTTTAGAATTAGTCTGAATAACACCTGAACTTTTTGTTAATAAACAAAAAACCTAATTACTCACCAAAAAACCAAATAAGAGTAAACATAAAACCATGCGAAGCACAAATGCATTTACTATATGAATGTATTTAAATGTGATGTGATCAACTTGTGTAAATATTTAAAAAGAGAAAAATGGGATTCAGAATGCTTTTATTCAAACCTGACACAGATAAGGTGACAATAAAAATTTTGGTATTGAAATACATAAATTTGTTAGAGTTGAAAACGGCGTGGAATGCGTATGATATTTGCTTTTGTGCTGTTAGTATAGGCATGTATGTGTCACAAACATGTCTCCAAATAGGGTATTCTTACCGCATCTCGTCTTTTGTCGGCTTGTTGTTTTATGTTTGAGATTACGGGAGGTGATACTTTTTCGCAGGTCGTCTGCACTGTTTGAATTTCGATAACTTTCCTCAACTGTGTCGGAGTAGCAGGTATTGTCTTAACGACCTCATCATTATCGTCAGTGCCATTTTTAAGATCTTCAACGTGTGCGTAGATGGTCGTTTCTACGTTATTATTAGTTGAGTTTCGCAATTTTCGTTCAGAATGATTTATATCTAACGGCACTGATTTCTTTTTGAACCAGTCGTGATGGATCCTCCAACTAGTATCAGCATAACGTTCAGCAGCTTCCTGCAAAATTGGTTGAATTTATTACACCATTTATGACAGTTACAAATAACATTTTACAATATGACAGTAATTTAAGAAAATAGTCTACACAAATGTAAAGATAGGCGTTAGAAATGTGTAATATAAATGTTTTATAAAACTAGCTTTTATATTACTGACTCAATATTAATTTTTACCTCCGCCGAAATAAATCAAAAATTATTTTATCAGTAAACCACCTAGCATGAAAAGAGATATATAAACATATTTACTGGAACAATAACATCGTAGTATGGAAATCTTTATAGTATGTAAGAGGACATTTGCGGGATATTGGGGGCTTTAAAGGAATTTATTCGGTTAACCTTTGCCATTTTATAAACGTCCACGAGCCAGAATAACCATTTCCAGACGATTTAACACTCCCGCTAACAATGTAGACGTGAAATAAAGGTCTCTCTTTAAGAGATCGAATGCCGGGGCGAAATCGTCATAAAAACGCGCATTAACATTTCCGGTTGGTTAGCCTGATGGCGCAATAAACACTTTAATGAGCCGAAATTGGTTCACTCCGGTGGTCTTTGAAATTTGACGACAGGTCGTTTGCCGTTCGACCTTTGTTCTTGAAATTAAAAGAGATTAGGTTTTTGAGATCGTTTGCAAGGTAATGAGGGTATAATTTAGTATGAATGGTATATACCTATCATTATTATTTGGTGTGGGTGTAGTAGTGGTTGTTTATTAATCTGACCTTGAAAATTTTCCGTTATCTTACACAGTTCTATAAATATTTACGTTTCAGCGTTATCTGAAAAAGATACAAATATTATTTGTAGGCACATGTAGGTTCATGTAGGTTCAAAAATGGAAAAGCAAATATTTTACGTGGTAGGACGTTATCTGTGTGTCCGAAATCATGGTTTATGGGTATTTGTTTACTTACAAATAGTATGCACGTATGAATGTATAATAGCCATACCAAAGTACCTTTTGGTAAAATGTTGTGGTAGCTGTATTATCGAAAAACGCATTTATCTTCGTTTATTTGCTCAAAAGCTTTTAGTGTCACCACTTTTTTTCACTTCTCATTGTTTAATGTCTATAACAGTTTTGCACATATTTCTTTAGTGAGTATAGCTACAAACCCAGAAACGTTTTGCACTTAATCCGTTCCTCTGTCTGTCTTTTCAGTGATTACAAACTTTAACAGTTCTTGAGGTCTTGCAGTCTTCTTCTCCAAGAATTAACGTAAGAAATGTGTTTCGCTATTCAGAAAACGTGAAAAATTTTAAACTTTCCGAAACAATGCAGAACTGTACAATTCAGTTGTAAATTTTGTTTTGGTTTTATTTGATTTGTCACTGGGTACGAATCAGGTGTTTACTTATCCCCTTAATACCACGGTTTAAGGCCTATTGTCTTATTCCGTAAACAAGTTGGCCCCTTTAACTAAATTTACTAGCCTTTATTACACAAGCTACTACTTTTCAGGCAGACCTTTCAGTAGGTTAATTGCTCATACCAATGGCAGTCTCTGTCGTTCCAGTGCAACGCATTCAAAAACAACGTGCTAAGGTGTCCTGATTTTTAGAGATGCCAATTTTGAATAAAGTAAAGTGAAGACACTGCATAAACAATAGAACGCAATAGATATTGCAACCTTAAAGTCTTTGGATTTGTTATAGAATATTTTAGACCAAAAGGATAGAGTAGACAAAAAGTAGAGCCAAAGTGAAACCTTGTACTCCTTCTCATATTTTTACACGTTAAACATGTGCATAGATGTCTTTACAAGTAGTCCGAGTTGATCTGGTAGGTAACCTCTGCTATGACATCGTTAGAGAAACATTTTTGATAATAATTTTGCTATTATATATAACTATTCAACATGATACCAAAATATCAATAACGGTTAATTTTTTTTTTATATCTTTTCAAACAATATTCTGGTTTGATTAGCTCAGCTGTCCACTTAAATAAAAAAGTTAGGACCTCTTCTAATTCATAAGCACGTTTTCTTTTTTCTTGTTCAATTTCCTGTTTTCCGTAGGTATTCATTTAAATTAATTCGCAGGCTAATTATATAAAAAGCTGACGTACTTACGTAAACTAGTAAAAAAGTGTTGTCGCGCATGACAAATGCGATAATCACGCATGCGCCTAGTTTCCGACGGTAACATTAAAGTTATATTCTCGGTGACATAAAAATTAAAAAAGCCGGGGCACGTAAATTGTTTAGCGGGTCACGTTTGTTGAAATACGCCGGCTTTGTCGAAAATATTATCCCGGAACCTCGATGAAAGCGTTCGTAGCTGTACCTAGACTTGAATTTTAATTTTACTCATTCGCATGACAGCGTAGAGACTGAAATGTGTCTCTAAAAAGCTAGAGCGTCGGACGATTATACAATTATGTATATGGTTGTATATTTATTGTGCTTGTATCCTGCGGCAAATAAATTAAGTAGAAACACAAACGGAAGAATATAATATGTTATTATGTTGTCCATTTCACATTACTATTATTTACTAAGTATTGCTTTGCATATAAAATATAACGTACAAACGGCAACACCTTTAGTTGAGTATTTAGTAGCGTTTATTATACAAGGTGTTTTTGGTAGCAATTTGATTTTGAATTCATGTTAATATTCCTTATCCCTTAAACTGAATCGCTTTTCAGATATTTGCAATTTTGCTGAATTTTTTACTCTTTCAGATAAAATGAAATATTTATATATATTATAAGATTAAAAAAAAATATATTTTTCATGTTATATATTTCCAACAATATCACTTACTAAACTAGTTATTATCGAACATAGAAAGAAGGCGCAAATCAAGAACGAACTGTTCAATCTATTAGAAATGTCCAATATAGCTGCTATTTCTATTAGGATACATTTATAGTTTCATAGTTGTTTTTTTATTTTGTCTAATTTTCAAACAATGTAAAAAAGAATTGAAAATATTAATAGGTAGTCAGGTGAACTCGTTATCGTATAATAATTATGATTTGCTGGTGTTTTGTAGATATGAATTTTCAAGGATTAAATAAAAGAATGCGTCATCCAAAAGATAATATACAGACTATTTTGTTTTTAGGAGTTTTGACATAATTGAAAATAGACATAAAAAACTTTTACACCAACTAATGTACAATACTGAACTACATTTAATTCAGTGATAAAAAGTGCCATGTTCTATTCGAAATAGAAAGTTATGTTGCTTTGAGATTATCCGCATTGGAACTGAGTTTTGAACTTCCTCTATGTTAATGTATTGATTATCACTGGGCAACAAATTTTCGAAAAGTTCATGCTTCCAAGCTGAAAATAGTCATTTCTTAATGAATTCAATGTGCTGAACACGAAAATGACTAAGAAAAAGCTGAATTGGCTACGGGTTTTCTGTAATATGTACGCATATTTCAGAAAAAGTGTACTTATGTCAATATTATAATACATGGTAAGAAAACATTAGTCTGCTTCTGGCTTTCGACTTCTTTTGGCCTGCCGTTTGTAGTGGACTTGTGGAGCATCTCTACTGATTGTCCAACAATAAATTGCATTACATTATGCAATAGCATCTATACAATGGACAAAACGTCAATATCTCTGGAACGTGAGCCAATCAACTTTTTTCAATGTGATATTCGTGTTCAGCACGTTGAATTCATTCAGGATTGGGTACTTTCACCTAAGAAGCAATTTCACTGTTGACCAGTGTTATTGATATAATAGTGAATACTTACGTCCGTGCGGTTGCCAGTGGCGGAGATTAGGACCCGCAGGGTCCGCGACTGCGGGGGGGCGCAGACGTCTTGGGGCGCACTATCAAGAGAATTTGTGACAAATATATGTAAAATTTGAAAACGAGAAGTGTTTTTTTAAAATAAGTACACATGTCTATTGGTAGATATACTACAATTCATATGCAAAAAATATGCCGAATGGGTACCTATATGTTATATTATACTCATACACATAACAAACTTCCAATATAGTTTACATCGATCATCACTTTCGATGTGGAACCATTGTAAACGTAATGTATATTGATATAGATTTGAAGGTAAAAGAATCATTATTGATTTCTTGCCAGTACACGACCATTCAGCAACTGGTTTGAGAGATATTGTCGTTAATTTTTTGAAGAAATATGGTATAAACATAAACAAGTGCAGAGGACAAGCCTACGATGGAGCAAGTGTTATGGCTGGCGCTTACAATGGACTGCAAACTCAAATTTTACGACTAGAAAAAAACGCTCAATTTGTGCATTGTGCAGCTCACAATATCAATCTGGTCATTAATGATGCTCTAAAGGCTGTTCCGGAAGTTTTTTTCATACTTTGAATGGTTTGCACACATTTTTCAATGCCAGTGTTAAAAGATGGGAATCACTTAACAATAGTGAAATTCCATCACGGCAACTTAAACGATTATGCCCAACGAGATGGGCTTCAAGAGATGAAGTTTTAACGGCGCTTCGCTTCAGATGCAAAGATGTTATAAAGTCGCTAACAGAAATTATTTTAAAATCAACGCATCATGAGAAAAAGGCGGAAGCGCGGGGACTCAAAAGCCAACTTGAAAATTTTAATTTCATTTGTTTAGTTGTAACATTTTCAAAAATATTGTCCTTAGTAGCTCCACTGAGTAAATACCTACAGGGTAGCTCTATTGATATAAAAGATGCTGGAACTTACCTCAACAATGTGTATGAGGAATTGACACGATTAAGACATTCATTTGATGAAATTAAAGATGCAGGTGTAGAACTTGCAAACACGTGGGGCATAGAGCCTAATTTTGAAAAGAAGAGACTACGACGGACAAAAACCCACTTTGATGAATTAAGTCAAGATGAACGAATTGAAAACAATGAAAAGAGATTCAAAATAGAAGTTTATTTTAAAGTATTGGATATCCTAATTTCCAAAATTGGCGACCGATTTCATTCTTTTCGGAAAGTACTAAAAAAATTTGAGGTTTTGAATCCTAAAACATTAAATAGTGTTAATGATGACGAGCTTTACCGCTTATCAAAATGCTTAAGTGACGAATACAATTCAGACTTAATGGATTCGTTTTCGCAACAAATGGTTACTTTTCGGATGGCTATGAAGCACCAAATTAAAAACGTTGAAAGTATTAGACAACTGGCTAAAGTCATTCTTTGCGAACATTCTACGTTATCTGCCAGTTTTCCTGACGTGTGTACAGCTTATCTGCTATTCATGACTTTGCCTGTGACAACTGCCAGCGCTGAAAGGTCATTTTCAAAATTGAAGCTGATTAAAAGCTACCTTAGAAGTACAATGTCTCAAGGAAGACTGAGTGGACTTTCTATTTTAAGTATCGAAAATGAAACAGCTCGAAAAATTCATTTTGATTCAATTATCGATACTTTTGCTACCTCAAAATCTCGCAGAAAGAAGTTCTAGATTATTTTGGGATTTTCGAATTTGTTATGCAAGATATGTTTTGAGTTATGTATTTTATTGGTTTGTATTGAATCTATATGTGTATGTATGTTTAATTTTGTAATTAAGTGAATTTAAGCCTAAAATCAAAAAAGTATTCACTTAAGAAAACAACAAATGCCTTTATAATATTAAAGACTTCTTAACAATGGAAATTTAGTATGTATTTATATAACATGGAACTATTTTATTATTTATGTACCTAGTAAATAAAACAGTGAATAAAATAAATTAGTAAAGTTTCTAAACTTCATTCACTGCGACTGCATTGTATTCTAAGTGTATCGCGCAGGTGTGATTTCGGTGCTCTTCCTGGCTGTAAACTACGTAAAATCTACTGCTTTAGTATGCCTCCAAAAAGCAAACGGGATATTACGAGTGGAAGTAATACAAAGCAGGGCGGGGAAGAAGTACAATTTACTTTATCAAGTAATGAGTTAAAAAGTCTAATTGGCGAAATTCTGCAAGTTGAACTACAACAGCTAACTACTCTAGTGAAGGAACTTAAAAAGGAAATTAAATGCCTGCAAAAGCAGCATGTAAATATGGAAAAAGTGCCCGATTGTGAACAAGTAATCAACAAACAAGATCCCGATGATAAAATATATCATTTAAATTCGTCGTGTGAAACGGTTGTCGAAACTACAAAAAAGTCAAAAAAGAATAAACAAAAAAAAGTAAGTGAACTGCAACGATCAGATCGTATTGAGAAGGCTCAAGATGTGATTTCGCAGAAATCGGAGAGGGGTAGAAAGAGCGAAGCGCGCATCATTGGCACAAACGAGGATTCATCGAGGCATAGCTTCGGAGCATCGGCAGCCAAACTATGGATATATATTGGCAGATGTCGACCAGAAACCACAGCGGAGCAGATTGTCTCGTATATAAACAACAAATGTGTTAATTCCAATATGACTGTTTCTGATGTAGATAAGCTAGTATCTAAAGGTAAAAATGCATCTTTTAAGTTATCCATTGATGCAAATATGCGTGATAATGTTTATGACCCTTCTTTTTGGCCGGTAAATGTTGTTGTAAAGAGGTTCAGATTTTTTCAGAAGCCCGCCGTCTTTGGTGGAGCAGAATGAATGTGATGTACGTGTGTCTGTTATGCATCTAAATGTTCAATCTCTGTTTAATAAAATTGACGAAGTAGATATTGTAAATTTTAACTATGATTTTGTGTGTCTTAGCGAACACTGGTTGACCAAGGGGCAATTGGATATCTTACACATAAACAATTATCATGTTGTTGCAAGTTATTGTCGAGTGCACCAGCGACATGGTGGTGTTCTAATAGCGGCGGGATCGCACGTAGTTGGCTCCTGTAAAGTTAGAGATGACTTATGTGACCTAAGCATTGAATCGGTCTGTGAGGTATGTGCTGTGGAATGTACATCGGATAATCTGCTTATAGTTACAGTCTATAGGCCTCCTCAAGGTAACTTAACAATATTTTTGGAAATCATGCATAAAATATTTGAAATAACATATAAAAGTAAATTAATTCCTATTATCAACGGTGACTTTAACCTTAAATTTGCATCTTCGGACTGTAATTTTAAACTTTTCTATGATCTTTATAGTGGTTACGGTATGCATCATGCCATTAATGCAAACACAAGAAAGGGTAATTGCCTGGATAATATAATTACAAACTTACACACTACTCGTTACACAACAAATGTTTGGGATCCGGGACTCTCGGATCACTTGGCAATTGTAATTCATCTACTTGCTGAAACCATGAGTAAAAGAGTAGCAAGGCCTGTTGAGGTCAGACCTATTACTAATCAGGGCTCAGTTAGGTTTTACCAATCAATAGAGTTGATCAACTGGAATTTTATCGACAGTGAATCGTTGTCTATAGATACAAAATTTAACATGTTCACTTCATACATATCTATTGCAGCAAATTCCTGTTTTCCTACAATATCTAGACGAGCTAGTCCCAGTAGTAAGCTGCCCTGGTTTGACACAAGCTTGAGAGTGATGAGGGAGAGGCTGCATTTCTTACGCGATCTCAGCAAAAATGTCAACTTACCTGAAGGGAAAGCATTATATATTAATTTTCGGAAGTATTATCGTAAACATATTTCTCTTGCAAAGAAAAAGTACAATGAGTCAGTAATAATCAAAGCTAATAACAAGCAACGTGCGGCTTGGCAGATCATAAATAAATATACATCCAATAGTAGTCAACCTGTTGATTGTGAGATTTCTCCTGAAGAATTTAATCAACATTTTATAAGTATTCCAGACAATCTGGCCAACTCAATACCTCAGACTGGTAGAGAGGTTAAAGATTACTTACAAGGTGATTGTCACCCACCTGATTTTGTTTTTGCAAAAATTTCATTTAACGAGATAAGAGATATAATTAATCATCTTAAAAATAATAGAACTTATGATTCTTTCGGATTAAATTCCATTGTTGTGAAAATGATCCTGAATCTTATATTGAGTCCATTGACTAAACTACTGAATTTGTGTATTGAGAGCAACTGTTTCCCTACTTGTCTGAAAAAAGCTCGAGTGGTGCCGGTCTATAAAAAAGGTAATAGTAATGATCCGAGTAACTATCGACCGATCTCCATAACTCCCGTATTTGCAAAAATTTTTGAAAAGGCTTTAAAAAATCAGTTAATTAAATATTTAGAATCGGGTAATCTCTTCAATAAATCTCAATTCGGTTTTAGACAGGGTATGTCCACCATAACTGCTCTGGAGGGTTTTTTGGATCTAGTGTATAATGCTTATGAAAGTAATGAGTATTATGTTGCTTTGCTTTGTGATCTTAGCAAAGCTTTTGACTGTGTTGATCACGACATCATTATCCTTAAATTACGCTACCTTGGTATTAGTGAGGGAGCTATTCTTATGCTGCAATCCTACTTAACGGATAGATATCAATATGTATCAAGGGGTGGGCTGACTTCTGACTATCTCCCGATGACAAAGGGTGTCCCGCAGGGTTCAGTATTAGGTCCTATCCTCTTTTTGTTGTATATAAACGATATAACTAATTCCAATGTTAATGTTGATTGGGTATTATTTGCTGACGATACAACTATAAGTTGTAGATCAGATGTAGAGGATGTGGCTATGGATGCAATGATAGGTTACAAGTCCTCACTACTGGACTGGTTCAATACGAACAAACTAGTATTGAATAATAATAAAACTCAGTGCATAACATTCTCATTAAGAAAAATTAAACAGGAATCAGATCCTGTTAAACTTTTGGGTTTGGTGATGGACAGCAAATTGTCTTGGGTGGCACATATTGATTATGCTGCAACCAAATTGACCTCAGTTGTTTTCGCTTTACGAAAACTGGCTGACATTGTTTCTAATGATATACTTAGAATGGCATATTATGGCATGATGCATTCTGTTTTGACCTATGGTATCTTTCTGTGGGGTCACTGTGCACAGGCTGCCAGATTATTTGGTATACAACGAAAAGCAATTAGAATTCTTGGTGGACTCTCATTTAGAGATGACTGTACAGAAAAATTCAGAGAACTTGAAATATTAACTTTGCCTTCGATGTATATTCTGCAGTGCGTGAACTATGTAAAATGTAACATCGATAAATACAGTATGGTGCGTGATGCTCACCATTATGGTGTCAGAAATTCCAGTGATTTGTTGCTGGATTATACTAGGTTAAAAAAAACTAGGGTTGGGGCCAACTATTATGGACCGTTGTTCTATAATAAACTCCCATTGGAACTTAGAGTTGCTGACTCTAATAATACATTAAAAGAACTGTTGATATCGAAAGCCTATTGGTCAACAATAAACGATACTTACTTACTTACTTACTTACTTACTAAACGATAACATGTGGCAGCAATAAAAGTTAAATTAGCGTTGCGGTATGGAAAAAGGGCGCAAAATTTCAATTTGCGGGGGGGCGAAACCATAATAAGCTCCGCCACTGGCGGTTGCACCAAAGAAAACACCTAAAAGTAGTAGAACACCTAAATGTCTAATATTCTAAGAAATATTTGATTGTACTCTGAAGAGGACAAGCGGTAAAAGTTCAACAAACTTGCAAATGTTTCAAAAAAACAATTAAGTTTAGTAATAGGAACCATATCCAGTTTTATTTGTTTCAAAGTTGCAGGCCTATGAATGCTATTGTCAGATAATGAAAGAAAATGTTATCCTAAAGTCAATAAAAATTGATTTTATTAAAAAAAGTCTACTTTGCACTCTCAACATTTGAACATGACGATGTATCCTTCTTTGATTGACATAAGGCTTACTTGTTTTATGTAACCAGCGCGCAATGGTGTAGATAAAAAAAATTGGGCTTTGCGGAATATTTACTCCATAACTTCAGAAAAGTACATGAATACTGCAAAATATTAAAAAAAAATCTTGAAAAATATAAAATATTGTGGACTGAATGCAAATAGGTATAAATAAACAAATCCTATTGACAATATTTGCCATTTACTTCCTATCAGCACTAAAGTTGTCTTAAAAAAGTTCTAATAAACGATAAAAGTGATCTGCTGTTATCTTCCTTGTCTGAATTTCTAAATTATCTATTCCTTTAATCCTATTAACATATAGAAGATAAACATATGCAAAAGTTCAGTAGAGTTATGTCTAGAACCAATAAAGCCATTTAATCTTGCTTCATCATTCAAAAAGTTGTTCGAGAAGCCTGTAATTCAAATAATCACGAACTTGTTAGCCAAGTGAGGTGGAGTATAATCTTGCTGAACCCAAATGTCTGGATGCATATGCTATCACATTGGAACTGTTTTAGTCTCCCTGATTTTATTTTATTATTCTTTTTGTAGTACTTTTAAGTAGATGATAGCTGATCTTACAGTTTCGCACATAAAGAATAGATGACAAAATTTCAATATAGGGTACCGCACCATACACTAACCTTTTCAGGATGCGTATATGAATCTCAGAGCTTAGATTATTAGCATGCACCTTATTGTTTTTGTACAGTCGCGACACAATGAAAGTTACCGACCTGAAGCAACGATTTGGCGAATGCTTTACCTGTAGTTAGTACAGACCAACAGCTATGACGGAATCCAAATGCTTAGCGTAGGAGCATGCCGACTTTCTAACTGTTTTTTGTTTCTACTTACTATAGTACCAGCAATTGCCAAATTTTCGTTTCAGATCAGTAACTTTAATTGTGTCGCGACTGTACCTTCTATCACACTTTTTCCAATTGCGGATATAAAATTTTTTACCTGGATTAACCAAAATCATAAAACTTCAATTTTGGTTTGATATAAGTAGACGACGATCTGTTTATTTTCTTATTTCCTATGTTTGACATTTAAGAGTTTGCAATAGCAGAAAAAAACAAAAACAATATTATTGAGCAAACATTCCTTAATTATAATTTTGTTATTTAAAATTTCCATCTTACGATCAAAAGCCGGTTTTTTGGATCGCTTTAGTACTCCTTAGAGATATTTACCATCATTGAAAGAATTTGTCCCGTAGATGTTTGTGATTTATGCAAATATAATCCAGTAACTGGTCGTACAATGTCATTACCAGTATAATTGTTTTTGTTCGTCTACAAATTAGGCAACTCTTTGCGCCTTTTGTTTCCAATCGTTGATTTGTTCCAGATACAGTTGATTTATTAACTAGGACAATAATACAACCACAAAACATTTGATTTATGGAAAACACTTTAACACAGACAATAACAGAAAGCGTTGTTTGAGTTTTTGTTATATTACGTCAAAATAACGACCTTTGTTATTCAGATGTGAAATTTTATTTTTTAATCTCTCTATCAATCCTAAATATGTTGTTGCATATAAATGTATTGGTTATCTTATTTTTATACATATTCAATTCTGTATTTATTGTTATTAAACGTTCAATCAACGTATTATTCTGTGAAGCGTTGTGACATGAGAAATTTAATTCAAAAAGAGTAATATTTTTACTCGTCTAATATTGATTTATTTGGTCATGGTATTCTATTGAAATGGGTTTTAACTAATATATGTGATTTAAAAAACTAAAAGTCCTTATTATTAACTGAATGAAAAGAACTCTTAACTTTTTTAAATTACACATTTTATTGATTTATTTTTTTAAAGAATATCTAGACATAAGAACACCAAAAATATTAGTTAATAGCCAAGTTTTATTTGCTAAAATGTGTTTTTAGAAATGTCAGAAGATTTGAAGTAAGATAGGTAATATTTGTATGTAAATAGTTTTGTTCTTTTTGTTTTCTGGTTTGGTTTTGTGTTAAGTGTGCGTAGTATGAGTTTATTATTTTCTTCTTTCAAATTTTTCAGGCGAACTGAAATATTGTTATAAAATTGCTAATACGCAAATATACTAGCGGTGTATGCTACTGAATTCACAAGTTTCTGTTTTGGTTCTAATTACAACCATATCCTAATAGTTTATGTTTATCTAACGAGCTTTGCTTTCGAATAGTCGACTCTATACTACGGGATGTAAAAAAATAACTCGAGGCAATATAGGAATAACATAGGGTGGTAAAGTAAATAAGGGAATAATGTTCCGTTGTTTGATAAATAATGTATAATGTATTACTTTTGAGACATTTCGGCAAACATCTAATTATAGTTGAACACGATATAAACATGCACAAACACGATCCATACAGAGTCGATTTTTTTAGAAATGCTCAAAAGAATTTTGTATGCACACAATGCCCAATTTGGACGGTGACATGATAATGACAGATTTGTGTGTTTAAACTCTAAACAAACGTCTTGCTTACTATAAATTAATGCACACAAAATAACCGGAATGAATGTTTGCATGTAAATAAGAAACTGACAAAACGGCATTTTGGGAACGAATGCGTACGCATAAAATTTTGTACGCGTAAAAATGCTTAAGTCAGTATTCAGCTTAAGAAACATCTAGAATCTAGATCATGTTTACGTAGATGATATAATTATTACAGTTATCAATATATGTAAGTCAATTTGAAGTGATATTTATGTATATGCGATGTGGCACCATACTTATACTCGAAATTATGTGGTAACGCATTCCAATGTCGTAGTGGTTCCTTTGAGAACATGTTATCAGAAGAGCAATAATATTATGAGCTTGTTGTCGCTTAATTGACACAATTTCTGTGTTCTTCAGTGTTATAAACTATACATTATGACCAGTAGTATTTAAAACTAACTATCATTGATTATGCTTTGACTGTTATGAAGTGGTCCAATTACAAAGCCTGCATTTAAAATGACCTAAATGGTGGCATATTAAATAACTATGAAGGTCATTGCTAATGCACTTCAGTAAATCATCGTCATAGTACGTATCTTATTTTCTTCACTTTCCAATGAGTTACACTTAAGTTTGCTGGTAAGGACCGACGACGATTAACCACATTTAACCAATTCAAAAGCTATAATTCACTGAAGAAATATTTTCCTTATTATAACGTTCGCTTTCATGCGAATTAAAAGATTTTAAACAATTATATATTTAACTGACCGTTACAAATGCCAATTTTGACCATTAATTAAGTTTCGGTTCAACGTTGCTCTTTAATGGTATTATTAACAAATTGGAACGAATGTCAATTATGAACATAGATTATGTTTTATTGACGTGAGAAATTCGTACAGTTATTAAATTCGAAGATAAATTATCCTCTATCAAAGTGATTTACTTTAGAGAAATACTGGTATCTATACATAAATTATTTAGAAATTTATTGCGTTTACCTATATTTATATTTACGCCCCAATCTATACAGTCTGTTTGATTTTAGCTGTCACCCCAGATAACTCGGCTATTGTTAGAGATACGACAAAATGTTAAAGAAGAAAAGTTGTTCTACATCAAATTCCCTATTATACGCCTTAGAATAAAAAACAATGGAGCATCAAATGTGTTAGATATAGTAAATACCTACAAAGTTTTAAATGGAATGTAGCCAATTTTATTACGTATTTTAAAACTCTAAAAAATTCGGTTTATAACGATATATCATATGTCATAGTTATCTCATCATCTAAAAACATAAATTGAAAAGTTTGGTAAAAATGCACGTTTAGACGAATTGAACACATCGCTTAAAAAAAGGTGGGCGGTGAAGTAGTTTGCCAAATCATTTGCCAAATCATTTGTCAAATCATTTGCCAAACCGTTTGCTATGTCATTTGCCAAATTATTTGCCACAGCATTTGCCAAATCATTTACCAAACTGTTTGCCAAATAATTTGCCAAACCATTTGCCCAATTAATTTGCCAAACCGTTTGCCAAATCCTTTGCCAAACCGTTTGCCAAATCCTTTGGCAAACCGTTTGCCAAATCATTTGCCAAGCCGTTTGCCAAATCATTTGCAAAATCCTTTGCTAAAGCGTTTGCCAAATCATTTGCCAAACCGTTTGCAAAAGTTTAAAACTGGAAAAGTGGAAAGTTGAAAAGTTCACAAGTTATAAGCATCTTTTTTAGGATGCAATGCAATTCTCACTGATTACGTGTTTTTGTGAAAACACTTTGGCCACCTAGAACTGCATATCCGACTACTGTGGGCTTGTGGCAAAATAACATAATACATGCTGCATAAAGCGATACGAAACTTAATACCGAGATGTCGAGAATTTATGGCAAATATCATGTTGAACAAAAACTATAGATATAAGAATTGAAAGTTTAAACTTAATTTATTGTTACTCTGTTCATGTTGTTATATTATACATACTTACCTAGAATAGCTTATGTTGTCAAGAAAGTATTAAGGATCATGGATCACTGGAAGCTGATAAATAATTTCATTTGTTTCACCGCCTACTTTTTCAAATAAAGCTTTAATCTACCATTTGTACCAACATTTTCAATTTAGGTTTTTAAATGATTAGATAGCTATGACATATGATATATCGTTGTAAAGAGAATTTTTTAGAGTTTTAAAATAGGTAATAAAATTGGGTATACATTCCATTTAAAATTTTGTATGTATTTGCTATTTCTAACACATTTGATGCTCAATTGTTTTTTATTCTAAGGCATATAATAGAGAATCAGATGTAGAACAAATTTTCTTCTTTAACATTTTGACGTATCTCTAACAATAGCCGAGATATCTGGGGTGACAGCTAAAAGCAAACAGACTGTACCTATATCTAACAGAATTCGTATTTGAATCTATGTATATGAGTGAAAAATAATGAAACATCAAATTATATTTTTTCCAATATTGTAGA
Organism: Cetonia aurata; assembly: GCA_949128085.1. Taxonomy (NCBI): domain Eukaryota; kingdom Metazoa; phylum Arthropoda; class Insecta; order Coleoptera; family Scarabaeidae; genus Cetonia; species Cetonia aurata. The sequence goes on from OX421884.1 coordinate 38,753,880, forward strand.
GTTACAGAGGACTAACTAAACAACTGCGAAACTACACAATCCCCAAAATTTGTAACTCCCCCCCGTTTTCAGTGCTATAAATAAATAATTTAATGCTTAAAAATCCTTTCTCTCTCTCCTCATAAAGTATGCTTGTTGAATATTTTATATTGTAGCATCATAATAATAGTATCTTGTTGTTTATTTGAGTTGGCAGGTTATTTCAGTTATTCAGCTAATAACTTTTATTATGAACTTTATTAGGAGACTGAAAGATCGGCCCTTAATTACTAAATGATGGAATAATAAAAAAAAAAACAAAAAAAGATTGAAATGCCACCATAAACACCTTTGTGGAAAATAGTACCTACTTCAATACACCTCTTACATTTTAGTTACATAGTTCCTTCATGAACTTTCGACAATATATATTCCTGGCAGTGTCAAGATAATTTGAATAATCTGTAGAAGTGATTCCATTGCTTAAAGCATAAAGCATCCGCTTAAGTAAGGTAATATTATATGTTTTAGTGTTTACTACTGGCAAACTCTGTAGCGTATTTTACTTTTGAAATATATATAAAGCTTGCAAAATTCCCTTTATTCTATTATATTCATCCCAGTCCCTGTAGATTAATAAACTCATATCTTACTAATAGAGTGCAGTCAGTGGATGTTAACAACAACTCGTATTCTGAGTGCGGTGTGCCGCAAGGGTCCATCATTGAACCTCTGCTTATCTCATTTAGAAAAAAATCAAATAGACAATATATTTGACACCTATCCGTAGAAAATCGTGGCGCAGAAACTGAAAGTGGAAAATCTACTGAACTGCCTAGCTCTTTCAGGCCTCGCTGCATGTTAACTACTATTAGCAAGCTGTTGGAAATTCTAATCAGAAATGGACTGTCCAAAGAACTGGAAGATGGTGAGAAACTTCACGATCATCAGTATGGTTTTCGGAAGCGAAAGCCTACTATTCAGGCCTTGAAAGCGGCTGTCGAGGCGATACGGGTATGTGATACCAGATGGTGTGCTCTCATAACGATCCATGCCAAGAATGTCTTCAATTCGGCCAGTCACAGACTTATAATTGAACAGCTACGAAAAAAAAAAAAAACATTTCTCGTTATCTCGTTAATTTCATATCGAGTTACTTGAGGGACCGGAAAATAGAATTTGATAAAGGCATGCTGCTGGAATGTGGTTCTGGCGTGCCGCAAGGATCGATCCTTGGTCCGACGCTTTGCAACGTGCTTTATGATGGGGTGCTGAGTTTGGAGTTGACGATTGACGCAATGACCATCGCTTTTGCCGACGATCTCGCACTCATAGTTGGAGAACGATATTATACTGCAAAAACTTCAAGTATAATAATAATATTATGCTTTCGTTGTAGATGAATAATAAAATTTTGGACAGCCTGTATACGATAAATCAGTTGTCAGGGTGTCGCGAAAGTACTATTCTTGTGCTTCCATCTACGCCAGAAGCGCTTATCACCAGTCGAAAATGGGTAAAAGGTGCAGCATTGAAAATAAGCCTAGATATTTCCAAATTTCCAAAATAATCAAGATAGGTATTTAAGAAACAAATGAAAATAGGTACAGGGAAATTAGATGGAACACAATGATGAAATTTTCTCAGGATTTAAAAAAATTAGATAATATATCGGGTGTTCCATTTAAAATAAGAAAATAAATGGCGACTTCCGGTATAACCGGAAGTGGTATGACCTTGAAAATATTTAACAATGAGAGAGAATCTTGACTCACCCTGGAGTCAAAAAATTCAGAAGTTTTTTCTAACCACGGAAACTTCTAACGAACGACTACCGTGAGTATAGTAGAGTATAGTAGCCGTCACGATATTTTAAAATGTCCTCAATTCATATTAATAGGACTATAAGGGTCCCCTATTGTGCTTATATCTGAAGGATAATCATTTACAGTATTTGTCTAATCGGGGGTAGTCCGAAAAATTAAAAAGGGGCTGCGGGTTTTAATTACATTTTATAATATTGCATTTTACATTTAAACTAATGAGTATATTCGTGTAGTAACTATGGATTGGTTTTCAATTAACGTTGACTTATATTTATTATATTATTAATAGTTAATTATTTGAAACAGGTACTGTAGCCCTTTTTAAATATTTCGGAATACCCCCAATAAACAAATACTGTAAACGTTTTATAACCCTTGCAACCCTTATAATCCGATTAGTATGAATTGAGGTCATCTTAAAATATCGTGACGGCAACTATATATTGGTAAACAAAGAATGAACAGAAGTAAATCACGATAGATACAGGCAGTGTACAGAAGCGTATTTTTATAAATACATGGTAAACCGCAAATAAATCTAGATAGTGTGAATATTTTCCCGCATTTTTAGTATGTGTTTAGTTATAATAAACCGTATTGATATTGTTATTTATTTTGTACTAGACAGTGTTAGTGCGATTTTATATTTATGGATAAAATGTTTAATGGTAGACTAGTTACTAGTTACTAGCTCTTTCTGGTGTTTGTGTAACTGAAACCAGGATATTTTATATTTTTATTATAAAGTTGTAACATATGCTAATATAGCACGCCGATGTTTTGGAATATGTGCTGCATTAATGCGCACTTGCCAACAATTAGTATTGTTAATTTCTGATGAGGAGCTTGGTTCATGTTATATATATTCTATATAGAATATATTTATGAGTCAATATTACTCACTAGAAAAACTTCTATTACTAAATACAATGAGAGCTTACGCTGCTGTAAGAAATTGTCTTAATGGACGGAGATATTGGATGCCATTAGTTGTAAGTGGTTCGGAATTTCTCTTCGATTTCACATTTTCCGGCTAACCGAGTAATAGAATTTTATTACACAGATGAACACGTAATAAAAACAAAGACAAGTGGCAATATTACGACCTACGTACGGTGCTGATACGGTTCAACGTAAATGCTTCCAATTAGTCGAGCTGATTCACAGGGAAGAGGAGACAAACTACCGCCGTAGGTGTCAAGTCACGATTCGAGCCGCCCCTTTGTGGAATTCGTCGTTCAAACAAGAGCGCTGAGTAAAGTTTCCCCATCCTTTGATGTATTTGTTCAGAACTTGTAAGGTATTTACTGTTTAAATATTACAAAGGAACGTAGAATGTGTCATTTAAATGAAGTGGGAAAAGAATGGGAATGCTAGTTGTTAGGAATTGGATATCGCCAAATTACTACTAAAAATATACTTCCTCGATATATTATTTTCATAGATATAGAAATGAAATAAACAAATTGTTGTCAAACATTTAAATATAAACGCTATTGCTAAATTGTCTAAAGAACCTGTTAAGATTTTTCTGCACTACGATAATCGAATCACAGACGGTACACACTTATTCCAGCATAAAAAGAAACACTTTATTCTGAAATAATTGGTTGCAGAATATTCATCCTTTTTCCTTATCAACTTATTAATATTAAGTATCTAAATTATCATTGATTATGCATTGGTACTACATTCTAGTTAAAGCACACGCAAACTTGTAAACCAGTGAATACTTTGTTAAAGGTATGTCGGTCGCAGTGGAGTAATTGGAGCATGAAGGAGATAATTCAGAAATTCCTATAATCGAATATATATCATGATGGTTCGATTGTCAATTTTCAAACCAAATTTCAAATAAACTTAGTATTTCATAATGACCTATTCAACAGTACGCTTCTATTTTTACCATTTTCAATTGTAGATAATGATTTGGAATACATTTGCATAAATACCAGTAAAGAAAATTGTGAATTGTATTTGTGATAGATCCAAACACAATCTATTTGTGCGATGCATATGTATGAAATTATATTAAAAAGGTCAAAAAGTTATTACTTACATAGTTAATAGAGATAAGTATATCAGCAACGTTATGTTCATTTTTTGATATTATATTCGTAAATATGGAAAACATGGCTTAGCTTTTATAATTACTACACATTATTATCTCTCAAATAGCGCTTCAAATTATCATTCGTATAATGTATGTACCAGCAGGACTATAGACTTCATTATCTTAAACTTCGTTAAGATTCCTTTTTATTGATTCCTCTTTTCGTTTGCGTAAAAAGTAGTGTTTATTATTAGATAAATTCTAATAAAGTGGTCAGTAATTAACAGATATCGGCATCCGTTTGAGATGAAATAATAACATCGCATACAACAGGTTTACATGTTGCTCGAGATGTACGATGTAGTGATAATTTGCTTGTCCTTTTTCTTGTTTTCCGCCTTTCTACTGCTTGTTATTGCCAATCAGCACTAAGTTTTCGATATGACACTCAAAATTCAGTTTTTCAAATTCAGAACTACGAAAATAGTGGTTCGAGATTACAAAGACAATCCAGCCAGATCATTTCATAATACAAATTTACTTTTTTATTGTTAGTTGATATTTCATTCGAAGTATGTAATATTAAAGAAAGCGCCATATGCTCAATTAGCGTTTGTAAATATGCATTTATTAAAAAGAACACTGCTTTTATCTAAAAACAAATCATCACCGGATTCTCTTGGTTTTTACATTATAATTAATACATTAATTTCTCTTATAAATTACGTTTTACGTTCGTTTTTTATTTTCGTTGTTGGGGTAAATGCGTAAAGATCTGAATTATAAAATAAAGCATTCCCAAAAATAATTTATGCGCAACGTTGAGACTGTATAATCCTGTAATCACGCTACAAAGAGTACATAACTTTTTTTTTGCACAATTCCATTTAATTATACATTACGAGAAATTACAAATATCAATTTCCTACAAAATTTGTTGCTCATGGTTAACAAATTATTCATAGATTTATTCACCGCTAATGTATAAAGATGAAAGATACTTTTATCTGTCGCCTTCGAATATATAATATAATAGATCAATTAATTTCGAAAAAGATTCGAACTAAAACAATACAAGAAATATACCCGATTACAAAAGATAATAAGAACAACAAATACAAAACATTAACTTATTTAGGTAAAGAAACCAATATATTAGAAATTCTTTTAAAAAAACAAAATATTAAAATTGCATATAAAACTAATAACAATTTAGGGAAGTTCATAAAAAACAATAAAGATAAAACGACGCGTTTTTGTAAGTCAGGAGTCTATAAATTAACATGTGGCACGTGTACAAAAACATACATTGGACAGAGTGGACGTTCTTTCAAAAAACGTATATCAGAGCATTTGTACTCATTTAGTATAAAAAAAAATGATTCGTCGTATTCCAATCATTTAATTAAAGAAAACCATAGTTTTAATAATAGTTTTAAAATTCTTCATGTAGAAAACAAAAGTAAAAAATTAGATTTATTAGAAGCAGTTGAAATTAATAAACTTAAATTTTCAGATGACTTACTTAATGATAAATTAGGCCTTAATCATTCTCCATTATTAAATTTATTCCCCTTATAGACTGCAAATGTAAATGTTTTCTACTTTCTCATGTAAATATTTTTGACGTTGTTTTAAATTTCATAGATTCTTTCTAAACATTTTTAAATTTGTTATTACCTGTTTTGATTTTAATTATGTTTGTGTAGAGCCAAAAACCGTAGCCACATTTTTTAAATACTGATGTTTTGTAAAGGTTGTTTGTAAAAGTAGGAGGCTGTACGTATGTTTAGTTTTAGTTTATTGTATTGTATATTTTCTGACGAAGCCCTTGTACGGTGCAACAGCTGTCATTTTAATACCCGACAAATAAAGTGTAAATCTCACAAATATTTGTGTTATTAATTAATAAATTTTTCTATTATATCTATTTCACAGTCACTCATGTCCCACCAAAAGTATGGTAATTACACATTAACTTGAGTTACTTGTATCATCTGAGTCTTAAGCAAACTGAATATAAAATATGATAAAAATTTGAAAAGTAGTTGAGTTAGCTTAATTAGAAAAGATTACTTTTGTACGGGTGGTTGATGCTTAAAATACTTTTGAAAAATAAAAATAGATCATAAGTAAAGTAATGGGAGGTAGTTGGTAATTAACGCTTCAATATCTCAATGAATAGTTATGACTACTATAATCACCACCGCATTTAAAAGAGAAAAACGTAACTGACATAACATATTTTTTTTTTAATTATCGTTATTATGGATAAATTCAAATATATATTAGGTATACTCAATCTTTTACCACGTATGTAATTTCTAACTCTGTTTACTACTACTTTTTCAATTGTACACATTACACTTACACATTATTGCAATTTGACTGTCTTGGTAACTCCGTGTATTCTCAGTTCTCACCCAGGCATCGACTGGAGTGACGTTTTTCTTTTACATATTATTACTGATAGTTTTTGTCATCTTTCTTCTTTATATTTGTAGCTATAAGCTATAAAAGAGGGTTCGTTGTAGCATGTATGTGTACTGATTTAACCAACCTCGTAACTTCAAGGAGCAGCCAATCATAAGCTCTTATACGTATATCGAGTTAGAGCGTACATACCTTCATGAACTAATCAGTGATGTCAATAGTGGATTAATTAGTAGCGATTCATTAAAGGAAATATAAGTTATCTATTGCTATGTAAATGGAGTAATCATAAATTCACTTGTTGAGTGCGCTAGTGCACAGAAAATTAAATCAATATTCCAGTTAATTAAGAGGCTGTACATAACGTGATTAGTTCACAGAAACAATTAACGGTCGTTTAAACAACTTTGGTTCAATTTAAATAGCTCTTTCAACCATGTCAAATTGAATTTATCTTAAATATATTCGTAAATGTGAAAAGTCTACCTGGACAAAAATAACACTTCTGAGTTATCAAGAATTATATAACACTCAATTATTTTATTAGTTTTCTTTTACATACGTATTTTCCATGCAATAATTATAATACATTTGATATGCTGTTTTGAGATTGAAATATTTAACATTGATTGTGCATTGATCCTTTATTAAGAAAATTAGTTCTTTAAATTTAATCCGTGTTAATTGATAAATAAAACAGAGAATAGAATTAAAGAAAGAGAATCTTACATTAAAGCTAATAATTTAGTAACCATTCTTTAAAATAATTTTGTTATCTTATAAAATTAACAATATTTTTAGAAATAAAATTAAAATTAGTTTCAAAACATTACACGCATTACAAAATTATATTTTAAAGAATAAAAACTTAATAATATGCATAGATGTTATAATTCAATAAGGATCTAAAAGGTGATCTGTTTTTTCTTATTTCAATACTCATATAGTAATATTTACAAAGAAGTGAAAGTTATTGTGTTTAGATTAACGATATAGATGTATATTTTTTGCATATGTACGTATATTGCAATAAATAAATACATAACTTATTTAAACCTCAGTCTCAGTCCATCTTCTTTTTAACAAAAGCAAAAAAAAATTCTGGATTATTTTACATTAAGTCGCTTAATGTGGAAGAATGAATGCTGCCAGTGTATTCTCGTGAAGGGTTCTTCACTCGGATAATGAAAGAAATATACTGCACACAATTGCCTTATAGCGCACGTATAAAAATACTCTAAATAATAAAAGAAGACATATTAATTTGATATTAAAATTTACACTCGCGTAGGTTGAGGAATAATTGGTAACTACATATGAACTGCATTATGTATTGATAATTACTCTAACACTGAGTCGATTGAATCTAATGCGTTGCCCCCCTTTCTTGGCTTATGTCTACAGAGATGTATGTAATCGTAGACATCCTATACTTGCGGTATCCGTGTCATCTGTGACATTTTGTATTCGAGGCTATTAGAAAATATAAACAGAAATCTTTTGAAAATATTTATCCATTATATCCGAAGCCTATTCTAACGAGGTCCGGTATATCCATGTTTTACTGTATACTTCGTATTATTATTTAATGCGTTTTGTTTCTTGTTAAAAGTACGTTAAAAATATATACGTCCGGAAACTGTTAATTATGTATCTTTCTGGTTATACAGGCCATTTCACTTGAAACGACCCACCACAAATAACTCCTTACCTGCTGTGATTTATATAAAATTCCGAAACCTGTCAATTTTCATATCAATCAACTTTTAAAAATCATTCCTGGGAACGCAGTAGCCCCATACTTAACATTTGAATAGGGAAGATGAGTCTTATGACCACTCAACCAAAAAGTGTTGTAATTCTCCTTGCGGCAACATCAAGAAGTCATTTCTTTTGTAATTAGTAAGCAAAAAGTACATAATTTGCAACCTGTGTAATAAAACATGGTTAGAATGAAATGACTTCAAATGCATGTCGTTTCTCTGCACCTTTTTTGCTTCTGTTTTCAGCTTTAGACACTTATTTTTATTTATTAGTTTACGTTTACATTGTTTAGTGGAATGTTCTTTAGTGGAGTTTACTGTTAGTTTAATTATGAATTCACAATAAATTGATATGGTCTATTCTATCCACGAACGTGTGGATTATGGGAATGAGAATTGTGCAACTTTTACACCTCTCTTATTCAATGAAAATCATACAGGCTAAAATGTGCGACACAAGTACGTATTGGAATTAATCAAAAAAATTACGGACACGGGCTCTGTACAGGGTGGGCCAAATTCGATACTTTTAATAGGAAACTTATATTTCTGAAGGAATTAGACAAAATCTGACCTATGCTTCTGGAGCTCGATTTTAAAAAGAAATCGATTGGTGAAGTTCGTATTTTTATATCTTCCGTAATATAAGAGATACAGAGCATTTTCGTAAAATATGCAATTTTCAAAAGCCCTTGTAACTTTTTAACTTGTGAAAATGCTTGATTTATATAAGAACTTTATTAGGACACTTTTTGACGTAGAATTCAATGCTCTAATTTGTTTTTTTTAATTCGTTTTTTTTTTGAGATATTATCAAGACTTGTGTTTTTTTATATGGAACTCCCTATATATTTTTACACTATTCAAAAGCAGATAAAATTGTCTTTAATATGATATAACACACTTGATATTTTATTTAAAGGATTTTCAAGATATTTGATTTTTTGTTTGCAATTTAACAGTATTTCAAGGTGGCTCCGGCTGTAACTAAGCAATACGCGTATTTGTTTTATATTGTCAAAATATTTTGAAATGTCAGTTTGAATGAATGTTACTGGTGGTTTTATTATTCAAGATTTCAAAAATGTATGAAAACTATGAAAAATACGACATGTTAAAGTGTTTTATAGAAGCAGGTGAAAATGCGGAAGCTGCATGTAATATTTACTATGAACGATATCCTGAAAGACAACAACCATTCAGAGACATGTTCACTAGGTTAAAGAAAAATTTAATAAATTTTGGATCCTTTCAAAAACCGAGACCTAAAAATTATGTGGCTCAAAATAGAGACAAAGAATTAGAGGATATTGCCGTTTTGGGGGAAACTGTAAATAACCCAACACATTCCACTCGCGAGATGGCACAAACAACAGGTTTAGCAAGAACATCGGCAAGGCGCATTTTAAAAAAGTATAGAATGAAACCCTATCGGACAAGGAAAGTGCATTACCTTTTTGCCGCGGATTTGGAGCGTCGTATGGCATTTTGTCAATGGTTTTTGGGAAAATGTGAGAAAATCATAATTTTGCTCTAAACTGTGTATGGACGGATGAATGTAACGTAAGCATTGCGGGAATTTTTAACAGATATTATTCTTATACTTGGTCGCGTGAAAATCCCCATGTTACTATTGAAATGAGAAACCAAGGACGATATAGTTTCAATGTGTGGGTAGGAATTTTCCGTGCCAGGATAATTGGACCCTACATATATAACGGAATTCTTAACTCCGAAAGCTATTTCCATATTTTACAACAATTCATTGAACCTCTCATAGAAGAAATACCTTTAAACCAATTGGAATTCGTTTACTTTCAGCATGACGGAGCACCCCCTCACAATGCTGCTCGGATTAATGAGTTTTTAAACCAACAATTCGGTAACAATTGGATTGGAAATCGGGGACCGATACATTGGCCGGCAAGGTCACCAGATCTAACCCCATTGGATTTTTTCCTTTGGGGAAAAGTTAAAAATCTTGCGTTTAAGCATTCTCCCAATTCAAGACAGGAATTAGAGGCTGCAGTTTTGCAAGCGTTCGACTCTCTATCTCCGCTTGAGTTGGTGAACTCAGTTCAGAATGTAAGGAAACGGTGTCGAACAGAATGGCGGACAATTCGAACACTTACTATAATTCATAATGCTTACGTATTTTTTTGTATAGAGGGGTATATTCTGTAAATATTTCGTTCAAATATGTCTATAAGAACTTACAACTATAGTATCAATAATACTATTAATGGTTTCCTTAGTTTGTTGGACTGGTTATCTCTAACATTTAATATTAAAACCACTTTTTTTTCTGCTTTGTAGAAATCTTTTATTTGCTTATTTACGAGCATCTACGGCCAAACAAAAAATAAAGAAATAAAAAACAAATACGCGCATTGCTTAGATACAGCCAGAGCCATCTTGAAATACTGTTAAATTGCAAACAAAAAATCAAATATCTTGAAAATCCTTTAAATAAAATATCAAGTGTGTTATATCATATTAAAGGCAATTTTATGTGCTTTTGAATAGTGTAAAAATATATAGGGTGTTCCATATACAAAAACACAAGTCTTGATAATATCTCAAAAAAAAAACGAATTAAAAAAAACAAATTAGAGCATTGAATTCTACGTCAAAAAGTTCCCTAATAAAGTTCTTATATAAATCAAGCATTTTCACAAATTAAAAAGTTACAAGGGTTTTTAAAAATTGCATATTTTCCGAAAACGCTCTGTATCTCTTATATTACGGAAGATATAAAAATACGGACTTCACCAATCGATTTCTTTTTAAAATCGAGCTCCAGAAGCATAGATCAGATTTTTTCTAATTCCTTTAGAAATATAAGTTTCCTATTAAAAGTGTCAAATTTGGCCCACCCTGTACATAACAAAAAACAACATTTTCATCGGGTTGTCAATAATATATAATACAGTGAAACCTCTACAAAGTGACCACCGTTTCAGGCGACCGCCTGATCAAACGACCGTATTTTGCTGGAATGGTTTTTAATAATGTATGCAACATCTTTCTAAAACGACCCATTTCTAACGCGACCATGGATAGTTAACGACCGCATCATCTATGTGCATACATACATATGTAACACGAATATGTTAGGGTATTCAAAATTGTTTGTCAGGTGGAAAAACATACATAATGAATTAAAAAATCGTGCATATAAGTTAGGTAATAATAAACTCATGAATTTATTATACAACGTCGAATCAGGATTTGAACGAGAACAGCTTTTAAAAACAAGAGGAGCGCAAAAACAGAAACAAATAGACCAATTTTTAGAACAAAAGTAACAGAAACATAAAAGTTTAATGACCGAGCGCCTCAACAATAATCGAAACTTGCTGTATAATATCTGTTGTTCGGACGAATCATCTTTCTCATTGAATTGTGAACTAAATTGTCACAACTGCAAATATTGGAGTGACACCAACCCTCACTTGACGCGGGAAACACATTCATAACGGCCACAGACACTTAATATATACATTGATATCTTTGGCGATCACCTTATAGGACCCCTATTCATTGATGGGGCTTTAAATAGTCAATTGTATTTGAACATGCCGGGTGATACAATCTATCCTTTGATAGTATCACCCGGCAGAAAAATTGGAGTAAGTCTCAGATATGTTGGAGAATGAGATAGTGTTTCATTACTTTCGCGATCTTGGATTGATCGAAGGGGGCCTATAAAATGGCAGATCGCCGGATCTTACACCACGTGATTTTTTTTTCTCTGGGGGCATCCGAAGTCTAAGGTGTATGCCACGGGTTCAGCTACCTTATAAGAGTTACGTCAAAAAATTCTTGAAGGATGCGAACGAATAACTCCAGAAATGTTGCAAAATGTCAGGAGAGCATTTAGAGCAAGTTTGTGCTATTGCATGTAGGTTAATAGTCATCATCTTGAACATTTACTAAAGTAAAGTCCAAACCATTTCATTCTAATCGTATTATATTACACAGGTTGAAAATTATCCACTTTTTGTTTATTGATTTAATAAAATGACTTCTTGATACATACGGGAACATGTATCAACAAGGCAAAGAATTACAATACAGTGTGAATGAGCGGTCACAAGACCCATCTTCCCTATTCAAATTGCCCCCAGGAATGACTTTAAATCGCCAGGGCCGTCAAGTCGTACCCATTGATATAACAATTGACAGGTTTCGGAATTTTATATAAATCATAGCAGGTAAAGAGTTGGCTCGTTGCAATAGAAATGGCCTGTATAGGACATGACAAGCATATTTATCATAAAACATTAAAGTTTTGCAGGTATATTGTGGAGAATCAAATGCATGATTTTTACATATAGGATAAGCAATTGGAAATAAACATGGATACGATAGCCCATATATATCCCTCCACCCTATTACATACTTTACATCTAATGAGTTATGAATGAACTATAAAGTAACAGTAATCTATCTATAGGTTATATTAAGAAGTATTAAGTTTTATAATATTACATGATTTAACGCGCAGAAACTGATATCTAACTAAATCGTTGAGCAATGAAATAGAATAGATACTTTTATATTCATGTAATTTAATTACACATTAGGAGAGCTTAACTTGTACATACATAGAGCTACAAAATACATATATATATACACATGTACAAACAGTAATATAATACCTGTAGTAAGCATTTTCCTCCGTTCCGCATTCGTGCCACCTGTGTCTGCTTCAATTTAGTAGTAGTTTGGCTCATTTAGAACAATCCTCAGCGCTCACATATCACACACAAAATGTACAGTAGTGAGCACCTTATACACTGGAACAAATGATCAACATTTGTTATATTATCCGGCTTTCGGAGGTGTGAATGAATGCGGCAGCGATGTCATAGCTTTTCTCACTGGTCGAATATGTTTGTGCGCGTTTTACTGCGGTTATTATTCAATTATAAACAATATGGAGATGAAATAACGCTTAACCGTGGGGCCTTTTAAATTCGCTGACCTTGAATAAGTTGATGTTGCTAAAATACCGGACGACCGGACCAGCGAGGATTATGCGCGTGTTGTGGCGGCAATGAGAGGAGCGCGAACTGAAATACGATTCGCTGGAATAAAAAGCGTACAGATTTATTAACACGTAATCGTGCCATAAACACATTGTATGTATATGGCATGATAATGCCGTAGTGTTCCATATATACGACGCGCCAGACAAATGTAAACAAGACGACTGACGTTGCATAAGATTCCCGAAGCGGCATAAAATAATGATAAGTCCGATTGCTGAGACATCAAGACTGCCGACGGAATGGACGTGGAGATGAAGCTGTGAACGTGATGCGCCTGCAAAATTAAATAGGATATGTTGTCCAATAACGTTTTCATTATTACGTTTTCTGTATGTACATGAGTCGATTGATTTTATCGTTATAGGCATTTTAATTGCGTAGCACTTGCCTAAACCGGTTAACTAATGTTTCTTTGATTGGATGTGACATATTTTTTTTATCGTATTAAAATTTCAAGTTTAATAGGACGAGCGGAAGTTTATCTAAATTCTACTACCATTTTACATTTTTATATAGGCTTATTTATATTGATAACCTATTTCCCCTAGAATTGTTTTCTTTCCTTCACTTGGGAATTATGATACATTGTAGTACAGGCTGTCCCACCGAAGACTGAGTCTTTGGTTGTAACTCTATTTGTCATTTTAGAAGGAAACCTTTTCGACCAAAAATTTTAATGAATTCAATGCTGCACAACCCAAAACTATTTTTGACTATACAGCGTATTCCAGAAGTATCCAAACGCATGCTAATTCCATTATTTTAAATGGAACACCCTAGATATTATTTCATTTTTCAATTCCACGCAGAAAAGTACCATAATTTCATATAAACTACTATATGTCTATATTTAATAACAACGTTGATATTTATATTGTTAAAAATGTCTTCGGTTAAGGCGGCGCACAGTGGTCAATGATAGGGAAACCTATAATTTTCTGTAAACAAGTTTTTATTTTCAGTACGCTTAATAGTCCGCTACTATAGTTATAACAAAAGGATATCAAATTTTGCTATACATGATACATGCATCTGGGGTTGCACATCCAAATGCGAGTTACAGTACTGTTCAAAAGATTTTACGGCAACATCGATATCATCCTTAGCACGTATCCATCCACCAGCGGCTAACGGATGATGATTATGGGAGGAAAATTTTGTGAGTGGTGGATAGAAAGGCGTCCACAAACTTTGGAAGGAGTACTCTTCACAGATGAAGTTAGTAGCCAGAGTAGTGATGTACTGAAAAGAAAGAACGCTCATGTTTATGCACCAAGTAACGTGTGTTATAACACGTGCAGTATAAAGTATATGGAAAATAAATGTGTGGGAAGAAATTGCTAAACGTCACAAATAAGCTCATTTTTCTTCGAGAACAATTTAAACGGAGCGTTACAATTATTTTTTTGCAAATGCAATTGCATGAGATGTCGTTACCACTAGATTTACGGCATAATATGTGGATCCAACATAATGGAACACCTGAACATGCAACAAGAGGGGTATAGCTGAAACGTTAAATGCGATTTTTCGTCACAGGTGGATCGGACGCGGTGGTGCAGTGGAATGGCCACCAACATCACTATATATTACCCGCTGCGATTTCTTTTTACGGGTCTACGTAAATGAATCTGTCTATGAAAGAAAGCCAATTACAAAAGAAAATATGAAAAATTGAATAGGAGAGGCATTTTGGTCTGTCTCGCCAGAATTGTTGCAAAAAGTAACACAAAATTTGCAAAAGTAGATGGAAATATGTTCAAGAAAAAGAGGCCGCGTTTTTGAACATCTGCTTTAAATACTAATGATGTACATTGTTGTGATTTAATGTTTGTATTTTTATGTTAATGTTTAGGTTTCATTTTAATTGTTTTTGGATAAGTAATTTTGTATAATATTAGTAACATTGCCTCGGCCTACTAAAAATTGGTACCATAATTTCTGATAATCATAATTAAGAATGAAAAATACAGTCTGCCATTATATTTCTAGTACTTCGTATGATAAAGTTTTCTTTGTACAGAAGTGTATCCACTAGAAATGGACATCAAGCAAAACTTTAATTACAATATTGTAAATTTTTCTATTTTTAGTTTAAGTTAATTATTGCGCTTCCATTAAGTTAATGTTTAAGTTAGCACTAACCATAAAATACTGTAGGTCACTTTAATTAAAGTTATTTTGCTTTTTTATGCGCGTGCCTAGTTGCTTACGTAATTTGTTATGTTCATTGGCATGTAAATGTGTGTATAACTAGCTAATATAACGACTTGACACTCTTTTATTTTTAGGATTATGTATATGCAGTTACTATTAGCAATATCGTTTGCAATACATTATGAATTATCCATAATGTAAATATAATTTTGGATTTCTGGAATATTCCTCGGACAATGTCTATTTAGTTCATTTGCAAGTGCTGGTTTACAGTATTCAACGTCAATATTTTATATTTTATCTCTTTATACAGGTGGCACACCACACTCACGTCGGTTTGTATACAAAAGGTGTTAACTCCCATGTTACAAAAATTTAAATAAAACACGTTATATATAAGTAAGTTACTGTTATGTCTCCTATACCTAACTCAACCTATTTTTGAGGTAATTAACTATTTCTCAAAATGTAAAACAAAATTTGAGAGGCGTGTCTGCCTTGAATACTAAGACTAGATATATTAAATTGCATTTATTTCTTCAACAAAGAAATGACAATAAAATTAAAATGATGCTTAAAAATTATACAGCGTGAATAAAAGCTATTTGTAAAGACAAACAATGTTGGTTTTAAATGAAATACCTTTATATTTATTTATATTTAATATACTGATAATTGGTTTCTGTTGCTCTGTTTTTTATAAGAAACACTTTTTGTTTTTGGAAGAATTTGCAGCAAATTTTCTAAGCAGCGCTTATCAGGATACACCTCTGTTAGCATATTTTTGCGCTTAAATCCTTAATGCTAGCCAGTGAACTGTATTCTGGGGAACTGGAACGGTATCTCACTCACGAAAATGTGAAGCAGGGCTCTAGATAGGCAACCATGATTACGGACGTAACTTTACTTATTTTTTCTAACACACTACGATATACGTCATAAAAATAAATGTCAAAAGACCCTCCAAATTGACATACATATATGTACAGTCGCAATTCAAACAAATATACAAACGTGAGATGAAGTGAAACAGATATACGTCGCATTTACTATCTTTGTTGGCTTCAACGCCTGAATATATTATTATATGTCCAGTACCATAGGATACACGTTAATGATGCTAGCTGACAATTTCCTTCACACCCTCTAATTACTAAAATTATATCAATCCTTTGTTCTTGAGAAATTTCTCTTTGTAAATGAACAAAACGTTTTCTTTTTTTCAATAGCCTTAAACAACGATGGTGATGCTTTTGCTTTTAAGTTCTATCACTGTCCAATAACTTTCGTTTATGATGGATAATACCGCAATTTCGTCCAAGCCTACTTTCGAAAAATAAATTGCTACAAATTAATATTTGAAAGAGGAAATTTATACAGTCTTAAAGATTATTAAAATTAGAATCTAAATAAAATAATAAATGCAGGTTGTTTTATTTAAAATAGAGGTTTTTTGTATTCAATGATAGTGAAAATGAATGGCAGGTTTTCACTTTGTATAATTTTTAAGCATCATTTTAATTTTATTATCAAGTCTAATGCTTTACTTAACCCATTAGTGCATATTGGCCGTTTAAACGGACGTTGATTTTTATTATGATAATAACTGTATATAATGAAGTGGGGTTGATTTGACAATTAATTGTAGTTTTAGAACACGTGATTTGCTTGTGCTTGGTAATAGATCAGTATTACTGAACATTTTGACTGTATGTTTCATTGAAATGGATCCAGGATTATATTCGACTAGAAATGACGGGTGAGTATGATCTTTTTCTGGTTACTATGGCAACTTAAAATTTAAATAACAGAATAAATATATCATAACATCATTATTGTTTATATCTATAATAGATTTAACTCTGTAATAAGTTTAGGTTTTTTGTAATACACTATTTTATTAAGTGTCCGTTTAAACGACCAGTATGCATGAAATACCAATAACTTGCTTTTTTGCTGTTTAGGTTAAGTTTAAATAAACTCTTGGACATTATAAAAATTGAGGACATCTACGTTGAAAGCCGAAGCCGTCACTCTGAAAGCACTACAGTTTATATTATACCGCCAGATCCTCATGAAGCATTAGCTGAAACTGATGAAGACAGCGATAGATCAGACCAAGAAGAAGCGGGCAATATAAATAACTTGTCCGGAGCTATTTTATGCCAAGCATGTGAAATTGTGTATGAAGATGCAAACAGTGATGAAGAGAGCAACATACCTTTATCAGTACTTAGAGAAAGACTTCAAAATGAACTAATAGAAACACCGAAGAAAAGAAAAACGCATCACTGGTCAATAACTGTTGCAAGTTACAATATGACAACAAATTGTAACCCAAAATTACCTTCAGAGGAGACACACTTAGCTGAATATCCAACGGATTTCTTTAAATTATTTTTCGAAGAAAATATGATGCAGAAAATTGTTCCTGAAGCAATAAATACGGCATGCAAAAAAATGTAGATCTTAGTTTCTCCTTGAACGAATTGTATGTCATATTTGGCAGTTTGACATTATCCGGTTACTAGGGTAAGACAACGTAAATGCTCCTAGCCCATATTTTGCTATCTTTTTGATGTTAGCGTCGTAAATGGATGGTTACTAATGAAAAAAACTTAAACCTCGAGATCCAAATTGTGCCAGCCTGTTGATATATTTGTTTGTTGATATTCAGACGTTGCGTGGCTTTGTCTTTTCTCCGGAGCTACGGAATCAAACCGTTAAACTCTAGAAGTACAATTTCTATTGATGCCGTTAGATTTGATAATGTTGGCAATATTACTGAATATAATGAAACAAAACGCAGATGTAAAGTACATGCAAGTTTGTTTCCAAAAAATGTGTCTGTGCTTTACATCGAAAATATTACACAAATTAATTTAAAAAAAATGACAACTGATTCCAAATTGTATTGTATGTCCTCTAATATGTGGATTAAATATGTACGGTCAATAAATTTAAAATAATAAATTATTTACAAATATATTATCCTATTATATGCATGATGTCCGTTTAAACGGACGCCCTGTAAAATCAAAGTGGGATCAACATTTGTAAAACTTTCACTAGCATTATTTCATATAGACTATATGTACATGGTTTATTATAGAAAAAGTAACAATAACAAAAAAAGAAGTACCCATGCACTAATAGGTTAAAAAATAAATGCAACCTAAAATATGTAGCATAAACATGCAAGACAGACACGTCTCTTAAATTTTGCTTTACATTTCGAAGGATAGTTAATTATCCTAGAAACGGGTTAAGTTAGGTATTGGAAACCTAACAGTAACTTGTCTTTATTTAGTCCGCAATATCAAAATATAAGGTGTTCCAATTAAATTTCCATAACATTAGTGTGTAATTTCCTTATAAATCTATATAACCCATAAAATATTTTACTGTTTTTCGTATATAAATCGACGCAAATGTGGTGCCTCACCTGTATAATATGTATACAGTACCGACAGAGTTGAGTAGACATAGTATTATATTTTATTATTAATATATTTGTTTTGTAATATTAGTATGTTTTTGGATATTATTTATGTTTAACTATTTGATCTGCTAGAATATCATATGATTTTGTATATCATTCAATAAGTACGAGTAAAAATTTATAGTTTAAGTTCTAGTTTAGTGTCCACTCAATTTTGTCTGCGACTGTATATGTATATAGGTATGTTTTACATATGTATTCTATCAGAATATATAATCATATTATTTTTAAATACAGGACTTAGCGAAACGAAAATAACAAACTGAGATCCATTGTAATTGTAATTAATTTTATTTTAAAACGGCTTTAAAATTAGCATTAATGTATTGATTATAAATTAAAATTTTAATTGGTTTTCAGCAGAAAATAGTCCATACACATATAAAAACTAATTACCTACTGTTAAACATAACAAAGCAATTGCCGATGTAATTAAACAGCAAGTATACTGTTATTAGGAGACACATGTATTTTTACCATGATACAGCGTTTCAAGAGATTGCATAAATTAAATTTGCCAGGCAACAATATAATTTCTGACTGCTTATATCAATTAGAAGTGATGAATATTCATTGTCGTTAAAGGATTGAGATTCAAATTTTAGTTAAATAAGTACCTTTTATTGAAAAAGAAAGTAAAACAATCATTTTGTATATAATTACGACAGCAGAAATAATTCTACTATAAAGTGAAACTAGTTATTCATAGGTATATGATTTCATTTAAATGTAGTTCTAGCTAAGTTCTAATTACATTAAAGGGTTCTTTTATATTGCGTGAGTGATGCGTTGTTGATTATCCATGAATGAACTGAAGATCATTGAAATGTTGTGTAATAGATTTCACACCAGTCACTGTGCTGCAATTAAAAGCAACCATCTGGATACTCTTACAGAAACAATTTATGAATATAAGACCGGATTACTTAAATTAGGAAATTGAGGCGCTACGCATATGTTTATAAAATTCTGAAGTAGTTTTTATATACACATTTCGTTTTCATAACAGATTGTGTTTACTTTTTCTTTATTAGAGCAGGCACGTGCTTACGTAATTTTTGTCATAATGTGTTAGTGGCGTCGCGTTTGGACACAATAGGTCTTTTAGGTCGCAGTGTACTATCACCCTAATCACACTGGTGGCGTCGCTAGAGTTTAATGCAAAATACTGCCGCCAAAGATGGACTTTGCAATGAAATTTATTTTTTTCTTTTTTGCTAATTAGGCCATTCAACATGTGCTTATACGTTAATTATTAATTAGCTATGTTTACGTACTTACATAATATGGCATAGATAGCAATACAATAGAAAAATAATTTTAAGCTAAAAAAAAACATCGTATGTATAAAAGGTACAGAGAAAACCATCTAATACAATCTAGATTATAAGAAAAACATTTAATTGTCTTTATAATACAAATATAATGTATTGTAATTGTTTTTTTTCATTAATAACAATTAAAAATGTTTGGGGATACGGGAGATAACATAATATATATGCAGCAAAACAATATTAGGAATAAGAAACCAAAAACAAATGTTTGAAAGAAGTATGAAAAAATAAAAAGTCAACTGTGTAGCATCATTACATGTCAGCCAACGCAATAGCAAGTTCACTTACCACTATAGTGCGGTAAATTTTTTACCGCACTGCGATTACGCGCACTTTTCTCGTTTTAAAGTTACTTCCAATGTAAAATATGCAAAATTTACTTTAGTATAGTAAAAAAGAAACACATTTACCGGCATTTTTATTGTAGTTTTAATTGTTATTATCAAAAAATCATTATAAAAAGATTCACTTTTACATAGACAGTCGAGTTATCGAAATGCAGTTTTACCAATCCACGTCTAGCATTTGTTACATCATAGGATATTTTTTTAATTAAAATTTCGTTAATATTTTTTAATACAACGTGCGTTTGGTCATTTACAGCGCTCCACTCTTTCACTTAAACTTCGCACTGTAAATGCCACCAACCGCACTCTAATGTAAATAACTATTCTTCTACCATCCTGCTAGCTAATTCACCCTGATTCAAAAATTTTTCAGCGTCTCCTTTTTCTTACATAACAGTGAAAGCCCATATATCATAATAATATCTAATAACCAATCTTCTATAGTGGTTGGTAGGCCTGATTGTTTTGGTGACGGGGGACTTTGCTCCGGTTTGCCTTACTATAGTTACATATGCCACTATCTATTACGAATATATAGGTAAATATAATACGATATGCTTAATACTATTAATTAATTATGCTTAATTAAATGCCCGTTTATTTTAGCACACGCTATCATAGCAACATTTTACACTTCATATAGAATGGTGGTGAGGGAAAGTCCATAGGTTTCCCTATGGACAATCTCAGTAGCAGGCTACGCGCAACTCAGTCCTTTAGGCATAGCCTCTTCCTGCTGCAGATCGCAGTGCGGGGTACAACTACCCCATCCTACTCGAGGTACCACTGTGCAAGCAAAACACTGCGGTCTAGACCAGTAAAGGTCGAAAAAAAAATCTCCTGACCCGGCTGTCGTGTCGTGGCTAAGGGTTTGCACCAGGATCAACGGTGCCGGATGGAGCACGTCATCTGTCCGATATACCAGGCACTTCCATGCTGTCGTGGACATGTCTCGCGAGCGTGGGGTGTTGGGGGATCTTGGCTTAACCGCCCGGATCGAGAGGAGACAACCTCACAAATAAACCTAAATCCTAAGGCAAAGGGGTCCGGCCGAAGGGATGCGTGGCTAAATAGAAGATTAGTCTGCGAGGACCTCAACCTTGGGGCACCAGGGGGAACCCCACTGTATTTACCCCTCCATCCTACATGCGGGGCTCTGTAGAGGTGGACTGTTACTTCCCTAGCTACTCGTGGGATCCATTATGAGTAAGAATTTAGACAAAAACAAAGAGCGGGATGTTACCGCACAAACTACCGGGACTACTGATAGAGACAAACCATCTACCAGCGCAACCGGGACAAAAGAAAGGACGGGCCGTCGTTCGACACCCCGTCCTAGCTTAGGGCAACCAGGAGGCCTGGATGATCCGAGGAGGAAGGGCCTCAGCGGAGCAGGCGTAAAATGGTACCTGCGCTTTCTTAAACAGGGACTAACACCTGAGGAAGCCAGGGAAAAAGTAGTCAAGCAAAAGCTTGAAAGAGAGAAGGCACTGCCACAAACGACGGCAGGAACAAGTTCGGGCAAACGGGGCAGTGAGCACATCTCACCTGCCCAAGCACCCCGGCTTAAGAAGAGGAAGACAAAACCTCTTACCTCTAGTGCAGCAGGCACAGTTGGGCAAGCCACCAGCTATGCCACGGCTGCAAAGATAATTAAAGTAGCAGTACTACCTGAGGAATACCCTCAAGTAATGCTGGACGCAACCCTGTTGTCCTCGCTGGAGGAAGCTCTAGTCGAGGCAATGGTGGGGAGCACGGTACGCGGTCTGCAGTTTGCCGGCATACACTTCCGTCAGGGAGCAATGCTGGTCGACTGTGAGACTGAGCAGACAGTTAACTGGCTCGACCAGGTAGTAGGCTGTCTGCCATTATGGAAAGGACCCAAACTGGTGACGAGGAAGGGAGACGACCTCCCAAAACCCCACGTCATGACAGTTTTTCTTCCAAGAAGTAAGGGTCAGGAAGCAGAGAAACTGCTAAAGCTGCTGGATATTCAGAATCCTGAAATCCAGACAGACCTCTGGAAGGTCATGCACCTCAAGGAGGAAGGACACGGCCAAGTACTCACCATTGGGATTGACCCCAAATCTTGTGAGGCGATTTTGGCAAAGGGATGCAGTATCCACTACCGGTTTGGTAGGATCCCTGTGTCAGGACTCAAGAAGAGTCAAGAAAAACCAGAGTGCAAAGAGACTACCTCTGAGACCTCTGGGGCTACGGCAGAACAGCGGGAGACCGACGAGAAAACCTCGCCGGCCTCTCGAGGTACACTGGACGACATCAACCTAGATGACGTCAGGATCGAGTCCGATTCGGATGGAGAAGCCACTCTGACGCCACAGGAGTGTGCAGTACTGGAGGCAGTTGACCCTCCATCCGACTAGTCGTCTTCACCAGGCTGGCGCAGATTAACTTGCAGCATGCGAGGGGAGCCTCTGCTGTGGCTGCAAGGTTATTCGCCAAACACGACCTGGGACTTGTATTGATTCAAGAACCTTGGATCAATCGAGGACAGATCAAAGGTCTGTCATGCAAAGACTCACAGGTAATATGGGATCGCAGGCAGGAACACCCTAGGGCCTGCATCCTAATCAGGAATAATATTAAGTATATGTGTGTTTCAGAATTTATGACTCGGGACCTGACAGCCGTCATGGTACACCTCGATATTGGGGGAAAAAACCGAGCCATTGTCATTGCCTCCGCATACTTCGCCAACGACGGGACAACACCACCGCCTTCAGAAGTGAGAGAGCTGGTGAGGTATTGCAGCAGGAAGAACCTGCCGCTGATAGTAGGCTGCGACGCGAATGCACACCACGTCATGTGGGGAAGCAGTGACGTCAATGAAAGAGGTAAGTCCCTTTTAGAATTTTTATTAGCTTGTAACCTCCAAATCCTCAATGTGGGCAAAGAACCAACGTTTGTTACAAGGGTAAGGAAGGAAGTACTAGATGTGACATTTAGCAGCTTTAGTCTGAGTAGTATGGTTAAAAACTGGAAGGTTTCAAGTGAACCCTCCCTGTCAGATCACAGGATAATAGAGTTCACTTTAGAGGGACTAGACTCCTCAACCTCCCATAGCAGGAATCCGAGGAAAACAAACTGGGAGCAGTATACAGTTTGCTTAAGAGAAAACCTGAACCAGCTGAGTACAAGCGGGACAACACACCACCTCAAACTGGAACAGGACGTAGAACACTTCAGCGAGGCGATAACAAAGGCTTTTGAAGCCAACTGCCCGCTAACCCCGAGGAAGCCGGCCAAGGATACCCCTTGGTGGAGCGGATATCTAGCAAACATCAGATCTGATGTTCGTCACCTGTTCAACAAGGCAAAGGTTGACGGGGACTGGCGAAGGTATAAAGAAAAGTTGACTTTATACAATAAAGAGATAAGGAAGGCTAAAAGGCAAAACTTTAAGAACTTTTGCGAAAACATCACTTCCACTCCGATTGCAGCAAGGCTTCACAGGGCAATGGCAAAAGGTGGAACAAGACCTGTGATGGCCTTAAGAAAGCTAGATGGTAGCTACACGGAAAGGGAAAGCGAGCGGGCTACCCTGCTCCTTGAAACGCATTTCCCCGATAGCGAGCAGACAGATCCAGAAGACGCAACTGGAAACACCAGGAGAGCCAAACCTGAGGACTGGGAAATTGCCAGACGGATCTGTACAAGACAGCGCATGAAGTGGGCTATAAACACCTTCCAGCCTTTCAAATCGCCAGGAGCAGACGGGATTTTCCCCGTGCTCCTGCAGAAAGGGCAGGAAGAAGTAATACAACACCTTGTAAATATAACAAGGAGTAGTCTGGCGCTGGGACATATACCCCAAAGCTGGAGAAGGGCAAAAGTCACCTTCATACCAAAGATAGGAAAGGAGGATGGGACTAACCCCAAATCCTACAGACCCATTAGCTTGACGTCATTTGTACTGAAAGCAATGGAAAAAGTAATAGACAACTATGTCAGACTGGAGGTGATGGAAAAGGCTCCACTTCACAAGAGTCAGCATGCATACAGGGCAGGTAGATCGACAGAGACTGCCCTGCATGAGCTAACCGGAATCATTCAGAAAACTCTGGATGAAGGAGAAACAGCGATCTGTGCCTTCCTAGACATCTCCGGTGCGTTTGACAATACCTCTCATGAGGCGGTCAGACGAGCGCTGGAAACAAGGGGAGTCAGTAAAACAGTAACAAGATGGATAAGCGAGGTGCTCTCTACGAGGATAACTGAGACAACAATAGGCGAACAGACTATTCAAATCAGACCCACTCGTGGAACACCCCAAGGCGGTGTATGCTCGCCTTTGTTGTGGAGCCTGGTAGTAGACGAACTGCCGCACAGGCTAACAACCTCCGGCGTACAATGTATAGGATACGCTGACGACATTGTTATAATAGCAAGAGGCAAGTTTGAGGGAATTCTCTGTGACCTAATACAAACAAGCCTTAGAATTACTAGTGAATGGTGTCGATCAGTGGGGCTGAGTATCAACTCGGCGAAAACCACAATTGTACCTTTCACGAGGAAGAGGAAAACCTCGAACATGAAAGACATCCATTTGGATGCAACAGTAATTGAATGCAAAACAGAAGTCAAATATCTAGGAGTAACCCTAGACCAAAAACTTCTGTGGAACAAGCATATTGAATTAATACTGAATAAGGCAACAAGAGCCTTAATGATTTGCCGGAACCTAGCAGGCAAAACATGGGGTTGCAACCCAAAAATACTGCGATGGCTGTACATCGGCATAGTAAGACCTATGGTAACGTACGGGGCGATAACCTGGTTCCAGAAGGTCACACAGGTCACAACAAGGAATGCCCTTGACAAGTTGCAACGGTTGGCATGCGTATGCATAACCGGAGCTATGAGAACATGCCCAACCGCGGCCCTGGAGGTCATCCTCGACCTCACACCCCTACACTTAGTAGTGGAGGGGGCGGCCCATGCGGCAATGTACAGACTAGTCAGAACGGGGACTGGAGGATACGAGACCCCGTGCCAGAGGGCTTGGTCACCTCGAGCGGGATTCTCCCCACTTCTAAGTCTACCGAGTGACGAGATGGTTAGGAAATTCAGCTTCGAAAAGTTTTTCGTTACGAAGCTGAGCAATAAGAGAGATTGGAAAGGAGAATCCTCCGCCTACTCCCTAAAGGCAAATGCCATTAAATGGTATGTAGACGGTTCCAAAATTGATAAAGGAACAGGTGCAGGGGTATTCGGGCCAGGAACCAAATACTCAGAGCCAATGGGAATATACCCCAGTGTCTTCCAAGCGGAAGTAACTGCGATTGGAAGATGTGCTCAATTGAACCTTGATAGGAACTATCGGAAGCAGAACATTGTGATTTTCTCCGATAGCCAAGCAGCCACAATGGCACTGAGCTCTAACACCATCAGTTCGAAATTAGTCTGGGAATGTCTTGGCAGACTAAACGATCTAGGCAAAGAAAACAAAGTTGCGCTATGCTGGGTACCAGGACACACTGGAATCAGCGGCAACGAGGTAGCTAATCTACTAGCGAGAAGGGCCGCCACAACTTCGTTTGTGGGACCAGAACCGTTCTGCGGCATAGGGATGAGCACCTACAAAAAAGAACTCAAAGACAGGGAGGAGACGCTCAGAGCTTCCCTCTGGGAAAATCTCCCTGGTCTGAGACACTCCAAGATATTCCTTGGAAATTACAGTAAGGAAAGAGCAAAGACCCTGCTAGAACTAAACAGAAACAGACTACGCACCCTTGCAGGTTTTCTGACAGGGCATTGTCATCTGGGGGAACACATGACAAGGATAGGTCTGAAACAGAATAGTGATTGCAGGTTTTGTGGAGCGGAAGGTGAAAGTCCGGAACACCTAATATCCGACTGCACTGCCATCACAGAAACTCGTACCAACTATTTTGGCAAGGACGTCATAGACGAGGGAGAAATACCCTCCTTGAAACCATCACAGCTACTGCAATTTATTAAAGTTCTTGGACTGGATGGGGAGCTGTAAGTGCGGGCAAACCCTAGCAGCTTACAGCTGATGTAGGGGGGCACAATAGATCGATAGGTCGCGGTGTAATGTTACCCTAATTAGATCTAATCTAATCTAATCTAGAATGGTACAAAAATTGTTTCAAAGATGGCGCTTCTTTTATTTTATTAATTATATAGGCGTACTCGTACATAACTTTCCCTGCTATTATATTTCTGATACTCGGTATTATACAGTTTTCTATGGGTCCCACAATGAAGTATATTTTATGTTAAGGTTATTAAAGATATTTCATAAAATATTTAGTTTAAATTATTAGTTCAAATAAACTAATAAATTGTATTTAATTCCTTAATAACCTACGATTTTGACTGCCATTCATATTCATTTCAATAGAAGTGCTGATTATCAAAAATCAACATATTCTATAGCGCGAAATAAAATATTTTTGGCTTTCTAGTCCTTTTATAAAACATTACATGTATTTTCAGCTAGCTATAGTATAAAAGCAAACTCAATTTGTTTTTAATGTTAAAAAATATTTCGTGAAATCCTTAGGTCAGTGACAGGGAACAGGAAGTGAGTATTTCAAGCGAAACACTTAATGGTGAATTATTTGTTGCGCTTCGTTCATTTTTATTTGGAAGGTTTCCTAATACAATTTGCAGTGCATTAGTAACGTAGTATTGGCTTATATATAAATGGGTATCTAAATTATTGTAGATACAAGTATACACAATATTCTACCAATTCTACTGTGCTGTTGTATTGGCGAAAGTATGGTATGTTGCATTTTTATCACATATCAATATTCTCTACCTATTCCCACATTTTTCCGAGGATCGTAAGCAAAAATACAATATTTGCAATAACAACATAGTATTGTTATCGCAATTTTACGCTTGAAAATGCAGTGCCATTGTAATCCGTGGGGGAGCGAACTATCATACAAGAGAATAGTCTGTGATAAAGATGCAGCTACCTTTTCGGCTTGCGCATTTGATCTTTGTACCTAGTTGCCGCCAAGGGATTAAATGTAAAAATAATTCTTAGAATCTGGGCATGCCCAATCGAGGGTAGATTTTTAATTCCCATGTTTACGTCGAAATTTTATTTCAATTCACTGTTCGATTTTGATTGGTATCTACACAAATTACGAAATTAATAGTGATGGGCAGAATCGAATACTTTTAAGAATCGAATACTTTAAAATTGAGAACTTTTGAGAATCGAGACATTCATTCGAATATTTGAGTATTACCGATGGAATAGTTCGCGATTCTACATCGTTCTCGAGAACTTTAGTAAGTATTCGAATACTTGTTCTCGGATGCCTGGTCTCGAATCGTGCTCAGCTCCACATATAGTTCTGCCGGCTAATCCTGTGATGCATTCTCGAGAACAGATTTAGCTTCTGAGTTCTAATAGGTGTATTATTTATTATTTTCATTTAACTGGGTCACCATCAGCTTCTTATCTATCGGATTAAATTTTTTTATTATTATTTAACTCAATAAAAAAATTTGATAGGTATACTTTTTGTAATTTTTAAACACTGTCTTAATTTTTTTAATTCAATCATTATACAATTCTAAATTAGTTTTATATTTTTCCATTATAAATTTTCTTTATAACTACAGAACTTTAAATATGTAGATTACAATAAACCATTTTATTTCTTATGTTTTATTAATGTGTATTAGCACATTAGCAGCATATAGAAACTATGTTGCAAAATTTTAAAACCTATGCAAATATATTGAATTATTTGAACTAAAAGTGTTTCAACAATTATATAGTAACTTGTTTATTTTGCTTGGATGAATTTTTTTATGTTTAATAATAAATATTTAAAAAAAATCATCTTTTCTGTTATTATATTCTGAGAAACATTTCAAGTAGTAATATATAAGTACAATAAATTTCTGTAAATTTTAAAATTTACAACCTCTAAATTCCAATAGTGTTTCTAGTAGTGATAATCTGATAATACAAATTTATAAAAATAAGAATAATGAGAAATAAAACGATTCACTCTATTTATCTAACTAAATGGCGCATTCAAATAAAATTAGGATCTCGAGAATCAATAATTATCATAGGAGAACAAATATTCGTATACTCTCTTTAGAATTCAAAGATCGGTGTATATGAATACGAGAACCGAGAACTGGCATCCGAGAACATGTATTCGGGTACTTTCATTCGAATTCAAGACTCGGCGTATCTGAGTACGAGAACCGAGAACGAGTATTCAAATACTTCCATGAGTTCCCGATTGGTCTCGAGAACAGTCCGGGATCGAGAACTTTGCCGTTTTCGATTCGAATACTCCCATCACTAGAAATTAACAGAGGTGGGGCCTAGTTGTATTTAAACTTTTATACTTATTTAATTATATGGAAAGTATGGTATTTTAATCAATAGGAAACCGTAAAGCAAAATGTGACTGTGTTCACAAGATCATAAGAACTTTTTCCCCACGATTAATACCGTCGTATAGAATTTTGTGAAATGATGTTTAACAAATATCACAACCACAACAATTAAGTATTTTTTAATAACGTATTGTTAACAAACGAGAAAACATTTCTGGTACACGGGCATCATAAGCGCGCACTTTGTTGGTATTGGTGGCGTAAAAATTTGCATTTGAATATATCAACATCAATACAGTATCCACAGAAAGTAAACGTATGGGCAGATAACTTTGGCAATCTGATAATCGGCAACTTAAACGGAAATCGGTATCTGGAATTACAAGAAAATAATTTAATATTAAGACGAGAACAGACGACTCTTATAATCCAATAAAAGTTTGGTAGACATTTTTAAATCTTTCAGACGAGCATAATTAGGTGGGCGGCGGATCAAGAGTTCAGGGTAATCCCTCCAATTTACAATTGCCCAGCTATTATTACTGTTACATTTCTAAATTGCTGGTAGTGTAAAAATATCTCACACTTGGTGTCGTAAAAACTGCTGCCATTTTATGCAAAGTGGCTGCAATAGATAACTTCTTTAGTGTACATCTCCAATGAATTTGCTTTGAACATGCCCCAAGTTAAATCAAATACGTATTACATAGATATTACCTGCGATATTACGGCAATTTCTGTAATACAGCAGTGCATTTGTGTTTCTATCACATGGGTAAAATACCTTGCATAATGCGGTATATGAAATCAGCAAAGAGTTTTAACTGATAATATTAAACAGATTATATTTTGCATTAATATGTAATAAACCTCATTGTGTTTTCCATAATCTAAATTGTACTAGACAGTTTTCTTTGTACGCTATACTAAATTGTTTGCGCAAAATTATTTGTTTCTTTTTTCTAAAACAACTATTTATATATAGTTAGTTTTCTCTTGCCACACATTTTAAACCACTAAATCATCTTTATGCTATACATTAGGAGAGAAATAAAAAACTCAAGGATTTCTTTTCCAACAGAATAAGTAGTTATTCACTATTATAGATACGTTCCTAAAAGGAAGATGAACAGATTCTAGAACACAAAATATAGAGCAACATCTTATATCAGCTGTAATAATTATTATTATTATTATTAAGAACAGGATTATACTGCACTTATTACTGTTAGAATGCTATATATGTAGTTTTAAAAGGTAGTACGGTATAATGAGAGAGCATAGAGTCTATAAACTTATACACAATGCAAGTTGTGGAATGCCTGGAACATGTTTGACCTATATGGTGGATATTACGCATTAAACAGCAAAACACGTAGATAGTTAGTTGTTGCAATTCGTGGCATGCTATTTTCGTGGACTACTTACGTAACAAATTATTTCTAAGCTAATAGGCATTCAGATTAATTCCGACAAATTGCTTAAAAGAATTATTTATTTTAGGTTCCTTGCATTTCCTCATTTATTTATTCTTAGGATGTTCTCTCTTGAATGCATGTAATAATGTGTACAACATAGTTATTTATAGAAGACGCATGGCATCATTATGAAATAACAAATAAGTAATAAATTAGTGACGAAACGCACCTTATTAGAGTCGTGCGTTCTTTCTCCGAGCGACTCATTACTTCCATTGATTTATTGATAGAAAACGTTTTGCCACTTATAACAAGAATGCCAGGGAGATGAAAAAGCAGTGCCACGCAAGAGCAGTAATAGATGAAATTGTGTTAACAGCATTAAACACATCAAATATTATCTATCTTCTGCCGCCTTCCTATTTTTCTTTTGATTTATAGGCAGGATATTTAAACGAAAATTGCAGGCGTAAATGAGAAATTCAAATATACATACATACATATGTTTAGCACGATTACGTATGATACCGGTCATTTTCATTTATATTTGTGAATTATGATTTAACGATAAGTATAGCCATACCGAAAAATTGTGATGCATTCCGTTATCACGTGATTTTAAAATTATCCTAAGGTAAATTACATGTAGTATACATTATAAATTGGAGGTGGGATCTTATAGCACAAATTTCCACGCGATTAAAATAACGCGATACCCGATGTTACACACTGTGGTATTAATACCTCGAGGCCAGCGTTCACAATAACTGCCGATTTCAGACTAAAGCCAGAGACGTCGTTGAGTTATTGAAAACGATGGCGTAAATGTTTACGTTATGTTGTGTGTTGAATGTTGGGCACAGATCACGGGTTACCTATCTTAGCTTTCATTACACTTCCTATCCCTCGATCCACATTATCCGGTAATGTGGCAGGATATTAAACTTAATAAACAAAATACAAAATGTGTGTTAGTGTATACGTACTAGCATATTTAAATTATGTATAATTTAGGATTTCGTTCGTATTGCAGCACGACGTAACCGGAATAATAATAATAATAATAATAATAATTCTTGCCTGAGTATCCTCAAGGAGCTTTCACTAATGAGTGGGAAATACAATATCATAGCCCTTCTATTTTGGTGTTCTTCATGCGCTCTTATACTGGAAATCCATTACTTTTTTCCATAGATACATTTATTTTTTTACGTACAGCCCATTAATCATTACAAAGCCTGTAGAATTACCATGTTGCTAAAGTATTAGTTACGTAGTACACTTTTTTATGTAACTGTAATTGACACTGACTATTCTGAACTCAGACCTTTTCAGTTCGGATCCTTTGCAATGAAGTAAAATTTAACATTCAAAGTTAAACTAATCTCGTTTTCGCGCTAATGGCAATTAGTCAGCTGAGACAAAAAAGGAAACTTCGCACCGCCAACCGGAGGAGACAATTTCTGGATTTTACATTAATTTTCGATACTTAAATTCTGATAACAGGTTAGAAACCAATCAAACGCATTTCATCGGTGGTTTATTTCAAAATACACTCACAAGGAGTAGGCAAGAACTGCGAAACACAAAATTAAATGAGTCATATATTATTTGAAAGAGGAAATTAAGTGTATAAAAACTGTAAATGGGTTTGAGTGCATGGACCTTAATTTTTGAGATATGAAGAATTTTATTTAAAAACATTAACATTCGTAGCTTAAGAAGAATTATATGTATAAACTGATTTGTGTATGTGTAGCCCAATTAGTTGAGGGCACGATTTACGAATTTTACAGGAAGTGGAATAGGTTCGAGCCCATCTTAGGGACATTATTTTTCTATTATTAGTATTCACTTTTTTTTATTTTTATTCATAATATATGTGATTACTAATAATCACTAATAACATATAAAACTTTCACACACAACATTGGAAAAAAAACACAATTATAATACAATGCAATAATTATTTATTAATAAATAAAAGAAAGAAAATGAGGTACGAAATCGTCGCACACGTAAACTTTGGAGATGCTTTGGCAGGTGGTACATATAGTGACAAAGTATTTCGGATTAAAAAGAATGTTTATAATCAATTTGTTGAAACACGCAGTACAAAACAGCTTGTTACAAGATGGCAATTGCAAATGTGGGTTATGGCTGCCGTTGCCGAATTTTATGAGGATACCAAAAATAATTGCATTTTTCGATTTGTTGCATCTTCCACGTGGGTGTCAGACTTATGAAAAAATATAAAATTTCAAATCGTCGTGTAGTGCGATATCTATCCGAAAAAGAAATCGCATCACTGATGAAATTATGAATTCCATAAACATTGCAGCCTCTTGGCTTTTTGTATCATATCATACTAACCGACAATTCTATTCTTATTTTAGTACATATTTGTGATAAAGTGAGAGTTTTGCTTCACAATCATCAGTATTTCTTAACATATAGAAACAAAGAAGTAACTCTAATGCATTTTCTCTTATAGGTTCTTTATTATAATGTAACTCACTACTATTCTACAATTTACAGTTATAAAATTGATTTCATTCGAAAATTAGTTAAGAATATATAATCTAATTATATATAGCTATAAATATTATGACATTAAAAAAAATATGGAACAGCATAGAAAAGTAAAACCTCTGGGAATGCAATAAAAAAAATGAGTTGGTTAGAAAATAAATACCGAGCAACTTCTATGCGATTAATCTTTAACAAGTTTTAAGCACTTTTCTGTGGGTTTTTTTTTTTAATTTTAGACAATGTTAAAAAACTATTAATGCTTGTAACTTAAGAAAGAAAGCGTGTATATAGCACGTTAATGGATTTATAACCTGATTAGTATTCGGTTTGTTAAAACCGAAAAGTTTTACATATATCTTTATTATAAAATTTGTTAAGCAAGAGTCATTATTAGCAGACGCGTTTCGTGCATACATATTATTTTCATTACTATTATTTACAAAAAAGAGCTAGAAAACCAAGGAACTATTAACATACAAAATATCTACAAAAGTTTGCGTGTGCGACGATTTCGTACCTCATTTTCTTTCTTTTATTTATTAATAAATAATTATTGCATTGTATTATAATTATTTTTTTCCAATGTTGTGTGTGAAAGTTGTATATGTTATTAGTGATTATTAGTAATCACATATATTACGAATAAAAATAAAAAAAAATTAATATGGATAATAGAAAAATAATGTCCCTAAGATGGGCCGAACCTATTCCAATTCCTGGTAAAACTCGTAATTCGTGCCCTCAACTAATTGGGCTACACATACACAAATCAGTCTATACATATAATTCTTCTTAAGCTACAAGTGTTAATGTTTTTAAATAAAATTCTTCATATCTCAAAAATTAAGCCCCATGCACTCAAACCCATTTACAGTTTTTCTACTCTTAACTCCCTCTTTCAAATGATACACGACTCATTTAATTTTGTGTTTCGCAGTTCTTGCCTACTCCTTGTCAGTGAGTACCTGCGCGGCAAGTGCTACTACACCCTGAATAAATTCATTAACTAAGTTTATGTGAGTGTGTCCTAGTTTTTATATCGTAATCTTGACAGCTGCTACAAACTGTATACAGTAATACATAGACGGATGAACCCTGCACGTCAAGTTAACTTACTAAAAGGTGATATTGTTGTACATCTATATAACAATTCTTACAAACCGGTGTTAATAAGAATTACTTTAATCTTAACTGTAAGTAGGTATAGATAAATTTACGTTTTCATTTTGTAAGGCTTGTTTACAGTCCCTGCAGTTGAACATATTGTCATCTAGACAATAAAGAAGTGTTTCCCTGGTTACATCTTTTATTATTTAAGGATAAAACCAAGGGAGAAACTGCTCTTGTATCTATATAGGGTTCTCAAAATCTGTAGCGATCAAGGAACATTAGGAAAAATAAAATATGTGCCCTGTTAGAACCAGGCCAAAACCAGGTAAAAAAACAGTCCGTGTTACGATTCTAGTATACCCTCAGTATGGTAATTATTGGAAATGCCAAAATGTATCATTTAAATCTCCTTGCTTTCTTTCTCCATGCACCGGTATGTAAATTTACAGGTTATAATGTAACAAGACGAAAACTGCTAATAATAAAGCGTATATACAAGATCACGTGATGAGCACGCGCATACTCCAATAGTTTTTCGGCGGTGACATTGGTTTTATACAAACTTGTTTTGAATGTATGTTACAATTTTAGTGTTTATAGTAGAGTGATACTTTTTCAAAGATAATTATACAGACCCCTTACAAACTTCGCAATTAGTGAATTATGATCCTGTGTGCTATTTGTAAAACTTATTTCAAGAGTTTACGTCTATATGAATTGCATTTCCATCAGGATTTTTTTGTTCTCAAATTATGCATAAGTACACAAATGCAGAAATGGCCGATATGCATTTTATGTACGGTCGTGCGAATGGTAATGCCACTGAAGCACGGCGTATGTATGCCGAAGAATTTCCAAATCGGTTGTTACCGAGTGATAAGATTTTCTCAAGACTTCATATCCGGCTGTCCGAAACTGGTTCATTTAAAATTAATGGTGGTTCTGGTAGACCTAGATCAGTTTTTTCTCCCGCAGTAGAATTAGATATTTTGAGACGGGTAGAAGACAACTCAAATATTAGCACCCGAAGACTTGCCGCAGAACTGAACGTCAGTCATCCTCTCATTTGGAGAATTCTGCGGGAACAGCAGCTCTATCCCTACCACATTCAACGCGTGCAAGTTCTTGCTCCTCTCGATTATGATGCACGTAGGGTTTTTTGTCATTGGGTTTTACGAAAGCTGGCAGAAACTCC
The DNA here is from genome assembly GCA_949128085.1 of Cetonia aurata. Classification (NCBI taxonomy): domain Eukaryota; kingdom Metazoa; phylum Arthropoda; class Insecta; order Coleoptera; family Scarabaeidae; genus Cetonia; species Cetonia aurata. The sequence goes on from OX421884.1 coordinate 38,788,956, forward strand.
TAATTTTGCGACTCAGATTTTATTTAGTGACGAGGCTGGGTTTACAAGAGACGGAATATTCAATTTTCATAACAATCACGTCTGGGCAGATGAAAATCCCCATGCTGTTGTTGAACTGCATCACCAAAACCGTTTTTCGCTAAATGTTTGGCTTGCTATTTTTGGAGACTGTTTAATTGGTCCAGTATTTCTCCCTAATCGTTTAACGGGACAAGTATACTTGGATTTTTTAAGAAATGAATTACCCGTTTTGTTGGAAGACGTGCCACTTTTTAACAGATTAAATATGTGGTTTATGCACGATGGAGCTCCTGCGCATTTTTCCATCGTAGTTAGAAATTTCTTAAATCAAGATTACAACGAGAGATGGATAGGACGGGGTGGACCAACTGCATGGCCTCCTAGGTCCCCTGACCTGACACCTCTAGACTTCTATGTTTGGGGGCATCTAAAACAATTAGTGTACGCACGATCTGTAAACAATTTGGAAGAACTCAGGCAACGAATCGTAAATTGTTGCGAGGAAATTCGGAGGACTCCAGGAATTTTCGAAAGATTGCGTCGATCTTTCATAAGAAGGTGTGAAGCGTGCTTAGAAATGAACGGTGGACATGTAGAACAATTTCTTTAGTTTTACTTTAAATAAACATTTGTTTAATTTACATTGCGATCAGAATTTCTTTGAAAATTTTTATCCTACTAAAACAATATGCAATCGACTATATGTCAAAAACAGTTGAATTGCGGACCCATGTTGACTAAGACTTTTTTGTTTATTTCCACCAGTACTACAATTGGGTAAAATATCCGACAACCTTTTTTTAACACACTGTATAATTGTGTTTCAGAAATAACAAATGTTTATATCTGATGATTAGATACACACTTTCAAGTACACTGATAACAATTTTTGTGTAAATTTACCATGCTGATCGTTGGTTACTTCACGCCATGAAAAATCATGTAAATACACATATAAAATGTAAGTTGACAATGGGATGTGTAAGTACTTTTCGTACATAAAACTAGTTACTACTGTTTACATTTTAACAAAATTTTGCACTTGAAAATTACATTATGACGTGTAAATAGTATTTATATGTAAAACTAGTTACCTGCTAAATGTATGTTTACATTTTAACGAAATGTTACATTTGAAAATTGCATAATATGTTGTAATTAGTGTTACATCCAAAATGAACTTATACTAAAATTTCGCTAAAATGTAATTATACATTCGACAGGTAAATAGTTTTACATTTTACAGCCCCAGGAGGATATTTTATGTTATTTGAAAAGTAGTGATTTGAAGCGATTAAAACCATCCCTGTGAAAAATCCGTTATGTTAATTTGTGAGAAATCATTTTGTTATTTTTTCTTTGAAGTTAAGTACAGAATTCCTGATTTCAACACCCACAAAGATATATGACTTTTACCATTGATGCCGTTTAGTACTATTTGCACCAACCATTAGACAACTGATATTAATATGTAATTAGTATATTTTAAATTATTAATAATAAATTGGATATACGACTGTATGATATATATCGTAGATAGATAGAGGGATAGTGATAGAGATTTATTGTTCTATATTACACAAATGTACACACATAGATGACGATGAATGATGATCGTAATCATATACACTCTCATACTTTATACTGCTTATACGTTCCAAAGTTGTTATTGGAAAAGAATTAATTCTGAATGACAATAAAGTAAAATATCCTCTCGGTTTCCAGGTCTTGCGCGGAATAGTATTTGTGGAGAAGTCTTCGTGAACGTGAGTTCGTAAATGGAACGCACAAAGAAGCCTTATTATTTTGTTAAAAAAAAAAAAAAATCATTTTCCCACCGTACTCAACAGATATTTGTGAAATATTCAATGATCTGTACACAGTTTTACAAATTTTTGGCTATGTGAAATTACTCTAACATTGAATTAGTTGACCAGCAAAATTAGTGAACTTAAACCCATGAAGTCTTTCCTGGGAGATATATGGAAAATTTAGTAAACGCAACTTCTGTTTTGATCAAACTGATCAAACAGTATGTTATGGAATTCAAGCCGAAGAGATTTTCCTGCGTATTTCTCAAAGGTTATGGTGCCTGGTATATGTAGGAACTTTTGCATATAGCAAATTGTAATTTTTAAGGTAATATTATTTTCCCTTTACTAATCTTGTTCACTAAGGCCTGACTGGTATTCCACTAGCTTAATATATTGATATAATTATATTTTAGTAGATTATTATAAATGGAAGTAGCAATAGGTATTACGAAGTGATGTAACATTTGCAAGATGACACAGTGCAAAGTTAATGTTAATTTTTTGTTGGACATTTTCCTTGTACTAAACGTTCAAAGAACTTGTTGAAGGAATCTTCTCCTGCAATTTTGTAATAACGATAAGGCATAATAAAGATATTGTTTTAGATTAACAAAAAAAAAAAGCAAACAAAACAACAATATGTATCGAAGCACGGATCACTTTTTTTGTTGGAAAGCCAATGTACAAAAATTATGAAATGTTTTTTTATCGTCTTCAAAATAATATTTGTTCGGATGTATAAGTATTATGTGTCTATTTATTTATGCTTCTGTTTAAGTTTCATGTCAGGATTTACTGCTTCGTATGTACGAAGAAGGGTTCAGATTGGGCAACTAAACATATGCAGCTGTAAATCTAACAGCAATAGCTGTAAACTCATGTATATTTATACATTGTTTGGAATACTGAACCATAATTTTCTGCGTATTTGAATGTTTGCACCTGTGAGTTGAAAATTACGATTACGTATGTGCCTATTTGCAAAACGAATGAAATACACGCGAAATACTACAAAATCAAAAAAACGAAGTGCTATAATATTACAAACATTTTCGTTATTTATCTTTAAAGGACTTTCGTTTATTATTATTATTATTATATAGGTATATTTGCAACAGTAGAGGCAGTGAAGTTTAAATATGATCGATATTACTAGTAATCGAGTATATATTTGTTTCGGTATATCCGTTACTTTTATCGATATCGATGTTTGGATAATATCTTTACGACTAAACTTTACGACATCGAATCAAAATATCAAATCTTGAAGCCCGATATTGTTCTCATTGGATTGTTATAGCCATGTTAAAGAGATAGTTTCTTTTAAAGTATGATAGTATATGCTTATTCATTTATTGTTTGTTTTTTTTTTGAGGTTGATTTAATAGAATTATCATAAAACTATAGTTTTACAATAATCTTACTTTTCCGAATACCATTGTTCTCTTTTTCTTCCCTTTCAACAAAATCCTTTTACAGTTTATACATGTTTAAAAAATATTAAGTTTTGTATCTAATTTTCCAGTATACATGTACGCGTTATAATTAAAGCAATAAAATTTAAACTAGGAAAAATAACGCATGATGATACAACCTCAGAAGAATGAGAACCACCAAAATATAATTTGGAAAACCCATTCGGAGCAGAAAAGAAAAGGGGGAAAGGGGCATGAGAATTTACTCACTATCTAACAAATCAAGTTAGCCCATTAAACGGCAATCTGCAAACCATTTGAGGTTTGGGAAGACGTTTTTTTTTGTTTAAAGTAGTAGATAAAGCCTAAGCATTTAGAATGCTTATCGGGCTTACGCGTAGAGCCAAATTTTATATCCGATATAAAACTAACTAGAGTGCTACTTGAAGAAACACCTTGAGAGTACTATTTAACTAAAAGCTTAATTTTTTTAAGGACGCACCTTATACAATTAAACAAGAAATTAATATTATTGTAGAAAAACCTGTACATAACCTATTATTAAGAACAACTCTTGGTCCTTATGGTGTAGAAGAGTTTCTATGATACAAGTTTCTAAATGTTTATAGTATTTATAGAAGTTTGTTTGATGTTTCGAGTAAGCCAAACATTTTATTATTTTTATTTTTTAAATGTAGTTTTGTGAAGCCCAAAATTAGGAGAATATATCAACTGCGGTGTGTTTGATTATTTATAAAAACCACCCTTGCAGATAGATTGTATAAGTTGACAATACACAGCTTATGAGAAACTCACCTACTGTGACTGTGCTGGCTACTTTTCGTTTGAGTGCCGGGTGAACTTAAAGCATCTAATGAAAAACAGTTGCTGCGTATATAGAGCGAGCTAGTATACAGGTTTACGCGTGCTGGCGTAAGATTTGGCAACTCTCTATGCGTTAAAGACGCTTTTTTACCAGCATAGTATGTATGTGGTACAGCATCTAGCATAAAACTATTTAGTCGTGAAGTATACGGTCGTTTAGACAGAGAAATAAAAGCAGTGAAATGTAATCCCAAGAAAAAGCGTATAGGAATTAGGGTCGATTATAGGAATTATTATTATTCAATATCACAGTAAAACTTATTTAACCCGCAACTTCACATGAATTACCAATATTATACACTCCGCCAAAAAAGTATCGCATAATTTAGTTTTGAATCATAAAAGTATCGCATAATCATTGTTTGTAGCATAAAGTTGTAAATATACTTTAATGCGCTCTAAGATATAATTTCTATGATTGTTTAAATAAAATACAGGCCAAATAAAAACAAGAACTCATACTTGAGATTTTTATTAAAACAAGAAATTATAATTTTGGAAAGAAAAATGTCATAACAGTAGCTTTTAATACTGAGTATTGCCACCTCTGGCTCTTATGACCGCTCGCATACGGTTTGGCAGAGATTCGATTAACCTCCGTAATAAGCCTGATCCAAATTTTCCCACTCGTCACGGAGAGCATTTGCTAGTCCATGCAGGTCCGCTGGGCCAACATTTTGGGTTCGTATCCGTCTGTGAAGGAGGTCCCACACGTGCTCGATAGGGTTCATGTTCGGACTTACCGCAGACCAATCTAAAACTGGAATACCAACATCGTTAAGGTATTCCTGGACGATTATTGCAACATGCGGTCGTGCATTATCGTGCATTAACATGAATTCGTTTCCTATAATTGGCGCATATGGTACTACATGTTCTTCTAAAATGTCCGTTATATACCTGTGGGCAGTCAGTGTACCTCTGTCTACGGGTACTAACTCTGTACGACCTGTTAAACAGATGCCTCCCCAAACCATAATAGAGCCACCAGCGAAATTAGGTCTAGGTCTGATATTACACTGCGAATAGCGCTCACCGTCTCGTCTGTACACTGAGATACGCCTATCTGAGGTGTAAAGACCAAATCTTGACTCATCTGTGAAGAGTATATTGGCCCAGTCATTAATGTTCCAATTTACATGTTCTCTGGCAAACCTTAAGCGAGCCACTCGGTGGTTCCTAGTGAGACGAGGGGCTGTTACAGCTACTCTAGCTCTTAATCCACTCTGTCGTAACCTATTCCGAATAGTTTGAGTACTCACACGAGTATTTCTGACTCTAGCCAAGTCGTTCTGCAATTGTCTCGCAGTTACATGTCTTCGACGTAATGCTTGTAGTGTCATCTTGGCGAGTAGAACATCTTGGACGACCTGGTACAGGTCTTCTACTGTAAATGCCTGTTTCCCTATATCTGGCTACGGCTCTAGAAACACTTGACTGATTGATGTTCATCAAATTAGCAACGTATGCTTGAGATCGTCCATCTTCGATTAAAGCAACTATAGCAGCCACTTGTTCTGAAGTTATATTGCTTATTTTAGTTTTAAAAGCGTTGGTACAGAACTCTGACTTCGCACTTTAAAATTTGTCCGTATAGGAAGACTTTCAATAAACAACTGAGCAAATCTTACACATATGCATTTTTCTAAATGTGTTCTTTTAGGAAAAAAATAAAGTAAAAACGCTAAGTTCCATTATTTGGTTAGTGTTTTTATAGTTCACATACACGAGGCAAACTTTTTGTGAACGTATAAAAATATCTTGGTTCATAAATGCCCTTTTTTAGTTTATGCGATACTTTTTTGGCGGAGTGTATATCTTGATTTGCGAAGGATGGTTTGGCGTGCTTATAAAACTCATCCTTGTTTAGGACATGGTGGCATGTTAAGAGAACTATAAAAAAATTGAAAAACATTACTAATGAAGTTATAATGATGTACTTAGTCCATAATATAAACCTTGCCAGAAGAAACAAGCCATATCGAGGAAGGTTTTAGCTGCTAAACAACTGCTATTTAAAGAATTAGATTCTACATGTCAAGTAGACTTGATAGATAGACAGATGGTGAATGCAACTATATATATGCTAAATCATATATGACCAATTGACAAAGGTCGTTCTTAAAGTACTGGAAACAAAAACGGCTTTGCTTTGCTTGATATTTTTACTACAACCATAAACGGTTTTACACGTACATACGGTCAAATTGTTCTTGGCAAATCTCACCATAGCCAAAGTCTAGTCAAATTTCACATAATTCCAAATTAAAACAAAAAAAATACTGATTTTATCAATAAAGTAGAAAAATTTATCAAACATATTTTTTTAATTTTATACAGTGACTAAGATTTATTAAAACTGAAACGGCTTATGTTATAATTTTGATTAGCAACTAAGAAAACAAATAAAGCTAAGTCTATATACTAATATTGATCGACCCTATTTGAGAATAGATGCATTTCAATTTCAAGTTTGCCATATGGATTTGGATGCGTAGAAAACCGAATGTTTCATGAAGTGTCGCTGCCGCGTTTAGCGAGTGAGCGATAACATATGCGTATGAACGTACAACTTTTTTTACCAACACGGTATATAATCCAAGGAAAGGGAGGAGTGATTGCCGAATGTGTCACAGTACTGTTTCGAACTTATTAGTTCTCATCAGCATGCCACAGGCGAGGCACAATCAACAATACTCCACCAGGCAGATGACATAAAGATGTAAATGAAAAAACTGCAACGCCATCTAACCGTGAAGGTAAGAGGTGTTGTTGATTATGTCTCGGCTGTGACATGCTGATGAGAACTATAAGTTCGAAACAGTACTGTCCATATCTGGCGTGACACAATGGCAATCACTCCGACCTTCCCTTTGGTTATTTATTTTACACATTATTTAGTGTATGTGGTGTACTCTGGTGGGCGATGGCTCTGTACCTGTCCTTCACTACTGCTTAATAACTTTTCTATCTCTGAAGTGGAGGCTACCAGACATTTTACCTTCACGGTTAGATGGCGTTGTACTTTTTTAGTTACGACAAAATAACATCAAATGGCAGCTCTAAGTTGATTTCTACTCATTTTCTTTAGATTAACATGTATGGATGTATAGAAAGTAAAAAATATTCGCTCATGGTCACTCCCTGTGAAAGCGTTCTTTGCATTATATGTGTGCATATTTACATTTCTTGCAAATGGAATATATTTTATTTTTGCGTACTTACAGATGCTAGTTAAATTAATAATTGTAATAATACAATATGATTTTAAAAACTATTTTCGTGACAAACGTAAGATTAAATGATTACAATAATTGTTCAACTATTTTTATTGATATTTGCATATAATTCTACATTATTTTGTATATTGTCGCTGCGGAAATAATTTACTAAAATCTGCTATTACAATAATATACTAAAAGCATATAGTAATCGATAGTACTTTTTGTTTTAAAGTTTCTATAATTAAAATTTTATTTTAATTAGGTCGATGTTCAAAAGTTTATATGAAAGTTCCTAAGAGTAATTTTCAGTATTGCTTATTCCTATAGCGGATTTAAAAACGAATAAGAAAAAAAAAGCTAAAGTTAGTATTTACCGCCTACTTACTTACATGGTTCCAAGTTTGCGTGGTTGGATGAAAACAAACATTTGCATAAATACTAGAGATGAAATCATTAAATACATAAGAGCTGAGTCTGAGAGAGCTTATAACTGTGATTTTATACGGGTTGTTGGACAGTTGCGGTAAATACTCATTTCTGATGGTACAATTAAAAATATGTTTCAATGAGCAATATTAGAAACTATGAAAAAGAAAAAATGTAAGTTGCTACATGTATATATTCAATTAACAATTGTGTGGGTGTAGACATCAAAATATGGAATTGAAATGAGTCTTAAGGTTTCTGTAATATCTTTTTGAGTTAGAGTGCTGCAAGATGTGAATGAGATATGTTTATGGCGCGGAATTTTGCCGTGGGCGTTGGAATAATAGCAGTAAACGGAGTGTTTATTTTACAAGGCGGTGCGTTTAAATTAATTTGTACGGCTAAACACACGCTTTTGTTTCTCAGTTTGTTGCGTTTCACTGCGATAAAGAAAACACAGGTTAACGACCGGTGTATATTTTTTTGAATCTAGATTACTAGTGCTATATATTATGAATGCGACTGACGAAATTCTCATATAAAACATTGCGATATAACAAAATACAATGGAGATATTCACGGGAAAACATATTTTTCAACTTTGTTTGATGTTTAAACCCTAAGAAATTCATAAAATAGCTTTACATGGAAGTTTTATTTGGAATTTGGATTTATGCTAATAGATGGAGACTGTGTAAACCATTTCTTTCGATGCCTGGTTATTCGCCACGAACTAACAACAGCATACCAGTATACTTTTTTATTTATAAATATTTCTAATCATACAACAACAAATTCGACAGCCACTAGGTACATTTTGACAGCTTTTTCATACATATTCTTATTTTCTTTTAAATACTACGTCATGAGTTAAGTTGATAGAATTTTGTAAATTCTAAAGATACTAAACATTAGCGGTTCTTACAAGGGAAGCTCATGAACTGTAAATCGCAGATCCTGATAAAACTTTGACAACTTGTACACCCTGTGGAGTGTTGACCGGCTGCAAAATTCATGTAGCCCAGTACAGCACAGCGCAGCCGAGGATTTTACGGTATACGGAATTACATTGATTTTGGCAGAGCAACTCGGTTCAATTCGCGCTTTAACATGTAATCCCGTATGCCGCAAAATCCTCGGCCGTGCTGTGTTGTGCTGCGCTGCGTGCAATTTGCGGCCGGCCTTACTCAAAGACACTCTCTGTTGCGGCGAAACTTCAAATGCAGGGGCTGCAATTTGACTTTGAATATCGCCCCAATTTATCTATCTAAAATAACTTTTAAACAGTATAAGAAAAAAAGGTTCAATGCCGAGCCTGCACCGTTTAGGTAAGCTTTCGACTGGTATAGCTATTTATGTAGAGGATGGTACAATAAGCACGGAACGACATGTATTGTGCTTATTTGATCCAATTCAGGAAATGATTCTGGATTCTGGATTACTAGTAGGGTGGCTACTGCCATTGCATTTAGACCTCATTAGGCCCATTATGCTTCCTCCGTTTACACTGCCCCACCTAAGTTGTCAACCAGTCTATTGTCTTCACAAACGATCGGACATTCCCCAGGGGAGCTTTCCTGGCGCTGGTGGTCCCCAAGTATGGTTTTCCTAATGGGTGATAGGGCAGGGCAGTCACAGAGAACATGCTCAGCTGTCTCATCCTCTAATTGACAGCCCCTACAGATTGAACTGTACGCCCCTTTTTAACTGACAGTGTCCGGTTAGAATTCCCATCACTAAGCGGAGGTTCTCCCTGGACATCCTCATTGCCGTTTGTCTATTAGGGTAAGATAAAGTGCCCTATCAGCCTCGTGATTGCCCAGATTGCCGTCGTGTCCCTTAGTCTAACTAATCGTGACTTTATTCCTTACAGAGATCTGTGCGAGAGCTCTGTGACAGTGCAGCATCAGTCTAGAGGTTATTTTTGGTTGCCTCAGAGCTGATACAAGTTGTGTGTTATCTGTATACAAATCAATATTTCTGTCCACAATCCTGAGTTTACATATGTTGTTGGGCGCTAAAGTAAGCGCATGGAGGCCACAGCGTGAGTAATCCTCGTTGCATTTGGAGAAGCATCGTAGGGTCTGTTATAGACAGATACGGGGGATATACTATCCGTGCCAGCTTCTTTACTTCTTCTCTACGCTTTTGCAGGCGACCCCCCAGAGCTGACGCCGGCCATTCGTGAGCTCCACGACAGTCTCTCTATTAATGTCAACCGACAGCAGCCTAATCATGGTCGCCAACGCCACCTCTCGGGCATACAGTCTTAGTGGCGGCAGGCACAACATGACTTCCACCCCAGCTGTCGGTTGATCCGATTCAGAAAATGGTTATAATCACTCTATTGGTCATCAAATATTGTATACAAAGCTGATTTCAATTATTATATGGGTGTCCACAAAATCATGATTTTTTATCATAACTTCCTTTTTTTAACGACATACTATATGTTTTCGGTGCCGTACGTCGCATTTACCCCATATGTATTGAGCCAAAAGTACATTATATTTTTAAAGTTAAATTTGCCATAAGCGGCCGTAGACGGTTGGTTATAAGGTCTCGGTGCCGTTGTGCGCCGCACGATCTCGCCTATATACATTTTTGATGCTTGCCAATTTCTTGTTTCCATACACCATATCTATATGCGTCTGCAGCGATTTCTAGCGTTAAATTTTTCTAAAGAGTGTATCTCGTGCGTTGACAGTGAGATATGTACGTTTTGCATTAAATTGAAGTTATTTCCCCTTCTGGCGGTTCGAATCATTTAATTTTTGGTACTTGCCAGTCATGTGTTCCCCTACACCATATCCATGTGTTTGCAGCGATTTCTAGCGCCGATTTGTTCTAAAGCGTGTAAATCGTGCGTTTCACGGGGAGATAAGCACGTTTCGCATTCAAATGAAGTTACTTCCCCTTCTGACAGCTGAAATCGTTTCATTTTTGGTACTTACAAATATTTTGTTCCTCTACACATTTGCAGCAATTTCAAGCGTCGAATTTTTCTAAAGTGTGTAAATCGTGTGTTCCACGGCGAGAAAAGCACGTTTTATATTCAAATGAAGTTATTTCCCCTTAAGCAGTCGGAATCGTTTAATTTTCTTGGATATCCCTGTCAAAAGGCAATGGAAATATGCATTGAAGATGTATTTCTATGTAGTGTATGTGCTTACTCATTTTGATATAGATTTGTGATTTGGTTAATCATGATTAAAATCATTACTTTACATTTACAACAATTTCTTTCTTTATTATGGGTTCTTCTGTTATTTTATATTGATAATTTTAATATCTGTGTTTACTGCATCTTCAGAATATTTGCTTGCTTGCATATTTTTTCTTGCTGACATTCATTTTGTATATTAGGGTTTCCGTATTTGCTAGTAGCATTAGAAAATAGACTTTCGGGGAAGTGTATGTATTGATTTTGTAAGAAGACGTTTAATTCAAATATTTCACCTACTATCATCATAATTGACAGATAAACCATTACTTTTTGTTTTATGCCAATAACGGGTTACTTTATAACTAATAAAAGGCATCCGTTTGGCGTGCCCGGTAAGAGTAGTGTCGGAACCCCCTGAAAAACTCGGTGGTATTTGTCGTCGTTATACGGACGGGCTAATTGAGGGGAACGGGGGGGAAAGAGGGGGCGCGCCCGTCCGCGCTGTATAGGCGTATCCCTTTCCGTCGTCGAAAGCGAAATCGCGCGTAAATCTTTTTCGAAATTTTCATTTTCTCCGAATTTCGGTAACGGGCAGCCAATGTAGACGGCCGTGGAACGTACGCCATTTACCGCTATAGACGCCTCTTGGCGGAAGGTTCCGACGCATATTCTCAACGTACGAACACAACTTAAAAGGAGAGATATTTTTGAAAGGCGCGAATCGACCGTCGCCCCCGGCCGCGCCCATCACTTTCCATCGTTGAAAGCGGGAAAACGCGTAAATCTTTTTCGAAATTTCCATTTTCTCCGAATTTCGGCGACGGGCAGCCAATGCCCACTGATACCCGCTAAATTGCCTAGGAGAATTGTCAGATTACGCGTCCGAATTGTCAAAATATCGCAATTTCGAACGGTGATCTGTGATTAATAAGGCGACGAAGTCGCCCGTGTATCGCGCCGAACCGCACCAGAGAAGTCTCATCTATCGGAAAATGACGAGAAACCGGCGCGAAATACGTAAAAGAACGCGCGATAACCGAATGCGTCGGGGTATGTTTTTGGCAAAAAGTGCCCTATACCGTTTTGACAGGTGCGTCAGTTGCCGATAAATTCCATTGTCAACAGTATGTAGGACCGTTACATCGTCGTGCATTTCGTACAAAAAAAACGCGCAATGTGGTTCGAGAAGTTTGTAATCGTCATCACAGAAGCATCGTGGACACAAAGCGAGAAAAAACGGAAGCGAAAACGAGTAATTAATCGCGATAAAACATCGCATCTCGGACGCTGTCACATTCGGATCCGCGCTGTTAATATCCAGCAGCCCTCAGATAAATTTGACGGTTGAAAACCGGTAAGTACGCCTCCATTCTTAACAAATTACCGCATTCTAATCGACTTCTGTTGTAAATTGTAGGTCTATTTGGAAAACGTCAGATCCACAGAGATGTATTCTTTCGTTGAAAAGTGGTGCTTCTAGAGCGGCCAATTCGCTCGAGAAACCGACAATCGACCAACACCGAAGTCTCTTCTAACTAAAAAGAGCAGAAAACCGGAGCGAAATGCAGAAAGAAACGCTCAAAATATAAATCCTTAGCAGTATGTTTTACATGGTTATCCGATGTCATTTTGACAGATCCGCAAATGTCAACACGACAGCACGTCTTCGGATCGTTAAAACATGAATTTGGAGTGAAAAGCCACAAGGTGGTTTGAAAAATTGGTGAAATGTCCAAGCACGAAGTGAAAGCCGAAGCGAAAGTGTGTTATTAATCGGAATATATCAACACTTTAGGAAGCTATGATATTCGGATCGAAATTGCCGCTGTTAATGTTAAGGAGAGCACATTTATAAGCTCTCAGATTAATTTGCAGTTTGATATACGGTAGGTACGCCTCCATTCTTAACGAATTACCTCATTCTAATCGACTTCTGTTGTAAATTGTAGGTCTATTTGAAAAACGTCAGATCCACAGGGATGTATTCTTTGGCTGAAAAGTGATCCTTCTAGGGCGGCCAACTCGCCCGATAAATCGACAATCGACCGACAGCGAGGTCTCTTCTAACTAAAAAGAGCAGAAAACCGGAGCGAACATGCTTTAAAAACGCGCAAAACATAAATCCTTAGCGGTATGTTTTAAATGGTTATCCCCGATGTCATTTTGACAGATCTGTCATTCGCCGAGTCAGACGCAAATGTCAACACAATAGCATGTCGTGGGACCGTTAAAACATGAATTTGGAGTGAAAAGCTACAACGTGGATCGGAATATATCAACACTTTAGGAAGCTATCATATTCGGATCCGAAATTGCCGCTGTTAATATATTATACATTTATTTATCACAAAGTTTAATTAAAGCGAGAATTATTCACCTTGCATCAGCTCCTCTTAAATACCTCATTAAATTAGTTACCTCATAAGATTTTTATTTATGAAAGCATATCCAAAACATAATACTAATTTTCTACTTCAGAACGTATTCAAATATAAAAACTGCACACACTGATTTTATTGAAACCACTCGATCAATACATTTTATGAACACAACGAATTTATAGATATTCTCACTGGCACATCATGTGCAAATAACTTCCGCAATATGTTTTGATATTTCTTCGCACTGCCAAAATTTATTGAGATCATCACAGACAGCCGCACCAAGGATATCATCAATTAGCACATAATGTGGGCTGGAAATTTAGACACGCACAACAAGACGATTTAATAGATTTTTCCAGTGACAGAATCTACATGACAGAACCTCCTCCTCGATAATTCTTTCCACTTAAACAGCAACACCAATCAACTGCAAACTATATCATACAGATGCCAGGATGTATGGCCCCATTTACATTTTCTTAGATTTTCTTCTACAAAACATTAGTTTATAATGAACAATAACAGAGGTTAGATATGTTTTACCTTCAAACAATCAGAAATACTTCCATTTTGATAACTGCTTATTGTATCATTGGTACATCTGTTGTTAAAAGCATATACGAAATGCTAACGACGTTTGTAAATCTTATAATTTCAAGTTTCATTAAAAATACATCTTCAAATACAACGGAGTTGTTTAACACTGTCAATCTAGACCATAGAATAACCAAACTAGAGCAAATAAACAGTATATTATACCAGTGTTGCCACCGCTGAGAAGTTTTAATAATAGATTTTCTTTCCAGCGTAATCATAATTTTTTAAGGCCAAAATAAAAGAACATCCTCCGATATGAAAAACGTAATAGATTTTTCGCTTAATGTAACATGTTAATAGCGTGGAGCCAATTGTAATAGATCTGTTACGAAAGTAATAGCAGTGGGAACACTGGTGTGTATTGTCAAATCTAAAGTGAAGTTAATGTAACTTATGACAGCACACTACATCTGTGTGCGTGTGTCCACGCGTGCGCGTACATTAAATGCATTTTCATATCGTGAGTGGATATAAAATAAAGTAGCAATTTCAATTTATAATAATATTGGACATGAATAATAAAAGTTAGCAAAATATAAAATTTACATACTGATACAAATTTGGTAAATTTGCATATGCTGTGTCCCTGGGGATAGATGACAATTATTTCACATTTAATTATTAAAATAGAGACTGTGGGTATAATGTTTAAATAAGAAACGCGAATAACAAAAGAAAGAGAAACGCGCAAACTTCTTACACGAAATATTGATTTCGAAATGCGTTTAGCACAGATAAATACATCGTTATGTAACTACAAGTACAATACTTCACTGGCACACTAGCTATTTTCAAAATTACAGCTGCACTTCTGAAATTTATCACCAAGTGATCGGTGAGAGCACAGCAATCTCTGAATCTTCAAATTCTTCAAACGTACCTTCACTGTTAAAAGATGCATTGGTGTACATAGATCGGATTTTTCGTATTATAATCCTTAGTAAATAAGTAATTACCAGTATGAAATTACCCTATAAGATATATATATGTTTATTTATCACCAAGTATAATTAAAACAACAATTATTTACCTTGCATGGGTTCCTCTTAAATATTTCTTTAAATTAGTTACCTCATAAAATTTTTATTTATGAAAGCATATGCAAAACGTAATACCGATTTTCTACTTCAGAACGTGGCGCGTACATTAAATACATTTTCAATGTCGTGGGTGAGTATAAAATAAATTAGCAATTTGAATTTATAATAATATCGGGGGGCTAACATTATGAATTACCGTATTTTCCTGTGAAATGTCAAATTACCCATAAACAATATAATATATAAACCCGTAATTTAGAATCGATTTTGATGGACTAGATTAGCGTACTGGCGACGCGCGGTGGTTATTCATCAAACACGGTAAAATGGATTCGGTTTCGAATCCCCTAACTGGGAGCTAAAAAAAAAAAAAAAAAAAAAAAAAAAAACCGTTTTATATATTTTAATCTGTTTGTTGGACCTACACCGAAGCCTCTTCTAACTGAAAAGAGCAGGAAACCAGAGCGAAAATGCTTTAAAAACGCGCAAAACATAAATCCTTAGCGGTAGGTTTTACATGATTATCCGATGTCATTTGACAGATCTGTCATTCGCCGAGTCAGACGCAAATGTCAACACAACAGCAGATCGGCTGGTCTGCCGAGTGGGGGCGCAAGTGGTGCGTTGCAAGTGGAGCGCTGGCTTTCTACTTTCTGCAGAGTTGGTGCAGCCAGTGGACATCGAACGACTAATTAATTGGGTGGGTGAACCGGCCGGATTTTCTAGTTAATAATAATAAAGCGCTAGATGTGAGCGTACCCCATTTAGCGCTGTAGACGCCTCCTGAAAAAAATCGGTGGTATTTGTCGTCGTTATACGGAAGGGCTAATTGAGGGGAGAGGGGGGGGAAGATGGGGCGCGCCCGTTCGCGCTGCATAGGCGTATCCCTTTGCGTCGTCGAAAGCGAAAAGACGCGCAAATCTTTTTCGAAATTTCCATTTTCTCCGAATTTCGGTAACGGGCAGCCAATGTAGACGGCCGTGGAACGTACGCCATTTACCGCTATAGACGCCTCTTGCCGGAAGGTTCCAACGCATATTCTCCACGTACGCGCGCTATGTAAAAGAAGAGATGTTTTTGAAGGGCGCGAATCGATCGTCGCCCCCGGCCGCGCCAACCATTTTCCATTGTTGAAAGCGGAAAAACGCGTAAATCTTTTTCGAAATTTCCATTTTCTCCGAATTTCGGCGACGAGCAGCCAATGCCCACTGATACCCACTAAATTGCCTAGGAGAATTGTCAGATTACGCGTCCGAATTGTCAAAATATCGCAATTTCGAACGGTGATCTGTGGTTAATAAGGCGACGAAGTCGCCCGTGTATCGCACCGAACGTCACCAGAGAAGTCTCATCTATCGGAAAATGACGAGAAACCGGCGCGAAATACGTAAAAGAACGCGCGATAACCGAATGCGTCGGGGTATGTTTTTGGCAAAAAGTGCCCCATACCGTTTTGACAGGTGCGTCAGTTGCCGATAAATTTCAGTGTCAACAGTATGTAGGACCGTTACATCGTCGTGCATTTCGTACAAAAAACGCGCAAAGTGGTTCGAGAAATTTGTAATCGTCATCACAGACGCATCGTGGACACTAAAGCGAGAAAAACGGGGGCGAAAACGTGTTATTAATCGCGATATAACATGGAATTTTGGACGCTGTCACATTCGGATTCGGATCCGCCGCTGTTAATATCCAGCAGCCCTCAGATGAATTTGGAGCTTGAAAAGCCGAAAGTACACCTCTATATCGCTATTCGTACATCAATTTTTAAAAATAATCCCTCTTTTAGGTCAGTTCTGTGGTAAATTCTAGGTCGATTTCTGAAACGTCAGATCCACACTTTTACACTGAATAGTCGCTTATGGGGCCACGAAGTCGTTCGGAAAACTAACAATTTACAAAGACTTTGACCTCAGCTCCGTCAACAAAGCGAAAAATCGCATTAAAATGCCAAGTATAAGTATAATCCAAAGTGTACACATCGTCTCAATTGGAGAGGTTAATATCATTCAAATGGAAACTCTGACATTATTTTGAAGCTTAAAAAAGGCAAGTACACTCTATCTAGCTATTGGCACCTACATTTTTTAAATTAACTCCTATTTTAGTTCAGTTTTGATCGAAATCATAATCCATCTGTCAGACGTATACGTCAAGGTAAATTAACCATAGTTTATAATCACGTTTTAAACATCACTTCCTACCGGGGAGTTTGGCGTAATGCTGTGAACCCATCGAATGCCGGCTACGAACGGGGAACGTGCCCGGTTCGAATCCCAAGTTGGTGGTAATTTTTTTAAATTGCTTTTTCATTTTATTTTAATCTTTTTGTATTTACGGCGTATGATTCGAGTTTTTTTAAGTGAGTTTCGAAAAAAAAAAGCAAAATTAATTCAAATATTAAGAAATAACAGACCAGAATATTCCAAATTGAGGGTTTGTGAGCTGTATTCGTGATAAAATTTATTATTTATGTGTGTGCGGTATATTACTCATTTAAAGTATCACATATACGAATATTTTTGGTAATTTCCACGTTTAATATTTGAAATATATACAGCGTGTGCGTTTTTTTGAGCAAGGGAAATACGAAGCGTGAAAATTCAAACAATTCGAAAATTAAGAAATTACACATCTTTTTCAATGAGGCGCGTAGCGTCGAGTTCTCTAAGACGAGACGCGAAGCGTCGAGTCTGTTTAAAAGTGAAAGGCATTTGAAAAAGAAAATTGAAATTAAAAAAATTAAAAGATTAAAAAAAATTAAAAAATTAAATATATTTACCGCCAGAAGTTTTCTAAAGTTAAACCGCGTTTAAAGAAAAAACCAAAAACAATGAACAATTCGAAAATTAAGAAATTACATATCTTTTTCAACGAGACGCGTAGCGTCGAGTTCTCTAAGACGAGACGCGAAGCGTCGAGTCTGTTTAAAAGTGAAAGGCATTTGAAAAAGAAAATTGAAATTAAAAAAATTAAAAGATTAAGAAAAATGAAAAAATTAAATATATTTACCGCCAGAAGTTTTCTAAAGTTAAACCGCGTTTAAAGAAAAACCCAAAAAACAATGAACAATTCGAAAATTAAGAAATTACATATCTTTTTCAACGAGACGCGTAGCGTCGAGTTCTCTAAGACGAGACGCCAAGCGTCGAGTCTGTTTAAAAGTGAAAGGCATTTGAAAAAGAAAATTGAAATTAAAAAAATTAAAAGATTAAAAAAAATTAAAAAATTAAATATATTTACCGCCAGAAGTTTTCTAAAGTTAAACCGCGTTTAAAGAAAAAACCAAAAACAATGAACAATTCGAAAATTAAGAAATTACATATCTTTTTCAACGAGACGCGTAGCGTCGAGTTCTCTAAGACGAGACGCGAAGCGTCGAGTCTGTTTAAAAGTGAAAGGCATTTGAAAAAGAAAATTGAAATTAAAAAAATTAAAAGATTAAGAAAAATGAAAAAATTAAATATATTTACCGCCAGAAGTTTTCTAAAGTTAAACCGCGTTTAAAGAAAAACCCAAAAAACTATGAACAATTCGAAAATTAATAAATTACATATCTTTTTCAATGAGACGCGTAGCGTCGAGTTCTCTAAGACGAGACGCGAAGCGTCGAGTCTGTTTAAAAGTGAAAGGCATTTGAAAAAGAAAATTGAAATTAAAAAAATTAAAAGATTAAGAAAAATGAAAAAATTAAATATATTTACCGCCAGAAGTTTTCTAAAGTTAAACCGCGTTTAAAGAAAAACCCAAAAACAATGAACAATTCGAAAATTAATAAATTACATATCTTTTTCAACGAGACGCGTAGCGTCGAGTTCTCTAAGACGAGACGCGAAGCGTCGAGTCTGTTTAAAAGTGAAAGGCATTTGAAAAAGAAAATTGAAATTAAAAAATTAAAAAATTAAATACATTTACCACCAGGAGTTTTCCAAAGTTAAACCCCGTTTAAATAAAAAACCAAAAGACAATGAACAATTCAAAAATTAAGAAATTACATATCTTTACCAACGAGACGCGTAGCGTCGAGTTCCCTAAGACGAGACGCGAAGCGTCGAGTCTGTTTAAAAGTGAAAGGCATTTGAATAGGAAAATTGAAATTAAAAAAATTAAAAAATGAAATACATTTACCGCTAGGAGTTTTCCAAAGTTAAACCGCGTTTAAAGAAAAAACCAAAAAACAGCGAACGATTCGAAAATTAAAAAATTACATATCTTTTTCAAGGAGACGCGTAGCGTCGAGTTCTCTCTTCTCTTTAAAAAAGTGAGGGCATTTGAAAAAGAAAATTGAAATTAAAAAAATTAAAAAATTAAGAAAAATAAAAAATATATTTCTAGCGAGTTTTCGAAAGTTAATTAAACCGCGTAGCGTCGAATTTTTCGAAAAGAGCCACACTTAAAAAAAATTGAGCTTCATCCTAAATTCCCATATCTATTCTACGCGATTAAAGGGCGGATTGCTACCTGAGGGGTATTTATCTTCTATAGTGACCGCGGGCCAAGGTGGATCGCGGGCTAGGCGTACCAACTTTTTCAATGGGGTGCGTTCCAGGCGGAACGCGGGCTAGCTAGTTCTTTTTATAATGCCTTATAAAAATGCATACATGTTCTATTCATGCTCCTTGTACCTATTTACTAACCTAGTCAAAATTTCGGGTTACAGCTGGCGACTTTTAACTTACATGCCAACTGTTTGGTATCATCGGAGTCGATAAGAACTTCTCCTTTCTGTTAACCCAGAGAACCTATGAGTCTCCTCATAAGTTTCTTTATAACAATCAATTTTTGTGTAAAAAAACTGTGAAAATATACCTACTTTGTAGTCTTTAGGCTTTCACGGCCGTCGTTGCTGGCTGCTCTTCGGTTCTCGGGTTCTCTGCCGTGTAGAAAGTTTAAATTGCCTACCTACTTTGTGGTGGCTTACTCGCCATAATGTTACCACTAAACATATATTTGAAGAATGTAATATTGACAATTTCTCAGTTAGTCGTATATTTCCGACATCGTGGACTGAAGAATAAATATTTAAAATTTTGGTAAGCAAGGAAACAGAAACTGCCAAATCATATGTTTTTGGACTCAGAAAATGTTCTATTTAAAATAGAAAGTTATAGGCCGAGACACCCGCTATAATAACTTACGACAAATAGATGTTATTTATGTGTTTCTTATTGTTGTTCTATAAACTATTTTGTAACACTCCTTCGGAAGCTAAAAACATTACAAAAATGCAGAAATGTTTGCGAATCTGAATTAAAAAAAAGGATAAATTTCAATTTAACCAAGAAGTTAAATTCAGCTAAATACTTTATATACTATCGATACACAACATCACATGAAATATTAATTACCTGGTACCTACCTAGTAAGCTAATCTAGTCTACACTTTACGCGTTTTACAGGGTTTGGCAAAATGCGCAAATTTGTCCAGTCTACATTTAATAAGGTCAATATAAAACACGTATATTACGTATCAAAGATATCAGATATTAAGACCTTGACTGCTAATACAATTTAATCAAGGTATATACACAAAATGGTATCAGTATGCGTGGGTTCCAGGTTATGTATGCTATCCTACAATAATTCTTAAAATATGTATCGTATGCAAATTAACACCTACCTGCTGCGTACAAAAAGTAATGTAGATACTTCAAAATGCACAAGTTATATAATTTTTTTGTAATACGTGCTTGTGCAATCTAGAAATAATTTTGCTTTAGTTGAAGTTGAAATTGAATATTGAAATTTTTAGTCCTTTTTGTTCCTATTAATCTATACAGCTAGAGAAAGAACAGCCAGTCCAGTTTGAGTAAGATAGAAATGCCAAATGTCTAAAGTTACTGTACCATAGGTACTATGAATGTAGTCGCTATGGATGTCATTGGTAAAATCATATATTCAAACTGTGGAACCATTTTCAAGGAAAAGAAATATTTTTCTTCAAAATGCATTAGATATTTTGGGTATATTGCTTTATTAGATTTGATGTTTAAAATTTATTTGTTAATATAACTGAACAGTTTTGTTTAGTTTTTTAAATGGAAACTGTAGGCTTTGATATAAAGTGCAGTATGATCTACAAATTCTACAGGAATAAACCAAGAGAAGGTAGTTAGATTACCTTGAACCGCTAAGAGAAATAATGTTGTCTAAGAAAATGAAATACCGTAATATTATTGATGATTCCAAACATACTTAGAATCAACAGCTTCAGTGAATTAAATATAGGGCGCAGATAATACTTGCATTGTCTAAAGGAATGAAGAAACATGAGATTTAAGATCAAGTTTGATGTATTCGACAAACAACACTGTGGTCAGACCCATGATTACTTATGCATCTCTGGTGTGATGAACAAAGCTACAGCAATTAAATTGCTATAACTATCATGTAAGATATTTACATGTTTAGCAATATAATAAGCAATGACGACGACTACTGCAAACTAAATATCTCCTAGACCTCGCTGTTCTTCATTTGGTGATTTATGAGGCAGCAAGAGTTGAGCATTTCAGATTGCCAGAAACTTCAATCGGTAATATGCAAGATTGAGCATAATATATTGAAGTGGAAATCACGAATTCGATTTGTTTTAATCAATTCACCTGCAAAAATAGACTCGGTGAAACGAAAACACAATAAAAACTGAAATTTAGGGTCAGGTCAGAAATATAATGATATATAGAAAAATATGCCACTGCCTTTCAAGTAGAGATATACCTGATATTGCACTATACTGAAGAAATCAACAAGAGGGCGTTTTAAAACAAGGAGACTTGCCAGCCAGGGACACTGTGGGCATTAGTTAACTTCTACAATTAAACAAGAAGTTTGAAGAGGTTTGAAAACGTATTTGAGAACTGAATGGCCTAATAGATTGTAACAAAATTACTTTCCTGTGGCTAATCGGTCATTCAGAAATTGAAGGAAATGAGAAAGTGAATGAACCTACCGTAAGAGTGTCGAGAACCACGGCATGAGATCAGAAAAGGTGTTGGATCCAAGAAAAATACAAAGAACAATCTACCAATGCAACTAGCTAATTCATGCAAGGATGTCAATTGAGTGACCATCAAGGAAATACACTCAAGGTCTACTAAATCTTAGCAGAATCATATAGTAGCTAGAAAATTAGGAAGAATGGAAATACCTACCTATATATTGTGTGTTAGGGTGATAAAGACCGCATATCACACCTCGTGTCAATGCTGGACTAGACACAAAAAGGCAGGCAATTTTTGGTAAGCCAAAGATTTAAGATTATTTTCATCAACCCGCCAGAAAGCCTACCAGGCTATTGGAATGGTTGCTATGATTAAATGAGTAACAGACATGAGAGATTAGGTAAAAGCTGTATTCTTTTGGGAACGTCATCTCAGACGGCCTCCACAAAAAAAAACCATAATACCCAAATTTCCAAAAATATTTAGCTTTGAAAGTAATCGAAAGCATTTCCAATTTTGTATATTTCGTTTGATTGTTAGTGCGCCATGAATGTATTAAAAATTTGCATAGTATAATTAAAGTTGAAGGTCTTTAATAAGGTTATAAGAGTTATTGGATTTCTGATCATAGCAATGCTAAAAGGATGTCGCCCTCGATAAATAATACACTAGATCTAATACAGAATTCGACACGTTTATTGTTATGATTTGTTTTGACACACAACCTGTCAGATGTACCACCCTCAAATTAAATCTGTGTTATTATATTGCTAGTGTAACTGTCAACTGATTAACTCTGCGTACTTAGAAACGTTGTGCCTAAGAAATCTTGGATTCTCATACGGTTGATTGTGGATAACCAAGGGTGTCTGAAGTATGTGCCTTTGAAATTTTAATTTTATTTAAGTTATGCCAAGTACGAGTTTTTCTATATTACAGTGGGAACTCGCTAATTTGAACCCTCAGAAATCCGAATTCCCTTGTAATCCGAAGAAAATTGAAATATTGCCGTTTAACATTGGGTATCTTGTAATGCAAATCGCTTAGGGGTTCTGTAATTCGAATCGCAACCATACAATCCGGCGCAGTCGGTGTGGTGCATTCGTTGGTTTGTTCTTGCCGGAGCTACATACGTCGGGGAATCACCGAAATAGTTTAATCTATATATTATGGCGACTAAAAGAGCGCATAAAACGCTAACGCTTAGCGAAAAACAGGAAATTTTGAAGCAATTAAACAGTGGTGCAAGTGGAGATTTTCCACTTGCACCACTGTTTAATTGCTTCAAAATTGCTGTAAAGTATGGCATTGGTGCGGTAACAATTTCGAACATTAAAAACAATAAGGATAAAATAATGGGGTATATAGTTTATTTGTTCATTAACAGATTCTAGTTATTATCGCAATTAAATTTCGCATAGGTACATTGGGCATTGTATTTCGACACCAAAACGTAAAAAAACTCTGCGCAATTCAGATTACCCCCTAATGGAAACAGAACTTTATAAATGGTTATTGTTACAATGAGAAAGACACGCGAAAGTAACCACCACTGTTCTAAGGGAAAAGGCTATGTATAGCTACAGATTTATGCCAAATATTACAATAATAACAAGTTTATTGCAAGTAAAGGGTGCCTTAACCGATTTAAAGAAAGGCATGGCATTCGCAGACTAAAAGTTTGTGGGGAAAAGCTGTCAAGCGATCCTACATAGGTGCAGCCTTTTCTAAAAAAATTACCAAAAAAATGAATAAGCTTAAGCTATTACCTAACCAGATATACAATGCTGACGAATCAGCACTATTTTGGAAGCTGCTACCAGATCATACATTAGTACACGTCAAAGAAACCTCAGCGCCAGGGCGAAAAAGCTACACAGAGAGAGTAACTTTTCTCGCTTGCGCCAATGGCGATGGTACTCATAAACTAACACTGATGGTTATTTGCAAAGCTAAAAATCCTAGAGCTTTTAAAAACGCTAATGTTCCACTTGAGTACCATTCAACAAGGAATGCATGGATGGCATCCGCATTATTCGTTAAATCGTTTCATACATCTTTTGTCAAACAAGTAAGAACATTTCAAAAAGAGAACAATCTTAATGGGAAGGCGTTGTTATTAATCGACAATGCTCCCAGATTATAACAATGTTTTTGCCGCCTAATTGCACCCTGTTACTACAGCCAATGGATCAAAATGTCTTACGGCTAACAAAACTATTGAAAAAGTCTTTTGGTCCACATTCTGGTTGTCGAGGAAGACATTTCAAACGCCTTTAAAAATATTAAGTTGAAGGATGCAGTCTTTCTTCTTTCTCGCTCTTGGGAGAAGGTGTCAACTGATGCAATAAATAAATGCTGGAAAAAAATATTTTCTTATTCGCCTGATAATGCTTCCGCGGCAACATCATCTGAAGATGACTCAGATGATGATCTTCCATTAACGGCAATGAAGGAATAGCTACTTTCGGCCGAATTAGGAACACTGCACACACTTTGGCTGATGCGAGAACGAGCAACGGAAGCTAAACAATTGAAATGTCGACAAGCAAAAATTACAGACTTTTTTAACCAACTTATTTACCTATGTACATATGTTGTTTTCTTATCAGTGATGCTTCAAGATGTTATGATACTGCATTACAACTTATGCATTATGTATATAGTAATGTACTTTTTTTTGCTGAAAATCTATTTATTTTTTTTATTTTGACAGAAGTAATAAATGTTTCACAATCGCAATTTTTTAATTATTTTAATGATAATTCACAATCAGTAATCCGAATTTTCCGATAATCCAAATCGTCCATGTTTTAATTAATTCGGATTAGCGAGTCCCCACTGTATTGTAATGGTGCCACGAAATTATTATTATAAAATATTATTTGTACATATATGGAGGCTCCACAAACTGGTCGATTTATATCCATTCAGACTTTATGTGACAAAAAGTGGGAATGCGTCTTTGTAACTATCGTAAAAAATAGTTATGCATAAAACCAAACCTATTACGTATTCTTGACGATGTTTCCATCGTCTGCTAAATGGTTGAAGTGTTAACAGCATAAACACCAACCTGCGTGAATGTGTGAATTAGAATTGATTCAAAATTAAGGTAAGTAACTTCACATTATTTATGATTACATATACAATAAGTCAATCGAATAATCGATACCATATACCATCCCATTTGCAATCTGTGACAATAAAAAAAAAATAATCTTTTAAATTATCTTTAGCTGTTTACGTTTTTTTGCCGCTTTTTGCTAACAATAAGATGTACTAAAGCATCAAGATGTATTTCCTTTCCTCTCTAGTCTGCTCAAATACCAACAATCAGCATAACGCAATAATACCAAGACTAGTTGATTAAGATAAAATGGAAACGCGAGAATGGTCTTTTGTTTTCGCTAACGCCGTCAAGTACTATTTGTTTTGTTTCATTTACATTGTAAGTTTAGTTGAAATTGGGAAGTTCCGTTCCGCGTTCTTATCCTCGAAATCCTCTCCAGTATTTCCAAATTAACAATTTGACAAGTAAGTTATTGCGTTGTAATTTCAGTAGGGCGTTGGTCTTTAATTTGTATGGTCGTGAGTAGTAAGTGTCTAAAGGAGGAGCAGTGTATACATACAACTCGAGCAACATCGCGTGTCGTTAATAATAAACGGTGGAATGCCTGTGCTATAAATGTAGAATAACCGTTTGTAATGGCTATAAATATTTAATCTTGGTTACACTTGGTATAATAAACAATGAATAATCTGCGATATAAAACTATGAGATACTCAATGGCATATTTAATTATGGGCTGAATAGACCATAATTGTAGGGGCACGTATATCTTTACTTAAAAGTAAAGGCAGTGCTACATATGGTTTCGCTACTTGAAAAATCTTTTTTTTACTACTCAATTACAGTGAGAAGATGTGTTCAAGTATTGAAACAACTTCTTTTTTAGTTACATTTTGCATTTTACTATAATCTCTGTTTACACCCAGCACTAGTGAGGGGAGAGTCAGCCAGATTTAAGCAGTAGGTGAGTTCCTAGTTAGACAGTAACGTAAAGTTCGGAGTAATCAATAACATTACCCTCATCCCAACGGTATTGCACTTGCTTCTGCTAGAAACACTAAGGTATTGTGTCATTCTTGTCCCTAGTTATGTCTCTCCTTACTTACCAAATACGTGTAAAAGTGTAGGTCAATGGCGTAAAAGCGTTGGAATTTGTGCATTATGAATTGGGCTTTGTGCATACGTCTAACTACTATTTAATAGTAAATAGCTTTTGAACGAACAACCATTACACACACAAAAATGCATTCTGAGTTCAAAATAAAATATTGTTTTAGCACAATTGAGAGAATTAAATAATTTTGTTATAAGTAAATCTTTTAACACTAAGAAAATTGAAAGTTTTATTTCAAGAGAACTTTTGAATCGATGAATTTTCTTAACTAGGGAATATATTTACTTAGTGCAAGTAAATAGAGCATGTAGGTTATTGTACATTTCGCAGTAATATGTGGGAGGGTGTAGCATCAAAATGCTGTATCTGCGCTGTTGGTCAATTGTGTGATTGTGTTTTACCTTACAGAGTAGTTGACTGTGTGAATTTCTTTTAGGAAAGTTCTTTAATGGAATCTCATTACTTTACATGCTTATGTCTAATTACGTGACAAAAAAGTTGATAAACATATGTAGCCATAAATTTACCTAATAATATTAATGATGAAGTAGGTAAGTAAGCTGTTGTAGATATTTCAATGCAAGTGTTTTTTTTTTCTTAGATTACAATATTATCGGTATGCTGGTATATGCACATGTATAATAGTATAATTATAGAACCGCAAATATATTCAGGAAGCACAACCTCTAATGGCGTGTATTTTTCGTCGCATTCAACCTATGTTTTATTAATTCAAGGTATTAATAATAAGAAACTACTTTCTTTTACGGTAATTTGATTGATGAAGCCAATTTCATAAGCTTGGAGAAAAATGATGTAAAGGAATTAATTCCTATATATGGGATTATGAAAACATTTCTTAGCAAGTATAATATTGCAATTGTGCAAGGTAAGTTAGAACATACCAATAAGGCAAACAGATAGTTTATATTGCTCATATGCATATTTTGGTGATCATGCAGGGACATACGTACACCTCTCAAGAAAAGATTCGAGGCACCAGCATTAAAAGCAACCCAGCGTTTTACTTTAAATCTTAGGATAACTTTGTAATTAGGGATTTCTAAGCAGTTATTCATTTAACGCATTGTGGACTCCTGACTTTGGAGGTATTATGGTAGTTGTGATCTTTAAAGAAACTCTATTCTCAATCATTGTAAGTATTTTTTTTTTTTTTTATACATACATGTTGCAATGGACATATAGTCTTACATTGCTGTGCAATAAACTATGTTGGCTCTCTTACAGAGACCTTTTTATTTTTAACAACTAAAGGTAACGAAAGAAATTGTTAGAACCTGGAATTTGATAATTTGTACATGCACAAGGGAGTAAGCCTTACATGTGCATCTAGTACTACTTTTATGAATCTGAACAATGAAGGTGTTAGAAGGAGAAAACTGAAGGCATTAATTTCATAAATGGTGCGGTGTATTTGCAAATAAGACGGAACTTAATACTTAAACCCCATATTTATAATTTTTAAAACTTAAAAGTTTTAGTCTTGAGGATATTCAAAACGTATGTTTATTTGGTCCAAGACAAATTTATTTAAGGTACGCTTGCATTTTTCTGTGTGTATAAAATATTAATCTTGAGTAAGAATTCATGAATGATCATGATGAATTGATCCCAATTGACTTAAGGTAGAAAGAATACTATTCGTTATCGATTTACAAGCGCTACTAAATACAACATCGTCTTTTATTTCTCCACAATAAGCCAATTGCCGTCCAAGCTCCCTTCAGATATTTCCTTTATCTATCTTTAGTTAGCCACATCTTTATTGGCACCCAATATAAAGAAATTTTGCATGATGAAAAGACTCACTAAAATATCAAGACATTTTCGTCGGGATGCAAGGACACGGCTCTCAATAATAGTGATATGTCCCGACGCCGACGTATCGGAACGAATGCCAACGTTCCAGTTGGTTCCCGTCAATCCGATCTAGTCGGGACAAGACATAAGGTCGGTCCCACAAAAAAATCGGATTTATTAAATCTCTTTCTGGAAAACTTAATAAACCGGATAGCCGTAAAGAAAAAAAAAAACATTTCAAGAACATAGACATAATATATTCAAAAAATGTACACGCTTTATGTACATAAACACTTAACCCTCGAACTGGCACATGGTTCTGGCCAGACATATTTCATTTTCATGCTTCAATTAGCTTACTTCTATTTTAGGTACATGGCTGTAATTTCAGGTAATCTCCCAAAATATTGTTGGCTTTCGATGTATAAATTAATAATTGAAAAAAAGTCCTTGGAACAGGACAAAAAAGCCAAATAAAAAATCTTCACCTTACTTTTGGTACATGGTGTCTGGCCAGCCCCTATGCATTTTGTATGAACGCATAGGCAAAGCACATGGTACGAGTTGGGAATTTGTATTTACTTTATTCTTTTATGCGTCTTTCTTTATTCTGATTTTGTTTGTGAGTTAGTTATTCATTGAACGTTGAGCAGTGAAGACGTAATCTAGTTTTTGTGCGATAATTTTGAACTTGTGAATAATTTTACGCAGGTAGATTTGTTGCGTTGTTAGTATATTATGGCTGATGAACTGGAATTTATTTATAATACACGCTTGCGTAGCGCGAATTTGCAACCCCAATTGTCAGAGGCATTAGTGCGTGATTTTCAAAGTCAGGTAGAAGCTGATGAAAATGATGATGTTTTTGAAAACGATGGTGACGACACTGCTGATTATGTGCCAGAAGATGATGCATCAGACATAGAAAATGATTTGGAAATTGAACCTAACGAACTTTATGATAGTGATGAAGACGTAGATGAAGAAGAAGAAAGTGGAAATGATGCTGAAGCAGCAAATGAAGTCGACTCAAGCTGTTTTTATGGTAAAGACGGTACTAAATGGAACGAAACTGAACCCCCTGCATCTCGTTTGCGCCAGCATAATGTCATGCGTTTTCAATCTGGAACAAAAACAAGGCTCACCAATCCAGTTGAGGTATTCAAGCTATTTTTCTCAACCAATATTACGTTCGTCATCATTAGTGAAACAAATCGGCATGGGCGAGAATCAATTAGAAAATGGAATGAAGAACATCCAGAGTCTACCCAAAGAAAATGGATTGATTTGACAAGCTCTGAGCTAGATGCATTCATTGGGATTTTGTTGGCTTCTGGTCTCAGCCATAATAATATGCAAGACTCCAGTATATTGTGGCGTTCTGATTCGCTGCCCATATTCCGTGCGGCTATGTCGCACAAACGATTCATTACTCTGTCCAGATATATTCGTTTCGATAATAGTCGTACGCGGGCATTCCGACAGCAAACAGATAAAGCAGCTCCTATCCGGGACCTTTGGAATTTTCTCAATGAAAATCTGCAAAATTATTATGAACCTTATGAAAATATCACCATCGATGAGCAGTTGTTTCCGTATCGTGGGCGCACAAAGTTCACCCAATATAACCCATCAAAACCTGCAAGGTATGGGATCAAAGTTTGGTGGGCATGCGATGCTAAGACTAAATTTCCATTGAAAGGAAAACTATACACTGGAAAGGAAGGAGACAATCGGGAGATAAATCAAGGTGAAAACGTTCTAATGTATTTCGCAAATTGTTACGCAAACAGCGGCAGAACAATTATTTCTGATAATTTTTTCACCTCATTGAACGGCGCTAAACGACTTGCTGCTATGGGACTGGCATCTGTTGGCACCATTCGAGCAAACAAAAGATGTCTTCCTAAGGAAGTTATGAAGAGCACCAGACGACCAATTCTTTCAAGTGTGTTTGGTTTTCATGAAAATCTTGTTGCACTTTGCAGCTACGTGCCCAAAAAAAATAAGGCAGTCAATTTAATTTCAACCGTGCATTACACGAAACATGTTGAAGGCGTAGCCATGAAACCGGAGGCAATTTTATTTTATAATTCAACTAAAGCCGGAGTCGATACGATGGATCAAATGCTAACTCATTACACAACAAAACGGCCAACCAGACGCTGGACATACGCGTTTTTCTGCAACATGATTGATGTGATGGCATTGGCAAGTTACATTATATGTAAGCTAAATGATGAAAATACAAGAAAAGAAAGAAGACGCATATTTTTATATAAACTTGCAAAGCAATTGGTACTGGCCAACGTTGAAAATCGCATCAATAATCCGCACATTGTGGCTCAACCAACAACTCGTATAGCATTTGAAGCGTTCTTTGGGAGACCTCTCACTATAGCAAACCTTCACGCAGTGGTCCAGACACATTAGCTGCCAAAAAAGATTGCAGAATTTGCCTGCAGCAAGGTGACAAAATACGCCGTAAGACACGCTTTTTTTGCTGCAAATGCAACAATCCTGTTTGTCAGCAACATTCAAAAGTAGATTATTTATGTTTTTGTTGCCTTCCGCAAAATTCTGAATAAAAAAATCAATGTATTCTTCATAATAATTTTCTATTTTGTCATAAACATTTATTACTTTACCCATAATAAAGAGAAATATATATAGAACAAAAAAATTGTTGCCCTTTTCATTCCAAAGATTTTTTCAGGTCTATTTTTTCTTCCTCAGGTAGCTAATAACATAGTAAAAAGAAATAGAAACACAAAATATAACAAATATTTTCCTATCTTAGTAAAAACTTTAACGGCAAACAGCCCTTATTTCCATACAAATGCATGTAAATGTATAGGAGTCTGGCCAGACACCATGTGCCAGAACTAAGGGCTCAAAATATGTGCCTGACGAAGGGTTAAAACAAAATAGCACTGCATATACAATATTGTGCAGGGGTAGTTTTATTAAAAAGAATAATGAAAAATGGATAAAAAACTACATATTCGTTACTTTCGCAGCAGCCGTTTGGAGAAATGCACTAAAACATAATAGAAACCGCAGACCTTGTCTATGTACGTATATTTTAGTTTGAAATGTTTGGATACATTCATGACATGCACAGCGATAGATATATACATATGTATATTCCTCGCGCGTAAATATACTGACCATTTCTGATAAATTATCCGTAAAGACGTCACTACTACAGTAAAATTAATTCATTTATTTACCACAAAAATTTAAAAATAAGCAAACTCCAGAACGCGCACACATAAAATCCCGCACTCTTTTTCAGTGGAAACCAGAAAGTGGAACCCTTATCCCCGTAGTCTTCCTTGTCAAAATGCTTTTTCAAGAAAATATCAGTTTTTAAAGAATTATTAATTTTCAATGGTTACACGTCAATAGAACTGAAATATTGGAGCGTTCTGTGTGCTGATATAACTCACAAATCATAACTTTTCTTATAAAAAGTATTAAGATGTTTTCTTTCCCACTGAAAAAGAAAGTTTTACAGTTTGGCTTCTTACATCATTCTTCACCATATTTGTAAAAAAATTGAAAACTAAAGGTAAATTTACTTTCTAAGAGTTTATTGTAAAGTAAACATATTATTTTCGCACCGATAAGCTATTGTAGATAGTTGATTAGGAAGTGACTGTTTCATGTTTCTACGCAAGCTCAGAATAATTAATTAGCTCCGTACTACGCAAAAAGACTGTTATCAAGCTGCACAGTGCAGATGGAGACTGAATCATCATCCCCATTTGCGCCTACAAACTGGCCGACACTGCATCCCGGATGAAGAGTCGCAGCTCTGGGGATAACGTACATGATTCTTATCGGATAAGTAGCAACTATTAACTATTAAATCACTTCGTCTACAACATTGTATATTTAGTTGGCTGGCTAGTGTCTGGCTTTGAAACGCCTAATTACATAATCGATGAAGGAATAAATGTTTAGAGATAAGTAAGAAACTGAAGATCGCAAACAATAACATTCACATATGTATATGCGAGATAAAGAAAGATACCTGCTAGCAGATACAAACATAAAATTTCAAAATATAAATTAATGCCAAGTCATTGTCGTCTGTGGGTAATTTTATCGGCAATAAAATACTAAGTGTAATTACATATGCACCTGCACATGTGCATTCATAATTCTAAAATTACAACCAATTCCAAAATGCGTCATTTGTTATATTGTGATTGTGATCGACTACAATTTTATGCTAGCCCATCCATACGTGTTCACAGATATACATAGGTACTTTAGGTACACACATATAATATATTATTTTGCACATGCGATTCATACAAATATACATTCAATACTAGACGAATTTAATTCATCGCACTGTCATGGTTTTATTGCTATCAGTGTTGGTGTAATAAATAGATTCAGTAATGACAGAGTATACTGCTACGAAACTTGTAATAAATCTTTTAAATTTTAAATGAAATTTTAAGAAGGAAAAAATTGTTTGATTTTACTAAACAACATCCAGAGTCATCTGTAATGCTCTCAAAAACTTCAGAGATAAGCCAGATCTCAAATGATAGAGGGCAACAATTGGTAATTCTGCCCCACTCCAAAGGTTTCACATCCACTCTTAACGAATAGGAAGATATACTAAATTATTCAGAGTCCGTCACAACGGCAAATTAACTGAACTGGAACAGAGAGCGCGCGTAGCGTGCAAAGCCCTTATAACGGCTCGGTAAGTAGGTACAAAAAAAGAGGATGAACCTATAGCAACGTCCAGAGATGCATAAACGATCATAAAAGACGAAGCATCTAAGAGGTTGGCGCGTAAATGAATGAATTTAAAATAAGCGAGTTTAAATTTCCTGGCGCGCAAGTTAAATATTCCCGCGCGAAAAGGAACCGCTAAGTGACGTAACGGTTTTTCTAAAGTCGTAATTGCCATTGCCAGATTAAAAGTAAAGAGAATGAATTTAAAATTGCCTTCAAAATAACGTTTATATCGCTGATGTTGTCTATGATTAAAAAAGCGAAATGAATTATTGAAATCAAAGTCATTTTCGATTCAATGCAAAGTGTAACAATATATGTATATTTTTTAAGGAAAAACTTCATTCGTATAAATTTTAGAAGAAAATCAATACATGTCTGAAATCGTCACCCACGTATGCAGGAGACCGTTCAAAACTGTATTAGTAGCATGCCACGGCTAATTAAACCGTTAATCGCCGCTAAAGGTGGCTCCACACCAAATATTGAGTTTCTTCTAAAATGCATACGAATGAAGTTTTTCCTTAATATATATATATTTTACTGTTAAAATCAGTTTTATTCTGTTTGTTTAGCTACTAAGATAGCAAATTAAAAAAATAAAACATTCTTATAACGAAATAATGGTTGTTATAAAGTCAACATTCGAAATAACTGAAAAAATTCAAGTGCGTCTAATAGTATGGCCAGGTACTGTATGTATACGTTTTGGAACAAAGATTCATTCTGGGTCGAACCTTTGTTTTAATAACACGATAGTTTTGTAATCTCTTTCTGTGTGGTATTAATAAAACAAACTGTTGTTATTGGATTTCAGTATTGGATTGATAGAAGTTACAAAATTGATGAATCTCCTATTAGTACTAAATACAGGTGTGGAGTATAAAACTCTTAGTTCTTCCGCTCCTAAAAGTTAATAGATGCAATTTAATATTCGTAAATTACTTGACTCATGCGTGATATTAATTGGGCGACTATAGCGACTAAAACATTTTACTCATCTTGAGTATTGACTTTATGATGATGACTAAGTCGTTAAGAAGCGTTATTAATCGCTGCGAATTTTCTAAGTTGTGTGTTGAATACGCATTGTGTCTGTTAATGCTTACCTAATATAGTAATGTGGTATCACATCGAAGTGTTTATTGTTTGTATTTTATGTATAGAGGAATGCAATTATTATAATTTATGGTTTGCTTTAGATAAATTATAAGTATTAAAGGGACTATAGCTTCGTGAAATTGATCAGAATATTTGGTACTACGTTTTTGCCTGATATTTATTATCGTTTTAAAGCTTTGCAATGCTACAACTAAACTGAAATGTGCTGACGCACCATCGTATATAAAATACTTTTGTAATCTTAATTACACTTAATTGGACTTTTTCAACTAGCTCCTCTTCAAGAAACCCGCGGTATACTTCTTCATTGGGAAAAAGTATGGACCTATCAGATGAGCTGCAACCAATCCAGCCCACACATTAACAGAAAGTTGATGTTGATAACGGGCTTCTAACGTTCCGTTTGGGTTTTCTTCGGCGCCTGTGTGATTTTTATGAAAATTAATAATCGCATGTTTGAAAAAGCATCTTTGCGCGAAATCTGCTGCCAAAAATACTTGTACCCGTTGTATGTGATATGGATACAACACCTGATTTTTGAATATCCTCCAAATTGTGGGTTAACTTATGTTGAAGGCAGAGATAATTTCTTTTGTGCTTGTAGAAGGATGTTCCCCAATTTCATTCAACACTATTTCTTCCACTTGTGGGGTTCTAACTGTATGTGGGTGCCCGCAATCAGTCGTACGGTTTTTAAGACCTTCCGTTTCACTAAGACGATCGTGAAGATGAGCAAATATCGAATGATGCGGGATGACACCGTTCGAGTATTGTTCTTCACAAAGTCGTCTAACTGCACCCGAGTTACCACTGGCAAGACCGTGAACAAAATGCATATCGAACAGCTCAGTATTATTTGTATAATTCAGTTTAGAAAACTTTGACTAGTGAAATGACAAATAAATGTTTTTCCCTGAAAATGAATGTTTTTGCTGGGCCAGGCGTAATATTAATTCTTGTTAGTTATATTATAACAACATTTTTAATTTAGTATTAAACATTCTGTAACTTTAAAAGTATGCCGTTTAGACATATACATTCATATGAACTTTTATGATCATAATAATCCTTCGATTAGCCTATAAAATTTCTCGGGTATGTGTGGACTTATCCTATATACATACATACATATAAATATTATGTTTCTAAAAACAAACATTTATTTTATATAAGATTGTACGAAAATAAAAGAAAAAAAGGTTTAAGGAAGTTTAAGGAAAAGAAATTGACGTGCGTGAAATGAGGAAGGAAGCAGAAAGACTGAAGGATAGGGTAACCGAAGAAATAAGAAGTATTAAAAGGAAAGTGATGTGACACCTGACAGAAAACAAGAAGTGTCGTGGGAACTTTCGTCAACTGAATAACATTACAGGGGAAAGTCAGTTTGATTCTAAACGTTCACCGATCCTTAGTTTTTGTGATTTTCTGTGAAAATTGAATATAACATATTCAGAGATATGCAACTGTAACTTATCCAATAATATCGAATATTGAGAGTAACCATTATAAACAAAGACGAAGAAACGAATTAAAGAAATAATAAGAGCAAGTCAAATTGATTGTGAATCTTAGATTTGTTCAATCTATCAGACAAGAAATTATGAGACCTTGGAGAAGAATAACATTGAAAGATGTACAAGAGGAGTTTGAGCAAAAACAAATAAACTCAACTATTGATAATATAAGAAAATTATAACCTAAGTGTTTGACGTATGTAATTTTACGTTTTAATAAAAAAAAAAACAGTGCTTATTGTTTATAAACAGAATCAATTTAGATTCCAGATAGTTACTTCCCGATTCCTAAAATCAGTACTTCAAAGCGATACTCCATGAAACAATTCACAAGTAAGAAATATAATTAAAGCAGTAAATGGAACACATTGCCGTCTTAAAAGTATAACCCGATTTTCTCAAACTTAGTTTTTAAATATTTACGAGACGGTCTCTTAGTACAAAGGAAGGTGCCAAGAATTTCGCCGCTTACCGGATGTAAAGTTAATCTAACTGAGAGAGTGCGGCAAACGCTCTGGATTTAATTTTGTTATGCTATACCATCCGCTGACGTCATGCGTAATTTTACCTCCACGCGGTAGTTTCAAGCGTTCGTGGGTACTGCGGGTGCGAGAGGAACATGCTGGTAGAAAATAACCACGCGATTTAATTAACATTAAGCGAACAGACGCACCGGAGAGGAATTTGCGAGGGTATATTAAGCCGCGACGGTATACTTCGAATAGTCCAATAGTCTCAACTTTACACAGATCTACATTTGATTATGACACACTCTTTAGGATTTTTTTTCTCTATATTCCACATAATTTCAAGGGCACTATGTTTTTGCGAAACGCTTGTGCTGCTTTTCCATGAATGGCTTCTTGAAGGAGTTTAGAGTATCACTATTTTTGAGGAATGGTAGCATTTATGTCTTTTTTTTTGTTTTGATGAAAATAAAGTGTTTTTAAAAAATGTTACAGAATTGTATTTTGAAGAACGCTTTATTTTCATTCAAACAAGAACCGCAATGTTTCCATTTTGAGGTTGAATCTGTTTAACTACTTAACCTTCTGAAAATCGCAGACTTTCCCTTTGTTGTTGCCACTTCTAGCTTTTGGTTTTAGTTAACTTTCTTTCTAGTCCATTTCATATATTTTGTCTCCATTTCATTTATTTCCAGTCCCATATCTCCCGCACTTTCTTTCATTCGTATGAGAAGCAGACAATCTATTATGTGCATTTTGTACACTTTCTGTATTTTTCAGAAATCGACGAAAACTACTACAAATTTGAGTATAATCTATCGAAAAAGTAAACATGGTAAAATATGTAATAAAAAATACTTAATCATGCCCATATGAAATTACATAGAAAATCCTTTGGACTTGGTTATACTCGTATGTAGATATGTGTGTATGTATATGTAGAAACTTATTGATCAACAGCCATATCATCTAATGCCAAAGCAGCAGCAGAAATTGTTTATTTCCGCGGATTCTTTCTTTGTTTGATACTCTATTCAGGTGTAAAATACTGGTGTTTTAATATTTATGCCAGTAGCAAAAACAATAAATTGGTAATTGCTGAGCAAACAATACAGCTGGAATATGTACCTTCAGTAATACATGCACACTTGCTGGAGATCGAAACAATAAGACATATTGATCGGATTTTCTTTCATTAATTTAGAAAATTGTTTTGTTAGGAATTTATGTCCACGTAGAGTGGTTTTTAGAACATCAGATTATAGGAAACAGAAAGATAAAACGTCATTAGGGAAAATTATTATTATTTAGAAATGCGGAAAAGCGAATCAGGGAGAGCCAATGCTAGCTATTGTGAACTCAACAGGGGAACTACCAAAGATAATATGAACATAAAACAAATCCATTGGTATACCTCGTAAGTACAATCAGTATACAGTAACTCCAATGTCTGGTGGAAATTCTAAGCTTATTTTGATGTTTCCAAATTTATTTATAGAAAAAAATATATGTTTCGGCAGTATTTCTATCTTCATCAGTGTAATTCTGATTGTCAACTATGAAGTTGTCAACGCTTTTGTTGACAACTGGAATTTATACGAATTATCTTTACGCTTAAAATATAACAAGTCTAGTTAATATAATTTTGTAAAAGATGTAATTTTTACAATTGTTTTCTGAACTAAAAATCAGTCGACGAATTTTTAGCCGTCGCGATGGGTGCTCGGTAAATCTGATTTTTGTTTTTGTATTGATATTGGTGTCGTTATTATGTGACCATATCAGTGTTGCAATCTGTAGGCGTGCAAGCACTCATTCACCAAATATCAGGAATTTAATAACAAAAGATTCGTGCAAATCCTAA
The DNA here is from genome assembly GCA_949128085.1 of Cetonia aurata. Lineage (NCBI taxonomy): Eukaryota > Metazoa > Arthropoda > Insecta > Coleoptera > Scarabaeidae > Cetonia > Cetonia aurata. The sequence continues at coordinate 38,826,611 of OX421884.1, forward strand.
AGCCGGTAACTAATAACTAATAACAACCCTCGTTACAACTTTGCTAGAGCTGACTTTCCAGGTTTGTATAATCGCATACTAACAACTGATTGGACTTCTGTTTATACTTCCACTGACGCCAATGAGGCAGTTTATACCTTTTATGATTTGCTGTATTCCTCTGTACACTAATTTGTGCCAATGCGTCGTTCAGGTCGTCATTTCCCACCCTGGTTCAACAGGAATATAATTGGCCATTTGAAACTTAAGAATTATTATTTTCGAAAATGGAAAACTACTAGGTTGGTGACTTACCGCGATGAATTTTCGAGGCTGAGATCACTTGTTAAAACTGAAATACGTTTGGCCTTCCAGGATTATCAAACCACAGTAGAGAGCACTATTACTGCCAACCCAAGATCTTTTTGGCAATATATTTCTCGTAAACGAGGTCTCTCTCGTATTTCTGGATGCGTTACGTCTAATAATGAGACTGTTGATAATCCAGAAGATATCGTACATGCCTTCGCCGACTTGTTTTCTAATTCGTCTTACGATGTTGGGAATGAAGTACCTGCGGAACAACCTGTAGTCAATTCTTACCCTTTGGACGTTGGGCTTTTCACTTCGGATGAGGTTGCTCTCGCGATAGGTAAACTGAAGGCCAGCTTTACTGCCGGACATGATAATTTGCCCTGTTTCCTCATTCGGGACTGTGCGCCTGTACTTAGTGAACCTCTCACTTTCATTTTTAACCTTGCTTTACGCACCAGTGTCTTTCCTTCGCTTTGGAAGGTTGGCAGAATAACGCCTGTTCACAAAAAAGGCGATCGCGGCTGCTTAGAGAACTATAGGCCTGTTACTATACTGTCCAGCTGCAGCAAAGTTTTTGAAATTATATTATTTACGAAATTATATGCCTGTATCAAACCTTTTCTTTCCATCCATCAACATGGTTTTATCGCTGGCAGATCCACTGTAACCAAATTAATAGAGATTACACAATGTATTAGCGAGTGGCTTGATAAACGTCAACAGGTAGATGTTATTTATACTGACTTTTCTAAAGCTTTCGACACGATTAACCATCCTATACTGATACAGAAATTATCATCTCTTGGCTTTACTCCTAGCTTTACGGATTTTATTCAGTCATACCTTAGCGAAAGATCTTGCTACGTTCAGTACAGTGGTTTTGCATCTCCTCCTTTTTCCGTTACTGCTAGGCCCCCTACTCTTCAACATCTTTATTAACGACTTGTTTCAACTATTAAATTCCGGGGTTCTAGCGTATGCAGATGACTTTAAGATCTACCGCAGTATTGCATCTACAGCTGATTGTTTGATGATGCAGAGGGATGTTAATGTCATTGGCGAATGGTGCGCGTCAATCACATTCGTTTGAACATTGGAAAATCTGCTGTGTTGTCCTTCACGAGATGTACTAATCCATTCCTCTATAATTATACTGCATTTCACTCCCACATTCTTAGAGTGTCACAATTCAACGATTTATGAGTACTCTTTGATGCGCACTTAACATTTTCTCCTCACGGTTTTAATGTTTCTGCTAGTGCTTCTAAAACTCTGGGTTTTCTCATCCGTTCTTGCAGAGATTTTACCAATCCTTTGGCCTTAAAAGTTTTGTATTTCGCGCTAGTTAGATCCATATTGGAATACGCATTGTTGCGTTGTTTGGCTTATTATTGAACGTGTTCAAAAAAGATTTTTAAAGTATCTTTCCTTTAGAGATGATGGTACATATCCTATTCGTGGAACCGATTATTCTAGTCTGCTGGAAAGACATAACTTCTTTTCTTTATCGCAACGCAGAAATGATGCTAGCGCCAAATTTCTTTACAATCTAATTCATAATAACATTAATGCACCAACCCTACTTAGCCAACTCAACTTTAGTGTGCCCCGCCTTAATAGTAGATCTTGTGCTACGTTTTCCCTTCCCAGAGCTCGCACCAATATTTTACTTAAGGTTTCCCTAACGCATATGTACCAAAATATTGATAAGATGTTTACTGACCCGTTCACCGGAAACGTTTAATTTTAGTTCTGTTATATATTCAGTTAGAACTACCACTTCTCTTTATTTCTTTATTTCTATTTTTACCTGATTACCACTGCATTTATAATTACTTTCTTGTATTTGGGTTTAGTTTACAGAATAATTTTCTTGTATTGTATTTGTTATTATTATTATTACACTGTAACTACTTACTCTTTCCTTTATATGGAATGTTTTTCTGTTGGACAATAAAGATTATTATTATTATTATTATTAACTAACTAAAATTTATTATACCATTATATACTATAATACTAATTATACAGCCTTCTGTAATGTATTTCTGTGTTTGTTATTGAGGTTATCACACTGCTTGACACATCTGAATTTAAAGAGGCTGATAGTATGCATATTAAGATAAGAAGGACATCTGGTTTAAATATATGTATAAATAGTTGTGCGTGTTTTGCAATAACCAGAATAAAGTTAACAAAATAGTATATAAGTACATTCTACATATACTTCTGAGGATGTAATAAAATTATGCATTTAAATGCTTATTGTTAGTAAACATATAGTAGGGATCTAGACGTTCTTATTTTGGTTTAGGATTATGTTAATGCCTTAAGTTTAGGTCACAAAGTTGACAAAGATTTCTTTTTATTTTCTATTAGAATAAATGTAAAAGTAAAAGTAATTATTTACTTCCACAGCTTATTGTTAGTTCTTTACAATATACGCTATATGTAAGCATGAATGTAAGCGATACGATTGATTTACTTGTGAAGTAATGTAGCTGAACATAAATTTGATTTAAACGTCTATGCGAATAAGTAATTTGACCCTTGCTATCCAAGGAATGAACTTGTACGATCCAAATTACAAGTTCAAATGTGTACGAAATTAATGAACGTAATTTGACCTTGAACCTGCCTGTGAATTTCAAAGTGGTAAACTGACTGCATGTTCAATTTAGAAGGTCCCAATTTCATTACAACGGCTCTAATTATAGTAGCTACCGAACGTTTCCTATTCTTGAAGTTTAGCTCCGAGAGTTTCAATTTAGAAATAAGTTCAGATTAAAAAGTTAATTAAGTCTGAAAATATTACGAGGATAAAATCTGAATATTAAAATAACCTGGTGGTAATCTACGTTTGAAAGCAATTACGGTATTAAATAAATGGAGCATTTGCTATAAATGTTTCTTCCAACAAAGATATCATTTTACAGCAGACTGCTTTTGTAAGGTGCATTCCAGTGGTACAATCAGCATACTGTATTCAACTGAATCATTTGCTTTAAATGCCGAATAAACATGTCTTTAGTTTGACAATGCATTTGAAAGGATTGAGACAGGAAGTTTACATCCGTATGGTTGGATTAATGGTTCCGTTTATTTGACCAATGTGAAACATATCAAACTTACCAGACATTTGTTTGTTGTACAAAATAGATTAAGTTGCTTTAACTATTTCAAAGGATTAGACTAACTTGTCCATGTTTTTTAGTCCATCAATGAGTTGCTATTATTAAGTAATGTAACTTGGAAATAACAAACCATTAATTGACTAAAAACATAGCGTTTAATCCAATCCTTTACAATATTAAACCAATCTCTTTCACTTTCTTACAACAAACAAATATGTGGTTGTGACAAAGCTCAACCGAAACAAATACTTACTAGTTTACCCTTAAACGAATATGACACCTGGTTGGATCAATTAATATTTTGTTGAACGAACAAAGTACTTCTTCCCTGTATTTTCTTGACCAAAGTACCTATGTTGTTTTAACTGAAAGAAATCTTTGTGTCAGTGCTCAGTGCACGTAGAATGGTGTTTTATTTCATTTAATTATAATCTTGTTCCATATTCCATAATAGCAATGCGTGACAGTCCATAATGTCAGCAATATACTTAACCACAATAATATCGTTATATATAAAATAAGTAATACTGAAAACCATAATAATAAACCAATACAAGATTTAAAAAATGAAGGTGAGTATTAAAAAACTCCTTAACATTGTAAAACATATCCTGTGCTATAAAATGCTCAAATCTTTTTTTGAGCACATTGAAAGGCATTGACTTGAACTCGTGAGAAATATATCTTAGTTGCCATTCTACGCCTTTCTGGCTTTTGTGGACGACGCGACGTTTTGGGTTGATTCAGTTGAGCGTTAGCAGTATAAAAATGTTTGTTGTGCGCAACGTATTGTTCATAATGACCAAATACTACACACTCAAAAAGATAAAATCCAAATACTGTAAGTACATTCTCTTCTTTAAAAATTAATTTACAGGTGTCTCTTGGGTGAAAGCCAAAAGAACTGCAGACTCCTCTGGGGTTGCCGGTTGATAGTCGGTTTAATTGGAAATCTCATGTCTAGTAGCTAACCAAAAAGACGAACAGCTCTAGTTATTCCATTATGATCATCTCGCTTGACAACAGTGAGCGTTGAGACTGGAATTATTGCCTATTATGCTTATATTTAATCCCATTTCTCATATGGGATCATCTTTTAGGGCAATAGTGTTGACATTCATCGCTGTCGACACTATTACCATATTAAAAGGAGACATCGTCGACTGACTTAATTGTTGCACTTTTGTGCGGTAACCTAATCGCTGATTCTGTTTGTGTATAATATTATTTTTGTCTTATCAATATTTTGTTGCAGATCGTTTTGTGTAAGCTGGATATCAATTGTCTCTAATGCGTTCGCGGCATTAGTGGAAAGAAATTTAGTTGTTGGAAATCTAATAATCAGGGAGGTATAGTCGGCAAAAAGAGATAGTTCAGTCTCACACGCAGAAGGTAAGTCATTTACATATACTAAAAAGAGCATTGATCCTAATTTGACTCCTGTGGTATTCCTTTAATCATGATAGCCCAAGAAGAGACTGCTTTAATTTCATCTTGTTTTATTTCAGTGCGTTGTCGTCTTTCTGATAAATACGATATAATAAATGTTTCCGATTTGCCGCGGAAGCCCATGTTTTACATGTTGTCTAAGAAGATAGTATGATTTACTCCACCGAAAGCTTTTGATAAATCGACAGTAGCATATAGTTGTAGATTTTCTTTTTGGGTACACACTTTCGCTGATAATTAAAATTTTGTTTTTATGAATAAATTGGATTAATCATCTTAGGTTGATTTTTTCAAATACTTTTGACACATTTGACAATAAAGCATTTTGTCTATAGTTTGTCTATAAGTATGGGTTATCTCCCTTTTTAAAAATCGGCTTTGTTATTGTTAATTTAATTTTTTCTGGAAACGTTAGCAGTCTCAAATATAATGTTCTCTACATGTGCGATAGGTTTTGTTAGGGATTTTGTTTAACGAGTTAACTAAAATAGGGGTCCATTTATGACTTCATCGACCTCTAATTTCGATATTGTGTTTCAAAGTATATTTTCGAGCGAAATTTAAACTACACTTTATGTTGCTCGAAGCTGAAACAGGTTAGAGCAGTGTTTCTTGTTCTCTGCTTTGTTTTCTCCGGCTTAAGTGTTCGTTTGAAAATCTCTAATATATGGGCTACACGGTGCTAGATTTGAAGAATTTGTGGATCTGCCAGAATGGGACAGGAAGATAGAACGAACTAGTAATTGATCCAGCATTCGAATCTATTCGTATCTATTATATTTTTTGTATTGATATATGAGGGAAGACGGAAAGCTAATGTTAAAATCTCTCGCTTCTTAAATATGTATTGTCATTCTCGACAGGCTACAATGCATAGATACAACTTTACTTCCTCATATGATATATCTAGTAGCCAGCCTGACAATTTGGGGTGAACTAAATAACTAACCTTTCAATAAAAAATAATGCAAAGTATACATTATTTGTTTTAGTCATTAAGAAATGTTAGACTAAAAGGGAAATAGAGACATATTTATTCTAATTAAATCGTATTGCAATAGAGTTTTTCGTGCTTCCTCCTGTTGAAAATATAAGACTAGAAACAATCGAAAAACAAACATCGAATGCGTTTGGCATTATTGATATTTATTTATTTCTTTTATGTTTTGAAAGGTGCCTTGAAAATATGAGCATACATAATTGATGCCTACACTCTTGCCAAGTAAAATTGAACTTCAAATTATGCAGTATCATCAACGAAAAATAGGTAGCAATGTTTGTATACATACCACGCTTCGTGCCAAATATATTCCCGGAATTTTAAACACTCTTAGGAAAAGAATAACAGAATTCACGAAATAATCTCGTGCGAGATATTCACCGAAGCAATTCTACTAAACGCTGTGTAGCGAATTTGTATTTATGGTGCGCAACGATAAAATATTGATAAATATTTATATTCCTTTATCGGGAAAGCAGATAAAGGTGAAATGTTGAGTTGAACACCTACAATGGGTTTCAATCAACTAAAAATATCTACAACAATAGTTCGCGATAAGTAACATTCTCAAAACTAATCGCAAACCTTTTGCATAACATTGAAGTGTACGTATAAACTGCCACCGCAACCGCTTTGGTTTGCTCTGCGTTACTGTGTGACGGCTTTGGCATTAACAATTCTTTAAAAGTTATTGCTTATATTAGGTTGCCTATGCAAATTTAATTGTTTTTTAAATGGTACATACCTGACAGTTTATCGGGAGCGGGGATCATACGTTAAATTAATTATTTCTGTACTAACATTTTTGCATTAAACTGGTCCATTCATGCTTGCTCTTAAAAGATTTATGTGTTGCTGATAAAAGGGATCATAATTAGCGCTGGAAAATCGAAAAGATTTTGTAAGTGGTTAACCCTAGATGAACGTGATCATTTAACCGGTCTGACGAGTTAACTGTCATGATAGCTTAGCCTTTGTGGCTGGTTAGTCAGCTGTTACTTTACCAATAATTTCTCTCGCGACTTTAACCGGTTATCTAGCTGTATTGAGAGGTGATGAAATAAATAGCTATTACGTAATTTTAATTGGGAATGCTTTTGATTTTGTTACCAGTCCTCCAAAACTATTGCTTTGTTTTAACACAAAGTAGCCGATTCTATATACACTCCGCCAAAAAAGTATCGCATAATTTAGTTTTGAATCATAAAAGTATCGCAAGTAGCCTTTAATACTGAGTATTGCCACCTCTGGCTCTTATGACCGCTCGCATACGGTTTGGCAGAGATTCGATTAACCTCCGTATATAAGCCTGATCCAAATTCTCCCACTCGTCACGGAGAGCATTTGCTAGTCCATGCAGGTCCGCTGGGGCAACATTTTGGGTTCGTATCCGTCTGTGAAGGAGGTCCCACACGTGCTCGATAGGGTTCATGTCCGGACTTACCGCAGGCCAATCTAAAACTGGAATACCAACATCGTTAAGGTATTCCTGGACGATTATTGCAACATGCGGTCGTGCATTATCGTGCATTAACATGAATTCGTTTCCTATAATTGGCGCATATGGTACTACATGTTCTTCTAAAATGTCCGTTATATACCTGTGGGCAGTCAGTGTACCTCTGTCTACTGGTACTAACTCTGTACGACCTGTTAAACAGATGCCTCCCCAAACCATAATAGAGCCACCAGCGAAATTAGGTCTAGGTCTGATATTACACTGCGAATAGGGCTCACCGTCTCGTCTGTACACTGAGATACGCCTATCTGAGGTGTAAAGACCAAATTTTGACTCATCTGTGAAGAGTATATTGGCCCAGTCATTAATGTTCCAATTTACAAGCGAGCCACTCGGTGGTTCCTAGTGAGACGAGGGGCTGTTACAGCTACTCTAGCTCTTAATCCACTCTGTCGTAACCTATTCCGAATAGTTTGAGTACTCACACGAGTATTTCTGACTCTAGCCAAGTCGTTCTGCAATTGTCTCGCAGTTACATGTCTTCGACGTAATGCTTGTAGTAGTAAATAGCGGTCATCTTGGCGAGTAGAACATCTTGGACGACCTGGTACAGGTCTTCTACTGTAAATGCCTGTTTCCCTATATCTGGCTACGGCTCTAGAAACACTTGACTGATTGATGTTCATCAAATTAGCAACGTATGCTTGAGATCCACCATCTTCGATTAAAGCAACTATAGCAGCCACTTGTTCTGAAGTTAAGTTGCTCATTTTAGTTTTAAAAGCGTTGGTACAGAACTCTGACTTCGCACTTTAAAATTTGTCCGTATAGGAAGACTTTCAATAAACAACTGAACAAACCTTACACATATGCATTTTTCTAAATGTGTTCTTTTAGAAAAAAAAAACAGTAAAAACGCTAAGTTCCATTATTTTTTTAGTGTTTTTATAGTTCACATACACGAGGCAAACTTTTTGTGAACGTATAAAAATATCTTGGTTCATAAATGCCCTTTTTTAGTTTATGCGATACTTTTTTGGCGGAGTGTAGTTTGGCTACAATAAAGGTACTTACTTTTTTCTGCTAAGATTGAAATTGTTATTTGTTATCTACATGTAGGCAGTTAGTGTAAGTTGAAGCATGGATTATTGAGCGAAACAGAACGTGCTGATATCATGAATTGTGCAATTTATTTAATTCAAGTTTATACATATATTACATTTTTATTCATTTCTTCTCACGTAAAAGCCTTTAATACAAATATGTACAATTTAAAGCACTGTAGGCACTTGATATAATCAGTTGTTAACTGTAAAAAAAAATCCCAACGTGAAGTAATACTTTAATCAGTTGGAGCACCGAATTGACCAGTTAACCGTCGCGTCGTACTGTTAAACACTCCATTTGCGATACATCAATACTTATAGCTGGTCCAGATAATTTCAGTGTTTTTTCTTTTCTTATCAAAAAATAACTTATAGTGGGTTAATATCTACTCGTACTTCAAAAATGATATGCCTGTTAATGTTAATGAAACTTTTCTTTAAGACAATAAATTACAAATGAAAGAGAAACATGAAACTTAAATTAAATATTAAGTGAAACAATACTGGTCAGATGGATATTATAAAATCATGTGTAAGAACACTCTCCAACTGAAGTTAATATAGGGGAAGATCACCTAATTTGGATCCCCTAAGGAGAAGCAAGGATTTTCTTATCAATACCCATCAATGTATTGCTGCAAACACAACTGTTAATGTTGAATAGTGTTAAAAATTAAAAGAATTTGTTGATCAATTTGTTTGGACTAAAATGCATTATTTGTTATATTAATCATTGGTTCAATTTAGGAACCTCGGTTCTTAAGTTGAACCAAGGGGTATATAAATTGGACCGAGCGTTCTTAAGTGGAACTAAGCAAGAATTATCTGTCTTTCAATAATGTTCAAAGAAATTATTGTTAAACGGAAATTCTTTATTATAAAATACAAACAGTAACACAAAACGCAGTTCTTCGGTAATTTAAACATTTAAATTATCGTAAAAAATGAGAGAGTGCAAATATTTTAATGTGCTTCCAATTTATTTTTTCGGCATCATAATTGTCGCAGTGCAGGCACACGTAACAATCACCATCGCCTTCTGTACATCTTTTATGGGCCCACTTCTCACACGTGGGGCATTGCATCCATCTTTCTCCTGGTTTAGATTTGGAGTATTATTCGAAACAAGAACTAGACACAAACAGTCTTCATCGTCTTTTGATTCGCTAGATTCTCATTTTAACAAACTATGGCTTGTGAGTTGTGATTATTTAGATTGCTAAAATTTCTATTTCTACCTACACATATTGCAAAATAATACATATTTCCAAGAAACAGAAGATAATACGTTTGTAGGTAGATATATGATATACAGTTTTGTTATTGTGTGTTTTACTCGAAATCACTTTTCAAATATTAGCAGTATAACACTATTATTCACCTATATGATATCCCATAAGGTTATAAGGCGCTCTCGTAACTACATAATGTACACAAGATACCCTGCTAGTAAATTTTTCTTTGGATATCGAGAAAACTTGACGCATTTTCTGAAGTAAAATCAATAAAACCATTTCCTGTTTGTTTAATTTCTACGAAATTTGTTGAAAATGTTCCTAAGATTGCTGTAATTTCCCTGAGTTGGTAGGTATGGTTAGATAATGTATATTTATTCTAAATGGTATGCACTTATGCTATAGCCTTGTCACTTATACTTGTACTTAGGCAATTACTTCTATAAGGCTTTAATGCAGTGTAATTAATAGAAAATAGTAGGTACTATGTTAATATCCTTGTTACTATACATGTATTGCTACGAAACTTGTAGACAATATTTGAACTTTTAAATTATATTTTTATGAATAATTGTTTAATTTTACTGAATACCATCCAGAGTCATCTGTGATACTCTATACAAATTCAGAAATAAAGCAGATCTCACACTGTGGGGGGCCCTGGCTGTAAAACTTAAACGGTTTCGTCCCCCCTCTTAACGAATACGAAGATTATTCAGTAACTCATGGGGCGTGGGTAGAATATATCGCTGTGACCAACACTTCTTATAACTCCCAATGTACCATTTAATATCAATGTATGTATCTTAAATGTGATTGTTTAGTTATCATTTAGTGATGTTTTTGTATACGTTACATTGAATAAAAAACTGTCTAATAAATGGTACTTAATTTATTTGTGTTAGCGTCAATATGTGTCATATGTGACAAAGAAATAAGCCTTCTACAGATACTCTCAAGTAAGTAGGTTCATTTACTATATCAAAATCACTATAAAAATCGCTAATATAATATGTCAATTAATCACAAATATCTAACCTTGAAATATCTTGTATGTATTTTCCAAATTAAAAGTTCAAAAGGATGATAATATCGCTTACTGCAGGTACAAACAATACTCCAAACAACCTCCAATATAAGTTCCTTGTTATAGAAATCATTTCAGCTCCTATGAAGTGTAGAAAACGACTGCCGGAAACCCATAGCCAAACCTCGCCTCGAATATTGCTCTTCAAAACTCCAGGATTAAATCAGGGACAAATCTAAACCAGCAAACAATTGGATTCATGTAAGTAGATTAAACTATTCTTTAGAATTTCAAATAAATAAAAAATCAAATTTCTAGATAAAAATGTTTCGAAGAATACTATACTCGAAGATCGAAAAAGAAAACCATTAACCCATTTGTTTTCAACAAAACCCATTTCCAAGGAAAAATTCACCCGGACAACCCCAATTGCATTGTTACAGATACGATTGTATTAAAAAATTCCAAACGACGAACACTAGTTTGACAAATACAGACACTCCGTCAAAGCTATGGTAATAACGACATTAATTAAATTTATACCATCGAGGAACTTATTAGTCAGAATTTTACATTGTTACATAGATGTAATATACAATACACATATATAAACCAAGTAAACTCAATCAACAGTCAACAATTCTTTGGGTTTCATAAGTCATATAAAATAACATAGCAGTATATATGTATCTAATTTAAGAAGTTTTGGTTATGATTTACAGTATTTCATACTGACTAAATATTAAAAAAAAAAATACCATGTACAGTATAATCGATGGTAGCATATTTACAAAATATCTAATAATAATGCTATGCTTCGACTCAGTCTAATTAAAAACACAGAATTGTTACTACAACTAGATAAGTATATTTATACTTTGTAGAACTTTATTCATTTTATCTATAACAATAGTGCAATAAGCTTCCAAAAGTGCCTGGTTTGCTTAAAAATATGTCAAGTGTTTAAGTATTGTGGTCTACTGAAAATAATGAATAGATTCATTAATGAATGGACTATTATGTAGTTTTGATAAGAAATTGTTGATTCAGATATAATAGATTATGTAAATGTAATACTTCGGAAAGCAGAAATAGCTAATAGTCTGTGTTTTTAAGAAAATACATTTGCTTTTTCTTGAATGAAGAATTCACTTTTGAGAAACGAATTTTCCATTGATTTTAAAGATCAATTAGCATATTTTAAAAGTCATTCAAATAATACCGTTGCTTGGAACACTCGCTTATAATTACTATTTTTGTGCTTACTTTTCCGTTTTCCAAACATTTAAAAAGTGCATGCCACCTAATGGTGAACACCTTGAAAACAATGTCGGAAGCAAGAACACGTGCTGATAGAATTATTGCAAGACAACATTGAAATGGAGTAAGTATTATTAAGAAAACTTGCCATTTTAATGAACAAATTTAATAGTTTTTTTAATGATTACTATACTATTAAAGAAAGACAGTCAAACATTACATTGTTTGCCTTCAAGCTGTTACCAAAACATGGGCATAATATTTTGGTGGAAAACATACGCAACTTATTAATATTCGTTATTAATTATGTTTCAATATTGTAAAAATTATTGACGATTATTAGTGATGGGCTGTATCGATAGTAACTATCAGTGATGATCATGTTTTTAATATCCATAATTGTGATTATTGAGTACAGCAAATTATTATAATTATCCATAACTGTAGATAGTTAAACATACCCATAGCGACCAACACTAATAATAATCCAATAATTATTATTACGATTTTTGTATATTGTAATTTAGGTACTTATAATGAAGAAATTATATTTTTTTATACTAACCACTTGGGAACCATTCCTACGGAGACTCATTGGGTAGATAAATAATCTAGGAGAATATCCGTGAAACAATCACCAAATAACAAGCGATTTTCAACACTAAAAAAATCCTCGATCCTACGACACCTGTGCATAAATTTGAAACTAGACTAGCCGCGGCGCGAATCGGGTTAAACTGAGACTCTGAATAAAGGCGAGAGAAACACGGATCGCGGTTAAACGATGACGGGCGTTGGAGAATGGGCCCGGTGAACTATGAAAAAAACCACGCCAAGTTATTCACTTACTCCGCAAGAATAGAGTGGGCACACTCAACGACCGACAGGCACAACGTCTTATCGTCTTATCTACACTTATGCACACAATCTTTACCTGTGTAGTCACATACGTATCGGAAAGACAGTTATATAATGTTTTATTTTTCTTAAGAGTCTGGTATAATTCTGCAGGGGCGGACAATAAGACGTAGGTGTGAGTACGGAAGCGCCGATGGATGTATGTATGTTGTACGTATTCGAATTTCGAATACAATTTCTCGGCGTTTAAGTTTCGAACAATTGAAATAAGCGGTGCTTTATTAACCATTACGTTAAAGGAAATGTCATAACATAAACAATTTTTAAGTGATGATTAATGAAGAGTGGTAAATATATGGTGTTGTAGCTAATGTTACCAAAAGCATATACAACTTTTAATCCAAAACAATCTACACAGATTGTGTGATTATACAGAAACGGTTCCCATGACAATACGTTGATCATTTTAACGCGTATACATATAATTTTATTGGTGTAACGCAACAATTATTTTCCACAGGAATTTGGATACAACATTTTTGGAATAGCAGCGTACAAGATAAAGATAGATCGTAGATTATTTTATACGGTACACTGTAGCTATTATTAGATTATTCACTATTTCAGTTATTTGATCCAATTTTAGACTGTCTACAGCATTTTTGATAACGTGCGATGGGCATTTTAGCAAATGCGGTTATTATTTAAGATACATACGTTGAATTAGTTCGGGTTTTTAATTTCTCATATTACAAGTATCTTCTTATTATGTTTTACACAGTATGGATACCTACCTAAGTTCATTTACGTTTTACATATTTTTTAATAAAATGTCATTATATATAGTGTCAAATTCGCCAGTGTCATCCTTTAAAGGATTTGTGCTCAATTTCTTCTCTAGCTTCTAAACCCCACCGTTGAAGATCCATATCAAGAATTCTTTTTCCATCGACAATTGCAATTTTATAAGAACGTATTCAGTAAGTCGCCTCTATTAGCAATATTTGTGTTCTGGACTGTCCTATATCTGATCATGGATTCTGTTTATTAAAATTGCATGTTTCAATGTACGCATATCAGAAAAGATTCAATTTTAGTGAACATAATATTTTTAATTTTATTGATAAATTGCATATGTGCCATGTGTTAATGTCTTAATTAAAATATTTATACTTATTTGTCGTTTGTGTTTCCAATGCCGAAGATATCGACGTTTCTTTCCATTTTTTGAAAAAAAAAAAATAAATAAAAAGATTATCACGTCTTTAGTCACAATTCATAGTAAAACCACAGATAAGTATACAGATAGCTCACCGTGGCAGATTTGCCCGATTCTCGCAGGTTGCATAAACAAAAGGCTGCAATATTACGATTTTATGAAACATAGATAGCTGCGGAGAGCACGGCGTACGGTCGGAGACCGGACGTCGGAGTGTGGAAGGAGTACCGACTCGCTAGTTGTTTTTATTTATGAAATATGCTTTTTTGCCGCACAGCTGTTATTTACCTAGAATAGCAAATTGAATAGAATTTATACCTCCTTGAATGTGAATTGCTTACGCTCTTATTTAGAATATAAATATTTTCTATAGACTGTCCAGCTTGACTTGAGTGCGCGTATTGTATTTATTGAATTTATTCGTATGTGTCTCATAAGAATATATTTTATGGTTGTTATATTTTAATGTAATTGTTAATTGTTTTGTTCGTTTTATTAATTTTAATCACGGCACATTTTTCTGGACTTACATTTACTGCAGTAATTTTTTTTACTATTGCATCATTAAGATGCAAGTTATAAAATTCATGCATTTCTGATTTTTTATATTAAGTAGTGGAAAAGTAACAAGATATTTAATTGATAATGTCAAGTCACATATATTGAAAATAAAGCCTGAAATTGCACGAACTATTGGATTATTGTTATAATATATGAAGTTTTTTTTTTCTTGATAGCAACGGAGATAATGAATAGTGATAATTGTACTGCATCTAGTCGAAATTTTATAAATCCGATTTAAAGTCAATTTATCATTTTTTATTATCCCCAAGTAACATCAAATCTTCTTAAAATATGTATCATATATACAGGGCCATTCACGCACGGCACGGAATATTGTAGCCAAAACACGTAATGTTCAAAAATTTCACTTTTGGGATATATGGTTACTTTTTCAAATTATTTTTATGTTATACACGGTGCTCCAAAAGCCCTAAAAGTATCAAAGTTGAAATAGTTTGTATAGTATTGCATTTTGGATTGTCTAATCAAAATAAGTATCTGCTTTAATAAGGTTTATAATAACTAAACCTTAAGGTTTTTAAATAATTGTAATTTTGTGAAAATCTAATCTAAATATCATGTTTGAAATACCTACGAAGTATTTAAGTTATGTAAGTGAAATTTACAATAAAGTGTAACAATGGACCATATTTTATAACCCAATTACAATAACTTGCCATCTTATACAGAATGTACAAAAATGAAAACTATTCAAATAAGAAATTATTTGATTACTTTAAATAGAGCACCATATTTTTGAATTTACCAGCAAATGTACTTTATAATTACTATCGGTATTTATAGCTTTAAGTTTTCACGTTTTTACATAATAATAAATCTGTAAAAACGTAAAAATGGTCGTTTCTTGCACCATTTGCCGTTTTTTAAATAAGAGGTCTACTGTATCGAGTTGCTTATGGTATAGTTTTTAGAAATGTCAGATAATTCATTTCTTTTGTTCTAAATACATATTTTGCTTTTGTTTTATGTTATCGTTGATATGTTATTACCATTATTGTTGTTATAGGCGATTGGATTATAAATTACGTAAAGTTTCCGAGCACTTGTAAAGATATTCTTCATTATTATTCTTATAGGTGTAAATTATCTGACATTTCTCAGTACTATATAGGCAACTAGATAGGTTAGAAACATCAAATGGTGCAAAAAACGATTATTTAGCATATTCAAATGCGAAGACTTAAAGCTTAACCTATAAATACCATTCGATAGGTAATTAAAAAGTACATTTCCTGGTAAATTGAAAACTATGGCGTTCTATTTAAATTAATTAAGTTATAGCCACTTACAATTCTTATTCGATTAGTTTTAATTTTTGTACACCTTGTATAAGATACCAGGTTTATTATAATTGAGTTATATAATATGGTCTATTGTTATACTTTACCATAAGCTTCGAAGAAAATTAGATGAGATTTTTCCAAAATTTAAATTCTTTGAAAAACATTAAGGTTTAATTATTATAAACCTTATTAAAACAGACACCTATTTTGATTAGACAATCCAGAAGTGCAATAATAGAATAGGGATACATTTAAAAAAAAACCACAACTTTGATACTTTTCGTGCTTTTGGAACATTCTGTATAATATGAAAGTAATTTTAAAAAGTAACTATAATAAACCCCATACATCCCAAAAGGGAAAAACTTTTTGAACGTCACGTGTTTTGGCCATAATATTCCGTGCCGTATAGCGTAAATAACCCTGTATATTTTAAAAGTATACAATACATATTTTAATATTTGTGGTGCTATGGTCATCTCGGCTACTACAAAAAAATATATAGTCTAAACTTAGGTATAAGTAGAAAATTCCCTAACTTAATATAATTATATATCCATTTAAGACAGCCTATATACATACCTATACATCGTGACGTTTGGTAGGTCTCTCAAGAGTGTGTAAATTTAATAATTAAATTTGTTACAATTTTTTTACAACTAAAGTCTGCAATTTTATTTTATTTTGATGATGTATTAATGTTTAATTATAATTTACAATATCAATATATGTATGTTGATTGCAAGAGAAATATTGTCGTGAGTTTTTACTGTTGTATTCTTGTATTAATGTAACAAAGATATCCCAACACGTATTTACCCGCATTTTTGATCCATTCAGCACGCAATAAGTTATATTCCGGGATTTTAAATAACTTACTAATCTCTAAAACTCTTCCTAGACTTTCCGCAGCGTATATATACGCATTTATTCCGAGCACCGCGTGTTGACATTTCAATGCTAGCGGTATGTATGTTCGTACGTGCATACGCGACTGTCCACTCGCAACTGTAGCACAGCGCTTCGAATGAACTCACGTAGGGTTCCCAACGATTGGTTCCAGGGTTCCCATTTTAGCGAAAGCCGCGTCCAATTCTCCCGTAAGGTGAGATGTATTACTTATCTGTGGTAAAACAAAAGCATTTTCGGAGAAAATACCATGTATTTTTACTACGTAATTTTAAAACAGCCTAACAATTTTACAGGCGTAAAAATACTTAGTAGTGTAAATTTCGGGGTTGTTATGAAATTTACGAGTGTTGTTTAATTTTACCGATGCCCCAGTAAGTTTTGTCGTATGGATGGTAACAAAGTTCCCATCGGTTTTACCAGTAATTTTACAGAATTTTTTTTTGAGTGTATATAGGTGTGTCTAGGCGTGCCTGTGGTTGCGTTATCTCTAAGGTATCGTAGTCCATACAGAGCTGTAGCAAGTTTACGCGATAGTATAATACGACAGATAAAATTTCATTCTGAAATCCACCGTTAACCCCAAAAAGTAATTATTATCTTACGGTATAGATTTTGTGCACACGATACATAGCAACTGCTACCACCCTCCACATCCGCCGGCGATAATCGCAATTCTTATTAATGGTTAAGAAGTCAACTTACATGTTAAAATAGAGGCGGGTTTTTAACAGTATCTGTCTTTATAAAACAACTTGTGTCATCGGTGTACTGAATCAGTCTGCAACTATTGACTTTCAATTATTTACATAAATTAAGAAAAGAGTGGGAGCTAAAATTTATAATAAATAAAATTTATTTATAACTATCGCAATTGCATGTCTTTATAATGTTTTATTTTGCTTATCCGTTAGATATGAATCAACCATATCATATGCCATAGCTGTATATGCCAATCGACACAAAGTTTTCTCAACAAAAACAAATGATCCACTACTTATATGAAATTAAGAAATACACCCGTCACAAACTAAACTTTCATAAACGCTGCTTAATGCATGTCCGATAAAGGCGCTAGTATTCCTACCACAAACAAGCCTGAATTGAGCGCATGATATTGTATTGCAGGTAGTTACTAGTGCTGCAGATATCCGACAAAGTTGAGATCCGGATATCCGGATCCAAAACTGCCGGATATCCGAATCCTTGGAGCCGGATCCTGTATCCGCAACCTCGGATCCGGATCCGCTTCCTAATTATTTTTTTAATGTTAGCGAGAACTCGCAAACAAAATAATCTTATTGATACAAGTCCGAGAAACCTGATAAAGAATGCGAATTTGTGATTTTCAATAACAGATTCGGATCGGAAGCTTCGGATAGCGGATCTGGATCCGAGGTTTCGGATAGCGAATTTGGATCCGAGGTGTCGGATAGCAGATATGGATCTGAGGTTTCGGATAGCGGATCCGGATAGTGGATCCGGATAGCACTCAGATCCGGATATCCGGATAGTAAATTATCCGGGTCCAAAATTATCCGGGTCCAAAATTATCCGGATCCAAAATTATCCGGATCCGGATAACAGCTCTAGTAGTTACTGTAGATTGTGTAATATAGTGACAGAAACTAGATACTAAATTCTGTATGTTTTGTGAAACAGATTGGTGCTAAAAGAATATTGTGGCTGCATTGAAACTTGGGATCTGATAATGTGCTTGCAAGAAAATGTTTAAATAAAAGTGGATTTCAAGTAATGTTAAATGTAACAACAAGTTACAACAATTTTGGGTATTTGATATCAAATCATTGTTTTAAAGCATCATTGTCTTGAACCTAAAATTCGAATAGATTTCTTCTACATTTTAAAAAATATAATTTAATAGTTTCAACCAAGAAAAACATCCATAGTTTTAGAAGCATTCCAAAAGATCTAATTGGTATTTCTAGTACAATGACAGCAACCATAATTCATTCACGTTCAGTTGACAGTACAGAGCTAATAAAAGACACACATCAGGAATATATTACTCGCACTGCCAAGTTAATCTGAGCAATTTATACCTACTCTAATTTGTTTATCTAGTAGCCACGCAATTATGTCACTTTATAAAATAATGGCCGCATCAACACAATTTGACGGAACATAATAGACGCCATGTCAATTTACCAAAAAGGTAGAATGTACATTATTTGTTTTGGTAAGTGGCTTTTAATGTACCGTTGTTGACGCATATTTTCTAATAATTTTAATTAGTGATCTAGTAGACAATGACTGAATACAGCTTATTTCTGTTGTGGGCAGTTATCGATAAAAGTAGTTATATGTAAAAATGTATTCATGGAAAGTTGCAATTTACCAGCATAAAACATTAAATAACCCTAAATTTCCAAATTATATTTTGCTTAAATATAATAGAGGTCGAAGCTAAACCAAACAATTTCCTAATCATCTTTAATTATTGCATTTTTCTACCTTATTTGGAGCGCTGTGAATGACCGTTTGTCGGCAGTTGGTAATGATCGATGACGTTCATCAATTTTGTCCTACATTTGCCTTCAGGAAGCCAATAATTGAATTAATCTAACAAGATATACTATTGTACATATGTGTAGGTCACAGGCTCACAATCGTTGTGCTAATTTCCACCGTGCAATAATACATGTATGTTCCGTTTAAGGGGAGTGTTCATATATAGACGATATTTATTGATATAAGTAATACTGTTAATAAATAAATAAAAATCAAATATACTTAAGCATAGTAGATGTAGTAGCATTTCTACAATAGTATTGCTCTCTATTTTAAGGTTGCATTGTTAGACTTAAAAAAATATTTTCTTTGTGATACAAAACTGTTGAACACCAAATTTTGGTGTTAAAACATTGCTAGGGGTTTGTAGAGCAAATAAAACTATCAAAAGGGTTTTATGATGTTAGTCCTTAAAATTTATCTTATTAAACAGGAATTTGTATTATCGCTCTACAAAATACTGTGCCATCCACTTAAGCAAGCATTTATTGGTAATAATGCTTTCTAAAAGAAAAATAAGAAACTAAGAAATGCGGTATAAGGCAAAGTAAATTCTTTAAGAGTAATTAATTTTCATAGTGTACATGCTTTCACCATATCAGGCACATTGGAATTGAAAGGATACAGATCTATTCAATTTAATGTATGTATGAAGATTTTCAAAGATCTGGATGAATTATTAACGTCTTTATATCCTGAGGGAACCCAGAACGAGATGGTATTCATTGAACTGTATTTACGAGAAACCAACGTTTACGTTAGATTAGTAAAGCGTTATTAAATTGAGGAAGTAAAGCGGTTCAGGAGAGATTTCAAGAATATGTTGTGATTAGATGAATTAAAGTTTAATATACTTAATAACCACACTGAAATAATCAGAGAACGATTTTCCTATTACCCGTCTCTCTGTTTAAATCTACTCAGCGCTGTCACACAGCGGTGTACTTTAATATTTTTATGTTTGTGTTTATTCTGTTGATATGTATAGTTAGTAGGGATACCGCAAACCGTCTATCTCAGAAATCGGGGTACCCGTTTAGTAATATTTAGTAAACTCTAATTAAATTTATAATAATATATGAAGATGTAAGTTTACTCCAAACTAATAGTTCATTTAATTTTTATTATAAATAGATAATAATCACTTTAAAGTTAGTTAAAATGCTTCTTGATAATAATGTGAATATTTAACTTCTTCATAACATAACCTCAATATTGGTGTTCTAAGAATGTTTTGCCCTTGCTTTGAAACTTTTATACATTTATTTACTTCCACACTTTTATATTCTGAAGCAATTATATAAAGATTTCACGTAAACTAACAGTAATTGTAATAAATCAAATCAAACAACATGTGTCTATTAGTTTAGGTAGGTACTTCATAACATTATTTCTCTGAGAGATTCTTGTATCAAAAAGCCTTTCTTATTAATATTACATTTTCTTGTGATGTTTCGTGAGTAAAATGTAACAAATATTGCTAGAAGTGAAGTTACTTTACACAACATTTGTAACACTATTTTTCGATCTAACTCTTTTTAAATATAAGTACATATTCTTATCTATAATACAAGTTGTGAAACGTATAAGTTTCGATATGACACTTGCTCTTACTGTGATCTTCGGTTCGCTTTAATTAATGCTTCTAATCTCTCACAATGACTTTCTATTTCCTTAATTTTTTTCAACAAATGCCAGATTGAACTGTAGAATGGTAAAATAGCAAAACCGAAAACGATTAATCGAACCATATTTTGTAGAATCTTAATGTGTGTAATCTTCAGGTGATTGCATACTCGGCCGATTATAAAAATTAGCATTAAACCCCAAAGTAAACTCGGGCGGACCAAAATTTTATATAGCAGTTTTGATATATGTAAGCTGGGTCGGTATTTTGTACCTTGCGTATTATTAACACTTAACCGACTGGTCGAGTAGTATCTACCGATTTCGTCAGCTGATGGTAACCACTGATAAGATCATTTTAACATATGTACGGATACAATTCAGAACATTTGATAAATTTTTGTTTTGCGGCAAACAAAGACCCGTTGGTTAAGTGTTAACCGTGTTTGGAAATAAATATCACCCCTTGAACGACTTGTCTTTTTTGTAATTACTTTATCCGCTCATCGTGCATTACAGGTAATTGTACTACAAATTACAAACAAATTATTAATCACCCATTATTTTATTTACCTTTTCAATTTAATTTTTCTTTTACAATTTTGAACTTCCATCTTGAAATATATAATAAATTATCGTGAAAACAGTAAACACACCTAACCGTATAAACAAAACTAACCTTTATAAAAATATTGCCCTTAGAATTCATTTAGAAATTGTGTGCGACATGTCGTTGCGCGCGTATTGAGTTTAATATGAACGTGTTATATGCGCTGTGCGCATGAACAAACGCGTTGCTGCTCCTGATTTCAGAAGCTACTGACAGGTGTCGCTACAACGGCCGAGTTTTCATTTGTTAGACCGGCCGAGTTTACATGTGTACTTAGGCTGTCCTCATTGCAGGCACGGATTAAAATGTTTAATCGGCCGAGTTTACATAAACCCGGATCTCCGATTATACTTATTGTTAGACAATAAAAAAATTCTGCGTTAAAAGCTCAAAAAGTAGGTAAGTGGTAAAAAGTTTGCGTGTTAAAATTAACACCTAATTTGGTTAAAGTTCCATTTTGTTACCAAAATCAATTAGGTAAAGACATCTTTGCCCAATATTTGAAATATCTACACCTGGGGGTGTAAAAAGTTTACTTCGAAAAGAGAGGGGCGTACATATGTACTTCTGCGCATGAACAATTTCTATCAGGTACATGGAATAAAGAGAGATAAACTTACTACTAACGGACAATTGACACGTGATCGGATTCGTATTGAAACATGAATCCTGTGCCTCTGCTTTTAAGATGTTTATAGTTTATACGTACATATTTTATGGTTTTTGCAACCATGATGTTAATATGAATTAAATGCAAAAGTATGATTAAATGGCTGAGTATTAGTGATTCGCTATCCCGTCAGCACATAAACATTGCATATCAAACTGTAAGTAACCAATTACACCATTTTGAACAATAGTTAGATATGTAGGTAGGTAGGTACATAATACGTATCGTTTACAACCTATATTCTTGGTTGCTGTATTTCGTAAAATATTTGTCAGTTCTAAAAGATTTTTATGACATATTGTAGGATATGTATGTATGACTAATCGTGTAGAATGTAATTCCCTGTTTAGTCTATTCCCTCCATTCCGGTGGTTAACTCCATATTCCTTAACCTAACTGGTAGCGAGAAGTTTGAAATTTAAAATATATATATATTTTTGTTAATATTAACTGCACTATAATATTGCCGTGCTGTGCCATGGTTTTTCTTTTATTGCATAACTTGTTTATTTAACCTTAATTATTATTAGTAATATTATTGATATATTGTTCCAAGACATATTTTTGTTTAATCATAAGTGTTGGTATTCGTTTACATATATTATAGTGCATGTCGTTTAAACGTTGTTCTGTACATTGTGCGTTTTGCGAGAAAGCTTACAAAAAGATATTCGCAAATAAATTTTTATTAGCAAATTGAAGTTTCTTTTGGACCTTACGTTTATTAGAGTGCTTAGCGTATATATACTGTACGATATACGTTTACAGCTAAAAGCACCTTAATTACACTTACGTTATTCAGTGTAAAAGCTACACCCATGTAGTGTACCTCTAACTAAACCCAAAGGTGTACATCATCTCTTAGTAGTTTACACTGACAAGTGTCTTACACTACACGTTTTAGAGTGTAGGATTTACCAAATCGTTTTGGTAAATTTTACCAAATTTCACAGTGTAAAATTTACCAAAAATAGTGTGGACTTATATAGACCACTTTTAGCGTGAATTTCTACACGCAATTTTTTACTGTGTAGCGTCAAGTTCTTAAAAAAATTATTTTTTTCCTATATACCTACTAAAACGGCAAATAAATACATTTTGTACAATATAGTATTTTTTTCCTATGATTATATACCGGATGTCCCAAGGTGGATGGCCTATTAGAAGTATATGGGAAACCAATTATCAGAATTAATTCAAATTTTGTATGTGGAAGTTATTCGAGGTGATCTACGTTTCTAGAATATTTTCATCCATGCAGTGTTGCCACTTCTACCTAAACCTGGTAACAACTTTTTTAATTCAAATGCAACGTGCTGTATTTCTTATCATGGTTGGATTCCTTATTAATTTTCATAAAACTTTCACACTTATTTCCTTATATTTATCTTAAAGAGATACATATATGTAATATAATTTGATTCTTTGATTTAAATAATTTTATCAATAATAACATAAAAATTTAAAACATTTTCTTTTAACTTCGTGAATTGCAAAAAAAAAATAATGGAATGTGGATTTTTGATTTATCGGCATTTTTCTGTGTTATCACAACGAAATTAATTAACATAATCCATGGATTATGTTAAATAATTAAACAGTAAATTAAACGTACTTGCAAGTAATGTCTCATCAAGGAATAAACTTGTCTTTTTCATTTTACAGAATTTTCACAAGAAAAAAGAAAAAAGTAACTTTTTGAACTTACGTAGATTCACTCAAATTTAAAGTATATATTTCGTTTTAAATTAAAACTAGTTTGTTATTTGTAATAATTATAAAGGAATATGCATTATAACATACATACATCAGAAAAAATATTTCCATGTTTCTAGTTGTTAACTAGGATAGGAGGTGAATGATTAAGGATGACATCTGTTGAACGACGATTCTGCTTATGTTGCAATTTGTTTGTCAGTTTACGATTATGGTGCTGCGAATACAGCAGTCGCAAATTAATCGATCTCTCTAGACACGACATCCAAGATTCGGGTTATAAATCACGGTGATCAGGTCACTGGTAAAGGATTAATTACCCTTTTAATGGAAAGTTAGAATTTATCGAGAAGTAGCAAATGTGGTGATGGTGAAACGTATAATGTATGAGTTAGATTGATCCATACAATTAGTCTTAAAAATCCGACAAACATACTCATAGATATATATTGTTATTGCAAAACGTATTTAACATGAAGTAATCTTAAATCTGTGTATGTATCAAATGTATATTCTATGTTTTACGATCTCAAAAAATAACCTCTCTTTTATTGAATTCAGAAGCAAACAATTCAAAAAGTCGTGTGTCATTTAATCTATGCCTTTTTATAAATTTATAATATCTCAAACTTTTTATAACACTCTTATTATAGCTGTCTTGTATTTTTAGAAATCTGTAGATGACATACCGCTTTCTTGAATTTTATGGTCTGTATTTTGAATAGGAATAAGCCAAGGATAAAGTTTCCATATCGGAGGACCTGCCAATAAAACCCTTATTGGATGCTGCAATCTTTACGTGTGTTTGTCTATTGTACGAAACGTATTCGTTTCAAGGAAAACAGAAGTTGTACTGGGTACATGAACTTGTTCCAAGCAACGACCGAACATAACTAATTACATTTGCTCTGAGGAGATGTAAGTTAGCGCAACCATGGTCAGCTGCCCTTCATGCGTGTAATGACAACTAAATGTGAATCATTTTCCTTTCATTATCATCGTTGCATAAAGAAGAAGCTCTATTTTATGAGTTGTCATTGTTGTCACTGTTGGTCATTATCATCTAACTAATGTGTATACTAAATATTGACTAATTGGTGAATCTATCAATAAACTCTTCTAAACTAAACTCTAGCATCGTTCATTAGACTAAAATTTGTGGTTGTTCTGATGATCTATAATACATTTAAAACTAAGTACTGAACTAAAATGTACACATCATTATTAATAAAATTGGAATCAGATAATTTTGGAACGTAACAATAAAAAACGTTCTTTGGAGAAGTAAGAACACTTGCGTATAAAATTGAAGCATTCGCGTTATCGATAATAGTTGCTTGAATATTTCATTTTGTTCTTTAATGAATATTATTTTTGTTTCTCTTTTTTTATATAGCTTGTTATAATTTAAGTAATTTTTCAGTATTTTTTTTCTAAAACTTTTTTCATTATAATATTATATATACTATAATACCTACTAATAAGAATATGCAAGTAATAGCATAGGTAATAATGATCACCAATTATTTTATTTATATTTTCAATTTAAAATTTGTTTTTCAATTTTGAACTTCCATCTTGAAATATATAATAAATTATCGTAAAAAGAGTAAACACACCTATCCGTATAAACAAGACTAACCTTTATAAAAATATTGCGATTAGAATTCATTTAGAAATTTTGTGCGACATGTCGTTGTGCGCGTATTGACTTGTATGAACACAAGATAGTTACTTATATTTATTTAAAACTTTATTTTTACTTAGTAGTGATTGAAACATAACTTTTGAAAAAAAAAATTATTTTCTTTAATATGCTATTGAATACAGGCTATTAAGGGTTGTGCAATAATTGTAATTTTACAACTATGTATGTAACAATATTATCATTACATCTACATGCACCTGATTTATAATTTGTGAAGGTTTTACACTAAATAACTTACTATTTTGCCATGTCTCTAAACTTAATTTTCTATTGATACAAAAACTCGTATGTTGCATATGTACGTAATTTACAATAACGCGATATCTAAATGTTTATTCCAAGTAAAAGCAATCTGTAAACATCATTCGTTTTTATTCAATTATCGCTTATATAGTTCATCTATAAAAAATGCTCTCGATGAACCTTGAATATTCAAGTGCCATTTGGCGATAACAAATTTAATTAACAGCAATGAAAAAATTCTGCAGTATGCAAAATTAAATGGTTTAGTCAAATGCTAAAGTCATACTTATTCTCGTCGATGATTCAAGTATTTTGCTCAGTTTTTATTGCAAACATGTTAGGAACGGTTAAAATACGGTAGTCGAGAAAATGAAAACAAATACTTTATAATGAACTTTTATATGATAATAAACTTGCTCAGATTATAACTAGAAATATTATTATTCCAATACCATTTAACTAACAAAAGTGGTTTATATACATTTGATTTAATTAATTGTATATATATGTTTAAATGAAGATAAGTATAGCACAACGCCTGCCGGCTATTCAGATCAGAATATAAAAGTATGCTTCCGTTGTAACATCCTCGCGTATGTTTAGTTGCCTATCATGAAGGGGTTAAATTCGTGTAGTATTGCTGTAATTTTTCAGAACGTAACTTCACTTATTTTCTTAAATGTATTGATTTTTACTCATATTAAATTACCAAGGTAATAATGTTGCTTAAATATTTATACACCTATTAGCTGAATGGAAAAAAAGTTGCATTTATTCCAAGTTTTTTTTTCGTGTTGTGTAAAATTTGTCAAAAGAAAATTGTGCGAATTGCATATAATGGGTGGTATGAATAAAAGAGACCAAAACCCTATACTCGCAAAATTTCGAGCATTTGCTACATATTTTATGAATAAAAATGTAAGTAAAAGCTTTTACTCAAGACTTTCCTCTGAGCATGAGCATCTACTTACTTTTAAGACATCCTCCGATTGATATGAATAAAACGGAGGTTTTCCCCCCGTATTATGAGCATATGCTCGATAGATTGTGCATCTAGTTCAGTACTAGATGCGCCCTTCCAGTGGCCGGTAATAATGGCAGAGTTTATTAATTTACGGGCAGTAAAACATTACAAAATACGAAGAGGAGCTGATAACCGAGATTTTAAATCACTTTATCGGTTTGAGGAAGAAAATTTGCATTGGATTGCAACTCACTTTATGGACGAGAACAACGAAAGAAGAGGAGGTGCTCTTTCGTCGGACCATAAAATTAAGATATTTTTGCGGTATATGGCCAATCCTGGTTTCCAAACTGGTATTGCTGAAGAATTGAGAATTCATCAGTCGACAGTATCAAAAACAATTATGTTTGTGATTGACAAAATACTCGAAAAAGCTCATTTATGGATCAAATTTCCGTCAACGTTGAATCAAGTAAACGAAGCGCAGGAGACGTGGCAGGAGACATTTCAATTTCCATGTGCGATAGGGGTAATTGATTGCACACACGTACATCAACAGAAAGGGGTTGGCGACCTTAAATGTGCAAGCAACGTGCAACTCCAAAGAAATGTTTACTACTATTGATGCAAGTTGGCCGGGTTCTGTTCATGCTAGAATTTGGAGAAATTCTGAAACCCGTTTCATTACGCAACAATTCCCTGGTGCAATATTACTAGGAGATGACGGTTATGGTTTGGAACCGTGGCCGATGACACCATTTCGAAACCCAAATAACGAATCCGAAAGAGCTTACAACAGATTGTTTAAGAAAGAAAGGGTGATTATCGAAAGATGCTTCGGCCAACTTAAGCGAAGATTTCCTATTCTAAAATATATGTGCCGTGTTAAACTGGAAAGAGTCCCTTCAGTTATTGTTTGTTGTATTGTACTACACAACATTGCCAAGTATTTAGGAGATGCAGATTTTCCAGATGATGATGATGCAGAAAAACTCAATAACAGCGAAGAATATGAATTAGAAGAAGATCGTCTTCTTCAGCGTGCAATGGGGGCGAAGACTTGAAATAGCTGATGTTATCTTTACACAGAATTTGAGGTAGAAGTTTGTGTGTTATAAAACTTTGAAATACTTAAAATGTAAAAAAATATTGATACTTTTATTTATTTTCTACGCAAGTTAGGTGAGCAAATCCCCATTTGGTCTAAGCAGATGCTCATAAGTAAAAGCAAATCGTTATTCATACAAATCGGAGCAAATGCTTTTACTCGTACCTTTTACTTGGAGCATAAGCTTAGAGCTCTTGCTTACACTTATGAGCATTTGCTCGCTCTTTATTCATACCAACCAATGTTTCATTCAGACCGTGCAGCTGTCAAATGTAATTACAGGTTCTAAAATATTGGAGTAAACGATTATAAAGTTGTGTCTGTGGTTTTTTTTTTAAACAAATGTAACTTTATGATTTAATACACATGCATATGTTATTTCACATAGATTTACAACTATGTTTCCATTCCACATAAATAATTGTAATATATTTACTAGATATTGCATTTACTTTTTAACGTATTTATTAAACTTGAGAAAGATTATCATATTTTTTAATGTGGAAATCTGCCGCTAAATAACTTATTGTTATAGAGAATTGAAATCGCGTGATCAATTTTTTCTTCGTCTTATTTAAAATAAAGTTGATAAAGATGATACATAGAAGCAAAACGTTGTACTTTCAAGACCACTGAAAAATATATTAAGTAGTGTTAAGTAATCCCTCTTGGAAAAGAACGCAAAAATAACGAGATTGGAAACACTTGTAGTAAATTAATTATTCACCATTATGATTTATCTTTGTTGTTACATATATTAAAGACTCATTCATATTATGGGGTGGGATGTAGGACAATAAGGTATGTTTACATTAAGCGCGGAAATTCAAAGGACTCATGTTCTATGGTATGATACATTTTGTAGAAATTTGTTGTAAATGGCAAACAGAATACTGAAGAAGAAGTATGGGAGTCGATTGAAAACAGGGGAAGAAAAAGTTAATAACAAGAAAATTAGAAAAGTGTTTGTGCATTTTTTTGCTATTATTTGTTTATTTATTCACGATTATTACATTTTTATAGTAGAAGTAACTAAATCGATTAAAACGAAGAGCCTGGTATAATGAATCGCTGCATAGTTAAATAGCCGAGAAAACATTTTTCTTTAATTCACTTGTTATTAAAGTCTAACTACGTCTCTTTTCAATCGTTTTCTACACTGGTGTTTGTTCCAGTTACGTTAGTTCTCCATACAACGTGTTATAAACAAAATATACCTTCTTTCAAAAATTATTTGTCTCCCCCAATCTAATTTGCACGCAATTTTAAAAAATCTTAATTTAAATTTCTACTGATGATATTTTGAGGAAATGTTTATTTGTAACAAATATATGTTAATCATAGTAATACTTTATAAACTCTACTTCAGGGAGAATAAAGTCTCAATAATGATTTACTAAGTTACGTTTTAGTGTCACCTTAACTCCCCTCCTTAATTAAATCGTTGTTCAACACCAACAGTTTTCCGATTGGAGTTATTATTATCCGAGAGCAATGTTAAACAAGGAGTAACACCGCCGAAAGATATTATATTTCTGCTCTTTGGAGTTGAAAATTGTTAATTACATGGGGTACCTAGTTATGTAGTTACACATTAGAAACATTTCCGAAAAGTATAAAATATTTCTTTTGATTGCATTATAAAGCGATGGCTTTATAATTCGTACGATCTGCATTTAAAACAAGTACCTAGTTATGTATTATTGAATTATCATCTGGAACTTATTTGTATCTTTCTTATGACAACTACACCAAAAATTACTTTAATTTATAGATTTTGACACATACACTTTAAAGGAGCTTCTCGAACTTATCACAAGCGTTGTTTAATAATGATTACATAACGAATTTCTTATTTGGCGGAATATTGCATTTAGCTGCAATTTTATCGTTCACATTTTATGTGATCACTTGCACCATTGCAGTGGAAAAGTGGTACAAGTGCATTTTTAAAGTCGAGTTTTATTCAGAAGAAAAATGGTCTAGGTGTAATTTGTACATACTAGTGACAACTGATGGAAATACATTTAAGTTGTACTTGAAATATATAGATTTCATTGTGTTATCCTGGTACAGGTGCACTTGCACCATTTTTACATGCAACGTCGAGCAGCAAGTTTAGTACACGTCATGTACATGTTTTGAACTTAAATGTGCACTGTGCTGCGTAGATATTTTATTTAAAGTTTTGAGATAATCGAAAATCGGATTGTTCTTAAACAACATGGAAAACGGTGAGTACAATGTAAATATTTAAGCACGCAATGTTTATGCTCGCTTTATAAAAATAATACGCGTCTATAGTTCTAACCTAACTTTTTTAGAATTTTCAGGCTGCGATGATTCGGATGTAGATCCAAATTATATCCCCGATGAAAATACTACAAGTGATGATGGCAGTGATAACAGTAAATCTGCAACAGTGTTGCAAGAAAACACCATACAACGAAAAGGAAAAAAACGACTTCGAAATCCTGGCAAATATAAACGAGCCGTAAACAAAAAATTGCGGAACAGCGGAAAAGCATATATAGGATATCTCAACAAAGCTAAAGCAGGAAAGGAATTCAGTTATTTCATCCATTCTTGCCGATATAAATGTAACACAATATCTGCAGAAGATGCTTTAAAAATATTTAATAGTTTTTGGGAATTGGGAAGCTGGGACTTTCAAACGGCTTTTATATCATCCTGAATTAAATTAGATAATCCTTTACGCCAAAATCGCAAAGCAAAAAATCATAGAGCAAAATCTGTCACTATAACCCTAAAAAATCAAAGAGTTTGCAAAGATTTCTTTTTAAAAACTTTAAGTATTAGCAATGGAAGATACTCACGTGTAGTCAACAGAAAAAATGATTTAGGATTTACTGGATATGACGGGAGAGGTAAACAACCAAATCCGAATAAAATATCTGATGACGATCGCAATTTTGTGACAGAACACATAAACCTGTTCCCTAAATACAAGAGTCATTACACTCGCACCTAAAATCCACATACAAAATACTTACCCTCTTATTTATTGCTAAAAGCAGGTGAAAAGGATATGAAAATTATAGAAGCAGAAAGGGAGCTACATCAGCGTAAAGCAGAGAAAGCACTCGAAGCGAAAAGATGCGCAAAGAATGCTGCAAAAGAATCAAATGGTACGATAGCAGCATTTTGTTTCGACCTTCAGAAAACTTTACCTACCCCAAGTTTAACAACAAACAAGGTTTACTACATGGCAACTCTTTGGACATATAATTTTGGAGTACACGATCTTGGCAATAACAAAGCTCATATGTATATCTGCACTGAGAAAAATGGATTGTAGAAATTAGATAGTAAATCTCTTTATGTTAATTAGTAACATAATTATTGTCAAAACGACAATATGTGGGGTATTAAGAGTAAAATAACCAGATATTACCATGCTTATAGTAAGAGATAAAATCTGGATGTTACCAGGTATTCGATGCATATTCAATTTCTAACATAAATGTTCGTAACGCTCTTCCCACCCCTTGCTCTATTCATTCTCGATCTTTACCGAAGAAATCGACCAATAAGCTGTATTGCCACTCACACGTGTTATGTACGTGTGATACAGGTGTACGTATTCGTGTCGGTGCATGTTTGTGTCTGCACAGAGAAAAATCCATGTTGTAATATTTACACTTCACTGTTTGACGGAAATTGTAGTAAGAATTCCTACTACTGTGCAAAATTTTAGAACAACCGCGTTGCATTTCCTATATCACGGTTACAAAAAAAGCAATAAAATTGTTTAAAAATATTGTGTGACAATCTTCTACAAAATATAGTGAAATGTTTTACAATATTTTACAACAAGTGAATATAATAAATTGCATATAATGTAGTGAAGACAGTTATAATAACAGGTGTAGCAAATTTACTGTGTTGTGTTTATTTAGGTTAGGTTAGGTGCTTGCAACAGTCACCTTACTTTGATTATTGAAAACGGCATTAATAATGAGATGGAATGAAATGAATGCTGTATAGTTTTATATCTATATAGTAGGAATATCATAATACTCATAATTGCTTTAGCTACATAAATATGTGATACTACAGCTTTTGTCGTAAAGATGGCGCTACGCTTGTTTCATAATCTTTGAAATTCGTACTCAATGTAAATTGTGATCGGTAAATGTGGCTGCGTAATATCTATATAATGCTTATACATGGTTAACGTCGTGTAAAAAGTACTGTGGACAATCGCCCACAGACGAGAATTACGAGGCGTTTCAATACCGGTAGTACTCTACAGTACACGGGCCGGTCTGATTCCCGCAATCCTGCCTGATACGACGGCGATTCGCCTAGCTGTCACCGGCTAATCAAATTATATTAATTAATTATAATTAAAAATTATTAAACTATATTTATTATAGTTTTCATTGTTAACAGTTATTATCAAATATAGTCAGCGCTACTAGACATTTTTTTCACATTTACTAACATGTATGCTCAAATTAATAATACAAATATAGTACACTTTACCATACGAGTTAATAAAAAGTATTCACAGATATTTACTATACAGATATTGTCACCGGTAATATAAAATATGATTGTCCCTATAGGAGCTATAAAATATATTAAAGTATACTATATTTATGTTAAAGAGTACTATCTATTTCTCTCAGTGTGGGATGAAAGCACTGAATCAAGAGGATCATCCGAAGTGGCTTCATGTTTGCTAAAGTTTATTAAGGAATTGTCACCAACGGTGAAAAATATAATAGCTTTCAGTGACTCATGTGGAGGTCAAAATAAGAACAAGAACATTCTTAAATTTGGGATGTTCGTTGTGAATAATACTGGAGTGGAAGTGGTTGATCACAAATTTTTAGAACCTGGCCACACATATATGGAATGCGACGAAGATTTCGCTTTAATAGAAAAGCATAAACGTCACATTCCATATATATTTATTCCCAGTGACTGGGCCACAGCAATTAAGCAAACTTGCAAGAAGTTTAAAGTTATGATTATAAATGAAAACAGAAGATTTTTTCTCTTTTTCTGAAATCGCAGGTATTACAAAAAATATAAGGAGTAAAACTGTTAACTGGAGAAAATTAAAGTGGATCAGAGTAGAAAAAACACAACCTTTCGTTATGAAATTCAAAGATACCTGAAATGACTTTGTCGATTTTTACGAGGTGGATTGGTCTTCAAAAGCTAAAGGTAGACCTGCCACCCAAAAACTTCAACCATTATATCCTGAACCACCAAAAATAAAATACTTAAAATGGAAAAATTTAGTAGATTTACTGGAATTTGTACCTCCTATCTATCACCAATTTTATAAAGAAATGTTGCATAACGATAAACCCAATGAAAAAAAACGAATAAGAAAACTTTGGAAAAGAAGCGAGTAGAGGCGGTGGATATGGAAGAAGAAACTACAAATGAAGAAATATTTATTGATAATGATAGATTCTATTTAATTTCAGACGATGAGATCGATGAATGTTAAATAAAATAGTTAATTGTTGCTATGTTATATGTGTAAGATAGCTACATTCATAGTCTATGCCCGTTTTTAATAGCTTTTAACTTCTATTATTAAACCTTGATGTTTAAATTATTAAATTGTTTTGAAGGATATACGGTGATAGAATGTTACTTTAGTATGCTACGTAAGTACTGTACCCACTGTAACAGTTGATACCCTAAGTTCAAACTGAAGTATTCTACTATAATATCAGGCGAGTCTTCAACATAAAAGCTATTAATGCAATATCCTAGAATCGATTTTTAAAATAATAGGATGTCGTATAATATAACATCGTTTAAGCACTTCCTTATTTGCCATTAACGTAATTGCATGAACTGGTAAGATAAGCAGCTTCAAATAACGCCAACAGGTCCGCATAAGTGCACGTTAACTGTTACGATCATTAAATTTTTAACTGATATACTGATATAGTGTTAATGTAATTTTTATTTATTCTATCTCATCACAGATCAGTTCAGATACAAAGTATTTTACATTTTCCCACTAAAAATGCAAATAATGTGAGTAATTATGTAGTTTACTAACGCTAAATAAATGTAACGCAGTAATGCGCTGATTACTCCAATGCACTATGGTATAATTAATGTATAGGAAAATCATCTAGAAACGCTACATATCTTTCCTACATAATTTATCATCAATTTCATAACAGTGGATCTGGTGAATAGTACCTATTTTGAAGGTTGTTCAGAATATTTTCCGAACTACATAAAAGTACGAGTTCAACATAAAGAAAAAGGTTTCATTGAACATTGTAACAAAACAGGTGAATAGAATTGATCCTCAATGTTTGTTCAGGACTATATAGGCTACTGATTTTATAGAATAATACAGCTTATACTATATCTGTATTTATTTTCTCTTCTTTTAACATTAAGTACATCATATCAACTATCAAATTCATTAATATATGATTTAAGAAAATAATGATAAATTTACTGAAAAGACCTAGTAATGTGTAAAACGTTTGACATATTACAGAAAGGAAATAGGTACCTTACTAAAACTAATGGCAAAAATCAAACAAATTGAACCTTTTATCGTTAAACGCAACTGAAACACTTCTACCATCATCTTATACAATTCCCTACTCACTCGACTGACACATTGATGTAGTGGCATAATTTATTATTGTTTTCCCAGATCTACACTCGCATGTTTGGAAGATACAAGTTAAATGGGATAAAGTTTACATAATGTACTGATTTTGTAAAGGGTAATAAAATTATACATATCTGATTTTTATAATTATGAAGTATTGAAGTACATACCTTTTTAATTGTTTTTCCTTTTTCTAAATCGATTTTAAGAGATAGCATTACAGATTACCATTGCCATTGTGAAATAATTGATCTTCCAAGAGATACAAATTATAATGAACTACTTACAAAGCATTCTACCCGTTCCTAACCTCCAGAAAAGTAAAAAAGCTATAGTAAAACCAAGCTGATGTATCACTTCAAACACTACCGTCGTTTTAGTGAGTATACTTTTACATTGTCAACACTAAAACGTTTGCTTTGAGTTCGAGTTATAATCATTAAACAGTATTATTTTATATATCTCAAACATGTGTGATTAACTGAAAAACCTCCCTCAAAATATTTCAATGACTTCTTGCTTTATTTTATTGATTTTTGTAATAAAATTACATAATAAATATGTTCACATATATTTTAAATTATAATTCTCCATGAGAATCCAACAAATTCATTTCAAATCCTCCTTAATGATATAATAAATTCTCGATGTTGTTCAATTATGTTTGCCGCAAATCCGAAGTAATTCCAGTAAACTTTCGTCTAAAAAATGCCTCTATATCACAACTTTTACCCATGACTTATAAAACTACTTTTTCTTTTAGCTCTGCTCTAAAATTCTAAATCAATTCAATCAAATTAAGATATCAGTGGTGGTAATCTTAACCCATCTCGCTGCATAGTTATCAATATCATACTCAGGTTGTGATTTGTTTCGTCTCACTATCTGAAATAACCCATATTTTAATTCTTAAGTTCTTCTCTTCATCAGGATAGATCACTGGCTCTACCATCTTTAGGCATATTAAAGAAATATTTAAATAATTATCTATTTGCTTCATCCAGTACTATCTTCGAAACCACTTCATATGTAGTTTTTTAATAAATTAAGAGAACCCTTTCGGATTTACGAGCGTCCTCAGCACTATATCTGGAAGTTTTTTTTAACTTTTCTATATTTAAATAGAAATCGCGAACACAAGACAAAATATCAATCCAAAGAACGTGAGATAACAATGTGAAACTCCATCCGAAGTTAATATTTTTCGAAGTAATTGCCAATGACGATGTTGCTAATGCTATTATTAGCTTAAACTCTTCTATGGTAGCAGGGGAGGCTGACTTTGAGGATGACATTCCTCATTAAAAAAAAAGCGTTATTAGGCGTGGTTGATGTACTTGCCTACTACTTCTAAACTTAAAACTGCTCTTGTTATATCTATTTATAAAAATAAAGATGATTAATGACAAAAAATTATCATCCTAAAAGCCTTCTCTCGGTTTTTTTTTCGAAATTATTTGACTATATTATTGATAAAAGGATAATGAATTTTTTCTATAAGAATAATCTTTTTGGCAAGGAGCAGCACGGTTATGTTAGTGATAGGAGTATTGATACTGTTTTATATGACATGATTGCAGCTGTCTGCTTGTTTGGTTAGGCTGACGCCTTGCATAGGCTTGCCTATTGAACTGAGCAAGGCCTTCCACTGTGTTAACCACAGTATTGTTTTACATACATTTTATCGGTATGGAATTCAAAGTAATACATATAGTGTTATTGAAAGTTATTTGTCCAACAGAAAGCAAAAAATAATCAGTAGTAATAGTAGTAAGTTAGCTGCAACTGTAGCAGTATGTGTACCATAAAGGTCCATATTGAGTCCAACCCTTTTTTAATATATATTTATGACTTACCACGTTATTTGAACGTTGAGAATGTGTCACTAATTTTACACAAAATTATCGTTTTCTGGCTTTGGGGCCGGTAACAAACTGCCAAACTGCATGCTGATTCCAGATTGGGTTTAGTGAGACATTTTGTCGGAACGTAATATAGGCGATTAATGTGCAAATTAGAAAAAATACTGTAAACAACGTGTGCCACAATGGCTTGTAATGCTCGTACTTTGAATCTCTCGCCGCTACGCGGCTCGACAAACTTGTACTCACATTACATAAACGTCATTGTGACACTTATGTTTTAAAATACTATTAAAGCACAAGTGCCACCACGACATTATGTAATGCGAGTACAAGTTTGAATTACGAGCCACGTGGCGGCGAGTGATTCCATAAGTTAAGTTTTCTTTTTTTACTATTTCTTATCTCTTAGTGTTATGGTTGTACTTGTGCTTTTTTAGTTAACCCTTTCCATGAATGTATACTTTATGTTCCTTTTGTATCATACTTTTTGAAATGAAAATACTTACTGATACCGCTGTCAAATATACAATGTGAAGATAAAGAATTGTGCGAGGTAAGATTTAAGTAAATTAACATATTTTCCGCACGCCGGATTCCCACTATAGCTTTAACTTCTTGTTACATTAACTTTACAACACTGTAGATCTTATATACTTTATCATGTAAACGATCCTTGACACTTGATTTTTAATTTGCATTTGATATCCAATATGTCGATGACATAATTGTAGGTGTACCAAGTGACAAGATTGATGATACCTTAGGGTGCATTTTCGTTGTGACGTCCAACGACAACTTTCAGCAGATTATAAATAACATTTTCAATTAACCGTTGAATGTGACACTAACAATAACGCTCCCTGCTATGACACACTTGCAATGCGAATTATTGATGTGTTCTTCTAGATTGGAGATGGAGAATGCACTGTGATCGCTGTCTTCATTTTAAGGCTTCCCACCCTATAAAATACAATTCTGACACCAATGTCATTCTCAAAAAAATACAATTTATCTACCTATAACTTAACACCAAAATTAGTACACAGTGAAAATATAATTAATAAATATATTTCATTGGATAGACTGTCTTGGAGTTTATCATACTATTGAATTATTGAATAATACACTAATGTTTAAGTCTCTTTTCAATATTAAAGGTGTGTTCGCAGATCCGTGGCAGGGATTCAAAAGCAGGCCTGTGGAAAACTGGTACAACTGATCAAAACTTTTATTTGAAAAAATGATAGTTAAAGATTAAGGCGAATTAAAAAATCATGGCAATTTTTAAAAATAAAAATGTTTATATTTTAATCTGCTTATTGTAGACATATTTAAATAAACTTATCTTTTTCTAAAAAAAAATGTTCGTAGGTTTTCAAAAATATATTTGTAATCACCTATACCATTTTGTCTGGCAAGACTAAACACATTAAAACTAGTACAAGTGATTGAACTTTACTTGATTCGTAACTCAAATTTTAATAAATTACCGTACTTTATGCCTGGATTAACGAAGCACTTGATTCATAATTAGACAATTATTTCTGCCCAAGAAACTTTCAATTTTAATTATGACTGAGTTTTAATTATAACTTAATGATTGTGGGTTAAGCTGCTCTTAAGCATTCACTTAGATGATGAGTTTTAAACTACTGGGATTGCGTTTTCATTGCATAAAGTATGCTTTATTCAAGGAAAGGATATCTATACAAAATTTGTTATAAAATGATATGGAGTTATACTTAATATTAAAATATTTATTGTTTGCAATACTTATTATAAATATTGTCAAAATCTTAATAGTAAGCAAGTAATTAATGTTGCGTCCTACTAATGCAATAATTTTATTTAATAGTTATGTAGATTAAGGTAAAAATCTTATTGCTGTTGGAACCCTCATTTCCTGAACTTACGGATGATATAACAATGCAAAATCTCATAAAACCGTTTTTCTTTATTTAAAAAAGTAAGATCGTACATATGAGGTATTCGCAATATAAAATTGAAGACTTACCTTACTTTCACACACTTTGTGGCACACGTATTTGCATACTGCAACAGAAAGAATAAAATTAGTAAAGAAAACAGTTAATACCCGTCTTAATAAAAGGACTTTGGTAGTCGTTTGATTTTCAAAATCAAATGCCTATACATGTCAAACTTACGGTAAACGCTAACGCTAAATTTCACGTCACTGCGCAAGCGCGTAATTTAACGTACGCTAAAGTTCAACGAGCGCACGCTAAATTACGGTAACCAATAGAAACGTTTGTTTACACTTTGACATTTTGACATCGAATGACCATAACCCTAAATACATGCTAAATACGTTTACGGTTGTATCTGAATTGTTTTTCCAACTCTTTTTGCTCAAATGGAGAGCTAGGTAACATTAAATGCCTCTAAAAAAGGTCGAATAAGATTTAACATGCAGGATGATATTGCTCTCCTAACTCTCCTATTGGAAATTGTAGCTACGAGCCCTTTATGCAGGTACTGAAAACGAGTGGAAAGAAATTTTACACGGTGCTATTTCAACACAAATATTTTTAGACCATTTATTTAAACTATTTAAAATGCAAAGTAAGAATATGAATTTTCGAATTCCTACCTCTATTTCAGTTGCTTGTTGCAATTAATTCGATATTTTCAAAAACTAATTTAAAGTATACTTCTTTTTGCCTAAAAAAATGCCGCACTTAAACTTTTTAATTCAGAAATAATTCTAGTGTAATAGAAAAGTTAAAGGAAAAATTATGTTAGTATGGGTAGAAAACGCCCTTTTTGTGCTGAGAATAGAAGGTTAGGGAGCAATCTGGATCAAGCACAAGGAAAAAGCTTTCTGCTCCAGGTAACATTATTATTATTATTATTATTTCTTCCCGTGCTAATTGACAAAAAATGCGTATCTAAATAACGATTGCACGTTAATCAATGAAAACGACAAAGCATTTAAAAAGTATTTACGTGATTGCCAAAGATCAAAATTCGTGCTCAACCTGTGGATAAAAGTAAATATTCTTAAGTCTCGTTTGACAGAGATTCGAAAGTAACTTTCGAAACGTACAACATGCTTTTGAAGCGACATAAAACATTTCCAACTCTATGAATTTAGTTTTGACATTCGTAATCAAAACAACGACAAGGGACGCCACCACTTGTGACGCGTTTGCACTGACATTATGTCACTAGTAACATAATCCTTTCCGTTATTGTATTAGGTATAGGAACGAAATGGAGTATGTTCAGTACCAAAATGTTACTGTTGACCTATGAGATGCTTGAAGAAAAATGAATTTTTTAATCTCCCCTAAGTATAGCAACAATGTATGGTGTTGTTTTAAAATTATGAGGTTATAGAACTAGTCGATCTTCATTGTAGTTGTTGTTTACATCTTGTGCGCAATTTTTCAGGAATCTTATGCTAAACATCCAGTACCGATGACGAGGAGGGGGAGAGAGGAGTAGAATGGTTTTGGAAATTATTTTTTTATAGAATACCTCGGGGTGGGGGTAGAGAAATGATTTTTTTAACGACCAAATTATTTTTTTCACAACACTGGGGAAAGAAGGTCTATTAGAAATGTCTTAAATGATCTTTTTTTTTACTAAGACAGTCAGACTAGATGGACAATTTATTTTAAAAGATTAAATTAATCTTTTTTCACAACAACAACACAACAGGGAATGAGAATTAAATTGCGAAAAAACATAATTGGATCATTAAAAAAAAAACATGTGGTGCTCTACCCTGATGTTCAAAAAACTATTTATTGTAATTTAAAACATTTTTAATGATTCCTCTTGTAAAAAAATAATTTACAGATTCTAACAAAAAAAAAATTTCGCCTACTCCTTCCTCCGCGTTAAAAAAAAAATGTATCATTCACCGATTCCACAAATAAATGGAAATGGGTCATCAAAACAACAAATAAAATACATTGGTTCTCATTTAAAAAAAATAGGAATGCCGTCATCACTCTTACATGGATCACTACATCAGAAAACGTAGAATCAAAAATAAAATTTGACCTTTTCTAAGAAAACCTATATTTACCTCCTTATCGATTTTATTCCTTTGTTTTTATTCGGTGTATTTAGTATTTAGCGTACGCTAAATGTTTGCTTAAACTCTTTTTTGTTAACTGACTTACGCTATTCAATAACAAACGTTAAATTTAGGGTTGACTTTATCGTACGTTATGCTTAAACTCTCCATTGTATATTTTGTAGAATTATAATTTCCTGCATTCACTAGTCTATACCAACTTAATAAGAGTGTGATAAGAGTTAATGAAAATCGTTTTATGATTTCCTCAATTTTTGCTAGCTCACTTAAGATTCATGATTGGAGTACGTTATTTTTCTCATAATCCTCGTGTTCATTCTGTGGTTTATGTTTCTTAGGAAGCGTACTATTCTAATATTGCCAAATATGTCACATTGCGGAAGAGAGATCGGAAGAACAGTGAGGAAAATAAAATGACAATAACAGAATGCTAAACAGTTAGCTCACAACCGAAAAGCTTGACAATGAACTTGCATCGACATCTACACAGCACTTACATTTACACCTAAGAAGGTAAAGAGGAGATTAAGTATTTCTAATTCACATCAACATAATAAAGGACTTGACTGTGAGCTATCCTTCCTCGCGAAACCATTCATCCAGGTTGTCAAGAAACTATTAAAAAATTGTGGAAATTTCAAAAGCAAATTTAGTCACTAAAACGATGAATGAATGGAATTTCACTGAGAAAG
Organism: Cetonia aurata; assembly: GCA_949128085.1. NCBI lineage: Eukaryota > Metazoa > Arthropoda > Insecta > Coleoptera > Scarabaeidae > Cetonia > Cetonia aurata. The sequence continues at coordinate 38,867,866 of OX421884.1, forward strand.
AAATTAACGGAAATGTTACATTTCCGTCAATCTATTCCATTCTGGCTTAACGCAATTTACAAGTATAAATATTTGGCTATTCTAGCAATAAATACTTTAAATAAGGAGATAAATTAAATATCTCGTTTCAAAGTTATGAACCCCTTATTTGTGATCCCAATCCGTAATTAGTTAATATTTTTAAGTACATTAATGAACGGTTAAATATTGTATCTGAGTAGGAATCCTGGTTCGAGCATCTCCTAAAGGCACTGTATTACGTCTTCACTGCAACATTTATCTTCCGAATCTCAATTTAAGGTTAATAGCGACAATAATAACAATACATGAAGGCATTCAGTAACTAACCGAGAAATAGACTCGTCGCCGAGGTTCATTGATTGAAATTTATTGCCCTTGATGCCGCTAAATTTTATATGATACGTTCGAGAGCAATTTTTCTTCTTTTTTAAGTCATTGTCTGGCCTCTTTTCGCCGCGATCATAAATCTTTGCAGACAACGGCGTTGTTAGAACGTAGTGGCAACGGTTTATCAATCGCCCACGCACGGCAACGGCACCGTTGCGCCGCTGTTCTCCCTTCCAGGAAGTTGGAATATTATTGTTGAGACTTACTTTCATATGCTCAGAATTGTCGAAGTTGTAAGAATGTAAATAATATGGTGGTTAAGAAATGACATATGAAATTGCAAGCAAAATTAGGTATTGAATTGAAATATGTAACTACGTCGTATTTCACAGTATTTATTAACTGTCTACCTATTATTGACGATATTATACAGAGTAAAACGCTTATTAAAAGTTTTTTTAATGATATTTTAAATTCGCTTAAATTTAGATTTTTGTAATTGTCTGGGAGAGCATTATACAATTTCGGTTCTAGGTTGTCCTGTTGTATGTTTTTTTAGTAGCGTGCTTACTTTACTATATTCTAACAAAAGAGTGTGTATGCCCTTATAATTACTGGAAAAAATTAATGTTGATATTTGAAAACAGCATAGCAGAAATAATCCTCATTCCTAGATTCCTGTGTGGGTTTATCTACTTTGCATTGGCAATTTTCTTGTGTGGCTTTACTTCGTTAGTCAACTCAGTATGGCCCGGGATGTAAAATGAATGTCTCTGTACATTCCACATTGTATTTCGCAGCACCTTCGGCTGCGGATTACAAAGGTATATAGGCTATGATCTCGAGGTACAAAAAAAAAATAGTATCAGCTCAAGACTCAAATATACCTTAATTCTTCGTATTAAAATGACTTTAATTAATTCTAACAAATTGTCCTTCCCATAACGAAATAATAACTATTTCTTAGAATTTGAAAGGCTACTGATGCTAACCTGCAATTTATTATTAATTTCGGCAATGAATGACTTAAGAATTGAATAAGGTTCTATTCTCTTATCTCAATAACAAATGAATTTTGTTCCATAAACTTGAATAATGCATCACCCACAATATCTTCGGTCACTTTAAAAACACTCAGTATAGTACAAAGGGTCGATATTAAATGTATTCAACTATTTGCATACCTATTTGCTGTGCAGGAACTAATGGCAGGTGGCTGCCATTGGTTGCTGCAAAAACGTATACGCTTACATTATATTTCTCGTTCACTCTCATGTAATTACATGCAATTACGGTTTTACCTTTCACATCAAATAACATTTCGTGTAACCTCGCATATACAAACATAATTAGCTACACGTACTGAAAATTATATTTCCACTGAGATTCACTATAATTCTGATTTATCCTATATCTACAAAGTTTTAGCTATTTATTTGTAATTAGGTGAATTACACACAAACTGAAATTTTACATTTTAATTCTGTACACAGATTTCAAATTAATTCTAAATTTTAATTAGAAGCTATATAATGTGTATTCCTTTTCATTAATTTAGCGATGTATTAATTTTAGGCAACGGTTCCCAAGCAAAAATTAATGACGTTTGATCAGGGTATCCTGTGCCCCCCAAATTAATATTTTTTTTATTTTTTGCTGTCTAGATAATTTGAAACATATTAAATATACAAGGATGATGCAAATTATTTTGGAAAAAAATTAACAACGGGGCAGGGTGTACCCTGCGCCCCACGAACTATTATTCTTTGTATTTTCTAATATTATGATCATTTACACTATATTAAATTTCAATATTAGGATAATTTGAAACACAGTCAAATTATTTTCGAGAAGGAAAACAACAGGATATCCCATACCTTCTACATATTTTGTATACCTTATCCATTTTAAAAATAAGGAGTAGGCAACGATTATTATAACTTGTAACAACAATACATTCTCGGAAAACAGTGTGTCAAAAAAGAACCTAACATGCCCATGAAACACTCAATATACTATATATAAACTGCAATGTAACTATAGATAATATGATTCTAAATGCAGTGGAGCGTCGATAATCCCAACGCCAGTAATACGAACATCCGCTAATACGACTGCCGAAAAAAGACCACAAACAAAAACGTGAACTCACTATCTCGTAATTGATACTTAAAGGTTATACCAGGATAAGCTATTGAAAAGTGCCCTAAAGGTATCGAATTAGTTGATACGATCAATTAACCTCCTAACTACTTTATTTATTATCTCAGTTTCTGTTCTACCAATCGATTAGAAATTTTGCAGGAAGAATTTCCAATATTTCTACCGTATGTCCCTGGATTTTTTTTTTTTTACTTTCATGGGCAGGTTTACCCCGTAAGGCCTTAAGACCTATTGTGGCCCCATGATGTCTTAGCCCTCTCGACCTGGTTGTACTCTGCAGAAGTCCGCAAGTTAGTCGAGAGTAAGTTTACTTATACTGGGTTCGTCCAACCGAGCGACCCCTAGACAGCTCCGTCTCTCCCTGTCCACTGCCGGGCAGTCGGCAAGGAGTTGCACAGGAGTTTCTTCTGCTCTCCCACAGTTTCTGCACAGGGGAGAGTCCACTCGCCCCATGCGATGCAAGTGCTTATTTAATGAGCAGTGGCCAGTTAGGACTCCCGTGAGAAATCTCAGTCTGCTCCTGCTCATAAAGACTGCCTTGCGGAGTCTTTCGTCGCCCCGACGAATACCGAGGATTTTACAGTGTCTTACGCCGACTAGTCCATCCCAATAGGAGCGGTGACTAGCAGCGAGTTGAGATCTGACAAAGGCTTTGATACCGCCATAGGAACTCCCGCACGACGAACCAGTGAACAGTCGACCGCTGGCGCCTGTAGCTAATTTGTCAGCAATTTTGTTGCACCCCAGTACCACTTCGGAAGCAAATTTGACAGCCTGCAGTGCTCTGAGGGCAGCTTGGCTGTCAGAGAAAATTTCGACCGATCCATTCCCATGCGGGCAGTTTAAGATGCTCTCCGTGCAGGTCTGGATGGCTATTACTTCAGCATGGAAGATGGAAGTGGAGCCCCCTAAACTGATGGCTTCGCCATTCGGTTCTCCATCTCTCCAGATCCCAATGCCTGTGCCATGCGGCGTCTTCGAGGCATCCACAAACCAGCGATGATAACATCGCATCGGTCTGTGGATGTATGCTTTGGAGGTCTCACTGTTGGAAATATCTACGGAGTATTTCCTAGTGAAGCTGAAGACGGGCGGAATCTTGTCCGCCTTAGTGGACAGAGGTTCTGTCTGTTCGATGTAGTTGAAAATGCTGGTATGGTCTCCAGTTTTGCCAGAGAAACCTTTACGCCCGCTACATTTTACTCTGTAAGCTGCGAGGGTAGCTTCTGACCGCAACACCAACTGAAGCGGAGGAAGCCCAAGAATGGTCTCCATGGCCGCAGTCGGCGTCGAGGACATGGCTCCCGTGATGCCTAAGCAGGCAATCCTTTGGACCTTACTGAGAGCGTTCACCGCTTAGCCCAGGCTAGCCTTATGCCACCAGACTAACGAGGCATAGGTTAGCATACCCAGTGCACCATTGCAGGTTTTAGCCCCCACGTTTTACCAAACATTCCTCTGCAGGCCCAGAAGGCCTTTGTGGCTTTGTTCGACACTTGTTCCAGGTGAGATTTGTACGTCAATTTTGCGTCCAAAATCACACCTAGGTATTTAACCTCACTAGATACCACTATCTTCGAGCCGAAGATGGCTGGACACTGTCTCATTCCCAAAGTTAGGAAGATGCCTACAATATATAGCTTGCTTAACCTACTTGCTGTTTGTCAAGTGTCTATTTTCATCTGACAACGACATGTATGTTTCGTTATCTGTCATGTTGTTAAAAACAATAAGTATTGCATTGTGATAATATTTGTACCATAAAATGCTAACGTTAGAACAGAAAGTTTATGTAGTACGATGTTATGTAAGTGGAAATAAAAGTTATCGTTACGTCATAGAAAAAATTAATGAAAAATTTGGATGCACAGACGCTTAGATATTAACAAATTTCTAAGAACTGGCTCAGTAATAAATTTAAAGAAAGCGAAGAGAATTCATAATGAAGACGATGCCGCTAGTCTGTTGATATTAGATTCAGTACAAAATGATCCAAAACTGTCTTTAAAAAAATGGTCGCTTCGATTAGGAATTAGCAAATCACACATTCAACGAATTTTTAAAGAACGGAAGATTTATCACCATAAACCAATCTTTAATCATACTTTGTAACTAGGAGACGATGCAAAGCGCCTTGATTTTTGTTTATAGATGGGAAGCATTTCTATCGGAACATTTCCTTTTCTGACGAGGCTTCACTTTCTACTAATGAAATCGTTTTCTCACAACATCAATATCGGACTAACTCCTTTTTTTAAAATTACAATCATTAAAAATCATCGCCAGTATTTTGTTAAAGTTAATGTTTGGTTTGGAATAATATGCTAGAAACTTTTTTCGATGACGGTTTAATTGCCTCTCAATTATCAGCTGTCGATGTATTTTTAACACGATGGCTTTATTCTCTCTTTATTCACAATTGTTGTGAATTGGCTAAATCGTAAATTTGGTAATCGTTGGTAGGAATGGTCTAAGGGATTTGACAATTATAGATTTTTACGCAATGGGGACGTTTAAAGCAATTAGTATATGCAGAAAACTAATGATGCTGAGGTTTTAAAAAAATTGTATAAAGGATACTATATCCGCCGTGACGATTGAGGAAATTCGAAATGGTTTCGAACAGCTGCGGTGGAGAATTGAAGCATGCAGTGACGAAGGTGGAAGGTTAATAGAATAATTCAGTTGTTTCTTTAAAGTCAAACAAAAAGTTCTTTCTTTGACAATTTTTTTGTAAAATCAAAAATTTAGATTTTTTCCCTCCTGTAAGCTCAATCTGCGGACATACTGTATTTAAAAAAAATTGGCCTTTCTGTTGTAATTTTAACTAATTAAAAAAACAATAAATTCCCAAAAAACGGGGTATAAAGAACATTCGTCGAATATGCGCCTGCATCCTAGCTTTATCAATAGCTACCACACACTTTTTCCTAAATTAAAATGAAATTAGAGTTTCCTTAATTTCGTATTTACAGAAATACATATACTGCTTTTGAGTTCTGGTATGCAGGTGTTTTATTTTTTTGGATCCAATACTGGAATTTTCAGCTATTTAGCAGCAATATTTGATAATCCGACCGCCTCTGGTCACAATTAGTTCGGACTGTCGATACTCTAATTAGGCTATGTAATTATTGGAATAAATGTAGTGTGCCGAGTGTTGAAAACACAAATATTGCTTGCACTACGAAATTCGCGGAATAGTTAGGCTTATTACAAATACTAGACAAGGGTACCTTTGCCAACCTTTGCTAACTTTTCTGCCAAACAAAACTATGGGATTTTTAAGCGATCTCGGTCTTTCCTCTACGTATCCACTCTTATACCACGAGTATTTGAAAATGTCGCAAAATCTTGCTGACAAAGTTACCGGTTGCAGCTTAATAATATTGTTTCTGTAATGCAAATCTATGTCATAAGAGAGTTGTTGCAAATTTTTTCCCCAACCTGGAACTAAAGATATTCAGAGGTTGCACCACTGCTGTTGTTTCTCTTTTTGGCACCAATTTCTGAATTTCGGTAACAGAATGCTTGTTCCAAAAAACAATCAAGAGAACACTGCTGGGCTCAATATCTGGAGAGAGCATCTATTAGGCAGCACACTAAAAAATATTTGCAAATCCTACGGAAAATTCCAGTAATGTATAGGGTAAATTTACCAACAATTAGAAAATATACCTAAAATTTTCTAGTAAATTTCCCAATTTTTGGTAATTTTACCTTATGTAATTTTCCGTGGGAATTGCATATATATTTTAGTGTGAGGTTTTGGAATGATTTGAAGTAACCTTATATATGCTACACTTCAAATTATCGTAGTATTAGAAAAAAAAAATAGTTTGGGGGATATGGAATAGTAGAGTTATATTTTAACCGAAAGAAAACATCAGTTCTGGTTTTCGAGATATTTACAACAATATTTTTAGATTCTTGTAAATATCTCTCTAAATTTTTCGATGTACAACCGCAATCGGGCGAATAGGCCTCTAAAATATTCTCCAATTAATTGAATAAAGATCATGCGCTTTATGCATACCATTAAATAATTCGAAAATTCCCAGATATTTAGTTATAATAAGTCTCTGATTTAAATAATAACTTTGTACATGTACTATAGCAACTGTTTAGTGTGAAAGGTAAAATCTATATTTCTTTTACCTAAAATTTCTTTAATTATGGGCCGCATTCTGGAGATATTCACATGAAACTCATTATGAGCGTTGAGCCGATTTCTGTATTTAGTTTCCATAAAGCAGAATGTTGAAAAAACTTGCTCACATTTGTATTCAGGCTTAATTTCCCCAGTCTCGTCGTATCAGTCAGAATTCTATTATTATTTCAGAACTAAAACAGTTTTTCTATTGATTGGCGAATCAATAAGTTGATCCTCTTATTGAGCAAATTTGGATATTCGATTCTAGGCGTGAATAAAACCAACTTCTTTTAGATGTAGTATAGTTGAAATGCACTGACAGTTCAATTTTCACTTATTCAGGTAATTTTTCACAAATTGAATTCAAAAACTTTTGTAGAGTTAGGTAACGTTTATAAACGAATCCTCCTCAATTCATTTGGCTCATCATGATGGGTGGTGCATTTCTGTCTTCCACAAGATATTTATGTAATATTCTTGTAAAGTGCTCAAGAATATGTGTTAATAAATAATCCATTATGCCAAACAATGAAAAATCATTGCCCAAGTGAATTTTTAAATTTTGTTATTAGCTTGTTAGCTTAGAAATATTAAAATACCTTTGCCTCGGTATGGCTGTCATACCTTCTTATCTTAGATCGGGTTTTGACAAACCGTAATGGAGGAGGTTTCGTTTTAAGGAAATTTATAATCATGTGTTGATATTGTGATGTATCTCAGGTATGAATATCTTTTGCCTTTTTTTCAGCTAATGCCATATTTAAAAATAAAACTGATGAACGGCATTAAAAATCTTCTCTCAAGTAATAGTACACAGGAAAATAAAAAATCTTTATACACTCCGCCAAAAAAGTATCGCATAATTTAGTTTTGAATCATAAAAGTATCGCATAATCTTTGTTTGTAGCATAAAGTTGTAAATATACTTTAATGCGCTCTAAGATATAATTTCTATGATTGTTTAAATAAAATACAGGCCAAATAAAAACAAGAACTCATACTTGAGATTTTTATTAAAACAAGAAATTATAATTTTGGAAAGAAAAATGTCATAACAGTAGCTTTTAATACTGAGTATTGCCACCTCTGGCTCTTATGACCGCTCGCATACGGTTTGGCAGAGATTCGATTAACCTCCGTATATAAGCCTGATCCAAATTCTCCCACTCGTCACGGAAAGCATTTGCTAGTCCATGCAGGTCCGCTGGGGCAACATTTTGGGTTCCTATCCGTCTGTGAAGGAGGTCCCACACGTGCTCGATAGGGTTCATGTCCGGACTTACCGCAGGCCAATCTAAAACTGGAATACCAACATCGTTAAGGTATTCCTGGACGATTATTGCAACATGCGGTCGTGCATTATCGTGCATTAACATGAATTCGTTTCCTATAATTTGCGCATATGGTACTACATGTTCTTCTAAAATGTCCGTTATATACCTGTGGGCAGTTAGTGTACCTCTGTCTACTGGTACTAACTCTGTACGACCTGTTAAACAGATGCCTCCCCAAACCATAATAGAGCTACCAGCGAAATTAGGTCTAGGTATGATATTACACTGCGAATAGCGCTCACCGTCTCGTCTGTACACTGAGATACGCCTATCTGAGGTGTAAAGACCAAATCTTGACTCATCTGTGAAGAGTATATTGGCCCAGTCATTAATGTTCCAATTTACATGTTCTCTGGCAAACCTTAAGCGAGCCACTCGGTGGTTCCTAGTGAGACGAGGGGCTGTTACAGCTACTCTAGCTCTTAATCCACTCTGTCGTAACCTATTCCGAATAGTTTGAGTACTCACACGAGTATGTCTGACTCTAGCCAAGTCGTTCTGCAATTGTCTCGCAGTTACATGTCTTCGACGTAATGCTTGTAGTAGTAAATAGCGGTCATCTTGGTGAGTAGAACATCTTGGACGACCTGGTACAGGTCTTCTACTGTAAATGCCTGTTTCCCTATATCTGGCTACGGCTCTAGAAACACTTGACTGATTGATGTTCATCAAATTAGCAACGTATGCTTGAGATCGTCCATCTTCGATTAAAGCAACTATAGCAGCCACTTGTTCTGAAGTTAAATTGCTCATTTTAGTTTTAAAAGCGTTGGTACAGAACTCTGACTTCGCACTTTAAAATTTGTCCGTATAGGAAGACTTTCAATAAACAACTGAGCAAACCTTACACATATGCATTTTTCTAAATGTGTTCTTTTAGGAAAAAAATAAAGTAAAAACGCTAAGTTCCATTATTTTGTTAGTGTTTTTATAGTTCACATACACGAGGCAAACTTTTTGTGAACGTATAAAAATATCTTGGTTCATAAATGCCCTTTTTTAGTTTATGCGATACTTTTTTGGCGGAGTGTATATACAACTGAAACTCAAAATTTCCTGGCAAGCATCAAAATGGAAGCAAGAGTATCTTCTTGCGCATACATAAATCATAACAACATTTTAATAACAAAGCATTACCTCTAACCAGCTATATATTTGCAAATAAGTATTTCATTATGACAGATAATTATCATTCGTGCGATGGCGGACTTGATAGAGACTCCCGGAGCCTTCAATTTTCTCGGCAAACAGTCGGGTTGATTAGTTTTTTGATTAATAGTGGAGAAAAACGTGGTATTTACCGCTCAATTTGTGACCGGTATTATACCGCTCTCGTGGCGATAATTAAAAAGATACCGCTCTAATTTAACACCACTTTGAACTCGAAGGCCGTCGCGCGGTGTAATGTATAAGCAGTGGGCGTGTCCTTCCAAGTATTTTTTCGTACTTCTTTTAAGTACTTACAACATTAATCATCGCTTACTCAGTTCAAGAATATTTGATATACACTTATGATATAAGTTGCATATTACACTATAAAAGTTCTTTTGACTTTGCATTTTAATAATTTCTTTTTAAATAATAAATGAAAAGAGAATATTTATTGTTCAGGCAATAAATGCATTACTACACGCAGCGTTGAATAACCAGGCATTTGGCTCAATTATAGTTTAGGACTATTTGAGCCTTTTCGATAGAAAGGGATTTGTTAGGTAAATTGGCCCAACTATACGACGCCGCCTTATTTTGTTATTTTTTACAGTCGTTAGCAACACTTACTGAATGGGACTCACATAAAACACATAAAGCACTTAAGATACAGTTAAAAACTTCAGCATAGTTTCGGGTACCATTAGGTATCTTCGGAATCATTTCGGATAGGATCCGGTACCTTCGGAATCGTTTCAGGTATCATTGAGAGTCTGAACACATGGTTTAGTGAATTTTTCTAAGCGATACCTTGACGGTTTTCAGACTTATCTTTAGAACTTCACAAAAGTTATTTTTTCGCATTTCAGCGCCAACTATCAAGAATCGGAAAAAATGTTTCAGGTAAAATTTTCGTATTTTAATATATAAAAGCCGAATCTGCAATAAAAAGATGGAGGTTTTCATTTAAAATTTTGTTGCTATCCGTCCTTGGATAGATTTTTGAAAATAAGGTACATGTACCAAATAAGGCCACCTAAGGGTTTGATATTTTTATTCTTGGTCATTTTTCAAAATAGAGAATCGATACTTGGTTTATTTTAGAACTAAACCGTTTAGGATATGTGTAATTTTTTTATCTTAGCCCTACGGACATGCAATATTATTTTCATTCAAAAAAATCAATATAGTGTTCAGTGGCTTTATTAGGCACAGGTGTTCATAATTAGGCCACAGCTGTAAAATTAAAAATCTGCCGTATAAATAGCGGGAAACAAATATATATTGTTTAAAACAAGTTACAATAAGATAAATTTTGGTACAATAAACACAAATAAATTCTGGCAATTGAAAACGACTACAACAAAAAAACTCTTTTATTAAGAAAAGTAATATCAGTTATGGTGAGGACTTCGGGCACAGAAATGGCTGGTTATCGGTTTTTGCAAGGCCAACATATTCTTCGTGGACATAAATCGCACATATCGCACATCTCCGCATATCTAACACTGTATCTGTGTTGCAGACAAAACAGTACCAAGATTCCGTCTCCGTCCTGCTTTTCCCATCTGCGCTTGCTTCACCTTTTCTTGGTTTGCTGCTCCTCTTCTTGGGCACTGGTGATGAATTACACTTCGTCCTTAGTTCAAACAGGTCTTTAGTTACAATTTGGGCAGATGAATTTATTGCCTTGTGTCTTGGCTTCGATGACGTCTTGATTTCCGGTGTAGGAAGTAATTCTGTGAAGCTAGCGTACATTGGTTCCTGTTTCTCTGGTGAAGAATTTTGCACATGCTCAGGGAAATTCTGTGTTTCGTATGAACACGATGGTTGAGGTGAAGTTTGTAGACGTTCTGGGAGAGAAGGCAAGATTGGCGAAATTGTCGCTAGGTTCTTCCGCAAGGCTGTGAGCGGCAATGTGTCAGAATCTGACCAATTAGACTCTGAATCACTTCCACGGTTTTGTTTGCTGGCAACAGAACTTGTTATTTCAGCCAAAATTCTTTCCGCCAGCTACACCCTGCTGGGTGCATAAGCAACGTCGGGGATCACATCTGGGTTATATGGGTATATCCCCGTGGCTCGAAATCCAGCCATTACATTATCTGGTGACATAGCCTTGCGCCATATGTTACTTAGAATATGGCCAAATCTGCCTCTGGTTATTTTGTTTTCGGGTTCCCGCGTCCAGCAGGTTAGAATTTCCTCATCCCAATAGTGCTCATATGCCCGAAAAATACTCGTATCAAGTTGCTGAAGTTCAGGGGTAGTGTTTGAGGGAAGGCAGAGAAGCGTTATGTCATGAGCTTCAGCTTTATCCACTATGTTAGCGTCCAGATGTGAACGCGCACCGTCGAATATTAATAAACATCTTCCTGGGGATTTGAATTTGGCGAAGTGGTTCAACCACTTAATGAATGTCACAGCAGTCATGCTGCCTTGTCATTGTTATTGATGTGCCAGGCGGCATCGAATCGATCCATTCTGGTTTTTGCCTTTGGCCCTTAAATAAGATCATAGGCGGGATGCACTGGCCCAAAACATTTCCACAGGCCACTACAGTTTCAGCGTGCTCTGGTGCTATTAGATGTACCCTTTTTGCGCCTTTTTCGTCTATGTTATAGATCAGTTGAGTTTGCCGAAGTATTCATTTACAATGTACCTATTTAATTTCTGTGCTCTTGCAGGATTTAACATTTGAGATTTCCTTCGTGCTACTTCAGGATGTCGCCTATAAAATAGTGGCCACAACTAGGTACTTTATATTTAGTTATTTTTGAAAGACTTACACAAAATTGCATTTAATCTTTTAATTTTATTTTTCAATGCCACATAAATCAATTGCTTACAAGAAGCTGTCCGCTTATAGATTACTATTTTACTTTTTATTTTGTTTAAGTTTTTTTTCTTACTTCAGTATTGCACGCAGTATTAATTTTCTTTCTTTTAGATTGTACTTTCTTGCTTGTTAAAAATGAAAGTGTCGACATGTAATGAATAAAATATTTGGTGAAATAAAATATTTCAAAAACGTTCTAAGAAAGAGCTTTACGAAAGATCCACATAACAAAATTTTTTTTGTGTGATACCGGATTCTTACGTCATTCATAGAGAACGCACCATTCCCTTATAAATATTTTCATTCCAATATTATGACAAAGCTTAATGAAATACTGCTCGCAAACTTATTAAATTCTCCAACATTTTTTTACAACATGAAAGCGAAAATGACTGAGACGATAATATTCCTAGTATTTATAATATTACAGTGAGAGACTAAAGATTAAATACACCGCAAAAAATCACTTATAAGAAAATAATGTATTTTAACACAAATGTAAGCATGTAGTTTATTTATAGTTCAAGAATAAAGAGTAACGAAAACTAAAAAATACGCTGGATAAAAGTTTAAATACAAATCAAAAAATATATCTCTTTTGGCTAATTTTAATTAAATTGAAAAACGTAAACTCAAATTAATATAAGCTACACACTAAAAAATATATGCAATTGCTAGGGAAAATTCCTGTAACGTATAAGGTAAAATTGCCAAAAATTGTGAAATAAATTTACCCTATACATTACTGGAATTTTCCATAGGAATTGCAAATATTTTTTAGTGTGTAGGTCCGCTCTGAGCTAGAATGACTGCCCTTAGATCACGTGGCATATATAAAACTAAATTTTCTGTTAAGGATAGCGTATTTTCCGATTAGGCTTTTACAGCTTCTTTAAGGGATTCTTGGTTGTTTGAAGTTGCACGATCAATTTTTGGAACCAATAATTCCAAAAAACGTGTTCAATTTCGTTTGAGTCCGGTGATTAGGGAGGACTATAGAGCTGATGTGGAGTATAATACAGTAACCAATTCTTCACCAAATGCGCTGTATCCTTGGGGTCGTTGTCCTGTTAGAATATCCAATTTATTCTCAGATCCAAGCTATCCACAGAAGGCTGCAAATGTTTCTCCAGTATACTTTTATATAGGTGCCTGTCCATTATGCCATCGATAAAAGTTAAATGTCCTACTCCAGCTGCTCCAATCGCTCCCCAAACCTCATGCTTAACGGTAGGTATTAAATTTTTTGTTTCATATGCTGTGCCGGCTTTACACCAATTTTTTTTGCCATCATCGCAGCTAAAAGTTCTCATCCGTATCCTTGTACTTGTTTGCAAAATCGCCGACCTTTTTCAGAAATAAGAGGTTTCGTACCACCTTCATAAAAGTATATTGGAGAAACATTTGCATCCTTCTGTGGATAGGGAAGAAATTGGATATTCCAACAGGACAACTAACCCAAGTAAACCGCGTGTTTGGTGAAAAATTGGTTACTGTATTATGCTCCACGTCAGCTCTATAGCTCCCCCCCCTCTCTTCCCCTATAATCACCGGACTAAATCCAATTGAACACGCTTGGAAATTATTGGCTCCAAAATTGATCGTGCAACTTCAAACAGCCAAGAATCCCTTAAAGAAGCTTTAACAAAGGCCTGGTCAGAAATCACGATATCCGAAACAGAAAGTTTAGTTTTATCTATGTCACGTCCAGTCATTGAAGCTCGGGGCAGACCTACCAAATATTAATTTAAATTTACGTTTTTCAATTTAATTAAAATTAGCCAAAAGAGATATATTTGCAACACTCAAGCTCTATAGCTTTCCCCAATCACCAGACTAATTGAATTTTACCCAATTGAACGTCAATTTGGGAATTATTGGCTGCAAACGTTGATCGTGCAACTTCAAACAGTCAAGAAACCCTCAAAGAAGGTCTAATAAAGGCCTGGTCAGAAATCACGATATCCGAAACAAAAAGTTTAGTTTTATCTATGCCACCTCGTCTACGGGCAGTAACTGAAGCTCCGGGGCGGACCTACCAAATATTAATTTTTCAATTTAATTAAAATTAGTCAAAAGAGATATATTTTTTTATTTGTATTTAACCTTTTGTTCAGCCTATTTTTTAATTTTCGGCAAATTTTCTCTTATCTATGCGGCAAAAAAAATAGTTTTCGTTACTTTTTTTTTTTAACTATAAATAAACTGCATACTGACATTTGTGTTAAAATGCTTTATTTTCTTTTGAAGTGAAGAATTTTTGTGCGGTGTATTTAAACTTCAATCTCTCACTGTATATATCAACAGCACCATTTCATTTACGGCTTCACGGTCATAAGTATATGCATTTATTATTTTATTAAGCCAATATCTTTGATGTTGGTGGTAGCATATTATTTGAATAAAATGTGTTAATTGTATAAAATATGATACAAAGAGTAATTCATTACCTTTTTTTGTCCCTATTTCTCTTTCATCTCTCCGCCTATTTTTCATTTCATTAATCATTTATTTAATATACAAACAACTTACCTCTTATTACTATTAAATCAAACCTTCAAACGTACCGCAGTGTTTCTCTATTAACTAAACTTGGAGGAACAAACATTCTCCAGGCATGTGCATCTTTTATCAAGTAAGAAGTAAACAAACTAGTAAGAAAAATTTCGGGACCATACCTCTACAGCAAGATCCTTGATTAAAAATCGGCTGGTGGCACAAGTGGCAGGGTCTTGGTTTCTTGAAAGTCTTACATCGGAAGGCATGACTCGGTCCCGGGGAACTGCTCCCTTCGGGCTGAAAATAAAAAAGACCCTTGTTTACTTCCGACATTCTCTCTTCACACCGTGTCAGGCACGTGTTAGACATTACACCTTGCGTTAGTTTACATAGAACGCGTTTTTATTTTTAGTTTCCGTATATTTTACCCACAATGGAACTGTTGAATTACTGGGATGACATTGACCAAACGTGCACAGCCTACTCTGAACGCCGAAATAAATATTTATCTGAATTCGAAAAATGTCTACGTATTGTAGGTGCGTTTGGGATGTTTGACGTTGAGGTAATTGCAGTAAGTGCACTATTAAAAGATGTTTAGATTGCACTTTCTTTTATATTTTTTGTATAAAAATTGAGAAGTTCTGTATCGCAAAGCTCAACATACACATAATTACAGTTCTTTAATATATCTTGGTTTTGCGGAAATTTGTATTAATAAATTCTAAATGTAGAAATTAAATCTTTATTTTACGTTTCGGCATATACAGGGAACGCCGACGCCGTGGTCTCTGGTAGTCAAAAGGTAAGCATTTTCGGAAAGTTATATATTGGGATTAGATCTACAAATTCAAAAATAATGCGCAGTGTACAGGGTGTACAAAGTGAAAATTAGGTTTTTTCTTAATGGAACACCCTATATTATACGGCATTTTTTAATCATGAAAACTAGATTAACTTATTTAATAAATTCCTTATGCCTAATTTTTGTAGCTCATGAAATATTTCAAGCTTCTTGGAAATGCAACGTTGCAAGGAAACTCTAGTATCTTAAAAATTACTTAAAAAACTTAAAAAATTACTTAACTCAAGAAAGTGAAACATTCGACGTTGTCCAGTATTCTACAGGATGTTCAAGTGCCTAGGGCATACTTTGTGAACTTAATTCTTGCATAATTTAATTATTTCAAATGGAGCAGCCTATATATCTTGATTTGATAAAAAATTTATTGTGTTTAAATCGGTAGACTTACTGTGTCTATCTCTACTAGTTTTTAAGTTATTTGCGTTTTTTTACATAATTTAAGTGAAAATAACAAGTTTATATTTTAAATGAAACACCCAGTATATCTGTACATTAATGGGCAAGTAAAAAATGTTATTGTTGGAAGGCGTTTCATTTGTCACAATTTACATGAAAACATAAACCCTACGAAGTCCCGTGTCAATGCGGTGTTTACACGTAAACAATCTTTACCGAAAGTTGGAACTACCTAATTTGGATTCGGCAAAATTTTAGTAAGAATGGTACAATACGTCAATATATGTCAGTGCCTAGAAGGTGTTTCCAACAACTCAAAGCTTCCCTCAGCAACAACCAAATAAACAAACATTAATTCTGTATAAAGTAAGAAGTTAACTTCCATAGATGTTAAATTAAGTTTTCTTACGCTGTTATGTTATGATAAACTATTTCCAATTATATATTTCATTATACAACGGTTATTATATAACGGTTGCCTACATTTTTTTTTCGGTTATATTAGTCAAAATATTTCGAGTTGCTTTCGGAAGAATATTGTTTGATCACAAAGAAGAAATAATTTACAACGTTGGGTCTTGTAATTAGTAACTATTTTATTTATGTTGCCTATGAACATGAAAAACAATTTTGTTTGATTTTTTTTTATTTATTTTCAAAATCATATTTTTCTGTTAATTTAAAAATACATTAAGTAAAGGAGATATATTATTATAATTAGTTTATTAGGGCATAGTTTATTACACATTTTTCCTTTGATTATCTTTAACCCGGACACCATTCTTAACTGGTTTAGGGAAGTCAAACAAACACTGTGTATCCTAGGGAGGAATTACTAAATACTTATGTACGTTTATTATTTATTTATATACTAGGTATATTATTCTATAACTATGTAATAGTATAATAATGTTTATTTTTGCCCAACAAATAAACAAATAGTAATATATAAAAAATAAATGTAATAAGAAGAAAGTCAAGACATTGGTATTTATGATGCAATAATATTGATAACCAGTCCAATCGATTATATATACGTTATTATACGTTGCTGCAAAAGCGTCTTCAACCAAAATATTCGCATTCCTCGAAGGATGTAGAAGCGGATCCCTCTGCGACCGTCTAGGCAATACATGGTATAACGAGGTTAGTTTTGCAGAGCAATCAGGAGTACTAAATCCTTTTGTAAATAATATTCGTTACAAGTTAGGCGCTTTTCCTTTCTTGTCTCTTGGACAGTGCGTCAAGCTCATGCCTTATCAGAAAATATTGTAACGACGTTTACTTACTGCTTGCTGATGTGTACTTACTGATTACTGCCTGCTTTCTCTTTTACTTGCGTGCTTTTCATTTACTTACTTACTGCTCCCTTACTTATTACTTTTTTGTTGACCCCTGTGTGTCTAAATATCCGCGTGCGAAGATTGGCTTCGTGATCGTACGGCATCGCTATCAAACAGAATGTCGCGTGTTGATTTGATCGGTGTTGCGCCTTCTACGTCGTTACAATAATGTTTCAACCCCAGAGTGGTAGCTGTTGGTGTGAGAGTATAGTACGATCGGAGTGTGCAACAATTTAAGCAGTGAAAGTGTGCTGTAGATCAAGGGTTTATTACCACCAAATAGGTGTGAAGGACATCAAGTATGTATGTACAATGAGTAAGAAAACATATGTATAAACAGTTGTAAACGTAAACAAGTATTCGCGGGGCTTATAAATTTAGATGCATAATTTTAATGGTTTTAATTCTGGTGATAACGGAAAATGAAAATCTATATACTGGGGTCGGGTCAAAAGTATGCAGACGGTTCTGACGTACAAGTTCGGTGCTATGTCGGGTCAGAAAGCTGTGCCGGCGCTGAACATACGAAACGAGTATCTCTAGGAATAAATGCCTGCGTTGAGAAAGGCTGTGCCGATACCACTGCCAGAGAAGGCTGGTAGAATGCCTGTGTTGTGTTAGCAAGTTGTGCCGCAGCCACTGTCAGGCCGAGGATGGCTGGAGAGAATACCTCTCTTATCCACAACGCGAACGGAGACGATACTCGTGTCGTAAACAAGAATCAATAAAGGTTTCAACCTTGCGGTATCCCTGACGCTGAACAAAATTACTTCGAGTTGTGACCATTATATGTGATATAGTTCACTCTATCCGTCAATTAGGAGTTAAACAATCGCATTAACCAGTCACCGAAGCGTTAGTATGACAATTTCCGCAATAGCGCTGAATGATTAAGAGTGTCGTGATAGTACAGGTAATGGTAATAGGTCTATAGTTTGAAATCTCATTAGCTTCGCCCTTTTTAATATTGGACAGATCCGTGAAATCTTCCAGGCTTGTGGAAACTTGCAATTTTTCAGAGATAAGTTAAAAACCCTGCTAAATGGTCCAACAAACACACCAGCACAGTCCTTCACTGGATATAAGAAGGAATGTTATCATTTCCAACAGTAGGATTGCTTTTCAACCTTTTTATAGCATCAAGAATATCAGCATTTGTTACAGAGATTACGGCAATAGTTAAAAAATTTGCAGCGAGGTTTGACACATTTCTTCGAGCACGAATATGCTCCGACAAACGTAAATGCAAAAGCATTAATAATAATCGATTGCGGATTAGTGAGCTCTTAATCTGTATCGTACAACTTACTAGGAATTCGAGACGTTTTTCTCTTTACATTTACAAAATGCCAAAACTGAGAAGCGTCAGTGACTATTTGCTGCTAAATTTTAACGTTGTAGCGATCATACGACTGTGCTGTCCCCATCTTTACAGTTTTACGTATTCTTGTTTATTCCATTATATAATACTCGCTACCAGTAGGTAGCTTACCATTTGCGGTGATATCGCTCTCATTGAAGGTGACTTTTTACAGTTTTAGTAAACGGAGGATACACATCATTCTAGCAATAGATACACATTGTTATAAATTAAATACTTTAGTGGTTTAGATAACCTTTACGACCATGAGTACTCTACTCAACAAAATTATTTTGTATTGGTAACCGGCAATCACCTCGCACAGTATGTGAAAATTTATCACGAATACAATTCTGTCGGCGGCTATTTTTTTTTAACTTTTCGATTAATACCGACCACCGTTCGGAACTTCCATTAACCTACCTGGGTAGGTCAGAAAGGATGGCGAATTTACAACGTGGCAGTTATCCGGTTCTCTACGAGACGACATTGTTGTGTCGAATTGGAGCATGTATAACGCTTCAAACTTTTGTTCCAGGATGTTTCTCACACAATAGGAAATTTGTGAAGCTTTAGAGGGGCACTTTTCATCAATAGAATGTATAAAGTTGCCTACTCGCTTATAATTCTGAATTTATGCTTTTTTTTTATACCACAAAACCTAAATTCGTTGAAATATTTCACAATATTTTTTACAACTCTTATAGTGTTTAGGTAAATGTTTGGATATTTAAATTAGTAGAACATATATTTCCGGTGTATGTCTGAGAAAAGTGTATCTATTACTATTGGGGGTTCCTGTTTCTATTCTTGTGATATTTCTACCAGATCTTTCCCTTTCGCTAGGAAAATACCTAAACTGATTGTGAGCGTACAAGCCACCAAATAGAAAACTGCATGGTCTCAAAATAGAATATCCTTGGCCATGATTGAATTTCGACTCTGTATGTTATCGTATCTAAAGAAGAACTTTCTCTATAAAAATAGATTGGCTTCGTTTTCAATAGCGGCTCGGGTTTCTTAAAGGTTTGTGGGCGTATATTTTTCTGTGGTAATTCAAAATTTCATTGCAATAGTGTTTATACTAAAATAATATATATAGTGTTTTTCTTTTTTTTGTGTTTCAGAGTATTAAAACAAAGATTTGGTTGAGTTTGCTTATTTCTAATATTACGTACTTTAATCCATCCTACTAAAATAATATTCCTAACTGTGAAACATGTAAGTAGCATAAAATTGGTTAAAGAAATAAAAGGTGCTTCATGACTCGAGAAAAGCGATTCTTCCTAAGTGTGTTGTATATGAAAGCATAAATAATACGTGCCACTTTATTTGCTTTTATATCTTTTGACATCTTTAGAACTTTACGATTACCAGTGTAAATAAAAATAAACAAAATAAAAGTCATGAACAGTCTCCTCAGATCGCGTACTTAAATTTAATATCCAACTGTGAATGTAATTTAAAACCATCTAAAATCTCGGCCATTGTTTGCCTTTTTCGTTTTATTCTCGAATGTGCTAGCTCCAAGAAATGTTCGCACTCTATCATTTACGGCAGACTTAACAGAACATTGACGTTGCATTCAATTAGTCCTTTGCTCTTCTTGCTACAGAGCATACGTCGGCTTTAATGTATTCATACAAAAGCTCAAGCCGGCGGTTCACACGGATCTGTCTGTGCTTGTAAATGCGGATTCTTTCATCTCCACGTTGCCAACACATAACATCATCGGAGTGATTTTTCACCGACGAGGGTGTTTGAACTCGGAACACTGTTTGATTTAAAAAGAAACACCACATACTTCTCCAACACGCGGGAACTCAGAAAATATTTGCTTTCAAACACAGAGCAGGTCAATGAAATAAACGAGAGAAAATCCATCTTGGATCTTATTTAAAATTTTAAGCGTCTTGTATTAACCTAATTCATTGTTTTTAACAAAATTAGTATTAGGAACCAGTAAATATACGATAAGCTATTTATAGGGTGATATTACTGAAAGAAACTTCGAAAGCAATTCCCCAAATATATATAAAAAAATATATAATTTTTGTTGCCAATTCCAAAGGGATCATAGAAAGCTTTGCAGTCGCTTTCTATGATTACTTTCGACAACGTGTAGGTAAGGAAGGGGTCACCGATAACTTTGTACAAGTTCAATAATGCCCTAAAATTTATAGTTGGCCTATAAGACTTTGGAGCAGTCGACTGATCGGTAGATATATTATAAATAATTTAATTAATATATCTTAGTTTTATGGAGCTTCACTTTCTCTTTGGAAATATTGATTAAATTTTAACTGTATATCTTTTAAGTAATTGATATTGCCCCAGTGTGCATCTTCATAAAAAAAACAAAAATTGGTAGGGTATTTCACAAATTCTTTATTTCATAAGTTGGCGATCTGTTTCGTAGATTTTCGTACGCCTGATGATGCACTAATTGTACGAAACCGGTCACCATTTTATTAAACAAAGAATTTGTAAAATACAGGATCAATTCTTATGTATATATCGTCTGCTTGCATACATGCATGAATATTATGTGATACCTTCTTTTAATGCGGTTGCAAATTTAGCTCAATCATTCTGAATATATTTTCGATTATTCTGCTCACACTGGAAATTCGAAAGTTATGCATTCTTTGAATTCCATGCATGTTTCGGAATTGATATGGCTTCATGGTATATGGCCTCATAGCGAACATATAATCTGCTACAATTACAAATGGAATTCGTTTACTACATTCAAGTAATAGTCTGGGTTCTAGCGCTATCGTTTTCTAACTGCTAAAGAACATTGATGAGCTATGGCAAAACCTTATGTTGGAGTAATAGCATTATGAGTTAATGTAGGTTTTCTGTTTTTCTATACCAAACCATACTTCATTCAGTCATGTAAAAAAGAGCATATTTCTTAAAGACGCTGTAAGACCTAATACTATCTGTAGCAGGAATTTTGCAAGTGGATGGCATGGTGAATTCATAGATCTGACTATCGGTCGTAAAGGTATATCCGGCTTGTGAATTTTTGGTAGGCCGTAGTTAGTTTCGATGTCACCATCAAAGAAATACTCTCCAAAGTTGATACCTTACAAACACCACTTTGAGTGTCAACACCATCATGGAACCACTAACAATATCCGTAGACCCAACGTACTTCCAGCTAGGGAACAAATTCGACAAATAAGAGTTTGAGATGGCGATGGGCTGCCCTCTGTCGCCAATTCTGAGCAACATATATATGGAAGAGTTTGAGCAAGCAGCAATACAAATACATCATCTTAAGTCAAGGTTGTGGCTTAAATACGCTTAAATAGGACACCTTTGTCATATGGCCACATTGTGTAAATGATCTGGAGGCATACCTTACAAACATTAACAACATAAAGCCAATCAACTTCACCATGGAATTGAAAAAAGAGAATACCATCTCATTCTTAAATGTTCTAGTACAGAAAATGAGAGATGAA
This sequence comes from Cetonia aurata, assembly GCA_949128085.1. Classification (NCBI taxonomy): domain Eukaryota; kingdom Metazoa; phylum Arthropoda; class Insecta; order Coleoptera; family Scarabaeidae; genus Cetonia; species Cetonia aurata. Next base: position 38,889,791 of record OX421884.1, read on the forward strand.
AACATAAAAACAGAAAGCCAATGGGGCAGTACTTACATTATCAATCAAATCACCCCCAGTACATAAAAATTGAACTTGCAAAGTGCCTGTATGACAGAGCAAAAATTATATGCTCTGATTCAACTGACGCAAATAAAGAAATTCGAATTACCACAGACAGATTCAGAATGAACGGATACTCCGAAGATATGTTGTCTAAAGCAAGAAGTCTGAGAACAAACACGACCAGACAAGACACCGTAGTAAAAATCGCCGCAACAATTCCATACATTAAAGGCTTATCAGAAAAAATCAGACGAATAGGGAACCAATACGACATCAGAACGGTGATACGAACTTCCAATACAACAAGGTCATACTTAACTAGAATGAAACCGGACAACATAAACCAACGAACCAAAAACTGTGTCCAGCATTCTACGTGAATGTGAACACTCATACATTGGTGAAACAAGCAGGGCGCTCAAAATAAGAGTAGAAGAACATGAAAAGATAATTGGGACAATAGTTACATCCTATTTAAAGAAGATGGACAAACGAAAAGGAAATCAAAAGAAGCGGGGTACATAGCCACGACAACACAGGCCATTAGTGCACCGAGCCTGGAATTGCATAGGGTATGGATGCCGTTAGTGTGTGACTGCATGCAACAGGGGATTCACATTGGCAATCAGGCGGGTCAATAAGGTGTAAACTAAATTCTAGAACCACCAGAACAAGGTACCAGCAATGAAAAATACTTTATCGAGATCGACAAAAATATAATGAAACTTACTGTAGAATCAGATTTCATAAAATCTCAACGATCAGCATATGAGGGAAGAAATAGTATGTACCTACTCCCGGAGAAGTCAGTAGTAGTAATACACTAGTGTGCACACTTGTAGAAGCAAAAATAACGCACTGTAGAAGCAAAAATCACGCACTGTAGAAGCAAAAATCACGCATAAGAGGAGAGTACGTATAATTCCACCGCCAACCATGGAATTAGCAAGCGCTAGCCCTTATCAGGGCCACCCTGACGACGGCAGCAGAACTACTGCAGAAACGTCGGATTTTACAAAATCCAAAAGACCGTGGAACACCAACTCTATATTCTTCTTCTAACCCATCACGTCATCGTCAAGAATTACACGTCATGAGTTATTTTCCTCACGTTAACAAAAAACAGCTTCTATATTTTTCTTTTTTTTGTGAAACCTGTTGAATAAATGAATACCATTTTTGTTTACATTAGGTAACTTATATCTAGTTTTATATCTCTATATCTAATTTATTATTTTTCTTAAAAATTTAATAAACACATTTTGTTTTCTACATTTTCTATTTTCCTCTACTGTATTTTATTAAACTTGAAATTTTACTAAACATTTTTGTACCCAGCTTCTCAGGAGCATTCCTCTGCAGCGAACAAATCCGTCAACCTCTTGTCTGTCCACAGGTTTCACTGTAGATTGTTACAATAATTATTCAGGCAAAGTAGTACCTAAGAATTCATCCGCAGTTCTGATATTTATTGACCTATGGTTAGGCTCCTCTCAGCGACCAAAGTAAATGTCTGTATGTTTATAGTTAATTTTAGCATCTGTCATTCAAGATCTTCATATAATATCTAAATGAACATGTAGTGAGCACTACCATCCGCAAATACAAGTCAATTATGTTCCCGGAAATGTCTAGTTCACGAACCTTGTGTTTGGTTTGATTTTTGACCCAAATTGTTGACAGTTGAAAAAATACATTGAAAATGGAGCATCTGCTTGTTACCGCACTTTGTTACCGCAAAGTGCAATTTTTCTTACAGTGTGAACTCATTTAATAAATGCTTTTCTGCTTTAACTGTAATTTTTAATATAGAAAATTTCCTCATATTAAAAATTACAGTTAAAGCAGAAAAGCATTTATTAAATGATTTCACACTGTAAGAAAAATTGCACTTTGCGGTAACAAAGTGCGGTAACAAGCAGATGCTCTATTTTCAATGTATTTTTTCAACTGCAAAAGCATTTATTAAATAACTTTGTTACCATTATTTACACTATTGGATTTAAGATTTATTTCGCGTAATAATTTTAAGCTTGCAGTATTTAATTTTTACTTAATTTGTATTGTTTAGCAACTCGCGCAGCAATTTAATTAAGACCACAAAGCCGTTAGAAATTATATTTTAATGAAGTATATTCTCCTCAGAAAATTAATTTTATTACGTTCCTAAGCGAGTACTTTCAAAAGAAATTAATTATTCGTCTTTCTTTCACCTTCCTATTTCGAAATTTAATCAGTAATTAAGCAACGGCATTCACAGTTGTCTGTAGCTCTGTCGTTTAAATATGGTAGCGATTCTAGTACTTCGTTAGTGTTGTAAAGTATAATCGATTTGTTTTTAACATAGCGCCTATGTATCTTCAGAGATCTTTTTCAATCAATATAAAAGTCAGTGTATGTGGACTTTATATAAAAAGTCATTTTCGTTTTAGCGAAAGTTAATACAACTTTATTTATAATTATGTACAGTGTAACGTCCCTTAACGCATCTCTCTTTTACAGATATTTGTTTGGTGGATACTTAGAGAATTCCTTTATTCACTCATAAACCATCAATCCTATATATATTCGTTGGACGAATTGAAGTTAATAGACACGGTGTATTGAGGACACACAACAGAAGCTTAGGGCCTAATCGAGTTTATATATGCAAAATATAGAGATCTCAAGCATGCAGAATAAGAACAATTTTTGGATGTTCTAATAGTAAAGCCGAGTAATTTTTAATTCACTGTTAATTTGCTATATGTTGTCACTGTATACCAGTTTAGTATCCAGCACAACAACCAGATCTCTAATCTTAGAAGCTTCGGCCAATACAAGGTGTGGCAAAAATAATGTCATTATGTAAATTCGGTGCTATTTTTCTAGAAATGAAAAATATTAGGCTCTGTTTTAACGGAAAGTTTATTTGAAGGTGTAAAATTGATGACATTGAGTTGAAAAAATTATATCGGTCAAATGACCACCTCCTGAATTGATGCTCATTTGTGCTTATTTTACGACATTTTGAATTGTTAGTCGCAAAACATGTGGCGCTAAATAAGTAATTTTCTTCTTCAGTGTTGGCTTCCAAGACTTGCAAGGTTTGTGGTTTGTTCTGGTAAACGCGAGATTTCAAAAAGCCCAAAGGAAGATGTCTGGCGCCGTCAGATCTGCCGATCTAGCCGGCCAGTTCAAATCGCCAAAGCGGGAGGTCACGAGGCTTGGAAATTTGAAAATCGCGATTGTTGCCCGACCTGTGTGAGCAGTTACTCCGTCAAGCTGGTACCAACAATGCTCGAGACCAAATTCAGCAACTTGCGGAAAAGAAAACTCGTGAAATATCTAGCTGTAGTGTTCACCAGTTACGATTACGATGGTGGCGTCGGTGTCCTCAAAAAAATAAGGGCCAATCACTTTTTCACTGTAAATGTCGCAACAAACAGTCACTTTGAGGGGATGCAATAGCTCTTCGTGCATTTCCTGTGGATTCTTCTTGCTCCAGAAATGCAAACATCTTAAATGGAAAATATCTTAAATGGAAATAAGCTTTGTCGCTCATTACGATTTTGGATACGAACTCATCTTCAGGTCTATCACCAAAATTCGACGCAACGAACGCCTGCTGATGCCAAATTGTGTGCATCGTTGTCTTGGTGATGTTCGTGGATTCTCTTTTCTATGTCCTCGGCCACAGCATCGATATTCTCATGCGAACGATCAATACGGGGGCGACCACTTCTTGCGACACCTCTAGCGCACCCAATTAGCACGAGCCGCTCAGCCAAGCGCTTAATTGTTCGCGTACATGGTGCAGGACGATGTGAAAAACGACGGCGAAATTCACGCTGCGTGAAAACAACAGACTTTGGACCAGGAATATGGTCAAATAATTATTAACAAAGATTCCGCGTTCATCCGGTATATATCGCTCCATTGCTTGCTGTCAGTTAATTCTCTATCTATCTACAACACAAATGTGAAAGCACAATGACGTCTGACGCCATTTGCAAAAATTATGGCACATTCACATTATGACACTACTTTTGCCCCACCTAGTATAAATCAATTCAAGGAATACGATAATTGAGATTTAGAAATGTTTCTAGTGGACTGTATAAAACTGGCACAATCCATCATCCATCTTTAGGTCATCAGCATTTTGAAGGAAACGCGGACTTTTGAAACGTATGGATATATCATAGATATACAGATTGAAGAGTAATGGACCTACATGTGATCCCTGCGGAGTATCCAATTTGGTAGTCAAAAATAGTTATTTACGTACCAAGGCTGGAAAGTATCGTTTTGTCGAACGAGTTTGAAGATTGCGAGACGAGGCGAGCAGCCAAAGGAGTTCGATGAGACATTTTCCAGCCGTGGTGCATACAAATCTTTTTTGGCTAACACATGATTCCCACTTACTAAAATCAATTTACTTGCATTTGTAGTATTCAGAATACAGATAACTCATATTTGAATGACAGATATTTTGATAGCTATTTTCACGACCGGACCCAGAAAAAATTCTAAATCATGACAGAGGAGTACCCTTAAAGTAGCGGAAGTGGCACGTTGGTACTTCATTCGGAATGTGCTTATTGCATTCTACCGTCCTTGGACAGTAAAGTAACGGAAGTGATGCGTTGACCGTTTCTATCTTCGGATGAGTGTAGTAAGGTTGTACTTTTGGATGTTGTAGACGAAAAAACATATTAAAAACACTCAAGTACTATTTGTCATAGTTGCATCTTTTCTTCGGATTCGTAAAACCCAAAAGTTTAGCAAGCTTACTAAATTGAAACTTATATTCTACCTACTCACAAATCATAAACGAGATTCCTTTGGTCAGGGTCGAAAATGAAGGTTGTATGAAGATACTTTGGAAGCAGTGACTTACAACAAATACAATAAAAGTATTTATAATGTTACAATACGGTTTTACTGGGAAAAAAATTATACAGGGAAATTTCCTGATTTTATAAAGAAAATTCTTTTAATATTAGATGGGATCGAAGTAAACGATTCCTCAACCCTTCAAAGCGTATTGTTACCAATAAACTGAGGTACGAACAGGAATTAAGGGGAATCCTAGTTCATAGATGCAATCATACTTATCATTCAGGAAATAGCCTTAATTTCCGTTATGACGTATTATCGCTCATTTTAAAGGACAGCCATAGCCTATAAGAGTTGTCTACGAAACCTTCTTTTAATGGCATCTATGCCGTCGAGTGTCGGAATGCAATTTCCTAAATATTATGCAGATAATACTTCGTTCCTTGTAGAAACGACATGGCTATTGTTGTGAAGATATATTTTTCTACAACAATGACTTGAAATGCAAAAATATATAGCATAACCCTTAGTGCATTATACAATATTTAGTTTTGTATAGTACGGATCAGAGTTGGGCATCATTCGAATAAAAAAAGTTGATTATTTAAATAGAAAATTATTCATAGATAGTTTTAATTATAGAGGATTTTAACTGTAAATAATTTTAACTGTACAACCACAGATAATTTTAACTATGAACAATTTCAATCTAGATAATAATAATAATAATCTTTATTGTCCAATAGAAAAACATTCCATATAAAGGAAAGAGTAAGTAGTTACAGTGTAATAATAATAATAATAACAACAATAACAATACTAGATAATTCTACAAACTGAAGCTATTTCACAAAAAAAAAATAAGAGAAAGAAAGGCAAATTACAATACAAGAAATTATTCTGTAAACTAAACCCAAATACAAGAAAGTAATTATAAATGCAGTGGTAATCAGGTAAAAATAGAAAAATAGAAATAAAGAAATAAAGAGAAGTGGTAGTACTAACTGAATATATAACAGAAATAAAATTAAACGTTTCCGGTGAACGGATCAGTAAACATCTGATCAATATTCTGGTACATATGCGTTAGGGGAGCCTTAAGTAAAATATTGGTGCGAGCCCTGGGAAGGGAAAACGTAGCAGACGATCTACTATTAAGGCGGGGCACACTAAAGTCGAGTTGACTAAGTAGGGTTGGTGCATTAATGTTATTATGAATTAGATTGTAAAGAAATTTGGCGCTAGCATCATTTCTGCGTTGCGATAAAGAAAAGAAGTTATGTCTTTCCAGCAGACTAGAATAACCAGTTCCACGAATAGGATATCTACCATCATCTCTAAAGGAAAGATACTTTAAAAATCTTTTTTGAACACGTTCAATAATAAGCTGTTGGTGCAAGTAATGGGGATGCCAAACAACGCAACAATGCGTATTCCAATCTGGATCTAACTAGCGCGAAATACAAAACTTTTAAGGCCAAAGGATTGGTAAAATCTCTGCAAGAACGGATGAGAAAACCCAGAGTTTTGGAAGCACTAGCAGAAACATTAAAAACGTGGGGAGAAAATGTTAAGTGCCCATCAAAGAGTACTCCTAAATCGTTGAATTGTGACACTCTAGGAATGTGGGAGTGAAATGCAGTATAATTATAGAGGAATGGATTAGTACATCTCGTGAAGGACAACACAGCACATTTTCCAATGTTCAAACGAATGTGATTGACCGCGCACCATTCGCCAATGACATTAACACCCCTCTGCATCATCAAATAATCAGCTGTAGAAGCAATACTGCGGTAGATCTTAAGGTCATCTGCATACGCTAGAGCCTCGCAATTTAATAGTTGAAAAAAGTCGTTAATAAAGATGTTGAAGAGTAGGGGGCCTAAATTTGATCCTTGCGGCACGCCCGCAGTAACATAAAGAGGAGGAGATGCAAAACCATTGCACTGAACGTAGCAAGATCTTCCGCTAAGGTATGACTGAATAAAATCCGTAAATCTAGGAGTAAAGCCAAGAGATGATAATTTCTGTATAAGTATAGAATGGTTAATCGTGTCGAAAGCTTTAGAAAAGTCAGTATAAATAACATCTACCTGTTGACGTTTATCAATCTCTTATGTAATCTCTATGAAGTTGGTTACAGTGGATCTGCCAGCGATAAAACCATGTTGATGGATGGAAAGAAAAGGCTTGACACAAGCATATAATTTCGTAAATAATAGAATTTCAAAAACTTTGCTGCAGCTGGAAAGTATAGTAACAGGCCTGTAGTTCTCTAAGCAGCCGCGATCGCCTTTCTTGTGAACAGACGTTATTCTGCCAACCTTCCAAAGCGAAGGAAAGACACTGGTGCGTACACAGGGTGCGACAAGGTTAAAAATGAAAGTGAGAGGTTCACTAAGTACTGGCGCACAGTCGCGAATGAGGAAACAGGGCAAATTATCATGTCCGGCAGTAAAGCTGGCCTTCAGTTTACCTATCGCAAGAGCAACCTCATCCGAAGAGAAAAGTCCAACGTCCAAAGGGTAAGAATTGACTACAGGTTGTTCCGCAGGTACTTCATTCCCAACATCGTGAAACGAATTATAAAACAAGTCAGCGAAGGCATGTACGATATCTTCTGGATTATCAAGAGTCTCATTATTAGACGTAACGCATCCAGGAATACGAGAGAGACCTCGTTTACGAGAAATATATTGCCAAAAAGATCTTCGGTTGGCAGTAATAGTGCTCTCTACTGTGGTTTGATCATCCCGGAAGGCCAAACGTATTTCAGTTTTAACAAGTGATCTCAGCCTCGAAAATTCATCGCGGTAAGTCACCAACCTAGTAGTTTTCCATTTTCGAAAATAATAATTCTTAAGTTTCAAATGGCCAATTATATTCCTGTTGAACCAGGGTGGGAAATGACGACCTGAACGACGCATTGGCACAAATTGGTGTACAGAGGAATACAGCAAATCATAAAAGGTAGAAACTGCCTCATTGGCGTCAGTGGAAGTATAAACAGAAGTCCAATCAGTTGTTAGTATGCGATTATACAAACCTGGAAAGTTAGCTCTAGCAAAGTTGAAACTAGATAATTTTAACCAAACATAATTTCAACTAGATGAGTTTAATTAAAGATAATATCAACTAGATAATTTTAACTGTTACTGCGCTGCTCATAGTTACAGATTTTATTCTAAATAGCTGATATCTCACATTTACTGATAAATACCACGAGACTCGCAGAGCACGAGTTCGGCCAGATGCTTCTCCGTAGGCGGTTGCTGGTGTGACAGTAGATGTTTTCCACCAACCAACCAATTTAAAAATTATGCTTGTCTGATGTACTATGTATTAGTGTTTTATTTTAAATTCTTTATATTTACATAGCTATAACAATATATAATAATAATAATAATAATAATAATAATAATAATAATAATATATTTGCCCAACAGATTGCTCCAAATAAAGGACAAAAAAATACAATTCATATAGTTGTACAATAAAAACATAGTAAACATAAAGAGCACTTGAGCTCAGTTTAAACGCTAATATAAAAACATATGTGCAAAAACAAAAATTAACAAATTATGACAACTGCTTATTTGCTATTGACAATATTTCCTGCAGAGGTGTAAAATGTATGTCACAGAGGGATGATATTAAATTAAAGTTACGTGACATTGATACTATAGGAGAATTCAGGGAAGAGTTTAGACGTGCATATGGTACATAGAACGTGCTTGTGTATCTAGTGGAACCGCGAGGAACAAAGAATTGTAGGCGTGATAAAAGGAAAGGAGCATCAATATTGTTATTTACTAGATTATAGACAAATTTAATTGATTGTAATTGTCGTCTAACTTCCAACGACTTAACATCGAATTGCTGAAGTAGAAGCTGGTGGTCATAACCAATCTCAGGGTAAGAGCCTTCTTGTTTAAAGTATAAATATTTTAGAAGCTTTCTTTGAACTTTCTCCAGTGCTTCTTTATGCGAAGAGTAGAATGGATTCCAGATCAAAGACCCATATTCCAACTTAGATCTGACAAATGAGTAGTAAAGTAGTTTAATTGTATCAGGATGAAACGAAGAAGAGCTTCTAATTAAGAATCCTAACATCTTCACAGCTGACAGTACAACCTTTTCTCGATGCGCAGAAAAAGTAAGGGAAGTATCAAAGTAAATCCCCAAATCCCTCACAACACTCTCACGGATAAGAGAAACTCCATTAATGGCATAGTCAAATAAAATGAGATTTTGCTTTCTGGTGTAGCTTATAGATCTGCACTTATCGACATTTAATTGTAGACCATTAGCGTTACACCATTCAGTCAGCCGATCGATTTGGTCTTGTAGATAATAACAATCATTGATGGAAGTTACTGCGGTAAAAATTTTCAGGTCGTCCGCAAACATACATTTATCAATATTAATGCAATCCATCAAATCATTAATAAACACAATAAACATGAGCGGTCCAAGATTGGAACCTTGTGGGACCCCTGAGCTAGCGTGAAACGTTTGAGATTTGTAGCCGTTATAAGTTACATATTGAACTCTATCAGACAGATAAGTTTCAAACAGTGTAACTAGGGAATCGCTAAAGCCAAATGTTTTCATTTTTTGCAGCAATAATTTGTGTTGAATTCGATCAAAAGCTTTCGATATGTCCGTGTAAATAGTATCCACTTGTCCACAAGAGTCGAACTGATCAAGTGTATATTGGGTAAAATGTGTCAAATTGGTTACTGTAGATCGTTTTTCCATGAATCCGTGTTGGTCTGGAGATATAAAGTTTTTCACTAATGGATATATTATAGAATAAAGAACAGATTCAAAAGTTTTAGCAAAATTGTTAAGAATCGATATTGGCCTGTAATTCCGAACATTTTCCGCAGATCCTCCCTTCATAACTGGACACACCTTAGAGCATTTCCATAAGTCAGGGAATGTTGATGATGACAGTGCCAAATTAAAGATCTTTGTAAGAGGATATACCAGAACTATCCAACAGTCACGAACTAGAAAGCTCGGGATACCATCCGGTCCAGCTGTCATCTTATCTTTAAGCTTTTTGATGGCAGTGGTGGTCTCTGCCTCGGTAATGATAGGTATGTGTATGCATGGTGTGTTAGTATGCACAAATACAGATTTATTATCAGTTGTATCCCTAGTGTAAACACTGCTGAAGTATTGTGCCAATACATCTACAACATCCTGTGGGGTATCGTACGAGGATTCATCATATATCACTGTCGATGGAATTCGAGACTTCCCCATTCTACCATGAATAAATGTCCAAAATTTCTGAGGATCTTCAATGATTGAAGCTTCTGAACTTGACACATAATCTTGATAAGCGATTTTTAATTGTTCTTTCACCACTGTTCTTAATCGTTTATATTGATCCAATATAAATACGCTTCGTGTTTGTTTAAATCGTCTGTAGTAATACGCTTTAAGTTTAATGTTATAAATAATTTGCGAAGAGTACCATGAGGGATATTTCCTATTAGTTGTATTGTATAGTGGAACATGCTTATCAAATATAGAATATAGTTTATGATAAAACAGATTGCAGGCAGAATTTACGTCCGAGATGTTGTTCAAGAAGGTCCAATCCGTCACCGCTAACGATTGGTATAATTGTCGAAAATCGGCTTTCCTAAAGTTGTAACACTTATTCTGCTGGTTATTGTTAAAATTCTTAATTTTTTTAACGGAATATGGTATAAATATCTGTAGTGATGGATGGTGTTCATCTTCAGGTAATAAAGAGAATGGATCTCTGAGTACCTCCGCACCAAATGTGGACAAGACTAAATCTAGTAGTCGATTGTTGCTATTTGTAATGGTGTTATATTGGGTTAAGTTATTAAGTGCAAGAAAGCGCGTCATGATTTGTGTATAAGTATCGTTTATGTGAGTATCCGATGGATACTCGTATTTAGGAATATGGCCATGGGTTTTTATCATTTGGAAAATGAGAACACTTTAGTGGTAAATTACACGGGTGATACTAGCTTACTAATATCAGGCAACAGTTACCCTGATATTTTACCTAAATTAAAACTAACGTTTCAACGTTTGGAGGCTTGGACATCAGCGAATAATATAAGTAAAACAAAAACCCTATTATTTACGAACTAACATGTTGTACCAGACACGCTTTATTTAGATTCAATGACAGCTTTAAACTCTACAGATTGCGCGCCGTTGCTGGAAATAACAATTGATGCTAAGTTAAATTGGCAACAACATATTGACATATTACGTACAAAGTTCGCAAAAAACAATTTTGCATTAAACATGCTTGCTAGGTATTCTAATATCGAAATACTTAAGAGTCAATATTATGCTTGTTTCCAGTCACTAATAAAGTACGGGTTGCTTCATTGGGGAAGCTCCGCGAACGTTCAGCGGTTGTTTATTATGCAAAAATACGCGATTCGGATTATGTATGGTCTATCCGCGCGGGCCTCATGCAGAGATGTGTTTCGAACTTCAGGAATAATGACAGTATCGGCTCTATACGTTTATGAAGTACTAATATATGCGTATTCCAATAAATCTAGATTTCACGGCTATAGTTATCATTATTAAGCGCGGCATAAAGATTACACGTTAGTTTCGAAAAAGCACTCGACATCTACCTACCAAAGGCGGACGCAATACAATGCGTGTAGATTTTATAACGCTTTCTACGAGAAAACAAAAGATATGGCGCAATTAAAAGCTTTTAAAGCAAAAATTAAGTTGCTGCTCACGGAGAGGGTTTTGTATAGTCTGGATGAGTTTTTTGAGCACTCTTAGTGACAATAGTAGACAAAGTTTGTTTATTGGTTATTTTTATATATAACAATAGTAATTAATGTTATCTCTAGCTATACACATATGTTTGATTGCATACATTGAATTTATTTTATGCATTTAGAATAATGTAACGCATTTTATATTTGTTCAAAAGTAACACTATTATACATACATTTCTTCGAAAATTCACATACAAATTGTGCCTATACTTGTTCATATGTTCATTGTATCTTTGTGAATAAAACTATCTATCTATCTACCTACACCGAGAGAAAAATATTATTTACTTAATCATTTATCAGTTAACTAAATGCATATTTCTTTTTAAAAACGAGCAATGCGTTTAATGTTAAATTTACACTTAAAACGTTATTTTAATCTTAAAAGTATTTGGTTTAACACATCTTTGCATTCATAAGGACAATGATGAAAAGTTTTTATTATATACTATAGTATTCTGCGTGGCCATAATTATTGTTAATAAAAATTCCAAATTTTGTGAAGTGGTTTTATTCTAATTCTTGCGGATTTTTTAATTCAACAATAAAAACGTTCCAACAATGAGAGTGGTCTTCACCAATGCACTATTTTTTTTAAAGAATTGTTTTACATACAAAATGATAATAGAAACAACTACCTGAATTTATCGAAGTTATTTTTAAAACGGCTGATAGCTAGCAGCTTGCACGCTTGGCTAACGGTTATGGGGTCCCGTGTTCAAATCTCACCTGGTCAATTGCAAAAGTCGTTGTTTTTTTTTTCGGTGTTGTAATAATGATTAGCAGGAAGATTTGGCTCTGCGGGAGTGCTTGACAAGCATCAATTGCATACCTACTCGATTAAAAAAAATATATATCATTATTGTAATAATAATTTAAAATTGCTAAGTGCTCATCATTATTACTAGAAACAAATTTTGTTAAATGACATTAGGTCATACATACTTAACATTAATTTTTGAAACAATAATTGGGGGTCGATAAAGTAAAATTAAAAAAAAAAAAACAAATAACGTATGTATTAAAAGTTTAAGGGACACGCACAAACAGAACGAGAACGTGTATCACCACAGAGGATGCTAAAAATAGAAAGGTTGAGGTAAATGTGATGACGCTTTTTCAGTTCTGTAATGATTATTACACGAGTATTATTACTAAATTGTTTTTATGAAAAATGCAAAAGTTCCCATACTTAAATTACTCCCGATTTACTGTCCAAAATTGCTTATGTTTTAAAATGCCTTTATGAAAAATTACAAATATCAATTCCTTACAAAATTCGTTGCTCACGTTTAACAAATTATTCATAGGTTTATTCATCGCTAACGGATAAAAATGAAAGATACTTTTATCTGTCGCCTACGGATAAAGATAAAGATACTTTTTATCTGTCGCCTTCGAATAAACATAAAGGATACTTTTTATCTGTCCTCTTCGGATAAAGGTACTTTTTATATATCACTTTCGGATATAGATAATAGTTAAATTATCTTTATCCAATATCTTACTGGAATAATTGTTTGCCCAACTCCGGTATGGATTAAAAATAGTACTTGTAAAGATATATATCATCTAATAACGAACCTCTTAATATTTTATAGTGTGAAGGTGCCCCATACAATCTGTAGATATAATTTCGTACATGATCTTTAGTATATAATGTATCTGCGCCCTATCCCTGTTTATCTTTACACACGAACAATAACATTGTAATTTATGTAAACGCTATTTAGTATTCTCAGTGTAGTCATATATCAACAACACTCAAAGCAAAATATATATCATTCATACTGGCAATTCTTTCTTCTTCCCTAAGAACTACGTGGTAATGTTGCCGCTGTCAGATAATATTTCTTACAACAAAACACCATTCAGTTAAAGGATGAAGGGTACGCGACAATAAAAATCACATTAGATATGAATGGTGTATCTAATGAATGATAAGTTTATCGGCTTCACAGCTTGACACCGAAACAAGTAAATTACAAGCGTTCATTTACAACCTCCCGCTGGACTTGTCAAACGGCGAAGAATTCTCACTTCTTGTCCTGAGGCAAGCATTGATGACTAAAGATTGGGAAAGGTGCGTTTGAACATGAATATAAAGGATATAAGTTCAGTCCATCATGGTCGCATGCATCGTTCACTTATTTTTGTAAATCACTAAACGCATAGGATTATTTTTAGAACACAATGGATCTACGACATTATTAATTTGCGTTTGTTGACAGATGTTGGTTAGTCATTGAATTAATTCGGTGGTTTGTCTTCTCTAAAGGCGCGTGTACCTATTGTGTAAGTGTAAATTTCAAACTACTGTTTCGTTTTTCATAACTCTAATGCTAGTGGACAATGTAGGCTTTATTATATTTCTTTTCTTTAAGTTTATTAATACGTTGTTGACAATTTTCAAAATTAACATTGAGATTTTTAACTGAAGAAGGCAAAAAATGTCGAAACGTTTTAAATAAAGTTAAAGATATACAGTATGGTGCAAATAAAAAGAATAAAAAACGGGCGTTTCATCAGATTACTTTTTTATTTTTGACATCATCTATGTGAGCGTGATGACGTCATCAATATTTTTTTTAAATAATAATAATAATAATAATATATACATATTTGTTGGCGTATTTTGTAAACGAACATAATCTGTAACAAATAGATGTAACTAGAAATTAGTACTATCTAATGCCAAATAGACTAAATCGCCTAAGTATCACATAAGGATAGTGTACGGGCGCTCTTCCTTTAGCCTGAAGAAGTATATATATAGAAAAAAATAATAATATAATAATAATAATAGAAACAAAATAAAAACAAATGAGAGCCCGTGTGGTACTTAAATTGTTAATAGGAAAAATATCGAAATAAGAACCCGTTATCTTAACTAATTGAAAGTAGTAAATAACTACAATATTTATATGCAAATAAAGTGACATCAACAGACAAGAGGAACAGTTAATATTAAAATACTAAAAGTGACTGTCTCAGTTTCATTCTTAAGGCGCGTGTGGTCATCGTTGTATCTGTCAATGGCAAAACATAACTATTAAGTATTTTCGCCGCGTTGTAAGTGACGCTTTGCTTAAAAAGTTTTCGTTTGGGTTCACGAATAGTTAATAAATGTTTGTCTCTTATGTTACCCGTATGTGTCTGGTATCTAAACTTGATTTTATTGTAGAGGTGACGGGGTTGTTTAGATTTTATTATATTACAAAAGAATATAGCACTGCGTAAGATCCTGCTTTGATACATATTCAACGTGCCAGTATCCCTCAGCCTCCGCGAAACTCCTCTCCGCCCGCATATACCATAGATCAGGTATGGGCAATCTTTACTTAGCTGAGGGCGTAATTTCGGGACTTAATCAGGTCGCGGGCCGTAGCCAAGAAATAAGTAGGTAGTAGTGAATAAAGAAGCAACATTTTGATTTGAATTGATATCGTTATATCAATTTTCTGAATCTCTCGCGGACTAGTGGAGGACCAGATCCGGCCCGGGGGCCGGGGGTTGCCCATATATGCCATAGATGAACCGGATGGTGAAGTAGCTATGAAAATAAAAGTCCACCCCAACAGAGCCCCGCATGCGGGGGTAAGGCTAGACAGAATGGGGTGCGCCCGGTGCCCTAAGGTTGGACTAGTAGAGACTGGTCTTCTATCCAGCCAGGCATCCCATCCGCCCAGTCCGCCACTTTAGGATCTAGGCTTTTGATGAGGTTGTCTCCTCTGAGGGCGTGCAATTAAATAAAGAGCCCCCGACCCCTCAACTAGAGAGGGCAATGGTATTACATAGTGTTTTAGGCATAGTTTATCGGTTAGGGAGCCGGTATTTAGGGAAGCCACAACCGGCATCGTTAAACCACAGAGAAGTAATCTGTGGTTAAACCATGTGCAGGTTCTTGCCACACGGAGAAAAATTACATTTAACACCAACAACACTTTTGTTGGTGTTAAAATATTTTACGGTACAAATAATCGCTTTGGCGATAACATTATAGTTGTAGTTATTTCAGATCTAAAATACAGAACAACCTGTGCGATGAAGTGAAGTAGATGTAAACACAATTTTTCAAACTAGTACAGTCACGAAATATTTACATTACACACAATTGTAGTTGACGCAACAGGGCGCCTACGTTGTCGATATTACAACTTGTGATTCGGGAAGTCCCGGCATGGACAGTAGTATCACGTGATTCTAACCGCGTGTTTTATTGGTCTTACATAGCCTTGAAGAAACAGACTAGTCTGCTAGTTACCAGGCGGAGTAGACCACGATATATATTTTCGGTTGTGACGTTGTGTTAGCTTATTAGTTTTGTGTAAAAGAACGACAGTGTATTAAAATTGAAGAAAACTGGCTCACTTCTGACGTCTACTGACTCTTAGATATGGATAATTTTGTTACAGAGAAGCTAGCTGAATGGAATATTATGCGTACGAAGTACAGATTGCTAATGATGAGTACATTAAACCTTTCGATAAATTACCTAGTGTTTTCCCCTGTTTAAAAGTTGCAAAACGATCTAGAATATACGTTGCCTTGAGACATTTGTAAAATAAGACTTAGACACATTTGAAATTTTAATCTTCATTTTTAGTGTTTCCCAGTTTTAGAATTTATCTTGTTCATTTTTTTTACTTAAACCCTCCACAGGTTACATTTAAGACAGCACCGTATTTATGTGTGAATCTACTAAAATATTGTTCGCTTTGAACAGAAATTGCGATTACAAAAATCAAAATCAAGTGACACTATAAACGTAGAAAATGATGACGGAAAATCAATTGTTTGTTAAATATCCACAACTTGCTGTTGAGGTTTCAAATTGCTTTGGTAGTAATAAACAATTTTTAATACTGTATTTCACACAATTTTGTTGAAAACACCATATTTTTGTGATTCGTTAAACAACAAGCAACTGGTTGATTGTAACATGTTTTGGGATTATATCCTTCCAAATTTTGTGGCAGTTCTAACAAAGTTTTTCGACAACAAGTTTTAGGTTGTATTGAATAATGGTTGTTGTTGTCATATATTTACCCACAAGTTGTTGTTCAATGTGCGTCAATTGGTGCCACCTTAACAATAAATTTTTCTCCGTGCACGAGACTGCGGCTCGGGCAGGGTGAATTCCTCCCCCGGAACGGAAAAGGAATGATTCCTGCCGTAAAGATATACCTACTAACAAGTAGGTACATTAATTTTTTAACAGCCTCTTTCAACAAACTGATAAACTGTAAAAAAATTACCCACTAAACATGTAGCAGCGATATTACCGGTTCTCATTACTTCTATAGCATGTTTGATTACATGTATAAGCGATAATAGAATCTTATTAACTGAATATTTCTCAAAAAAGTGTTTTTAATTAAAACTTCATCGTTGTGCTATGTATACAAGCGATAATGCACCATAATTTATATAATAATTAAGCACGCGTACTGCTCGTTTACATACAACTTACGACGCGACGGCGGCGGCATCCACTTTAAGGTAATTAACAATATAGCTGAGAGAGATGGTTCTTGCGTCCTGTTTTTGTCGTTTCTGATTTTATGAAGTATAATTACGAATAAAAAATGATTTCAAATTGTTGTTTTATTTAATTTTGTAGGTTTGCTATATCTACATTAATAATGCCTTTGCATTTGAAAAGAAACATGCTTTAATACGTATAGAAAGCGTCCGCCAAGTTTGGAATCGCGCAAATAACCATGCAATTTACATTCTTTTTTGAGAAAAACGATAAAGTATGTCAACTAATTATTTAATAGGCTATGTTTTAGTGATACAAAGGCGCGTTAATATTAACCTTGAAAATTTTTGACGATATTAGCCTCTTTTTCAAATAACAATGGAACATTTTTGTTTTATTTCTGGGCTCTGTAATTTTCGAAATGACAGTTAAATAACATAAACACGCATAAGAAAGATTTTATGTAATATGAAAAAATATTGTGTACCTAATACTTCACTTAATTTATTTTTTGTATTGAGTAGAATTATCAACAACTTCTTACGGTATGCAAACAGAAGAAACAAATATTTGTTTTCTTTTGAGACTTAAAAATTACCCACATCAAACTTATAACAAGCTCTACTTAGAAATTCTATCTGGAAATTCCTTAAATGTTTAGATTAGTCAATTTGGTTCAAAGAGTTATCAAATTCCAACAGAAATTGCAAACAAATATGATAACACACAATTCCAAGTAATAATAAGGTAAATGCAGTAAAACAAAATACATAATACTGTAAACTCCGAAAATGTGTATAACCCAAAGCAAAGTTTCATCAAACACCTTTCCTCAAAAGTCGAATATGGACTCGGCCAATAACAATCTAATTTTTATAAAATTTCATACAGACGTTCTATAGTAAAGTGTCTGAGCACCAAGCGATCCGAGACGAGTACTGAAACCTTCTTAAGAAATGTTTCAGAATAGCTGATTAATTAGAAAAACAACTTTGGCTCTTTTGATTTCAGGGAGCAAAAATTTATTATCTTGAGCTGTATTTTGAAGCTGCCAATAGGATTCACCGAATGTCCAATAGATGCAATTTATAGCAAAACATACAGGGACAACTCTTTTAACAAGAGCAACTCCAACACACGAAGGTCGGTCTTGTTGGCCTATTTTCTGGTATTGGCACAGAGTATTTAAATTAATTATTAACTAAATAGACGCGATCGAAATCAAATACCTTTCATAATTACTTTTGAAAATAGTACCCACTGTATTAGAAAACTCTGCCATTTATTATTATTTTGTTAATAAAAGTTTGAAACAAAACTAGAATATGTCAAAATCCACTGTCATAAATCTTAGAAAGTTAAACCTTTCTGCCCTAAAACATTTGCTTCAAAACTTCTTTTATGCAAGATATAATTTTTGTTTAACTGTCGGGAGATAAAAATATCCAAAAATGAGGCAGACATTCTCATTACCATTTACAAAAAAAATAAAGTAACTTTAAAAGGTTAATGATTGCTAGGATTTATGATTTTCTTAATATATCTTTTTTTAGTATAAGTACGCAATTAATATATCTTTTTTTTAATTGCGTACTTATTTACTCATGCTTTTATTTTACCTTATTGTGAAATGAATGCAAACCTATAAGCAACGTTTGCATACTTACACCCATTCATATTTTTACTTTTACGGTGCCTATACGCATATGGTTTTCGTTGTTTGAGATATTTTACAGCTGGTTAACTTTCCCATTGTTATTATGCATACATCTGCAGTGTGTGAACGCCAAGAACAGATCATCATTCAATATTTTGGGCTAGGTATAAGTGTGAGTGTATGAAACCATTTTACTCATACGCCTATTTTTTAAGTAAAGGTGTGTACGCATTCTACACGCCTTTTGCCATTGTTTAGTTATTAGTGCCTAAGTAGGTCATTTTTTCCGAGGATGGTTTGATATTTTTATTTGATTTTCTGATAATATAGTTCTTTTAAGGGATACATATTACATGTTTCTACTGGAGTAACGTAGGGCTAGTGTACTTACTCGAGATGCCGTCGAGACATTCCAATAACATATGAGAAATATTTATAAATAGGTAATTAGAATCTCATGAAAGGTTTGTGATGTGTATGTGAAAATATCATAAGTACTTACACAAGTTCAATAACATTATATAATACAAACTTAAGATGTATGTATGTACACTACATTGACTTATAGATATTTATTTTAGAGACAGATATAGATACTTATATACGTACGTGTATAAAAAAAAACGTCAGATAGGGAATAAAGTTACAAACTTAATATTGGAGTGAAAATTAATAATTCAAATAATATTCTTGTATGCTACACAATTCTTTATTAATGAGGTATTTTTTAATTTGCTTTTAAGTTATTTATATATGTCAAGCTAGACTATAAAAAGGATAGGTCCCAGGAGCCTGCCTTGTGAAACACCATGCATTATTTGTAGTATTCTTGAACGCAGCGTAGAGAATCCTGACGGTGTGCAGGTGTCTGTCTTTTGTGTTCTGTTGTTTAAGTAGTTCTTGAACTATTTCTGGCAAACCCATCTTATACTTACGTTATCAAGCTTCGCCAGTTAGCACATGCATGTTAAAGGCGTTTGTGAGATCAACAAATACTCAACCATTTGTATTTATTCTCAAAACCTGGTATGATATCATTTATATAAGCGTAAATAATAGTATCTGTCGATCTATTCTGTCTAAAACCATGTTGACTATTTAGGATATAACTATTGCTCTCTAGATATTTAAAAAGCTGCTTGCGCACACAATGATTTCTAATAGCTTAGATATGGATGATAAGAGAGTAATTGGCCTATAATTTTCAATTAATGTTTTTGGACGCTTCTTCTGGATAGGTATTATAACTCCTTGTTTCAGTGATTCGGTGAAAATTCCCGTCTACAGCAAACAATTAAATATGTGCTCCAGTAATGTAATAAATAACGTAAATAAATTTTGCGACTAGAGAAGGTACACGGGACAAATTATCAATGCAATTTCCTTTACTGTGCAAATTCATTTTAAAAATTGCTAAATTTTCAGTGCACTCCAGTATAAAAGAAGATAGAAGAAGACGCATATGTAATAATTGTTGGCACCATATTTAAAGGTCTTCGAAATTACGTGCTAACGTATATACAGGATTTTGCATGTAAGCCTAGCGCCTACAGAATTACATTTCTGACACAGCAAGAAAAAAAAAATAATTCAGTAGAACTTGTGTGCTTTTTAGTTTTTGTTAACTAGATATTCGGGCTCGTTCACTCGGCCTATTAATTAGTTGTATGATGACCGCTTACGCCCCAACTCAGCAGAAGGCAGAAAGTCTCAAACTAGAACGCACCACTTACGCCTCAACTCGGCAGACCAGCCAAACCGCATCACTCTCCGCTAACCCCCGTCTACACCTGTGACTGGTTTGGGATCGTCGATACGCCCTGTATATTCCTTTTTCTCAATTCTTACCTCTCATTTGTAAAAAGACTCGACGCTGCGTCTCGCAGTCGTTTATTTGTGTGGTTGGTTTGGGATCGTCGGTACACCCTGTATATTACTTTTTTTAAATTCTTGGCTCTCACTTGTAAAAAGACCCGACGCTTTGCGTCTCGCAGTCTTTTATGTGTGTCATTGGTTTGGGATCGTCGGTACATGCTGTATATTCATTTTTCTTAATTAAAAATTCACATACTATATATATTTTAATAATTAAACGTGAACATTGTCACCCTGTATCTAGCGGCACAGTGAAAGAGACATATGCATACGTAGTATTTGATTCCGAAGCCGCAAATTACAAAAAAAATTGCGGCTTCGAAAATTACAAAAAAAAAACATGATGAAGTGAGTGGGTTACATGCTAATACTACGGAGGAATGGCATCATATATAATTGCCGTGTCGGTAAAAATTGTCGTATTGTTTAGCTACGATATTGTATTACACGAACGTAAATAATGTTATCCAATCGTGATCTCTTATTCACCATCAACTCTCGGCGCCAAAATGTCATGATATACTTGCAGAACCCCCTACAAAAATGTATAACATTGCTGAATGATGGATATCCACGAATTTCCGAAACAATTGTTCCGAATTAAAAAAGTGGAGTAATCAGATATGTTGTGTCTCTATGCTACAGTGCTCGCATGTCTTTCTACACATGGGCATTGCATTGGTAAATAGAGATCTCATTGAGCTTTCCCGTATTTTAAAGATAAAATACTTTTTTCAAAATTTCAAATTCGTGTTTTAGAATTGATTAAAATAATTTAACTTTATATTTTCGAAAAAATATACCGAACAACTTTGAAGAAGTTCAAGTTATATATATAAAAAAAAACATTTTTTTATAGTGGCCAAATTCTTTTAAGGTATCATTATGGATTACTTGTTAGATGCAGATAGATAGATACTGTGTATGTCCCACTTTAATAAGAAGATGAAATGAAATAATAAAATAAAATGTTATTCTGCTTAAATAAAATAATTTCCTTTTAAATTTGAAAAAATAAAAAAATAAATAAACGACCAATTCAGTTTAATTGTGTAGGAAAATAAATTAGGATAAGTGTTTTGATTTCTTTTTTAATCCCCTAGGATATGACTTACCTTTAAGGCGGCTCAGGGATTGCTCGAGTTGGGTTCGTCAAGGAGTTCTTATTCCTTACAAATTTTGTCGCTATGTTTAAAGATTAAATCACAATTAAAGAAACACAAATTGCAAACAACAATCACAACAACTTTTATTAACAAACTTCTTGATGTGATGAAGGTTCAGAAACTCTATCTGATTGGGCACTTAGGCACCTGTAAATAATAAAAGAAAATGTCGTACTTATCTAAGCTGGTGAAATTATCTTGTTGGGAATTAGCTTGTTGGAGAGTTTAAAGTTCTTTAACAGCAACCAAAAGCGAGTAACTAATCTTTGATTAAGATCTGGGAATAAATTCCTTTTCTGGGATCCGAAATGGGCTTGAATTTCGAGATCACGGCCTGGACGGTTATGGAATCCTTTTAGGCGGGTATAAGGTGCTGATCGATTCGGTAAATGGCTTATTCAGGATTCCGAGATATCTCAGGTAAGTCAAAGTAACAAGTAATATTGTTATATTCAAAGCCCCTGTTTTTAATTCAGACGATTTGTCAAATTTTTATTCAATTGTTCGATGTTTACTGTGACGTCATAACCCTGCGAAGAAATTTGAACATTTGAGCGACGTTTTCCGTAATGAAATTATATTTTTTTTAAATCTGAATGCTTTTTTGAACATCTAATTCAATAATAGCATATTCTTTTTCAGCATATTCGAAAACATAAAATGGCCGAATTTCATCTACTTCTCTATTGAAAAATAAATTAAAGTTCCTCGGCTACCCAAGCTTTCGATATTTATGGTTCTTATAGAAATCCCTTGGAAAATCCAAATAATAATAAAATATTGTATTTGAAGTTTCAGAGAGTTTCGTTCCAGAGAAAGAAAATTTGAATGACAGATCTTGTCTGTTCGGCAGGTACTGATTTTTACTTTTTACTCTCTTTAAAGTGATTAGAATTTTGAACTTTCATTCATTAGATATGGTTCACATGGTAAATCGACAAATAATCAATAACATTGCCCATATTTAACAAATTCTATAAAAATTTTACATAAATTATATGGGTTTGGAGCTGTCAAAATGAAATTCTTAAATTACTAATAAAACAATATGAATTCTAATTATTTGATCTCATGGTAATAAGAAATCCTGAATAAAATATGTCCCCTATATCTTCGATTAGTGAGCATTTCACTAAACTTGTATTTTCGACAAAATAACTGTGATTTATTGTTTGTTTCTTATGAAAAAATGTTACAAAATCAGATTTTTCTTATTCCATAAGCACCATTCCGAAATATACTAGAAGCCCTTCTGTAGTAGCAGATAGTCATCAATCTTGATAATAGTGCAGTAAGGATTATATTATCAGCGTATGAGGATTGTGCATTCTCTGTTTTTTTCATTAATTACAAAAATAATAATCCAAATCTATAATCGTTTTTTAGCTTGTCACATCTAATTGTTAATGGGTTAAAATTAACGAACTTCCTTCCTGCTGTGTAAGTAGTTCCACAATTCCAATTAAGAAGAAGGACCGTTCTTTAGGTACACTAATTGAAATCCCTTTAACGGGCATGCACGACCAGTTTTTCTTTCACATAGTTACGCCATTTATACTTATATCTATGAAAATACGACCTGCCGACGCTGACGGTCTAGGATACAACCGCATAGTTGCTTTAAAACATTCTGACCGCATTTCCTGGAAGGAATGGCTAAACGGTGTTGCCCATGGCTTTGATATCACCGACTCAAAAGTATAGGTGTAACTCGAGCGAGACAATAACAGTTCAGCCAACCAACACCGCTCTCTTCACTATTAAGCAACTCTACATGCCCTATAAATATATCCTCCTGACAAACAAAAGGCCATAATTGTACTGTCACTAAACTCATTGTATCTGTGATTAAGGGGTTCATTATGCAATGATATTACATAGTGTTTTTGTTCGTACAGGTATTATGATTATGGAGAAATTGTATTAGCTCAAGTATCTACCATATGTCTAAGTTATTAACTACAGTCAGTTACCAATTTTAACTAGTGGTTACTGTACCGTATTATACATATAAACACACTGTATTTATATTCTCATAACCAAAAGAATAACAGTGCCAGTGTACGGAATGCGTTGTACAAACCCGAAAATATTCAGTCAAGCTAATTAGAGTTTAATACGCTTTAAAAATGTAAGTAGATAACATTCTATAATTTTGTATAATGAATCCCTCCCTTTTCTTGCTGATAATGTACTTAATACAAACTGTTGCTGATAATGTAGCAGTACATATAAGTGAACACTAATAAGTTAGCTTAACTCCTACCTTGGAGTAAAATAAAAGCCATTAAGGAAAATAAAGGCTGAGGCAAATTACTTTTGAATAAAATTAAAGTAAACAAGAAGAACTTGTTAAGTGCGAATTAAGGTTCCTTCAGCTTAAAGCCCAAGTATTTTCCTGGCTACGTTAGATTATACTAGAAAGCGATATGCCCACAAAAAGCGATTTAATTTGGGAAAGTTATAATCTACAAAGTCGGGAAAGAATGACGGAAATGAATTATATTTTATAAGAAGCGCATTTTCGTAATCATTAAAATTCTTTAAATTGATTACTAAAAATAAAAATGGTTGTTTCTAGATTTAATATCACACATTTATTACTGCTAATGATATAGCTCTACTATTGAAACGTGTGTCCAGAGAGAGGTGGAGGTGGCCCATACACCTCGGCCTTTTTCATCTTTTATCACATAATTAATGTTAATGGGGTTATTAGTGCCAAAACGCTTAGATGTTAATAAAGAATCAGCGATCTAGATGTTAGGTAGTGGAAAGTCCGATGTTGTTGAGTTTATGGGGTTACTATTGGTCGCATATAGGATTTTCTTTAGCAGTTTTATAGGATAGCCGATGTTCACAAACATTCGTTGTCATACAATAACCACAATTTGAATAAACAGTGTTGTGTTTCTAGGTATTTTTTTATTACCTTTCCAATATAAGAAAGCTTACTATTCTTTCTTTATAAAATCGAGGTACTTGAGTTTATTTGTTAGGTTATATGTTGTCTGCTTACATACTTGTTAGCATTCTGAATTACAACAGCAATATGAACCATTTTACGCATATATTAAAGAATATTCTGTCATTAAACTCCTTCCTCATTTCTACTCTAATTGTTAAAAGTCTGTATACCGCTATATACGTACCGAATATGACATTCGGATATGAGTGTTAACGTTCAAAATTTTAATGAATACTCTTTCAAACAGATAAATAATATGGAACGACTGTAGCTCTTCCTTATTTGTGAACGGACAAATAACAAATATACATATCGTATGCAAATGCAATTAACAATTAAGTTGACGATACCAAGAAATGGGGCGTCAAAAAGTAATTATGTACACTTCCAATACTAATTGGTTCCCATAATCTTCTTTGCTTACATTGAGTGCTGCCATATAGCGTGATGTTGTCACTTTATATCTAAGTAGTTATTGCGGAAGCGGTTCATAATTATATATGTACAAACGTCTAATATCAATTGATGTTCCTGTAAATTCATATCAACTTAAATTTATGGCCCTTTCGTTTTGCCGATAAGCTATTGCGCTAGTTTACTTGAAAGATATGAGGTTTGAAAGTGGTAACTGATGGTAAGGAACGCATGCAATAATATATACAGGGCCCTGCAGATGAATTACGATCTCGCCATTGAAGTAAGAATTCATGGTGAAACTAAACATTAAGGGGCATTCCTGAATTACAGTTGGCGGTCTAAACGTGTTGCGTCTTAATCACGCTGTTACAATAAAGTTTTAACCCCGAAGTGGTAGCTAGGAGTTTAATTCCGAGGGATGTTCAGGATTCTACACTGATTACGCAACGAAATAGTGAAAGTGTATCATAAATCAAACGTCTATTTCTATACAACAGGTGTAAAAGACATCGAATATATACAGCAAAAAAAGTAAGTGTGAAAACAAATGTATCTACAATGGCAAGCATACATAAATATGTACAATGATGAACATTAGAACATTCACGGGGCTTCAGTAACGCTTTTGAAATCTAAACGCGGAACCTAATAGCTTTGTTTCGGTTAATAACATGAAACGACAATATGTATATGGGGGTTGGTTAGTAAAGTTAAAGAACGGGGACGGTTTTTACGGGCTATGACGGTTACGTATTGGTGACGGTCCTAAACTCTACGGTACGGGAATGATTTTGTAAATAAAACCATGGGAGCGTCAGCAGCTGTGCCATTGCAACGGCCAGCGCGGAGAAAATCGGACAAATACTTGTGTTCCGCCAGAAAGCTTTGCCAGCGCTCGGTAACTCTCTCCCTACTTGTGCTAAGCGCGCGGTTTAAATACATTTGGGGTTCCCCTCACGCGGTCGCGATATTGAGAGTTGAGCGTGTGTGAATCGGGCACCGATTCAGTTTGTTATTGTATGGGCTATTTGTTTGGTGGCATTTTTCGGTTCTAATTGCATGTAGGCATTTTTTCTTTGAGGTTTTTATTACCTCATGGCAAGCCGTTTCTGGCATCACTACATACGCAGTTGCGCGTTCTCGTTTTACACGAACTATCTAGCGGAACTGACAATCCATGAATTGTCCGAGCTAGATCTGTGCCTGCATTACCGGCTTTCGCTGCGGCGTATTATTTGTTTGAACAAAGTGCCCAATAAAATTAAAAGCACTCTTGATCTTAAAAATTTCAAAAAAGGAGTGAGGATGCTTTTGATGCGTGGCTGTTTCTACACTTTGGGTGAATTCATGACTGCTGAGCTTTCTATTGTCTAGTTTGTTTTTTATTTTGTTGTTTGTTTGTGAAGTATAGTTGTATTAATCTGTCATCTACACGTTTTATTTAATTTTTGACTTTTTTTGCTTGTATTTGTATTTTGTATGTATTTACTATTTGCTATGTACTTTTATTATTCATTACTATTTTACAGACATATATGACAATGTCTACGTTCGAAAGAATTTCTGACAATAAACAATTACTTACTTACTTACTACTTGTCTTGAGGGTTGCGGGTTGACCTGTTTCCCCTTGGAAGCGCGCATTTAAACCCTTGATTCCCCGTAGGCGATGGTGGATAAATTTTGAGAGGCGATATCGATGAAAGTGGGCTTGTGCTCCATTCATTGCTTTTGTTGGTGTAATGATTCTAACAGCAGACCATGAGCTCCGCCATGGCGGCATTTTTCAGTTCTAATTGCAACAAAGGTAATGAAAACGGACGTCAAATTTTCAATTGATTTCTACATTGTTTTACGACAGTGATCACTAATGTACGATATCATTCTTTTTATCATTTCAACGAATTAAGTTCATTATTTTAATTACAGGATTTCTCTATAATAATTACTAAAATATGTTAGGATTATTGTCAACGTACATTTAATCAACCTCTTGCGATCAGCAGATCAGCAAATAATGTTTATTTTATTGATGGGTGTAAAACTGGTGTTCTTTATAACAATAACATATTTCATTGGGCCAATCGCACCATCATTTCATTTTCAATTACTATGTTTTCATTAACATAATGAATAGTTTATTACCCAATTAATTGCTTCGTCATTTAATAAAATCTTTCTGATTGATTTCATACATTCGTTCTTCGGGCATATTTTAATGCACGATTTCGTATGAGCAATAATTTCTTTTTTATTGTTTCAGGGCCCATTTTTGGTTTAATATTTGAAATAATATTAGAAACTAGTTTCTTGTTAGCTATATAATATAATTGAAAAACGGAAAATTAATTTAGTTCCTTAACAGAATTAAATAAATCTCTGTTTTATTCAAATTATGAAATAAATTACTCCAGAATTTTTTGAGCTTCTGTTTAATACACTACTATTATGATATGGCAGAAAAATGCTTTCATGCAAAAATCATGTTTGTGTCAAACAAAATGTTATCCAACGGTGTTACTGCCAATCAAATGTAAATAACAAAGTGTATTTTTTACATCTGCAGCCCCCCCACTCATACCAAAACAAATTCCAAACGACTAATCAAGCGATTTAATCGCCCCCTGGGTGATCGGCAACGGGCTATAAACAATTGCAGTGCGGAACAAAAAATCGATAAAATCTAAATTGCGTATATTTACCGGGCTTAATTACGGCCGTATTTTACAGTTTGCGCCATTTCAAATGCAAATCGGTACCGGAATTGCTGTAAATAACATATAAATAAGGTGTTGGGTTTGCCTTGGGATCTCTAAACTGTAGGAAACCGCTGCTTCGGCGCCTGAAACCAAACGCTCAATTCTATACCTACTCGTGAGGCGGTATTAGGCATTGGCCGATCCGAACGACTTAATTATGCAAACCTGCGTTAAAAAAGAAACCATTCATCTTTAGGTGTTGGTTGTAATATTCCGGTAAGATAAACGAACAACTACGTTATGTATTTTGCGTTCTGCCGAGTAAACTGGTGTTTTTTGCTATTTATGTTAAATTGTCCAATTAGTAGTGTTGCATATACGCATATATACATATTTCTTTATAAAATGCGAGCACAGTTTGCGAAAAATACTATGCGTTTATTAGCAGACCCTCACATTCAAAATCTCATATTACTTACTTATAATGTGTGTCAAAGAAATATCAGCGCAAATTAAATTAATAGAAACCACTGTAGATTCTTAAGAACGAATGTAAATTCAAATTCAAATTGAATGTTTGGTAGTAATGAATAGTTGGACGTGTTGGGGTTTTGACAAAAAGGCAGGCATTTCACCGCAAATTTACTTTGGCGTTTGTAATTTCTTCCTAACGTAGCATTTTCTTTTGGCGCCTGGCTCAGCTCACTTCAGATGAACTGATTGAAATAAACCTGTAAAACATTATTTGCTCTAATGCTGACGTGGGCTTGGCGCATATTCGTGCCAATGACAAAAATCAATTTCTCAATATTACTTTTTCATACGACAGGGATTTCAAGAGTAGTTCAAGAAAACAATTCTACAATAGACTTAAACTCGAAGTATTCTAACTTTTATACAAAACAGGTATGTGACAGTCTGGTCAGTCGTAATCTCAACAGGTGAGCACAATTTTTTATGACTTTTATGCACGAATAGGTAGCCAATATAGAATACTAAACAACTATGCACTCGATTTTGCAACTAAATTTTTGCAAGTTAATTACATAGGACGAATCATTATCAACACACTTATACTTTAGACATTGATTCCTCTTCAAACCAGCTTTTTATTAAACCCCAAATCGTGATGACCATTGTCCACGGTAAGGTTTGTTCAACTGTGTCTGAAATTTCTATAATGATGTATTACATTCGTGCCCTAAACCAATGAATAATCTAAAATGATATGTTCAGCATTATATCGAGGTTACTTCGTGTATTGTTTCTGTGCACCTAGTGCCTTCTCCATATCTAATGTCCCATATTTTTATCTTTTAAAATAACATTTTCATTAGAACAAAATGTGATATTTTTCTCTGGAATTAATATTTTTAATAACGCATTGGTTTCGAGTTGCTTCTATATTGTGCTCTATATGCCAGATTCGTACAGATGTCATTGGGTGACTACTTGCATCTTCCATACGGTATGCACGTGTGCGAAAATAATATTTACCTATTCTCGAAGAGTTATTTTTTTGTTTTCACAAGCTCTTACGCAATCGCCTTTTATAATGAGGGAAGAGGTTGCTGTACATTTTAGCACTATTAAAGTGCCTACAAAATACAATATCAAACTTCAAGTATTAGTTTTCATTTCCTAAATATCAGACTCCACCTTAATAAAACACAATAATTGGCGACATTCGATAAATTCTCTAAACTTTTTAAGTTTCTTTCAAATCGGCGAATGACACTCGAATATATCCTCTAAGAATTGTTAACTTTACTTGAAAGTTGAGATAGAAAGCGATCCGAAGTGATTCAAGTAAGTTTCTGGATGATACCGTGTACGATATAATAAAAATGTTCAATCGATAACACAAAATTCACGCACTAGATTGCGATTACCGGGTGTCCCAAATGTTCCGGGGCGGTCGAATATCTCCAGAAATACATATCGAACCAAAAAAAAACCACGCCTTTAATCATTTTCAATAATCTGTCCAAGGACACCAAACACGACCTTGCACCTCACCCCACCTCGAGGGGATGGGAGGGGCGGCAACTTTGAAATCTTAAATGGAAACCGTAATTTTGGTTGTAGATTGGGATTCTACGTATCAAAACCCGAAAATGTTGTCTGAAATATTTTTTCGATTCTTACTAGATGTCGCAGAAATTTACAGGAAATAATAAAATAACCATGGCTCTCAATGATACTTGAAGCGATTCCGAAGGTACCCGGTCGTAACTGAAACGATTCCGAAGATACCTAGCGGTTTAGAATGCTTTCGAG
The DNA here is from genome assembly GCA_949128085.1 of Cetonia aurata. Lineage (NCBI taxonomy): Eukaryota > Metazoa > Arthropoda > Insecta > Coleoptera > Scarabaeidae > Cetonia > Cetonia aurata. Next base: position 38,920,013 of record OX421884.1, read on the forward strand.
AATTGAATAGCCTGACGAACTTCATATATAGGTCGAAACATGTTCTAGTAGTATCAAAAAACACAGTATGGGAGCAGGTAAAGAGTTGAGTCCAAGGTAAACACAAAGAACACCGGAACAATACAACTAGGCAAATTCATTGAAAGACCTTTATCAAGGCATCATCAAAGAAGACGACTGAAGAACTATTAAAGCTTACATTAGTAGGAATCACCTTCGCATAGTAGCAGGCTTTCTTACAGTGCACTGAAAGGACACCTTCAGAAAGTGGGGACTAACATCGCAGTACTTCCTGCCGAGTGTGTAATAAAATGACAGAGACTGCGTATACTACTGTCCTGTGCTCTGGACGGAAAAAGATAAGTAACTTTTGGAAAGCCAAAAATTAACCAAGAGGATCATTTCGATCGGCCAGCTAGAGACCTGTACAGGATATTGGAATGGCTAGCTTAATTAATGGCTAAAGAAAATGGAAGATATAGTATAAAAACGAAGATTCTGTAGTGTTTCCGAAGACTTTGTCAAAATCTTATGGACGGTGGATAATAATTGAATGCTAACAATGTTGATATAGAACAATAAAAGCTTAAGGGAACAGTTTTCAAAAGTTAACGTTATAATGGATCCAGGGCATTGTCGTGTTTTCCTAGTAGGTTAATTCTATAATAACACTGGTCAACAGTGAAATTGCTTCTTAGGTGAAAGTACCCAATTCTGAATGAATTCAACGTGCTGAACACGAATATCACATTGAAAAAAGTTGATTGGCTCACGTTCCAGAGATATTGACGTTTTGTCCATTGTATAGATGCTATTGCATAATGTAATGCAATTTAGTGAGAAATTACGAAATTTTGCGTCATATTGCATCACCCCTTCATGCAAAGAAGTTAATGCAGTATTTGCTGTAAGTTTCTTGATTCCCACTTAGATTTCTTTCCTGATAACTGCGGGCAGGTCAGCGATGAGCACGGCGAACGCTTTCATCAGGACATTGCCACCATGGAGCAACGGTACCAAGGCAAATGGTTTACGTCAATGCTAGCTGACTATTGTTGGACAATCAGTAGAGATGCTCGACAAATCCACTACAAACGGCAGGCCAAAAGAAGTCGAAAGCCAGAAGCAGACTAATGTTTTCTTACCATGTATTATAATATTGACATAAGTACACTTTTTCTGAAATATGCGTAAATGTTTTCTTACCATGTATTATAATATTTACATAAGTACACTTTTTCTGAAATATGCGTACATATTACAGAAAACCCGTAGCCAATTCAGCTTTTTCTTAGTCATTTTCGTGTTCAGCACATTGAATTCATTAAGAAATGACTATTTTCAGCTTGGAAGCATGGACTTTTCGAAAATTTGTTGCCCAGTGTAATTGAAGATAGGGGATACATGTTTCGACAATTATGTAACTTTGGTGCATGTATCGAGTTGGTCGCTTCGTCATGACGTATGGTACGGGTTACAAAGATTACAACAACATAACAGAACGCGTCTACACTGATCTGGTCTCCCAAGATAAAATATATTCTCACTAACTCGAATAATATACACTTACCTAAGCTGGTCTACTTAAAAAAAAACAAACCTATTTACTATAAAAAAGTAAATTATTTTTTTTAATACTAGCTTTCTCTGCGATATTACTAAATTTTCATTTTCTGGAAAAACTATTCCAAAGAGATATGAGAACAAGCAATAAAACCTCAGAAAACATTTTTCTTTGCTATAAAATATGTAAAAACAAGTAAAAATACTAATCATAAATTGTATTAGCTGTCTTTATGTCTTGTTGAAATAAATTGTTCCAAGAAGGTGAAAGTTTACTAATTTTAGCGCGAAAGAAATCTTTTGAAAAACAAACCAACTTTTTTTTTATTTTCTTCACTTATCATAACGTATGGGCATCAAACTTTTAAAGCTACTGAAAATATTGAAAATCGTTAACGATTATTTAAAGAATTTCAGTGCTTTAGCTGTCATGTGATTGAAAGGCTGTATCGTTTAAATGTGTACAAGAGTCTGGCGGTGTTAGACATTTGACGCATTGATCTGGAAACAACGTAATGCGTCAGCTGGTAGAACCTTTTCAAAACATACCCTGCGCAGATGTTATAGCTAATAGCACGATTCACCAGGTCAAAGGTATTACGGCAAATGTCGGCCCACATCTTTGTATTGCCATTGTTCGATTTTCTATTATTATTACATGTGTACACCTATAACTACTGACGGCATTCGGTGGTACAATAGAAATATACAACGCGCATTAATAGATCGAGCCCTACAATTCAACTGCGGTGAACGGGACACGTGTTGCGGTAAGCATTCCTTGAAATTGGATGTTTATAGTGGCACCTACTTGAAATATGTATGTAAAGGTGATCATTTTAACGATAACATAGTTGCTGTGACTATACAATACTATAGAGGATATCACAAGTTAATAGATATTTGAAAAAATTTAGGATAGATATTGATGTAAAAATGCAAATTATACCTATTGGTTTGTTAGAAAGAATGCACTGTGGTATTTCATGATCTATTCTGTCTGCGAAATACGATATGTGATATTACTATTGTAAGATAATATTTCCATTATATTTATAAATATTTAATTTATTTAGCTGAACATTATACGTAACTTTGGATCATTAACTCAAGATCATTGTAAACAATAAAATTGTTTTGAAAGGTCAGAATAGGGACTGCAATACCTAAGGAATCTAGGAAGTAAAATTATAACTCAGACACAAGATCCTAAACACACATTACATCAAAGAATAACAAATTTATCAACATTAAGTAATATAATCTGAACAAGAAGAAAAACTACTGGAAAAGGGATACAAGTATAACATTCTTAAATCCCTGTCTTGCCGTCTTGCTGTCCACATTGATCATGCTATCATAGGACATAGTCAGGAAGAGGAGATCAGAACAAAATGTATTCAACTGATTAAGAATGAAGAAAGGGAACAAGAACGAAGACTTAAAACACAAAATACAAGAACGCAGCGCGACAACATGCAGGATATCAGGACACTCAAGGAGCTTAGACAGAAATTGAAGCATAACAACATAATTATGACGAAAGCCGATAAAGCAGCAGGTATGGTATTGATGAGTACTTATATTGAAAAAAAACAGAAGATTTTTTAAATCATAACTATGTCACTGTTAATTAATAATACAAATATTTGTGAGATTTATTTGTCGGGTATTAAAATGACAGCTCTTTCGCCGTACAACGGCTTCGTCAGAAAATATACAATACAATAAACTAAAACTAAACATACGTACAGTAAACATACGCCTCCTATTTTTACAAACAACCTTTACAAAACATCAGTATTTAAAAAATGTGCCTACGGTTTTTTGCTCTACACAAACATAATTAAAATCAAAACAGGTAATAACAAATTTAAAATTTTAGAAAGAATCTATGAAATTTAAAACAACGTCAAAAATATTTACATAAGAAAGTAGAAAACATTTACATTTGAAGTCTATAAGGGGAATAAATTTAATAATGGAGAATGATTAAGGTCTAATTTATCATTAAGTAAATCATCTGAAAATTTAAGTTTATTAATTTCAACTGCTTCTAATAAATCTTATTTTTTACTCTTGTTTTCTACATGAAGAATTTTAAAATTATTATTAAAACTATGGTTTTCTTTAATTAAATGATTGGAATACGACGAATCATTTTTTTTATATTTAAATGAGTACAAATGCTCTGAAATACGTTTTTTGAAAGAACGTACACTCTGTCCAATGTATGTTTTTGTACACGTGTCGCATGTTAATTTATAAACGCGTCGTTTTATCTTTATTGTTTTTTATGAACTTCCCTAAATTGTTATTAGTTTTACACACAATTTTAATATTTTGTTTTTTTTTTAAATTTTCTAATATATTGGTTTCTTTACCTAAATAAGTTAATGTTTTGTATTTGTTGTTCTTATTATCTTTTGTAATCGGGTATATTTCTTGTATTGTTTTAGTTCGAATCTTTTTCGAAATTAATTGATCTATTATATTAGGGTCGTAACCATTATTGGTTGCTATCTGTTTTATGATGTATTCGTTGTTGAAATCGTCTATATCCATATGGTATATAGAAAATTTCAACTGATTATTACTTCGTTTGATTGTTAAGTTTAAGAAATTAATGCTTTTATTTGTCTTTTTTTTTTTTAAATGTCACTGTTACCTCGTTTATACAAATTAAATCCTCGTATTAGACCAATATAGTAAATTTCGTAAATTCACCAACTTACTTATTAAATAGACAGTTAATTTCAATATTTAAAAACAGTAGTGACTTTAAATCAAAGTATACATTAACTAATACCGTAGAATTAATAGATTGCATTAAAAATTTCAAATTAGAACCCACACATATAATTGTATCTTTTGACATAACTAACCTATACACACATATTCCTATTTAAGAAACTTCTTTAGATATTCTTACCTCCTTATTAACAAAAACCTTACATAATAAAACAGATCGCCATAACTATTCCTCAAATTATTTAAATTCACAATGGGCCAAAATACATTCAACTTCAAAAGTAAATATTATAGAATAACCGGTGGGCTGGCTATGGGAGCACCTAATGCTTGTTTACTTGTTAACATATACCTCGATCAGGAAATAAAATTTTCCCTGAAAATAATACAATATACAAACATGTAACTCATGTCGTGTAATTTCAACGATGGGTTAGAAGAAAAATATGAGTTGATGTTGATTGGACTATTTCCATCGTCTGTTGGATTTTGAAAAATCCGACGTTTCGGCAGTGGTTCTACTGTCATCATCAGGGTAGCTCTGATAAGGACTGGCGCTTGCTAATTCAATGGTTGGCGGTGAAATTATATGTATTCTCCTCAGGTAAATTGCTTTATGCGTATTTTTGCTTCTACAATATATAGTGGTGTGTACACTGTATATCAACATCAACTCATATTCTTCTATAGATAAACATGTTAAATTTTGGAAGAAATACTTTGATGATGTTTTTTGTATTTGGGGAGGAGATATGGAGTCTTTGGACAGATTTCATATGTAGGTATATTAATAACTTACATCCTAATATAAAATTCACTATAGAATTAGAAAAAATTAATAGTTTAAATTTTCTAGATATGTCAATCAATAAATTAGAAAAAAATTACATTTGACATTTTTAAAAAACCTACACAAACTGACATCGTAATTCCTTTTTTATAACTCAAATAACCCTAATTCTCAGAAAAATATGGTATTTCAGTATTTCATTAACAGGATTAACAATATACCTTCATCAAATATACAAAAAAATCATAGAATTGGAAAAAAATAAAACAAGTTGCCATAAATAATCAATATCAACCCTAACTAATAGATACTATATACCCAAAAACATTCACAATAGTAATCAAAATTAAAATAAAACTTTATATACAGATCTTCCCAATTTCAAGGTCTCATCAATTATAAAATTCAGAAAATGCTTAAACAATATCATATACGGTATAAGTCAACCGAACACGCTCTCAAACATGTTACAAAATAGAAAGAATTGACATTCTGGACAAAAGCGGTGGTCATAGATTGCAATATGATGATTGTGATGCAGTATATATCGGCAACACTTGTAGACAAATTAAATAACGTATAAAGGAACATAATGAGACAGACAACTACAAACGAGCTAAGATACAGTAATTTCAAAACGGACACAAAAAGTTATAATTTTGAGAAAGTAATTCATTTTGAATACGGGAATAACGATCAGTAACAACGAAGAGGATAAAGAAATAGAAAGGAGACTGAATAACCATGGGGTTAATGAAGAAAATGCTAAAGTCAAAAGAAGTTTCTAGAGCAGCAAAAATTAGAGTATATAGAACAGTAACAAGGCCAGCGGTACTCGACGGTTGTGTGACGGGGTGTTGACAAAATAGAATGAAATGAAATTAAAAGGTGGAAAATAGAAGAGGGTGTAAAGAGGAGGCGAACGAATCTCTAAATAAAGGAATTCTACGCCTACAACAACATAGTTCAGAATATGAAAGCACAGATATTGAGATGGTTAGGGCAGGTAAAGAGGATGCCAGAAAACAGGCACTGTATGAGGGCTATTTGATGAATACTTGTATTGGAAGATAGGTGGCGCTACTGAGCCAAAATAAGTGTACCATCATTTAAAATAACCTTTTCTAGACCGCCTGACAAAAGTTGGTAACAATCCGACGCTTAGTTCTGTTTTGACAGCCATTTCAAAACATCGTGTGAGTGTTTTTTGCGAGCATGGAAAAAGAGCAGTATCGCTCCGTGATCCGATTCTTGTTTTTGAGCGGCAAAACCTGCGAGGAAATTAAGCCCATTCTCGATGGAGTTTATAGGACCCATTCACTTTCCCGTATAATCGTCTACTATTGGTTTGCAGAGTTTCGCCGTCCCGCACGTCGGTTTTTGATGAACCGCGCCCAGGTGACCCAAAAACGGCTACCACAGAGGAAACCGTGTACTGAGAAAAATGGATTGTAGAAATTAGATAGTAAATCTCTTTATGTTAATTAGTAACATAATTATTGTCAAAACGACAATATGTGGGGTATTAAGAGTAAAATAACCAGATGTTACCATGCTTATAGTAAGAGGTAAAATCTGGATGTTACCAGGTATTCGATGCATATTCAATTTCTAACATAAATGTTCGTAACGCTCTTCCCACCCCTTGCTCTATTCATTGTCGATCTTTACCGAAGAAATCGACCAATAAGCTGTATTGCCACTCACACATGTTATGTACGTGTGATACAGGTGTACGTATTCGTGTCGGTGCATGTTTGTGTCTGCACAGAGAAAAATCCATGTTGTAATATTTACACTTCACTGTTTGACGGAAATTGTAGTAAGAATTCCTACTATTGTGCAAAATTTTAGAACAACGGCGTTGCATTTTCCTATATCACGGTTACAAAAAAAGCAATAAAATTGTTTAAAAATATTGTGTGACAATCTTCTACAAAATATAGTGAAATGTTTTACAATATTTTACAACAAGTGAATATAATAAATTGCATATAATGTAGTGAAGACAGTTATAATAACAGGTGTAGCAAATTTACTGTGTTGTGTTTATTTAGGTTAGGTTAGGTGCTTGCAACAGTCACCTTACTTTGATTATTGAAAACGGCATTAATAATGAGATGGAATGAAATGAATGCTGTATAGTTTTATATCTATATAGTAGGAATATCATAATACTCATAATTGGTTTAGCTACATAAATATGTGATACTACAGCTTTTGTCGTAAAGATGGCGCTACGCTTGTTTCATAATCTTTGAAATTCGTACTCAATGTAAATTGTGATCGGTAAATGTGGCTGCGTAATATCTATATGATGCTTATACATGGTTAACGTCGTGTAAAAAGTACTGTGGACAATCGCCCACAGACGAGAATTACGAGGCGCTTCAATACCGGTAGTACTCTACAGTACACGGGCCGTTCTGATTCCCGCAATCCTGCCCGATACGACGGCAATTCGCCCGGCTGTCACCGGCTAATCAAATTATATTAATTATTATAGTTTTCATTGTTAACAGTTATTATCAAATATAGTCAGCGCTACTAGACATTTTTTTCACATTTACTAACATGTATGCTCAAATTAATAATACAAATATAGTACACTTTACCATACGAGTTAATAAAAAGTATTCACAGATATTTACTATACAGATATTGTCACCGGTAATATAAAATATGATTGTCCCTATAGGAGCTATAAAATATATTAAAGTATACTATATTTATGTTAAAGAGTACTATCTATTTCTCTCAGTGTGGACAACATCCAAGATCTCGTATTGACGGACTACCCACTGAAAGTTCGCGAGTTGGCTATGATGGCAGGTATCTCAACTAAAGACGTTAGCCATATCCTGCATGAGAGTTTGAGTATGAGAAAGATGTCCGCGCGATGGGTGCCGCGGTTGCTCACACCGGAGAACAAGTGCAATCGTAAGACACTTCAACGACGTGCTTGGCCCTATTCTATCGAAATCCGAAGGAGTTTCTGCGTCATTTCGTGACCGTCGATGAGACATGGATTCATTGGTACTCACCAGAGAGACATGAGACACCAATGAGTTTTACCTGGTGAACGGTTCCAAAGAAGGCGAAGACCGTGCCACCGTTTTTCGGGACGCGCGAAGTGTGATCCACGTTGACTATTTTGAGAAGGGAGAAACAATCACAGGAGCATACTACGTCGATTTATTGGGCCGATTCAACGCTGATTTGAAGAAAAAAACGACCACATTTGGCGAAGAAAAAGTGTTCTTCCACCACGATAACGCGCCAGCTCACAACTCCACAGTCGCCACAGCCAAATTGGTCGAATTGCACTACGACTTGCTCCCCTATCCTCCGTATTCTCCGGATTTCGCTCCCTGCGACTTCTTTTTGTTCTCAAACCGTAAAAGATCGCTCGCCGGAAAGAACTACGAATCGAACGAGGATGTCAGATGCAGGCCAATAATAGTTGTACTATACGGAGAGGTTAAAAAAGTTGCAGCAACGCTGCGAAAACTGTATCGAGTTGGAAGGGGATTATATTAAAAAATAAATTGTCAAAACCTAATAACCTAACATTTCTAATCCGCGTATTGATCAAACAGCCCTCGTAGGAGGGTATTGAATGAAGGAGAAGGGGGAAAGAAGAAAAGGGATTGACCGAAGAAGGAATGGTTAAGTGCAGTAACAGTACACTTGAAAGCTTTGGGTGTAACAGACTGGAAAAGTGCTACACATAACAGAACTCTATGGAGAAAAATTGTGAAGAAAGTGGAAGAAACGGTGATAAGACAATTTTTAAGTCATGAGCCTTAAAGGCCTGTAGAACTAATTTATACGTATAAAGGAACATAAAGGAGACGCAATATTATCTAACGTAGGTAAACATTTGTACGAAACTGGACACCATTTAAACTAGAATAATGTGAAATTATTACACGATCATAAAAAGGTCCAAAACTTACACTCTTACAATCATATGAGATCTATAAACACCAAAAACAGAACATAAATTGTCTTAATGACCAATTAAAATTAAAACTAAAATAAGTATAGATAGGTATACTTATTTAAATTAATTTTTGACATATAAACTTCAACTAACAAATTGTGCTTGAATTACTTTATATTGACATAATTTAATTTACATTAAGTTAACTATCATTGTATTGCATTTCCTAAAAAAATATCTTTAAACTGTTTATACTTAATTATGTAAACTAACCTTTTAGATTCGCTAGTTATATTTTTCAAATAATTATGGATTAATTTTAGTATTCATGGACGAGTATTAATTATATTAATGTAATAATTTATGGCTACTCCCATAATTCATTTCTCATTTCCTCTCACGTAATGTTTTAATTTTATATATTTTAGAATTTTTGCCACTAGGTACTACATAATCAGTATCAATATTACATTTTAGTTTCAATTTTTATCTACTTAAAGCTAGTTTACATAATAATTTTTCCTCCAATTAGTTAATTTAATACATAATCATTTCACTTTAAATATACCTACATATAATTTTAACATTTTACTTTATAACTAATTATTGCTATTGTTATCTTTAGTTTATTTTACTTTGATCTACTTGGTTATAGATCAATATGGAATTGGTTAATTCTATACTGTATATTATATACTAAGTTAGCTCCTATAGTTCAACTTGTAATATAAATATAATTTTTTCAGTTTTTCAGTTTACTAAACCGAAACCGGTAGCATATACTCAGTTTATAAAGTATATTGGAAATAAAATTAGAAAGTACTTTATTGGTTTGTTGTTATACCCTTAAACATCTAATTATGGACTCAAATGATATCAAATATCTCTTTTGTATGGATACGAAAGCATAAATATAACTGCATTTACACAAGTTGTGAAAAACTGTATCCTCTTTATGCCTCAAATCACCTCTTCTTCGTTTGGATTATTTAAGGTTTGCTTAAAAATTTGTGACCATCGTACTCATACAACGTATAGTGGAAATATAAAATATCAAACTGTTCAATTTCAAGGCTCATGCAAAATTAAATAATTAAGAATTTAAATGTAAATCTTACACTAAACTTGAAATGCTTCTAGTAAAATCTGTAGAATATCAGAAATTCAGCAAGTTTAAATTGCAGATATATATGCGTTTAATTCTGTACACTCTCATAATGTTATTACTTTATTCGCAAGTTCGCTATTACGAGCTTTAGTTTTCGGTGCTAATAGGTAAATATGTGCATAAAACTTCTTATAAGAGTTTGCTGTTATAGCATTTGTTGAAATTAATCGGATTCTTGTTGTATGGATAATGAATAGTATTTTATTACGTGTTTTATTCGAAAAAAGAAATCTATGTGCCTGCTATTATTAAATAGATAGATATGTGGATATATTTGTCCAAATAAAGATCAAGAAGTATAGTCAAGAAGACAAGAACATTAAAACAATTATAAAATGCAAATCCTCGGAAAACGATTCATTCTACACAAATATTCTAAGCGTCTATTAATTTGTTGCCCCCACTTTATTACACACATCATGACTTCTATTTTCTCCATTACTTGATCGTTAAATCATTAACATTCTTGATAATGTTTTGCTTCTATCGAAATGATTAATGTGCATTAAATAACATGCCCATTGTGCCCGACGGTTTCTAACCCGGAGGTCCAGTTTATTTGAAAGATGATAGCTCCTAATGACCGCTTACTTAAGCATCTAACTTGGGTGAAAATGTCGACCATAAATTGCAGGGGGGCACACGATCTGCTAGGTACGGAAGTTATACATGTTTGATATCATTTGTCTCTTGAATAATTAGGCGTACTAGATTTTATGATCATGGAAGAGGCATTTTTCGTTAACATTTATTGCTGTTAGCATCCTGTCATTGTAGAGGACGGCTCGAGTAGAACTTTTGAGACAGATCTAATACAGTTGTTGCAATTTAAGTAGATATGTATAAACCTCTTCATATTGAAGAGAGTCACTTTTGTATGCGACAATTTGCACAATGTTTCTGTTATAACTGATGTTATAGACCTTAGTTCTTATTGTTCAGTCAATTATTATTAATTGATTAACAGCTGATATCGCTAGATTATTCAAGAATATTGAAGATTTGCTCAATAACAGTTAAGTGTACAGAGTGCAATAGTAAGTACGTCTGTCTTCTATTACGCCAGCTGTATGCTAGATGGCAACTTGCGATTTTGAGGATGTTATTTAATGTTAATTGTGCACCTTTAGAAAATGTATATCGATTGCACACGGGCTATTTCATGAAAAAAAGGCGACAATTCAGTTTTTTAAACGAAACATCTTGTATATTCCTATATAAAAAATGTCTAATTACACTCCATTCGTCCCCAGGTTATCAAAGTCATTGGTTTTGTATTTTTCGAGTTACAACTATTTCTGTTAAAAATTTTAAAAATTGATATGCCCGAGAAAATGGCCAAACGCTTTCAAATTTAACAATGTTTGTTGTGTGAATTGGGTAAGATTAGGTGAAGTTGTAAGTAAATTGTTTTGATCACCGAATGTACAGGGTGATAATCAGACAAGTATTTACTTTACCATTTTCCAATGATTTTTTCTGATCTTGTTTAATGGAGCACCCGGTATATAAGGTTGATGCAAAATGAAATTCCGCATAAACCCATACTAAGTTTCTCTATACCTATTTTTAGCGGTTTTTACAAAAATTGCAAAATTTATTGAAACGGTAAGTGTCCGTCATAAAAATAGCAAAAGAACAAAAACACGGAAACGCGTAAAATTAGAAACACAACCAGTAAGTTCGCAGTGCTGCATCTGTTATAAATATAATGTGGCAGATACTTTGATTGAGAAGAAGATCATTACCAGACGCAATAAATAACCTTTTTGTTTTTCAGTTCAGCTTTAATTTTATTTTATAAACGTATAGGCACAGAGGATAAATAATTTTGTAGCGTTGTCCGACTCGGTAATGGCGTATTTCTTCCAAAATGAAATAAATCAATTTTATTTATTTCAAAGTAAACGGCAGATTACACACAATCATAGTTCCACATAGGTAAATCATATAAGAACGGTTTTTTGTTTGTGCCATCGTTAGTTAAAAATCTTTAATAAACTTATTCACTGCATCTGACAATGATCGGCGTCTCAGTCTATGTATCTGCGACATTATTACATACAACGTAGGTAGCCCTTCCGTATCTACGCCTGCGGAGCGCACGGAAACTTGCCTGCTTTAGTAATGAGAAATTTCGCGACAGCATGCTGTGTAACGAAGTTTCAAGGGTGGATTCGAGACCCTGAATGTGAGTTTTGGCACAACCGGAATGCGGCAATTTACAACACACAATTAGTTGTATACATGTGTTCAGGGTTAGGCGTAGAAATATTTGAGATACGTATTTGAAATACAAAACACATTTTGAGTCCACCACGTTGTTTTTGAATGCGCTGTATTGGAACGACAGCAGTCTGCAAGTGCTGGACGCAACCAATCTATTGACAGATCTGACGGAAAGAGGTTTACCACACAGGGTATGGTTAAGCAGTAGTTTCAGTCGGTGCCGGCGCCTTTGATGTTCGGGTCCCATAGTTGTTCGCACGCAGGCTGTTCAGGAGTTAGTGAGCTCATGAATTTGGTTTTGAATCCATAGCAACATGCACGACGCATTTTTAAAAACGGATAGCGAATTGTGGAACAATGCTGCTTAACCACATACTGTTGTTAGAGAGACTAACCTGTTTATGTAAAGAAACTCATTAGGTACGGAATAATACAATAGGCCTCAAGGCCGAGGTGTTAAGGAGATAATAAAAAGACCTGATTCATACCCAGTGGCAAATCAAATCTATTTATGTCAAGCTGACGTCATCAGGTAACCCGGCGTAGAATCCGAACACAGCCCAGGAGAGGTAAATCTATTTCTTGGTGACGCGAATTATGTTGTCCGCATCCATTGAAAAAGTATTTGTTGCAGAGAAGATTTAAGTGCATGATTGTCCATTAGGAAGCGTGTTCGTTGGAGATGGGGTCTAAATACATTAGTTTCCGATATATACTTCCAGGGACATTGAAATTGTCCGTTAGCAGGGATGTTGTTGGTGTCCTTTGGGAGAGGTTTTACTATACCAAACTATTACAAACCCCAAAGTTTAAAAGCTGAAGAGTTTTGTTAAAACTGCAAACTAGCCGCTTCCCTGGAAAATTCTGTATATATTTTTTTATAACAACACAAGCTAATTACATAAAGCAAAGGACGTTGTTATAACACAGTAATAAAATTTCAACCTATTCAGTCACAAACTCCTTCGCTTAACTTTCTTAATTATGAATTAACTATTTATAGAAGAATAATTACTCTTTGCGTATTATATGAATTTGTGTTTTGTGTGTAACTATAAATCTTGGCGCAGGTGTCTACCAAATGACAGAAAACGCTGTGCAGGATACTTCCGAATATGTAATTATTGCAAGATATTTGCTTACTTAACGTAAGGTACAGATGTTTACTTATTGCTCTATAAATCATTATAATAGTTACTCTGAAGATTTTCACAATTATATAGAAGCAATTATTACATCTAATTATAATTGTTTACCGTATACAAGCAAAGTTTTCTTATATTCGTAGGTAGTTTTTTTTTTTATACATATCTAATATCTACATGAACTGAGAAAAAATAACAGCAGCTGAAATAAATTATTTCTAACCTATTATTAGACAGATACAGCGGGTAATAATTTTGTAGCGACCATATCAATCTAATTATAGCTATACGGTTTTACTATGCTATTACGGTAGGTCTGCATAGATAAATCAACACTTAATAATATACCAATATTTCTGCATCTATTTATTCCAACTACTGCGATAAATGGAAAACGTTTGATAAATGTTAGCGGTCTTAGTAGTCATTTGTGTAGGTACAGATTGCGGAAAACTCTTCTCAGTTATTTTATTGTTGAGAAGCATTCGATTAAAATGTTATGTTCGATAATGTCACATTGTTGATCATCATTATCTGTATATTAGTCAACTAATTAAAAAGGAAAGAATAAATATGCTAGTTATAAAATACAATACTTTTTTCTTTCTATTTTTTAAACCCTTGATTCAGCTGCCAGCGAATTCTTCAATGCAGTAAATACAGGGCAGGTCATCAAAGTGTCACCCGCTTTCGTTGTATGTACTGTGAGCCCCTTCCACGATCGTTTCTTCGTTTTCTTCGTAATTCTAAAAGGAAGTTCCTTTTGATGTGTATTTTACGTTAGAAAGTAGGCAGAAAAAATCACAAGGAGCTAAATCTTGCAAATAAGGGAATGGTACACTTTTATTGGTTTAGATTTCTATTAGGTATATAATAATATCTCTACATCTCCAACAAATGATTTTTTTATACATATTGAAAGAGGTGGAACCCACCTGCTAGGCGAAACCTAGTAGAGCAAACCATTTTTTACTCAAATAATTCTTTTAATGATTTATTTAGCAAGAAAGTACTTTTAAAAGCAAATTTGGTGATGATAATTCTCTATATGCTTTAAATGAATAAACTGTGTTGTTTCCTAATTCATTTATATTTCTACCGCTCCTGCGTATTCTTTCATTTTAGAAACTCCAATCACTTTCTTTGGTAGGACCATAATTAGAATTAATTAAGCTATATATAAAATTCTATGCATATTATTGCAATACCAAGCTATTCCAAATGAAATGAAAAATCTCTATTCGTAGGAAATAAAAAGAGATAAGCAATACAGATTAATCGTAAGTAGGTATTACTACAGCTAAGCAACAAAAATTCTCTTTAACATCGCCAAAATTGAGATAAATCTGCTCTCACATACATATTTTGGGCACTATTTTATAAAAGACGAAACCGATTATTGATTATAATTAAATAATAAATCTTTCTTTCAACCTATACACACAAATGGAACTGCCTCGTTTTGATATATATGTATGTATCTATTATTTAGTGTTGGAAATGAAGCTTTCACCGAGGATTTACGGTTGATCGTTCTTTCATTATTTGAGTGATGAACATTCGTCGTGAGTGATCGTGTATCTACGTCAATGAAGCGCTTCTGCATTAAGGAAATCTTTTACATTGCCTTCACAACGATAAACCGGTAGCATTCACTCTTCCGTATCAAGCGATTTGAGGTAAAAAAAATCGAGGATTGCTTTTCGATCTTTGTTAAAAAAAAAGGGACGTGTTAGGGTTTAAATAAGTTGTGTATTTATTTATTGCAATGTAAAGATTTAAAAATATATATTATGCCGTTAATTTTGTTTGTTTCTTATTTTTTTTTGGGTAATTTCGGTCGATATATTAAAACTGCTAGATTATTATCCTGATATTTTTATTGCGACATTTCGACTTTTTTTAGTTCAACACCTTTCTCAATCTGGAAAAACACAAGATGTTCCTATAGTTTAGAAAGGTATATGTTTCTTAATTTTAAATTACATTACATACTAATTGTAAGTCTTATACATGAAGTTGGTGGTTAGGTGTTTTAAAAGTTTTAAAATTGTAAAATAGGTATTTACACTTTTAACAAATATACTTAGGACATGCCTATTCTGGAAGTTTCAAACTCCAACAGGATCTTGCCTGTATGTGTACAGAGGGATTGTAAATTATTGAGGATACTTTGAATATCCCGTGTTAGAATAGCAATCTGCTGTCAGCGTGGGGGGCGACTCGTTAGCACAGACATATTTTTCATTCATTATTATGTTTTTGCTATTTATTACTATTACTTCCATAGAGCTAGTGGTTTATCAGCGTTGACATTCAGGACTGTTTTGCAAAAATTTGAAGGCAAATTAAATTGAACTGAAATCTTTAATTTTTAGCATGCCTTTTAAGGCCGAACAGGTTGCTTTTATTTTAAAAGCACATTATCGGAGTGGCACTCACCATGAGGATGCGTCATAGACTTATTCCTTACATTCATGCAAACAACAGTTTCACGAAGAGTATCCGGAGTTCATTGTACCCTACAATGTGTTCGCTCAACACAGGAACAGAATTGCTCAACGATTTGAAGGTAAGCACAGTATTTGTAAGGGCAAATCTACAGGGCGACCTGCAGTTATAACAGAAGAGGTTATTGATGATGTTAGGTAACAGATATTTGCAACCCCTACTAAATCAATTCGCAAGTTAGCTGCTCAAGCAGATATTATTGCTTGATATAAAATTTGTTTGTTTTTAATACTTATGTGTTATTTAATGTAGGTTTGACATTCAGTACTGCTAGGAAAGCTTTAGTGAAAAATCCACATATGCATCCGTACAAAGTAACTGTGACACACCAATTATTTATTGCCCATTTACGCTACTGAAAATCCAGAAAATAGAAACCCTTTGCACCCGCAGAAGATTGGAGTACGGGTAGCCACGTCTAGGCGTCGAATACATGGCCCAATATTTTTCCATAACAACATCAATGGTGAAACTATCGCACACAAATTTTGGACGTAAGTATTTATAAACCAATACGAAGTACAAACAGGTTAGAATATCTACAACAATTTTTTGGTGATGAATAATCACTGGAGGACGGTGGCCTCCACGGTCACCTGACCTAACACCATTAGACTTTTATCTATTTGCATTCTTAAAAACTAAAATATTCCGAAAGCGATTTCACAAATTGAAGGAATTGCCATCGAGCAAGGCATTTATAAAAGTTCAGATATTCTTATACATATTATGTGTCCCATAACTAATAACGGTATTATTATTGTTATATTGTTATTATATGTAAATTGCTTCAATATTCAAGATATTAATTGTTTTAATAAAAGAGCTATTTACCGAAACAGTTATTGAATTTTTGTAGGTGATTTTAATTTCAATGGCTTTTATTTCAGTTATATTATGGTGTATACATATAACTTATTGTTACACCAATAAACAAATGTCAACAATCCTTACATTTATTTTCTACCTTTACAAATATCTATTCCTTAGATTTTTAGGATACAATGTCTTGAAAGTGAGAATATTGAAAAATAAACCATTTGCTTGCTTGTTTCGCAAGCAAGGCTTCTATGGTAAAATCCCTAGGAGAATAGAATAATTATAACTATATATTTTTTATAATTATTTTCCAAAACAATACAGTTTTCCCTATAATGAGTTTTTTTTGTTAATATTTTTACTACTTACTATTAAGTTCAAGCAACTTAATTTTTAAAACGTTAAAATCAACAAAAAATGTAATCCAGGTTCATTTATTTATATATTTATATGTCTCAGGCCCGTTTTACATTATCCCTAATTTAGTATAAAATTTTATTGTAAATTTAGCATTAAATATTTGAAAGAGTATCATACACATTTTTTTTGGTAAATTTCGAACGAGATTTTGTACTAAATCTTTATAAAAATGTAAAGTCGATTAAGGTATGTCGATGCTCGTGCTGTCAGTGTTTCCTTCTGATTTCCGAAGCTACTTGGTGGGCATAATCGAGTGATTTCAATAATCGGTATTAATAGTGGTGAGCATATTTCTTTTTTCAACAAAAAAAAAAGAAAAACTTTGCCAAATATAGCACATGCAATTTACCTTCATAACTTTAATTATATTAATTAATTGATTAGTTATTTAAAATTTATAATCAAAACATTATAAATAAACTTTCATACAAATTTAAGAAATTTCATTTTGTTGACACAAATAGCATGAGAATGTTATATTTTCACCTCCCAATAAGTTTTAGTTTAATGTAAAACAAACATAGTTATTTGCTTCGAAATATTTTATAGTATTTTTTATAGTTTTCGAAGGTCATTTTTTTTTTATGTATATGGCATGAGAATAAATTTACCCTAATTTTCCAATCAAATGTAATAGTCAATTATGGATAATGTAAGAGGGACCTCATAAATTATTTTATATATTCGTATTAACAAAACTCAACCTTAAAAAGTTTTTGTAGAGGAACAACAAATTTATTTCATCAAACAATCATAACAATAACACACCGTCGGATTAAGCGGTTTTATTGTGTCCGGTCGTCTCATTGAAGCAGGCATATAAATTTTAAAGGAGATACCTTTTCTTATGTCTTATTTTCCTAATGTCATTATTTTTTGAGTTTAGTGTACATATGTTTGCATTAGTTTTTAATTTACTTGTATTTTATAGGTGATCCAAGTGAAGTAAATCTATTAGTTTAAATGAAACTATCTTTACATTGATAAACAGAACATTTTATTGTTAGAAGTAGCTTTATTTTTCACAAATTACTTGAAAATTATAGGATATAGAGGGATAATTATTTACCTTGGAGTGCGGTAGGTGTCATTTACGGCGCGACAACTCAGTTTGTTATAAGGATTTGGAGTCATGTAAATCTACACGAAATAATTTAACGAGCGCAACATACTGAAAAAATAAGTGTGTGGAGAGCTTCTGGTCACACACGAATAATATTGGGCTAATGTATTTTCAAGGTAACAGCTCACAGCTTCCTCTCAATTTTTATTAATTCTGGGTAGACCAATGAACCATTTATTAAACAACTGGATGACATTAAAATTCAGAATTATTACATTCAACAACTACCCGTTGTACAGTTGAAACATTGGACTTGCTAAGACAATTTCCTGACAATCATATAGTTGTTTAATTCCGTGGCCTCCACTTTCATGTGGTTTGCTGCTATGTGCCCTCTTTCTATGGCCTTAGACATAAAAAACAGCAATTTTGAAACCACTGTGATACGCTACTTGATCACCTTTTTAAATGAACATCCGATATAATTATAATAATGTATAAACACTTCGTTGGAAGCAGTATCATTAAAAATAAATCAATTTAAACAGCAATCAAGAAGTAGTGTCAAATATATACAGGGTTCATTGCTTAGAATGCTACTTTCGAAAATTGAAGCAATTTTAACCTGCTGTCTACAAGATAATTTATAAGTGGGGTACGTAACAGAAAACAAACTAACCTCTTATATAACTTAAACTTATTTATAATTAAAAAAGCTACTAACGGCCGTAGGGTATAGCTTATTTCTAAGGAAACTCATTACCACGAAATTAAAGTGTAGTAAAAATAATTATACTCATAGTATCGAAAAGTGAGTCTTGTTATATTCTTCGTATGTACAAAATTACGTAAAGCAGTAGTAAAAGTATTTAATCACTTTTACTGTCTGATTACAAAAGTCAACAACATAATTCTTCCCTTTTAGAGTAATGAAATTTCTGTTCTAAAGGAAATCTCAAACGAATGTTTATCCTAAATCTCCTTCCACTAAGCCTTTTAAGTATATGGCAAGAGATATACCGGGTGTCCTAAGATGCAACGGTCCCTAGCCGATTTATTATTGTCTTTTCGAAAAAATGTTTCAAATAAATGTTGTCTGGAATCATATTCTACACATACTAAAATTAGTTGCAGAAATGGCGGACTTCCGGTTGTACCGGAAGTACATACTAACTTTATTATTTTAAATAGAACACCCTGTATATTATTGCACTTTTGGATTCCTTGTTAAATTTAAATAACAATACGTTAGGGATACATTGGGACTAAGTTGTACCGTTTCCGAATTACATGACGTGTTTCGAAAAAAATGACATTTGCAGTGTCTTCGGTGTTTGGAAATATCTCGGAAAATACGAAAGTTAGAAAGATGCGGTTTTCGGTTTTCGCTTAACCATGAAACAGCACACGTCTTTTATTTTAAAATTGTTGCGTTTAAATTACAGCGTTATTAAATAGGGGTCTGTAATTTTCGAACTCTAAAATCATGGCTAACTTGATTTTTTTAAATTTAAGGGTATAGCAATTTTTACATAAATGGACGTAAAATTTAATTTTCCTTCGATTTTATATGGGTATCATTGTGTCTATCTCCAACGGTTTTGGAGATATTCGCAATTTTTTAGTTTCTCACGATAGATACGTATTGCGAAGCGCCGGCGCCGCCGCCGGTCACCTTCTCGCATTTCACCAGGCTTGGGACTAGCAGCAATAATACAGGCATGCTTAGAAAGTTGTCAACAGAACAAAATAGGACCACTAGAAACAAGCAAACATAGCAAAGATAAAAGAAAACATAACATTACTGGAATATCAATAAATCAGCACAACTACATACATTACTCTATCCAATGTATGGCGTACGTACACTTCGAGCGTCTTGCTCGCAACAGGCTACACTTTAAACGCTAGTGTTGTCATTGTACAGAGAATTTGTACAACACTATTATATTAAATGTTCAAAATGCTGTCTGTTTTCGGCACATCGAAATCGCTCTTGCAAACACTTTTGAGCATTTCTGAGTATTTTTGGTGTGACTTCTTGAAACGCTCTTAAAATACGATGGCCCATATCATCAGGGTTTGTTGGTGGCGTCTCATAAACCTTATTTTTAATGAAACCCCATGAGAAGAAATCGCAGCTTGCAACTGATTTTCATCCGTAAGTACGTAGTTATCGAGGTTCCGTTTTGTACGTGCTACGGATCCAGTACTTACAAAACTACCCAGTAGCGACTGAAATGCCCTCCTATCTGGATGCTTTCTACATGGGTATAATACTTTGTGTAAACTCTTGACGCTAACAAAGCGTTTCTGTAACATTCACCGAGAACGAAAACCATATCTACTAATTCTTCTCGAGTAAGCGACATCTTTAATTATTATGTTACCAAACAGTACTCTGAATGTCAGTTCTGACACTTGGAACACTAATAACGGCAAGATACCTAGTGCGTTTTCAAGCTTGGGTTGACTTTAAAGATGCCGCTTTAAACATCTCAAGTATCTTTTAGACCATTTTGTTTGTTTCTAGTGGTCCTATTGTGTTCTGTTGGCCACTTTCTAAGCATCCCAGTATTATTGCTGCCAGTTCCAAGCCTGGTGAAATGCGAGGGGAAGGTGGCCGGCGGCGGCGCTTCGCAATACGTATCTATCGTGAGAAACTGAAAAATTGCGAATATCTCCAAAACCGTTGGAGATAGACACAATGATACTCATATAAAATCGAAAGAAAATTAAATTTTACATCCATTTATGTAAAAATTGCTACACCGTTCAATTTAAAAAAATCAAGTTATCCATGATTTTAGAGTTCGAAAATTACAGATCCCTATTTAATAACGCTGTAATTTAAACGCAACAATTTTAAAATAAAAGACGTGTGCTGTTTCATAGTTGAGCGAAAACCGAAAACCGCATCTTTCTAACTTTCGTATTTCCGGAGATATTTCCAAACACCGAAGACACTGCAAATGTCATTTTTTTCGAAAAACGTCATGTAATTCGAAAACGGTACAACTTAGCCCCAATGTATCCCTAACGTATTGTTATTTGAATTTAACAGGGAATCCAAAAGTGCAATAATATACAAGGTGTTCCATTTAAAATAATAAAGTTAGTAGTTACTTCCGGTACAACCGGAAGTCCGCCATTACTGAAACTAATTTTAGCATATGTAGAATGTGATTCGAGGCAACATTTATTTGAAATTTTTTTTCAAAAAGGCAGTAATAAATTGGCTAGGAACCGTTGCATCTTAGGTTGGACACCCGGTATGTACTGTAAACATCTAGCGCTGAATCTTTACGAAATGCTTAATGAGCTCTTAATTCCTTTCATCAGCGAGATAAATTCCCGCTTAGAAAAAGAAGTAATTCTAATTGCACATTTGGCTTATGGGATTTGTGGTAAAATTTGTAATTACAATTTGTGTAACATGTTTCGGTTTCTCTATACCCTTAGTATACAGGCGTTTTTCGTCTGACATTTTAATTTCCTTTGTATAAGTAAGTATAGAGGAATTTACCTATGTTTGAATAGTTTGCACAATTATGCGGCTTCTCCTTTGATTCCATTTTCCGTTTGTTGATTTCAAAAGAAATCAGCATAGTGCGAAATCTTTAGTTGCCTAAACTAAAGGTAAATTTATTAGAAAAACTTATAGAAATTGAAGATCTGTATGTTGTAATAACAATAACACCAAATATAGTAATAGCGTTTGTTACTTTTGTCAATGCCAGTTAATTAAATAAATAATATATATAAATAAAATAACAATTCGTTAAATGCATACAAATCTTAAGTACTCATTGTCCTAATTACTAAATGGCCTTGGTGCAACCTTGGCTATTTACTAATATTAAAATAGAATTATGTATTGTAAAGGATTATATATTTTTATTATTAAGTACCTAATTTTTGGATGTTGTGCCCTAATATATTCGTAATCTTTTGCCTTATTACAGCACTAACTTTAAAGATATGCTGGTGCATTCAGCACACAGTCACACGTCAATATTCTATTCCTTATCAACTTATTTCCAAACAAAAAAATGAACTTATTTATTATTTAGCATTATGTTCACTGCTAAAAAAGAAATTATAGTAAAAGAAAATTAAAATTAGTATCCAGAAAAGTAAGTAAGAGATGCAAATGTATTTAGATATATAAAGTCTAGTAGTATTAAAATAGAGACATAAAATGGAATTTTGTTTATAGAGGAATCGAAAATGCTTGTAACCCTTAATACGTTGAATGATGAAATTATGGATTTTACAAGATATGTATATGCACGTGTTACCTTTAATACGTGAAAATTGATATTATGTTTAGAATCAGAGCTGAAAACATACTCATAAAGTTCATTTGATATGCATCTATCGGATAGTGTTATCATATCCTCTTCCATCAACAAATCCCCCTATAAGTACTGGTGGGCCTGCTAAACTGAAGTAGCTTGCGCAAAGCTAAATATAAACAACGTCAACTATTGCAATCAACCAACTATTAGTTTAGTTTCCAAAGTGTAAGGTGATTACTAAATTGATTGAAGTTCTACTAACATCTCTACTTCTCTATTAATTAAATAACGGCCTTCTTTCAAAAAGAAAAGATAAGCTACATATTTTAATATTTCATTCTGTTACTGATATTCTTTGGAACAAACCATGAATTCCTTAATCATAATTCGTTTTTCTTTACGTATTTACATTTTTTATTCGCTTTTTCAGCTTTCATGTTCTTGGGGCAGCAACGGAAATTGGAGCGATTGCTCTCCAAATACGAAGAAAGGAGCGAACTAGATGCAATGAAAACTGTAATTCACATATCTAGTAATGTTATAAACACTAACGCCACACCCCTACTAAACAGAGGTATAAAGTTTGTTATAGCACCAACACGAACTCCGGCAATAGATATGAAGCCGAAAAGCGAGTCAATGCTGCTGGAAAATCAGAACAACACTAGGCCAAGCAATCGAGAGAGAAAAATGCAAACAAAATAGTTGCAGCAACGTTAATATTAAAGAATGTCAAGCTCAGTTGGATAAAATCTTAAAACAACTACCGGCCGGCGGACAAAGAAAACGCTGCGACCATATTGGACACTAGAGACTACGACAATAAAATACAAGATGTATTACAAGCAGGAAAGTATAAAGAAATAAACAAAAATCCTACAGCATCAGTAGAAACTAGAATTTACAACACACTTTACAAAAACATAGAAACGAATTTATAAACGACCATGTACGATTCGGACACACACCACATTATAGCAAACCTCCACCTCTCTACGGTCTCCTAAAAATTCACAAGCAAGATATTCCATTACGACCGATAGTCAGTTCTATTCACTTGCAAAGTTTCTGCTACAGCTAGTAAAATCACTATTAGGTCTTACTGCGCATGTGGTTAAGAACGCAGAGAACCTCGTTGAAAAAATAAAGAATCAACGGTTACATACAATGGTACAATGGTATAATTATACAATGGTTGGCTTCGATGTCACCAGGCTCTTCACAAATGTACCAATAGATAAAACATTAACAATAATCAAACAAAAACTCTCCAAAAACGATACCTTGTAAACAAGAACCACTTCGAGTGTCAACACCATCATGGAACTAACAAACACACAATCATCTCAAGCCAAGGCTGTGGCTCAGATTTGTTCACGACATTTTTGTGATGTGTCAACATTGTGTAATGTTTTCGAGGAACACCTTACACACATTAACAGCATAGAACCTTCAATCAATTTCACCATGGGATTGGATAATGCCATCCCATTCTTAGATGTCCTAGTCCAGATAAGAGATGGAAACATCAAATTCAGTGAACCGTGTTCACGATGCGTTCACCAATATAACCCCAGACGAACTTCGGAGATCGGTTTCGCGAGGAGTACATGATTCAGTGTTTGAATCAAAATGGTGGTCACATAGAACAATTATTGTAGTTATTTCGTTCAATTCATTTTATTTTTCCTTGTCATTATGTTCCTAATTTTTTTGTTTTTCATTTGTTACTACATTTCAAATTTTTTTACGTTCATGTTTTGTTTCCATTTTCTAATTAAAATGAAACACATACGATGTTTCAGTCTCTGTCAAAAATCACATTAAAACAGAAAATATTGACATAACAAGAAAACCGTTGTAAATAGGTATAGGGAAAGTCATAGCAAATCGATGCAGAATTAAGTTCTGCATCTGATCATCCAATAATATACAGGTGTTCCATTTGAAAAAAAATAACTTTTTCAACTTTGAAGATTTTGTAATTGGTCATGCAGTTTTGGACACCTTGTATGCGACAAATTAATTGTCAATGTGGATTTCGAAAGTGTCATTCTTGTGCTTCCGTCTATCCTAGAAGTGTTTATAACCAGTCGAAAATGGGCAAAAGATACTGTGTTGCAAATAACGCTACATCTTTCAAAATTTTCAAAAAAATCAAGATATCTAAGTAGCAGTTGAAAATAGGCATAGGGAAACCTATTAGAACTCATCATAAAATTTTCTCAGGAATTTAAAAATGAAATAATATACTGGGTGTTCTATTTAAAATAAGAAAGTTTATGGCGACTTCCGGTATAACCGGAAGTGGTAAGACCCTGAAAATATTTTAAAATGAAAGAGAATCTTGAATAGCCCCGGTTTCCAAAAATTCGAGTTCCAGGTTTTTTCTAACCTCGGAAACTTCTAACGAACGGCTACCGTGGAAAACCCTGTATATGTACGTAGATTTTCTTGGTTTTTGAAGTCGTATAATTAAACAACTATTAGTAGTGAGTAAAGCGTTTCGGTTTAATAATCAAATCTTAGTCATTTACATTTTAAAAGTTAATAATGTATAAAATAAAATATTATATATTTTTATACATCAACATTTTATTTTGTACATTATTAATTGTTAAAATTTAATGACTAAGGTTTGATTATTAAACCGAAACGTTTTACTCACTACTAATAGTTGTTTAATTATATGACATCAAAAACCAAGAAAATCTATGTACATATTGAAATATTTTTAGGGCTATTATTTTATTTAAAAATATTTTAGGAAACTAGACAAAATCTCTGGGAAACCTTCAAGTGATTTGGACAAAGCGGTAAGTTGACATATTCTTATTATTAATAATTTCTATTTTTTACATTTTCGATTCCTATTCTATTTAAATAGAATTTTTTTTATATGAATCTATTATTAGTACCTATAGTATAGTGGACTTCTTATACATGTCTAATTTATTTTTACTTGAAGAAATGGCTCCTCTTGCTTGTTTCCTCTTCGTGAGTACATTCAATGCAAGGGAGCTTTGAATTTACTTTAACGTCAACGGAATATCTAATCCACACTCGGGAGAAAATATGCCAAAGTATAAAATTAGCTTGAAACTTATCAAGATTAGCTACAAAAGAACATATTCTATTACACATTGCCGGTCCTTCGTATTGTAACTGTAATCACTACCGTAAATCTAGTTATAAATTAGGGTAGTTTAGCATAGCTATTCAATTTAACTTTATTGCTACAGTTCGTTCACTTTCAACAGACTGTAAACACCAAAGAAGAGACACATATACGATAAAATAGCTTGAATTATCTATTTTTTCAAACAAACTGTTTGAGCATTTTTTTATAGTAAGGTAATTTATTGCAAATTCTATGCCCTTAACAGATTTAATTTTGTGGTATAAACATAACCAGTTACACTTTCATATAGATTGCGTATACGAGTGCGCTGATTACTACAAGTGGTCACTACTGTGTACTGTACAATTCCTGAATACTAATTACTAATTCAAATCTAACCGTAACTAAAATAAACAATATTATATTATTAAATATTAAATAATGCTAGGTATTACCGATTACACACTCTTGAAAAGAATTCCAATTTAAACATGAAAAGGTGATACGTTTATATGCTTTTATAAATTATTTGTTCATCCCAGAGTCATTATCCACATTTTCTTGAAGTAAGTACACACAGTAAATGTATTGGCACAGCTGGTAATAAGTAAATGCAAAGTATTGCTGTTTAAGTTTGTTTATTATTCAACATTTGACACGATTTTGAAAAAGATGTAGCTATTGTGAACGTACATCATTTCTAGATATTATTCCTTCATTTTTCTAACAGCTGCTCTTCTTATCAAATAGTAGGTAGTGATAAAAGTCGTATTGAAATGGTCCACCTTTTCAATTTCTTGCAAAACGTTTTCAAGTGGTTTATGATTGATGTATCATATGTGTATGTACATGTACATATGTACACGAAGCACATGTATGTATTTAGGTACAAAGATTGATTGGCGCGTTTTCCCTTTACGCATGTGGGTATATATTACTAGGAGTACTTAAAATTAGAATTAAAATGCACTAATGAAAATATTCATGTCAGAAACCGTAGTGTA
This sequence comes from Cetonia aurata, assembly GCA_949128085.1. Lineage (NCBI taxonomy): Eukaryota > Metazoa > Arthropoda > Insecta > Coleoptera > Scarabaeidae > Cetonia > Cetonia aurata. Next base: position 38,946,844 of record OX421884.1, read on the forward strand.
AAGTCAGGAATGCGCCCTTGAAGATAATTTATTTTCATTATAACAAAATTAGTATGTATTTAGTTCAGAAAACAAAATACACCTTGTTAGATAAGAAAGCAAAGCGTGACCGTTATTTTCTATACTGGATAATTTCTTTGTCGTGTGATGCTTAAATATCTCATAAATTGGCTGAAAATGTATATACATATATTAGATGTTTGGTGATATGCATTTATGAGTCCATATCTTCATTTTATGGATTGATTTTTACAATTATCAAGACCTGGGCATCATAACTTGAGGCATCTAATTGTAAGACATATACATACCGGGTATTCCAATCTATACCTCCAACTCCTAACTTTTTATTTATATGGATACTTTTAATAAGACTGAAAATGAATTGTTTACTGTTTTGAAATTATTTAACCCACAATATTTTTGCATATTGAATTCTACGTAATTTTCTAAATTCAAAAACATATAATATGCTAGTTTTTGTTTTTTTTTTTATATGTGAGCTCTATAAAGCCCAAAGGAATTTTGCAAAATTTACTTTTATCTAGAGAACCATATTAAAAACGAGTACCAATTTGTTACAGCTAAGTTGTTTCTTTTTTTGAGAATTTCGACAATATTGACAAGAAACTTAACTTTGTAGTGAAACAGTTATCTCGACAAAAGTGGTGATTTATATTAATTCGGTGTGTTTCGAGGAATCGATTAGGAGTGGGAAGTTTTTTTTTTGGAAACCTGGCGAATGCGTTACACACACGAAAATGACAGCTAATATATGTACATACAATCGAGAGCAGATAAATCGACACCTTTATAGAATTTCATAGGCCTTGCAAGAAGTACGGAAGGAGGGCGCCGCACTATGGGGCGAACGCGTATATATCATCTCAAAATTGAATAACTTTAAAAGTAATGCGTATATCGTAGTGAAATTTGTAATGTAAGTTAATAAATACATGCAGTTTTATAATTCATATATATATAAGAAGGCATTTCCAGGCCATCAAGGCCTATAGACATGTAATTTTCTTCCATCTATTCCTGTCTTTTGCCTTCTCCCTCCAGTTCTCTATCCTTCTTTCTTTGATGTCTTCCATTACCGCCTCCTTCCATCTTCTCCTTGGCCTACCTCTCCTCCTAGTACCTCCTGGCAATTTCCATGGAATTTCTTTGACGGATCTTGAAATGTCCATCCGGACGAGATGTCCTAACCACTGCAGGCGTCTGGATTTTATGACTTCCATTACTGTGGGGTCTTGATATAGATCGTATATTTCTCTATTATTGCGTCTTTCCCATCTTCCTTCGGTTTTTTTACCTCCATAAATTCTTCATAGAATCTTCCTCTCCCATACTTCTAATTTGCTCTGCAGCTTCTGGGTTAAGGCCCAAGACTCACAGCCATACAAAAGGGTTGGTCTTATAACTGTTTTATACAGTCTCTTCTTTATATTGCGTGTGAGATCTTTCGATTTAAGGACCGAGTGTAGTGATCCGGCACATTTGCTTCCTTTTGCCAGACGTAGGTCTACTTCCACTTCCTCTTGACATCTGTTATCTATTAGTGTTCCTAAATATATATAGGTGTTTGTTTCTTCATATTCCACGGTCCTGTCTTACATTTCCACCTTTAGGTCTTCTAGCGCCTCGCTTGAGTCCTTGTGTTTTATTCTCATATATTGGCTCTTTTTTTCATTGATCTTCAGTCCCATATTTTCTGCTGCCATTACTAGACATGCGGTTATTCGTTGCAGCTCTTTCCGGCTTCTGGCTATCAGCACCACATCGTCCGCGTACGCGAGGCACTGGTGGCTTCTATTTAGTAACGTTCCATGTCTATTTATACCACTACTTCTTACTACTTCCTCCAGCGCCAAGTTGAAGAGGAGCGATGACAACGGATCGTCTTGCCTGAGTCCTTTATTCACTTTGAATTCTTCGGTTTCCTCTCCATCCACCCTGATACTACTGATTGTCTGTTGCAATGTCATTCTCACTAACCATATTAGTTTGCTTGGGATTTCGAATTTCTTAGTACTGCCATCAGTTTCGTTCTGTCCACCGTATCATATGCTGCTTTAAAGTCAATGAACAGAATATGCGCTGCTATTTCGTACTCGTAGCATGTTGTTAGTATCTGTTTCAGCATAAATATTTGATCCATTGTTTATAATTCATAAAGAGTTTATAAAATATTAAACTAGAAATATAACAATAAGTATAATGAAAATAAACTGTGTAAATCTCCGCCAAACTACAAATTTTTTACGAACATAACTTCAGAAAATGCTTATAAATAATAATATGCAATAGGTACTTAACATTAAAACAACGTTTTAGGCCTTTCTCTTATGCAGTCTTAAAATAAAATTAAATTCCCAAAAAAATGTTCTCTATTCACTATTAACACTTTATTCCGATTCTACACTTAAATTTTGTAACAGAACTTTAGCTTCATCATCTAATTCCATTACTTTTTGTGCTTTTGCCCAACGTTTACTAGAAATATATGGATCGGAAGTATACATGAAGGTGTAGAACACATCTTCATTTTTTGACGATCGGGAGCATTTTCCAGCATGGTGTAAGCGAAAATTTGTATAATCCTTGTTTCGTGCTTCATGAGCATCCTCTGAGCTGTCCCAATGGTAGCAGGGTAAGATGTTTTATGATGTTTTCTCCATGGATTAACACCTTGTGAACAGAAGCTGGCATATAGTACCATTACTATTTTACATAATGTTCGGCTGTTGTTCTTGCATATTCCCGGAATTTCTTTGCGTCAATAGGTTTTCCGCTAGCCAAAGTTTGTAAAAGTATGTAAAATCTTTTGATCAGATGTTCATTTACTTCAGTTATATTTGCAGTACATGCGTAATCAACAAAGAACCTTCTAAGTATTCATTATAAAACGATATAAAAATATATTCTCTAGATAAAAAAAATTTGAAGAAGGCATTAAAAGAACGTTAAAAAAGTTGAAACGTTACAAAACAATATATTATTCAATGGTAAATGAAGATTATTTGGGCAAACAATGAAAGATGTAGGTACAAAATGCAGAACGCTGGAATCGATTTTCCTCTCATATGCACCCACTTAGGTTTTAGAGAAATGACGGTATAGAAAAAAATTGTGTTTCAAAATTGTTTTTTTTTGTGCAAACTATGATTATCTATGATGTTGATGCTTTGCAAAAATATTAACATAAGAAACAATTATATCCGAGGCTATTTGGAGGTAGATCTAATATAACAAGATTTCAAGAAGGTTCAATTTAGTAATATTTTAATATAAGTTTCTATTCGGTCTCATTAAAAGTACAATTATTATTAAATAAACAGTTAACTGTCTTGGAACTAAATTCGGAAAACAAAACAGCGTTTGAACCAGAAATGGTAGAGGCATTTAAAACTTAATTCATTTCACAAAATGTCGAAAGAATTTTTAATTCTCTCTTTACTTATTAAGGTTTATTAGCAATAATAACAAAGGCTCTACCAACGTATATTCTCGGTGGAAGATGATTTTGGTCAGAGAAAAAAGCATTTTTTGCCTTTTGTTTACCTGAAAGATATGTGCAAAAATAATATTTTTTCTATATTTCCTTTTTATTTTTTCTAAAGGTTTATGCTTAATTTAATTTTTATATCGTGATATTTAGTTAATAAAACTATACAAAGCAAAAGCAAATTTATGCATTTTAATTTATTTTATGCACGATATAAAACATTACGGTTACTTAAACTTGTAATAGACGGAATAGCTAAATAAAAAGAAAAAGGTCAAACGTGAAAAGCTCACCGTTACTAGGAAATCCCTTTTTAAGCATCACTTGGCAGAAGCAAGTTCAAAGATGCCTGTAGTAGCTATGAGGTAAAATTGCCAAGGGTAGAAGAAAATTTACAAGTATTTCTCGTAAACTTTCCGGTTAATTTAAGAGTAGAATCTCGATCTCAGTCGGATCTATGACGAACTGCTGGACAAACGTGACCACATAAATCCGCATTGGCTTTTGTCTGACACTAATGGCGCAGAACGTGAACCCATTCATTTCTCAAGTCAAGTGAGACAAAGAGGTATACATAGAATGGTAGTCACAGCAGTTCATCTATACGATCTTCGTATTTATGCAAATAGGCCTCCGTGTTCGTTTTATTAACGTCGTCTGACGTCTTCCGACTTTCCTCGCTTAACGAGGACGACATGAAGAAAATTGGCAGCAAGGAACGTAAATTAGATTTATCAGTTTACTGGTTCGTACTTGGTAAAATGCAAAATATTTCTATTATGACATACTTTCTACAAGTCCGGAAGGTCCAAGATAGTACAGAATTTACTAAAGGTGGACATGTGTATGCGTTGCGTACACTATTTTCTCAACCATAAATGCCATACGGATAATTTTAAAATGTTCCAAGCCGAAAATTAATGCATTTGGAATCCCTTTGTAACGAACATTCATCTAGCGGACGCAAATCAAGGCATACATTTATCTTTCCTGAAAAGACACTTGAAAAACACCGTACTTGATGTTTCCTTATTGATGCAAAGGAAGGCATATTATTTAAGATATTTCTCTTCAACGGATTTCTATTTCATTAACTATTTACCATTATTTACGTGCGATAAATCAATGCGATACTTTGAAGAGTTTTAAATTAGACAATTATTTTTAAATTCTTCTTTACTACATTACACAATTTTGATTTACTTTGGAACTAGTTTCGGCAAAATGCCATCTTTAGTTATATCTACAATTATATTTTTTAATATGTATAGAGAATTAATGAGTAACTAACTATTAACACTACAGTCTGTGCTAAAACCATTGATTGAAGTTGTTTGAGCTGAAGAAAATCCACAATTAAAGAATTCTTACAAACAGTCAGCGTTATAAAAAAGTGAATGTTTCGTGTGGAATTATGTACAAAAAGATTACTGGTCCCTAGTTTCTCGACACAATATTAAATCAAAATTCTTATACAGGGTGCGCAATTAGTGTGTCGGCGGAATTTAGCACGAAAACTACGAAAGATAGGAAAGTGAGATTTTCTGTATGTATATAGTTGATCAATGTGCATTTGGTAAAATTATTGTGAAATATACAGGGTGTTACAAATTCCCATAGCCATTTTAAACTTTTTTATTTTAAATAGATTGCTATATTTTTTAGTTATTATTTCGATAGCCACCTAAAACACCTTTGCAGTGATATATGGTTATGTGCGCTTCTGACTGTTAGTTTAGGCTATATTGCAAATTTTGTCAAAATTTTGGCAGTTGCGACTTTTGAGATTTTAACTTTTATCTTAAAAACTATCTTAGTGTCGCGCGTGAATCTTTTGTTATGAATTTGGGGGCGAACAGTTAGCACGTTTCAAGGTGGTATAACTCATGGAACATTTTTCGAAATTTTTTTAAATGGAACCTATATTTTCCAATATAATAATAAAATTCCTTGTAAAATTGCCTTCAAAATGGTACCAATAACGTAATACTTATTTTCAGTATTTTCGAAGATATTATGGAAAATATGTTTAATAATAGCAATTTACCCCTATTCATTTGTTCTTTTTTATGTAAGTTGTTTAGATTACTATTTATAACGTAACAAAAACAAACCGTACGTGACACAAAATTATTTTATTTTTTACACTTAGATATATATATAATAATTTTAAATCAAAAGATGCTCAAATATGTCTCTATTCAGTTCCGTGTGTATGGTCTGCCTTACATTTTCAAATATACATATTATCATATTATCCACATTTAACTGAAGAAAAGCATTTCTTATGCGTTTGTGCATGTTGTCTGTTGCATCTAGTGTCATGCATATGATGGTTTTTACAATTTCATGATGTTTCGAAATTGTTCTTGTAGAGATTGGCGAATTTTCCTCAACGGATTTTCTATAACTATAGTTTTTGTTCTTCCATGTTTATCATAATTCGCATAACCCGACTAAAGAAGCGTTACCTTATTCTTAGCTTTTGTTTGAAAATCATGGCTATCTAACCATATTTTTGTCCCACATATTTTCCATAAATTTGTAATATCTTCGAAAATACTGAAAATAAGTGTTACGTTATTGGTACCATTTTAAAGATAATTTTACGAGGAATATGCTGCGAAAATTGAAAAATATAAGTTCCATTTAAAAAATCAAAAGGGACGCGTTCGAATTTCGATAAATGTACTATGACATATTTAACACCCTGTATATATTTTGACGTTGCGCCACCTTGAAACATATAAATCGTTAGCCGCCAAATTGATAACCAAAGAATAACGCGCGACACTATAACCGTTTTAAAGATAAAACTTCTTCTATCATATTGGATTCCTCTGTGTACCTGGCTATAGCAGAGACTCGGTAAATAATTAAAATCTGTTATATGTTTCTTATTTGGAAATAGAACGGATTTAATTTTCTTAGCTAAAGTTAGACAATATTTTCAATCTAGATTTTTATCAATATTTAAACCCAACAATTTCACGATAGTTTTGTGGTCTAATTCAAAGAATATTATCGCTGAATGTGTATAATTACTTTTAGGCAGATTCATGTCTAATTTAGAATTGTTAAACCAATGACTTATGTCGTGCAGAAGCGTATTTGCATTTTTACACGCTTCATTCGTATTTGTACCAGTTACCGCGACAGAAGTGTCATCCGCGTAAATGACCAAAGAGTACTTATATATAGAATTAACGATATCGTTGATGATCAAAATAAAAAGAATAGAACCAAAGATGGATCCTTGGAACATTCCCACTGTAATTGGTAAATGAAATGATACATCATCATTATACCATTATAGTCCTTAAAGGATACGTTTACATAATAAAAATGATAGAAATGAATTTACCACTACACCACGAATGCTGTAAAGATCAAGTTTATGTGTTAAACGTCGTAAGGTACGAGTGGTGACATTACTATTTATATCTTTTAGTATTGTTGTGGACGTTGCAATTAGATCACGTTTTGCTAATCTCGCTATACAGCAGTCAGTGTGCGGTGTTGTTTTTTTTTTCGGTTATAGTCTTGTCTGTGGATCCTTTTTTGGTTTTAGAGCATTTGAAATAATATTTGGGGAACGATTTAATATGCTTGCTATTTCTATGATCGTTTTCGCCTGCCCGCGCATCGTGTTAATAACTTTCCTCTCACTCTCTGAACAAAGCTTGCTGCGACCAATTTTATGTAGATTTAACAAGTAATAAAGGCAATATGTGTACATGTGATAACTACAAGGAGCTGGCAAGATACTTGCAATATCTAATAGTAAATTTCAACTACAACGCACTTTTCTATTGTTTTTACCAATGTATCTATTTTTTTGGCCACTTCCAGGTATATGAAATTTTTGTTATCGGGGAATAAGCGACATTGTTTTCCAGCGATATTTACATTACCTTTAGTATATAGCTTCCAATGTGTTTGTGGACACTTACCAAGGGATGTCGCATGATATTAATGATAAGTAACAGAGTTATACGGCTAACACTAAAGTGATTTGGCTTGTGCCTATTTTTATGTCCACCACTGTATGTATACATATGCGCATAAACATATACAGACTGCAAGTATTAACACTTAATAAATAACATTTAAGTTAGTATTTCTATATATTTATAAAATATAATTGCAGATTTCAACTGAAACTAATCTTTGAGTAATTAACATTTTTTAAGAAAATAACCAATTGAATATTGTTTACATCTACTACAGTTAGATTATAAAATACCATATAGATTAAGAAGTCCTTTTATTTCGCTTACAAAGAAGCAGCAATTTTCTTTTAAGGCACATTTTTAGACATTTTATATACTGCTAAAGATACTTTAGTGCCTATCTTGTCTGATTCCTCTATTCACTAGCAGAAACTGAAGAGTCACATACCGCTGATTCTGCTCTTCTTTACGTATGTGTATGGCGTAAATATTTCCGCAGAAAGAAGAATTGCTACACATGGAATATTATAATTCACCCTTTTCAGTATTTTACATTATACGGGAGTGTGATATACATATGTCATAGTATTGAATTTCGGTTGCTTGCCTGTTTGTTAATTTTTTTTAAAGATTCGAAGCTTCTAAGGCGAATGTATGTATATAGGTATACTTGTACTTATTAACAGGTATATAAAATGCGTTGTTGAGGCGATATATGTCATCAATGAGTAATAATAAGGTAATTTAGGTGTAATAACGATAATCGTTAAAGAACTGTGTAGTCAAGCATGATTTGAATAGATCAATATTTACTATTTCTCTTCTCTCTAGGGCTCACGCATCGGCTTCATTATCATTACTACCACATTCTTCCTTTAACAGTTGAAGGTAATGCATTCAATATATGTCCATATACATTTACGCGGACAAAGAAATAAATACGGGCATAGTCCACCTCCACACTTTCGATACTACGGACACTATTTGAATGGATCATAAGTCACCTGACGGATAATCGTTAAAGTGGAGGCATAGAATGGGTAATAAAAAATCAACGACACGACGAACGGTCGCCCTTATCTGTGACATCTTTTCGTAGAAGAATCAAGAGTCGAGAAAACTCGCGGTGAGAAAGCGAAAAGCTTTCAGAAGGTCTTCATTTAGTGGGAGCACAATGGAAACGGGGCGAACCATTCCTAGACGAATGCATCTAAAGAAATTTACAGTCCTAACGCGTTTGTATTTAGGGACTATTACAGTGTATTGACATTACCATTTAGTAGTTTACTCTCTGATAAAACGACGGCTTTCAGGTTATCTACTTTTTAGTTTAGGAAAGAAATTAAAGATTGTACAACCTCCGTTCATAGAGGGAGAACACAAAGCTTACCGTCTAAGCTAGTATGTACATACAATTTCGCTAGCTGTAAACTTGTATTTGATAGAATTTGTTTGTACCCTACATCAATTTTAAATGCATAATTTGCATTTTTCACACGTATTACTTTGTTAAGCAATGATATCTGCAAAGAATATTGTATATATTGTTTGTTCTTAGAGTTTTTAATAGTGGCTGGCATAACACTAAAACTAATAATGAGCCCTACTTTTTACTGACGACAAGTAATCAAGTCTTGAGTTGATAATTTTTTTAATTCTTTGGATAGGACGATGTGCGGATGTATTTAAATTTTCTTTTAGACGTTTCTTTCTTAACTCCTGTTGATTACTTTTTGCCCTCTTATTATTAAAACATATTAAATGCTATAATATTCACAGTACGGAAAATGATGTACAGGATTTCGACTTGGCATAATTATATAATTTATAAAAAATCGCTCGGCTTTTATTAGATATGCCAAGTCGAAATCCTGTACATCATTTTCCGTACTGTGAATATTATAAGTTAGTCAGTTAGTTCAGTCGTGTAATTTCTTTCATTTTCGTCCTCGTTAATTTTACTGATTATTCTGATTTTGAGTTTTTGACGTTTTGCAACGTCCGACTAAAAACTTAATACGATGAGTTTTGTTACACTTAACAATAGTTTTTCAAATTCTGCTTTAAGATCGTGGTCAGCGGACCCACTAGTGCATTCGATTCTACGGATATTTTATTGAGGTTAACACTTAACCGACGGGTCGGGTAGTATCTACCGCTTTTGTTCGCTGATGGTAACCTTTTTGGACTTTTCGTTTTTTAATTCACTTTAATTCAAAAATTATCCAGTTTTTTATTTTTTTTTTATTGTAACTCTCGCGAAACAGCCCGTCGCCACGGTGCACGCGGTGAACAGAAAGACCCGTTGGTTAAGTGTTAATATCATCGACGACCAACAACAGCGCAATGTCGCGGTCGGTCGTTTCCACGGAAATCAGGCAACGAGTGTCGTAAATCGCGTTTTCTTAAGTTTTGCGATTTTTACACGCTTTTAAGCGCGCTTTAGCATCGGAATGATTTGTCATAGAAGCAATTCTAATGTGTACAGGTTGTAAAAAAAATGTATCTACTTTTATTTTATGTGGAATGACTTTTTCGATCAAACAAACGAATTTACGAACTGGTACGAATGACACGAATCCCTCTTCTACCCTCTTCTCTTCTCTTCAATATTATTGAGTTTTATTTTTTGTTATTAGTTCACCCTGTAATATTCAACTTTCCAAAGAACAAACGCAATTAGTTTCTACTGCACGCTTTGGCCTAAATTGCAGACATATGTCTTGCTTCGTAATATCACGCAAGTTAATAGATTTAATATTAATACGATATGAACAAAAGTTGCCGAGGGCAGATGTCGGAACAGAAAAAAATATGTATGTTCTTAAATATGTACACAATAAAGGCGATACAGTTTACAAAACCTCTATTCGATATACAAAACAATTCATGACTCGATCAAATGCAAAGAATTGACGAAAATGCTGACAAAAACTTGTTATTATAATAAAAAGCCGGTACTAGAAGGTCAGTATGAAATAGGAAAACTTTTATCAGTAGGGATTCGTACCATTTGACTCCCAAGTAAGATTCGTACCAGATCATACGGATACGACACATGTCCATTACCGATTACGTTGGAAGTAACCATAGAACGCTGGCTCTTACGTCAACGAATATATTCTGTGCATAAAGGTTTTATAATTGGAACGTTATTTTATTAACTTTATATTTTTTTTGTTAAATAAGAATTAAATAACTACACCTTGGTGTAATATTAACAAATGTATGATAATACCATTGGCTGGACTTTAACCCATTTACCTCTGTGCACATCGATGTACTTGATATTCATACGTATATAACTTTATTATATTTCAGAACAGTATTGTATGGTGCATAGACGACTACATATATAATAAGATTTATATACAGCTAAGTATACGCTTCTTATATCTTAAATTTAACTCGAAATCTATTAAAATTTGACATCGTAACGTAATAATAGAACAGTGTATATAATAAAACTGTACTAGACAAAAAATAAGTTTAGCAAGCAAAAAGAATGCGAGCACAAAATAAGTACGTATAGGCATGGGTTCTGCGCTTTGCTTAATTTTCGTTATTTTCTCTACAGCGCACTACCATAAATTGATATTTTCAACCAGACAATGGCATGTCAATGGTTCCGGACATAAAACCTCAATAAAGTGGGTCTACATTCTTTTATATCTCCTGGTCACGAATAATCGTTTGTCGTGCACTATTTTTTCTCCTAACACGCAGATAGATCGGCTTGTAACTGGTGGAGCCAAATCCAGATACCACCTATGAATTATTAACGTCAAAACAATAGATAAGTACGTAGATATTAGTATTCGGTCTTTGCCTGACCTATAAATTCCAAACGAATACACAGACAATCGTATTAGACGATATATCTGCTTAATGTAGTAGATACATATCGATATCACGACAGAATTCATTTCCATTACAAATCTTATTTTGGGAAGATTAATAGTAATAAATTAATTCGTAGTTTGCTTAGGCGGGATCAAAGTAATATTTATAATTACTATACTATTTAATAATAATATATTATTTATCATAACATCCAAAATAAACGCCCACAGTTCAAAGTTATATGTAACTAAAGACAGTCAGCGTTATGATGTACGGAGTGTTCCATTAGATAAGTACGCACAATTTGATTATCTTGCTTATTTTTTAAATAGAGCTAAACCATAACCCTAAGTTTTTTTTTTATATAGATTTGTCAATTACGTACAATAACGCAATTGGTACTCACTTCGTTGTTGTTTCATATTCGATCTGTCATATCGACTAATAATTTTCGTTGCGCTTAGAACAGGCAATAAATTAACAAAATACCGAAAAATGTAGTTGTGATAAATCACTGGAATGTCAGGTGTGATGGTATTTTAACACATTTATTAACGTTAAACATTTTGCGTTCGGACTAAACCTGAGTTGCATGTTTGTGTGACTAACAAGCGGCTGGAATCGGTCACACAATGCCATCGGACTCGGACATGATGTGTACTCGACCAATGGTCAATACACACTCACTACCTTCTTTCTAAACAGAGAGGAATGGAGATGTAACGAAAAAACACTGACGCAGGCAGACACTTGCTGGTTTACGGAATGTTCGAAAACAGAGCAGGGTGTTGGCGCAGGAATATCCCGTCGTAATCCAAGTGTTAGAAAATAATACCTTGGACAACAAAAATCTATGCCACTGATATGTGTGCCAGAGAGATTTTGGATAAAAACATTAGACACAAATCAATAAAATTTTCAGTGACATTCAGGCTGTGCTGAAAGCACTAGAAGCGGATAAATGCAACTCGAGCTTGATCTGGAGCTGTAAAACCACCTACAAATACAGTGGGAACCGCTAATAACCTCTCCCTAATCTGGCTACCTGAGCACTCATTCATGGCAATTAGGAAGCAGTAGACATTTTCATTGTCAACGCAACAGGCATGTGTTGTGCTTGCTAGCCGGTACCGCAATGCAGAAACGGTCGTTGTGAAAACGCCATGTGTGAACGCATGCTAACGTTACGTGTTTGGGATAACAAACACACAAAAGTAGCGTAGCTGTTTCTACAAGACATCTTGTCATAAAGTTTACTCTTAAAGAGAAACAGGAGCGGCTTGCTTATATTTTATTTATATTTTGCATGTACGAGTCAGTTATAGAGGGATGTCGGATGAGTGGCCAAAGATATCTTGAAGGTTCAACACCAACTCGTCAGACAGTAAATAGCCGTTTTGATTATCTTCAAATATTACGTGATAAACTAAGAAAGAAAAATGTATATGGACTCAACATTAGTTGGATATTTTTCTCTATTTTAAAGGAAGCCAGAATACTAGTGTTCGGTAACTTACGTGTATACTCAGGATTACAAAAATTCAGTTTACAGTATTCTACATCGTTACACAAGTAGATCTGCCCATCACAAAGTTCTTTATTTTTTTACCATTATTCTATGGAGTGATGAGACGAAATTCACCAGCAACTGATTTCTAAACGTAGCTGATATTTTTGAGCTGGATGATCGAAAGTTTGTATACCATTGCCATTAACATTTGGGGGCCAGTTAAGTTATTAGGTTGCTTCCTTATAAAAAAAAAAAAAAGTAAGTCGTGCCCGCAAAACGTTATTCCAGGCCGAGATGGTGACTTTTAATTATGGATAGGAAGTAAAACCGTAGGTCCCGTGTCAGTGCGATATATAACACGTAGAAAAACACCTAACCGGAGATTGGAACTCCTTCGGATTCGGAGAAATTTCAGCGAGGATGGTATAATAGATGTCAGTGTTTAAACTGTCAAGGTGTACTCTACAACCAGAAGTCCGTCCTGTTCAACCCAAATAGGAATATTGGGGTGCTTCTCCTTTGAGGGGCATTTAGTTCTGGTCTCTCTCCACAGAGGACGCTTGTACGCAATAAATAAAATGTGTAGCCTATATACAGGATTAATTGAATGTCACTAAGAATGTGTTATACAAGTTATTTACCCAAAAAGTTGCATAATTTCAGCCTTTTACCACTTGTTTTGGTTTTGGTTTCCAATGAATGAAGAAAAATAAGGCAATAATATTATAAAGTTTGGTAAAATAAGGTATAATTTTACTCATTGACAATTTTAATATCAGAATGTATTCCGTCACTCAATTGGTATGACTGTGGCTAGAATGCGGAGTTGTACATCTGTTTTATTTATATTTGTTTGTAATAACTGTAGTACAAAAACATTCTGATTATTTGTTATAAAGTACATATTGAACTTTTTGCTTTTCAAAGCTAATTTCATGATGGAAGGTACTTATATTGTCGTAAACTACAATTTGTGCTGTAAATACTGTACGATATTTCAATTATGATATAATAGTACCAAATACCATAACTAAATAAAGAGAATAGGTATATACTAGAATTACGTGCGCGTAGCATCTATGACCAAAAACCTGAACGCCGCCTCTACAGTGTAAAACGCGCTAGTTTTTAAACACTGATTTAACACCTCTTGGTTAGCTTCGCTCAGCAACAAACAAACAATAATATTAGTTTAGAAAATTTTTGCCACTCGTCGGTGTTGTATTTTTGCCACACATCCAAACAATTTACTTTTCTTTTCTCAAGACTTCAATAATAAAAAAAATTAAAATAACCACTATCAACAATTAATAGCAGTAGACCGTTAATAGTTTCTAACAGTAAACTGTTAGATTGTTTCCTTTAGCGGTGTGAAGACAAAATTTCAGACGCTGATATAATCATTCAAGTCAGTAAAAAAATACTTTAATCTTACTAATATATTGTTTGAAAGAGCTGTTAAATTTTATTAATAACACTTTTGTTAATATTTCTTCGAAATTCAATTTATGCATATGCAATTACTTAATGCAAAATCAAGGTATAGGCTCATCGTGACCGAAGCAATCTATTATGAAAGGAGGTTTGGATTTTCAGTAATGCGAATAAATCTTTTGCCTTCCTATAGGTTTACATTAATTAGAATACTTTAAACTTGATAAAATGAAATTGATGAGTATACATATATTAAAAATAAAAGAAATGCTTTTATACCAGGGTGTTAAAAATTGGCGTGCTGATAAAGAAAAAAAAAATTAGCAAGTTTTTCCTGTAACACTCCACACGGAGAAAAATGACATTACAAATCCAACAAAAAAAGTATTGTCCTTACATTGCAATCGGTTCAAAAATAAATTGGTATTGCAGTAAAGTTTTGTAAGTATATTCCAAAACTTTTGTTTTGTTCCACCAACAACACTTTTGTTGGTGTTAAAATATTTTACGGTACAAATAATCGCTTTGGCGATAACATTATAGTTGTAGTTATTTCAGATCTAAAATATAGAACAACCTGTGCGATGAAGTGAAGTAGATGTAAACACAATTTTTCAAACCAGTACAGTCAAGAAATATTTACATTACACACAATTGTAGTTGACGCAACAGGGCGCCTACGTTGTCGATATTACAACTTGTGATTCGGGAAGTCCCGGCATGGACAGTAGTATCACGTGATTACATAGCCTTGAAGAAACATACTAGTCTGCTAGTTACCAGGCGGAGTAGACCACGCCATATATTTTCGGTTGTGACGTTGTGTTAGCTTATTAGTTTTGTGTAAAAGAACGACAGTGTATTAAAATTGAAGAAAACTGTCTCACTTCTGACGTCTACTGACTCTTAGATATGGATAATTTTGTTACAGAGAAGCTAGCTGAATGGAATATTATGCGTACGAAGTACAGATTGCTAATGATGAGTACATTAAATCTTTCGATAAATTACCTAGTGTTTTCCCCTGTTTAAAAGTTGCAAAACGATCTAGAATATACGTTGCCTTGAGACATTTGTAAAATAAGACTTAGATACATTTGAAATTTTAATCTTCATTTTTAGTGTTTCCCAGTTTTAGAATTTATCTTGTTTATTTTTTTTGTTAATTATTAATAAAAAAATGTGTTATCCTATACTGATATTTTACTTAAACCCTCCACAGCTTACATTTAAGACAGCACCGAATTTGTGTGTGAATCTACTAAAATATTGTTCGCTTTGAACAGAAATTGCGATTACAAAAATCAAAATCAAGTAACACTATAAACGTAGAAAATGATGACGGAAAATCAATTGTTTGTTAAATATCCACAACTTGCTGTTGAAGTTTCAAATTGCTTTGGTAGTGATAAACAATTTTTAATACTGTATTTCACACAATTTTGTTGAAAACACCATATTTTTGTGATTCGTTAAACAACAAGCAACTGGTTGATTGTAACATGTTTTGGGATTATATCCTTCCAAATTTTGTGGCAGTTCTAACAAAGTTTTTCGACAACAAGTTTTAGGTTGTATTGAATAATGGTTGTTGTTGTCATATATTTACCCACAAATTGTTGTTCAATGTGCGTCAATTGGTGCCACCTTAACAATAAATTTTTCTCCGTGCAACAACAAAGTAAAAGCAAATTTATCGGTTGAAGAAAGCAACGTAATTCCATATGTGCAACTCATTTAATATTATTCTATAAGCACAACTAACTGGTGAAGTCAAAATTCACCTGTAATGAATAATAAAAAACATTCCTATGCAATGCGGACGTGAGTGTCATCACTATTTTGTTTCCTTGTATTTTTGTAATATGTTTTGAGTTCTTTTAGTTGTGTGTTTATAAAGCAACTGTATTGTACATAAGCACTGGATGGTATATGGTGTGTGTCGGTAATATTACTTATATTGTTTATTGCAGATGATTTATTACCTTTGCTTCATGTTTATGTAGCTCTTCTCAAATCTCAAAGCGGAATAACAATAAGTTCATCACAATAACAATCTTTAAAGTGCTATAGAAAATTAAGCAAAGAGAAAAAAGTCAAAAAAATTAAGATGAAAAATGTTTAAGAGTTGTTAATTTACGAAAAAACTTTATATTAAAGTGCTAACCATATTGTAGAGGAATCAGATCAATAGCATCAACCGTTCTTGAGAAAAGGCACTGTAAATTTGGCCTATGGATAACGGCCACCACTGCACCCCTCTTAAGGTTTGGTCTGACATTTTGGCAGTTTTCTAAATACTGAGTTGTCTTACAATAAGTTTCCAAATCAGAATAACATATGTACATGTTTAATATATTACGGTTGCTTTATTACGGCTATAGAAGTTTTGGTAAATTATGTGATGTAATCTCCTATAACGCTCGTAAGTAACAAGCTTGATTATTAATGCGCTGCCTTATCTTGGTTGTTAAACATGTTGTAGTTCGTAGTAAGTTCAAAGCAGTATTAATGTCGTAAAGATGATGACGGTAAAATCTTAACAGTAGCAATATTTACTTATATAGTTACTTAATTGACTCAATAAACATGTTCATTGTAGTTATACTACTTTGCTGTTGGATTGTAATTACTTAAGAATAAAAAAAAATTGCTGTTGTAGTAATGTTAACAATAATGCTTAATTACGCGTCTATTTTTCTTACATTTTGAAACATTATTTTAGCTAAAAGGATTATTTATTCAAGCAGGAAGTGTTATAAATTGCAGAAAAAAGTGTATCGAATAATCTCGACATTCTCGGCTATAAATTTGCATCCCCCGACAATATGATTCAGGACCGTGTGTATATAATTTATTATTGCATTATTCATGAAGTTGGTCTGTGATGAACGGCCGACCGACCGCTCGGTTGACTCCCCTTTGCACAAATCAAAACAGTCAGCCGACTGCCTGTACGGGCGTCTTCCATAAGAGAACCGGCATCAGAAGGAGGAAGAGAACTGGGCGACGTTGCTGCGGTAGTCCGACGGTTGTAACTCGATTCGCTTTGAATATCTGAGTGGCAAGACCTACCGCACATCGGACTGCAATAAAACTCATCCTACTCCTTTCTAAACAGCAAGAACAAGAACGGCATCTCCACTGCTCACTCCGCCATGCCGTTCTCGCTGGAATAAGATATTCACGTCGTGGCAGAACGTTTTATACCCCAAATAAGTTTGAATTTGATCGGGATCCAGCTGTGCGTACCTTTTAAATCTCAATTTCATTGCGTACGGCTCACTGTCTTCTTTATGGAGCAACTAGTTGGCTTTGGTGAACAGAATAAGGCATATATAAAGTGTTTTGACGTAGAAAAATAATTTGTATGTCCATATTAATATGTATTAGGTACAAATTATTATTTTATTCATAGCTATACTAAAAATTCTATACTATTTTCTCCTTCTAATTGGTATTCCTTATTTAGGCCACAAACCAGTATATAAGTCATCAGCAATCTTAAAAGTAAGTTCCTAGATGGTGTTTCTTTTATAATATTTTATTAATTACACGGATAAGAAAAGATTTCCTTTTTTCAAAGCAAATACTTCAGCCTAGAAAGCTTTTTAAGAGAGCCAAAATTCTTAATTTTCTTAAATTTAGTGTGCTGCTTATTATATATCAACTGTACCACTGTATATCAACAATGTGTCAAAAAGGTAGCGCAATCTGCTTACCGCTTATTATAATAATAATAAGTATATTCATGTAGACACATTACAGTGTATATGAATCGTCATATTATAATGTCAATTAAATACCAATTGCGTGGAAATATATCCATAGTAAAAGATGTTTGGTAATTTATTTCGTATTCATTGATATAACGGCAGTTATCTTACTTTTAACTAACTTTTTTGTTTTTCGATAATTAATTTTTTCTTAATATTGAATTTATATTGAAAAACCACCATTTCAATATCATTTATACACAAAATTTACGAAAAAAACTAACGAAATTTTACTCTACTGGGTTACAGCAAAGCACAAATTCTAGTAGGCTTTGTTATCTTCAGTTTTAGAGGTCAACTGATGTACATTTACTTAAAGTTTAAATGACTGATGTAAATGAAAAGCAACGTGTCGAAATTCTGAGGATGTTAGGATAAGGCGATAGGACTAGGTCTCATGTCGAAGTTTGTATGATATTTAACGAATTGTATCAAGACAGAACTATTAATTCTTCAACGGCGAGTGGGCTCGTAAAGAAGTTTAGGAACACCAGTAATGTCAAAAAAGCCGTAAAATCTGGAAGGCCAAATACTTCAACTGGTGGAGACACGGCCTTGGATATTTTGTTATCCATTCAAGAAAATCCTCAACAATCAACGATAGAGGCGATGAACTTCAATATGTCTCATCATTCAGTTAATAATTTATTCAAAAAAGAAAAACTGCATCCACATAAAATGAAGCTGAACGAGGCTGATTAGATGATAAGGGCAGAATTTTGTGAAATTATGCTGGAAAGATGCATTCGGGATGAGGATTTTGCAAGCAATATTTTTTTTTCTGATGAAGCTGCATTCCACCTTAACGGAGCAGTGCACAGACACAATTGTCGCTATTGGTCCAGACAACACTCCCATTTGACGATAGAAAGCCATACTCAATGACCTGTTAAAATTAACGTATGGTCGGGATTTTTTAAGAGCATATCATTGATGTATTTTTTATAGTTGGAAACTTAAATGTCCAAACGTATTTATCTTTATTAAGATAGATTGGCAGAAGAGATTCTATTGAATGGCCTGCACGATCGCCAGATTTAACACCAACATTTCTTCTTGTGGAGATATTTGAAAGCTAATGTTTATAAAAAATGGAAAGTCGGAATTTCAAGTGAAATGTGATAGATTTCAGATCCAATTTTGAGGAATGTGATACAGGGCTTCAAGCATAGGCTAGGATATTGTTTAATTGAGAATGTCGCCAATTTTAGCACTTTATTAAATACAAGGTGTTAACAAAAATTAATTTTAAATCTATTGGTAATTTTGTTACGTTTAATTCAAGTTTTTTTTTTAATTAATTAATTATTCTTATTATCTTATAATTATTTTGGCTCTTCATTTTGTCATTTCATTGTTCCTTATCTTGCTATTTTTGTTTATTATTATTTATTTTTTACTGCGAACCACTACATAAACTGCTTATTTGTTCTCGTTCGCACACGTTAATAAAATAAATTACAAAATAATTTTTGCTCCTATACAAGCATTTATTAAAATATCCAAAAGAAGAACCAACACCTATTTTCTTTTCCTAATAATTTATTAGGGTTTCATTGATTTTCACAATTCTACCATGTATACTATAGAATTAATCTCTTTCGTAAATTTTGTGAATAAACGATATTGAAAATAATCATGCAGAATATAAAGAGAAGAAATGAATTGCCATTTAAAAAAGGAAGGTGGTTACTATAGCAACCAAAACGTTGAAGTTGAAACAATTGCCGTTATATTAACGAACATGTAATAAATTAAAATATAAATTAATTATATGTTCTATAGTCTCTATTACGCATAAAAACAGTGTTTTCAAATAATGAAGGTGTTATTCATTAAATATTCGAAGTCGACTATGTGTGAATTCATTCTAATAAGATGATGAAAAAAAGTTTAATAAACTTGCAATAGTTGTATATTGTTCACATATAAAAGTTAGGGACAATGGAAATGTTATATGGAATAGCAACAAATATATTCAATTATTTTATCTAGTACTCAATAGCAAATGTAACTGCTTAATACATTAGTCATTTTTAAATTTCCCACAAATATAAGCAGCAAATGTCCTACATCTTCCTATAGATTATTTGATAGATAAAATCAACAAAATTCTATTTAAACATTAATAGACATTAATTGCTCACTTGTAATTCGAAATGACAATTACCAAAGAGAAATTTTGTGTGTATTCTAATTCTAACTTACTTAATTGAGTTATTCTTTTTCAATGGAACTCATTGAAAATATCTGCACAAAAATCTTTTCGAACAATAGCTATTCTGGTGAAAGACAAAAGAGGCCCCAAAATCGAATTCATAATTGGCTTCCAATATTAATTTTGCTTAGACTTTTTATTAAGATATCAACCGTAAGGAACAATATATATACTGGTGTAAATAAAATGAAATTATAAAATAATAAATTGGTTAATACCTACTCGAAACCCAAAATAGAAATCTTATTGAGCATAGAAACGCTAACATGGCAGAGCATCACTAACAGGATTCTTTCCTACAAAAGTCCAAGAAAAATAGAACCATTTCTTAATTTTTATCTTTATTGTTACGGCACTGGAGCCCTAACAACCAACTCAATTGTTATAGGAAAAGAGTGGAGTGTGTGCCCCCGAATATATCAATTATAGGAACTAAATTGAGAAGTATCAAGAGCGAGATTTACAATTCCGCTCGAAATTAATCATCAAAACATTCAAGTTTATATTTAGAATATATTAAAAGCATACAAATCTGGTATACAGACGGATTCAAACCCAGAACTGGAATTTAAAGTCAGGTGGGAAATACAATGATGACAATTTTGCTAGAAAAATATGCTAGTGTCTTTGAAGCGGAAGCATACGTAATATTGCATTGCCAAACAGAAATCGGAGGGCTTTTAAAAACAAATGGACCTGCATTGAACCAAGAACAGGACAATGCTAAGGGCATTAGTGAACAGCAGAATACAATCAAGATTGGTTGGGGAATGGATTCAAGCACTGGATAGCCTAGCAGGCCACAATAAAGTTACTTTGCTGTGGGTTCCCAGACATTTAGGAATCGAAGAAAACGAAAAGGCTCATCGGCTTCATTTATGGGGCCATAATTTGTGTGTCCAAAAATAAAATACGCGAACAGGCAAGGAGTTGGGTCCAAGTGAAACACAAAGAACATTGGAACAACACAACTAGGCAAACTCATGGAAATACCTTCATCAACCGTTAAAAAGAAGGAGTGAAGAACTATTAAAGCTTAGTAGGAATCAACTTCACATAGTAGCAGGTACCCTAACAAAACATTGTGCACTGAAAGGGCACCTATACATAAAATTTGGATCAACAACGCACATACCTAATTCTTGCAGACTGTGTAATAGAATGACAGAGACTATACCAGTGTGAATGCAAGGGTCTGAACGTAAAAGAACAGGCCACTTTTGAACAAATTAATCCCTTGAACCCAGATTTCGATCAACCAACCAGAGACCTGTACAGGGCACCAGGATATTGGAATAGCTGGTATAATGGTATTTAATGGGTAAAGGAAATGGGAGATATAATACAAAAAAACTAAGAGGCTGCAGTGTTTCCGGAGACTCACAACAAAAAATAATTCTACTGGCATTTTTCTCTGTTTGCCACAATTGCCTGTACTTATACAATATTTGTTCTATCTTTTAACAACAGCTGTTCACTCACATGTATCTTATTTTGTTTTTTAAAGACTGTAGCCAGGCCCAGGTGGTTTTTTGGTTAAGAATTGGGTTGCCATTTGAGTGCCTAGATGTAGCCTGCAACTACCGCCACTTGTTAAAAATTAATTATCTGTACATTTATTTAAACAAATACAAAATATCTCATAAGTTTTCAAAGTCATTTCATTTTTACTGTAACTCGTCGTATAATTTTTCATAATTACACCGTTTTTCTATACCATTCTTTACACACTTAGATGAACGCGAAAACCATAGGATATTTTCAGACTACGAAGAAAAACTGTCTACACTTGAAGCAGGCGAAAGAAATTGACATCCATTACCCATGCAATACAAAAAAATAGGGTTAACTCATAGCCAATAATCAAGAAGTAACGAAATATTGTTTTTAAAGCACAATTTTAAGGTCACGGTAAAGTAGATTCGAACGTTTTTATCAATTTTTAGATAATTACCGTTTAAAACGACGGGGCGCGTCGTTCTTGACCTACTTCCGTCAGAATTAAAACCACCACAGTCTCGATTTGTTATGTATTCAATCCTTCAAATAGCACAAGGCGGAAGCACAATGAGAAAGGAAACACATTACACCTTTTCGACACACTTTGCGTACAGAACACGTTGAAAGGAAATATTTAGAATGGTTTATACGCAAAACTTCCACAATAAATCTGCTTCTGTACATTAAAATGACTAGAATAAATGGGCTCTCTTAAATTTCGAAATCTCAAATAAAGAGGAAAAGTATGGATGCTGCGCATAAGAAGATTTATGAAAACTTTTGCAGATCTTGGTACACTATTTTAAGATTTTTAAGCTGGATAAATAAAATACCAGATACCATCGGAAATGCCGCTAGTAGAAATAAAAACTAATAAACAGCATCTAGGAGTATCATTTATTCGTTAAATAATGAAACCCATAGGTATAGATATGTATACTACAGTTTGCTGAAAGGCGTACGTAAAACAGATTACGTAAAAATACAATAAAAATAAAGGTTGTATAAAAACTGAACAAGAACAAAAAGTAATCAAGTGAAATGGGACAAGACAGAAACGTGAAATGATGAACGACAGACATAAGAATACCCTAACTTTTTTCGCTGCTTTGTATACGAATGATTTATTCAATGTACCAAATAGGATTATAGCTTTGAAACGAAATACACGTTGTGACAATACTGTTTTCAGATCGATAAAGATGAAAAACAGAAGAGATAAAGATTCCAAAAGTATTTTTAGTTATCTTCTGCAACGAGATAATAAGCAACTAAGAAAGGACTGAATAATATATAAGAGACCCTTCAATTTGGAAAATGATGTTTCACGTTTTACTTCTGATGGCTAAGGTGTTTTCTTTTGAATACAGCATAGTATAGTGTGCACAGCTTATACATCGGACGATTGATGATTCAGGGATTATCTAATATCTTGACGAAGGAAGAGGAGGACTCCACAGTTTTTTTTATGCAGAAAAAAGAAGACTCTTCTTCCATTTGTTTTCAACAAACTCATATTTACAAGACAAAACTAACCCGGCAATCCCAAAATAGAAATCGTTACTACAGAAACGTCTGAAATAAAATTTTCAACGTTGGAAAAGGAAAGATACGAATATATCGTCAAAACTATAGCAACCGTACATTAATTAAATCTAAACGATCAAGTAAGTTATTAGTCAGAATTTTTAACATTATTTACATTTATAAGTAGATAAAAAATACAATACATTTATATAAACACAATTTAAATTGTCAAGCGTTCTTTGAGTTTCATAAATCATAATTCATATAAAATAACATATCAATATATATATATAACTATCTACATTATTCCGTGTGAAAATATCAAACAATAAATTCCGAAATTGAATTCTATCAGCATTTACGCTACATAACTCACGTAATTCTCACTCAATTTTCCGTGTGGATATGATAATTTCACCATTGTCGTCGGATGACTACCAGCACGAGTAATACGTGACAGGAGAAGCCTTCAACTCGAAAACGAAAGATTGAAGCAAGGAATGGAGGATGTGAAGCGGTTAATTTAAGTTTGATAATGCAAGAGCTTCGGTACGTGCTGAAAATCGACAATATCTTCCGTTCTTAACGTATCATTTAGCAGGCTGGATTACCGATTTAGGAAAGGTACTCGACTAGAATTTTGAGTCCGGACACACAGTGGATACTGACAAGGGCGGAATTCGCATCGGAGAGACACAATAATATCATATTTATTGAGATGGATATGGAGCCGTAGATTTATGTCTAAATTCAAAATGTTCCTTTTATGTAAAAGCTCCAATAATAAATTTCAATTTAAAACAGAATATATCGGACAATAATTCAATTTTCACACAAAGTTGAATAAAAATCGCAAAGCTCTACGTAATGCTTTATTCTATAGAAATGAATGGTATTTCACAAGAAAATATATGGAAAAAAACTTTGCTTTCAGTGTATGCATAAAATTATATTAGATATTGTAATAAATTTTTTATTTTATGAAATTAATGTATATAATGTAGAAAAATAAAAGGTTATAACATTCGATATTTGAAGGGCTTATGAATTTCTTAATAAGGCAATAATATAGCATTCCAAAGAAAATAAAGTTGTTCAAACACGCATTGGTTACATTGAGAAAAGTTAGTATGACTAAATTGAATGTATCACTTCACACAACTGGTCGATATAGTTGAGCCTAATATTAAATTCAACATTCTTAAACTATTGAATTAAATTAGTAAAATATTTAAAATAGCAGTTTTCGTGTGTTAGGCAACGCTTCTGACATGTTAATTCAACCACTTTGAGGATAAACTCTTCAGTTTTTAGAATTTCCTAAACGGTGAGTGATATATTTAATATTCATAAAATTTCCTTTAAACTGATGTATCACAAGCAAGGTTTTGATTATTACCTTTAGAATATTTAACGATTAACGGTAAAATTACCATAGATGGCTGTGACGGAGGCGAATTATTAACATATTTTACATTTATATCAAGTAAGCCATGCCTTCAAAAAAAAAAGCCTTTAAAATTAAGTTTCCTCAGAGTGGGTTTTCAGAAAAACAAAAGGTCTTTCTGTATGCCTACAAACAATATCACAGCACCAAAAACTGTCATTGTCAAGTGAAAAATATCATCTTCTGCGACTACAGGACTTTGGACCGAGAAAAGCATTTTGTTGCTGGTTTTTAAGAAAATACGAAGAAAACTCAAATTTTGGCACAAGATGAGGTCACGTTAACAAGTGATGGGATTTTTACATATTGGTATTATTGGGACCAAGAAAATCAACATAGAGTAAATAAGGCACGCCAATCAGGGAAGGTATAGTTTTAAAGTTCGGGTTGGGTCCTACAGAGGTCGGATTATTGGACCATTTTTATTTGATGGTAATCTGAACTCACTAAGATATTGTCAAATTCTAGAAAAGCATCTGGAGGATTTCAATGACAATTTGGCCTTACAAGAGGGAATAAATTGTTTTTTCAGCAGGATGGTGTTCCACCGCACAACACCCGTGAAATAAGTGGCTTGTTAAATGAGCTTTGTGGATGAGGTCCAATTTACTGACCACCTTGATCACCAGGAACCTGGTGTATTAGCACTAAACTAATAATTTAGAAGAACTAAGAAATGCTCATCGCCAAGCTTATTAAATGCGACAAACAGTATTAAAAGAGATACCGTTTATATCTTCAACAAAATGGGTGCCAGTTTGAAAATCGACTCTAGAATATTTTTTTTTGTATTTCTTTAGTGATTATTTCTGTATCTTTTAGATATTTTTAAATAAAATTTTTCCTAAATTCATTTTTGAATTAAAAAAGAAAACAAATATGGCAAAGTACTTTTTCTTGTCATTGCCTACTCTGGGAAAACTTTGTTTTAAAGGCAATTTTGAAAGCATGGCTTACTTAATTTAAAATATGACGTCTTTTTGTGTGAATAATACGCCTCCGTCACAGCTATCTATTGTAATTTTAAAAATCGATGAAAATCCTGAAAAACTAATAATTGCTAACCATGCTTGTGATACATCAGCTTAAATGAAATTTTATATCTATAGTTTAAAAAAAAAAAGATAATAAAAAAACATGGCATGTTCCATAAGAAAAATATCAATTTTGTGTTATATCCGAAAAACTAAAAACAATTTGGGATTTCGGCTTTCACTGGTGGATTCGCTTAAAAAGAAACTTAAGAAAAGTCCTGTTAAAAAAAATACATTTTTAGTTATAAAAAAGATGTGAAGACTGCAAACTTTTTAAAATCTCCTTGTAGCTTGAAAACTACTTAACATAACAAAAAGCGGTTTTCGAATTTTAACTTGTCTCAAAAATCTAGTCCAAGATATGTGTACTTATGTTTCGATATCTATACTAGAAGTACACTAAACCCCTAAATCCCATCGAAATTGACCCACTCTGTACATAGGTACTCAATATCTTATATAACACACCGTACCTACAAAAATACCAAACCATTTCAGTTTTTTTTTTTATTTAACAGAAATATATTTCAGATAAAAGTGATTCAGGACCAAATATTCTATAAAGCATAATTATTTTTATGTATACAGGTTGTTCAGTTTAACCTCCACATAATATAACTTTGCTATTTTAAATAGAACACCCTATCTGTTATTGCATTTTTGAATTTATTGATGCAAAATAAAGCAGATTTATTATATAACATAGACCGAAACCGAACGGTTTCCGAGATATTCGACATTTCAGAGAAAAAAAAAATGTATTTACAATGTCCACATGAAAAAACAATACCGCTTTTGGTAATAACAATTTTGTGAAATTTCGTGGTATAGGTAGTTCTTACAATGTTTGGAAGTACATAGAAAAAAATAATTTCTTTGTAATATTATACGGGATGTTTTTGAAGTGATAATACAGCTAGGCATCTTTAAGCAGGTGAAACTCATTTTTTCTCAAATAGAGCACTCTCCATATTTTTATGTCACATGATACATAATTGAATTCTCTTTCAATCGCATGTAACATTTCCTATAGCTAAAGTTAATACTTTTTGAGTAATTTTGAACAATGTGCTATTTAGTATAAAGAATAATAATAATTAAACGGTTATTATACCGATTGATATGGATAGGGTGATTGTAATATCTTTTATAATAAATTTTTGGGTATTTTTAAGTAAACAGTTGAATATCTTTCTTACTATTAGTTTATACATACTACTGTTTACGTTTCTAGTTAGATACCTGTTTGATAAGCATTGATTATTATATTACAGGGTACATAAAAGCTGATAAAATTCTAGTAAATATGTATATAGTTTTATTTTGTTGAGTAAAGAAAAACGTAAATTTTAATAAGAAACCTATCTTTCATCAATCCAAGATTTGGAATCTCTAAAAAAATAATTTAATAAATACTAAAATAGTGGTACTTCAGCAGTCAAACAATAGAAACCCCCAGATAAATGTCACACCCTGTATATATTGTTGTTTTGTAGTAGAATTAATTTTTCTTTTATATATATTATATAAATTCTTTCAAGTTTCAATGATTTCTTTGCATTGGATAGGTGCTACGGATAGGTAGTATCTATCTATACCTCCAATTTCTATATCCATTAAAAGTGGGTATAAGAGTAAAGGTGTAAAACGTTGGTGCAACGTAGTACACGAAAAATAAAAATTGCTACACGTTTTGTGTATCATGATGATCATTAATATGCTTTTAATATCTTAACGTTCATGCTTTGGGTGAGTGAGCAGGAGAAATGTGAAAGCGCCTTTGGATGCTTTTGGGGCGATTTCCTTTCAGTGTTTGAACTGGTCTTTTTTTTATTGAAACAAGATTCCCTGTTGAAATTGTTACCTAAGCAAATAACACCGGAAGGTTCGATAAAAATAAATAACATATTCATAGGAAGTTCTCGTTAACCATAGATGGATTTAACTCCTGATGCGCAAAGCTGAACGATTTTTGATATTCTAAGCAAAAGTGATGCCCTGAGGTATCAGGAACATGAAGCTTGTACCTGATATTAATTCTTCTCTAACTCACAATTCGAAATATTGCAACCTCTGATTTTATGCCCCACAATTAATAAATTTGCTTGAAAGCAGCACCCTTTTATATAAATATGAATTTCCAACAACAATTTTTTGTAGCTCTTGCTCTTTCGATGGCCGCCTGTAGGCTTGTCGGGTTTTTGTTCGGAAAACGATAAGAACTCTCTGCAGCTTTAAAAATTCGCCTTCTTTGAGGTTCCTCACCGAATTAATTAAATCGCATCTAATCAATCACCGGACTCGATAATTAAATACGCTTCCTTCTCTACCTTAAAATTTTTGGGCAGCTACCTAATTCTGCCTTCTTAATTGCTAACTTTTAATTGCAGATAGAAATGATGGTATAATTTATATTACAACATTTGTACATTTTTGTGCTTTTCTCATTAAAGCCGATTAGTTTAACGTTTGCAATATGTGTTTATTTTCTACGATGTTGATGTTGTCAATGTTACAAGATAATGTCCATTTGTCAAACTAATTTCTATAACTTTAACTTTTAACTTAATTTGCATTTATATTACAAATTTCGATTGATTTATTTGAAATGAAACAAATTTTCATGTGAAAATTTGTCAAATAAATGCCTTCTTATCTTGTGTATATTGTTTATTGTGGGAAAAAAATCCTTTGTTAATGCGAATCTAATTACTACATTCTACAATTTCCATATTTATTTTTACTGACAATGAGGTAACCACAATAATTAACCTTTTTATGCTTCCAATTGATATACAGACCCCGTATTTATAACTAAGAAAGCGCTTATAATGGGGTGTTTATGTCAATGTAAGAACTAAATATAGTAATGTGTTATTAACGTTAAAAATGTTGTTATGTTGGTGTAGATCAAGATTATAAAACCTACTACAAAAATAGAAAGTTGTATGAGACCATCTGAATTAAAAAAAAAAAAAATTAAAATGTTTGAAGTTCATACATACACATGATAATATGTCAAACTTACTAATTAATGAGAATGTTCAAATACATGAAATGCTAATATAAGCCGTGTAATCACCTAAACGTGGTAATTAAACAGCTGTATAACTTACCCTAGAAAAGATTAGTTAGGTCAGTGCCGGGTGGCGGTCAGCAGATGCAGCGCCAGTACGTGGAATGAAAAATTGGCTTGTATGGGGAGGAGTGGCGGATGGGGGCACTAATGAGCCACACGTGATCTAGGTTAATTCGTTATTTTATGTTTGCCTTTTAGAACTACAACGATACGGGCGAAATTCAATTGAATTTTGTATTCCTACTGCATATATGGAGTAATTTTACAGCCGCTTTCTGAAATTTAAACAACAAAAATACGGGTATAGTTAAAAAGTTTTGCCTATACGTGCATAGAATTGCGCATAATACTTGGTGTTGCGTAAAGTAATGTGGCCTCGGTAATAAATAGACAGTTTTAGGATCAAACTAAAGGACATATTTTTCCCAGCCACAGTAAAATTTTAATAATAATTTAATTTTAATTTGTTCCTACACTTTTGAACGAACCTAATAGTAACAAAAAAATGTAGATAGTATAAAAACGTAATACATATAAAACTATAGTGGTTCTAATATAAATACTCACATACTTACACAGGTCGTTGAATTGTAGCATTTCTTACCTAAAACAAATTGATTGCATAAATTTCTTATTCTAAGTACATGCATTTCGAAAAAATGTGTCAGCAAATTCAGAGCAAATAAATTCTGTTTACAAAACGTCACCATCAATCGTTTAAGGAATCAACTTTCATTTTTCGGAATTGTTCTAACAACCCTATTAGAATAAACTCTCAATAATTGTTTATTAATTTATATTTTTGTGTCATCTTAAATACTTTCAATACTTAAATTCAACGATCAACACCAAACGTTTTCCGATTGGAGTTATTATCATCCAATAGCGATGTTAAACAACGAGTAACACTGTGGAAAAATATTATATTTAATAATAATAATAATAATAATAATAATAAATGGCTTTATTTCAGTGAACATAGAAAAATGAAAATAACAACAAAGTTAGGACCAAAAGTTGAAAGGTTACTGGGAAGGCAGCTAAACTGTTCAAATTAAAACGATTCCTTCATATATTAATATGAGCTTTTGCTAATTCTTTATTAGCTTTTTCAGAGATGCAATAACTGGAATGGAGAAAACGACGTACAACCCGAAACTTGAAAACACATTGAGTAACACAATGTAGTAATTACATCGAAAAGTTTAAAAACAACAGACTCATCAAAGAGCAAACCACGTGTTCGTAAGGTTAGGAACACCGAACTGAACAGTCAACAAGTGGGAGGGTGTGACAAAATGGCGGTCATACTGACGGCAACCAAAGAACGTAAAACCCAAAAGGTAGAACAAGTAGTAAAGCTGTCAAAATAGAAAGGCGGGAACCAAGTAAAAACAGGGTAACGAGAAGGGGAGGAATCAGACAGCAATCCAGGAAGACAACAGGCAGAGAACAATTTGGGTCACCGCTTATCTAGGTACATTAAATAGCTGTAGATATTGCTGAAATTCTGAATATCTGTTCTGAAATTGATCGAACAAGGGTGTTTATTGATATAGTACATCTCGAGGAAGAATATTTGATCTAAGGGACGCCCCGAGCACAATACCTTCAAATTGTCAAAATCGTATCTATGTTTATTCATTATGGAGTGATCTGCTAGTACTGTTTTAGCATTATTACATTGCGAATATCTACATTCCACCAGATGTCAATCTTGATGATTATGAAACCTTTTTGGATGCGTTGGCTATTCTCCTTAATGGAAGGCGATGTGTAGTGATGGGAGATTTTAACGCTCCTGCATTTGGTGACCGGAGCCTCGAGGACAGGAAGTCTAATATTGTTCTGCATTTTATGGAGGTACTTGATTTACGCCAGGTTAATTGCATTTCCAATGCGAACGGT
Source organism: Cetonia aurata (assembly GCA_949128085.1). NCBI lineage: Eukaryota > Metazoa > Arthropoda > Insecta > Coleoptera > Scarabaeidae > Cetonia > Cetonia aurata. Next base: position 38,977,584 of record OX421884.1, read on the forward strand.
AGACTGTTAGACCTCGTGCTTACAAACTTATATCAGGACGTGAAGGTTCTATATGATTTGACACCACTTGTTCCAGAGGATGTTCATCACCCAGCATTAGATATTACTATATACTGTCAATCTCTTGATAGATCAATCAATTTTCCATCTAATGATAATCGACGGTACAATTTTCGCAGCGCTGATTTGAGGGGCTTGTGTACTCGGCTGTGCGAAGTTGACTGGGGCTTTTTGTCTGCGCATGATGATGTTGATATTGCATTAAAAACATTTTATGATGTGCTTTATGATGTTCTTGATGATTGTATTCCGAAAGTCAGTACCAGAAATCGCCGTTACCCAGCTTGGTTTGATAATAAAATTATACGCCTTGTTCGTCTAAAAGAACATTACTTTAATAAATGGAAACTCACTAAATCTGACTATCACCTAAATGAATTCAGAAGGCTAAGGCAGTTGGTTAAACGTGAGACTTCAGTCGCATATAGCAAATATCAAACACGAATTGAAGCCGACATTGTCAGCAATCCACGAAATTTTTGGACTTTTATAAACAATAAAAGGTCAACTTCGAGAATTCCGGGCCGCTTGTTATTCAATGATCGTGAACTTACGCAATCTTTGGACATCGTTAATGGTTTTGCTTGTCAATTTGCCTCAGTGTTTTGCCCCAGCGCCTTGGATTGTCCACAAATATTCAGTTTTTACCCTTCTTTTAATGGAACTATGAGCGAGGAAGAGCATGTGCTGTGCAGTGCTATTGCAATTAAGGCAGACATGAACTCGGGTAACGACTGTATACCAGGAATGGTAGTAAATAACTGTGCTGCTGCCTTGGCCCCTCCTCTTACGACGATATATAACCTTTGTATTAGAACATCGACATTTCCCAGTGCCTGGAAGATCTGTAAAATTATACCTACTTTTAAGATAGGTGACCGGAAGGATATTAGTAATTATAGACCCATAAGCTTACTTTCAAACTTCGCCAAGCTGCTTGAACAGATATTGTATAAACAAATCTATGTTAAAGTGAAACCGTACTTGTCGGTCGATTAGCATGGGTTTATGTCTGCTAGATCGACTGTAACCAACTTAGTCAACATTACACAGTTTCTTTCGACGGTATTGGATCAGCGAGGCGAAGTCGACGTGATCTATACAGACTTTACAAAGGCTTTCGACACCATCAACCATGGTTTACTCCTCAGCAAACTAGAAGCCATTGGCTTTTCCCCAGCACTTTGTAGGCTAATGTCTTCCTACTTAAACGGGCGTCTTGGTTACGTTACCTACAACGGATTCTCATCAAACACCTTTACCATGTCTTCGGGTGTGCCACAGGGCTCGAATTTGGGACCGTTACTTTTCAACATATATATCAACGATCTGTTGGAGAAATTGAATTGTGGATTTCTGGCATACGCTGATGACTTAAAAATATACAGTGAAATTAATAGTCGCGCAGACTGTATTAAATTACAAACTAATATTACTTTAATTGATGAGTGGTGTGCGTTGAATGGAATATCTCTTAATGTGACTAAATGTGCGGTTGTGTCTTACACTCGGTCTGTAGGTTCTTTGGACTTTCCTTATATTGTTAAGAGTGACTCTATTCCAAGGAGGGAGAAGATATGTGACTTGGGAGTGTTGTTTGACTCACGTTTGAACTTCTCGGAACACATACATATGACCTGCCTATCAGCTTCCAGAGCCCTGGGATTTGTGCTAAGATCTTGCCGGAATTTTAATAACTTAGCTGCAATTAAAACATTATATTTTGCTCTTGTTCAGTCTAAATTAGAATACGCATCCATAATCTGGTATCCGCATTACACCTACCAGCTGATTGCTGTTGAAAGGATACAGAAGCGTTTTCTAAAGTACTTAACATTTCGAGCCTCCGCTAATTATCCTGCTCGTGGTTCTGATTATGTATCCTTACTGCAGCAACATGATTTCCACTCATTATCTGACAGACGTGAGAAATATAGCGCTAGGTTTTTATTTAATTTGCTTATTAACAATATTGATTCACCACAATTTCTTGCAAATATTAACATAAGTGTACCTTCTCACTATACTCGATCTTGTGAGTTGTTGAGTGTGCCTAAAGCTAGAACAAATCTCTTAATTAAATCACCTCTATGTCATATGTCCACTAATTTTAATAAGTTTTACGCTGATTTTCTTTGTAATTAAATGCCATTCTTACCATTAGATTTATTATTAGAAGTATTTTTTTTATTTTTTTTTTCTTAAATTTTATATCTGTTAAGAGCGCAATTATTGATTTGAAATTGATTATTCTATTATTCTTTATATGTAACCTTTTTCACCACTCACTGAGACTAGGTCATATGTCAAATACTTTTAAGTTTGTACTGTTGTTTCTTGTAGTTGGATGCCATACTCTATATTAGAGCAGCAATGATCATTTATTTATTATTTCTTTATTTATTTATTATTTGTATTGTATGCGCAACCAGTAATCCATGCATTACCATAAATGTAAAATAGTTTATTTAGAGCATTGTTTTTCTTGTGCCTTTTTATTAACGTTTAGTTATCAGTATTGTCCTGTAATTGGTCTAGTGACTGTTGGACAAATAAAGTTTATTATTATTATTATTTTTTTTTTTTTTTTTTTTTACCCCCCTCTTGCAGTACATTGATCTTCTCCCCCTGGAACTGCTGCGGCATTACTTCAGAGAGAGGCTGCTTCTAGATCTTCGGGCTCTCTGTATTATGTCATCTTTTCAGTCTTCTTTCGTCTGCCGCTTTAGCGCTTATTATAGACGTCGCCAGGTGGTCCACCGCTTTCCAAGATTCCTCAGAAGCAAGCATCCGCTCAATCAGGGTCCTCGGCGTCAGAGTACCAGTGATTTTTTTTGCCTCCGCTCTTAAATTCTCCCATTTTCCACACTCGAACAACGTGTGCTCGACAGTATCCCGGATCCCACAGTATAGGCAGTCCTCCGTGTTGCTGCATTTGAAGCGTTTAAGGTAAGCTCTAAAGCACCCATGCCCCGTCAACATTTGCGCCAGGTAGTAATTTACATCGCCATGTTTCCTGTTTATCCACGGATCTAGGTTGTTAATCAGGCGCTTCGTCCATTCTGCCGTACCATCCCCCTGTGTCCAGTCTTCCTGCCATCTCTGGATTAATATCTCATTTGCCATTGCCTTTCCTTTTCCATTAGCCAATTCTTTCATCTTTCTAGCCTGGAGATCTACGGGCGGAGTCCTTGCCAACACCAGAAGCGCTTTTGTAGATGCAGTCCTATATGCGCCAGTAATTTTTAGTGCCACCTTTCTCTGCACACTTAGCAAGGTATTTCGACTGCCTTTCCTTTTGAGTGCTTTTTCCCAGATTGGTACAGCGTACATAAGTGTCGACTGAACTACCGATGCAAGGACTCTCCGTTTTCCCTCCCGGGGTCCTCCTATGTTCGGCAGGAGCCTTCCGATCTTTGCCAAGGCCTTTGTTGCTCTCTCCGCGGTCTTCTTTACGTGCACACTCATTTTCATTTATTATTATTATTATTATTATTATTATTATTATTATTATTATTATTATTATTATTATTGTTGTCATAATCCAATTCATGTGGTCTTATCCTGTTTGTCAAATATTGAGAAGTTTGGCCAATGTAAGTAGCATTACAATTGGCACATGGTATCTTATAGATACTAGATCTCAACCCTGTTGGCGTAGGTGATTTATTTTTTGTAAATAAACTTTCCATCATTAGTAGGAGTCTTACCAACAACTGAGGCGTTGTAAATGATATTTTTGACTAATTTAGGTGGATAATCATTATTAATAAATATTTCATACAATCGATGTACGTAGATTTTTTTGGTGAAACGAATTGTGAGACAATTTTAAAATTCTATTTTTCATTGATAATATTATATTTATTTTGCTATTCATGGAATAGTTCGTGAAGTAATTCATGTATCTACCAGAAAACGTGGGCTTCGTATTGTCCCGGATCACTAGAGTATCCAAGAAAGGGATGGTAGTCTGTACTTCAACTGTGAATAGGGTGTAGTTAGAAACATTTCCGAAAAGTGTAAAATATTTGTGTAAAAAAGAGGGATATATAAAACATATAGGTTGTAAGCTGTAGTGGTTATTCTCTTCATGCAAATTTATTACTTTTTAAATAAAAACATTGCTTGCTGTACTATTACCATAATTACTATTAGCTTAGAAAAGAAAAATTAACATAGTATCGAAGAATCCCTTAACAGTTTGTTTATAGAATTAATCGAATTTCGGAGATAACTCCGCTTTCAAAACCGGGAGTCCTAAATTAATGATTGGATCAATCGATACTGATGAGCGTTTTCGATTTACAAGTTAGTCTACCGACTCACAATCAGTCAGATACCGATGTCAGTGCAATTACAAATAGACGTTTTAGAATGAAATTAGTGTCTGTATTAGTAAGTTAATATTAATTCTATGGCTATATCCAATCGTCATTAATCATTTTCTTGAAATCAATGATCAAGGTGATTTATGGGAAAACGTGATTTTTTGTGTTACATATATCATATTAGCAAGAAATTGATTGACGTAAAGATGGTATCTGCGCATTTGTCTTATATAAGCGGAGGAATATGTTAAGAAACGATATTCCAATGTGCTCCATTAGTGTTTATGTCACATACGTTAAAATGTCGGTAAATTCATCCGAACAAAGTTTTTCTTCCATTTAAAAAGCACTGTCGAGATATATGGCTACTTTAAATAATAATTGGTTGAACAAACAATTATGGCTTTGAATCGTTTAGAAATTAAAAAATGGATTTGCTTCTAAATAGGTGCGACAAGTGTTAACACAATTCGAAACAAACAAAATTACAAACTGTACATATTTTATCGATTTGCGGAGATAAATTATCCACAGATCCATTTGCTGCTATTTTTTCAGCTTCCGGGACAGTCTTTTGTCCATTAACATAGCTAAATGCTATAGATCATAAGTTACCTAAAGGTAGAACTGTCATTGATGTTTCTGGATTACACAAGTTCCCATTTTTTGTTGTAGGAAAATCTGTGAAACCATTTGTTGTAGCTCGCGGCAATGTATTTATTTTAATATTACCGCCGAAAGTGAAAATAGTTCTTAAGCTAAAAAATCCTTCCGAAAACTGTCTTTGTGTTAGATAATGCACCAATAAAGTTGTAACGATTATGAAATTTGCCTTTAGTGACATATACAAAGTAAATGAGTAACCGTCCTGCAAAATCACTTTTCTATTAACCGCCTGTTACTTGGCCCAATACGAATCGGATTAGAGAGTGACAAATAATTGCAAAAATGGGACAAGGAGAGGAAAGAATTAAAAAACTTACTGTATTAGACAAAAGAAGAAATTGAGAAATTGAAGAGATACAAAATGATAAATAACTAGAAAATTTCCGGTATTATAGGAGAAACTGAAGGAAAGAAGCAGATAAACATTTAAATAAGTTATACTAGAAAGGGAGGTGAACATAAAAGTATACCAAGAAAACCGATTAACACTAAAGACAACATGTGGCATCTTAAAAAGAATACCTGGAAGGAAAAGCAGCTGATACTAACGGAGAAAGCAAAATTCAAAGGCAAAAAGAATTGTATCGACCTAAAATTTACATGTAAGGAAAGGCCAATTCAAAAATAGATAAGAGATATAGCAAAAAATGAATGGTCAAGAGGAGCAAAGGTTAAAATAAGATAAACTATTTGAGATTAACGGACAAATCTGGAAATGGTATAGATTGGAACATAGACTAGTGAGAGACATAGATTCGAATACTAGACAACAAAGCGAATGAAACAAAAAAACGAATGACCAAACAGAGATGACTGGACAAATTGATGACAACAAGTAGTTCTAGTATTAAAATGGGTTCCAATGATATTGGTAGTAATGAGAAAGATCTATTAAGGCGAAAGAAACCATTTAAAACTGGTTGCATCAAACTTACTAGAACTGAGGTAAAAACACTAAATTCATCATGGTCTGACTCGGTTCTGTAAATACTGTACAAAACAAGGTTTCCATTTGATTAACGTAAAATCCGTAACAGTTCTGTAACTGCATCATTAGATACAAAAATGGAATACCACAAATAATTTCTTCGGAAAACTCTCAATGCCCAACAATTCCGAACCCCGAATTCGTTTTTATTACCAGAACGTTCGTGGTTTGCGTACTAAAATCCATAAGCTATTAAGTACTTTGCATTCTTCCTCTTTCAATATTATTCTGCTTACCGAAACCTGAAGCCCGACCCTTTCACAGCTGTTGAACTCTTCTCACCCCATTACAACTTTTACAGATGTGATCGCAATTCTAACACTATAGATACAACCCTAGGGGGAGGAGTCTTGTTGGCCTCTAAGGTTACTAAATAATAAATTAATGCAAATGCATTGATTTGGATGCAAGCATGCTTCAACTGTTTGTTCCCTTGATTGACAATAATTTCAAAGCTCACACTACAGAATCTTGTTTATGTACCACCTGATGATAATTCTGCTTTATTTTAGGGTTTTCTGGATATGTTGGAAGTGTTTGTCTTGGACAGGAGAATGCTGATATTTGGAGACGCTAATCTTCTAAATTTTACTAAACCATATTCTAAACTGGACTTATTTTCTATTCAATGGAATTAAGCTCTAATGGACTATTCTGGACTTGGTACTCTCAAACTTTGAAATTCATGTCAACATGGATTCCGATTTCTACCACTTGTATCGGAAGATAGTTATCATCCCGCTCTTAATATAACATTACACAATGCTCCCTCATTTTATTCTACGCCTTTCTCAGTCAATTGCAATAAGAGATATAACTTGTTTAGAGCAGCCCACGGCAGATTTTACTCGGACCTTTTAAGTATGGTCTGGTCTTCTATAGACAATTATAATGATATGAACTCTACCCTTAATACCTTTTATCACAAGATTTATACTGCTTTGGATTTATCAGTGTCGAAAATGCATAAAAGAGTAATATGACATTTCTTACTCCTTTTCGTAATTGGAAAGTAGATAGCTCCTGCAAAATTTCGAGCCGATAAAATTACAAACGTTTTCCTCTTTGTTATAAATTTTATTTTTGGTATTTCTAGCCTCTCTGATATTAAACTCTCGATATGTAGGTGTGTAAAAATATGCTCATGTATGTTTTTACGCCCGGATTTTTTATAACCTAACTTTAAAAACAGAAGTGAACATAGACAGTAGTGTAATTAAAACCGTGTAAGGATATTCCTTTTATATGAGACATCCTAAATTGCGTTCGCAGGTTATTGCTTAATTTTCAAGTCATAAATTTTATAAAATTGGCTTGCCGTAGACGTTATCTCCATAAATTTTCAGCCTAGAGTCATTTGACAATCATTAGACTCGGGGTTTTTATGTGTATAGGCATGTTTACAGCGACGCTTTATGAACAAGCCGAGTAAGCATGTAGGCGTTACCACTGCTACTTTTCGATAATATCTTCAATACCACAATGAAAAGAATATCTTATGTATTCAGAGACCACGGTACAGCTTTAACAGCATCGATGTGAACAAATTTGTTAGATGACAATACAGTGACGATAATACATACATACCTCCCGTGCTGTTCGAGTTTAATGCCTCCTATTATCAAAGATATTTGATTTTAATGTTTGAAGCCATTGATACGCTCTAATTATAATATAAACATGAATGCAAAGTAGTGTCCAATCAGACAATTATTCTGGTTTCATGGAATTTATTTCGATTGAAATTTCAGTTATATCTGAGGTAATAAGACGTAGGAATTTCTGTTCCTATCCACACATCTTTACAACAAACACATACTTCTGAAGATATCATAAATAAAGTAAAATATGCTACCTATATTTAATATATTGTAGATATTTAAAGCTGAAACTCGGTTTTTAAGAACCCTTTCGTTGATTTGTGAGATACAGATATGTTAATGATATCTAATTAAAAATTACCAATCATAACGCTTCGCAGAAATGGTTCTTGCATATTCACGTCTATCAAAAAATTTCTAGTCAAGATGTGAAGGAGAAACAGATACGTATAGGTAAGTACATATTTCGTGCACAAAACATGGGCGTGTATTGCGTCGTAGAGATATGTTCAGTGACATCGGTTCATGCATTATGCATACCTACTACATATATACGAGCATAGATCTCCTATGCATGTGCATACATACACATAAACATCAAATACATACATATACTACCTAACATAACACAGGTATGCATATCCATCGATAGATCGCTGAAGGAATATGACGCGGTTTGATTTGGTTAAAGCGCAACGAACGCAGAAGAGAGCATAACGAAGTCGTTTTGATAGGCGAAGGAATGTCAAAAGCCGCACTCAGATACGTAAAGCGGACGTTTTCTGACTCCATTTGCATACATAACTATAATCCCAACATTAGTGGTCGTTTCTCTAATTAAATCAATCAGTTTTGTACACATTAGCGTTAGACAAAGAGAATTTTATGTCTCGCTAGCTGAATGTAAATTAACGGTTAGTTCACTCAACCACCAACTGGCATCATAGAGCTTATTATGTTTATGGGCACACAGGTTTTTGATGATATTATCGACGATAGGCATTATATGAATTTTGAGGAAGTACGTATGTTCTCATGGCAACATATATCACCTCACACCCATTGTTTTGCTAAAAAGTCGTAAGCGATATAACGCGTACCTCCATGCTGTGTTAACGGCCGATAATAAAGTATGAGTTTACTTTAACTTCATGTAAGCTACACCATTTTGTTTGGTGTTGATATTTTTTATCATCATATTTTTATAATCATAAAGATGCTTTAAAACAATAAAGCGAAATATTGGTGAACTGAAAATAGAGTTCTTATTGATCCTGCACCACTTAAACGGATCATGAAATAGTTTTAATTATATTGTCAAATGTATTATCACGATATAACATGACCTAATATAATGATTATAACGTTTAATAGTTTAATTACTTTACTTTTTTTGTTCCTTCAGTATGCACCAATGTCACTTTACGCACTAGTGCGGGTAGTGCTACTTTACGCTCGCTTTTAAGTGCGTAAAGTTGCCTATTACACAGTATAAGTACCTATTTACGTTGAAGTGCGGTAGGTGTCATTTACAGCGCCACAACTCAAGAAAGAGTTAGAGCGCTGTAAATCACCTAACGCATGATACTTGTAATAAATTTATGACTGAGAAAATATATAGAAAATTTTATTTTTGGTTTCGTCAACTATAAATATAGCATTACCTGTTAACCAACGCACGGCTATACACTAAAAAATATTTGCAGTTCCTACAGAAAATTCCAGTAACGTATAATGTAAATTTTGTCAAAAATTGGAAAATTTAATAGAAAACTTTAGGTGTATTTTCTAATTTTTGGTAAATTTACCCTATACATTACTGGAATATTCTGTAGAAATTGCAAATATTTTTTAGTGTGTACCATATGCATAATTTCCTATAATTTAGTAAAAAAATACATTTACCCGTATTTTTATTGTTGTTTTTAGTGTTATTAAAAAAATCATATTTGAAAGAAAGAAAATCATGTCGACAGGTTGACATTTCATTTTGGCCATACTTTGACATATTGACTGATTACAAATAAAACTGTCAAATGCAGTAATATATATCGACTGTTACATTGCGATTTTGTTTAGATAAAACTTTCTAAATATTTTATTTATTTTGTTTGTCTCAAACAACGGTTTAGTTTGTATTTTAGATAAGAATTCTTACATTTGAATTCATAAAATATAGGATAATAATAACAAGATCAATGTGTTAGCGGTAACGACGTGTATAAAATAAATAAATCTATATAGGTAAGCATGAATATCATTATCAGGGATGTGAATTACTCCAAGCAATAAAATTTCAAACTCCGAGTGTTCCATGTGGGATCAATTCACATCCCTCATCATCACCTTCTCACAATTAACTTGAAAAGGTAGCCCAGAAATACTTTTTCTGTGATTTTTGAGATTTTGCAAATCATATTTGTTCATAATGAATACTAAATGTTTCCCTCTTATTAGCCAATGTATCGAGTTATATATTGAAATCAAATAATTTAATACTAAGAGTTTAATTATGAAATGAACAATATTTACATTTTATTTATCAAACGTCTGTAACTTGAGAGAATATTTTCGCGTTTTTATAGATAGCTAAGGAAACTGAATTAGCCAGTTCTTCTCAGATAACAGTAATGCGAGCCATATGAAGAAGAAAAGAAGTGCGTTGACACTCTTGTTATTCTAAAATGCTTTAAGTATTACTTAACAATTAACCGATCAATATGTATATTTGAAGTTCTTATGAATGAACGGAGAATTAAAATTCTCCGCACAGTATAGGATATTAGTGTCTCCAAACACGTCGCCTGAAGCAGTTAAACTAAATGAATGAATTAAACCGACATGGGAGTAATAATAAAATACTGAATGGGTATTAGGTATTACATATTCCAAATATTCATGCATTCTGTTTGTATACCAAACTGATGAGAGGATTAAGAATTTTACTGCTTTAGAATTTCCTGAGATTTTAAATTGTACGACGAAAAATTTTAAGTATTCTTAAAAGAGATTTTATTTTTCTCCAGTGAATAAAATCGTGCATGTATGGTAGCTATAAATGAAGTTCACTTTATACCATTATTCTGGGATACATTTCCTGCTTGTACGGACTATGAAGTATGCTATTAACTTACAATTAGTATTATATTATTTAAGACCGAAATTGATTCCAGGATGTCGTATTTCTATTTCCAAATTGTAAAATACAAATAATTTTTGCCAGGAAGTTATAGTTTATATAACGTTGAACGTTTTAAAATGCCTTTTGGATTTTGGAACATAGAAAAAAGGCTGTCATTATCTGTACAGTGTGCTATCCAATTTACTCTCTAAGGAAAAACAAGAACTTCTTAAGACTTGGTTTAGATGTCGGAGACAGTAAGAATGAGTAGACACTCTGATCACCCAAAATCAGCTTGTCACGCGATGCCTAGTATTGCAAACCGCTTTTATGATCTTGAACTATTAGATGTTCTTCTTCACGTTGAAAAATCAACAAGAATATGATTCACGACGTTTTGCGTGGTTAAAATTTCAAACCATACCGAGAATATACCATCCACGGTTCACGCCCAAATTAATTCACATAGATATATCCACGTATTACAAAAGTGCTTGATTTTTTTAAAACATTGCTCTGTGAGACGACCAGGTCAAATTCATCAAAAAAATCGATTACTAAATCATTAGAATTTGCGGTTTGGAGTGATTGAAAATCCGCAAATATCGCATCTATTGCGGCATGCAAATAGCTCACAATATTATCAGAGACTGGTGGATGAAACAACAACTTCAAGTAATCGTCGACAAAACTTCAGGTGTACCATTAAAAACAATAAAGAAGGTGGATAAATGTAATACTTCAGTGAGATCGAATATTTATATCTGGGAGTTATACTAGACCAGGTACTGAATTGGAACAAGCGAATATATAGAATTATCGGTAAACAACAATTGCATACTGATCTTGTCAGAAACGTTTTGGAAAAAAAAATGGGGACTACAGTTGAAGATGATACATTTGGTTATGTCATGCTGTTATAAGACCCATGGCCACCTTTTCTTCAAAAATATGATGGCGAGGAACTGAAGGAAAACCAGCAGTGCACCTGACCATTGGCAGCGTTGGATGCTAATATAACCACCTCCATTTGCTAATAAAGAGAACCACTCCCTTCGGTGCTTCAAACTTGGGTTGTCGAGCAATTTAAAAAATTCTCTAAAGGCACCTAGTGATCTTGAATGATCTCGGTACATAGAAGGTATTATTAGGGATACTAGACTTAATTACCGTAAAATTTGTCTTTACGCAAGAATTTGAAGTCCTGATTCCAAACCGTGAAGAATGGCGCATAAGGAGACCAAACTTTGAAAAGCATATGGATCCAAGGTCAGATAAGGAGTGGGGGTCGGAAAGACGTGGGAATACTTGCCATAAATGTCTGCGCTCATAAAAACCAGACAACGTTGAATTCTGTAAAAGTAAACACTTTGCACTTCAAGTTGCTATACGTAAGAAACACAGTTACTCTGGTTTAGGTGGCAAGACGCCCTCATATTAAAGATGGTTGATTAACTAGGTAAACAGGACTGTATGGGCCAGTTCTGGGCATTTCTAAAGTTCAGAACAAGAGAAAACTTTGTCTAAAACTTCACTGCGTCTGAGATATCATTTGGAAAAATAAAAATAAAAATGGCCATAGTTGAGGCTAACATGTGTTGAGTTTGCGAAGGCTAAATGGAGACTGTGGAACATATGTTCTTCTACGACCGGAATCTGGTATCGCAATAGTATATTAAGAACAAGAGACTACTACAAGAGACTACTACTGTAGTATCCTGAAAAAATATTCAAGTTTTCATTATTGCGATACAATAAATCTACAATGCTTCCGTATTACTATCCTCATTCTAGGGGCAGCGTAAAGTATTCGTTGAGTTGTCAAACCTTCATAAACTTCTTCGCAGAATCCCCATATGAAATAAAATATAGGGGTTCGTAGTTCAAAGCCAAGTCAACCTAAGTTGACGAAGTTTGAGTACTTTTGCGCATTCTGCAGTTGTGCGCATTTGTAAGTTTGGAGTCTACATAACAGATTAAGTGAAATTATCTTGTATGGATTATATGTTCTTGTGGAGCATCTATTATCCAATTAAAGACATTTCCGAACTTTTTATACTTCAGGTTTGAATGATATGTTGTATACGATATGCATAAGTACTTAAGTAAACTTATTTGTTTCTTCTGCATAATAAAAAAAGAAGATATGGTACCAGTAACGTTATATTTGTGATATACTTCTCGAGATTTGCTATTCAAAAGAAGAATACCATATGTGGGTACAGAATATAGAAGGAAAGTAGTAAGCAATGATATCTCGAAGCTAATATTTCTCGAGCTAAAACGCATTGTTATTCAGGCCAAAGGTTGTTTATATGGTGTCCTTATGTGTGTAGGTACATCTATCTTTTCTATGGCGCTAACCACACGACAACGTAAGGTTGCCACCATATTTAGAGCGCATTACTGCCTAAGAAAGAGCGTCCGTACACAATTGCTTTCTAAAATACGGTTACGGTAGATACGATATGCTGTGAGTATACATATACAAGTAGGCAGAATTTATCAGTTTTACTTACCTATATGTGTATGTAAAATATCTATTTCTAGCTACAGACAAACTTAATGTAAAGTTACCATTCTTATATCCCCATAAATATAATGATGGGCGAATCACATTCAACATATAGTCCGAATTATCATTCGTATGGGTGGCATGGAATAGTTATTCAAAATGTCGTTTGAAAGAACATTCGAAACTTGAGATATAATAGCGCGTAAACATACACTGAGAAAAATGTTGTTCTTAAAACTATAATGTTATTATTAGGTAAGGCGTCATGTAAATATTACTGCAATTGATGTAGTAATTGTCAAACATAGCAATTTTTTCTTACAACATCAGTAAAAATTACAATAAATTTATTGTTAATTGTTAATTTTTACAACACTGATAGTAAAAGGTACATAACTTAATTCATTCATTAATTCATAACGTTAGGATGGACACCTTTAGTCCAGGCACTTGAGCTAGGTGCTCATTGTACCGTCCCTATTAAATCTCTTACTTCCACTCGAGCAGCTTGGTGTTCTCTATAAAGCCCAGTATCTTGCCCAGTGGAAACTTGACAGCCTTCTGCTTCACTCTTACTCGACCTGTGTTGTATAGATGCTTTTTCAGATCCAGTTACCAGCCCAGTAATGGTTTTAACTTTTTTCTTTCTGCGTCTAAGTAGGTTATCAGAGAACTTAGCATCCCCATCCCCTATTAGTGCTTTGGTTTTGAGTTGACCTTCAGTCGTTCTCCATTTATTTGTACTTGCTTTGTCCAACCAGGTCCAGATCTCCCTTTTAACAGAATCCTTAGTATACCCGCATACGGGCTCTGGACCTACGAAGTGTCTTCCAGAGCCCTCCTTGGCCAGTTCGTCGGCTATTATATTGCCCTTTATATTCTCATGTCTCGGCACCCAAACCAGCGGCACCGTGTGATCCTACGCCAGTGAATTGAGGGATTGCTTGCAGTCTCTAACTAGTTTTGACCTAGTTACAGGGCTCGAGACTGCCCTGATAGCAGCCTGGCCATCAGGCATTATACTTATTTACCTCCTCATGCAGCCCCCCTTTGCAATCAATTCTGCGCAGGCTGCAAGGGCGAATACCTCTGCCTGGAAGACCGTCGCATGCTTCCCCAGGCTTACGGATACCCTTTGATTAGCGATACCGGCTCCTGTGCCCTGGCTGGATTTGGATCCGTCCGTGAACCAGTCATTAAGAGCAATAATAATCCTACGTACCTGGTCTCTGTTCGGTATAGAGATTTTCACCTTTTCAGTGAAGATAATTTCGGGTGCCACACTGTCCGTGGGCATTTGCAGCAATGGTCCGTCCAGTATCGTACTCGTAGTATCAGTGTGCCCTCCAAACCTAATATTGGGATGCCACAAATTGTTGGTTTTCAGTCTAAGGATCGCGTTCATAGCCTCCGCCTTCACATAAAGCTCCAGCGGGGGGAGGCCCACAATGGTCTTCAAAGAAGCGGTCCCTGTGCTGTTGATTGCACCAGTGATTCCCAGCAATGCCTGTCTCTGGACAGCGGTTAGTAGCTTCACTGCGGAGGACAGTTCTGTCCTTTTCCACCAGACCACTGCCCCATAAGTCATCACCGGTCTCACTACAGCCGTGTATAGCCAATGGATCACCCTCGGCTTCAGTCCCCAGGTTTTACCAACAACTCTCCTGTAGCGCCAGAATAGTTGCGTAGCCCTGGTCGTTGTTTTAACTAGGTGATTGTTCCATTTCAGTTTCGCATCGAAGGTTACACCCAGATACTTTACTGCTTTGGTTAATGGTAGCTCCTTCCCAAATAGTCTAATCCTATGTCATTGAGTTTCCTCATGTTGGTGAAAGCAACCAACTTTGTTTTATGTGGATTAACTGAGAGTCCTTGTGAGAGACACCATCCCTCCACACTTCGCAGTGCATTACGCATGATGCCTGCCAATACGCCCGGGAACTTCCCCCTAGCCACTATGACAATGTCATCAGCGTACTCCTGCGTCCATATTCCGTTGTCGTTTAATGACCTAATGAAATCATCCACGACTATGCTCCACAGCAGCAACTGAGGTGCCATAGGAAGCTTGAAGAATCGGCGGAGCATCACAGCATTACGCTGAGATGGGTGCCTAGTCACTCTGGGATTAGAGGCAAAGAAATTGCTGACAAACTAGCCAGAGGCGCCAGTGGTCTACCGTTCACTGGTCCAGAACCGTTGTGCGGGAGTTCCTATGGCGGTATCAAAGCCTTTGTCAGATCTCAACTCGCTGCTAGTCACCGCTCCTATTGGAATGGATTAGTCGGCGTGAGACACTGTAAAATCCTCGGTATTTATCCGGGCGACGAAAGACTCCGCAAGGCAGTCTCTATGAGCAGGGCCAGACTGAGACTTCTTACGGGAGTCCTAACCGGCCACTGCTCATTAAATAAGCATTTGCACCGAATGGGGCGAGTGGACTCTCCCCTGTGTAGAAACTGTGGGAGAGCAGAAGAAACTCCTGTGCACCTCCTTGCCGACTGCCCGGCAGTGGACAGGGAGAGACGGAGCTGTCTAGGGGTCGCTCGATTGGACGAACCCAGTATAAGCAAATTAACTCTCGACCAACTTGCGGACCTGTTTGTTGGAGTACAACCAGGTCGAGAGCGTTAAGACATCATGGGGGCACAATAGGTCTTAAGGCCGAGTTGCCTCACGGAGTTAAACCTGCCCATGAAAGCAAAAAAAAAAAAAAAAAAAGCTCCACAGCAGTGGTGACAGTACTCCCCCTTGAGGGCACCCTGTAGTTGTCCTCATGGCGAGTTGACTGCATGCTCTTAGCATGCAGTCAACCCATCTGCTGGTCGTTTGGCTTATGTTCCGGTCCACAGAGGATCGGTTGATTGAGGGCGTTGATGTGTTATTAAAGGCGGCCTCTATGTCTAAAAACACTGCAAGGGCAACTTCCTTACAGGTACATAACTTTCTTGTACATCAAAATCATCATGGCTCATAGATTATAAATCCAATTGAAACATGCATTCCCAACATGGCCTGCTTATAATAATTACCATAGTTGATGTGATTTGTACTAACTTCCAGAATAAAGGCGATTTACATTTATTCACATGAATTATTGGTTATTTTACAGTGGATTGCAATGTATATAAGCAGTGGACCAAGTTATTACTACAATGTCGCTGAAATAATATCTGCTTGCGTTTTGTGTTTACTTTTACAACATATTAAAATGATTGAATATAATTCGCTATTTTAAAAATAATAACATCTTTATTCAGCACGCTATAAGAAACAATAGAAAATACAAAAGAAAACAAATCAATAAACAAAACAACGTCTAAGTCTGTGCTAAATTTTAAGCATCAGTTCAGATAGGTAGCAAAAACACTTTTAATTAATCTGTACCCTTAAAATATGTATAAAAATGATAAAAGTACAGTAGAACCGACGCTACTGCACATACATGCATGCCTAAAATTACGAACTACGCCAAATATACTGCAATGTAAATGAAAACAAGAAAAAAGCAACGAATAAGAGTATGTACATACTTCCGTACCAAAACGTATCTTTTCCAGGAGACATGGCGATGTTTCTTTTTTTTGCAATCAATTTATGATAAAGCTTTAGAGACGGTTTTGCATGATTAGCCATTTTAGCTCTACGAGTGTATGCGAAATTCTTTAGTACTTTCTTATACCAAAAATGGATCTCATGCATTCTGAAACTTCTGCACTCTATTCCTATCAGCAGCATCCAAACAAGGGCCGTATACTTGCCATACTGAAAGCGAGAGAGTACAAAACCTTCACAAGCCTTCAACATAAGAAGTTTGCCCGAAACCCAGAAGCTCTATAAGCGAATACGATATTTTCAGTCTGCTGAACAAGAGATATGCGCTCCAAAATAAAAGACATTGTCCCCATAACTATTCCTAGGTCCCTAGCAGAATTGGACTGCAACAACCTATAATCACCAACTTCCTATGTAAGTACAGACCTACTGCTGTCTACCATTAAGCACCAAATAATAATAACATACATATTTAGCAAGATTAATTTTTGTGCATATGCTCGTATGCGAAGTCCGAGATCTGTTTTAGATCACTATTAATATGATCCATAATCTCATCAATAGCTCTGGCATAAAAACTCTTATAAATTTGAGTGTCATCGGCGTACATTTGGACATTGACGTAAAAAAAAACACGTGTTTCTTAGCGATGGTTAACTGATATATATGCAAAATAACATTGGGCCGAGACACATGGATCCCTGTAGCACACCCCTAGTAAAATCTTAGGGACTTAATCAACACATTTGTTCTGGCACTAGAAATTCTTAATGCTGTAGTAGATCGTGTGTTAGTGAATGGTACTTAGTCAATCTGAGCATGAAGCAAATGACAACCTTATTAATTAGCAAATTGAATAAAAAATTAGCATAATATTTATTTCTACAATGATACTGAGTATGGATATTATTGTCTCAACTAAACCACTGTCAGTATTACGTTTCGGGTACATTCCATTCACTGTAAAGAGTAGATATTTTAGAAATTGGTTTAGGATTTTTGTCTACAACCAGGTTAAGGCAAGTATAGTAAGGGTACCATATTGACGACTCATATTCCAGATTACTACTCACAACTGTGTAATACAATGATTTAATGGTTTGCGGATTCCTAACTGTTTCGATAATTAATGATAATTAAAAGCCCAATCTTCTAAACGCCAACAAGCACATCGAAGAAACATATTGTGTAAAGGTATTTATGTAGCACCAATGCAATGGTATAATTGTAATACAGGGGATTAGTTCGTTTAGTGAAGCAGACAATTACACACTTCTAATATTCAAAGATATTTTTTGCACTCGTTACAAATTTCTTTGTAGGTGGACACTATCATCAACTACTATATATAGGTGTATTTTTAAATCGTCTGCGTATCTCAAGAACTTACAGTACCATTCCGCAAAGGAAATAATGTTTTTAAACGACCAAATTTATCTTTTGCAACACCGAGGAGGAGGGGAGAATTAAAAATGTTTTAAATGGTGTTTATTTGCCATATTTTTTCACTCCTTCTTCCCTTTCGAAGTAAAAAAGAAATAAATTTCATCATTTGAAACATTAATAATCCTCTCTATCATCCGCGATGTTTCCATTATTAGGAAAAAGTTAATTACCGTCCCCCAACCCAGTGCGAAAGCAATTAATTTCATCACTTAAAACATTTTCAATCTTCTTTTTCCTGCCTGACATTGTAAAAAATAATTTTATTAAAAAAAAAATTCTTCCCTCTGCCGGTGTTAAAAATCAATAACTTTCAGCACCTAAAACATATTTAATCCTTCCCCACTCCGGTTATCTGGTGCAATTAACTTGATCATTCAAAAGAATTTTCATTTTCCTTCGCTGTTAAAAAAAAAGTAAGAACGAATTTGGCGTTTAACATAGAGTTGCCCACTCTCTATTGTTTCTAAAGTTTTAAATGATCACTGGAACGACATTTTGAATGATCATTCATTAAACGACTGTCATACAAATAATAATTCAAACAATATTACTATGAAATACCATTCGAATTGGATTTTCCCGTCGGTAATAAATGTGTTTGTTCCATGCATGCTAGAATGTATTACTTTGATTTTATTCCTGACATCATGTAATACTACGGCTCTTGTAAAGTTCTTTTTTCTTTTATTTCATATTGTAATACATTAATTAAAGAAAGAGGAAATACATACATGAACTCAGAAATTTCGCATTTATGGGCATATTTTAAAGAAGTTCACTACATTTTTATAACTGATTCAGTTTACATACATACATATGTGTATACCAGCTTATTACATCATTGAAATGGAATTCACGAATACTATATGAAATAACGTTCGATAAAAGATTGATTGCCCTTTGACTTTAATCGTAATTTATGCGTCCCATCCCCACAATCTCTGTCTTCACATGGCACTAACTACTGAACATCATACATATATTTATTTTACGATAGAGTGATATCAGCGCTAAGATTATAAATCCTTCGTTTAATAATGTATTGCCAACCACAATTTATACGAGCCATAAATTCTGCCGAACTTTTGTATGATATTCACTTTTCTCTTCAGTTGCTATAATCTGTAATAGGAGTTGTCGGAAATTCTTTCATTTCCAATACTAATGCAATCATTTTAAAATAGAACATTATTAATACGAGACTGATAGACTGATGGCGTGCATGCGCTTGACTATCAGTTTCGACTTTAGAGGGTTCGAAACCCAGTGCCTACTAAGAGTGGCACTTCATGGATTTCCTTCTTCGCAAATGCTGAGAGGCGAACAGCTTAAGTTGCTTAAGGTGCAAGAATAGTGATGCTAAGACAGTCGAACATTGATTGCTGTAATTAACGTAAGCTGATGCTAAGGCATGTGATATTATTATAATTATATATATAATCAGAGAGGAGTGTAGAGGTTGGTTTTTCAATTGCGGCCATAAACAAAACAGCACCATTTCTTCTTCACTTCTGCAAGTTTTTCCGCTTCTGCCCATGTTGTATCCCTTCTCTTTAAAATTTCTCCCACTATCTTGTCCCATGTTTCGTTTGGCCTTCCTCTGCTTCTTTTCCCTTGTGTATTAGCTTTCCATTTTCTTCTAACCGGCACGACACTCTTCATTCTTTGTAGGTGTCCCCACCAGCTCAGCTGTCTTTGTTCAATAAATGCTTGCAGTGACTGTGTTTTTAGAGCTTCTGTGATTATGTCGTTTTTTATTCGATCCATTCTCGATACTCTTGTTGCTGACTTCTTTGGCGTCGATTCAAAACTGATGATTCACATCCATACGTCAGTATTGGTCGATAAATTGTTTTGAACACTGTCATTTTTGTATTCTATGATCTTTCTTTTTTGTTTATAAATCCTTCGTTCATTGCATAATATATGTTGTTCGCTTTTTGTATTCTTTTGTTTATTTCTACATCATTACTTCCCCCTCCTTTTATCGTAACTCCCGGATATGTAATTCTGTCTTCCTGTTTTAGTTCAACGCCATCCACATGAATCTGTATTCTCTGTTTTTCTTTAGCCACTGCCATCATTACTTTTGTTTCCGTCTGATTTAGTTTCATGCATTTTTCTTTCATTATATTGTTCCATACTGTGAGATTGTTCTGTAGATTTTTCTCTGTATTTGCCATTATCACTAAATCATGCGCAAAGGCACAGTGAGTAACTTCCACCGGTTGAAGATGTTTATGATGTTTATATCCCACATACATAGGCTTTGATTTTCTACTACTCTCCCTTATGATATCATCCATGTATGCAACAAACCGAAAAGGGCTAAGTCCCTCTTCTTGTCTTAATCCTTCGGTGGTTTGGAATACTCCAGACTTAGTGTTGTTTTTTATTCTCGTACAAACACTTAATTATCCTTACCATCCTATTGTCCACGTTTCTTTTTCTTTAAGTTTTCCAGATCTCTGTTCCCGGAACCCTGTCAAAAGCCTTTTCCATGTCCATGAAAGGAAAGTATGCCTTCCTGTTGTGTGTCTGGGTCTTGTTTATAATTTCTTTAATTTTAAAGATATGATCTTGTATACTTCTTCGCTTTCACTAAAAAATGATCACTGTCTATCTCAAATCCGTTTTTAACACGCACATCTTTAATAGCTTGCCTATTGCATTTCTCCACTATAATATAATCGATGATGGATTTTTCTCGTCTATTAGGTTCCACTGTGGTGTTTGTGAATGTCTTTGTGCTCTTTATTATAATTATCGTTTCTAATATTTAAGTTAGTGAAAGTATGTATATAGACAGCTTTACGAACGACAGGTATAATAATTAAAATGATGTTAAAAGCCAGTTCTTTCATGATGTGTATGTTTATTAATCAATCGTTCTGTAAAATTTAAATTAATGCAATAAAAGTCTATTTCGTGACACTGATAGCGAAAATACTTACTGAAAAATTTATTCCCAATACTCAACAAATGTATGATGTTCCGAAAACTCCGTCGCTGCGGTACAAGAATTGAAACAAGCACATTATGACCGACGTCTTGAGTTTTGTAACTGGGTAATTAATAACATTGTCAATAATGTGGAATTATTACAAAGAATGATTTGGACTGGTGAAGCATAGTTTCACCTATCAGGATTTGCGAATTTCCAAAGCATGAGAACTTGGAGCCATGTAAACCCATACTAAATAATTCAACAGCCGCAACATAGTAAAAAAAAATGGTGTTTGTTCACAGACAAATAATTGGGCCAATGTGTTTCCAATGCAACAAAAAAAGATGCTACTAATAGTTCTTTTCAATTTTTATTAATAAGGTAGACTAAATCCTAAACGATACCGAGCAGAAATTTCAGAACCATTTATTAAACAACTGGATGATATTGAAAGCTAAAATTGTTACTTTCAACAAGACGGAGCTACTCCCCATCAGTTGAAACATTGGACTTTTGGACGAGAATTTTGCGACATACGGGATTACATGTTAAAGCGCAAATTGAACAGAGTTGCCACAGAGTCTGTATACCGCAAAATCCTCGCGCCTTCAACTTGCGGCCGGCCTTATCCTGGTGAAACAGAATTTTTTTCTTGGCCAAATGCGGGCGTTTAAGCTTAATTGTGGCCTTCAATTTACCAAGCAATGTAGCGTGTTTACTGTCCGTTGATTTTTGTATAATTTGCAAGGTAATCGATAAGAAATATTCCACGGCTATCCCAAAAAACTGTCGGCATCATTTTTCCTGCAGAGGGAACGAGCTTTGCCTCCTTCGGAGATGAGTTTCCCACAGCAATCTACTGCATTGATTGCTGTTTGGTTTCGGGTGTGTGGTGGTGTACCCAATTTCCATCGACGGTTTTCAACCATCGCAAAAAGTCGCTGAATTGTTTTGATGCAGGCTAAGGCACTTACGTGACATGTCCGTCCAGACGCGCTTTTGGTGGATCGTCAACAAATGCGGCATCCAGCGTGCGGAAAATTTTCTCGTATCTAATTCTTAATGTAAGATCTTGTGCACCCTTTCAGATGATATCCCACAAGCACTAACAATATCCAGAACAGTCAACCGACGATCTTTCATCACAGTTTGATGCGCTAAATCGACCATTTCGTCAGTTGTAACGGTTTTCGAGCGTTCGGAAACTTCCTCGTGTAAAATGCTCGTACGGCCACGTTTGTACTCGGCCACCTAATGTTGTAAATAAAGGAGAGGCTTCACTGTATACAGAGTTTAAGTAGTCTTTTATTTCCTGAGTCTTTTTCCTTTTCAAATGAAGGAATAGTCAGTTTTCTCCATTGTTCGCAGACAATGTGAACTGACAACTTTAAAAGCGTACAATACACAAACTGATGATCAGAATGACTTGAAATTTTGAGTTTATATATGTCGATGTAACTATTGGACGGATAATTTTTCTTTCTACAATTACATTATGTTAAGACCGGAAACTTATCAAATATGCCTCGTATATATACTGATAACAGTTGAAAGAGTATGGATGAGAGCGTTTTCCGTCATTAATTCTCATACATACTGTTTCACCTGTTATCAGTATATATGTATATGGCTTTCTTCGTATAATGCAACATATCATCCAGTAGCACTGATGAGTCCTGGTCAACCGAAACGCTCGTCTGCTGATAATAGCTGTCACTTATCAAATTTTTAATCAAGGAAATTTATTTGGATAAAATAAGTTTCCTTTAAAGAAATATTTTGATCGCTTCAAAAGAAGTCGTAACATTAATGTTAAGTTAATAGGTACTTAATTCAAATACACTTTGTTTCTGAAAAAGTGAAATAATTTTTTTAACGACATGTATTTTTCTACGGGAAAGAATCCTTTTTGTCACTGTTTACACTAGAGTAACTATTCGATATAATTACTATTTGTGATCTATAGGTGTTAAATATCTTAAGAAAACTTTGAAAAAGAATTTTAGATTTTTAGGTAAAGGTTTAGGTAAGTATTTAGCACAAATCGGTCACATTCCTTCAAATACTTATAGTGTAAATGATTACGCAAATGAATAATGTTTGTGTATATCTTTATACCATACTATAAAGAAGTCTTTCCATGATTCTCTATTTCTGATAGTTTATTTTTTTAACTTACGTAATATCCTGAAATACTAAAAGCGTGTAATACGTTACATACCTATATACATATGATTTATGCATGTACATATGTATATGTTAAAGATACATAGAAATAAAAAAAATCCAGCGGTATCTATTCCTGTAATTTTATTAGAAGCAATGTGTTGACTGAAATAAGTAGATCCGATCTGTTTTCACGGTTCCTTGGTTATGAAACACGATACACATGTAATTTTTCTGACGAGTTACATGGTACACGTTCCGTACGCAAGCAGATGTTCTCATGTTTCTCTCTTAATAAAATTGATGCGCTTTTTCCATTAAGAGCGTTATCATTATAAGAGACAGTATGTTTATGGGTGTACCGATTTACTGAGTAATTTCTTTAGGCGCACGTGTGCCCTTTTCGTAAATTATTTTCTAAAAAGCGAATATCCGAAGTAGGATTTTACAGGCAATCTGTCAAACATGTACATCCTTGTTTCCGTGTATCTCACATATCGATCTGTTTTATAGTAGTATAAAATAATAACAAAAGTCAACTTGTGTGTAAACTATTAGCAGCATTTTGCGTTCGAATTATTGTATGTATAGAAAACACAAAAGAAAATATTTGAAAAATAATAAATTATTTCCGAATTTTCACTCTCTAATAAAATGAATAATAAATTTAAAAAGGAGCACTTCTTAGTACTAAATTGTTATCTATCTAAAACACAGGCACACGGTCTCACATCTTATGATGCCGTAAATAAAAATTAAGGATTTATTGATCTAACGGAGTGAACTTTCTAAACCTGGCTTCCTATTCGGAGTATGGTAAACTTGGGAAGAGTTAGGAAACATTGCAATTATGACAAAAGAGTCAATGTACCATGCATGATTTATAGAATTAATTCAAGCGTTCAGAAGAGATTTAGTTGCTCTTATTGAAAATTTTATAGATTGTGAAATACTGCCGGGTTTATATATGCAAAATCGGAAGCTAGTTAAGACAATAATTTTACTCTATAAATAGATTAATTATATTACAAATATTACAAGAAGCTTGCATACCGTGAATCAAAAATTAATAGGTACTGAATGCACTAAACAGCAGAACGAAAATGAAATAAACTATTGCAAAATCAATCATAAAAATCACACAATTACATATATTTTAAATTATGCAATGAATTCAATGTTTGGTTTCTACATATATCATGCAATTTAACAATAATTTCAATCTATTAAAGCACACCTGCTTTGGAATAGCAAAAACGAAATAAATAGTTCAAATAAGAAGCTAAATATATTTTTTGAAAAATACCTGTTAACAGTTCTATTATTTATTCATTTTATTTTATACCAAAAGATAATATTTTAATGACACTAATAACGAGTGTCAAATAAATATGTATAAACTAAAACTCCCTATATTTATATAGTTCTTTCATCAGTGGCTATTTATTATAAATGCTCTTGGTAATGCGCCCTCTAGTCTTTAAAGCGTTCCTGCGACTCATTCTAGTGGTGTTGTTTGCTGACGGCAGTGAACGATATGCCACAATAATGAATAATGAATTTTGTATCTTTCTTAGTCTAGCACATAATATGAAAACTGATATTTTCTTTAACCAGTACCTTGTGCTGTTATTCACACTTTGCCTGTTAATAATTTGTGTATTAATCTTATTTAGAGCCTTTTGAATAATATTTTGGGAATAGAAGAATGGAGTGGGTAGACAATCGAGACTTGAATTTAAATTTCGTTAATTATTGTAACTTGTTAATCATTCACTTAAAAAAAAAAAAAACACTTCTGCACAATGACTTATAGCAATAATTAAGGTTTGCCAGTACGATATGCTTAATATAAAAGTTTATTCCAAATAAAAAAATGTCTTTCATTAAAAATACTTTTCTTGAGCAAATATATATTGCTACGAAGCTTGAAGACAATATTTTAACATTTAAATTATATTTTTATAAATTAAAAAAACTGTTTAATTTTGCTAAATACCATTCAGTCATCTGTGATATTCTCTACAAATTTAGAAATATACCAGATCACCAGTAAAATTCTTCCCCACTCAAACAATTTCACCCCCCTCTTAATGAATAGGAAGATAATTCAGTAACTCATGGGGCGTGGGGGAAAATATATTGCTGTAACCAACACTTCTTATACCATTTTACCCATATACCATTTAATATCAATGTATCTTTAATGTGATTTTTTTGTTTTTTGTTTTTTTCTCTTGATTTAGCGGCTTGGTTTTTAAATTTAATGAATTATTTAATAAAACTCTTCATGACGTTTCGACAATCTTATTTTTTATTGTTGTCTTCCTCAGATTATTTTATATAATTCACAAAATTTGTAAAATTAAAGACATTCACACAAGCATTTTAATACTATTTTAAAATGTTGGGTGAATGTCTTTAATTTTACAAATTTTGTGAATTATATAAAATAATCTGAGGAAGACAACAATAAAAAATAAGATTGTCGAAACGTCCTGAAGAGTTTTATTGAATAATTCATTAAATTTAAAAACCAAGCCGCTAAATCAAGAGAAAAAAACAAAAAACAAAAAATTTACAAGCACGCCTAAGAAAAGATTCCCATCAATTTAATGTGATTGTTTACTTATCATTTAATAATGTTTTTCTATACGTTATATTGAATGAAAAACTATTTTCCAAACGGTATTCAATTTATTTGTGTTAGTGTCAAAAAGATGACAAGCCCTCTCAAGATACTCTCATGTAAGTAGGTTTATTTACTATATAAAAAATCACTATAATAAAGATTTCTATTATCTCAATTCAGACTAAGAACTTAAATCTGTCGATTTATAAACACAAGTAAAACTCAAATTTCCCACAAAATTCCACCAAAATAAAATTTCATAAGTCAATCCGCCAATACATGAACACAAAAACAGTGACAAGAAATACGTATACGAAACCCAAAGAATCATGACCAACCTCATACAATACAAATTACTAAACTTTCACTATATATATATCAATTAATCACAAATATCTCACCTTGAAATATCTTGTACGTATTTTCGAAATTAAAAGTTCAAAACGATGATAATATTACTGCCAGTACAAACAACTCCTCCAATATAAGTTCCATGTTATATAAATCATTTCAGCTCCCATGAAGTGTACTAAAACGTCAGTTGGAAACCCACAGCCAGAACTCGCCTCGAATTTTGCTCTTCAAAACTCCAGGATTAAATCTGGGACGACTCCAAACCACTAAATAAGTGGATACATATCATCTCTGCACCAAACACGTTTTACTATCATTGAAAGTAAGTCGATTCCACTTTTCTTTAGAATTTCAAATTAATAAATAAACGAATTTCTAGATAAAATGTTTCGAAAGATACTATACTCTCAGGAAATCGAAAAAGGAGATCCTTCTCCCATTTGTTTTCAACAAACTCCACATTTTCAAGGAAAAACTCACCCGGGGCAACCATAAATATAAATGTGTTGCTACAGGTATTGAAAATTCCCAACGGCGAACACTAGTTTGACAAATAGAGGCACTCCTTCAAAACTTTAATAACCGTTACAATAATTAAATCTATACGATCAAGTAAGTTATTAGTCAGAATTTTTCATTGTTTCTCTCAATTTAAATAGTCAACAATTGTGTGGGTTTCATAATTCATATAAAATAACATAGCAACATATATACTAACAAACATTAATTTCCTTGGTTTAAAGAATTCTTTCTATTATGCAAATCTATGCTTTAGTTCGAGCAATCTGTTTTTTTTTTCTTTTAAAGAAAATATTAAATCTAACAAAAAAAAAAACGATATTTCATACAAAAATTAGATTTTTAATGGGAATCAATGTTTCTTGGAGTACGAAAAACTATTAAAACAAAATAATATTGTTTGAAATCTATGGGTCTGTTTATATAAAACTATTGCTTCAAACATGTTTTCTTTTTTGTAAAAATTCCAATTTCAACAATTTCCTCCTAAAATATTACAGGTTTTTCGACAATTTCCTTGCTTCCCGTAGGTACATCTTGAAATCCACCATCGTATTCAAGCATTCTTCTTATTTCATCGAAGAGGACTTACTCATCTTAAAATTTTCACACAATCTCACAAATCACAAACCAAGGACAACTTGTATGATCGCGAAAACATCTGCTGTCTTTCAATTTTGATTGGCGTATCAGCTTTGTTCTTTCAACGATGGAACCATGTATACGGATCGCAAAGCAAAGTTTGACAGTTTGATAAAAAATAATTGTAGCTGCAAACGTCAAAATAAGTCGCTTCGGTGCTATTTCAAATGAAGTTATGAACCAAAATATTGATGAAAATATACCCAGAAACACAAAAAAATCAAAACTTTATATATGGAGATGGTTTATGACGTTCTGTGTGGAACACAACTACAAATAAGATGTAGAAAATAGCAATGAAATACTAGTATTTATTCTGAAAGGTTGGGAGAGTGTTTAGAGTGACAGAGACTGCATGCCATATCATGTGTGAATGCAAGACTGTAAGAAGACGGTCAATTTTTGGCAAACCAAAAATGAACGCCTTCTTTCGACCAAACAGTCCTGTACAGATTAGTATAGGCTACGTATCAGGATATTGGAATGACTGGTATGATTCATTTAATGACACATACAAGATATAATAGAAAAAGCCAAGAGGCTGTAGTGTTTCGGACACTTCAACTGTTGTCAACAATGAAGCAGGGTGATGCTTAAAATAAGCACTAATAATTATTATTTCAATACAATATCTTCTCTAGTAACAAAACCTTAATGAACACACACATTGAAGGCACAAATTTCTTGAAAGCTCTATTAACTGTTTCTTAAATCATCATTATTACCTATGGTTGAAGAATAAATGACAATTCGTTAGCTGCTTGAAAATTTTAATGCTATTTCCCGAAATTGCAACATCTTTTGGTATGTTTACTTTAGTTGCTTCACAATTTATTGTTATGCTTATTAAATTTATTCAAGTGCTTTAATGCTATTTAATTCAAGTGTTAATTTGTATTAATTATCGAAATCATAGGATCATAATAACCGAAAGCAAACTTGTTTAAATACTCTCTTTATGAGACGTGTATTTCACCACCCACTACTATGAATGCTCGAAGGTAGTCATTTAAATAACATTTGCATTAATTAGTGGAGACACAGTTCAGATCGATTTCATGTTGAAATTTTAGAAACTATTCCCTAAACGTGAGAATCGAAGCTACGTAAATGGGATCTATTTACATGCATACATATACCGATTGGATTGTAAGTGGACTGCAATCAGCGGATTCGTACGGGTAATATAAAACTTCCTGTTCATCACCTCCTTTCCTACGCTCCGTTACTTTCAGCGCTCGTTCGTTTTCCGGGTGTGTGCGCGAGTGTATCCACAAGTCAATTACATATCATCTCCTCTTACGGTAATAACACCACAAGTACTCAGGTCCTGTGAATCTAATACACAACGGCGTCTAATTGAGAGTCGTGCAAAGTTGCTCACGAATAGCTATGCTCCGTAACGATGAGTACATTACTTCATACGCGATACAAACAGATGAATTAAACGACCAATCATTAATCCAAGTTTTATAATTAGCAATTACAAATCATTTTAACGCAAAGGAAGAATTTTAATGACTTGAGTTCTTGAGTAATAGGCATTTTAGGATTTTAAACCTTATAGCTAAGAACTGAATCTTTCGTTTAAAATAAAGAACATTTCAGAACCAAAATATCTGTTGTCTGTTGTATTTACATAAACAAACGCCCTTGCACCTCTAGGAGGGTGTAGGGTCATACCATTAGCTACTCTAAGTCAGTTCTTTATAAACTCCCATTCCTTCCTACCACGTGCTAATTGTTTTGCTTTAGTCCAGGTATATGTATACAGGGTTTTCCACGGTAGCCGTTCGTTAGAAGTTTCCGAGGTTAGAGAAAACCTGGAACTCTGAATTTTTGGAATCCGGGGCTATTCAAGATTCTCTTTCATTTTAAAATATCTTCAGGGTCTTACCACTTCCGGTTATACCGGAAGTCGCCATAAACTTTCTTATTTTAAATCGAACACCATGTATATTATTTCATTTTTAAATTCCTGAGAAAATTTTATGATGAGTTCTAATAGGTTTCCCTATACCTATTTTCAACTGCTACTTAGATATCTTGATTTTTTTGAAAATTTTTAAAGATGTAGCGTTATTTGCAACACAGTATCTTTGCCCATTTTCGACTGGTAATAAACACTTCCAGGGTAGATGGAAGCACAAGAATGACACTTTCGAAATCCACATTGACAATTGATTTGTCGCATACAGGGTGTCCAAAACTGCATGACCAATTACAAAATCTTCAAAGTTGAAAAAGTCCTTTTTTTTAAATGGAACCACTTGTATATTCCTGGATGATCAGATGCAGAATTTAATTCTGCATCGATTCGCTATGACTTTCCCTACACCTATTTACAACGGTTTTCTTGTTATTCATAGAGGATGAAGATACGATACGAAAATTCTATCCCGTAGGCAGCTACACTGTGGAAGTTTGAGAAGTACACCATCCTTGCGCCTGGTAAGTAGACACATTTTTTATACGTAACACACAATAAATCGCGGCACTCAGCTTTTTAGCTAATCCGTCAACATGTTCCGACCACGTTAGTTTACTATCTATTTGGATGCCCAGCAGTTTGACACTACTAGCACCCACTTTTTTATCCAGTGTAATCATAGTGTGTTGTGTTTTATTTGTGTTACGTTTAAGTTTGTTGGAGGTAAACCACGTTTCTGCTTCTCTAACCACTGTGTGTGTCTTTTGTATGAGTTTATTCATTGTATCGTCCTTTACTAGAAGCGATGTATCATCGGAATATTGACAGACAAAATCCGCCATTATGTTAACGTCAAAATCGTTTACGTAAATAATAAATAATAACGGCCCTAAAATAGAACCTTGCGGTACACCGCAATCAATGGGCACTACAGCAGATTTATTTCCAACAACCTCAATGTATTGACGCCTATTCTCTAGATATGCTTCCAGTAGACTGTGGCTATTACTCCGTATCCCATACTAGTGGAGTTTATCCAACAATAATCTGTGCATACTAATTGGATGTACTCCTCATTATCTAGTGCCGTCATCATCGCATTCATTATTTCTCTTAATCCCGTTGCAGTTGATTTATTCTTACGAAAACCGTGCTGGGCACTAGCGATTATATTATGTTTATTTAAAAAACTGCCTAATATATCTGCAACAGCGATCTCAAAGATCTTGGAAAATGCAGGCAAAACTGATATTGGCCTGTAATTACTCTCATCCTCAATATTTCCTTTTTTATATATAGGTACTACCTTCGCTATTTTTAGTTCGTTTGGGAAAATGCCTTCCGATAGACAGTTATTCATAATAGTAACAAGTGGTTTTATAATACTTGGAGCAATAGCTTTTAGGAGTTTCGTCAAGATACCGTAGTGATCCCGCGTGTCCTTGCTTTTTATCCGTGTAATAATAAGTAAAATATAGGTAACAAGAATTTCTACTAATTTTGTTTGTTTTGTGCAATAATTCATACGGATCGATTGGTGGCTTGCCTATTTGGGCTGCTTTACGTGTAAGGTATTGGTTCATAGTATCAGGCGTTATACTCGTGCTGCAGGCCTGTTTAATGTTCTTTCCGGTTAGCTGGTTTATTATTTTCCTAATTGCCTTTTGCTTGTTTTCTGAATTTCTGATTTTATTTGTATAGTTCTCTCTCACTTCTTTGTCGAGGGCGCTTTTATATGTAGCTTTATATTGATAGTAATGCTGGTATATTGTGGGATCTCTAGTTACTGTAGCAATAGTCGCTAATGCATACAAATTATTTTTCATATTAGTTACCTTACACCTGCTATCAATGTAATAGGACTCCTGGCATCACTCAGTCGATCCTCTGTAAATGCAGGCCTTTGTACCTTTAAGAGCTGCTTTGCCTGGTGTCTTTTCTTACCACTTTTTCGGCTTGTTATGTATCTATTCGCTGATAAACTTTGTTATTTGTTAATGCCGAAGGATGTACTGTCTCCGAAGAACAGTCTTGACAATCCTCATCTGGTCAATGCCTTCGCCACCTCATCCTCTTCACGCCCATATGGTTGATACTCACGCTGATGTTATCTTTATTTGGGTGCCTATACAATTCCCAGCTAGGTTGGAGTTAACACCTGCGGAATGATTCGCTTAAAGTGTTGACTGGCTGTCAGAAAATATAGCAACTACTATTATTGCTTCATATATTGTACAAAACACAATAACAAAACGCATTGCTCTTCGTATCTAAATTTTTGCAGATTACTTAATTCTTTCATATAATGCCTATTAATTTTTATTACTAAATTATCTAGATATTTTAATTCACTAATATGTTAAACAGGAAAAATTAAGTATGTCCTTACCATCGCTTCCTTTTTCCCTTTTTGCAAGGAATCCACAACCATTTTCAACATTTTATTTTGATGGTTTGAAAATAAGTTGAGTTATCTAAAACTTCCACACGTAATAAATTACACTCTTCGCTTTAATTATTAACCACTTCAAAATTACATGAGAATATATATTTTATACAGGTGAAGGTCCATGATTAACAACACACTTATAAAAGTTGTTTTAGGATCTAAACCAAATTACCCTAGACAGAACGATTAGAACACAAATTAATACAGTTATTATTAAAATAAATGTGGGGTTTATTACTTTATCTTGTTATTCAACATTGTCACGCGTATTGTTTATTATGAATGCCGCAAAGTATAAATCTTCTTCTTTGACAGCCGCTTTACTGCTACGCAGTAGGCATTCCAAGTTCGGCGATAATTGATTAGAGTCGAATTTAAATTCACTCCCGCATGCCAGCACAAAACACATCTATTTGCATAATGCCGGTTTCTGGATTTATTGTTAAGCATCTACCCCGGAGCTTTAAACCCTAGAGTGGAATATGCCTTTTAACGAGAAATGCTGGTTTGTTTGAGAGCTAAAGGCCAAGCGTATTTCTTTTTTAAGCTCATAGTATATTTGCATGACATTACTATTCAAGTCTTCGCTCGATTATTCA
This sequence comes from Cetonia aurata, assembly GCA_949128085.1. Lineage (NCBI taxonomy): Eukaryota > Metazoa > Arthropoda > Insecta > Coleoptera > Scarabaeidae > Cetonia > Cetonia aurata. Next base: position 39,010,105 of record OX421884.1, read on the forward strand.
ACAAAGGTTTTGTATGCATGTTACGGCGGTGGCAGTTTGTTACTGTTTAGTTGGCCGTAATCAACAGGCTGGTTGTATTGACGAAATTGGCACTCGAAATTGAAATTGAACCGCATTTCCGGTTACATCTACTCGATGCGAGATGAAGCTTTTATGTCAACGCAATTGCTATGTCAATCTGCATTACGGACGCTGTATGAATAACAAACACATACACATTGCAGGATATTTATAGATTGATATCAAGTAAAACGCTAACTTTCAATAGACTATTTAACCTGGATATTTATAATAAACATTTGTGGATTTGTGGCTATAATATAAAAAATGCACTATTCTGATTTCCTTGTGCACTATTTGAAAGTGAAGAATTATGGACGAGTTTTAGTGATTTAAATCTTTTAAGCCATCGAATTAGAAACACTATGTATCACAAAGGGATATGAAAAATGTAGTCCAATTTTCGCTTTTTGGAAATCTAAATACTGCTGCTCAGATGGATAGTGCATATCGATGAAATATAGCATTGCACGAGATAGCGAAGCACAATCGACATGTATTGAACATTATAGTTAATTGTGTGTATTTTTGTGGAGCTTTCGAACTTGCGTTGAGGGGACACAATGGACCAATTTTATCCGTAACTTTTGTTTTTCGTGGATTAATAAATTTTAGTGCTGCTGTGGACGTTGCTTTAAAGGATCAGGAAAAAATCTACTGTTTTCAAGGGAACTTAAAAAAGTATCGAAAATGGAATTTTACAAACCAGGTTTAATGTATGCCAGGAAGAAATCTCTAAAGAAATGAAAGAAGCTGATTATTTGTCTGTAATAAGTAGTTGATGGAACCCTAACAAAAATAATGTTTAATATAGCATACATAGTCACGAGTCACCTACTGTAAAAGGCATTAGCACAGATAGCTCATCTTACGGGAGAATTGGCAACGGCTTTCGCTAAAATGGGAACCCTGGATCAAATATTTGGGAACCCAACGTGAGTTCGGAGCGCTGTACTTCAGTCGCCAGTGGACAGTCGCGTAGGCACGTACGAACATACATACCGCTAGCACAATCGCCACGCGGTGCTGGCAATAAATGCGCATACTTATTGCGTGCTGAATGGATAAAAAATGCGGGTAAATACCGCGTTAGGATGTCTTTGTTACATTAATATAATGGTAAAAACTCACGACAATGTTGCTCTTGCAATCCATATGCATATATTGATATTATAAATTATCATTCATCGTTAGTAGAAAAAGCTAAAACATCATCAAAATGAAAAAATTGCAGACAAAAATTTGTAACATATTCAACTATTTATTAAATTTACCCCACTCTTGACAGACCTACCGAATATCATGATGTAAGATATAGGCTGTTTGAAATTCATAGGGATTTCGTTAAAAAAAAAAGATATGTAGATTAAATTTGACATAATTGCTAAATCTAACAAATAATGTAAAAAAATAGGAGTAGATCATTTCCAAAGCTTACCACATAAGTCATAAGACCGATATGTTTTTGATTTTACTTTACTTTGAACAATTATTATTTATTTTTAATTAATATAGTACACATATGCATATCCGTATCTCAGAGCAGAAGTGTATTAAGTCACATAAAATAGTATATTAAAAAACTAGTTTCGTAAAACACGTTTTAAAAAATGAGTGCTTTAATGTCTTACGAAGCGTGTTTTTTTTTGCAACTAGCGTTTTTAATGTCTTTTTTTTTTAGTACAAGAAAAATAATTTGATAATGTACAGTATGATATGGTGGTTAGCATTACAAACGAAAAAATACCAACCTAATGCCGACAAATTTCGGGCGCTGTATTGAATATTATAGCACTCATTTGGATGTCGTAGGTCTATTATGAGACCTAGTTGAAAAGAACATTAGAGAACGCGTAACTTACGATTCGTTTACCGTCAAGTACCTATATTACAAGTTTTACTGTTTATGCCTTTATATGCAAACTTTGCACTTTATTGTACAAACATAACATATTAAAGAAGTTGCGAAGTCAATAACGTACCTAACTGAAAATATGTTAAACATTGACTTCATACACTTCTGTTTTGTGGTACGGATATAAAATTATAATAACTTAGGGAATTTTCTGTCTATACCTAACTCTCAACTATATATTTTTTGTGATAGTCGAGATGATCCCAGTAGCACAAAATAAGTATATCTAATATATGGGTTAAATATTAAAATATGTATTAAATACTTTTAAAATATATAATACAATTTTTTTTTTAAATATTAGGTGTTACTGGGGAAAATAAAAAATGATAATTTGACATTAAATCGGATTTATAACTTTTCGACTACATGCAGTATAATTAACACTATTCATTATCTCCGTTACTATCAAGAAAAAACTTCATATATTATAAGAACCATAAAATATATTCTTAGGAGACACATACGAATAAATATATTACGTGCACTGCAAGTCAATCTGAACAGTCTATAGAAAATATTTAAATTCTAAATAAGAGGGTAATCCACATTCAAGGAGGTATAACATTTCAATTTTCTATTCTCAGTAAATAATAGCTGTTCTAAAGTTTTTTTTACATTTCTATTTTGGTACGTATGTACGTTTCGGTAGACGATTCGAAATCATCCGATTCCGAATCGAATTTAATAATCGGAATCATCCGAATATTTCAATAATCGGAATCAACGATTATTTTAATTCGGATACTCACAACACTAGTTGCTACCTTTGTCAAACTATTGATACGGCTGCCATTCATTTCTTAATTACAAATAGTAATTTAGATATTTTTCTGTCTTTGACGAATACTTTTAATTTTTTTCAATGGCGTTTTTTTTTTAACATACATCTGGTACTGGTAAGCACTCTTTTTGATTTTGTTGTTTAATAAACTTTAAAATTTTACGAACATGCATTTTAAAACCTGACACAACCATTTTTACTTAGCATTTTTTGAGAAAATAGATCCATATATGAAGAAATTTATCTATTTCATGCCTTTATCTACGCATACCTTTAAGTATATATCTGTGTTAAGTACATTTTTAACTTCATAGCAAAAAAGTGATATTCTTTTTATAATAAAAATGAAATTCATATGTTTATTGGGAATGCCAAATTTTATATAAATTGTTTATCCTATCCATCGCCATCGCTAGCTGTTAAAGTTTATTATTCGCACATAAAAAATGTAATTCTTTAAATTAAAACGGTTCTTTCTTAAAGGAAGATAAACTTTTGGAAGGGTAATAGGTGAATCACACGGGCTCACGGGCGGGCTTGGGCTGGCCGGGCTTGCAAAGCCGACGGGCCAGGCCGATTTAAGAAACGAGCGGACCCGGCCCAAAAATAATTCCCAAAAAGCGCACCTCTAGTGTATATATTGTTTGAATGAAAGTGACCGTACTTTGAGTTCAGGAGTAATTGAGAAAGATATTTCTGTCATTAGAAGTAAAAGTTTCTTCGAGTGTAAGTAATATTGTTTTAAAATAAAGAAATGTGTTTAAAAAGTAAATTATGTGGCTTAAAGAATCTTCCTTTCCTCTATACGTGTAATTTTTTTTAAAACTAATTAATATTAATTATATAAAAAAACAACAAAAGAAAACGATGATAGTACTTACTAAATTTTTTTTTTGTTTATACGAATTGCATGATAAATGCAATAGTCAAGTAGAGATTAAATATACTATAGTGAATGTAAGTCATGATTAAAATTAATAAAACGAACAAAATAATTAACAATTACATTAAACAAATGACAAACTACATTTTAAAATTGACGATCGGATGGGAAATATATTCCTATATTTTACCAAAACTACGTACGTATTGTAAAAACGAGAAAGCCAAAAGAATTTGTTTACTTAGATATTGAAAATATAAAATATATTCATTCCAATGTACCTACGTGTAATTGTAAGGTTTACCTGCTATAAGCTTGATTTATTTATTATAGCACTTATAGGGTTGATGTAAAATTAAAAAATCAAAATTAATGAGCGATCTGAAATATTTTCTCATGTTTGACAATGATCTTCATATATCATCACACCCTTAACGAACGTTGTCAGAAAAATGTACGTATGCTATGCCTGCTCAAAACTCTTATCATATGCTCACGAATGATTTTCTTGTTCATACGCTTTATTTATATAATAGCCTATATACCCGCGCATGTATCCTACGCCACCTTTTATTATTATATAAACAATAAATAAATTTATTTAAAGATACTTGTAATCAATAATCAATAATATAAACTACCTATATAACTAAATATTATAAAAAGTGTTTGCTAATGGAATTTACTTCGGTAGGGAAGCTTTCATTAATTTATTATTTATTGCTCTTGCCTTGTGGAATAATAAATTACATAATAAGATTGCAAAAGTTTCAACTTGAACATGTAAATCATGACCGATCCAGTAAGATATGTAATTTGAAGCTAATCAATTATCCTATAAAATCATAACCACTTCACTTTATAAAGAATCACTTTCTCCGGTTGAGCATGAATGAACAATACTTCAATTGTATCGACATTCCTTCTTTTTTTGACATACTTTTTCTATTGCGAATACAACTATGTACATACTACATATTCATTAGAGCATTTTCGCACATGCATTCAAGTTTACGGTCGGTGGCGCATAGAATTGATTTACTTCGTGGGCAACACCCATTTAAACATACAACGGAGAACAAATAACAGTGTCTGTAAATACATAAAGCATGGCAACGAACGCAATTAAATTATCAATCACCTCGGCGATAACCTTTCTGTACAGCGTTGTTCGCGCTTTCGTTAGATACGTTCAATCTTTGTCAAGAACCTTTGCGTAGGGGCTCTCATTTATCATTTTCTTGGGAAACTAAAGTTGTAATAGTTTTAGAATAGGTCTAGATAGTTTAATTGATGAAACGGAACATATACGCATAAGTTAATTACAAAAATTTAACTAAACAATATGGATGAAAGAAAATTGTCATTTAATCATTGATTTTGGTTATATTTTCTACATTGAGCAAGTTGTGCATACTTCATACTTTTAACTTTAAACTATACCAAGCATTTCTTACATGGGCTCGCTGACTTTTAAAGTATTTGCAATAGAGAAACGAAATCTGGAAATCAAGAATGGAACAAAACAATTTTTTTGGCATGGTCAATAAAGTTCTATTATTTGCAACTTAAACAAAAATAACTTACTTCACCATCTCTTGAATGGGACCATCTGCATATTTTGGAGGCTTTAGTTCTAGCTCATATACAATCGCCATCAAAACTTGGCATTTCTTTGACACAAAAAATGTTTTGTTTTTTTCTTTTATTTATCTGCTTTGAAGTAATGTTGGGATGAAGGCAGCTTTTATTCGTCTGTGTTTATTTAAGACTAAAACGTCACATTACTTCGAATTTAACAATAATTTAATGATATTCTTCAATAAGAGTCTGAGATTTCAAAACCCATGTTGCAATATTATAAAATAAAAACTAAGTAAATGAAAGTTAATGTTTAGATAACAATATAAATGTATACTTTTAAATACTTATACAGCATTAAATACTTATTTAAATCCCAGTTTGTCCGTTCTTTTAATAACAAGTAAAGCAGTCTTTTCGATTATTTTCCATCAAATCGCTGAGTATAGAAGAACGAATGTCGTGAAGGAGCAAAGGCAATATGAAAGATTTGCACCAGTGCTTGATTCACATAGATATACGATCACTAACGATGAATGTTCACTCAGTTAATGAAAGAAATACACTGCTTGAACTCATAGCATGACCGATCTACTGTGAATCTTTTCAAAACTATGTTGAAGTAACTATAATGTTCAATTGTTACTAAGTATTATAAAGTAGTTTCTTTTTGCTTTTCCTTTGTACATACATGTATTGTTGCCTGCATATGAATGTTAAAAAAGTAATTTTTGCCACATGGTAGTTACCCACGAGAAGATGCCCTAAAACGTTGTAATAAAATGACTCAAGAGCAGTAATAGTGTATTTTCTGCCAAAAAAACCACCAATTATATTAAAGTTATAAAAAAAATAATTAATAACCGAAACAGAAGAGTGGAGTATTCAAAAATCTTTGAGAATACGGAAGTAAGAGCTACCCATCAATAGTTACAGATACTTTGAGCATCGCTTCGCTTGTAAATTGGTATTATTTGCTTCTTTTCAAATCAATTGGAAAAATTCCTTCAACCAATTAATGCCAGATTTATTAAATATTGCAATAGAAGGGCATTTGCAACCTTCTTTAAAATCATTGTAGAAATCCCATCGGGTCCGGATATTGATTTAGGTTTAATAGTTTTAGTCAAAATTGCTAATAGCTTGTTTTGCCTAATTGGATTACTGAAATTTAACTATTTTTTTTAACATTATCTGTTTTACAAGATACACTAGCGATTGTCGGAATTCAAAATTATATACCGATAATACTGCTTCAAATGGCATGAGTAACCTAACCAACAGTTTAGACAGTTTCGAGATATTACCACTAAACTTTTTAATTTGGAAATTCAAGTCTTACTTAAAAAAAAATACTTAAAATATTAATAATAATAATCTCGTGGCAATATACAAAAAATATTCAAAGTTTAATTTATTATTTTATTTCGTTCTTCTTGCTAGTTTGCCATACTAACTCAACATGGAAAATATCCCTTAATTCCCTGTAGATGATGGTTTAGGTACTTATTTCTCCAGTTACTTCGAAAAATGCAAATTCTTTAACAAGAGATTCTGTACTTCCTGATTGAAAGTGGAAGTCATGGCTGTTGATACTACATATTCAAATTGATACTTCAAATCATTATTTATATTTTCTTCTGGGGCAGTTTGCTCATCTCCGCTTAAGGATGTTTATGGATTTCAATGGATTCTGAGATTTTGCAGTTACGGTACTGAAGATTTCGGGACAGGATTTGGGCGAAGTTGAAGTGGATTTGGTGGCCGGTCTCCAGCCTATGCTCAGCAAGTGCAGCTCACGTTACGCGCAACGCCCGAACACAACTCTCATGTTCTGCAACACGAGTGCCAATCGAACGTTTTGTTCACCAATGTAAACACTGCCGCACGAACATGGAATTCGGTAAACACCAGGAGCATCGAGAGGAATACGATCTTTGATACGAGAGCTATCTGATTTGGAATTAGGTTCAAAAACGGGTTTTACGTTGTGTTTAGATGGGATTCTTCCTATACCGTCGGTAACACCTTGGATGTAGGGGAGAAAGGCATTACATTGGTAGGGAATGGTTTGTGTTTTCTAATGTGTTGAACATAGGATGTAGGCATCGGTTTATAGTACGCTTGATATGAGGATAGTTGTTCTGCGTTAGGGTTTCGGTAGCATGGGATAGTTCTCGGGATAAGGAGTTAGGATCTGATATGGCAATGGCTTTGTACTAAGGAGTTTATGACTCCGTTCCTCTGAGCCGGATAATGGTGTGAGAGGGCACACCCGACCGTTACCTAAATGCCTATACCATGGACAACGACGGCGAAAGTATACACAGTAAAAAATAATTACAGCAAAAAGGAATATTACTGTAATTTTACGGATGAGAGAAAAAAATTCAGTATAACTGTGAATTTACAGTTCAATATTTATAGCAGCACAGTAGACAGCACAGTAAGATTGCTGTAAATTTATAGTGTTCATTTCCTTTATATTTAAAAGCTGTAAGTAATTTACATCAATATTTTGGACTTTTACATTTATTATTTGATTATTTGCTGAGAAACTATAAAGCTGCAGTAATTTCGGTAATAACCCTGTAAAATAAAACAGGATTATTACTGCATATTACAGAATTTTTTTACTGTCTACGTGCAAGTGTAACGAATTGTTGTTCCCAGCAATTCAAACAGGTTCTAATTTTTTTTTTTTTTTTTTTAATTTGCAGTATGCTAGACTTTCTTCGACTTCTTCTTCCACTTACTAAATACCTCTCCATCATTGGATCTATTAAGTTCCATCTTGTCTTCGCATATATTTTCAATTCTAGTTCTTTCTCATGGGCAGGTTTCATTTTATCTTGTAAAAAATCCTTTTTTCTAAAATGTTTAATAACGGTTCTCAAAGATTGCAATTAAACAAACAAATTTGAGTTTCTATCTATTTCAGTTCCCATGATTGTTCAAGTATGAAGCATTATTACTGTCACTGTTATAATAATTCTCCTCCACATTTTCACTTGAGTTCCCTCAGAATGTGATTCATCATTTTTTTTATAGAAAAACTCTGTCACTGCCTAATATATCGCATGATTTATGCACAACATCTGTTCAATCTTCTCTATTATATTTTTGCATTACTGCAAGACCGTCGCTAATGGAACAGACAATATGGTGGTCTGATTTAACCTGGTTCTTGTTTAATATACGTTACCGGTAAATTTGAAGTACTTTACCGGTAAACATTAAAGTAAAAAATGACTGAAAATTACTGGTGAACGCTGACGGGAATTACCGGTAAAGGAACAGTATACCCATCTATAAATTGACGTCATTAATAATCTCAGATCACCATGTTTCTAAAGTTCTACCCCTCTTACTTTCTCATTGTGTTTTCTTGATAATTATTTTCCAATAGCAAACGATGGACGGCAGTAGAGATAATCATAATTATTTTGACGGCGGTGATGATAAATTTCCCCTTAAGCGACGTTCCAATTTTCACCAAATTACACGGCGCACGAGAACGTTGAAGATTTTGATAAATTGTATTTCCTTGTGAATTCCTACATGTTTCTTGTTGTAATAACATGACGGCTCCTAATTGGCTTTGTGCACTGGAAATATTATTTTTAAAACACTGTATAGTATTTAACTAGGTATAACACATAGTTAGTATTAGGATTCACTGCGTAGCAGATTGCGATTGTAATTACTTTAAACGTAATTTCAATTTAAAAATAATTAAACTTAAACGTTGCAAAGAATGCTGGGTCTCATATAAATTTTACACTTCAACACTAATATATACTTTTAGCTTGTGTTTAGATTTTAAGTTAAAAGAAATATTGAGCGTTAAGTGTTAGAAAATATCGAACGAGTTGAGGTACCAACACCACGTGAATATATTGGTAATATATCACAGAAGCTCGATGACAATGTCGAGTAGTGTTATTTTTATCTCAATTTATATTCAAGCGAGCTTTTACATAAAATATGCTGCGAATATGTTGTTATCCTTTAGCTGCATCTAATATTCTGAAGAAAAATAGTGGTTCATATATCAACTTTGATACCCATTGTATCCTTTTCGCAAGTATATATTTATGGAAGTGTAATCTTTAAACTTGAACGTTATAAAAGTCTGTAAAGTTTATTTTAAACTTAATTTTTTTAATAAAATCGAAAAGTGAGAAAAGCTATAAGCCAATGATTAGCAGATTTCAGAAATTGAAGGGTTAGATTATCTTTTATTGTGTAAAAGTTTTTAGGTGCCGCTTTTTAAATAAATACAATATACGACATATGCAAGTACGCCTGAAAATCATTTTGGATGCGTATGTTATCGTCAAACACCGAAGTTTCGGCCCTCCTAGGTTTGACTAGGTAATCTTCAGGTCTTACAAGAAGTCTTAGAATTGGATAAACCCCAAATCAATTGCGTGTTTCGACTATTGACTAACAATTTATGTCTATAATAGGGGAGACCGACATGGACAGCCAGATGCCGAAGCTCAATTTAGTAAAATCGGAGTTTGGCCATTATTTTATGAAACCTTGGCCCCCAAAAGTTATAATCATCTGTGCTAATCTGTCTTGGATACAGCTGAACATCGGGCACATCTTTGAAATTAAGAAAATTCTCTTTGCATTCTCGTATCTGGTTTCTAGGAAAAGTGTATTGTTTATTCGGTGTTTCATTCCTAGTCTATATAAACCATTTCCAATAACCTAAACCATTTTATCTTACATTATGTCTAAAACATTTCGAGTATCTCCTTTGGCTCTGTCGAAACTGTGAATAGGTATTCTTGTTCAGATAATTGCTTCTTAACATTGGCCTGAGCTATAAAACTTTCTATCATTATTATTATTTTTATCAGGAATAGGAGCAATCGTTTGCTTTTTCCTCTTGATGTCTACACCAGATGATAATGGAAAGAGACTGCAATTGCGAGTAGGATATCTACTTGGTTTCGTTGGTCTCAGTGGTGTAGGATTAGGCCCATTGTTAGATCATGTAATCCAGGTAGATCCGAGTGTTATAATTACAGCATTGGTTGGAACTACATTAGTGTTTGTGTCATTCTCTATTTGCGCTATGTTAACCGAAAGAGGAAAATGGCTATATCTCGGTGGAATTTTAATGACATTGTTGAATACTATCTTTGTCTTATGCCTTGCAAACCTATTTTTTGGTTCAAAATTGCTGTTCCAAGTGCATTTGTACTTAGGCCTGATTACCATGTGTGGATTTGTCCTATACGATACACAATTGATCATCAAGAAGAGGAGAATGGGTAGCAAAGATTTCGTTGCGCATTCTTTGGATCTGTTTATTGATTTCATTGGATTGTTCAGGAGAATTTTAATCATCTTAAGTTGATGTTTATTCTTTGTTAGGAGACTGAGGTGTGATTTATATTTGGACATCAATTAATAAATTATAAAGATATAATCATATATAATATTATAATAGTAATATAACTATGAGAAATTTGAATTAGTTTCTAAGAGGTCTGTAATTACATAATATACTGCAATAAATTGTTTTAAATTGTTTTTATATATATAAGTTCTGTCTGTGCACAACGAACCCATGAAATTGTAATTCCAAAGCCCACGTCGTCTATACTAAGTTACTAAGTGTGCTGTCAGCGTACGTTCAATGTAGTAATGCACGTAAAATTGATTTTCTTTTTAAGGCTGAACCTGTGGCTCTAAAGTTAGTAACCCATAACAGAATTGTTTTGGGATCTGGAATCGAAACATGTCTACCCATGGCGAAGTGAGTACGAAAAGTTCGTTGCTTTGTAATCACTGATTTTCTATTTTCCATAAATGTTTCGATAATGAAGACACCATGACCGCCCGTCCAATTCATGACGACAACTAAAATCGTAAGGTGCGCGCTACCAGCTAAATATACTAACCTCCCCTTCTCCTCAGTGATTCGAGCACAATGGCAGTGCAAAATTTGCCGGAGCCTGTATGAGACTCATTTGTAGCTAAATATTCTAACAAACCCCAAATCGTAGAATTGCTGATAGAACCTTTGTTTTCGTGCGTTCTGCAACTGAAATAAATTCAAATTTGTCATCTGCTAATATTTCAAGTGATTTAAACGTATCGCGATCATCTGTGCGACGAATACTTACGACTTACGACAAACGGGTTTCATTTTCAGTTATGTTTTGAATTAGTTAGACGATATGTCGTTGCTATAAAACTAGTTATAATTGTATATTTAAACATAAAACACGTTGGAGTTCGATTGCTAGCTAAAAGAGAAATAAGTTTGTTATTTTTGATGTAATATAATATTATTTTATTCTGTTAAAACAATATAAATTGTAAATATACATAAAGCTGTTCTAAATAGTTACATTAATTATAAAAACAATTCTTTCCAGCTTATACTAAAAAGATAAACTAGTGTTCCCTTCATTTGCATTTGAAAATTACGTTTACTAGATCTTGTAACCGTGTTCACATAAACAATATATTTACATATTCTGACAATAGTCCGCATGGTGTATTATTAAAGAATGGGAATGTTAAAAGCAAGGGTAAGTTCCTTATTTTAGACCATTGTCACCCTCACGCGAAGTACCAATTTGCTATTAAGAGAAATGTATACACTTTCTTTTTCCTTACAAAAAATCAAACCTTTTAGTCATTATGAATTTATGATAAATTAGATCTGAAAAGAAAGCTTTTGTCGTAGTCAAATAGATAAAAAAATCACTATCGGGCAAAACTACAACATTTCATACAAAATTACTTAAAATTTAAATATTTTAACAGCCACTGACTGAAATATTAATCTGTTGTTCAAATAGATAGAGAAATAAATCACAAGCGGGTTAAAGATTTAGTTTAGAATAAGTCAATGTGTAGTAGAGAATATTAATGTGAAAGGACACTAAATGGGGATTCTGTTTTCACATCTATCACCTTCACTGAAAATAAATTACAAGTCGCAGATTGCATGCGAGAATGCAAAGATTATCACGTCATCTGACCGATTCATGGTAGTTTTACGGTAAATCAACTTCTTTTGTTCACTCATACCTAACGGTATTGTAAATTAGACGCAAATACCTATACAAAAGAATTACTATAATTAGGTATTGCATACGAATCCATGGAATTGGTGTGCTTTACTTAGTCTGTTCACACTTTAATGGAGAACATATAATTTTAATCAAATTATATGTACTAGAACAGAACGTTTTAACAAAACTAACCTGTACTTAGCACAATGCTGCATTAACAATGCATGAAAACGTATACTTACTCTATCCATACATATATGGACAAACTGTAGGTAAAATTATTGGATTAAAGGTACGCTGCAATTTCCGCAAATCTTAATATATGTATTTCACTGTCGTTAATAACAACTTTACCCGTTGATTCTATCGTGCCTATATATATATCCGTTTCCCAAAGTTTGGTATTCCCAAAGTACATAAGGAGAATACTCCTGTCAGACCCATTGTCAGCAGCATATAGATATAATCACTCAAAATTTTTAGCCAGGTATTTGGCCAATACATTAAAGTTATCTTTTAAGGGGTACAATGAGTTCAAAGTACAAGATTTCTTTCAATTTGCAGCCGGAGTCAATGATCTTTTGCTTTCGGATGGTCATATTCTTGTCTCATTTGAGGTAAATCTTTTCACTAACATCCTATTAAAGTTATTTGTGGAGATCATTGATGAAAATTTGGGTTTAATAGAACCCAACACTACCATCCCTGAAACGAAATTTATTGAACTTATTAAAAGGGTTTTTGAATCGGTTTATTTTCTGTATAAGGGAAAGGTTTACCTTCAAATACATGACACCTATGGGTAGTTCTCTTTCCCCTATTGCGGCAGCCATAGTTATGAACACTATACTTAAGAAGGTCAGATCTCACGTATCCTTTCAGTTTGGTTTTTTATACCAGTATGTTTGTTCTCGTTTGTTCTCTCGCTGTAGATTATCTAGCAAATACTTTAACTCTACTGAACAACTTCGATTCCTACCTCAGATTTACCATTGAAAGAGAACAAGAAGGCGATTTGCCGTTCCTTGAAATCGTTGTTACTCGACACAACTGCGGTGATATAGAAAATCGTCAAACTCAAATAGATTGCTTGATTTTCAAGCCATCACTCGAACATAAGGCAAGATCTAGTTTCATTGAAAGGGATTTTAATTCAATATTACTATCCCTCAAATTTCATTAACAGATTATTTTTCTCAGCTGCCAGCTGTAAGTTGGATACTAGAACCAATTTACAGGCTTTTCAGGAGATTGAAAATTGAAAACAACTTAATGCTCAATATAAATCCTCATTATATATACCTCAATTGTCAGACAATATCAAAAGATTTTTTCGCATTTTCAACATAAAGACATTTATTTCAGCAGTTATTGTCAATCAATTTTTTTCAAAACTTAAAACAATCTTGCCAGTTTAACAAGAAAATCACATCGTGTATGCTGTGAGATGTGTAGATTGCTGCAAACAAACACTAACATAGAAAAAACCACCCAAAGAGTGAATGGTGCATCCAACACAAGAATAATAGCAGAATTAAACCCAAAAGATTTACTCTGGCCACCCATGTACATCAGTTAAAGCACCATGTGGATTTCGATTACGTAAAAAATTAATTTCCGAAAATAATTGTGACCGAAGAATATTTTTGGAAAATTTAGCTATTTCTTAAATTAAAGATAATATAAATACTAAGGAACAGTCCACCAATTCACTCAAACCCCTCAACCCTCTTTATTAAAAAAATTCAAAGTCAGCATTTCATTAGTCGCATTTAGCTTGTCTTTTAAATTTTCTAATTCATCTTATTGTCCTTGGTTTATGTGTTTTTAGTCTTGTCTTTGTTTTCAGTGTTAATTTATTTCGACTGTTTTTGTTGGGGGTACCGTAAGTTTTTTATTTTTGCACTCGGGAAGGTGGGGTAAGAACGAATTATATCCAACAGAACTTTTGAGACGGTGGATCACAAGAGGCAGCAATTATTTGGGCAAAACAAACTTGAACCAACCGGATACAGATTACTCCATGCTAGAGATCCATACAGTATAGTCTGTTGCAGGGCACTATCACAGTGGAATAGAGTCTATAACACGCAGAGCCAGAACACAATAAGTCTTTATGCTGCAGTGTTATACAAAAAAGATCCCTAACTATATGTAGCGTACAGCATTTTGTTATCTAAAAGCAAAAATTAAGCAAGAAAACAACATAACTAATGCAAAAGCTGAAAGTCTAGCACATGTAAATTCTCACTTTAATTTCGACCATTGTAAAAATTACGAAAAAGTACAAAAGTAACCAACTACATGGAAGCTATGTTTAATTTGCATCTTTAACTTTTGAACTCGAATTCGAAAGGGTGTTGATTTTCTTTCGCTAAACAAAATGGTACAGCTTTTAGCGATTTAGTGAATTTATTTCATCCCTGGCTGTAAACTCAAGCATGTTTGAGATTCTTGTGAACTAGGACACCCGCGGACTTTCCAATCAAGTTACGTGGGGTTGCGTCCATCAATATGTTATACTCATGTGACTGGAAGCACAAAGCTGTAGGTAATCTGTGTTGCTGCAATAGTTACATAATCTTAGAGGCGTTCAAAGATTGGCTTACCATATGTAGATATTTAAACTAACAAGAAGGATTAAGCTATCGTTTTACAGCTTTAAATGCGACTTCAAATACTGCATCGATTATTGCAAGGGTTTGGAATACCCTGCTGTTTTTTTAAATATCACGACTTATTGAATAAAAGAATTAGTTGTAAATTAGTGAAACCATTTTTTAGATAATTAGAACAACATAATGTCGAGCATCTTATGAAGTGAGCGATTTTATTGGAAAATGTACTCAAAAATTCAATACATTTCCAAATATGGATCTCGAATATGGAAATATGACAAGATCGGTAGGATGCCCTCTGTAATTTGCTTTATTTATATTCTATAATTTATTGGATAAAAAATTAAAACCAATGATTTAAATTCTTTGAATTGCTTCACAACTAGATTAGAGTTGCAATTCGTCCCGATAGGGTCCCGACATCCCGTCAACTTGGAAAATGTCATTTTAGTGAGTATTTGCAAAACGCAAAATTTTAAATTTCATTTCAATGTTTTTTTTTTTAATTTATACAGTAGATATACATTCCCATCAGAAGTCACTCTTGGCAATTAAAATGGAGTAGGATATGTAGTAAGCGGTCGTGGACTCGAAATTACCGCTTTGTTAAGTGCAAGTGCCGAATATAATCGAAGAGCTGCGATTTATGAAAGTGGGTTTGTTAACACCGGCAAGGAAAACTCGCTCAACTGACTGTGAGAACGCCCAAAATTACTGTAAGTGCTCAGGAGCTTCAATTTGAGGATCCAGGACTATCCATTCGAAAATTAGAGTCGATTGTTGTGTCAGTGAAGAGGATCTCCGATACGAATGATGTGCGAATAAAGTGCAACAGATGTGACAGTGAAATGAGTTGATCGCTGCAGTCTGCTTTTAGTTCCTTGAAGAACAAAGCTACTGGATGAATCAGATTTTTTGCTGACGAAAAAATTTTCTCTATCGATGTCAAAATCAACGCAAGGAATGACCACTGGCTCGGGTACGATCCTGACCATGTTCCCGTTGTTCCAAAATGTCTGATGTCGAGCACTTCTTTAACAAAGGGGGCATCAATAAAGAAGTGTGTTTGGACATTCTCAAGGATGTTGTGAAGCCATGCATGGATGGAATCTATATCGTCGGGGCCTCTCCAGACGCATGTAGCATGATTGAAAGATATACTAATAAGTCGCGACATCGCAACGTAGAGCCATTATGGCCCTCTCTTGAGACACCGTTCACCGACATGTACTCTGACGCATTAAAGCACGCATGCGCCCGCTTCAGACCGAAAATAGAGGCCGACATTCTAGAAAATGGGGATTAATTAAATTTAATGGAATAATTCTTTATACAAATAAACTAAATGATAACACTAATGACTCTAAATTTTGAGCCAATTACCGTTATCACTTAGTTTACAAATACGAGTGGTCAGTTACTTTTCTCTACACACCTAGCCAATAATTTGGTAAAAACAATTTGGAAACATTTTTATTTTTTCGAATAAAGTTTGTATTTAATAATTTGAAAAATATGATTTTAGATCAACTAGTTGCAGTACCACGAATACCAGAATTATCTAAATTATCTGTTAATGTGTTTTGGTCTACTCAATCAAATGCGTCTGGTAAAATACAAAAAACTTATAAGGCATGATAAAAACATGTACGGCATGTACTGTAGAGAAATCCTGACTAACCCTGTACTGACAATCGGTCAGTACATTATTTTTAAGTTGATTTTGATAATGTTAATTTTGCAGACAAGTTAACAGGGTATATTGTAATACTTTGAAAGTGAATAACGCAAGGAAATTGGATCACCTACTTCAAAGGGATATTCTTTTTTTTATGTATTCTTAAAAGATCAGTATTAAATTTAATATTTTTCACTCTAACTTTCGAGAGAACACGATCAGCAGTGTTATGTTATCAAGTCTGCGTCATATTATTTTCTGTCCCCGGTAGATGCTGTTCGCTTATCTAAATTCGTGTAATCCTATAATATTCTGCTAACCAGGAGCAAACTTCGTTTTATTGTGATTTGCCACTAATTCAATGTTACGAGAACCTTGTCATAAATGCATACTTACGCATAAGGTATCAGCAAAGTGCATTTATAAATTGCTTACCAACATTAGTTTGGAACCATTGAATATTTCAATTTACATACTTCTGTTTATTAGATAATGGTGGCGTCAACAAGATGTTACAGTTGCGGTTTATATTATTACCTTAGTGTGGTAGTTACTTGTTTTTATCACCATAATTTGCGTGTACAAAGGGACTAGGATATAGTAATTTTACATGACAATTGAATTGATATGATGAATACTGTTTCAACGGTTACAAGCAGATACAAAAATATATAAAAACTAGTTGTTCGCAAAAACGATGAGAAAATAGCAACTAGAAGGGTTTCATAACTTCAGTGCAGTTTGTATAAGTTTGTGTGTCAGATTTTCTCAAATGACTGATTGTGAGTCATAAAATTTGATTGTCAAGCGATCACACCTGAAAGCTTTTCCGAAACTTGTACCTAAATTTGTAGGTATTCGTTTTATTAAAACTGACAAGTCATCAAATTGAGTTGTTCAACGATCACACATGAAAGCCCTTCGTCGAGTTAAAAAAGATAAGGACAAAATTATTGCCGCTATATGGTTGCTAATCAATCCCGGTGCAGGCGGCGATAAATGGAGGAATAAACTATTTATGTTTACTACCTCATAAATACTTTGTACAGACAAAAAAAAAAACTTGGCCAAAATAGATTTCAACTCCTTTATTTTTTTTGGAAGCCAATATGTTGAGTTTAAGTGGCAAAGATTGTAGAATTTACATAATGACAAGTTATTAACGATCTACAGCTCTTATACGAAGAACGGTAATAAGCAAAGCAGAATGTGTAAAAAGTATCGGAAAACCTGCCGTAAACTAGTTCAGTATGCATCACAAATTGCACAGATTTGAAATATTAAGTATATTATAAGCAGTAAATAATATTAACACCTATTACATCTTAACATATATTTACATAAGGATATACGTGTTATGAGTGTGTATAAGTATGTGTCAGTCTGCAATTGCTTGTTAGTAAATTATAACGTATATTAATATCAGTCTGGGATCATTAGCTATTGCCTAGAAAGTCAGTGCGAAATTGTCGTATTAATAAGGTAACAGTACAGTTAGAGCTGAATATTATACCACAGTTTTTACCTTATTGTTAGTCACAAATCCATTCTATTTATTTAGAAGATGAGCAAAATCTTCAAGGTCCAAGCTGTTTTTACGGATTTATTTGTTGTGTTACAACTTTATTCTAGAAATTTCCTGTACTATGCAAACTTACATATTCAAACGGATTATGAGTTATATATTTATAAAATAAAATGTAACAAAGTACAATGTATGTGTATTTACTTACTGTATGCGCACACATCAGTAGCTATAGAAGTGATACTAAACATCACCCGCCTTCACCTGTAAACGTTAGGAGGATGGCGGTGCTCAGTGCTCATACAAAGTATAGATAGACCAAGTAGCGTCACTAACGTTTTTATACATGGGTTTTTACGGAGAGTTTTCGGTGACCTTCTACCATTTTGTTTTATCCATTGCGCGAAATTTAAAAATGTATATGTAAGTAATATGTCTAAAAACAAATTAAAACGTGTTTTTTTAGCATTCAAACAAATTCGTTATTTAAATGTTAAACATGTCGATTAGGTAAATTGAACAACTATTTACAAATGTAAAAGATTTATTAATTTTCTATTTTGTCGTGGCTTTGTTTTCAACAATCTATTGTAAAATTTTAACGAATAAAAAATGTTCGTTCTAACAAATAATTTTATTAAATATTCCACTGGGAAAAGGCCAATTGATGTTTTGCATGAGCCTAACTAATTCAAGTTTAACATTTTTTTTTTTTTTGCAAATACGTGTTGGAAAATACGAATCCATTTCATTAATAAAGCGATAAAAGCTGCTGTCAGGCAACTTTAAATTACCAAATAAATTATCATCATCCTGGTAATGGGCTCTATAGAATGCATTAATTTTGGAACTGCTATCAAAATGATATCCTTATACGTTTGAAAATTCAGTGTATTTCACACAAGAATGTTTTTCCAGACATTTTTTAATTAAATATCCTCCGATATAAGTAAGAGCATTTTCTTCGGATATATCTATGTGTCTATAATCAACTGGAATGTCGTAGAATTTATTAATTTTATTTGACTGTATCGGGGTCGGGTTTAGACAGTTTCTCCTTATTGTCGCACAGTTCCGAAGAAATTTTCCAGACAATCTTGATTTATTCTTCTGGTGTATATATATTCCATTCCTTCTTGACTTAATTCTTCATACAGTAAATGTAGAGAAGATATACTTTCAAGCGACCACAATTTCCCATCTCTAAAATGTCTCTCCGGTCAGTAAGCAATGTCCAGAATGACATCCTAGAAGATATGTATATTATTTACCATGTACAGATTGTATGTTACAACAGTAACCTCGTAACATCCTTTGGAAATCCAAAGAAATGAAGCCCCGAGGAATCAATATTATTGCTCCTACAATTTCTCACTGCACAGTGATGTGGTACTTTCCTTTAAACTTGAATAACAGTTCAAACTTATTCCAAAATCATAATAAATACAAAACACAAATGTTTGTTTACAATGACCATTCACACGTGACATAAATCATATGGGATAAAACAAAATGGCGGCGCAATTTTCTTTTACCAAGAGAGTGACGCTACTTGGTATTCCTGCACTGAGAAAAATGGATTGTAGAAATTAGATAGTAAATCTCTTTATGTTAATTAGTAACATAATTATTGTCAAAACGACAATATGTGGGGTATTAAGAGTAAAATAACCAGATGTTACCATGCTTATAGTAAGAGGTAAAATCTGGATGTTACCAGGTATTCGATGCATATTCAATTTCTAACATAAATGTTCGTAACGCTCTTCCCACCCCTTGCTCTATTCATTGTCGATCTTTACCGAAGAAATCGACCAATAAGCTGTATTGCCACTCACACGTGTTATGTACGTGTGATACAGGTGTACGTATTCGTGTCGGTGCATGTTTGTGTCTGCACAGAGAAAAATCCATGTTGTAATATTTACACTTCACTGTTTGACGGAAATTGTAGTAAGAATTCCTACTATTGTGCAAAATTTTAGAACAACGGCGTTGCATTTTCCTATATCACGGTTACAAAAAAAGCAATAAAATTGTTTAAAAATATTGTGTGACAATCTTCTACAAAATATAGTGAAAAGTTTTACAATATTTTACAACAAGTGAATATAATAAATTGCATATAAATGTAGTGAAGACAGTTATAATAACAGGTGTAGCAAATTTACTGTGTTGTGTTTATTTAGGTTAGGTTAGGTGCTTGCAACAGTCACCTTACTTTTATTATTGAAAACGGCATTAATAATGAGATGGAATGAAATGAATGCTGTATAGTTTTATATCTATATAGTAGGAATATCATAATACTCATAATTGGTTTAGCTACATAAATATGTGATACTACAGCTTTTGTCGTAAAGATGGCGCTACGCTTGTTTCATAATCTTTGAAATTCGTACTCAATGTAAATTGTGATCGGTAAATGTGGCTGCGTAATATCTATATGATGCTTATACATGGTTAACGTCGTGTAAAAAGTACTGTGGACAATCGCCCACAGACGAGAATTACGAGGCGCTTCAATACCGGTAGTACTCTACAGTACACGGGCCGGTCTGATTCCCGCAATCCTGCCCGATACGACGGCAATTCGCCCGGCTGTCACCGGCTAATCAAATTATATTAATTAATTATAATTAAAAATTATTAAACTATATTTATTATAGTTTTCATTGTTAACAGTTATTATCAAATATAGTCAGCGCTACTAGACATTTTTTTCACATTTACTAACATGTATGCTCAAATTAATAATACAAATATAGTACACATTACCATACGAGTTAATAAAAAGTATTCACAGATATTTACTATACAGATATTGTCACCGGTAATATAAAATATGATTGTCCCTATAGGAGCTATAAAATATATTAAAGTATACTATATTTATGTTAAAGAGTACTATCTATTTCTCTCAGTGTATACTTTGGCTCATAGGTTAAAGTCGACACACAATTTTAAATATGGTAACCTTGTAGAACATTTCCCAGTCCTACACGACTTTAGTCATGGGCAGTCTGACTCTTTTCAAAGATTCGTACGATACGACTCTTTAACGGAGCAAGATTTGTATCGAGGGATTCGTATCATTCGTACCATTTCGTACCGTACCGGTACGAACGTTACGAATACGAATTGTACGCGTACTAGACATGGGCAGTCTGACTCTTCAAAGATTCGTACGATACGATTCTTTCACGGAGCAAGATCGTATCATTTCGTACAGTTTGCCGTCTGTGGTGATAGCGGTACGAATACGGTTATGACGTTATTTTGATGCTGTTAAATGTATACAATCCTCAAATTAGTACGTACTCGACGTATGATGAATCGCACTTACACCGATTGTCACTTTTTTAACTTTTCTCATTAAAATAAAAAAAAAAGTGAAAACTATAATCAAACCAAATTTACATTAGAATAAATCTGTATGTATGTTCGACGAAAACATATTAGTAGACGTATATCTACATATACATATTTCTTATATTTTTATTGCTTTGCATCGGCATAATGCAACTATTTTAGTTTTAATAAAAATTACAAAAACGTTGCTAGGAAGTTGCTGTTGACAGCAACGTAACGTGAATGTTTAACTAAATTTATTCTGATTTGGAAACTTGTTTTTTTATTCAAAATAATCCGCAAAACCAAGAAAAGAAGAAATATATAAAATACAAAACAGATACGAAAATCAAAAGTTATTTCTTTTTTGACTTTACTATTAAATAATATAAATGTTTTCTTTGGGCTTTTTTAGTCTTGTGAATAATATTTTTAATCGATTCATTCGTATAGACATTCTAAAAGGTATGACACTTTTCTTTTTAAATTTTTGCCATCTCGCTTTATCTTTCTCTTTTTTTCTCTTTAGTAGTAAATTATAAATATGTAGGTAGTAAATGTCTTTTCAATAGTTCTTTTTATACTGCTTTATACCGGTAGATCTCTTGAAATCGCTTTATGTATGCCAAAAAGTTTCTGTTAATGATGAAATTAAATAAAGAAATCAATTATTCTGTTTTCTTAAATTTAATTATTATAGTTTTCTTTTTGATTACCTCACCCTGTAATGTCCAAATTTCCAAAGAACAGACGCAATTAGTTCCTACTGCAGGCTTTGACCGAAACTGCAGACTTATGTCTTGCTTCATAATATCAAGCAAATTAATCGATTAAATATTAATACAATATGAACAAAAGTTGCCGAAGGCAGATGTCCGAACAGAAAATTTTATGTTTGCTCCTGAATATGTACAAAATAAAGCCGATACAGTTTACAAAAACTCTATTCGATATACAAAAAATTTCATGACTCACAATAAAATGCAAAGAATTGACAGAAATGTCGACAAAAACCTGTTATTATAACAAAAAGCCGATACGAAAAGGTCGGTACAAAATACGAAATTTTTTATCAGTTGGGATTCGTACCATCTGACTCCCAAGTAACATTCGTACCAAAGATACGAATCATACGGATACGACACATCTCTACACGACCTCAATCAAGGTAAGATTTCTTGAAATGCAAACGGACACTAGGCCCGTTAACTACACTTTAGACAACTATTCAAAGTAAGTGATGCCAAGTCCAGAAGAAGGGGCCTATAGGGAAGCCAAAATTTGAAAAAGGGACCTAGGTCTGATACACAGACGAATCTAAGATAGGACAAGGGGAGGGAGTCGGAGTTATTGGGTCGAACTATCAATAGTTTTCGAGGAATCCTCAAGAAAGAGATGAAAGGAGCACATCTATATATTCACTTGGGGTATACGCTGAACGCTCTAAAAGCAAATGGCTTTGAGTCAAGATGAGTGTGGGAGTGCTTAAATAATGTTTGTACGTTTAGCTATGACAAACAAAGTAATACTCTACTATGGCTGCCAGGGCATTCTCACATTGGAGGTAATGAGTTGGATGATCAACTGGTCAACAGCCACCTCTATAAAGTAGAATCCGCTCTGGGTGTTCCCAAAACCCAAATTAGAGGTGAGAAGAAAACGACATTTTTCTGGAAACAAACTTCCGAACAACTCATAGATAAAGGTTGGTCAACTTTTGGCTAAATACTAACAAACACGTATGCAGACTCAACAAACCGGAACTAAGGCTGCTTACTGGTCTGCTTACCGGACACTGCGCTCAGAGATACCATTTGAAATAGATGGGTGACGAGACTGACAGGTGTCGGTTTTGCGAATGTGAAATCGAGAATACAGAGTACACACTCTGCCATTGCAAAAGTCTGACACCGCAAAGGCTGCTACATTCCGAATAGGAGGAAATATCTCCCGAATTCATCAAAAAGGCAGTACCAAGAAAAACCCACACGTTGTGTTAAGCATGGGGATGACTACTACATCTAGATCAGGATCTTTCACAATAGATAACTCCAGTCACGGTGAGCAGAAGCTTCTGTGTCTCAACACCGCTACAATAGAATACAACACAATACCTGCTACATGTAAATGTATCCTGTGATGGGTGGAGACTGTGGCTTGAAAACTATAACAAAAATCCCAAAAGGAAGGTGAAAAAATCCCTTACCACAAAATTATTATTATTTATTTTATTTTGTGGTAAGGGATTTTTTCACCTTCCTTTTGGGATTTTTGTTATGTAAATGTAGGTTATTGTTTGTATGTTACAGACGTAACTTTACATTATAATGATAATTTATCCTCGGAATTGTAGGTCCCAAGTTGTCAACGATTGTTAGAGTAAATATACACTTTACTTGTTACAGTACACCTTAGCTGTATATACATACATATACCTATAATAATATCCTTCATAGCATTGAATACATAATGTTATATGTATTTGCACTTGTTACGCACTTTTATTTCTATAGAATTTTTTCCTCTTTGTATATACTGCTATTTTAGTTTGTCAGTAAAGTTTCGATAAAGATCTGGGTACATGATAATGATAAACTCATATTAGGTATCTAATTGTAAGTAAGAAACTACGCCAAGCATCAGAGTAATTTTCTATATTAGCACTTTCACAAAGATTTGTGAGACAAATTATACCTAAATAAGAAAATCAAATATAGCCGTCCCAGATGTATAACACCAATTAACATAGACTACTGTCTATAAATTCGTTTTTTTTAAACATTATGCGAAAATACTTACACTAAGTACTCCATTATATGTGCTCACATTTCTAGTAAGGAAAACTATGTCAACAATAATTATTCGAAGGAATATACCGTTAAGGTAACTATATCATTACTTTAAAACTAATTTATTTACCATAAAATATATGCCAAACCGTAGAAAGTTCTGATTTTTATTTGTCCTAATGTACCTAATATAATTTGCTGCTTGAAAAACTACCAACCCCTAAAGTGTATTATCTATATACTTACGTATCTGAATCTATATAAGAGAACATTTTTATTACAAGAGTAAACATACATTGTAATCTCTACCATAATGTCTTGTTTTTATTTTCATGATGAACATACAGCAGATGTGGGTATCTTTTTGTATAACATCGGCCATAAGAAATTTTATGTTTTGTCCGTGAGCCACAGTAGTTAATCGAGGAATGACTTAATCTCTTTCTTCTTAAAAATATAAAAAAAATAGAGTCTGCATTTATTATATATTTTTTAATCACAAATGAAAATAAACTTTAGTAACAAAACAATGAATATAAATAAATAACAAATTTTAATCAGTGCAACATTGGATGCTGCCTGTATTTTGCTATAGAAATTTGATTGACAATGAATTCTGGAGAATTGTATAAACTCGATAGCAACAGCTTCAAGGTAACCCTGCAAGCGTTTACCAATATCATTTTGAATTCACCCAATATGAATTTATTTTGTAAAATTTTTGGTATAGTGGAGGCAGCATAAATATCGATGCACGTGACTTTTATAAATTATAATAAATATTAAAATGAAAATATTTACGTTCGGTAATATAGTTCACTGTAAATTACATAACCTAAAATTTGGCTATTCATTGACTTGTGCCATATTTGACAACAGTGTAGTACTTGACGTAATATTCGGTCAGTCACGTGCATCGATATTTATCTTGCCCCGAGTATAGGCGCGTTTTCTACTGTAAAAGCAACTACTTTTAAACGCTTTAATCCATATATTTGAAGTCATTGAATTCTTAACCACAAATCTCTTTCACATCCCTGAATATTTTAATGTCATTCTTCTAATCATACATCCTTTCAAACGATTGTTGTGAAAAGCTACTGCACGGGGCAATAATGTTGATCTACATAAGCATTTCTAAGATCAAAATTAGTGTGTTTAGGCAATTGGACACGACAAACATTACGAGTTGTAACTGATAGCACATAAATTTTCTTGATGGATTGTATTGACATAGATATTCCAAAATTTAGAGAAATCCCTCTTTCCATTTCTCCTAAAAAAAAAAGAAATAACTTTATTAAAATGTTTAAGGGTTTATCGCAGATGTATCTACGTAAATAGCACCACATTTATTTTATTTAATTTTGGTTTTTCAAAATATTTATTTCTTTATTATAACTTCCGTACGTTTCGTGAACCCATCATTGGATTACAGTATAATATTGTTTGAATTTCACTGCTTTGTTTGCCAATGCCAATATACACACAATAGATTTAGGTATATAATCTCGAATCGCATATATACCAGCGCCGGAAATGACCATGAGGTAATTGTTCCGGCAATTTGGATGTTATCGGCTGTGCCATTAAATTAACGACAATAATTGTAAGTAGCTGGAAACTAGAAACGAAATTTTGGATAAGCTGTAGTTGTAAGTGCGAATACAGTGTAATAAAACTTGACACATTCGAGTTGAATTTAAATCTAATCACAAAATCCGATTTTTTCTCCTACTCGTCAGATATCTGTTATATTAAAAGTAAGGCAATGCGCCAGTACGCCGCCATCTGCCGATTTTTTTAATAATAATATCCATTCATTCAATAGCACACACATTTATCTGTTGCTTGCCTTTAGAAACATATATATGTGGAAGTAGGTAATTAAATATATATATATAATATACATACATATATATAATATAGTTGATAAAATTAATGACTATACAAATTTAATAATAATAATAATAATAATACTCGTTTATTGTCCAACAGATTGCCGATTACAGGACAACAATATTCAAAAGTACATACAACATATGAAAAAAAAATAAAATACAGAAATAAGTTTAAAGTAATTGAAATTATAA
Organism: Cetonia aurata; assembly: GCA_949128085.1. Classification (NCBI taxonomy): domain Eukaryota; kingdom Metazoa; phylum Arthropoda; class Insecta; order Coleoptera; family Scarabaeidae; genus Cetonia; species Cetonia aurata. Next base: position 39,036,431 of record OX421884.1, read on the forward strand.
ATCATTAACATTTTTGTGAAAAAATATCTTCATAATGCAGATCAGCTGAGCGGCACATTGTAACCAGCGGCGAGGCTTGCAACACGTTCGTCCTAGAATGGGGTAAAGTAAAGGAAAAAGAGGAACGAGAGGAAAATCTAGGAATGCGGAAATCTAAGGAGGCAAGAAGAAGAGGGCTATCGATGACTCCATGTACTAATTTCCAAATAAAACGTGCGCCATGGCATTCGCGGCGATAAGTTAAGGAATCCATGAAATGCCTGTCTAATAAAGACGTGTAGTTAATTCCTCGTTGAGGATAAACACCATCTTCTTTAAATGATAGGTACTTAAGAAAACGCCGTTGAATTTTCTCAAGAGATAGCTGAAGGTAGACGTATTGTGGAGACCACACTTGAGAGGCATACTCCAACTTGCTTACAACCAAACTAAAGTATAATGTTCTCAAAAGTTGAGTACTCCGGAAAGATTTGCAGGAACGGATGAGAAATCCTAACGTTTTCGATGCTGATAAGCATAGATTAGTTATATGTGATGCAAAGTTCATGGTATGGTCAAAAAGTACCCCAAGGTCTTGTACTGATTCAACTTTCTGCAACACAGCATGACTCAACAAGTAGGCGGAAGCAATTGGGTTAATCTTTCGAGTGTACGAGACAAAGCAGCATTTACTAGTGTTTAATTTTAAATTGTGTTGATTACACCATTCTACCATATAATCGATATTATTTTGTAAGTTTAGAACGTCATTTGAGTTAGCAATTGAAGTATAAATTTTAATGTCGTCAGCATAAGCCAGAACTGAACAAGAGAAACCCTGCAATAAATCATTAATGTATAAATTAAAAAGCAAAGGCCCCAAATTGGATCCTTGCGGAATACCTGAAGATGGAATAAATTCATAAGACTCGAAACCATTATAATGTACATAGTTAGATCTATTAGTCAAATAGGATTCCATTAGTTGTAGGAAGGAAGTAGTAAGGCCAAAGCGGCCCAATTTCTCAAGCAAAACCCGATGGTTAATGCTATCAAAAGCGCTACTAAAATCCGTATACACCACGTCAACTTGACCCTGCCTATCCAACTCCCTGCAAATGAATTGCGAGATACTGACAAGATTAGTAACTGTTGAGCGTCCACGAACAAAACCATGTTGATCAGGTGAAATAAAAGACTTAAGACGTTCATATAGATGGTGAAATAAAAAATTCTCAAAAACTTTGGCGAAATTGGATAAAATGGATATGGGTCGGTAGTTATTAATTTCTGCTTTTGAACCCTTTTTAAATATAGGAGAAATTCTAGTTTTCTGCCACAATTTAGGAAAAGTCGACGTTTGAATAGCTAAATTAATAATTGTTGCTAGCGGTTTAGCAAGAACTCTTGCAGCATCCCTTACTAAAAATGATGGAATTAAATCATCTCCAGAAATATGACTGTCAGGGAATGAAGACATAATGTTTATTAGTTCATCCTCAGAAATCAATGGCAATGTAATAGGAATACTGTTACTAAAAGTGCTATTTGTAAAAGAAGAGCTGTTATGGTAAGTAGAACAAAATTTATCCGCAAACGCATTAACAATATTTTGAGGAGTGTCAACCAAGATGTCGTTGTAGGTCAATGTACTAGGAATTCTAGTAGAACCCTGTTTGTTTCCTTATAATAAACGATTTTATTGCTTTAGAGGAGTAAAATACACATAATAAGATTTATTTTGAAACATAAAGTCACTGTACCGGAAGCTATACAGCGCAGCATGTTATACAACTATTCCAAAGATTTACAGTATGTATTATATTATGATCCCACTTATCACACAACTCATTGGGGTGTAATGCGATTTTAGTTGTTATCTGTTATTAAAATCGTTTAATTTTTTAAAGTTTTTCAGTTTAGGTCAATGAATTGTGTGCAATAAAAAAAGAAAAATGTATGAAAATTATACAAACCAATATATAGGTTTCTTTCTAAGCACCTAACTAAATTTAATTTGGTCTTAATGTCTTTGATTAATCAAAAATTGTCTCTTTCAATTTAACTTGTAGGAACATGTTGATCAATAACTTTAGGGAAAAGCAACTACAGCTATACCGAACTCCCGATATCGTAATTACACACTAAAAAATATTTTCAATTCCTACGGAAAATTCCAGTAATGTATAGGGTAAATTTACCAAAAATTAGAAAATATACCTACTACTTCGCGATTCGTACAGAACACAAAATTTAGTTTTTATTGCAATATATATCGGTAGTACTGTACACCGCCCATTAACTTGGCTCCGTCCGCTTCTTCGAGCTGATGACGTTAAATGCGCGTGAGAGCGGAGTTTTCGCCAACAGCCAGTGCATGAGCAATATATAACTATGTCGATACGGAGCTTGTGAATTTACGAAAGTTTAATATTAATGAGGAAATATTGGTATAATAGTTTACATTATGATTACGAATAAAATTTACTGTGAAAAAAATATAAGATTTTTGACTATATTATAAAGAAATACTTGTTGCCAAAATGAAGTATTACAGATGGATAATTTGGATAACTGGAACGATTAGAAATACGATATTATATTTGACTACATATTGCTGTGATAATTATGAAAATGTGAATTATTTAAAATTAAATTAATGCTTGTGACCAAATGTCTGAAATTAATTATTAAGTTGAGCGCCAACTCTAAAATAGAGTAAAAATTGCTTGAAGAGCATGGGATTCAAAATCCCAGTGGTCACCTTCTGAAGGTAAACCTTAAGAAACTGAAAGTGGGTGTAAACTGACCACGATGTGGGGAAACAAATTAAAACAACAAAATTTGAATTTTGAAATTAATTAGAACTTTAATAAATAAAAAAACAAATAGGAAGAAATTTAAAACCTTAGATTAATTAAAATCCAGGCTTAAAAGAAAACTCCCTATATTTAACGTGAAAAATTAACAAGATTAAGAAAATTTAGAAATATAAAATTTTTATACACCACGTGTAAATCGCAAAATGGCGTTCTCAGGTGAACGTCTTTACCTTTAAATACTTAAAACTGCTCAATTGTAGTCAGCAATTACAAAGCAAGGTAAAAATACCTTCAAAACAGTGAACTACAATCAAATCTAATTGGAAAAGAAAAAAGAATGAATCAAAAATTAATTAAATATCAAATAAAAAAAAATGAACTCTCAAAAAGTAAAATTAAATCAGCTATAACAAACTATTTGGAATTCCAAATATTATTCAAAGAAAATTAACTGAATTGAGTGTAAGATGCCTCTACTAAGGTTAGATTTGTAAAAATCAAATGACACGCGGAAACAAAATGTCTTCAAACGACATACATTTACAGCGCTCAGGAAAATGATCTTACCTTCGCAGAGTCTAATTGTACACTGATCTCTTCTCTCTCCCGCAAGCAAGCAAACGCCGGTACAAAAGAAGCGCACGCAACAAATGCGAACTTACACGGTGACATGACTTAACTTAGGAAACCAACTTTTTAAAACAATAAACTGAGCTAAATGAAAATTACATTGCTGTAAAACAAAACTAAAAATGATATAAATAAGAATTTTTCAACATGTTTCAAAGTAACTTAATACTAACTTAACTTTTACGAAAAATTTAGTGTCTTTTAAAAATCTTCTAGAAACAGCTGACTTGGACGAAGGGGTCAACGCACTCACGCACAGTTTTTCATCCCCTTTTTCCACAGCACATCTCCCGATTATAAAAGAAAAAAAATGCACTTGAAAAGTGTCATTGTTTTGCTTTTGAAATCGCACGCACACAAAAGAAAAAACAAAAATTTGACAGTCCGAACAACGGAAAATAAAAAAAAAATTAAAATCCTGTCTCCGCACACAGGGGTGAAAACGTCACTTCCGGGCGGCGAGCTACCCGGGGTCGTGGTGAAAGTTCTGGAGGGCAGAGATGTGGTACCGACCTTTGTTCTGGGTACCGTCCAAAGTGTGCAGTTCGTAGGTGACCCCATCAAACACACGGGCCACTCTGTACGGTCCAACAAACGGCAGTTCCAGCTTTTGGCAGGTTTGCTGGTCACGTCTTCCTAAACGATATCGACGCACCAGGACTTGGTCGCCGACATTGAACCGGGTACGCTTGGTGATCTTGGCATTTTCTTGGCGGACATAACGTTGTCCCCTGAGTTGAATCTTCCTTCTGGCTTCCTCTGTACGTGCCTCCACGTATACATCCTCCTCGAGAAGGTTCCACGGGCGACTAGGCAACCTTCCATACATTAAAGTGTATGGGCACTCCTCCGTGGTGGTGTTGGGAGTGTTGTTTATCCAATTTTCGATGTTTTGGACGTGGCGGACCCAATCAGGATGGCGTTGATGGGTTTGCATCCTGAGAAACTTGACGATTTCCTGGATGTATCTCTCGCAAGGATTCCCACAAGGATGACGTATAGAACAGAAAGAAACATTAATATCACGCTCATTCATGGCGTCAACAAAACGATGCGTGTTAAAATAAGTGGCATTGTCAGCAAGAATGCGGCGCATTTTCCCTTGATTTCGTATAAAATTGTCAATACAACGGATTGCTGTATCAGTGTTGTAATATCTGGTGGGAAAGAGTCTTACGTATTTGGTGAAAACATCTACCATGACGAAAATGTTGCGGTAGCCAAAATGTCCAGGTATGAGATTTCCAAGAAAGTCGACGGCGACGAGGTCGAGTTTGTTCTCAACAACGATGCTCTTGATGACATTCTGGCAGGTGCGGTTTTTTGATTTTCCCAGTTGACATTGAAGACATGTGCGGACGATGGATTTGGCAATGGTCTTGTCTCTTGTTGCGAAGAAAGCTTCTCGGAAGGTGAGCCAAAGTTTGTGACCTCCAATGTGTCCAAGAGATTGATGTAGCTCCTGCATTGCTTGACGTGCGAATGACTCGGTGAGTACTACATTGAACTGGTCTCGTATCCTTTTCATTAGAATACCATCTCTGATGACAAAATCCTTGTACTCATCCTGGTGGACTAATGCCTCTCGTATTCGATCGAAACAATCATCTTGTTGCACCTCGTTGATCCTGACAAAGTCAAACAACCCCTCGGCTTCATACATGTTGTATGTGTTTACCTCAACATGGTTGAAATGGCTTTTCAGATTGTGCATACGAGACAAAGCATCAGCTGTTACATTCAAATCTCCTCTTATGTGTCTTATCTCAAAAACATATTCTGATAATAATAAAGACCAACGATAAATTCGGTTGTTTGAGAACCGAGTTGACATTAAAGATGTTAATGCAGCATGATCTGACTCAATTATGAATTTCTTGCCTAGTAAATAAAATCTTAACTTGTTTACTGCATGGACTACAGCTAGCATTTCTTTTTCTGACACAGTGTATTTTAACTCATAATTTTTCAAAATCCTGGAGACAAAACAAATTGGTTCCTCTCCATTCCTGCCAATTTGAATCAAGACACCACTGATGGCTGTGTCACTGGCATCGACACGTAACAAAAATTCTTTACTAAAATCTGGCAATAATAAACATAATGATTTGTGAAATTCAGACTTTACATTTTCAAATGCTTCTAATCTTTCATTTGTCCATTTAAATTTTTCATTCTTTCTCAACAATTCAAATAAAGGTGCACTGATGTGCGCTAATCTCGGAACAAACCTTTTGTAGTAGTTTACTACACCAAGAAAACCTCTTAAAAGCTTTATGTTGCTAGGTCTAGGGTACTTTTTGATGACGTCTAGCCTAGATTCATCTACTCTGACATAATTCTCTGTTAAATCATATCCTAAAAACTTTACTTCATGCTTTACAAACTCACATTTTCCTAAATTCACTTTTAAACCATTCCTTGCTAAAACTTCAATAACTTTGCGCAAATGCACTAAATGTTCATCTAGACTCTGACTAAAAATTAAAATATCATCGATGTAATGAGCTACAAACGAATTGTAGGGTTCTAAAATTTGTTGCATTGCTCGTATCAACGCGGCAGCCGAACTACTTAAACCATAAGGTACAACCTTAAACTGATACACATTTCCATCAACCATAAATCCACAAAACTTTCTAGATTCTTTGTTCAACGGTACCAACCAAAAAGAGCTCTTTAAATCTAGCTTTGTAAAATAATTCGCATTTGTACACCTTGCCAACAATGTTTCAACCGTGACTGGAGTTTCGAACTGCGGTCGTGTGCGTTCATTCAGACGTCGGGCATCAAGACACAAACGGATGTCTCCATTCTTCTTTTGGACGACGACTAAAGGATTGACGTACCTTGTTCTTCCACGTTCAATTATCCCATCTTGAAGCATTTGGGATACCTCAACTCTGACTTTTTCTTGCATGTTTTTGGGAATTGGATAGTTCTTGATTTTGAAAGGTTTCGATTCATCTACTTCTAAAGAATGTTCATAACCAACTGCTAAACTCGGGAATTTGTCAACTAGAGAAATGTACTGTTTTAAAATTTCTTTGACTTTAAATTCAAACTTTTCATCACAATCAATCTTAAATTCATTTAAATCATCTGGGAATTCAATCTGGGAATTGTTTGCTTCTAACTCTACTACTTCATCAACAACTTCTTCTTCTTTAACCTCATCAACTAATTCACTACCCTGTATATCGTTTTCCAAACAATCACTTTTCAATAACTCTAAATTCACATTTTCTTTCTCTTTTCTTATACAATTAACAATTTTCTCCTCATTAGGAGTCTCATCACACCAATTAACTATCTCCTCTCCTATCTGAATTAGTCTCTTATCAACATCTACCACCGCTCTCATCTTGTCTAACAAATCAATCCCAATAATTCCATCTCTTTTTAAACCTTTTAATGAAATAAACTCTCCCAGAAAAATTGAATTTTGTAATTTGAATTCTACGACAAAAACTCTGTTGATGGCAGCAATTATTTTTTTTGTAGCAGTAATGATTGTAATTTTTCGAGTTGGAATGAATTTCCCTACTTTTTCTTTCTCTAGCATTTTTACTTTCTCTTCGTCTAAAATTGAAACCTCACTTCCCGTATCTATTAAACATCTTAAAACATTCTTTCCAAACATTGCATTTACATGTGGCAAATCTGAATTGATCGATCTTAAATCATTTTGTAAAATGGTGTACAATTCTTTCTTTTTGGTTGGATTTTCTAAAAATCCTGCCCACGAGCTTCATCGAGTAGTTCTTTCGGCTTTGTTTGACCCTTTTGCTCATTTAAATTAGACCTAGTGTCTTTGTGAATTGCGCCAGTGCTGTTTGATATCTGATTTGTTTGAATTTGATTAACGTAGCGATTTGAATTCCACTGCACAGAATCTCTAGGCAAAACTTTGTCAGCTGACTTATTTGAATTCTGATTTTGTGGGGAAGCCACTTGATTGACGTTTGACCTTGTCTGGACATCGTGACGGTCATTTTGGTGCGTTGTGGATACCTGAGGCACATTCTGATTGTTTGAATTTGGACTCTGACGTCCACCATTTCTAGGAGTGAAAGACTGTCTCCTGTTGAAATAGGGAGCTGGTCTCGGATTTACATTAGCTCGCGAATACTGTTGACGGTTGAAACCATCATTACTCGAACTGCCAGTTGCCTGATTGTGGTTGACATGGCCTTCAGGACTTCGCGAATTGCTAGGATTTACCTTGCATTGTTCCGCTTGATCTAATCTCTTCATTAGTTCCAACAATTGACTAACAGAGGTTATATTTTGCATCGCAATGGCTTGAGTGACCTCAGGCTCAAAATGCCTGGATAATTGCGTGATCAAATCAGATTCCAAAACGGGTGGTGTTAAAAATTTGAGAATATTGATTTTCTTTATGACATAGGCTTCTCTACTATCTAATCCGCACTTATTATAAGAACCTAAGAATAAATTTGTTCTCACCCTTTGTTGAATCGCTTGACTCCAGTATTGTCGTTGAAATACATCTTGGAAGTGGTCCCAGGAATTGATCGTATCTGCGACGAAGTCAAACCAGGATCTCGCTTCATCCTTCATGGCGTTGCGGGCGATCCGCAGCTTGTTTCTTTCTCCCGGTACGGATTCTAAAAATTCGTTCAAATTTCTTAGAAACGCCATTGGATTGGGCGTTACCGAACCAAAAAATTTCGGTAACTGTTCCATTTGAACAGGCATTGACAAAATACTGTTACCAAACTGATTGACATTGGGAATTTCTTGAATTGATGAAATTTTTCTGTTTATTTGTTCTTCTGCTCTTTCCACACTCTCAGCAATCTTTTCCTTCACTTCGCATTCTATTTTTCTGACTCTTTCTTCAACCACATATTCTCTCTCATCCCATTTATTTTTCATTCCTTTTATCTCTTTCTGACAATGTTTAATTGCTATTTCATTAGCTGTTGATCTAATTGTATTATCTAATACTTTACTCTCTACTTTCTTAACGTTTTCATCTACTCTTATGATTTCTGATCTAAAATCACTCCTTATCTCATCAATCTGTCTCTGTATCCCTTTTGTTACATTCATAATCTCATTATTAGAAACAACAAGCTGTCTAAACATCATCATCACATCTTTCATTCCTATACTTTCCTCAGTTTTTCCTGTCTCACTCTGCTCCAACGTCTCGATGTGGGACTCCCTCACATCCGTAAAAGTGCTTGTGGAAGCTCCATCTGCTTGCTCTCCTTTTCCTCAGGAAATGAATCCTCCGAATACGTCTTGTCTAGCACGGTTGCCACAGATTCCTCGCTCCTGTACCTGGATTGCTCCCTCCAGGTTCCTTCTGGGACGAACAATTTGTCCTGTGCTTGGTTCTCTCCGGACATTTCGACGATTTTCAAACAATTTTTTTTTTTTTAAACACAACAGGTATTAGTTTCCCCGAAACAGTTGAAAAATTCACGAAACCTCGTGCAGGGAAAATTACAAAGTAAATCGTGGCCAAAAATGAATCAAAACAACAATGAATCGTGAGCTCCACGTTGGCAAAGCCAAATAATTATGCTGTGATAATTATGAAAATGTGAATTATTTAAAATTAAATTAATGCTTGTGACCAAATGTCTGAAATTAATTATTAAGTTGAGCGCCAACTCTAAAATAGAGTAAAAATTGCTTGAAGAGCATGGGATTCAAAATCCCAGTGGTCACCTTCTGAAGGTAAACCTTAAGAAACTGAAAGTGGGTGTAAACTGACCACGATGTGGGGAAACAAATTAAAACAACAAAATTTGAATTTTGAAATTAATTAGAACTTTAATAAATAAAAAAACAAATAGGAAGAAATTTAAAACCTTAGATTAATTAAAATCCAGGCTTAAAAGAAAACTCCCTATATTTAACGTGAAAAATTAACAAGATTAAGAAAATTTAGAAATATAAAATTTTTATACACCACGTGTAAATCGCAAAATGGCGTTCTCAGGTGAACGTCTTTACCTTTAAATACTTAAAACTGCTCAATTGTGGTCAGCAATTACAAAGCAAGGTAAAAATACCTTCAAAACAGTGAACTACAATCAAATCTAATTGGAAAAGAAAAAAGAATGAATCAAAAATTAATTAAATATCAAATAAAAAAAAATGAACTCTCAAAAAGTAAAATTAAATCAGCTATAACAAACTATTTGGAATTCCAAATATTATTCAAAGAAAATTAACTGAATTGAGTGTAAGATGCCTCTACTAAGGTTAGATTTGTAAAAATCAAATGACACGCGGAAACAAAATGTCTTCAAACGACATACATTTACAGCGCTCAGGAAAATGATCTTACCTTCGCAGAGTCTAATTGTACACTGATCTCTTCTCTCTCCCGCAAGCAAGCAAACGCCGGTACAAAAGAAGCGCACGCAACAAATGCGAACTTACACGGTGACATGACTTAACTTAGGAAACCAACTTTTTAAAACAATAAACTGAGCTAAATGAAAATTACATTGCTGTAAAACAAAACTAAAAATGATATAAATAAGAATTTTTCAACATGTTTCAAAGTAACTTAATACTAACTTAACTTTTACGAAAAATTTAGTGTCTTTTAAAAATCTTCTAGAAACAGCTGACTTGGACGAAGGGGTCAACGCACTCACGCACAGTTTTTCATCCCCTTTTTCCACAGCAATATATTAGATGTATTGATGACAGAGAGGTTAACATTTTAGTGGAAGATAATAATTCAAGCGTAGTTAGCTATAGTTTAACTTATTTTTTGTTAGAAATTGTGTAATATAAACCATTAGGTACTATTTCTTTATTTAAGAACTTCGGTTTCCAACCATATTTAGTTTCTAAACTTAAATTATTTTTTGCACCTCAGACCAGAAACACTAATTTTGTATTACTTTAAATCGGCTGGAAACATACCATTCTCCGACCTAGGCCGGCAAAAGATCACTAACGGTTGGCACCACTATATTCGAATTAGTGACATTTCTGTGATTAATTGTAGATTCTTTGAGAGATAACAGGATTTTCATTACAGAACTTCTTAATTGCTATGTTGTTTTTAATCAACATTCATTTTGTCCAGTTATTATAAGGTCATACACACTTTTTTGTTAGAATATAGTAAAGTAATCAAGCTACTTGGTAAATATACGTCTTCTAAAACTAGTTGTAAGATAAATTCATCCAGCACATCTTGGTGTAAAACACAATTGAATAATATATGATTAAAGTCTGCAATTTGATAACCACATTGACATTTTGGTAACGCTTTTATACCTAATCTAAACAAATGTGCCGGGTATTGGCTGTGTCCAAATTTCAGTCGAGCTGTATTTTTGTACGATAGTGTCTAGAGATTTTTGTTTCTAAGTAATACCACAGCTTCCTGTTAACTGTTGGATATATGGAAGCGTATTGTGTCATTTTTGTGTTAGAAGCTCTCTGCCAAGAATTTTCCCAAGCGCGATATTTCACGTCTTGGTCCACTAATTAATAAAACTTTTCTGAGACTGAGGATAGGTTGGTATGGAATACCATCAGTGCTACTTATTTTTTTTATACTTTGGCAAAGGCATCGACTTTCTCATTAAATGCGATACTTGAATGTCCTTTAACCCAATAAAATGTTATAATATGCATTCTTTTTAAGGCAACTGTCAACGTAACGATTTCTGCAACTATAGGGTTATCTGACTGTGGTGTGCTGCTACTTATAGATTGCAAAAATACTGGCTGAATTTGGCATGATTACAATACACCGGGAATTTCTGATGGCGCCATAGCGTACCGCTTCCAAAATTGTAACCGCCTCTGCAGTATAAATAGATGCATCATTATCTAATTTATATAGTAAGCTTATGTTAATTTCATTTTTGCTTAGAGGGACTTACAAAATAGTTTTATTATTACAAGCAAAGAATAGCGTTTTTGCGTCTCCGTCCAGAAACACTGATTTTGCATTACTTTAAGTCGTCCGGAAACATACAATTCTCCGGCCAAGGCCACCAAAAAGATGTATTTATTTGTAACATGTATTGCCAATCTCTACTGTTAACTCCCAAGCGACATTTTTTTTTGATTACTTTCAATAAACTTAAGACTGTGTCTGTATGCGAAGAACGTTTTGGTAAATCATGAGCAAAAATTCTGTCTTCTTCGTTCATTCTCGGAAAATAACATTTTGAAATTTAAAGAACGAATAGCTGACGAAGAGTGGACGGACGTACACAGCAATGACAACGCTGAAGTTCAATTTGAAAGTTTTTATAATACGTTCTTGCATCATTTTAATATGTGCTTCCCACTAAAAAAACGTTTAGTAAAAAGAAATAGATCACCACGTTGGTATAACGACAATCTTCGAATTATGGCAACAGAACTCCGTGAACTGAGGGCTTTTTCTGATTCCACTGGCAATTCAAACTTTATAGAATTGTATAAATTAAAGAAACATCAGTACAAAATTCAAATAGAGAAAACTAAAAAGAAATTTTAAACTCTAAGAATAAATCTAAAACAACTTGGAACATTATAAAAGATGTCACAAATCCGTACGAATCTTCAAGAACAGTATCACTTTATAACAGTGATGACGGATTAGTAGAAGAACCTGCCGAGGTGGCAGACTTGTTCAAAAATTTTTTTGCTGACGTATCTATCAAAAGCGCACATAGTGCTATAACAACTAAGAATGCCAGTAGCAATTTATATTTAGTACCTATCGATACAAGTGAAATTAAATTAACCATTCGAGAGATCAGTATAAAGAGTTCTGCTGGGATCGATGATATTTCTTGCTCGCTTTTAAAGCATGTTTCTGACAGTGTTGCTGATCCTCTTGCACAGGTGTTAAATAGGTGTTTAGTAGAAGGTACTTTCCCTGACATGTTAAAAACATCGAAAGTAATTCCAGTCCATAAGAAGGGAAGTACAAAAGAAGTCAGTAATTACAGACCGATAGCTCTACCATCTGTATTTTCCAAAATCTTTGAAAAAATCATTAGTAAAAGGTTAATATCTTACTTAGATAAATTCCAATTGTTAAATGCCAGCCAATTCGGATTCACACGTGGAAGGTCGACCTGTGACGCAGTATATAAGGTACTATCCTGTGATGGGTGGAGACTGTGGCTTGAAAACTATAACAAAAATCCCAAAAGGAAGGTGAAAAATTTTGTGGTAAGGGATTTTTTCACCTTCCTTTTGGGATTTTTGTTATATAAGGTACTAGACAATGTTTTTGAAAGTTTGGATCAGAAGCAGTGTGTTATATTATAATGGCTTGTTTTTTGATTTAAAAAAGGCATTTGACACACTTGATCACACCATTTTACTGGAAAAACTATCTCGGTATGGTCTAAGAGGAGTAACTTATAACTTATTTAAATCCTTCCTCTCAGGTAGAAAGTCGTTGGTATGCTTGTTGGGCGAGAGTAGTGGCACACTGCAGCACTTTTATTCGGATACCTGGCATGTTACGAGCGGTGTACCACAGGGTTCCATACTTGGGCCAACACTATTTCTGTTATACGTGAACGATTTGGAATGCGCGCTTGGGCAGTGCTTGCTGACGCAGTATGCTGACGACACAAGTTGTGTTATTTCTGGCGATCAAAAGTATGTTTTCATTCATGGTGTGATAACCAGGGATTGACTTTAAACCGAAATAAGACCGAGCTTATTCATTTCAAAAATGGCCATTCAGCTTGCCCAAGCAGCCTTTACATAAAATGCGATGGTAGATCAATCCCGGAGGTTTTGTCTGCGACATTTTTGGGTGTCTGTGTCGATCCGAACCTGAAGTGGCGTGATCATTGCACTACATTAAATAAAAGTTTATCAAGATCGTTTTATGTCCTTAGGAACCTACGACAGTGCTGCGATTTAGAAGCACTAAAGTCTTTTTATTTCGCTTGTGTGGAGTCCCGTCTGCGTTACTGTGTCATTTTTTGGGGCAGTTCAACTTCGTCTTCGCGGTTATTTATTCTTCAGAAAAGGATTCTGCGGTGTATGGTTGGTGTTGGTCCTCGGGAGTCATGCCGTGAGATTTTCAAACACCTGCGTGTATTAACGCTTACGTCGCTCTATATACACGAGATGTTAATGTTTTATAAGAAAAATAATCACAAATTTACAAGAAATTGCGACATTTATAGCAACATGCAGACAAGGTCTAGAAATGATTTGTCCGTGCCTTCCCACAGCACTGCATTATATGAAACAGGGCCGTACTACAATGCGGTACAGTTCTTTAATAAGCTTCCTCCTGGTATTAAAGCCACTGTAAATCAGAATAGTTTTAAAAAATCCCTTTTTGACTATCTCGTAAATAAGGCTTTTTATTGTGTCAATGAATTTTTGTTATCATGACTGTAAAATTGTTTTATTTTATTTAAAGAATAGACTAATAATAATAATAACTAGGTTATATACATTGTAAAATATTCGACAATGTCAATGTTTACAACATACGGCAATAAATCTTATTCTATTCTATTCTATTCTATTCTATAAATTTTTATGACGTGCTTTAGTACTATGTGAGTTAATGTTGTTTGGAATGCTACTATCGTCCGTTGAATTTTGGAAATTCGATGCTTCGGCAGTGGTTCTTCTGCCGTCTTCAGGGTAGCCCTGATACTATTTTATGCTCCATTGGAAATAAATCTTAATTTTTTATTAATTTTTTGTTATCTTTATATTCTTCTGCTTTGTATTTTTTTTTTTTTTTTGTATTGTATTCAGTCTTCATTTCGTATTATTCTTTGTTATTACTCTGTTTTTTTCATCTTTACATGCAATATATATAAATATTTAACTTCACATGTTACCTCAATATTACTTGTTAATATTACTTATTACTTATTCATTTATCATTCAAATTACCATTGTTTATTTTTTGTCCTGTATTAGGTTGTGACCTGTTGGGGCAATAAAGTTATATTATTATTATTATTATTATTATTATTATTATTATTATTATTATTATTATTATTATTATAAGGACTATGACTATTGTTTGTCAATTCCATGGTTGGGTGTGGAACTATCCATCTACGTCTCCTTGGGTAGACTGCCTTATTCGTATGTTTGCTTCTGTAATATACAGTCAGTAAACACACTATTGCATATTGCAATCGCATACTAGCTTCTCCGGAGGTAGGTATATACTGTTTGTAACCTATATTCATATATAATATATAGAAACTTGTATGCATGAGGGTTTTTTACTCTGTGGTTTTTCCTTTCCTCAGAAGCTAACCGATTTTTTTAAATCTGATTCTACAGAAAGTTCATTATATATTTGTTGGTCTTAAAAACATTTATACGCCTCATTGCTCGTACTTTGTTATGGTGGTTATAGAATTCAGTCTATACCATATTAACCTGTCTGATTGCCGATGTGAACTCCCTGTTGTATGCAGTTATGCACTAACGGCATCCGTACCCTATGCAATTCCAGGCTTGGTGCACTCATGGCATCTGGTGTAGTGTTTATGTATGCCGCTTCTTTTAATTTCCTTTTGGTTTGTTCATATTCTTTAGATAGGATGGAAGTATTGCCCTAATCTAATTTATGATCTGTTTCCCAAGCATGCTGTGCCAATTTTAAGTCTTCTGTTTCTCCTCCCTGCAGATCTTCTTGTGTTCTTCTAAAAGAAGCGGCATACACGACACTAGAGGCCATTAGACCATTTCGATATAATGTCATTATAATGTTGACTTATAGTTATAGCATACTTACAGTTTACGCTTTAGAAATTTTTTCAAAGAAAATATTACCTATAATATCGAAACCCTAAAGTCGCTAAATTTTTACCAAACAGTTCATTGAATTTTATTAACAAAAAAGCTAACCAAAAAGAAAACCTTAATATATTTATATATGTAGTTTCTTTGTTTTTTCAAAGTCAATGTAAATAAAAAAATGTATATTTTTATTTACAAGATTATGTAAAGCAACTAACTAGAGGAGTATTTTAAAACCACTTTGCTTAAATTATATATAAAGTAAAACAGTGTAAAAGTTTCTACATATACGTTTATGTTCAGAAATATATTGAAAACTGTCCTTGAAGCATCTAACCTTTTCACATTAAATTCGTTACCGTTATGACACAATATGCATC
Organism: Cetonia aurata; assembly: GCA_949128085.1. Taxonomy (NCBI): domain Eukaryota; kingdom Metazoa; phylum Arthropoda; class Insecta; order Coleoptera; family Scarabaeidae; genus Cetonia; species Cetonia aurata. The sequence continues at coordinate 39,051,996 of OX421884.1, forward strand.
TACAATTCAATTAGATGCAAATGATTCGTTTAACCTCGTTAACAGATATATTGCTGGGCCATGTTTTTTTTTTTACTTTATTTTCTCTTCCCACTGGTCTAGTCTAACATTAATCATTATCATTCTAGCGGTTTAGATGGTCTAAAAAACAACTATGCACCTGAAATACCTACATACTTATGAATTGTGTGTATATACAGCTACATCACACACAGAATATGAGAGGAATACTTTTATAAGTGTCAATTTTGACATTACCCGCTACTACATCCATAAACAAGATTATGAAACATACATTGGCATTAAACGATCACAGTTTTATAATGTCAAAATATTATCAATATTGTTTCTGACACTTCTATGCTTCTTTATGGCTACACATATACCACTATAAAATATAATAGAAAGAACGGCTTGCGCGTATCGATTTCTGTTCTTATTGCTTGTTCATACAGATTGCCTAACTCGGTTCAACGAATGAATCCTTCCTCTTATGGACACTAATTATTAGCATGCCGCAACATTAACCGTTTATAATGCACACTATTTAAGACAACTGATGACCTGACACCGTTAAAAATACGAACGGTATAGACAATTTGTTTCAAAAGGGACGTAAGCTTAATTTTGGTACGGTCATTAAAAACAAAGAAACTACATACCTACGTATGTAGTTTGGCATTGTCTCAATTTTCTGTCGAACCTAATATGAATGATACGTATAAGATTTTGACGTATAACAGATACAAAATTAATTAGCCTTCATTCAATTAGTAACTTATTTTACCCTTTGAGTAGACTTTTCACCGTCTACTGGATTTCTGGAATTCTCTCAATAAATAAATGCCACTTTGGTTTACATCCGGTGATACATACTGATTCAAAGTAATCTGTTTTAAGTTCTTTTATTATACGTTACTATTTTTATGGTTTGCAGTCTTTGTTTTACATCTTCAAATTTTTATGATTTCTATTTTACTAAGTATATTTTGAAATATCTAATTACAAAGAATGTATTAGATAATAGTGAATAAATAATAGCTGCAATGTCAGTGGAAATTTTATGCTCTTTTCGATATTTCTAAGGTTATTTTTAATTAAACATTTCGACAGATATTTTCTTCTTCTTTGGAAATTCTGATTGCCAACTATGAAAATTGTCAAGAATTTAATATAATAAAAAAGGCTACCAAAATACAACTACAGTTAATAGAGAATGAAGATATAAATAAAGAGAAATTTATTTATTGTCCTTAACAATTTCTCATGAAAAATTAAAATACAACAAAAGTTGTTTTAATGTGGGAATAATGCATAAGCATACATAAAAATATTACTTAAGGCCCTAGCAACGAGTAGGTCTTGGAAAATTAAAAAAAATCATAGTTCGTTAGATTTGTTAGTCGTCCGAATATGTCGGAACTATCACTGAAAATGTTCCAATATCTTGATGTATTTTTGCAAAATGCATTTTTTTCCATATACAGTATACACATCTCTAAACTCTATAAATCTTAACAATTTTATGATACTGTTTCTCGATGGGGTCTTCAGAAAGTATGGCTAACATACAGTGTGTCCCACATCTATTTTCCCACGCATTCACTCGGAAAGTTATAGAGATAAAAAGTTGCAGTAAACTCCAGTGGAATTGAGGCGACATTGTACATCAAATTCTGCCATTATAACACACCCCGTATAAATAACCTTTTACCAGTATTACATATATGCTTTTATCCCTGTCCCACACTTTATTTTTTTTTTAATTGCATCCCTAACTTTTTTGCAAGTTTTTGGTAACTATCAGGCTTATAAATACAGTCATATGTACTTTTTAATTTTTATTATACGAAATGTTCTCAAAAAGTAGCTCCGAAAAATATATGCAGCGAGAGCATAAATGCTGGACTGAAGTGTGCCGCTCCCATGAAATATGACTTGTCATCCCTTCTAATGTCAACTCAATCCATATTGATTACAATAACAATGACAGGAACGTCAATGAACAAGTGTCAATTGTGCAATATTACAGAAACAGAAAATAATTTCGATAACATTAGAAGAAAAATAAGTCTCAAACACTCGTTATTATTGCTTATTATAAGTATAACATACCAAAATCATCTACTCATTCTATTTAGAGAAATAAAAAAGAAATCTATATTTTTTCGATTCAATATTTTATTTTTTTCAACTCTCTTGAACAGACTGTTCTTATTGTCTCTGGAGAAATATCTTGGCAGGCTTGACATATTTTGTTTTGTAAGTCCAAAACATTAACTGGTCTTTCGGCATAAACAAACTGCTTTAAATATGCTTACAGGAAAAAAATCTAGGGGTGTCATATCTGGTGAGCGTGCACGCCACTTAACTGATCCTCTATTTCCAATCCAGTTCTGATGAAACTGTGCGTTCAAATACTGATTAACTATGTGCGAATTATAAGGCGGAAGACCGTCCTCTTGCCACCACATTGTACATCTCTCGGCCAAAGGAATATCTTGAAGAAGAACTGGTAATGAATTTCTTAAGAATTCTTTGTACCCCGTAAGAGTACCTTGATAGAAGAAAGGTCTAGTTAAACGGCCATTCAATAAGCCACACCAAACATTGACGCTCCATATAGCCTGAAAGTGTGTCTGCTGCACCCAATGCGGATTCTCAACAGACCAGTAATGGCGGTTGTGTAGGTTGACCACTCCATTGTTGTGGAAAGCTGACTCGCCAGTCTACATGATTTTATTGAATAATTCTGGGTCTCTATCAAGTTGCGTCAAAATTTGTGCTATAAAGGATAGTATATTATTAGGATCGCTGGGTAGCAAATCCTGAAGTAAATGCACTTTGCATGGATGATAATTATTATCCTTAAGGATTCTATTGACGGAAGTTTTATTGATTCCGATTTCTTCGGCAACATTTCTAATTGATATAAGTATGTGGATTAACATGTACTGAAGCTAATGCGTTCACAGAATCTTCTTTATTTCTAATAGGTCGAATATGCTGAAAATTTTTCGAACTTGGAAAAGTACCAGTGCGCATTTTCTGTTCGACATTTGAAAATGTGCATTTGAAGGAGGCTTTTGGTTCGGAAAATGTTCTCGATACGTATGTTCGGCTGGTCTGACATTTTTCCGACACTCACCGTAGATCAGCAGCATGTCTACTGAATAACGAGGGCCGTTTTTCTGGGATATAATTAATTTTATGACCACTAATCCAAACAAACAGTAACAAAATAACAGAATAATAGAGAACGCAAAAACAAATAACTTAAAAGACAAATAACAACAACAAAGGAATTGTACACGTATATATGCTATATCAAATAACTTTAAATGACTTGACAATTTTAAGGCATAATGGCACGTAGTGGGGTTAGAAAATATACCGTCAATTTATATTTAGTTCTGGGGTGGTAATAATATTTGTAGAATGGAGGAGTATCCCCGACATCTTGGAGTATGAAAGGCACACGTCATCATACCAGAGTGCCAAGTTTATCCGAATATTATTTTCAGTAATTACATTTTATCACTATAATACTATACGATTAAAACAATTCGCATTAACAAAATGATTAAGACATGGAGCATAAACTATAGCTTGAGGTCTTATAAACGGTAAAAGGAATGATTATATTAAATTCTTCACGAACATTCCACTGCGCTGAACAAACTGTGCGTAACTAATGGCTCCGACGAATCGAAGGACCTTAGCGGCTATTTTAACGAAGTCTAATGTGGAATCGGGCATTAGTGCAGAATATTATCATAAATTTGAGATGTTAATTGGCCGTTAATTACCTTTGCCAGTTAACTGTCTTTAACAGTTAGTAAAAGGATTCGTTGGGATGCATTCATCGATAAAATCTGTAATAGAGCAATGCCACAGAAGATGTTCGGGCCACCTAGATGCTACACAAATAGTTGAAATACTTTATAAGAATCCAAAAAGCCAGTAGATTTTTTAATAATCAAGAGAAATAAGAATAATTTTGTTTTTCGTATATTGAAAATGTAAGCACATATCTGATTAATTCTGTTAACACGCAGACTAAAAATCATCATTCACAATTAAAATTTAATGAATTGGCCTAGGAAATGTGGATTAAGCTTTTTCTTTAAACTTTTATACGAGTAGGCTTCTAAACCAATTTATTAATATTTTTCTTTCATTTGTTTTCTTGGATGGTATAATTCAAAACAAAGAATAAGACAACGTTTTTAGTAGTTCAAATGTTGACCAGTCCAGGTGAAAGGATCATAGTTTTGTCTTCGATCAGTTTGATTTTAAACTGCCAGCAATACAGTTTCAGGTTAATTGAAATACTTCAAACATTTTGTTCTCATTTCTTAGCATTTTAAACTCATCCGGATATTTATAGAATCATTTTTGGGCATACATTAAGTTGCCTTTACTAACTGTCAAAGTTTGTACTTATTTAAAAATTTTAAAAATCAAAATAAACCGTATCAAATAAAAGCACAAATGTTAATTTAGTTATAAAAATTAATATATAAAATGTAATTTATGTACCTGTACTTTTGTAAATCCGGGAATAAATATCTTGAATTTTAAGTTTTTAATTTGTTCCATGTCGAAAGTACGTGCACAATTAATCATATGCGCGCGTGTGTATTTGGGTATATACATCCTTTTTTTTATCGTTATTTCTCTCAGTTTAGTTAGTAATTAGGGCACTCTTCGGGGCATCTCATTGTTGTGCGGTTAGAGAAAACAATAAAAGAAGTAGTTGATATGCAGTTTCCTGTGAAAAGACAGTAATTTTTCAAACAAGGTTTGCTGTGATTCTTCCTCAGACCACCGAATAAAGCAGACGTGTTTCTGTTGGGGTCTATTGCAAATTTAATGAGTTTTTCTTTTAATTTGAAAATTTCAATTAATATTTAAAATTATTAAGTTCAAAGATTATCCTGTACCAATCTCATATTATCGTCCGATGTGCCTTAGGCCGATAAAAAGAATCCTTGGGAGACCCATCCAGCCAACAGTTCTTTCCATGTGGGGACCTGTTTCCCTGAAATCCTAGGATGATCGTGGCGTGATATTAGAAACTAAGTAGAATAAGTAGTAAAAATAATCCAACATTTAATAGTCTTATAACTAAAGCTTACTACACTGAGAGAAATAGATAGTACTCTTTAACATAAATATAGTATACTTTAATATATTTTATAGCTCCTATAGGGACAATCATATTTTATATTACCGGTGACAATATCTGTATAGTAAATATCTGTGAATACTTTTTATTAACTCGTATGGTAAAGTGTACTATATTTGTATTATTAATTTGAGCATACATGTTAGTAAATGTGAAAAAAATGTCTAGTAGCGCTGACTATATTTGATAATAACTGTTAACAATGAAAACTATAATAAATATAGTTTAATAATTTTTAATTATAATTAATTAATATAATTTGATTAGCCGGTGACAGCCGGGCGAATTGCCATCGTATCGGGCAGGATTGCGGGAATCAGACCGGCCCGTGTACTGTAGAGTACTACCGGTATTGAAGCGCCTCGTAATTCATGTCTGTGGGCGATTGTCCACAGTACTTTTTACACGACGTTAACCATGTATAAGCATCATATAGATATTACGCAGCCCCATTTACCGATCACAATTTACATTGAGTATGAATTTCAAAGATTATGAAACAAGCGTAGCGCCATCTTTACGACAAAAGCTGTAGTATCACATATTTATGTAGCTAAACCAATTATGAGTATTATGATATTCCTACTATATAGATATAAAACTATACAGCATTCATTTCATTCCATCTCATTATTAATGCCGTTTTCAATAATCAAAGTAAGGTGACTGTTGCAAGCACCTAACCTAACCTAAATAAACACAACACAGTAAATTTGCTACACCTGTTATTATAACTGTCTTCACTACATTATATGCAATTTATTATATTCACTTGTTGTAAAATATTGTAAAACATTTCACTATATTTTGTAGAAGATTGTCACACAATATTTTTAAACAATTTTATTGCTTTTTTTGTAACCATGATATAGGAAAATGCAACGCCGTTGTTCTAAAATTTTGCACAATAGTAGGAATTCTTACTACAATTTCCGTCAAACAGTGAAGTGTAAATATTACAACATGGATTTTTCTCTGTGCAGACACAAACATGCACCGACACGAATACGTACACCTGTATCACACGTACATAACACGTGTGAGTGGCAATACAGCTTATTGGTCGATTTCTTCGGTAAAGATCGACAATAAATAGAGCAAGGGGTGGGAAGAGCGTTACGAACATTTATGTTAGAAATTGAATATGCATCGAATACCTGGTAACATCCAGATTTTACCTCTTACTATAAGCATGGTAACATCTGGTTATTTTACTCTTAATACCCCACATATTGTCGTTTTGACAATAATTATGTTACTAATTAACATAAAGAGATTTACTATCTAATTTCTACAATCCATTTTTCTCAGTGTAGGTATCAAATGTTCTGTTGTATTTACGTTAGTTAAATGTGAGTTTAGAATTATAGCTATGGCGCACGCAATGTGCGGGCAAACTTATTTTATAAAGGATATAGCATTGGAAATATATATTGGAGATGCAAAAGAAGGAAAACAACTATAGGCTCAGTTGATAGCGGGAATAAAAAATACAGGACCAAAATGTAAGAAGAGTTTAGAAAAGAAGAGGAAGATGTAACTGAAAAGGTGAAAAAACAGGCATCCCTGTGACTTTCGTTGAGAACGCCGATGATTGGAATTGGAATTGAGAGAAAGCAAACTGGGAAGAGAGCGATCTTAATGATGCAATACAAGAAAAATGAGAAGTGTAAGTAGGGAACTTTGAGGAGAAATAGAAGAAATAAGTGGCGATTTAGAGAAGGAAAGCCTAGAATAGACAATTGGAATTGATTGAATCGGGGAATGATGAAAGTACGAAACAAATTCAAGAAATAGGTTATGTCCCATCAGAGACACAAATGTCTAATGCAAAATCCATTGAAGAGTCAAATAATACCGTGAAAGATTCAATTTTGGGTAATGATGGTCTTTTGGAATAAGAACGAAATCTGGGGATAGCAGCGAAAAGAAGTAAATTATTTAAATCTCCAGCAGAAAACATCAATAACTTGGTCATAATAAATGCAAGAAATGCTGTACAAAAGAATATTGTTTGGGCGAATGAGGTTATGTTGAAATTAAGGAAGAATTATTGTCATGTGTTATATGGGGGAATAAAAGTTTTAAACAGAAATATCGTGTACTGACACAAAGTCTACAGCTTCGGAATGTTGGTAAACCTTAAGTTGACATGTGCGAACAATATTTGAATTTAGAGTTCGTAAAGAATCATAAGTGCGTAGAAAATGATTATTATATAAAAGGGGAGTCATTTGCATTTGTAAATGTTATAAATTTGATAAAAGTAAAGAAGGTAACGATAATATAAAAAGACACGATTAATTTATATGCAGGTTTGTCTATTACTGAAAATAAAAGTAGGTTTAATGTAGTATGGATAACGTCTATTCTACCTATAGGTATTTAAAGAAAAGAAATTAAAATTATTAGTACGGGCAAAATATATAAGGGGAATATAACAATATTTTTCAATATTTTTAATGCTACAGTAATTGCAAAAATTCGTATGAATCAAAAACTAATCAATTTTGTTGTAAAAAAATAGTTTTCCATCAGCACTAGTACTTATTTGTTTTGAAAAAAAAATAATAGGATTGGAGCAACAAAACTGTTCCTTCAAGGAAAAAAAGCTCCACTTTGCTTAAGTCATATCACCCTGACAAAAAATTTAAGGTTTTGAATGAATTAAGGAAGGATTTTTTAGTGAAAGGTATACTTTTGTTGTCGAGGTAAAGAAAAAAAATATTTATTTGTATTAAGTAATTATTTATTGTGTGTTAGAAGCCCCTCACTAACTGCGGTAGTCCATACGCCAAGAATTTATGAATGCCGAACCTAATATTGTGAATTATTTATAATAGTTCCTACTCCGCTGTTATGAGGATCCTGTGCTGCCAGCTGAACGAGTATTCGCCAATGAACATTGTGTAGTAACTTTTCACCTATTTTAGACAATTAGACATTTGAGTTTAAGAGAGTGTGGGCAATAGACAGCTAAGGCAGACCGTAATTTTAAGCAATCCTTAGGTACTTTTTCGTATTTACATGTTTCTTTTGCTTTCTGTAAAATTCACTAATTATGGCTTGCGTGATGTTGCATTTCCACCGTCGCGTCCATGTAGGTAACTACGCTGTGCCTGAGTAATAACGAAACGCTAGAGGCATACACGTTCGCCATGACCGTTAATATAGGCTTGCAAAACAAAGTTTCCGAACGATGCGAGTCTGAGTGAGCAACAGTAAGGTATCGGTTCCATTTCATTACCAGGAACTCTTTTTTCTCTTGCTTGTAAGGTTTCATCGTTCGGAAACTTTGTTCTTCAACCGTACGTCGTTGTCCATTATGCGGGGAAAGAAAATTTCATGCAGTTGCAATTTTTTACCATTGGTTCGTACATAACTTTTCACGAGCATTACAAATTTTTATTTTAATTAGAAAGATGTCAGACAAAACTTGAAATCAAAATATTTATACATGTAAATCAGGTGTTTATAAATTTTAGGTTTTCGAATACAGGCCAAAATAATTAATTACAAAGTAATTGAGCACTTTTAATTACACAGCAAATTAATTGAGCGCTTATAGTTATAATTAGTAACTGCATATTAGTCTTTAATCCGTGAAGAGAAGATTCCACCGCTAAGGTAATTTTCACAATTTATTTAAACTCAATATTTTTTTATGAGCACTGTTTAAAAAAAAAATCACTAAAACATACATTTTTTAAAAAAATGACAATACAACATAACATTTTATTTTCCTCATATAGGTATCATAAGAATATGTATAGCCCCGTCTAAACATTTACTAATTTGATGTATACCTTGTTATCCTGATAAATTATTATTCTCCGTAGTATTAAGTATGCGCCATTTAATACTAAGCTATCTTGCTACCACTAAAAACTTCTGATTTATATGAACAGCTTGCATTTCAAGCAGCTTAAATTTACTATCTGCAATCTTGTTAGATGTAGAAAATACTGTCTAAGGTTGAATTACTCTATATCTTATTGTAAGATTATCTGTTTGGAGATCTTAACGCCGCGCCGTCTATAATATATTGTTGTTTCTCTGCTCTGCTATTCAGTATGCATTTAGAAGAAATTTACAATCATCGATGTTTGGTCGACCTCAAGAACATTTTTCCGTTTATTTCATATTTATAGGTAACAAGAAGTATATTTATGTATTGATAGTTGGAAATGTATTAATGATAATAACAATAGATTATTCCATAGTTAGAATTGAAGGTTTGTTTAATCTCCAAAGAAGAATATTCTGCGGGTAAATCCGGTTTATTGCACTTTTGTTACATTTTAACATCCGGAAGCCAGTGGGAGAATAATTTATGATCCACCTTCAACCTAAGACTTTAGGAACGCGAATGCTATTGCAGATAAGTACACAAGATTATTCCGCAAATTAATTATTAAAGGGTTAGGTTCTCACCTTCATACTAATGATGGGTAGAATCGAGTAAAAGCCTCGACTCAAATGAAAACTTTTATAATCGAAAACTTTATAGTGAACTTATATTCTGGATATATACCGTCTGCCCATTTATTTAGACACACTTTATTTTTTTTGTTTCTGTTTTAAGCGGGAAACATTTTCTTTCCCGTAAAAACATTCGTTCTTTTTGGAATTACATCTATGCGAACGTATATGTATTTGGTAAATGTATGGTGTTTCACTCTGAGGCGGTGAGATATCCTAGGTCTGATACTAATGTTCAGAGATAAGGTTCCATTTGTTTGCAAGTTTCTTATTTCAAAATTAATTTTTGCAATAAGACATCAAATTCATATACGAGCCCTAACAACTATATGTTCGGACGGTGTACGAAATATTAAAAAAATATACACTCCGCCAAAAAAGTATCGCATAAACTAAAAAAGGGCATTTATGAACCAAGATATTTTTATACGTTCACAAAAAGTTTGCCTCGTGTATGTGAACTATAAAAACACTAACAAAATAATGGAACTTAGCGTTTTTACTTTATTTTTTTCCTAAAAGAACACATTTAGAAAAATGCATATGTGTAAGGTTTGCTCAGTTGTTTATTGAAAGTCTTCCTATACGGACAAATTTTAAAGTGCGAAGTCAGAGTTCTGTACCAACGCTTTTAAAACTAAAATGAGCAATTTAACTTCAGAACAAGTGGCTGCTATAGTTGCTTCAATCGAAGATGGACGATCTCAAGCATACGTTGCTAATTTGATGAACATCAATCAGTCAAGTGTTTCTAGAGCCGTAGCCAGATATAGGGAAACAGGCATTTACAGTAGAAGACCTGTACCAGGTCGTCCAAGATGTTCTACTCGCCAAGATGACCGCTATTTACTACTACAAGCATTACGTCGAAGACATATAACTGCGAGACAATTGCAGAACGACTTGGCTAGAGTCAGAAATACTCGTGTGAGTACTCAAACTATTCGGAATAGGTTACGACAGAGTGGATTAAGAGCTAGAGTAGCTGTAACAGCCCCTCGTCTCACTAGGAACCACCGAGTGGCTCGCTTAAGGTTTGCCAGAGAACATGTAAATTGGAACATTAATGACTAGGCCAATATACTCTTCACAGATGAGTCAAGATTTGGTCTTTACACCTCAGATAGGCGTATCTCAGTGTACAGACGAGACGGTGAGCGCTATTCGCAGTGTAATATCAGACCTAGACCTAATTTCGCTGGTGGCTCTATTATGGTTTGGGGAGGCATCTGTTTAACAGGTCGTACAGAGTTAGTACCAGTAGACAGAGGTACACTGACTGAAGTATGAGTTCTTGTTTTTATTTGGCCTGTATTTTATTTAAACAATCATAGAAATTATATCTTAGAGCGCATTAAAGTATATTTACAACTTTATGCTACAAACAAAGATTATGCGATACTTTTATGATTCAAAACTAAATTATGCGATACTTTTTTGGCGGAGTGTATATACTGGGTGAGTTTTTTATCTTGAGACATCGGAATATCTCTAAAACACTGCATCAAATCAAAAAAAAAAAGATCTTAATAAGATTTGTTCTAAAGTAGGGGGCTTACTGAATGGTGCCGAACTCGCTCCCCCACCTCACCCTTGCAGAGTAGGAGGGGGGACAACTTTGAAATCTTAAATGGGAACCCCATTTTGTATTGCAGATTCGGATCTACGCCATTAAGTATGTAGTTTTTGTTTGAAACTTTTTTTCGATTCGTAACAGATTGCGCTGTACCTAATCGCAAAAAACATGATTGGGAACGTCTAGAAAAAATACACAAAAAAAAGAAGCAACCAAATATGATTTTGTGTTTTCTTTATTTTAACATTAAATAACATTTCAAAAAGCCATTCAACAACGAAGAACTTTACTTAATCGTACCCATTTAAAAAAATGTGTTCGAAAATGTGCCCTTCCACTTCGATATATTTATTTAAGTATTAAAGTCATATCGCAATGAGTTACATTTTTATTTTACATAAACCACATGACGGAGTAATGATAAATTTGCTGACAAATAAATATTCAGACACTAATCTCTATTGACTATTAATAAATCTAGTGTGCTTGTGTCAATAACTGCTAGTTTTGGTTCTGTCTGTCATTTTATGAAGTAAGTTCATGAAAATGACGCGTGGTGTTGCAACAAATAACAAACTGCGAGAAATTATAAAGGTAAATCAAATGTTGATGTTACTGGCAAAAGTCCAGGCCGGCCTCGCAATACCATTGAAAGAGAACATCGTGTTCTGGTAAAGATCTGCAGAACTAATAGAAGAGGTACCTTACGACAAATACAAGCCGAGTGGAATCACGCGGCAAATTTAGTAGACTATGTTTGCAGATTTTATAAAGTAAGTTTATAATTGTTTGTGTTACAATATAAAAATTAATGATGTTTTTTTATTCACATTCCTTAAAGGCAAAGGAAAATCCATTATTAACACCTATTCAAAAGAAAAGACGTTTTGCATTGGGCAAAATCGAAAATATCCTAGACAACGGAAATGTGGGCTAATGTTATTTTCAACGACGAATCAAAATTTGATATCTGCATAGGTGATTTTCGAAAAATGGTACCTAAATCGTACAAAATCTGAAGCCTTTCATAAAGACTGCCTAAAGCGTACGGTAAAATTTCCCCCGGGGGTTATAATATGGGAATGTATGAGTAGTAGAGGGGTTGGCGGCAGATACGAATTCATTGATTGTAGGTACTGTAAATGCAGAAAAGTACCAACATATTTTGTTAAGAAACTTGATTCCAACAGCAAAGCAAAGCTTTGGGAAAGAACATTTCATATTTCAGCAAGACAGTGTACCCTGTCACTGCGAAAACAACAAAAAAGTAGTTTGGGGACCATAATTTAATAGTTTTATCATGGTTATCAAGTAGTCCTGACTTGAAAGAACTTAAAACTTTGTGGCATCAGATGAAGAGGATTTTGCGTAATAATCCTCAGCGTACAGTAACATTCCAGCATTAAAGACAAAAATGGCGCAAATTTGGCACTCTTTCACCCCAGAATATTGTAAGACTTTAGTACATTTCATGCCGAAACGCATACAAGCCGTTATAGCCGCATAGGTTACTAATAATCCATTTAAATTATTGGATTAAGTGCGTCGGAACATTTATTTCTTGGTAAAATTGTGATATTTTTGGAAAAAAAACAAAAATGTTGACAGAACAAAAATTACTGTTTTCAACATCTTGCATTAATGTAACCAATCTTACAATTAGTTTAAATTAGAACATCTTAAAACAGGAACGTCATTGATGAGACATGAATTTTGTTGATGAATTATTTTCGCTAATTTAAACAATTATTTGTTTTAAACGTCAATGGAGTTATACAATTAGTTAACTAGATGCATGCGGCTGATTTGTAGTGAAGATTTATTTTCGTTTTCAAACAGCTTTTGATGCTGTTTCACACAAAGCTAAAAATAAGAAAATTAACTGGTTTTTAACTCAAACAGTGTACTGATGTTCTCATGTATTAAATTATCGATTACTACTTCGCGATTCGTAAACAATAGTGTTTGATTACTGTAAAGTTCTCGCGTACAAGTGTTCTCATTTGAATCGACACTCTTACCCGATTCTACACATGACCTCTTCGATTGAAACTTTTTCGCGGTTACTATAAAGTTTCGAAACATTACAAATTGGTCTCTGGTCATTATAGCGTTCTCGAGTGCGCAACAAATGTTATTTGAATCGATACTTTGGCTCGATTCTACCCATCACTCTGTGGTGGTACTGTTGAATATTGATTACTTTCACATACATACATTCACCAAGATTTTAAGTATAATTCCGTAAAATTCTTAGTGGTATCGTAATTTGTATTACGTTGCAACGGGGAGCCGATAGTAATAAGACTGTACGTTCGATTTCACTTCAAACTTACTGCAGCGTCATAAATTACGTAATTCCAGCGAAACAATGCATGAAATAAAGTGGTTGTTACAGTCATGTCAAATTATAATAATTGTATTGCTATGTTATAGTCATCCAGTCATGTTTTTAGAAAGTTATTTGATGTTATATATATATTATGTTTAAGATACATAACTTAGTAGTTTGTAATTGCATTTAGTTATTTTTAGATAACACTTAAAAAGAGCTTCGATACTTGAAAGTTGCAATAAAAATTCTGTTTTATTTGATTCGTGATACAAGTTTGATTATTATGAACTAAAAACATTACGGCAGCTAGGCCTATAAACCACTACAGAAACACGGTTACAATTAATGATTAGCTGTAATAAAACATTAAGCGTATTAAGTATGTTTCAGAAACGACTATTAGTCATAAAAAGCCACAAGTGCAATAAAATATAACTTAAAATAAAATAGGTTTATTACAAACAATAAAATGTGATTAAATAACTTTGAATATCGTATTTTTTAGCATAGTAGGGCCTGAAAGAAAATCAGAACTAGGACCGAAAATCTACCACGGTGGTGTGACATTCGAGTCGAGATTAAAATTGCATGAATTCATATCCGTTTGGGACTATTTTTTTTCTACCCAAATGAGAACAAATTGAAGTTTTTGTCGACCTATTTCCATTTTCATTACAGAATGCAGGAAACACTAAATATTTTTGGATAAACTTGTTGTAAGCTATATACGGCTATACACCATACGTTAAATACTTTTGTAAAATCTCTACAGTGAAACAAATCCCTTTTTTTTACTTTAGACCAACATTTGAGAGACGAAATCAAGATTCAAAATTTCCTGTGATGAAGCTATGATAAATCATGCCTGATGAAAATACTAACCTAAATTTAAAATTGCATAGCCGTCGTTTATACTTTTATAGCATTAACTTTACATTTATCGTAAACATAATATAATTTTTTTAGGTATTTTAAATTAAAATGATCATTAAATGAAATACTCTAACGGGAATCGATCAGGTCCGGATTCGAAAAAAATAGGTGCTTCAAATCAAAGGGTTAACTGGCTCCGAACACGATTCCGTGCAAAACACTTCTCGAACAAGCAAGCGCAGGCAAACCAAAGGGAGTAATTCCGAAATTAAAATCTATAATTGAAAATATAGAACTTGAGAACACCGACATGTTTGTGCGACATCAAGGAAAATACGAATGGTTAATAAAAAAGAAAACTCATTTGAAAAGGATCACTGATTGTCAAAAATATTCTACCTAATACCCACATTCAACTGCTTATACAACCCAATAACATTTACTGGGACCGAAGGTCACTATAGTAACTAAATAGAGGGGATATTTTTGACAAATGAAGGTAGTATGGAGATACATACATAAATTGCTTAAAGAACTATAAATACAAACTAAAATACTTCAAGAGAATAATAAGAAACATGTTTATAGTGTTTTGATCTAACCTGCATTCAAATATTCATTTCTTTTAACTTTTATTAACTTGGACAAATAGATTATGAAACCAGGCGTACATGGTTGTATGTATCATTTAATTTTAATGAATAATATGTTCAGGACTTAAAATTAGTATTAAATGAAGATAAACTGAGTTTGAAAGAATCTGTAAGCTAATATATCGCAACTATTGTCACGAAAAATTATATTTAACAAGAGAACATTATAAAAGCTTGTTTCATACAAATTAATCATTTTGAAACACCCAGATATGAGTAAGAATATATATTCTTAAAGAAATAGACTTTTCAAAGCGTATTGAACTAACTTTTTCCTGCCGGAGTCCTCCACGCGGTTCTGAAGTCACATTCACTATTGAATTGCCTGCCGTAGCGAGAACATCGTTGATGCGCTTAGCTCTCTTTAATATAACGGTGGTAGCTAATCTTGTGTCAAAATTATTTGTTTTTAATTTGGTTGTTGTTTTTTGTAATACTTGAACGTATTTTATTTTATCTAGAGTTCTAAACCGTTTTTTTTCTTTGTAAATAATTATAGTTACAATATTATATTTTTTATAATATAATTTCTTATCTAAGCAAATTTAATAACAAAAGTAATAATGCCTGCTGAAGAGATTTCCGTTTTAACATATATTTCCAGATACTTATATGCTTCAAATTATTTACAAAACTTCCATGTGGTCTCTGTAAGAGCTAACTTATAATTGCTGGTCCTAATTAGATTTAGACAACGTTGAAATTGAAAATATTTATGTGTACATTGACTAGAAAACCAGGTGAACATTAAAATTTCGATTTTCTAATATTTAACATAATCTTTTATTGTTTATTTAAAACTAAGTTTCGTTAGTTATTTTCTTTTATTTATTGTTTAATAAAATACAATTTTTATTTTATTAAACGCAGAACAACCGCAAATCGCTGTTGTGCGCGGCTGGTCTGACGATATGTCGGAGTATCCCTCTCTCCATGAATTCCTGTAATCTAGTCGGCATTCGTTATCTGCATCACCTGATTGGGGGTGGTGATTCACTTCTTACTATTAAGAAATATTTAATGTATGTAATGCACGTTTAATTAACTACGTTGTCAAAAATCTTAATTGTAGCTTTATTTGTGCAATCTGTATTTTTCGATTTTATTTAGGATAAGTCGAACACTGTATACAAACTTATATAATATATTATATAGATTATATACAATATGTGTGTCGGGTAAGAATTTTAGTACTCACTACATTGTAATACTTTGTCTTTAGATCTTCACATTTAATGTTTAGCGGGCAGACATACTATATTACATATGTGGTTTCGTAAGGTCTCGTTTCTAAAGGTCCTCCTTAAATGGTTATCTTTTTCGGAAGACGTTTACTGCCGTGATCATACGACGTCCCATAATATAGCGCGGACTAAAAGCAGGTCGTTTTGCGGAAACTTAGACAGTAAAACTACAAAATCTGCAGCAAAAGGGATAATAAAATTAACATCTAAACAGCGCGTAACAGCATAAATTCCCCTACCGTTCACTTTATCTAAATTTAGAAGTATGAAGCGTTAAGTTATTCGGCTACACTTAAAATAAGTTTGCGCGTTATTTGTCTAGACTGCAGAATTAAGAAGAAAACTAAATTAAATAAAACAGGTAATGTTGTTTAAATATACTGCTACAAGTGCAAATATAGGAGAAAAACAACATGCTTGGGCATTTGACATAAGAGACAATTTTGCTTTGATTTATGCTTATATGAGCTTTATCAATAAATATACTTGTAGGTATATTCGCTATGGCGTAGGTATTTTGTTTAAAATAAACAAGATTTCGTTACCTATTTGCCAGAGTTTAATAATAGGAATAGATATAATAATTATTAAATTGGTAGAATAAAACAAAAATTCAATACCCTTCATTATATTAAATTATTAATAACTAATACTAATTTAATTAATTTAATCAATTTATTAACATACGAATTTACCGGGTGACGATGGGACGTGGATACACTCTGTTGCTTTTTTATTATTCCAGATAAAAATTTAAATTTTGGAGGGCGTATAGTAGATCACGTTGTGAGTATTTGCAATAACTTTGAATGAGCTAGTTACCCTCTGTTTGACCGGAAGTGTTCCCAGCGGATTTTTTTCTTTTAAAATAGGTATGTTTCTTATAAATTTTAAAACCGGAAGTAGGTGGCTGTGACTCTCATAATTTGTTTTTCTGTTGCATTGTTATCATGAAAAATAATTCAAATCTGATGTTTTTCCATCTGTCTTTAGATATTCTTCCTCAAAATTTCAAAACATAGTTTTTTCTTAAAAACTAACTCTTTTCAAATGTACCTACCTAGGGTGGGTTTTATCGATTTTTTATAAAGGACTTTTTTCTGAAATTTTTGGTGCTAAAACTTTTAAAATCCATTAAGAAATTTTTATGTATTTCGTCTATGTAATCAGTGGAATATCTATTCTGGTGTGCTATTGTAAATATGGTGCTTAACTCGTTATTAAAGCTGTCTTTGGACAGCGACATTAAAAACAAGTCTATGGAATAAACCATTAAATATTGATTTTTTTTTGTATGTAAAGTAAAGTGAAATCTCGAGAATATAATTATTTGTGTATGACCTGTTTTCTAAACATGTTATCTTGCATCGTTTAAACCTTGCATCGTCTAAAAAGTTTTGTTGCAAGTTTGAAACATAGTTTTGCTAAGCCATTGATATTTCAGCTTTAACGGCTTTATGTTGAAATTGGAGCTTGAACTATTGGCCACCAGTATATTTAAACTTACGGTGTCAGTAATACCTTATTTTTAAAGTTTTTTAATAAAAGTAGTAGACCATGGGAGGTAACGCTGCTTACTAGTTGTGGTGGTGAATGAAATATGTATATAAATTTATAACGGAATAATTTTTTTAGATAAAACATGTTAACATCTGTATCTCGGAAGTTCCAATCACCAGCAAGTATTTCAGAGTAGAGTCTTCGAGTTCTGGAGTTGTACCATTTATTAAAGTTTATCCGAAAATTGGCTGAACAAGGTGGAGAGGTGTGGCCCAGGATAATTGTAAACACCAAATGATGGGAATCCTCCGCGATCAAAGGATATATATGTATATCACGACATATACTAAAGTTAAAATCAAAATTGCTACAAAATTGAATTAAATATAATATACGTTGACTTGAGTAATGATGTTGTATTATGATAAGTCTAGGAACTCGATAAAAGCCAAAGAAATGTTAAATTTATTATCGTTTTGATTATGCAGTTTAATACTTGAGTTATAAAATAGGTTCTCAGTTTAATTAATTATAATAACCGTGATTCAAATTCCGTTATCAGAAGTCAGAAGGTAAGTAAGTAAGTGAGGGCGCTTGCACCAGGAAACGCCTCTAACTCAGTCAGAAATTCCTAATTTCCGCTCGAAAGGTATTGGAAATTGCAAATTATATTCGCACCAGGAGCTCTTAATCTCGAAACGAATGAACGTTTTCCCATAATTTAGCTGTAGTTACCTTAGTTACATTAAATTAGAACGATGGAGGAAGAACAAAGTACACATATTTCTTCCACAGTAAATTAGAAATAATAAAAAAAAAACAAAGTTACATGTTCATGTCATTTTTTTATACTTCTAGTTCATTTATAGAAAAATTCAATTAGTTATTTACAAAAAAAGTGACGTAATCTTTTTCGAAGCCGGTTGTATAAAACTACTTAAAATATTCAGAAATATAAATATTTCCAAATCTTATTGTATTATCTAATCGATAAATAATAGTATAAAATTCTATCACATTATAAGGCAATTGTATATATTTTTTATAGTACTAACTGAAGTAACAGATGCATCTATTTAATATATTTTAATTCTTCATCTCATTAAAGAAATAAGAAGGATGACAGTGTTATAATGTAGTAGATCTGAAATCGGAAAAAGTGAAAGACAACATATTCAAGGCCGTATATAATGTTAGAGAAATCACCTCAAAAGTTTTCCAACTAAAAGGTAGAAAACACTGCCATTTTTATAAACAAGCAACTCACAAAAATAGCAAGTCTGTTTTATAATGGTAGAGAACTAAAGAAACTTGAAATAAACAAAGCAACATATAAGAAGACAACAAATATAATAATACACAATGTGTTATACAAAATTTTTAACAAAAAGCCAAGAATGCACTACACAGGAAAAAATACCACTGAAAATTATACCATATTAGACCACATGATAACGAACATCACAGAAAGGGTAAAAATAAAAATAGTCACTTCAAATATATCTTACCATTATCCACACAATTTACAACAACAAATGAAAAATGGAAAACGAACACTTCGATCAAATTGAAACAAACTCCAAGTACTGGACATCAGTCATACCAGGTGAATTCTACTACAGTATTTAAGGTTCGTTCATATCTGCAGACATACACGTGACAGACATGCATTATGGCAGACACGACAAAACAACTTATTTGTGTTGTTTACGAAAGTAGTAGTAAGACACATCAATTTTTCTTTAAAAAATCTGCCTTAAATCTGCAAAATTACAATAGCCTTGGCATGTAATTTAAGTGCCAAACACTTAAGAAACTATCTCCAAATGAATTCTTTACTATACTAATCCGGTTTTTTATACAACATACAGGTTTAGTCCACAAAGAACGATGCAACTTATAGATTATTTAATCATCTTTCTCAATTTCGTGATGAGTGGGTTAAGGAAACAATTAGGAAGCTTTATCCAAACAATTTTTAGTATTTGTTCTTTATAGACAATATATCAATTTAAGCAAGCAACCTGTATTTGAGACAAAGTGTGAAAACCGGACACCTCGTTAGTACTGGTAGAGTGTCCGCCCGCGGCAAGCGGAAGGTTCAAATGGTTCAAATCCGACCAGAGGTAAAATTTTTAATAAAAAAATTGCCTCATTAAAATTACAGTTATAGCAGAAAAACATTTATTTAATGATAACAATTTAAGTTCGAATTTAAATAAATAAGGAGGAAATCTTATTTCACTCACCACCAGGTATGAATTATTTATTTAAAATTTTGTTATAATTACCTTGCCAAATGGAAATGATTCTAAATTACTTGAGTAATTACCAACCATAGGGCTTACCTGAAACAAAATAAAAGTAATATTTAGATAAATATTCTATGTGTACATTCTAAGCTTATATAAACGTAGGCATGCATGCATAATAGCGCAAGAACAATTTACATATTTTTATATAATTACATACATGTATTAAAGCTACAGTAAGTATAAACCTAGAAATGTAACCGCTGTGTCTTTCATAACGTAAATCTTTTTCCAAAAGTTGTAGTAAGGACAAAGTGTGTACACGCAGTTGGGATACTATTATACAACGTATACAGAAAGCGTATGTGTTAAAATGGTTTCTTGTTCCCTCGTGTACTAGAATTGCGTCTATTGCTTCATAGAAGGAATTGTTATAACGATTTATTCTCGAAAAGCGTTGGTGGACCCCTTGCCTAATAAAACTTTACGGCCGTTTGTAATGTTCATTTGGTAATGGTTATCCATACCATTTAAGCAGTAAATATGCGTTACACATTCTGTTACTTGTATTACGGATAATGAAACTATAGACAATAATGTATCAACGAAATTGTTATTAACTCGTTGGATTGTTTGTACAACATTCAGGTTTGACGCGTATAAGACGATAAATAATTAAAGATAAATGAGAGATCATGTGAAACTGTGGCAAACGCTACTAGTACAAACTATAAACCTACATAAGTAAATTTCTTACTATAAATATTAAATTAATTGTATATTCTTTATTGTACATGGGTATAAGAAAGTCATGGGAATATAGAAAAAATTAAATGATGCTACATAGAAATATGTAGTAGTTAGTTTGGAAAACAAAGAATCTATACACTCTACAAGATTGGTGTAATTTTACTCATGAGTTACAGTAACATTACATCCATTAACAAAGAAAATTCACACCGATATTTGGTGTACTTTATAAATTCCTCGTTATTTGAAGGTATTATAAGGCGCAAAGAAGTCTCGATGTACAACATCGATGTTAAGCACTAATGATTTAATGATTCTTTATTGCCCAACAGATACTTTACATAGGTATCCAATTACAGGACAAATATATATATTGGGTAAGCCGGTCAAAAATTTCAATGGAAAACGTAAATCACTGTTAAATCAAGCTTTCGTAGTTTTTATTACTACTTCATCAGGATGACACTGTAAGTTTTACAAATCAATGAGACAATCAAACCTCAAAAAATATTACTCACGTAAGAGTAGGTCGTTCACAACAATGCAAAACACTAGAGAGGTTCCACAAATCTGCCATGTATTTTTGAAGATTTTTGGTTTGTGATTTCAGCTTTTCATTGGCATGTTTCACCGGCTTACATAATATTAGTGCTTAACCTCAGTAAAATTAAAATATTTATACTTATTTGTCGTTTGTGTGTCCAATGCCAAGATATCGAGGTTTCTTTCTAAGTTTTTTAAAAAAATAGATTAACACCTCCTTAGTCTCAAGTAGCAGTAAAATAAAAGCATTTTCGAAGAAAATACCAATCCAGAAATTAAGTATGAATCATTGGTGCAGTGCAACTTCGGGTTCAACTGGATATAATATAAATATTCTGTCCTCAAATGAAATCATATGTATATTTTTCGGTATTTTAATTCAAATTTTTTATTAAAACATTCAGTTGTTAATGTAAAACAACATTACGAAATAGTACATGCAATAAAAAACTAGTTTTACGAGACACGTTTTAAAGTAGAAATTGAAGTTATTTTAATGAACGGGCACCTTAGTATCTCATACAACGTGTTTTTATTCTGGATGTTTTGTAATTAACGATGTAATGTTTTTTTTAATATACCAAAATCCTAATGTTCGGGATTATGTGACGCTTGGACACTTCTATAAATTTATATAATAATTTATTTCTAAACGAAGAAAGTATTCAACCAACAGTGTGCGGCGTCTAAACCGTCCCTTAGCGAAATATTAGGAATTATTACTAGTTGAATGCTGAAAATTTATAAGTGAAGGTTTTTGGTATTGATCTTTCAAATAAAAATATTACCAACACTGAAGTACTTCCAGCTATACCGGATGCGACTGTCAACTTGCTTATTTTAAATAGAATTTAAATATATATTTCATTTTCTGTTAACACACATTATTAAAAATCAGTTTTATGAAGACTTCCCTATACAGATCTTTGATAGTTTCCGAGAAAAATCTGATTTTTAGTGAATTTAGACGTTTTATCAATAACGGAATAAAAAATCAATAACTTAAGAAATATTTTAATTAGAAGGATGAAATTTAATAGTTACGTATAGTCAGTACGTTGTAGTATTGTACAAAGTTTAAATTGTAAAATTAATAATACATGGTGATTCAGAAGGTCATTGAAATATATTAACTAATGAAACGCAATAACTTATTATAAGTGGATTACCCTGATGCATGTATACTATAATTAATGCATCCGTCTTGTCTGATTATTTTCTAAGATGTAATTAGTATTCTCTATATCTATTTTTAACAGTTGACTTAAAGCACAAAAGAAAGAAATAAAAACTAATCTGACACAACTAAATGCGGTCACAAAACGGAACAAAGATAAGGAAACAAAAATAATTGAGGCAACGCATAAAAATCCGCTAAATAATAATAAAATATCTAATAATATGGTGGGAATGTGGTGAAAGTGGTGAAAGAAGAAATCCAGGACCGTACGGTGGAAAGAATGAAGACACAACCTAAGGAGACGATGACCGGAATCAAGAGGGAAGCGACGCACAGTGGTCAATATACCTAGCAAATCCGGACATCGGCTCTAATTTTCTTTTTAAGAGTTGAAAATTTAAAAAAAAATTTTTTTTTTAAATTTAAGTTTTTAATTATTACTTTTTCAGGTTGTTTCTTTTAAACTATTAAAGTTTCAGTTTTAAAGTTTTTGAAATGACGTCGATTCGTCATGGATAAGCATAATAAAAAATATTTTTTACTGTGGAAATTATATATTTCACATGTTTACATTATTTTACAGTAAATGGTAGAAGTACTACAGACATAAGAAGAGTAACAGTTAAACATTTAAAAGTTATCATCGGACGAAATGTTCTCCAACTCCGTTTCAACATTTTCAGGGTTGACGATTAAAAGCGTTTTAAGCTCCGCATCTATTTCTCTGGGTAGATGTAATTTTGCCCCAACCCTTTTGGAACTAAGAAATGGATCGGAGCTTACTATCAATCTATGAAAAAGATCATAATTAACTTTTTGGGAGCTTATTTTTCGAGTATGATGTTCCCTGTAGCGCCGAATGTCCCGATTTCTAGTTTCTTGGGCTTCTTCAGATAGTTCACCAATTGGCACCACAGCCTCTTGGATTACGGCTGTTCCGTGCAGTAAAATTTTGTGCACTGAAATTGGCATGTAGTACCACCCATATAAAGATACATACTTTTCTGAAGTCTTAAAACAGTAAGTTTCAAACTTATTTACATCAATGTCATATCCACTGTTAATGGCTCTTAAAATAATGGAAAATCTCTTAATAAGATCCTCATCAATACCTGTAATTTCTGCAGACAAAGTGGGATTGCCGAAAAAGCGTCTGGCTGTGTTTCCGTCATTCGTATTTCCTGCGGATTGCTTAGGAACATCCACAAGGAGACCCATGCGATCCCGAAATAGCTGTTGGATATATTTTTTTCGTCTGCCTACAGCCTCTTTCATTTCTTTCTTTACTTTCCACACTTTCACTTCCAATCTATAGGAAATGTGCAGTAAACATTCGAAAAACCTAATGTATGCATGAAGGACAGACAAACCGAATTTAAGTGTGTCCTTCTGTACTTTCCTTGTCCGTAGTTCGTCAATGTCATTCATTTCCGATATTGTCGCCCTGCACATGAAACACCTCATAGCACTTGTGGTCTCAGTGATTGCATTGCAACCCTTGCCATCCACCATTGTCAATAACAAAGTAAAGGATATTTTTCCATGTTCAGTTTGACAAGGCCTTAAATTATTAATCTGGTTGTTCATGTCCTGTTCTAACTGTCTACTAACTTCATCGGTTTCCTTTATCCATAGTAGTTTCACTGGTCTACAGAACAGTTTAGAGGATGGTCTTGGGTTTTTCCAGAGAAGTTCATTATTTTCCTTGACAAGCCGGAGCGGCACAAGCGACATTACAAGAAGGTTTCCCTCAGCTTGGAGTTCTGAAGAGGAAGTAAAATCTGATGTTTGTTTAAATTTTGAGTAGCCGGAACTTCCATCAAAGCCCCACTTGCAAATTAATTTTAAAGATTGGGAATCGTCACTGGCAGAGTAAATGCATTTCACTAAGCTCTCGCAAGTTTTGTCCAATAAACTTTGCAGTGGGACTTCACAGTTAGATTCTGTGATGGTTATGCCATCTGGGTAGAAATCCCTTTTTGCCTCTAAAACCTTATAATAGGGTGGATATAAATCATGTCCACAACTATCAGCCGATTGTTTTAGTCTTGTGTATTGTTCCCGGGTTAAATTTAGCTCTAAAATTAAAGCTAACGCTTCTTCTGGAGTATATTTCCGTTGTTCTGGATCGGAAGTGGTCCATTTCTGAAATATGCGTTTAGCACGTGTTGGGGTTGTTGTCGTAGCTTCGGTCAACAATTTCGCAGCAGCCTGGTCACCCTCGTCGCGTAATTTCATTGACGTTGCAAAACTTAGTTCAGCTGCCGATGTTTCTTCCCTTAACTGTTCGGTTTTTCGACGTTTATGTCTCTCAGAATACTGCTTGAAATCCTTAGTCGATTGAGTACCCGAGGGCCCTGGAGTAGGCTCCGTATTGGACGAAGTTGGTGTTAAGCGATTCTTTAATAGCTCAGGAAATACAATTTCCTCTCTTAGCCAATCGTCATATCGAGCCAAGAAAACTTCGTTCTTGCTGAAAACCTTCTGCCATCGTTTAAGGTACGGCGAGAAAAAACTTTCCCTTGTAAAAGTTATTAATACTTCCGTGGCATGTTCATCTCCATTAGTGGCGAAGTGTTCTTTAAGGTACTCCAACACGTGTTTTTTTCGGTCAGTAATAGTTTTTCTAGGATATTCCAACATTTTGTTGTGCAAATCTAACCGAGTTATCGGTGAAAAATCCATTGTTGCTTGAACAATAACGAAAAACACACTAACAAAAATTTACGAAGAAAAACTTAACAACAACTGATAACACAACTGTAACAACA
This sequence comes from Cetonia aurata, assembly GCA_949128085.1. Taxonomy (NCBI): domain Eukaryota; kingdom Metazoa; phylum Arthropoda; class Insecta; order Coleoptera; family Scarabaeidae; genus Cetonia; species Cetonia aurata. Next base: position 39,077,346 of record OX421884.1, read on the forward strand.
CTAAATACAACAGAATAATTAACAATAAGCTCTCAGAATATCACTCACGAGACGTTACTTGGTACGTGACCAAAATGCGAATGGAATTTATAAGTGCACTCTCTCCTTATATTTCGTCTGTAATCACTTTCTGAGGGTTTCCGAGAGATTAGTTGATTTTATGGCATAGTTAAGCCTTTGAATATTAAGAATAAATTTAATCTCGAGTGTCCTGATGTGTCCTTAATAACGTAAAACTTGCTTATTTACAAAATTCCAAGAAAAATGCAACGATAAATATATTAGGTCGGAATAATTTACGGCTTATCGGATTTCGAAGTATATTTAGGGTAAATTGTAAAGGAAGAAATGTACTACCTGCTGGTAAAACCATTTCAACTAATTGCTTTAGGTGAGCTAGACAAGGCCTATTAAACATCGCACTAATTTCTCCTTAAATACCAACTCATGTAAAATATGGAATTTTGCACTAGTTCGCGGACCATAACTTATTACCGGTTTACTGAAAACTGCCACAATTTTCAGGGAAGTAGGCGAACAGGTAGATAAATATAATATAATCGTTTCAGCATAATTCAAAAAAAGTCAAATTTTGTGCAAATGTCCGGAATACGCTCACAAATTGACCACTGTGCGACGGGGAATGCAGCTTCGACTCCTGCAGCGAGACGTCACCGGATATCGTGGATTCTGATTCAGATGCAGGGGATACAGTGGTAGAAGAAAAACTTTCACCCTCAAACTCTTTTCTATTAAGCGTCGGCAGGATTCGTTAAGAGTCTTAAGTTTGAATGTGCGCAGCCTGCAGGGTAAAATACTCGAATTTGAGTTATTCTTATTGGACGACGGCGTGGACTGTGTGGGTGAGCACTGGCTCGATTCCGGTAAAATTTCTTGTATAACTTTTTCTAATTACTATATCTGTAGTAGTTTTACAAGGGAAAAAAGTAAACATGGGGGAACAATGATTTTATTGAGAAAGGCGTTGTTGGCGTGTAGCGCGGCGCTTGCTGGCACGGTGTGCGAGTATCATTTTGAGTTTTGTGATGTAAAGTTAGAAAAACCTTCACTAATTGTCTTATCATCCTATAGATAGATCACCAACGTCTTTATGAAATCTATTAGACTTTCTCGGCACCCAAACAAAAACTTGTTGGCAGATATATTTTCAAAGTTCTCTAGAGCAAAATATTTGATAAATTTTCTCGCATATCACCAGTTTTCTTCAAGAATTTATTGTTAGTTCCACACAAAATGTTATCATTAAATCGTGTTGAGCAATTACAAAAGAAAACTTCCCGATTTAAATTAACAAAACTTTATTTGATATACTTAGTTGCTACATTTATATATGTACATTCGCTAACTGGACCTAACCCTCTTTTAAAAATAATACTTAAAAATATTGTTGGCTAATTATTTATCATTATAATTAGAAAACAAAGCAGCAGCTGTGTGTAGTTCAGATAGACACTCAGACGAAGATGTAGAAAGTGCCTCTAGCTCCATCTCTGAAATTATGGAAAAAACTTTTGCTCTGGCCATTGCCTGTTTGTATGGTGTCAGTTTCTTTACTATTGATGCCATGTTTAGAAAGAAATTATCGGTCTCATCAAGTTTGTGGCGACTGTCATTCTTTTCTAATAAATATTTCATCAGAGTTGAGGATGATGTCTCTGCACGCACTAGTGTTTTTCTTACTCGTATACTTTTTTTCTTTAACGTGGGCATTTCTTGTGTTATTGTGGGCACGGAACTTGTGTTTATGTCATTATTCGAGTTAATTTCAACATTCAAGGGGAAGACTTTTGGTACTTCTGCATATAAATGGGAAACACTTTCTGACATTTCTGTGCTCATCGGAGAGCTTTCTTTTTTAATATAAACGTTTTCAAGCTCTGATTTCATTTGAGGAGTAGTATTGCTTTGAGTATTGTCGTCATCGTCCGAGAATTCATCGCTAGAAATTTGACGTACGGATGTAGATTTTCTTTCAACGAGGAATGGCAGTAGGAAGGACATTTCAGATTCATATTTCCACATCTTTTGGCTGTTGCCACCTTGCATATTTTTAGCTTTCTTTTTCTTTATAGATCTCCTAAAGCAGTCTCTTAAGCTTTGCCACTTCTGCTTACAGACGTGTGCTAAAATAAATAAATAAACCATAATAAGAGAAAGTTTAGCCGCAATTATAATTTGTTAAATATTCCCATATACACTTTAATACTAATATGTATGGTTTTGTTCATATTGGGTTGTAATGTACCTATATAGTAAAAGAATAAACGTAAATATCTACTCAATCGGCCACCTTCAGAGCCATGTTAATCAGATGTGTTTTTATTGCTCTGATCAACAAAGCCCTGGAAATGGGCGACAAATGTCGGCCAATTTAAAGATCATATTAAAGTTTATAGAGTACAGCTTATTTAAGTTTATTCTCATACAATACTTTAATACTTCTTTCAAATATTCTTTGTGAATTTTTTTTTTTTTCTTGCTTTCATGGGCAGGTTTAACCCCGTGAGGCAGCTCGGCCTTAAGACCTATTGTGCCCCCATGATGTTTTTCCCCCTCTTTGTGTATACTATGCTCTTACATTTACACGACCTTAAATGTATTTTATAGCTAGTGTTTTTTCTATTTTATTGCTAATTAATAAGCTCTCGGACTTGCATGTAGTTGCAGTAGTAAATGTATTTTCATTTTGAGGACAATTGCATGAGATGAGTTCTCTCCATGTTAGCATAATTGCTTTCTGTATCACATGTAAACACAAACGAGTCAGTAAAATTTTAATTTTCATTTTGTTGCAGTGCTATAAAAGATGATTCCTTCATGAAATGTAATTTTTTATTTTTAAAAAATCAAAGACGAATATTCTAACATATATATACGAACATAAATTGAGCATTACGTATCTTAGAAATAATATAAAAATGTGACCAATAAGCCTCTCTCTACCAGTGTACTGGCTTGTTTAATGCACATGCGCTAAGTAGGAAGAAATTGCAATAGCGCAATATTTAAAAGATGTGAAACGTGAGTTCAAAACCTTAGTATTGCATTTGGTAGTAGATAATTTACATAAATTTTGTCTTTAGAATGACAATGAATGTATGGACATGCAAAATGAATAGAATGCTTGGACGATTTATATCTAGACTGTATTTTTTGAAATTTTTTTATTTTCATATACACCAGAACCAATCATATTGCAGCTTTTGACGTATGGGCATCCGGATACAAAGTACACTGCTAGACAGAGAGGAATATTTCTATTTAATTTTCTGCCCATACATTTCGATGCATATGCTTAATATATGTTCCTATATACTCGTATATATGGTTTCCAGGTTCCCCACACCACAGTATATAGACAAGCAGTAGTTTCACTACGTCGAAATGATGGGTTTCAAACGTAACTCGCGCATCGAACTGGGCACTGTCGCATCAGTGGGTGAAATTGTAATTAAAATTACTGGATTTTGTTTACAAACAAAAATCTACCCTTTAAAACTTCAAACTGCTTCAAAGCTATTTGAATTCTGTTCTTAGCAGCTCTATTCATCTTGTGTTGTGCGCAGAATAATATTCTGGAATATTCCTTAATTATTATTAAAAGCTTATCGTACTTCATATTTTCTTATATCCAGGTTTACTTATCAGTATTCTTTGGTATATTTAGTTACTTTAATCTTTGTTTATTTTTCTCTAATATATAGCTTTGGTAACAGTATTTTGTAGTGTATATAGTTGGTTTCTTCTTTATTTAATATGACAGAATCTGAAGAAAACATGCAAACTGGGAATAGAGGCACGTATGGCACATGTAGGTACATACACACTAAAAAATGTATGCAATTGCTACGGAAAATTCCAGTAACATTTAAGGTAAAATTGGCAAAGATTGAGAAATTTACTATTTTCTAATTTTTGGTAAATTTACCCTATACATTACTGGAATTTTCCGTAGGAATTGCAAATATTTTTTAGTGTGTACCTGAGCTGAGAGATTTGCGTACATATTAATTTGCAGGAAATAATAACTGTAATCTCTGGACACTGGTGAGGTTGTAAAAGAAAGCAAGAAATGATTTTAAAGGTTAAACAGTAACTCACCAAACTTATCTACTTAACTTGTGAAGATTTATGTGTTGATATAATTAGATCTATAGAAATATATTATTTGATGTGTATATTGTATATATTTCTGTATTTTGTACTTATTCTCTGGATATTCTCTTTACATGAACATTTTGAGCTCTACTACACTACGATTACAATTTTTAATATACGTGTTAGCATTGTCAAATTATGATTTTCTTTTGTATTTTTCTATCAACATCGTTAATATTGAGCTATGCTTGCTCACTGAAATAATTTCTTTTTGTGCACCCTCCACGCAATCTTGTATCAATTCGATTTTGTGTACTCTATACCATAGATAACTTAACCTTTAACTTTTCAATTATCAATCTCGACAGTTGACAGACGCTCAATTACTAGTTGCAAGAAACGCCACCAGAGCAGGTATGCGCAGTTCTCTGCGCGAGGTACAAATAAAAGACGAAAGATCAAAGGTGCCGACACGAAGTGAAACTACTGCTTAGATATATACTGTGCCCACACATCCTTTCAAATCAAAATCTACACAAGCTTTATTGTTTACAACTTGCGCTAACACAAAAGATATTTTTTCCTGGATTTATGCTTATATTTTTATTAAATTATACAGGGTGAGTCAATAGTCCAATATCGGTCGATATTGACGTTAATATCTCTCTTAAAAGATTTTTCAATATGGCATCATACATGAGGAAAGGAAGTGCACGTTCTAAAAATATTTTCACGTTCACGGGGTGTATCAATTTCTCAGGACCGTACTCAAGTTAATTTTTTCAAATGAAACCATACTTATTTTTTTAGGCCTACCGATTTGTTGTAATGAATGCTATAAATACATATGTTCGTTTCAAACTTCGAATGCTAGGTTGCCAAGTTATTTAACTTTTTACATAAAATTTTCAAAATGCAGATGTTCATTTAAAAATGTTTTCCGGCATTATCATTAACAATTAAACTCTAAAATTTGCTAAGTAACTTAGGAAAGTGTAGCTCTTTCTTATAAATGGAATCTTATTTGCTGAAATTATGCAGGGTGTTCCCCAAAAGCAATCAATTTGTACGATATTTAAACGGCTATTACTTTCTTATTTTAAATAGAACACCCTATATTTTTTTATTTCATTGACTCACCCTGTATAACAAATAAAATAATTAATAAGAAAATACGCTGCTTTACCCGAGTTACAATAGCACCTACTTTAGTATTATATACAACACACCCAAATACAAACTTTAAATTAAGTTTGAGTTCTTTTCTACAGAATACTGTATGTGCAGAACGAAATGAGCAACGGTAAAACTACTATCTATGTTACAAACTACGCACCGAAATTTACACAGTGAAACAGAAACTAAACGAATAATTATTTATTATTTACCTTGTTCCCTTAACTCCTTAGATATTTCTCTCCATGCACGCTCCTTTTTTGTAGCATCAGTATATTTAGTATGATTTGTATCGTATAAGTATGGGTAAAGTTTAACTAATTCTATTAATTTTTCTTCGTCCATATTTAAATTAAACACGTCTAACTATACGAACGATCCAGTTGAAATGGCTGAATGTCGTTCACGTTACGAGTTGGGAACGCGTCGGTACGTTGATCCCCCCACCATTACCGCAACGACCAACCACGGCGTGCCACAGCTTCGGCAGGTCGTCTACTCCGGTTAGCAACGCTTCGCTTTCGTTTCTATGACGGTACGATACGATAAGCCCTGCTTCTGTTGAAAATGCGTGCAGAACATAAATGTAGCGCTCATCGGCCAGTGTGCACTTGTTCGATAGAGTTGTACGCATACGTATACCCACATACCATAGAACAGCTGATATACCGCACTGACGATTATACAATCATTCTTATTGTAAGTCCCAATGTAACTAATAAAAGATCTATGTTAAATGGATAACCAATGTGATATTATAATAGTAGATTATGTTATTAGACGTAAAAGTGATACTTTATGTGGCGAAGCTAAACGTTTATTATAAATAAGTTCAGCCGAGGCAATAAAGTCACTTTTTCGCTGAATAACATATACTATTTTATTTTGAACGTAATAAAATCATTAAACAAACACAAGTAGAACAAAATTTAGTGGATCCGATAAAGTGACACTTTTACTTTGTTATTGAAGACAAATAAGTTGTCACTTTTGTTACGTTGAAAAGCTCTAAAATCGTCATCTTTTATGTAAGTTTAGAAACGGTTTCAAATAGTTCCAAAAAGAAACCGACGATTATGTCAGATTCCGTAATAAGCTTCATTCACAATCTGTTAACATACGTAACGGAGCAAATAGACGACATGAGAAACATAATAAAATTATTTCCATTCCCAATAAATGTGTACTTAACGTTAGCGTATGCGACTGTCAATAATTGACGTATCTATTTTGACAAGATGTTTTTACATAAATCAAAAAAAAAACGTGGCTGTAAAGAAAATGAATGTGGATGTATTTTATGTTCTTCATTTGCGGTTATATATAGACCTATTTCTATTTAATGTAATTTTGCGAAACTTGTTGATTCTATACTGTGTGATCATATATACAACTCCATTAGATCTACTATTTCACCAACTCGGCACGGATTTATGTCCAAGCGCTCCACAGTGATTAACTTAAGATGTTTCACCAAATTTGTTGCCGAAAGTCTTGATAAACAACGTCAAGTAGATGTAATATTTACCGACTTTCAGAAGGCATTTGATCAGGTCGGCCATTATGTGCTTCTTTGGAAATTAAGGGCTATTGGCTTCTCGCCATCACTATTAGCTCTCTTTGGGTCGTATTTACATGGAAGAGAGCAGTTTGTGGAGTACATGCATGTAAGATCGGAGACATTCCAGCCATCTTCTGGTCTACCATAAGGATCGAATTTTGGGCCGGTGTTGTTTTTATTATTTATTAATATATCGCCGATGTTATTAAGAACGAACACTTGATGTGTCTATGGCAGACTGCATCAGCTTACAAAACGATATACTAGCGGTGGGTGAATGGTGTACTCGCAACCATTTAAGCCTTAACATAGGCAAATGTAAAATTGTCACTTACACAAGAAAAACCAACACCATTAATTTTTCATATTGTTTGAATAATAAAGATTTGGATTCGGAATATTCTTAAACAAGTATTCCAGAAAAATGTATAAGTGCATAAACGCCTGTAGTGTGCCGTTACTATAGAAGAATGGACCAAGAAGGCCTGAATATTAGTCCTTCTAAAACTACCACAATAGCATTAACAAGAAACACCAGGAAGCTAGATGGCAGCCTTACCTAAGAATAAAATTGCTATAACACTCCTTTGGGCGGACTCTCTTTTGAGCAAACTCGGACATTAATTTTCTAATATTTTCAGTAGCAATACCAATAGCAATAGTGATTGAATTTTCGCGATAAGTCTGTGGTGTTTTCTTTAAGCAACTCACAATCAGTTGAGTTTGGAAATAAAAGACAGACTTATAAGATAAATTCGATCATGAGTGGTATTTTATTGGACTATTTCACGAATAACGTGAAAGATCAAAAAATCTAAATTCGGCAGAATCAGAGGAACACATTTAATAATAATAAATTTAATCTAGGTACCCAAAATCTGCTCGTTTTTCAAATAATTCAAAATTAATTATAATCATGAATTTATTACAACTATAAATAATTTCTTATAATTATTATTTGTTACCTATAGCAATAAACATTTTTTTTATGGACACGAACAAAATACATTATTCTCGACTACAATTATTATAAATGGTGCAATTGTAAAAGTTTTCAATACTATAATCGTTATTAGGTGGATACAATGTATTGTTGGTATTATTACTTGATGTACCACCGCGGCCAAAAAAATGGAAACCCCATTGTTATCCGTTTGTAAATGGGTATAGAAAGTAAAACAAGCATTTGCTGATGAGTGGAATAGTCACGGTAAAATTTTCCTCGGAACGGATACAAAAATCAGTATGTATACGTCATGGTAAATATTATATATTATCATCAACACGAGGGTTCAACTCTTTACCGTAAATTCTCGCCATCTACCAATTAGAGAACTATATATATGGTCTATATATAGGAACAGCTAAACACACAGAAATCAAAGGCTGAGGATTCCCAACCTCAGTCACGAGCAACTTTTCACAGCATGCAGCTTCAGTTTATTATTGAAATTGGGAATTGCGAGTGTCTTCTTTTTGGTTATATTATTATACTTATTTCTGCTGCTAACACTCGCGGTTTCACCATCGAGAACGCATTTGTATTTTGCATAGTGCTGTTGCTTTGTTGAAATTATACATCTTTTTCTGCTTTTTTCTTTTATGTATACACAATTATTATTTGTTATTTCATATTGACCTTAATTTGGTATCTGTACTGGCGGCAATAAACTCCTATTATTATTATTATTTATTAGTATAGAATATTTGTTCGATAAACGTTGCCGAAAATAGCACCAGAGCGGAAAATGTTGACTCTTAAGTATAGGAAACCCTAGTTGAAATTCAAAAATGTAATAATATAAATGGTCTTTCATAAATAAAGAAAATAATAAGGTTCAGGGAAGCGTAAGAAATATTTTAGAAATAAAGTAAGAACCAAACTATTGGAAACCTCATTTTTTTTTAAACTGAAGCGTTTCGATGAGCCTGAAAACTTCTAAACCCATAGATGTTCCTTCTCCTTTTGTTAGTTAAAAGAAATATACATTAAAATACTTCCTTGTACTTTTCTTGATTATTACTGTTTTTCCATAATAGGTACATTTTATCCAGTTTTCTCTTGGACTGACACCTCCCTTAGCCGGACATATTTTTATGGTCCCGGTGGTATTCGTTCAACAGAGATTTCACTGCACTTAATAAAATAAAGAAGGGCTTACACCATTAAAATCTGATTAACGCTTGAGCGTATACGCAGATAGGTACTTATATAATTACGAGGTACACCCAGTTGGCATAAAACATTTCTAAGAGAACCTAAATAATGCTTGAACCGATCATTAGTGTGCACTTCATAGGTACCAGATCCACTGAATTCCATTTATTTATCAAGCCATTAAATTTATGAATGGACGCGTGAAAATTGGAATGAAACTAAATATAGCGTTCTGTTAATTAAATAATTGGAACACCAAAGCCAATTCACACGGTCCTATTCATTAAATGAATTGCTGGCTTAACCGTAGAAATGTACACTACATCAATTGTACGATTATATCGTATTAACTCTTGCGTTCAAATAATTGAGAGTATTAAATTGCTTTATGAAATCGATTACAGAGACACGATAATATCGCATTTTTTTTATAGCTAAGATAAATCCTCAGTTGGATTAAGGAGATAAATTTGATTAGAGACGAATTTGTGGTAGAACTTTGTTAAGTATAAAATATAGAAAACAAAGAAGAACATTCAGGCAACGCCGATGTTAAAAAGGGTTTCCAACGAAATGATTTCTCGGCAAGAATAGATAAACTACCAAATGGAGACAATACCTTCAAACCGAAGTTCTTATTTATTAAAGAAAGCGAGAAAACAGAAAAATGCATATGAAAATTACAAATACCTACAGATTTCACCAATTAATATCACGAAACTTGATATCTAAGGCGGTGGTCTCCAATTCTTACGCCATGCGCTACGTCTAGCGTTTGCTGACGTTGCGTACGTCGTTAATACGCTACTTGTAACTTCATGTGGTCACTCTTATTTAGCTGCGACGCTAACCCACTGCTGTTCAGGTATGCCAAGCGTGACATGCAAGTGTGACATGCACACTCAAGGGGTTAAAAGTTAAGGGTAGTCTGCTTCAGTCTAGTTGTGCTCAAAAATGGATACCGAAACAGCTTTAATGCTTGTTCTGCTAGAAGAGGAAGAGGATGATGATTACCTTGCACGCATATCATTGGCGAAGAAAAGACGAAGAAACCACGAATTATTTGTGAAGAGGAATAGAGAAGGTTGCTTTAACATGTTGCTGAAACATTTACATAATAACGACATTAAGTTTGTCGAATATTTTCGATTGTCGAAGGAACAGTTTACGAGGGTTGTACATCTAATTAAAGATGATATATCAAAAGAACCATCCAAAAGGTATAAGAATCCCATTTCAGCGGCAGAAAAATTAGGTGTAACATTAAGGTAAGACATTTACTATTTATTATTACTTTATTCTATGTTTATTATGTTTAAAACAAAACCTCAGTATGTATATTTACAACCACGTGTAATTGGAATCGTCAGACGATGGCAATGGAGTTGCAACAAGTTGGCCCTCTGTTGAAAAAGAACTTGAATTTCCAACACGTTGTTGCTCTGGTGTAGTAGAAAATAAACTATTTGTCAATATTGAAGGTGTTACATATGATGGTTGAAGCAGTTTAATTTCAGTTTCAGTCACTAATTGACAAACTTTAAGTCTGATAGCAGCCTGTTCGTTTGGTGGAAATGTATCCACAATATCAGCCATCGAATCAAAAAATTTTCTTATTGGCGTTTGTACTGGAAGGGCTGGAGAAGTATTTTCCAGAAGCTTCTTATATATGAGAGATCGTTGGGTTTCCCTTTTATTTAGTAAATCCAATGCTGGATTAGTCTTTCTTTTTTTAATTTTTTGTGTTTCGGTTTTTTGAGAAAATTGTTCACTTGCATGTGTCTTTTGCGTTAGCCTTTGAGAATGGTCTTGCGTATTGCCAACATCAACTAGTAAGTGCGGCTGTATGTCATCTTGTGTGTCGTTTTGTGTATCGTCTTTTGTATCGTCTTCTATATTATTTTGTCCATACTCTTCCTTGTCGTCTGTCATAGGCGATAGTAACTGCTGACTTTCCGATTCAACACTTGTTATAGTTACCCTACAATAAGCAAAAAGTACATGTGAATGATACTAGGCCAGGCAGTAACATTTGTATTTTAAATTTGGCTACAGTATACTGTGCTAATAACAAAAGTTTATACCGTCTATCAAATACGCTATCAGATAAAAATGACATCAGCGTTCCATATTCCCAACTAAGGTTTACTCGTGCTGAGCCAGTTCCCAAGTCTTTCCTCTTTTTATTGTACTGGTCCCGCAGACTTTTCCATCGCTTTTTGCACTCTGAAACTAATTTTTTTTTTCAGGTATTTAGCTACTGGAGAGAGCATGCGATCGCTAGCTTTTCAGTTTCGAATATCACACAACTATATATCAACTATAATAAAAGAGACGTTGAAAGCTTTGTGCGAGCACCTTAGACCCATATATCTTCCTAATGTCACGGAAGGTATTTTGAAAGATGTTTCAGAAAAGTTTATGACAAAATGGAATTTTCCTTGTTGTGGTGCTATTGATGGCAAGCACTGTCGCATCAGGTGTCCTCCTAATTCTGGATCGCTTTATTTCAACTACAAAAAATTTTTCTCTGTTGTTTTGTTAGCCATAGTAGACGCCGACTATAAATTTCTATGTGTGGACATTGGTTCCTATGGGAAAGAAGGTGATAGCGGAATATTTTCTAAGTCAGCCATGGGAAGACAGATCGAAAATGGAAATTTTCCGTTTCCTCCAGACACTCGATTGCCTGGGACAGATATATTCTTACCTCAGTTTCTGGTTGGAGATGGTGGATTTAAATTGCTGCCACGTTTGATGAAACCATTTCCCTTTACCCAAAGCCAACGCGATATTGAAAAGAGACAATTTAACTATCGGCTTAGCAGAGCTCGTAGAACTGTCGAAAGTGCTTTTGGAATTCTTGCAAACGTATTCAGAGTTTTTCACACCCCTATATATATGGAACCAAATACTATAGACACCCTTATTATGGCATCCTGTTGCCTACACAATATGCTCATAAAAGATAAAAATATTTTCCATTTTGATAATCTAAAGAATATCAACAAAGAAATGCCAAATGAAAATATGCAACCTTTGAGGCCAGCAGGAGGAGCTGAGGTTGTTTCAGCAGTAAATATTAGAAATAAATTGAAACTATACATTTGTTCGCCACAAGGGAGATTAATGTGGCAAAATGAACATATATAGAACATTTATAGAATTATGTATTTTATAGTGAATAAAGCATTTTCTTAAAACTTACCTGGTAAAGCAACAGCATCGCTTACTTTTTCCCAACATTTATGTTTTTCTATGTTGCTCTTGTAGTTTTTATCACTAGCATCATATAACGATCTGAAGTTTTTAACCATTTCAATTAGCAATTCATCTTTTTCTTTATCAAATTTACTCATTGCGCGACGTGACTGTGACGTTACAATGCTCGAAAACAATTAAAGAGGCCGCGTACAGCGTCTAAACGCGATGCGTAGCACTCGAATGCCGCGTAGGGCGTGTAAGGGAGACCATATCGACAGATTTTCATTCACAGCATTCAGACGCGGCGTATGGCGTGACGCTGTATGCAACCTACGACGTTTTTTGGAGACCACCGCCTAAGACAGATATTTTTAAAGTATATGTTAAGCTTATTAGAAACTGTGCATTAACTAATGTAGTTTTAAATGAAGTAGAGATTTAAGATGATTGACGCTCTCCATAAAATCCTTCCATATATATCGCCCACTTCAGAAAATTTGTTTAGCATCAATTAAAAGTAAAAAATGCACGCGGTTGCGTCATCTTACGCCATTTATATTCATCCAAAACCTACGCATATACATACATTTACAAACAGCCTCTTACAAAACTTGAATTAACGAAATGCACACGGGTACATATATTGGGTGACAAAAGAATTGTGTCAGTATGTCACTTTAGTGTTAGTAAATAATACGGTATTCAATTTATTTAATAAATGATACGGTATTCAAAATTGGATACTTCAACTTATTTTCAAGATGTTATTGGTATCCTTGACGTGTTTCATACCGTATGGTATTATGAAATAAATAAAGATCTATCTATCTATCTATCGGTCTGGTAAAAAAACGTTTTGAGTTCTGTTCAGTATAACTCATGGAGAGTTGGCAAATCGTATTTGCTCAACTTGTAACTACACTTTCTAAAATGCATTTGAGTTTCTCAGTACTGAAATGAAAATTTGCTAGCATGGTATATTGTATATCAGTGCGTCAGTAAAATCTATATAAATAAAAATCAATTCCCACATGTATGACGGAGCATCACTTGAGAACGGCGCGACCGATTTGGCTGATTTTTTCTTTTTTGTATTCGTAATTCTCAGGACAAGGTTTATATGAAAGAATTTTTTTGGAAAATTCTTGGAAGAAGTCGGAAATTTAGACGGTATTTATATATAAAAAAAAAAACCTTTATGTTAAATTTTGACGTTTTGAGTTTAACCACAGCGAGGCACGCAGCGTCGAGTCTAGAGTGAGACGCGTTTGAAAAAAGAAATAAACGAAAAACTAAGAAAAATTCAAAAATTAAGAAATTAAAATTTGGTTCAAGGAGACGCGTTTGAAAAAAAATTAAAAATTAAAAAAAAAACCAAAAATTTAGAAAAATACAAAAGTTAAGAAAGTAAAATTTGTTTCAAAGAGGCGCGTACCGTCGAATTTAACCACAGCGAGACGCCCAGCGTTAAGCCTTTTTTTAAAGTGAAACTAGCAATTCTGCGCGATTAAAGAGCGAGCTGCTACCCAGAGGTATGCACTTACCCTCTAGAGGGTACGGTCTAAGTATCCACTTTCTCTAGAGGGTGCGTTCCAAAGTGGAAAGCGAGCTTTCTATTTTTATATAAATTGACAGGACTACGACTGACCGGTCAGCTAGTGAAATATAAATTTCCAAAATGGCATATACTGTTGCCAATGATATTTGAGAAAATACTCCAAACTGTGGAAAGGGCATTTTCAAAACATATTTAAATCGTAAAATACATATATACGTTTTCAATGTATATCAAGTAATTGCAATTCTTCTACCTAGTTTGTATAATTGCCAGTATTTTACACGTAGATACCCCAATAAATCTCCTACCTGCAGAAACCGATGCCAGCCGAACGCGCACCTATCCAAATAGTGAGTAGTTTTGATAATCACTGCGCTTTAGACGACGACATTACTTAAGTCGAGGGGTGTACATGTGGTATAACCATAACCTCAAATTATTACATTGACGATTAGGACATTTCCCCTGCCTAAACAAATTAAAACATTCCGATAGAAATAAATTATAAATGCACTTATATCATATATATGATAACGCAGATCTCTGTTCACTGAGCTTCCCTTTGCGAGCAGATAGAGGGCGACAGGTGCCGGTGAACAAGGAGTGCGTCCGACGCTTGGTAGTTGCGCAGAAACGCGATAATGACGATAATAGTTGTTGTGTGTTTAACGCATAGAGATGATAGAGTGCTGATAATGAACTCAAAACTACCATCAATTGAAATGCGCCATATTCGAATACAGGCGTCATCAATGACATCGGTACCATGGCGGATATTCAAATAAATAAAGTTAAGGATATCAATAAATTTAAATAGCACTTGCAATTTATAACGATAATTAGTAGCATATGTTAGATTTTATTCTATGTATTTTATATGGCATTGTTTTTTTTATTAAAATTGTGGACAACTAGACCTATAAACAGTTTCTAAACTTACGATGAACTGGTAACTTATACTTCATTCGTTCTCAGGTTTAATAAGAGAGAAAAGAAAAAATTTCTTTCATCACCATATAAAAATACGTAGGAAAAATCTAATAGAAGTTTCATGAGATCTTCACGACTTGTCATAACAATCCAACATTGTATGTTGTCTTTAGGAGTAAATAATATACTGCAGTAGTTGTTGTATAATTTATTGATGATTAAATAATATTAGTTCACTTAATTCCTTCCTTATTGATTTACTTTGTATTTTTGCTGTAAACTTCTTCGCTAAATTATGAAATGTAATTTTGCTATAAGACGACATTATGGTTTTACTTAAAATTGAAACATGAGTTTCTTCCAGAGGTGACATATCTAACAAATGATGGGATAAACTAGAAAAAATGTTTTAGGGAACATGACTTGATAGTAAATAAACAAAAGTGGTTAGGCAATTTTCTTCTTGTGAAGATTCCACAAGAACTAGTTTCCTGTCAAGACCATTACTTTCCGAATTTGTTTTCCAGTGAACTGGCAAATATATCGTACCTTCTTTGATGCGCAGATTAATTTACCTAAGAAATAGTAAAGAAAATTTAAAGATATATATATGTTATACATCATTTATTTACCTCTACCCTTTGTTTTCAGGAATGTCAAGTGATTCTAAATAAAAATATACTTTTTTAGATTTTCTTTGTCCGAATTCAATGTTGGAATAACTCCCTCTTTAATTCGCACCATCTGTCCTGTTCTATCAAAATCCTTTTCGAGGAAATGTAGTGAACAAACATATGCACGCTTACTTTTGCAGGGATTTATGGTACCCCCTCTACCAGTAATTCATACAACAATGTTTAGGCATTCTACAAAAAATTATTTCACATAGAAACACTAAGTATTATCATAATTTCAGAATATTTTTAAGCTATGGCATTATTCTGCCACTTACATATGAAAAGTTAGTTCTCCGTCATCTTTGTAACTTTTGCAGGATTTTACACGACACGATGGCATCACCTTTTTTTTTAGGAAAAACTACCTGGATTAATTATCACATAAGCCCAATTATTAATGCTATAATATGCATACTTACACGTAAAACAAAAATATTCGGTGAATAATTTATAATATTAAGAAATAGTCCGGGAAATAATAACACAAAGAGAGTAAATAAAACAATCAATCTGCAAGGTTAGGTAATACCAGTAACATTTGTCAACTTGGAAAAAACTTAACGTGGCTTAACACAAAAACTTCCTATAGAAAACTAACGTTAAGCATGACGCTACATGAATCGTGACGCAAGTACTGACGCCTGTATTCCAAGATGTCCTTTCGACTTTTGATGGTGCGCCGGAGCGCTGCGCATACGGTTCATTGGCAGTCTATCAGGTCTGTGGTTTAACGTCACTTTTGTTGTCAGCTTTTCTTTTGTCTTAATTAAATTGTTCAAACTACGTGTTTCTTTTATTTTAAAACGATCGGCCGCGACTACGACGACAACATATATAAATACTTCTACGGCTCCCGTGAAATGTATCGTCGTTAGTTATGATTTCTTCATGTTTTATTAAGTAATAGTGTACTAAATATGGAATCTTTACCATGTGCTTCTGCTACTGACTGTACATTCGCCCAATAAGGTATATTACTTTGATATTATGCATCCTGTATACACATATAATATAATACACACGTGCACGTAAATGTGTTCGAATGTTTTACCATGTGCCGTAGCACTATGTAGAACGATCTATAAACTTGCGTAACCTGCGATATTTACGCGGTACTCTATGCGCGATGCGCTGCTGTTATCGCAACCCGATCTAAATGGACGACAAGTCGTCAAACGATCTAAATCACCTGTCAGTTGGACGGTACGACCAAATAGCGGCCTCAAAATAAAAATAAAAGTGATTGAATTGTGGTGTATATAGTATATAACAATGAGAAATATTTATGGGAATGGTTGTCGGGGATATCTTTACATGATAGAATCACATGCATACATTTAATGTTACGTTCATTTATAATGCGAATGATCCAATATGCAGTACTTATTTGTGGTAGTATTTAAAACTTAAATTATAACTGCGATTTGATGGTTATACTAGCTCAAATGAATTGTATAGTTTTTAGAATCATTACAATATAAATTTATAGGTGGTAAATTAGAACAACTAAAAATATTAAATTCCTCTCAAGATATAAGGTAAATTAAAAACAAAGAAATAAAACAGGCAAAAATTAAGTTACACTTAAAAACACATTGCCGACAAAAGTATAAAAAAAATAAACACATCAAAATAACCGATATAAAGTTATTCAACAAATAGGAAAATAAGTTAGACCCACTTATTAGATATTATAATGAATACATTTAAAAAACTTTTACTTTTAATAATATTTCTAATAAATTAGAAAGATATTTTTAGACATTGTAATATAAACCTACGTACACTCTGTTCACTTATAATTGGCACGATCCTCGCTTACTATGAAACGTATAAACAACTTCCGCTCAAACAAATTCGACCTTAAGGCACCGAATATATTGTGAGTGTTTTATGTATGCATATTGTTTACATTGCCGGCTTATCTATCAATTCAGTTGAATTACCGTCAACTTCTTTTTGCATAAAAAGAATTCTTTGACTTTGGTTTCTACATTTATTCCATAAATATCTTAATAAATTGGTTAGTGGAAATACTTATATTTCAGAAATATTAATAAGTCTTTCAATGAACTCCGAATAAAATATATTGAAGCGTAAGTCTTGGAATTTGTTTAACTTATCTATGAATATAGTTCCACTACTAAAGTACTGATTTTTTAACACTGGGTTAATTAATTTGCTAAACAGAATTTTATGGTGTTTCATATTATTTACTAAAAATGGTAATAATAATATCATTTATTAGTTTAAACATATTTATTAAAAAACATAAAACAACATAAAAAAATCTACATTATTGTGATCAAACCATTTAGATTTATTACAATATAGGTATATATATATATATAAATTTCTAATGAAATTAATTTTAATACCCGTGACATACCACTTTTCCACATGCCAATTATTTCACCTTTTTGTGTCGCATTCCAATGTCGTCTTGGTTCCATAGTTTTTAATGAAAAATAAAAATGAAATTGCAAATGTATCTATTCTCACTACCTTCGCAATAGCAAATGTCTGAATAAATACATTTACGCACTCCCACCATTTGGGTTTATAAACAATTTTAAAGAAGAATAGTATACAGTAAAAAAAATTATACATCAAAGGCTCTCTTTCAACGAAACCACAAGATATATTTAAAAACATAATATGTTCTCTCTTACACACACAGTCATGGCATTTATTGCATTAAGGTCGAATTTTGTTTGTACCACCCATTTAATACGGTTTATTTTATTGAAATATCGTGCCGATTATGAGTGAACCTATAGTACATACAGGCTGTCCCACCGACGACTGGGTCTTTCATTACAGCTCTATTTGTCATTTTAGAAAGAAACTTTTTCTACAAATATAGAATTCAATGTAGCAGAATCTCGAAGTATGTCTGACTGTATAGAGTGTTCCAGAAGTAAGCAAACTCATACCTACTTCGTTATTTTAAATGGAACATCCTATATATTATTTCATTTTTCAATTCTACGCAAAAAAATAATATGACTTTATATAAACTACTAAAAATAGGTACTATAATTTCTGATAATCATAGACGAATGACATTAAATTTCTCCTTTTTCCAGAAAACATGTAACTAGTTTTATGTTTAATGATCTGATACTGACGTATATTTACCCTTTTCGAACGCCTCTTTAATCACGTTGATTTATGCCTTTTAATAATTCTAATTCTATTTTTAATACTTAATCGTTCTTTTTCCGTTTTACTCGTTAATTAACTCCCAATTATTATATTATTTATAACACTAATCTTAAACCACCGATCATTTCCTTAATTAATTAGCTTTAAATTGTTAGTTTTATGCCATATTAAATAAAAGTACATACTTTAAGGGCATCTGTTCTGTTTTCCTTTAGTTATGAGATCATGAGATCATTCATTGTTTACCGCAATTACCTACATGATTACGTATATCAGTTTTACATCGTTTATCATGTCTCCAATTTAAATACTCTAAACTTATGGCTCTCTTATTGTAATTCCTTCACATGTTTTAATGTGTTCCGCATTTCACATTTACATACATATACAGGGTGTAGCACTTAAGACGCCTCGGACCATAGCTCCCCTATCATACAAGATATCGAAGAAATTCTAAGAGCAAAATTGTGCATAATTACTCTTGTCATCTTTCTAAAATACTCCTGGTGAACAGTGGCGTGCCAAACTTATGTTTTTCTTTTTAAATGGGACACCCTATATTTTATAGTAGATTTGCAAAACTCTAGAAAGGTGCTTATTTTTTTATGTAACATGGTATATCCCTAACTTTAGCGATTTCGCTGTTATAACATTTTTTCCCCACAGTCGGACCGTTGTTTGAAATGTTTTTTGGCGGGAACTAAATTGCACCGGCGATTAGGTTTAGAATTTAGGGATAGATTAAAACCTCTTGTACCCTCACATAATTTTTTTTTTCAAGAGATTTATGAAAAGAAGATGACTTTTGATTGGCATTCGCAAATTGTCATTTGTTTCTAAAATTTCAAATGGCATCCCCCAAAAAAAATTACATCGCTGGATAGCCGAAATTCCAAATTTTTCATTGGTACCAAAAAAGCAACACATTTCATAATAAATTTTTAAAGAAAGAAAAAGTTGTTATGTCAATTTGTCGGAAAAGAACTTTTTTTGAAATTAAGTCTGTCATGATAAAACAAAAGAAGTACAATTGTCAAAAAAAAAACAGTAAAAATAAGAATAAGTGACAGTAGAAATATTGTTCTCTGATAAATGTTAAGAAAATGCTTGAAACTCAAGAAGAAATGGTTGACATGGTGTTTATTCTTGGAGAAAGTTACAAGAATTGTTTGTTGGCGTCATGAGCACACGCTGAGAAGTATCCTGGCAGAGCGCATCCAAATCCACGTGCATTGCCTTCGAGCCAAACTAGCTTCGTTTGGTTGATATACCAGGGAAAGCCGCGCGAATCCTCTCTCTCGCATATCCTCGGCTGTAGTTGGTATCGTCCTGCAGACCTCGTTCTTGATGTAGCCCCAGAGGAAGAAGTCAATGAGAGTGAGATCTGGTGATCCGGGCGGCAACCTTGCTGGACCCCCACGACCATCTATGAATTTGTGCAGGAGCTCATTGTGTTGGAAAACCGTCTGCATCGAGTGACTAAAGGGACATTTTCCAAAAGTTCAACCAAGTCACGAAGGAACCGTAGATACTTGTTGCCGTTCAGAGTCCCGTCGAAGAAGTAAGGACCATGTAGGTGTTCTCCCAGTATGCCACCCCAAACATTGAGTGATCATCTATGCTGGTGGTTTTCAATTCTCATGAAGTCCGGATTTTCATCAGCGTAATAACGACAGTTGTGGCGATTGATTACCCCATTTTCATGAAATGTCGATTCATCGGAAAATAACACGCGCATAAAGTAGGTTTCATCATGGTCGATTTTGTTAATAACCCACATACAGAAATTTTGCCTGGCTTGAAAATCTTGTGGTTGTAATTTATGATGCAGTTGAATTTTGAAAGGATGGAACTTGTGCTTCTGAAGAGTGCGATGCATAGAACGCATAGAAATATCAGTATTCCTGCTAACGAATACTGTAATAAAACCTTGTAATATTCTCCAAGAATAAACACCATGTCAACCAATTCTTCTTGAGTTTGAAGCATTTTCGCAACAGTTATCAGAGAACAATGTTTCTACTGGCACTTTATTTTTATTTTTACTGTTTTTTTTTTTACAATTGCACTTCTTTTGTTTTATCATGACAGACTTAATTTCGGAAAAAGACATTTTTCAACAAATTGACTTATCAACTTTTTCTTTCTTACAAAATTTATTATGAAGTGGGGTTTGTTTTTTTGGGTACCAATGAAAAATTTGGAATTTCGGCTATCCAACGATGTAATTTTTTTTGGAGCGATGCCGTTTGAAATTTTAGAGGCAAATAACAATTTGCGAATGCCAATCAAAAATCATCATCGTTTCATAAATCACTTTAAAAAATTTATGTGAGGGTACAAGAGGTCTTAGTCTATCCCTAAATTCGAAACCTAAGCGCCGGTGCCAAAAAAGATTTCAAACAATGGTCCGACTGAGGAGAAAAATTTATAACAGCGAAACCGCTAAAGCCAGGGATATGCCATGTTACATAAAAAAATAAGCACTCTTCGAGAGTTTTCCAAATCTGCTAAAAAATATAGTCTCATTTAAAAAAAAAACATAAGTTTGATAAGCCACTGCTGGCTAGAAGTATTTTAGAAAGATGGCAAGGATAATTATACACAATTTTGCTCTTAGACTTTCTTCGATGTCTTGTATCATTGGGGAGCTATGGTCTGAGGCGTCTTAGGTATGCAAAGTTGTTTACATGATGTATGTATTTATTTTACACGTTTCATAGAACCTAGGATATAGCCGCGTATTTTCTCCCCAACTGCTAATGTCTGTGGGACTTTATCTTATTTGTCTCTGCGATATTGGTATATAATTTCATCTTATTACCATTATCTTTTTTTCCATTTGGGATTTTGGTATGAGTGTGTTATTTATATACTTTTGCTTAGTCATCTTTTAAATTGCACTTAACTTAATTTTGGCTTGTTTTAACGACATCTTTCATTTCTTTGTTTTTAAGTTAGGTTATAGTTGATTGTGATGACGGCGTTTGAAATCGAAACTAGTCAGGCATTATATATTAGACTATTTATTAGGATTACATTGGAAAGAATTTGATACTTTTATTTGTTCTAATTTACCACTAAACCTCAATACGATTTGGACACAACTATGCAAATTTGGAAATATTTACACACAATTGCATTACATTAATTTTAAATTTCGGCGTGTGTGTAGCTAAATGTAAGTAGTGTCTTTAAAGAAAATACGTTCAGCTTTATCAACTGCTTTTATTCTAAAATGCTTTGAACGTCATAACCATTAGGAATCCTATGTAGAATTAAATATAAGTAATGATTAATGGTATAGTTTTTATTGTTTCAATAAATTGCACACATCATTTGTGGGTAGTTTTCATTAAGGGTTCTTCATTGCTATCTAAATTCTAATATGCATTTACAGTTTTGCTGATACTCTGACATCTTAAACCTTATTTAAAAGCATGTATGTCAATCAGCGAGCTCACCCATCACATTAACTTAGAATCCGTTTGAATAGTAAATAATACATTACGTCTGCCCGAAGTTTGCCGTTTAGCACTCAAATGGGCTCTGCATGTCGTTGATGATTTTCACATTTTGTGATTTCATTTTAATAAATGTGAACTCGATATTGTAAAGTTTATCTCAGGAGTTGTTTTCATTCTCATATTAGGATCAAAATATTAATTCTGCAAGTGCGCCGTACGGACTGGAGTTTGGAAAACTTCAGTACATATTTACTACTGGAGTTGGGGAAACTCTGGTGTATACCAATATCAAATAAAGCTTCTTTAATACTTTTGCACACATTTTTCAGGAAAATTACTCTTATAATAATTTATAATTTACAATATTACATTTGAATTGTTACTGCACAGCGTGTAGCCCCTAAAAAGTCTTTCCAAACAAATATGTAAACATTTTCTGACATTTGCTTTGCCCAAATAATAATCGCGCATCGCAACTTATATTAACTACAGAAGGATGTACGTGAATATTTACCCGACGCAGCAAGTGAGAGAAATTTTGAGGACCAGCAAAATGCCTCATTATTTAAGTTAAAAGGTTCTAGAGTGTTCCGGCGTATATAAGAAGTACTGTGTCGTGCGATCAATAAAACATAAAGAATCGTTTGTATCCATTTAATCGGAATTAGCAGAATGCAGTAAATTTTTAGATGTAGTACAGTGTTAATCGATCAAAACATATTTTCAATTCATGAAATTAATAGAAGAATTGTTAAAATCTGATAGGAGTAAATGAAATACTAGTTGGTTTTCACATTAGATGATATGCAAATTTGTATTAATTACTTCCGAAGCTCATAGCTTCATAATAATCTTGATGTGCTGCAATATCTTTCTTATTGTTAATTTACAAAAATGTAAATTTCAAAACAAACTCGACCATTGTTTCTATTTATAGTGAACTATTTTTCGCCTTTTTGGTAAAGTTACATTATGATTACGACTTATTCTGTAACTATCAAGAATTCCAGGCTATTCATTAATAATAAATACTGTCATCCCAGCCGTTTACGGTACATTAAGTAAGATGAATTTTTCTCGTATATTTCTTTTAGCTGGACTTACTTAGTTTCAGATTTGCGCTGTTTGTAGTATATTATTGAAAGTTACAAAAACCTTGAAATTTATACAACCACCGACACGTATTTGGGCAATACTTTTTCTGTCAACCGCAAAACGTTATTTATATCTACTTTTAGTTTTTGTTCCTGGTAAAAACAACAGTATTTCATTTTCTTCCGTGACAGGAATTGAAAAATACATAATCATCTCAGTAGGCGTCGAAAGAAATCTTGTACAGCAGAGGAGCGTTTCTAGTACGGCACTTTTTATTATATAGAGAGGCAAGAAGAGATGAAGAAACAGAATTAATGTGACAATGATTTATGTATATCAACATTGTAAGATTCCATGCGATTGATATCGTCGTTTAATTTTTTTAATTGTTTCAAGCAGTTCGGTTCTACATGAACGTGTAGCACAGTTAAAATTTAATTGGACTAGGGGATTGACGTTAGTACACATAAGTCAATTGTTTAGATAAAATGATGGCCCCTCGTTGTTGGGATACCATTAACTAGCCACAAATGCCTTTGCTTTTAATGGATCAGCGGTTACTTCCATTATAGAAATTAAATTAAATAGGAAAAATAATGCAAAGTATACCAAAAATATAAATAAAAGGCTTGAAATGAAGTAACTACTTTGAATATTGTTGTTTTAGGGGACCCTGGATTTCAGCTAGGTGTTTGTATTGATCTTGGAATTTATCAAACAACTCTGGCAAAAATTATTAATAAAGTATCACGTGCGATTTGTAGCAAGAAAAAATTATTGGATTAAATTCTCTTATACAAGCGATACGTTTAACATAGCTAAAGATGAGTAGGTATTACCTCATGCAATACACAACGTTATTTGGTGCAATTGACTGCACCCATGTTAAAGTTTTAAAATTTTCTGTACATGCTGACAAATATATTAATAGAAAAGCAGTTGCCTCGATAAATGAACTTAAACATACTTAAGCTTCTTAAAAACACTTCCATTTGCTGAATGTGTGTAAGCATACAGCCTGGAGTTTCGTTTACTTCGGTCATAAATGTATTAGCTATGGAAGATACGTTTTCCATATTGAACTTAAAAGAAAAACGGAATTAAACATGATCGACAAGTTATACCTTATTTTCAGTGAAAATTTTATATACAAATTATCATCATTGACGTGTATTGCACTGTATATTTTTCTGCGTATTCCATCCGTTTTCAAACAAAACTAACCATAGAATGCTCAGTAAAGCTGCTATTAGACCAACTTCGCGAACATCAAACAAATACTACAATTTCTTCTTGAAATCGAAGTCTCGAAGGTCGAAAATTCACAGTCTCATTATAATTGTGCAATTTCCTGCAATATCTGAGAACGGGATTAGTATTGCTGTAAGTTTAAAATGCAAATTAACTTCATGTTTTGATCAGGCAACCAGCTTTTACACTACATCTTCAACTTAAGCTTGCAGACGAGCATATTTCCGGGTCGGTGTAAAATCACACGAGGTTACCCAGTTTTTAACAATGGTGATGCCTCACAAATAAACTACAGGCCTATGTCAGTCAGTCTATCCCACTTGTACCGTCATATAATATATATCCAGCTCTGGGTAGTAACATCAGTTTCTATCAACACTGAGAAAAATGGTTGGTTTAATCTGACATAAAATTTGATGTTATCGTTTTTGTGGTAACCTAAAACAAAATAATGTTGAATAAATCACTTATTGTGCTTGATTAAAACATAACATATTTTTGTTTTGGATTCATAATATTTTATTTGTTCTTTTAAAATAAAGTACATTAACTCAAACTTATAAATTTGAGTTGTTTTAATACATAGAAAGTATTCAAACAATATTAATTCATTTTCACGTAACTACACTGAGAAAAGGGATTGTTTCAACAAAAAATACAAAATTTCTTATGTCTAACAACTTTTCTATTTGTATATACTCAACACTCTGTAGTTTTAATCCAAATACCCGAAAATGTTTAAACTTATTATTTGGCAGAAAAATATGTGTTTCTTCTATCAAATACAGGCGAGCCTGCTATAACGCGCCCTTTTATAACGCGGACTCGAAGTTACGCGCATAATAATTTGACATTATACCTTCAGTTACTCGTAGGATGATTCATAGATAGGCGCTTACCTAATATATATGTTAACTGTCACTCATGTGTCATCAAAATTGTTAGTAATAAATATTATAATTTGGTCTGAAATCTAAATTGTAAAATGGTACCGACTCAAGCCTCTAACACCTTATAATGACCACGAAGAGTGAAGACTAGTCGAAACACCAGGGCTACAGGAAGAACACCCATAGGTGATGCAGTCCTTTTGACATTGTAGATATTATTACTGGCTTGTAATATTGTCAATAAATAGTATAGTATAGTATAGTATAGTATAGTATAGTATATATGTACAACTCCGTAAAAATAATATTAGTTTGATATTTTGCGTGACAGTGCTTAAATCTGGTCTACGCTGTATGCGTAAAAGCATTATTATTACATACTGGTTGTTATTATCATTTTCATAATTGTTAAAATGGATAAAAAAAAAGTTTTACGGAAAAGAAAGGCATTAAATATCAAATTAAAAATGAAAGTTTTAAAATAATATAATCAGGGAAGAAAAGTGGTGCAAATTTCTCGCGATTTAAATTTACCTGAATCGACAGTTACAACATAAACAAACTGAGAAAAAATAAGAGATTGCGCTAATGTAATATTTATTACATCCACACATTTCGCAGTATGGAAAAACTTTTATATGTATGGATTTGTGATCAAAAGTGCAAAAACATAGCACTAAATAAAGCTGCTATCCAAGTTAAGGCAAAATCTAAACATGAACATATAAAATCAAATGGTGCTTCAACATCAATATCTAACTTCAATGCGAGTCGCGGTTGGTTTGAGGGTTTCAAAGAAAGATTTGACCTCAATAATATGCATCTACACGGAGAATCTGCTAGCGCAAATAAAGAAGCCGCAAACGCATTTTTAGAAACTTTTAAAAATATCATCGAAGGTGGAGATTATAGTTCAAAACAAATATTTAATTGTAATGAAACTGAACTATATTGGAGAAAGATGGCATCACGGTTTTATATTACAAAAGGAGAAAGCTGCACTTCTGGATTCAAAATAAACAAAGATCGTATTACATTACTGCTTGGATGTAATGCTAATGGCGTTGCAAAATTGAAACCACTGTTAATTAATCGCTCGAATAATCCAAGAATTCTGAAGAGTATTGAAAAGAGCAGTTTACCTGTTATTTGGCGGCACAATAAGAACGCTTGGATGACGAAAGATATTTTTGCAGACTGGTTCGACAATTACTTCGTGCTATTTGTGGAAAAGTATAACAGGCAAAATAATTTGGACCATAAAGTTATACTCTTATTAGACAATGCACCGGGACATGTAAATTTTAACGTATAAAGATAGTATTTCTTCCTCCTAATACGACCTCCATACTACAACAGATGGACCAAGGAGTGATAGCTACGTTTAAAGCATATTATCTTCGAAAAACAATGGAACAATTAGTTAATAAAGTTACAGATACGGAAAACAGTGTAGTATCGTTTTGGAAGGAATATACTATAAAAGATTCCATAAACAATATCAATTATGATTGGGAAACAGTGACACAAACCAATTTAAATAAAGTCTGGAAGAATATTTGGCCACAAGTTATTCAAGATAACGAAAATATTACCGAAGATGTTATTCCAATTACTGAACATATTGTTGTGTTTTCGCAACAAGCAGGTTATTCGGAAATTGTTGCAAATGATATCAACAGTCTTCTTTCGAACGACGTTCAAGAATTATCGACTGAATATTTAATAGCATTATCGCAAGAAGAAGTAAATGACGACGAAGAGAAGTTTGCCGAAAGTGATGTCAATAACGAAGCTGAAAGAATGTTTTACAACGGCGGAAAATTTGACGACTATTGTGATTGGTATGGAACCAAATTTTGAAAAGAGCAGTACGTTTTCAAGAAAGTTAGAGGAACTACTGAATCCCTATAAAGTGATCCTGGTAGAAAAAAAGATGCAAGCTAAACAACCTACATTAGATGTATTTTTCAATAAGATATCCTCAAATAAAGCCGTGTAAATATGTACGTACTCATATATATTATATGTATTTGCCTTTTTTTATTAAGTTAATTTTTACCCAAGTAATATAAATTTCTTTCATCATGTGCTAGTCAAAAACAACATTAATTGCTGCACAAAGGGGTCAAAATTTAGGATATGCATACTATAACGCGTGTTCCAATTACGCGCCCTTTTTCTGGTCCCACCTTGCGCGTTATAGCAGGCCCGCCTGTATCTACTACGGTTTGAAATTTTTGCAGCGTATGGGTTGAATGAAATTAGTTCTTTCCAACAAATACATCGATAGTTTTAATAAAACCATCATTGCGTTTGGGTAAAATACTAGGAGTATTCTATTCATTCGACAGCGTATATCGTATTAACCACAATAAAATATTGATCCAATGCAATAGATATATTTGCAGGAATAGGTTGGTAGTTTTCTGATAATAGAAAATTATATAACTACTGTCAGCCATAAGTTCAAACAAATACAGTAAATTTGAACACAGCAATTTCTTTATTATAATAACTACTTAAAATTATAGCATTTAACAGTAATAGCATTTTCAGAAATTACATATTCATTTATTGTAACATTTTGGCATATTAAATATTTACACATATTATATTAATACATTTGTAATTACTGAAATAAACCTATATAATAAGTAGTAATAATACTTAGTATATTTATTGTATGGTACAAACACGAGGTGTTTGGCAGGCCTAATACGACCCAACGACACAATCAAACAGGAATCGACATGAACTAACCCCCCACTAATTACGGAACAAATTCTAAATATGCGCATATTCCGAATATACTTGCCATTAAATCTAACGCCTGAAATATTTGAAGCGCAAGGTAGGAAGTAAACTTTTCGGTGCACGATTGCCCAAGCAAATATCCAATTGCCGATGCGTAATCTTCCTGTTTAAGTGTTCTGATTCTGATCTCTGCGTATTGCGTTTGTGCCATGAGTGTTGTGCCTGATATTTACATACATATGAGATCGAAGAAGGTAATGATATTTAATTGTAAACTACAAGCATTTATTTTATGTAACTCCTTTTATTTGCCATGTTATAAAAGAAAAACGTCTTGTTAGTTTGTTAGCGTAAATACTGAAATCAATCTAATTGCTGTAACTCCTTTATTAACTATTTAATTATTTGCTAATCTATTGCTACGTTATTAAAAGAATACAATAATTGCAATCAAATCCCAGTCTATATTATATCAAGGAGATAATTTTTAACCAATTAAAAAAAATGTTACTTTAATTGTCATTCAAAACTATTACTAATTTTTATACTGCACATAAAAGTATTCTCGTTTTTGTAGCCTTATTTTCAATAATTAAAACTACTTTTGTGGATGTATAGGCTTTTTATATAAAAATACAGGTTATTTTCAAACATTTGGAAATAACCTGCATTATTATACACTCCGCCAAAAAAGTATCGCATAATTTAGTTTTGAATCATAAAAGTATCGCATAATCTTTGTTTGTAGCATAAAGTTGTAAATATACTTTAATGCGCTCTAAGATATAATTTCTATGATTGTTTAAATAAAATACAGGCCAAATAAAAACAAGAACTCATACTTGGGATTTTTATTAAAACAAGAAATTATAATTTTGGAAAGAAAAATGTCATAACAGTAGCTTTTAATACTGAGTATTGCCACCTCTGGCTCTTATGACCGCTCGCATACGGTTTGGCAGAGATTCGATTAACCTCCGTATATAAGCCTGATCCAAATTCTCCCACTCGTCACGGAGAGCATTTGCTAGTCCATGCAGGTCCGCTGGGGCAACATTTTGGGGTTGTATCCGTCTGTGAAGGAGGTCCCACACGTGCTCGATAGGGTTCATGTCCGGACTTACCGCAGGCCAATCTAAAACTGGAATACCAACATCGTTAGGGTATTCCTGGACGATTATTGCAACATGCGGTCGTGCATTATCGTGCATTAACATGAATTCGTTTCCTATAATTGGCGCATATGGTACTACATGTTCTTCTAAAATATCCGTTATATACCTGTGGGCAGTCAGTGTACCTCTGTCTACTGGTATCTACTAACTCTGTACGACCTGTTAAACAGATGCCTCCCCAAGCCATAATAGAGCCACCAGCGAAATTAGGTCTAGGTCTGATATTACACTGCGAATAGCGCTCACCGTCTCGTCTGTACACTGAGATACGCCTATCTGAGGTGTAAAGACCAAATCTTGACTCATCTGTGAAGAGTATATTGGCCCAGTCATTAATGTTCCAATTTACATGTTCTCTGGCAAACCTTAAGCGAGCCACTCGGTGGTTCCTAGTGAGACGAGGGGCTGTTTCAGCTACTCTAGCTCTTAATCCACTCTGTCGTAACCTATTCCGAATAGTTTGAGTACTCACACGAGTATTTCTGACTCTAGCCAAGTCGTTCTGCAATTGTCTCGCAGTTACATGTCTTCGACGTAATGCTTGTAGTAGTAAATAGCGGTCATCTTGGCGAGTAGAACATCTTGGACGACCTGGTACAGGTCTTCTACTGTAAATGCCTGTTTCCCTATATCTGGCTACGGCTCTAGAAACACTTGACTGATTGATGTTCATCAAATTAGCAACGTATGCTTGAGATCGTCCATCTTCGATTAAAGCAACTATAGCAGCCACTTGTTCTGAAGTTAAATTGCTCATTTTAGTTTTAAAAGCGTTGGTACACTCTGACTTCGCACTTTAAAATTTGTCCGTATAGGAAGACTTTCAATAAACAACTGAACAAACCTTACACATATGCATTTTTCTAAATGTGTTCTTTTAGAAAAAAAAAGTAAAAACGCTAAGTTCCATTATTTTGTTAGTGTTTTTATAGTTCACATACACGAGGCAAACTTTTTGTGAACGTATAAAAATATCTTGGTTCATAAATGCCCTTTTTTAGTTTATGCGATACTTTTTTGGCGGAGTGTATTTAAAGCCTATATATCCAAAAGAAAGTTGTTTTAATTACATAAAAACACTCTTGCTTTAAGTTACTTTTGTTGTTCACCCAACATAAAGTGTTGTATTAATACAAACCAAACTAATGTTTCCCGAACCATTATAATAAGAGTTTTGAAACTTTTTTTATATTGAGTCAACCGCAAATAATATTATTTGAAACAAATTATATACGAGAACCAACACAATGTTGGTTTGCTTGAAACATAAACTGGGCGCAGTGAAAGCATATTTAGCGTTTACATCTGTTTGTGTTTCTTGTCACTTAATTTAGTGTCCAATCAACATTTTAAGGTAACACTATTTTGTGGGTTGAATAAACCCAATGGTTGTGTTGTTTATATACAACCCAAATGTGTGTTAAATTAACACTTTTTGCGTTAACTAAACACATTTCTTTTTTCTCAGTGAACATGATTTCACGAACAGTAGGTCTACAGTTACTAATCTTGTTACTTTTGTTGAATATGCTTCTGATGCTGTTGATGCTGGGGAACACGTAGACGTAATTTACAACGACTTGTCAAAGACTTTTGATAGGATTGACCACTGTCTTTTGTTACGTAAGCTTATCTGCTCCGATTTCAGTGTTACTCTGTTGGAATTGATACGATCGTTTTTTTTTTTTTCTTTTCTTGTTACTTATAATGTATTTGTGTCTGGTGTTCGGGTTATCAGATCGAGGGTGCCCCGGGCTTCATTTTGGGACCTTTACTTTTCTGAATAAAAACAATTAACAATTACATTAAACATGACAAGCAACATTTAAAAAATCTATATATAAAAATCATCTTTTTTTAATGTAGTTTGTCATGTTTAATGTAATTGTTAATTGTTTTCATCATACATGTTTGAAGAAGACTATAGTAAGTAGTCGAAACGTAACAAGATATTTAATTGATAATGTGAAGTCACATATATTGAAAATAAAGCCTGAAATTCCACGAATTTTTGTATTATTTAAATAAACTAGTGGCTATAAACTTTCATTCCTTCAAATATATTATAACAACCATAAAATATATTCTTATGAGACACATGCGAATGAATTCAAAAAATGGATTACGCACACTGCAAGTCAATCTGAACAGTCTATAGAAAATATTTATATTCTCAATAAGAGCGTAAGCAATTCACATTCAACGAGGTACAAATTCTATTAAATTTGCTATTCTAGGTAAATAACAGTTGTGTGGCAAAAAACCCTATTTCTTAAATAAAAACAACTAGCGAGTCGGTACTCCTTCAACACTCAGACGTCCGGTCTCCGACCGTACACCTTGCTCCCCGCCACTATGGATGTTTAATAAAATCGAAATATTGCAGTCCTCTATTTATGCAACCCGCTTGATTTGGCCAGTTCTGTTTCAGTGACCTATCTGTTTACTTATCTGTGGTATAACACAATATGTATTTAATGTTTTGCTGTCACTATACATAATGGAAACATATTCAATATTATTTATAATTGTAATAGCTTATCTTACGGTGGGGAGTGGATGTGTTTCAAGATAAATTAATTCGATATATGAAGATGATAATGAAGAATACATGGTTATGGGGATTCTACAAACTTGATACAATGCTAATAATATTTCAATGTTCACTTCTTTGAATACTTGTTTCAATACATCTACTTTTAGTTCGCATGAAAAGTAAAGAAAGGCCAAGCCCGTGTATATACGCAGTCATGGTATAACGAAGTTAAACACTTGAGACACAAGCTCCAAATTCCATGCAAATTCAAATCTATGATCTTAGGAGAAATTACTTTCTGAAGTTTGTATAGTAGATATAACACCTTCACTTAGACGAAACTTTTGATTAAATTCATGAAGTAACAAGTATATTTCGCCCGCTTTGGGAACGAAGAATCCGTTGATGATAGATATTCAAGCTTAAAAGTTTTGCTTAGAATATTTAAAACTATGTACCTCACTTTCTTACTGTTCGATTATTTTTTTAGTGAAAAATAAGTAAAGTAACAGCCCTTTACATATGTAAACAAAATATGTTAAGAAACATTTTAAAAAGCTTAGCATTCGCATGCAATTTCTTTCAAATAATATATTAAAAATCCAATTTCCATAAATCAGATCGACATGTTCGTGCGAATTCCTCATATGCACTACATCAACGCTTTTTATGTTCGTCCGTATGCATACATGTTGGTTTATGCGATTTTTTAAAGGAATTACAAGAAATATTTTGCGCTGGGATTTCGACCCTAGGCGTGCGATTAAAATGTAAATAAGGGGCAACCTAATAATTCCGGGTGCTTTAAAATACAACTGATGTAATCGCATAACTGCAGGCTTAAACAGAGCAAAATTATGCATAGTAAAAGCAAGAGTTGGTGGTCTAATTTTGCGGTAGAAATAATTAATGTGAAAGGATTCAGCTTAGAGTTAGTGGTAAACGTATCAAGTCCTTAAGGACCTACCGCATATTCTGTTGCTGCTGCTTTATTTCCCTTGTGACATATTAATGACGGACGTTATGTAATCATAATAGCCGTTGACACATACAGAATGTGTATAAATTAGCTTAAATAGGTACTAAATATATCTTGAAGATATTTTCCACTGAATTCTTATTGTTATTTAGATATTAATATCACAAAACGTAGTTTGGCTCATTTGATTAAATTTTTCATCGAATCAGGGCTTATTATGTTTTATCTTATTTTTTAATCGAATCTTCTTCTTTAGTTTTTGTGGTTGTTGTGTTAATTCATTTGGCTAATTCAAGACTACCCCACCAAACATTACAACGTTGTTCACAAACCATAAACGTTTACTATGGACTCTCATAATTTACGGTTTTCAACATTTCAGCAAAAAAGGAGCATATGAAATCCATTTTCGTCAAACTTCTTCTAATAGCTACACTTGCTTAAGCGCATTTATTAGTATCATTCTAAGAAACAGCTACTGTAGTATTTTCAGTTTTATCGGCCAAAATGTTATTCGTGTTTCATTTCAAGTATACTAAGTGCTGTTAAATTTTGTTCTTTTTTTAGAATTGTTATGCTGTCAAAATCAAACGAGTGATTTTGAGTTATTTCGTGTTTCTTTAGCGCTGTAAGAATTAGACATAGATATAACATTATATCTTTTCATTCAGTTTTCAATATGGTCTGGGCGTTATTTAAATTTTAAATCATCACCACTTTCAGAAAAAATTAGTGCAATTATTAGTTTAGCTGACCGAGCTATAAGTCTAACATGTCCAACTTTTCGGTTCGACATTGTTAATAAAGTAAAAGGTATTTTAAAACAAAAAAATTATCCAAATTATATTATAAATAAAATTTTCAAGCAAAGAATTATCCTATATTTTAATAAATCAACAATAAATACGGAAAATAATCAAATAAACACAAAATATATAAAACCGCTTATGTAAAATTGTATTTCAAATTTTCAAACCATATAATTTAAAAATCGCAAATCAAAATAATAACAAATTACAAAACCAAATCTATACAAAATTAAAATCAAAAGTTATAAAAAAATAAAACATCATCAACAATATTTAGAAAACGGAATGAAAGGACATACACAAAAATCTTACAGCACTAAAGAAACACGAAATAAAATCATTCGTTTGAGTTTGACAACATAACAATTCTAAATAAAGAACTATTAAAAGCCCGTAATATACTTGAAATAATTCAAATTTATAAACATAAAAATGCAGTTAATGATAAAACATACACAATATTATATAATTTAATTCTATAATTATTAAAGGCAACAATACTTTTCAGAAATTTATTTCTGCATATAATTTATAATGCTTTTCATATTTGCCAGAAAAAAAAAACATTTTACAACGCAATCTTTATATAAAGCACATTTTTCAAAATTTTCATATTAAAAACAAAAAATTAATGATTTTATCATTTATTTACAATTTAACATTGTCATTTTATATTTAAATATATTATAATTTTTATACTATGTACTTGATAAAGGTTAAAATACAGATATGCTCAAATGCATTAGACACCTATATTTTTTGCGAATAATCAAAGTAAGCTGAGTTCAAAATAAAACTCTTAATCCAGTAATTGGGTTTTGGAACCTCTTGGTGTAACAATAACTATCACACTGACAAAAGTCAATGCTGGGCTTTTCCACTATCACCAAACAACAATGCACAATCTCTCGACGCGCGTTTCGCTAACCAAGTTAGCATCATCAGGAGATGATTAATAGTGATGATGCTAACTTGGTTAGCGAAACGCGCGTCGAGAGATTGTGCATTGTTGTTTGGTGATAGTGGAAAAACCCAGCATTGACTTTTGTCAGTGTGATAGTTATAAAACTCTTAATTTAAATGCGTTATAAATAGTATTTTAATAAAGAATCTTAATAATTTGTGGCATTTCTGTAAGATTTTAATACAGTTGCAATACTTTTTTCAGTGCGTAAACAACTGACGTCTCAGAAACGTGAACATGCATAAAAATTTAATAGATTTAGGAAAAGTATCTATAAAAACTAGTGTAAAATCATAAAAACGAATTACATTATATATTCTTTACAAATTTTCGAAGGAAATCAATTTTGTAACTATAAATTGTAGAATAGTAGTGATGAGTTACATTATAATAAAGTACCTACAAGAGAAAATGCATTAGAGTTACTTCTTTGTTTCTATATGTTAAGAAATACTGATGATTGTGAAACAAAACTCTTACTTTATCACAAATAGGTACTAAAATAAGAATAGAATTGTCGGTTAGTATGATATAATACAAAAAGCCAAGAGGCTGCAATGTTTATGGAATTCATAATTTCATCAGTGATGCGATTTCTTTTTCGGATAGATATCGCACTACACGACGATTTGAAATTTTATATTCTTTCTTAAATGTGACACCCACCTGGAAGATGCAACAAATCGAAAAATGCAATTATTTTCTGTATCCTCATAAAATTCGGCAACGGCAGCCATAACCCACATCTGCAATTGCCATCTTGTAACAGGCGTTTTGTACTGCCTGTTTCAACAAATTGATTATAAGCATTCTTTTTAATCCGAAATACTTTGTCACTATATGTACCACCTGCCAAAGCATCTCCAAAGTTCACGTGTACGACGATTTCGTACCTTATTTTCTATCTTTTATTTATTAATAAATAATTATTGCATTGTATTATAATTGTTTTTTTTCCAATGTTGTGTGTGAAAGTTGTATATGTTATTAGTGATTATTAGTAATCACATATACTACGAATAAAAATAAAACAAAATTAATACTGATAATAGAAAAATAATGTCCCTAAGAAGGGCTCGAACCTATTCCACTTCCTGGTAAATGACGTAATTCGTACCCTCAACTAATTGGGCTAAACATACACCAACCAGTGGTATACATATAATTCTTCTTAAGCTACAAGCGTTAATGTTTTTAAATAAAATTCTTCATATCTCAAAAATTAAGGCCCATGCACTCAAATCCATTTACAGTTTTTATACACTTAATTTCCTCTTTCAAATAATATATGACTCATTTAATTTTGTGTTTCGCAGTTCTCGCCTACTCCTTGTGAGAGCAGGCCCTGGGATTCGACTGGGGGTGACTGATAGCCAAGCGCGCAAGTCACTGGACCATCAGCCAAACATAGAGATGTTGACATAAAGATGACATCTGAGCATAAGCTGTATGTATAAACTCAGTAACGCATTTAATTCAAGTAGAAAAGTAAAACAAAAGTACTGCTATGCTCAAAAATAATAAGATATCTCTATGATTTACCATTAATTTCGTATTTTGGTATTACATCTGTGGCAGTTCATTTAAGTGTTTAGATATAATTTTTATAGATACTTTTCCTAGATCAATTAAATTTTTATGCATGCTCACATATCTGAGACGTCAGTTTTTTACGCACTGAAAAAAGTATTGCAACTGTATTAAAAGCTTACAGAAATGCGGCAAATTATTAAGATTCTTTATTAAAATACTATTTATAACGCATATAAATTAAGAGTTTTATTTTGTACTCACCTTACTTCGATTATTCGCAAAAAATATAGGTGTCTAATACATCTGAGCATATCTGTATAACGGAAACGTTGTATATACAAAGTGTTTTTTATCATTAATCGGCCTAAAAATCCAAGAAAAAAATACAAAAAAAATAGCCAATTAGCTTTTAATACTTTATTAAGATAAGATAAATTTTATATGTACAATTTCACCATTACATTATTGCCACAAAAGAAAATTTGTTTGAATGTACAAATATAAATGGGAAAGTAACTTCTATCGCAGCTCAACCCCTGTGGGGTAATATATAATCACTGTTACCTTTATTGTCTATACTAGTTATACCTTGTCTGTTCTATGCACTGTATATACCTTATTAATGCACATCAGCTATGATTCCGAGCTGCCAAATTTAAATAATAAAAAAGTACATTTCGACATTATTTGCCGATAGCAACCTAATTATGAACTTAAGATTATACCAAACGAAAAAAGAAGAGGTTAATTGTAATGTCGTATTCTCTCTGATTAGGACAATGCAACGCTCCAGGACAGAATTAATTTCGCTTGCTTAAACGCAATTTAAAACGCAGATTTCGAACTGATGAAGTATTCACTCGACTTAGATCCTAGTGATTTTAATTTTTTTAGGGAAATAAATTTAACAACGACGATGATATTGTAACAAAAGTTAAAGAACTTTTCTCTATTCAGAACAGCGAGTTTCTCTAAAATGATAGAAATATCTTGTTGGTGAAGTTAAGTATCACCAAGGAAGTGCCCTGGAAAATAATGTTTAAAGTGTCAGCGGCAATAAACATTACCCTTGCAATTCTGATGCGTAGAAACTTTGACAATACCGCGTAAATAGTTTTTGCTTTTATCACAGCCAATTAATAAGTACAAACCCTTATAGGCCTATAACATATTTTGTATCATAAAACAAAAGATGCTATTGAAATATTTAAGAGGTTTATGTTTGAATCAAAAGAAGTTCCTATCTATATTCCTATAGGTTTTTCTTAAAATTCCACCAGCTATCACTAGCCAAAGTTTACCATAGAGCTAATAAATCACTTCATATTTGAAAATACAGCCTTTTAAATACATTACACGGTCTCTATAATTATTCACGTACATATCCAGTTTTGGCTTTTATATTAACTTTGAATAACATCTACGCTAACCGGATATTAATGTTAATAGTAATTAACATCCCAAAGCTATCCAACCACTTACAATCAATGCATAAAATTATTATTCCGGAACAGTTTCCATTACCAAACGTGACCAGAAACATTAATTATCGTTTTGCGTCGTGATAATTTTGATAATCGGTATAATTATTGAAAATTATGTTATATGAAGGTTTGTTGAATAAGTAATTACTAAAGGTCGAAATTCTGAACGTTCGGTGTAAAGTGTAAAACATTAGCAAAATGTCATGGTATATTAGACCCTTGCAATGAATCAATTTCGGGGTCGGATACTCTGTTACAATACAATGTCATAACTTTCTGTTGTTTGAAACGTTATCGAAATAACTCTTTTATTATAATTTATTACCCTGTTTCGTGTTTAATGGCAATATGAATATTTCTAACATTGTTGTCGTTGTTTTGATGTTCTATATTTGCACCAAAAATGTGATATAACTAAATTGCCGGCGTTGATACTTTTGATTTTACGTATTGTCAGTTCCATCTATCTAAATTTATTTCTATATTGCTCAATGATAAAAGTTTATATCTTTTAAACTGAGGAGTTACTTTTACTGTTAAGATTTATGACTCAAGATAATCAAAATAAGATTTGTAGTGATGAATATATTGAGTAATTGCGAATTAAATATAGCATATAGTAGATGATGCTGTTACTTCTTACACGCATGTAGAATTAACATTATGCATCAACTTTGGCTGGTAATAGCGCGATATTACATTTGAAAAGCTATATAAAGTGGAGATAATGACAACGTGAAGATACTGAATATTTTCAGTATTTAATTTGCTTCTTCATTTTATGCAGGGCATGTAAATAAACAATCAAATGGATTCTACAGTCTTTCGTCCAAAATTCAGTAACGAAATCAGTAACACGGAAAAATAATGAAACAGGATGATATGACCATGTAAGGGAAGAATGCAAGGAGGATATTTTAAAAGAACTTGAAGATTTACAAAGACAAAATTAATTTAAAAAGGCTAGCAGCAATATCTTATCGCACTTCCAAATCTTCTGTGTAAATATTTTGCATGGTGAAAGTGAAAACCTATATTTCTTTTATTTTAGAAAAGTTTAGACAATTGATGATGACGCTGATTTTTCCGCTCTCTCAAAATTTCCTAATTGGTTGCTAAATGAAAAATCCACAGTCAAGTCTTTTTTCACCTTACTTGTTCTGTAACAATGCCATTTTTGCACAGGATTTTTATCAGATTTGTTGGAAGTAGAGTGTCCAATCCATTTCAGCAGGATTACTTAAGAATATCTAAATAACTCTTATGGAAACCATTGAATCGGAAGCGACGGCCCAGTTGCAAGGCCGGCAAAGCTCGCATACTTAAATCTGTGTAGGAATACTTGCCATCAGTAGTTTCTGTTCTACAAACAGATATACATGAATAACTGTGGCTTCAAAATCTACGGAAGTCGCAATAGGTTAATTTCAAAGTTAATAGAAGACAAAGAGGCAGCCATAACGACTTTTCTTTAAGCATTCAACAATGCCACCATAAATTCAGTTATATAAGCTTGATGGAGAATAGGCAATAGAAGCTCCTGCAGTGGTTAACAGCCAACCTGGAAAACAGGATAATAAACAGCGGAGGCGGGAGGGGGATGCCCGCAAGGTGCTACCGATCTTACAACAGTTGTTACAGGGTGATGCCAAAAGGTTTTGGTGGAACTTATGCAAACCGCTCTAAATACGGCAGACAACTGGTGTCAACAAGAGCGACTATCAGTCAATGCTCAGAAAACACAAGTCGTCACATTCACAAGATACAGGCTTCGACCACTAGTGTTAGCAGGCGAAAGGATTCCATATGTCAAAGACGCGAAATACCTTGGAGTGCGAATCAGACTCACACAGAACACACATATCTAGAAAACAACCAACAAAGCCACTATTGTCATGGGCAGGTGCAGGAGGTCGTGTGGAAGAAATTGTGGCCCCAAAGTGACTCTGTAGGGGTTGTTAAACCCATGATGGCATACGGAGCAGTAGTATGGTGACCAAAGGTGCGGTAGGCGAAAGCGGCCAAAACGTTAGGATGGGTTGTCTATGTGGCACAGGCGCAATGAGATCGATCCCTACCTCCTCACCTAAGGTAATCCTAAACCTGCCACTCTTACAAATTTATATACAAGGAAGTGCTAGGTCTGCAGTATACAGATTTATGCAATCAAAATGCGCTCCTTATGTGGATGCCAAGTGGTGCTATGGTTCAGAAACTCAACCTAAATAGAAATTATCCGGTTACCAGATAAGAAGGACTGGGAGCTAGATCCTCATATATGGAAAGAATCCAGACAGGCCTTTTTGATAAGCGTGAGCAAGGACAAGATGGTATTCCAGAATAAGGTTGCGGTAATTCATCACTGTGTTCGAGAATTAGAAAGATGGACCGAGTTAGATAAAAGCGTTGCTATTGTGCCTGGCAGCCAGGCAACACTTCCGATCAGTTCCGTAAGTGTTGATTCAAAACTGGCTTAGGAATGCATAAGCACTCTAAATGAGGTGGACACCCAAAAGAAGCTAACATTGGCCTGGGTTCCCAACCACACGGGCGTGAAGGAAAATGAGGCGGCCGGCGGCCTGGCTGTTGGAGACTCGTGAAGGCCATTCATTGGAGTCGGCCCTTCCTTCAGCATTACCAAATCGAAAATTAAAAAGTCCAAAAATGAATGGTCACATAATAAGTCCAAGGAATGGTGGGAAAAATCACCAGGACAAGACAGGCAAAGGAGTTCTTAACGGAACAAAGGCCTGAAATTGCTTAAGACTTACGGAGTAACGACAGGAACACTGTCAAAACGATAGTACGTCTGTTGACCGGTCTGTGTAGATTGAATAAGCATATGTATAACATGGACCTGCTAGGTAATGCACTGCTAATTCTGCCATGAGGAGGAAGAAACCCCAATGTATGTACTCTTTCACTGTGATGGCCTGGCGAGATTTCTAGTATCTTGCGAAGAGAACCATACAGCTAATAGCTTCATAAACGAGCCGCTCCCAAAGATGATAGGTCGAACTAAGAAGGTAAAGTTAGAGAGCGCCTTCAAGGACAAACGGGATCACATTAGATCTAAAAAGGTCGCAGTGAAATATATGTTTATTATTATTTTCCTTTGTATTCAATTTATCACCTTGTCTTCTGTATTTTGTAGAAAAAGTAAGTCATGAATTTCTTTTTGCTTTAAAAACGAAATAATCGATTTGGAAGCTTTTCCAAACAACTAACAACAATTTGATATACGTTAATACAGTGAGTACTACTATATTAAGTATTCTAACAGTTCTTACTTCGTTCTTATTATGGTTACCAGGTTTTAGTTTTTTAAATAACAACTTGAAGATACATCAAAAAGGTTGATGTTAAAGTGTCAAGTTCAGAAGCCCTACGCTTTCGTAAGAAGAATAATTGGATAAAATGATTTTGTGTCGATCGACATCAAAATCCTGACTACAATCTGTTGTTTTCGGTTGTCGAGAGCATTTTTGTCCAGACAGTATAAGGTGGCACTTCTGTCAGGAACTCTCTGTTATGTTACAGCCTTAGCAATTAACTGAGCAACATTTACCATATATGTACATATTTACAACTTAAAATACTAAATTAATGTTCTATAATGTATTTCCTCGAGGAGTTTTTCATTCCGAGAGTAATTCTAATATAGCAGCTATTTTTGTAGCTCGAACATTACAGCAATATGCACAGTAATCACGTAATATCCTGTGTTCTCATTCCAACCTTGACCAAGTCAGTAATTTTGCATTTATATATGTTAAGATTCGCGGCTTCCTTTTTAGTTGGGTAATTTACAGTAATTTTTATAGCGTTGTAAGTAGAATTATAAAACCCGTTACGGTTTATGTTTTACGACAACAATTCTATCGCAGTTACGATCTGTTAATGGCAACTCTCATGTATGTAGGTATTTATAGAAGCACAGCGGACAGTTAAGCAATATGCAGCGCCCTGGATGTTTTATGTGTATACATATAATTTCATGTTTGTACTTTGCAGCTTTATAAGGGAGCTTTACTTTAATCGATATATTACGGGCAAACAATTAATAAAAAATGAAAATATAATGTCTATTAACCAATTTCAGATTTTACGATACTCTTGCAGATGTTTCACACGGATATAACGCCTACGTAGCTGCAACTTCACTTATGTCGTAAGGATGCACTTAGCAAGTGTTATTTTTGCGTCAGAGGGCTTGATTTAAGTGGTAATGGTAATAGACGCGTTTTAAACTTTATTTGAACAAGTACACTTGAAATTAGTTTAACGTTATGCACACCCATATTTAAGTGAGCGATAATTTCAGTATATTGATGTATGTAAGTATTGGCTATGATCAATTGTAAGTAATTCACAATTATTTCGCCATATTTTGGAAATAAGGAAATAATAATAATACTAAATCAGTTCATATTTTGAAGTAATAGGCGAAAAATTTGAATTGTGTGCAAAACACCCCATATTTAACAATGTGTCCTATTCCCAAATGTTTCTTATCACTTTTGGCATTATTAACCTGCGCGTAAATATATGTACATCTGACAATGTGATTCAATAGACGTTGATTAATGGAACATATCACAAAAAATAAAAGAAATTTAACAGTGCATCCGCTGCTAAACAAAACGCCGTTCAAGATCAAGTCGTTTTAAAGTAGGTACGCTTTATTCAGAAAAGCTCTTTGAATAATTTGGTATATTTCTTGCACTTCGTTTCTTAGCGGACGTTGGTGCGCCGAGGAAAAAGAGACGGATGGCAATTGCAATGCATTTATTTAAATGATGTTAATTGTACATTTTCCGTTGTGTTAGGTTCGCTAATGTCAAATAGCAGATACTAAAGTGATATTAAACCTTATTCCCCTCCATGCTTTGATGGAGAGTGTAGCAACAGATCCACACGCAGAACCATTAGGAATAGAACTGCAATGCGGCTATTAATTTACAGTACGGAAACACCAAGCCTTTTAGTTATTGAGACCGTTATTTGATATAAACATTAACGTTTGGTTTTGGTAAATAATGTTATCTACTGAAGGTAAAGTCAAAAGAGTAAACACGCACCACTGAACATTATAACGAAATTTAGAAGAACTGGAAGTGTGCTACACCAAGGCAAAGGTAAAACTGAACGAAGAAAAACAGTGCATATGAAGGAAAATTACGAACGATTATTCAACGAAATTATGGACTCACCACGTTGCAGTTGACTACGACGTGGTGAGATCAGCGTCAAAATTAAATATAAACAGGAGGACTCTTCAGAAGATATTGAAACAACTTAATGCCCATTCATACGTTATTCAGACAACCCAACAGCTGAGAATGGGTGATTATGCTGCAAGACTTGATTAATACTGTATCAGAATCTTTGTCCGGCAATATGATAATCCCAGTTTCATCAGTAACATCTCGTACAGTGACGAATGTCATTCTCATTTGTCAGGTAATGTAAATTCTAGGTTTTCAGCGAACGCATGAAGAGCAAGAAATACCGTTTTTTAGCAAGATGGGCACTTGTTACTAGAACCTTTCTGCGGGAGACGTTTGGAAACAATGTAATTTCACGTTTTATTGATTTTTCATTTCCATCTAACTCACGGGACTTAACTTCATTCGATACATATGTTTGGGGTATGCTGAAACTATGTGTTTTCCGAGTTAACCCTCCATCTGCAATATAACAGTTAAAAGAGAAAATTACAGAAGCGATACGACAAATGCAACAGCCGCTATTTTCAAATATGGTTACAAATAAGCAAGAACGATACGAACTGTGCGTTCAACGTAATGAAGGGCACTTGTTATTCGTTATTCGTAACGCTAATACTTAAGCATAGATTTATTATTACATTACTTTAAATGAATATTTACAGGTCCAGAACCGCCGTGTGAGAGTTCTTATCAGATCTGAAGTCGCTGCTAGTCACCGCTCCTACTCCGCAAGCCAGTCTTTATGAGCAGGGGCAGACTAAGACTACTTATGAAAGCCTTAACTGGTCACTGCGCACTGAACAAATACTGGGACCGCATGAGGCGAGTGGACTCTCCCCTGTGTAGAAACTGTGGGAGAGCAGAAGAAACCCCTGTGCACCTCCTGGCCGACTGCCAGGCAGCGGACAGGGAGAGACGGAGTCATTTATGGGTCGCTCGGTCAGACGAACCCAATCTAAGTAAATTTACTCTCGACAAATTTGCGGACCTCTCTGTTCGAGTGCAAATTGGTCGAGAGGGCTAAAACATTATGGGAGCAGAATAGGTCTTCTGACCGAGTGCCCACTAAGTGACACTAAACGCTATATGAATGGGCCCGAAACTGCAATAGCAATATATGGGTTTAGAACTAAGTATTTCAAAATCTTGGACAAATACCTGAGTATCTCCGGAATACCCGTTAGTGTAGCAACACGAAGAAATGGATACGGTAGTTCACACATTACGTTATCGACATGAGCTCAAAAGGGGTACAAAATGGAAATTGATATCTATTGAGAGATTAATAACATTAGTAGAAAATAAATCATAATTGAAAATGTTTGCACTGTGATTTCTAATTTTGTTAAAGAAATTGTGAAATCTATCATATGATTAACTTTTTACGTTATAGGGATGGGTTCAATAGCAGAGCACTGTGGTGTGTATTACCAAGCATTGGATTCTATTCTTGTAACCAAATTTACTCTCCATATAAGGGCGAGTCTTAGTAATCAAACTTTCGATTTCCTGTCTTGATAATACCACAAAGATGATTAGTGAAACTTGCAGCAAGAACTCTATTAGTAATTTTAAAATAACTTTCATACAGAAAAA
Source organism: Cetonia aurata (assembly GCA_949128085.1). NCBI lineage: Eukaryota > Metazoa > Arthropoda > Insecta > Coleoptera > Scarabaeidae > Cetonia > Cetonia aurata. The sequence goes on from OX421884.1 coordinate 39,121,664, forward strand.
ACGATATATCTTGCCATAGTTTCTTATCTGACAAATTTTTCGCGACATTTCCTATATAGTACTCTCAAACCAAAACAAACTACAACGATAACTTAACTCTTAATAACTCTAAATAATATATACGTACGGTTACATTTAGTGCTATAGGACCATGCCTATTGTATCTGTAGCTTTCTTGTTTTGTAGTAGATATCCAATAAAGATCATCTACAGGTCTGTATATGTATAGTTAACTAACTGATTCTTAAAGGTTACATTGACATCGAAAAAAGCAAATTCGAAGTAAATTGAAGCAAATTACATGGACATACATATGTGTATCGCGTCAGTGGTTCAACGGTTAGCATGTTTGGTTTTTAACATTGCTTCTTCTCGGGAAGAAAGTAAAACTGTAGGTTCCGTGTCAATGCCATGTTTGGCACATAAACAAACCTTTACCAGAGTTTGGAGCACTCTTGGATATGCAAAATTTCAGTGAAGATGATACAATACATTAACAGAGAGGTGTCAATGTCTAGAAGGCTCAGGTATATTCTACAACCGACACTTCACCTAGCAACAACATATTTGTTTTTTTTTTTAAGAAACACGAATTTCTATTTTATACTTCTTCAGGTCATTCTACAACAAGCCAAAACAAGAAAACCATAGGAATAGACACTTATCACAATGAGTAATTTATGCTAGAAATAAGAAGTTAATCTTAGTCAATGTGAATACGCTATTTTAATTGTAAAAGATGCTTTGACGTAATAGATATCGAGGAATATCTCTAGCAAGACAAGGAGAAAAAAGTCAGAATACAAATGATTCAAACAGATGTGGCATCAGCTCATAATAATGATGATAGATTTTAGTACCTCTTAAAGTATTTAATAGTTTCTAGGTATGGTACTTAATTAAACTAGGATCATAAAGTCTATAAAAGATATTTAAAAATATACGAAAATTTGATGTGGTATTGAAACAAGTTATACTATGTCGGGTAAACGGTAATGCTATAAGTTTTAAAATAACTTAGCAAGAGAAACTTTGGGGACTATAATAATAAATGTTAAAAGTGTATATCAAGGCAGATACATACTTAAAACGAATTTGGCGAAAGCTGCAGCTATAAAACTGTTTCTACTCTTAGTAATTTAATGATCTACACTTCTACATATATATAATTAGTAGTGTCTATAAACAGTTTTTGTAACTTATCATTACGTGATATCGACGGTCAGAATTTTTAAATTTCTTTATAAAAGATGTCTCAATCTGATTTTGATCAAATGCTTTTCGTTCATTGGAATTTTTTATGTATTTATCTTGTTCTACTCATCTATGCCTAATAATTATGTAGAGACGAAAAAGCATAACTAATTAAACCACAGCTTTCAGAAGTTTGCTTTAGTTTATTGTTTCTTTTTAAAAACAAGAATATATTGCAGGTATGTGTAAGTATGTGCGAATCTGCTTAAATTTAAATCAGTAGTAGTGAATAAAATTCTTTGTTGTAGTTTATATTTTCAACCCTCACTAGGAGGAACCAACTTATTATCGAAAATAAAATAAATAAATTAGCTGTAAATTCGGTTGTTAAATTTTACGTTTGTTATAAACTCAAAGAGAAGATAGACATGTGTAAGTTGTAACAGCTTCCATATGTTTTTAAAGGATTTATTTCTAGCGCTTATCAAGCTTATGGTGAAGAAATAAGAACACATTCCATAGGTTACTTCGATCTTGCGCCAAATCGCGTGCTGGAAATTTTGATATCGCGATTCTTTTTGCTCATTGATCTCTTATTTCTTACCGGCACAATATTAGAATTTGCCAGAGCAAGGAAGAGCTTTTTTTCTAATTTCAATCATATATGACATTTAAAAAATTCGAATATGCTTATTTAAGGAAGAATGCAGATCAAAATAAATAAGGTAACCTTGTTAAATATTTAGTAATAGAAGAGTGTTGTACGCCAACATATAAACAAGGAGCGATAAGTATATTTTAATTATCGATCTCAAATACAACAATAAACGGTATAAGACATCTACAATTATATCCAGTAGGGCAACAGCTACATGGTATCCATTTTTTTCAGATTTTAAAGGTAACTTGGGTGAGACTGCATCGTTTAGCTGTGTAATGTTGTGTAAAATATTAATGAAAATCATCCTGTTGATTTATCTAAGTTTAATTAGTTTTTATATATAAAAATAAACAAATGTACCAATAACTGCAGTAATAATGGACAAAAGAGAACGATAAAATAAAAATAACAATGAATATTTAGATAAGTATTTAGCCACATTTTTATTGCGGCCTTCTTCGGTTCTTCGGCAATTTGAACTGTGCTTTACTCTTTTTTTTAGAAATTACATTGAAGGCAACTCTGACTGCAGAAGCTTATGCCGAGGCGAGGTTCCCATCGCTGGTTTGTGGATGCTTCGAAGACGCCGAATGGCACAAGCATCGGGATTTGGAGAGATGGAGAACCGAATGGCGAAGCCATCAGTTTAGGGGGCTCCTCCGCCATTTTCCAGGCTGAAGTAATAGCCATCTAGACCTACGCAGAGACCATCTTGAACTGCCCGCATGAGAATGGATCGGTCGAAATTATTTCTGACAACCAAGCTGCCCTCAGGGCACTACATGCTGTCAAATTCGTTTCCGAAGTGGTACTGGGGTACCATAGCAAGCTCGAAGAACTGGCGGAACATCGCAGCATTACGTTGAGATAGGTTCCTAGCCACTCTGAGATCAGAGGCAACGAAATTGCTAACAAACTAGCTAGAGGTACCAGTGAACGACCATTTAAAAACCAGTCCAAAACCGTCGTGTGGGAGTTCCTGTGGCGGTATCAAAGCTTTCGTCAGATCTGAACTCGCTGCTAGTCACCGCTCCTATTGGAATGAACTTGCCGACGCGAGACATTGCAAAACCCTCAGGATTCATCCAGGCGAGGAAAGACCCCGCCAGGCTGTTATGAGCAGGAACAGACTACTTACGGGAGCCCTAACTGGCCACTGCGCACTGAACAAGCACTTGTACCGCATGGGCGAGTGAACTCTCCACTGTACAGTAACTGTGGGAGAGCAGAAAAAACTCCTGTGCAGCTCCTGGCCGACTGCCCGGCAGCGGACAGAGTCATTTAGGGGTCGCTCGATTAGAAGAACCCCGTCTTAGTAAACTTACTCTCGACCAATTTGCGGACTTCTTTGTTCGGGCACAACCAGGTCGAGTGGGTTAAAACATCATGGGGGCACAATAGGTCTTCTGGCCGAGTTGCTTTACAGGGTAAACATGCCTATGAAGGTAAAAAAAGAACCTGAAGTCTACCTCGAAGTTCAATACCTTGTACGACAATAACTATTAAATATTATGTTTAACTCTCCATCAAAAATTATCTACAGGATCTAATAATAAGCTGACCATTCAAAAACTCGAATCCAAAGATTTGTAAACTCTTGACTAAAATTATTTCTCATAATTGCCGCATTATTAGTGTGTATGTGTGACCTTACACCTAACGGTAGAAAGGTTTTAAAGGAATAAAAAAAAAAAAAACAAAAAATGTGTGAAAAAGTATTAAACATCATTATGCAATAAACATTAAATAGGTTCATAGTTCATACCTAACTGGGGATAAATGACACATAATTGAAGTATTTGACAGTTCGAATTCTCATGTCTACTTTATTTAATGCAATATGGCGGCGATAAGAAATAAGAGAGTTTGTGAAGACAAGAAACAATCGAAATATTAAATAAGAAATTCCAGTATAGGAATTCAAAAACGACTCTGTGATTTTTTTTTTTGTTCAAAGGCCAAACAAAGAATTTAGAGTTATAAACAAAATAAGCTCTTTTTGGTTTTTATAAAAAATCATGACGTCTATATTTGAGTCTACCCTATATTTGTAGTAATAAGAGATACCTATGGTTAGTATTGAAAATAAGGCCTGTATATTACACCAAATTGAAAGAAAATATACCTGTTTTCATAATTCTTGTGTAAGTCCCAAATTCCCATAGGAATTATAATTACTTATCAAAACATAAACACTAATTTGACGTTACAATGTTAAAAAATTAACTAAATTAATGAACAAGATTCAGGCCACCGAAATGAAATAGCTAAGGAAAGTTCTAGGAGTGACACGACTAGATAGAATCAGAAATGAAGAGATACGCGAACGGCTGAAGGTACAACCCATACTGGAAAAAATTAAACAATGCCAATTGAGATGGTACGGACACCTAATAAGAATGGGAAATGACATACCAGTAAAGCGGGTATGGGAAGCAAGGCGCCAATAGAAACGGATGAGAGGAAGACCGACAAGAACCTGGGACCAAAACATCGACTCATTGCTGGAAGAAAGAGGAACAGATAGGAGGGGTGCTAAGGACGTAGCGCAAGACAAAAAGAAATGGACAAAATTCGTATATGGAGACAAGCATTAGATTAATTAACACTCTACACCTTCGGGTATACAGAGTTTTTGATTATATATATATATATAGTCTGTAGGAATCGTAGTGGGTTGCAGTCTAGGAGCGGAAAAAATTCAAAAACTCATTTATAATTTATCCAAGCTTTCGTCAATTCCATTTTTAATGACTTCTTCAGGGCTATAATAATTGTACATGTTAAATTTGTTGAAAAAAGGTTTACATAAATATCCATAAAAAAATTAAGTTATAAACTTACATATTTAGTTAAGTTTTTTTTAAAGGTTGGCTCATTCCTTAATTTATCGTCGTCCTTTTTAAAAGTTAGATATTTTTTTTGTGAAACGTTCAACAATGTTGCTAGTAATACTTTTTAGAAACTATCGTAAATTAAATTAAAAAAGAAGAGAAACTTGAAGTTAAAATTTTTCTAAATTGCAATTTACATATAAAAGTAAACGTGTGTGTGTCCTTGTTCGTTTACTTTTATATGTAAATTGCAATTTAGAAAAATTTTAACTTCAAGTTTCTCTTCTTTTTTAATTTAATTTACGATAGTTTCTAAAAAGTATTACTAGCAACATTGTTGAACGTTTCACAAAAAAAATATCTAACTTTTAAAAAGGACGACGATAAATTAAGGAATGAGCCAACCTTTAAAAAAAACTTAACTAATTATGTAAGTTTATAACTTAATTTTTTTTATGGATATTTATGTAAACCTTTTTTCAACAAATTTAACATGTACAATTATTATAGCCCTGAAAAAGTCAATAAAAATGGAATTGACGAAAGCTTGGATAAATTATAAATGAGTTTTTGAATTTTTTCCGCTCCTAGACTGCAACCCACTACGATTCCTACAGACTAACATTAGCCAGTCGCAAAAATATCAATCAAGACTATATATATATGTTAAAAAATATCCCACACCAGCTTTCCATATTAATATAAATAAAAGGAGAATCCTACTTCCATAAGCAGAGTTTGTGAAACAATTTTATTTCAGTTCCTGGTACGATTACTTTATCAAATACACGTACATCATTGAAATCCAAACGTTTCCCCTAGAGCAAGATTGTAAATTTATAATAAAAATTGAACCTGGAACTATTCCAAATATAAAGCGCGCTGCGAGCGCATACATTCTCTTTAAGAACATTTCAGTGAACGGGAAAAAATTCATCCTCGACACATTTCACGGGAAGACGTCACGTCACGCTATAAATTTTGCTTGCTCCACGGGTAGCTGTACCAATGGTGGATTTTCATCGGATGCAATCGCATTGAAGTTAGTGGGAGAAATGGGACAGCACAGACATGAACTCGGGTAGATACCTTTTTCCGCAACGAAATACTGTTTAAACGAGACGTAGTGACAGCAAAAATATGTTGTGATTTTACCACATATGCATGTATGCGCAGAGTTTACGACGCTAAATCGCGGACAATTGTGAAATTTATTTATTTCTTCAGCAGCTGTCTCTAAGAAGGTTGTCCGGTCAGCAGCTAATGAGAGGAGCGACTTCACTGTACTTGCGTTTGAAATAAGTGGATTTACAGCCTCGAGAAAAATATAAATTAACATTTGCGGTGTGTAATTTTATCTGCATTAAGGACAGAGGATATCATGGAAAGGAAAAAAAAAATAAACGCCAAACTGCCAGAGGTATATGCGCATACCGAATGAAACACGGGAACTCGACTACACTATAAAAAGTGTTGGTAAAATTACATAAAAATTCAGGTGTTATTACAGACAAAGTAGTATAGTAATCTCTGATTTACCTATTATCTGACGTAAAATAACATAAATTATGTAATAATACATCAGTTTGAAGAAAAACATCAACCGTTTAATTTTACCTTATCAAAGCGTAATATTGCATAACTACAGGTATTGTAACATAAAAGATTCGGCAAATTTACATAATTTACCGAAACTCGCCTCCCAATTAAATCATTTTTGTGCCGGCGTCAATGCGACCGCAAGAGGTTAGGCATGGGAATCACAGGAATCATTGAAATCTCCCAACTCGTTTCCAGAGTTTTACTCTGTGTTAAAAAGTGTTTAATGTGACGTGATTTTCATAAAAAGTCAAATGATTTGGATTAATTGAACTGTATTGTGCAATGTTTTGTTATGTTATTTTATGTTATCCCAAGAAAGTTAAAATATACTATGAACTACTGTTGGGCAAGGTAGGGGAAAATAACTATCGTTAGCGAGGACTAGACAGACTCGACGTTAGTCGACTCTCGGGAGAGCCGGCAAGCAACACGAACCCCTTTTCCCGAGACGAATAAACACGAGCCTGGCTAGTGCCCGGTAACGATAGTTATTTTCTCCTACCTTTCCCAACACTATCTCTATAAACCTTCTTGTTTTTGTGCATACAGTCACCGACAGAATTGAGTGGACATAGTATTATGTTTTATTATTAATATATTTGTTTTGTAATACTAGTATGTTTTTGGATATTATTTATGTTTAACTATTTGATCTGCTGGAATATCATATGATTTTGTATATCATTAAACAAGTATGAGTAAAATTTATAGTTTAATTGAAAATGGCTTAGTGTCCACTCAATTCTGTCGGTGACTGTATATGTGTATTTACTATAGAATAACATTTTGTTTCTAATTTGCACACATTTTTTAGAGAGAAACCAAATTCTGAGTTTATACTTCATTAATAAGTTGTTACACAATGATAAAACATTAATTTTGTTTTAGATTTGTTTTTGTTTTAAGTATCACAATTAAATACAACAAACAAATACAATTCAGTTTTATTTTTTGATAGACGTCTTAAATAGGACCGTTCATAAATCCAGACAATCCAGTTAGTATATTTTACGTGTAAAATACATTTTACATTTTGTAAATGGTGTAAAAATCAGCTTTAAAATTACCCAATTTGCGTAATTTTAAAATTAATATTTACATACACTTAACGGAAATTTTATTTAGAAAAATTACCGTCCTGAATAGTATTATTACCAGCTGATTTGGCATGTATGTACGTAAATTTACACTGCAGTTATAATATATCATAGAAAATCATGAGTTAACGGTTTATCTCAATCTTTTATGTAAATTTATACAACTGTAATTGTATTAATTATTAGTGTTGGGTAAGGTAGGAGAAACTAACTATTATACCTACACCTACTACAGCACTTACAATACACAGATTATACTTTTACTTAACACGAGTCTGACTAGTCCTCGGTACCGATAGTTATTTTCCCCTACCTTGCCCAACACTAATAATTAATACATTTATTATATATTAATGTACATTTGTGCTGTATCGACAAACAGAGAAAATTATTTGTCGACACATTCATAAATTCAATAATTTTTTTGCAAATTAAATTATATTACGTACATAAGAAAGAAATATGAATTTTAGTTTTAACTTTAATAATTTATAAAAAAAATTCAATAAAGGAAATGCATTTTAAGATTATAGGTTTTTTTTTTCTGAAGAAGTTGTTAACAAGGAAACGTTAAATATATTCTAATTTTTTGGTTTCTTATTTAAAAATATCGGCAATAATAAAGATATATGTAAGTAATACTTGTTACGGTTTTTTTCAATTAAAATTATTTCGAGAGAGCAAGTTGGCCGCCGAAACTAGTCTGAATTTTGCAACGCAAGTGGGTTGATTTTATGTAGGAACGCAATTTGTCCGATATCGATTGATGTTCCTAGAAATTATAGTAAACACCGCGACTTAAGGTGAGGTTACAATGCGCAATGCTGCAATGACGACAGACAGCTAGTGCCCTTGTTAACTCGCATACCAGTAGCTTGACTCACCTCAGGCTGTCACACGATGACAAGTAACTGCTGTTGATGTTCTACTCGATGAATTCAAAGCAAAAGTTAAGTGCAAACACACAATGGCTTTTAGAAGATTCGAGATACTGGTAAGCGTCAGTCGATATTTCACTTATGCAGTTTTCAAAAAATACAGCATATTGTTTCAATTTGAAAGTGAAGAATACATCACGATCAATTTAAAATATAGAAAGAGAAAAGCAGCTTGAAGGATTAAAGAAGAATAATAATGTTACTACTTCAAGTGATGGCAACACCGAAGATTTGCATGAAGACCTGCTTGAGTTAATGGACAACCTAGGAAGTGTTAGATATATTGCTGGAGATCACAACAGCATTCATCAGTTATGTTCAAAGGAAGATTACAGTTCCCTGCATGTAATACTGTGTGATAAAAGAAACGCAATCGCTAAGTAAGAGAGGGCTGAAGAGGGGAAAAAGATAATTGCCGTCTGCAAGCAAGTAAAATATTGAAAATGTCCAACAATAAATTTTCTCCAGTATAAACAGATGGAAACTAAAGGTTTCTGATGTGAATCATGGCCCACAAAACATACTTATAGTAATGCTTCCTATGCCAGATGCTGATTCTACAAACTTACTAATAAAATTGGCAACTTCAAGCAGCTATTTAGTTGAAATCAATTTGCATGCTGTCGAAAATGTGCTACAATGAAGAGATGTCACCAGTAGAAATTTCTTTAAAAGAAGTAGTTTCTGCGAATTCAAGAATTGGAGAACAAACACAGTTACTACACGTGCAAATACAGAAGAGATAATAATATCTTGTAGTATGCCTGAGTGAAAATGGTCTCTCCTTTTCTGATCAGAGCCTCGCACTGACACAGGATGTAGAGATGTAATAAGCGGTCTCTGTCTGTAGGCAGATATAGACATATATATAGACACTGCCCGTAATCAAGTGCAAATTGTGGTGTGTAAACCTAAAGGGATATTATAGCAAAATATGCATGTGTCCTGAAAGGTAAAGAACGAAAATAAGATGAGTATTTGGGCCATTGGCTACAAAGGAGGGTTTCAACGAAATTGATATCCTACAAACCCAAATGACTAAGAAATAGAGCATTATTAGCAATATTTGCAAATATTAAAAATATACAGAAAACCGCCTATTGGTAAAAAAAATAACGAAGGCTGCAGTGTCAAGTTCTTCTACTTTACTACTTCTGCAGCTCAAGATAACTTTTTCTACTAGCAATAGGTTCCATCCATAATTAAATTCTGGTATCTCCATATATGTATATCTATGCATATGTAAAGAATATTTGAACTAAAGTGATGAGTGTTAAGCATATATGACTTAGGAATTGAACCCAAACTGCTTATATTCAAATCCACTATAGATATACAGATTCATATATAAGTAGGTAGCTGCCATATACGAAATGTACATACACGCAAAAAAAGCATTTCTACTCATCGTTCGTAAGCATTGTATGTATCGCATTCTACTAATGTTCTTAAAGCCCTAGTTACCAACACCAACGCATTATTTCCATATATTTATTATTATATCATCGACTACCTACAAAACCCAATAGAAAAATCAATTAAGTTAAACACACATAACACAATGCAACAATTTCTTTGTAAACAATGATGTAACCGCTCAATTCATTCCACAGCTATTTGCGTAAAGCAAAATTGGTTTTTATTATATTTTTTTCACAAAAAAAGAAATAAATTAATACAATTCATAATCTACAATCAGCATCATTTTATAATTTTATTTATTTTCGAATGGTATTAAACAACTGATTTAACTATTCCAACGCAAAAATTCATATTACTTACAAAAATATAAGAATCTACCGCATCTAAAGGAGGTATCAAACATCAAGATAAAGAGACGACGTTAATTAAGATGAACCGCAAACGTAAAATCATTTGCGTTTAAAAATCGTAATTAATATACTTTCACTGTTTACACATCGCATGGTAACCAGCAGTTAGTACAGTTAATATGTCACTGTCAATAATGGAAGAAATGGACACACACATATTGATAATATCATCAAGCATTGTAAATAAGTGTAATGAACTGTTTGTAATAATTGATTCTTTGTGTATTTATTGTTAGTAAAAATAAAGCACACATTATATGAGCACTTGTCCATATCCAAATAAAGAATACGTAGATAAAACGTATTAAGGGTAATCTAGTGTTTCCTTGTGTTTCCGAATACTTACTTTATAAACTATGAATTAATAAGATGTACCTTTAATTCTTTATAAAAAGAGAAACTGTAAAATAATGCGGCAGTAAATGCGAATTGTCGATAACGTAAAGAATACAAGCAAGCTGCAGACGAGATTAACGATCCCAAGATTAATCTGTTGAGTATTTAGTAGTTAACGATCATTAATAATAAAGGCTTCAGAACTGCGAAGCCGCGTCGGCAGCAGAGCTTAAAATAGGCTGAAGATTAAATTGCTTACAAAGTTTTTAATACGGGTCCTTTTAGTTGTATAAAGTAGCTTAAATATCTGTACCTAAACTACCACTATAAGTTTAACCTTTTAGGTTTAATTACTACATAATAATAACAATCTTTATTAGCCAACTGATCGAAGATGGATCTGGGCTGCGTCATATAAATTGGTACAATAAAAGACAATAAAATACAAAAGGTGAGTACATATTTTTCCCAAAATATATCATCATTCTGTACCGCCAGACCTGCTCTTCAAGAACCAGGCTATAATAACATTTATTTACAAGATATTCCTCTAAGGATCTTTTGAAACGTAGTAGGTCTAGATTCTGAAGACTTTGCGGCAGTCTATTATCGATTTTAATACACACAGATATGCTATTTCTTTCCAATTTTGTGGAAATGTTTCTTCTGTGCATTTGTTTTCACTAACCATTATACAATCTTTCGTCTTATGGTGTTTATCTTTACTATGTATGACTAGTGTATTTTTGTTAGGCTTCTGATAACAAGATAAAATTGTGAGTTTTAAAGCGAGAAGTCTAATTCATAGGGATAAGTTGGAAAACAGAAAGGCAATTTCGTCCCATAATGACGTTATTTGTTAATTTTCCCTTTTGACTTCTCAATGTACTAATTGAATAGGTTGACAGTACCACAAAAAACGTGCATGCAACAAGAGTAAGTTTTTCTCTGCCTTTCTTTGACACTGAAAAGTTCATACATACATGTTGATAAGATTTCTAAAATGCGAAGCTATATGGTTAATTTCAAAGAAATGGTAGCTTTCGGCAGAGTAAAATAAATATTTTCTAAGTTTTTTTTTTCTTTTCTTTTTTCTAAGTTTAAAAATCTTCTTTAATACTGTTTCGAGTCATATAAACCTCAAATTGTAAATGCTCTTATAGTTATTACAGGCATATAACATTCATAACTAAAGTGAATAATAAAAGCTGCTCTGCATTTGTAAAAAAGGTTGAACATGAACTTCCAAAGAGTAGGTAATAGGTACTCAAGAAAAAAGAAAATGCAGTAAACGGGCAAGTTGTAACTAAGTTTCTAATTTATAATAGCATTATGTTGGCAAAGATCTGCCACAAGAAGTATGTTGAAGTTTAGGTACAGTAATATTAAAGTGTTGTGGACTAGTATCTGCTTAGAATAATTAAGTTGCCTAATGTAGGGTAACTTACCCAGTAATGGGTATTCAAGACAAAATCTCAACGTCAAAAGTGTTAAAAAGTGTAATATTTTATTAACATAACATATATATAAAATCATACGTCAAGAAAGTAATATTTGTGTGCTTCCTTTGTGGAATATATTACAGTATCTTTTTTATAAAATAAAACATCATTCGTACTTACAAGACACATTTTTACGCGGATCTGTAATATGACTTATTGAATCATGACAGTTAAAAAGCAAACATTTTTCCGCGTATTTTAAAATTTATTTTTTGGTGTCCATTACTGCCATAGTGTCCCTTATTGACGCAATAGTTTGAGCTTCGTGTAAGAAAGAATGCACATTGTTTATATAAACAACAGGACGGGGTATTTCTCTTTCCAACTTTGCCTACTCCTTTTAGATCAACCTACAGTAGAATTAACCTGACTTGGCGGAAACTACGCCTCTACGCGCAATATACGTCACGAGTTTGAAGAGGCGGGCGAAACCTAGCGGATGGACGGTACAATACATACTGAATTAGGATTTTTGTACGAATCGCAAAGTTAGAGGGAGTATCTATACTACGCGTGTGAATTATAACGGTTCTCCTTATTCCCTATTATTTGGGTGTGTCTCATTCTATTGAGCACGCCTTCTTGCTGTCGCGCATTCGCCAACTCAGATTAATTCTATCGTAGTTGTCTCACACCTCGGCGCGCGGTAATAGTCTTGATCTAGCAATGTGTTTTTAAGTTTTATGTCAAACTTGTTTTTATTCGTTTTATTATTTAGGTTTCTTAGCGAGTACAGTAGTAAGTATTTCATTTATAATCATCCTAATAAAATTTTCTTCAAGTTTTTTTTTGTAAATTTTTATTATGAGTAAGCCAGGCCCCGGGTCAACCAGACTGTTGAAATGTTAATTGAATTTTGTATTTCATAGGTGCATCTGAATAAAAATTCAAGTATCTTTCTGAATTTGATGGTTTAAAATACCAATTAGAACTAATTTTTTGATTTGTTCTAGTTAGTAGAATATTCAGGAGGCTATTACCATTTTTTTTTTGCTCTCATGGGCAGGTTTACCCCGTAAGGCAACTCGGTCTTAAGACCTGTTGTGCCTCCATGATGTCTTAGCCCTCTCGACCTGGTTGTACTCGAGCAAAGAGGTCCGCAAGTTGGTCGAGAGTAAATTTACTTATACTGGGTTCGTCCAATCGAGCGACCTCTAGACAGCTCCGTCTCTCCCTGTCCACTGCCGAGCAATCGGCAAGGAGGTGCACAGGAGTTTCTTCTGCTCTCCCACAGTTTCTACACTGGGGAGACTCCACTCGCCCCATGCGGTGCAAGTGCTTATTTAATGAGCAATCCCAATAGGAGCGGTGACTAGCAACGACTTGAGATCTGGCAAACTCCCGCACGACGGTTCTGGACCAGTGAACGGTCGACCACTAGCGCCTCTAGCTAATTTGTCAGCAATTTCGTTGCCTCTAATCCCAGAGTGACTAGGCACCCATCTCAGCGTAATGCTGTGATGCTCCGCCAATTCTTCAAGCTACCTATGGCACCCCAGAACCACTTCGGAAGCAAATTTGACAGCCTGCAGTGCCCTGAGGGCAGCTTTTCTGACAGAGAAAATTTCGACCGATCCATTCCCATGCGGGCAGTTTAAGATGCTCTCTGCCCAGGTCTGGATGGCTATTACTTCAGCATGGAAGATGGAAGTGGAGCCCCCTAAACTGATGGCTTCGCCATTCGGTTCTCCATCTCTCCAGATCCCAATGCCTGTGCCATTCGGCGTCTTCGAGGCATCTACCGAGGCGATGTTCTCATCGCTGGTTTGTGGATGTTTGCTTTGGAGGTCTCACTGTTGGAAATATCTATGGAGTATTTCCTAGTGAAGCTGAAGACGGGCGGAATCTTGTCCGCCCTAGTGATAATAATGCTATTTTCACTTCATATCTTGTTTTAAATTGTGTGTCCTATTTTTTCCATGACGAGGTTAGCTATAACTGCAAAAGGAGAGAACCTATAGCTGTTCCAAAAGTTTGTTTATAAGTGGTGTTGAAATAAGCTTAAATTGAGTAGCAAACATCATTATCTATTTAGATCTTTGAATCTTAACTCCTGTTAATATTATTCAGACAATGTTTCTTGCATCCAGTTACGAAGCACATGTATCACATCAGGATCACACCTCTGTATGTTAATTCCTCTTATGCGTTATACTGTTGATCCATAAAGCCGCTCGTTTTTAACCATTGTTACCCATTATCTTCGCTAGGCGTTTTGTGAAACAATTTAAGTTTTTGTACTTGAATTAAAAAAAAAGTTAATATAAAAATATGACAATTATTACAAAGGAAGTCCTGATAGAATAACAGGTACTGTAATTGCGATATTATGCTTAGAATACGGCAATTGTGCTATAATTGCGACCTTCCTTCTGCATTCACAATTCTGTTCTAAAAATAGAAATCTACTATAAAGTTTTCTCCCATAAAATGGAATTATTTTTCAATTTTCTCGCAGGCTTTGTATTACATCCGCGGCAACAAAATAAGACTGTATCGAATTACGTTCGTGACAAATTATTTATCAACGTAGGTACCCTCGTCTCTCATTATATCGCGTTCGCGTTAGAAACCAGTTCTGGATCTACGCTTCAGCGGGTTCTGCCAATAAATTCACTAATTAATAATATCGGTATGTACGCCAGCATAATTATTCTATTATTAATTGGGTACGCGATCGTTGGTAGATAGAAGCGATGACATTTTCGAGAGCGAGTCGACACAATGGCTCTGATTGTCGGGATCGGTGAACCGTGAGACGGATGAAGTCATATCAGAGCGTTCCTGGCTCCTTAGTTCGTTCGCTCTGTCTTCTGTTTGTGCGTATTTATTGCCGGTCTAATTCTGAATAGTGTATGGTTTTAATTAAATCGTTATGTTTGTAATCGATATTACGATGAACGAACTAGACGAGACTTACTATCTGCGTTGATAGATAAGAAGTGCGCATGAATAAATACGTAGAATAACAGTTCTGTTGGTACTTTCATCCTGAGATACAGACGGTTATAAAAACAATTGTACCTTTCTTTGCAGAGTATGTAAGCATATAACGGAGTTTCCTTGACTACTTAAATGTTTATGAAAATGACCCATAATTGATAAATTAAAAATGAAGACATAAAGCTTCGTGCATGCACGGTAAATATAAGGTGTACTACAAACTGTTGTGCGTAACAAATAAACCTAATTAAATAAAAAAATGTAAGAACCAAACTTTGTAACAACACAAAAGCATTGCATTGTTATAGCCAAATAACAATTGTAAGTATGTTTATAAACTTCAAAAAAAAACTCCCAAAAAGACCTATGAGTCAATCTTCTGATTATTTTACCTGAAAATGTTTATTTTTAAACATCAACTGAAATAGAAAATGCAAGTTATCTGCACAATGTAAACATTTCTTTGGTCAATTCAGAATAACCACTGATTGTTTAGAAAAAGATCCTGGAACTTGGGAGCCTGAGGAAAGGTACACAAATATGATGTTAGATCTGGTCGTGAGGGAACTACCATCAGCAGTCCCGGTCACGTTCATAAGCACAGTTGTACCGGGTGATTCAGTAAGGGTGGCGACCGGCTGTATCTCGGAAACTGCTATCTATGCCTAGAGCTTCGGGACAAAAAAATACATAACCAATGTGGCCAACAGAAGTATCTGAAAATTATTGTAATGTTCGAAATTTCACCGCTAGGGGGCGTACCTGCCATGTTCAATCATAAAATGAATATTATTTAGTTTTGAATGGATCGCTCGAAAGCTGAGTTGATGACCCATTATTTTGATTAATGACTTTTTTTCGTATCTGCCATAATAAGGAGCGGGGAAGCCAATCAATTGTTCAATATGTAAATTTTAATATTTCCTGAACTGAACCGTTCAACCAATTTGAAAATTTTTGGACTCGTTCGATGGAGCATTTCATGGGTTTTTTTCTAGAAAAATTGCCGTTCTATCATTTAGTTCGAAATAGGTAAACTAGAGGGGGTTTTCTGTAGTGATTACATATTTTGGTGAATTTCAAGATAAAATTAAATGTAACCGTGCTATATAATTACCAGTGTCCCAAGCTAAATTAAATTGTTGAAATTTCAGTGATAATCACATAATATCTCTATCCGTTCTCGATTTATCTCCAAAAGAATGAAATTTGTAACAAAAATTAACTGCGGCCTTGCAAGTAGGCGACGCGACGGATGGTTTCCATGGAAACTACGAAATTCTATCAGATTGTTTATTGCTTATATTGGCTAAATGTAGTCAAAGCTGAATGAAATAAATTATTAACGAGAATAATAACAGCAAAAAGAAAATATCCAACTAAAATTTTAATTATAAATTTCGAAATGTCTACCATCACTGGCCACACACAAATTGAGTCTGCCACATTGGTTATGTATTTTTTTGTCCCAAAGCTCTAGCCATATCGAGATACAGCCGGTCGCCACCCTTACTGAATCACCCGATACAATTTAATACTAAAACTCATGTGTCGGAGGCAAATTTCATTTTCACAATGTAAATTTGGTCCTATGCGGCGCTAGCAGTAGGAATTGCAATTATTCTGTTTTGGAGTTGGTTTAAGCTCGAGGTAGTGTTATCAGCAAAGTACGGATAAGATAGTCAGTTCTCCAGTGACGCATGAAGAAGGGCTAGCACGGACACTGAGTGCATCAGTGTGGTTTGTTTGCTAACGATCTTGGTGTAAACTTAACTTCCTTCCTTAAAACCGTCCACACCAAAAGTTTTCCGAATGGAGTTATCATTATCCGACAGCGATGTTAAAGAAATCGTAACACCGTCGAAAGATATGATATTTCTGCTCTTTGGAGTTAGAAATTTCTAACTACATGGGGTCTAGTTAGTACAGATATGGTTTTTTTCACTAAGTATCATCAAAAAGCAATTGAGAGTTGAAAAACAAGGACCACACTAATACACATATTTCTTAAATTTAATGAATTAATAAGTCTTAAGGAAGCTTATTGGCAATAATACTTGTAATATATTAAGTGATACTAATAATACTCCAGGCGGCGGAGAGGATTATTCATAGTATTCTAACAATAAACGGAACCCATACAAACATTAGCATGAGTTCCAAATTTGAATAGTATTATGTCTTTGTAAAAGGGTTTTCGCAATTGTTATGCTTATGACTTATTCTGATTGCGAAAACTATAGACGAACATCTAGAACCGACACCTAGTATCTACGAACAATAGCATTAAATTAGACAAGGAAGGACTTTATTGTTACCTCCGGAAGCTAGCTGGTTGAGACAGTATGCAAATTCATGCGCCAAATTAACAATGCAAATACGTATTTAAGTTGATGTCGGCTTGTCCTCATATAACATAACATATACAATACATATACATAAATTAAACGTAAAATATAGTGATTACAATATTTCTGATTCAAATACTACATGCTATGCGAAAGATAAATTAGCCTTGCTAATTTTTGGTTATTTAGTTTCACGTATTTCTGTTGCTTACTTGAACATAATAGGTAATATATCATATCCACTTTCATGTATTATAGGTAGATACGTCTAATAATCAAAAATGGGGCTATTCGGATACGTCAGAAAAAATTATACACTAGAGTGTTATTCCTCTAGTGATTTGGTGAAGAGCATATCTTCCAAGGTTTACCTTAGCCGAAAACACTACGTTTAACACTGCTCTTCACTTGTTTGCTACTGAAATACGTATTTAGATTTGTATCTTTTTAATTGTTGTGGTAAGTGATTTTTTAATTTTTTCTTTTGGATTTTTGTTATAGTTTTGAAGCCACAGTCTCCACCCATCACAGGACAACTGACTTACCAAATAGCAAGCAAATAAGTAGAAATATCAGTATAGTAAACATATTTCATTTGTCTCCTACATGTACTGTTATTGAATTGAGTTTCGGCAAAAAAATATACTGGGAAAACCGCAAAATATAAGAGGGATTTTCTTTATACCATGCGCTGTTTTTGTCGAGGTCGTCCTTCTTTATGTCTTCAAAGTGCAATCTACTGCCAGATCTTTTTCGGCCATTTCTCATCACTCATTAGATTCATATGTCTATATCCCATAAATCTTTTTATTTCCACTCTATCTATATGATATGGTCATGTGTATTTACTTTTTCTTTCATATGTTGAAGTTTCAACATTAAGAACATCCATTTCCAATGGTTGTAGTCCAAGTATTTTTTGGAAATATTCCAAGTTTCTAAACTATACAATGTGATCGCTTCTTAGTATGGTTTTGTCTATTCTACATTTTGTAGTTATGTCGTCCTCACAATTTGGGATCTTAATAGAAATGTCACTTATTCAATAACTTAAATTTCTGTTTGGGTGGAGGTGGTTAGTTATCGTAAGCACGTTGATCTGCTCGTTAGAACGCAAAGAAATATACTGCTTAGAGTAACTGTGCCGCCGGCGCCTAGGACTGCGTCGGCGATGGCGTTACAGGTGGTCACTGGTGTGGTACCAACAAATTTAATGGTCCAGAAGCAAGCATATTTGACGGAGTTCAAAGAAGAAGAAAAAAATGGCAAGGAGGTCAGAGAAAATACTCTTAGTTTATGGAATGGATGGTTTATACGATGGAATAATAAAGAGAAAATGCCTAATGGATGAAGAGACTCATTAGGGATATCAAATTCTAGGTGGAGTGCAAGCATCGTGAAGTGTGATATTTTTTTAACATAGATGTGACGGACGAACGCATGTATTGTGCAAAGCCAGACACAGCGGAATGATAATATATTTGAATGTCCCCGTTGTGTTGGTGCGATAATATGGAGGCGAGCAATGACGAGCTTGGAGTGGTCACTCCGGAAAATTTGGTCAAGCACCTGGTATATTCTTCCAAAAGGTGGCAAAAGATCAATAACTTGATTAATAGAATCGTGAGTTCCAAGGAGAACCAGGAGCGAGATAGGCAAGCCTACCAGCAGTATAGTTGAGAAAGGTGGACATAAATAATAGATCAAGCCACGCGACTGATGTAGAAGCTTTATAAAACGGTTCCAGCAGTGGAAACAGACTCTGGTGTCCCACACTACCAGGCCATCGATCCCTATTGTGTATAAAGCATTTTTCCCTCGACAACTCGACAACATTTTTCCCTCGACAACTTAAATTCCAGTTCACCTTTATCTGCCCCATTAGGGCAATAACATTGTTTTGCATTGCCATAATAGTTTTGGGCAGATGCTGTATTTATGGTGATATTTTGTACATTTCCAGTACTTCTTGTAACCAGGAGTGTGGCACGCTACCATAGGCTTTCTGGTAATCGATATAGGCCCAATAAAGGTTTTGCTCCTTGTATTTTGTTTCCTCAGTTATTATTACGTCAATCATTATTAATTTTTTGAGCCATTACTTCTCCATTTGCTTCCTTTCTGTTCCATAGGAATTTTTTTATATTTTTCGAGATTGTTGATATTTTATTGGCTATTAGCGCTGTCACTAAGGTTGCAAGGCATGTTATTGATCTATATTTGCTTGGATTTTTACTTGATATTTGTGTTTTGCGTATTAAGTGTGTTATACCATTAGTTAAAACTCATTGTGTTTTATTGGGATCATCAATCACTTCATTGAAGCACTGCGCCAATTTTGGCTAGAGCTGCATGGAATCTCTTGAATCAGTCTTAGGGTTTCCTTGATGTTTTCGCTGTTGATTTGTTGGTTTACCATATATTGCACTTTTTCCATTCTTTTCTTCTCTTCTCTTATCCAGTTAGAATTGCGTTTGCATTATTCGCTGTTGGTCCATATTTGTTTCCAGAATGTCTGTTTCTTCTGATTGATATTTGGCATTATGGATTTGTTAACCAATATTTTTTTACTGTTTTGAAATTGTTTGACCTTTTCGCTTCTGTGATTCTTTATATCTTCTAAGTCTATTGCTTTTGACTTTTAATTTCTGTTTCAATAGGTCTAGTATTTCGTTTATTTGTTGATTTTTGTCAATCTGGTATTTATTTTGTTTTTATATTAGCTTCTTATTTAACCTATTTGACCGCCATGGAATCTCTATTGTTATTATTATTATTTGAGAAAGCCATAGGAATAAGATTAATCAAACAATTTTACTTCTTACTACGTTACTAATATAACAATATTTATTAACTGGAAATAATATCAATTGATGCTATTAGCCGAAACAAGTTAACAAAATAATCTTATTGATAAAATTTCTGATTAACGCCTGTTTGCTTATTAATTCGCTTTAAATTTTCTTATTGTGAACATCGAATCTTCCACAAAATAAATCGCTTATAAAGTGCATGTCTACATAGATAAATTGCCGTCTTTTTTTTTCTGGAAATGCGTATCAGTAGCTATCGACCTGAGGGGTTTCAAAAGTGAAACTATATTTTTAAAATAAGAGAAATCCTCTTTAATCCCTGCAATATTTATTATTTCTACTCTGCGATACTAGTTTGGGGCTTGAGCCATCTTCAGTCAGAATCTATAGAAGCATGAGCAACTCTTAAAAAATACACAAAAAGTAATAAGTACTTAAAGTGAAAAATTAAAACTCCACAAGAGTCATAATATTAGAAAATACAAATTAATTTATTTTTTAAAAATTTTAATGCTGTTTCACTCCTTTATATTTGCAATACCTATCTTTAAAAATTTTACCAGTTTAATTTTTTGATGTCACTTATATCCTGCATTTTCTAATATTATGACTCTTATCGAGTTTTAATTCTTGAGTGCTAGTACCTATATTTTTTAAATAGTCGCTTTGTATAGATTTTGGCTGAAGATTAACCAAAAAAGAAAAAGTCTCATGTTATCCTTAAAAAATTGTGACATCATTTGGAGGACACCTGTATATATAACTAAAATTATATGCTGTTAGCTGTTACAAAGTAAGCTGGTATTGGATGAATTCCGACGGTTACAATATTGAGAAGATACATTCCAAAGCAATAGAATGTAACAAAGGGAAACCTCCCCGAAGTCCTAACGGACCAGATTGGGAAATCGAATTTCTGTTTGGGTAAGATAAAGTGCTCTGTGTCACTGTTTATATGTTTGCACACATCTTAAACTAGAACACAAAGCTTAGATAGGTATCGTAATTAAAGATAATGGAGGCCACATTGCCCACATTATAATCAAATTTATTTGACAACGCTTTAATAGTGCCTTTTATTGCGCAGTAAAGAAACAATAATTTTCTATCTAGGTAAATTCTACGTTAAAACTTGCTTCAGCAAAATTTGCGTTATCCATTTTTTCAGTAATACCTAATGATTAAATTGCACGACACATTAAAGACATTCTTTAACAGCCTTTATTGACTTACATAAGGGATAATAATATTCGTTAAATATTCTTCCACATGCACCTATTAATATTTGTGCAAATTTACTTAGCAACAATTAATTTCTTACAGTTCGTTTTTATGGTCGTATATTGCGTTTTTCTTCTGATTTGAGTAGTGCTACTTTCCTTTTAATATTGTTTACCCAAAAATTTACTTCCAAATCTAATTCGTTTCTGAACTATCACGTGTTAATTCGAATTAGAGGACGCTTTTGTTTTGTCGTTAAGCTAAAACTAATTATAGTGATACTTTTTATAGTCTCTTGTTCTCTTTACCTATAATTAATCGATAGAATCTCAACAATTTAGATCAATGCCTTAACTATGTCACTTGTCGACCTACTTGGAAAGATTCTGTGATACTCATTACATGGGCATTAAACTAGGGAAATTAACACATTCACAACAACATATATTAATCAACTTGATCAATATTTATTATTATTTATAATATTTAATGGAAATAAGCAGCAGAAATAATACAAGAAAAGAATTTAATCCAAAAATGAGTGTAATTTAAAAATACACACAAGAATAGGAAGTAAAGCTGCTGCAAGTCTACGGAACTTCTTACAGACAATTACCACGTTATTCACTACCTCATCTTGCTGTAAATTCCACATATATTATAATTGTTTCAAATTTCTAGTAGATATCAAAGTTATGACTCCATATTTGCAATAAGTTGGATGTATAATAATTTATATGGCGATTATCTGAAAAAATATGGTGCGGGCGAATAATATGGGAACTAACAAATATATAGTAAGCCATAAGTAGTTTATTTTAAAGTACCGATACGTAAAGTGTGAAACTTCTGTGTTTAGGAACTCATAATTAGCACATACTGTTAAAACGAACAGTGACTTGCTACTTTTTATAGCTTCTCCTCTTTATTAAGTCACACGTTAAATAAATTGGTAACGGTGAGTTCATTAACACATCATTTTTTTAACAAATTTCCAAAAACTTTTTAATTTTCAACTATACCTTTTTATCTTCCGTTGCCTAACATGAATTAGTAGAAGAAATCTGCAGGTAATGGATTTAAGTAGTAAGAAAAATTTGCAGCACAGTTTTTGCCATTTTGTTAATATAAGAAATAATCCAGTGAATAGAAAAGTTTGAAGTTTGAACTTTTGATACTAATCTCTATCTTGTTTATAGCACAGATAAGTAATGCAGATAGCTCCTCTTATGGGAGAATTGGCAGCGGCTTTCGCTAAAATGGGAACCCTAGATCAAATAGTTGGGAATCCCACGTGAGTTCATTCGGAGCGCTGCACTTCAGTCGCCAGTCAACGCTCGCGTAATCACGTACCGCTACCGCTAGCATTTAAACGGCGACACTCGGTACTGGCAATAAATACGTATATATCGCTGGGGAAATTTCAAAGGTTTGAAATTATTTAAATTTCCGAAAAATAACTTATTGCGTACTGAATGCATCAAAAATGCGGGTAAATATTGTTACATTATTACAACAGTAAAAACTCACGACAATATTGCTCTTGCAAACCACATACATATATTGATATTGTAAATTATCATTCGTTGTTAGTAGAAAAAGTTAAAATATCATCAAAATGAACAAAATTGTAGACTTTAATTGTAAAAAATTTGTGACAAATTCAATTATAAAATTTACGCTAGTCTTGAGAGACCTACCAAACATCATGATGTATATATAAGCTGTTTTAAATTTGCGGGTCGTTATAGATTATAGGGATTTCGTTTATAATATATAAAAAAAAGATACAATGTACACACTAAAAAATATTTGCAATTCCTACGGAAAATTCCAGTAATGTATAGGGTAAATTTACCAAAAATTAGAAAATATACCTAAAGTTTTCTAGTAAATTTCCCAATTTTTGGTAATTTTACCTTATACGTTACTGGAATTTTCCGTAGAAATTGCATATATTTTTTAGTGTGTAGGTTTAAATTTGACATGGTTGCTAAATCTGACAAGTAATGTAACAAAAAAAAATAGGAGTTCATCATTTCCAAAGCTCTCCACCGTAAATTATAAGACAGACATGTTTTTGATATTATATAACTCAATTATAATAAACCTGCTATCTTATATAGTATGTACACAAATTAAAGCTAATCGAACAAGAATTTTAAATGGCTATAACTAGATTAATTTAAATAGAACGGCATATTTTTTAATTTACCAGCAAATGCACTTTTTAATTACGCATCGAATGGTATTTATAGGTTAAGCTTTAATTTTCGCGTTTGAATATGCCAAATAATCGTTTTTTGCCACATTTGGTATTTGTAATCTATCCAGTACTGAGGAATAGAAAGATAATTTACAATTATAAGAATAATAATGAATAATATCTTTACAAGCTCAGAAACTTAACGTAATTTATAATCCAATAGGCTATAACAACAATAATGGTAATAACATTCCAACGATAATATAAAACAGAAGCAAAATATGTATTTCGAACAAAATTAAAGGAATTACCTGACATTTTTAAACACTATAGGCAACTAAACACAATAGAATTGTATCTTACTTAAAAAAAACGTCAGATAGTACAAAAAACGAATCAAGTTATAGCCACTTAAAGTTCTTATTTGATTTTAATTTTTGCACACCCTATAGAAGATGGCAAGTTTATTCTAATTGGATTATAAAAAATATATAAAGTTCGCATATATAACTTAAATACTTCTTAGGTATTTGAAACATGATATTTAAATTAGATTTTCATAAAATTCAAATTATTTAAATATATATAAACCTTAAGGTTTAGTTATTATAATCCTCATTAAAACAGATACTTATTTTGATTAGATAATCCAAAAATGCAATAATGTACAAGCTATTCTATTTAAAAAACATAACTTTGATACTTTTAGGGGTTTTGTCACATCCTGTGTAACATGAAAAAAAATTAAATAGTAACCATACAACACTCCTATATAATGAAATTTTATTAACGTCACGTGTTTTGGCCACAATATTCCGTGCCATATAGCGTGACTGACCCTGTATATATGACACATGTTTTAAAAAAATTTGGTGTTACTTGGCGATAATTAAAAACGATAATTAGATTTTATACTAGAAAAACAACTTCAATCATAAAATATTTTCTTATGAGACACATACGAATACATTATGCGCAGTGCAAGTTAATCTGAATAATCTATGAGGAATATTTACATACATTCTAAATAAGATCTACAGCAATCCATATTAAAGGAGGTAGAAACTTTCAATATCCTAATCTAGATAAATAACAGCTGTGCGTCAAAAAAGCGTATTTTTTAAATAAAAACAACTAGGTAGAACTCGGTATCCCTTCCACACTCACACGTTCCGTCTCCGATCGCACACGTTGCTCCCCTGTATCTATGTTTCATAAAATCAAAATATTGCCCCTTTTATTTATGCAGCCCGCGTGATTTGGCCAATTCTGCTACAGTGAGCTTTCTGTTTACTTATCTGTGTTTCCATGTAAGTAAGTTTCCATGTAAGTGAATTACTTAATAATTTCCAATTACCGCTCGATCCCCACCCTCTAACATGTTTTTGCTTTTGTTGAAGTTGTTTCTTTTTTACTTATACCTTTCTTTTTTAAAAAAAAGTTTTGTGTTTTTTTATTTAAATTTATTTACGTAAATGAATAAGGTTTGTTAAAACCGGAACGTTTTGTATATAATCTTAGTTATTATTTTTATTTAAAATAAATGAAAAACCAAGCTCGGCCTACTTCCGCACTCTACGCCATTTTGAGAAAGTCACTGGAGATAAGCATTTTTGTTTTGTTTTTCACCTATAATGTAAAATTATTCACAGTTAATCTTGAAGAGACAAAAACGCATAAAAGCTATATGTATCAGTTTTTCTATTATGCTTAATAAAATGGAGGAGAAAGCGGGACAATTTGGAAAAGAAAAAATTGGGTTTTTAAAATTTTAGTGTCACAATTTTTTTTTATTTAAAAGCAGCACAGAGAAAAATCTTTATATTTATAAAGGGGCAGAAAGCAAAGCAAAATTGTTATATTATTATAATAATTTAATAATATTTATAGCTTTATACGTTTATACGTTAGGTTGAGAGAATGAAGTGCAAAGCCATTTGATTTCTCTCTAGTTGATCTTGTTGGACAGATGTTATCCTTAAGAAATCTTTTAAACGATACATCCTTAGAAGCCAGTTTTCCTGCAGCTACAAGCTCTCATAAGTATTTACTAAGTACATCACATATTGCAGGAGTCTAATCAGATGTAAACTATTAATCAATATTAAATGTTCAATTATTATCATTAAATTAGTTTCAGTTACACTGGATACTTATATAGAAAAAGGTATTGTAAAACGCTTTACTGTACTGCAAGTAAACAATGCTTGATTTATTTGCTCCCGTCTAATGTTACCCAGAAAACCGAAGAACACAATACTGCTCACATATTACCTAATAACCTTTGAGTAAATGTTTCAGAATGCACTTTACTGTTAAAGGAAACAAATTACCTAGCGTTAGGAAGCAAAGCACATGTTAAAATTAACAGTGACGGGTGCTTATAAATCTCCCTTAATTTATTTTTAAACAAATCGGATGGACAAGAATAATTGGTTCTGCTCATTAGGAGCACTAAAGCGACTGAAAAAGTTCATTAATATCGTATACAGCATATATATACATTAAGAAACGTCTAATTCTAGGCCTTACGTATTGGTGTTACTTTGTGAATGTTTATACAATCATTCTTCATGTACATAATGCACATAGCGGAGGTATACACTAATGCACTGTATGAATATTTATTTCGGGTTTCAATAAATAAATGCTTAAATTGCATATTCCTAAGCGGTCACCAACAAACTCTAGCAAGTCCAATATACCGTATGGTTTAATTATTTCCAGCAATAACTTGTCTGTTTGTTTTCAATTTATCATACTATTTTTATTCGTTGCGTGGATGCTTTTGCTCGGACGATTTTGCAATAATTGAAGCAAAATTCAAACCTAAGAAGAGTAAAATTAAATTAGTTTCAATAAAATAGATATTCAAAATGTTAATGGCATACATACGATATACTAAAATGCGAAATAAGAAAAACGTTAAATTTTGTAGGTTAAGTAACTTCTAAAAAATATTGTTTTGTTCAATTATAATATAATAAATAAAAAAATATAAATAATAATAATAATACAAACAGATACAATATCTATTTATAGGATAATACAAAAATAGGTGCAGGAGCCCATCTAGATATAATATTAGCATAGGCAAACATAAAACATACTGAAGAGCCATTATAAACCAAAATTAATTATAAAATTCTTATTTAGATTACTTACTACGAGAAAAGATTAGTGTAAAGTTTGTTCGCTTTCTTAGACATGTGAGTAACTGGAGCTTTAAGCAAAATATTAGTTCTAGCTGTAGGAACAAAGAATGTTTCCGATTGTCTAGTTGTATATTTGGGGACAAGGAATCCAACTTCCGCAAGTATGTTCGGGGCATCAATTTTATTAAAAATTAATTTAGCAAAAAATTTAGCGTTGGCTATCTCTCGACGAGCAGCTATGGTTCTCATATTATGTCGCTCCAATAAACTGCTATAATTCGCCCCCTGCGAGGGATAAGTACCAGTGATTTTAAAAGTTAAATATTTTAGAAACCTCTTTTGTGTTCTCTCGAGTGTGAGTTGTTGGTAAAGGTATACGGATACCAAACGACGGATGCGTACTCCAACTTTGGCACCACAAGGGTAAAAAATAATGTTTTAAGGGTTTGCATATTCGAGAAACCTCGACATGATCTTATAAGGACCTAGGCTTCTTAGACTATGAGGCAGAGCTGCAAATGGCCGTAATGTGCTTGGAGAACTGAAGTTCTGAATCGAAGAGAACGCCCAAGTCTTTAAATTACTACAACTCAAAAACGCATTGTTTTACTCATGTCAGTGAAGTAGATATTTTATAAAACGATGACATAGTACACAAATCTATACGTTTCAGTGATACTTTTCCTAAAATATTAGACTTCTGGAACAGTTAGCTAAGAGACTATTGGATATTGAATATTTGGAAAACTTCAAATGGTTCTCCTGAAAAATAGCGTTTTTCGACTTGTAATAGTCTTCTTCCAAACCGACGATATATCTTTTATCTTTACTAATATTTTTGAACGCGCACCACGTAACTGCATCGTAAACACATGCAAATCATTTAAATTAACATAAGCTCTTTTAATGCTCTTAACATTTTATTTTAACATTATACCTATTTGCCCGGGTTAATAAAAAGTGTACGCATGTATAGTATAGCAATGCCAGTATACGGTAATATGTGTGTTAATTCATAAAGAGTAATTAGTATTCGACCTACGAAATTTTGTCCACACAAATTCGTTTACATACTCATAATGTATCTACATGCGTACATAAATTCAGTTTGCACAACCGGGCCTGCACATATATTATTAATCGTGCAAAATATTGACTGACATTTCGTATTCAGTACGCGCGGTCAGCGGCGGAATGCAAAAGTATGCGAACTTTTCAATGGGAAGCACTGAATTTTAATCAAGATACATACGCTTGGGTTGATTCGTGTGCATATGTAAACGTAATGCTATTGCGCGGGTTAAACGGTATAAGAATATCGTAAATTTTTGATAGGATACACATACGTAGATATGTGGAACGTTCAATGGGAATACAAATTCTTCAATCAGCAGTCGGGCGGGTTTCTATTTTTATTTGAGTTTCGGCGATGGCGATGATTTTACGCAAGACCGTGCATACAAACATCCGACCAAGTAAACGCATTTCTATATTTATAGAGATAACTATACACATTGACAAATAAGTGATGCGCGTTTGATTTAATATTTGCATACTTATAACAATACGGAAATAATGTAGCATTATAGCGTCCAACAGATATTTGAATTGTAATTATTGTCAACATATTTCAATTAAAAAAAAGCGTTGTCACATCATTAATTGCTCGTGCCATTAAATTAACAAGCCCAATATATAGATCTAAAATAATACCCCATATCTTCCACAAATTAAATTTAAATAGTTACCGAACTTCCTTCATTAATAACATTTAATTTCTACATTTAAAATTTTATTAAAAAAACCAAGATATATCTCAAATGCTGGAAATATTAGAGGATCAACTGTGCATCCTCTGAAATGGATAGCTCACTATAGTTCACTTTTCGCTTCATAATCTTCCATAGTCTTTCGAAATGAAATCACCGCCTTTAAGATAAGTAGGGGCCACAAGAACTCTAATAATAAACATAAAAATGCAGTCAATGATAAAACCGATATACAATATTTCACAAAATTATATAATTTACTTTTATAACTAAATACAATATTTTAAAGAACTATTTAATTACAAAATCCAAAAATAAATAATCAAAACATCTTTAATTAAAACATAATAATATTTTCAAAATAAAAAACAAAAAATTGTCATTTATTAAACAAAAACATTTTATTTATAAAACTTTATACATTTATTTACAACTTGAAAAAGCTTTTAAATAAAGCGAAACGTCGTTAGTCATTCATACTTTTATTATTTGGGACCTAAAAACCAAGAAAAAAAAAAGAAATTAAACATATACATGGTCAAGATCCAAAGATTTAAATTCTAATAATAAATACTACAACAAATTCACTCTTACCATAAATTTTATTTTTCTTCTTGCTAAACAAAGACCTTTTTTTTAAAAAAAATAAATATGATAACGAATTTGAATGTACTTTGCGCCTGTCCCAGTCACCCGACACTAAATCAACTAATAGGAATGAAAAATAAAAATAAAAGAATCTTGAATGTCAAGTTAATTTATTTACGAGCTAGTACAAATTAAATATCAATCCTATTTCCCCTCTTCTCAAAGTAATGGGGCCCGGTAAAATTTTAATTACATCCGTGAGTCGGATTCGCTGACGTCTTCAATATCAGGCCAGGCAAAGAAATTTCCATTTTTTCTCATGTACTTGATAGTTACTTTCCACAAACAAGACCTGTTTGATATAAAATTTAGTTAGAGGTTTGGAACCTTAATAAAACCCATTTATCGACATTGGTTTGAGATGAATTAAAGTCCCAAGATCCAGAAACCCACTTGTCAAATCGCTCGTTTCCTTCTTGATTCATTTTAGTCGCTATTGGTAAATCAGTCAAATCTTGTTTGTCAGTTTCATCATATTAGATTTCTTCATCAAAACCCTTTTCTGACTCTTCTGATATTTTCTTTTTTGTTGTTTAAATAAGAGAACTTTCTCACCACTTTCTTTTCTATACCTAATTCCCTTTTTTTCATTCTTAGCGTTTCTCATTTCTTTTAAGCCTTATTTTTTCTGTGATGTCGGTGAGGTCTATCGATTTCCCAAGCCTTCCAGTTCTTATTGTTTTCGTTTGATTAAAGTCGACTCTTCGGTTATGGCAAGCAGATGCTGGCTCATAAACAAAACCCTTTTATAAAAAGGTTAAAGAAAAGGGAAGCAACTTTAAATTTAATTATCGTTACGAAATTTAGTCTTAACAATCTATTCGATTGTTATGCGAAAAGGACGAAGTATATACTAGGTGGCACAAAAAGTATCACCCTATTTGAAGACGCCAAAACTTTTTTATTTGGCGGTTCGTATAATTGGCTTTTTTATTTTTGACAGGTGACAGTTACGAAATTTATTGTGTTTCAAAATGGAGAGACATATACTATCAGAACGCAGAAAAAATGTTTCAATGTTTTTGTGGAATAATTCGTCAATCGTTTTAACTCAACTTCAGAACGAATACCCGAACTGTATGGCCCCTACTGCTCAAACAATTCGACGTCTGATGGCTCGATTTGAAAGAGACTTGGACGGCCT
The DNA here is from genome assembly GCA_949128085.1 of Cetonia aurata. Classification (NCBI taxonomy): domain Eukaryota; kingdom Metazoa; phylum Arthropoda; class Insecta; order Coleoptera; family Scarabaeidae; genus Cetonia; species Cetonia aurata. The sequence goes on from OX421884.1 coordinate 39,151,907, forward strand.
CGGACAAGCCGGTCACTTGGGAACATCCCAGCTGTGAGAGATAGGAGGAGCCATCAACATCGACGCGAAAATGGGCAACGCGGTTGACCATTTCTCGGCGATCCCTTCGAAGAATTTTGCCCAAAGATTTGAAGATGTTTCCTTACAAAATTCAGATAGTTCAACAGCTGGTGCCAGCCGACCACCAAAACCGTGTGGCGTACAATCAGAGGTTGTTATAGCTGAATAACGAAATGCCTGATTTTTTCGAGAAATTGATGATGAGCCACTTCTCTGGACGTGTAAACAAACAAAACACGCTATTTTGGGCAACCGAAAATCCTCGTATTCTCCATGAGACATCACCCCATCCACAAAAAGTGACCGTATGGTGCGCTGTTTACTCAACATGTGATTGGGCCATACTTCTTTGAAAACGATATTGGAAACGCGGTAACCGGCACTGGCGAACGGTACCGGACCATGTTAAACGAGTTCTCAATATAGAAACTGGATGATTTGGAGCTAGAGGTATATGGTTTCAACAAGACCGTCTACACAGCGCGCGACACCATGGGGATTTTAAGGAACACTTTTCCAGGACGTTTGATTTTCTCGATTAGGGGAATTTTGTTGTCCAGCCAGATCGCCCTATCTGACGGCCCTAGACTACATTTTGTGGGCTTACTTAAAGAGGCTAGTCCACGTAAACAAGCCGCAGACCCTTCAGACCCATCAAGAACAACATTCGCCAGGAAATCTAACGCCGGGTATCTTGACGAAGGTAATGCAAAATGCCATAAAAAGAGCCGACATTTGCATAAACTCAGGTGGCGGCCACCTGTCGGATATCATTTTCAAAACATGAAAAAATGTAATTTATTGCTTCAAATAAACATATGACGTTAAAAAAATTACATTTTTATCATTTTCTGGGAGATACAACAAAAGAAAGTCAGATGATACATTTTACGCCACCTTGTATATCTTAAACATGTCAACTATAGAAATAAAAATCAAAATCATTAACAAATGCAAACCGTCTGAAAATACCACGTTACTTATGAATATACTATGATAATGCTTAAAATACCTGATGAGGTGAGGAAGTACTGGATTGAAAATGACAATAAATTAATAAAAAAATGCAGTCAAATCAATCAGTTTAGGATAACTATAGTCTTAAAAATATGTTAACAAAAATAATACCAGTAAATATATATGGATTGGCAGATGTAATCATTATAACCATTGATTTTTTGCGCAATTTCTAAAACATAATACTCAGAAACTGATTGGTTGTCAAATATCCGAAAATACACTGTCTATACCTTGTGTATATTACTTTTAGTATTGTGTATTCAGTGTGAATAGGAAGCAAAACATAAACACATAATGTGAACGTAAATATAAATGAGTTGGTATTTAAAGAAATTTGTGTCACAGCCTATTTAGTGCAAGGAAGAAGTTGCACGCACCACTGCACTACCGCTACAAAGTTCTATTTTAAACTATATTTACGATACCGGATCGTTTTACTAGAATAATAAAGAAATTCATTCAAATATCGTGGAAATTTTAATGTGGTATTAGATTGCACCTAGTTGTACGTACATACTGACAAAAGAATAAATATCTCAACATGCCTAATTATTTTAATCAAAATTTATAGTGTAATACTGTTCACATAACCTAGGCTGAGCTCTATATATTTTTTTTGTACGATTAATGTTTGTTGACAGTTCTTTATTTCCAAGGAAAGCAGTAATGTTTTATGGCTATTAACATGTATATGTATTTGACGTTAAAGATATCTGGAAAGCATATATAATCCTGCTTAAAATGAACTGCTCTTTATGGGTTAATGAAAACGATTTTGTCTGTATTTGCGTTGTAATTCTTGAATCGTACATAATAATTTACAAAATTATCTCAAATTAAGTATCGATTTTTATGTACGCAATACAGTTAATCTCTTATTTATCCGTGCACGCGTATTATTGTTAAATCAAATCATTTTATACTCTATAATTTTTACCATTTCATACGAAAAACAATTTTATTGCTTACAGTTAATATGCCTTCTTCATGATTATCAATTCTAGTCTTCTCCCAATATACAGTTTACATTCTAATCATGCTTCTAGTGCGGTTATTCACTTTCATCCCATATATGGTGTATCCACCGTATTTCCTAATAAAGTAGCGAACGATAGATGAAATATAAATGCATCGGCATATTCAAATAATATATAATATAGTATTATCGTGAAACAATTAAGTAGAAATACTAGTTTCCTGTTTCATTGATGCGCGCCGGCTTCCTGTTACCACTAGCTGATATATACGAATGTTAGGATTCAATATGATTATGTTTTTACCTAAACGTAATTGTATAAATGCTTAGAGACATCAAATAAGAAAATTTATTGTTCGATATACATTGCTCAGCATCTCTAATGTCATCTGGAGGCTAGTGCGTTCGTGTAATATCGGCTTCAACAGGTAGAAGATTTATTAAGGTAGATACACATAAGACACTTGAGAACTATGGAAACCACAGGGATTTTTTGTCCCGCCATATCTAATTTTAAAAATGAATTAGGAAGAAAGTAGGAATGCTACAGGCCTGCAGATGGTATCATTTATCTAACCGAACTTTTCTGTACACGAAATACCAAAAGTGATAAATGATGTTCTGGCACCATTTGCTATCATTTGGTAGAATTTGTTATTTTTTATATATTTATTAGAATATTCATATTATTCAATAAATGGTTTCCTGCAAATCACTGTAATTAATATGAGGCAATTTTTATATTAAAAATTTTTACTTCGTGTGGGATTTGAACCAGACATCTCCCATTTACCGGATGGTTATTCTCATGTTGCCTCATATTAATTACAGTGATTAGCCCGTAAGCATTTATTTAATGATTTCATAGTGTAAGAAGGGCATTCATTGTGTATTCATATTGTTCAATATATTTTAAAATTTACCCTTCGTTTTCATTTATACATTTATATATCTTTTATTTTTGTTAAATTTAACTTTATTGTTTTCTTTTACATAGGTATATAATGACAATATTTTAAATCTGCCTACCACGGGATCATACACCTTTGGTGGCTAACAAAGGTATGTTTGTTTGAAAGTAAACATGTTTGTCCAAATAAATAATATAACTGTTCCAAGAATTGTCTTTATTAATATACCGGTGGGCCAGCTAATATGGCCCGAGGTTATACCCCTAGCAGCACAAATCATCGGCTAATGATCGGCTTTATATAGGGCCGATATCCTGATGTCGGGTCGATATCAAAGATATTGTGCCGATATCGGCTTTCTACCAGTATACGATATCACTGCGATACAAAAGATCCATTATCGGTAAAATATCGGTTGAACGTTTGATGTATCGGCTGATCATCGGCTGGAAACTCAAGACATATATCAGGGCGATATCATTAATAAACGCCGCTGCGATATTGATAGAAATGAGGTATATGGATTTGACTATTGTCATTTTTTTGACGATAGGAAGTCGGCTAATAAAATCCTAAATCTATACGGACTGGTTGATTGAAATATAACCGCATTACAAGAGCGTTCAGATATAAAATTTCAACGTTTGAGTCATCAATTGTGAAATTAAAATTAATATCGACTATAAAACAGTTTTAGAAGGTGAAGCGATTTATAACTTAAGAATATGCAAATGCAATTTTCTAACTCAGCCGTGATTATAAAAATTGGCATCTAAACGCAATGTTTATGGGAGTTAGATCTACGCGCAATATCTTACCACCACCACCTACCACAATCCATCATAGCGTTCCTTATTGCAGTGTGAGCATGACGACCAGGTGAAGTGGTTGCCATTATTTATTTCGTCGCTGCATTATAGTAAGCGTTGTGCACATTACAAAATGGGTGAATGAAGCTTATAAAGGTAAGGAAATTTTTATGAATAATGTTTTATGTATGTATCAAGTATATAATTTAATTTAATGATTAGTACTCATTTATTGTGTAAATATGCAGCGTTAACAAAATGGAAGACGCTTGTAAATTTCTTATTTTACGTGAAAGCATTGTTTCTACAATATGTGTAGCGTAAAAAACGTTTCGCATTAATAGAATAAAATAAATTACAAGAGTACTTCAGACAAATTAAAGCTTTTATACGATGCTGTATATATAGGTACACTAAAGAAAAACACTTTTTTTTAGATACGTATGTGGTGCTTAATTGGGGGAAGTACGTTAAAGGAAGCATATATCTAATGTTAAAACAAATCCTCTCGAAAAGTATTAATGTAAATTATTCATGAAAATAGAGACAATCCAAAGAAGCTTTTGATAAATTAGAAATATACATAGTATTTCTAGGTAATGTTACATGCATTATTATTTTATTTGTAACTCTATATCAAAACTGTTATTTTTATTTACAGAAGCAATTAGAGTCAAACAGCCGGATGGGACAGAGACGAATATCAATAGATGAGATGGGGCAGAAAAGAAAGGAAGAAGAATATAACGTCTTTAGCGAACGAATAATTTAGACGACTGGATTTTTTTTAGGTATTACTTAGAATTTTTGTTGTTATTGATTTGTTAAAAATTAAACTGTAACAAATGTTAAATTACTTTTCGTTTAAAATATGCACATATTGAGTTTGTTTTCGGTTTCATGTTTTCCTAGTTATTTTCAGTTTTTGTTTTTATTAATTATGTCGTTAAATATTTGTGTCAATTACTCATAAATAAACATATTAAGTATTTTTATATTAGTACCTTTTCTTGAAATTTATTGCTTTATTTACTTTTTATTACATAAAGTCTTTCCTTTATTATGTATATTATTTTATGCGCATAATATTCTATTTTGTCATGAATTATTATACACAGAAAATGGTGGCAAACAATTTGAAAAACATTACATGTGCAATGTGATTATGAATCTGATGTATTTTCCGCATTGTTCAATATGAATATGACTATAGATACTGCCCCGAAATTAAATGTTCAAACACAAAGGTGTTATAGTGGGTGTCATTTCCAGTCGAACTAATCCTAGGTGTGATTATTATTCGATGCATAGTTTACGAATCATTTATTTTTTCTAAAAATCTTCCTTCATATAAACGTTCATTAAATTATCAACAAACAAAAGAGTACGACAATAAGAATGAAGTTATTTTTTAATGAAGTTAAATTGAAATTAAACATCGTGATATTATCAAAGGTACATCCTTTTGTTTAACGGCTTTGATATTTCAGAAGACGTTGATGGTTTCTAATTTCTTTCTAAATTCTAACATTACAAAAAAATACTGTTTTTGCCTATAATTTTATGAACGTTTTTTGTGGAAGATCTTTATAAAACTCGCAAAAACCTTATTAGAATTGAATAATCACATATGTGGCTAATTTGACTCGAAATTATACTCTTTATAACCCTTTTCCGTTTCGGGAACTACTTTCGGGACAGCCTGTATAAATATCCACTATCGTGGATAGACAAACTACATACCTATATGTAGAAATTAGTCATCACACCAATATCGGTGCGATATCCCAGGACGACTAAAACTTTATCGGCGGAGCATAGAAAACGTTGGGTAAGTATCAATCATGTATCGGTCTACTGATGATATTGTATCTAATTTTAATTGTATTGATATCGGATAGGTATTGGAGTTTCGATCTCGGATAGATGTTGGAATTTCGATATCGGATAAGTATTGGAATTTCGATATCGAACCAATATTGCAAAATGTTCACATTTTGTATCGGTATGATATCAGCGGCCGCTATAATTACGACATCGGTCAGCAATATCGGCGAAGCTTAGCCGATATCATGCCGATTCTTGTGCTGCTAGGGACGTAGTCCTGCCATAAGAATGTCCCTAATTTGGATGCTCTACTGAGATGTTTTCAAGTCTCGCAGGTTGTTGTTTTAGTCTGCATACTATGAAAAGGAAATCAGTTCGTCTCGATACGTTGAGCAGTAACTATGGAGTGGGGTATAAAAGAACACCGTATCGCCGTTATTGCTTTGCACAAATGTAATAAATCTGCAACGGATATATTCAACTTATTAAAGTCCTTAAAAATATCAAACAACTTCATTGATCGGGCAGTGAAACGATACATTGAGATCTCCTCTGTCGATGATAGAGCAAGAAGTGGTCGGTCACGCGAATCTGGGACCCCAGCAGTCGTAAAAGCAGTGACTGCAAGAATTCACAGAAATCCGCTCCGAAAACAGAAAAAATACCTCCTACAACAATGTACCGTATTATTCAACAAGACTTGGGTCTTGGTGCTTTTCGGAGAACCAGAGGACAGCTATTGACGACAGCTCTGCGTAACATCAGGGAGACCAAATCAAAAGTGTTAGTTCAGCGATACGCAAACGGAATGCATCGGCAAATCCTTTTCACTGATGAAAAGATTTTCACTGTAGAACAAACATTTAATCGGCAAAACGATAAAGTGTATGCTCGCAGTTCCAAGGAAGCTGCAGAAAAAAATAGGAAAGTACAAAGAAATTATCATCCTGCTATGGTGATGGTTTGGTAAGGAATTCCGTATGACGGTGTCACTCAACTACTTTTCTGCGAGCAAGGAATCAAAACACGTACAGCGAACTACCAAACTGATATTTTGGAAAAGGTAGTAAAACCACTGAATGACTCCTTATTCTCAGCAAAGCACTGGGTCTTCCAGAAAGATTCCGCACCGGCCCATAAGGCAAAGTCCACGCAGCGTTGGCTAGAAGCGAATTTGTCCAAATTCATCCCTGTTGAATGTTGGCCCTCGGGAAGTCTAGATCTCAATCCTTTGGACTGCTTTAGAGAAGAAGACCTGCTTCAAATCTCACCGTAATATCGAGGCATTAAAAGCAGATTTTGGTAAATGCAATACGTCTAGAAGTGGTGCTGGATACTTTTGCTGCTGTCTGGCTACTGTAAAATTGTTTTAAGCAATGTCAAAGAAATGTTTCGTACCAGCTTATAGCGATACAAGCAAAAATAGTAAGAAACTACTTATTCTAGTACTATTCGATTGTGCAAGATGTACGGCGTGGTGTCGGATAGCAAATTTTGGCCAGTACCCATTTAAAAGTCAGAATCTAATACAAGTTGTCTGTGTAAAATGACATTTGAATAAACAATAATGGTGTCATAAAACTTACCTTGGCATTTTTAGATGATTTAATATTTATTAATAAATTTAAATAAAAAAAGTTAAGAACATATTTTAAAATTAATGAATTCAAATAAGCCACAAAGGACCGTTTAAGTACACATATGCACATAACTGATCATATCTGAACAACATTTCATGCTTTGGCTTACGTTGGTACGAAGGAAATAAAATGTTTTAAACTGTTTACACATAATTTTACGTCAGATGTTATTACGATAAGGCTATTGCTAATATCGTTTGATTTACAAAAGTGTTTTAATTAAAACTAGTGTAATTTGTTGTTTACACAATATTTTACTATGCTTTAAAGAAAAGCGATTTATGTAAAGCTAATCTTACAAGCTCGTGTAAACGTAATCATTTTTTTAATTGATTTTACTCCCAAATATGAAAATGAAATGTCGAATTATTTTATGCATTCGCCATCGTATAACACAATAATGAGTACATTAAGTCATTTTTCCTATAGGTTGTTGAAGGATTATGTCGTATTATGTGTAAAAAAATTATTATTATTTAACAGTATCTCAAGTTAATTTAACATTAAAATGCTTTACTCGTATTGAAAATGAAAAGTGCATTGATAAATCATCAGCTTTAGTGCTTAAACTAAGACTGTTTGCTTTTCATCAAGAGCAATTTCCTTGAACGTCAACACAATCTAAAAAGTAATGGAGGTGAATCGCCTGTACTTGCCTAGGGGCAGCTTTTCGTTTATAATTAATTTTGCTATTAGTTTTAATCAATTAGCTATTCCGTTCGAATTGACTATCAGTTTATTGTTGATGAGGCAGCTTTAAATTATACAAATGAACAAAAAAGTAATAGTATTTTATTGTTTAGTTTAAGCTTACTATTAGATATAAAAGTGTCAATTATATGCAAGTTTAATTAACACACATATACGTGTAAGAATTTACAAGAAAAAACTTTGAGGTATTAGCAGATAATGGCCGATATAACCCCATCTGTTGGCAGGTCATTGCAATGAATAAATCATAGCCAAAGCATAAAATTGCCGTTCACTTTATAAATGAGTAAGTAGTATTAAAATGAGGAATAACATCATACCAAGTCTACAATGTTTTAAATAACACAACAGGCCATCGACAGGCGAAGAGAACCTATTACATTTGCTCAAGTTATTTTAAATATCTCATCTTCTACGGCGCCATATATGTATGTAATGGACCTGAACAGCGTCCGGCTACAAAAACACATTTCTCAATACCGACTTCAATTTTGCTTCAGATAATTAACGGTTAGTTGGACACCGTCGAGGCAAAAATATTCATAAATATTTATTAGAGAGGAATCAAATTAATTCGCTTAAAACGTGAAATTGCCGGTTGGGTTTATTGATCTTCACTGAAATTTTGGAGATAACGAGTTGCTGAAAATTTTACAGCCCCCGATACGTAGACACTCATGGAAAACTGAAAAGCGATACCTAGATGGAACCAGCCAAGCGTTGTAATAGCTTAAACGGTGTACGCTCCTAATTTTTCGTACAGCTTCACGGCATGCTCGTTTAGAAATGACAGAAAGAGGATGAAAATTCAATACAGCAGGCGGTGGCTTTAAATAAAATCAAGAAGGTTTGCAGTCACACTGACAAAAGTCAATGCTAGGTTTTTCCACTATCACCAAACAACACTTAGCATTGAGTTTTGTCAGTGTGATAGTATTGTTACACCAAAGGTTCCAAAACCCAATTACTGGAAAGTTTGCAGTATAAATAATGTATTTATACTGCCAACATTATTTCCTACGCTGCTTGTTTTTTGTTTCATTCCTTGAATTTGTTACAGAATTAAGAATTATTTGTTACATAAAATATGTCAGAAATAAGCTTTGGTACAAATTTTAAATATAACGTACTTATATCATTCGCTTAATTGATATTTAAACGTGTTAAATAAATTCAGCCAATGGAAATGTAAAATATGTATGTAGCCAATGAAACTGTGTAGCTTATTATCTTCGGATTATCTTCCTTTATACTTTCAGCATATATTTATCAGCCAGAAACTTCATCAGCTTCAAGTAGCCTTGATTAAGGCTGAATAACAGCCATGTTCAATATCGAATAATTAATTAGTGCAGTGAGAGAACGTGAAAAAACGCGACGATCCTCTACCTCTGCACCCATACACTGTGAGAGAAGAAGCAAGATTTCATAAACTTCTAGCAAAAGATCCGATTACTCCTCTGGAAATTATAAGGAAATCACCGGGAGATTTTACTAACACTGAAAAGGAAACCCTTGAGGAACCCTTCAGAAACACTTTCCAGATTCGGAAGAAGGTAAACCTAAAAATGCGGACGACCAGCAAAATCCTGAGAATCACCGACACAGAGTGGGCAGGGACACTGACTAAAAGGGTAATAACATATGACAGGGTAGTATGGGTTATCAACTCTTTAAAACCTGGTTGAAATGGAATACCTCCAATACTTCACAACAAGGAGAAGAATACATAGCACCACTGCTATGTATATTACATAGAGTCAGTTTAGTTCTAGGATACATACCAAAAATATGGAATAAGGCAGAGGTACAGTGGTTTGCGTAAAAAGCACACCGACAGCTGCTATGGAAACTATGTTAAATTAACTATGTTAATAATGGGGTCAGACAGACTGAAGTGGAAAACTGGTGGAAACTAGAGGACCCAAAATACATCAGGCCATGCCAAAATAACGGCCGAAAATACAAACCCTATCTTTGAAGTGAGAAATGATATAACGGTTTTCAAACTCTCCTTCGATAAACCCTTCACGGATGTCCTGGACTGGGATGAGTGGAGAACAAAACAGAAACTGGGGATTCAGAACCAAATCTGGTATGCAGATGGGTAAAAGATAATCACAGGCTCTAGAGCTGGTATATATAGCCAACCCCCTCCCCCTCCACCACTATTAGAGCAATATACCACCGTATACCAAACGGAAATAATAATAATAATAATAGTGAGTAAACATGCTTTTCTTATGTAATAAACTTCATACTCGGAAAATCCGGGCGGGGTTCAGAAATAAAGTGCATTGTGCACATCTGCTTTAAACCCAACACAACAATTTACAGCTAATAATAACACAGCGAGACATTATAGCATTCACAATAACAATACAATCATACAATCATTGGAAACTACACACAATATATTGCTCAGCATCTATTACGTAGGCAAGCTCAGCAAACGAGACTTTGTGGACCGTCGAAAAGCAAGCACAGACAGTGATTTACATTCATTAGGAATACTGTTATAAACTTTAACAATGATATGGGTAAAACTACGTTCAAAGAAAGTAGTTCTGTGTATAGGGGGTGTCAATAGTCCCTTACTCCTAATGTTTATATGGTGGACATTCGATCGAGAAGTTATCTTTTTATATAGGTATATTGGAGATTTTAGAATAATTATCTTATGAAAAAAGCACGCCAAGTGCAATAACCTTCTATCCCTCATATTCAACCAATCCGTCAGTTTTAAGGTGTGAGAAATTCGACAGTACTTTCGTATGCCATAAATCACACACAAGTTCTGCACAAGTTGCACTCTCCTCTGAGTAACTGCATCTAGGCATGGCCCATACACTACGTCACAATAATTGAAGTGTGATAAAACTAAGCTGTTGCAAAGTTTAATTTTTAATTCTGGAGAGAGCAAAAGGAGACAGCCTACCACATCCTACCCACCTTCATTGGAACGGCAGAGACTGCAAGTGCTGGAAGCAACTAACCGACTGAAAGATCTGACCACACAGACTACTAAACCTAGTTAATGTGGCTAACCTGTTTGTGCAAAGAAACACACTAAGTACGAAATAATACAACAGGCCTCAGGTCGCGGTGTTAAGGGGATGATAAAAAGACCTGACTCACATCCAGGGGCAAATCGAATCAGATCAAATCATTTCGAGAGAAGAATGCGTGTAAAAGTAACACAAAAATAGGTATCCAATAAAAATGTTTGGTTAAATTCAGTCAAATAGGTTGATTTAACAGTATTTTTTGTATAGTTTTAATATTCAAGATAATTTTCTCTTGAATCCTTAGATTTGTTAAGACAATGAGTCCTTTGGATTAAATGAACAGTTATCTTATGCTAAATGTAGCAAATGGATTAAATAACTGTAAAGTTTATAATTACTTTTACTATGTTTTTAACTCCACTATTAACTTTTGTTTAAAGAAATAGAAAGATTGGTACTATGAAAAGAAAATAGCTACTTACACCAACCAAAAAGCTGCATTGATTAAAATAGTGTCTCTTATTTAAAATAATATTTTCTACATCCAAATTGATTTTGTGTAAGTAGTTATAGCGAAAATTTTTGTGTGTTCCGATCTGTAAGAATTGCTTAAGATGTGACGTTAAACGAAATTATTATTTCTTTCCTCTAATGAAAAACAGTTACAGTAAGGAAACAGGTAGGTGAATAGGGCGTAAGCAAAGTCATATTTTAGAGTTTTTATCACTCAACTCCAATTTAAAATAAGCTACGTTCTCGACTGCTCTGGTGCAATTTATGTTTCCCTTGGCTGCTAAAGGGTCGCTGCTACCAGTTTTATGATATTTTTAGCAGTAGTTTAATAATTTATGGTCCCTTGAAAATCTTAGTCTTTTATTCACCGGTACGATTGTTTACACAACCTAATGTTGTTTATTGAATAACGACAGTGTTTAAAATCAGTAAGATATTTGCAGCATGTTAATATGTTATAATAAATAATTTAATCTACTTTATCTGTTAAAATTTTATTATTTAATATTGTTGGTTTTAGTAAGAATCTTTTTAAGTGAGCTTATATTAACTAACACAAAAATAGAACAATGCACAAATATCGTGCTAATATCGTAGCACCTATCATTTACAAAGAAGCGTTCTTAGTAGGAATTTAGTAATTTTACAGTCATTCTTTGTTTGACATTGAAACTTCAAAAGACGCAATTTTGTGGTGTAATAAAACCACATGGACATGCTGTTAATACGATAAAACAATCAGACATGTGTTCTGGTTTCAGACGTATCTGTCTTGCAGGCCACATGTGTCTGAAGTTCTTATGAAGTCTGGCAATTTATAAACTGTCGGTGGTGGAATTTCTCGAGTGCGAATGCATTAATGATGAGCCGATATACGTTTTATGTCTTACAACGAATTGCTTACCAATGCGTGTCTGGACATTACTGCGAAATATATCATTCTTCAACCTGCGGCAGGTTTATTTTTAAATTCTGATTTCTTAAGAACTTGATATCTGAAATAGATATGCTGTGCTCCAGACTACAGGAAAACCAGTGATTATGCTATTTCTGGAACATACTAATATTGTTAGTACTATCATCAAAATATATAGCCTTCGTGTAATACAATAAATACACAGCGAATGTGTCTGCTAATTGAAGCGCTTTACGATTTAGAAATCCATAAAATTTATTAGCGAGAAAAATAAAAAAAGTAGTAATAAAAACAGCTATAACAAATATATTTAAGCAATTTTCTTAATTTTGGACATATACCTCTTACTACTTTGCTTTTTTATATTAATGAGGCTAAATTTAATGGTGTAATAATTGTCTTATAGTAATTATAAACAGTTTCAATGTAGTAGGTACATGAGGTCGACCCATCCTATTTTGTAAATATTAATTATCCTTAAAACATTCATGCAAAGTCATTTTAAACCACGTTAACCAATTGGCCACTATTTTAACACGTATGTAACACATAAGAAATGACAATAAACAGCGTGGTAAAGAACAGCGTTTATGTATGGTTGCATTTTGCTGTTCAAAATATCTTTAACGTAATTCATGTTAATGTAATTAATTTAAAAATGATCGCGAAAATGATATCATATTAAGTAGTGATTGGCACTATGGAGAGTATTCATCGAATCCTGTGGATAGTTCTGACCATTGATAATTCGACAATTAATTGTGGTTAGTGCGACTATCTAATAAGTCGAAGAATTGAAGCATTGCAAAAACAGACAGAATATTTAAACAATAAAATTCTTTGATGGTCTCTGAAAACATTTACACTTAAAGGGTACAGGGAAAGAAGGTACTACAGCATTAGGCACCTCTAAAAATATAACTATGACAAAAAGTACAATAAACAATGACAATTGTTGTAAACTAAATTTAAAACGACATCATAAAGTACCACAGCCAAGAAAAACAAAATATTCTCAGGTGGATTATAAAACATCTGGTATACGTAAAAAGTGAAACATGTGCGTTTTTTCAAACTTTATTAAACACTTCGAACAGTCTTCCTATGTTACTATTTGAGTGAAGATGTATTCTTCTGTTATTGTATTACTTCAATACAATTTTATTTTATTCAAAATGCCAAAATCCAGTGAGATTACAACGTGTGAAAATCCAAGTTTTATCTTCATGAACAAAGGAAGTCCCAAGTGAAAATATCTAAAGTGGTAAAGTGTATGCGGTGTGCCGTGAAATCTGCACTCAGAAAGTTTAATGAGTCCGGGGCACACTTTAATAAACCGAGTTCAGGAAGAAAATGAGTGACTTCTGATCGCCGGGACCGAAAACTTATCCGCCAATCACTTAAAAATCGCAGGAAAGCTTCGGCTGAGCTCCCTGTAGTTCTGTCGGAGGAGGCTGGAAAACCCGTTCACGCTCGTATGGCGAGAAAAATACTTGTAGAAGTTGGCCTAAGGGGTTGTAAAGCCATAGCTCACACAGAACAACAAAAGAAAACGCTTGTAGTGGGCTCTACGATATCAACACTTTACGGAGCAAGATTGGGAAAATATAGTGTGATCAGTGAATCAAACTGTCAGGTAAGTTTTTTGCTTACAGTAAATTATCAAAAATACAGTGATTGATCTTACTTGCTACTACCATTATTCAATTATAAATCAATACTTAAACTCATCGAGATCATTGATATCTGCACAAGTATTCGAAGCACCATTGTATGAATGGTATGAATTTTGTGAGGCGTCGACTCGAAGAAAATCAGCCTGATTGTGTGGTATTTACTGTTAAAAACGAAGGGGGTGGCATAATGGTTTGGGGATGCATGGCGGCTGCTGGTGTTGGCGAAATGTTTCTTTGTGAAGGTCGTATGAACAGCGAAAAGTACATTGCACTTGTTAGGGTCTGTGCTACGGTCTTCATTAACACGCATTTTCGGTGCCACCAATTTGGATGTGGTCAAATTCCAACAAGACACTGCCCCTTGTCACAAATCAGCGACGACAATGCGATGGTTTCGTGACAACAATGTTGTCTTGTTGGATTGGCCTGCCCAGTCCCCAAACCTGAATCTCATTGAACATCGTTGGGGTATTCTAAAACGCAGGGTCAGGTAACACAGTGTGACATCCAAACCAGGTCTTAAAAATGCGCTGCTTCAGGAATGGGGTACCATAGACGCGGAACAGTGTGCAAAACTTGTTCGCAGCATGCCTCAAAGAATTGCTTCTGTCATAAAAGCAAAGGGTGAGCCTACAAAATATCGATGAAACTATTCAAACAAAAGCAAACAGTTCATAATTTGTCCCTACACAGGTTAAACTAAAGAATTATAGGATGCCCAATACTTTTGGCCAAGGTCGATAATTATTATTTTTGTGGGAGAGCTATTTTAGTGCTCCGAAACGGTATCACATTTTGCCACATTTTAAGTACATAAATTAGCTTAGGTGGTAGGTAGTGTATGGTATTTTATGACATTTACAAAATATATTCATATCTGCTTTTTATTTGTGGCAGGTATCTGAAAAATTAGAAGCAACTACAAAATATACAATCGAAAAGGGATGTATGTCAAGAACTTGGTTTAACTAAAAGAAAACAAAATTTTTACAATACAAAACATTATACGAAGCAATTACGAAAATAACAGTCTGATATTAGAATATCTAACCGATATTGAGAAACACTACTACCTCTCCATATTAATGACGGGAAAGGTTTTCGAAATATTTCTGAGCATTTACACCACAAAATCTTTATAATTCCTGCAGGTTCTCAAATTTGAGTTGGCTAATAAGAAGAAGTGCCGAAAAAGATGGTTTTATTTACTTCAACTGCTCGTAGCTTTTCGCTAATGTCACGTTAATGACATAAGCATACAAAAAAAAATAAAATCTGCTTTAGGTTATGGTTATTAGTCCTTTTTTTGTATTATTTGTTAACATTTATAAAGAAAATACAGTACACAAATTCATGATTTCAAATGAGGTTAATTACAGCTACAAAGAAAGACTAAATCGATAACATTCACGCAGGGATAAAAATTATAAAAGATGCTGAAAATGTCTTCCCTCTTCTTGAATACACAGGTTAACACGTCGGCCCATATTATTAAAAACTCAAGTTAAAAGATCATATTGCACCGAGCGACACTTTTATCAATACGTTCTTGTAATTCCTCTAATGTGTGAACCGAAGTTTTAAAAAGAGTATTCTTCATCAATAGGAATAAGACATCGTCCAAAGGACTCAAATCTCAATACCTAGGTGGATAACGATAACCTTTCACCATAAAATTGCCTTTAATAATCAATGGTTGCTCGAGGAACAGATTATCTTACTGAAAATATTCATTATGAAGTTCATCATCGTACAATCGATTGATGAAAGCCTCAAAAAATTGATTGCGATATCTTTCAGTAGTTATGGTTTCTTGAAGAAATATCGGCGCAATTATTCGTCTGCGGGATATTGCAGCTCAAACACCTATCTTAGGACTATGTAAAGGAGTCTCGCGATAAAAATTAGGATTGTTCTCGCTCCACATACGCATGACCTGTGTATTAATGTATCCAGAGAGGTAAAAATAAGATTCGTCTGTAAAAAAATGTTAAGTCGAGGATGTCGTTATCCATGTGATCATTACCCAGGGTATACTAAGATACCCTCTTTAGATAATCTTGTGGCAGTAACTTTGGATACATCTGCATTTTATGCGGAAAAATGTTCAAGTCATGCTTAAGAATGGTTTGATACGTCCCATAACTTAAATTGGTTTCCTGTGTCAATCTATGGATAAGGTACACGGAGAAAAATTTATTGTTAAGGTGGCACCAATTGACGCACATTGAACAACAATTTGTGGGTAAATATATGACAACAACAACCATTATTCAATACAACCTAAAACTTGTTGTCGAAAAACTTTGTTAGAACTGCCACAAAATTTGGAAGGATATAATCCCAAAACATGTTACAATCAACCAGTTGCTTGTTGTTTAACGAATCACAAAAATATGATGTTTTCAACAAAATTGTGTGAAATACAGTATTAAAAATTGTTTATCACTACCAAAGCAATTTGAAACTTCAACAGCAAGTTGTGGATATTTAACAAACAATTGATTTTCAGTCATCATTTTCTACGTTTATATTGTCACTTGATTTTGATGTTTGTAATCGCAATTTCTGTTCAAAGCGAACAATATTTTAGTAGATTCACACACAAATTCGGTGCTGTCTTAAATGTAAGCTGTGGAGGGTTTAAGTAAAATATCAGTATAGGATAACACAATTTTTTATTAATAAATAACAAAAAAAATAAACAAGATAAATTCTAAAACTGGGAAACACTAAAAATAAAGATTAAAATTTCAAATGTATCTAAGTCTTATTTTACAAATGTCTCAAGGCAACGTATATTCTAGATCGTTTTGCAACTTTTAAACAGGGGAAAACACTAGGTAATTTATCGAAAGGTTTAATGTACTCATCATCAGCAATCTGTATTTCGTACGCATAATATTCCATTCAGCTAGCTTCTCTGTAACAAAATTATCCATATCTAAAAGTCAGTAGACGTCAGAAGTGAGCCAGTTTTCTTCAATTTTAATACACTGTCGTTCTTTTACACAAAACTAATAAGCTAACACAACGTCACAACCGAAACTAAATGGCGTCGTCTACCTCGCCTGGTAACAAGTCTGTTTCTTCAAGGCTATGTAAGACCAATGAAACACGCGGTTAGAATCACGTGATACTACTGTCCATGCCGGGACTTCCCGCATCACAAATTGTAATATCGACAACGTAGGCGCCCTGTTGCGTCAACTATAATTGTGTGTAATGTAAATATTTCTTGACTGTACTGGTTTGAAAAATTGTGTTTACATCTACTTCACTGCATCGCACACCTTGTTCTGTATTTTAGATCTGAAATAACTACAACTATAATGTTATCGCTAAAGCGATTATTTGTACCGTAACATATTTTAACACCAACAAAAGTGTTGTTGGTGGAACAACACAAAAGTTTTGGAATATACTTACAAAACTTTACTGCAATACCAATTTATTTTTGAACCGATTGCAACGTAAGGACAATACTTTTTTTGTTGGATTTGCAATGTCATTTTTCTCCGTGTAGGTTCTTCCTGCATACGTTGCTTAACCTAATAAATATTATCGTTATTTTGAACCCGTCTTCTTTTAGATCGAATTTTGATACTTATATTACCAGTTTCTTCAAAATTGGCTACAGTTCGTTGAATCCGCCGAAAAACATCTCGTTCCATCATGACGAAATTTGGAAATCTCTGACGGAAATCATTTAAACATAACATTTTTAACCGCGATATCCATTACTGTAATTTGATTTAATAATAAATACTTTATGTTCTGCTCGAAACACTTTGAGTGATTAATCTGCCGATTTGAAACTTGTCAAGCGTCAAGTAAATGTCAAAAAACATTGAAACAAATAATATGTCAATAGCTTGTCAAATCCAAAGCCAACCTTAATCCAAAGAGTTTTTGATCATATGCTATATACAAATGAACAAGTAAACAATGGTTAAGTAGGAAATCCAAAGTTACTGAGGTTATGGGGACTATTTCTGCGTAAATATTTACAGTTCTCTCAGATTTTCCTAAAGATAGAAAAATGTGTATTCACCCTTAAATTTAAGATATTTAAGTTATTAGAAATATGATAACTATAATAACTTTCACATCTTAATCGAGATGTTAAGTATATCAATTACAAATTGCAATTAACTCAAAGTACCTAAATGCTACACTGAGAGAAATAGATTGTACTCTTTAACATAAATATAGTATACTTTAATATATTTTATAGCTCCTATAGGGACAATCATATTTTATATTACCGGTGACAATATCTGTATAGTAAATTTCTGTGAATAGTTTTTATTAACTCGTATGGTAAAGTTGGTGTACTATATTTGTATTATTAATTTGAGCATACATGTTAGTAAATGTGAAAAAAATGTCTAGTAGCACTGACTATATTTGATAATAACTGTTAAATTTTTTATTGTACCCAGTATAATGTAATATTTTTCTATGTACGATACATGATGCTCATACTTACCATATAGCCTTGTAGTACTTACAATATTATTTTCTACTATAATAATCTAACGTCTCTTAGCATTTAAAATAGGAGATAGTAAACAATAATATAATGGATCATATGCGGGCACTATACAGCGATACTTACCTGAAATTTAAAATATAGTACTATACAAGGTTTTACCCAGTTCATGCATAAGGAAAGTGGAATATTACACAATAAAAACTATAATATTGATTTTATATTTTTATTTGTCCTTAAAACCATTATTACAAAAATCCAACGTGTATTACTTTCATTAACATAATAATCACTAGTAGGTTAGATTTAGGTTAATGTTCTATCAAAGCATAAAGTACCCACTACGAAGTATATGCATATGATATCTATTACTTACCTTTCAATATATAATAATAATAATAATGGCACTGAGCTCTAACACCATCAGTTCGAAATTAGTCTGGGAATGTCTTGGCAGACTAAACGATCTAGGCAAAGAAAACAAAGTTGCGCTATGCTGGGTACCAGGACACACTGGAATCAGCGGCAACGAGGTAGCTAATCTACTAGCGAGAAGGGCCGCCACAACTTCGTTTGTGGGACCAGAACCGTTCTGCGGCATAGGGATGAGCACCTACAAAAAAGAACTCAAAGACAGGGAGGAGACGCTCAGAGCTTCCCTCTGGGAAAATCTCCCTGGTCTGAGACACTCCAAGATATTCCTTGGAAATTACAGTAAGGAAAGAGCAAAGACCCTGCTAGAACTAAGCAGAAACAGACTACGCACCCTTGCAGGTTTTCTGACAGGGCATTGTCATCTGGGGGAACACATGACAAGGATAGGTCTGAAACAGAATAGTGATTGCAGGTTTTGTGGAGCGGAAGGTGAAAGTCCGGAACACCTAATATCCGACTGCACTGCCATCACAGAAACTCGTACCAACTATTTTGGCAAGGACGTCATAGACGAGGGAGAAATACCCTCCTTGAAACCATCACAGCTACTGCAATTTATTAAAGTTCTTGGACTGGATGGGGAGCTGTAAGTGCGGGCAAACCCTAGCAGCTTACAGCTGATGTAAGGGGGCACAATAGATCGATAGGTCGCGGTGTAATGTTACCCTAATTAGATCTAATCTAATCTAATCTACCTTTCAATATATTAATTAACTGTGGAAACCCCCACTCGATTAATTTTCCACGTTTGCATTCATTTCTGCTTACGATGCACAGAAATCAACGAACGACCAGACACAAACATGCACCGACACGAATACGTACACCTGTATCACACGTACATAACACGTGTCAGTAATTTTGTCGCGGCAAAACCGCTTATTGGTCGATTTCTTCGGTAAAGATCGACAATGAATAGAGCAAGGGGTGGGAAGAGCGTTACAAACATTTATGTTAGAAATTGAATATGCATCGAATACCTGATAATATCGCAGTCAATCGCAGCGACTATCTATATAATCCACGTCATTATATAGGCTTTCAGCAATAGAGTATATTAATTGTTACATCCATAAGATGTAGGTGGTAACATCCAGATTTTGCCTCTTACTATAAGCATGATAAAATCTGGTTATTTTACTCTTAATACGCCACATATTGTCGTTTTGACAATAATTATTTTAGTAATTAACATAAAGAGATTTACGATCTAATTTCTACAATCCATTTTTCTCAGTGTACAACCAGACAAAATTATATAGTTTGGTAATTACAATAAAAACAACCTTTTTTGTTAAAACAGAATCAAGTCATGTTATAAATGAAGAACCGTCTTTTACGGTAAACATAGAATATCTTGTTTAATTTATATCTCGATTATCATCATATTTTATCCACGCATCTTAATTTGGCTTGACTGAAATTAATGAGATGCGTCAATAATTATATAACATGTTCTAGGGTATTCGAAATGTAAATTAAAATAAAGTGGTCCCAATAGACACGATGCAGGAATAAAGCCTGCATAACATTTGAGAATGTGTTAGGATTTGTAATGTAATGAATATATCTATACATGTGGGTTCATACATTTAGATACTTTTATCTTTTATTATTATTATATAATGTCTAAATAAATTTAAATAACTTATAAGAGCCTTTACATTATTGAGTTGAACTTGTTTAAATTTACGAACTGTGATTCATACAGGGACGTAGAACGCCTTGATTATAGATGTACCATGTCTATATAGTCAAAATTTAAAAATGTGTTTTGAGTTAGCTAAAATAATGATACGTACACTAAATTACTTGGAAAATCTGCGCCGTATCGCACTCATAAAAGAATTACGTTGTATTTGGCAAACAGTTATTCTAACGTTGTCATTCATTAAATATGTTCTAAAATAGCTTACACATTTACTTTGATTCCATGTGTTAGTTTGCTAATGTCAATAAATTATATATGCGTATACAATAAAGTTACTAACAAATACAGATGTTAGTGAACAAACGTTATAAATACTTGCGTCATCGGGAAAGTACCATCAGGATAAAAATAACAAATCGATATCGAAATTAAAAATAAAGATACTTTATTTGAACTAATGCCTAAAGTGAGACATGTCAACTTTTTTCTAATTGACGCTGTTTCTGCGTTATGTAGTCAATTATCTAGCCGAAATCAGTACACACTTAAAGTAATTTACTCTACCTACGGTAGAGCGCTAGAACATTAACAATAAGGGTCTGTTTAGATTTATTATTTTTTAATGCAACAACGTTTTACCTAACAATAAAGTATAAGAGTTCATACTAAAACTAAAAATTTGGAAAAGGCATAAAAAAAGGCCAAAAAGTTATCCCAAGCTTTGTGTTTAATTTATATAGCCATACTTCGACTAACAATAAGAAGAATTAAATTATACACAATGATTTTCTTAAATCTGTTTTCTTTTTTAGAGTCAATTTAATAAGGTTTGATAAAGGAAATATAAATTAGTTATCCCAATAATATAATAAATACTTCGACAAAAGCTAATTATACATATAAGGAATTAAATTTAATAAATTTCTATCCTACCTGTAATCAAACGTTATTACTCAGTACTTGATAATGAGTAGACCTTAACCCTTCGTCCGTTTAAATATTCAAGTACAATGCTATTGTAAAGCTGCGGTCTTTGCTAGAACCCGTCAATTGTTCCCAAAAGAATTGTTGGGAACTACAAATAGCATGGGGCTATACAACCCGCCACTCGGAAGCAATATGGAATCCAGGACAACAGTGAGTAGGTTGAGAGACTCTTATTCACCGATATCCTATTGTCAATACCGCCTTCTAGATCAAAGGGCGTTAACACTCTACGAAAAAAGATGTTCATTGTGTGTAGCTTTTGAAGCAGAAATAAAACTTTACTCGCTTTATTGGACTGCTGCGCAGTATTAATATATGAAAAATTTTTTAACATTGTAACTTTTATAAGTAATAAATGTTTTGTTCATTTGTACAAGCCGTTGAAGTACAGAAGCCGCACGTATCTATACTATTGCAACGTTGTTCATGCGATTTATATAATGCAAATTATTGACTGACGACCCCTGAAAGAAAACTAAAAAAAAAAATATGGATCAGATCGACATACAATAATGTGTTGGACATAACTTCATAAAAACCTACGAAAACAAAGTTTACATAACAAACGAGGTTAAAACAAGTCTTTTCAGCGTTCAGATGGGGTGGTTTTATTCGACTCTAATTAAAATGAGTATACCAGACCTTTATGAAGAGCTACCACTATAGTTAGAAGTACTTTAAGAGAATATTATAAAACTAGGCGTACACTAATTATGAATATGCAAAATATATTAAGGCATGTGATGTTTTAACTTGCAATTACAAATTTTTGTCTAACGCAATAAATTGCAGAGGGAAAGAATACATATTATTAATATACAGATCGTTTGTGGCATTTCCACCGCATGAAGCTGGAACTGCTGTTCATTCTCTTATTTGTCAAGTCGAGCAACTGGTCTAGGGTTGTGAGGATCATTGCTTACATATTAATCCATCTAATTGTAAGTCTGCTGTTATGTTATTTGGTATGCACAAGCAGAAATACAATGTTTCTCTAGACGACGTTAATATTAAAATAAAGAACAATGCCTTACCGTTAACAGATAGTGCTAGGAATCTGGGTGTACTAATAGACACTAAACTACGATTTAGAGAACATATCAATTTTCAATTTCGTTCAGCTTACAGCTTCCTTAACTTTAACGTTAATAGGCTTTCGTGTAATAATGCGTTGGTTCTTCCTAGATTCGAGTATTGTGAGGCTCTTTACGGATTATGCATTGACTCAGATTGATTCAGATATGAACCAGATTCAAATGGTGCTGAGATGCAGACTGCCTGGATAAGGTTCATATTTGGCATAAGGAAGTATAGCTATATCTCACCGGCGCTCATGGCATCGGGACGGCTAAATATGGATAATAGAAGGCTGCTTCATTCAGCATGCCTGTTCCATAAAATCATAACATCGTGTCAACCTGCTTATCTCTACAATAAAATTACTCATCGAACATCGGCAAATTGTGGATCTAGCTGGACAAAAGTAAGTGAAAATAACGAGGTGTTTATATTCAGAGTTTTCAACGAGATGGCAGAGGAGAAGGTATTGTCGATTATCAACAACTTAAGTCGAATAACATGAAAGCAAATCAGATATTATCATGTTTTTGTACAAGTGCAATTACTAGCTAGTGTAACTAAAGAGAATAATATCTAAACATTACCATTTGAAGATGGACTTCGCAACAACAGCTTATAAGTAATAATATTTTGTTCTACACTGTAAAGCACTATAAATTAAATTGTGCAAATTAGATATTTCGGTGTACCGAAGAACATTAGCATTTGCGTGCTTGTGGTCACTTAGGTATCCAGTTTACGAAAATAAATAGCTTTTTTCGTTTTTTTTTTTTATTTTAAGAATTATCATCAAAATCTCGAAACGGGATTTTTTGAACTTTTGAATTTTCTTTTGTCAAAATGGAACATTGTACGATGTAAGCCACGAGTGGTTGAAAAAAAAACATTAAATCAAAAATATCTTTATTTTCTTTAAAAATTGACGAACATTGGTCTAAGTCGCATGGTAAAATGGAGGTATTAACGGAACTTTCTCAGATTGGAGTGAATTCAGCATTTCGTGTGTAATGCCAACAAAATTTGAACTCCAAGGACGTGCCGATCAAGAATTTACTGCATGTTGTTACAAAACAAAAAAAAGAAGGATTTGGCCGTTGTTAAGTTCTAAACCCAAACAATTGTTGCTTGCCACTGAAGTTTCTCTTTGATATTCTCCTTCTAGTCAAGTAGTAACTGCAATTAAAAAAAAATATTGTGTATCCCAAAATCTAAACCAGTTTACATCCACAAAGAAGTGGATTGTAGATAGCGATTACCGAAACAACAGCAGAATTGCCTATGCAGCTCTTGGATTTTACTGTTGACAGACTATGTGTTGTACAGCAAACACCACTTGTCCTTAGTTGAAAAAGGTTATTGGCGCTGGTAGCGCGGGGCACAGTTAATACATGCCATTTTTTTTTTGCTAAGATGGTATTTGAGATAAGATATATAAGGTATATTCGTAATCACCACACAATTTCTTATAAGAACCCATGATAAACTAATTCTGTCCAGCTAGATCCACGCTTTTGCCCACTACGGTACGAACTGTTTAAGCGATCTTTTACATATCAAGTAATCAATTTCAACAACTGAATACCCGGTCCTTTAAAGTCATTGTCTTACAAAGTTGTTATTTTGCTGACCTCATTCAGTGTTTTATTTACATAAGTACTTAAAGAAGAAAAAATTTATTCACAAAGTCGTAGAAATATTATTTTTAAACATGTATACCAAATCTGATCTTTCTGCGACCAATATTTTTAGAGTTAGAATAGTAACAAAATCATGATTTTTTAACTTTTAAGTCGTTCCATCTCTTTAATTATGGGTTTATTTTTTCTTCGTTCTAAGAAATATATTGCAAATTCAACATATTTCCACCGCTAGTGAAATAATTTACAAATTCCTTTTTTTAATACTTATTTATACCAAACACCCTTAATGAATTTTAGAGATTATTTAAAAATTATTTTTAATAACGTTGAAATTTTTTGTATTTGCATCGCCTTACCTAATATTCCATATTTCACAATCCATTCAAGATAATGACGCAACTTTGTTGTGATGCGTCGAAGAAAGTCATATCTACTTAGGTATGTATGTGCAACGTGCCGGGTAATTTTAACCCTGTAAAACTTATTTTGCTGTTTCAAATGAAGCGCTGATTATAGCATTCGATGCATATATAAATCGTCGATAAGTATTCATGCTTGCCTTAAATTTTCAAAGCAATAATGTAGTTGCTTTAATACAGTTCCAAATCAACAAAGAATTTGGTGAGAAAATGTTTTCCTGTGTCACAGCTCGGAAATTAATTTAAAAAGGAAGTCAAACAAATCGAAAAGCCATTCGTCCATAATATTTGTTAACTACCTTGTACGATTTAGAGACTTTGATTTATAAAAAAATATTTGTATTTATTGTAGCAGCTAACTGTAACATTACGTGTAGTATTATAAAAAAAAGTGAAAAATCGTAAAGGTTTCATTTCGAATGTTGTTTCGAAGGTCCTGTCGTTTCTAATACACCTTCAATAAAATATGCATTTTTCTAGGGAACACTTACAAGAATTTCAAATTTAACGGCATCCGACAGACGCGTATGAGGACAAAACACACGCCCTCCAGCTATTTTTCTTTTTTGATTGGAATATTTTCCGGAACAGCTCGACGGAAAACTGGTTTTCTTCGCTTCAGCTCCTTTCAGTTCTTTTTTCTTTCGTAAGTCAACGTAAACAAAAAACGTACGAGGTCTCCCATAATATAACGCCGCTTCCGTGCAGACGCTTGACATTTAGGAGCGTGCTGTTCGGAATAAGATGAAACGTTCGCATTTCTTGACGTTTCACTTCAAGTGCCTATTAATAAAAGATATATTGTGTGCACAATTCGTGACATCTCCAACGAAAATATTTCTTTAAGTGATGGCGCGGTGATTGTATGGTGACGTATTTCCACACTTTTCGTAAATCTTGTTTGTTGGTCAATCTTATTCTTACATTCGTATTTTTTGATATTTTCATTTCATATATGATCCGCCATGCGGGTATTTTGATGGGGTGTAGTCATACCACCACGATAAATCTACGGTCCGTTTAAATATATCGACGCGCTATTGCTAATCAATGTTTGGTTAAACTAGCAAAGATTTCATGTTTTTGGTGTTGATTAAAATGTAAAACCAATCGATAGGCTGTGTTGATGAATCTGAACAAAGTTTAGAGTATTATCGAAGATAAGTAGCGTTTGAAGTTGAACATAATTTAACAAATTTCTAGTGTAGAGTACGTATTCATGATATAACCTATATTAATTTGGCGTAGTTTGCCAGCCTCTTTTCTCATTAATTACAAATCTCCATGCAACTCTTTCCACTGTTTTTCATCTTATGCAATAGACTTTATTTCTTTCCCTTTCATTCATGTACACCTACGAACACCCAAAATGTCCGGTCTAAGCCACAGTGTGAGCGCAACGTTCCATGCGCCCGAGTTGCACGCGGCGTTTAGACTACGCATTAGACCGGACATTTTGGGTGTGCGTGAGTCTACTTATGTCTGTACTCGAATATAAGTTTGCGTTTCCATATACCATCCGATTGCCAGTCTTCTTTTCCCGCTCCATGCTAAACTCCAAAGCTTGTCTAGTGGTATCTGTTACTGGCTTTCCCAACGTATGACCTAACCGTTGTCATTGTATCAGTAGGTTATTAATAAAGTTATTGTAACTAATTATTTTTTTCTTACAAGATTTCAGATTCTCCTTTATCACTGTTATCCTAGCACGTTTTCTTCGTGAGGCGTGTTATTGGTTCTTGTTGTCCAAAAGATCGCTGTCCTTACATACATACATTTCTTACGTATTGCAGAGGTCTTGCAATTTTATTGACTTTTCAATTAACAAGTTCCCTATTCAGGCTTCCATGATAATCATCAATACAAAGATACTAAGGTATATTCGTTTAATACTATATTTTGGAAAGTCTGTATATGTTTTATAGGTATTACATTTCTAGTACAAATTCAA
Source organism: Cetonia aurata (assembly GCA_949128085.1). NCBI lineage: Eukaryota > Metazoa > Arthropoda > Insecta > Coleoptera > Scarabaeidae > Cetonia > Cetonia aurata. The sequence goes on from OX421884.1 coordinate 39,178,632, forward strand.
AGGTGAATAAGCTTGTTACCTTCTTATATATAGTGTAATAGCTTGTTATGTATTATCAAAACAGAAATTAGAATTTCGTCTTAAAAACCAACACATCTTTCGTGTTTAATATTTAACTCCTCCCTTTTCTTTATCACGTGGGATTTCCACTGAAATTTAGTGTCAAGTGTTAAGCAAAGGTAATTGGCAGGTACAATGAAACCTCTTCTGACAGACACTTTTTCTAACGTAGAATTTTAAAATGTCCCGGTGCGAAAATATAGAAAGCCAATGTATTTAGACCTTCTCTGTCAGGGATTAAGAAGGTTCCAAAAATAACTTTTTCAAATTGTTATATATCGGTTCTGACCAAAACGGTTATGAGAACCGAAATAATCTCAAAACAGTTATTATTATAACGGTTCTGACCTAATATCAGTTTCGGTTACGGTTCTATATCGGTTTTTATATCGGTTCTTTTCGGTTCTATATCGGTTTCATTTTAGGTATATATCGGTTTTTATATGGATTATTTTCGGTTCTATGTCGGTTTTAGGTTAGGTATGACTTGTTATAGTGTGTTATTGTGTGAACTAGATTTATAGAGGTTTTAGGTATAACTTTCAATTTGTTCTTGGTGCTTTTCCCAAAACTAAAGAAACAATAATAATTCTGTCGGATTATTGCAAATAAGGGTGCATATAGGTTAGAGCATCGCTCTGAAGAAAATCTCTCTACATTCATAATATGACTCAGTGTGCTCCATGTCGTATGCATGTTCTCGCCGAGAAAGTTATAAAAACGTTCCAATATTCTTTCTGTGGCGTTAGGTTTAGTTAGGCGGAAGAATGTAAACAAGTGGCCCGTACGGAGTACTACCTTGTCGAGCGCTGGGATAGACCTATGTCTATCCTTTACCTGAATTTAATCAAGGAACTTTTTATCCACTTTCTACATTTCAAGTAATCTTTCTTACTGTTGTGTGTTTTGATAAACAAACCTTCAAACTTATAAAAATTACACTTATTTTTTCCCAGGCAACTTTAATCTCCTTAAAAAATGACAGCAATATTTATATAAAACCCGCTGATGTTAGAAAGTGTACCAGTAACACAACTGGCAGTAATGGGTATATCCGTCGATATCTTCGACATACCTCAAGATTTACGTGTTACGTGTTATCATTCTCCCACAACTCCCAATGTTCTTACAAAACGGCCGATAATATTTATATAAAATTTCCCCTAATGTTAGGAAGTATATCAGGAAGACGACATGGCAGTAATACTATATCCGTCAACATCTTCGATATCTCTCAAGGTTTACGGCTTGTCATTTTTGAAGTCGATGAACAAACGCTTAAACTTATGAAAATCGCATTGATTTTTTCTCCCACAACTCGAAATCTTCGTCAAAACTGGCAGGTAATATTTATATAAAAATGTCCGCTAATGTCAGGAAGTGTACCAGTAAGACGATATGGCAGTAGTAATTATAACCGCCGATATCTTTCACATCCTTCAAGATTTAGATATTGCCGGTCTTGAAACCCGTAACTAAACTCTCAAACTTATAAAAATCACATTTATTTTTCTCCCACAATTTCCAATGTCCTTCAAAAATAGCGGCTAGTATCAATATAAAAATTCCCGCTAACGTTAGGAAGTACATGGGTGGGAAGAAAAACCCTCAAACTTATGAGAATTTCCTCTAAGTTTGAGAATTTGTTTATGGACTTCAGAAACGACAATATACAATATACATATAATTGTAACTGTTACAAAACAAAAATAACAAATTATCCAAAATACCGATACAGAACCGAAAATAACCGATATACAACCGAAAAAGAACTGATATTATCACCGTAATCGAAACCGATATTTTCCTGAATTTCGGTTCTAAATAACTGTTATGGAAAATAACGGATCTTCATAACTATTTTGAAAACCGAAACTGTTATCATAACTGTTTTGAACTCCTGCTCTCCGCAACAAATACTTGTCTAACGGATGCGGACAACCTAATTCACGTCACCAAGATATATATTTATCTTTTATGAATAGACACATTTAAAAAGTAGCGTTTTAAGCTATAACAAAAAAATAGAATTCCAGTAAATCAGTAAATAGAGGTAACCAAAAGAATAAAAAGGAATATTGAAGATAAAGAAAACCTTATAGATGGTTTTTTTCTTGATTGATGTGCGTACATACGTACGTAATAAAATGAATTTGGTGAACTTATTTTGGTGTGCATATTACCTTTTGAATAAACATTTCTGTCCACTTCTCCTCAGCGGACTCCCCTCTACAACGGACAAATCAGTCGGCCCCGTAAGTGCTCGTTGTAGAGAGGTTTCACTGTACTTAGCGTTGGAAAGTATCTTCGTGACAATTAATGAAGTGTGTTGTGTCAGTTTATTCGTAAAACTATTGTAAATTCATTTAATTTCCTTAAACCTTGTTCCCCACTTGTTACTCCAGCTTTGGAATGTATTGATTGTTGTCTGTTTGCTAGTAGATTTGCTCTTTTTGCCTCAAATCTATGATGCAACGCAATGTGTTATGCACCAAATTTTACGTCGCGACAAAAAATTGATGAAGCCAAATTTTGTTCTATTCGCGGTCTTCCTCACTAATGTATTTCTGATCTACAGATTACTGATGGTTAGACGGTGGCAAATGCAACTGGGTTTTGCCAACTTGCATTTTTTTTATTCTTACCTTCTTCAAAAACAACGCTAATACGAGTACATCACTACATAAGTTGTTTTAAAAACTAAAATATGCTGCGTAATTAAAAAAAAACCAAGCACTTGTTTCAACATCGCCGTTGATAGGTATATTGGTGATCGATAACTGAGATCTGCAAAAGATCGCTCATAATGGTGATGATTGCGGTACTGGTACTTGTATAAGTGCAACAAACATAACCCATAATCACCAAACATCAATTGTAATTACAGGACGATCGTTAGGTTTCTGACTATGTTTATGCCTAACTTATGTGTCCTCAAACAAAAACTACCTCCGCTGTCGATTTAATATTTTTAACGCTTATTAATATCTGCTTCCTACTTGCGTTGTAAAGCAATATTGCTCAAATCACAATAAAAACAACTATCGGCGCATGTCTCCGCGTTTTGTGCTCTATCACAGAGGGACAAAAGGAACAAAGAAACAAACTAATATAACTGCGTCGTCAGCGAAGCTGGATATTTCTTTACGAATTAATTTTGGGAAATTTAAATACATGATTGGTATAGAAACGTTACCAAAACGCTACCCTGTGGCACTCCAGTTTTGATTTCTGTAAATCCAAATCTTAGCGAAATCAATCGCCTTGGTACAATAATTTAATTATAAATAAAAACTAATAATATGAAAATTTGTTAGTGGTGTTAATTTGACGAAAGAATTAGTTTCATCTTGTATCATATTTATAGAATTGTTGAAAATTTAACACAATTCAATTTAATTCACATTGATGCGATATTATGGTTTTTATAGTGCATTTTATACAGTCAATATCTGCCAAATAAGATGCAAAAGCAATCGATTTGTTACCTTAAACATAATGGAAAGGATACGAAAACAGCAAGACCGTGCGGCAGCAATTTGCCATTGTAATTACAACGGTGAGGTCTGTAATTAAAGATTAGATATAAAATCGTAAGTCGATGCATAATAATTTACAGTATTGAAATATCTGTTCAAATATTATTTCTATTATCATCCAATCGTTGAATCACGATGTGCACACTTTCCGACAAAAATATTAAAGCTCTCGACCGAGCAAGCGTCTCATTAAAGTGAGCATTCCTTTCGAGGCTAACGGGATTATCTAATAACTAAAAAGGACCGAGAATGGAGCCGCAGGAGCACAAAAGAACTTCTAGATAGCAAGGTTTGCTTTTTCTAAGTATTAATTTAATCAATCACGTCCAAGCAATGCTGACAACGGCTTCAAATGTTACTCCTACGGATAAAGTGTCGTCAGAAACGTCATTAAGATGGTTTATTTTGAGTGCGTACAAAAACCAGATAAAGTACACTGCAACGAAAAAGACCATACATGCGGTAAAATTTAATTCCATTTTAGTTGCTTTAACATACATGCAGATTTTTTTCTTTTTGAATACATATTTGGAAAGTATATAAAAGGAGTTGTAATTAAAAATTGAAGTATGGTGTATGTCATAGTTATATCATATGCTATAAATTATTATGAAGTACCTTTTTCAGCAGTTGCAGAAAATGTTGAAATAACTAAAGCTTTGTATTATACACTACGGGTGCAACGTGCAATGCAACGAATAATGCAATATATAATACGACCTATTGAATAAATATTACAAGTTGAAGTTAAGATTGCATTTAGTGTGTTCCGAACGAGATCAGTTTTGGCGCTCCATCAAAGCAGCGTGGACGGAAATGCTAATGCACGTGTTGTGTATTCGTACGCGTTTCCAACTGACATTTAAGTTAGATAATAGAGATTAGCTCCTACTTTTTGAAATTTGCACACACGTAAACAAAATTATGTTGACTACTCTTATTTTAGATTTTAAATCAATCAGTAATTGAGCCGTTGAACTCATTGACTGTAATATAAAAAAATGTTCCGCCGAACTGGTTCATTAGAATTTTTTGAAGTTTCAGTTGGAATTTGATTTTGAAACTTTTAGAGCAGTCATGTACTATGATCTACACTCCGCCAAAAAAGTATCGCATAAACTAAAAAAGGGCATTTATGAACCAAGATATTTTTATACGTTCACAAAAAGTTTGCCTCGTGTATGTGAACTATAAAAACACTAACAAAATAATGGAACTTAGCGTTTTTACTTTATTTTTTTCCTAAAAGAACACATTTAGAAAAATGCATATGTGTAAGGTTTGCTCAGTTGTTTATTGAAAGTCTTCCTATACGGACAAATTTTAAAGTGCGAAGTCAGAGTTCTGTACCAACGCTTTTAAAACTAAAATGAGCAATTTAACTTCAGAACAAGTGGCTGCTATAGTTGCTTTAATCGAAGATGGACGATCTCAAGCATACGTTGCTAATTTGATGAACATCAATCAGTCAAGTGTTTCTAGAGCCGTAGCCAGATATAGGGAAACAGGCATTTACAGTAGAAGACCTGTACCAGGTCGTCCAAGATGTTCTACTCGCCAAGATGACCGCTATTTACTACTACAAGCATTACGTCGAAGACATGTAACTGCGAGACAATTGCAGAACGACTTGGCTAGAGTCAGAAATACTCGTGTGAGTACTCAAACTATTCGGAATAGGTTACGACAGAGTGGATTAAGAGCTAGAGTAGCTGTAACAGCCCCTCGTCTCACTAGGAACCACCGAGTGGCTCGCTTAAGGTTTGCCAGAGAACATGTAAATTGGAACATTAATGACTGGGCCAATATACTCTTCACAGATGAGTCAAGATTTGGTCTTTACACCTCAGATAGGCGTATCTCAGTGTACAGACGAGACGGTGAGCGCTATTCGCAGTGTAATATCAGACCTAGACCTAATTTCGCTGGTGGCTCTATTATGGTTTGGGGAGGCATCTGTTTAACAGGTCGTACAGAGTTAGTACCAGTAGACAGAGGTACACTGACTGCCCACAGGTATATAACGGACATTTTAGAAGAACATGTAGTACCATATGCGCCAATTATAGGAAACGAATTCATGTTAATGCACGATAATGCACGACCGCATGTTGTAATAATCGTCCAGGAATACCTTAACGATGTTGGTATTCCAGTTTTAGATTGGCCTGCGGTAAGTCCGGACATGAACCCTATCGAGCACGTGTGGGACCTCCTTCACAGGCGGATACGAACCCAAAATGTTGCCCCAGCGGACCTGCATGGACTAGCAAATGCTCTCCGTGACGAGTGGGAGAATTTGGATCAGGCTTATATACGGAGGTTAATCGAATCTCTGCCAAACCGTATGCGAGCGGTCATAAGAGCCAGAGGTGGCAATACTCAGTATTAAAAGCTACTGTTATGACATTTTTCTTTCCAAAATTATAATTTCTTGTCTTAATAAAAATCTCAAGTATGAGTTCTTGTTTTTATTTGGCCTGTATTTTATTTAAACAATCATAGAAATTATATCTTAGAGCGCATTAAAGTATATTTACAACTTTATGCTACAAACAAAGATTATGCGATACTTTTATGATTCAAAACTAAATTATGCGATACTTTTTTGGCGGAGTGTATTTAAAGAATCTTTTTCAGCTTTATGGACCGTCCGATATACAGGATGTTGGTATCAACAATCTTATTTTAATTGCACTCGTTTCATTAAAATTAAATAGTTTTTGAACACCTTGTATAGGATTAATGTCTAATACCTTATGAAATATTTAAATTTATTGAAAATAATGCACACGTCGAAATTTTCACAAAATTGCAAATATCTCAAAAACTATTAGGTTTACTAATAGAAAACATTTTCCTTAAATAAATCATAATCGGCCATGGCTGCTATGCAAGCTTCAAAGTAAAATTTCAGCTATATAGAACTATAGAAAAATTCTAATGAGCCCGTTCGGTAGGACATTCTATTCAGGTATAAAGATTACCAAATAAAACAGAAACTCATAACGTCACAAAAGTTACATGGATTGGTGTAATTCACATGCAACACGAAAAAAACGTAGAACTGACGAATTTTTTATGCTTGTCTACTTCTGTTGTACAACCTATTTCAATAAGTTGTTTTGCACTTATACAAAAGTTGCTTTGTTATAGATTCGTTATAACAATGCAAGTTTAATCGTTTCCACAAAAACCAAAATTTGGGAATCGGTCCATCAAGAAAAGAGCAGTAAAGTAGGTATTCGTGTTAGGATTGATTTTTGTTTTACGTACGAACATTGTAATATAAACAATTTTTTTACGAATATATGGGTATCTGAAGATAGAACTGAAATTATGTTTACGTCAAGTAATGATTAATGGCTGGTGAAAGTTACAAGTATGAGGGAGCCTTCTGATTTCGAACCGACAAAAGAATTAGGCTAGGATAAAAATGAACAATGGTTACTTGTTACTCTTCTTGAGGATAATGAAATTTTTTGTTTGATAAAAGAATGACACCAAAAATCAAGAAGCACTTAAAAAATGAACTGCTGGGTTCAATGAAATAATAGAAAAAAACCTAGACGCAAAACAAATTTTGAAAATATTCAACAAGAAAACAAAAGTTAAGAAAATTGTTGTCATGAAAAAAACTGGAAACAAAAAAATCGTACTGACTGAATGGTAGAGAAAATTCTACGAGTTATAGAACGTAGGAAAAAATCCAGTCCTACACAGGGTACCAGGTGCGTGTCAGGCCGGTGATGAGGCTGGGATTTCTTCACAAAACAGTGAAGATGAGTTCCTCACTTCCAAACAAGTTAGAGCCATGCCACCTAAAGATACTGAAACAGTTGCAAAGGAGGAGTCACTGATTCAACTACAGAAGACATGTTTACGAAAACAAGTTGAAGCTGCCGAAGTTTCCGCTGCTCGAACTCAACAGTCTTTTGCGGAAGGAACGGGCCGCAATTGCATTGATAAACTTTGCCAAAGCTGGTGAGCAGTTAGTCGACCATGTAATGCGGTGAGACATGTTGGATTCAGAGTAACGCATGTGTATTTATAAATGTCTTGTTCCTATTTAAGACAGATCTTTTTTATTTCTAGTTTGTTACAAGTTTTAATTTGAAATAATTATTTAGTTGTGTCTTTTGAGTATATTATCGAACAATTCAACTTACTCGTAAGATAGTACACATCATAATAATTAATTATATTAGTTGACATTACGAAATGTAGCCTTAGCAACTTTATTTCTGCGCCGTGTGCCCCGATTTTGAATTTGTGCTTCATTAACCTCCGGTATTACTTCATTCGGATGCTGTAGTTCTATCTGAACTGGATCAAAATGAAGTACAAAAGCACTCACCAATGTAGCGCTCTATGACACATTGTTCTTTCGCATGGATTAAATTATAATTTTCTTGAATAAGTCTAGTTGGACTTTTAAGTGGTGCCAGCAACCATGGGGTAATACCATATTCTTCATCATCTAACAAGGATACTTCTTGCACATTATTATACATAATTCGATGCACTACGGAGGAGTTTCGCCAACGAAGCCTGGCCAAGATGCATCGACACTTGTAAACATTTCTCGGGCGTTACAAGTAGCTTGCACGTTTATTGAACATACGTCTTTTCTGTTTACATATTCATCATCATGAGTAGATGGTTTTGTTATTTTTACATGAGTACAATCAATAACACCTGAGCATTCGCTTAGTATTTGCCTGCTCATTAACAGCAACTTCAAGCAATTCGTTAGAAATATTATCCAATTATTTATTTTCGCGCATATTATTCGGATACAGTTACCAAGGTTCTGGAAACAGTACTTTGGTCACATCTATATCAACTCCTTGCTGAAATCCAGGACCTCCTATATAAAAAACCTTATTTACACTTTCCAAATTTATAATTACTTTACTAGAATCACCTAAGCTTCTCAAAAGTACTTCCATTTTTCGAGTGGGTGAAAAGACTCCACCTCTTGGTTCTACGGGATTATCATAATCATCGAGAAAATAATCTGCAAGCAACTCTACTCAAAGGCACTAAATAATAACAATACTGGAATATTATTTTACATTTGTATTCTGCAAAGAGATATTTTATGTTTACTTGAAAATAAATTAAAGGACACTCAGGTATTCCACTTAATGTCGATGAGCTTGCAAAATTGAGATGCAGTGACGATAATCTATATAAATCCATCCCCAGTATTGAGAAAAATTTTAAAATGTTGTAGTACCTATATACTCACATCCAGTAATTACCCGGAAGCTGTGGTACTACTCAAAATAAAATTTTTAAATATTATTGTACAATCATTTGAAATTTGTCCAGAACATCAATGAGTTGAAATTTGGCATGAAATTATCATGAAAATATCAATGTGGTTGTAAAATTGTAGACCTTAAGCACGTATTATTCAATTGTGTGTACAGAAGTGCTGAATATATTTTTTCTAATTGGATGTTGTAATAAAGCTAAAACAAAAGACGACGCAGTGCTGATATGGCTATTACAGCATACTGTGCTGTAATGAGATAATAACGTGGTGGGGGGGAACTCTTGCCGGAACGTAATATAGGCGATTATTGTGCAAATTAGAAAAAATACTGTAAAAAACGTGTGCCACAATGACATGTAGTGCTCGTACTTTGAATCTCTCGCCGCTACGCGCCTCGAGATTCAAACTTGTACTCGCATTACGTCATTGTGACACTTGTGTTTTAAAATACTATACCATATAGTTAGTGTCAGTGTTACATTTACCAACCACATACATATGTAGGCTGATCGCTGTATTGTGCTGCAGCAAAGGTGTATGACCTGATAATTATCACATTGAAATAAATGAATATAATAAATATAAAAAATGTTTAACGTTGAACGACTACATATCATGATATACTTGAAGAAGAAATAAGCTTAAACCGATAATTGTCTCCAAACAGATAATATATTTATATTTTCGCGTTTACATACTTGCAAATTATTAACAATATTCTACCAGTTGCTTTTGCAGTATTACTTACATAAATAACAGCATAAATCAGAACTCTCTTCAAATATTTTCATAGAGAAGTTTGTATTGGAAATTATGAGAATTAAATATAAAATTTACTAATAATTTTGCCCATTACAAGCTATACTTTTTTAGTTTTATAAGAGACATCATATATACACAAAATAAAATTATAATACACTTAATTTAAACATCAATTAGAAAAGCTATCTATATGTATAATTGATTATTCAGTAATTTTTTTTCTTGATGAAAGGCTTCCTACGCTTAACCTCCATTAGTTTAACAATCGCGTTTTCAATCTGCCTACGTGTCTCGATAATTTCGTTAACTAGATTCGCTGGATAAAGTATACCAACCAATAACTAACAATATATACCCATATTTGTTTTAGAAAAACGTTTTTTATGTATACAACGTAAGGCACAGAAAAGTGAATTCGTGTTTACAACCTCGGTTCTCACTATAAAAGATTGTCTCTTATTACCTACAGAGATTTGTATGTTAGATAGATAGATAGAGCTTTATTGTGTATGTCAGTATCAACGCTGAAAATACATTGTCAATTCTACAAATCTGCAAACACATTTCTCAATTCACATGTTAAAATAGGACACCGAATCAATGAATTCCTCAACGGAGTGCTCGCGCCCAGTACACGCTTTAATTGTTTTATAGTAAGGTATAGTTTTGAGAGAGTGAGGAAGCAAGTTAAAGAATCTAATTCGCATGAAAGCAGGGGCACGCTGGTCATTTCCAACCGATTAAAATATTCCCTCTATACTTGTCCCTCGCCCTAGTATTATGCTTATGGATACCAGAGCATTTAAAAAAAGTTTTTCGATTATTAAATATATAACAAAGTAATTCCAAGACATATATATACTGGGCAAAACAGACAACCTTCTAAAGTGCGGACGGCAAGTTTCAAAACTTTTGATGTTGACTAAACAACGGATTACCTCTTTTTTGGGCAGTAAAAACGTCATGGGACAACTCTGATAAACCCCAAAAGACTATACCAGCGATTCTTGAATAAACCTCCCTGTAGTAGCACTGTAATAGCACTGTAGTAAGTGGCTTAGATCCTAAATATATTTTAAATTTCTGATTTGGTAGCAACATGTGTTAATTTTTTTATGAGATTCTCACAATGCAGTTTCCAACTTAAGTCACTCATCGAAAGTGATATCCAATAATTTAACTGCGTTTTGCTGCTCTAAACGTAAAGCATTGTATATTATATTGTCGTTAATATTAATTACGCTACATGTTGTATGAAACAACATGTAGTTAGTTTTAGCCGCATTCATTACCAAGTTGGTAAAATTAAACCACTTTGTCAAACTATCAACCAGTTCATTCCGAAGTGCGGGCGGAGACAGCCCGCACTTCGGAGGGGTCCTTTCCAACCACAACGGCCGACGTGTAGTCCGCATATAAACACAAAGAATGCCGTATAAATAAAATAATAATGTCATTAATAAAAACAGAATCGTCCCTAAAACCGAGCCTTGCGAAACTCCAATTGTGACAGGCAAACATGAAGAAAAACCATTAACTATCACACTGACAAAAGTCAATGCTAGGTTTTTCCACTATCACCAAACAACAATGCACAATCTCTCGACGCGCGTTTCGCTAACCAAGTTAGCATCATCAGGAGATGATTAATAGTGTCACTATTAATCATCTGATTAATCATCCTGATGATGCTAACTTGGTTAGCGAAACGCGCGTCGAGAGATTGTGCATTGTTGTTTGGTGATAGTGGAAAAACCTAGCATTGACTTTTGTCAGTGTGATAGTTATTGTTACACCAAAGGTTCCAAAACCCAACTACTGAAAAACCATTAAGCCATGAATTTTGGGTTCTAAATGATATATTAACAAATTGAGTCCTGTCTGTAAGGTGGGAGAGAAACCATTGTGACGCAACACCGCGAATACCATATAAAGCGGTTTTTTCAATAAGACTTTCATAGTTAACACAATCAAACGCACGAGAGAGGTCGCAAAAGATCCCTGCCGGTAGTAAGCCCTCATCCAATGCCTGTACTATATTGTTTATATAAGAGTATACCGCAGTAATCGCTGAGCGACGCGATAATGTTATCTTTCTCTAAATGACTCGTTAACCGCATCAATTGATACACAATTTAAAAAATATTATAAATTTACCTATTTAATTTGGTACTTATCTCCATAGCTTAAATTGAACACTTTGTATACTATTGCATTAAGTTTACACTAACAACTATTACTATTCTTTAATAATAATATTGTAGCTCCTGTAGCCTTTAATAAAAATAATCTACTTGATATTTAACCCTCTATGGAAGTGTAGAATTTGTGTGGACATAGTATACAGTTCTTCACTATAATGGTGGAGATTTGCTCCAGGCTTAATTTAGTGCAATGTTACTGTAATGTTTTAAATGATCTCCTAATTCACATTTCAACGATTTTATATAATCCAGTTCATCTTTCCTTAATTTTTGAACAGACTCTGAAAATATAAATATTCACTTGAAACAAAACAAAAACAAATGATATAAAATAAAGAGAGATGGTCGAATATTCTCGTCAGCTGGAATTTGTATTAAAAATAAACAAATAAGATTTATGACGGATTTTTATCAAAGTTTATAGGGCCCGTAAGATTCTTTGTAGGTCTGTGTAAATGTCTATCAGATTTACAGGTATTACATAATGCATACATGTTTACAAACTTACAAGTAACTTTAGAGATTTTACAGAACTGAATCTCACGATTAATGAATATAGGTGAATCTATTGTTTTGCATATGGTGTCTCTTATTTTAAATCATTCGCAATTGGTTGCTGTTTTTGCGAATGAAATTTTGATATAGTTATTTTGTAATTCTACTCCAGGGGTCGGCAATACATTGTTTACCTTTTATCGCGTTTAAGACGTAAGTATGTACAGTGAAACGTTTCTATAACGGACCTTAATGGACACCTGTTCATTTCAGAACGATGTATACTGAAGAGTTTACAAATGAAATATATAGCCAAACTTTCATGCTTTTCTGTCACTCCTTAAAAATAATAATAACTTTTGGGTTTCACCGTGTCAAAGCCTATTTAGCTTGATATTTCACAAAAATCTGTAGTTTGATTTTCAAAAGTACTGACTGCAGTCGAATCGTTGCACACTATTTACACCCTGTTTCCTCTTCTTTGATTGGAATGTCGCCATAACCAATAGCTAACTACTAACCGTCTCTGCCCTAATTGGTGTATCCTGAACGCTAATAACGGGTTCAACAATTTTTGATAGCGTCGTCCACACTCGATTCAGTTTGTATCCGTCTTCCTTGTTTGCATTGTTTGGATGTTTAAATATCTCAGTTGGTTCTCTGTACATGCGGTTATAGTGATTGCTTGTATTGGCAAAAACTTTCATTTGCTCAAATTCCATCTTATGGTTCGGCTGTGAAGAGATATGCTCAGCAATACCAGACTCCTGGTGTTAGCACTGGATCTCTGTTTTCTTTAACTTTTCGGAGTAGACTACACTATCCGTGTTGTAAAAGCCGCACGAATTTTGAAACGCTTATGTAAGCGCCTTATTTTATTCGTTGTATTATTAATGTATGGTAAGTCTGCTGTACCCAATATTTCCATTATCTTATCGTTCCTCCCTACTCTCTGCCGGGATTCTTGCTCAGTCTTATTATTGATATTCCTAGCAGAGTAACTATTACATTGTAGCGCTTATCTAAGATGGTCAAATTCATAATGTAGAGATATTCTTCGCTACATAGCATTCGTGCTCGTCCAGCAAAATACCTTAATACAAGGCGGATTATGCTCAAAATAAGATCTCTGGACAACAAGGAAGAAATCAACTGTTTATTCGGGCGCAATATTTTAACCGAAACTGTTAATTTATGGACTTATACTTATAAAAACATGCGGTTTTCAGGCGTATCCTCATATTCACTTATTGCTAGTACATTTGATAGTTTAGTAACGTGTTAGGTATGTATTATGAAAAAAAAAATATTTTGCATGCTACATGGTCCTATAAGTTCGGATTTCGGAAAATAAAAAAAGAACTTTCTAAATATATGTATTTTTAACTAGTGTTTTCGACTAAAATTAGTCTTTTTCTATGTTAGTAAAACTATTTTGCATCCCAGAGAAAGATTCCTAGTAATAGAATAGTTGACCGATAAAACCTAATTGCAAAATCAGCAGCGTAATTCATAGACACAACGAGGAAGTAACCAATTTGTTGATGCGCGACCATGAAAACCCACGCATTGTTCAAATTGATCGATGATTTTTACACTCAGCTCACGTACGCTTCTCCTCAGATGAAAAACGCACAGCTTATAAAATATTTATAATTAATTCGCCAGATGTGCCGACTGGGTAACTTAATATTCCGTTTGAACGGACTTGCGTATGTATAAATGTGAATTTCCTACACTACTCTATAAAGGATTGATCATATCAACAGTACAATGTTATTTAATAATGCATTATTCCATATACAACGTGTTTTGCGTTAACATTGACCTTGTTATTACCTACTTACTCATAAACTACAGGAATGTTTTTTTTTACATTTTTAAAATAAAGTTGTATAAGTTTGTACATACTCTCTATGCACAAAATAGTTACATAAATCATGAAGCGCGAAATTTGCAGCAGTTAGTTTTTTTTAACATAAGCCTATTAAAATTTGAATCTAATAAGGAATGAAAAAATACTTTCTTCTAATGAAGACGTTACTACCTTTTTGACTTTTGTGTCTGTTCGTTTTTATTTGTCCTTTATGCACACAGGGTTATTACGGCCCAAATATTGTGACCAAAATACGTGAGGTTCAAAAAGTATCATTTCTGATATATGTGGAGGTGCATTATGGTTACTTTTTAAAATTACTTTCATATTACACAGAGTATTCCAAAAGCCCTAAAATTATCGAATTTTTTAATAGAATCTGTATATTATTGTAGTTTTGGATTCTCCAATCAAACCTTAAGGTTTTTTAAACAGTTTGAATTTTATAAAAATCTAACCTAATTTTTATGTTTCAAACGGTTAAGTAATACTTAAGTTATGAAACCAAAATTTACAGTAAAGTGTAACAATAGACCATATTTTATAACCCAATTATAATAAACTTGCCAACTACTTAGAAAATTAAAACCAAAAATTTCCAAATCTCGCAATGATAATGAGGCGAAACTCCACCCAGTTAAAGCCATGTGATTGATTTGATATTTAAAGGGACTTCTTCCAATAATACTGGAAGGTAAACTTGGTGTAAAAGAACTTTGAGAAACACCATACCATTTAAAGGTCTTAAAAAATAGTGTTCAATTAAATTGGACCCAGTATTCTGCCTCATACATTACTGGACTACCTATCCTGATTTTTCATGACTGTGTATTCATGCGGGTTTTAATCAGAATAATAATTGAAAACGTGTCTATTCACGAGAGCATTGTTAAAGTACAACACTAAATAAGACATTATAAAAAAAAAGGTTTTTATTTTCTGCCACTTTATCTAACACCCACATACGGAATTCAGTTCGATTGTCAAAGTAATTTCCATAAAGTTCTTGGCGAAATCTGGTTTTATAAGGATGAAGTCTGTGTGTTTAAGAATTCTTGAAATATTTGGTTGACTAATGTTAATATTTTTGATTTTGACTAGTATTGGGATTTTCGGTAACTGAACCAACCAGAGTAAAGACATTTTCTTCATCTTCAGTGACAAATTTCCTTGTAATGGGTTTTTTTAATAACTAACACTTCCGCTTTTTTAAAACTGATTTAATAGTCTGTCAAACAAGAACGGCTGATTCAGGATTATTTATTTCAGAAAACGTTGGAGCATAAACACGAGAAGCCAATAAACAATTTTGCTGATATTCTTCAAACATACTAATGATACCAATACGCTCCTCTTTTGAGTAAATCTTAATTTTTTCCTAAGCAATACAACAACGATAATGAAATGATAATGATCTACGTCCACAATTGCAAAAACAAGCTTTACAGACTAAAGTGACAAACTAATTGAATTATTATTATGAAGGTGTGTGCGGCGAGTTACAAGATGTTGGGCTTTGTAATGAGAGTGGCTAGTCATTTTACCAATGCAGACCTCATAAAATTACTATATTACACCTTCGTGGTAAGCAAGTTGGATTACGCTGTTATAGCTTGGTATCCTTTTTACACCTCGCATCGCCTAATGCTCGACCGTATCCACCGCCGGTTCTTGAAATTCTTATCCTTCAAAGCGGATGGAGTATATCCCACAGTGGGCACTAGCCAGGAGGAGCTATTGCTGCGTCACAACATGCCGTCCCTTACTGAACGACGTGACCGTCAGTGTGCTGTTTCTTTGTGGAAACTAGTGAATAACAAGATGGACTGCGAATATCTTTTATCAAAAATATGTTTCAACGTACCTAGAATAAGTTCACGTTATGAAAATTCTTTTCGTCTACCCACAGCGCGAACGAACCTGCTTCGTCGGTCACCTGTTAGTGTCATGTGTAACACTGCAAATAAATTATTTGAGGACCTTTTCTTTCAGGGTTAAACCTATATTTGCAAAAATGTTAATTATTTATTTTCATTATTATTTAATCGATAATTGCATTAGTATTATATGTGGTGTGCTTAATTTTTCTTTCATTTAACAGTATATTGCTATGTTGGTGTGCATTTTTCAATTTAATTTTTTTCCTTTTTTTTTTTAGTATACCTATTACTTATGTTTGTAATTTGTCCTGTTATTGGGTGTTTCACCTGTTGGGCAATAAAGGTTATTATTATTATTATTATTATTATTATCTGACAGTTCTAATTACAATAAGCAACTAGATACGTTAGAACTTTTATTTAAAAAACAAAAAAAAAGTGCAAAAAACGATTAAGTATTTGATGTATTCTGTAAAAATAATGAAGACTTAAAGCTTTCGCGAGTACATTTGCTGGTAGGTTAAAACATATAGCGTACTATTTAAATTAACCAAGTTATTAATTTAAATTATTTCAAAATCCTTAAGGTTTAGGATATTATAAACCTTTTTAAAACAGGCACTTATTTTGATCGCAGAATCCAAAAATGTAATGGCATACAGGGGTTTAATTACAAAAAAAAAACACATCTTTGATACTTTAGGGACTTTTGGAACACCCTGTGTAATATGAAAATAGTTTTAAAAAGTAACCATAATAGATCCCCATATATCCCAAAAATGAAACTTTTTTAACGTCACGTTGTTTGCCCACAATATTTCGTGAATTGAGATTAAACAATTCGAATTACAATAAAGATGAAAAATCAAGCATATTGTGGGAAAAGCAACTATAATATTTAACTTTAAAGTCAAAGGAAAGTAATTGAAAGAAATAATGGAACCCTATCACAGTCATAAGAGAAACACAATTATTAAACATTCTTAAATAGCATGGTGCCTACAGTAATTCAACGTCCACGTATCTAACAATTTTCTTTAGACGCACACTCTCTTGTAAGACTTTTTACTGCTACGCCTTCCGTTCTTTCATAGTGTTTAGAAATTAGAATTTATGAGCTTTTCCTATATTCCATATACCCCGAAGCGTATATAGCGTAAAATTAATTCAATCTCTGGAGCATGTTCCAAACTTGGGACTATCCGCAATGCGTGGCTTTGCGGTTTAATGCTTCTGCTACTGCTCCATTGCGTAAAATGCTACGCCTTCGAAAATAAACAAGCATAAAAGTAGACAGATATTACGGCGCAAATTATGCCCTAACTGACGATGAATTTCGAAACTATATTTATGTTTACCGCGTAAACTGAATGTTGGTAAATGTAATTTTCAAGTTACTCTGATATATATACAAATTCGATGTAGTACACCGCAATTCCCGTGTGGTAGTAAATACACTAATATTACGTGTTGCGTCGAAGAAAACTTGTTTAGGTTAGTTTCCGCATTACAAAATACATTTTTATAATATAAAGAAGAAAAAAAATATGCGATAAGTACAAAAGCAGACCCCATATGTTTGGTTATACCGTACCGGGGGGTATTTAGAAAAAGGAATAGGCGTTATTGGAAATAAAGGAATATATCATAGTTACCAACCTTTAATCTACGAGAAATTCAACTGTAATTCTTTGAACTAATGTTGGAAATTGTTGCTGCAAAAAGCGCATTCTTCAAAGTGTCGTACTTCAAATTTCAAACACTTCCAAATGTGATATCTTGGTACGAATTTTAAAACAAAATGCAATTGCTTTTAATATACTTATTTCGATTTCCCATTCCTTCCTAGTACTCTTCACCATGCGCTAGCATTCCATAGATTTCTTCCGGTTATAGGATCCTAGAAGAGTTTTAGTTTGCCTCATTCCTTAGAGATTCAATATTTGAATTTTCTCTGCCCTACATCAAAAGGGTCCAGGCCCAACAAATGATATTCCTGCCCCTTTCTTGGCGAGATTATCTGTTATTTCGTTTCCTTCCACTCCTGTGTATTCCTGAACCTACAGAATGGTAACCTTGTTATTCTTACCTAGCGCGTTTGGTTTTCTTAGGCATTCTAAAATTAGCTTGAAGCTTATTATATTTGAGTTCAACGTCCTGAATTATGATAATCTCCTGCTTTTGACAGTTTCTGTCCATGCTGGACAGGAATGGAGTAAATGCTGTTCAGCGAGTTCGGCTTAAAGTCCAGAATATTGGGGATGGTAACCGAGAAAAACAATAAGGAGCATTTTTTTGTTAACTAAGCTTCCACAATAACTTCATCAGAGTTTGACAAAATAGAGAAATTGGGGTATGGTCAAACCTATTGGTATCTTTCCCTATCTGTGCATGGTGTAGCCATCATAACTTCTTTGTCCCTGTGGGCTTTAATAACAATGGGGTTGTAGCTGGATTCAACCTCAGCAAATAATATGCGAGCTATCTCACGGTGCGATAGTTAAATGTGGCACATTATATTTTTCTGTTCTTTTACTATCTAACAGGTATATACTAACTGGTAACAAGTAGAACATTTTTCAAAAGCTACTATTAAAAGATAAATAGAAATGTAAAGCAGAATCTGTTGTGTTTATGGGTACAGAGAGGAAACTGTCAACAAGTTATAACAAGTACCATTTATACTAACTTCTTTAGCCAACTATCCTTGCAACATAAGTGTAATACAATCTGCTTAATACTATCTATTAAAATTGTTTGTTAATTTTATTAAATCGTATTATAGAAAATCTTGATACCCATATAGTGCAACACACCATGACACATAAATATATACATTGTTTTACTCAAATTCTCGTAAAGGTTGCGCCACTGCTTATTTCATTATCTAGGAAACTTTTATTCGATTTAAATTGGAGTTGAATAATATTTATCTGGTATATATTCTGGTAAGTATCGTTTAGGAAGGGATAGATAGAGGTATTATATTTATATATATTATACGTCACAGTAATTTGCATTAACAGTGTGACATAAAGGACAAATAAACAAGAATGTACTTTGTATTATATAATTTTCTGTAAGTGATGTTTTATATCATGAAGTTTTTTGTTACCTAGTAATGTATGTGTGCAGTAAACGTATAATTGCTGTGTAATGATCATTATAGTAGTTTGAAAACCTTATATATGCTTTAACTTAATATACACTCGTTTAATAAAAGCCACCGTACATTAATTTAAAGAAATAATTTAGAAAGAATATATATATTTTTTTTATTAGAAATACGTAATGTAGAGAACATTATTTCGAAAGAAAGAATATACTTAAAAAGTAAAATCCTTTGACCAAAGAATTCTTTTCTTTGATATTTCAATAATTATGTATTAACATATTCAGGTAATGATTGATATTATTGATAACGGACACTTCGGCAGTATCTATAATCATATGATATTTATAATATACAATAAATTTTTATAACAGTTACATCAATACACATTCAAAGTTTGTTTCTTCATAAGCAATAGAAGTTCCTATATTATAAATCACCTAAAGGCGTTTTCTAGAAACCTGCAACATGTTATTGATCTGGTTAGATTCAAAGCAGAGTAAGATTTTAATGAAATAAGATTGGATGCAGAACTGTATTTCCGGGCAAAATGAAAGGACGACTTATACAGAGAATATTAAAAATAGTCAGCCACTTCTGAGAAGTTTCGTTTCCATAACACTACCAACTTACTCAAACTAATTTATAATGCAGCAGAAAGCGCTTACTGCGTTAGCTGTGAGTAATAACTTCTTTAAAGTAGTCAAAGTTTCTTCAGAAGTAAAGCAATTTCTTTTCATTTCCAACTATATAGGAAGTTCTTCTACACAACTACACAATCCAGAAAAAGAAAATTGTTATAATAAACCATATAATCGAAAGTTTAACATTTAATTATTTTGAAATAGATTGCTCTACGAATGTCTTAAATTTTCACCTAACAAAAGATAAACATCGGATTTTATGAGCACCTCTGAATATTTTATACGTACGAAATAAGTTCTGGCGTTGATGTACATATATACATTGTATATGCAAATATTACTATTTTGATTATATTATCAAGAAAATGTAATAGTATTTATGTATTTTATTATTGCATGTGTTATGAAATAATCTTTCTTTTTGTAAATATATTGCCTGTTCAAAGATATTATTATTAAAGCTACAAATTTGGTTAAATTAGCGAAGATTGGGTGTTTATATATTGTTGATTAGAACACAATTAGGAAAGAAAAAACAATTTAATGAAGACACAATTTTAATATATATTGCAGTGTTACTTTTTCCAAAAAAAACCGTAATAAAATGAGGTTCGAATAAGTCAGTCGACTTATGCCGGGCAACCTTGGAATGTCAATTGACAATTTGTCAAATTTAATTAATTTTTATGTCAAGTCAATTATAATTAAAAAATATCAAAATATGCTAAACAACTATATTAAAGAATTACAAGAATTTATATTTTAAACATCTAAAAAAACATAAATACCTTAATTACCCCTTTGTATGTGTTTGTGTTCCACCCGCTTCGTATAAAATTTTTCCTCTTCTTCTTCTTATTCCTTATTCTTCCGACACCAATCTGCTCTGCTCTTTCTTATGTTTTCTTGTTCCACTTACTCCTTCAATAATTTTTCCTTCTTATTGTACTTGTTCCGTTTTCTCCTTCAAAAATTCTTTCTTCTTATTATATACTTGTTCCTTTTACTCCTTCAAAAACCTTTCTTCTTATAGTATACTATCTGATGTTATATTAACTTTAGTTTCTTTCTAATATCCGTAAAATCGTCCTCTTTTTCCTTACAAAATCCAAATCCACACTGACTGTTTTTATTTATTTATCTCATCTCCTTCACAACCAAAATCCCAGCTTACTTTTTCTTTAAATTTTGATATGTTGCCCATAATGTGATATTGTATAGTGCGGTGTAATGTAATATAGTGTTTCACATGCATAGGATCGTCAAAGAAATAGAATATCATAAATACAAATGCATTGAAAATGCTTTTCACGTGCTATCTTATTTAAATTTTCGCGTGAAAAGCATTTTTAATGCATTTGTATTGATGATATTCTATTTCTTTGACGATCCGATGCATGTGAAACATTATATTACATTACACCGCACTATACAATATCACATTATGGGAAACATAGCAAAATTTAAAGAAAAAGTAAGCTGGGATTTTGGTTGTGAAGGAGATGAGATAAATAAATAAAAACAGTCAGTGTGGATTTGGATTTTGTAAGGAAAAAGAGGACGATTTTACGGATATTAGAAAGAAACTAAAGTTAATATAACATCAGATAGTATACTATAAGAAGAAAGGTTTTTGAAGGAGTAAAAGGAACAAGTATATAATAAGAAGAAAGAATTTTTGAAGGAGAAAAAGGAACAAGTACAATAAGAAGGAAAAATTATTGAAGGAGTAAGTGTAACAAGAAAACATAAGAAAGAGCAGAGCAGATTGGTGTCGGAAGAATAAGGAATAAGAAGAAGAAGAGGAAAAAAATTTTATACGAAGCGGGTGGAACACAAACACATACAAAGGGGTAATTAATTACCCCTTATGGAAATAGATTGCTGTGAGCTTGAAATGCATAGTTAAGCATTTTGACGAAGCCTTGCTACATCACAGCCGAATGTTACCGAATAAACAACGCCTTTTGCGGCTATATCAAAAATTTCTTCGTAATAAAATCAGGTTTGGAATAAAGTAGGTTAAAAAGGATAGCGTCATTAACCAAAATACAATCAATAATGTTTCGGAATACTTTGAAATTCAAACAATAAGATCAAGTTTTGCAAATCACGGAATACGAAAAAAAGATTTACGATTGGAGCAATGAAAATGCATTAGTACTATAACTAGCTAGTAGACAATAATCTACATATGACAGCTCGGACATTTTTCTTTTTGCAACAACATGAAGCTGCTGCACATACTCCGTCAGGTACACTAGAAACATTAAACGAGATTTGACGATCTTAAAACCACAACGGTACAAGCCATAATCTCTTTAAAAATGAGTTATCTGCATTTTTTACATCAGTAGACTTACATTGAGAAATTCATTTTCTCAAAAAGTAAGCTTTGTGGCAAGTTGCGTAACTGTTCTAAAGTCTTCATTAAAAGAATTGTTTCATTCAACTGGTCGTGACGGTCTCCCGTTCCTCATTCGATTTCCACTTCTTTCATTCATCTAAATATTTTTATTTATGTAATAAAATTCAAGTATATCAACTAAATACATCTTCAAAATCCATTAAAGAGGTTTCGAGGAATCGTTCAATTGATCCAAGAAAGAAATGATTCACCTACAATAATATTTAAGAATACTTAGGCTGCATGCACTTCTAACATATTTTAAACATATGCAGAAGAGTCTCAGTATTCTATAAATAAAGCTAAATAGAGATGTATATCAAAAAGAGACACAGGAAAATATTAAGCAAAGTTAACTTGCCTTCAACTAATGAACTGCTGAAAGGCTTACAAGTTTAACCTTTTGCTTAGAATTTTGGAGGTGGGACTAAACTAAAATCTACTGTAATTGTTTTATTACTCGTTTGAAGGGAGTAGTGCGTTAGGAGTTTTATATTACAAAATATTGTCTTCAAAAATATTGGAAAATATATTTAAAAAATATCGTGGTAATTTATAATTATTTTTAACAGACTGTGGTTTTTCTCATTATATTTTAATCAGCGCTTTGCTAATTTAGCCAAATTTGTAGCTTTACAGCCTATATGTCAACCATTAGTGTAAGATATTCACTGTTATCAATGTATTTTATGCTAGTCTTACATTGACAATTGTACATGAGTAACAAATAAAATATCTATCTATCTATGTATCTATCTATTAATTACAATAATGTTGCTTTTCATGTGTATATAAAGAGTTACGTGTCATCATAATAAATTAACTGAATTTGTAACTGGGAAGTAGATTAATATAAGCTTTCATTTATTTTTCTTCTATAATCAGTAGTTTGATGGTTAATACCATCAACTGTCTAATTTAGTCCTTGGTGATTTAATAAAAAGCCAACACATATGTCATAGTACTGGAATTATTTTTTTATTGAGCGGAAATTAGTACAAAAACACAATATGTCAAATGTATTAGACAATTATTAAATAGTAGTACCTATCTGCTGTTCATATCACTTTAATAATATATTCCAAATGAATATTTTACATTTAAACCGTGTTTGCTAAATCTTTCTTATATTTTGATAGGAAGTATGCGTTTGTTAGTAGACTACGCTATATTTCAATTACCATATGAATTGATTCATAAAATTCTGTATACCCGCAAAAATTGTTGTATTGATTCGACTTACTAAATAGAATGTAGTAGATTAACTTTACTGGAATAATGCCCAACCTTCTCGTCTAGTATAACTTTGTCTATTATTCTTCTTGAAACTAATAGATCAGCAATTAGTTTAAGTTATTATAATTTTATAAAATACACACATAAATATATATATATTAAAAATACAAACAAGAAAGGTTATTTGTTTAAAAAGAAAAGTTGTCACATTCCAAACAATTTTTGTAGAAATCTATTGCAAGAATCAAATAAGATTTTACACTGTTCACTTGAGTGTCACTGTGCAGAAGACTTAAAATTACACAAACCTAGTAATTTATTCAGCACATAAATGTTCTTTCTCTTTTAGTTATTTTACACAGCCTTTTACTGAATTTTTACGGAAAATATCATCTACTGCAGTCTTTCACTCCTTAGAAAAGCTTTTATTATTAAAATGCTTGCGACAGCTGTTGCTATAATAATGGAAGGGAGAGTGTCATCCTTGACAGGCCCTTGGGGCAATACACTTCTTTTGAAATGTATTAAAAGCAAACTGTGACAATACATAATTGAAGGTATTATTACCTGCTTTCGTGGAAGCCAGTACTTTCAATGAGGTTATGCTTTGCAGCTCTGCTTACATACTTAATGTGTTCTAATGTGCAGAAAATATTGTTGAAGTGTGAAAAATTATCAATAGAGAATAAGTAAAAAAAGATTCATTTAAGTACATACTTTGAATCTAATTGTAATATTGTCTGAAATAGTGACTTACTGTAGAATCCCTGAAGAATATTAATATTCTTCTACACTGACAATATGTAGGTTTCGTCTTGTTATTAAAAGTAGTAAAATTACGTAATACATACAAATTTGTTGAAACTGACCTTTAGTAGTAGATGTATAGGAGGACTAATCGTGGGTGGTTTCTTTTTCTCCTGATGACACAAACAGGATTTAATCCAAGGCATATTCCCGTATTCTGTTAGGTTACCAATTTTGCCGCGTAAATTAAATACCACTGACACCCGAAAACGTAATACGAACGTATGTCAAACGTCTCTTACTTACTAATTCTCTTAATTGTGAACTACAGCGTAAAGGGGGTTAGTTGAAGAAAGCGCACTAAATGCAAGTGAATAAGCTAAGTAAATGCTAAGAAAATGTTTATGGCTCGTTTTAACGAGCTGAACGTCCGAAACCCATTGTGGATGGAGAGCGACTTGTTTTGATTAACGTCGCCGCGTGCTAAGCTAAGTAGGTTGTGGCGTATATAGTGTGAGGCCAAGCGTACAACCGCCCTGCTCTGCGAGTAGGACCTCCGAAGTTCAGCGCACGGCTTCCCGGACGCGACTGAACACAGATCTATCCGGAACGCAAGAGTTGTGCAGCATGATTGTGATTTGGGAGCGAATGCAGAGGCAAGCGAGGCAGAATCTAAACACTGTAACCCTGTTCGTTCGATTACGGTCAGTTGCGCGCGGAGTATCCCACGAAATTCTTGATCCCTTCGCCTTTGCACTTCTCCTATCATCACCATATAGCCTCATCTCATTGTAGAGGGTGGGTGTTGTAACGTGACAAGCCGCCCGACTAATTGGATGTGATTATCTCTTATTTGGGGCAATGCAACGCCGAAGATGTTATTGTTCACTTGTCCAAACTGGTAATAACAACGTAAAACGGTAATCTCCCTAATTGAAAATAAAGGATTGTAGACTGCCGTTACAGCATGTTAATATACCTAAATTAATATACGAGTTTCCTGCTCTAAATTTTCTATGTTTTTCTTTTCTGTTGTCATGATGAATTTTATTTTTTGGTTGGCGGAGAGGTGTTATAGTAACAAAAATCAAGTTTTAACGATTTTTTTAAACTTTATATTTAACCAATCTGCACTTCTTTATAACTTTTTTTAATGAATTTTGATGTCAAAGTTAAACATATTGTAAATTTTATGACCTAATTTATTGTACTAAGAATGGAGTTAAAAATAAAAAAAAAATGTCTTAAGTTATATCTGGCACTAACATCTTGATCTAGTGATAAATATTTTATCAGACTACTTTTATTTAATCTCTTTTTTTTTGAGCGTTGATACCTTTTTATTTAAAGTTAGTTAAATCCATCTATACCTCTTTTCAGAATGTGTTACCGCTAAGTAGCAAGTACTTATGATGTCTAAAACGAATGTCGATGTCCAAAACTGCAAATAGATCAAACTCGATTCGCAGGAAGAAAACCGCAATAAATGTGTTTTATTTCCAAACCGTGGGCGGTTCTACAGCCCTAGCTCAGCTGACATAGTTATGAATACTCTATATACTCTACTTTATGAAGATTTTCAATTTTATATTATTTATCTATTAATATGTTGACGATGTGGTTGTAGGTTCATTCGTTGGTTCATATTTACTGTAATATATAAGACATCTATTATAGTTTTCTCTTCTCCCTAAAAACAAAAGCATATCTTTAGAATTTTAAAAATATTTCAGAAGTCAACCTGTTGCGAGACCATAACGTACAGTACAAGTATTTTCTGCTGGCGGATGCGCGATAGCAAGAGGGTGTGCTCAATATTGACTGAGACACACTCGAAAAAGTA
This sequence comes from Cetonia aurata, assembly GCA_949128085.1. Taxonomy (NCBI): domain Eukaryota; kingdom Metazoa; phylum Arthropoda; class Insecta; order Coleoptera; family Scarabaeidae; genus Cetonia; species Cetonia aurata. Next base: position 39,204,721 of record OX421884.1, read on the forward strand.
TAGAGAAACGTTATAGCTCGCACGCGAGATTATAGCCGCCCCCACTGTCTTCGGGATTCGTACAAAATACGCAATTTAGTTTTTGTTGTATTATGTATCTGCAGTACTGTACGCTGTTCGTTCAGCGCTTGTTTCTTCAAACTAGTGACGCAAGATGCATGTAAGGGCGAAGTTTCCGTCAACAGAAAGCAATTTTACTGTATGTACTAGAGGTGCGCATTTCGGGAATTATCTCGGCCCGGCCCGGCCCCACCCGCTCTTTCCTAAAACGGGCCCAGTCCAGCCCGCTCTTTCCTAAAACGGGCCTGGCCCGGCCCGCTCTTTTCTAAAACGGGTTTGTTTTTCTAAAACGCGTTTGCCAGGCCAGCCCGCCCAAGCCCGTTCTTCCCCCGTTGGCCCGTCGAGCCGTCAGATCGTGTGAATTACCGATTGTCCTTCCAAAAGTTTTTCTTTAGGTCTTAGTCTTTTTTTAGGAAAAATGTTTTAATTTAAAGAATAACATTTTTTATGTGCAACTGCAAATATCTATAATAAACTTTAGCAGCTAGTGGTGGCTTAATAATAGAATAGGATAGACAATTTATATAATATTTGTCATTTCCAATAAGCATATGAATTTCATTTTATTATAAAAAGAATATAACTTTTTCGCTATGAAGTTAAAGATGCACTTAACATATACATATATTTGAAGGTATACATAATATATAATAGGTATTCATATTCACTATGTTTGCCAAATTTTAAAGTTTGTCCATTTATTAAATAATAATATAAAAAACAGTGCATACCAGTACTATAGATGTATGTTAAAGTAACGCAATTGAAAGAAAAAATTAAAACTATCCGACAAAGACAGAAAAATATCTGAATTACTATTTGTAATTAAGAAATGAATGACAGCAGCATCAACAGCTTGATAAAGGTAGCAACTGTCCACCGAAGCGTACGAACCAAAATAAAAACTCTACGTTGCACTTACAAATCCAATTATCAAATATCATTTTATTTGAATTGTACCTATATATGTATTTTACGTTAATCAAAGTAAATGGTGATACATACAATAGAATACAATAGTTTATTCATATTAAAAACCAGTTACCAAGCAAATTTGGCCGCCTGAAGAAACTTGACCGAGCGAGCTTGACGGGCCGAACGGGCTTGCGGGCCGCCCGTTTCATTATAAAAAAGCCCGGCCCGGCCCGCATCTGAAATTTCTCGGCCCGGCCCTGCCCGGCCCGATCGCACCTCTAGTATGTACCTACCTAGCTACAATTTCTTATATTGAACAATTACAGTGTTATATGAAACAAACACCATTTATTGTTTCATGACTACAACAATTTGTTTAATAAACACTCCATTCATGTATTCACATATTTACTGATTCTGAAATGTTCTACTATTGTTTTACATGCTTCCTGTTATTTGCTTACACTCATATTTTACAATAGTAAATGCTCAGCTGAGTAAGTGATAAACTTTATTATTAAATTATTTAACTTTTTAAAAACGAACATTTGACTTTCTTCACGTGTGTACTATCTAAAAATAAAGTAAAAATCTCGAACTAACAGATATAAGTGCGAAATGGGGGAGTAATATTGCCCAGTAACTTTACAGTTTGTCCACCTATATAACGATTTGTGTTTTGGGAATTATCCACTACCTGATCTCGTATTAGGTCCTGAGAAATTATGTAAATGAGGTAATGGGCCGTATTAGGAAAAATGAGGTTGTCTTACGCAATCCACTGCTTTCAATTTAAAGTTTAATATTCTAAAATAGTAAAGTAATGAATATGTCCCTGTAAACCACCCGTGCTTTCTTTTTTTTGAAGATCGTGTCCTATATTTAAAGTAAATAAGCCTTACTTCTGTGAATAATGAATATAATGCACTTAGATTATTCTATAACTTGTGTTTGAAGTGCAGGTAGAGAAATGGCTGGAATTATTATACGATATGTTATTTTTATTTTAGAAATTTTATTTTTGTTTATTTATTCATTGGAACTTTTTTTTAGATATCAGAGGAATTAATAAATGAATTCGATTAGTTGAAATACCTTTGTAATGAATGCATTAAAATTACATAATATTTTAAACAAACGTTTTTCACAATCTGGACATGTCGACATTATGGCAATAATGCTAAAGCTAAATGTTTTGTTCATTCATATTTATGCATTTTAGGATTCACCCTTGCTGTGTTTCTGGAACAGATAATTACTAAGTGTATTCATAATATAATTGGTTCGGTTCAATATCGTACAAACGGCTGTATCCATCTCAACCAAATTTCTGTCATCACTGTTAGAAAAAATACCAATAGCCGCAAGTAAAGAGAACCGGGAAGTTCCAACAGTTGACCTGTTCAACTTTCAATAGAATGGTAAACGACCATAAGGACTATTTCAAAAAGGGGAATAGTTCAAGACATTATTTTCTGATAGTACATTCTATTGCAGAGGAATGTAATTTGTAAAATCTATAATCTGGAGCCAGACAGATTTAAATGTTCAAGTAGAAACTCCAACTTTTCATATTTCTAAGAATTTTCTTGGACTTATTTTAATATAGAATACAATTCAAAATAAATTGTTAAATAAAGTATGCAAAAAATGCATAATGAAAACCCAAAATGAAAAACTTACATTAGAGTTAAGAGTATATGAGTGCCCTGAGTTCTGGTTCGGTGTACTGATTTTTGTTGCTTACTCTTTAATGTCTCGCTTATGGACTTATTACCTACCTACTTTTAAAATGCTTATTACTTATGCGTTGATCCTCGCAAGTCGAAAGAGGATGTTCGCCCCAAGTTCGTTCGGCGGCGCTGATCGACGACTAGCTGTCAAACGGTGAATTACAACCTCGTGGCGGTTTAAACGGTGTTGCGTCTTAATCACGCCATTACAATAAAGTTTTAACCCAAAGTGGTAGCTATGAGTCTAAGTGCGAGCATGTTAAGGGCTTTAGACTGATTGCGCAACGAAACAGTGAATGTGTATTATAAATCAAACATTTATTTCTATGCAACAGGTGTAAAAGACATCGAATATATACAGCAAAAAAGGTAAGCTTCAAAACATATGCATGTGCAATCGTGAGCATACATAAATATGTACAGTAACGAACATTTAAACATTCGCAGGGCTTGGGTAACTCTTTTGAAATCTAAACGCGTGGTCTAATGCATTTGTTTTGGTTAACAATTTAAAACGACAATCTGTATACAGGGGTCGACCGAAAAGTTCGCGGGCAGTTTTCACGGGCTATGTCGGGTTAGATATCGGTGACGGCGCTAAACTCAGCGGATTGTAAATAAAACCCCGAGAACGTCGGATGCTGTGCCAATGCAGCGACCAGAGCGGAGAAAATCGGTAAAATGCCTGTGTTACACCAGAAACCTTTGCCAGCGCTACAATCAGACCAGGAATAAGAAGCTCGGCGTATATCGGAAGCTTTGCCGACACATCAGCCAGAGCAGACAGGAAAGAAGCCTGTGTTACACCAGAAACCTTTGCCAGCGCTACAATCAGACCAGGAATAAGAAGCTCGGCGTGTATCGGAAGCTTTGCCGACACATCAGCCAGAGCGGACTTTGAGGTACCAAGGTATCCTCTTCTTACTTGTGCAAAGCGCGCGATTTAAATACAATTTCGGTTCCCCCCACGCGGGCGCGATGGTGGGAGTCGAGCGTGCGTGGATCGGACACCGTCTGCGAGAACAACACTCGCATCGTAGACGAGATTAAATAAATAAGAACCTAATGAAATAAAATAATATGTGATAGCAATGCTAAGGCCCATTGGAATATCGATCAAACGAACAGAATTAATGATTAACTCAAAGTAAACTCAAATATTGACACTGAACTAGACTTGGACCATGGAACGGCCTTACACCTTTTGTTTGACTACCCAAAAGTGGAATATAAACAACTTGCAATTAGCACTAATAAACATGCCTGAAGCATGTAGACTTTATACCAACTCCAAGTAAAGTTGCTAGGTATATAGCACTAGGTATTAATTGAATATTCCTATCTACACAAAAAGCAGAACATATGATTAGTAGGTTCATCGTGGAATAGATGCTTAACAAGCATGGCGCTGTTATAATAGCGTTATATACATACCTATAAGTACTCAAGACGTATCGTAATATAAAACTGAAACAGCCTATTTGATATTGGATGATACACATGAATTTTACCGCAAAGTTTCTACTGAAATTTCATCAAAAATAGCGACTACCCCTCCACAATAAATTAGAACTCGAAAGGGTATATGGGTGGTCAATCCCCAAGTAATGATCCCCTAGTAATGGAGCGTATAAACTGAGTATCTAAAACCAAAAAGAGTTGTATATTTATTACTGAAGTAAACCATATCCGCAAGTAAAACAGGATAACTGAATTTAATTAGTGAGGATATCGAAGCAGCAGTAATTTAAATTTAGATGATTATGTAAAATATTAGATAGGTCAAAGAATTTCCCAACTTGTAAAAAGTAAAGCACTATCTGCAACAAATGAATGAGTATCTATGAGCTGGATATATGGCAGCAGTCTGCTAGAATGTTCAGTTTATAGCTCTCCAATTAAACACTATTTGTCTGGATGTGAAACACCAGCCTTGATAATAACCGATGCACATTAAATGAATTAGCTTTAATATTACATTAACGGTAATCTTTAGTTACGATCTTTTATTGTTAATGAGTATACTCTAAGGTGTTCAGTTATGTTTCACATGACACCTATTTCATTAAGATTAAACTAGTTGTTCGATATTCATTTAGACATGTATATGTTGTTAGTATTCTCTTAATTTCATTTTAACTATCAATTTTTCTATGCTACATTTTATACAATATAAATTTTAAAAAATTTACAATTTTATATTAAATAATACAAGCCTGAGCATGATAATCAGTTTTATAAGTAATAGTAAAAGTTATATAGAATAATGAAAAAGTTGCTGAATTTTGCCGTTTCGTTTTACTTTACATTTTATTTCATTCTTACAATTAGTTGTATTTCTAAACCTATCATTTTGTATTATTATAGGAGCACACCTATTGCATTATTTTACATTTAGTTGCTTAATTAATTGACGCGTTAGTGAAGGTACTGCTATTTATAAGACATTTGTTCCCAAGGAATGCACAGTTACTGCGAAGGTTTTTGAATACAGGTTAATAAGAGTGAAAAGCATATTCATTAATTTTACTTTTTTGGGATGCATATTCTTGTATGTTCTTATTATTATGTTATTTTGAATTCTGCACTTTTTGTATTCATGCAAAAGCCGCCCCATACCAGAAATTAATACAGAATTCAATCATGCGGTATTTTAAATTCAAGAATTTTGGATATCATAAAAGGCAGCTGTCAATCAGTTTATTGTTATCACTTCATAAACTGTACTTCAAAAAATAGCAACTTTCCACTGCTAACAATCAACATTTACCTATGTAATTAGTGGTAAGTCGAAATTAAATTCTGCGCAAACAGGGATTGCATGTATGCAAATATAAGTTTGACAAACTTCAGTAATAATAATAGATTATATTTAGAAGAGCAGAATGCAAACTTAATTCAGACAAACAAAACATGAAATGACTAGGGTTTCGTCTACCTCATAATTACATAATTATAATTATTGATAATTTCTTAATTGCTTTACTTCTCTCAATACCTATTCGTACAAGATTAAACTACAAACTTTGCTTTATATTATATATCCTATTTGCAAATCTTTTGGCATAATTTATGGTAATTTGAAAGTTAAATATACGACCTTGTGCTATTTACTCCGTGAGGTGTTAACGAGTGTGACCAATGTATAAATATCAACTGACTAATTCAAATAGAAAAAAAACTATTAATTTAATTTCTAGATTATATTCTATTATAATGTATTCAAAATCTAACAATCGGAAGAAAGGAATTTCTACCCCTTAACAATGCAAGAGTAAGTGCGAAGGTATGTAGCTTTTCAGTGTGAGAAACATAAAAATTTTGGGTACTAATCCTTCAGACTACTTAGTCGGCACGATCATACATGTTCCCAGACATATACATATTTATGTCATTTTTTTTGTTATTCTAGGCATTTACAGTTCTGTATACGCTAATTTATTTGACAGCGTATCTTTGAAAATTATAATGGAACTCCTGCATAGTCAGTGCTTTCGGTATGAAATATAATAGAACACAAAAGGGCCACCAACCCAGCAAACGTTCTTGTGGTGTTCAGAGGGATATATAAGAAAATAACCTGGACCAAAAAGGAACCGTCTCTCCTTAATATTCTATATAAGGTAAGAAAAATAAAAATTCAATTCAGGAAACGTCCAGGTAAAAAATAACTATATCCCAAAGGGATCAGATACATGAAAATTTTGAAGAAATTTCTGATATTACTAGGATATGTAACCTACGTCATTTTTAAAGAAGTAACCACGCAGAAATTAGGAATTGATAAACAGAAAAAATTGTTGTGGTAGCTTTTATTGGATTCAATAATATTTTTTAGAGAAAGCAGATGCGGAAAGTGTAATAAATGTCACGCGGGGACCTGCGTTATATCCAGTATCATCCAAAGATTAATTAAAATCATAAGAATTGTGCCTTTAAAATGGCTAACAATAAGTATATTTGCTAATTGAATAATAAATATTATTTGTGGTGTGGGGAGGTCGCATCCACCCGAGCATCATTTGTGAGGGCGTCGTGCGTCGCCAAGATACTACCGCGTTAGCAAAGTACAATCTTCGATCGCCATCTATACAGACGGATCGAGAACGAAAATGGGAACGGGGGCTGGAGTTTTCTCTCCGGACCTTAAATCAATTTAGAACTGGAACCTTTTTAAGCCGATATGCTGGCGATCCTGCACAGAAATTTTAGCGGGAGGCATTTGGGGACGGCGTATTATACTTTATGTTCACAGCCAGGCTGTTGTTAAGGCTCCTGATAATCATAGGAACACTTCGGGTTTAATACTTCATTGTCATAAGGTTCTAGAAGTGGAGCGGAGGAGGCTGCCTATGAGCACGCTCTCTTGCTGTCGCGCATCTGCCATCTGAAGCTAATTCTGATAGTTATGATATCGTTAGAAAGTTTTCTGCTTCTCTATGATAGGTGTTCCGCGAAAGCCAACAATTGCACCAAATGATGCACCACAGTCGACTAAATTTAAAATCAGCATCTCTCTGTAACTTATTTGGATGTTTATATATTTCAATTGCTTTCCTGTTTATGCAAGTGTATCTAGTAATATTTTGTGTTAGATATAAGTGATGGTCTGCTCAAAATTAATATAATGATCTGGTGGAGAGAGGATACCCTCAGCAATCGCTGCCTCTTCGAGTTGTTTCGGACGAACATACCCTTCATGTTTGTTTATTCGTGTTGGCATCATGCGTCTTGTTGTGCCGATATATACTTTGCCACATGAACAAGCAATACAATAAACTCATGTGTGTTAGTAGAGGATTTCTTTTATCTTAGGATAAAAACCGTACAAATATCGAAACGTTCGAGTACATATTCTATTCTATCAGTTTTGTTTTGAATGTATTGTAAGCGTGCTGCCGAAGTAGTTGTTTCTATCTTTACAAGTCACTACAAACTCAGGAAACACCTACATAGAATCGAACTCTCTGAAGAGACTGGAGGACGAAGAGATAGTTGAGCATATCTTCTGCCGGGTATAACATCTTTGGGAAGGTTGACCTATCCTTAAAAGATCTGAACAAGACCTCATTTCAAGAGATTCTGACTTGTTGGATGAACTTTAAGATAACATCCGCTCTATAAGTCAGCTGTGAAACAAAATGTCGCGCGTAGAATCAGTCAGTGGTTGCGCTTGTTTGTCGTTACAACAACATTTTATCCCAGAATGGTAGCTGGTTGTGGGAGTGCGGGGTACCAACGATTCTGAACAAGGTGTGCGCTACAATTAAAAGAGTGAAAACGTGTTTCTAATTGAGAATTTGTTTCTATTAAATAGGTACAACTGACAACGAGATCGGTACAAAGACAAAAAACAAACAGGTGAGCGCAAAAACATATGTGCCTATGTATAATCGTAAATATAAACAAATATTTGCCGCATATGGAAGCGCTTTCAAATTTAATCGCGAAATAAGACGAGTAAAATCTATATACCGGGTCCGGTCAAAAGTATGTAGACGAGTTTGTTGGTGTTGTGTCGTGCCACAGGGTTTTGTCGGCGCCGAAAGTACAGCTCGGAAGGTAGTGCTGCGTCGTGCCAGAAAACTTCGCCGGCACTGAAATCACAGCTCGGAGGATAGCGCTGCGCTTTGCCAGTAGCTTTGTCGGCACTGAACTTGCAGCTTCGAGGGCAGTGCTCCGTCCTGCTAGTAGCTTTGTCGGTACTGAATTCAGAGAGCGAGAATGACGCTGAAGTGACCGAAGTTACTCCCCGATAGTGTTGGGCAAGAAAATAGCTATCGTTAGTGAGGACTACGCAGGCTCGTGTTTATTCGACTCGGGAGAAGCAGTTCGCGTTGCTTACCGGCTTTCCCGAGAGTCGACTAAACACGAATCTGTCTAGTACTCGCTAACGATAGTTATTTTCCCCTACCTTGCCTAGTCCTACTCCTCGAGTACTGCCAAGCGCAATATAATACGGAGACGCTAAACTATCGGAAAATCGATTATATAAAAGAAAATTAACCATAAATTAATTAATGATAATAATTCAGGTTGAAATTAATACTAAAATGGATTTTCCCACAGAACGCCACGTTACACACACTGTTTGTGCTCGTTCCACTGATGTATGTGTTAGCGTGTTCTTTTGATGAGAGTAATGGTTCGATGGTATGTGTTAGTCTTCTGAACACACTAGTTGTTGTCGCGGTCGAGAAGAATATCAAGGAATGGTAATATTCCATTTTGCTTCAACTCCATGATGAATTTAATGTTTAGATGTAATCCATGCAAGTGCTCTAAAAATGTTGTAGTCTGTTTACTCCATGCGGCCATATGACAAACATGCCAGCCGCAGACCTCCACCAAACCGTTGATTTCTCCGCCGCTTTAGATTTTCTCCAGGAAAAGGTTAGCTACCACATGGCTAAATGCCCATACCCATACCCATTGCTACGTCGTCTGTTTTTTTCACAAAAGAAATTGTTCCACATGAAGCTAGTTGTTTAAATAACTGTGCAGTCTGGTGGGAATGTAACCTAGTGTATCGGCTAGCGATTTGTGAGTAGTGATATTGTATCAAAACTCACCAAGACATACTTTTCCAATATGTATTAAACGTTTTTTCCAATAAACTTTGACTTATATAATTGGTTCTGGTATATTTTGTGCTTATGAATTAACAAACGAAATAAATAATTATTATTACTTAATTTGCTCATGTGTACACCCTTAATGAATGTTAAAATAAACACACGTACAGTTATCTGCTAATATAAGGAAAATTCGAGAGATCGATGCCTGCATCGATGCACCCATCGATTATAGTGTATCCTTTGTTTAGTACATTAGTTAGTTTTAAAATAAGTAGGCATTCAAAACTATAAAAGTGGATGAATTTGACTGCATATTGTACAATTTCATTATTCTAAACAAAATTGAATCAAGAGCTATTGCAACAATAATTGTAAATAAGTCTCTGTCATAATGAAATGAAGTTATTATAAGTTGGTTTTACTATTATTTCTTATGTTAACACACATAAATAGAGTCCACTCCTGATAATTGCGAAGTAAACGCAGCTACCAATGGTGTAAATGTGACCCTATCTAATTCTCGACATACCACGTCATCTGTACAAACTAATAAAATTACCTGCACGTATTTTTGTTTCTCAAGAAAGGTCGCATTGTATTGAAGTGCGTATTGAAAGGATCACTGAATCGCTTCAATTTAATTGTTGTTAGGCGAGAATAAACAGTCGTAAAAGTTTGAAGAGACCTCTTGTGAACACAGACGTGCATATACACTTATATATACGTGCACATGTACGATCCTATTTGCTCGAAGTTTATTCAACGTTTCCTTTTTCAATTTATAAATGTGTATACAACTTACCACAACTATACTAACACACGAACCCGCATGCGTCGTTATGAATAGGTGCTCGAGGGGTCCAAGTTTGAGGCTGGGAAAAAAGAATCGCACAGACGCTTTAAAATAAGGGAGAATTCTATGAAAGGTGTTTGGCACCAATTGAGAAAATAGGGATCAACATACTCATTTTGATTTGTAGAATACGAGATGATTTTTTTAAAACCATAACAACACATGACACGTTAAACTAGAAAGGCAAACTCTATAACTCGTAAAGTCTTTAATTGAAAAAGAAAAAATGATATTTGCCAAATCTATGTTTTAGAGAAATTTAATTCCGCAAAGGTATGTCAATCTGATATGGCAGGAGTTTAAAAATGCACTACCAAAAGTGGTCAAGGAATCAAATACTGCAAATATGTAAACAAACAAACTCTTGCAGTGAAGCATCTAAGGAATTAATAATACTGACAAAGGAAAAGTGGAAACTATATCCGTCAAATAAACAGAATAAAGTTAGTAGCATATAAGAAGTATAGGAAAAGAAATCGAAGAAAGTATTAAATAAGCCAAACAAGTGCCGTGAAAAGGTTTTCATAGCAAAATGAAAAAGAAGAAGTGAATACCAAGTTGTTCCATAGGCTATTGAGAAACCTTAGAAAAGAAAACAGATTTACAAACAGACACACCAAAAATAAAGAGAAGGTGACATTGACAACTGAAAAGAAACTATGGCTTCCTGCTAAATGCAGAGATTACAATGAAACTGCAACCGGAGAAATAAAAACAGTAAATAAATGCACATGATGAGAACGATACCATATACGAAGAGGAAGTAATTAGAGCAATTATTAAAAGAAGGAAAAACAGCGGGGCTTGACCAAATATCTTCAGAAATGATAATATATCTAGGCACAATAGGGTTATTAACAAGGTTATTCAATAATAATAATTCAGAAATACTGGATGGCATAAATACACCAATTTAAAAAATGGAGATACCAAATAGAGAGACATAACCTTGATGAGTGTAGTAGCTAAACTAAATGAAAGCGTACTGAAGAAACAATTAATATTATAAATAGAATAAAAATAAGAAAAAGCATGCAGTGAGTATAGGCCAGGCAGAAGCCCACAAGATGGCATTTTCAGATTAGACGTTTTTGCACTTGAATAAAGCTTTTTATATGATACCAAGGAAAATAGTATGAGGAACTCAACAAGAAAGGATTATTTGTGGAGAAATGTTTGATAGTAGGTAAGTAGTCGTTAATAATAGTAAGTATTGTAAAATAACGTACATCAAACGGTCATAACAGTAAAGTTAGACTAATGAAACTAGAGGAGAATAGTGACGTAACTAAAAAGTCAATGAATAGAAGTAAATGTAAAAATAAATATAAAACTCGGCAAAAACACTCTGGAGTAGGTGGACTGTTTTAAGTACTTCGAAGCAAAAATGCAAAATAACCAAGGAATAGAGAAAAAAGTAATTTATTGAAGGAATAAATAGACCCGCAAAAGCACATCATGCTCTCACCAAGAGAGTTATAAATAAGAAAAAAATAAGTAAAGATACAAAGATGACTATATACAAACAATGTTTCGACCTGTACTAACATATGAGATTGAATCATGGGTATTAGTTAGCAGTTGTAGAAGTAGACTTCAGGTGATAAAAATAAAATAATTAGTGGGAGTAAAAGGGATAACAAGAGAAAGATTATAGAAAAGTAGAAAATGAAATAATCCGGACATTTAAAACCCTGAAGGGCGAAACCAATAACGTAAAAAGCGGAAGAAAGGAGAGACTGAAGACAAGGTGGAATGCATACTGCAATGAGAAGCATATTGGAAGAAATACACTTTGAGCGGAACGAGATAATCAAGTTGAGGAAAAGCAGAAAACAGTGGAGAAATATACCGAATAGAGACAAAATTAACTACCTTTGGACTAACTGGTAATAGTATTTTAAAACACAAGTGTCACAATGACGTTTATGTAATGCGAGTACAAGTTTGAATCTCGAGCCGCGTAGCGGCGAGAGATACAAAGTACGAGTACGTTTTTTACGTTTAAGAATAAACGCCTGGCCACCTATGGCTAATATTTTACAAAAGTGCTCCAAAGCGTTCCCACTATCAACTGACAAAGCCGCGATTAAAACTGGGGTTAACATCTGGCGACCTCCCCTTGTGAGACATAATTTCTTATCCTTTACATAAATACCACCATTTTATTCTACAGAACAAGCTTCTTAGTGGATTCACATATATTCAGACAGTTTTACTACATACACATGTAACAGGGGTACTTATATAAGCTATTTTAATATCAAATCTACTGATTGGTATTGCCACCAAGCGTAATCACACGCACGTAGCTCCAATTTAAGAAATTATACCGTTGGGAACGATTACCCTTGAAATTTTGATCAACCAATTTACTTTTCGAACAATATGGTTATCCTTATTTCAGGGATACAATTTGACTGGCAGATTCAGATATATAATGCATGGATAATTGCATCTGTTCACTTACCCGTATATCCGCCCTTACAGTTTGACGCACCCTCAAATATTAATATTATTTACGACTGACGGCGTTGTAACTTTCTCATAATTCACTGCTTTTACCTTTTATAATTTTATTTGTCGGTTGATTTTTTTTTTGTTTCCTGTTGTGGATTGGTAAAACGGCGTGAAATGTGTTCGTAATGTAATTGGACGTTCGCCGAACACAAACAGAGACTTCCCCAGATGATTTATTTTCTCTGAAATCAAATTTATGCCGGTTTGTTCTCCGTACAACATTAATCGAAAAGTGGGAATTCGATATACCACATAATTCACTCCTGGTTTCGATTTCTGTTAGCAAGTAGTTACTAGTAGTGTCCTCTGGAATTCAGCTAAATGAACAAATGCCACCTAGTATAATGAATCATGTGGTTAACCATAAAATTCTTTTAGTGTCTCACTAATGTATGTACAAGAAACATTTATTACGCATTACCTCAGAGTTCATTGCTTTTGCAGTAAAATACGTATTTAGGTTACATACATACATATATTAAATTTAATGATGTCAATGTTATATAAAGAAAGTAATAGACTTTTATTTAATCTTCTGAACTTACTTCACCTATGTCTGCAAGTTTGAAGGTTTATGTCAACCAAGTCTATGTTTAATGGCAATCAAATGGGATAGGTCTGAAACAGAATAGGGATTGCAGGTTTTGTGGAGCGACAGGTGAAAGTCCAGAATACCTAATATCCAACTGCACTGCTATCACAGAAACTCGTGCCAACCATTTTGGCAAAGATGTCATAGACGAGGGAGAAATACGCTCCTTGAAACCATCATAGCTATTGCAATTTATTAAAGTTCTTAGACTGGATGGGGAGCTATAAGTGCGGGCAAACCATAGCAGCTTACAGCTGATGTATGGGGGCACAATAGATCAATAGGTCGCGGTGCAAGGTTACCCTAATCTAGTCTAATCTACCTTATCCGAATATCTCATTTGAGGAAGAATGAGCCACTTTGCCGAATTAAACTGTGAACTTCTTCCGTTACACTTCCGTTACTTTACCTTACTCTTCTGTTAGAGTTCTGAAGTTTTTCTGGGCTCGGTTGTCAAAATAGCTGTCAAACAATCTGTCATTCAAACACGAGTGATCTGTGAACTGATAAATTAAATATGGAAATGAAAATGAAAAAAATTCTATGGGGCATCACACAAGTAGCGAAGCGCTCCAGTCTCCAATGTTAAAGTTGTAAGGAAAATGATCTTAAATAAGAGTTGCACTAACTTATGTCTAATTTGTGCTTTTCAAATATTAACAAAGTTTTGCGACAAGGAATCCAATCACAGGAACAACATCTATCTTACATGCATAGCTGCATGAGTTAGATCTTGGCTTTAGATCAAAGTAAACGACAAGCTCATTTAATATATAACTTTAACTCAGATTATTTTCCTTGACACTTTAAGCATTATTATTAGAGTCCGTTACTTTTGAGATGCTGTGTATATATTTTAGAAATAAACATTTTTTGCTTTTAGTAAGCAAATGCAACCAAAATCAATCAACATATATCAAGATATATACTTTTTATATATTGCTATATAAAATATTCAAAAACAATTTACCACTGAGTGAGATAAGGTTGATGTAATAGCTTCCAGTGAACACGCAGTTGCTGTTTTACATCAAAGGGAAAAGGAAGCGCATTCTTTTTTCATAAGAATGGACAGACGTAAATTCCCCAAGAAGGATCAAGGTCGCAAACATCAAACTTTCCTTTGTGAAACGTTGGCGGAGTACGAAGCTGGAAATAAGTTCTGAAACGGGGACACGGATGTGGTCGAAACGTTCTCGGTTAAAGTTTTGGGCAGCAATTTGCCGCAAGTCTAAAACGTACAACAGACCCGACTATCGGTGTTATTTATATTTGTACGTCGGGTAGACCTGAAACCGCGAACGTCATTAAAACTTTTCGAATTTACGTTTGCAGGTCGGCCCAACTCGTGCGGAAGTTAAGAGGAACAGTCCTTTTCACTTATTAGTTGAAACTAAAAGAAGTAAATGTTTGGGCACGGAATCAATAATTACACATGCGTGTTTATTATTATTATTATGTTTAACGCATTTGGCAGAATGTCCTATAATTTCCTCTATTAATTCAATTTTAAAACAATGTTTTAGAAAACTAGCTAACATATTGCTGTGGAAAAAGGGGATGAAAAACTGTGCGTGAGTGCGTTGACCCCTTCGTCCAAGTCAGCTGTTTCAAGAAGATTTTAAAAGACACTAAATTTTTCGTAAAAGTTAAGTTAGTATTAAGTTACTTTGAAACATGTTGAAAAATTCTTATTAATATCATTTTTAGTTTTGTTTTACAGCAATGTAATTTTCATTTAGCTCAGTTTCTTGTTTTATATGTTGGTTTCCTTGGTTTAAGTCATGTTACCGTGTAAGATCGCCGCTGTTGCGTGCGCTTCTCTTGGGCCGGCGATTGCTCGGTTGCGGGAGAGAGAGAGCAGTGTACAATTAGACTCTGCGAAGGTAAGATCATTTTCCTGAGCGCTGTAAATGTATGTCGTTTGAAGACATTTTGTTTCCGCGTGTCATTTGATTTTTACAAATCTAACCTTAGTAGAGGCATCTTACACTCAATTCAGTTAATTTTCTTTGTATAATATTTGGAATTCCAAATAGTTTGTTATAGCTGATTTAATTTTACTTTTTGAGAGTTCATTTTTTTTTTATTTGATATTTATTTAATTTTTGATTCATTCTTTTTCCTTTTCAATTAGATTTGATTGTAGTTCACTGTTTTGAAGGTATTTTTACCTTGCTTTGTAATTGCTGACTACATTTGAGCAGTTTTAAGTATTTAAAGGTAAAGACGTTCACCTGAGAACGCCATTTTGCGATTTACACGTGGTGTATAAAATTTTATATTTCTAAATTTTCTTAATCTTGTTATTTTCACGTTAAATATAGGGAGTTTTCTTTTAAGCCTGGATTTTAATTAATCTAAGGTTTTAAATTTCTTCCTATTTGTTTTTTTTTATTTATTAAAGTTCTAATTAATTTCAAAATTCAAATTTTGTTGTTTTAATTTGTTTCCCCACATCGTGGTCAATTTACACCCACTTTCAGTTTCTTAAGGTTTACCTTCAGAAGGTGACCACTGGGATTTTGAATCCCATGCTCTTCAAGCAATTTTTACTCTATTTTAGAGTTGGCGCTCAACTTAATAATTAATTTCAGACATTTGGTCACAAGCATTAATTTAATTTTAAATAATTCACATTTTCATAATTATCACAGCAATATGAACGCTATTCTTTTAACACTTCTATTTTCGTATTTACGATTTGAATTAAACGGTTTAGGTTTTGAAAAACACACATTTTTTTTATTTGCAGACAATAAATTTGAAGTGGGAAACATGTCAACTACTCTTTGTTCTGTTTATATCGACAGAAGGTCTAGTGCTAACTATTTCTGATATAATCGAAGGAAAAGAACTCTTTTGCTGCAGAAAACTTCTGGAAGATTTCAAGTCGAAAATGCAAGTCCATAAGGTCGTACTTAAGGGTATTTGTACGTACACAAGTTGCATCTGACATCTACATTAGACAAAGGTGAACACAAGTGACGGGAGTTTCCCAGGTTGTCTCTAAAGAAATTTAGTAATAAAATATAAACTAACGGTTGCTTCATCCGGATCAGCAACTTAACATAAGCTGCTGATCTTCCTGCTGAACACCTATATTACCTAAATTACACAGCAAACAAAAGAAAAAGCAAAACTATACTAACAAGGGAACACCGGCGGGTCTCCCCCTCCGATTTCGATGAAACTTACCAGATCGAAAGAGCACCTTAAAATAAGAGACACGTATTTTTTTTTATCGGCGGAACCGCACGATTTTGGGGTACAGCCCCCTCCAAAGTTTGGACGATTTTTCAATTTTTGCAAATATTTCCCAAATTATAACAGATATTAAATTTTCTTCTTAACATAATTGGCAGCATATTGCATGGCCCTAAGGGTGGCGTCGTCCGTATTCGCGTTAATAACGGGGGACGGGGTACCCCGTACCCCCCATTTTTGTACATTTTTTCTTTTTCTTATTCATCAAAAGAAGGCCGATTTTACATAGAATACGATGATGTATAACAAGTTTAGAAAATTAATAATTGTAAAAATAGAAAAATAATAATAAAGCTTCAAAATTAATAAACTTGTCTATTGATATAAATCAAATGAACTATAACAGAAATAAGTTTTCATCCTTAACATAATTTCCAGCATAATACATGGTCTCAAGGTAGATATCTTCATAAAAAGCTAATAACGGGGGACGGGGTACCCCATCCCCCCGCGTTTTAGTTTATTCATTATTCATCAAAAAAAGATCGCTCACTTCAAATCATTTCAAAACCTGGCTAACGGATGTTTTTCTCTTGAATACCGGGCCAAAGAGGGTCCTTTTAATTAATTCTTGGAGTGGGCATTGTGTTGCCGAACTTCAGCAATTAGTGCCAAAAGACAAAACTTTGAACATTTTAAATATACCAAAAAAAACGACAGCGATGGTACAACCTCTAGATGGTTTTAGACTGTGAAAAATTTTGTTAGAACTTTTTCGGATACAGTGATTCTTATGAACTACGACATAGATTTACATCAGAGAAATAATATTATTAAGTTGCAATCCCTAACCCATAATCAGTTTTCTTCCCCAAGATTTTTCGACGTATTCAAGAACTCGTGGTATAAGAGTGGATACGTTGAGGAAAGACCTGGGCCCTTTAAAAATCCTGTAGAGTTTTGTTTTAACAAAGATGCGCAGTCTACACCCTTGTGTAGTATCTGCAATAAACCAGTTATTGTGCGGTGTTCATGGTGCAAACAAAATCTGTGTTTTAAACACTTTTACACAAACTATCACTACTGTAATACTTACATAGCTTAATTACTGTATGTATATTAATCTTGTTCGCTATTGCAATACATATATACCAATAATCGCATTACAGTATATCATGTATTTACACATTTGTAAGCATTATAATGTTTTTATAATTCTGTTCTATTGTTTTCGAAATGTTATAATCGTTACAAACACATTAGTTATATTTATGCTCCATTGAATACTTACATTGTACACCTACATTGCACGAAAAACTTGAAATAAATTAAAAAATATATATGTATGTATTATTTAATCCTTCGTCCTGTGTAGCAAATTTGTTCATATATACGCACTAAAGGATTATGGTATTCTAAGAATGAATAACATTTTATTAAGGAAATATATAAAACGCAGTCACTAACTGCAGTTGATAAAACGATTTATATTGCTACCACCGATAAAAGTTTCGTATATATATAGTACAAGTTAGTAGGCATAGAAAGGTTTGACCATAGCTTGTCGAGTAGATACAATTCTAAATTAAGAAATATTTAAGTAAGGAGAACAGCGGAGTAACGATAACAAATAATTGTTGTTAATGTAGGTACTATATTATTATTATTACAATTATTTTTATAATTAATCCTCCTAATTTATTACCATTGTTTTCTATATAAAAGCGATATTTTTTTGATGAATAATGAATAACCTTATTATTAAAAAATGCGGGGGTATGGGGTGCCCCGTCCCCCGTTATTAGCTTTTTATGAAGATATCTACCTTGAGACCATGTATTATGCTGGAAATTATGTTAAGGATAAAAACTTATTTCTGTTATAGTTCATTTGATTTATATCAATAGACAAGTCTTAATTTTGAAGCTTTATTATTATTTTTCTATTTTTACAATTATTAATTTTCTAAACTTGTTATACATCATCGTATTCTATGTAAAATCGGCCTTCTTTTGATGAATAAGAAAAAGAAAAAATGTAAAAAAAATGGGGGGTACGGGGTACCCCGTCCCCCGTTATTAACTTTTTGCGAATACGGACGACGCCACCCTTAGGGCCATGCAATATGCTGCAAATTATGTTAAGAAGAAAATTTAATATCTGTTATAATTTTGGAAATATTTGCAAAAATTGAAAAATCGTCCAAACTTTGGAGGGGGCTGTACCCCAAAATCGTGCGGTTCCGCCGATAAAAAAAAATACGTGTCTCTTATTATAAGGTACTCTTTCGATCTGTTAAGTTTCATCGAAATCGGAGGGGGACACCCGCCGGTGTTCCCTTGTAAGTACGTTCTATGTAGTTGAAATAAAGATATATTATTATTGTTATCATTATAAAGTCAAGTCAACCAAAATCAAAGTCAAAACAGAAGCATGAAAAGTACTTTTAAACAATAATTACACAGCTAATCATTGTGTATGTCGCTGGATGCAAACAACGGCAAATCACCGTTGTGTGCGGCTGGTCTGACGATATGTCCCCCACCAACTTCTAGCTGTCGGAGTATCCCTCTCTCCATGCATTGGGCCTGTAATCTAGTCGGCATTGGGTCATACTTTTTCAAGCCATACATAAATATCAGACAGGAGTTCTGCATACAATGAATCCTGGCTCGATCCATCTTATCTAAACAATAGTAATAAACGCCCATACAAAACCTAAATCTAGATAATACTAAAGAGTCACAAAGAGTCTTCCTTAAATTAACACCTAAACAGTCCCTGCTTCCATATAAGACCTTCAAAGTATCATATCCCGGCTTGAGTAGGCGAGATCCATAAAACGAAGTTTTGTGTCCAACAATAGCCCAAGATCACGGGCACTACTACACGCAATCACGTCATCTATTATTTTGATCGCGATGTCATTGATGACCCGAGCTCGAGTTTTTGTACGCCCAAATACCAGAACAGAAGTTTTCTTAGTATTAATACGAAGACAATACTTCCTGAAAACATAATAATAAACATTATAATGAACATAAACAAACGATTTAACATCATTAATACGTGAGACAGCATCATAAAGGTCTTCCGGAGAAAAGGAATAATATACCTGCATGTCATCTGCATACATAATATCGCCAATGTTTCAAACACTGTTATATAAAGTAGTGGACCAACGACACTCCCCTGTTGCATACCAGAAACAATTCGAAGAGGGCTATCATATGAGACCTGCTGCTGCGTTCTATCAGTAAGATAAGAATGCAAGAACTTTACAGAATTATGGCTAAAACAAACAACATTGAGAATAGCAAGCAACAGGGTGTGGTTGATGGAATCAAAAGTCTTCGAATAGAGTAACAACACCAATACAGTCACCTGATAAAATCAATACTACGCAGCAGGTCAGGTTTTAAACGAAGACAGATAGAAAAAAGTTTTCATGGTGGACTTGCACTGTTTACGCGGACCTTTCGACTAGTATAGCTATTTATATACATAGTGTTAATGACAGAAGAAAAGGTATACTTGAACTACTTGTTCTTAATACTTTAGACATTATACACTGTATGTACAAAGTAGCGACAGATTATGACAATTTTCATTCCTCAAAAATAAAGTAGTATTAGTGTCCGTGCTGGTCGTGCGAATACAAATGAAAACTATTTATATATTAGCAATAATATCACTTTATTGGTGATTGGTTATTGGTTGAGCTCATATTGATTGATAAAGCAAGATTCGCTTTTCAATGATTCATATTTTGAATTTATCCTGAATAAAACTTAAACCCGGGTGTATTGTGCATCTAAAGCTGACAAAATAATTTAAAGGTAGTGTCGCATCGCCACAGTCGGATATTGATCTATTACTAGTAAGCAAACCATTATAAGTTCATTTCGAAACGGAAATAAAACAAAACGTTCGTCTGGAGAACGATATTGTACGATATTTCTAGTACTATACATCAGTAATATGTAAATATTGATTTATTTTCCGCCGAACAATGGGAGCTAAGAAAATAAAATAAATATAGCTTTATTCTTTCTGACGGTTTATTTATTGATTTCTGTAACGACATGAAATATGTCGAAAATGACGGCGAATATAAATTCTTCGTTAGACGTATTGTTTAAAATTTTGGCAATATTAGATTCTAAATCAAAATAATTCATTCTGTAAACTATAAAACTTGAATGTACTTGTGTGTACATTCCACATCCCACAGTATTTAAACTATCTGAGCCCAGTCCATTCACTTTTGTATTTCTTCATGTAATTTACCCAAGAAAAAACAACCCTTCCGCTGTTGAGAATCGAAAATCCCCGAACAAATCAAAATAAAATATAGTTTCTGTTAATAGCTCACAAGCGAATCGTATTTTTATCTTCCTATATAGTTAAATCAGTTTAATTGATAAATATTGGAAATAATGTTTACATGTGAAGAGGGCTCCAAATATTTCAAGGACATAGAAATAACCCTCATTCATCCTCTTCTACGCTCAGGTAAGCGGCGTATGTATGTAGCGATGGCAGCAAACACATGGGCAAATGGATGATACGATCCGCCGTTAGAACAGTAGAAGATATGCATGCAAAGTAAAATAATTTGATTTATGAATTGCGTTTCGGCATAAGTATATGTCGCTTTGACGTCAATAAATTTTTAAAAAGTGAAAATGTCCGTTCAATTTCAGGCTACATAAAGGCGGATGATGAAAATGTGGAATAAATCATTCATATCTGCAACTGTTACGCTGTTTGATATATTTTTTAATATACTTAGAACATAATTTTTATGAAATGTATTTTCAACTTTCTGTTTTAATTTAACCAAATTCATTGAAAATATTTCGTAAACTAGAGAGGGTTAATTCTAACTTAATAAATTTCGGTTTGAAAAATAACTAACTGTGCCTGCTAAATGAAATTATGTTCAATAAAATTTAATTGCTTTACTGAATTAGTTTTTTAAAGAACATTCTTATACAGTATACGGTACTAATACTGGGAGCGCCGTGCTTTAAATTGAAAATTACTTTTCTTTAAAGCTCTCAATATTGTTGCTATAATATAAATTTGCTTCTGTCTACATACTCCATCCCATAATGACCGTGTTATATGGTAATGGAAGGTGTAGACATGGTTCTTGGTAGAGCTTTTCGTGGAACTTTTAAAATAAGACAGTTTACATCCCGAAAGTTACTTTAATAAACTTTGATATGCGAGGTAGGGTGTCAGCTAAACAAGTAAAATGTAGCAAATTCGAGAAACGTTCTGTCAATAATCGAAGTGATTTTACATGCAGTCGCTTTGCTGAAAAGTAATAAAACTCTGTCGTAATTGTTCTGAACCGCTCGATTTAAACCATAAATGATAATAGAATGTTAACTTTTTCCAACACATGACCTTTTGGTAGAGTTTGTAGCTTACGGAATCAAGGTTTCAATAAGTACATCTATAATACAAGATCCTAAGGTATTTCTTGTTTCTTCAGCAGATGCCCATTTAGATTTTATATCTGCTATAAGCTATAACGCCTGAAAAGCTTTTGGGCAAGCAATAGCTGCGTACAGTAGGTTTGCCTAGAATTGTCATATTTTCCTAAAAACATTTATTTATTTTTATTCATTTGAAAGCAAAGTTCTTTTATGTTTTGCACAGTCAAATATTTGCAGCAACAAAAGCGTCGTACGCATTCTCATAATTCTTGTTTTTCAGACCTTGTCCATTTATATCACAGATATTATAATGTACTAAACCATGCTTAACTACGATGAAATCGTGAAAATGGTTCGTGTTAGTGGTTAATGCACATCTGTGTCAAACAAATGACCAAAACGCATTATTAAGCGCAACAAACAACAATAAAAAGAAAACTTGCGTTCGTCGCTTGCCCCTCTAACCAAAACGGTAGCTGGCGAATATGTTAGGAGTAAAAAACTCATAAACACCGCTCTTTACGTGATATATCTATATATACATCTATACAGACCTAATCTGAAAGAAGTAAATAGCGGCGGGGAGCCATCTATTCTCCTACCTTGTCCCACAATATCTAACAGCGATGTAGTAGGGCAAAATATTTACGGGCTACTTTGGTCTCTGACCGTATCTGTCGTTGAAAGCGAGGTGGTTGGGACGAAACTTCAAAACCTTTGTAACATAAAATGGGTCGCTATATTGTGCAGGAGGGAGCTGAGATGATGAGGTGGTATAACGCTGGGAACTCAACAGGTCTACTTCCAATAAAACCACAATTTTTAAATTAACAAATTAAATAAATAGTACCGGTTGCGTATATAATTTAAAACCGTCTTTCCCATATTGTAAAATTGATGATGAAACCTTTGTTTTAGTATATGCTGCAATTAAAATGAATTCCAATTTGTTATTTGCTAGTATTTCAAGTGATTTAGGCATTTCGCATTCGGCTATGCAACAGACACTTAAGGCAAATTGATTTCATAGTTATAAATATTCAAAACATGGCTATACTATTTCATAGCGACGCATTTAAACGTATGAGTTTTTGCGAAAGATTGATTGATATAATTAATCAAAACAATACTTTTGTAAAAAATATTCTCTTTGTCGATGAATCGTCATTTCCCCGGGTTAGGAATCACAATTCATCTGTCACAAAATATTAAACTAAACAAAACGACCACAGGTATTTAAGTTTATATACCAAACAACGACAAATGTTAAATGTTTGGGAAGGTTCGTTAAACAACCATGTTATAGGACCTTAATGGCAGTTTGAATGCAAATAGGTATTTGGATTTATTTCAAACACGAATTATTCCTGCTCTGGAACAGTTTGCCTGACAATGATATGCAGAACATTTGCTTTCAAGAGGATCGTTGTTCTGCTCATAATGCAGTTCGCTGGTCGAAATTGTTTAAATTAACAATTTCCTAACCGGTGGTTGTGACACAAAATTGTGCAAACATCAAACAACATTGATGTAGAAGTGTTGCAGAATCTCAGAACTAATTTTTGTATTAGAATGGGGCACTGTTTAGCTATAGACGGGGTTACATTTGAACATTTTATGTAATAATTTAATAAATTTCAGGGCATTATTTTTAATTTATTTTATGGTAAATTTCTTTCTTAGCCGTAATATTAAATTTGGTTTTTTTGTTGTTTTTCTTAATGTAGCGGCTGGGTTTTTTTATAAATTAATGATTTATGCAATGGATAGTTTTATTGCATAAATCATTAATTTATAAAAAAACCCAGCCGCTACATTAAGAAAAACAACAAAAAAACCAAATTTTTAATTTATTATTTATAAGAATGATTTTGAGTTTCTTAAATGGAATTTGAATTTATTTACTGTCCTTTTCAGAATTAATTTTTATTTATCCCTTTTTCTGATTCATTATTTCTTCGTGTCTGTTGTTCATTAGAATTACTTTTATTTTCTTGCTCAGAGCCAAGAATAATATCACTTTCCTCGTTTTTATTATCGCATTACCGTTTATTTAGAGTCCATTTCTAATACATAGACACCTCTGTGTTAGTGCTAAGGCAAATAACTGTGGATTCACTGAATGTAAATAGCCGAAAGCAGAAAAAAAGTATGATCGGCGAGAGACGCCATGCGTGTTATAACCGTTTGCTTTGCTGTGATTATGCCTGTATATATCATGAGCACGTGCACAAAGGTACCGAAAATGTATTTTATTTTCATTAGTGCTGTTGATATAATCAAATGTTATTGCTACTATTTGGTTAAGTTATATATAAAATTTCTTTGCTCATCTTTTGTGCACCATTAGTTCCGCAGAAGCAACTCGCTTAGCGCCATCATTACAATTTCTATCGTTTAGTTTTACACCTAATCTTTCACACTCGGAACATACATCTACTTGAAGTCTTCAAAAATTTAGTGCATAATTTTCTTTAAAATATTGTAAGTAAAATTCGTATCTTACGAAGTGTTGCATGTCTGGAAATGTTTTCACAAAGAGGTTCTGCATAGTTTTTACATCCAAGTAGTGTCTTGTTTTGCCCAAATAATGTGATGTCCTAAGTGGAAAACTTTCAATATGTTTTCTGATTTTAAAAACAACAGTGTCTGGTATGGTGCGTGGTCTGTTGTTCTGTTGCTCTCTCAAATCCTTTGGTGCTTGTCCTGCTGAGGGTAATGTGGTTAACGGACTAATAAAGGCTTATTTGGACACAACAACACGATCAGAATTTTTCATGACGTGGTATACAAAATTTATAGACCTAAATTTAACACTTTTATCTAAACTTGGTCTACGTCTATGAATTCGTTAAACTTCAATACCTTTGCTAGCAGTGGTCTTTTCATCGTTACTAAACTGATCAGTATATTTTCGTCTACATTTAATTAGAACAGAAAAGCCAATTAGTGATTTTGTTCTTTACAGATCTAATAAGCATAGGTCCAGACTCTCTTCCCCGTAGTGATTTCGTCCCAATTTTTGGGATTTCGTTTCCTTTTCTTACTCCCATATACCCTGTCTTGATAATCACTACTGTCATTATTAGAGATGGTCTTTTATATAAAATACATGCAACGCAAACATAATTTATTAACACCGCGCTACTGCCTGTAGACGACTATTTTAGGTTATTTGCGTTAAGTGGCGCCTTCGACCACTACATTCCCCAACTTGACTATTACAACGCTTCTGAATCCAAGAACATTATATGTTCAGGACTGGTACTTACTGTTATTAAAGTCAACGGCAGAAATGGAGGGCGTATTATCCCACAACAATCGTCCATAGAGTACTGTTCTTACGCTAATTCGATGAGGAAACCAATTTTATTAACTCTAGCTATCTCAAATAAAAACCGCAATTTTGTGACTTATACTGTTCTTGAACTCACCGATTCATTTACAAATGCTTTTTCTTTTTAACGCCTAATTTTGATCTGCTAGAATGCCAAGAATTCAGAGAAATATGTAACTAACAAAGAAATGTGTTTAATCCAATAAATCCATCAACACTGAATGATGCAGAGCGGCATGTTGCCGATTCAAGACATTTTTTCTCATATACATGGTTTTGTAAGCGTCTAATTCTCTCGAAGATCTCATAGTTTTCAATAGTTCAACGTTCTCAATGTTAATTTTATGACCTCTATGGTTAATATTCTGTGTCACGCTGGATGATTCAAGCCTCCCAAAGCAATAACGCTATATTTGCTTCCGATTGCACGCTTTGTTTGTTCAGCATACACTTTATTTCAGTGCCCGCATCCAATTTTGTAAATGCCCAATCTTTAGCTGTCGTTCGGATTACCTTTCGGGTTACCTAAAAGGTGTCGCAGTGTGTTTTACGAGGCAAACCATGTGTTCGTATTGTGCTCTTGCCGCCTATGCCTTTCAAAATTTTGTGGAGGAATAATTTAATAAATCTTTTATCGCGGGTTGCAATTGAAGTCAAAGTGGTGGAGCTTTGCACGTAACGTTTATATTAAACTTTCTTTAGATGCCATCTATAGAAGAATAACTATTGTAAATCCCAACTTTTGTCCTAAACTGCAATTCCCTGTCAAATCTAACCTTATTATCAAAAGTAAAGTACCACACTAATCTTATTAAGTGGTAACGTTATTAATCGAGTAATTAAGAAATAAATGGCGGCCATGTTATGCCATCCGCCGTAATTTGAATCAGCCGTTATAAATCTATTAGTGTTGGTTTCTTTTCTAGAGATGTCTATTTCTAATCTATTATTGTTCCTAATTACTAAGCTATCTAGGAAAGGAAGTTGTTTGTTCATCTCCTCTTCTACACACGAAAAAGTACATAGGGAATTATTACTACAATATTGTAGTTGAAAAAATGTAGTTATAGTTACTACAATTGTAAAAGCCAGTCCTAATCCGTTCTCGTACAGCTTACTACATTATTGGCTGCTCTTCGGTTCTCGGGTTCTCTGCCGTGTAGAAAGTTTAAATTACTTGACGTTTCGATCATCTTGTCGTGATCTTCTTCAGAAGTGAAGATTCTGAAGAAGATCACGACAAGATGATCGAAACGTCAAGTAATTTAAACTTTCTACACGGCAGAGAACCCGAGAACCGAAGAGCAGCCAGCAACGACGGCCGTGAAAGCCTAAAGACTACTTACTACATTATTGTGTCTAACATTGTGTTGTATATTTTAACAGTACAACGATATGAATTTGTAATATATTTTTGTTTTAAAGTACTGTACCATGAAATACTACACTTCGGTTCTCGGGTTCTCTGCCGTGTAGAAAGTTTAAATTACTTGACGTTTCGATCATCTTGTCGTGATCTTCTTCAGAAGTGAAGTGACTAGTTTGTCCTGATCCGGGGTTAATATATGGTCCTGTGTCCGTTGGTGCGTAATCGTTCCGCGCTGTTGAGGCGTGTCCGTTGCTCTCCGCTGGGCTGTGAAGAATGATTTCCAGATACTTGGTAATTGTAGTCCGTCTTCTCTGTTGATATTGTTCGGATTTTTCTGTATTTCAATGGCTTCTCTGTACAATCTTCTCCAGTAATGTGGTTCCGTTGCTAGTTTCCTGCATTTGTCAAACTTGATTCCGTGTTTCGTGTTTGTTGAGTGTTCTGCTACTGCTGATTTGTCTGTGTATTCATACTTTGTATCTCGCATATGTTCTTTTAGCCTGATATTGATGTTTCTGCCTGTTTGTCCAATGTATACCTTTCCACAAGTGCAGGGTATCTCGTAGACTCCTGGATTTTGGAGCGGCGAGGTACGATCTTTCGGTGAAGGTAATTTTGTTGATAGTTTTTCTGGAGCATTGAAGATTACTTTGATGTTGTGTTTGCGCAGCTTTCTTCCAATTTTGTCAGTGCATCCTTTGATGTATGGCAGGCAAGTCGTTCCAGTAGTAGTTGTTGTTTCTTCCTGTTGTTTTGGGTGTTTTGGTTGTTTGTTGATGGTAGCTGTGATGTCTTTGAGTCTGTAGTCGTTCAAAACAACAGGAAGAAACAACAACTACTACTGGAACGACTTGCCTGCCATACATCAAAGGATGCACTGACAAAATTGGAAGAAAGCTGCGCAAACACAACATCAAAGTAATCTTCAATGCTCCAGAAAAACTATCAACAAAATTACCTTCACCGAAAGATCGTACCTCGCCGCTCCAAAATCCAGGAGTCTACGAGATACCCTGCACTTGTGGAAAGGTATACATTGGACAAACAGGCAGAAACATCAATATCAGGCTAAAAGAACATATGCGAGATACAAAGTATGAATACACAGACAAATCAGCAGTAGCAGAACACTCAACAAACACGAAACACGGAATCAAGTTTGACAAATGCAGGAAACTAGCAACGGAACCACATTACTGGAGAAGATTGTACAGAGAAGCCATTGAAATACAGAAAAATCCGAACAATATCAACAGAGAAGACGGACTACAATTACCAAGTATCTGGAAATCATTCTTCACAGCCCAGCGGAGAGCAACGGACACGCCTCAACAGCGCGGAACGATTACGCACCAACGGACACAGGACCATATATTAACCCCGGATCAGGACAAACTAGTCACTTCACTTCTGAAGAAGATCACGACAAGATGATCGAAACGTCAAGTAATTTAAACTTTCTACACGGCAGAGAACCCGAGAACCGAAGAGCAGCCAGCAACGACGGCCGTGAAAGCCTAAAGACTAATGAAATACTACAATTTATTAAAAAAATCTATTACAATGTAATACTTTGTTCACAATAGTATGCCCAAACTTTCTTGTATTAAAGGGTCGAATATAATGTAGTCCAATTTAGAACGAAATTACATTTGAAAATTCAAACACTTTCATATACATTATATTAATTATTGTAGGTACTTGTTTATTAATATCTGTTTCATTTGAAGCTTATTAAATTAGATATCCTAACGCGTTTTTACTATATTGATTATTGATACAAATATAAATTATGTTCGGAATTGCGGAAACAAAGGTGAATACTGAATAAAAACAAACAAAAATGTGTTTTGATCTTCCTAGTTAATAAGTGCCAGCAACCATCTTGCCAATACGTCATTTTATATTGTTCGTTAATAAGGCGTAGATGGTAGTGGTCTTGTGAATTGTGTGTTCTTATGTCGTGTCCTATGGTACTCCGTCCATTAAATAATATATACATTAACGACGATTTTATTTACTGAGTTGGGGGTTAGAACCGTTGGTGAGTATTTTTGAAGGTAAGACATTGAAATATATCTTGAATACAAAAGTATAGGCGTGTATGTATGTATACAGCATTAAATTGTTTCTTTTACCATCCTCTGAGAAAATAAACAGATGCTATCGTTGACCGAGGGATTCTCTGTCAACGGTGCTATTCATAAATTTTTATTGCCGGCTGTGGGCGTGTTTAAGATAGTGAGCCCGCCTGGTTAGAAAGCCTTTGAAAAATATGTTTAACTGGCTGCATAATTTCTACTTTTTGAAGTCAAATATCACAGAAAATATAAATTTTGAAAAAAATTTAAATCAATAGGGACCTCAACCATTGAAAAATCTACTGAACTGTGTAAAGAAAAGTCTTGTAACTTTGTAAACAAATCCACAAAAACGAAAAAATCGGTAGACTATTTTATTTTTTAACTAGGAAAATAAACGCTCCTTAAAAAAAAGGAGCTAATAGAGACTTAGAAAACATGATTACATATTAAAAAAAAATTAGTTTGTCATTTCAATTCATTAATTGTGCCCGTAAAATCGAAAAAATGATCACATTTACTGACGCTAACGCTACGATTCGGGGTCTAGCAGCCTTAATGGAACCTCGTATTGCTCGGGTGCTGTTAGAGAAGCAATTCTAGACAAACGAAAACTTAGGAAAATTTGGATGACTACCAGATCCCCCCAGGACAAGGCTAAATTTAATAAAGCCGTTAAGGACTTAAAAGAACTCCTATCCGCCGAGAGAAACCTAGCTACTCAAAACTTTCTCCAAGGTCTAACAGCGTCTAAATCCACTGACTATTCATTGTGGAAGGTAACGAAAAAATTAGGAAAGAATCAAGATAACATTCCACCTCTCAGAAAAAATAATCAGACCTGGGCTAAGACAGACAAAGAAAAGGCTGAACTATTTGCGGAACATCTCGCAAAAGTCTTCCAACCATTTCCTTCTGCAATAACGCAAGAAGAAGAACACTCTATTACCTCATCATGCATTTCAAATGGCGCTACCCATAAAACCTTTCAAGTTAAGCGAGATTAAAAATACGATCGATAGAAATATACTCTCCAAAAAAGCCCCTGGCTATGACCTTATTACTGGTAAAGTAATTAAGCAACTACCGCTTAAATCATTAGTTGTAATTAGGAACATATTCAACGCAATTCTGAGAACTGGCCACTTTCCGTCCCAATGGAAGGTTGCTCAGATTATTCTTGTTCCCAAACCTGGTAAGCCTGTTGCAGAAGTTGCTTCCTATAGACCGATTAGCCTGCTGCCTATGCTTTCCAAGCTCTTCGAAAAAATGTTTTTGAGAAGATTGAAACCACATATTAACAACTTCGTCCCAGAACATCAATTTGGCTTTCGGGAGGAACACGCAACCATCGAACAAGTACATCGTGTGGTGGCGCAAATCAACAACTGTTTTGAGGCTAAGAAATATTGCTCTGCCGCTTTCTTAGATGTTACACAGGCGTTCGATAAGGTGTGGCACCTTGGGTTGCTGAGCAAACTAAAAAGCAAACTGCCTGTTCCATTTTACCAGGTGTTACAATCTTACCTGAGTGACCGACATTTCATGGTAAAATACAAAGAGGAACTAACAGACCTGTTTCCTATACAAGCTGGGGTTTCTCAGGGCAGCGTCCTCGGTCCAATGCTTTATTTGTTGTTCACAGCGGACATACCCGTAACACCAAACACCTTCACTGCGACATTCGCTGATGACACAGTTATAATGGCGAACAGCGAAATCCCGAAATTCGCATCAGAGAAGCTCCAGGATGCTTTAAGTAACACCTTCACCCTACGCAAAGAAACATGCCCAGGTGTATTTCTTAATGGACACCAATTGCCGCAGTCCAACAGCGTGAAGTACCTTGGAATGCATCTTGACAGAAAATTGAATTGGAAAGACCACATATGGAAGAAGAGGAAAGACCTTGGCCTCAAATTCGCTAAACTGCATTGGTTTATTGGACGTAACTCCGAACTTGCATTAAGCAACAAATTGGCAGTATACAACACTATCTTAAAGCCAGTGTGGACTTACGGTGTGCAACTGTGGGGTACCGCGAGTGCTACTAACCTAATGAAACTCCAGCGGTTTCAATCTAAAGTCCTGCGAACAATAACTGGCGCTCCGTGGTATGTCGGTAATGACACTTTACACCGCGACTTGGATGTGTTCTATGTTCTAGACGTGGCTAAGTGCGTGAGTGACAAATACCTTGGGCGTTTGGAGAAGCACCCTAATCCTCTAGCAGTTAATCTGTTAGACAATAGTAAAACGCTTCATCGTCTAAAGCGCTCTGATCCCTTAGACATAAAATATAGACACTAAGTGTACCTCATAACTGACTAGCTTAGGCATCTTAAACTGATATTTATTTGCCGCAACTATGTATAATCTCCTTGGGCAACAACTAACATTGTAGAATATGTATTAGTTTGTAATTGTTGGTTCTTTAATGTAAGATTCCGACCTCACGCTAGTAATATCAAGCAGATAAGAAATTAACTTATTACCTTAGGGTAGATTGTTAATATCATGGGAGTCGTTAAAAAAAAAAATATTATGTAGACGTAATTTTAATTTTATATAAATAATATTAATGTACGTTTATTGTTATCACAACTGTACAAGTTCTTTCTATTGTCCATATATCGGTGGCTTTTACACCTTTTACTGATGTGTAATAATTTCCAGACAGTGCAATTTTCTAATTATCTGTTACTTATAGTTGAAACCGCGATAGATATTTGTGGGTTTACATTGGCTTCTTTCTTTTTTTAATGTATGCATTCAACACCTATATCTACCTACAGAGTATATCAACTAATTTATGTATCTATTGCTATAAACCTTACATTTATGATTTATGTTAATAGGCTCTATTCTGTAAGAATTCTGTTAAAATTAACATGTTAAAAATTAAGTTATAGCAATAAGATATAGGGAAGTTAATTTTTAATTTTAACAGACTGCTTACATAGTGTTCCATATTTCCAGTTATATTGCTTAAAGTATATTTATAAAGAGCCCCGTTAGCCACTACAAAACTTAATTTGTATTTATTTCCAGAATATTTCTGACTTGGATGTGGAGCTACAGTTGCGGGCAGAAAGAAACACCAGATTTCAGTTTCCAGTACAACAGATACCAATAATAGTTGGAGAACTTCTTAACATAACGAACTCATACGTATGCACTTTATATAAAATATAAAATTGTGGATGCATGTTTTAAAATAATGTTTGCATTGGGTGCTAAGTATCTAATAGAATGCGATCAGGTGGCATTTCAGTTTCATTGAAGAAATCCGAGTAAAAAATGTTTGTGTTCCAAGTCAGTATCTTTTTGAATAAAAATGTGTTACGTTGAACATGTTGTCTAGTAAATGTATTTTTCAATAAAATTCTTGTTTTTATTAATTTCTATTTCCTTATTGCTTTGCTAGTATGTATGTATATGTATGTTCTTACAACTAATAGAATAACTATTTGGTTGTGCAAATATAGCATTTACCAGGGTAGGTATATACCTATATAAAATTGTAGTAATTTTTACAACACTTCCTTACTAAATAGTAATATACTTCGTGAAAAGCGTTAGATAGTGATAATTATTACTACAATTTCTAGTAACTTATAGTTTTCATTGTTTACTGCGCAACAGTCATACAAGTAGACGCGTTCTCAATAAATGTAGCGCGAATCGCTATTTTCCGTCGCAGAGTTTCTCAAATATTCTTTTACTTAGTGTTATAATAATAATAATAATAACGAAAACCAGTTACAGGGTAAATATATTCAAAAATGTAACAACACGTACATATTAACTTATAATTAATTCTTAATTAATTATATTAAAACTGTCTTACAAATAGTGTAATTATCTTACAAAGTATTATCATGAATTTAATAATACAACAAAAAATTACCTGAGGACAAAAAGAACCAGAAATAGAGTCTAACTAAATTAATGAAAAATGTCGGTAAAATAGGAATTTGCTATTCTGAGCATGCGGTTAATAGGCGCATTCCTGAAAATATTGGTAGTAGCCCTTGGCAGAGCAAAGGTCGCAGAAAAGCGAAAAGATTGTCGGGGAACATGGAAATTAATCAGAGATAGCAAGTGAGATGAATCTAACGATCCATGAACTAGTTTCTGAATAAATCGGGCACTGTGTATTTCACGTCGTTCACTTAAAGATTGCATATCATGTCTCTCCAACAGATAAGTATAAGCAATTCCTCTTGGAGGGTAGATGCCGTCAAGTCGGAATGAAAGAAATTTAAGGAACTTACGCTGTATACGTTCAACAGAAAACTCATGACAGAGATAATAGGGCGACCAAATAAGTGAAGCATATTCTAAGGAGCTAATAACAAATGCAAAATAAAGAGTTTTTAATGTGGCACAATCAGTGAAGTACTTGGACGACCGAATGACGAATCCCAATGATTTTAAAGCTCGTGAACAAAGGTTCTCAATGTGTGGCAAGAATGTAAGACAAGCATCAAAGACAACACCAAGATCCTTGAAATTGGAAAGCTTTTGAACCGCTATGTTGTTAATCAAATACGATGAATCGATCATATTACGCTTTCGCGAGTAGGAAACGAAACAACATTTGTTTATGTTTACTTTAAGTGCAGTGGTAGTGCACCGTTCCACAAAAATATCTAAGTTACGCTGCAGAATTGCGATATCCTCATCAGAGTTAATAACCATATACATTTTAATATCGTCTGCATAGGCTAATACAGGACAACTTACGACATTGAGTACATCATTGATGTAGGCCAAAAATAGTAACGGCCCCAAATTGGAGCCTTGCGGTACGCCAGATGTTGATGTAAACTCCTGAGATTGAAAGCCATTGAAGCAAACATAGTTTACTCTGTTATGTAAGTAGCAGGATAATAGATTGCAGAAAACTGGGCTCATTCCATATGAACTAAGCTTGTGTAACAATGTCCCGTGGTCGATGGTATCAAAGGCGCTAGACAGATCGGTATAAATTACATCCACCTGCCTTTGCTGATCTAGTTGTTCAGAGAGTTGTTATACTTTGTAGCACACCTTACGAGTGCATATTACAAAGTGTTGCATAGTTTAGCGTAAAAATTACGACAACTTGGTTGATTCAGTCTTATTTGTTTTGTGAAATTGTCTCTCAGAGAAATTGCATAAAGTATTACAGTATTGTAGTAAGCTCTCTCAAAAATAAAGTGACTGTACTGACTATATTGTTGTCGCAAATTCTTTTACAAATTCTAATACACATTCTTATACACGTTAGACACAATTTTGTGTGACTTTTCATTACAGATTGCGCCTGGTGCATATATTACTGTAATTTGTAACGATATGGAATACAATTGTGACAAAATTTGCTCATTTTTTTTTTTTTTTGGTGTACAGTGAAGTTTATACTATCGAATTTTTCATTTATTTCCATGACAAAATCTGTGATTTAGTGGTAATATTTAGCTTCCTTTTTCAACGTCGTTTCGAATTTACTCGTAAAAAGATTCGCAATGAACGGGGACAATGGGTTACCCACTGTTGTTCCTTGCGATTGTTTTGATACATACGTACATAAGGCAGTTAGTCTTTTATATTTCGCGATTTTGAGACCATCCACATTATTTAATTTTAGAAGTTCCAATAGATATTCAAAAGTTTCCGGCATTGGTACGTTTGGGAAGAGTGAACAAACATCAAGCGAAATTAAAATATTCCTCTCCTTTAATCCCATGTTATTGATTTTATTTTCTAAAAACTCAACTAAAAAGGCAGTTTTCCTCTTTTTTCTAAATCTTACTTAGGAAGTCAATTTGAAACTGATTGCAGTAGCAAAGCGTCACTTCTTCTGAAACAGTTATTGGTTGTTTTAGGGATTGTAGCAATGTATTTAAATTATATTCATGCGTATAATAGTTACATAAATACATGCTCATTAATTTTGTTATCGTAAAATACAGTTCTCTTTCGCTTATTTAACTCAATTTAATACACTTTTGTTTCAGTAGTTAAACTATGCGCTTCTGACGCTTATTATTATTATTATTTTCAGACTAAGTGAATTCACAACTAGAAAATACCTACTTGATGACAGCAGCCTTTGACTGTGGCCGAATTGCCAAAAGTAATTTGCCAAAGCTTATCGACACAATCGATTAATTTTCATTGGTCAAGCCTTTACAACTCCAGTGCAAAATCTCGAATGTAACATGGCAATCAATAACTGTCTTAACGATGCTCCTTCCATTCTAGGCATTTCACAATCGACATTCTTAAATCGTAATGCGATCTGATAATGATGAGTGTACACAAGTATTTCTTACCGTTTATTCTTGCGGAGTCATCGATTAATATGTGTTGTAATATGTCAAGTTAAAATAGCTTGATATATAGGATAGTTAACATCCACTTAAAGCTCTGATTAAGCTAATTGCAATGCACCAGTTTAATTTATATTTACTTACCGAATAAAATAAAATAAGTTCCGCTATACATACGCGCAGTTAAAGAGATAAATGTGTCGATTGGTCCGTCGATGGCCCCTGGCTCGAGTCTCGCTCGCAAACAGATACTCAATCGGCACCGCTATCACTTCCAGCGATCCCCTGGAAAAGCTGACGCTTTACAAGACCCCTTGTTTAATTTAAATACCGATTTTAGATATCGGCCCCAATTCTCATGTGGTTATTTCACATTATAGCAACGGCACGCAGCGCTTAGCATACAAAGCTCCAGTATGTGCGAATATTATATATATTCACCGTCTTTCCATTATATATCTGATAAATTTCTATTTCGACTTATATAGGTATGAGCCCTTTGTCAGTTTATATATTTTTACTTCTTCGTGACAACTTTCATGCTAAACCATTGAACAACTTGCAGTTAATCTCAAATTGATAATATTGAAAACTGGTAATTGGTTTTATTGATTGATATTATATGAGTAAATCAAGTGAGAAGAGAGGGCAAATCAATATAGAAATATTTCTAGTGGCAAGAGTTTCATGTTTTACTTTCCCTACTTAACATCCAAGCTACATGTTTTAGGAAAAACAATTTTTAGTCAAAATCTGCTATGACTCTTTGAACTTGAACTAATATAATTGGCATTAAAGAGATTATTTGTCGTAATTTACCTCTCTTGTGACTATTCTTTTGGCTATATAGATAAATAAACACATTATTTCAAAGGTATGTAGACTATGTAAGGAGGTGGAAGAAACAGGTTTTCATTTTAGTTTTTAATGTGCCGCATTAAACCGACGAAGATTTACACTGATGAGGTCAAAAACTCGGCAATAAAGCTACCGGCGAAAGATTTACTTTACAAGCTATTGAACATAATTGAACCGGCTAATCTGTTTATGTATAGCAAACTAACCATACACAGAATAATACAATGGAACTATTTGCCTCAAAGTTTAAGAATTGATAAGCAGATGCCATTATTCTATATTATATTCTCTACTTGTGTAGATTCTTAGAGCTATCACATGATGTCATATGATTCCAGCAGCCAATACTTAAAATAATAGACCCGCAACAATCTCTTGCAACAACTGTATTATTTCTTCTGCACTATGGGATATTGTCGCTTTGTGCTGAACCGAAATATAAACAATAAAGGCCATATAAATTAGAAATGCCACAATGATGATTAAATTGCTGACTTCGTCTTCCGAAAAATGTAACTTAATAATTCTCCCCATTCCAAAACCAATATCAAATGTTGTTTGTCAATGCTACTTCCGCATACACTCACTGAAAATTCTTAGCAGTACTAATTCGGCAGCCGTGACTGTTCTTACACTCATCATTTTGAAATATAGAGGTCCACTTCTTGGTTTTCCAGTACATGGTTGGCAAAGCAATCCGCAAGCGTATAATTTACAGACTAATTTCGCAAGCTAACCTTATAGGAATAAAGATGAGGATCATAAATAATATCTGCTCCCAAGTAGTTTTTGAAATTGCTAGTTCATTGCTAGTCATGGCAGGAATATTATCGATAAATCGTCTTTGCCTATCTCTTCCCAATGACAAATCGTTTTTTTTTTTTATTTATTAATAACCAGGGTTGAAACTTCAATTCCATTTGATCATCCGCGGTACGAAATTTTATTACTCGGAATGTCCCTTCATCCAGTCTCTCTCGTCCCGACTAGTTTAGTCGCATCAACAAATTACTGAGGACACGAGAAACTGTATGTAGGGACATTCGGAGTAATAAAATTTCATTTGGCTGCTATATTAGTAATTACTAAACTAATTCTTTGTTAAGTTGCTGCTCGATCAACAAGTATTAGCAAACTTGCTTATAACCAGGGTAATTTTGCCTATAAGATAGTTTGCGTTAGACAATTTTCTCTGTGCCCACTTTCTAATCTTAAGGAGAATGCAAGTAGGTTTCAAAATAAAGGCGAAACGATCACAGCAAATTTTGCATGGATTTCATTCAATGGAACATAATTTTAATGTTTAATTTATCTTACAATTAGTAAATGGAGTTGTTTATTAAGTAATAAATAGTAATAAAAGGATCTAATGTCCTTTCCATTCAATATTTATTTTAAGAATCTTTCAAAGACTACATGTATCGGCTAAAAAAAGACCGGATAAGGACAAAGTTCTTAGCCGAAACACGTAGTCTTTAAAAAAAATACTTTAAATAAATATTGAATAAAAATAACATTAAGTAAACCCTTTTATTGCCATTTATTACTTAATAAATTTAATGTATTTTATTTTATTGAATTCTACAAATAGTTTTAATATGAATTCAAGTTACAGTGCTGGGTGGATGCGAAAATTCTTGGTACATATGACAATGGAAGTTTAGTAGACGTCTCTGAACGTTGAATCAATATCATGCGCTAATTAAATAACTCACAATCAGTTAGCTTTGAGTAAGCACTACAAACAAGTTCTCTCTGCTAGTGTGCCATAGATTAAATTAAATTCCTTGCGGAGAATGTCGTTGAATTTAAAATATTGCTGAAATTGTAAAGCTGACTTAATTTTGCTAAAAGTAAAATAAAATAAAAACGAAAAATATTTTGGAAGTAATACGGGAAATTATTGAATAGCTATACATTACTCATAAGAAAGTACCTAATATTAAAGAAAGGAGTGCAACAAGTATGTATATACGAAGTACTTCGCGTATGTTTTGCCCTTTCCGTTTAACCAGTAGTTCATACGGAGTTGGGGCCATAGTAGCGCATTTACGGTTCTATGATATTATATTTCTTATTTCCTACAATGCAACGGTGTAAATTGCAAAAATCCGACAATGATCGAAGCATTAGGGATAGGTTTTATCCTTTAACTTGCAATTCCACAAAAACGGAAAGTAGCGATTTACAACATTTGATGAGTTTTACAAATGTACCACGTTTAAATCCGATGAGTGATTAACACCTGTTGGTGTTCTCTTGTAAGTAGATGTTCTAACACTGAAAAGAATATAAAAAGAAAAGGTGTTCATTTTATAGTCTTTTACCAAATCCTAAAACGTTTCTAGCTGGGCGTATATATAAAAAGGCTACTATATTAAATTTCTTGCTCTACGAAAATAAAAAGGGTACAATGAAACTTTAATTCAAACAAGAACTCCACTTATCTATCTACATTTCATTACGTCTATTGTCGACCCCGAAACACTAGGATCGTAAAATTCTCTCTCGCCATTCTCAAGGGCGTAAAACACCATAGTTGTAAAAGAAAGAATAAAGGTAGTTACGCCATTACAGTAAGTATAAATAAGAGAAAATCATTCTAGAAGAAAATAAGGTAGAAATTGAGCAGAGTTTTGAAACTTTTTATCACGCCAAAACACGTATGCTAAAACAAAAATAAAAATAATCCAGCAAGAAACCGCGTAAAACCCTAAAATTATGTAAGCAAATATAAGCAAAAGAGCAAATATTCCTTCTCATAACCATCTGAAAATCCACTTTATATGGATCGTGAGGTTGGGGATGCTATTATTATTCTCAATGGGGAAGATTACCTTACTCGTGTTCTTTTCTTTGCGCTTTCCACCTTCATATCTGTAATATTAGGAACTTCCGGTGATTACATTAAAATTTTCCAAAGGTTTTATGAATTCATTTTAGCTGGCCTTGTCGACTTTTGTTCTAGCAGTGCATCTTATTTATTGCTTATTATGTGCTTATTTTGTTACAATTTTCAAATGAGCTTGTAAAAGTGGGACAATTTAATGAATTAGAAATGAGATGTCGCTACATACAAAGTTGTTATACAATATATGTACTTAATGCAGTACAATAAATGCCAACATTTTAATCTGGATGCCAATTATTATCGTTAAAACGGTTGTTTTAGAACTCCAGAGAATATAATTATGTCGCTTTATTTCGGGTTTACATCGCTTTATCTCATCAGAATATATTATATAAGTCGATGTATAAGGCAGCTCTATTTTATTTTATTATTTATTATTTTTTTGTAATTGATTATATTCTGCATAACTGCAACAACAATATTATTGTAGAACAGAAAACAAAAGCTACTCATGTAAAAGCAGATACGTAAAAGGAATTACAATAGTAGCTGCATACAATCAGAAGTTTCTCATTTCACTTACAAAAGAACAATTTATCATAATGTCTCGGTCTCGACTTGCATTGTTTGCTAAACAAGCGTAAAAGTCAGCATACAATTAGGCATATAAACGTATGTCTAATTGTACAATTTAATGAAATGTCTCTTGGTAGTTATTTAAGCACTATTAAAAGTATGGGCGAGAGTGATTCGATAAATTTCAATAATGAACTATCAGATCTCAGCTTTATAGGTGTCAATGTAGAGACATATATGTAAGTAGTCCACACGTCCATAATAATAATATCCACTTATGTGTTCGCTAATCAATGAAAAGAAAAATGGACTTAAAAAGAAGAAGCTCTGCAAGTGCTTAATTGATTCTTAGGTATAATGTTCAATCAAAAGGAAGTAAAATAGTTATTTACAAAACAAGTGCGTGAAAACACATTTCGCTAATGAGTGGCCAGTTTGAATGGGCACAAACTCGGGAAATGTGTTACGCACGAGGTTTGTACAATTTTTTTTTGTATGAATAACATACTTTTAATAATAATACTATCAAATATCTTTTATTACGATTAATTCTGCTTACTTATACTGTCAAATATGTATTATGTTAACGTTTGACAGTTTCGTCAGATGGTTTAGTCATTTTACTTTGCTAAATGTCACCAGAAATGCATTTGTATACGTCAGTAGTACCAATTTCACTTCACGCAGGCTTTTTGGTGCGTGAAGTCATCGTGAAGTGAACTATTATGCAATATGAGTACAAAAAGTATGTTGTTGTAATTCGTTCGGTAGAAATAGTAGAAAAGTCACTATATAAATACTAATTTCAATTAAATTAAAGTTATTAGAATGCTTTATGTGTGCATAAAGTTAAAATTAGTAAAAGTGAAAGATAGTACTGCAGTATGATGAGCGTTCTTCTAATAAAAATAGTCTCAGAATCAAAAATAAATTCTATCATATGCATTTAATTTCTCCGTACTGCATCGATCTAACAATGTTTGCTGCGTAACCATAGTTATTACAGCGCATGTTAAATCGTTACGTATTGACAAAATTTTATGTACTGCCATGTTTAAGGTTTTTCTGACAAACTGTACAGTGTAATACGCTTGAAATCATATTAGAAATGGACGAGATTAGAGATAAAGGAATACCTCACACCGCTGTGAAAATTTGTGATGACATAAAGGCAACATCAGCATACATGGGTCTATACAAGGAAATTCAGAAACTAGTGTCTAGTCAGCAGGTAAAATACGACGATTTTAAGGACACCCTAACCAAAGCTATAAAAGAAAAGGGTATCGATTGTCAACTACGGAATAATATCTATCACTGGGTACGTGTAAAAAATACTGAAACTATTACCGGTCACGTGTTCTTCAAAAAGGCACAAGTGCACTGGGATAAACGTATACATAAGTCACTCAACTCAATGTGCAATGAATTAGGAATTGATCTGGCGAAATTTAGAACACCAGCGGAACGAAACGAACTCTTGGAGAAATGGTCAGAAATGAGCAACTATGACGTTGATGTCAGTAAATACCGGCCCGTTTATGCGCCAAAGGACTTTTTAGAAGTACTATTGAATCTAAAAGATCCTAATTTTGTTCATAAAGAAGGAGAACCCGACTGGGAATTCTCATTTTTACCATTAGAAGTTAAGGACTTAGAGGATCTGCGAGCGTTATATACAGAATTCTCTCGTGGTGAGCAAATTTTAGGTTCAGGATTAATTGAAACACAGGCGGCGTTAGAGGAGGAACGAATATCATTGGGAGAACGTGTATTGCACAAAAGTTACGCCCCCGTTGCGCAAGAATACCTGAAAAGAGGCTGCCCAAGGAGTTTGAGAGCTAGGATGTGGTCCCTAGTTTTAGGGGTTGGACAGAAGCACGCACAGCAGGAATATTTTCATAATTTGAAAAATCACGTAATGCAGTATGACTTAATGATAGATAAATTGATAATTAAGGATATACAACTGACAGCATCTAACGATGATCAATACTTTGTCTTTGAAGATGTTCTATATCAGATCATGCTATGTTTTTCTAGAGATAATACGATAATCAAGAGTTTAAAAAATCAACCAGGATACATGCAGGTCATATTAAAAGGAAAACAACCAATAGCGGAGAATACTATAACATTTCCCCCAAGCGGAGTTATTCCGTTTCATGGCTTTACAATGTACGCAACCCCAATCTGTTATCTTTATCATGATCCAGCAACTCTGTATTTCGTATTTAAAGCATTCTACTTACGATACTGGCACCGCTTACATAGATTATGTGACCACCCTCAAGGCATTGTTTCACTCTGCTTACTCTTTGAACGATTGCTGCAAAATTTTGCTCCGAAACTATGGACTCACTTCACAGAAATAGGAGTACCACCCCTGAGAATTGTGTTTAAATGGCTAATGAGAGCATTTAGTGGACATCTACCTCCCGAACAATTACTACAATTATGGGACATAATACTGGCGTATGATTCATTAGAAGTTATTCCCTTATTGGCGGTTATTATTTTAATATTCAGGAAAGATAATCTATTAAAAGTAACATCTTTGGTAAATATAGAAGCAGTTTTGGCAGATCTATCTTCGATTGCGGTAATTCCTTTGCTTCAAATGTCCTTACTGAAGGAATAGATTCCAAATTTTAGTGAAGCTGGTTAATGCTATTCTGCAAGCTGCCACAATTTTTTATTACGAGAACCTTTTGTGAAGTTTTTTAAGTTTTGCACATATATTTGCGTTTATATCAATGATATACAATTATGTACTAGAAAATGTGTAATATATCAATAATATATCAAATTAATTTTTGAGCTTTATGCTTCAATATGCATCTACAAGTAGAATAATTTTGTTAGAGTGATTAGAAATAATAATTTATGTATTAACAAATACAGTACATAAATTGCCTTGTTAACTGCGAATGCTTTGAATGTAAGTAATAAATAAATGATTCTAATGAAATCGCATAAAATTTTATTTTACATTTGTCATGCCTCAACAACCCTTTATCAGTTGCTTAGGTTTGTTCCTACAATTTACTTGTTTATTTAATCTGGAATATTTAGGAAACATTTTCCGAGCCGATAAAGTGACGTATTATTACTACTCATGTAGAGAATCGAGCGAACTATCCTAATAGAGTCTACAAATGGTTTGAACTATAATTTTTGAAATGCAGAACTCCTCGTACCGATATTTAAATGAATTTTAGTACAGAAGAAAGGAGGATTTGATCCAGCTCAAAGGCGACAGGGGTACAGTTTACAGTTGGCCCACAATCACATTTTTAGCTCTGCATATAGAAAAGAACTCTTCGAGTAAAAAAGAATTAAACCAATTTTTCTTTTTTTCAAATTTTGTCTCACGATTAGATTCTCCAATCGGACCATAAAAAAGGATGATGTGTTTTTGGAGGCCATAAGAAGTAAAATGCTTGCAGGACAGTAGTTTTCCTTCTGATTGTAGGCTCCCTTCTTGTAAAGTGGAAGAACTTTAGCTGTCTTGAGTTCAATGGGCTATTTGCTTCAAAGGGTTTGTTGAGATACCATGCCCGTCTTTTGTAGTTTTATCCTTTAGGGCTGTCATATTTTTTGTACTTCAACAGACGTAATTCGTTTACAAGAGAATGATTCCATATTGTTAATATCTAGAGCGTGGGGGGAAGTTATCAAACTTATAATAGCTTTTCTACAGGCTTAAAAAAAAAGAAAAACTGTTGTAGAAGACGGCGACGATAATATAAGAGCCATGGTGAGGTCATCTGATTGTGAGTCAAGTTTGAATCATCTCCATCAAGCACCGATGACCCAACAGTACAAATACTAAGGCATCACTTAGCGCTCTCAGAATATTGAAACCGTTTATATTGCTTGGTTTCTTATTTCGTATCTGCCATAAAAGAAATTAAAATAAAAACATAAAGGAAAAGATTCGATTAGACGTTGCTATTAAAGTTATTGGTTTATTTATACGGCCGATGAATATAGTTAATAAACACTACGTGTTTGTTTAGGTTCATTTACTGGGCAGGACCGGATTTTCAAATTACCAAGTTGATAATTTGATTACGTCTTTAAACATGTTTTATTTAAGAATCAAATTACTGATATCTGCAACTAGGCATAAGATCTTAGTGAATCAACAAAATGTTCATTTATTGGGTATAACATTCGCACCAGTAAATGAACGAAGGAATTTACGAACCACGTAAAATATAGAACACATGATCAATTAGCAACCATAAATATTTAAAGGCCCGGTTTCTTACTGACGGTGATTCTGATTTACGTTACTCCTTACTATTTTCTTTGCCGAGCAACTGCGTATGAAACAAGGGTACAAATAATGTGATTTTGTACAAAATATGAATCTGCGCTAAATGGTCGCCTAAGCAACGATGCAGTATTGGTTGTAGGTCAGGTCTAATCG
The DNA here is from genome assembly GCA_949128085.1 of Cetonia aurata. NCBI lineage: Eukaryota > Metazoa > Arthropoda > Insecta > Coleoptera > Scarabaeidae > Cetonia > Cetonia aurata. The sequence goes on from OX421884.1 coordinate 39,248,459, forward strand.
GAAATCAGTTAGGAATTGTTCATTCACTGATGCTTCTACCCTATATACCAAGGTTAAATTAAACAAAGAACAAATTATAAATAAATGTCACGATTTTTTTTTTACTGTAAAGATAATCAATCGTTACAGTAAACATTTACAAAACAGGTCGAAAAGATTAATCAACTATTATTGGCATAGAATTCTAATATCAATTCTATTATCAAAAGGGTTGTGAATTGCGTCCTAGGTAAATGTGGGAAAATAGTACTCATGATAGAATCATATAGACATTATAACTTACCCACTACTACACTGTTACGAACATTCAATTAAATACGGTAGTTAATTTATCGAAACTATGGAATGAACAAAATAAAACAATCGAAATATTATTTTGTGTTATTATTAATATTATAAATTACCTACCTATAAATAAGTTTGCTAATATTTATACATACCTATCTATAAATATAAATATAATATAATAAATAATCTATTGCGTAGATTGCATTTTCTTGACAAAAGTTTCAATTTTCTTATGTAAAATCCTTTAAATTTCGACAAATTAGTTCAATATTTGTAAATATAGATTTAATTTACACTGCCCCGAAAGTTTTGCTGTACTTATTTTAATATCCTGAATAAGGAACTGATACGATGCGATTTCGACATTCGAAATTTTTAAAAGTGATATCGGTGGACTAATTTTCAAGAATAATAAATATTTTAAATTCTCATTGCGAAATGATTCATATTTTAGGTGAAAATCAAACACGAAATTTGTTATTGCTAAAAGGCTTCTCTTGTAAAAATCTCTTAGGACTTAACATATGTGTCCATTTAAAATGAAAGAAGAGAATAAGAATAATTCAATATTGCTTGTAACGTGTCCGCCGATGTTATCTCGTCGCTTGCCAGTCGTCCACGTTTAACTTTGTCGTTACCTACCTATGCTTATGCGTATATATTTGTCAATAAATTGAATTGTGAATCCATAAGACTATTTTCGTCAATTATTATTCAACTATAAAGCTAAAAGTTATCTTCTTTAAAATTATTTTGAAATAAGCATTATAAACTCCGGAAATTTATGAATGCATCTATCTATACATAAAAGGAGAGCTCCTCCCACATACTTACATATAAACCTAACGTAATACCGATTATTGTATGAAATAATCTACTAGGTAAAAGGAAGATAATAGGAACCTCATGGGTGAACGTGCAAGAAAATAATTTCTTTGAGTGTTAATAATCCGCCATTACCATTATATCCTGAAGTGATTTAAATAAGAGATAATCCTGCTTGAGGAAATCAATTACCCGTATAAGAATTACCTACAAGCTTTGTGCCTATATTATTCAAAGCAATCTATTATAAAAAAAAACTACTATGAATAAGTACAGATACTTAGGAAACCAGATAAAAACCTAAAATATCGCCATTAGTAACAATAGTAAAGATGCACCAAGGGTTCGAAAAAAAAAGAGAGAGTCATGTTTGTTGAGATAAACTTCTATTCTTCTCCATTAGATAAAAGCGCAGTTTTTGTGCTGCAGACACACAAAGCGTGGCGGTAGCTATAAAAAGAGTGATTATCTTCAGCTCCGGTTGGCCCTAAAGTCGGGAATACATCTGTGGAAAAAGTGTAAACGACCGTTTACGCTTCTCGCGAGCATGAAAGTAAATCCACGGCGATGCGAACGAATGGCATCCTTTCTCAGATGTATTTTCCGCTTAATGTACACGATTCTAAAGGTGAATATACTATCCAACAACAATAATACGTGTGTGTAATAGTCCCCTTACAATCAAAAGTTGTTAGACAGTCATGGAATAAAGTTGATTATAATCGACTGGACATTGTTCAGCTTTCCAGTTAGTCTACAAGATTTAGCTGTATAATACGTTACTGTTGTATTAAACAATTTTATTGGTAGTTTTATTTTATTCACTTGCAGATTAAAGATGAATATAGGCTATGATGTTTTGATTATGCAGGCTCAGCAAAATGGTTTAGACTATAACAATAGCAAAGAACTAACTATCATGACGTAATGAGAAAAAAAAACATTCATTTTTTCTTTGTTATAATAAGGTTCTAAATGCTAAGAAAGAATACTGTTATCCGGGAAATATTACCATAACTGAAACATCTGTCAAACTTAGTCTCCAAAATTTATTGCATTATACCATTAAACAGATAATTAAAACAAAATCTGATATTAAAGTAAAAACTGTCAAGGATCTTGGTTTGGTGCTTTATTATAAACGAGGCTGTAATGGACCATCAGAACAGCCTGAATTTATGCATAAATTTTCTGACCATAATGTCAATGCTTCTTATACAAATTTATTTATTGTGTTATACCTTTAAAGATGTCACTAGGAAATAATAGTAAACTAAAAATTTGGAAAAATACAAGACCATCTTCAGCACGTTTTTACATAACGTTAATATTTCAATCAGAAATTACTAAAATAAATAAAAGATTAATACATACGCTTTCAGCAACCATCTGCAGCAATTTTCCAACTGATTCCAGAAAATTTAGGACTTATCAGAAATAAACGAAAGATTACCAGTTCACCTATTACTCATGGTATTACATACTCACAGGTACACAAAATTTGAATGCGCGGGGCAGACATAATTGAGCAAGCACTTCGTGTGGATGCTTTTTCCGAAAAAACTCAGGAATGGAAGAATAATGAGTATAAACATTGCAGAATTGACTATAGTCGAAAATGTTCACACTTGCAGTCCCATGAATATCTTTATAATATGACTTCATAGTCATATTAGTCAAGATATGACTAATGTAAGGATCTGATCAACAGAAGACTAGAACCAAAAAAGAAGTTTTACTACTATAGTCTGTCGTAGTCTGTTTGATTATAGTACCACGTGTTATGTCTCCTGCACTGAAGCGAGTACAGATCTTGACTATTGCACATCCTAGGTAATCGTATAGGCTAATATTTAAGTTTGGCACTTTCACGTATACGCAAGTTAATACATTTATGCGTTCCTGATTCGTGGATACTCAAATAAGGATGATTTTAATAAGTGGGGCGCATTCTTTGGTCAACCGTATTTTCGCTTTATCAATAACTTCAGATCTATCAGTTTAAATTATACAAAATTTTGTTGCAAATTCGAGAGCACACGACACTTACTTTCTTCTTTTCAATCGGAAGAAGTTAGTATCACCTTATCTAACAACTGGCAATAAATGCTGTTACCTATAGTTAATACCAGTGCTTCAAATAACTGGATTTACCAAGTCATTAACCTAAACTTATAACCAATGAAGCATCTATGTGTATACTAAAATAAAACTGCAAACTGTCTTATCCAACATTTCGAGAGTTCAGTTCCTGATAAGAATGTATGTACCTACTCGCAATGAGCGCACATTTCTAATATGTAACAGCGTTGGTTTTGCATTCTCAAGAGACAGTGTGTTCTTCTTCTAGTATGCACTCTTTTCTTCAGCTTCTATTGATTCTAATACTTCTTCCCTGACATTCTGCACTTCCTTTGGAAAGGAATCAGACTGGACGGCCAGCTGTAAATACAGCGAGAATAGGGAACACAATAGATCTTTCAGGTCGCTGTGTACAATCACCCTAATATTACATACATACATACATACAATACTTCTTCCGTGTGGGGGTATTTATCTTACCTACAGATTCTACGGAATATGGTCTAAGCACTTGCAAAAATTGTAGGGTTATATCAGTTTTCAGTGAGAATTTTTGAGAATTAGAAATAGCAGACAAAATAAAAGTTAGTACTTATCTATATGTGATCTATATGTTCTCAAAGTTTCACAATGTTTCGAATTTCTGGGTTCGGGATCATCTCTTGTAAGCAAGAATTGGATATCTTAACAAATGTCACTCTTTGAGTGTATAAGTCCTAAATTAGGTAGTGTTAATTCTATTTATTATGACAAAAACCCTCACATTAATTAAGCCATGTGCCGTATGATTATTCGCTATCTAAACCTTTTTTACATATACTACACTCAAATCGACATAAGGACTGTAATATTTTATTATAGGTACCAGGGTTGAGGCACAGAAGCCTTTGCGACCCGCAACTGAAGCGATCTATTATGAAAGAACCTGGTCTAGATTTACCAATCAACGCGTGTACCTAACGCAGATTTGAGCGTTTTCTTTAACGCTGCCATTATGATCACTTCAGGATATGTTATTTCATGTTCGTAATGTAGCAGCATTTGCTCAGCAGAGTATGTTCTCCGCAGTCTCGATTTCGTATTCACAAAACCGACCCGTTGGTCTCGGCTTTATTCAACTTAGATGGCAATGTTCGGTAAGAAGGCCAGTAAGTAGCCCACTAGTAGTAGTACTGGGAGAATCTCCAGGGAATGAGGCAAGCTAAAACTCTTCTGGGTACCTATAACCAGAAGAGATCTGCAGAATGCATCAACCTGAGTAAAAATAATATTCGGATATTGACAGGGATCCTTACAGGCCATTGTAAACTGAACGGACATCTAAGCAGGCTTGGAATAGCGAAGGAAGCCGAATGTAGATTTTGTGGGGAACAGGACGAAACGTCCATTCATCTACTCACAAACTGTGTTGCACTGTGCAACTCAAGGGCGCTGCACCTGGGAGCATGTGAAATCGAAGAGGGAGAGTTACCTAATCTGGGGCCTTCGGACATTCTGCACTTCTTGAAAGGAATCAGACTGGACGGCCAGCTGTAAATACAGCGAGAAGAGGGGACACAATAGATCTTTTAGGTCGCAGTGTACTATCACCCTAATATCGCACATACATACACATACAAGTAGCCCATTTCCGGTTTGCAAAGTCTGAATAGGTTTTGCTAAAATTTACCCAAGGATTGACTATCCTTTTAGCTACGAGTTGCTCGGAGCTTTGTCTCTATAAGGATATCGCTTTCTTATGCTTTCATTGTTGGAGCACATCTCTAATGTGAGTTTTTGGAAACGGCCAGAGCGGGTACTGGTCCATAGAGATGGGCCTGTAGATCAGCCTTCTCGTTGCATTTAATGTGAAAGTGCTCTGGTACCCATAGCGTAACTTTGTTTGTCATGGCCAACTGCACGACATTATTTAAGCACTCTCATACCAGCCTGGATTCAAATCTATTTGCTTTTAGAACGCTTAGCATGGTCTGGTTAGCTCGTTTCATATGAGCTCTTGGAGTTTTCTTGGGTACAAACATTTCTGGTGAATATTTCTGACTGAATGCTGGTTGAGATTTGCCCTAAGGCTATCGAGAGTCGGCAGTTCGGGCCAATAACTCCGACTCAAACCCTATGTTCCATCTTAGATCCGTCTGTGTACCAAACCCTTTCAAATTTTGGCCACACAAGCAGGCAATTCTCTGTAATTTCTGAAGTTTAGCCTGTGCTGCTTTATCCTTTTGGCCACTACACTACGGAAGCGTAAGTAGCCATGGGTTTTGTAGCTATCTGATATAGTCAGTATATCATTTTTCGCTGTAAACTCCAGGTTTTCCCGAAGAGCAAGACCAATAAGCCATTGTTCTTTTAGCCTTCTATGTAGTTAAATGAAGGATGCACTTTCTTTTTACAATATATATACTAAACTTATCATTGGATGTGCGAAACAATGATAATTATCTATTTTGATTTTATAAACGTTTAACCCCAAGTCAGTTTGTTTACGCAATATACTTTATCTAGAATTTATATTTATAGTAATATATTAAGTAACTTTGAATGTTTAAAATTAGTATTAAACATTTTAAAATTGAACTAATTTTAATCCTATCTTATTGTTTCTAGAAGTAATGTGCTGACTGCTGACATCTATAGTTAAATGTATAAACCTCTCGCTTAGAGTATTGATACATAGATGTCATCGTGTTACGGATATCGGTTGTAAGAAGCAGTAAATTTAAGGCATAAAATTGACGAGTTTTATACATATGTATTGTTAATAATCATTAACACAAAATGAAATTATTAGGGTGTAGTGATTTCCTTAGATTTCAAACCAGTTTATGTTGAGAAATAGTAGACTAAATTTAAGAGTTAAATCCATTTTATTGCAAAAGAAAAAACTAATGCTTAGCTAGTATGCCAGTAATCATAATAAATGCGTGTAAAAGTTCTTAATAATGAAAATATGATATAATTGAAAAATTGATTATGAAATCGGATTTTTACCTAATGGTTGCCTTAAAGTTTAATAGTCCATTAAATTTTATTATGAAATCGGCCCTAAGCCTTGTGCATATTGATTATTTAACTAAAAGATTCTCATGTTATTTCTTTTTTAGTAGTTAAAAATATCGTACAGGTGTAATACTTTTATAGCTTCCGATTTTCGTATCGGTTTTGTATGCCCTAACATTTTTCCTTCTTTGCCTGGTTTAATATCCAAATTAGAATAAATTTATTTTAAACAATTAACCTTTCGTTGCTGTCGAACTTCCTCATAAAAAAGAAACTAGAAATTAATAAAAGAAATTACAAAAGAATAATTAAATATGAACACAAATTTCGAAATCAAATATTTGAGGATGAATTTATGGTAATATAATTATTAGTAAAAGGATAGCAACTTAATTAAATAAAAAAAAAAAACTTAATTTAAAATTATTTCTGCTTAAATTTATGCGTATTTTTAGATGTTAAAAGTAACTGTTTCTATAAATTTATTCTAATTTGGATATTGATTTTTTTTTTGTTCAAAAAAATCCGCAAAACCAGGAAAAGAAGAAAAACGTTATACTTGTATGGTAATACTATTAGGGAATACATTATTCATACTCTTTTCTTATCCATAGACGTACCTCGATATTTTTCACATTTCTTAATTAGTTTATTTTAATACTTATATCGCTTATTTTCAAAGAAAAATGTTGAAGTGGTTTTATAAAGTTTAATTTTTTCAAGTCCCCGTTTTCAGGGGACCCTCCGCTGAGTGTTTGCTCGCCGGCTGTCGTATGTACAGTGAAATCTCCCGTATCGGACACCTCCCATAGACCGACAACTCTTATTAACGGACACGTTTGCTTGGTCCCAGCAGCCTTACATAAGAATAATCAGTTCTCTCTTGGACGAACACCTCTATTAGACGGACATATTTTGTGGTTCCGGTGGTGTACATTCAAGAGAGATATCACTGTATATGTTAGGTAGCTACGATTTGGAAACTCCTTACCCATTATGTAAGGAATCACATGCAAGGCGTTTTTAGACCAGCCCTGTATATGCATATACTGTAATTTAGGACATTCGTTAAAATTCCTAAATAAATGCTTTTTATTTAATAATTTCACTGTAAAAAGTGCACTTTTTGTATTCGTTAAAATTGTTTGCCAACAAGTCAGTACATAGAGTACCATTAAACTATATGTTCGATTGTTTGAATAATTAACGAATTACATGAAGGTGATGCAATGCAATTTGAATAACAGAACGTCAAAAATACTAGTTTGATTTGTAAATGTGTAAATATCTCTTGTTTTCATAACGAATTTGTCTTTATTTTACGTTATAATTCTAAGGTAAATTATACCGTTGACATACCTACAAAAAAAAACAATAAATAAAACACATGGTTTTCTATTAATTTATTATTTATAAATGATACCCAAGCAGTACACAATGTATTAATATAATAATAATAATAATATGGCAAATAGGTAATTATATATAACGTTACTTATTTTTTAGCTCTCTTATTGCACCTAATATCTAACTAAAAGAGGAGAAAAAACAATGAAAATTTGAAACTTAACACATTACAGTCCTAACTTTGCATCGAATTAGGAACATTTCACAAAAGTAAAAAAAAAAAAAACGTATAAACAATATCTGTCTTAACGAGTCCGCATTTTTAACATTACATTTGAGAGGAGAAACATTAATTTCCTCTTTCGACATTTTCCTTATCCTCTTAAGTACAACATAACGCTTATGGGCAAGTAATAAGGAAGGCAAACCTGACAGCCAACAAAAAAAACTGTTGTTAGGTATACCTATTAGTATTTATAATATAATATATATTTTCCTTTTACACATACACCTATTCTCATATAATAATATAGTGTATATAAGTTTCTGCTGTATAGCAAAACTATATTTATATCATCGGTGTCAACGGTTCTCTACGCTCTATATAAAAGTTACAAGTTATTTGTTTTTTTCATTTTTATCTTCATTTAAGTATTACTCTCATTAAGGAGATAGGTTAGGAACTCTGCTTCAGCTTTCTGCCGCTAGATGGCAAGTACTAGCGACTGGGCTGTTTATTATTTATTTTTTCAGAAGGCACCCAGTCCCTCAACAAGTAATATAGTACGCAAAAGATATAACGGAGACCAAATTGTAATAATAATTCATGTTTTAGTTTTTATTAAAACAACTGAATTTAGAATTGTTGAGGAACCGTACTAAATTAGGAACCATTTCACGGTTTATTTGCGTTTACTACGACTGCTGTAGAGTTCTATGTAAGAAAACTGACAAAGTGCTTCGCAAAATCATAAAATGTTAACGCAAAGTACTTGTTTGCGTTTTCAGCGTTCATATTATATATTTCTATGTATGGCACTGCACGTACAGATATAAGCTCGCCATAAGAATTTTTTTCTATAGGGTATCCTACACATATTCCATATTCTGCAAATAAAACAGCAAACGCAATAATTATTTCTTATATGAAGATATATCTGCGGAAATTAAAAATTATGGGCGATGCTCAGGCGTGAAAATCGCATACTGTAAATATGTAAGTACAAAAATATGTATAAACTGTTTTAAAATGAGGTAGTTGTAATTGGAAGAAACATAAGTGCATAATATCAAACTATACATCACAACGCGTCAAGAAGTAAAAACAAATATGGCGAGGTTGCAACGTGATTTCCTGAAAATCTCACTATTGCTTTCAAAAACAAACTAAAACAACGTTACAACTTCTTTATGTTCCTATTTATATAATAATATAGTACTTACTTTGTATGTAATTATTTGCATCATTTGAATAACAGAAAAATGAAAAATATATACTTTTCAAATCTATATATACATTGTTACGGTCTTTGTAATAATTGTCCTTAAATTTTCTTAATATAATAGTACCAATAATTATAATAATCCATTTTAAATACAAAAAGTATAACCGGAAACATGAGTATATACAAACGCTGTAATAAGAGATTAAATATGTAATTACTCCAATTCTATATTTCGTAATATAATTTCACTTTACAAGTAAACACACTTTGTACGTGTTTAATTTATTGCAAACTCATTGAATGCGATTTTTATAATGTAAATTATATTGATTTAGAGTAAATATATATTTAAAAACAAATGTAAAGCACCTATACATAATCGATCTTCATCATATTACCTATTTACATATGCTTGAACATTTTTCAAATCTATACAATGCAACCAATTTCTTTGGATTCTTCAACCTTCTTTTAAATTTCACTTTTTTTTATATACGATCAAGACACACCCTGTCGTTTCAATATAATAACTTGTCTACGATTTTAATTTATTTTTTCTTCTTCTCCATTAAGAGTTCATTTATTAAAAGTACAGAGACTTGAAATCAAACCACGGTACGGAAAAACAATTTAAAGCAATTATATACTCACTGGTGCTTTGTCCCACGAAACGTAAACTGTCACATTCTTTTAATTTCGTTAACGTATCTTCTACTAAATATATATATATATAATCAGTGCGTGTACAGTCATTTGTTTTTTGAAACGGTATGCTTTTATTCGCTTAAGTCAACATTTTCTACACTAACTTATAACAATATTTAACAATGACCTCTAAGTTTCGAGTATCGCTATTTTTTACATCTAGACTCCTATGTCTAACTTTTTTGCCTTTACTTTTTTTCTTTAAATAAAGCAGCGGTTGCAGTTCTTCTATATAACATTTAACAATTACTTTTCATAGAACAACTACTGAACGAACGCCACAGCGCCCTTTTTGCTCTTTTACAAACGACACTCAAACTACAATTGATACAGCGACAAGCATATCTTCTTATTAAGATCACGAAGTTTAAACAGCCGAACGAAATTGCATTAATAAACAAGTGGAAGAACTACTTGTATTGTAGTTGTTTCGACACCCACAACCTTCGATAAACAATAAAGTAGTACAAAATATTATAAATAAGTGAAATGAAACTCTATTTACAATAGATCGACCTCGTCTGGCCAACGTGGAATATGAAGATGTGGGTTATCGAGGAAGTAACATTGGAAGTTTCTAAGTACTAAAACTTTATTTAAATTATTATGCGAAATTAAAAATTCCTAAGACTAATGACTTGATGTGAATGATTATTGTATGTAAGAAGTAGATACATGACTCACTATACCTGATTATTGTTACCGTTACCTGATTTGTATATCACTGATATGAAACATGACTATAATATTGGCGAAAATCTAGAAAACTGAGTTAAATCCCTGAAACTGGTTGTCAACACGATTATATTATATATTTTGTTTGCAAATAATTTCACGCAATCGGTTAAGGTTTCTTGAATATTAAAGTTTGATATTTCGTTGATTTCCAGCATTTGGATATTTCTTATAATTAAATTTGAGAGCTGTAATATAATTATGAACCCGTACATAGTACATTTTATGCGTTATGCTTGTTGACACCCTTAATTCATCTAGAAAACCAAAAACAGATTGCGTAAAATTAATAGGCGGTGTCTTACGATACAAATGAATATTTATTTTATAGGAAATACATTTAATTAAGTTCAACAAATAAGCATTTCAACGAATTTGATGTATAAAAATATATTTTAATAGGAGAACAGTGTTAAAAAATTGTAAAGAAAAATTGTTAGCGCAAGTACACCTCCTACATAAACAGAAGCTTTTGTTTATAGACTATAGTTTTAATAAAACAAATATAGAGAGCAAAGTAATTATTTTACCTGAGTGTGATTGCTAAATGCACTATAGTTAGTTATTTGTTTATCGTATGAATGTATACGAAATGATTGTTTCAAAAAATTGCTTATTTTCGTGTTGTCGTTTGATTTATATATATTTACATATATACGATTTGGGAAGCGTACAGTAATCAATTGGAAGCGTCTATAAAAATAATAAGAGATTGTATCGTCTTTTTTGATCGACTATTAAAACGGCACACGCACAAAATGGCAATTCTAAAATCACGTACAAAAATATCGTCCTAGAAAGGCAAAAACGCTTTTGTACCATTTTCACCTGGATAAAATGTTGCATATATCAGTTTGTTGCAGTATTAGATAACGTTTGATTCCATTTACGAAGTCCGCAGGTTTTGGTTTGAAACCGCTCTAATTCTTTTTAGTGATTGGACCGGTTTTCGTCAAACAGGCGTGTAACGTGAACATTTTTTATACTAAATATTGTTTACAAACACATTTATTACTTATACTATTAAGTAATTTTCCGATCTGTTATCTCAAATGGTTTGAATCATGATTTACATCTCTCGGGGACAAATATTGCTTTTAATCTATAGTCACGCGAAAATGTAGAGGAGATGCTTTAGATTGGAAAAATTTAGTAAGTGGTTTTAACAGTTAGTATACAAGAGAGCCGTATATAGTTAGTTTCTAAAACGCTATAAATTAATTTAACTGACAATCTGCACCCAACTCTTCTTTCGCAACAGTACCAAGTTTACTCCATAATTACAATAACAATAGTTGCGAATTTGTATCTATTACACTTCAACATACAGTAAAACCTCTCTTAACGGACACCTCTCCTAACGGACAATTTTAAAATGTCCCGGCTGGAAAATATAGGAAGCCAATGTATTTAGACTCACTCTGCAACGGACACCCCCGTTAACGGACAATTTTAAACGTCCCAACACGGAAGTATATATAGGAAGCCAATGTATTTAAACCCTATCTTCAACGGATACCCCTCCTAACCGAAAAGAAGATAACCTAATTCGCGCCACCAAGGTATAGATTTAGGTCTCCTGAACGAACACATTTAAAACGTAGAATTTTATTTTTTTAATTTTAAGTTACAAAAAAGTAAAAAGAATTCCGATTTATAAATAAGTAGATTGAAGGCAGCTAAAAAACAAGGAATATTGAAAACAAGAGCAACCTTGTTGAATTTCTTTTTCTTGATTGATATGTGTAATACCGAGTGACCCATATCGTAGGTCGTAACCTATAACTTCTTTATTGATAAATAGCTTTCATAAAATTTGGAATGTATTATTAAATTTCCAATTATTCAATTACATCATTATATTTTGAGTCTGAAAACCGATGATTTCTTAGTTTTGGTTTTGTTGGTTACCATTTAGCAAGTAACAAGTAAATACGACCACTTAGAAAACGATATTAAGAAAATGTTGATAGAAATCTCGTATAATAATTACGGAAAAGCAACGACAAGAATCACAATTGACAAATAGTTTACTAGCTATTGTTTAATTCTACCGACGGCCTACTTTTCTATAAAACTGAATAAAATTTTAATTTTAAATGCATATTCTTTCAGCTTTTGGATATACCACTTTTGGTATAATTGAAAATGGCAAGAATTTTCCTTTCAAATTAAGGCTGAGGACCCTTGAGGTACCATTAAAAGAAATCACTTATACGTATAAAACAAAGAGTGCAAAATTTGTAGTTTCTAGGTGTTGTGTTGACAGTTAGGAAGATTTTTAGCATATTCGTGGCACTTTAGATTTAAAAAATAAAAATTCTAAACTTTGATAACCAAGGAAATGAAAACTAACAAATCATGTGTTTCAGACTTAAAAAATTAAATTAAATTTAAATGTGTTCTTAGCTTTGGTAAAACTGGAAATGATAATAATATATAATATAGGTTGAATAATTAGAAATTTGCGGTACATAGTACATTCCAAATCTTGAAAAAAAAAAATTAATAAATAAAAAAGTTATGGACCTATAAAATGAATTTAATAAACTTATTTTGATACATACGTGTGCCTATTAACTGTTTAATAAACATTTTTGTGCACCTCTCCTCAGTGGACGCTCCTCTGCAACGGACTAATCAGTCGCGAGTGTCCTTTGTAGAGAGGTTTCACTGTATTTATTTTTCTCGTTTAAGCAGTAAAATGTTTAATTTTTATAAAGCAATAAAAAAAAACGGGTGAGAATCCAAGGAATTCCAAAATTTTATTTGGTTCTGCCATTAAGCTAAAATATTTAAATTTAAACATTAACATATAAATTTAGATATAAAAATAATTATTCACAGGAAGAGTTGGGGTTTTGATTAATATCTCTTGAAATATGACAGTTTATTATTAACAATACTAGCAACTGTCCTTTTGAATTTCGTATACGAAGTACCCTTATTCTAAGAAAATGGTGTAATCTAAAGTAAATAAGATTGATAAAATAATATAAATTTGGTATATCACCGGGATGAGCTCTTGAACGATATACATATCTACCTATCCTGAAAAAATTAATGAAATAATATTTTAAAGTATAATAATTGTTTTACAAACGTATAGTACTTTCTTTGCTTACACACCTATCAAAAATGCAACTGAGTAGAAGTAAAACGTATTTTATTCTTTTCGAAAGAATTTTTTTTTCTTAATTCTGATATGGGTAAAAATACTATCGACAAAATATATTGTCACGTATAATTTTAATAATAGTATACCTTTTTCGTATTTGATTTATAATTTATTATTATTATTGCGCGTGCATTCACGTAAAATACACTCTATTTTGTATATACGTATACTTTCTATCAAAAAATCTGCAAATTGCAGTATAAAAATATGTATAATATTTATTGCGTTTATAATATAGAGCATGAATCTAACCATTCGAGATATAACAAAAATATCTGGCACGTATCGTAATAATAATTTATGGTGCAGTACGAACCTACAAAATACTTTGTATATAATAGTATAGAATTGTATTTTTAACACAGAAACATTTTGAAGTTCGTGCTGTTTCTTTAAGTTATTTCATAACCGCGTACTCACAAATATTATAAACCTTATAGTACCGTATACACTGAAACCCTTATCATATATATAATTTTTCATATATATATCCTTTTTTTATATATAGAGTAAACTATAACATTATAAACGTTCATATTTCTTGATTATTATTTGAGGTAGACGGATGGAATACATATCGTATATAGTATGGAAAATTTTAAGTACGACAAAAATCGCAATTAAAATGAATGAGGTAGATGGATGGATTTAATCAGTGTGCATATTTTTCTGTTTGCTATTTTTTTTATAGTTTCAATAATTAATGTTTAATGTATTATGTTCGTCGAGTAACATAATCGCCCTGAAGTTCAGATATTTGAATTATCGGAGAAGTTACTTAATATCTTTCGTTGCTCGTGTTTCGGTAGTATTGTATTGCAATGCGATGAGAATTATTTTACGAAGTCATCAGTCTTTGTAGTATGTACGTACTAATGGGTGCATGTTATGATTACATATTTTTTTTTAAGTAAAATTCTCCCTCTTTCAAATATCGCTTCACTCCAACTTGCAAAACATACGACCTGAACATCATAACTTTAATGGCAAGAGTAACGGCTACTGAGTATCTTTATAGCTTAACCTAGTTCTTCCATCCTGTAGTAGACCTATTCTCCTACTTTAACTCCTTCAGGTTCCGCTTCTTCGTCACTGTATTCTTCTTCTTCACCACCTGACGACTCGCCTTCTTCTTTATCCCTATCTCTATCGTCATGTATAAGTTCGGGTTCGTTTCTTCGAATTTCATCGTTTCTTTTCATCATTAGATCGTTAGCGGCCCCTATCTGCTGTTGCATTTTTTCAAGAAAATGCTGCTTATCAAGTCCCATTGCGTTAAGTTGGGCTATTTTAGCAGCGTGTACGGCAGCCGCGGCTTGTTCCTGCGTCATGGCGAAACTGTTCTCCGTTATGAACTGCAAATAAGTGTCCAGTATCGCCGATCCGGTTGAATTGCTACTCACAGGTGGCGCTAGGGGTGCGGGGTATGGTTCTTTGGAGAGATTATGAACTGAGTCCAGAGTCTTCGCGGCTAACGCTTGACCGGATGAGTTCATCTTGTTCATTTTCATATGGGAGTTACTGTGGTTTAACGGTGGCGACATCGCGAAGTCTAGACCGTACCTATTGTGCGACATGGTGAGATCTTCGGGATCGTTGTCGTCACATATAGAACTTCCAGCTTCCGATCCTGCACCGGAGAAGGCGCTCTTGGCATCCAGTTTAACATCGGAACGTCTGGGTCCCGTTGGTGACGCTCTAGCTCGCAGTTCTGCAGGGCTAATTTTTACACCCGCTTTCGCTAGTAACCTGAAATGAAGACTATTTTACATTAACCAGCAACTAAACAGCACGAATTATAGATTTCATATGAATCAGAACTTTTCAAGATCTAAAATTGAATTTTTTTTGTTGATTTTGTGCAACATTTGTTTCCAATGATCTATGACTCTGTTTATTTTTTTGAATCTGATATATTAAATATACCTATATCAAATTACGATAAAGTTTCTTCAATTTGCAAAAAATCACTGAATTACTCGTAATATTCCGTATCAAATACCATCAATTCCATGTGGCTTAGAAGCCATTTACATGAGGAACCACTTAACATAAACAAAAATATAGGGTACTATTTAAAAAAGTCAAATTACCTTATGTTAAAGTTATCTTTAATGTAAAAAGAATATTTGAATATCTTAATTTTCGTTCCACAGATAGCCTTGTATTTGGTTTACTTAATTTGAGACTAGTATGTATCAGCCACCGTGAAACTTTTTGTATATATTTGGGGAATTGATTGCTATTTATGGCACCATACTAATAACAGGCTACATCAAACATGTACCTATTGAATGGGATTATGATTATGATCACAAATACTTTATGTCAAGGCTTTTACAATTGAATGTGACATTTTATATTATATTCTGCTTAATGTGTTTCTATTAATTATAAATCAGGTGTAAATCTTCGAAATTAACATTTGTGCAAAATATCAATATTTGCATAATTCCTTGTAATGATTTCTCTGCTACAAATTATTACCCGTACGCTGTTTTAAGAGGAAGCAAATTAGCATTACTAATGGAAGAGTACTTTATATGAACACACGTGTTAAAAAAAAGGTGTTTAAAGCGAAGCAAAAATTTATAAATGTTGTATAATGCAATTAATTAATTCCTAGTCGATATATCTCAAATACCTGCTCATGTGTAGCTTATAAACATACGTTTTAATACAAATTTAATGGTGACACTTTCACGAAACAATTTCTGAAATTCAAATAGATTTAACTGCGGAAATAAAGGTTACTTCTGTATTAATAGACACAAGTTATGTAAAATGTGGGTTATAAAATCACAAATATTCTACGACGAATTACTTCAGAATTACATAAAGTAGAAGGAATTTTCCAAAATCAATATATTGGATTCATGGGGAAAGTATTTGCATTATAAACACAAAGCAATATTTACGATTTTAAAACGTTCATTAAATTAGCAATTTCACTGGGCGCACTCGAATTGCACCACGGTGCAAGTAATTAAAACAAATCCAAAGTAACTGCTACGAACAAGATTTAGACCTGCATATGTTCTTTATTGACTTCACACAGGGATATGACTCAATTTCAAGAGAAATATTGTACTGGCAAGATTGGAAATTCCATAGATAATAATAAACCTAGTGAAAATGACACTCACGAAATAGGTGAATAACTGTAGTTATTCAAAGCAATTTAAGAGTTGGGAAGACAAGGCGACACCCTCTCAAAGAACCAATTTTTTAATCTAGTATTGTAAGTAATAATAAGAGATAGTAAGGTTCAAACAACAAGTTCAATTTACCATCATAAAGTACAGTGTATTACATATGTAGACGACGTAGTCCTCTTAACAAGGACCAAAAAAGAACTCGAGAAAGCTTCCAAGAAATTTCAGATAGATAACTTTAGATAAACAATGAAAAAACAAAATATATGGAAATGAAAGTAGAAACAATAGAGCAAAATAAATATGCCCAGTTCAACACAGCATAAAAAGTGTACGAATTCGAAAAAGTTACCCAGTTCGAATATGCAGGAATAACAATAACATTGAAAACCCAAGAAGAGTCGGAAATCAATAAGAGGATCCTGTAGGCAGACGAAGCAGTAGGGACCTTATCAAGGATTCTAAGAGCGACCTATCGAGAGAGACCTATCGAGCACAGTTAAAATTAGAGCTTACGAGGCAATCATAAGACCACATGTGCTGTGCACCAGTGAAACATGGGTAATGACCGAGAAAGACGGACAAAAATTGGAAATTTGGGAAAGAAAAAAATTGAAGTGTGAGAACGACTGAAGGTGAATGGAGAAGATGTACAAACAGAGAAGCAATGTGAAGCATGTGTACAAGAAACCAGAAACAATGCAAAAGGTGCGAGCACAATGGGCGAGGTAGTTACGTCCTAATTAAAAAAGTTTTATATGAAGGAGAAGGTGCGGGAAGGAGCAGATAAAGACCAAAGCAAATGCTTGAGGAAATGAAAGCGGATATAAGTGAGATAGGCACAAGTGGGAAGATACAGCAAAACGACCGAAAAAGTGGAAACAAATAGTGAAAGAAATGGAATTCAAGGGCCTTTTTATGTTTTATTGTAGTGTTACTTTGATACTAAGATAATCCGTTAAAAATACTTTATTTCCCTATATATGAGACGCAAAGTCGCAGTAATTACGTGCGGTACTAACACCTATGGCATTAATATTTAACTTGGAACAGTTCTGATTCAACGGCAATACAATTTGAATCATCATAGCAGTTAACAGTTAAATTTGATTTGTATTAAGATCTGAATGAAATGGATTTATAAATCATATTGATTGTAACGGTATATACAAACCTGCTGGCAAGATCCGGATCAAAAGGCGCTGGCATTGGTAAGACTGGCAAATCCTTCGTGCTTATTCCGCGATGCTGTCTAGACATGTGCGAGTGAAGACTATTTCTAGATTTCGCCACGGTCCCGCAAAGAACACATCTGTACCCTGGACAAATGGTATGCTTGTCTTCTAAATGCGTCCTCAATGTATGTGCGGATCTATAGATTTTTCCACATTTGGGACAGGGTCTTGGATCTGTTGCTCGAACTCTTATCATTTCCAAAGACCGTCGAGCTGAAACAAAGTAAAACGTGTAATATGAATGTAAGAGGATTATTGGTAGCAGTATTGGTGAATTGTTCGATATATCGTACGTAAAAAAAGCGCTTTTCTACAAAACTAGTTTTAATGCTTTTCATTTTATTACAACATTCTTTCTATATATGTATGTATAATCAACTGTGTTATAAACAAACGTATTTGCGCAATATAAACGCGTATTTTTTGCAAAATAAGTTAAGACAACTTAATTTATGTCGATTGTTTGCTTATCAAGTTCACTCAATATTCAAGAAGGTTAAAAGCACGTTTAAGTCCGGTTTATTATTTGTTTTTTGGTTTGTTTCAGTATTCTCCGATGGCGAATTTTACACATAGAACGCGATCATTACAGACACCATTTTATTTGTTTCATGATGTCCCACTGTCTACTATGTTTTGTTCTCATGTGGTTCCTGACACTATTCGGATGACTAAAACGTTTTCTGCACTCCGTTACTGGACAGAAAGGGCTGTCTCTAGGGTAGTGTTCGTCGATGTGCACTCTGGCGGCGTTGACGGATGGCAGCAATTCATCACATAAAGGGCACTTGTATTTGATTTGGACCAAAGTCGGCGGCTGCTCTTGCGGGAGCTTCTGTTGTTGCTGCTGCTGCTGCTGTTGTTGTTGTTCCCGTTGCTGTTGAGGCCGGTTTTTGGAAGCCGCAATGATGATGTTTATTCGTCCATAGCCACTACTACAAGCACCACCACCACCACCAACAGTACTGCCACTCTTGCTGGCATCTGCAATGCCAAAGTCTCGCTGCTACAGTTGCATTTATCACATCACATTTTTTTAGTATACATTAAAAATAAATGAATAATATCAGATTATACTTGTAGGTTGTTTAATGTAGCCGCATTATTAGTTCGTCACAATGTCCGTAAAATATTAGTTAATGTTTAGCATGTTTAATACGTACTGAATACACGATAAGTTTCTTGTACAACACTTCATAGAAAATACTTTAAAATTGTTTCCATAGCGTGAAATATATGGATACTATTTTATTTATATCATCCAACGTCGGGTTTACTGCACATCGTATGGTTTTAAGAATACGAGTAACACGTTAAAATTAATAAAGTAGAATAAAAAGGTCCGCGTTAAAAGTACAGAGCATCTAAGGGATATGTTCAAATCGCATAGTTTGACTGCTCTGGTTTGTTATCTCTATTCAATGGGAATCTGGCTCAGCGAATTCCACTGGTTGCACTGTAGCGCAATGAGTACCATTGTTGTTGCCATTTCATTGCTTACTCGCCAAGTGTATTGCATTCCATTGGCGTACTGGCACCAAATTATCTATTTATAGCATATGTAGGTATTACACTGGGACTGCAACTTTATAGTACCCAATGAGTGTTAACGTGCACGAGAGTCAGAAACTAAAAACCTCAGTGTGCCCTCAGTACAACCAGTGGAATTCACTATTAGTATCATTTTACTGATATGTTGGTTCCAATTAGGTTTGGTGATCTGACATCATCAAAATAGTAAATTCTTAAGATCACTTATTACTTGGACGTCTGGGATAAGTGAAGGGTCCGTATAATTAACATATATTTCTCATCAATCATCCAAAAGTGCATTGTCCCAAAAATAGGCGCATTGACTTAAATCATTAGCCTAAAACACACAGTTTTGTATGACTTTTCTCCAATCTTGTTTACACAGAAATCATTAACACTCCATTATTTATTTAAACCAACTTAAATTGTCAACACGCATTCTGAACAGTAACTAAAGTTACTTAAATGTATTTAATATCATTACTAAAAGTTTACTGTGTAAACTCTTCTCTCTTTCTAATTTTGAGACAAGGTATTGAACCCAAACTATCTATACAATCACATTACTAATAACTAGAGACCAGATTATATGCAAAGTGCATATATTTTATTTTTTACATATCTTTAAGTATATTGTCTATATGTCCACGTATTACACTGATTAAAGTTAATTAGCGTTAATTAGTGATTGCATAAATTGCATATTTAGGCATTTCTACGCATATTTTTCATATTTAAGTTTTTTTCTCTTATTCTTTCTCTTACTAAAAATTCCTAATGCAGATCGACAGCCTGCAATTCTCACAACGAAATATTTTTGTTTTCCAAGAATTGTTCGTGCATTTTTACTCCAAGCGTGAGAAACGAGGTAAAAAACATTTTATTAGTTTCCAAATAAAATATTCTCATTCACTGGGTATCTATGAGCGGAACAACATCTAATCCTGTTACTCTTTTAAATATTGTGCATACATACAATGAGTGTAGCGAACAAAAATTCTTCATTGATTAAACCATTTCCTGAACTTGTAATGGATAGCAAATTCACGAGAATTAGAACAAGAAGAATTTAATACCGACCTATGTAAGGCATTAATTTCGTCTAACATACCATTAGCAAAATTAAATAATGTTAATTTGAAATCGTTTCTACAAAAAATATTGCAAACATAATATACCTGACAAAAGTACGTTACATAAAAGTTATGTCACGTCTTGTTACCAGCAAACAATGTCAGAAATACAATTGGTAGGGAATAATTTTATCTATTTAATCGTCGATGAAAGTACGGATAGGGGTTGCCGTTGTATTGCTCATTTATTAATAGGAATTCTTTATGAAAATATTTTAGGTAAATCATATTTAATTTTGAATATAATTGTATAAAATTCAATTTAATTTTATACACTTGACCATCTTAACGGCTATAAATTCTGTTCTAATGATGTCTCTTTAAAGGCTGAAACCGGTCGCCTTAATATTAAATTATTAAATAATTTGGGGGGAATTGCACAACTTTTATTCTTATCCATATATTGCTGATTTTTTTTGTCGAGTCATTTGAAAGTGAGGGCAGTGCTCCAAGGGTGAAAACAATTTTGCTGAATTAAAATATCGAATTTTTTGAGAGATATTTTTGACATTCACAGTTCAAAATAATTTTTATTTAAAATATTTTTTCCCCCAAGGAACATTCTGTATCTTATAAATAGTAAGAAAATAATCCATAATATGGGATATTAAATATACTCGAGAAATAGTAGAGAATTATTTAAAAAAAAAAAATTTATTGAATCGGTGAACAAGTTCGGAAGTCGTTATTTTATCGATGATAATCTCATGATATATAAATCCCCGACTTTTATGTAGGTACTTGATCTTTAGGGTCTTCTAAAATTCTTTTAACGTAAATACCTGATCTAGAAGTAAAATCAAGACCAACTGTAGAGAAGATAGCTAATGTTACTTTACTCTTTCTTGATATTTTATTAAATTATATAAATATAACACGATATTACCACAAAATGGCCGCATTGAAATGATGCAAACATTTTGGATACGCACTCACCCATCCCTTATCTAATGTGATATCATAGTTCTATCCTTGTCTATGTTCATAAATCACCTTAGTTCGCACTGCTACTACACGATATAGATCGCATTCCCATCTGTCAATATTTTTTATAAAATATTGGATTTAAAAGCAAATATGATAGAACTATTAAATGTTGTTATGTTAGTTTTAAAAGGCAAAAACGGGTTGGGGATTCATATCCAAATATAAAAGATCTATGCTTTAATTCTTTAATTGAATGAATAATAAAATTTAGTGTAATATCTCTAATTGTAACTCCCCAAGATTAAAAAAAAATGGACAAAAAAGAAAACCTTAAGAGTTTATTCATCGAAAATCAAGCAAGTTAGGGCTCTATACATAAAAAGGGATAATGTCCGATATACTAGTTGTAGGTATAAAAGATGATTACGTAGATTAATCCAGCAGTTTCTTTTCTTTGTAAAAAGCATTAATTTACTTTTTTGGATTAATTTTTCAAACTCCCAAAAAGTTTATTTTAGAACAAACAAAAAGACAACTAATCTTTAACCCCATTTCCTGGCAAGATAATCTTAATTCACTTATGGATATGGTAATTAATACATTAAAATACTGTGGTTAATCACATTGTAGAATATTCTGGAAAAAAAGATTTGTTTAGTCAAAGAGTGAAAGCTTTACAGTGTGAATTATAGAATATGCTCCAACACTTTTTTGATTAGAACAATGAACACGCATGCAACATAATTTAATTCAATTTTAGTAGAGACACACGAAAAGTCGATAATTAAGTGCAAAAGTAATTTTGAATGCTCAATAGGAGGAACTTTCTTGTACCACAAACCAGATATGGACTCATGAAGTGAGTGAGTAATTGTAAAGATTTGGAGCACTTTAGATATTTCAAATGTTAAACAGGTTAAAATGATGCCCAAATGTGGTTTTTTAAAATAATATGTATACACTACAGCAAAGCGTTAATAACATTAGCTACATATACGACTGATTCTGGAAATTCACATTCCACCAATACGGGATGGGCATACACTAAATACTCGCTCTTAATATTTCTCTACTTTGGTCCAACATTACTCACTGTATAAATAGGATGGTATATCAAGATAGATATTTATTCACGTTGTAAAAGTTCTTACTCCAAATTACATTTTCAATGTAGGAATACATTATATTTTATATAGTATTCTAAAATATTTAAGTAGTTATAAATACGTTATGGATGTCGAAACTTTAATTCTACTTTCAATGTTTTTGATATATATTTGTTTCCCGTCTAATTCTGAGTGTTGGGCATTAATTAAGTACCAGTTAATCGAATTACGTAACTACATGGATACAAAATTACTAATTACCAGAGTAACTAATTACATTAACATTCAATTAATTGAACCTATTCAATT
Source organism: Cetonia aurata (assembly GCA_949128085.1). Taxonomy (NCBI): domain Eukaryota; kingdom Metazoa; phylum Arthropoda; class Insecta; order Coleoptera; family Scarabaeidae; genus Cetonia; species Cetonia aurata. The sequence continues at coordinate 39,271,462 of OX421884.1, forward strand.
ATTTTGTAATTATAGCCGCTCAAGTACTTTGCAATTAAAAGTGCTTAATTATTTTCTAATTAAATTATTTGGTAAGTGAAATTGTTCAATTACTTTGTAACTGAAAATGTTTAATTAAATTATAATTGTAACTATGGAAGTAATTAATTAGTTTTTGCCCAACACTGCTAATTATTATTGATATATGTATCCCGAATATTTAGTTTTTCTCGAAATTATTTTACATGAAATATATCTTCAGTTGCCGTACACAATAATTTAAATTTAAAGCACTCAGTCTCAAATAAAGTTCCCCATCACTGCAGTGGCCGTAGAAATGTCTAATTGTTGTTGCCTTTGCCGGATACCGTGCGCCTGAAGCTGGTGGTTTATGAGGTAGTGCTTGGTCTTGCACTTTTTGCCGCATATCTCGCACGCCATCCAGTTCTCCTGGGAGGTCTGGACGTGCACGTTTATAATATGTTGTCTAAGGTTGCTCGGCGTGGAGTAGATCCTTCCGCAGTATTGACATTTCGGTCTCTCTTCCCAATTACCCGAGTTCGAAAAGTGATTGATAGATGCCGCCCCTGAAACACAGAGGCGGCATTATTACTGATTCGATTTTCGTTACTTTTTTTTCTGTACTAACCGAAGATTAACTTTTGTAGTTCCAAGGAATAAAGCTTCGCATGATAGCGTGGTTTTATTGTTTGGTGCTACAGTTGCCAGGATGGACTTTCTAAATAAATGCTTATTTACTAGCATAATTAGTATGCGAATAATAAAATCGTCCAATAAAACTTAAATATGTCCTATTTTATTAATAAACAACCAAATATGCCTTATTAGTTAGTTTTGCACGCCATAATTCTAACTTAAAAAACCAAGGAATCAACAAAAATGGGGTATAGAGGTAAAACTGTTGTTAACCCTGTGAGAAAAAGGATAGCAGTAGTAAATGAAATGGGTTTTTAAATACAACGACAATCATTCTTATTTTCCTCATTATTTTCCTAAATTATAGATACAGTGTCACACATCACACTGAGAAAAATTTTAGTCAATAATCTACATCTATTGAGTAAATTTTCATTGACAGAACGAAATGTTTGATTCTTATAATAAAATATAATTTACAATCTTTGATTAAATAATAACAAGATTCATTAGTGAGATAAATACGTTATCAATATTGTAACAAAACATTTTACATTAGTCCATGGGTAATATTTGTTATAGTAGCTATTTTCTAATGCGCTCAATAAATAATTTTATTGATAATATGTTCAGGAAAAGAATATGCACTGTTACCTTTACGTACAATTTTCATAAAATTATGCATCATAGAAAAGCAATAAAGTATTAAATCATATCTTGTCCGTTATAAATATACAAAAATTTTCAGTGAAAGGTGCTGAAAGCATTAGAATATGCGCGAGTGCAACTCGCGGCCGATCTGGAGCTGTAAAAACACCTTAAATTTATTGGCATATTCATGACAATGAGGAAGCAGATATCCTTGCAAAAAAAAAAGGGTGGTGCGGAGCATTTCCAGGCACTAGAACCTGCCATTGGCATAGCACCTACGGTAGCTAAACAGCAAATCGATGTATGAGTGCAGCAGAAAGTGCTCCAACATTGAAACAGTTGTCCTAGTATCGTACATGCGAAAAAGTGCATTCCGTTTAATCATATCAGAATCCAGGAACTACAAGAATTTTACCGTAAAACTTGATGGACGAACTTTAAAGATAACATCCGTTCCACAATAGGCCCTAGCGGGCGCGATGGACGGGACGGATAATCGACCCATGTGGATGCTATCTCACCTCAATACCAATACCAATAGATCTGTGACTGAGTTACCGGCTTCCACTGTGGTCGTCTTGTGGGTTCAGAGTTTGGCTTGTGTTCCCTAGGGAGCACACATCTAAACTCTTGATTCTTTAACAGGCGTCGGTGGATAAAACTTGAGATGCCATAGTATAATTGCAACGAAGATTACAATGACGGATATCAAATTTTAAATTAATTTCTACTTCATTTTAAGACAATAATCACCAATGTATGATATCAAAGTGTAACAGAACTAAAAGTAACGTGCCCTTACTTTTTCAAAGAAAGTTGTTCAGAGCTATACTCATATATAAAGTCATAGCCTCCTCTCTCAAACACAAAAAACAAATGCTTCTTGTTCTGGCTTACCTCTTATCTACCTTGCATACCTTGATTGTGCTCGTAGTGAAAGAATCCAATGATAATGTATTGATGGCGAAAACTGACACTGGTTTGCTGAGAAAAAACAGATGCTATCATGGTAACCCAATGCAATTTAACGTGGGCGAAGATTCAGTAATGTAAACACCCTTTCCATGACAATGCCCAACATCGGTGGCCTCAGGGCATTCAAGAAACGACTTTTGGCAACTGTAATTAACAATCTCATTTTGTATGCTGCGTCGGTATGGAGGTACATGATAAGCAGTCAAAACTTCTAGAAAAATCCGAAAGTACGCATGGAAGAGCTACATGGGAATATACAGCGTCTATCATATAACACCTGTTACCAAAGTATCTGATTTGGTAGACAATAGAAGAAGCAAACTGCTACGTGACACACGCATTGTCTGGACATGGCTGGTTTCCTGTACACCCGTAACCTGTACTAATACTAGAAAATTTCGGAGGAACTTTGCGCGGCAAAATTAAAATTATTGTCATATCTGCAATATGTTTTAAATTATTATTGTTAACTAAAACTGTAGTACAAAAAAAAAGAACTGGTACATGTGCAGCTATTAAAGCAAACAATAACACCTACCAATAAACAATGCCAAAACATTTGACAGAATCCTCACAACTGGTGTAGTGAATCATTTAAAAGCTTACATATTATCAAGAGATAATGGCTAGAAATGTGTCTTTGTATTCATTTCTAATTGATACCTGGTTACTAATATTTACATATATTTCTAATTGAACTAATATTTACGTTATATTATTTACATTTTCTCTTTTTGCAGTCAAAAAATACATTTCTTATTCTTTACTCATTAATATCTCGTCATACACATATTACTTTGTGCTTTTTTCTTCGGCTTTATGTACGGTTATGTTAAGATACCGCAACCTAGCAACAAACCAGAAATTGTACAAGAAACCTCTGATATACTCACCATGCTAGAATTTATAATTAAACATTCAGTATACATTACATCACATTGGAACAAATAAAATGATTATTTTAATCATTAGTGGTTGTCTGCAATTTGAATGTATTTACATAAAAGTTATATTTGTTGTTTTAATTCCAAATACGAATGCATATACAGGGTTAGTTAAAAGTATGGAGACGGCAATTTATTGTCGTTAATATTCATTTCAGAAAATTATGTTCAATATAAAAGCTTGTTAAGAAATTTTAATTTACATTTCAGAAAACTTGAATTTTTTTCTTCATTTGTTTTTAAGTGACGCCTTTCCGCTTTTTTTTTTTAAATAGGAACTTGTATATTTTACTTTAGCATTCTATAATAGTATTTTAAAACACAAGTGTCACAATGACGTTTCTGTAATGCGAGTACAAGTTTGAATCGAGCCGCGTGGCGGCGAGAGATTCAAAGTACGAGTATTAAGTCATTTACAGTATTTTTTCTAATTTGCACATTAATCGCCTATATTACGTTCCGGCAAGAGTCCCGCTAGTGCGTTAATATCTCATTACAGGACAGTATGCGGTAATATTCATTTCAGCACTGCGTCGTCTTTTGTTTTAGCTTTATTGCAACATCCAATTAGAAAAAGAATTTTTCAAACTTCAAAACAAATGAAGAAAGAAAAAATTCAAGTAATATGAAATAGATTACATTTTATATATTAGTTTAAAATATCTCAACAAACTTTGTACTGAAAAAAAAAAATTCCTAAATTTGTTTATTAACAGAGGTCAGTGAGGTTATTGTGTAGTGTTTTTGGAGCTTTTGATAATTGTAATCGAAAGTGCACCAAACAAAATGTAAATGGCATTCGTGGCTACAACTATTATTATTGTTCCCCGAATTGTGTGGCAATGAAATTAGATTATCAATAAGGGTAATTTGCATAAACATATTGGCAACTTATAGAGTGCAGAAGGTTACATGTTTTGTATGCATAAGCTCGGGGAATACAAATGGCCTTACTTGGTGACTAATCGCCTCATTACACGTAATGAGCACACCCTACCATATAATACTTTTATTTTCTATTAAGTAAATCGGTGTAATACGATTTATATCCCGCCTAGTTCCGCATAACGGTTTCTTGAAACGCGACAATCCAGTTGCCCAAACACGTAAGGGTAAAGGAATTGATAACTAGCGGCACCATACTAGTATATCAAAAAATATTTGTGTAAAAGAAGAATTGCTCCTTGTTTATGGCTCGTCATTAAATATTTGTTATTTCGATATCAAGCGAAGCAAAGAAAAAATCTTTATAGATTTTCTTTTTCTCACTTATTGATACATTTCGTGACACACGAAATTTTCTCACTGAAAATTGTTGTACAATAATCCTAAAGCATTAGTATTCCAATTTTTCAAATTTTGTTATGTATAATACACATTTCCGTCAAAAATAGGAAATGCCCTCTCTCTAAATTATATCCGTTTCCATCACGAAATATTAGTGTAAGCGCAACAGCAATAATGAGACTTTTAACTCCCAGGGTTTAGTAATGGTTTCAGCGTCGAATCGCAAGTCGTTTCGATTTATTATATCCTCCCTGACATGCATTCGTGCCTTTTCCAATAAACCGCTGAGGGCGTAACCAAGAGTAGAAAGAACTCACTGTAACAGAAGGCAAAAAAAAGAAGGAAAGAGAATTGTAATTTCTTAAAATATACCGGGAAACAGTAGTAAGAACGGGAACCGTTATCGAATATATATCGTAATAAAGGGAAAGTAATGACGTCCGAACACGAATATGGCCAGTCGGTAAGGAATGGGCGCCATATTACCGGCCGAGTGAACAACTTATAGGTTAGAACTTTAGAAAATGGGGCCGCGATTTCGTTAACAATCCCTTATTGTTATTTTAACGGCAGGCATAAAGTTAATGCCCCTTTCTTTTTACTATCGGTGCCCACTTCAATTAAATTAACATTCTAACGATTGGCGTGGGTGTTGCCTACCCGAGGTAGGTATTTTGCTGATTGATATCAATGAATTAGAAAGAAGATTCGGTCTAATAATAATGCTAATGCAGGAACACCGATTTTTCGTTTTCCTGCAATCTGAAATAAACATAAACGCTACCTTAATCAATGGTATAATAAACTTCTTAAAATCCATCGGTGAAGATTTTAAGTTAAGAATAAGAGTACTTTATGGAGTTGCCCAACAGATGAAAATCCAATTACAGGACAACGACCTTCAACAATACTATCAGCGGAAATTCCTTTTTTTTATATATAAATTTTAAATGCCTACCGTCGAAATAAGTGACCTTTTGAGGAGAATATAAACTGCACAAAATCTTGTTCCACTTCATCTGCAGGTTCCCATACCACAGTCAATTTTAGTGATTTTAGAAATTCAATGGTTTCTATATTTATTAACCTAAAAAAAATATATTGGTTATATGAAGTGTAAGTCTAATACTACAGAAACATTCAGTCATGTTTGATTTGAGGTTTCCTAGTACAGGGATTGTTATATTTGTAACGCTGTTACGTTTAACATGTAATGCATTTCGACTTGGTCAAAAAAAAGACCCGTCCAAAAAGGAGTAAAATAAGAAGACAACCAAAAAGACGTCAACCGTACCTGATGGCAAAAAGTTAAAGTTTTATAGTTATAGGAAGAAAGGATAATACTCTTACCTTTGAGAGAAGGGAACCTAGCTATTACACAAAAACGATAATTGAGTAGGACATTGTAATTATTGTCGAACTGAGCTCCGCGATACATGCTTTAGATATCTATCTAAACATATTTGACAACAGCAGTTATTAAATTTTCTGCACTTTCTAGACTTGCTTCATTTCAAATTACAGCAACTACACATGACTGCATATCTTGCAGCTGAAGCGAAATTCAGTTTTCGTTTAAGAAGCTCCAAAAACTTAATGATGCTCAAATAGAGTGCTAGGCAGTGGTTCAATGGATTCATTGCCAATCTAAAAGGAACATTTATTTTTAAATGCTCCATCTTGCTGCCAAATCAAGTTGAATAATAATGAAAAAATCTGAAGTAGGAAAAATGAATTCATCGTTCAAACATCTTCATTAGCGAAATTGGTGTCATTGTTCAAACTTCTTTTTATTTGATGGTCAAACTGAAATTCCTTCTTCTAATGAATTTCTCCGGCCTCTTGAACCGGTTATATTTTATACGGTTCATCACATTTTTTCACTTTTATTGATTGTGGAGTTGATTTTGCTTCCTTGCACAAGTTAATAAACTGCTTTCATGTTTTTTATGTTCGAATTATGGAATAAACTAGTTAGAGAGGCGTGTTGGCAAGTTTTAATTTTTATCGTTGAAATAAGGCAACGTATGTTGTTCGTTTACCCTCTGAGATCTTTTACATAATTCCGAAGTATTAATATTTTTTCAGTTTTGTGAAACCCACTGCTAATTTATAGATTCAGTGCTGGCGAATAACTAATATTTATGTTGTCGAACCATTTTCAGAACCTCATTGCTTTTGAATCAATATTTTCTAAACCTATTCATGAAAATCAACCACTAATGGTATAAGATAGACTTATGTAATGTAAAAATATTTGCAATCTATAAATGAAGGGCTGGGCTATAAGAAAGTGATAAAATATATAATTGCATATTTATGTAAGTTATTCCATCAAAATGAATAAAACTATGTACAATTCTAATGGTCCATGAATTAGAATGTTTATTTTCAACGTTTGTACCCGTTCTTTTTTATAATAATCGTCAGTATATGTCTTGCCTATCTACTGTTATTTTCTAATTTTATTTTTAATTAGTGCAAACCGAATTTCTGTTTCGATTCGAAACAGTGTTTGAACGTACACGTGTATCTTTTGAAAATCATTGAACTCTTTTCTATTATCTTTTTTGAATTGATCAATTCTATTATTTGATAAGATCTTTAAAATTGTATACTTTAATTTATAACACTCTGTCATATTGTACACATATTTTTATCACTAAGAAAGGAAAATGGTAAAAAAAATGAATTAAGGTAAAATATATTTAGTCCCCTTAAAAATTAAAACGGATATTTGAATCAAAATTTTCTCGGCTTTATTCCGATCACATTTCCTACCATTTCTCTCTATCATTTACGAGAACGCATCGAGCTTTCCCTCTCGTTGCTTTTCCGCATCGTAGCTGCAGAGTCTTCGGAAAATGAGATTTAATTTCTCCAAGTCGTCGTGCTGCTCTCAATTCCGCCCTCTAGCCCACTCAAACATTATCGATTTCTGCTATTTTATTTGCCGTTTCTCGGACTCCATCCTTCTTCTTCCTCCTTCTATGTCACCTCTGTTTACCAGCGTCGCCACACGGCCGCCTATGACGCTAGCGCCGAATCGGATTTCTCGGCAACGTTGTAGCGGAATAACTTCAATTATCAAATAGACCGTTATTGTGTTTTTGGGGCGGAACTTTCCCAGGAAAGTTACAAACAAGGATAAGCAGTATAAGGCAACCATTACAGTTGCAGTGATTACATTTTGTTTTTTCGCCTCATTGTTTCGTATCAAGTTCGGTTCTTGTGAATTTCAGAGACGAAAGCTCTTAGTATTTATTACCTAACTCCAATATTGTTTTGCCACGCATGAATAACATTCAGTGGTAAGAATTAAAAAGATTATAAGACGTAGAAGTTATCTGTTGATAAAGTAGGAGAATTTATTTATTCAACCTGAATTTCAGGCTTTTTCATATCATTCTAAGAAGCTGACATATGAACTAAATTGTATACAAATTCAAATTAAATGATCTGTATTGCAACCTGGGTGTTGTTACTCAATCGCACACGTATATTTTCAAACTGATATTTCGTGCAAGCCCGCCCGCTAACAGCTGCTCGCTCCGTCGCCAGGAACAAAATTAATGTACTTTTATATTCTAATAAACATTTAAATTACCGTCGAAATTGGAATATGGCGTGGCCCAACGAAAATGGTATTTAGGTGTGGGTCGGTATTTATGGCCGATGCAGGATATAGTGTTTGTCGATTAGACATATAATAGCGGAGAAACTTCGACTACAATATAGGTTACACATCACTGCGAGTAGACACGACGTATTTTAGAATAGTAGAGGAAAATTTGTTGTAAAAATATTCTTTCTTTAATTGCAAAAAATAATATAAACTTTTTTATCCGAATGGCATTAGTCCCGTTAAATTTTAAGCCCCAAAAGCGCTCTAAATGTCTTTTTAAAGATTGTTAAACAGGGCAATACAGATCGTTTCAAGATTTTCAAGCAACGTAAGAAGTTTTATTGATTTCTTTTTCAGAGGAAAAAATAAAATTCCAAAAACTGTGAAAGTATTTAACAACATTCAAAAGTTAAAATTTATAAAATCAACTTTTTCTGAAAAAGTACGTTTTCCTGCCTTTTATGACATTAGTTGTTGACAATACCCTTCAATTGAGAAAAGAGGAACGAATTGCACCTTTGTTTCATCAGATGATTGACGAACAATTGAACCACATAAGCAGAAAGCCATGTAAGCCCATTTTGGAAAAGGAGATAAGTTTTGTGCGCCAATGATCTTTTATAACGTGTTAAATAATTTTTTGATTTAAACGGCTTTTTATTTCCATGATTCTGTTAACCAGAGAATATTTTTAACAATACACAGCTACCACGCTTGACAGGGTTTAAAATGAAATAGAAGAGATCCACTGCAATTTTCGCGCTTGTAGTATGCTTTTATAATGCTTTTTACTATAATTAGCTTACTTCTTCTTGTAATGTAGAAGTAAATACGTTTAAGTAATTATGTTTATACACTGTGAAAAATATTTTCGTACGTAGTACATTTTGGTAGCATTTACTATATTTGTTAGATCAGTCCACTTATCCCATGTATTTAAATATTGTATTACGCACATAAACTATATATTTGTAGTTAGTACCTATATTGTAGTCATGCCAGACATAATTAATAGTTACAAATATAAATACGATTACTAAGCTGTTCTATACTACAGTTTTATTTCCTCAATGTCTCGGTGTTTCTTACCTGAAATCGAATTCTCCTTAAAAAATGGATATTATAGTTACTGTCGAGGGTTACCTACTAATTATCTTATGTATGCACTGAGGAAGTGGCAGATGACATATTATCAAAACAAGTTTAATACAATTACGATATTAAAATAATCTAACCCTTTTGCTCAAACTATTCCCTACCAATGCCATGCCTATATCCCCACATCCAAGGTTTTACGGACCGTCCAGGAAGAATCCTATGCAAACACAACACAAAACCGTTTTTAAACCTAATTCCAAACTTTAAGATACATTTCCTCTCAAAGATTGTAATCTTCTCGAAGCTGCTGGTGATTATTGAATTCAATGTTTGTGCTGCAGTGTTTACCTTTGTGAAACAAAACGTTTGATGGGCACTCGTGTTGCAGAACACAAGCGTTGCACTCGGGCGTAGCGCCTAATTGCGTCTGCACTTGCTAAGCATTTATACTATTATAATCGCAGAGTCCGAGAATTTATTAAAATCTAACATCCTAATAAACTTAACCGTGATGACGGTTACCTCCTACACAATAACTGGAAATCTCAAAAAATCCAAACGTAACAATGGGGTGTGACCCATTGAACCGTAACACCCGTATATAAATCCATTCCCATGTGTAATTTCTTCAGTTTCAAGTCAGCGCAGCGACAAAAGAAGCAGCTTTGTAGATGTCCCATGCAAGTGTGGGCGAAACGTCGGCCAAAAGAAGTTCTAACCCGGAAACCAAGCAGTGTATAGCATGTCTAACCCTCCCACTTATTTAAAATCTTGTCTGATCTAAACATTAGTATAGCAAAGTTTTCTACCCATATAGTAACAAAAATGTGAAAGATATAGTAAATATGGCAGTTCTCCTACTTCACTCCTGTATAATGTATTTAGCATACATGTTATGGATGGCAGATCCAGTCATAGACTGTTTATCTGTTTACCAAGTATGTGTTATCTTATAGAAGCTGCGGTCATCAAAACGGCGGCTCTGTCATTTTAACTTAATGTATTTGATTAATCTGACCATAAAATGTTAAGAAAAATGTTTTTGTTGCGGCAGCAAATTATGCTGCTTTGAATTTAACCTCGTAATATTGTTAAACCGACCAAAATTTGATTAATTAATTTAACACTTGTCCTTTTCTGGTTATAACATCTATTTCAGAGCAGCCTTTTTGTGATAGTAGTTGCAGTATAAATACAATTGTACAAGTGACTATTTTGAAACTACAAAAATGTAAGAATTTATACCACAAAAAGTTATGGTAAATTTTACTATACCGCTTTTTCAATATAGTCTTATTACCTAATGAAAACTAATTTTGCAATCCGTTCTATCTGGATTAAAGAACTGGCTACTCTAATACTAAGTTATGCGTTAACTTAAAAACTTAATTAATCAGTATCCAGATCTCAAAACAAAGCGATTATTTACATAAAGTTTATATCATAAGAACAAAATAACGGTTATTTAGAGCCCATTCATTTGATGATGGTAACTTGATACATTTTTGTCTTAATTCGTTGTTCGAGAAGCAACACTTTGGTTTGGATGCGATCTAAGCATTGCTTCCTCAAATTTATTCCATCAAGGTTTTGTGGACTTGCACCTTTATGATTGCAATTCTTGTCTAACAATAAGTGTGTTTCGTTTTAGTCCTTTTCTTTGACTATTCTTACGAAGCACGTATTTTTTTAACGGCCCAATCGTCCGATTTTGGGCGAAACAAAACTAGAGGATTTTTGAAGGGACCAGGCTTTTCGTCCACGTATCCACTCTTATACCAAGAGTACTTGAACACGTCGAAAAATCTTGGAGAAGATCTTGGTTAGGTACTGCAGTTTAATAACATTATTTGTTTGGTGCAAATCTAAATCAGTTCATAAGAATCACTGTATCAGAAAAAGTCCTAACAACATTTTTCCACAACCTAAAACCAAACACATCTAGAGGTTGTACCACTGTTGTGGTTTTATTGGTATATTTAAAATGTTTAACATTTTATCTTGCGGTACTAATATCTGAAGTTCAGCAACACAATGCCCAGCCCAAGAATCAATCAAAAGTACACTGCCTGCTTGGTGCGGTATTTTGGTGGAAAACATCAGTTATCCAGATCTTGAAATGACTTGAGGTGAGCTTTCCAGACGTTCAAGAAGAAATATGCACATTTACAGGTCGAAACAATTATTGCGCAACTCGATGTCTAAACGTATTTGTAAACCCCTTTAATACTAAAAATAATGGTGAAACTAAGCGTGCATCTGCAGAAATAGCTGGCAAAATTGTGTAACTATGTGCTGTAGAGTGCAAGGATTGCACAATACCCTCAACAGTTTTTGACCTTTTACAGCTAAAGTAACGCCGGAGTGTATCTCGAGCTTAAATCCACTCTCATTAGCGTTATATACATTGCTTCTGCCACTACTAGTGATAAGGTTTGACTTGATTAATAAAATTATCGCTTACTAACCTTAGGTGTTCCGTATCAGTGTGCGTAGTACGAGTAACAAATTTTGTTATCTTTCGCGGTACAATATTATGTACCTTCTTAAAATATCATATTCACCAATGTCCTTTATTTTTTGCAGTTCTTCAGTAATCAATCCGTGCCTCGTGTTCTCCCAGGCAATTATAGACCATATTTTCTCCAAACTACGTTCAGACTTCTTCCACATAGGTTTTACATTGCTTTTTCAATCACCATGCACCATTGCACCACAGTAATGTCAAAATCTTAATGAAGCGCAGGCTTAACATGCAATTGAAACGGTGTGGGTATTATAAGAAAAGAGCTTTATTCGGTGGTGAATTTAATTTTAGGGTTAAGTTATTGTTTATGGAGAGGCCGGAGAATGATCGATTGAAGCTTTGTGATAACTAAATTCTAGAAAGCTATTACTTGGGGTCGTGGGTCCAAAACTTGCCCTATTCATGAAGTTATAAATATAATTAAGAGAAAGATTTGGCTCAAGTGGGGTAATTTTTTTTATGGAGTATTAGCATAACGTGATATGAAAAGGATTGGTATTTTGAAAAAAAAAAAAAAGTGTACCAACAGAGAATTCCTATATAATACAAATTGGGGTGCTGTGTAATTATTTTTCAAATTAGCGTAACTATAGATTATGAACGTTGTTGTTGGCTTCTATTTATTTTATTTTGAATGAAGTATTAGTGAAATGTACTTTATGTGTGGTAACATCACCGAACAAAACGTAGTAAAGAACGTTGAAACCTATAATCAGTTTAGTGTTTTTATCTTGCTTACTTAAGGAATAAATTGCAAATAATGGAAACTTCATAGTTTTAAACAGGAATATTTAATCAGAAGGACTTGATAAAATTGTTAAGATATATAAGGTGTCTGTAAAAGGTCTTTACACACGCCTACCACATATTCCTTAGACCAAAATAAACCGAATTAAGTAAACTTATCTTAGTCCAAAGTCGCTTACTTTGGGCGCTATGCGGCCTTAAAGTTAAAATTTTGAAATCGTTTATTTATTATAAATTCAAAACGGCTTATGCGATTTTAATAAGATTTGGCATGGCCAGTTAGTATTACTGGACGAATGTTTTGAGAAAATTTCAAGAAAATACTAATACCGGAAGTGAATGAAACACGCATAACCATTATGAAAATTAACATAATTTTTTTTGCTGTCTATAGTAGAGACACGAAATAATTTTTACTCGATAGAGTATTCAAAAGCGATCAAATTATGTCTCTTGTAAAATTTTCTTATTTTCATTCGTTTTCGAGAAAAACGAAAAAAAGTGGTTATGGTCGTGCGTTCGGAAAAAGCTTAAAGTAATTCAGTCGCCTATGATTTCTATCATCAACAAATGAATTTCGCATGGCTAAATAATAATAGTGTCAAATCTAAAATACCTTAAAGCTTAACTTTTCGTGATTTATCATGGCCTTACAATACACCAATGCAGAATATACCGATATGCTATTGGTATTTGGATTTTGTGAAGGAAATACTTGAGAGTGTGTTAGGGTGTATTCTGAAAGGTTTCCAAATCGTCGAATACCAAGTCACCCAACGTTTGCTGTCGTTGAGCGACGTCTTCGGGAGACCGGTCGCTTTGCTCCTGCAACCGCTGATTATGGTAGGCAGTGTTTTGTAAGGGTTCCTGAAGTTGAAGAAGCAATTTTAGAATGTGTTGAAGAAGATCCAGAAATAAGTACTAGACGAATAGGTAGGGAAGTAGAAGTATGTAAAGATGTCGTTCACGCAGTAATTCGAGAACAGTTGCTATATCCATACCATAAAATAGCAGTTCAAGATCTTTTAGAACATGATCCCGAAATGCGCCTGGGTTTTTGTCGCTTTGTTAATGGGCAAAGAGAAGCAGATTTAAACGTTGGCAAGACTATTTTGTTTACGGATGAAGCTTGTTTCACAAGAAGAGGGGTAACTAATTTCCATAACGAACACGTTTATGCAGTTGAAAACCCGCATGCCATAAAGATAAATCATTTTCAACACGAATTTAAACTTTATGTGTGGATTGGAATAATTTGCAATTTTATTGTTGGTCCTGTTATTCTTCCACAAAAATTAACGGGAGACATCTACTTGCAATTTTTACAAAATACATTGCCAGATTTGTTAGACGGTATATCGTCTACAACTTCGGAGAGATATGTGGTACATGCACGATGGAGCTCCATCACATTTTTCAGTAGATGTTCGAAACTACCTAAATCAAGTATACCCAAACAAATGGATAGGTAGAGGTTATGACGCTCCTGTAAATTGGCCTCCACGTTCTACAGACTTAACTCCCGCTGATTTTTTTGTATGGGGGCATCTTAAGTCCGTGGTTTACAAGACACCTGTGGCTAATGAAGCACAACTATGGCAACGTATTGAACATGCCATAAGTGACCTTAGAGGTGATGGAGAAATTTTGCAAAGCGTACAGTTTAATTTCCTTCGTCGTATAAATATTTGTATGCGTGTAAATGGAGAACACTTTCAACAGTTTTTGTGACATATTTATTATTTGTGTTCATGTTTCAGTCATTTAATTTTGTTAATAATTTTTGTGTAAAATAACCTGATGCGAATTATTAAAATACAAATTTCGCAGAAACCATTACAGTAATCAATTCTTATAAAGAGTGTTGTTTTTGTAGTAAATACGTTACCCAGAATCTTCGAAACCGTTGACTTTTACTAAGCCTATTCGTTTACCTGTAGTCTTTATTTGAGCAGTAGTTTTAGTCATGCGAAATTCATTTGTTTATGATAGAAATCATAGGTGACTGGATTACTTTTTGCTTTTTTCGATCGTACGACCATAAGCACTTTTTTTCGTTTTTCTCGAAAACGAATAAAAATAAGGAAATTTTACAAGAGACATAATTTGATCGCTTTTGAATACTCTATCGAATAAAAATTATTTCGTGTCTCTACTATAGACAGCAAAAAAAATTATGTTAATTTTCATAATGGTCATGGGTGTTTCATTCACTTCCGGTATTAGTATTTTCTTGAAATTTTCTCAAAACATTCGTCCAATAATACTAACTGACCATGCCAAATCTTATTAAAATCGCATAAGCCGTTTTGAATTTATAATAAAAAAACGATTTCAAAATTTTAACTTTAAGGGCGCATAGCGCCCAAAGTAAGCGACTTTGGACTAAGATAAGTTTACTTAAATCGGCTTATTTTGGTCTAAGGAATATGTGGTAGGAGTGTGTAAAGACCTTTTACAGACAGCCTGTATATTAAAAGTAAACTCTATTCTGCGTTTTTTAATATGTAAATTGTAGCGATAGGTAAAATCTGATCAGAACAGTAACACCTATAGTAATGGCTAAAATGCATAGTCATTGCGGTGCTAGTATATTAAACATGTAAGTGATTTTTCTGGGGAAGGCATCCTACTATTATTAGGGATATTTAACAAATTCGATGTGGGAATAACACTGGAATGTCTAGATTATGTAATAGTTTACAAAGCTCTTCCACAGTAGATACTGCACGCGTGCTTAAAATTGAATGCAGTAAAAGTAGTTACTATTGATCCGCGCTTGTGGCGGCCATATTGAGTATTGACTTCGGAGTAGTTAGCCGTGCGTTAACCAACATTTCCAAGAAAATCCCAGAGCAATCTTTATCAGCCTCGATAAATTGCAAGAAGAATTTATGTATCCCCTTAATGTAAAAGTTTACTCGGAACGGTTAGGAAAACATGTCGAATGTGTATCTCTACTCGGCATCATCTGTTACAAATCAATTCAGCTTAAGGGCACATAGCCGGCGCTGCTATCGACTTATGGTTCCGACTTGGAAGAAATTATTCTGCTGCCTATCTCTCTAGCGGCGTACGTAAGGAGTATATGTGGTGCTACCGTTTCTATTTCTCTTCTCGCCCCATTTTCCGGCTCTCTCCTTGCGCGCATATATCTGCAGTTGGAGATCTCCTTTTCTTCTCCTTACGTACACCTCCTTTTCGTTGTTGCTGGCTTTTCGTCCATTTTTTTTTTAAAGCTGGAACGTTTCCCGATAGGTCTTTTTCGCGTATTTTTTGCTTATCAAGGATATTTTTTCGCGTGGATTTGTGACGATGAATAGATGTGCGAGTGTCACATTATTTATTGCGTTGGGTTTTGTGATAACTTTAACGTATCTCTTACGATACAACTTTTTGAAAATAAATGATTAATGTAAATATTTTATTGTTTTTATGTAGATGTAAAATGATATAAGTATTATCTAGATTCCAAATTTGTAGATCTGTTGTAGTTACTCTCACAATTTAGCTCATAACTCGATAGTATTGCGCTAGGTATTTTTAATTTTAAATTGCCTTGCTGAATATTCTAACTTATTAGTGCTTTAAAGCAGATACATGCAAATATTTTATAATCTCATTCAATAAACCTAAAGTAACCAACAAAACTATCTGCACTTGCATATGATCTCCGTATAGCCAAATTTAAAAATTAATATTTAATTGACAGCCTCTATTGCCGACGAGAGAAAAGGTAACATGCACAGAGCATCGCCTTGCTTAATATACTTATATTCCATAAAAAATACCGATTATTGTAAATGAAGATTTAATAAAATACACTCCGCCAAAAAAGTATCGCATAATTTAGTTTTGCATCATAAAAGTATCGCATAATCTTTGTTTGTAGCATAAAGTCGTAAATATACTTTAATGCGCTCTAAGATATAATTTCTATGATTGTTTAAATAAAATACAGGCCAAATAAAAACAAGAACTCATACTTGAGATTTTTATTAAAACAAGAAATTATAATTTTCGAAAGAAAAATGTCATAACAGTAGCTTTTAATACTGAGTATTGCCACCTCTGGCTCTTATGACCGCTCGCATACGGTTTGGCAGAGATTCGATTAACCTCCGTATATAAGCCTGATCCAAATTCTCCCTCTCGTCACGGAGAGCATTTGCTAGTCCATGCAAGTCCGCTGGGGCAACATTTTGGGTTCGTATCCGTCTGTGAAGGAGGTCCCACACGTGCTCGATAGGGTTCATGTCCGGACTTACCGCAGGCCAATCTAAAACTGGAATACCAACATCGTTAAGGTATTCCTGGACGATTATTGCAACATGCGGTCGTGCATTATCGTGCATTAACATGAATTCGTTTCCTATAATTGGCGCATATGGTACTACATGTTCTTCTAAAATGTCCGTTATATACCTGTGGGCAGTCAGTGTACCTCTGTCTACTGGTACTAACTCTGTACGACCTGTTAAACAGATGCCTCCCCAAACCATAATAGAGCCACCAGCGAAATTAGGTCTAGGTCTGATATTACACTGCGAATAGCGCTCACCGTCTCGTCTGTACACTGAGATACGCCTATCTGAGGTGTAAAGACCAAATCTTGTCTCATCTGTGAAGAGTATATTGGCCCAGTCATTAATGTTCCAATTTACATATTCTCTGGCAAACCTTAAGCGAGCCACTCGGTGGTTCCTAGTGAGACGAGGAGCTGTTACAGCTACTCTAGCTCTTAATCCACTCTGTCGTAACCTATTCCGAATAGTTTGAGTACTCAGACGAGTATTTCTGACTCTAGCCAAGTCGTTCTGCAATTGTCTCGCAGTTACATGTCTTCGACGTAATGCTTGTAGTAGTAAATAGCGGTCATCTTGGCGAGTAGAACATCTTGGACGACCTGGTACAGGTCTTCTACCGTAAATGCCTGTTTCCCTATATCTGGCTACGGCTCTAGAAACACTTGACTGATTGATGTTCATCAAATTAGCAACGTATGCTTGAGATCGTCCATCTTCGATTAAAGCAACTATAGCAGCCACTTGTTCTGAAGTTAAATTGCTCATTTTAGTTTTAAAAGCGTTGGTACAGAACTCTGACTTCGCACTTTAAAATTTGTCCGTATAGGAAGACTTTCAATAAACAACTGAAAAACCTTACACATATGCATTTTTCTAAATGTGTTCTTTTAGAAAAAAAAAAGTAAAAACGCTAAGTTCCATTATTTTGTTAGTGTTTTTATAGTTCACATACACGAGGCAAACTTTTTGTGAACGTATAAAAATATCTTGGTTCATAAATGCCCTTTTTTAGTTTATGCGATACTTTTTTGGCGGAGTGTATATCAGCCATCGTAGTCTACTTTACACAAAAAGTAGTGTATTTAATCGTAGAATAATACATAACGCTTGGAAAAAGGCCATAATAACAGGTATCTAACTAACTAAAATAAATTAAACATTTTGAATTTTATTTTAAAAATTATTTTCTACAAGGTACTCTTGTATTGCAGTGTGAATAATAGAATGTTCTTCGATTGTCAATTAAAATTGAAAGTTGAAACAAACAAGGGCCGACAGTGGGCTCTACTGTCCATTCCACCGTGGTCGGTGGAATTGGTCCCTTTTGCAATTTGAAAATTTCTCTTAAGTTCGTTGCAGTGGTGAAACTCCAACAAGGAAGGCAATATCGTAAACGTGATTCAAAGAGTGCAAAGTAAGTTATTCTTACAACATGCTCACCAAGATTCTGCCTTATGACTCTGAGAGCATAGACAGCTGATGGACGTGCTCGGCCCACCCGAAGCTGGTATCTACAACAACCCCCAAAATCTAACTTCAGAAAAAAGCAAAAGAAAAAAGACTGTTATTGATAAAAATATTAATATTAGTTGTGCTTGAAAAGTCATAATTTGGTTTTACTAATGTTAAGGATGATCTTATTAGCACCAAATCACTCGCAGACTTTAGAAGAAATGTCTGTATTTATTAAATTTTTGAAATCCTTATGATTGGGATCGTCTGCGAAGAGAACCGTGTGTGATTGGTGGGCAACATGCGCCAGGCTATTAATAAAAACTAAAAATCACGTTGGCCCCAGCACCGAGCCCTGCGGCAGACCACACACGACTCGGCCAACTTTTGAACTTATCGAAGTCATTATCGACCTTCAACCTTACATATTGACAGCGATCAGATAAGTACGAGCGAAACCAGTTGTTAATTTTTATCTCTAAAGCCATATCTTTCAAGTTTAGAAAGAAGATTTGAATGAGAAACACAATCAAAGACTCTAGATAAGTCGCAGAAAATATATATAATTTAATGTGAAAATAGCAGTAATAACATACTAATTCATTTCGGAGGTGATGTGATTTAATTTTCCGAAATACTTCTCGAAATTGGTAAAGGATAATATTCTTTGAGTATAGAAATTTTAAGAAAAATATCTACAAAGCTCTACACAGCCCCAAAATATGGATCTTTTTGAAAACATTTAAAATTGAAATGCATGCGTAAAAACGATATTCAGTGAAAATCGCGTTGTTCAGATTCTTTCGGTAAAGTTGGTATCTTCTAAAGGCTCTTAATTTTCCCAAGTGCAATTCTAAGGTTAGCTGTCTTTAATATTGTTACGAAACCTCAAACTTTATATATAAGTTTTGTAATGAAATCAGGCAGCGGGTGAGAGCTCACAGAAATAAGAGTGAAATAAAGGTGGTAATCGGTTCTTGCAAGAGAGTATGATGATGCGAAACAAAGCGAGTTTGGATCATTTATATACTTCAGAGTTTCCTCGTTTGATTACTTGATAGTAATCGCATTTGAAGAGATTAGAAATGATATTTAGAAGCGAAAATGCTATCTCAAATAATGCCTACGGTAACGGTCACGTATTTCATACATTGCAACATGTTCCATGGCAAGGGTGTTATAAATTATGTACAACAAATTCATAGTTCTTAAAGGTATTTTTACCAAAAAACGAAAATCTATGCTGGCGAAGCAGTGGGCAACAACTACTACACATACATACTGGATTGCCTATTTATCTGGCGTAGCTCTTCTTCTCAATCATTTAATTGAACGGTTTTTTTTATCTTATCTAAAGACAGTCTCAATGTAAGATTAATGAGGCACATTACCAATATCATCGTAATAGAAATAGAATATTAAAAGAACTAAAAAGTACAAGAACATTACTAGAAAATTTCTTGTTTAAGTTTGTTTATGTGTAAAAATAATTGTATGAGTTTTTAATTGACATAAACTAGAAATTCAAATTTGACAATGTCCTTGTGGAACGTAAACATAAATATTCATGCGCATGGAAGGCCTCCGCACATCCAAACTCAAGGTTTGGTCGAGCGTACAAACCAGGATATGGAAAACATGCTAAGTTCTTGGTTGAAAAGCAACTAGTAAATAATCCGAAGAAGAACTTCAGACTTTAATTGAGACAGATGATAACCATTCCATCAATAAGCATAGAAGATGATTCCGAAGTAAGGTCCTCAATCTGAAATTATTTTGAGACTCAGAAAGAGGATCAACACCTTTAATCCAGATCGATAAAATAAGCAGGTAAGAATAATAAGAACATACAGAGTTCTAAAGAACGTTTTGAATCACATACATAGAAAAATATTAAAGATTTCGACTATTTCTTCTGGTATAGTTGGTGACACAGTGACGCTACTAGTACCGGATATTGGCAGATCACGAAATGATTCATGGAATTTATTAGCAGTAATATAAGTTCAAAATGAAGTATATTATCAGCTTGAAACAAAACACGGAAGACCTTCATAGACAGTTGTATGCCAGAAATCAGTTCAAAATTTGTGAAGAACTATTTATTATGCTTCATGATGTTCCAGATCTAGCAATATTACTTAGTGTATTAAAACATCAACTATTTTTTGGAGTTAGGGTCATCGCGACGAGTTTGCAATTGTAATGCAGTTCTAATAAGTGCAATTGTAAAAAACCAGGCAAATTTCGTAATTCTGTGTAAATAAGTAAATTTAAAATATTTTTAATAATTTGTAGTAGGATATAGTAGCAGTAAACGTCATTTGCATTTTTTTTTCTCTAGAATATGGGTTTAGGTTGCGTTAGATACCTAATAGTTTTGTATAAGCTCTAATAATACAATTTTCTTTCTACTTAGGTCCTTCATTTGACAAAACATGTCATCATTTAAATTTCGTTCATATTACATCCATATGACCTAAAATAACCAATTATTGACTTTTTATCTACAAAATATTAAATATTATCCTGGTGCCATTTCATCCCACGAAAAACTTTATTTGTCATCAGTAACTACTTAAAACCCGCTGTATTCTTTTGGCCCAATCAGGGAAAATACTCACGTTGCAGCGAACATGAAAACAAGGTGGCTAATTTGATAAATATTCAATTGTTTATCACCTTTACCACGTTTAGTGGTTAGTAATTATACAAGATCACCGGATTATTCACATTTACCATAACGTATACAGTAATTGTAATATATCTTGGTGATACGTGTAGCATATCTTTCTTATTATTTATCGTTTATTACACTTTGCAGTGTTGCTTGGTGTAACAGGGCATAATCTCTGTTATACTTACTTCTTTCTTTTTTCTGTATATCTATTATATGCTACAGAATTTTTTTTTTTTCAGAATTATATAGTTTTCCCACATTAACTATACTGGCGTTTCGAAGTGTAAAAGCGATTTTTTTGAAACAATTGAAAGAAACTGAGAAAAATAGCTTAAAAACTCAAAACAACATTGTATTAAAAAGTTTATAAAATGTAGATTATGATTATGTTAATTTGTAGGAAAACAACTAGAGTGGTAAACAGCACAACAAGGGGTAAGGGTAAATAGACACTTTGCAGTATCATCATTCTGATTTTGACACATATTTTATATAAGCCAAGACAAGGTGGCTTAACATAGAATCTAGTTTAACACAAAAAAATATTTAAAACATGCAAAGTTATGTACAATTCTTCCATTTTCCCATTCAAAGTTTATTAAGATAAACTTGGGCAATTAAATCTGTTTTTAGTTCTGTGGTATAGTGTTATGTATTAGATTCTTTTATTCTTTGAATATAAAAAAATTTAATTTGTAATATCCCGAAAACGGAACAAATCTTAATGAACACAAAAATTTATGAGTGCCTGTCCAATAGGACCAGCTTGGTAATTTCAACAATAGCAAATTAGCAATGGTAGAAAACTTGTTTTCCGGTGCCTGTGTATGCGGCATCCCCTACAAATTCACATTAAAATTCTGCAAACATATGACCCGGAATTGATAACGATTTCAAATATTTTTTCCGATCCATTAACAATTCCTTCGTTATTCCTCTGCCGTCCGTTCGGCGGCAGGATCTAGACCTTCATCTTCCAATTAGCCTTCGTTCGTTAATTCGGCTGTAAGCATTTCCACCGGCAACTCGAAGACGCAGAACAGAAGCGGTTGGGCAGCTAAATCCGGGCGCGCAAGCTGAAGTTCCGGATCCGATAATCCTCTTATCTATCGTCCTTTGCCACCGCCATAGCTCCGCCTACCCCACCAAACTTGAACGCACACACACACCTAAGGTCCATTCGGACATCGGACCTCCAGAGAACGACATATTCACTCTTTCTCTCTTTCGAAGAGTATAAATCAATAGATTGGATGCGTCAGTTAAGCTGGTGGCATTTCTAAGACGATGAAGTAAGACAGAAAGCATGATAGTAAGATGCTACGGATAATGAGCATGCGAAGGAAAGAGAGATACCAAATTGAACGTTCCCGACAAAGTTTCTTTCCTCGCACGCACTTAGGTACACGAACCCATTGCTCGATATCTCTCATCTTGCCATCTACCGATCTTAGGTCTCCCTCCTTAACGGTGATGTTCGCGATCAATTGCGGACCTGGCATAGGTTCGTTAAAATTGTTTACTAGGGCGCAGCAATTACGAACCTCGAAAGCCAATCACTAGACTAGAGGTTCAAGTAAGGTCCGGAGATGACGAGAATTTCCTTTCAGCTTATTGAGGATGGGACGTGAAATTGTTTTCACAAGTAACTGTTTGTGGCCGTTGGCACATTGGAGGGCGTATTTTAGAAATGCGGGGATAGTTGAGTATTGCATAAGTGATTAAAGAATTAGTTCTGACTACAAGAGAAAGCAAAAGAAATTGACTATACACAGATCCTTGCGATAATCGCCGATTTAAAATACTGAATACTTATTTCAAATACTATGTTGCCGCTAAATTTATGCTTTGCTGTTTATGACGATAATGTAATTGTAGAAATACGTTTCAGTACTGGAAATCGATCGCTATGGCATAGTTTAATTTTATATATTATTTTACTTTCTTTAAGTAATATACATTCAGTAAAACAAATATTCAAGGTCGAGCTTTGTCACACGTTTATATCAATTATAAAGAAAGTTGTGTTGCAAGCTGTAATCGCGGATGATGTTCTTGCAAAATATGAATGTCTCTTTAATTTCCATGGTAGAAATTACTACAGTGTGTTTGTTTACATCTTTTCTAACCCTTTAATAGTTCTTATTGTAGTTATTTGTGTCCTTTTCATATTAAAACAGCTCCGTGTTTATTAAATCACCTACATTAGAGCATAATATCTTAGACAGAGTCTGAAAAATAAGGCTTTACTGACAAAATTGATTACATCCATAAATTCGAACATTTTTTGATTACATCGACTGTATTTCTATGCTTGAGAAAACTAGAACGACGTGTTTTTTTCGGAATTATCATCTTTCAATTGTATATACTGTGTCACGCATAAAGTGCATCAGAGAATATTTTGAGAAGGTATTTTCCGGGCTATTGGGCCGTGGTCGGTGGGAATTTCTTCCGGGCGTTTCGTTTACTGCTACGGTAAACATCTTCAGCGGCGAGGTGTGTTCTTCTGGGTTGCTCGTCATCGAATGACTCGGTGTCTGGGGCACTGCTGTTATACAGGGCGTTGTCCCTCGTTCTGCTTACGGTACTACGTGTAGTGGGTGTGCTACTTGTTCATCGTTCTGCCTGCGGTGCGTGTGGATGGCAGGTTTCGCAGAACCGGGTACCAAATTTTGTTTATGGCCAGATTCTCCTCTTTCCGATTGAAGTTTCCGGGGTGCTTTTGAATTTCGATCGCCTCCCTTTGTAATCGAGTATAGTAATGGATAACCGTGGACAAAACCTCAGTATCCGCGAAATTGATTTCACACCGTGTGATACGTACGCTTTTCAGGAATAATAGAGTAACTTTTTTAAATGGAACATCCTGTATATAAGTATCTTATTGTATACCACATTCATTCTGAATATCTTTTGTTTGAAACATTTTCCCATAAACGGCTTAGTTTGAACAATAAGCTTCTGTACACTAAGGATCTCTGCATCCTAAAACGACATTAGAATTTATAATTTTTATATTGTGTCATCGTAAACCTTGGTTGCATTAGGACAACTTGCTGAAAACTTGTTTATTTTAAATGGAACAGTCTGTATTTTCTGTAGAATCTGGTAGTGCCAAAGGAGCTTAAAAAAATGTACTAAGCATGAGTCTATAACCAATAGTTTACGAGATAATTAGTGTTTTATGAAAAATTATATAAAATTACTTGGCAGTTGAATTGCATTGAATTTTATTTTCCCCTGTATTTGAGATTTAATTTTTACACCATTTTCATAATACTGATGATATCGAGATTATAATTATTGTATACTAGAGGAATTCAAAATTCAAGTATTTATTAGCAGCACTTTTTAATTTGTTTACTCTTTAAATTATATATATTGCTTTTATTGTTAACTGTGGTAAAACGTTATTATGGACTATATTTACATTACACACACATATTTAAGAATTTTAGTCATGTCAGTCATTAATAAATTTTAGTTAATAAATAAACATTTTGTCAGAAAATTTATTTATTCCCAAGAGAGATAAAAGACATAAATATTATTTTTAGATGAAATATAATTTATATCTATATTTTTGTAAAAATTTTACTTTTATTTTTACTGGTGAAAGAAAATTTAAGTTGTAAATATTAGATAAATGTTCGTATATCCGTAGATTTTTTTGTCAAATTTGAAATCCGCTAAAATTTTATTTTTATATAATTTTCATTGTGCTGATCTCAAAATTTTTTAACTTTTCTATGGGGAATTTTATATTTTCTTGGCAATGGCATAAGTGTCAAATAACACTGGGCAACAAATTTTCGAAAAGTTCATGCTTCCAAGCTGAAAATAGTCATTTCTTAATGAATTCAATGTGCTGAACACGAAAATGACTAAGAAAAAGCTGAATTGGCTACGGGTTTTCTGTAATATGTACGCATATTTCAGAAAAAGTGTACTTATGTCAATATTATAATACATGGTAAGAAAACATTAGTCTGCTTCTGGCTTTCGACTTCTTTTGACCTGCCGTTTGTAGTGGACATGTGGAGCATCTCTACTGATTGTCCAACAATAGTCAGCTAGCAGTGACGTAGACCATTTGCCTTGGTACCGTTGCTCCATGGTGGCAATGTCCTGATGAAAGCGTTCGCCGTGCTCATCGCTGACCTGCCCGCAGTTATCAGGAAAGAAATCTAAGTGGGAATCAAGAAAGTGGATCTTTAAGGACATATTGCAGCCGAATTCATGAAACAAAGCCAACATATCCTCAACCAGACGCAAAATTTCGTAATTTCTCACTAAATTGCATTACATTATGCAATAGCATCTATACAATGGACAAAACGTCAATATCTCTGGAACGTGAGCCAATCAACTTTTTTCAATGTGATATTCGTGTTCAGCACGTTGAATTCATTCAGGATTGGGTACTTTCACCTAAGAAGCAATTTCACTGTTGACCAGTGTAATTAGTAGATGTGCTTCTTGTAATTATCCCTACATTATTTGCTCTTTTTCACTATTCGCTTCACTATTTTGATTTTGTCGTATCTCTCACTCAATTTAATTTGTACACAATTTTATTTTATCTAATAAAAAAAAATAGGATTAAATTTCCTTCACAATAGCAGATTTCAATAGAAATGCTCACTGTTTTTCTTTCTAAAATATAAAACTTAAGTTTGTTCAACATAAATTACCTAAAACTTTGTGGTTTAAGTTGAGTGATTTCTATCCATTTCTCAATATCTACTGCACTATTTATGCTTTTGTCTCGTTTTAGTATATCTATCATTTACTTTTATTATTTAGGAGTTTCTATTACCATTTCTTATAAATTGTGGAAGTACTCATTATCCCAACTTAATTTTAAGAAAATTCAATAGAAAATGATCCAAAACTGTCTTTGAGAAAATGGTCGCTTTGATTAGGTGAGTATTAGTAAACCACACATACAACGAACTTTGAAAGAATGGAAGATTTATTTATACAAACGTATTTTTAATCATACGTTGGAATCAGGAGACGGTGCAACAAAACGCCTCGATTTCAGTTTATGGAAGCAAAACTGGGAGAAATCTTTATTTTTATGGAAATATTATGTTTTTCGACTAGGCTTCATTTTCTGCTGGTGGTACTGTTTCCTCGCAACTAGGGATCGCAAACCGGGATCCCGGCTCTCGAAAATACCGGGACACCGGACTAAAATGAATGCTTGAAAATACCGGGATTGGATTCATCAAAACCGGGATTTTTTACATTTTCGGTATATAATAAAAAAATATATATCATAAATTGTCTTACGTAGTTTCCATGTCGTATTTAAAGGAAATAAGAGCATTGTTGTCCGCGCGAAACTTGTTATAACTATTTATACCTAGTTATAACTCTAATATTTATACAATTGACCAACATTAATTTATGAAGAAACGTGTTACGAAGAGTTTCATTTTTATCCTGTGCGTTGAAAACTTGATGTGCAACGTAAATGACAGGGCTGGCAATTAAGAGTTTGTTATTGACAAATAAATAAACAAAAATAATGATGGACAAATCGCATTTGACATGTTGTCATTTTTACGATAGCATTATTTAAATTTAATAAAAAATGAAGCAAATACAAAAATTATTTCGTTTAGGTTTTCTGTACCCGTTATTTGTTTAAAAAATTGTTGGAATAAAAAAAATTATTTTTGTTCAAATATATGTATTTAAAGTATGAAGATAAATATATACAATACAGTAAAAAGTTGTGGTTTTATCTGAATGTTTGTATTTAATTGATTAACACGTTACTTTAAACTTAATAAAAGGCACCTTGACATGTTGTTGGAATTACTTCCCGAGTTGCGTAATTGTGTGAAAGCTACGTTTTACTTCGTACAGGTGAATTTTTTTGTGGTGGCGGATGCGCGATAGCAATAGGACGTGCTCAATGGAGTGAGACACACCCGAATAAATATAGAAAATGTTTTTAACTCGCACGTGAGAACATAGCCACTCCCACTATCTTTGCGAAATACGGAATTCAGTTTTTATTGTGATATGTATCAATACTAAGTATACGCCATGAAAACAACCGGACACTGCTTGCCTCTTCGAACGCGAGACGTGCAACGCGCGTGAAGGCGGATTCCGCCGCTACAAAATAAATCACCTGTAGGTATGCAATAAACGGTAGAATATTTGCACTATAAATATTGAATAATTGTTTGAAATGCCATAATAATTTAATAATAAGCGTTTAATTACTTAATAATTAATACTTTTTTAATTACTTAATAATTAATAAAGTTTTTACCGAATATGATAAAATATTTGCCGAGTAAAACGTTGAAATTTCAAGGACATATTTGAACCTTTATTACAATTAGTATCATACGGTAAAAACCAATATTAATAGTTTATTCAATTATTTTGTTAATTATAAACGGTTATTCAATGTTTATGGCGAGGACATTCTATCATTTATTATAGGCAGATAAGTACCAGTGGTACCAAACGAACTTAGTAGTAAGTATTTACTCATCATGATATTGCGTTGCTTGGAATAACAGCTCCTTCTACATATAATTGAGGGTAAAATTACAATATACATATTACGTAATACACAATAAGTTTACAAGGAGCGATTCCGAACCCAAAATTAAAAAAAAAATTATGAAGCTTTGGGAATATGAAAATCACATGTAAGTACTAGGAAATATTTTTTCTGCGGGAAAACACTCTGAGTGGGTGTAATTAATTTTTAAAAATTTGAAATTTTCCATTATGCCTATGCGCATAACTCGCTAGTGGTAAGGGGTAGAGAAAAAGTTTTAAGACAAAAATTGTTCAGTTAAATGAGTTTTATGAAGCACTCAAAAAAAAAAACAATATATCAACATTTTTTCATACACTACTATGCAAAGTAAGCGTGAATTCTATTTCTGCATTAAAATCAGTTTAATAACACATTGCTGTAGTTGCGCCAGCTACATCTCACGTCAAGGTGAGTAAACATTATTTTTTACAAGTTCCACTAGTGTTTTCCATATTCGCTATATATTTCCAGGAATACCCTTCTTGGATCAATCCACAGTAAATAATTGCTGTGCAATAAAATAGGTGCGCGGTATAAGTATTTCGAAAACAGCTTTTTTCTTCTTTATATCTGGTCGCAATAAGTATTTTAGTTTTGACATTATAAAATCTATTCTAAAACTATACATTTTTGAAAATCATAGCTATAGGTCGAGCCAAGCATTTTACCGCAGAAGAACGGAAGCTCATCTTAAAAATGCGAGAGGGTGGCAAAATGTTATTGCACAATTGTTGGAGCGTTCAGAAAACATGATCACAAATGTCCTAAAATGGCAAATATCTGAAAAAGGAGGAAGACCAAAGAAAACTAGCGATCGAACAAATAAAGCGATAAGAAGACTAATGAAAGTAAATCCTTTTATCACCTCCAAACAAATTAAGAAAGACTTGAACCTTAATATTGATACCACAACAATTAGACGGCGTTTAATAGAACAAAGTGTACATGCACGTCTACCGAAAAAGGTACCACTATCAAGTCGTCGTAATGTATGATGCAGGTTAGAGTTTGCTAAGGAACATAGAGATTGGGAGGCGCAAAAATGGCGCAATATTTTATAGTCTGACGAATCAAAAATATGTTTATTTGGTTCGGATAGAATAAAAACTTATGTACGACGACCAACAGGAAAAGAATGTTCACTCCGATGCACAATAAAAACGGTGAAACGATTTGTGGTGAGAAGTTAAGAACGCGCAGTACTCGATTCCCACTAAGAGGTGACAAGATTTAATTGACTCAATGCCACGCCGCTGTGCTGCCGTCATCCAGAATTCAGGATGTACCACGAAATATTAATTTTTTGTCGACATGACCAACAATTTAATTAACTTACTGCTTTCTTCCACCTATTATTTTGCAGAATTTATTTCATTTTTAAGTCTATGCAATTATATTTTAGTTTCAACGTTATATTTTATACTTCATATTGTTCATTATACAATACAAGTATGTACGTTTTGAATAGTGTGTTTTTTCATCTATAATAATGTAGCTAATATTTACATAAATTTTGAACGCACACCTATTTCTTCGCATAGTAGTGTATATTTAACTTGGTTGATTGTATAACAGATCTGTAGTTATAGTGTTCAAATTAATTTTGAAAACTAATACTGGGGTAGGCAGTTACCATATGGATAGAACAATAGTTTGATGGGTATCCTGAATATTTTGAGAGAACATCTAAAGGCAAGTCCCCGTAATCTTGGGACTGAAAGAGATTTCATTTTCCAAGAAGACGGCCAGAAGCTCGCGGTTCGGGTCGTTAAGGAATGGATGATACATAGTGTTTCACACGTACTGGGAACACTACCGTAAGTTCCTTCATAAACCCCATTGAGCAGAAATTAAGCGTCATCTGAAGGAAAGGCCAATTAAAAAAACAGAAAAGATTTTGTAGAAAAATGGTAGTATGACATGGGACAGAAAAATTCGTCTACAAGCATACATCAAAACTCCTGGCTATGCTACAAAATATCAGTTATGAAAATACATCTATTTTTTTTTTTTAAATAGACCAGGAGTCCTGGCCGTTTGAACAATTGGGTAATAGTTTTCAGTATTGGGCATTCCAGATCTGATGGAATCGCCACTCAGTCTGATATTAGCGAAAATAATCATGGATTTTCTTTTGGACAACATCATAAGGTTTTACTATTTGAATTTACCTTCATAAACAAATATGTGGATTTGCTATTTGAATTTACATTCATAAACAAATATGTGGATTTGCTGGTTCCCTCAAAATGAAATAGAAAATACAGAAGTTTTCAATTCCTTTCATCCTAATATTCAGTTCACTTCGGGGTTAGAAGATAATGAGGGTGTCTCTTTCCTTGACACTAGTTATTCGTAGAAGTAGTTCTATTTAAATTGAATGGTATAGAAAACTACTAATTCAGGTAGGCTACTTAATTTTAATTCTAATCATCCGATGAATCATAAAATTAAGACAATATTCGCTATAAAGGATAGTGTCGAGGATACCCTATTTTCTTAAAGAAACAATTTATTACAACAGTTTGATATATTATGCAATAATAGATATCCAAAATCCCTTATCAGTAAGACACTTTTCAGTATTTCAAAGTACATAGGTATATGAATTTCAACAATAACATTGATGAAGTCAATCAACCTGATGGTGATGTCCATACTTTAAGAAATTTAAATGTTAATGACAAATGCTTCAAATTTCCTTACATTTATCATGTTACCCCTAAGTTAGCTAAAGTTTTGTTGACAGATAACCCACACTTAAAATTCGGTTATTATATTTGCAACCCAGTGGCTAGTTATTTCCCAAGAGTCAAAGACACTGTGGAAAAATTGCTTAGACACAATATTATTTATTCCTTTCCAGGCGTTGGTTGTTTGCTGAAACACGTGGGTTGAAAACAAGAATTAGCCTACACAAAAGTGCTATAAACACGAAAAAACAACGTTGTGCTTTGACTTTACATACCAATAATAACAAACGTATACACCTGATTTTGCTAATGTAAACATATTTAGAACCACAGCGACTAAGAAACGTAGAGAGTTCTTAAGAATGGTTAAGATTAATAGATGTGAAAAATGTATTGAATTTTAAGTCGGATATTGATAATTTTAATTCGGTATAATGATTTTTTATTAATTCTATACAAATAATTTCGTTTATATTTGTGTATTACAATAAATATCCTTTTTGATATTGTTTAACTTTGTAGCTTCAGCGTTGTTTGTCTCGTTTGTAATCCAATACGTCTTTTTGACAATTTATTTTAATTTTAAAAAAGTTTTAATATCTCTGTATTGTTTGATATACAGACTTAGGCATTTTTTATTTTTTGACAATGTTTTCAATCTTCCATTATTTTTGTTTCCCTAATTAATTTAATATGATCTTTTGTTTGACGGTGACGATTATAATTTGTTGCTGTTCGATCTTATATGCAATCTTCCATCTGTAGTTCAAATTGTAAGTAGTTTGATTTTCTTTTACTTTAGGTTAAAGTAATCACTTTTTCTTATTCTACTTTAGTTGACTTTGATGAAGCTATTATTAAATAGCGAAATATTGGTGAAAAAATAAAAAAATCGATTTACATTTTGAATTTATTTGCTGGATTTCCCAATACTGAAATTTATTAATCTATTCTCTTATATTGTATTTAAGGTAATGTCTCGTGGACGAATACGTATGTTACTGAAATTTAATGTAATTTATAACATTTGCATTCTTACTTCAATTTTATTAATTTCTTTCATGGTTTTTTGCATGTGCAATTTTGCTTATGCTTTTTTAAAAGGTTTATGCAGATAAATTCATGCATTAAGCAGTTTATGAAGTTATTAAAAAAAGAGAGACGTGAATGAACAAACACTTTTTCACGTAACTGTATTTAACGTTTTTTTTTTTTCTCTTGACTGCTTAAAAAGACTCATTCAAACAAGCCACTTGGTCTTAAAACTTTTTTTCGTTGTCGTTTAATAAAGCTCATTCAAACAAACAATTTTGTCTTAAAACTTTTTCTCTACCTCTTATCGTTATGCGCATCGACAGAATGGATAATTTTCCATTATCAAAAATTTATTTCACCCACTCAGTGTGTTTTTCTACAGAAAACAAGAATTTGGTCGTACATACCTATATGTGATCTACCTGTTTCTCAGGTTTTATAGTTTTCTTTTTTAATTTTATTTGTCCCTTATTAGTAAATACTCTTATTCTCGACCTAAAAACAAAAGTTATAATAACCCGAGTCCCACTTGATGTTGGACCTTTATTTTGATATCATTTCCTACTTCTCCAATAAGATCCATATGTATTCCACTGAGTCGCTTCAATAAAAACTAATAAATTAATGCTGGTTTAACTTTTTTATGCACATAAAGAAAGTAATTAAATCATAAAAGAAAGCATATAGTTACAATAATTTACAAAAGATAGAGCTATTGTATTATTTGCTATTGCTTATTCGTAATTTGCACTTGAGCAAAAATACGTAAGTCTAGGTCTTCGTGTTTCTTTGCCAATGTAAAAGCAACCATTTCAATTCGTTTTCGTGCTTTCTTCTTCCATATTGAGGTAGTAATCTTAACGCTTTAATGATTTCAAATTCAATTAAAATCGATTTTATACTTAGGATAAACACATTGAATATTACTTGTGATTTGATGGAATTGATATAGTTATCCAAAAATAAAGAAGGTATACATATTATTTTTTATTCATGGAGTATAACAACTTCATATCCTTATAAGCGCTCATAAATATACCTATGGAATACATGCTTTGCTGTGTTGTATCATAAATTAACAAATCTATTCTCTGTATACACAATTACACACGCAATTTAGTAAACAGTGGGTAGGGAAGTTCCCTCACAAATACGTAAAGGCCAGATTCGTGCCGACTTTATGAAAAAAAGCGCGATTATCTTTCCGTCAATATGCCGTTTTCCACACCCATTTTCCCCACGAAAAGCATATTTCATTGATACTTCCAAGTTATTATTAAACGCGCACCGGTTTCTCGTTGCCTCCTCCGTTTTCTTCCTTTCCTATATATAAAGACAATCGATATCTAATGGATAAAAAAAGTTTATATCGTACACACACGCATAAATCTGTTCGCCTCTGGAGCGGTTCGGGCTTTTCTGGTGTTTTTTTTTTTTTGGTTCGTTCTTGTCTCTCACTTGCATGGCGCGTTCTAAGGCCAAATATAGAGCTGCTTTAATCTTTACCCGTCCATTCCTCGTCATTTTCCAGATGACATCTCTCCTGTAAATTTTATATTGTTGCCGGCCGCAAAAAAAAACTACCCAAAAGAACTTTCTGTACGGTCTTTATTCTTGGAAAAGGGAAAATGTTTCTCCTACGTGCCTTATATTTTATATCTGACATTTTCAATTTCAGGATAATCTAATTTTTTCACTGTTTATTTGTAGCGATTATATTTTTATCTTGGGATCCACACTCCCAATTCTAGATCCACAAAGTATATATTCTGCTTCTCAGAAATACTTAAAGCAGCATTTGGAAAATTAGTGAAGGTCTGTCATTATATTTTTCTTTCAGTTTAATTATAGATTTGCCTTTGTTTTACGATACTTCAAAGATATATTAATATAGAATAATCAGGTTTACGCACTGTGATTCCACAAAAGGATATTCCTTGTAAAGTTACTAAAGTGAAAAGAGTGGCGTATGTTGTTAATAGCTGCAGTATTAGATAAGGCTTAGGGGTTTTACAAGTGACTTGATGACAATTAAAAATTGTGAAACGTATTAGAAAGTAACACAAAGTTTTTATTGAAAAGACGGAATGGCAGATGAAAAATGTCTCTTAATATTTCAACCAAACATTGCAGCAAAAAAAAATCAAAACATTGCGGAATCCAAAAATGGACTCTAGTATGTCGTTAGTTCTGATACAGTCATTCTTATAAACTACAATATAGACTTGCATTATGGAAGCAACATTATTAAGCTGCAATCGTTAATAAATCACTAGCTTTCGTCACTAAAATTTTTCGACGTCAAATCGCAATCGTCAATTCGTTGTAAAGTCATAAAAATGAAATACTTAAAATATCTTTGTGTTAAGATGATCTCAACAACGCGAACGGATTTCTGTAACTTTTGGTTGGTATTTTGGTAGAAATGCAGTATCGATAGGAAAATGGCACGGTGCACCGTGGGCTCAAATACCATTTTTCGAAAAGAAAAGAACTAACGTTGACTACGGATCTTTAGGACATTTTATGTTGATCAAAAAGGATCTTATGAACAAAGGGTCGCATATCAAGCCTTCACTTAGGTTTGTACAAATAATTCCAAAAAAACCACACGTTTTAGCGAATTTTTATACAAAATAGTAGTTTAGCTGGTCAGAATTTCATAACTCACCAAGTGCAGTGCCGATTTTCATTTTCCTCGTAACCCTTTTTAATTCAATTACCCCAGGAAAATTAGAAATTGTTAACTATTTAGAGATGTGCGCTATAGGGGATCTCCCGCAAGTTTTGGTAACATTTTCTCGTTTTTCTGGTAAAACGTGATACAACCTTGAAGTATAAATCGGAATTGCCAGTTAATTCGTTTAGATAGATATATTAAAATATTTTCTTCAAATATACTTCAAATAAAAAGAAGTTTTGGATCATAGGATTCAATTTTGATGTCGTTTTATCTTAAAACTTTTATTTCCTAGCTCGAAAAAATGAAATACTAAACGGTCATCATAAACGTATAATAACAAAGAACGACAAAATTAAAAAAAAACGTATTTGAAATAAAAGTTACAATATATTAATAATATATATGTTTCTCTTGAAAATAAAATATTGAAATATTTATACTGCCACTTCGGCAGCTATATGCGGCACCAAAATATAAATATAATGAAGGTTACCTTAAAAAAAACCACGAAAATACGAATCACTCTGTATTTAACTCCTATCTCAAAAAAAGTAGAATTGAGAGCAGAAATTGGCATACTTTTAGAGCTTTCCACACGATATATCGTATATATTTGTATATCAAACCTTAGTATTTCAGCACTATAACACTTCATTATGTCCAAAATTGGTTGAACGTGGTTATGAAACTCGCCAAGCATTTTAATTATTGTCACGTTTGAAAAAAAAAAAAAATTACTAGCATGTATTTCCAAAGCACACCAAAAATCCCGGATTGTATATCAAAGCAAAACTTTTTGCGCAATCAATAATCCGTAGGGTACTAGATACTAGATACTGTATTTTGAAGTAATCTGGATTGTACGGGTTTTTCATTAAAAGTAATTTTGCGCCAATTAAGGATAATTTTAATTTGCTGCTGCTGTTTTTTATTCTGTATACAGATTATATAGGAGAAATACTGTAGGAATCCAAAATTAGGTCAACAAAATATTCATATTTTGACATAGAGTTACTTCCGCCTTGTTCCCACTGTGTGGCGTAGGTACATACGCAGCTACAGTAGAATTAACCTGAGTTTGTGGATGCGCGCCAGCAAGAGGGTGTGCTCTATGGAGTGAGGCACAGGATAATCGATATAATCCGTACAAACTAGAGATGTGTCGTGCCACTCGGACTCGGTACAAAGGAACTAGTCCACACATGGAACTAAAAGGAACGAGTCCGCTATATCGTTCCGAGTCCGGACTCAAATGTACCTATTCGGTACATCGTTCCTTTAAACCGAGTTCGATCGGAACGAAATGAATTCTGTCCACAGTCGGTGTGTTATGATTACCTACATATACAAGAAACTGTTATCGCTATTTAAGCGATTTGGTGGTGTTGAAAGCTTGTTTATATAACTTTACTGTACACTGTGGGCGTGTTTTTAAATAAAAATAAAACGTTCTTTGTTTTCTTTTCGACAAGTTACATCTACCATAGTAAATAAAGTCTATATTGGGTTTATTATTTAATACGTAACTTGTGCACATATATAATAGATACGGTATATGTAGATGTAGATTACATTAGATGAATGCTATGTTTGTAATGCGCACTCACTCTTTATACCAATTCCGATCGGAACGACATATCTCTGCCTGTGTATAGCGGCGAGCTAGCGAGCGTATTGTTCAAGGAACGATACCGATACCGAATGTACCTATATTTGATTTAGTTCCAAAGGAACGAGTTCGGCGAACTCGTAAAAGGAACGACATTTCCCAACACTAGTACAAACATCGTAATTCAGTATGTATTGTACGGCGTCCATAGACTAGGCTTCGCCTGCCTCTTCGAGATAGTGACGTATACTGCGCGTAGAGGCGGAGCTTTTGCCACCTCAGGTTAATTCCACTGTAATAAAAATGTAAAGAATGATTAACTACTATCTATGTGCAATATAGATTTTAGTAATTTTGATAGTTTACAGTTATATGGACAATATTGATCATACACGTGTCTTTCAATATAAACAGTGGACCTATAATTTTAAATTAATTCCGCAAAAATGTTTGATATTTCCGAATCTATTTAGTCGACGTGATGTAGCCTCATACGTTTATTAATTAGATACGTTTTAATATATCTTACTAGAATGTGTCTCGCTAGTTGATGTGTAGGTACATATACTTTTAGGTAGATTATGTTTATGTCGTAATCGTACAACAACTTACCTCCAAAGCTGTCCGCTCCACCATGCATCGACGACGGTCCTGGCAGTAAACCGGGCAATCCTATAATAATAAAATGAACGCACGGTCATCAAAGTGCCGTAAAGCAATCGCGGATGGGTCGTAAAGACGTATGTGATGAGATTCGGAAGGATAAATGAGAGGAGGAGAGAGGATAGAGTTGTTCAATAAAGTCGATTGAATGTGGGTATATGGCCGTCTTATTCTGTGAAGGAAAACGGGTGACACAAAACGTAATGGGTTTTTCATTATTGCGTGCAGAAGACAAAGTATTAAAATGGCCGCTCTCTTTTCCTTCTTTTTTTTTTGTATACATCATAATTAAAATATAGTAAAAGGGGGGTTTAGGGTGTTTATGCAGAGAGGTGAGTTTACACTAAGCAAAGCAAAATCATTGAAGCGGAAAATGTATGTTCATACAATTTGAATCTTTCTTCGCTATAAGTAAAATAGTATTTTACATCGATATTTGTCTCTTCTCATTTCATACTATTGATTATTGGCTTATTGTATTACATATTTTCTTTTTCTTTTGACTTTTGACTGTATTGGAAATAGTAACACAAAAAAAAACAAATCAACTTCTTTGTAAGAACCCTATCGATGATGATCTCATCGTAGGATAGTGCATTTTTCTTTGTTCGGGCTTATGACTCACGCGCTCTCCAATATACCTGCCCGTAC
Source organism: Cetonia aurata (assembly GCA_949128085.1). NCBI lineage: Eukaryota > Metazoa > Arthropoda > Insecta > Coleoptera > Scarabaeidae > Cetonia > Cetonia aurata. The sequence continues at coordinate 39,308,305 of OX421884.1, forward strand.
GGTTTACCTAACAGAGTTAGTTTTTTAGTTAGTTATTCGTCGGTGTTCTTACTAGTAAGATCGTGTTAATAAGACTGCGTTATTAGAAATTGTATTTTTAATTCCACAAGCCCTAATAACCAACAGACTGATTTCATTATTATTGTGATACTTTCGAATCAATATATAATTAATCAAAATCTTCAATTATGTATCGGGTATGCGATCTTATGGTTTAGGTCAATAATGGCCCAGTTGTTTATTTCTTAATATTTCCCAAAATATATTATTTGCTTCACCAGGCAAAACTGCAATGGTTAAAATTATAAGTACGAAATAAGTCCAAAACAAACATTAAGGAAGTAAAACACCACTTATGTAAAAATAGAGCATCTAAAAAGCTATACGGCGAAAAACAGGAGGTACATTGTTACCTAAAAAATTATAAATGTTTACAATTATCAGTAATAATTTCAAAGCAATCTAAAAAAAGAAATTCAATGACCATATTTTGTTAGTGTCTGGTTTATGGTTTATAGCAGTGGTTCTCAACGTGGGCAGTAGCGCCCACCAGTGGGCGCTGGGATCTATACAAAATCCAGTAAGTGGGCGTTAGGCGAAAAAAGGTTGAGAACCACTGGTTTATAGGATTATTATGGGTATTTATTTCATTGTTTAAAATAAATATATTAATAAAATCGAAATTAAGATTTTGTTTTTTTGTATGATTAGTTGAAGCGCAAGCTCGTTTTCCTTTTTAAAAGTCACATTTATGTCGACTCATTCGGTATTTTAACCATTCACTTGTTTGATCAATATTACAGCCATTGCAATCCAAACAGGAAATTTTGTAAACAGTATTGACATTAAAAGGAAACGGAGTTTCATCTTTAAGATTAGTAAATAAGTCTGTAATTTTAATTTGGTTGTATTTGAATATTTTTAAGGCAGGTGTATTTTAAAAGTTTCAATAAGATTGCTACTAAATTTACTTACATAAGGTAATTTCTTATATATTACAGCAACATTAATACTTTTTTTTTTAAAAGAACCATCATTAAAAGTTGAATTAAATACTTACTAACTGATGAAGCAACTTTATAGGATAACAATTATCAAAAAAAAAAAAATAGTAATTAACTTGTTTAAATTATGTTTTAGAAACTTTTTATTTGGTATACATATGTGCAATACGATTTTTCAATGCAATAACAATATTAACCTTTGATTCTTAGTATGGTTAGAAAAATAATTTAGATATCTATCAGAAGCCCTAGGTTTCTGGTACGAATCTAGAATAGCAGTATTACATGATGTGGGAATTACTTTCAAAAAGAAAAAAAAAATATTATTAGTTTGAGTTTCTATAGTGAACTGTAATGTAAAACTACATCTAACGAGTCATGAAGAACGGAGCAAATAAGTTCATCCACATATTTATATATGAAAGGTTCAACAAAAAGCAAGCGAGGTAAAGTGTAATTCAGTAAGTAAGGTTTCCTGTCTGGATTGCAATGGCTGTTACATTGGTCGAACAAGTCAATGGTTAAAACACCGAATGAGTCAATATAAAAGTGACTGTCGAACAGGAAAAAGAGTTTGCGCCTTGGCTAATCATGCAAAAGAATAAAATTATAACTTCGCTTTTATTAATGTAATTATTGTAAACAATAAAAATAACTACAAAAACAAGTTATTTTCAGAAATATTTCAGATAAGAAACATAACCATTCTATAAATCAGACATTGACAAATTAAGTATAATATATTGCAACATCTTAAAATCTTTTAGTCATTGAATTTCGTTTTTGGATTGCTTTGAACTTCTGACTGACAATAATGATATTTGACATTTTTAATTTTAACGTATTCCTGTACATTTATTTTTGTTAATATTTATAATTTTCTTGAAAATGTGCCTGATTTTCGCCGTATCATGTTAGCTTTTTAAGGGTTCTACTTTTAGGTAAGAGTTTATTTTCGTAATGTTTATTTCGCACTTATTTTGTATTTATCATTTTAACAATGGTAGTTTCTGCTGACGAAGCAAATAAAGTATTTGGGAAATATTTAGAAATAAACATATGAGTGATCATTGTCCTAAATCATAAGATCGTATATCCGATAATTGAAGATTTTGATTATTAAGTTGCACGATCGAGAAGTTCTTTTCAGTTGTAATATATAATTATTATTATTGTCAAAGAAAGCTCTATAGAGGTCAATGTATCGTATATTGAGATATGTTATTTTTTTATCGTTGGAAATCTATTTTGAAGAGATGGAGCGGGTGCCTCCATTTTTGAAAATTGACCAATTTCAAATTTTTTTAATATACAAATAGTACGTCTCTGTCTTATTACTTGGCCTATATCCTACAAAAGAATTTAGTATTTTGGGATATAATATAATGTTAATTGTGCAATTTCCGAAAATATATTTCGATATAGAGGCCGTTTTTAAAAACGCTAGCACAAAACACTTGTATATTTCTACATTATGAAGAATCCCTAATTGCACTCCATTTCAACGGTTGTGCGGAGTGATTACAAAAGAAGTATTAGTTTTACCATTTTCAAAATGATTTTTTGTATTCTCTTAACTGAAATACTTGATGTCGAATGAGATACATCTTGCATGAATTCGATGTAGGAATAGCTCCAAACTTATTTTTGGCGGTTACTGCAATAATCTACTATAATGAATATTCGATATCATCTTGTTTTTCTATTCTAAAATAGATTTTTAACGAACAAATTTAAAGAAAAATCGAAAAAGCAAAGGTTGTTTTCTTGTACGAAAAAAAAGTACCTATTAATAACAAAATTTATTAAAACGAAAATAAAATATTATGTATTATGAAAAATAATGCAAAACTTACCGAAGTTAATAAATAATAATAATAATAAACATTATGTAAGTAGCATTTAATTTAATTAAGATGATAATTAAACATATATTTTCTATTTTCTTTGTATAGTGGATATTGGTAATTGATTATTCTTTTGGTAATAAAAAATCCAATTTAAATTAAGATTAACACTCCACCAATGTTTCTAATTTACTTGTCGAATAATTTTAGGATTGTCATATACATAATAAAAAAAAATCCTGTTGAGTAAAATACTATTGTACCTGAATATGGTAAGGATGTAAACGATTTTTCTGTAATATTTGTAGAAGAGATCGTTTACCTACAATATGTTCTTGCTGTTTATATTTCTTTGGTTTGTATTTAGTTAGATCTTTAGCAACTGTCAAAAGAATGTTTAACTTTTCTTTTTATTAATTGCACTTCTTGTTATTTTATATTTCTGTACTTTGATTTGCCTATATGCCCCAATACATTTCTACGTGTAACTTATAATACGTCCGCTATCGTTTGTAAATGCGATCCGCGTGCCGCTAAGTAGGCGTGGCAATTCAGGGTGGCACGCCCATTTACAGTCGACCAGTGGTTACTAATACATGCGTCGTGCTATGAACGGTTGCCACACTGTATATAGAAATTGTAGTTACTGGTACTTATGTGAGTATGAGTATTCCTTTGAGTGAATCGTTTTTAATCTTTCGCTGAGATACTTAGTTTGGACGCAGGTTATTTTTCATTTTATGTACCGGGTGATTCAGTAAGGGTGGCGACCGGCTGTATCTCGGAAACTGCTATGCCTAGAGCTTCGGGACAAAAAAATTCATAACCAATGTGGCCACCAGAAATATCCGAAAATTATTTTCATGTTCGAAATTTTACCGCTAGGTGGCGTATCTGCTATGTTCAATCATAAAATCAGTATTATCTCAGAAAATTGCAGGTTGAGCTATAGTTTTGAATGGACCGTTCGAAAGCTGAGTTGATGTCCCATTATTTTGTTTAATGACTTTTTTTTCGTATCTGCCATAATAAGGAGCGGGGAAGCCAATCAATTGTTCAATATGTAAATTTTAATATCTCCTGAACCATTCAACCAATCTGAAAATTTTTGGACTCGTTCGATTGAGTATTTCCTGGGTTTTTTCTAGCAAAATTGTCGTTCTAGCATTTAGTTTGAAATAGGTAAACTACAGGGTGTTTTCTGTAGTGATAACATATTTTGGTGAATTTCAAGAAAAAATTAAATGTAACCGTGCTATATAATTACCAGTGTCGCAAGCTAAATTAAATTGTTGAAATTTCAGTGAAAACCGCATCTTAATATCTCTATCCGTTCTCGATTTATCGCCAAAAGAATGAAATTTGTAACAAAAATCAACTGCGGCCATGAAAGTAGGCGACGCGACGTATGGTTTCCATGGAAACTACGAAACTATCAGATTGTTTATTGCTTATATCAGCTAAAAATAGTCAAAACTGAATGGAATACATTATTAACGAGAATAATAACAGCAAAAAGAAGATATCTAACCAAAAATTTTAATTATAAATGTTCGGAATGTCTACCATCACTGGCAACCCACAAATTGAGTCTGTTACTTGTGGATAATACACTCGCGTCTACCTCGGCAATGGAAATATTTCTGACGGCTTCTCGAATTCTTTGTTTCATATTATCAGGTGTTGTTGGGCGGTCTTTATATACTATATCTTTAAGTCTACTCCATGAATAAAAATCAATTACTGTGAGATCGGGGGACATCGGCGGCCAAGAAAAAATGCTATCCCAGTCTATACATTCATTTGGGAACCGGTTATTTAAAAATGCCTGGACACTTCGCGCACAATGCACCGGGAAACCATCCTGCTGAATCCACATACCCATTCTTGTCTCCAGGGAACTATCTTCGAACAATAAAGGCAATATATTTTCCAAAAAATAGCCACACCATTTAAACGCTGTTCAAAAAAGTAAGGACCAATAATTTTCCCCCAAAAATTCACACCAAACATTAACACGCCAACGATTTTGAAATTGAACTTCGCGTAATCAGTGAGGATTGCTCTCTGACCAATAGCGCATGCTGCATGGTCAAAATCGCCACCCTTTAATTCTTGATGTAAGATGACATGGTAAGGATGAAACTTACGATAACGATAGTAACAGACTCAATTTGTGGGTGGCCAGTGATGGTAAACATTCCGAACATTTATAATTAAAATTTTTGGTTAGATATTTTCTTTTTTCTGTTATTATTCTCGTTAATAATTTATTCCATTCAGTTTTGACTATTTTTAGCTGATATAAGCAATAAACAATCTGATAGTTTCGTAGTTTCCATGGAAACCATCCGTCGCGTCCGCTACTTTCATGGCCGCAGTTGATTTTTGTTACAAATTTCATTCTTTTGGCGATAAATCGAGAACGGATAGAGATATTAATTTGCGGTTTCCACTGAAATTTCAACAATTTAATTTAGCTTGCGACACTGGTAAGTATATAGCACGGTTACATTTAATTTTTTCTTGAAATTCACCAAAATATGTTATCACTACAGAAAACACCCTGTAGTTTACCTATTTCAAACTAAATGCTAGAACGACAATTTTTCTAGAAAAAACCCATGAAATGCTCAATCGAACGAGTCCAAAAATTTTCAAATTGGTTGAATGGTTCAGGAGATATTAACATTTACATATTGAACAATTGATTGGCTTCCCCGCTCCTTATTATGGCAGATATGAAAAAAAGTCATTAAACAAAATAATGCGACATCAACTCAGCTTTCGAACGGTCCATTCAAAACTATAGCTCAACCTGCAATTTTTTGAGATAATACTGATTTTATGATTGAACATAGCAGATACGCCACCTAGCGGTAAAATTTCGAACATGAAAATAATTTTCGGATATTTCTGGTGGCCACATTGGTTATGAATTTTTTTGTCCCGAAGCTCTAGGCATAGCAGTTTCCGAGATACAGCCGGTCGCCACCCTTACTGAATCACCCGGTATAAACAATATACTTAAATGAATTGAGAATGACGAATATTCATTAAATTGTGTTATTAACATACCTATAAACTATAAATACGCCATTTAATCTATTACATTTTAAAATTATTCACATTGCTCTATTATGAGTTTTGTTAATTTGTTGAATCTCATTCACAACTTGGTATTTGCTTCATTGCTTGTTCATCGCCAACTTGATAATCTATTAGGTACATTAACTTTATAATTTTGATTAATCTGATATATAGCTACTGGTGGAAAATGTAATTCTGCGTTACTTCTAATTATAATATAAAATATTCTGTTTAAAAAATAAAATGGTTTTTTTTTTTAATTTTTTAAACAGAATATTTTATATTCTGGTTCTCTAAATGGTGTTTTTTTTTTTTGAGAATGCTAAATCAATACATTCCTGATGATCTCCTATATATTTGGTGATCAAAATAACTCACTTATATCTTCACCTAATGTGAATTCTAGCCAATCAATACAACACATTTTATTGTTAAATTTAAAAGGGTTTGGACGTAGAAATACTGTCTCTTTGGGATAGGTGACTTTTCAATTTAACTGAAACAGTTGCATCTCGAAAACCACAAAACAAACTACTGTCATAATCTGGGGATTAATGGACTATAATGGATCTTCCATAATGTAGAAATGTACAGGGTGTTTCGTTTAGAAAAAATGAATTGTGCTGCGCCACTTTTTGTGAAACATACAAACCAGTATATCGGTGTATATTTCCCAAAAGTACATCATTAATATTATTTTACACTTTCCGGACGGACATAGGTACTATTGCAGCACTTTGTACAATTTGCAAACGTTAAGAGATGATTTCTTTCTTCATAACACGGTACTGCGGAATGTATGGGGTGGTACTGTGCTTAAATACAATTCGTGAATGATGGACATATTTATTGTTCCATATAATATGGAAAAAATAAACAAATTACGGTTTGCCGTATAAAATTAAATAAATATATAAAACTATAAATCTAAATTTAAACTGGTTCTTCTGCAAAAGTCACACTATTTATATGAGTACCTAAGCAGTTCTTTTATCCCCCTCCCCTCCCCCAAAACAACTAAAGGTGTCGAAAAGTATTTAACTCGCTCTAAAATGGTGAAACATTTCTTCTTCTTTAGAATTCACTATATTACTTTTCTGAAGTAGATATCTGTAAAAATGTTTGCACATTACTTGATATTAGATTTAATAAAATAAGATAAAACACTACTGAATTAATATTTCCTACTTATCAAAATGGGTGTTAATTTGTGCCTTCACAGAGAAAATAAACTAATAACATTTATACCACTTTAAAGTGAAAATATGAAGTTAATATAACTCCATAATGTGTTAGTCATATCTTAACATGAAAAAAGTGGAATATTAATCTCCTTAAGTGTAAGATTCTTTATCAACGATTTAAAGGTTTAACTTATGTATCTTCTAAAACGAATTAATGTTACTGCTGTTTTAGTACAAAATTTGCTCCGTATAACACTTACTTCGTGATTTTTTTCCTGTGTATGTTTACAAGTTTATATTTATAGTGTGTATACTTTGCTTTTTGAATTGATTTAGTATTTTGTTTAATATACACGATTTTAGGTAAACGTAAACTGAACAAACGACTTTTATTTAATCTCTTTCTATTTTATTACAAAACCACCATATGAGGCTTGTGTTTAAGTACAGCACCTGTATATTCCGCTCAAATGTATTAGACACCTGTATCTTTTGCGGTATAATGAAAGTAAGGTGAGTTCAAAATGAAACTCTTAATTTAAATGCGTTATAAATACTATTTTAATAAAGAATCTTAATAATTTGTCGCATTTCTGTAAGATTTTAATACAGCTGCAATACTTTTTTCAGTAAACAACTCGCGTCTCAGAAACGTGAACATGCATAACAATTTAATAGATCTAGGAAAAGTATCAATAAAAGCTGTTGCAAAATCATAAAAACGAATACCTAAATACTTATATTAAATGCCTCAGATGTAATGCAAAAAACATGAAATTAATGGTAAATCATAGAGATGTTGACATAGAGATGACTGTGATGGGTGGAGACTGTGGCTGAACACTGAAGTGTTATTCCACTAGTGATTTGGTGAAGAGCATATCTTCCAAGGTTTACCTTAGCCGAAAACACTATGTTTAACACTGCTCTTCACTTGTTTCTACTGAAGATGGCAACTTAGTTGCCGAAATACGTATTTAGATTTGTTATCTAATTTTGTGGTAAGGGATTTTTCACCTTTCTTTTGGGATTTTTGTTATAGAGATGACATTTGACCATAGCTGTATGTATAAACTCAGTAACACAGTTAATTCAAGTAGAAAAGTAAAAAAAAACACAGCTATGCTCAAAAGTAATATACATCTCTATGATTTACCATTAATTTCGTGTTTTGGTAGTACATCTGTGGTAATTAATTTAAGTGTTTAGGTATTCGTTTTTATGACTTTACAACAGTTTTTATAGATACTTTTCCTAGATCTATTAAATTTTTATGCATGTTCACGTTTCTGAGACGTCAGTTGTTTACTGAAAAAAGTGTTTTACACACTGAAAAAAGTATTACAACTGTATTAAAATCTTACAGAAATGCGACAAATTATTAAGATTCTTTAGTAAAATACTATTTATATTTATAACGCATTTAAATTAAGAGTTTTATTTTGAACTCACCTTAATTTGATTATTCGCAAAAAATATAGGTGTCTAATACATTTGAGCATATATGTATAAAGCAATTCTTGACCTACAGTCATTTTTAGGTTTAAATGTCACTTCTATCCCCGTATGTTTCAAGAACTAGGTAAATAGTAAAAGATAAAAATTGATCAAACTTCGACGGATTTTTTCCTTCCTTCAAGTAAATTTCTGCCAATTAGAAAAGCTTCACAAGCACATCGGAATATACTTTACAACCCTACCGAGATTCATCATATTTTGACTCTGGAGAAGTTTCCTTGTGAGTATTCATTGCCTGACTGACTTGGTTAAAATAAGGTTTAGTAATTTACCTTACCAACCTTTTATTCCTTTCATATTTATTTCATTTGTGAAATATGTTTGTTGCACTTAGTGTTATGATTATCGCAATCGTTCCACGCTTGCACATTCATTGGTATTTACTTATCCTTCACAACGAGTTTAGTTACAATCATATGTTTAAGTGGCCCGACTGATAGTCTAGTGGCTTACACACTTGACTAATAGTCGTGAGGTCAACGGTTCAAATCAAACTCTGGTCAATTGCGATAAACGGTTTCTTCCATTTGAAGTGTAGCATTAAGCAAAACTAATTACAACGTTTTTTTTTTTGTCTAAGGGTTTTGTGTAAATCAATATTAAATGTTGCCACAATTTTTTTTTAATAAATACGGTGACGCGATATAAAGTGAGGGACCCGTTAACATAAATATGAAAATAAATTTTACCTGGTAAATTTAATAGCGCACCAGGAAACGTTGGTGTTCTTCCTTGGTCCATCAAGCCACCATTTGCACTAAATGCATGGTGTTCATCTAACAAAGGATAATCGGATGGTTCAGTCTTTGGGGTAATAGGATCTCTCTCGTGGTCACTCATTTGTGTGTCACTACTGCTGTCGTCACCGGTAGATTGCGCTTGCAGCGACGACTCAGAATTATTGCCTTTCTGTAAGTAAAAGGAATAGAAAATGAAAATGAGCAAAAAAAAGTATTATACATTTCGATGCAAATTTTACACGGAAGATGAAAAACCCATCAAATCATAACAAATTTGTACAAAAATCCTTTAAATTTATTCTTGAGTTAAATATATAAGGCAACAGTATTAATGTGATCGTTTGCAACTATTTTCTTAAATGGATAAATTGTGTCTGAATTCGCCGTTTCCATGCATAAATTTAATAAGTTTAAGTACTTCTGCCTGTCTTAATATAATAAATAATATATATACTTACATGCAAATAAGTGAGCTTAATAAATCTATATAGGGACTGAAATAAGGATCACCAAAGCTTTAGTAATATTTGGAATCCTCTAGGAACGCTTTGAAAGAAATCCTTGCTTTTGGTTTATGTGGCTTCTTTATATGAGTCCAAGCAATTATTAGAACAAGAAATTATAATACTGCGGTCACTGATGGTTATTAAGTTATATATAATGTGTTGATATTGTGTCGACTATTGCTAACAACATTTGAATAGATAGAAAATGTATTTGCTGTGAAACCATTTAGATATATTATCAGAAATGTTAGGGTGCACTAAACTCGATGTTCATAATTGCTAAATCCATTTTGAAGCGGGATACGAAAAAATCAGATATGGAGCCCAGAGCCTGCGTCGCTAAATCATTGGTGAATTTTAAAATTTATCGTACAATTCTCAAGGTATTTAAAGAAATGAGTTTTCTTCTATTTCTATTAAAGTTCTAACGAAAATTTCTTATTATTTAAAATTTCGAAAAATTATTTGCATATTTTTAATTAATTATTTATTTGGGATAGATTTATAAAAAAATTAATTTTTAAATATAGGTATCCCCAAAATTGTGAAAAATAAATTCATATTTGTTTAATGAAAACCATGGTTAATGGTTTCAGTAAATTCTATATTGAATTACATAAATGCTGCAGAATAAGGATGTCACAAATGGATTTGAAATGCGGGATAAGAATTCCCATGAATCACTCGCATGTTTCATGTGTTTTGCTTATGCGGTGTATCTATTCTTATGTTATTAAATTATGTTTTATTAAACGTTTTTAATCTTTCTGTTTATAGCAAGTAACTCAAAACAAAAATATAAAATATTATAAATGTTTGTTTACAGCATATGTCTGGCTTACATGTACTTACATACCTAGAACCTGTAGCTTTTTCTCAATAAAAATAAGAAATAACCATTCCGAAAATTTCCTCAAGTCAAAATATATTATTAATTATAAAATTTATAATTCTTGATATACTTACCACAGAAAAAAATATTCCTCAAAGAGCCTCAAAGAAGTTTGGAAAAAGCTGCGGTTTTTTTTTTCGACGAGTTTCTGTTCTGTTTATTTGGTGTAAAACGCATTCCATGTGGATTTCTTTGCAATTGCATGCGGCTGGCGGTTATGTTAAAGTTAGTAGTTTACATGTTTTTAGTTTTGTAAACTTTTATTTGCTGACTTTTTGTATTCGCAGTTTCGAGCACAAATAGTGATGGATTGTAAGTTTCGCTGAGTAAATAACACAGTGAACATAGTAAATATATATTTTTTCTCTGCAATCGTATTTAAATAACTATTGGTATTATTTCTTTCAAAGGTCATCATAAACTACTATACTAGTTCCAAGTAAATAGGGTAAATTTTAATTTGATAGTTAATATCTAATCTGAAAATTGGTTGGCGATTATCCGATTGCAATCCTGAAAATCAGCTGATTGAAATATTGGCCCATTGTTCTGTTACTATTCTTAATAGGTTTCCCCAAAACTCAAAGCCTATGTAAACGATTCAAAGACTACTTCCGAATTGAAAATTCAAATTCAAAATGTTTCAGAAGAAATTATTTCGAATGTCTGTTGAAATGTAATAGCAAATGTCGTTAAATGAATTGTCGAAGCTACCCCTAAAATTTCCAGTATTTAGTCAAATTGTATTTACTTATATATTTAATTAACAGAGCAGTTTAATTTTAAAATCTGGCGTTCTTATTAAGACGAATAATAATACAAATTATGTCGATTATTTCATGTGCAATATTAAATAAATCCGCAGTATTTAAAATAGGTAGTAAATGGATTAAACTTCAAAAGGAAGTTTAATATATTTAATATTTACGTCACTGTTACTTTCTGCAATGCATTTTATACATATTTTAAACGGTTTAATGGACAGTGATATGTGACATTTCAGATAAAGAACTAAACATAAAAACATAGTTCAGCCCTAAAAAGTTTTTATTATACCGGCAAAAAAAAATTCTTTTTCTTCCAAGCACTTATCCCTCTTTTGCGTTTCGATCACATTATAGAAGTTATAAGAAAGTTTAGTTTCGTTACGTTTTTCATGCTTCTGTAATGTGCAACTATTTCTTTTATACGACTTACCGCATTTGTATGGATTGTTGGGCCACCTTCCAGCGCTTGTCCTAGTAACGATTCCTGCGTATCACCATTATTACCCCTAGACGGACTCCTACCCCTTTCCGGCGTATACGTCCCCGTGTCTTCAGTGCTTTTCGCCCTTTTTGGTGGAGGCGACGCCAAGTCAGTCTCCCGGAGGGCCTCCGATCGATCCGTGGGCCATGGAAGTGACGATGAGTTCTGCGTGAAGGAGTGTTAGTGATGAGCCTGAATGACACAACGTGCCGAGAGCAACGGCAACAGGAGAAAAGGGTTTTCTTTTTGAGAAAAGAAGAAAAAAGTCGAAAAGTTAATAGGGGCGGTCTGTTTAAGACTTTTTCCTTCTTGTACGCTGAAGCGAAAGAAGGAGTAAGAGGAGAAAGGAAGCACAGCAAACGCGCTTTAATTTTCTCATTTCGTTTCGATGAATCGATTAAGGTGCCTGTCAGAAAAACGCGGAGTCATCCGGTTAGGGTCCTTGAGGTCATGTTTACCGAGCAATTTTTTTTTCTTTGGGCGCGATTTAAGGAGTTCATTGTTTGTTCTGGCAGTAAATCACGCAGCGCAAGCTTTCAATATGTATCTATTAGTGTTTTGCGCTAATAATATAGAAATATTTTATCCCTGACTAATTATTTCAAATTATAAAAATAAAAAAATCGGAGCAATTTTTAATAAGAATGATATCCATATGATTATGTAAATGTATTTACTTGCTTCCCTTATTACTGCAGATACTGAAAAATACTACAAATACGAGTTGTAGTGCTTTATTTCTACTGAACTTTTATCAACAACAATCTGTTGTGATTCTGTGTGAGTGCATAATTTCAGGATCAGATGGAAACAAAATAAAATGTCTCATTCCCCAGAAATTCTTTAATAAACCCGCTGGCATTTATTAAAGAATTTGTGAAGAATTAGCCCTTTTATTTTGCTTCTATCTGATCCTGAAAGTTTTTATTTTATTTCTGGAAATAGTCCTATATCTTCTGATTTCTAATATATCATATACAAGGCGACTGTTAAGTGAACACAGAATTCCATACTTTATTTGGAATAAACTCAGCAATTACATGCATTTTGCCTAACCTGCTTCTAAGATATTTTTAAACTTAGTGCTTTTGCTTTCTCCGCAAGTAGTATAAAATTATAAAAGATAACCAAGTTATTTGCAAGTTTTCAAGCGTTTTAGTTGCAGTACACTGACGAGGAAATATCGGCATCCCAAAAATTCAGATTTCGATGAAATTCTAGAAATCAAAACACCATTATGGTACAAGAACGATGCAATTTTGTTTAGCGATTCACTCGCATAATTTCTCAATACAGCCCTATTCAGACTTTTGTAAATATCCCGGAAGAGATATTAGAGAGAATATTTTTTTGGTTAAAATATAATTTTAAGCACATTACATATCCAAGGATGACACAAATTATTTTAGGAAAAAATTAACAACGGGAGGCGTGTAGGGTACTACGCCTCTCTTAAATTATTTTTTTTTATTTTTCAATATTGAAGTATGTTACACAGACGAGGATGACGCATTTTATTTTCGGGAAAGAAAACAACGGAATATCTCCATGCCTCTCACATATTTTATATATCTTCACTCATTTCAATTATAAGAAACAGGTACAATGGCAACGATTAACATAACTTGTAACAATAATACATTCTCGAATAACGGGTCAGATTTAAAAGAAAGTGAAATGCCTATAAAATACTAATTGCTAAGTGTACTATAAATTTTAATGTAACTATTGATAATATGATTGTAAATAATATAATTGTGCATATAAAAATTATGCTACGTAAATTACTACGTCAGTATAAAAGTGATAAAAGACAAATATTGCTTCCCACACGAAAATCGCAGAATAGTAGGTTTATTACAAATAAGTACTACACAAGGGCGTAAACTGCACATTTTTACGCAAAACAAAACTCTATAGGCAGTAACATATTTACGTATAAGCTGAACGGGCTAGCCCAGGGTGGAAAAATTGTAGAGGCGACAAATATTTCTTTACTTAAAAGTAAAGGCGATGCTGAACATTGTTTTGTATTTGGAGGACTTATTTTTTAGCCAATGACAGACAGAAGATGTATTTTATGTATTGAAACACCTTTCTTTGTTACATTCTGCATTTTACTTCCGTTTACCGCTCTCTGTTGAAAACAGCGCTGGTGGGTGGGGAGAGAGTCAGCCAGGTGTAAGTAGCCCGAGGCGGCATTAGCTGTAAATACGCCACACTCTACAGGATTCTAAACAATCCCGGTCTTTCATCTACGTATGCACTCTTATACCACGAGTACTTGTAGATGTCGAAAAATCTTGGTGACTAAAAATTGATTTTGCGTTAACGATTATAGCTTAATAATATTGTTTCTCTGATGCACATCTTTGTCGCAGTTCATAAGAATCACTGTCAGAAAAAAAAATTTCCCCTGAAACCAAACACATCTAGAAATTGCACCGTTGTTGTTTTATTTTTTGGCACCAATTTCGGTAACACAATGCCCGCTCCAAGAATCAATCAAGACAACACTGTTGTGTTCAATATTAGGAAAGGAAACATCTGGGATCCATGTGTCGCGATGAAGTGAAGTGAACTTAGCTTATACAGGCTGATCGACTTTTTGCTAGATAGTATCCGGTACTTTGACAAACAAAAGTGGCGCAAATGAAAGTTTCATGTTTTTCTTTTTAAAATTGAAGACCTTGTATTATTGTGGTTATCTAGATAGTTTATTAAAGTCTGAATACAAGGTCTCTTTTGCTTCTTATCTCTGGGCAAGAAATACTTATAACAAAAACGCGAATTACTTAAGTAGGCTTCGGAATTGTGGCTGATGAATAAAAAATAAAATAATAACAAATTACATAAGTAAAAAAAATGTACTCTATTTAAAAAATTGTTCAAATATTTCTAGTAAAGGAGGAAGTAAGGAGGAAATTAAGCAGAGAATAGCAAAGGGCAGAGTTGCAAAAAGACAGTTACACTCGATTATATGGAATAAAACTATAACAAAGAATGTGAAAAGAAGAATTTATAAAACGATAGCCGAGAGTATTGCACTATACAGTTCAGAGATCTGGGAAATAACAAAGAAAAATGAAGGAAGATGGACCTAAACTTCTGGAGTGACAAGAACAGAGGGGATAAGAAATGAATACATTCGGTAAGATATGGGGATTGCATCAGTGAATATTTTACATACAATAGAAGGCAGGAGGTTAAGATTGGATGGACATTTGAGAAGAACCCCAGAGGAACGGTGGCCATTAAAAATGTTCCATTGGAAATTCCCAAAACGTAAGAAAGGAGGAAGACCTAAATTCACATGGAATGAGGGAGTGCTGCAAACAATGCAGGGCAGACATATGCTAGATGAAGACTGGCAAGATAGAAGGAGGTGGAAGCTTGAATGCGAGAGACGCCGTATGGTGTAGTTCCATAGACATGATAGACTGCTGATATTGAACTCAAAACTGCCATCAATTGAAATGCGCCATATTGGAATACAGGCGTCATCAATGACGTCGGTACCATGGCGGATATTCAAATAAATAAAGTTAAGGATATCAATAAATTTTAATAGCACTTGGAATTTGTAATAATTAGTAGCATATGTTAGATTTTATCCTATGTATTTTATATGGCATTGTTTTTTTATTAAAGTTGTGGACAACGTAGACCTATAAACAGTTTCTAAACTTACGATTAACTGGTAACATATACTTCATTCGTTGTCAGGTTTAATAAGAGAGAAAAGAAAAAATTTCTTTCAACGCCATATAAAAATACGTAGGAAAAATCTAATACAAGTTTCATAAGATCTTCACGACTTGTCATAACAATCCAACATTGTATGTTGTCTTTAAGAGTAAATAATATACTGCGGTAGTTGTTGTATAATTTATTGATGATTAAATAATATTAGTTTACTTAATTCCTTCCTTATTGATTTACCTTGTATTTTTTCTGTAAACTTCTTGGCTAAATTATGAAATCTAATTTTGCTATAAGACGATATTATGGTTTTACTTAAAATTGAAACACGAGTTTCTTCCAGAGGTGACATATGTAACAAATGATGGGATAAACTAGAAAAAAATTTTTGGGGAATGTGAGTTGATAGTAAATAAACAAAAGTCGTTAGGAAATTTTCTTCTTGTGAATCTTGTTTCCTGTCAAGACCATTACTTTCCGAATTGGTTTTTCGGTGAACTGGCAAATATATCGTACCTCCTTTGATGGGCAGATTAGATTTACCTAAGAAATAGTGCAGAAAATTTAAAGAAATATATATGTTATACATCATTTATTTACCTCTACCCTTTGTTTTCAGGAATATCAAGTGATTCTAAATAAAAATATACTTTTTTAGATTTTCTTTGTCTGAATTCAATGTTGGAATAACTCCCTCTTTAATTCGCACAATCTGTCCCGCTCTATAAGAATCCTTTTCGAGGAAATGTAATGAACAAACATATGCACGCTTACTTTTGCTGGGATTTATGGTAGTCCCTGTAACAGTAATCCACACAACAATTGTTGTATCTTTGTGAGGTGCGCAATCAAAGACGGCTTACGGTCAAGAAGGACTTTATTCAAAATGTGCATGCCTATATACAATCCCCACTACTATAGACTATATATACAATGTCGCCTACATATATAACAAATTCACATACATATATAACAATTCCTCACCCTTATTTTAAAACATCATAAAATTACAATAAGACATTACTTATACCTAGTGTGCATACTTAAATCTATCTGGTGACTTTAATTGGGATCTACGTCTCAAATCATATTCTTTGCTAGGGGTAGCTATGAAGGACTTCCCTTTATCACTTGATTCAATAACTGACTTTTGAGAAGATGAACATGAATCCTTCATACCTACCTCACTCTTTAGCTGCTCTTTATTATTACTATTATCAGATAACATCCCGTCTACTATCTCTAATTGCTCTACGATTTTTCTTAATTGATTTGCATGCCTTTTTACACTTATGGAAAATGTAGGTATTTCCACAATATATACACATCTTCCTAATCTCTTTTTAATTTTTCCCTTAATCCATCTTACTTTACTAACTTCAGAATAATCCCTAACTAATACTATTTCTCCCACCTTAAAATTATTATCAATAGTTCTATTATAATTCTTTTGTTTCTGATATGCTTTACAAGTTTGTTTGTTGCTTTTTACATGACTAAAATTCTTATTATTATGATTAGAATTCTCGGTAAGTAAATCAAATCTAGTTTTAACATTCCTGCCAAACATCAGTGTAGACGGACTTACGCCTGTGGTACAGTGTGGAGTGGTGCGATACGAAAGTAAAAATCTACATAACTCTGTATCAATATCTGAATTTTGCTCGACTGCTTTTCTTAAAAACATTTTCACGGTTTTAACCGCATTCTCCGCTGCTCCATTAGACTGTGGATGGTAAGGTGGAGATGTTGTGTGTTCTATATAATTCTTACTTAAAAATGTTTGAAATTCATTGGATGTAAAGCAAGTAGCATTATCTGAAATAATGTATTTTGGTATTCCAAACCTAGCAAATAAAGTGCGTAAGGTTTGAATTACTACTTTAGACGATGTTGAATTTGCTTTTTGAACCTCAATCCATCTGGAATGAGCGTCCAAAATTATTAAAAAGTATTTATTCTGAAATGGACCCAAAAAATCTATGTGCAAACGCTCCCATGGATTATCTGAACTAGGCCAACTACAATTAGTATGTTTTCTTGGCTGACTGAAAAATTTACTACATATATTACAATTTTTTGTTAAATCTGTAATTTCCTTATCTAATTTCGGCCACCAAAAATAGGATCTTGCTACTGATTTCATTTTGGATACCCCTAAATGTGTAGAATGTAGTTCTTTTAACGCTTGGGATCGCAATGTTACAGGCAACACTATTCTATGATTCCAAAATAAAGCTCCATTCTCAATTGAAAATTCAAACCTTTTTGAAAAATAGGGTTTTAAAATTAAATCATTACATTTCTCAGGCCAACCAGATTGTATATTTTTAAAAATTTTTAACAGAGTTGAATCTTTACTTGTTTCCTTTACTACCTCGCTAAACTTCAAATTAATATCCGAACTATTATCAAAAAAATAACAGTAATCATAACTTACATCTTCATTCAAACCACTACTACTGATACCCGATAATCGCGATAAACTATCAGCTCCGTTCCTATCCGAAGAAACGTAAACTATTTCATAAGTATAATTTGATAGAATAACTGCCCAACGTCTTAATCTATTTGCTGCATATTCAGGTATACCCTTCTTTTCTCCAAAAATTGTTACTAAGGGTTTATGATCCGTAACTAATCTAAACTTTCTCCCCATTAAATATTGATTGAATTTTAAAATTCCAAAAATTATCGCTAACCCTTCTTTTTCTATCTGCGAGTAACGCTTTTCGCTTTCTGATAAGGTTCTTGATGCGTAAGCAATAGGTTTTTCCTCACCAGAAGGATATTGATGACTAAGAATAGCCCCAATTCCATAAGATGATGCATCCACAGTTAAAGCAATTGGAATGACAGGGTCGTAATGTACTAATACATCTGCGGATAACAATAATTGTTTGATTTTCGTAAAAGCATTTTCGCATTCATTAGGCCAATACCATTTAACATTTTGCTTCAATAGATTATACAATGGACTCAAAACAGTAGACAAATTTTTTACAAATTTCCCATAGTAATTAACCATACCCAAAAAAGATTTTAATTGAGGTATATTTACTGGTCTTAATACTTTTTCAATGGCCTCAGTCTTACTTCTACTGGGATAAATCCCATCAGAATTTATAACATAACCTAAATATTCAACTTCGTTTTGAAAAAACTTACATTTATTCTTATTTAATTTTAATCCTGCCTCTTTTAATTTATTTAAAACTAATGCTAACCTTTCTAAATGCTCCCGCTCATCTTTACCCGTAATTAAAATGTCGTCAAAGAACACCACAACTCCATCTACACCACCCAACAACGATTCCACAATCCTTTGAAATATGGCTGGTGCTGAAGCGATTCCAAATGGTAAACGATTCTGTTTAAACAGCCCCATATGTGTTGAAATGGTTAACAATTCCTTCGATTTTTCATCTACTTCGACCTGTTGATAAGCTTGTCCTAAATCCAACTTTGTAAATTGTTTTCCTTGCTGAAGTTTACTAAATAAGTCATCAATCTTGGGAATAGGATAATGATCTATCTCCAAATTTGGATTTAACGTAGCTTTATAATCTCCACAAAGACGAATTGATCCATCCTTCTTCACAACTGGTACCACCGGCGAAGCCCACTCACCGTAGTCTACAGGACTCAAAATACCTAAAGAAACCAGCCTTTTAATCTCATTTTCCACCTGGGATCTTATAGCATAAGGTACAGGTCGTGCTTTAATAAATTTTGGGGTGACACTTTCTTTTAAACGTAAAGTAGCTATTCCCTTTTTAAAATAGCCTAATTTACCATCAAAAATATCTTTATACTTTGATAAAAGATTATCTAGTCGAGTATTTTTTGACATATTTGTGAAACCTACATCAAAACTAATTCCAAATTTATTTAAAAAATCTCGCCCTAGCAATGTGCGATTACCCTTTTCCATTACCAGAAAATTTAACACATTTTGTTTGCCTTTAAACTTGACAGACAATGTACAAATACCTAGAGGTCTAACCTTCGACCCATCATAAAAACATAAAGTATTTGAATCATTAATTTCTAATTTAACATGATTAAATTTATCCCTGTATAATTTCTCAGATATTAGTGACACACTTGACCCTGTATCTACTTGACCCTGTATATTAAATTTCTCTATTTCTATATCGATATAATAAGGAGAATCAGAATTTAATTTGTATATATTATACAAAGTTAATTCATCATCATCATCTCCATTATTTTTATTTTCAACAAAATTGTTATTTCTTCCCTTTTGTTTACATACACGAGCTAAATGACCTCTCTTTTTACAATTATTACAAACGTAGGACTTAAAAAAACACTTATCTTTTATGTGTCCAGCTCTTCCGCATGTGCCACATCTGTCTATCCTCTTCTCACCTGCGCCTGCGACTGCCTTTCTCGGACGTTGTAGACGTTGCGCTCCTACGTCCCGTGATTTCTTCAACATGTGCACCACCGGCTCCTTCCCGGCAATATTATAGGATGATTGCGCCGCCATCTTAACTTCCGCTATCTTGACTGCTTCATCAAAACTGATCGATGCTTGTTCTTCTAATAAACGATCTAGCACTGGACCTCTACCAATACCACACACAAATCTGTCCAAGATGCATAATTCCAAATGGTTACCAAATTCACACGTTGTAGCTAAACTTTTTATACGTGCAGCCCATTCTTTGACTGACTCAATTTCTTCTCTTCTGGCCTCGTAGAATTTGATTCTTTCCGCGAATGTCGATTTCTGTTGTTTAAAATAGTTATCCAGTAACTCAATGATTCCATCGATTTCCTTTTTTTCTGGACGAACAGGTGCACATAATGTATATACTAATCTGTACGCCTCCTCACTACAAATATTTAGAAAAACGGCTCTTTTCTTCTCATTTGTAGAGATATCATTAGCGATAAAATAGTTATTTAACTTTGCTTTATAAATTTGCCAATCCGATGATTGCGGATGAAATTCAGACAAATGGCCAACCACGTGTCCGCTCATCTTCCTTGTCCTTTTCACTATTTTAATAACTCGCACTTTACCGCGACTACTATACTTTCCATTAATCAATCGCGCGATTAATCCCCCTTTTTGATATTTTTAAAATATCTTTACTTTTAACTACCTTTATCCTCGTCGCCACTGTTGTATCTTTGTGAGGTGCGCAATCAAAGACGGCTTACGGTCAAGAAGGACTTTATTCAAAATGTGCATGCCTATATACAATCCCCACTACTATAGACTATATATACAATGTCGCCTACATATATAACAACAATGTTTGGGCATTCTATAAAAAATTATTTCACATAGAAACACCAAGTATTATCATAATTTCAGAATATATTTAAGCTACGGCATTATTCTGCAACTTACATATGAAAAGTTAGTTCTCCGTCATCTTTGTAACTATTGCTTTTGCAGGATTTTACACGACACGATAGCATCACTTTTTTCAGGAAAAACTACCTGGATTAATTATCACATAAGCCCAATTATTAATGCTATAATATGCATACTTACAAATAAATCAAAAATATTCGGTGAATAATTTATAATATTAAGAAATAGTCCGGGAAATAATAACACAAAGAGAGTAAATAAAACAATCGATCTACAAGGTTAGGTAATACCAGTAAGACTTGTCAACTTGCATAAAACTTAACGTGGCTTAACACAAAAATTTCCTATAGAAAACTAACGTAAGCATGACGCTACATGAATCGTGACGCAAGTAATGCCGCCTGTATTCCAAGATGTCCTGTCGATTTTTGATGGTGCGCCGTAGCGATGCGCATACGGTTCATTGGCAGTCTATCAGGTCTGTGTGTAGTTCCCACTCGCAAATATACATATACTTAATCAAGAGAGGAACTTAAACTTTATTCAGTGATTTCCAAGGATATTTAGACGATCTACCTTCGCCTCCCCGAAGATAAATGTGGCTCCAGCATGCACGACGTGTAACAAATGTTCTAAATCTAGAATTTGAAAATAGATGGATTGGGCATAAGAGCACTGTTGGATTTTTTGAGTAAATAAGCAAAAAAATACAGGCTGTTCAATTTAAAAAACAAACAAACTGTCATTTGCTTCGCTTTTTTTCAAAGTATAGGATCCTGTCTTACCTGATTGGAAAGAACACAAAATATTGTGACAGATTTGTTTTTAATTTTTTTAAATATTTTGATATCCACGGAAATAATAAGTGCACAATGAAAAATCAACCACCTTGTATTACACTTAATACCAATTTATCGTAATATTAGAAAATATAGGGTTGTCCGTTTCTTCGTTGTTTACTTTCCGAAAATAATTCGCGTCATCCTTGACTATGTAATATATGTACCTACTTCAAATTATCGTAATAAATATCAGAAAATAAAAAAACAATAATTTGCGTGATGTAGAGTACCCTGCTCCCCCGATGTTAATTTTCCTCGGAAATAATTGGCGCCATCCTTGTCTGTTCAAGATGCTTCAAATTATTTTGACATTAAAAAATAAGAAATAATAATAATTTTTGGGGCCGGGATACCCCGCTCCTCGGTTGCCATTTTTTTCCCGAAAATAATTTGCGTCATTCTTGGTTACGTAATACACTTGAAACTATATAGGTATTTCAACGATAAATATCTGTTATATTTTTTGTTATATATCCAAAGATCGTGTAAATATTTAGGGAGGGGGGGGGGGGCTGTATCTCGAAATTGGAAATGTCAGGAAGATATGTATACATATAAAGAAGTAAGATAACAATTAATACAGCGGTAGCGGTATTCAATGTTTAAACATGTTGTTTTGATATATCTCTTTTGTATTTTTCATGTAATTTATTTGTTTTCAATATACCACGTTCAAATTTGATAGACATGCACCGGTGTTTTGCGTTTTTTGCCTTTCTTTATTAAGTCTCAGTATCTTAAATAGTGTCGTCTATCGTATATTTAGTATCCTCCCAACTCTGATATACAACCTTTTCCCTCTAATATTAATGGTAACATATTTTATTTTTGTTTTATGTTTAAAGTTCTAATACTAAATAACCTCATTTCGGTAAGTTTTATTCAGACCGATGTTTTGTAAGTTCAAAATATTTACTGATGATGCCCTAGGCCCAAATTTCTAGCATTAATTAATTAAAGATTGATTCGAACAACAATTTTCTGTTATTATTTTCTTTTTCATTATATTTAATTGGTCATACATATTGTTACATATATATATTTTCAATTATACAACTTATGCTAGGTATTAAATATTATTAATGCTACATTTAGCACTCTCCATCAATTTTAATTAGTTGGAAACTAAATTAAACCAAGGCCTCACATCAGAAAAATAGTTATGGCTTTTATTGTCTGCATTTCTTTTAAAATCTATGGTCATTAGACGCCTACACAAAAGTGCAAAAGAATTACTTTTGGCAACACTTCATGGCCAAATGTTTCGGCTTAAAATGTAATTTTGAATTAGAATTCAATTCTTCGCACTTGCTTTTTTTATATCTTTTTTCATAAATTTTTAAATGTATGTAGTTTAAGAAGAAAAAAATGTTTCTATTTTATCGTGACAGCAGCGTGCTATTTGGCCGCTGAAAGATATTACCTGAAAATCTTTCCTTAACGAGTAAATGACTCATTAATGTATAAAATTCATATAAAATTAGTCTTCTGAGAAATTTTGTAATAACAACATTTATTGTTCAACAGATAAATACACCTAAGACGAAATAAAACTTAGGACATAATAATGCTTATCAGTTAAGAACAAATAAATTTGGTAAAACATGTGTTGAAGTATTGAAATATGTGTATATATATATATAGGATATTTCTAGATATCCTAATTTTTGTCAATAAGAAACTTATTGTTAAAAATTGAAAATTCAAAGCCTCGTATATCAATTTATTTTTGTGTACTTTAGAAGAAATGTACCTTTCAGATATAGTTAAAACGCGTCGCATTTTAGGTAACATTATTTTCCAGTATTCGAACAAAAATAATTGATTGATGATTTAACATTATTGATATGAACATATGGAAACTAGCACCAGACCTTGCAAAGCAACGAAGGACAAAGTGTTTACCTGAATTATTTTTGATGATAGTATATTTCGAAATGTAGTATTAAAAAAAGAAGTTAGTACGTACAGACAGGTGTATATATTAAAATATAGTAGTCATACATTTACAAAATAATTCTTTATTTAATCGCCAACACTGTAATACCCCCAAGTGACATACATATATGTATGTGTATAATATTGTATTGGTGCTTCTAGTAACCAGACACAAGAACTGGTCAATTTGCATAAAGTAGTTAGTTAATTTCGGTACACCAGCATAGTTCAATTTATAACAAATTACATATCAGAATAGTTGCTCAGCCTTGAATAGTTTTAATGGCCATTAAATATACGTATGCATGTTCATGTGTGTTTTTAATAAGCAGCAATTGAAATCTCAATAACTCAATTTCGCTGTCGCCTAACATAACACCGTTGTTTTATAGCACTGAAATTTGAAGTTGTATAAATAATGCTAATTGGAGTGTTCAGAAGCAGACATTGCATTCGGATATCGCTGGTATTGATGTAACCTACATTTATTTATAAATGATAATTAAATTAATTACAAAAGAAGTAAAGTGTTTCGCCTTAAGGGTATTACATGTTTCGAAACAAAAATATATAAACAAATATAATGCATATTAAAGGCCGCTATTAATTTATTGTTATATGAATGACAGTATATATGCAAAATACAGGTAGGTTAGAAATGAATAAATTGTTTATAAGTTTGGGGACTAAAATATTGGATTTCGATGGTACTGTGGAAAACTAAACAAAACTTAGACATTTACTAACAATAAGATTAATGCACACAACACAAGCAAACTAATCTCCTTTCTAGATAAACCTCATAGATTTTTAATTGGTAATTTAGTTATTAGTATTAAGCTTACGTGTATTAGATACTTTATTGTGCGAGATTTGAGCTACCTATAAAAATAAACTTCATAAATATATGACATATTTAGCGCATTTAGAATTCTCTGTTAGTAGCTGAATTAAACCGAATTTTCTTCTTCGGATTCACTTTAGGTTAACTTTATATGGCTTCAGGCAGCTGCGAATTTTAAGCAGCAATGCGATTTTGAAAACAGTGGTCGTTATGTTATCATTGCTTGTGCCTGTCGATTTCTTTGAATATTAAGGTATCATCTGAAGGATTAAATATTATTAAAATCAATGATTAAGTTTTATGAGACGAAGACAATGGCTTCAAGTGACTGAAGTTTAGGTATGCGTACGATAGTCGTTTCTTATTAATATATGATTGATTAATGTTGGCTGTACATTTCATTCAACTATTTCCCTTAAATGTAACGTAAGGTAAGCCAATTGTCGCCAACTTTTGTAAGATACGGTAGATGTGATACAAGAATGTGTATATTAAGGGCTACATTATTGCAGATTTTTATGTTGAATTTTAACCAATGATGCAATTTAATTTTATTTAAGGGATCTGACGGTGACTCTTATTCGTGCAGAAGAACTGCAAACTTTACATCTTGTGTTCTAAAAAAAAATGATACTGTTAGTTCTTGGGGAAAAAGCGCCATAAACGTAAAAAAATAACCTTTTGAAGGCGGCAGATTTTCTTTCAATGTTCTTTACTACAATTCAATTTCATCGATATTTATTCGAAGCATAAAAAAGCATTTCTCAACGTTTAGTTATCTTCAAAATTAGATAAACTTTAGTTTACCTTGATAAAGTTGAAAGTGGCAGTTTTATTTGTTTCTTATTTTTAGTATGGGAACTTGACTTAACAAATAACAGATCTAAATGTGATGAAATGAAAAGTAGAAAATATGAATATGAAATCTAAATGTGTTAGATCTATAAAAGCAAATGTAGTGAATTAGGTAATAGAAAAATATATGGATATATACATACAATGTACAGTTAAAACATAGAATACTAACAAAAATGGGACTCGCTCTTTAACTTTGAAAAAAAATGCACATTAATAGGTATGATTTTCATTTGTTTTTAGTTATGATCATCTAAGTATGCGCCATAAACAGCCCATTATCAGTAATAATTTTCTTATGAATTATAAATACCTACTTTATAATATCGAAACCTATCTTAATTGGCTAGGAAACAATATATGATAATATAAATGGTGATATTAAGACAATTTATTTTTTATCACTTTTCAAATAAAGATAACAATATCTAGTATGATTTGCATACAATTACCATGCCGCCAAAATAATGTTATTTGTTTGGGAATTGTCAAATTTTGACTTAAGTAGATACAATTTTACTACGAACTCCTCTTTGAAAATTGCTGCTTAGCCGCTGAATGGTATGTATGTAATATTAGGGTGAGAGTACACTGCAACCTGGAAGATCTATTATGTCCCATATCCTCGCTGTCCACTAGTGATTCCTTTTAAAAAGTGCAGAATGTCAGAAGGGCCCAGGTTAGGTTGCTCTCTCTCTTCAATTTCACATGCTCCTAGGTGCAGGACCCTTGAGTTGCACAGTGTGCACCTTTTTTGCCTTGTTAATTACTTCAAACTCATGCTTATTCCACAAAAGTTTATCATCCAGGATAAGGCCTATGTCGTGCCCATCTACTTTTATGGTCTTGAGACTGGGTTCTCTTTTCTTTGTGAATACTATTAACCCTTCATTAATCGCGCATAGGCCCAGCGGACCTATGCCTGTGCATTTCTTATATGTCGCAAGCAGACGCGCCTGATGGAGGGTTAAGGTAGTCTTAGTGAAGTTGATGTTAAGGCCCATTAATTGGCCCCACCTTTTCATAATATTGAGTCCTCTTTGAACTATGTCACAGAGGGTATTCTCAAACTTTATATCTCTCAACTTTCAGCCTGCATAGGAGTTCATCTACTGTCGAACTCCAGATGAGTGGGGAAGTAACTCTCGCTTGTGGACATCCTCTGGTCGTACTAATCGAGATGGTTTTGTTTCCCACCTCCGTTTCTACTGACCAAGTAGAAAGCAGCTGCGACAACCATCTGTACATTGAGCTGTCTACCCCTCTTTCAATTAATGCTTTCTTGACAGCCTCGTGCGGAGTGTTGTCAAAAGCGCTCTCTATATCTAGAAAAGCGCACACTAGAGTTTCTTTGTTCGTCAGTGCATCCTGGATTTGATTTGTCAGCTCCACTAATGCAGTCTCCGTGGATTTGCCCATTTGGTAGGCGTGCTGACAGGGGTGCAACGGCACCCGCTCCAGGATATCTGTCCTGATATATATCTACCGCCTTTTCCACTGTTTTCAGAAGGAATGATGTTAGGCTGATAGGTCTTTGAGATTTCGGATCTGTAGTATCCTTCTTGCCTACTTTCGGTAGGAGAGTGACTTTGGCTCTTCTTCAAACTTCTGGTATGTATCCCAGTTCTACGCTGAATGGTAAAGAAATGTCGTTTTTTAATTCAGAGACATATGCAATGTTTTGAAAACTGGCGCATTGTGAGCATCCATATGCTGTCCTGAAGAAAAACATATCTCAAGAATTCTCAAAATTTTCTTTGGACAAGTAAGTAATGTATATTTTGCAAAATCTGCTCAGCATTAGCAAAAGTAGCTTTGGTCAGTCTACAACACGCATGTTCTAGTAGGATTTCTACAACATTGACGGTACCGTGTTTCACGTAATCGTCTCGCTAAGCGTTTAAATAAAAAAGCAAATCATTTGTCTCTGAATTAGAAAACGACATTCCTTTATCATTCAGCGGTTAAGCAGCAATCTTCAAAGATCAATGGGTAGTAAAATTATATGAATTTAAGTCACAATTTAATAATTGTCAAATAAATAATTGTTTCCGTGGCATGCTATATTCTCCTACAGCATCTAAATCACACTAGATTGTTACCCTTATTTGAAAAAGAAAAAATATGCGATGAGAGTAAAAGTAGTGCTTCATAACCAACTAAAAAAAGAAGGTATCACTACACGATTTTCGTTGCTACTTTGGTCCGCCAAAGCTCTTCAATCACAACATAAGAAAGGCATATTGTTACATTTAAGAGATTATTCAGAAAAACTAGAGTTGGAGATAACGCCATCTGGTACATTTCTTGCAAAGTAACCGTTACTACAAATTATGACGTTTAAAGCAGCGCTGTACGTCCTTTCAAATAAGCCTAAGTTTCTTAAATTTGGATAAAAACTACAGAAGTCGTAGCAGATTTTCCCATTACTGACATATTGGCCTTTGTGCATCCTATTCTTTGTTAGAACACTAGCCGTGATGCGCCACGCGTCTTATACGAATGTATGTACATGTTTATACGAATTGAATGATGTACTAATTAATCTATTTAAATCGTTTTCAGGAGGAAGTGTGAACCATAAGGCTGGTACATGATTTGAAAATGTTAGAATGTATGAATTATTTTTTACTAAGATTTGCGTTGGCCTTGTGACTTGTAGCCTATTTTTTTTTAGATCGTATAAAGAGAAAAAATACAAGTTTTCTGGTATGTTACCATCAGTTTGAAATATGTATATCCGTAATACATATTTTTATTCGTACGATGCCACGGTATTCACCCGCCCCGTGGCAGTAGGTTCGCGAACTTAGCGTTTTCGACTTATTGCACTTTTATCCACTGATTGTATTTCCATCTTATTTTAATGCATAATATTAGTAAGGGAGATAGATATACTTCACGCGTAAAGTGCAATAAGTCGAAAACACTATTAGTCATAACTGTAAGTACACTGCAGTTACTTAAAATAAAGCATTAATTAGTTATTTATTTTTTAATAATATGAAAACACACGACGGTAAATGCAAATTATTTACTATTCATCCGGCTTAATTTTCTATTTGTGGCGCTGTAAGGTACCCTTAGGATTCGAACTTGACATATAATTGAAAAATAAATCATATACTTATAAGAAGATAAGAACCTACCGGTGAAACCTTTTGTTCCGGGGCGGGGATTTTCTGATTGGTTTCGACATCCGCTAGTCCCCTGACTTGGAGCATCTGCGCCGTTTTTAAAAAATCCGCCAGCTGTTCCTGTCCTATGTGTACTTCGCCATTATACATAAACCTGAAACAAAACAAGGCACATATGTACAAATGCTGTTTTGAATCGGCACAATAACGAACGCTAATAATATCTAACATAGTGAAAATAGCACTGACGTAGTGAGCAATCCGTATAGATACAAATAAGTGCATGGCAAATTAGACAACGTGTCTAATAATTAGAGGATGATTACCCAATTGTATATAGCACTCACGCAGTATTTATAGTACATCGTAGTTTCTTACGTATGCAAAAAATATCATTTGGATTAAATTAAAAACTAGAAACATCTGTACATAAAAAAAGGTATCAAAGAGAAAGATGTATGAAATGAATAGCGTAACACATTTCATCAATTTATAAAAAAAAGTATGTATAAGGCAAGACGAGGACAGTGTATTTTGAGGGCGAATGTGTGTACATCCCATTTTAAAATTCCGATTCGAAAGCGACACATGCATTTTCTATTGGCAAAAGCCTCGCCCTCATGCGCCTCTGACGTCACGAGCTTGAAAAAACGGGCGGACCCCGAGTCGATGGGTGGAGTGCAATATCGCAGATAAATATTACTGCCAAACTAGAGTTTCGTATTTTCTAGAAATTGCGAAGAAGCACAAGTTACTGACCTGAAACAAAAATTCGGCGAATGCTTTTCCTATTGTTGGTACAGACCAACAGCTACAATGGAGTCTGAATGCTTGGCGTAACAGCATTTCGACTTTCTGAATGCTTTTTGTTTATACTAGCGATCGGTTTGATTGTGTCGCGCTTGTACACCAGCCAGGATTATTTTAAATTCATTTAAGCGCTTTTTATGATCCTTTGTGCATCTCTGGACGTTGCTATTGGTTCATCCTTTTTTTGTACCTACTTACCGAGCCTTTATAAGGGCTCCGCACGCTACGCGCGCTCTCTGTTCCAGTTCAGTTAATTTGCCGTTGTGACGTACTCGTTTTGACTCGAAAACACAGAACCCACGTACTGGCCATACAGCTTCGAAGCCCCATTGTTTCAAGCTACAGCTAAGTAATCTCTGTTCTCTTCAGTTAATTTTGCCGTCGCAATGACCTTTTTTTAACTCGAACCACAGAAACCACGTGCTGCCCTCCAGCATACACAAAAGCTTCGAACTCAGCTTCAAGCTACAGCAAAGTAATCCTATTTAAAACGTATCTATCGCTTTCTTTTATTTTATTTCATTACTGTTGCTATTTATACTTTTAACTTGTAATTGCCAGTAACTTTGCTCTCACTAGCAGTCATTTCCTATTCACTTATAGAAACGGATTAATTGCGTCACTTTTAAATTAATCTCAGGAATTTGGCTACCACGTGCGTCTTTTTGCCTTAATTTTAATATCAGAATACAGCAACCACGTGCTGTTCTTTTTTACATTAATCTTAACATCAGAAATCAGCAACCACGTGGCCAGTTTCTTTTTTTTTTTTTTTTATTATTACAATAAAGTTATCGTTACGTTTTGGATCTTTCTTTTTTTTATTAATCATTACAGCGACTCCAAGCGTCATACTCGTGTGTACCGCTTTTCTTACCAAGTTGCATCAGGTTGAGCACACATTGCTTCCGCACGCCACGCACACCTGATCGTAACAATACATATAATGAGTACGGACAAATAAGTTAGCTTAATTGCACAGTTGAATTGTGTAGTAGTTCCAACCGAAGCGCTGGATAAATATCTAGGTGACTACTGTAGTAGAAATTATACAGTAGCGTACCGTGTATACATCAACCGTTTGCGAACACACCACACTGATACTCATGCATTACGTGCTAGCCAGAGCTTGTCTATACCCCTTCTTCGTGCGTCACTAGAGAACTGACTATCTTGTATGTGCTTTGTATATAAATAATAAATAAAATGTTAGTTGCTAGTAGTTACACAATAATATTAGTGTTAATTTTTGTTACATTTTAAAATGTTTAAAAGCAGTAGCTATATTTTTACATAAATATAGTGTGCAGTATATTTTTATTTTAACAATTTACGTTTCATTTTGGTTGTATTATCTAGTTTGTAAAGTTTTTGGATTGTGTGGTATCGGATTTCAATTTCAATGCTATTTTTCTTCCTAATCTATGAATACATCCTTTATTATCTTCTGACAATTTATTAATTATTCAATGTAAATCATTTATTTTGTATTACTCTTTATACACTTAAACGCTTTTTAGATTATTGCCGGGTGATGCAAGGTGCGTACAGCCGAGAATTTTCGGAATGATCCTCTAGAATGCAGCAAGTCATAGTTTATTTGAGCGCATCCCACGATGTACATTTCTGCTTAAGGAGGCTGTACGCGGTATCGGTGAGGTAATAATGTAAAAAAAAAATATGAACAGAAAATGTAAAGAATATTATTTCAGAAATATATGTAGATATTTTAAGGCTTTTAAGATAAATGTTTATCAAAGAAAAAAAAGTTCACAACTGGACAATTTAAATTTTGTGTATAACAAATTTTTAGATGTGAGTAATTGCCTAAATATATGTATCTGTTTCCTATTGCAATAGTGCAATTTTTATACAGTGTGAAATCATTAAATTACAGTTATAGCAGAAAAGCATTTATTTACTGTTTCCTATTGTTTTATTCATTTAATAGCAACAACGATGTATATAAAACAGAAGCAATCGTTCTTATATCGTATTATTAAACTTTGGCAATCTAAGGTAGAGTTAGAACCGGTATTTTTATCTCGTAATAAGAGTATCTAATAATAATTTAGCTAATATACACGGTTATTCACGCTTTACGACACGGAATACTGAAGCCAAAATGTGTGACATTCAAAAAGTTTAACTTTTGGGATATATGTTGGTCTATTATGGGTGCTTTTTGAAATTAATTTCATATTGCACAGAATGTTCTAAAAGCCCTAAAAGTATCGAAGTTGTGTTTTCTTAAACGTAACCCCCTGTATATTATTGCATTTTTGGATTCTCTATTTCTCTACAATACTAAATTATCTGATATTTCTAAATACCGTAGGCAAGTAGATATTAAAACTTTTATTTGAAAAACTCAAAATGGTGCAAAAAAGAACGATTATTTTGCGTGTACTGTAAAAACGCGAAGACTAAAAGCTTAAGATATAAATACGATCCGCGTTGTATTTAAATTAATCAAGTTATAGTCACTTAAACTTCCTATTTGAATAATTTTATTTTTTGTACACCAAATTTATTATAATTAGGTTATAAAACATAGTCTATTGTTTCTTCAAAATTTTCTTGACTTTTTATATAAATATATTTGTAAATCTTCTTGGTATTTAACAGTCGGATAGTTAAACACTATTTCAATAAGTAAAACGTTTCGGTTTATTTGTAAACCTTAATCATTTACAGTTGTTTAAAAAAATTAAAGATGTATAAAATAAAATTTTTTGTATATAGAAATATATAACATTTTTTTGTTTTATTGATAAAATCAGTTTGTATTTTGTTTTAATTTGATGGTTTTGAAATGTTTTAAATAAAGATTGTTTTATGAAATGTGTCAGTTGTATTAGTTATTGTAGGTTATGGTTAAATATGAAAAACGTTACTAAATTTTTATTAAAATTTCATTCATAGAATTAAGTTATAAAGTTTAGTGAAAAATTGTGTGTCAGTTTTATCATTTATGGAATTATTATGTTTACAGCTTTAAAAAAACATGAAATAGCACAGAATCATACATTTGATTTTAACAATGTATCAATCCTAAACCAGGAACAAAATTATAAAGCACGAACTATACTCGAAATAATCCAAATTTATAAACATAATAATTCCATAAATGATAAAACTGACACACAATTTTTCACTAAACTTTATAACTTAATTCTATGAATGAAATTTTAATAAAAATTTAGTAACGTTTTTCATATTTAACCATAACCTACAATAACTAATACAACTGACACATTTCATAAAACAATCTTTATTGAAAACATTTCAAAACCATCAAATTAAAACAAAATACAAACTGATTTTATCAATAAAACAAAAAAATGTTATATATTTCTATATACAAAAAATTTTATTTTATACATCTTTAATTTTTTTAAACAACTGTAAATGATTAAGGTTTACAAATAAACCGAAACGTTTTACTTATTGAAATAGTGTTTAACTATCCGACTGTTAAATACCAAGAAGATTTACAAATACAAATACAAATATAGTCTATTGTTACATTTCACTGTGAATTTCGCTTAATAATTTAAATACTTCTTAAGTGCTTGAAACGAAAATTATAGGTTAAATTTTCACAAAATTCAAATTATTTAAGGCACCTTAAGGTTTAGCTATTATAAACCTTATTACAGGAGACACTTATTTTGATCAGAGAATCCAAAAATGCAATAATATGCAAAAAGTTCAATTTAAAAAAAAAATAACTTTGATACTTTTAGAGCTTTTGGAACTCCCTGTATAATATGAAAATTATTTTAAAAAATATCCATAGTAGATCCCGACATATCCCAAAAGTAAAACTGTTTGAATGTCACGTATTTTGGCTACAATATTCCGTGCCGTATAGCGTGAATAACCCTGTGTATAGGAAAAATGTAAGGTTATTTCAGTTATTCAGCTAAGAACATTTATTAGCAACTTTATTAGGAGATTGAAATACCGGTCCTTAATTTACTTAATGACTAAAAATAGAAAAGTGGTAAGTGTTTAGTTAAAAAGACAGATACGGGGTGTTTTAGATCACCTTCTATTATTTTTTTTTTCTCGAGATTTAATCGAATTAGGTTACCGAATACAACAAAAGAATTGGTAATAAAACCTAATCTGAAAACTTATTTAAAAATATTATTATTTTTCGGACCCATTCGTTATACTGGGAGTCGGTAGTAACTTATTTTTAGCCCAGTGATTTTATTATTACATATATTTTTACTTGAGGTATCGAACCTGGCGAGCAATTTATGAACACTATATAAAATGTAATTGTTTTCTTGACGGAATTAGATACACATGTTCTTTCCAGGATCCTATAGAAAAATTGTTCTCGTCATTATCGCTGAGGGTATGTAAAATACTGCACACCTTTGGAAGAGATGGAAATATAAAAATTTTGGCAAAATCATAAAAACTCCAAAATATCTAAATCTAGAGATAAATAATCTTAACACAAATCCTCTTTAAATAATGTATAGAATCAGTTAAAGACATGAGTTAATTCCCATTAAAATAAGGATATTAAATCAACATCCAATATGACGAAAGGTTTCCGACATGCGGAATAGTATTTTAAAACACAAGTGTCACAATGACGTTTGTGTAATACCAGTACAAGTTTGAATAACGAGCCGCGTAGCGGCGAGTGATTCAATGTAGGAACATTACAAAGTCATTGTGACACGAGTTTTTTACAGTATTTTTCCTAATTTGCACATTAATCGCCTATATTACATTCCGGTAAGCGTTTCACCAGTGCGTTAATATCTCATTACAGCACAGTGTGCGGTAATAACCATATCAGCACTGCGTCGTCGTTTGTTTTAGCTTTATTGTAACATCCGATTAGAAAAATATTTTTAAACGATTCCTTCCATAGGGTTTTATCATGAAACTTTTTTTTTGGAATTAGTTTACCTGCAATAGATCGCGAGAAAAAAGACAGTAAACGTGTGACCCGAAACACTCTATATTTTTGTACCTAAATATACCCTAAATACACCTTCTATAGTCATTTTCAGTAAAGACCAATAAAAATGGATTTTAATCTGATTGTTATACGAAATACGAAAACTTTTATTAGTTGAGTTGAGATTCGTATTCTTACAATGCATCCATACAAAGTTGCCACCTAACATTTCATGCTATGTAGAGTGCAGCGTGCAGTATTCATTGCACCTACAGAAAAAGTTGCAGGTCATAAAGTACTTACGGACCCGTTTCCATGTACTGCACTGTTTTTACTTCAACTGATTCCCTTAGTTGATTTTTGTATCTACTCGATGATGGACGCAAATTGTACTGATAATTTCAGCTCAATACAGCAAATTTGATTAGCCAACTGTACGGAGAAAAATAGCGTTGTCATAATTGCAAAAGCACTTTTGTAGTTACTAGTAAATATTTTGCTTTAAAATAGTTAGCTGTGATAAAAAAATGTGCACACCTTTTTATTTACAATTAGTAAATTTCCAATTTGTAGGGAGTATGTCTCTGAGTATAAACTGTAATCTGCAGTAATGTTAATACCAACAGAAATATAAAACAGCATGATTATTAGATTTTATAGCTGTTGTATAGACTGAAGTTACATTAGAACGCCATCTACTGACCCAATTAGTAAGCCTTTTACATATATATTCTGCTTTCTCAAAAAAAAAGATAGAGGGTACTCCCTTAAAAAAACTACCGATGACGTCATATCTCAAAACACGTGATAGTTGTAGGTATGTCACAAACTAGAATAAAAATACTAAACAAAGTTTTCTTAAAGTTATTTTTTAATTTAGCCGGAAATTAGGTGTTCCCACATATTACCTAACCCGGTATATTAACACGTATTATGTTAATGAATCCATTAGGTTGGTGTCATGCTTGTTTCATTTTTAGAGTTCAACATTTTTTATGTTCTAATATTTACAGTAAAGTTGGAGTTATCGCAACATTGAGGGTTTGCTACAACTTTATAATGGCTATAGCAGCTTGTTATCGCTGTGACAATAATTACCCACCGTTGTGGTAAATCATAACATAATTGGTACAAGAATCAACACAATCTGTTTACTGTTTTTGCAATAAATCTCCTTCTAATTTGAATATACGATAGTAATGCCCTAGTGGGATTTTTCCTATTTTTTTTTTAGAAAATATGAGACGTGCCTTCATACCGCACCGCCAAATCGTATGGTTAAGCGAGTTCAGTGCCTGGGAATGGAAGTGAGGACTTATCTTCACATGCGAGGAGGGATGTGTGTTGCTAATAATGCACAAGTTTGATTGTTAACACCCACAATTATTATATATATTAACTGACTGATATATGACTATCCAAAATAACTACTTATTTACATCAACACACAATTAAATATCTATAAAACAGTTTATAGAGTATTTAACTTTTAGATGTTTTCTTACATTCTTCATATTTAACCCTATGGATAATAAGAACAGCCTTAACCGCGTATATATCCTTAGAAAATTCCATATAGTTCAAATAGTTAACAGCACTCTATTAAGAATGAAATCAGTTAAACAAACTCTCATATTTCTACCAGATTATAATTTCAAATAGTCTTTTGTCAGGATAATTCGTGGAGGTCTAATCCGAAGGTGTCGGTTCTTTTGTCTTATAGGCGCCCCGAGTCAAGCCTACGAATTAAGTTCGGAACGTACCTACTAAATATTCATTAGCAATGCGAAGTTTACATGAAATATTTCATCAAAACCTCTTCGGAAGTTTTTTATGATCTATATTTCGAAGTAGTAAAGATCGGGGGTTGCACGATGGATCATTTATATTATCCTTTATAATTATATACTTCGTTATTACCAGCGTTTACAACGAGAGGTCGCCAAGAGCAATTCGCTGAACTCAAATAGAACATTCACATTTAGGTATTAGGCGTCTATTTATATGGCGACCCCAAAGGAGTAAGAGGTGATGCATCGCGTTTATTCACGAATTAACAGATGGCAAACAAAAATAATAAATAGCGCGAAGCTTATACGGTCGTACCGAATTTGTTGTTTCTTTAACAGTTCGAAAAAACTAAACAATCCTCAGTTCGAAAAGTAAATTGTACTGCCGTAATATTGCATTATCAAAACAAAAAGATCACCGCAACGTAAGGAAACGTTTTATTGGGACGATATTAGGTAACTTAGTCGCTCCAAATGAATCATGCGATTTGTTACTCACATCTAAACGTAATCAAATTTCCAAAGCTTTAAATTAAAGAAAATGTTTTCTTAGCGTTCTTGATGCAGTATTTCAAGATTATATTATTAAATCAAATATGGCAAGGTTCTTTTGTTGAAAACAATATTGTTATTATGGTTTTACTGATTTTAGCAGTAATGGTATCTACACACAGAAAAACGCATTCTAAGTTCAAAACAAAAGATTGTTTTAACACCATTTTCTTAGAGAGGAAATAAAATAATTCTTTTGTAAATAAATGTTTTACCACTAAGAAAATTGAAAGTTTTAATTCAAGAAAACTTTTGTTTCGATGAATTTTCTTAACTAGAGAACATATTTGCTTAGTGCAAGTAAATAGAGAATGCAGCTCATTGTACCGGGTGATTCAGTAAGGGTGGCGACCGGCTGTATCTCGGAAACTGCTATGCCTAGAGCTTCGGGACAAAAAAATACATAACCAATGTGGCCACCAGTAGTATCCCAAAATTATTTTAATGTTCGAAATTTCACCACTAGGGGGCGTATCTGCTATGTTCAATCATAAAATCAGTATTATCTCAGAAAGTTGCAGGTTGAGCTATGGTTTTGAATGGACCGTTCGAAAGCTGAGTTGATGTCCCATTATTTTGGTTAATGACTTTTTTTCGTATCTGCCATAATAAGGAGGGGGGGAGCTAATCAATTGTTCAATATGTAAATTTTAATATCTCGTGAACCGTTCAACCAATCTGAAAATTTTTGGGCTCGTTCGATGGAGCATTTCATGGGTTTTTTCTAGAAAAATTGTCGTTCTAGCATTTAATTTGAAATAGGTAAACTACAGGGTGTTTTCTGTAGTGATAACATATTTTGGTGAATTTCAAGAAAAAATTAAATGTAACCGTGCTATATAATTACCAGTGTCCCAAGCTAAATTAAATTGTTGAAATTTCAGTGAAAACCGCATCTTAATATCTCTATCCGTTCTCGATTTATCGCCAAAAGAATGAAATTTGTAACAAAAATCAACTGCAGCCATGAAAGTAGGCGACGCGACGGATGGTTTCCATGGAAACTATGAAACTATCAGAGTGTTTATTGCTTATATCAGCTAAAAATAGTCAATACTGAATGGAATAAATTATTAACGAGAATAATAACAGCAAAAAGAAAATATCTAACCAAAAATTTTAATTATAAATGTTCGGAATGTCGACAATTACTGGCCACCCACAAATTGAGTCTGTTACTTGTGGATAATACACCCGCTTCTACCTCGCCAATGGAAATATTTCTGACAGCTTCTCGAATTCTTTGTTTCATATTATCAGGTGTTGTTGGGCGGTCTTTATATACTATATCTTTAAGTCTACTCCATGAATAAAAATCAATTACTGTGAGATCGAGGGACATCGGCGGCCAAGAAAAAATGCTACCCCAGTCTATCCATTCATTTGGGAACCGGTTATTTAAACATTTCTGGACACTTCGCGCATAATGCGCCGGGCAACCATCCTGCTGAATCCACATACCCATTCTTGTCTCCAGGGAACTATCTTCGAACAATAAAAGCAATACATTTTCCAAAAAATAGCCACACCATTTAAACGCTGTTCAAAAAAGTAAGGACCAATAATTTCCCCGCAAAAAATCACACCAAACATTAACACGCCAACGATTTTGAAATTGAACTTCGCGTAACCAGTGAGTATTGCTTTCTGACCAATAGCGCATGCTGCATGGTCAAAAGCGCCATCCTTTAATTCTTGATGTAAGATGACATGGTAAGGATGAAACTTACGATAACGATAGTAATAGACTCAATTAGTGTGTGGCAAGCGATGGTAGACATTTCGAACATTTATAATTAAAATTTTAGTTGGATATCTTCTTTTTGCTGTTATTATTCTCGTTAATAATTTATTCCATACAGTTTTCACTATTTTTAGCTGATATAAGCAATAAACAATCTGATAGTTTCGTAGTTTCCATGGAAACCATCCGTCGCGTCGCCTACTTTCATGGCCGCAGTTGATTTTTGTTACAAATTTCATTCTTTTGGCGATAAATCGAGAACGGATAGAGATATTAAGATGCGGTTTTCACTGAAATTTCAGCAATTTAATTTAGCTTGCGACACTGGTAATTATATAGCACAGTTACATTTAATTTTTTCTTGAAATTCACCAAAATATGTTATCACTACAGAAAACACCCTGTAGTTTACCTATTTCAAACCAAATGCTAGAACGACAATTTTTCTAGAAAAAACC
Source organism: Cetonia aurata (assembly GCA_949128085.1). Lineage (NCBI taxonomy): Eukaryota > Metazoa > Arthropoda > Insecta > Coleoptera > Scarabaeidae > Cetonia > Cetonia aurata. The sequence continues at coordinate 39,347,295 of OX421884.1, forward strand.
CATGAAATGCTCCATCGAACGAGCCCAAAAATTTTCAGATTGGATGAACGGTTCAGGAGATATTAAAATTTACATATTGAAAAATTGATTAGCTCCCCCTCTCCTTATTGTTGCAGATACGAAAAAAAGTCATTAACCAAAATAATGGGACATCAACTCACCTTTCGAACGGTCCATTCAAAACTATAGCTCAACCTGCAACTTTCTGAGATAATACTGATTTTATGATTGAACATAGCAGATACGCCCCCTAGCGGTGAAATTTCGAACATTAAAATAATTTTGGGATACTACTGGTGACCACATTGGTTATGTATTTTTTTGTCCCGAAGCTCTAGGCATAGCAGTTTCCGAGATACAGCCGGTCGCCACCCTTACTGAATCACCCGGTACATGCGCAGCAATATGTGGGATTTATTTAATATAATAAATAAATGTTAGAATCGGTGAGAGTGCAGCAGCAAAACGCTGTATCTGCGTTGTCGGTCAATTGTGTGATCGTTTTTTACCTTACAGAGTGGTTCGTTGTGTGAATTTCTTTTAGAGAAGTTGTTTAATGGAATCTTATTAGTTTTACATGTATCAATGTACTTATGTTTAATTACATGACAAAAAGGTTGGTAAACATGGGTGTCATTAATTGCCGGATTGATAGTATTTTCCCCACAGACCTGATAGACTGCCAATGAACCGTATGCGCATCGCTACGGCGCACCATCAAAAATCGACAGGACATCTTGGAATACAGGCGTCATTACTTGCGTCACGATTCATGTAGCGTCATGCTTACGTTAGTTTTCTATAGGAAGTTTTTGTGTTAAGCCACGTTAAGTTTTTTGCAAGTTGACAAGTCTTACTGGTATTACTATTGGTATTACCTAACCTTGTAGATCGATTGTTTTATTTACTCTCTTTGTGTTATTATTTCCCGGACTATTTCTTAATATTATAAATTATTCACCGAATATTTTTGATTTATGTGTAAGTATGCATATTATAGCATTAATAATTGGGCTGATGTGATAATTAATCCAAGTAGTTTTTCCTGAAAAAAGTGATGCCATCGTGTCGTGTAAAATCCTGCTAAAGCAATAGTTACAAAGATGACGGAGAACTAACTTTTCATATGTAAGTTGCAGAATAATGCCATAGCTTAAAAATATTCTGAAATTGTGATAATACTAAGTGTTTCTATGTGAAATAATTTTTTGTAGATTGCCCAAACATTCTTGTGTTGATTACTGTTACAGGGACTACCATAAATCCCAGCAAAAGTAAGCGTGCATATGTTTGTTCATTACATTTCCTCGAAAAGGATTCTTATAGAGCGGGACAGATTGTGCGAATTAAAGAGGGAGTTATTCCAACATTGAATTCGGACAAAGAAAATCTAAAAAGGTATATTTTTATTTAGAATCACTTGATATTCCTGAAAACAAAGGGTAGAGGTAAATAAATGATGTATAACATATATATCTTTAAATTTTCTGCACTATTTCTTAGGTAAATCTAATCTGCCCATCAAAGGAGGTACGATATATTTGCCAGTTCACCGAAAAACCAATTCGGAAAGTAATGGTCTTGATAGGAAACAAGATTCCACAAGAAGAAAACTTCCTAACGACTTTTGTTTATTTACTATCAAGTCATGTTCCCCAAAATATTTTTTCTAGTTTATCCCATCATTTGTTAGATATGTCACCTCTGGAAGAAACTCGTGTTTCAATTTTAAGTGAAACCATAATATCGTCTTATAGCAAAATTAAATTTCATAATTTAGCGAAGAAGTTTACAGAAAAAATACAAGGTAAATCAATAAGGAAGGAATTAAGTAAACTAATATTATTTAATCATCAATAAATTATACAACAACTACCGCAGTATATTATTTACTCCTAAAGACAACATACAATGTTGGATTGTTATGACAAGTCGTGAAGATCTTATGAAACTTGTATTAGATTTTTCCTACGTATTTTTATATGGCGTTGAAAGAAATTTTTTCTTTTCTCTCTTATTAAACCTGACAACGAATGAAGTATATGTTACCAGTTAATCGTAAGTTTAGAAACTGTTTATAGGTCTAAGTTGTCCACAACTTTAATAAAAAAAACAATGCCATATAAAATACATAGGATAAAATCTAACATATGCTACTAATTATTACAAATTCCAAGTGCTATTAAAATTTATTGATATCCTTAACTTTATTTATTTGAATATCCGCCATGGTACCGACGTCATTGATGACGCCTGTATTCCAATATGGCGCATTTCAATTGATGGCAGTTTTTTGTTCAACATCAGCACTCTATCATCTCTATGATTTTCCCACATAGGGTAAAACCGGTAGAGTTGGCCCTCCGGGTGAGTCGACTCGATCAAATATCTCCAACAACAGTAATATTTAGGGAATAATTCCCGTGTCTTATTAACCTTCAACACGCCGTTACATCGCTCCGTAAAAATCGTGGTTGTTAAGTGACTAATAGGTTATTCACAGAAAAAGGTTTGTTAGTCTCTAAAAAAAAAAAAATTATGGGATCTAGTCAAACTTCGGTATTACTGACTATTCAAGCTTCTTATTGAAATAATTGCGTACACATGGCTTTGTCAATTATTTGAGGTTATGCTTGCGTGGTTGGTTGCCTTTGTATCGCTCTAAAACTCACAACTATCCGGTGAGCCAGCTCCCCCGTCTCATTTGGGTGAGGTGACCCGAGTGGATTTTGGGGAGATGGCCCAGTAATTAAATTTATTCATTTTCTGATTTATACATTTTTTAGCCATGCCTACGCAATACAAAAGAAAAGGAACCAAATCTCGATGTTTGTGGAGTGAGGAGCAGCTAGTAGAAGCTGCAAATGCGGTTCGAACGGGAGAAGTTGGAGTAAATGAAGCCTCTCCATCTTTTATTATACCTCTGACAACACTAAGAAGGTGATTAAAAAGTAATAACTTAAACAAAATAGGCTTAGGTGGTGGCACTTGTGTGTTAGGACCAGAAAATGAAAACAAAATTAAACGACACGTTTTAAAATTACAAAAAAAGATTTCGCTCCTACAAGGTACTCAGTAAGAAAAATGGCATATAGATTGGCGGAGACATTAGAAATTAACAACACATTTAACAAGCAAAAACGCTTAGCAGGTAACGACTGGTTGCAAAACTTTTTGAACAAAGAAGAAACAAAAAGAAACAAGAATACTTAAAAAAACGCCAAGCAGCTCGGTCAAACAAAAGTAAGAAGCCCCTCAAGCAGAAGTTCTCTGAATCATCATCATTTTCATCAAATGAATGCGTGGGTTGCGGTGAAATATACAAAGCTACCTCAAAGAACGACGATTGGCTTCAATGTGTGCATTATGCTCGTTGGTTTCACGAGGGTTGCTCAAAATATGAAAACTTATGTGACCGCTGCACAGTGGTCAATTTGTGAGCGTATTCCGGACATTTGCACAAAATTTGACTTTTTTTGAATTATGCTGAAACGATTATATTATATTTATCTACCTGTTCGCCTACTTCCCTGAAAATTGTGGCAGTTTTCAGTAAACCGGTAATAAGTTATGGTCCGCGAACTAGTGCAAAATTCCATATTTTACATGAGTTGGTATTTAAGGAGAAATTAGTGCGATGTTTAATAGGCCTTGTCTAGCTCACCTAAAGCAATTAGTTGAAATGGTTTTACCAGCAGGTAGTACATTTCTTCCTTTACAATTTACCCTAAATATACTTCGAAATCCGATAAGCCGTAAATTATTCCGACCTAATATATTTATCGTTGCATTTTTCTTGGAATTTTGTAAATAAGCAAGTTTTACGTTATTAAGGACACATCAGGACACTCGAGATTAAATTTATTCTTAATATTCAAAGGCTTAAATATGCCATAAAATCAACTAATCTCTCGGAAACCCTCAGAAAGTGATTACAGACGAAATATAAGGAGAGAGTGCACTTATAAATTCCATTCGCATTTTGGTCACGTACCAAGTAACGTCTCGTGAGTGATATTCTGAGAGCTTATTGTTAATTATTCTGTTGTATTTAGTGTTGTTACAGTTGTGTTATCAGTTGTTGTTAAGTTTTTCTTCGTAAATTTTTGTTAGTGTGTTTTTCGTTATTGTTCAAGCAACAATGGATTTTTCACCGATAACTCGGTTAGATTTGCACAACAAAATGTTGGAATATCCTAGAAAAACTATTACTGACCGAAAAAAACACGTGTTGGAGTACCTTAAAGAACACTTCGCCACTAATGGAGATGAACATGCCACGGAAGTATTAATAACTTTTACAAGGGAAAGTTTTTTCTCGCCGTACCTTAAACGATGGCAGAAGGTTTTCAGCAAGAACGAAGTTTTCTTGGCTCGATATGACGATTGGCTAAGAGAGGAAATTGTATTTCCTGAGCTATTAAAGAATCGCTTAACACCAACTTCGTCCAATACGGAGCCTACTCCAGGGCCCTCGGGTACTCAATCGACTAAGGATTTCAAGCAGTATTCTGAGAGACATAAACGTCGAAAAACCGAACAGTTAAGGGAAGAAACATCGGCAGCTGAACTAAGTTTTGCAACGTCAATGAAATTACGCGACGAGGGTGACCAGGCTGCTGCGAAATTGTTGACCGAAGCTACGACAACAACCCCAACACGTGCTAAACGCATATTTCAGAAATGGACCACTTCCGATCCAGAACAACGGAAATATACTCCAGAAGAAGCGTTAGCTTTAATTTTAGAGCTAAATTTAACCCGGGAACAATACACAAGACTAAAACAATCGGCTGATAGTTGTGGACATGATTTATATCCACCCTATTATAAGGTTTTAGAGGCAAAAAGGGATTTCTACCCAGATGGCATAACCATCACAGAATCTAACTGTGAAGTCCCACTGCAAAGTTTATTGGACAAAACTTGCGAGAGCTTAGTGAAATGCATTTACTCTGCCAGTGACGATTCCCAATCTTTAAAATTAATTTGCAAGTGGGGCTTTGATGGAAGTTCCGGCTACTCAAAATTTAAACAAACATCAGATTTTACTTCCTCTTCAGAACTCCAAGCTGAGGGAAACCTTCTTGTAATGTCGCTTGTGCCGCTCCGGCTTGTCAAGGAAAATAATGAACTTCTCTGGAAAAACCCAAGACCATCCTCTAAACTGTTCTGTAGACCAGTGAAACTACTATGGATAAAGGAAACCGATGAAGTTAGTAGACAGTTAGAACAGGACATGAACAACCAGATTAATAATTTAAGGCCTTGTCAAACTGAACATGGAAAAATATCCTTTACTTTGCTATTGACAATGGTGGATGGCAAGGTTTGCAATGCAATCACTGAGACCACAAGTGCTATGAGGTGTTTCATGTGCAGGGCGACAATATCGGAAATGAATGACATTGACGAACTACGGACAAGGAAAGTACAGAAGGACACACTTAAATTCGGTTTGTCTGTCCTTCATGCATACATTAGGTTTTTCGAATGTTTACTGTACATTTCCTATAGATTGGAAGTGAAAGTGTGGAAAGTAAAGAAAGAAATGAAAGAGGCTGTAGGCAGACGAAAAAAATATATCCAACAGCTATTTCGGGATCGCATGGGTCTCCTTGTGGATGTTCCTAAGCAATCCGCAGGAAATACGAATGACGGAAACACAGCCAGACGCTTTTTCGGCAATCCCACTTTGTCTGCAGAAATTACAGGTATTGATGAGGATCTTATTAAGAGATTTTCCATTATTTTAAGAGCCATTAACAGTGGATATGACATTGATGTAAATAAGTTTGAAACTTACTGTTTTAAGACTTCAGAAAAGTATGTATCTTTATATGGGTGGTACTACATGCCAATTTCAGTGCACAAAATTTTACTGCACGGAACAGCCGTAATCCAAGAGGCTGTGGTGCCAATTGGTGAACTATCTGAAGAAGCCCAAGAAACTAGAAATCGGGACATTCGGCGCTACAGGGAACATCATACTCGAAAAATAAGCTCCCAAAAAGTTAATTATGATCTTTTTCATAGATTGATAGTAAGCTCCGATCCATTTCTTAGTTCCAAAAGGGTTGGGGCAAAATTACATCTACCCAGAGAAATAGATGCGGAGCTTAAAACGCTTTTAATCGTCAACTCTGAAAATGTTGAAACGGAGTTGGAGAACATTTCGTCCGATGATAACTTTTAAATGTTTAACTGTTACTCTTCTTATGTCTGTAGTACTTCTACCATTTACTGTAAAATAATGTAAACATGTGAAATATATAATTTCCACAGTAAAAAATATTTTTTATTATGCTTATCCATGACGAATCGACGTCATTTCAAAAACTTTAAAACTGAAACTTTAATAGTTTAAAAGAAACAACCTGAAAAAGTAATAATTAAAAACTTAAATTTAAAAAAAAAAATTTTTTTTAAATTTTCAACTCTTAAAAAGAAAATTAGAGCCGATGTCCGGGTTTGCTAGGTATATTGACCACTGTGCGCTGTGGTAAAATAATTACTAAAAGACGCATATAAAACCCTGAAATCAGATTAATGTCACCCATACTGCATAGGCCATCTCACCCGGACAATTTGGGTGAGATGATTTTTTTCACTTTTTCTAAAATATTTTTTTAAAACTTCATTTGAGTTTATATTAGTTATAATAATACGATATTGTTTGTAGAAGATGTTAATTAGTATAGTGTATGTTTTTATTATAAAATTTTCTATTATTAGTCAAAGATTTCTTAATTTAAAAAAAACATGTACCAACTCTACCGGTTCTACCCTATTCAAATATACTTCGCCATTTAGATTTCCATTGAAAAACAAAAAACAATGGGTATCTTGGGGGACCAAGTGAGTGGTCCCCCAAGATACCCGCCCATACATTATTTTTTCAAGATACTGATACTGGGTGTGTCCTTCTACATACATGATGGGGGTTTTCGTTACTCTAATATCTGTAGTAATTTTAAAGAGGTTATTTGGAAGATATGGCTGCATTAATATAGAATTAAAACATATCAGACGTTTCGGTAGACTTAGATACCTTTTTCAATTGCTAAAAAATATCTGTAGTTATGTTTATTTACAAATCGAGGTAAATAAAAAGTGCATTCATCACTGAGATATTTCTTACAAATATATTGTTATTATTAACCTTAGTGGTAACTCGTTTACAAAACTTTACTCTTTTGTCAAAATCGTCTTCAGTTACCTCTTGACATATAATCAAATTAATTTCATATCAAATTAGTATGTATTCCGTTTTTGTATTTTATTAATCCATCCACCAATAAATACTTTTGTTTGAAAATTTGTAATTGTGTGTAAATAGCAGATAAAAGAAGGTATTTTTATTTCTTTGTAAATTTATATCATTTCTTAGATAACCACACACTGAACTTAACACTGTTTTTGTGACAAATAAAAAAAAACTTAATAATAATCTCACATAGAATATAGGTAGGTACCAAAACAGACATAATGGTCGTCCCAAGTATTTAAAAATAAACGACAACATTTATTGGATTATAAAAATTACCTATTCTTAGTGCACTTATCCGGAGCGCACAATAATTGTTTTTTTGAACGAGTATAACGAATATCTGTACATAATACCATTGTTCGCAGAAACAATCCCTGACAGTTTCGTCTTCAGTCATTTGGTTTGAGTAGTAAAATAATCATGGTTAGTTTACGTTTCGCATTGTTTCTTGTCCTCCATGAAATTCTTTGCATATATTTTACTAGCATCTTTGATACTGTTAGCTCCCCGTACTGGTTGTGAAATCGATGTCAAATTCTAATACCAATTTTCGTTGAAAAACAATACGTTGTGCAACAGGGATGGAACTTACCTCTCACTAATTTTAAAAGTAACTAACAGAGCTTTGTTGGAAACTGTATAGTATTGGAAGTCCAATCGCTCACTCTGCCACTATTGAGAGTCGTGCGCCCCTCAAAGACTTTCACTAGTAACAAGAAGGAAAACGCTGTACTTGATCCAACCTCGTATTTAAAACAACCCAAAACTTACGATATTTGTTGTTTTCTAAAGTGTTCTGGCTTTTTTCGTCAATTTCAAAGGAGACTTCGCTCTATGTGAAGCAAGATACTATTTAAAAAAACTAGATGGCTATACCTATCATCAACGCCGCAAACTTATTTATGGTAAAATATTCAGAAAAAATCTAATGCTAGTGTATTAAATTTCGAAATTGTAGATTAAGCCGTAACAAGCTGATCAAGTGTAGCACCTTCTCTCGCCCCTGTACATGTGAAAAATTGAGGAACATTATTTCCCATTTCTAATCGAATGGAATACAGGTTGGTAAACGGTAGAAAAAATTAAAGCAAACAACTTTGATCTTGTCAAAATACATTATAAAGAATATACAAACAGATATGTTTATAAAAATAAAAGAAGTGAAGCTACTTTTCATAGGAAATATCCACTTATTTCTAATGTGTAACCTGGCTGGTTCAATGATCTAATCAAGTATTATTTGTCAAGTGTCGACCGCATGAAGAAAATGTATATGGTAATTCATTTAGGAGAAGATCGTTCTTGAAGAAGGTATGAAAGTTTTTTTAAGATAATTAGTAGCGGTTTCCGCACTAACTGGAAATTTCGAAATTTAGATTAGTATCTTATTCAGAATTGCTGGGTCACTATCATCTCTCACTTTTTGTATCTCACTTAGATACTTATGTTTGTATATACAGACTCACACACGTTTAATATACTATAGAATGATGTGTACATACATACATATATGTGTATTCCATTAAAAGGAACTAAAAGCAATTAAACAGTTCTCTTCCATATGAAATAATAAGCGTTTGCGTATAATCTGTCCAGTACAAATTACTTAGCAATTATGATGAAGAGCAGGTATACATGTGTATGTTAAATATTAAAGGATAAGCATTTTTTTAGTACTCGTTCTGACTACTCCTTGAAGCAGGAAATATTTTTTGTTTATATAATTCAACAGATTATCAGAACATGTTTAAGTGTTTCGAAACATTTATTACTACGTGTTAGTTACCTAAACAGTATATTTAGTAAACTTTCCTTTCAATGAAATTTTTGTCATATCTCTGAAAACATTCACAAATCACTTTAGTTACCGTTTTGTGAATTTTTAGCAAATTTATCTTCCATATTTCAATTTGCCTGAATGCTCTAGCCATAAAAACTTACTTAAAAATTAAGTTTTATGTTTACTTTCACAGGAAAATGTTAAGCTTGTTGGAAGAAGACAGCAAAGAAATTCCAACAAAGCTGTACGTAATATTTATAGAAGAAAAATATATTGATTCAAACGAAAGTAAATGTAGAATTATTAACATTCTTTCATTAAAGTTTTAAATTTTTCACTAGAACTCTCCAAAACATTGAGAATAAATTCCGTTACTGCAACCTTATTTCTTAAATTGGAAAAAAAATTCTAAAATAAATGAATCAATTATTTTGAAAACGTGGGCCTACAATCAAATATTTTGAAAACGTGGGTAAATATCGGAGTCCCAGGCAGAAGCACACGTTATTGAAAGATGTGTCTGGCTCAATACTGACAGAAACTGCAAAATGCCGGCGATCATTACAATGTCCGATAGTAAAGTATTCTTAAAGACGATGATCTCACATGCAATGCAGTTCCTATATGGATTGGGAGTGTCCAGATGAATTAAACTGAAAGTTCTGAGACACGCAGGAGTGAAAGGCAATGAAACAACAGACAATCTCGTTAAAAAAGAGGTTGGAACACCATTTGTGGGGGCGAAACTTTTTGTGGGACAAGTAGACTGGAGAGACTCCAAAGTGAAGTGGAGCAGATAAAATCCAACAATGGGAGCATCTCCAAGAGAGGAGAAAAGCTGAAACCTTCCTGGGAAATTATAACCTGAAGAGACCCAACAATAATATACAATGTTCGCATAGCAATAGGGATTTTGTCAGGTCATTGCAAACTGAGAGGATCCCTATGTGGGCTTGGAATAACAATATCAGCCGAATGTAGATTCGGAATGGGATGAAACATTTAATTATCTCTTCTCAAATTGCGCAGCTCCATGCATCTCAAGGGCGTGCAGAACAAGTTGAACGACCAGCTGTATACTTACAATTAGCTAGGATAAGGGACACCAAAATGTTTTAACTGGACCAACAGATACATTATATCTACTTTTTTCAGATGGAGACGGATTTAGATCAATAAATATGCATCTACAAAAAAAAGGCCGCTAAAACGTCTGGTACTATATAACGTCAAAGTATGTCATTTTCGTAAAATTAAACAGCAAATTAAAACAGTCATCAAATCATACCATTCATAGGTAATTAAGCGTTATTTCTCGTTACCGCCATCCCACATGAACTCTTTTTATCTGCAGCGTAGATCAGAAAATTGTTTCCGAAGATCGGTACGTAATTGAACGCTCTGGGCGGGTCGTCATACTTTCACGGTGTGGTCTACAATTCTCACACACTCACGGATTCGGTGTTACGTTTGTTCTCTTTTCGCTTGTTGTTTCGTTAAGAGTCTACAGCGCCGGTAAGGAATTATTATGGATACTTATGTAACGCACGTAGTAATAGTTACGCGTGTGTGTGCTTATTTATAAGACAACGTAAAATAGTTAAAGATTAATTATTGTGCGTGCGACCTATTCCCTTGCTTTGGTTACGCTCTAGTGAAATTGCGCTGGCTTTGAAGTGACCGTGGGCGCTCGGATTTTGAATGTACATATCGTATTTTTTTTATTATTATTATAATGGAGGGAGTTTATTTATTTATTTATTTGGAAATTAAGGACAACGACGGGACGAACCCAACATTTTCTCCATACAATGTACACAGTAAGGGAAGAAAAAAATACAATCATAGCCAAACAGAACAATACAAGTATAGAAAATAATACAAAATTTATATTATACTCTAATCTAATAACAAATATTTTTAAATACCTTTGGAGCAAAACATACAACTACCAATTGCAAGATAACCCCTACAGATAATTAAACAGTATAAAAGAAGTAACCATAGGTGATAATGAAAAAAATTAAAAAAAAAACCAAAGAAAAAAATATTAATGCTCTGTTATCGATTCCTTTATACGTTTCTTAAATGTGCAAAGGTTGTACTGGAATATATCGGCAGCGTACTGAGCATTGTACTCTCATTGTTTAATTTACAGGAAAATATGGTTCTATAAATAATTTCCTGAACTGTATAATAGACGTATGAATTATAATTTTGGTTGTAGTGTGGATCTTGAAACTGTAATCTTTGTTTTTGTAAAAAGTCGGGTTGGGCCATTTTTAGAAATATGGGTTTGATCTCTTCTATTATTGATTTGCTTTAGATGAAGTATTTGCTCCGAGGAAGAAAACTTGGTTGCTTGCTCCTAGGAACAGGATTCAGGTATGAAGAAGACTTAGGTATCTCTTCCACCTATTGCTGTGTTCTTTCGGGAAATGCAGCTCTTCTTGTTAAAAGAATGTTAACTGCGAGGCATCGCCAGAAACACGAACGAATAATCCAAGAATATTTACACTAAGAAATACTATTTGAGCATGTTGCTCTAAGAAAAAAAAAAAATTCTTAATGTCTTGGCTATTTTGTTCTAAATATTCATTTGACACCATTTCTTTGTTTTGAAAGGAACCTTTCTATGAGCGTAAGAACAGAACAATGAAGTCACACAAACGAAGATCAAATGATAACATGAAACATTTTATATATATATATAATGCAATTTTAAACAATTGCGGAGATTTAATTTGTCAATGTGTGGCAGCAACAGTATTGCCAATCATGTGCTTTTTCCGATATATGTAAACGTAGACTCCCTGTGTTGAGTGGATAAACCTATTACCATAGAACCTTTTAGGATAGTAAATTAGTGCTATCAATATATAGTTATATACATGGTTTTTAAGTAAATTATAACCTTGAAAAATTGCGAAACTTTTTCTGAATTTCTAAGTTGCTGCTTAAAATCAAAGCTACTAGATTTAGGATAATATCTTCTGCCTTAAATATTTAGTCTATTTGAAATATGTCAAAATCTCAATGAAATCGGACCAATAGCTCTCGGAGGGATGAATGTATAAGATGTTTTCCATAAGGCTAAAATTACTACCAACTCCTCCCAACTGGTTTCAGTGAATTCGATTAAAGATAAAATCGTAAAATCAGTTTTTAATGTTTGGCAGTTTCCACATCACTACGGATGCTTTTTCATTCACGAAATGTTCATTGAAAAGAAGGTATTGAAGGAGAGTTTTTTTTTAGGGGTAGGCGACAAACCATATTAATACAATGCAGATATTGTCTTTTCTTTTGTAATTGCATAGATTGTCACACTCATGTTGTGTAACAGAGAACAATTCTGGGATTTACGAAAATATTATTTGATTACAGTTGTTGTTAACTTTTGCTCATACTATTTAAGAATTGAGTTGCAACTGTTTTTGCGTTTAAATTTTGACAACATTTGGCGAGCACTTTTTATTGTTTTCGTAAATACAATCTGAACTAGTGGTTAGTTATATTCAAAACCTCAGATAGATTGTTGAACTTTAATTCGAATTATCCACTTTCTCTAAAAATTATGAATTTAAAAAAAATTTCAACTTTGTGCGATATTAAATTTAGGAAGAAAAAAATTGAAAATTTAGAAAATATATTAAAAGGTAATAACACTGGTCAACAGTGAAATTGCTTCTTAGGTGAAAGTACCCAATCCTGAATGAATTCAACGTGCTGAACACGAATATCACATTGAAAAAAGTTGATTGGCTCACGTTTCAGAGATATTAACGTTTTGTCCATTGTATAGATGCTATTGCATAATGTAATGCAATTTAGCAGACTAATGTTTTCTTACCATGTATTATAATATTGACATAAGTACACATTTTCGAAATATGCCTAAATGTTTTCTTACCATGTATTATAATATTGACATAAGTACACTTTTTCTGAAATATGCGTAAATGTTTTCTTACCATGTATTATAATATTGACATAAGTACATTTTTTCTGAAATATGCGTAAATGTTTTCTTACCATGTATTATAATATTGACATAAGTACACTTTTTCTGAAATATGCGTACATATTACAGAAAACCCGTAGCCAATTCAGCTTTTTCTTAGTCATTTTCGTGTTCAGCACATTGAATTCATTAAGAAATGACTATTTTCAGCTTGGAAGCATGAACTTTTCGAAAATTTGTTGCCCAGTGTAATCATTCAGTTAAACTAATAAATAGACTATTCAATTAAAATTATAAAGGGTTTAACAATAAACCGCATAATGTTGAACAAGTAGAAAGTTTGAAATTAATAAATATTGATATGATGTCGAACATTTTTAATACTGTTCTGAAAGATAATAATACTAAATTAATTAATTATGATATTACACATTGCAAAATTTAAGTATTTTTAGTAACTCCAGAAGACTTCCCGAAACAAAAGTTAGAAATGTAGTTTATGGTGTACACTGTAATAATTGTGATGTTATATATGTTGGTCAAAGCCCACAAAATTTAGAAAAGAGATTAAAACAACACAATTATAATATTGTTATGAATAAAAAGCTCTACTGGTTTAGCCGAACATGTGAGACAGATAAATTTTAGACATTGAACAATATTATAAAAAAAAGCGTTTGATTTCGAAGATGACATTTATTAAATTAAACAAAACTTGTAATCTACAAACGTATTTTAATAATATCAGCAATGTATACAATTTACTGTCCAAAAGTGAACACTATATCTATTGAAGATATCATTAAATCTGCTTTCGTCAGATCATAAAATCGTAGCAGGAAAATTATTAATTATTATTCTCACATTGGTTACCATACCATTGGCAAAATTGTACTCCTCAGGCCACATCTTCATCTCCAAATCCCTGTAGAATGGTGTACGTACATGAGTGATATTTGTGACGCGTTAAAATTTCTTGTATTGCACCTCGAAATACCAGTATTGTGCCCAATTTCAGATGTTGAAGTATTTTCAATAACAGATTGTAATACAACTTTAATGCAACTTCATTCACTAATTGTGGATTTCTGGTAGGTTTGGAAAACGAATCATATTCTTTTAAATTAACTAACAAATTTCTATACGTATACGAACACTGGGCTGTGTTCTTTCAATACAGATTCAAGTAGAGTGGTTCAGCTTCTACACTGTTGTTATATCAAAGGATGTAACATATCATATTGATCAGTAGGTACTAGTAAATGAAGCCGTTAGACTCAATAATTTCCATGTTTTTACTACTTTTTGCTAGTGTGTTTATTAAAAAGTATTTTCTTTTAATTCTTTAAATAAATCTTTACTGTTTTTAAAAATAGTTAGTACATATGTGATATATCGTTGTAAATGATAGGAAATATGCGGCGCGGTCATATACGTCAGTGTCCAATTTTTAAACTACGCACACCGTATACTTTCTTTAACAATGATTCTATTAAGTTGGCGGTATATGTATGTATACATAGTTTAACTGTCTACTTGTTTTCCTTGTAGGGTATTTATATTTTATTTTATGATTATTCCCACATTAGTAGAAGAAAATAAAATGCGTTTATTTTTAATATACATATCTACTTACAACATATAAGAACATACCTTAGTAAATTCTCCATATCTTTCTGCTGAACGTCTCTAAGTATAACGATGGGATGCTGGCATGGATTCGCTTTCAGTAGCTTTCGGAAGTACGGACTGCAAGCGGAAAGGACGACCTTGTGAGCTGTGAACGAACAGCCGTCGCAGGCCAACGTGACGTCGACAAAGTCTTCTTCATCGCGTAGGTGTCGAAAGGAAGAGAGAATGGAAGATTGGAAGTCATTCCAGCGCAGGGCATACTGCTGCTCTGGGGAGGTATCGCCCCCCATTGGGCAAAGTGAAGGGGCTATCTCTACGCCAATGGTTGAGCCGTTTAGACACCACGTTGTCACTGCAACGGTCGGCTGCAGTTCGCTGTTTGTCGTCGATTACTCGTAGAGGATAATTGTCAAATCGTCATTTGAATGCGCCGCGGTTCGTATCTCTTGTTGCCGCTGTTTACTCGATGTGAACGAGTAAAAGACAACGGTTCTCTTTTCACACGCGTGCGCTAGGTTGTATATCTGGCTGCTTCGGTTTTTGTACTGCCTTGATATCATGTAGGTTTGTTTTTCGCAGATTTTCTCGTCTTCATCGCTTATCTGCGCTCCTGTAATAATAATAAAATTACACTATTACAGAAAATACTACCAAAATTAAATTATGTATATGCAGAGTCGCGATAAATTTGGGCGCAACATGCATAGTGTTGTTATTAAGTGATTTTATGAAACGTGTAGAAACATGCCAACTTTATCCTTATAAAATAGAACAGTTAACAAAAAAATATCTCTTTCCAATTCTATTACAGTATACTTCGAATATTATTTCAGTTGCGAAACATCATTCATTTAGTCCGCACACACAGACACAATGGACAGGTTTAAATTTGCCGTTTCAATATGATTTTCAATTTTCTTTTATGTTGGTAAAGCTTTAAAGAATCAACATGTAAAAACATAGTTGTTACTCTAAAACTGGGACAATTAGGTGAAACTTTTCAAGGTAAGAACATAAACGTTTTCTTTTTGCTGTATTATATTTTACTTTCTTTGCACTTCTATGTCTTTATATGCTTCCTTTATATTTGAGGGCGACTAATAGAGAAATATTTGTAAATGTTCCAAACAAATCTAATATGTTGTTTCAAATTTATGAATAAAAACCTGCCATAATAACGTCCATGGGCTTACAATGGACACAGTATCCAAATAGAAATCTTTTTAGCTATACGTTTCATGAGCTGTGCAGAGATCGAGCGGTAATGCCTGAAAACGTTAAGGTTGGATTTCCTACTACACTTTCTCCAGAAGCTTTTATTCATGCTAACAATAAGCTCTTCTATTTTTGTAATTAAAACCTCTACACGAATTCTTTCTACGTTTTGGCTACTCGATCCATTACAGGTCATTTTGTAAGCGCAAGGAAATGGCAAAATTAAAATACACCGTCAAGGAAAAATAAAAATTTCCCGATATGATATAAACTTTATGTATGACACCGCATTCTTTTTTTTTCACATTCCTCTTTGGAGTTTAGTTGCCCTCTACATGATAGATAATATTGTTGTGTCCTAATTCTGCATATCTGCTACTTGGTAATTCTTGCAATCTGAGATGCTCCATTCTTGCCTCCCCCATTATCACTAAATGGAAAGGTGGGAGGTCTAGAAGGAAGGTTCCATTGTCACTATAGGAGTAATCCTCATTTCTCTTGTTATTCCTAAACGCGCAAGCCTTTGTATGTTGCTGATTTCAGTTATGGCAGTTGCTGCTGCACCTTTGTCCACCATACCAAAGATGCATATGTGATCATGGGTCTGACCACCGTAATGTGTGTCCAAAATATTGGTATTAACCGCCATCTTTTTCCTTGGACCCTTTCAGCCAACATAAATGTTGTCGCCGCTTTGGTTTTAATTCTCTGAAGCTGTTGATTTCAAGTAAACTTGGACTCAAGAATGATACTTCCTCAGGCACCTTTATTTAATATTATATAACTGCCATCCGATTTATATGGTTCAAATAAGTTGATTGTCCATTTCACCTTTTCCAAATTTACCACTCTCGTTGCTACTTGCCAGTGCTCCCTGGATGCCCGCGTTGCGGATTCCAGTTATGCCCTATTGCAGTCTAACAGTGATGAATGTGTGATTCTCGATTCTGGGAAATGAACTCGATGGAGTTCTCTTATCGTCTTATCACCCGTCTTGGTGTAGCCTCCGCTTTCTGCTTGCAGAGTATGTATTGAGCTTTGAGGTTCTTTGGATAATATCCTTGTTAGTCTGGCACATTTTGGAGCTTGTTCAATATCCTCACAGTGCATGCTCCAGGATTCTCGGTTTGAACCTCTCAAAGCTTTGTTGTAATCAGTAAGGGCCTTTCTGTGAAGTGTTACCTAAGTTTCAGATTTAACCTCTCACATTTCATGTTAGCTACATGTGCAAATTGCTGCTTCAAACCTCAACTCATACGAGTCTTCAAAACATGAAGTTTGGGAAATAATGCACAATAACTTCACGTCTGTGTATGTATAAACATACTTAAGTTACAATTTGCTTGCTTACCCGTATGGATCGAAGCTAGACTAAGAAACTTGCGACTTATATAGATTGGAAAACCAAAAGCGATCTTTACAATTAGTTTCGATAGGAGCGATACTCCAGTAAAACAACCAGGTACTTAACCATATTAAAATTTGTAAGTTACGATCAATTTCTTTACCTTAAAAAAAATTCTGTCGAGTGCTAGTGATAGCATTCCAAAAGTTTAATTAACTCTAAACATTTGTGTTGTGCATTTTCAAAATTTTGGAGTTATTAGAAACATTGGTTTACACAATTTATGACAGTTCATATAGTAGAATCGTATCTAATATCATATAATTTACCCAGTGGCGGGGATTATGACCCGCAGGGTCCGCGACTGCGGGGGGGGGGGGATATTCGGGTGCATTATCAAGAGAATTTGTGACAAATATATGTAGAATTTGAAAACGAGAAGTGTGTTTTTTTAAAATAAGTACATAGGCTATTGGTAGATATACTACAATTCATACGCAAAAAATATGCCCAATGAGTACCTATATGTTATATTATACTCATACACATAACAAACTTCCAATATAGTTTACATCGATCATCACTTTCGATGTGGGTCCATTGTAAACGTAATGTAGGTATAAGTATAGGTATGTGTATCTCGCGTAAGTTTTTTAAGCAATTTTAAATCTTTTGTGCTATGTATGTTGATATAAATGTTTGTTTTATTTAAAGAAATGGTAATTTGCGATTAGAGATAGGCCATAGAGTCAAATAAATATTTTTGTAAAATAAAGAACGTGTTAACAATATTGCAATTAACCATAAAAATATGCTTTGTGTTCTAATTGTTATAAAGTCGCTAACAGAAATTATTTTAAAATCAATGCGTCATTAGGAAAGGGCGGAAGCGCGGGGACTCATGAGGAATTGACAGGATTAAAACATTCATTTGATGAAATTAAGGATGCAGGTGTAGAACTTGCAAATGCGTAGGGTATAGAGCCTAATTTTGAAAAGAAGAGACTACGACCGACAAAAACCCACTTTGATGAACTAAGTCAAGATGAACGAATTGAAAACAATGAAAAGAGATTCAAAATAGAAGTGTATTTTAAAGTATTGAATATCCTATTTTCCAAAATTGGCGACCGATTTCATTCTTTTCAGAAAGTATTAAAAAAATTCGACGTTTTGAGTCCTAAAACATTAAATAGTGTTAATGATGACGAGCTTTCCCGCTTATCAAAATGCTTAAGTGCTTTCGGATGGCTATGAAGCACCAAATTAAAAACGTTGAAAGTATTGAACAACTGGCTAAAGTCATTCTTTGCCAACATTCTACATTATCTGCCAGCTTTCCTGACGTGTGTACAGCTTATCTGCTATTCATGACTTTGCCTGCTGATAGGTCATTTTCAGAATTGAAGCTGATTAAAAGCTACCTTAGAAGTACAATGTCTCAAGGAAGACTGAGTGGACTTTCTATTTTAAGTATGGAAAATGAAACAGCTCGAAAAATTAATTTTGATTCAATTATCGATACTTTTGCTACCTCAAAATCTCGCAGAAAGAAGTTTTAGATTATTTTGGGATTTCCGAAAAATGTTCTAGATTTTTTTTATTTATTAAGTAATACTGTAGTACGATATGTAAGATATGTTTTGAGTTATGTATTTTACTGGTTTGTATTGAATCTATATGTTATGTGTATGTATGTTTAATTTTGTAATTAAGTGAATTTAAGCTTAAAATGAAAAAATGTATTTACTTATTGTCAAAACAAAATGCCTTTATAATATTAAAGACTTCTTAACAACAGAAATTTAGTATGTATTTATATAACATGGGACTATTTTATTATTTATGTACCTAATAAATAAAACAGTGAATAAAATAAATTAGTAAGGTTTCTAAACGATAACATGTGGCAGCAATAAAAGTTAAATTAGCGATGTGGTATCGAAAAAGGGCGCAAAATTTAAAATTGCGGGGGCGCGAAACCATAATAAGCTCTGGCACTGAATTTACCTTAAAGAAGTGATAATTCTCGGTAGAGTCAAATAAATATTCTACCGTTTGATATACGATATACATTGCTTGGAAGAAAATTATATACAGAAAATATGCACATATACAACATAAAACCTTTTAACAAACAAAGAAATACTCCAATATATGAAACTAGTGGATGTTTCTGTGGTGTACAATAGAAAATCAAGGAGTTATAAATCATGATTTCTATTAAAATAAAATATCCTGTTATATCAGATATATTTTAGTGGAATTCAAAAATAGCTGCACTAACGTGTGGGATTCTGTATATAAGCATATACTGAACGACGCGACAACGCAAATTTCACCCAGCACTTCATCGTTGTACCCTAGTTAAATGTATGGATATTTGAATATAACGGTTTTCGATGTAATAAATATTGTAAAATCAGCATATACTCTAACGCTTCTAACAATCCTCTTTCATCCCACTACCTGTAATTGAATATGTATATATAATTTCTTAAAGATCTAATATTATGAACTTTGGTATCAGTGAGTAGGATGCTAACGAAGAACCATGAAATGGACGTTAATCACTCAGGCGTAGGCCGCTAGTTTATGACAACGGATGATTAAGATTTTTTAAAACAATTGACAAACAAACCGCTGCATTTTAGGAGCTTTCAATCCAATACTCTCGTGCTTCTTCGTATTTCATCTGATTAAGTAATTGGTTAAGAACTCCGCTCTGAATTTTAAATTGCTGCACGTAAACTAGATTTACTTGTGCGCTTGAAGAAAGCAAATTGTTTTGTTTGGATTTCCTGGTAAGCATACCGTAGAAACTCTCATCGGAAATTCTAACAATCACATTAAAGTGGTATTTCAATAGATTTCATCATTTGATATTACGATACTTGTCATATGTTTATTAAAACTGATTATAAGTTTACGCCCACGTTAATACGTAACGCAGGAATTTTCTTGGAACGATGAAAATTATTACGATGTTTTAGATATCGTAGGTTACCTTTAAGATACTGTTCCTATATGCAATATAGAGCGGCGATAATAATAAAAAATGATTCGTCAAATTTATTTGCAAGTGATACAAATAGCAGCACATGCGTCTCTAAACTCTAAAGCACTATATGTAGAGGTTCGTATTCCATTCGGTGTTAGGAAATCAACGGATATAACGGTAATCAAGTTAGCTGTAATTGTTTATGTAAGGCATATATGTAGTTGAAAATATTCCAGTCAAATCGCCTCTTACTTTTTTTTTTCATTTCTTTTTTAAGTATATGAATATGGAGCACGTCACATTGAGGCAAATTTTAATTATGCTCTTATTCGTAATAGCACTTTAAGTAAGCGGATATATTTAACCTACATACTACTTTAATTAAAATATAAGCTATGCATATAAAATTACATTGTTACAGAGAAGGGCATAGACAAAATTTATTACTACTGCTGAATGCGTTCATGTTTTACACAGATACAATGTTGTATTACTGTTATACATATGTACTTAGATATAGATTTAATGTAAGCAACAATATATCAACGTATGCCTCAATTGCTTGATACTACATTTTAATGTTTCTGCGAACTGTAATTGACATAATTGTTGCTTTTCGCAGAGATATGTGTTGTTATATAAGAAATATTCCCTCTACCAAAACAACCAGTTGCCACATTTCTCAATATTTTGATTATTCGCAATTCGAATCCAATTAAGTAAACGGATATGCAGCAATATAATTTAGTAAATATTTACAGATTGCCGTAAATCAATGGAAAGCTTTGGAAGCTATTCCCAAGTCTACATTACCGGTGAAGCGATTAGCATAGTGGTAGGAGTTGCAATAAGTCAGAGCCACGACAAAGCGTATATCGCAAGGTTTTCTTTCCCTCCGTTAAAAACCCCGTTTGAGCCTACTTACTCTTGCATATTACAGTGGAAGTGAAGGTCAAATTAGTCACTTTCTCGACTACTGTACTCCACCCATGATCGAAGCATTCCTTGCTACCTTCTTTCCAAGCAGAGAGGAATGAAGATGCAATGAAATCACATTGAGGCAAGCAGGCGTTAAGATGGTTACAAAAATGGAGCAGAGTATGGAAGCACATATGTTCTGGTGTGAAGCCAAGAGTTGGAAAATATCACAGTCTTAGCCAACAATGATTTTTCAGGCTGAAATCCATGCTAATGAGAAGTAAGTTACAGAGATTTTGAATAAAATCGCACCCAAATGAATAAAAAAATTTCAATGACAATCAGGCAGTATTGAAAATGCCACTCGAACCTAACTTTAAACTGTGAAAAGATTTTAAATATATTGGGCTGGTCTGCAAAATATCCTTCATCTGAAAACTTGAGTACTCACTCATTCAAGAAAGCGAGAAAGCAAACACATTAGAAATAGCAAGAAATGGTACTACAAAGTAACTTCAAGGACCAGAACATGCAAGTGGCATACCACTTATGGTAGCCAAACATGAAATAAATATATGGGCAAACAAAATACTGCTCTAACTTCTAAACAACTAATCATGTTAAAATCAAGAACATTCTCAAATCTGACAGTAAAAGTGTCAAAATAGTTATTTTTGCTTTTATAAATTATTGCGTGCTTATATATCACCAATACCAAATCAAATTCTCTGATGAGACTATCTACCAATACGTGTATGGAACGAACAAACACGCACACCACCAAACCAAAAGAAGATTCTGCTATAGTGAGAGTAAACCGTAGTGAACGGGAAAAATTAATTACTAATGACTAATAATATGGAACATGGAGAAGATATGAACTTCTTAATTCCTTTCACGAGTGGTTACTAAAAAGGCTAAAGCTCTAGAAATGGGTGAATAATTCCCAAGCTTTTACAAACAAAGAAAACGTGCATTGCTTTAGGAAATAAAGAGTTGGCAATGCATTTCCACTGAAACTGTTGGAAGAGATTTTTGAGTAACTTTAACATTAAAGAAAGAGAAATTGATCCTGTAAAGTTGTGTATATTTGTGTGCTTAAATTAAGTAGGCACTTAGGTTATAATTTAAACACAAAATGCTAATTTAAAATGTAGCATATTTCGGAAAGTAAACGTTTAATATCAGCACAAAGGAAGAAGATCATCACGGATGTCATCAATTATTTAAAAAGATGTCGGTTTGTGCGTGGAAGATCTGCAATTACTCTTATGACAGTCCCAAGAACATAAAACGTAGATCATCTTTTCATCTTAATCGATATAGGAACCACATATTACAAATGAAAATGGAGTAATATGGGTTTTTCATTTATTTTAAAGAAGCATTTATGATAAATAGAGGGAAATGCTCGAGCAGTGAGCCAGTTAGAAATACTAATAAAACTGGGTCGGCTTATAAGGATAATATTAAAAAATATAAAAAGTAAAGTAACATGGATGCTGACCAGTCGCAAGAATTTGAAATGGGAGGAGGATCTCCTTATGGCCTGTCTTCTTTCAAACCATAATCAACAGTTTTATTCAGCTTAGTTTGAGAAGTAATAATAAGAAACTAAACTGAAGATGACAGTTAAAATACTTAATAATGATCATTCCCTAGCAGCACAAATCATCGGCTAATGATCGGCTTTATATATCGCCGATATCCTGATGTCGGGTTGATATCAAAGATATTGTGCCGATATCGGCTTTCTACCAGTATACGATATCACTGCGATACAAAAGATCCATTATCGCTAAAATATCGGTTGATCGTTTGATGTTTCGGCTGGAAACTCAAGACATATATCAGGGCGATATCATTAATAAACGCCGCTGCGATATTGATAGAAATGAGGTATATGGACTTGACTATTGTCATCTTTCTGACGATAGGAAGTCGGCTAATATCCTAAATCTATACGGACTGGTTGATGGAAATATAACCGCATTACAAGAGCGTTCAGATATAAAATTTCAACGTTTGAGACATCAATTGTGAAATTAAAATTAATATCGACTATAAAACAGTTTTAGAAGGTGAAGCGATTGATAACTTAAGAATATGCAAATGCAATTTTCTAACTCCGCTGTGATTATAAAAATTGGCATCTAAACGCAATGTTTATGGGAGTTAGATCTATGCGCAATATCTTACCACCACCACCTACCACAATCCATCATAGCGTTCCTTATTGCAGTGTGAGCATGACGACCAGGTGAAGTGGTTGCCATTATTTATTTTGTCGATGTCGCTGCATTATAGTAAGCGTTGTGCACATTACAAAATGAGCGAATGAAGCTTATAAAGGTAAGGAAATTGTTATGAATAATGTTTTATGTATGTATCAAGTATATAATTTAATTTAATGATTAGTACTCATTTATTGTGTAAATATACAGCGTTAAGAAAATGGAAGACGCTTGTAAATTTCTTATTTTACGTGAAAGCATTGTTTCTACAATATGTGTAGCGTAAAAAACGTTTCGCATTAATAGAATACAATAAATGACAAGCGTACTTCAGACAAATTAAAGCTTTTATACCATGCTGAATATATACACTAAAGAAAAACACTTTTTTTTAGATACGTATGTGGTGCTTAATTGGGGGAACTACGTTAAAGGAAGCATATATCTAATGTTAAAACAAATCCTCTCGAAAAGTATTAATGTAAATTATTCATGAAAATACAGACATTCTAAAGAAGCTTTTGATAAATTGGAAATATACATAGTATTTCTAGGTAATGTTACATGCATTATTATTTTATTTGTAACTCTATATCAAAACTGTTATTTTTATTTACAGAAGCAATTAGAGTCAAACAGCCGGATGGGACAGAGACGAATATCAATAGATGAGATGGGGGCAGAAAAGAAAGGAAGAAGAATATAACGTCTTTAGCGAACGAATAATTTAGACGACTGGATTTTTTTAGGTATTACTTAGAATTTTTGTTGTTATTGATTTGTTAAAAATTAAACTGTAACAAATGTTAAATTACTTTTCGTTTAAAATATGCACATATTGAGTTTGTTTTCGGTTTCATGTTTTCCTAGTTATTTTCAGTTTTTGTTTTTATTAATTATGTCGTTAAATATTTGTGTCGATTACTCATAAATAAACATATTAAGTATTTTTATATTAGTACTTTTTCTTGAAATTTATTGCTTTATTTACTTTCTATTACATAAAGTCTTTCCTTCATTATGTATATTATTTATGCCCATAATATTCTATTTTGTCATGAATTATTATACACAGAAAATGGTGGCAAACAATTTGAAAAACATTACATGTGCAATGTGATTATGAATCTGATGTATTTTTTCCGCATTGTTCAATATGAATATGACTATAGAGACTGCCCCGAAATTAAATGTTCAAACACAAAGGTGTTATAGTGGGTGTCATTTCCAGTCGAACTAATCCTAGGTGAGATTATTATTCGATGCATGGTTTACGAATCATTTATTTTTTCTAAAAATCTTCCTTCATATAAACGTTCATTAAATTATCAACAAACAAAAGAGTACGACAATAAGAATGAAGTTATTTTTTAATGAAGTTAAATTAAAATTAAACATAGTGATATCATCAAAGGTACATCCTTTTGTTTAACGGCTTTGATATTTCAGAAGACGTTGATGGTTTCTAATTTCTTTCTAAATTCTAACATTACAAAAAAATACTGTTTTTGCCTATAATTTTATGAACGTTTTTTGTGGAAGATCTTTATAAAACTCGCAAAAACCTTATTAGAATTGAATAATCACATATGGGGCTAATTTGACTCGAAATTATACTCTTTATAACCCTTTTCCGTTTCGGGAACTACTTTCGGGACAGCCTGTATAAATATCCACTATCGTGGATAGACAAACTACATACTTATATGTAGAAATTAGTCATCACACCAAT
This sequence comes from Cetonia aurata, assembly GCA_949128085.1. Taxonomy (NCBI): domain Eukaryota; kingdom Metazoa; phylum Arthropoda; class Insecta; order Coleoptera; family Scarabaeidae; genus Cetonia; species Cetonia aurata. Next base: position 39,372,386 of record OX421884.1, read on the forward strand.
ATCGGTGCGATATCCCAGGACGACAGAAACTTTATGGGCGGAGCATAGAAAACGTTGGGTAAGTATCAATCATGTATCGGTCTACTGATGATATTGTATCTAATTTTAATTGTATTGATATCGGATAGGTATTGGAGTTTCGATATCGGATAGATGTTGGAATTTCGATATCGGATAAGTATTGGAATTTCGATATCGAACCAATATTGCAAAATGTTCACATTTTGTATCGGTATGATATCAGCGGCCGCTATAATTACGACATCGGTCAGCAATATCGGCGAAGCTTATCCGATATCATGCCGATTCTTGTGCTGCTAGGGTTAATGTGTAACATTCGCGAATGACATAATTTTTCAAACAAAAACGAGAAAGAAATTATAGAAATCCGTAAAAGGATTAGAGAATAAAGCAGCACAGTTTGGATTAAAACTAAATGAAAGCAAACCAATACATGATAATGGCATAAACATAAGAAGAATGGCATCCCTTAACAATGATTGGAAGTAAGGCAAGGAGAATACCTTAGAGAGTGTTAAAGAATATACGCATACTTAGGCGAAACAATACACCAAAATCGGTAGGAGCAACAAGAAATCTAGGCAAAAATACCAAACGGCAATAGGAGATATATAATACCGAGAAGCTTAATAAAAATCAAAGTATATTTCAATGAAAACAAAAAATAGGATACATAGCAGGCCATAGGATCAACAACAATGTACGACTGATGTGAAACGTGGTCACTGAATGGAATGAACATGTACACTCACGGACGCCCAAAATGTCCGGTCTAATGCGTAGTCTAAACGCCGTGTGTAACTCGGGTGCATGGAACGTTGCCCTCACATTGTGACTTAGACCGGACATTTTGAGTGTCCGTGGGTATACTAATACAGGAGAGAAAACTCTTAGGGCAATGGACACAAGTGGAGCGAACACGACAGGAGGATGAAGAAGAATAACTAACAAGACGACTGGGATATGTGGAAAAGCTGAATAAAGGGAAAATGTCAGAGGAGGTATTATTTTTGTATGGCTTTGTACGTATCCTATACCTGCTGGTTAATGGGATTAATAAATTATTATTATTATTATTATGCAGAGATCTAATTAATAAGAGAAGGTTGGTCAGATCAACGAAAAAATGGGTGAATGAAAAGATAATAAGACTTGAAATGTATAGAGATCACAAATTGGAAGAATAGAGCGACGGAGAAAGGAAGGTGGCGCTAAATAGTGTTAATAGCTAAAATTGTTGTAAAGGAATGCTTAAATCCCAATATATAACCCTAGGTCTACAAGACCTGTTGTGCTGCATATATATACCTGTCCCAGAAATACCACAAACGTTAAATAAACGTTTATGACATACAAAATACATGATAATAGTTAAATAAACGGTATTTCCAAATTTCTAGACAATATTATATATTATAGATTATTATATACCATAGATTATTATATACTATAGATTATTTATATTATATATTAAGATTATATGTCGTCTTAATTATTTTGGCAATATAAAGGACTATTTAATGTTTATAGCGCGACTGTTCTGTGATTGTATTCCTTGTTCGGATTATTTACTGTGGCTCAAACAATGGACATATTATGTGGATATTATGGACTATATCACTAATGCAATAATTATTATGGCAGTCCACTTATTAGTTTATTAAAGTCCTTCACGTTTGACAAAATAATGAAACAACGGTTTGTGTTTTTGGCACAATAGCCGGCGTTTATAAACGTTATGGCTATACATACCTTCATGGTATCCCATTAACAACAATGCAAATATTAGATGGTATTTCGCGTATTTGTGACGTAAATTTACTTGTTCTGTAAAGTATTTTTTTGTATTAAAGAATATAATAAATAAATAAGAAGATTTACATCATTTAACTGTACATTTTGTACTCTTCTTCATACTTTACAGGAACAGCTGCCTATCTAGATACATTGATCGTTGCGAAATGTGTTGTTTTGAAAATACCTGTTCGGTTAATGGTCGGTTCATTAGCATAGGAATAAAATAAAATTCGGCAGTTAGGTTTTAGCGTCTGATGTGCGATATAGGGAAGGGCATTCGCCTAAACGTTATTTTATTAAAAAGAGGAAGAAAACAAAAATAATATGACACAAACTAAAAGAAAGAAATGAAAATATTTGCAGAAAAAGCAGTCACATTATACTCGCCCGCACTTTTGCTTATTATTAAATAAATTTAAGAAATAACAATGTAATTACACAATTCGTAAGTGAAGGTAATACATCAAATCCAACTACCAGCAACCTACAGCTTTTTTTTTGAAACCATATATTACAAGAAAGATTTATTACATTAAAAGTTCAGTATTATCCAATTATATTCATACAAATCTATTTTTATGTATTGGTATCCGCGCTAATTGTATTGGAAAACAAAGTAGTACCTACTTTGTTGTAGATGCATACGTACTACGTACCGTAAGAACGTATGTGATATACATGAAGAATTTAATAATATGGTGGAATGTGATGCAAAAGCATTTTGACGTTTGTAACGGGCAAATTAAATTAAATATGCAAAACAACGTAGCCAATCCTGGTTTTTCTGAGGTATGAGAAACTATAATTGTACATACGTCGTTGTTAATATTATCTCTTTGTATATCTGGACATGTTTTATTACCTATATTTTCCTATTAATTACACAAATAAATTTCTGCATAAAATTTGCAGATGATATTGGAATATGTATTAGTTTTTTTCTGTGGGTACCGAGATTTAAATAAGAAAAAAGAATACGCTTTGGTACAAATAACAGAATTAATAATTGCCTAAAATACTTCCAAGGACACTAGATTGATTTTTGGGTATACATGCAGGTTATTTATGATCTTATTTACTGAATATCATTGGAATAATTGATGTTTATCTTATGTGAGACTAATAGTTAATAACAGAAACGAATGCCCATGTATGCAAGGTACATTGTTTTTGCAATAATAGCACAATTAAATTTTCTTATTTTGTTACACAACATATATACAATTTCTAACTCACAACAACTAAGCACTGCTACAATAAAAAAAGAAGGATGCTATTAAAGTTAATTACACAGGCTGTGTTATAATTAGGAGTAATTACGATTATAAAATGCCATTATTCATAATATGCTGCAATAAAATTTGAGCATTCAAATGTAAGTGCGTTACATATACGTATCCTACATACAATGTTCTTAACATAAGTTCACAGATAATCGTAGCAACTTGGAGGGAAAGGAATATTTATAAGTCATACGCACATAAATTTAAACTCATTAATTCTATACTTGCCCGTATTTTGGCGTCTAACGTAAGAGCATAGATTTAATTAGTACTTTTCGTTAGATATTAGGTACATTTGCATACAGTTAGTAAAATATGTACAATTAAAATAATATATAGTTACGTGTGAAGAGAACTAAAATGTGTATCTAGTGTGGGTATCTCATGAAAATCTGGCGTTATGGGAAAATAATGTTGATTAGATGTTATGAGGCATTTCTTATGAAGTTATGACATTATATCACGATTTATATAATCATATGCTAGGAATATTATGTACTGTTGTTGTACACCTTCTAATAGCAATTAAAGCCTAGAAGGAAAACAGTTTGAACGCATACCTTAAATTTTTAAAAGGTTAAATATGTTAACAAATAATAACTTGACGGTTTAATAAAAAAATTAACAGGATTGTTGTTTATAAAATATAAAGGCGCCATACATTTTTTCTTTCATATTCACAGTACATAAAAGATAAATTAAAACTTCTATGGCGCTACTACATTCGACTAGTTATTGATCTTTCCGGAGTCAGAATGAATTATGATTTAATTATATAGAATGTATTGCATTTCAATTTAAATTTGGTCTTTTGTGCGCAATTATATCCAGCATATTCTTATTGACTATAGATTTTGTGCAGTGTAATTTTGAGGCACAAAATACCTTAAATAGAAGCGCCGGATGATATCGCAAAGCGTAATATTGTTGCTGGTACTTTCGAACAACTGCACGCCAGTACTTATTTTCGTTAACAAATAGGAGTATATCAACTAGAAACAGAATAAGGACGAATGTATATCTACACATAATATATTCCAAATGTAGCAGAAATATACATAGGCCAACAAATGATTTACAAATGTGGATACAATTAAGTAAAGATAATACACAGATCCTATTGCAAATTTCAAAAAAAGGAAAGTTAAATGAGTAAAAATTCTGCTTATCTACTTACTAGTCAGCTTTTAATATATTTCATTATACACAATAGATACCAAAAATTACTTCTACACAAATAAAATAAAACTAAACTATAGCACAAAATAAAAAGCGTATAAATAAACCAAATCATAATATATATTGGGCAGTTATGGCCACCATCAACAATATGGACGAAATGTAAGATAAGACAACGAAAATGATCAACAGTCAACAAAAAAGACAAGTCGACAACATTGAGGTAGGGCATGGGACTTACCGATACAGATATAGGCTACACTACGTAATTGCAGTGACTCCCTACATGCGGACATACAGTGCATCATTTTTAATGGCTCTCCTCTGTCACGTCGTACATACATAAAAATTTGAAATTAGTTGTAACACCAGACGCCAGGGAACACCTTTTCGGCGTTCCCTGGCGTCCCATGGTCTCATTTCGCCTCGGACGAAAAGGATATTGGCAACTTCTAAAAATATACTGGTATGTATTCATAGACACGAAAGCTTAGTACAGTTAGAGCCCACTACTGGACAATCAAATGTTGAAATTGCTAACACACACACCAAAAAATATTTGCAATTCTTACGGAAAATTCCAGTAATGTATAGGGTAAATTTACCAAAAATTAGAAAATATACCTAAAGTTTTCTAGTAAATTTCCCAATTTTTGGTAAGGTAAAAACCTTATACGTTACTGGAATTTTCCGTAGAAATTGCATATATTTTTTAGTGTGCAGGTAATGCAGGTAGCTCATTTGTATCTTCAAGTTCTGAAAAAGGGGAAAGCAGTGCGTTGTTGTCAAATCAAAAGACAATAATAAGGTCTATAAAAAAGTAATACCGGAATTAAATTATTACAGAAGACTCACTAAGGGGCAGACAGTATGCCAGACAAACACGATATAATTTGTTGCGAAATGTTTGGTGAAGATCAGATACAGGCATTAAATCGCAAGTTGACAAAATTTATGAAGTGGGCCAATACAACTGTACAAAATGCGTTGAAACCAATAATTTTTTTCTGGAAATAATGGCTACCAAGAATTATTTCGACAAAGTGTGCAACATCTAAAATTTTATAATAGAATTTTAGATAAGGTATGTCACTTTAATTAAATGGAAATTGCACCAGCTAGTATTTTTGATATTTCCCTAATTTTTTTTTAGATATGTATACCATTACCACGATATAATAGAGTTGCACCTCATGTTTTAGTAATGGCGATAGGTTATATTTTATAAGCGATTCTGTTAATGGTTCAGCTTATGCAGGTATTCTTTCCTTATTATAAATAAAACTGAAGAAATTGGGTTGAATGTTATCAGCGTAACTCCATATACGGGCGCCCATAATAGTGCTTTGTGGAGAAAGTGGAATGTTACAGCAGAACGAATTGTTAAAATAACTAACTTTATTATTCATCCATTGGATGCAAACACAGAAACATACAGGGTGCTGTTTCATAAAACCGGCTCACTACATTTTTTTGAAGTTCCATTTGGAATTTGATTTTGAAACTTGCAGAGTAGTCATGGCCGACCATGATCTATTTAAAAAATATGTATTCAGATTTATGGCCCATTCGGTATACAGAGTGCTAATATCAATTTTCTTATTTTAAATGAAATCTTTATAAATCCATTATATTCCATGGATCATTTGTAATCAGTTTGTATAAATATTCCCTTTCCGTAAACCTAACAGTTTTTGAGATATTCCTACATTAGTCAAATTTTTGACGTTTGCACTCTTTCCAATTTGCCAGTGATTTTCTTTCAAATAACTTACAAATAATTTAAATGTGTTGTCAAACGATGTAAGCAATGTGTTCGTGTGTTACTTGTAATCTCGCGTTCCATTTGAAAAAAAAGATTTTTTAGTTTATGTATATTGGACAGGAGTTTTTGACATATTGTATAGGATTTTGTAGTTACTGATACCGCGATTAATATCTATGACCACGTACTTTGCATCTAATTTGACAACAAATCTTATTAATGTAGCTCACAAACAGGAATTAATATAACACCAAGTTACGATTCAAATCGGCACTAAAACTATATTAAGAATATCTTACACCAACTCATTTCCAAACCATCAGAGTTTCAACATCAAAACAAGTCAAAAATGAACTAAAAAAAAAACAATACAGATTGAAGAGTGGTTTACTATTACAACTTCAAGATATCCAACAGTTATCCTTAGCAAGATAAATATTAAAGTTTATACGGACACAATTAAATTTTTAGAAGAATTTATTGATATCTTCTAAGTCGGCGAGAAAGCACGTTGCAAACCAGTACAGACAATGCCCTCATCTCCACGCAATGTATCGTTGATATACAACATTTATTTTTAAATAAAATATACTTTGGTTGCTACTTCTACTGACTTCACGGTTTACCCAAGACTATCTAGAAAATTTAAAAATAATTTAAAGTTACAATACTTAAAGAACGTGTTACAGGAGGTTATGATGACCAGTACTTGAACCACAGGCTCCGACCTCATCTACGGAAGTGCAAGAGTACATATGTATATTCTCCCACTCAGTTTTAGTGAACGCAGTTCTCTTTGTATTATATGCGATTACATAATCAGCAGTATTAAAAAATAACAAAAGTGTGTGAAGAATGCGTTAATGGATCCATAGTGTACAATTGGATGCCTGTATTTCGCTGTTTTCTGGTATCGGATTACGCAAAGAATTGACAAATAACTCATTTTTGTTTTTAATGTAAATCTTGCAAATGAATTTATAGCGACATGGGCCTCTTAGAATTTTTTTCATTTTTTGTGTATTAAAACCAAAAAGGGCGATGTAGCAGAAGTGGGAATCGTCCTTAATCATTTCTGTAAACACAAAAATTAAAATGAGACACTGATAAACCCATACCATCCAATGACCAAAACAAAATTAAATTTAATCATGAGGTGCTACCCCAAATGGTAAAGCTGGGCAGTATCAAGAAATTCCGACAGATTACTCAATTGACAATGTTGTAAAAGCAATTACACATTACTATTTATTTACTAATAAGCGCACAATACAAGCATAAAACTACATATAGGTAAGGTGTCATTAACTTCGATACACAAGTGTTAATATTCACTTTTTGTGGCATAGATATCATTAAAATAATTGTTTAGAAGCGTTTGTGATAATGATAATATATATTGAAATACATTTCTTTTCCTTGTAGTATTTTTCTTAATTTTGCCTACAGTGAATTAGTCATGCACTAAAATTTAGTTGCTTTAGCAACAAAATAAATAAAATAGAAAAACAGCAAAATTTCATATGACTCTCAATGACTCGACAACAATTTCTTGGCCGACGCAGTGACCTTTTCTGAAAATTACATTTACCATCGTCTATTTCTCCGTGAAAAGCAAATTCAATTCATCGAGTGTGATGCGGCCCGCGATTGCCAAACCTATATAACTATCTGTATGCGTACACTGAGAAAAATAGATAGTAAGAATAGGGACAACTAACTTTATAGTTGGTTGTATTATAATTATATTAGAGCGTACCATCTTCCTAATAAACAGTAATACATGGATGAATACTGGGTACTAAATAACGTATTGTTGTCCTTGAGTTAATATCATTCACTGTATTTATAATACGTGGTAACATCTTTTTTTCTCCGTGTATGTATTGCTGAATATCACAGGTACTATAATGATTGCTACCGATCTCATAGGTGCTTCTTAGTTCATCAATTATGCTTCCCATATTACAAAGCCACAACAAAGATATACGATGCACTTTGTCGTCACTAGTAGAAATAATTTTTACAGGGCTATAGATTGAAATGGGGACGTGAGGGGTCAGTTTCCCTGCTGTCCAGTTGATCAGTTTACTCTTAATAATGTTGGTGTAAAAACCTAAAAAAATATATGCGGTGTTGTTACATTTAAAAAGTTTAACAAAACAGATCAATATTTTTTGTAAGAAGATGTAATATTTTCATATTTTTGTAAATTAAAAGATCTTATTCTATGTATTGGAGAAATGTAAATGTGGATTTAAACGTATTTCACTTTCGTAAAATGCAAAATATCGAAGCAACACATATTGTTAGTTGTCGCCTTTCGACTTAGAATTTCGAGTACAAAGAGTATTGAAAAAAGTGAAATATCGATATTTGAAAGCTGACAATGACGGCAATGCTCAAAAAAGGAGGAATTAGAAACCATATCACCAATCACCATTTGTCCTACGTTATTAATAATCATATTTCTGCTTGTAGCTGCAAATGCGTTGCGAAAATGTAGAAGTTTTTTCCCACACCCATTTTCGTCGGTCACTTATAAAAAGTCTACTGAATGTAAGATATATTGTGAAATAATAAATAATGTTTTGAAAACAATAAATAAGAATCATATCAGAGAAACAAGTGCATTTAAGAAAAGAAATTGGGCAAAGGATACATACAAAAGTTTTAAAATATGATACATTTAATAAAAATAGTTAGGAAAATTACAAATAAAGTTAGGTTTGTAATGCAAAGATTAGATAATCAAATCCATGAGCTCAAAAAGGGAGATGATTTTTTTATTAAACAGAAATTTTAAGACAATTTCAAAGACAAATGAAGAAAAGGGAAACAACTTATGGTTTAAAAGGAAATCTAAAAGCAAACAGAAAGAAGATCTCAAAAAATTATAAAATAAATTACATATTAAACATATAAAAAAAAAAATTATAAAGAATTCAAGTATCGAAATTAATTAATAGGAGTATGTGATTAAAATAGATTCTTGAAATTTGTCGTAGAAGCTTTTGGATGTCTACGCTGTGTGCATGCATATTAAAATATAATATTTTATGGAGACTATTCTTCAATGCTTTTGGAAATACACTTTTCTAATCTAATTAATGTATTTAGGACCTAATATAATAATGAAAAGGCAGTCGAACAATTAATTAATGCAGTTTTATGGTAATTTGCAAAAAATAATACAAGGTTTCCATCGTTTTATTAACCATATTAAATTACGCAAACACCTGACATTTACACTAAAACCTTCCGCATCTACCTATAAAATTTGGTACAGTACCAGTGGGTGTGTTTCTAAATTATTCTACTTTTACTTTGTGTATGAAACGTAAAAGATGTGAGTATTTTTTAATAATTTCTCACAGCACTAATATACGTCTAAATAGAAGTTTAATGTTCGCTACTAGCAATCATTTAAAGTGTTTCTTGAAACGAAAAGTGTTGATGAAAAACACTTCTGCAACAACGTAAACATATCAATAAAGTTAAATTGACACTTAACATTCGGTTTATGATTGCTCTAAAATAAAATATAGACGAGAGTTAATACGAATCGTCCTGCATAGGTGGCGTTCATTGGCAGTTCACCAAAAGATAGCTTTTATTACGCGCGTACTCCTTGTACACATGTCGTATTCGTATAAATACATACTGATGCCTTTCGTTTGCTTCCACTTAGTTAATTAATGCTGTGTATCTTTTGGGTTTCATCGGAATACATGATGAGATTATGAGATGAATATTTACGATTTTATTGTTCCTCTTTGTTTTTTTTTTTTTAGTTTTATGGATTACTTACATACACAAGAGTACGGTGGAGCGCTGATTTTACGCGAGATGAATTATGTGTGCACCGTTGTCGCAGAAGTATTGAAAAATATTCATAACATTTTTAAGTTATAATAAGCTTCAAAAAGCTGTGCAATGCATTTCACTGCCTCCTTACAGCGTTTACGACATACATAGTATCTTCCATTTTTTGACACATATTTATTTACCAGCAGATGCCCGCGACTTCATCACTTAAAAGTTCCATCAATCCAATATTGGAAGGAATCAATAATAATTTTAATTTAAAATAGTAACTTCAAACTCTAATAGAAATATAGGCCTTTTATGTATTTTTAAATTTATTTAGAGAAAGTCAAACGTTTCGACAGACTTTCTGATTTTCTCTAAATAAATTTAGAAATATCTAAAAAGCCTATAATTCCATTAGACGTTGAAGTTACTATTTTAAATATAAAAAGTCTACTAAGAATACAACTATATCCTTATTTAATTAAAACCTTCTTACTTTTGGGTGTAAGGTGTGTTACTCTGTTCTTTTGCATTTTCCCTCCAGGTCTTCCTATCTTTTTCATTTCCTCATTTATTACTTCATTCCAATTTCTCCTTGGTCTATCCCTTACATTTATTCCCATTGTCTTCGCTTCGTATACCCTTTTCGCAATTCGTTGCTCTGGTATGCGGAAAACATGTCCATACCATCTTAGTTGATTTTCTACTAACTTGTTTTGGATTGGTTTAATTCCCAGTTTTTGTCTAAAAATTTGATTCTTTATCCTTCATTCCCGTTTCCCCTTCTATTTTTCTTAGAAATCGCATTTCCATTGCATTAATTCTTGATTTTTGTGTGTCTGTCAATGCCCAAGATTCGCTTCCGTAAAGTAACGTGAACCTGTAAGAATCCGCAATTCTGTAATTCTGATTAGCAAGATTTAATTTCATTTCTTGAAACTAGCTGTTGATAAGTACCGTGGGTTCTGCGGTAGCAGTTTTTTTCAACAGGAAAGACGTTAGACGTTATTCAAATTTCGCTAACCCGTGGTAGTGCATTCACGGTATTCGCCTTATCTTTCGCTGGTTTACCTAAAGCCCAGTTTGCTGTATCGGCAAATCTCACGATACCGTTCGAAAGGGCATTTGAAGTTCAGAATAATAACCAGAAACGGCATTGATGCGCCCTCTTGTAGAGAGAAGTAGAGCGAGCTATCGTCTTAGTAGTACCATGAGCGGGGTGTTAGTCTATAAAAACCCTAGCATGGTTGCTAGAGTTAGTCAGGTAGTCAGTTTTAAGTTCGTGGAGTCCGAATCCGCTTTTGAAAAGCTCGCATTCCCCTTCGTTACCAGGCGAATCTAAATTCTAAATTAAATTTAATAATTCTTTAGTTTTCTTTTTGATTCTATAAAATCCCCCAAAAATTCCGGAAAAATTCAAGTAAGAAGCAAAAGCTTTCCCTCGCGAAGTGATTTTGGTGTTAAGTGTTAAAAACCGTTCGTACGAGTCCCTTTGTGTTATAAAAGAGTTAGTGTCCCTTAATACTTGGATTACGAGAAGAATAAGCCCACATCTTGGCTGGTAAGATGAATCAAAATCTCGCTTAAAAGAACTAACCCTCGCAAAAGACTAGACCGTATCTCGTTCTCTCTCTCTCTCTCCCTCCCTTGATTTATGTTTAATTGTAATTTCTAAAGTTTAGATTACATTTTGTTTTATTTTCATGTTTTTTTTTATTATTTTAGTCAATATATTTGTTAAAATTACTAAATGCATCGTTTTCTTTTAATCTAATAATTTGTACCCCCCAATAAGTGTTCCGGAGAGGAACCCTCATTTCAGAGAGACAGCGGGAGTACAGGTACATTTGACAATCTTTAGGCAATGTAACGACCTGTCCCGACCGATCGAGAAATAACACCGTGGTGGAAATATCTTTGGCTAAGTAATCAAACCAACCGCTACCGAACAAAAAGATCATTTCCTCGCGGTGGCTCGATCGTCAAAAGAGCAGGTTGGGTTATCTGTAAAAACGAGGGGTGTGATTTCGCATCAAACATTTCAAAGCGGACCACCCTATCAGATAAATAACCCGTGGCGTTACAAACCTAACTATTTTCGTCACTATTTCTGCTTTAATGTACTTTTCTATTTCACGTTTTCCAAAAAAAAAAATTTTTTCATTGTATTATAAATTACTACTAACTTACTACTTTACTTACATATTTCTCTATTATTGTGCCTAAGTATTTAAAACTATTTATTTGTTCTATTTTTGCTTCGATTTAGCTCAATATTATGTGTTTTATCGTTCTTCGCAATTACTATTGTTTTTGTTTTCGTTAAGTTTATCCTTATAAATATTTTGTTTATTTCTTCATTAAACACGTAGAGGTTATGTTGTAAGCTCTCCTATCCTCTGTGTACATTATCTCGTCTATTTTAACTTCTTCCATTTTCCTAAAGCCTATTTTCATCTCTTTTTGTTATTTTCTTTGTTTCCTCTATAACATTGTCTATTATTGCCGGAAATAATAGAGGATTCAGCACACCCCCTTGTCTAACTCCTATTGCGTCCCATTGCGTCTATTATCGGTCTTAATCTTTTCTGTATTACCCTTGCTTGTCAATGTAATTCCTCGGCAATTTTTACAGGCTTCTTTATCTTCACTCTTGTCCATCCATAGAATTATTCTTGTACTCTAATTTGGGGGCATTTCATTTTCTTTTATTGCTTCATTCATAATTTACTGTAGTTATTGATTAAATTGATTCTGCAAAATTTACATATAAACAAAAAACCGCTTCTTCAGAAAAATCGTATTTTTGCACATTCGTGTTTCCCTTTTTCTCAAGAACAACTAAAGGAATCGAGCTTATTTTTTACAAAACAAAATTACAAGTGTGTTATTTGTCATGAAAAACAACTAAGTAAAAAATGTTGAGAAACTATCACGGGACATCCTTCATTTAACTCTTTTAAATGAAATGCAAAAATCATTAAAAAATATTCACTGGTTCCTGAGAAGGAGGAACATAAAGATGGCCCTATTCTAAAGGTCGACCTCACAAAATAACTTAATCAAATTATGTAGATGACTCTCGCTAAAAATTATATCAATTTTAAAGCAGTTCGACTAGTACTTTTTATCAGAGAGGAAAGAGGAGCTACAGGAAAAGCATGGTGTGAAGTGTCCGAACCCCCTCCGCGTCTCGATATTTTCAGTAGCTTGCGCAGATTTATTTATTTAAAGCTACTTATTAGACAAGTCATGCAGTATATGACTTTTGAGATCAGGATATCCGGATCCACTATCAGTTACTCAGATCTGAGTCCACTATCTTGATAGCCGAATTCTAGGATTCATATCCACTATCGGTACTGGGATCCGAATCTATTATCCAATTCTTTGGACCCGTATTCTTTGTCACACTTCGCTTCTAAATTTGCAATTGATGTGCGAAGTAGCAAACGTTATTGAATTGGTGGACCATAGGATATACTCCGCGCTGGTTAATTGTAACCAAAATAATGCAACGTTTGTAGGACTCATTTAGTAACTTCAGCACAGTTTACGCTGGACATTGCAATTTATTGCTGTTTTGATGATTTGAGACAGCACTGATTTGATAGTGATCCTTAGTTGTAGGTTTACCATTTACATGAACAATGGTGCCTCAGGCTACAATGGAAATAATAGAAAACTTAAATCATCTAAATCATAATTTTGAAATTAATTATGTTGTCGGAAAGACCACCAATTTCGGTAGAGATTCATAAATAAATTATCCCAAGAAATCTAAAATATTGCATTGGTAATTAGGTTGGTAACAATTGGGTTATAAGCTATTTAATTAACAATATATCCTGATAGGAAGATTATGCCTAAGCCAAACCGAATAGTAAATGACAAAATTACAAATAATAAATAACTAAGGCCTAGCAAATAGAAATAGGGATAATTGCAAGAATTAATTTCTATAAATACAAATTTTATTGAATGTAATAGCCCTTACTTAACCAAAAGTTGAAATTAGTAAACCGTAGATAAACATATAGAATAAATAAAAGTCGAGAACTGAGGATTACGCTTAAACCAAATATACAAAAGTGAACAATGAAGAAATAGATCTGTGCAGACTAAATAATATATAAAGTTTGTGTGCTTCTTAAAACATTCTCCAACAATCTAGTATTTGAAGTTTGTATCCTTGATATTTTTGAATATATCTCGCTACTTTTAATAAATTTGCATAAAAGCAAACTGTAGGGTAGTTAGTACACGTGCTTGTTCGTGTTGTCGATATAATTGAGATTCGTGCAATTTTTTGCTTAAACTTCCATACATGCATCGACACTTTTTCAATGAATTTAATTCTAGACTTTATTACGAAAGGAAGAAAAAGACAGTTTATAACATAATTTTTGTTGTAATCTAAGATATTACAAACTTAAGTTTATTTGTGCACATACATGTCGTTTATAATTAATTAGCCAAATTGTTAATTTTTGTTACATATTTCGAACTACTCTGAGCTATAGAACTATATAACTCCATAGTTAAGTTAACTTGAAATTTATAATAAAAAGGTACCGGAAATGTTCATTTAACTTATTAATTTATTGTGCACAATTGTTGATTTGTTCTAGTAATTAGCTCAGTAAATTACACGTACATGTGTATATCGTCCTCTTTGCTTATCAACTCCCAGTACTGCCCTTATAAATAGCGCGACCTAATCGTCCAACAGAGTTGTGTTGTTTTCAGTCTCCCTCACTTTTACCTGCATTAACAGTAGGGATTTAAACAATTAATAATTATCGAGAAACGAAAATGTCTCAAGAACAACTCAAAGTAACACAGACTATCCGCCAATTTTTACACAAATTTTTTCTAATTTGATGTCACAATAAGGCTAAAAAACGACAAAAAAAATATAAAAAAACTCGTGTCACAATGACTTGTAATGCTCGTACATTGAGTCACTCGCATTACAACAAACGTCGTTGTGACACTTGTATTTTAGTATACTATTAACATAGACGACAAAAGATTCATTGACACAAGAATACATTATATGAAATGTTAAATTCGAATTATCTTTTTTGTTTGGAATTGTTCTTCATCTAATAATATTTTTATTAGTATAAATTCTTCTTCCGTAAAAGTTGTCATTTTATGTAAGATGTCCAATGCTAATGTGCATACCTGAGGTTTCAATCCACCCCCCTCCTCCCCGCTCCGACTTGGACTTTATATCCCCTTCTTTGAAGGGCACAGATACTCGTGAATATCGTTGCGCGATCTCAAAGCTTACTAGCTTCGACGTTTTAGGTCATCGATATTCTTGTAGTAAATAAACGAAATGTATCGTACACGTGGTACGGTCTATCTATGTATGCTTACGTATCGTAAACAGACACGGACCTACCTCAACACATTACCGCAGTTTCAACAGTTTGGACATACGCTGCTGGCATGCGTCGCACGACACAAATATGAAAATCACGACATGCATATGCCACTATTATGTGTTGACCTCTCTTTGGCGGGCAGTTGAAATTCTAGAAATGTTCACAAAACATAAATTTTGTTAATATTTTCACATCTGCAAAGACGTTTGAAAATAAAGGATTGTTATAGTTATTTACATTAGAGAGTGGTAGGTGGGCGACAAGTCAGTTTCAGGACGAGGCGAAGGTGAGTGTCTGAATGAGTTGAAGCGCTGTAAATTACCTAACGCACGACATTTGTATTAAACTTTTGGCTGAGAAAATGTTTAGAAAATTCTAATAACAATAACAATTAAAACAGTAGTAAAAATATCAGTAAATGTGTTTTTTTTTTTAATAAATTAAAAGAAATTATACATTTTACACCGAAAATAACTGTGAAATGAGAAAAATTGCAGTGCGCATTATCCGCACGGGTGATAAAATGAGCCTACTGTTGCGTTGGCTCATAGGGAATGTTTGATGCTATGTTTACAGTTGACAAGGCCAAAAATAAATTTATTAGCCAACAATAACTGAAAATAAAATAACAACACACTGGCTTGGTATTATAAGGTTCTACGTTACAACGCAACAGTTTTGACAAAATAGCTCCATCCTTTCGGTGTATTAGTAATCATGTCTGACTAAACCCAATTTGAAATCAGCATGCATTTTCTCAATTTGTTATTGGCCCGAAAGCCAAAAAAACTATAGATAGCGCAGAGGCACTGGGTTTTTAAAACCTGCTAAAATTATAATATAGAACTTTATAATTCCACGCCAGCGATTACACAAAACAAAATGAAATCTAGGAAATATACTAGTACGAATATACATAATTGGATTTTAAATAGAGGATCCGGATTTCAGGTTGCGGTAAATGGATCCGATAATAACGAATCCAGACAGCATCCAGATCCGCATAATGGACAGTAAATTATCTGTATCCAAAATTATCCGAACCCGGAAGACAGCTCGGATTTTAATTCCTGAGCAAAAATTCGAAATTATTTGAGAAAATAGTGATGAATTCCCATTATGATTTTCTGACATTGGTGTACGAACGATACCGGAACTCGACTATTGCTTGTATATCTATTAGCAAACGCCAAACTAGACCAAACAAAATATTACCAGCATCGAAATCCCCACATGTTTTGCACACTTATTTTTGCACGAAATATAGTAAACAAAAGCTTATTTTATCGTTTTAATAACGTACATATGATCAGATACTGCACCAGTTGTGTGTGTGTGGTCACTGCGTCAGTAATAAACGGCAACAATAACTTTTAATTTCAGGTAATAAATATCTAGCTTTAGTGGCACATTCACACTCCTCGTGCTCGCAACATTCACTAATTGTAAGAACGTATACCGAATGTTCTTGCAAATCACCAGGTATGAATTTATACATATATAAAATGATATTTGCAGGAGTTGCTTGTTGATCTAGTTAATAGCAATAACCCATAACTGTATTCTACTAATGACGAACCAGAAAAAACTGTAATAAATACGTGAATACCGATATATAGGTAGCAAGTACTTAATAATACAATTTTCACACCAATTTCTTAAAAGTACCCACATAAAACATGCGCCTCTGCGTTTTCCAGTTATTAATCTCCAACAGTGTGTAATAGGATTCACAAATTAAATTACTTTCCATGAGCTGCAAATCATTTATTATTAGTAACGGCGAAAGAAACCGCCCACAAACGGCATTTGCTGGGATCACGAATTTAATTTATACTAATCGTGTGGATTTGTTACAGTGTAGATAAATTACAGCATATACAAAATGGATATCTACATATGTATATTTGAATGTGTAGTATATGCATAGAACCGGTTTCACTATTTCTTACTGATTAACTATTAATTTCATGATACTATACAATGGTATAACTCCAGTACGGGCTACGGTTTAATAGCCATACAGGATAAAAAACCAAATTACCCGAAGAAAGAGACCGTTGGAATAAAGCTAGAGTGTAGCTACATGCATTTTTATTTAAATAAAACATGTTTATATAAGAAAAAACTATACATACACTTAACATCTAAACGTGACACGTAAATTCAAAGAAAGATAATTTGTAAACTAAATAAAACAATGTCTAAGAAAAAATGTTTCGTTGGAATTTTAAATATTATGACCGAAAAAAAAATAATTTTTCTGAATGAAGTAAACAATAGCTATTTACATTGGAGTGCCATTTACAGCGACAACTCAACTCAGGCGAGCGCCTGAATGAGTTAGAGCATTGTAAATCACCTAACGCACGACATTTGTAATAAATTTTTTGGCTTTAGAAAATTTTATTTAAAAAAAAAAACATGTCGCTGGATGTAGATGTGGATTGGTACCACTGCATTTTGACAACTCTGCTCTATGTAAAGTGAATGTTAGTTATGATGATTTTTCGATAATAACAATTAACACAGCAAAAAAATACCAGTAAATATGTTTTTTTTTAAATTAAATTAAAGAAAATTAGGTAGGTATGCTTATTTTACATTGGATGAAGTAACTGTGAAATGAGAAAAAATGTAATGAGCGCCATCGCAGAGTGGTAAAATTAACCTACCGTTACGTTGGTTGACAGGTATAATGCTATGTTTACAGTTCACAAGGTCAACAATTAATTTTAAATTCCTTTTCTGAAGAAGTTGTTGTTAACAGCAACAAAACGTTAAAATATGATATAAATTAAATATATCCTAATTTTGCAGTTTATTATTCAAAAGAAAAAATTCGCAAATACCGAAACCTGAAAAGTATATAGAAAAAACTGTTGTTCTTACACATAATTTTACATCATTATTTTCCAAAACTACACAAAAAGTTTTCGAGAAACGGAATTTAATGGTACAATTAAAGCTATTTTGTTTTAAATCAAAATTGCAACTTCTTTAACAGGAAGATTTGAATGAATCATCGAAATTGTAGGAGTAGATTTGCGCTCCTGATTGTGAACTTGTCCAGAACAGAAAGCGGCTATTTGCAATTTACGACACTCGGTGGCTACAAATATGCCAAGCTTCGTTGAAATTGGTAAGTCTGAGAGCTTCCTTGAAACTCAGAAATGTGATTTTTAGATATATTGTCCACTTTTTACATTCTATATCATAAAAATCCAATTGACGCATAAAATTCCTAATTGTCCAAAATGGACTTAGATGGCGCTGCCATTGTCTTCAATTGCATGCTGACTATGTAGAAAAATAATGTTATCTATGGTATCCTTACTGTTTTAATATTTGTTAATAATATTCACTTTGCTTTGTTTTTAAGTAAAGAAATTAATTAGGGAGGGTACAATACAATGCAGTAGCAACTAGAAGACTAGCAAATTACTAGAAAATTAAGGTAAAATTAAAATATAATAAACCGCAATAGATATGATTTGCCATTGGCACATTTAACACTAATTTATTTTTGATAAGCATTTAGCGATTTATCGCACAAAATATATATGTGCCGAATAATTGTTTGCATATATCAAGTGTACTACTTCCGTTAATGATGAATAATACGCGGTAACCAAATGTTATCAGCATGCATTGAAATAAGTGTACATGTTCCCAAATACAATCTGTGCGTGTACGTGTTCGCAATTTACACAACCATAGGTTTCCGTTCTGTAAAATTCGCAAGCATAAATCTTAATTTAATATAACCTATTATGTTTCATTAGTACACATCTTTAGGCTTTCCTTCCTAACACCATGTCCTTATATTCTGGTTATAAAACATGGTACGCTTATTTAAATTAAGTTTAAGCAGTTTTTGCAAGTATAGCTGCATGCGACATTGAAGCAGAACTTTTTAGGCACAATATTAAGTTACCTAACTATTCGTTGCATTAATGCTAAATAATGATTTGTACTTGAATTTTATAACTTCAGTAAAAAAGATCCAATGATATCCGCATACCATCTTAGCCACTTGCCGAATACCATGTCGTATTTAAAACATTCATATCCTTTTAAAACAAGTTTAATGCTCATTAAATAAATGCTTTACTGCTAATTACTGGAATTAAAAATTTTACCTCGTGTAGGATTTGAACCCGACATCTCCCATTCACCGGATGGTTGCTCTACCAGTTGAGCTAACAAGGTGTATGGGCACAATACAATTTGAATGTCTCAAATAAAGATCTTAAAAAGGCGGCAGGCCGGCGAATATGCAATGAATGCGCTTCTTACAGTGTGAAATCAGGCAATTCTTATATTAAAAATTTTACCACGTGTGGGCTTTGAACCCGACTGTCCCATTCCCCGGATGGTTGCTCTACCAGTTGAGCTAACAAGGTGTATGGGCACAACGCAATTTGCAATATGCAATAAATGCGTTTCATACAGTGTGAAACCATTGAATAAATGCTTTCCTGCTAATCACTGTAATTAATATGAGGCAATTTTTATATTAAAAATTGTACCTCATGTAGGATTTGAACCCGACATCTCCCGTTTACTGGATTGTTGCTCTACCAGTTGAGCTAACGAGGATGTATTTGACACATTCAAATTGTGTTGTGCCCGTACACCTCGTTGGCTCAACTGGTAGAACAACCATCCGGGGAATAGAAGATGTCGGGTTCAAATCCTACACTAGGTAAAATTTCTAATATAAAAATTGCCTCATATTAATTACAGTGATTAGCAGGAAAGCATTTATTTAATGATTTCGTACTGTAAGAAGCGCAATCATTGTAATTTTAATGCTTTTTGCACATTTTGTCACACGTCGTTCTTCTAAGGAAACACATCATCTAATGCAAGTTTAGTATCATTTGTAAGAGCATACGGGAAAATGATAACAAAAATTTGTTTTCACGGAACAAAGCGTGCAGCTTTAACCTCGAAATATTCTTAAATTAACCGAAACTAACACCTGTCATTTTCTGGTTACAATATCTGTTACTTTTGCGAGCACTAGTTGCACCATAAATCTATAGTACATGTGACTACTTTGGGAAACTACAATACTATCGTTTAGAAAATCGCATACCAGAATTATCGTAAATTTTACAACTTTTTTCTGTATGGTACTTTTCCAAAATGTTAGCATCGCACTTACCTTTGAGAATAGAAAATAGTTTAGTATACCGCTTAAGTAATATAGAATATATTTGTAAACTAGTGGTAGTGCTACGGTAAGAAGCCGCTAAAAAGTGCGAGAAATGAAAATTCCCTCAAACCAGAAGGAATTCAAACAATCGCAAAGACACTTTTGCTTTAAAGCATTTATCTTACAAAAACATCTTTACCTCATCTATAGAAAAACGATTCTTTATAACATCTTACAATTAGTTAGCGAAATAGCTTAATGGTAATTCGATTATTACCAAAACAATGACTGGAAATGCATTTAGATGCACTATTTACTGATATATATTCTAATCTATTCTATTTTATTATATTCTATATACTTACTTCCACAGATACCCAACTAATGACGATATTATAGAGAATCTCCGTAATTTAAGCGTTCTCTTACACTTATCACTAGTAGTAGTAATAGTAGAAAATAATGAAGCAGAAAAAAAAAATAGTGCGACCGCATCACACACTAAACGTCCTTAGCATTCGAGTACTTAAGCAAGGCGCTCAAGTACTGTGGGCCCTAAAAATTAAACGCCCGCCAATCAAGGATAATATTTTCGGAAAGTACTCCAAGGGTTTCCACTATCAGCTGACAGAGTCGCTACCAAAACTAACAATAAGCTTAACATATGGTAACCTCGTTTTGCAAGTGGGTTCTACAAAACATTTAAACTTAAGGAATGGCAAAAATAATATGTACTCAAATTGAACACATCTGTACTTTTTAAATAGAAGTAATGCACTATAATTGTTAAAACCCAATGATTATTGTAAGCATATACATGTTTAAAGTCAATATTTGCTCGTTAAAATTGCACCATAAAATTGTTACATACGCTGTCAACATTTAACACTGTAAATAAAATTGAAATAACCTTAATGTGTGTAGTAGTTGTCTAGTAATATTAGTTCGTACTTTAAAAATAATACGCATTAAATTTATTATTTGTACATACTTGCATTACAAGTGAATAATATTTTTATAAGTTTAGTTTTGTTGTATCGTCCTATTTAGTATGCGGATGCTGATGTAGTTACATACAATAAGACTATTTAACCATTATTGAACACCTACGTGTATTAAGATGTGATCATTTACACAAATATTACATTAAAATTCATGTAAGGTATGGAGGAATACCAAGATGACGTTAAGCGATTACTAAAATAGTTACATAGACATGGAAATCACTATATAGATATGTGTGACTTTAGAAAGCAGCAATTTGGCGATGAATACAGTACAAAAAGTATAAGTTATTGCATATGATGTGTAATTTTTTTTTCATAGATAACTGTAAATTCTTTTATACACGCGCCATTACCTCACTCATAAATTTATTTTACAACCCACGTTCAGAAATATTTAGGAAAGTTGCAAGTATTATTTATATTGAATACAGCTTCAAAAGTGTTCTAATCCGCTCTATTAGATATTTAATGCTATAAAAATGTACTTTTGCATAATGAATCAGAGGTTAAGTTTGTATAATTCCTTTTAGGAAACGACTTGTCAATAGGGAAGTATTTTATTATTGTGGACTCAAGTGCAAAAATAAAGTAACATTATATGGATGTTTCTAACGAAGAGAAATACCGTTTAAAATTTTTGACTACTTTGTATACGATAAATTGGTGCTAACATCGGTAAAAGATAAAACAGGTACATCTAGAGCAAATATTTCCACTTACAATTGATAGTAACGATAGTTTGAGAATTATTTTTGATAGTATCGATTTAATAATTAATGAATATATTATATTTTGCTTGAAACCAAGAGTATAAAAAGTGTTGTGCTGTAACTTGTTCTTTAACTAATAGCGTTTGTATGTATACTGTCAACCAAATTACTTAATAACATTACCACACAAGCTGTTAAAAAATTTCAAAGCATTGTTACTAACTTTTGTTATTATTGCCACAACTTCGCTTAAATCAGGATACATTCAGTTGTTTTAATGCTGTTTAAGATGTAACTAATGAAAAAGAAACAATTAAATGAAGCGTCTTTGGGATAACTAGAACTATTTTTTAATTGAAACCCCGGTATGTTTCTCAATATTTTGAAGAAATATTTATTTGTTGCATAAAAGCTTTAATGCGCTATTGTTTTAGAATAAAGTAATAATAGTATAATTCAGACTTTCACATGTCCAATGATATGAATTAAATGCAAACAAATAATCCCAGATTTTTACTTCGAACTAATGCTGGATTTGCTTGAATTTTTAGCAGACAGTGTGCCAATAATAGACACTCAAGAATAACTTCTAAAATAAATGACTAAACATTTGATTTTTAACGCCCTTAGGTACAATTAATTTAATAAGTCTTACCTACTATATACAGATTCATTTAAAGTACGCGCAACTGACTTCTGCCTTGAACGGCTGAGGAGAATGTATGTCCACTACTAGTACATTGATAATTTTAAACAATTGATATTAAAATATATATGTAACGAACTCCTTAAAATCTAATATATTCCAGAAGGATGCACACAACATTTACTTTATTGAAACACATTCCATATTTACGTCAATTTTTTTAATTGTTTATTTTGTATTAGACATATGTCTTTACAAATTATGTTGGTTTAAAGTATACCTAACTGTTACATGACTAAATGCAAAGGTAATTAAATATTCTTTAACTCTACTGTAGTATACGTTGCACTTTTAGGGAAGTAACCTTCCTGTAAATGTATTTCTTCCTCAGAGGTTCATAAATGGGACACATTAAAGATATATAGGTATTCTAAAGTTACTGGTTCTTTGATGCTGCAGACAGAGCAGATCTCCGAACGGTGTTTTCACCCGAGACTTTCATCTAACTAACTAAACGGAGTTTCTTATTTGATATGCGGAATCCCAAGCATAGCTTTCGTACCCACACAGTGAACTGATGAGCTGATTTCTCTGTATAGTGGTGCATATATAGAATTTATGGCCCTCTGTATATCTTTGCTGAAAGTATCATTTCTTTCTATTTCAAGAAACGTTTTGTTTGAAAGTCAAATTTCATCCCATTGAAAGTTGCAAAGTCTCCTAATTGGGTGTAGTCCTCGGTTAAAAAAAGGTATTTGATAAATTTTATGTGTACTGTGTCTATTTCATTCAAATATGTTAGGAACCAAATTTTGGAGGCACACAACAGAGTAGCATGTATAAATCGATTTGGTTAGTTTAATTTTGGTTTGGTAAGAATCGGATCTTTAGCGTACTAATAAATTCTTCACTTTAGCTGTAGCAATTGTAGTTTTATGAATAAAGCGCTGTACTGCTCCTCAAAACATACCAGAGTATCTCTATAGGTAAAAAATTGTAATTTCTCGCTTCCATAATAAAATGTGCCCAAATTATTGGCTCTTCTTCCTCTGTGAAATATTTATTAATATTTACAGTAAGACATTTTTCTTCGCAATATTCTTGTAGTATTTTCAGTTTTTTATTTCATTCGATTTGTGACCTTGAAAATAGCACCATCTTATCTGCATAAAGTGAGAAAAAAAAATTACTTTCATTTTATTGACGTAATTCAGTCGTGATTGTCATTGCGCAAGTTTCTTTACTTTATCCATATACCTACATAATTAAGCCTGTGCGCCCGTGGAACGATCTCAGATGTTAATTTCTAAGCATTTTCCAAGAAATAAGGAAAATAGGAGAACCTTACTCTGAAGGTAGGTTGTGGGATTTGTACCTCGCCTGCAAGCTTGCAAGCCACTATAG
The DNA here is from genome assembly GCA_949128085.1 of Cetonia aurata. Taxonomy (NCBI): domain Eukaryota; kingdom Metazoa; phylum Arthropoda; class Insecta; order Coleoptera; family Scarabaeidae; genus Cetonia; species Cetonia aurata. Next base: position 39,396,571 of record OX421884.1, read on the forward strand.
TCCATGAGTTGCGCCAATAAAAAACAGTAACGTAAGATAATTTAGTTTAAGGAAAAGACCCAGTTTTCTGCATAAAAATTACAGCACGCTTGGCTGGCCTCTATCAAAGACAAACAATATAATGCCAAGAAGATGTCTAATTGTTTCCAATAATAAATGTTTTGGTGTATATTAATAATTCATAAGAATCATGTTTTGCTTTTATAATTTTTATATTATGGATCGGTGTTTAAATAGACAGCTGCGCAATTGAAAAAATAATTTAAGATAATTCCAAACTACTATTTGCAATCGTTTTTCTTTGTTTAGACTATTAGCGAAAAATCATGATTAGTAATTTAAACAAGACAGCAGCAATTTCGCGATAGCGCCCCTGTATTTTGAAGAATTAAATTGAAGCTGCCGAAATTTGTACTTCCGATTGCAAAACACGAAATATTATATAGTAATTTTTAATTAGGAAGGAAGTTAATCTTCAGAAGAATATTATTAATAAATAAATTTTATTTAATCGTTATCTTATCTATACACTAAGATTTTGTAACTAATCATATCAATAGCACAGTCCGACACAAGCAAAAACATCATTAAAATTGGTTGAAGGGTTTTCAACAAACCGGCACAGTTTTAAGTTTTTTAAATCATTAATTAAATGTATATTTTCTATGTAAATAATATACATTTAATTAATGTTTTCTAGGTGAATAATCAAATTATTTGTATGAAATAGTTACCTACCTATGAATGTGTATTTATCATTGAGGCATACACGAAAGTTTTCTGCTTTAGTAGTTACACAAATGTCACTAATACAGTTTTGATTATGATTAACTCAAGGCAATATATCACTTTAGACAACCGGTAGGTCCAGCTGAGGCAAGTATTCAACTACCTATAAATTGAACGCTCCAAAAATTCATTAAAATAAATCACTAAAATATTGAGAATATCTTTTCTAATATTGGCACATGGTGCGATCATTTCTGAGATTAAACCATTAGTTGGGTTTTCTTCTACATCCTCTCTACCTGTAGGGTATGGTGATAGAAGCATTCTGTATCTTACTTTATTTCTATACTAGTTGTTTGATGAAAATCTTAAGTGGTGCCTCAGAACTTTACGAACAAATCTTTAGATTATTTGAATACACTGGAATACTATTATAATATACTGCGCGACAAGTCCGTTAATTTCATGTACAGCAAAATCTTGAAAATAAGAATGAGAATAAATATTCTGTAGTTTTATACTAGGGAAATTCTAGTAGTACCCATTGCCAGAAAAGTTTACGCAGGATACGTAGGAGAGATGAAAGAATGCGATAGAAGTGTAATACCATGTGTCACAGAGGAAATTACAAAAATTTATATCACTCAATGTTTTCTTTTTTTCCTGCAGCTTTTAAAAGATGAGGATTCTTTTGTTATGTTTGTTAACGTCCGTGATATACTTAGGTAACAAGTACAACAGACGAAGATAGAAAAGCTATAAAATCAATTTCATGTTTAGTTTTTCCTTCCAGATTCGTTACAAGTTAAATTTATATCTAAAACAACTTTCACTAAGAAATTTAGGAGAGGAGAAATAAGGAATTTTCGCAAAACAATCATGACAAATACCTATGTATGTATTGCTTTCTGTAATTACAAAAATTATATAAGTGATTTAGGAAAATAATAATTTATCATGAGCGTGTAGCTATTCTATATTTACTCAAGACTTTTTCTTGGAACGAAATTGGTAAACTAAATCACCATCGTGGATTATATATATTTCGATTCATACATTACTTTGAAATGTTAAGGTTATGAAACATTTAAACTAATGTTTAAATTACGGAAAAGATAACTAAGTTGCCAATTAACAATACGCATAATGAACTGCTATATACATGTAAGTAAGAGCGATATTTCTTATTCTGTTAGTATAAATTTTATCAATTTGAAGCTAAGTTTCTATAAATAGTTCTTTTAAAATTATATAGTACATCAGAAGTGACTTTAAAATTTGGTTTTTATTTCGTTACATTTTTTTTGTGATTAGGTTCAATGGTTATGTGCGAGAGCTGGAACCTTAATGGTGGCAACTTGAAGGAAATGCAGCAACTGATACGGTACAATGCCGCTCAAATTCACTTGGAGCGTTATAGTCGTAAAGGAAATGCTACCATATACATATAGCATTATTACGCTTGTCAATCCAATGGATGGCGTCGTTTTGGATCACCAGGTCAAAAAAAATTCGTCCTACCCCCACTAATGTTTAAGTTCTAGTGATTTTTGTGTACTACTGTGATGGAGTCATTCCAGTACAACGACAGACTGTTAAACCACACTATTTCCTTCAGTTTTTAACATAGCTTTAGGCCAACATTTGGAAGAAAGCGACCACACTTTTTGCAAAACCAATAGGAGGGTTTTTTCCAAAATAATGCTAGTAGGCACGTGGTATACCTTGCACTTGATCTGTATAAACGCTGGGGCTGGAATAGTATATTCTTTAACGAGCTTGTAACGAGTCTTATTACTCATGAGGGTGAAAATTACAGCATAAGCCGTCAGGCCATCTTAGCGATGGTATTTTTTTATATAATAATTTATTCATCATCAATAACAGTAATAACAATAGTAGTAACATATATCAAAGAAATAAACACAAAATCATATTCTAATTTAGAAAATTTGATAAAAAAATAAATACTTCTAAGAAATTAAGAAATTAACAAAATAAACACTTCTTGTGAGTAAAATAAAGCAATTCATATATATGAAACACTGAATTCGGATAAAAAAAAAGTAAATAAGGTACACTTCTTCTGAATATAACAAAAACAAATTCCTTGAAGTGAGACACTAAATTAGGAAAAGTAAGTAAAAAAGCTAATTCCCTTTTTCAATAAATAAAAAATAAAAACAAATCAAATCATTTCATTTTTGCCGAGACCATAAAATAAAAATTAAATTTTACACTGAACTATATATGAACAGTATCGTATTATATATGAAAGACCTATATACAACAATAAATAATATTTCTACAGATTAAACAAAAAGCAGATCTTAACACAAAAAAGGAAAACATTCAAGTGAGGTAATAAATAATAGAAATATAAAGTATCAAATTGCAAAAAGAAACTTTTACGTACAACTGTATGTATAGTGGTTTGCAACTCGGCTAAAAACATATTGAAGAGAGCAATGAAAAGTAGGCTACACAATACATCATTAAATAACGAATTGCAAACATATAAATGCAGATGATTAAAACAATGTGAATGAAATAAGAAATAAAAGTAGAAGCTGTTGGAAAGAAATTAAATTAAATGAATACATAAGTGAAGAAATGTAAGCGTAGCTAACTTCAAGTGAAAGCGAAGTGCTATTATTCTATGGCTATAACTGAAATCAGCTGTTGTCATGAAAGAAGTAAATATGTGTGAAATATTAAATTATAGAAAATATAATGAAGTAAGAAATAGCTATATATTGAAATATTATGATTATGATATTATTTGTCTCCATCTAACCTTTATTTTGCGAATGATTACGTAAGACTGCAGAATAATTTAATGTCAATACTCCAGTAATGCATCAAAGCAGCGTCAATCTAAATTGTTCAATTATTCTACAAGTGACGCAATTTCAAACCATAAAGTAAGAAGCCTGAAAATGATTTTATATCCAGCTTGCTTTTGTTGACCTTACTAGCGCAGTAGTCTCTAGCATTAAGGACAGTGAGCTTTACCATTGGACTCGCCAAATTCTTCGCCGATTGTTTCCTCCGTGACGGTATATTCATTTGTTTTGGTACACCTAGATTCGAATATACATATCGCACGGTGCGCCAGCGATCGCCAAAAATCAGTGTTGAGAGAAAGTGGGCATGTAGTATGTATTTCCCTCTTATAATAAAGATCTTTTTGAAAAAAGACGTTATCATGGTGAAAAAATCCCTTACCACATAGAGCATATCTTCCAAGGTTTACCTTAGCCGAAAACACTAAGTTTAGCACTGCTCTTCACTTGTTTTCTACTGAAGATGGCAACTTAGTTGCCGAAATACGTATTTAGATTTGTATCTTTAATTTTTGTGGTAAGGGATTTTCTCACTTTTTCCTTTGGATTTTTGTTATAGTTTTCAAGCCACAGTCTCCACCCATCACAGGATATCATGGTGAGACAGAAATCGCAAAGAATCTGGCAAACTTTCTGTTTTGAAATTATACCTACTACAAATTTTACGACTTCAAAGTAAAAAAAAAAAAACAGATAAAAAGAATAAAGTTAGAGGAAGTGAACTTAGGTTAATGGCTATTGAGCATAAACATAAATTTAATATTAGCTAATATTAGCACAACAGACGCGAAATCATTCATCATATCTGCTTTATAGTTGGAAATAAGAACTACCGAAAACGGCCTCAACTGGCGTTTATTGCCGACATATGAACTTAAATATGCTAAAGCATCAAATCAAAAGCAGAAACTTAGTTATATGAGTTATAATGATAAATACGAGCCCATCTCCGTATACCAAAGATAAACCTCAGATACGAGTTCTGAACTGCCTGTATCCTATCCTTATCAATAGAATCCAAGCACGGCCCATATACTGAATCGCAATAGTTAAAATGTGATAACACTAAAGTATCACATAATAGTTTTTTATTGCAAGTGTTTAAAATATGCCTATGTGGATAAATCAGTTTTAAATTCATATATGCCCGATTAATGTAAGTAGTAGTGTTGTCACTAAACCGCATTTTACTGTCAAAAAATTAGACCCAAATTTCTCGCAGAATCCTTACGAGTTAGCTACGTTCCATCCATTCGAAGCTTAATAAAATCATTACTAGGTGTTCTATTTAATGAACTACCAAACTCCATAAAACAACACTTATTTTTATTAAGACTCAAACAATGACGTCGCGAAATAGCCGAAATCTGCTCTAAGTCTCTATTAATTGCATCAACAGCTGCACCGATTTCAAAAGAAGAAAACGATGCATAAAGCTGAGCATCGTCAGCATAGAAATGATAAGAACAGAAGAATGTACAGAAAAAATTAAAATGCGAAGTATAAACTGCAGGGGACTCAAACAAGAACCCTGTGGAACGCCCGACGATCAGAATATGAGGTCTGAAGTACCCTTATTATGTATGTACTTGTTGACTTCTACGTTCCAAATAACTTGAGAGAAGTTGAGCAGCACCAGAACCCAAACCAATATAGATAACAGTAAAGGATGATTGATTCTATCAAAAGCCCTACAGAAGTCCAACAGCACCAAGACTGTAATATTACCCAGATCAGTGGCTGAAACAATATCATCTGTTATCTTGGATAAAGCTGCAACGCAACTATATATTCAGCTCTGAAACCGGACTGAGTAGTCGGTAGTATATTATTATTATTATAAATGTGACACCGCAACTGCTGTTCCATAAGTCTCTCCAAAACCTTCGACAGAACGGGCAACAAACTGATAGGCCTTAGATCAGAGTAAGTCGCCGGATTATTATTTTTTGGTACCGGAATCACACGTGTCTGCTTCCACATTGTAGGAAAAATAGAATGACTAAAAAAAAAATTAAATACATGTGTAAGAATGGGCGTATATATCATAAGGTCAGATTTTCAAATCAGTAAGCAAAAAGTGCATAATTTGCAACCTGCATAATAAAACATGATTAGAATTAAATGCCGTCAAATGTTCTCCTGACATTGTGTGACTCTTTTGATTCCAGCTTTAGATACTTATTTTGTACGGTATTAGTTTACGTTTGCATGTAGCTTATTCAACGAAAATCATGCAGGCCAAAATGTGCGATACAAGTACGTAGGTACTGGAATTAATCCAAAAATTTACGGAAACGGGCTCTGTACATAACAATAAACAACATTTTCATCGGGTTGGCTTTAATGAAGATATTAACATCGAAGCCCTAGGTCAAGGCCAAGTGCTTCGAAATGCGACATCAATACACGCATCTCAAGCATAAAGAGTAAACCGTTCAGCACACCGATTTTCGCGATCGTTGGATCGGTCGAAGGGGGCCTCTATAGAAGGACCTGCCAGATCGCCGGATCCTGCACCACTTGATTTTTTTCTCTGGTGACATCTTAAATCGAAGGTGTATACCACGCGTTCGGCTTCCTTACAAGAGTTCTGCCAAAAAATTGTTGAAGAATTCCAACGAATAACTTCAGAAATGTTGCGAAACGCCAGGAAATCATGTGAAGCAAGATTGTACTTGTTAATGGTAATTCTTTTGAACATTTGAAGTAAAATTCAAAGTATTTAATTCTGATCGTATTTTATTACACGGGTTGCAAATTATGCACTTTTAACTTAACTGATTAAACAAAAAATGACTTTTGGATGTTGGCGTAAAGAGAACTAATAGAGCTTTTGAATGGGCGATCACATTTCCCCAATTTAAATTTTAAGGTTGGGGGCCACTGCCCCCCAAGAATAATTTTTCCTGAAAAAAAAAGAATTATTAAAGAATTTCTATTCTATCCAAAGTTACAAATTTTTGGCTGCCAATTATGCGATTTTAGAGCACCGGAAGCAATAACCTGGCGTTCATAATATACTTAAAAACAGCTATAAAACCATACTGCAGTATCTTTTAAAGTACCCATGGTATAGAAAAAAAATGTTTACCCGCGGAGAAGATTTCCCAATGCCACTCTATTAAGATTTCAGCACCTTTTCTATGATTTCTAGTCGACGCGTCAATTTATGTCTTTCTTTCCTGTATGAAATACTCCACTATGGATTTCTTATGTCCAAGATTACTGCTCGCAGTATCTTTTCATTTTGCGCCATGTCTGGTCGAACTAACTTATTACTTTGATTACCTGTGGTGCTCATGTGTAATCGTTACACATATATAATTGGCTTTGCAATGAAGCCAATAATTTAACTGTGCACTTACATTAAGTAGAATTTAATAGTGTGAATATTATTTTAACTCATACCTACTTAATTATTTCCAATTGCCCGCTAGTGATGGCCATAAAAGAATATAAGGTATTCGTTACACAATATCGGCTACTTTCTCATATTCGAGGTAACAAGTAGTAGTAGATGGTTATAATGAGCGAAGTAGAATGTAATATTTTTTGGAACAAATATCGAACAGGGGTAGCGACAATTATTAGGTACCCAATATATTCGGTGAATATAATGCAGAGTATCTTGATGAATTTGTTTTTCAGAGGCAGAAGCTACATACATAGTTCAACTATTATTGATGGATGACTGATGCAAACTGCCAAGAGAAACATTTCTTATCTTTTTCACAGATGTTCTCTTTATGAATGCATTTGTCTTGTAAATAATTGAATATTATACAGGTATATTTCTACGACTACTATAATTTATTTAATAAATAAGTAGAAATGAAGCAATAGTTTAATATTAATATAGTAACACCTTAATAGTTTCTAAACGCCAATGAATTATTCACAAATAATGCTGCGTTACACTTACTTTTAAAATTAAAAGAAATTGTACATATTTAAAACACATGCATGAATGTTGCTCTTAGATTTCTAGGATAAACAAATACGATAAATATGTAATATCAACACCAAATAATTTGTAATTATTTTTAAACAGATATGGAGTACCTCACAATAGCGGAAATGATGCAAATATTGGCGAGTATTAACTATTAATAAAATATGTAAGCACAGTATTCGTTATATTAGCATACGTAAGGATTATTTACAAGTATTAAAACGTAACTATAATTGTCATCACTATTGTATACTTTTATATATTGTAAACTATTTTTTGATTGTCCTTAATTTTGTCTTGTGACTGTTGGGTAATAAACTTGCATTAAACGCATATACTCTAACACGAATTAGCTTGAATTGAGGCTGATTCAAGATCTAAGCCGTATTATATCTAAACTACATAAAAAAAGCTCTGCAACTTTATTTATCTTAATGTACAACAAATCTTCGTGTTGATGCATCTTAATCCTTTCTACAGGGTTGAAGTACCAACGTGTCACTTCCGTTACTTTATTGTACTCTTCTGTGAAGAAGTTTTCCTGGGGTCGTTTGTCAAAATAGCTGTCAAACAATCTGTCATTCAAAGACGAGTAATCCGGATTCTGAACACTACGAATGCAAGTCACTTGATTTTAGTAAGTGGTAGTCATGTGGTAGCCAAAAAAAGTTTGTACGCATCACGACTGGAAAGTGTCTTATCGAACTCGTTTAGTTACTCGCTTCGACTAGCGCCTCGGCTCAAAATCTCCAAACTCGTTCGACACAATGTCACTTTCCAGCCCTGATACGTAAATAACTATTGTGTATTTGATGTTTCGCTAAGTATGCAGTGCTTTAATGGATTGACAAGCAGGTAATGCAAAACAGTTTGACAGATATTTTCATTATACCTACCAAGTAATGTCTAAATTCGACTTCTCAATAAGTTAATTTCATTATTGAACTTCAAATAATATGATGCCAGAATACTATAAGAAATCTATAGTAAAGAAACATAAATTTCGATTGTAAAATCTGAAATAACGTACTCAATTATGCATTTTGTGTTTCGTTTCTGTTGTTCACATAGTATTTTTTACATTGCGTTTTAGTTGAATCGTTATTGCATTTAAAATATATGGTAATATATATGTTGTATCTACGTCAGTTGTTGTTATCATTATTACATGCATATACATACCTACTGCACATATATAAAAGAGAAAATGTGGGAGCGACATGAACTAAACACAGTACAAAGTATCCTTTCAGAAGTGCTAACATATCCAAAAATTGCATGTATGCAGTGGTATTTTGAAAATATAGCTAATCCTCAATAAACGTGGCCGCCAATGAGTTCATGCAAAAAATTATATTATACTTAGAAACGAAATTTACAAGAGTGACAGTAATGTAAACATGTGCTTCCTATTACAACTTAGGGAAGTGGACTTTATTTTATTAGTTCTATTATAATTATTTTATTAGATTCTTTATCGGTCTCCCCACTTATATCTATGAACTAAAAAAAAAACTGTACATAATAACATATGTTGTGTTCTGTTATTAATTAACAAAATATTTCTATATAGTAATCTTAACTTTAAATTACTGCAAATAATTGGCGCTGCAAGATTCCAGTGTTAAATATTGGTTTTTCACTGACAATGAGAAAAATATTGGTTGTAAGATCAAAAATCTTCAGTTGTTGAGTAAATTTTTATTAACAGAAACAAAAATGTTTTATCATTATGAAAAAATATTATTCGCAACTTTTGATTAACTAACAATAAGGTTCATTAGAAAAATAAATCGGTTTTCGTTGAATGAGCAATTAATTTTGATAGTAGTCGATGGATAATATTTATTCTTGTAACTTTTTTCATCGTTCAATTAATAATTTTGTTGATAGCATCAATATATTTATTACTTTTTACATACAGTTTGCTGTATGAATGAAGTAAAGTAAATTATATTCTGCGCGTTGCTTTAATGGTCTGCAATTTATTACAAGAACGAACACATAATAAATGCAATACTGTGTCTTGTTACAATAATAACATATTTTATTAAGCAAATCAAACTATATTCATTATGAATGATTTTGTTTACAATTAATAACCAATGAGTTCATTCGTTATTTGATGAGTTGATGAAATTGTTCTTCCGACTAATTGTAATATATATCATTTCATTCGCAACACGAGTTTTTTTTATTTCTTTTATGTATGTATGTTATTATATAATTCTTGTAGTAATACATATTGTTTCTTATATGGGCTTCTACAGAATTATTATTACTGGCCCACAACTAGTATATGAAGCCATGCGTTTTCATTATTAAATTTACTGTAGAAGTATAGGGCATATTTATATTCAGTTTTTCAAACAAATTAAATACATCGATTGTACTACTATATCACATAGAAATAGAATATATTTTGCTACTAAGTACTGCAGAGCAATTATTTGTTTTAAAAAGTTCTATACGCTAAGAATTTTGGCGCGGCAAAAATTTGTAATCCATATTTTTTTCTTCCATTTTCCTCGATATTATTTATATAACATATTGCTGTCTTTATACACACATAGAAGTGTTTACTTGATCTAAGAATTTACATTTTCTTGAACATATTCACTTCGTGAAAGTATTTACAAAATTAGAACATATATTAAATACAAATATATCGCTTGATTTGTCTGCAGTAAAGATATTCTTGAAGTTGTATTATATTCAAGCAAACAATTTCTAAAATCAAGGAACCAATTTTCTTAAATAAAATAGGCGCACATATATATGCAAACGTGGAATAAGCAAAAATTTGCGTTTTCTATCATGATTCTAAATGGCTAACATTGGGTACAAGTGCGAGCATAAATCGAAGGAAAGGTGTGTAGTGTTGTCCAGTAACAATCTTGTCGGCTTTGAAAATGTAAGTACTAATATACATATTTATTATGATACAAACTTTAATTTCTTTATCAGATGTTCATGGAAAGTACCTTAGAACGGAACATATTTTGGCTACTGGCACATATGTTTCCTTACCAAAGTATATTAGAGTAGGGGATTATGAAAGTCTTGTTTAATATCGTATTAGTATAATCTGTTATCTTACTCCTTACTTTCCACAATATATTAGAATAGAGGAATATGAAGATTCTGTTTAATTATAATCTGTTCCCTTATTTTAAGCAAGTAGTGTCTGTTTAGGGTAGATGAGTTACATTAAGAACTAACTTTAGTTAAGTATCATATTAAAAAGATACTAAATATTTGATCGTATGTATTGTATTTATTGGTTACAGCAGGTATGGGCAACCTTTGCTTAGCTGAAGGCGTAATTTCAGAACTTAATCAGGTCGCGGGCCGTATGTAAGAAATAAGTAGGTAGTAGTGAATAAAGAAGCAACATTTTGAATTGAATTGGTATCGTTGTTTCAATTTTCCGAATCTCTCGCGGGCCGGATTGAAACTGGTGGAGAGCTGGATCCAGCCCGGGGGTCGGGGGTTGCCCATATATGGGTTACAGTATGAAAGATACATGTACAGATAGATTTTATAGTACAATATAGAGTTCCATACAAATGTTTTTTTCTTTTTATATTGGATGAGGTGTCGAACCCTTACGGACTAGATAGACACTATACAGCACACCTAGAAAGACGAGTTATAAGAATAAATATTTTGCGTTATAACTTTATTTATAATTTGTAGGCTTTCAATATCACAAGAGGTGCGGGATTATATTGAAAAGACAAGGTGTTAGTACACTGTGCACCATTCAATTTATTAAATATTCAGAAACTTGTTTCAGAAGTTCGTATTAGGTCTTCATACGGATGATGAAAACCAAATAGTTTCTGAAACATATTTCTGAATTTTTAAAGTTGAATGATGTAGGGTGCCAAGAATACTAACTTACCTCACTCAAACCAAAAAGATTGATATTCCAGAAAGCATTTGATTTATTAGAATAATTTAAAAACTAACATCAAGTGTAAACAGTCTTCTATTCTAATAAGGATAAGGCATGCTTCAGGCAAGTATATAAATATATTTCGTGTAAGAATTTAACTTCTTCTTTTCAATATATCGAAAGTTTGCCACAAGAACAAAAAAGTATTAATCTTTTATTCAAGAAAATTTGAGTTAAATGTATATTTACTTGGATTAAGAATGTATTTACTTAACTTTCCAAGAATTTGTGATTTTTCATTGAAGTAAATATTTTAACGTGCCGTTTACTTAACTGAAGGAAGACTTAGTCAAGAAAGTACTTCTATGTGTGTGATTGTGTATTCTGCGCCATGCTTTAATATTGATATAAAACATATTACGTCCAAATTTGAGTCATTCACGTCAAGGGGTAATAATTACTGCTTCGCATTAAAAAAATACAGACGCATTGAATTATTTGTCGAAAAGAAAAATTAAATTGTATATATTTGGTAAAATAATTGCATCATTTGTTAATGTTCTCGCGTAAATAGAGATAAAATCGGTGCGCCCCACATACCATAACAAATTAAAAGTTATTGGTGGTTGACTCTACCTATGCCCCAGACACACATTGCCTACTTTTCCCCTACCTATAAAGGTATATTAGCGAGGGGCGAAGTGCGAGGAATAAAAATATTTCCGTTGGTTTCTTTTCACAACTGAAAGACGTGAGGGAAAAAGAATTAGTAGGAGCGCGATCCGTACGAAAAATAATTGCAATTGGCGTATCGAAGCGCGCGTACGTTCACGTAAAAAAAAAATCAATAAAACCAGTAAAAATTAGTAAGTGGACAATGGCGCAATGGCAAAAATTGGAGAGAGGGATATGCGCAAAAATAGGAGAAAAACGGACTCGCCGTTAAAAACTACCAACCGATGTGCGCAAATCGAAAGCACCACACAGCGGCCGAAGCACAGAGAGAAGAGAAGAAAAAAGTCTATCCGTGATTGGTTACCAATAATTGCAAAATCAATACGCTCGAGCCCAACTATACTACGGCAAACGGTTGGGAAATATACAGTAGCACACAGTGCAATATCTAATTGATCAAACTACAGATAGGGTGGAGGGGGAGAAAGTGGAGGGGGGTGGGGATTAAGGATCCTACTTATGCATTCTGCTGTGTGAAGAAATTTATGCAAATATATAAATACATATGCGTATACAGGGGTATGTAAATTGTCGTATAGCAGACAAAACCTTTAAATATGAAGACTGTTGTTTTATATTAACTTATAATTTAGATGTTTCATTGCATTCTGTCTACATATTATTAATTACAGATGTGAAAAGTTTTGCGGAAAGACAGACTAAATAAAAGAAAAATAGTAGAGTTGCTATTAATATTATTATTTTCATTTTAAAAGTTCATAACTACAAATATAATAAATTTACGTTTATATAACTAATCATTTATAAAATTTCCTCTATTCTGTGATACTATGTTAGATTTTTTATTGATTTAATTTTGGTAACAACAAATTAACCGCCACCAATTAATTTTAAATATCAGATTAAAGTTACAAATCATCCTTACGTTTTGATCGTCAATCACAGAAAATCCTCGAGAAAAGTTCACAAGATCAAGAAAACCAAAAGACACACTGACATCAACAACGCAATAATATCTCTTCCGTAATGGCAAAAGTGTAAATAAAAAAAAAAGGAACGCACAATCGTCTTTCGTCAAGTCGAGCTTTTCCCTTTATCGCGAAATCAACAAAACACCACGGCACACTTCGATCGTATTCGTCGGCAGTAACGACGACACCGCCGCGCCGAACGAGATAGTATACAAACGAGCCACGACGACGTCGTAACAACAATGAGGTGCAGGTTGCAATTGTGCGAGACAATCACGGAGAGCGCGGCCCGGTCCAGTCAGTGCTTAACCGAATGCGTGCAGAACACTTGCGCGCAACCTGCCGCGTTTACCGCCTACCACGGTTTGAGCAGTACTTGCTTTTCGGTGGCACTTGCCATCATGGCTGCTGCTGTGGTTGCCGCTATTTACCTCCGGACACAACGCAACGAGCAACAGCACAGCACATGGGACTATAGTGTAGAGGAGAATGCAAGAACAGGGTTCGCTTTTCGGTCCTTCGCAGGTCGGATGCGTGTATATGTGTGCAGGCAGCTCAGGTCCACCCGCCCGAGTTACACTGCAACAACATTGCACTCTATCCGTTCCGTTTCGTTCCGTCTATTCGCGCTCCCTACACACCTACACGAGCGAGCGAGCTGCCGGCGCGCCCGCGTTCCTTTTCTAATTTTCGACTCTTTTCGCGCGCTTCTCTCTTTCGCCCATCTCGGCGTGCCTTCTTTTATTTCGTCGGTCCGCGCGATGTGCGCCTTTTTTTGTCGTTTGTTTTCATCTCTCTGCATCGCACACAGGCACGCACACACATACAGAAAAGGCATCCATATGCTATGCTACTATATTTAAACCCCACCGATATAAAGTAGCTGAGGAACTCGCTTCGGATTCTGCATTATCCGCTCCTGCCCCATTGACACATTCTCGCGGCGATAACAAAAAAAAGAAAACGTGAAGACGTTATCTTGCGGATTTGCGGAATATTTTTGCGATTTTAGGGAAAGCAATTATTTTGTTTTTAATAATTGTTTTTCAACGTTATTTACCTCAATAGAGGTAGTAAATAAATATAGGTATAAGGCACCAAATAATGTGCTAGACGCAAAAATCGATGCAGGATAAGCATTTGAACTAAGAAAAGAACAGTATCCAGAAAATTTGTGATAAAATCAGATTTAAGAGTACTTACGTAAAATAATAATTTGGCTGCTTACATGTGCGCTGGTGTGCCAAGGAAGACAAGTTTTTTAACTATATATATAACTCTATTCTTCATTTTCATATAAAGTATCTTCTATAAAGCTTTTTATAAAATTAAACTCTGCACAAATTAAAAATATTTTTGACTCCGAAGTCCCAAAAGTAGGTGAAGGCATACTTACTCCATTATTTCAAATAGAACACGTAGACTAGCGGAAAAAGAAAACCGGACACCTAACTCGTGAGTCGAATGCCAGAGGCAAGCCTCGCTTTAGTCAAATATTCCCGAAGTAGGAGCTATGTTAAAGGACGCTCCTTACTGTTATTCGTATATTGTCATTCGAAGTGACGTCGCTTAGACCGATATAATCGTCTATATACAGGGCATTTCAATTGAAACGAGCCACCTCATAACTCTTTACCTGCAGTGATTTATATAAAATTCCGAAGCTTGTGAATTGTCGTATCAAGGGAAACACCTTTTAATGACGGGTCTGACGATTTAAAAACATTCCTGGAGGCGCAGTAGCCCCCACCCTTAAAATTTTAATAGGGAAGATGGGTGTTTTAAACCTGTGTAATAAAACACGATTAGAATAAAATAGCTTCAAATGCTCTCCCTATGTGCTCTCCTAACATTTACCATCTTTTTTTGTGGTAACCAAGATAACTCCTACTTATTTTTGTCACATTCACTTATATTTTAATTCAGCCCTGCGTCGTCTTTTGTTTTAGATTTATTGTAACATCCAATTAGAAAAAGAGAATTAAAAGATCGTTTCAATTAATGGTCACAGGCCCCATCTTCCCCATTCAAATTTTAAGGGTGGAAGCTGCTGCGCCTCCAGGAATGATTTTTCAATTGAAACGCCCTGTATACGCAAATGAAGGTAATAAAATTTGTGAAATTTACCTGCATTTCGACCATTGTTATTTCTCTTTACCTGAATTTATAATAATAATAATACACTTTATTGTGATAAGTTGTAACATTCACATTGTCACTATATAAAATACAATGGTCACAAATTAAAAACAGAAAAAATATAACACATAAGAGAAAAGGAAACAAACCACCACCACTATTCATACCCCAGGTATTCATCAACGCAGTAGAAACAATGTTGCTGTATCAACGATTTTAATTTTCAATTGTAAACATTAAACGACGAAGCCGTTCTGATCTGTGAAGGCAAATTGTAGTATGTTATACAGCGATAATATGGGCCGCGCTCATAAAACGCTGTTCTGTGAGAAGGCACACTTAAATAGTTGCATGAACGCGTTGACATATTCTCGTAGATGTTCTTATTTTGTTTGTAAAATACTAATATTTCATATAAATACAGTGACCAGGAGAGGCATGATTTCCAATTGAGAGAATAGAAGTCGACATGAATCTCTCGCCGATGCGCCTTCCATGCATCTTATAATTTCTTTCTGATAGGCAAATAGTTTGCCTGCACAGCTCGCCCACCCCCAAAACACTATGCCGTACCTTAAGCGAGACTCCACATAGGAAATACAAAATACAAGCAATGAATCAACCCCAACGCTAGCCTTCAAATTCTTTATGCTGTAGTATGCGGAGCATAGCTTCTTTTGATTATATGTATTAATGGAAACATATTTTCGTGCAAAGTTGCTAAGATGCGGCACAGCTTTGACAAAAACACACATTTTACTAAAAAAGTAAACTATTGTAGAATAAAGTTTTTGAAATTTTTCGCACCTCTGTCTAGGAACGCTGATTTTGCCTTACTTTAAATCGTCCGGAAACACGTATTTCAGTTATTCAAATTTCTGTGATTAGTTATGGATTCTCTTAGATAAGTACAAAGAAACATTTTTCTGTGTAGAGTGAGATTTTAGCTTCTATATACTGTCCTTGTCAGAGAAAATAATCCAGAGCTTATACAGGGTGTAAATTATAAAATGGGACAAATTTAAAACATTGAAATATCATGAAAAAATAATACAATTATCTCCAAGCGAGAAAATTCCAACCCTTTAGGAAACCAAGATACGAATTTTTAAAGTTGCCCTTAAATATTGTTTACTACCGCTGATATTACAGCAAAACTCGGCGTCAAGCAAAAAGAATACCGGCTCGCTTTGATGACTAAAGGTATGGCAGTATTAATTCAGTAAACGTATGTTATCTATCTACCACATGTTATTCAATTTTGACAAAAAAATTATACTCCGAGAACTGCTATTTAGTCGCAAATTAAGTCGGAAAGACAGCTTACCTTTTTTTTTTTTTTTGTTTGGAGTGCCCCGCTATTCTTTTGGCAACGGTTTCTTTAGTATTCGAATCAAAGGAATTCAAACTTTTAAAACGTATTAGTTACAAATATTAATTGATTAACATTGATTTGTATTATTATTTTTTCTAATTGGATGTTGTAATAAAGCTAAAACAAATGACGACGCAGTGCTGAAATGAATATTACCGCACACTGTGCTGTAATGAGATATTAACGCACTAGTGGGACTCCTGCCGGAACGTAATATGGGCGATTAAAGTGCAAATTAGAAAAAATACTGTAAAAAACGTGTGCCACAATGCCTTCTAATACGAGTACAAGTTTTACGATTCAAAGTACTTTGTAAACGTCATTGTGACACTTGTGTTTTAAAATACTATTACAAAACAAATATTGGAAGTGGAACATTTTCCCGATTATTTTTTTAATGTTATCGAGAACCGCAAACAAAATAATCTTGTTTATAACTTTTCGGAACGGCGTCCCTTTGTCTATTACTTCCTTTTAAACTTTTTTTGCGGAGGTCGAATCTACGATAATGTAAACCGTTTGTAAAGTGCAGGTGCACCTGTACTACCAAACTGTGGGGTTTCAAATATGAAATAAGATTTTATTAGTCAGGAATAAAGTGAAATACTACGGCTGACCTGAGCTTAGTGGCCTATGTTATCCTTAAAAATTTCTCCCTTTTGTTTAAAAGACATCTGTATATAGGCTGTTTTAAACCCCTCGTTCACTATCATTTTCTCAAAATCTATTGCAACTAGACTAATGCTAACTATCTTCATTTTCCGGTAATGTTTCGTTATACCGGGAAATGCAATTTTGTTATTTCAAGCATAGAATCATATGTTTTTATTTCTCATATAAATGAATGCTGGAAATTATTTAAATACAATTTTGACTAAAGTTCTTGTCTTTAAATTCAATCATTTTGAGAAAATTTTGACATTCGATAATATTCATCTCACTACAGCATAAGAAAAAAGGTCGTGTATATCAAATTCTGTCAAACGAACCGGTTTTATGCAGATGGTTCATAAATCGATGATCAATGCGAGTACCTCTAACCTTAGAAACTATACTTCATTCAAATGTTATATTCTCTGTTACTAAATATGAAGGAATGGTATGTCTACTTCTTCCCGTTTTCGGGATATGAGCTATTATTTATTCCGCTATAAAAAAATTAGTACATTTCTTCCGGTGGGTTATGAAAATGACAATCTTAAAGTCATTAAAATAGGTGCCTCGCTTCATAATTAATTTTTTCAATGCTGGCGGATTGTTACATGTTGTGATTGATATGACTATTGTAAGTATTGTTATAATAGTCTATTATACAGCTTTCTTTAATTAAATTAAAAGAATGGGTTAGAATAATCATAAAAGAAATTATTGAACTTAGTGTATTAGGGAACTAAATAAAATTAATTACTCCTGTCTGCTGTTCCTTTCTATGTATCGTTCTATTGCGGTCGGGAAATTACTCGGCTCTTCAAACATGTGCTTGCAACAACGGATTTCCAATGGAACAACGATTTCTATGAATAACCGGATGGGGCATCTTTGGGCAGTCTGCTAGCACCAGTTATAGCGAACTTCTACATGGACCTTTTGGAAAGTAAAGCCCTCAGCACTGCGGCTCAAAAACCATTATTTTAGTATCGGTACTTCGACGACACCTCCTTGGTGTGGCCGGTGCATTACCGGCTTACGTTACGGCCCTCTCCTGGATTGAGAGTTTGCTTGTATCCCGTAGATGGAGACAATCTAAACCCTTATTTCCATAGTAGAGAAATGGCAGATATAGCTTGATAATGCGAAAGCGATATTAGTGTGTTTGCACTCGGAATGACGCTGATGATGCGTGGTAGGCAGAAATTCGAGTCCGTCTCTGGTGTTATTCCCTCTCTCATTGCTTTTGCTGATATGGTGATTCCAAAATTAGACCATGAACCCGCCTGGTGGCATTTTTCGGTTCTAATTGTGTTTGGAATTTTTTCTTTGACTCGTATAAAGCGTTATGATGTTAAGGGGAGTATTAATTACTACTCTTAAAAAAAAATATGAAAACTGATTTAATTAAAGAATTCTAACATTTTGCTCCAAGACTAATGCTTTTAATGCAAGTAGACGATATTCTTAAGTGGAGACTAAAAGTAGTTTCATCCAAGACTGCTAGCCTTTTAAGTCAAGATTATACTGTTAAGGCAATTTTTTTCTTGCTTTAAGAAGTTTTGTCTTGGGGATATTCAAAACGTAGATTTATGTGGTACAAGACAAATTTATTTAAGGTAAGCATGCATTTTTCTGTGTGCAGATACACGGTTCGTGGATATGATCATGCTAATGACAGGAGAATGCAGGATGGAACCTGATTTGTATGATTTGACCTTTCCTAACTGCCAAACGGTCGAAAGAAATTCCCAACGAATATTTCTGTTCCCGCATGCCTTATTTTTATTTTAAATTTTTTGTGGACAATTTTTATATAAGATAATATTATTCAGCTTTCCCCAAAAATACTAATCTAAACCTAAACATGTAAGGTTTATTTTGGTTAATTTATTTGGTAATCTATGTAGCCTTGACTTTAAACTCTCCCAGCCCATTGATTTGGATTTTGTAGTTTCTTCACAGAAATAGGATCCGAGTATGCGTTCAGCAGAGATGTTTAGATTCCATACATTCTGATCTACTTCTTGCATCCACCAGAATTGGTTTTCGTGTAATGTAAATTATAATGATTTACGCCAGAATTCCATGTACAAGGTGCATAGATCAGTGTAACTGAAATTTCCACAAGTGGGTAAACAATGGCTAAACATCTTGAAGATGAACAAGAATAGGCATGACAATCCATAAAATTTGGCTGTTCAAATGAACTATGAATTAATAAAATAAAGGTAACAAAATAATATAATTGCATTCACTACAGTTTTGTTGTTATATTAACTATAATTTTGGTTAGTTCAACAATATTTTGCTAACAAAACTGGTTTGGTGGATTTAACATCTGTCGTTCACTCAGTGTACGCATTAATATATTAATACAACAATCTTGTATTTTCCGCAGTAAATGTTACTTATATTGATAACGTAAACTATTATACCGATATTTATTCACTGATGATCAATTTTACGTATTCTTTTTCGCAATTGCAATAATATTGTGTTAATTCGACCCTCCACCTATGTTCTGAATTCTACTTGCGCAGTTCAATGTGCAAATTACCATTAGAATTCAACATTTCTAAGAAACTGCGGGATAAGCTTATATAATGTGCTCACACATCACACATTTCAGAAGAATACAGCGTATCGAACACTCAGTTCACCTATGCTGGAAGAGTGAAACAACCGAGCCAATGTTTTAACAAGGCAAAACCCAGGAAGAAGTTATCAACACATCCATCATAAAGAATTAATGCTTTTCCTACTAATCACTGTAAAAAGTGCAGAAAATTTATAAACTGCAATACATCCATCACCTGCAAAAGTCATTTTCGTTGCAGATATACAAAAAGAAGCAATATTTTTAGTATAATTTTTAAACAGTTATAACTATCTTAATTTTGAAAGCGTTTCAGTCCTCTCTGACATATGACTTCCTTCTTTAATTGGTTGCCACTTTGTGTTTCCCGAGATATTAGAAGGTGTGAAAATGTAGCTAGCAGGTGTATTTAGGACGTACGCCTCAAGAACTATAACTGCTTTAGATTTAGATTGTTTGTTGGAAATAAATGAAAACAATATGCATCACATTTATCGATTTTCAGAAAATGACTTACGTCATAAAAATAGGCAAGCCTCGTTTATTTTTCGATAATTAACAGAATAGCTAAAAGTTTGTTGACAGACGTATATGTAATTTGTAACAACTGTGATAGGCATTACGAGATATTCTATTTAAAATTGCAATTCTAGTTCTCATATATGTAACCAAGTTTTGCATAGAATGAATTAGGTTAATTGATAGAAAACAGCTGTTTTAATAGCAAAGTTACACACGTAGTAACATATCCAACATACATTCGGACATGTTATAAAAAAACAAACCAAAACCTAATTAATTAATTACCTTCTGTAAGCCCAGCCTTAATACTGTTTCGTTATTTATAAGCAGCTTATTTTTTTACGCCTTAATATGGAAATATAAAACTCAGGTTTCGTGCGGTTTAATAACTGTTCATTAAGATTTATGCGCCTACAAAGATAACAATTCGTTTACGATGAATATTGGAAATTAGTCGGTTAGAAAATGCTACGGCAACGTCTATTTCGCAATCATATGGAAGATTCCGTGCCGGTTACCTCTCAACAGATCCAGTTTCTCTTTATTCACATAGATGTATGATTTCTATTTAGCTTTATGTCGATTTCAATGTAAAAGCACGACGATAAATCTATAAACTTGAGATTTACATCCTTAAATTCGAAAGGTTCTATTACGTCGTTTGCATAAAATAAAAATTACCTTTAACATTTAATTATGGAGACATCCTTTGCGCTGTAGAGACTACTTAGAAATTAGAAGTATGTATACCGGGTGTCCCAAGGTGGATGGCCCATTAGAGGCACCAATCATGAATTTAAAAATATATGAGAAGGACTTTTAAATAAATGCTTGTAACTCACAATCACAACGATTTAGTTATAGGAGCACTATACATGTTCGAAAAGTAAATTTAACAGGCTTTGTGAAGGATGTTTAATATATTGGGTGTTCTGTTTAAAAAAAATAAACTTACAGAAATTTTGTCTAACATTCGGTTTAAGGTTAACGTGTGAAACGCCCTGTAAATGTAGCTAAATTCCAATAACATAGTAAGTTAAAGCATGGTAAACAATTTTACTCTTGGTTATTCCAAAGAAAAATGAAGGTATGCGTACTTTTGTAAGGGTCAGATTTTCAGAAATAAATATTGAAACTAATTTATATCTCTTAAACGCTTTGAGATAGATATAGGGAAATAAATGTGAAAGTTTTATGAAACGTAATAAGGAATCCAACCATGATAAGAAATGCAGGGTGTTTCGTTAATTAAAAACGCTTTGACTAAGTTTAGGTAGAAGCGGCAATACTGCATGGATTAAAATATTTTAGAAACATAGTTCACCGCGAATAACTTGCACATACAAAATTTGAATTAATTCTGATGATTGGTTCTCCATATACTTCTATGTAATAATGTATGTTTAACATATAGACCCATATGCACTGTAACACTGTGAGAAACAAATACTGATATATTGTAAGTATTTTGTCATTTGCACCTCATCTTAGTAAAGTATATCCTGTTTTTTGCCAAAAATCAAAGACTGCTCATATCTACTTCCATAAAACTCCTTCATTTAGCTTGCCTCCTTTTTAATATAGGATTATTTTCTGATAAGCATTCTGTTATATAGATATATGTATATGCTTCTGCTCTAAATTAAATACAATGACTCTAACGTATTTCTAGTATGACTAACAATAATTAATAAATACAATATTTATAATTTTGATTCTTACATCCGTTTATATTTCATAAAGAATAAATTATTGTTCAATCCGAATCAATAGTATAAATAGGTATACTGGTAAACAAAAATATATCTAATAACATAAGTACTATCTCAAAAGCACTGAGACCGAGCATTACGTATCGACTGCCAGTTAATAAGCATTATCTATTTGTACCTAACTTTTACACGTAGATATGTGTTGTTATTATTATGATTAGTAGTAGTGATTATGGATTCAATTATATTTTAAATAGATTTTCTATAAGTACATTTTACAACTTTGAAAAGATGACGTCACCTATACATTAACATGCAGATTTTATTACTACATTTACTATTTAACATCACAAAAAAAAACATACATTAAATAAAATGAGTTCGATAAATTGAATATCCATTTATCGACAATATTTATGACAGTAAGCACTCTCTTTCAGTTCAGTGACGTAGCAGATAAGTTTTTTATACGCTCATAACATCCACAAAATAAAATGTCTAGGTCCAACAATGTAATTAAGAAGCACTGTGGGAAAGTTTCTTATTTTGCATTTTTTTTAACGGACGAGCGCAAGTCAACACGAAATTAAACTTATTGTTAACAACATATAAAGTTAAGATCCCAAGAAATCTTTCTATAAAACATAACTGGTAGGTAACAGAAACTTGCAGATTCCCGTCTATATAAGAAAATATGTTTCAAGTTTTGAAAGGTTCATATATCTACGCTAAGAGAAAAGCTCAATTCTAAGTTATCAATTAGTTATTTCATATTGAATCCAGGATTTTTCATGTGGCTAGTTAGAAGTTTTTAGACTTAACGAAACTCTTCATTTGTTCCTCTTTCCAATAGTTTTCTTTAAAATGCTCGTTTTATTTATTAATACTTTTAAATCGATTTTAGTAAAAAAAGTGCGAAAAGTTTACATTGAAATTTCTGAGAATGGATGCATCTTACCGCATTTATTCTACGGACAGACGTGATTGAAATGCCCAAATCTTCAAAAGCAGCAGGCATTGACTGCATCGAAATACGCTAAAATACTAATCTCATTTTCCGCAGTCTCAGAAACTAGTAGATCGGTATAGGAAACCTTAGTTGTAATGGTCATAGAATATTCTGCTGAATTTAAAAATGTAATAATATATAGGGTGTTTCATTTAAAATAACAAAGTTCATGGCGACTTCCGGTTAATCGGAAGTGTAAAAAAATTTCAGTTGGGGGGTGCGCGATAGCAAGAGGGCGTGTTCAATGGAGTGAGACACACTCGGAGGAATATGGAAAGTTCCCATTTACTTCGCGATTTGTACAAAATACGAAATTCAGTTTTTATTGTAATATGTGTCTGCAGTACTGTACGCTGTTCATTCAACGAGCTCCGTCCGTCTCTTCGAGCTCGTGACGTAAACTGCGCAAGTGGGCGGGATTTCCATCAAGTGAAAATAATTGTGCTATAAGTACCAAACTAGTGTAAACCACAAATTTTTAAAGTTGAAGAGTTTCGTTAAGCCCGAAAACTTCGAACTAGCTACTTCCGTGGAAAACCCTGTACATGTAGGCATGTTTCTAGACTTTTGAACTTGGAGTCTAATTATTTTCAACATATTCAATTTTCGCGATTAAATTTTATCGAGAACGTAGGTCACTTTGAAATCTCCGTTGATTGATCATGGTAGCCTTCAAATATTTGGTCAAGAAATAATTGGTGAAGCTAAACTTAAAGTATGTTGGATGTACCGGGTGGTTCAGTAAGGGTGGCGACCGGCTGTATCTCGGAAACTGTTATGCCTAGAGCTTCGAGACAAAAAATATATAACCAATGTGGCCACCAGAAGTATCCGAAAGTTATTTTAATGTTCGAAATTTCACCGATAGGGGGCGTACCTACTATGTTCAATCAGAAAATCAGTATTATCTCAGAAAATTGCAGGTTGAGCTATAGTTTTGAATGGATCACTCAAAAGCTGAGTTGATGTCCCATTATTTTGTTTAATGACTTTTTTTCGTGTCTGCCATAATAAGGAATGGGGAAGCCAATCAATTGTTCAATATATAAATTTTCATATCTCCTGAACCGTTCTGAATATTTTTGGGCTCGTTCGATGGAGCATTTTATGGTTTTTTTTTCTAGAAAAATTGTCGTTCTAACATTTAGTTTGAAATAGGTAAACTAGAGGGGGTTTTCTGTAGTGATTACATATTTTGGTGAACTTCAAGAAAAATATAACCGTGCTTTATAATTACCAGTGTCGCAAGCTAAATTAAATTGTTGAAATTTCAGTGAAAACCGCATCAAGAGAGTGTTGTTGAGGTAATCTGAACGTATAACTTGCAACTATGGTGTTTTCCTTAGAGCAAATAACTTTTTTAGTTGAAAGGTAGCTCGTACTGACAGGCATATTGGCGGAGAATGGGTTTATTCTGTCCTAAATTACTTAGAAGAATCTAAAAAACAGTTTCAAAATTTCGCTGTTGACATGCAATTTAAAAAAAAAACTTTAGATGGAGCCATAAGTGTGTTTCGTGAAACTGGTAGCATCCTACGAAAATCTGATAGTGGTACTGAAGAAATTGTTGCCAATGCTCAATATGTAATTGATGATGCAACGAAAAGATCTATTAGGCAATTGGGTTAAAATTGCAATCTCTCCATCGAAACCACTCAAAAATTGTGTCACAGCGGTACAAGAATTGAAACCACTAGATTATGCACGTAACTTGGCAATTAATAGCATTGTCAGTAATGTAATATTATTACAAAAACTGATTTGCACTGATGAAACATGGTTTCCCCTACTAGGATTTGTGAATTCCCAAAACATGAGAATTTGGAGCCATGTTAACCCACACGAAATAATTCAACAACCGCTACACACTGAAAAAATCTGTGTGTTGGCAGCTTTTGGTCACACGCGAATAACTGGGCCAATATTTTTTTCAGGATAACGAAAAATATGCTCCTACTGGTTCCTTTTAATTTTTATTATTTTTAAAAATACTAAATACTGAACGATACCAAACTGGATGATAATGAAAGCTAGAATTGTTAGTTTCAACAAGACGGAGCTACTCCCCATTATACAGTTGAAACATTGGACTTGTTAAGACAACTATTTGACGATCGAATAGTTAATCAAAATACAAGAATTCCGTGGCTTCTACATTCATGTGCTTTGACACCACGTGACATCTTACCTTACATAAAAAAACGGCATTTTTTAAACACATATAATTTAGTTTACTTGCGAGGAGAATTGAACAAAAAGTTGTTGAAATTAAAGCTAATCTAGCGTTGTGGGACAATGTTGTCGGAAATTTCTGTCCCAGACTGTTGAAATGCCTAGAAGCTGGCAGCCAACATTTTCAGTAATTAAATTTTTAGTTCAATAAACTGAATAATGACATTTATATTGAATTGCGACGTTTATCATTTTGATCGATGAAAGGTCTAAGAGATACCTTAAATTATTTTTAAAATTTCATACGGTATATGATGACGTATTCAAATGAATACCCGATTTAATATGCAACATTGCGGAATATAATAATATTGTAAATATCTCAGATTAGTACTTACAAATTGCTTTCAACTATGTACAATTGTTGAAAGGAGGCGATAAAATTATATTTAAAAAAGAAAGTTGCTATCTATTCGAACACTTCAGTGATCATTATTTTTGTCGCAATAATAGACACCAGGAAAGTTATTCTGTACAAGTAGTTATAAGTAAGCATCCTATATGTTGCAGTATAATTGATAGAGCAGATATCATTTTAACATATATATTTTTTAGAGATAACACAAAGATTTATTCCTCTGAGAACTAAAATTTAAAATTGTGTGCCTCTAGTATGCGTTTATCAAAAATCACTAATTAACAAATCCATATTGTAATTGCCTATACCGTATGCAAGATTCAAGTATAGTCAGCCGATAACACGCAAAACCAAAGTGATGAGTGTGATACAAATAAAATAATGGAGGAAGTCACACAGCAATGAAATCTTTTCTGAGAAATATATCAAATTTTGTTTAAATAAAAGCTTTATCTAAACTTATAGATATAACTGTGTAAACTTGTGCAAACCGAGAATATCTTTTTTGGGTAAGTGCA
Source organism: Cetonia aurata (assembly GCA_949128085.1). Taxonomy (NCBI): domain Eukaryota; kingdom Metazoa; phylum Arthropoda; class Insecta; order Coleoptera; family Scarabaeidae; genus Cetonia; species Cetonia aurata. The sequence goes on from OX421884.1 coordinate 39,422,781, forward strand.
TAATAAACCGATCTTTAAAGAAATAATGTAAAATATTCCATTGGCCAATAAAAACAATAAGTTATATCAACCTATATTTTGATCTTTGCGTACATGAATTATCTGAAAATTTTGATTTTCCCATTTAAGCCACCTTTCGGATGAAGTATATTTTTTTCTTTATTGATTTTACAAAACGAATTTTGTACCTACTACAAAACATTTTATAAGTGCAGGTGTTTCCGTCATCGTTATATACGATGCAGTTCTATCGTGTCCAATTCGTATATCATCGCCTGACTATAATTATATTTCGCATAGGGTATGATATGAAACATCGTGACCTCTCTTTCACCCATGTGTGTTAGGATGCCGAACACTCCAAGCAGCAGTTTAGGTAGAATTTTACTGAAACGATCATACATCCAATAACTGGTCTTGCATATTTCTACTTGATATATAAGGCTGGCAATAATATACCATACCATTCTTTAGACCCGCGTAATTTAGGGTATCAGTAATAAATTATGGAAAATATTGCCCTATTTAAAGCTTGTACTATATTGTTGTTTGAAAAGCTTATCCTGCTTAAGGGTATGAAAAACAACGTTTCTAAAAACTGTACATAATTAATACACCCAAATACCACAAATAAAAGTTATTTTGAAATGGTACTTTTAATCTTTGGCATTATTACATTAATTATGTTTTATTTATAGAATACTTAGTTCTTAAACTAACACATATAGTTACTTCTTGGTATTCAGTAGCTTACATGCTATATGCGAAAAGAATTTGTTACCACTTGTAAAATAGCTGCCTTACAATTAAAAGTTAGTAGGTATATATTAATTATCCAAATAAAAGCAATATCTTCCAAAATTTTACGCATAGTTTTAATATTTTGCTAGTAAAAAATACATATTATCTTTTTCTGATATAAAAAAAGAAATAACCATATTTTTCTTTACATTTGAATGTAGTATTCCAGGGATAGCGGCTTAAAAATTATTTATTCTTTGAACTGACTAAGAACGTATTTTGAAACTGAACTAGGCTGCCAGATATCTCTTATTCGCAAATTAAGGTGGTCTATATTGCATCAGGCTACAGAAATAGTCTTAATATTAATTTTTATATTTATGCAGTATGTTGTAATAATATTTTAATAAAAGTATTTTTGATATTTGTATACACGTAGATACCTAGTTATAGGTAGAATATAAGGAATTATTAAGAAATAGTATTAAGCAAGCTTCCATTAGGTAATTAGGTAATCCTGATACGTATGTGTTTATATTAAGAAAATTCTATCAGTGTGACAAGAATAGGTAATTATTTAATTTCGAATACATACTTTTATAAATTGTCCATCAGAATGCTTGACAGAAGCAAAGATTGCCTTGTAAATATTAAAAATAAAATGATTAGTACATTTGTTTAAAATAGTAGTGAAAAAAAATATATTTTTAGAAGCATAAAATATTTCCAATCTATGCATTACGTACGTCCTGATTCTTTTTACAATTTGTTTATTTATGTAAGTAAGTGTAATTATAATCCTTGGACATGTACATACATATATAAATCGCATACACATTTAGATAAATTTGTTATAAACTATCATCTATATAAAACGTCAATGACATTTATAGAAGAATAAAAGGAAAGACATCACAAAACAAACTGTCGCAAGTAATTGTTAGAAATACTGTCAGATGTTCCTAACAATCTAAACTGATTCCGATTATTTATGCATAAGTGTCATTTACAAAAGCTAAAAAACATATGTCACTACTATGAAATGACTAAAATCATAACAAAAATATGTAAGATAGGTTTGCGTTGAATTGGGGTGTAAATAAGATAAAAGCCATTAATATTTCATTCAAATAAGATTGGTATTATTTTATTGACAGAATCTATTTATAGGGGATGTTTGTTATCGTTAGTGACGTATGATAACTGCATCATATTGTGTGACCTAAGATGCGGGAATGAATGAGTAGGTCGATAACTGTACGTGTAAGAAAAAGAAAGAGATATGGAAGAGAGTAAATTAAACCGTACGTACCCCTTAGAGCTAAATCCGTGAATTTTAGCGCACAAATATCATCGCACACTCACTCGGCATGTATAGAGTTCACACACCGACTGCATGTAGGGCCAAAAAAATAACGCATTGCCTCTCCACTAACGGAACGTTACATCTATTGACTAAACACACGAGGGGCGCGCAAACGTTCATGTGCAAAGTGTAATAGTGTGCGTGGTTTTTTTTTACAGCCAGTACTTGTGTGTACCTCCTACGTATATTTGCCTATCTATTTACATCTACATATACATCCATCCGTATACGTTCGTTCGTTACTATATTTCCTCTCCAGCTCTCCGTAAACTTCAATTCGTACGACGACGTACCATACGCACTGAAATCCGAACCAACCCCCACTCGGCTACCCTAACTACCCTTAAATGCGCGTACTCCTCTTCCGCCCTTACTTATTCGTTCCTCACTAGGCTGAGCGAATGGCGACCAGTCCCGCTGCCCCTCTCTGCCCTGCCCAAAACAAACCATATCGATTTTGGCCGCACAGTGTGTACTGCGTGTACCTAATATATACTTTTGCTTGCAGTAGTAGTTGCTAGGGTATGTGCACGCTAGTCAACGCCACCTAGTTCCGTAAGTCACCGATGCGAAGCGCCACCGTCGCCGACTGCAAGTCGAACAAGTCCGAGGGTGGCGCGCCGTAATCTGCCGAGGGGTTGCGTTTCACCTTGACGTCCTTTAGCGCCTGTGTGTGCGTACGTGAGTGTGAATTACGGATGGCACTCGCACATGAAACCGGCATTACCCTCTCCGCGCGCGCGGATAGCGGCTCCAGGAAGTAAATTTCACCGTGGTAATTTATCTTCCCGCCAAACGATCGATTCGTTTTACGTTACGGAAATTGCGCATGCAGCGATCGATTAATTAAGAATAAGGTGCAAGAAAGCCCTTTATAAGAAATGTCGTTTCATGTTTCGTTGTTGTTGTTACTAGATAGACATCAATTTGAATACATTATAGGTAGTTATTGCGTAACAGGGCAAATGAAATTTGTAATCTATCTTGCCAAACAAAATCCACTTATATTTCATATACGCACATTTTTGTAAACTTAAAGACAAAAAATACTTTGTTGCAATTTTTATAAAAAGAATCTAGAAAATATCTATAGTGCGCTCCACTTATTCTTGCAGTACAGAACTTATGGGACATGCACTCTTATGAAATCTCTTTTAAATTTATAGGATTTAATTCTCTGATTGCGCTGATATTTACATGACAAATGTCAGTTTGAAAATTATGGAGAATACAACCTGAAATAAAAAAAAAAAAAACAAGTGAATGTATGCATAAACTAATTTTAATAATTTTGTTTAAAAGTATTCATATAAAATAAACTTCATTCTTTTACATTCTAATTAAATTTTCTGTATCTGTTTAAATAATTACAAAGTATCTGAATACAGTAGTTTTGCACTTTAATGCAGTTTATTTTCAAATGTAAATGTTATTTGAGTGGTGAATATTTTTGCATAATGAAATGGGAGCTTCACCGTGGTAAAGATAGGCAAATAATTCTGGCCGCCACACTGAGAAAACTTTGTTTATAGATATCTTTTTATAAAATTCAGAATGTACATTTACTGTAAATTTCCAATTATTCAACCTATTTTATAGTTTTTTATCACTTCCGCTTTTACCGGGAATAAAAAATTTTAAACGGAACAACTATATACACTCCGCCAAAAAAGTATCGCATAAACTAAAAAAGGGCATTTATGAACCAAGATATTTTTATACGGTCACAAAAAGTTTGCCTCGTGTATGTGAACTATAAAAACACTAACAAAATAATGGAACTTGGCGTTTTTACTTTTTTTTTTCTAAAAGAACACATTTAGAAAAATGCATATGTGTAAGGTTTGTTCAGTTGTTTATTGAAAGTCTTCCTATACGGACAAATTTTAAAGTGCGAAGTCAGAGTTCTGTACCAACGCTTTTAAAACTAAAATGAGCAATTTAACTTCAGAAGATTAATCGAAGATGGACGATCTCAAGCATACGTTGCTAATTTGATGAACATCAATCAGTCAAGTGTTTCTAGAGCCGTAGCCAGATATAGGGAAACAGGCATTTACAGTAGAAGAGCTGTACCAGGTCGTCCAAGATGTTCTACTCGCCAAGATGACCGCTATTTACTACTACAAGCATTACGTCGAAGACATGTAACTGCGAGACAATTGCAGAACGACTTGGCTAGAGTCAGAAATACTCGTGTGAGTACTCAAACTATTCGGAATAGGTTACGACAGAGTGGATTAAGAGCTAGAGTAGCTGTAACAGCCCCTCGTCTCACTAGGAACCACCGAGTGGCTCGCTTAAGGTTTGCCAGAGAACATGTAAATTGGAACATTAATGACTGGGCCAATATACTCTTCACAGATGAGTCAAAATTTGGTCTTTACACCTCAGATAGGCGTATCTCAGTGTACAGACGAGACGGTGAGCGCTATTCGCAGTGTAATATCAGACCTAGACCTAATTTCGCTGGTGGCTCTATTATGGTTTGGGGAGGCATCTGTTTAACAGGTCGTACAGAGTTAGTACCAGTAGACAGAGGTACACTGACTGCCCACAGGTATATAACGGACATTTTAGAAGAACATGTAGTACCATATGCGCCAATTATAGGAAACGAATTCATGTTAATGCACGATAATGCACGACCGCATGTTGCAATAATCGTCCAGGAATACCTTAACGATGTTGGTATTCCAGTTTTAGATTGACCTGCGGTAAGTCCGGACATGAACCCTATCGAGCACGTGTGGGACCTCCTTCACAGACGGATACGAACCCAAAATGTTGCCCCAGCGGACTTGCATGGACTAGCAAATGCTCTCCGTGACGAGTGGGAGAATTTGGATCAGGCTTATATACTGGAGGTTAATCGAATCTCTGCCAAACCGTATGCGAGCGGTCATAAGAGCCAGAGGTGGCAATACTCAGTATTAAAAGCTACTGTTATGACATTTTTCTTTCCAAAATTATAATTTCTTGTTTTAATAAAAATCTCAAGTATGAGTTCTTGTTTTTATTTGGCCTGTATTTTATTTAAACAATCATAGAAATTATATCTTAGAGCGCATTAAAGTATATTTACAACTTTATGCTACAAACAAAGATTATGCGATACTTTTATGATTCAAAACTAAATTATGCGATACTTTTTTGGCGGAGTGTATTTTATTTATTCGGATTCTGGGGGTAATTTTCTGTGTGTGTATGAAAGCAAATAATTTGCTAGTTTTAGTTTTCTTGGCTACCAAAATTTTTAATTTTTATGTTTCAATCTAGAGTGTCGCAAATAGCTGTCATCGTAACACCTAGAAATTACAGTCTTTTATTTTACAGGCCTACTAGAACGTGACAAAGACCATCTGGCAGCTTTTCCATAAAAAGTTCTTTTCTTTTTTAAATGCATCCTTATGAATGCTTAGCCTTAATTTGAAAGAGAAATTTTTGGCGATTATATCGAAAAAGGTGAAGGAAAACACGTTCAACTTGTATTCTGTTTCTGTTAAAAATTATAAAATATAGGTTGAATATTTGGAAATTTACATTAAATGGTACCATCATCGCCAATCAAAATGACCGGTCGCCGTATGTCACGGCTCGGTCACAGGCGTCGTTCCCGTTTTAACGGCTAGGCAGAGCCTATATGCTATTTTTACCACTAATAAAAAAATACATTATCGTTTGCAAACTTATATTCTCCCAATTTATTCGATTGGTACCACCCCTTTTCTGCCTAGAAACACATTCTAACCAATAAAATTTAAGAGTACTAGTGAGGTCTCGCGCAAATGGTCTTGTGTACTACTCGGAAATGATTTACCTGTAACTAAAGGAAAAAAATAAAACAAAGTTTTGATTTAGTGAGTAAAAGGTTTAATTTGAAATGTGTTGATTTATTTTTTGCCAATTTATATGATAAAAAACTTAATTTTACGTGATCATTACACGCGGTATTTTTAAATGTAAAATATACTGAAATTTTTAATAGGCTCCGTTTTATTTTCGTTATAACCGAAAATTTTTTGAAAACACCAAAAGTTATTTTTATAACATGCTTCTACTATATCAATAAGAATTATTGTAGAGAAAACAGTTTGAGAAACATGTTCAAGTTCTTCAGTTTGCTATGTGAATATGTATGTATAATTGCTTTTAACTGTTCCGACATTAGTATTTTATATGCATGTATATATTTACCTACATATTTACAAATTTAAAACAGACAAATTCCTACGATAATTGGATACCTAATAGTTTATTAGATGCACTTACTATATACATATTTTTATGAACATGATAAATAAGTATTGAATTGAGTACTTGAAATAAGAAATTTCCAGTTACATGAAATATTAAATATATGCCTATTTGATTAAATTAGTTTTATATTTAATCCCTTGGCGGCAACTACAAAGGTCAAATACGCAAGCCGAAAAGGTAGCGGTATCTTTATCGCATACCGCCAAGAGTATTATCTTTCAGTATGATTCTCAGCGTTAACTCTAGATTTGGATGCAAATTATTTGAAAATCAAAAACATGCTTACCGCAAACAACTACACAAAGTCAGGAGCTATGTATTTATTTTGAATAAAAACTTGAATATTTCTGTTTTCCAAACTATACTTGTTTTACCTACAATAATGCTTATTAACATAGTAAGAGCACAGTATAAAACCTTATGCAGTAGTTTCACTCCCTCAAAATCGTGGCATAAAGTTGCAACTCGCGCACGGCGCTGCGCATGTAGGGACTCAGGACAGCTTTGAGCAGGTCCGGATTGGCCTAATATTGGGGAAGGGATTAATGACTTGGTTACAAACAAAGACACAACCTATAAAACCACCTCGATGGGACACGTGCGCCACATTTTGTATTCTGCAATGGTATAATATATTGTAAACCATATCACTAGCACTAGTCTTTGTACTGAAATTAAGATGCTAATAAAATCTTTGTTAGTTCATCCTTATTTTATTTACCTAAGATTTAACTGAGTACTAATTTCCGTTAAAATGCAAAATTAAAAGCAAACACTAATTAGATAAGATCTTCTATAATTAAGAATAACATGTTTGCAAAGGACATCACTATTATGTAGATAAATCCCTTATAATAAAGGCCTTTTCAATTACATTTACTACAAACATAGTCCGCCTGAACCACTATTTCTTGTTCATTATAAAAACACTTGTTAATTATTTAATTATTTACTTACTATATTTATTTACTTAATGATTTTATTTCAAATGTAGAATAGAAAGTAATTATTATTATATGTAGGTAGTAAGGATATTAAACACATTCACAAATCGCAAATAATATGCATTAACTGAGGAATACATTAATAATCTTGTATTTCTCGAATTTGCCAATGTAAACTATTATACCACTGTTTGCATTTCAATTCCATTTAACCTTTTCCTTTTTATTTTTTCCAATATTGGGTAATCAGGTTTTGTAGGGGCCCTGAACCCTTGCACAGCGCCGTGCGCGAGGTAAAATTTAGTCCCAAGAGATCAAATGTGCCGACACGAAGTGAAACTACTGCTTAGGTATATACTGTGGTAAGAGTAACACTAGGTGTTTTAAAAAAAATTTCAGAAAAATGAAATATTGTAACGAAAATAACCTCTAACGTATTAAAATATTCAGTATAGTTTCCATTTGAAAACACCGCGTCTAATGAGCATATTAAATGCTATTGTTTATCACATGAATTGGCATAAAATAAGTCAACACATTTCATATGAAATTTCTTGGTTAATAGCAAAAAATTTGTTTTTTCTCTGTTTGCTTTAGATATATAGGTACCAATTTCCGAGTAGCACACAAGGCCACTTGCGCAATACCTCAGTACTACGCTTTTATTGGCTAGAATGTGTTTCTAGGCAGATAAGGGATGATACTAATCGAATATTCTGAGAATATTAATTTGCAATCCATAATGCATTTAAAAATAGCATATACGCCGCCCACTCGATAAAGCGGGAACGATGGCTCTGACCGGGCCCTAGACATACGGTGACCGACCGGTCATTTTGGTTGGCGATGATGGTACATTCCAAATAAAAATATATAAATGTAAATAAAAATTATGATCCGGGACCTATGAGCTGGGACACGCGTGCATTTGTGATTATTACATTGTAGTAACACACAACACAATTAATAAATTGTGGTATGCTGTAGTTTTATTTCTTCGATGCCAAGGATAATATCGTGGTGTTTCCCATCTGAAATCGTATTTCTCTCAAAAATTCGGATATTTTAGAGCTATTACAATAACCGAAGGTCTTCGAATGGTCTCGCCACATATGTTTCTATCTTACGAAGTTATACGAAGATGTTTTAATCATTGTAATAGCACTCTCTGATTTGCCCAGACATTAAGTTGCTGTTTAGGTGCTATGCCAATGAGAGGTTCTGGCCCCTAGAAATGCTCCGTAGGCTATAAGAATATTGACAAGGGAAGATCGCCAGATGTTAAGGTTAGTTTTGATCCCGGCTTTGTCAGTTGGTAGCATGCACTCCTTGAAGTACCTACTTTTGTAAAATATCCATAGATGGCCAGGCGTGGCCACGGATGACTTTGTAAACCTTCAATTCAAGTTTTAAAATGTTAATTATGCACCAAATGTATGTCGATGGTAGGTAAATTTTTATTATTTAGGCATTTTATATTTATTTTGTCTTCTATACTGACGATGGAGGATCGTAACTGATAAATTATTATCGTTATAACTAATATCAATATAAGCTCAAGTTTGTTGTATGTGCTTTTTGATTTATATAGCCAAGTTTTTGGAATACATCAAATATACATATTATCCCTCATCGTTCATAAAGATATTCTTCCGATTCCTTGTTCTCGGTCTCAGTTCTTGGGGAAAGCCCTCGATTCTGCCCAATGCTATTATTTTCTTGTAATGTGAATCCACCACATTCTATCTTCCCGTATACTGCAAATATTAATAACATCATCCTACATATATACGTAATTCAAAATGTGATTATAATATCTATGGTAATTACTACAACTACCATCTTAGATTTATTTAACGTAAATTTAGTGACCTCAATCAGTTTACTTATTTTGCTGCTTTTTTTTATTATAGGATATTTTTCATTTCTATTGAATGCTTGTTATGTACTCGTATTAGTTGCAGGAGGTATAGGTAGAGGTATGTGCTCCACATGCGTTTAAGCACTTATTTAAAGCTTTTCGGTTTAAGGGCTGCAACAGGGCAACAGCCCCACACTTGAAACTCTTATCTTTATTAGGTACTAACTCGACGATCGCACTCCCAAAGCGATATTTAAGGGACACGCCCATAAATAATTATGCTGTATTTATACCGAATATGTTGCATAAAAATGTTATTTCGTGTATAGTTTTATACCTTCAACTTTACAGAAACAACGATATAATGAAGAAAAGTAATCGAATCTTTATAGATTTTTTAACTCTAAGATAAAATAATAATTTTGGTTGTTGATGAATATACCGGGTGTACCAGATTAAATGTTACAAGTGATATATCCCTTATTTGTAGAGATATAAGATCGGGCAAGGCGCCGATGAAAATGCTTTACAGAATCTTAAAACTTATACTTTTTAAAACTACTCCTAGTAAACCGCGCTCTAAGAATTCCACCCCAAAGAATTTTTTTTTAATTGCACCCCACATCGTCGCCTTTATGATTGAAGTACTAAACATTAGAATTATACAACGGCATAAACAAAAATTTCGATTTAACAAATAGGTACTAATAAAAAACAAAAACAGATTATAAACTGTTAGTTCAAATTTGGTTGTACGTATACAAACATATAGGTTGTTTTGTGTATACTGCCACAAAAATGCGTACCTGGCTTTGCAGATTCGAATAAAAAGATTCAGGTATTTATTTCGACTTGCAAAAATCGTTTACGTGTAGTCGAATACGTAGTGAAGTAGTGTTGTTATAAAATAAAAAATGCTTTCTATTTTTTCTCCAAATGAATGTGATCACATATTATTAATTTATGGAAAGTGTCATAAAAATTCTCTTTATGGAGAGCGATTTCCTAAAAAGGTGGTACTATATCACATATGGCATTTCCTCGTATTTAAGCTAACGCGAACAGGCTCATCTCCGTAAAAAAAAATTAACTCAACATTACTTACTAACGTTTTGCAAACCGCTTACAGGATTTGGACGTAGACTAGGATTCATTGCTGCAATGCAAGTACTGTTAAATGATAATCCTAATATTTATTTTGATCTGCAAAAATGGCCCTAATATTACCAATAACATTTTGTGGACTGAGAAGGCACGATTTCATAACAATGGGATGATGAATCGCCACCACTCCCATTACTGGGCTCCAGAAAATCATCAACGGATGCGTGAGACACATTTTCAGATACTATGGGGTGTCAACGTTTGGTATGGATTACTTAATGGACGTATCATTAGTCCATACATCTTTGAAGGAACTTTGGCAGGACAAGGTTGTTTACATTGTTTTACAAAATGACCTTTTCGAGTTAATGGAAGATGTTCCATTAGCAGAGTGCAATAATTTGTGTTGGCAACAAGATTGCGCTCCACTTCATAATTCGAGTTTGGTTGCAGAGTATTTAAATCAAGTAAGCAAATCCCAACAGATGGATGGGTATTAACGGTCCCGCTCAATGGCCAGCTCGCTTACCAGACTTAAGCCCTCTGGACTTCTTTTTATGGGAGTACTTGAAAGAAATTGGGTACTCTACTCCGCCTATAAGCATAGGCGATTTGAAACTTAAGATTCGGCATGCATACATTTCCGTTACAATTAAGGTGATTATAGCAGCAACTTCCAGGGAATTAATTGGTCAATTTGAAGCATGTGTTGCGTCTTTTTGAACAATATCCGTAAGTGATTAATTTTGTGAATTATTACTGTATTTAATATTTATTTAACTTTTGTAAGAATCTTTTTTTATGTACTATTGGTATGATCATTTTGTATTAAATGTTTCTTGAATACAATTTTTGTTCCTACCATTGTATTCCAAACTCTTCGCACCTCGATCATAAGGCAAAAAAGATGCAGAGTGCAATTTAAAGAAAAGAATGTTTGGGGTAAGTTTCTTAGAGGGTGGTTTACTATAAGTAGTGTTAAAAAGTGTAGCCTTTAGGATTCCGCAAAACATTTTGAATGACACCTTGCTCGATCTTCTACAAATAAGAAACATACCGCTTGTAACAACGAATCTGAGGCACCCAATAGAAGAACAGGCGTTTAATGAAATTGAATAAAACTACTACATATTTCAGTATTTCAGAAAAGGATTATAATTACTAAATCCAATAAATATTGTCTTTAACAGTTAGGTACACAGGTAAGTCAAAAATGTGGAAAAATTTGAGGGTTTGTAAACTGATAGTAAGATTGGGTGCGTCATATTGGTTTTAAATCAGCTGTTTCACAAAAGAAATAAAAAAGAGGAGATGTTGATTTGAGCAATTCCGATTTATTTAAATCAATTATTTAAGGTAGACATTTTAAATGAAAGTAATCTTTTTTATTAAATATAGAAAATTTAAGGAGCACTATTCAGTTTACCTGTAGAATAGTTAATTATGATAAAAATATAAAAGAACACAACACATATTTTGGTGTGGCAATACAGGCCTGTTGCTATCCCTAGAGCTATTGCCAAAAGATTTAGAAAAAATCATAAATACTGGATTTATTAGCTATTTTATGCAAATGAATATTCTTTCCAAAAGTCAACTCGGATTTATGTATATCAGGCAAATTACAACCGAGGCTATATATTTTCCACATGCAATGTATGTGCATAAAGTTATTGATAGGAGTAATGCCGTAATTGGCTGCTTTTTCGACCTCGTGAAAACATTTAACGAGGCAGGTAAATTACGGCTTATTATTTCGGGAAGAGCAGCACGGAAGCACCTAGCATTATACATATAGTTTTATAAAGTGTGCAAAACGTTATTTGATCATAACATAGCATACTATGTTCTCATTAAAAAATACATATGACTTTGTCAATAAAAATTTTGGGGAAATTAAAAAAAATGGTTTTGTTTCGGAATCCCATATAAGAAGTTACATCAAAAATATTTAAACTATTTTTCAAATCTTTAAATATAATAATAAGAAAATTCTAACAGATAATAGAAATTAAAACGAAATAATACCTACACACTAAAAAATTTTAGTAAATTTACCAGGATTTCTGCTAAAAATTCCAGTAACATTTGGGGGGGAAATCACCAAAAACTAGGTAACGTTTTTTAACAAAATTACTTATACTTTTGGAAATTTCCCACATATCTACCAGTATTTTCAATTGTAGGTAAAAGTGCTACGTGAAAACGTAATATTACTAAAATTTTTATGCTTTCCCAGGGATTCTTATTAAATTACTTCGTGATTTTATCCACAGTTAGGAAATCTACGTAGGAAACCAAATACATACTTACAATGCGCGCGCATGTTAAATTTATGGGTTCAATTTGTAGATAGATAGCACATTGCACGCACGGAAGTGGCAGTGGTCGTTCTTTTTGATTTATCTATAGGCATATTTAGGTAAGTGACTAATTTAAAATAAATCTATTAATTAAATAATACATTTATACTACTGAGGGTGACCTGCAGCTGCATTTTCATAATTTACAAACGTTGAAACATATAGTTGTGCATATACAAACACACAATACACTTAATTGTGTTCCCAAAAAAACACATTAATATGCCTCGGCAGGGTATATAAAATATATTTGTAGTTTGTGTATTACCGTAATGTTAAAGTAAATGGTTATAGATATTGTTTATGGCAGTCATATTTCGCTACTCTGAAGTAGAGGTTATGAAAGTATTATTCAACTTGCCTATTTATACTTAGAATATTATCTTATACCTATCTATGCATTTTTATGGTTAAGAAAGCGTATAGGTATAATAACTAAACCAGCACATAACTATTATACGCTTAGTAACATTAATGATTTCTTCTACCAAATTTCGAATGCACAATATATATAATACAGTTAGTCTTCTTCATACTTTATTTTTTATATTCTCTTCAAATAGGTAATTTAAAACCTATATTTTACATACATTACATACTGCATACTAAGATACTAATTGATATCTAGGCATTCATTTTTCATCAATGCTTACGATCTTGTAAGTATATGAAAGAAGATCAGTTGTTTGTTCGAGTTCCTCCAACGCTACATCATGAAGACGCATCCTGATGCAGACACCAAAAGCAGGCTTTCTTCACACTCGTAAAAGAAAGTTATAAGTTTAATGAAACAGTTGAGTACCATTTAAATGTATTATTGTTATTATTATTATTATTATTATTATTATTATTATTATTATTATAAGCATTGTTTTCTATATTTAATTAAATTACCTGTAATATATATTTATAATAATAAAATACCTACACGTAGTAAACTTCATCGGTAAATTACAAATTTTAGGGATATTCCTATACAAAATTCCTTTATGTTCAGGAATTTTCCTAAATACATAGTAAAGCTCCATATGAAATTTCCATGCTAAACGATTTTTACTAGGGACCCTTTTTTATGGTAAGAAATTCACCCAGTAAATTTCATTTTATTCAGTATTTTTCATACACTAGTAGTAAATTTCCTTGGGGGATTTTTACATCAAAGTAATTTTACTCGTACAAGTAAAATACTTGTATGGCTTCGAGGTAATATAATTGCCCTGAAACCGTACAGGAATTTTACCAAATCTTCGTTAGAGTGTACTTCTTTACCTACAATTTTCAGCGCCCTACTAATATTTTGCTTGTTCTTCAATTTTTATATATTAACAATAAGTTTTGGGGTCTGCGGATCTGGTATTCCATTAAAGTATACTTCGTAATTTCTTTGCAACGTTTACATGATTTTCAAACCACAGACTTTGCTCGCCAACATATAGGCATTTATATCGTACATATTTTTTAAATATAGGTGGAAAAATCTTGGGGAAAGGGTTAGCAATCAGACGAATACAACTACAACTATCATATAGTACCCTTAAAACAGATAAAATTTATCTAAAGCGCAATTTGATATTTTTTACTGCTTCGGAGGCATTAATGGACATTGCTAAAAGTTCTTTTCCTTTAAGTGAACTTGCTCACAAGAAAACAATGATTGAGCGCCTGAAACATATTCTGTTTACTATGTTAGCCTATAAACTCATAGCTTAAATTTTGATTAATTTTCAAGTTACTTGTATTTCCTTCCAAGAAACACTTTTTTTCTTTTCTTTAACTCTTGACAACAGGTTATCTTGGAGACCAGAGATGAGATAATTTAAAAAACGCAATTTTATAAGGGTACCCAAATATTTTTATGTGTATTAATTTTGGCTAATATAAAAATAGAAATACAATGATTAGGAATTGGGTAAGAAAATATACGAAACAAGTAAACAGCCAAGCGTTTGCAATAATTATTTTACATACAAAATACATGAATTCGTAATTCGTAAACATAATTGCCATAAAGTAGGTTTCTTTTGTACGTAGTCACTAAAATACTAAATGCATCCGATGTTGTTCTTATTGTTAGTGAAGCATCTAATTTACTAACCAAGAAATCTACTAGAATTATATTTCCCGTGGTGATTTATTTAGCGCTACTTACTGAGAACGTTTACAATTACTTGAGGTTGATAATAATGGTATACGCATATATGTAGATAAGAAATAGACTTATAGGCAGGTGTAAACCTACAATAATATAATGTCTGTAGAAAGAATACTGGGGCTTCCTTCCAATTCAGTTAGTCTGCGTCTGTATCTTCTATGGTTTCGGGGTTACGAGGGATAAACGTTTCGGAAATTTATTTGTTCTTTGCCCTGGAGATAATCGAGTAAAGTGTTTTATTTATTAGTATAGATCAATACTAATACCGTAGAGGTATATGTTAGCCAATACACTACCTAATAAGGATCATCTGATAAGAACAGACCTCTTTTTAAATTGTATTTGACGAAATATGTGATCGAAAATGTAATTGAAGGAAGTAATTTGGTGAATACCAAATTACTTCCTTCATTCTTTCGAATGAAAGAACTAGAGCATTATAATTGCAAACGGCATAAATGCGAACTAAAACACTTTTATTATAATTTCTAAACTTTATTTTCAACTAGTTTCATAAGAACACAAGTTTTCTTCAGATATGAACATATTTATTACCTTAAGGTGTCAATAAGTAGACAATCTAAGACATAAATTTATAAAGCGAAGATTAAGAACCGAAAATATTGATGTGAACATAACTGAACAGGCTGAATAATTATTTATTTATTTATTTATTTATTTTATAACAAACTGTATATACATTTGGTCCAAATCAACTACGCAGTAAACAAACAACGCAAAAGTATAAAAGCTAATAGACACAATTATCCGATCACTCCGCGCTATTTCAATTTAACTAATTCAGGACAATTATTTCGGAAATTCGTGGGTTTCCATTTTCAACCGAAGATCGAATGAACTAAGAAACGATGTTCCCGATTTTTAGATTTTCTGTTGATATAAATGCATTCAAAAGCGTTTAATTCTCTTGGGGATGTTAAACTTTTTAGAAGCCTGAAGTTCTCAATGTTGACATCATAGCCCGTATCATTAATATGCTGCGCCACGCTGGATGAATCAAGCTTCCCTTATCGATAATGTGCAATGTGTGTAATGCTTAAATTTAGTTCCGATTGCCCGGTTTGTCTGTCCAACATAAACTTCATTGCAGTCCCCGCACTTAATTTTATAAACGCCCGAAAAAAATACTGTTAAAAACGTGTACCACAATGACTTGTAATGCTCGTACTTTGAATCTCTCGCCGCTACGCGGTTCGAGATTCAAACTTGTACTCACATTACATAAACGTCATTGTGACAATTGTATTTTAAAATACTATTGTGCAGTGAAACATGTGTTAACATTATGCTCTTTAAAAATGCCGCTTATCCCTTTCGAAATTCGATGGAAAGCTAGTTTAATAAACCTTTTTTAGCGGGTTTCAAATGAACTTGAACTTACACTCATGGAGCTGCGCACGCGTATATTGAACTCTCTCTAAACGCTAGAGTAGATCCGTTTAAGAGTAACCATTGTAGTCGCAATCTTTTTCATGTACTGTAATTTTCTTATTAAGTGGAAAAGTTATTAATCTGTTACTCAAGAAATTAATGCCGACAATTTTATATTGTCCGCAATAATTTGAATCAGCAATAAATCTATTAGTATTGGTTTCTTTTCTATAGATATCTATTTTTGATTTGTTGTTATTCCTAATTACTAAGCTATCGAGAAATGGAAGTTGTTTGTTCACTTCTTCTTCTACGGTGAATTTTATACTATTGAATTTTGCATTTACTTCGATGACGAAAGCAGCGATAGTGGATTTAGTAGTATCGAAAACCACAAATATGTCGTCTACGTATCTTAACCAAATCCTAAGGAAATAATTAGCTTCTTTTTTCAACT
Organism: Cetonia aurata; assembly: GCA_949128085.1. Lineage (NCBI taxonomy): Eukaryota > Metazoa > Arthropoda > Insecta > Coleoptera > Scarabaeidae > Cetonia > Cetonia aurata. The sequence continues at coordinate 39,439,421 of OX421884.1, forward strand.
TTCAATTAGTTTGAAATTGCTCATGAAAAGATTTGCAATGAACGGAGTTACCCATTACCGTTCCTTGGGATTGTTCAAAAAACTTATCGTTAATTAGTAAACGATTTTGATAGATGCATAATGCAAAGTTAGTCTTTTATATTCCGCGATTTTAACATCATCCAAGTTATTCAATTTTAGGAGTTCTACTAAATATTCATTGTTTCCAGCATTGGTAGGCTTGAGAAGAGTGAACAAACATCAAACGATATTAAAATATATACTATCAACATTAGAGAATCTTGAACTTACTAAAAAATGTAACATCCCCGAGAAAATTAAACGCTTTTAAAAGCATTTATATCAAAAAGTAATTTCAGAAATTATTTAATCGGGAACATGCCTCGTTGTATCATTCGGTGCTGATGGATTTATTATGGTAAAAGCATATTTTAGAGTTACATCTTGCATGAGTTCAGAATTCACAGAATTCTAGCAGGTCAAAAGTGGGCGGTACAAAAGAGCAAAATCAGTACAAACTATGCTGTCGCAATAAAATGTAATGTTAGTTCTCTTTTTAGTGTATTCCGAGAGTACAGCGAACGGAGATTCGTTGGTAAGTCGTTAAATACTTTGGCACTGTTACACACAAACAACACCCACTATACTTGTTACTATTGTTGTTCCAGCTTGGCACAAGCAGATCTCCAGCCTCCGAAATTTTGGTGGAGGAAAATCCTGGGCAGGTCAGGCACACGAGAGTAATGTTTTAAAATAAGCTTATAACACTAGCGGTTTTTGATTCACGGTATGCGTCGCTGCTTGCACCAATTAACACCCTGTAGACAAACTACACGCATATTTTTAGGGTTAGTCTTTGGTCGAAATTGAATCTGTCAATGAGATATTTGGAAGTACCCCTGTAGACATCAGTCTCACAAGATACTACCGACTGCATCAGTGAGCACTAGATAGTAAATATTGTTCTAATGGGTACGAATTGTGATAGGTAGTAAAATCTGTGCACGAAAAGTATTAACCTTTGACGCAAGGTGGCGATGTGATTTTTCCACAGGAAGCTGGAATCGATTTTAAGCCTCAGATAGGTGAACACATTGACAATTCTAGTCCACTGTTACATTCACAGGTATCATTTCTAGAAACAAGTGTATGAAGATATTGATCGTCATGGTGGGTGATAATCGGATCGCAGTAGGATGTCATATGCGGTAATCAAATGTGGATGACTAGTAATTAATCATTTTTTTTTTTATTATGTACACATATTTGCAGCTTATTAAAGCATTCTTGCGTTAATATAGAGGCATTCCTTACAGTAGTATTTGCTGTCATCATAGCCAGATGATCGGCATATAAAAAGAACTGACATCGTCCTATATACATATACTCCGCGATATCACTAATACAGGGTTTGAAAAGCAGAGCGCCTAGTACGGCTCCCTTGAGGAACACCTTCATAGTAAGTTCAGTTAAATAATTTCTGGTACATCTTTGTACTGTTCCATGAATCCCGCAATTATCCAGCGCATTCATCCACAGTGTTTGATCTGTATTGTCGAAAGCTTTGGCTAGATCGACGAAAACGCAATTCACATATTTATAATTGTTCAGCCTTCCATATAGATAGTACATGTGGTACTTCTGTCCCTCATGTAAGTGTGCTGTTAATCAATCTGCAAAATGGGGATAAATGACGAGGAGAAGAGAGAAACATGCTTCATTGAAACCGCATCATCACCAGGCGATTTTTTGTGTTAAATTTGAGTATAAGACGCAATACTACAGTCTTAGTACACAGGAGTTGGGTACAGTATTTGTTGGAGAGCAGATGGGGACATCCGAGCGGCAATTTAGAAGATCATATTTAGTACGAAAACATTTCAAAAAGAACTCGTCTAAAACAGGACCTACCTACTGCTATCCAAGTTCTTTTCATACCTCGGCTGTAATTATCAAATAAATTGTGGTAATGTTTTCTTTTGATAAAATAGTTGGCTCGGCCCTCTACAATATTCGGAAGAAAATAGGAAATGCACAGTGGCAACAATTCATATATTATTTATACCGAACTGATAAACCTACTTCTTAGGTAGGCCTCATGTGTGCAATGCACGGCTAGTTGCCAAATTTTGCAGGCTTACGCGTATATGTATAATATAATTAACAAACCTTGCTTCAAATTTTCTGTTTGCCAAAATGTAAATAAACTATTAGATTATTTAGCTGTCAAACACTTACTGATAAGTAGATAAACGGACCCTCATTGCAATAATTATAGTTTTCATCAGTTTCATAAAACTTTGATGAAATATTTTACGTAGTGTTTTAGTAAAAGTTTTATAAAAGATCTTTGTCAAAGAACTCTTATAGTGTAATATGTGCCTAAAAAATAAGAATTTTTTAATATTTGAGATAGGATTTCCTATTTACAACTGCTAATTTCGTACAGCTTTTGCTAATAATTTCTTTCTTTAGAAAAATAAGGGTACCTACTTTAACTCTTAAGTCTCTTTCATATTTAAGTGTTAACTCTTTTTGCGGTGGAAGAAAAATTACGTTCAATGAGTCACAAGTTCATTTTAGAGGCTGATCAAATTTACTTTGTTAAGTTCTGCGTACTTTTTGATACTTATATTTTAGGGTTTCCCAACATCGAAAAAAGAATTTGCTGGCACAGTACAACTAAAAACTAAAAGTATATAGTCCTTATGTAATCCCGCTACTTATTTTGGGGGTTTCTTCTTACATATTATGTAACTCTTAAGATACTTGTTTTTCAGGAATGGTTTACTGATTTCTACTATTGTTTTTAGTTTGATCCAGAAAAAATTAAAATTGTTTTCAATCAATATTTTTAGATGATCAAGTTTTCTTTGACACAATATTTTCGCAGACTGTACGTGTTAAACCTAAATCTTTGTTCATCCATCAGTTCGCTACGCTTCTAACGCTTCAGCAATACTATATGCTTCACTGGTTTTAATGTTTACATAATTACTTTGTTCTCTAATTTTAAGTTTCTTGTTAATTTTTTTTCTTTCTTTATGAGAAGTTAAACTATATCTAGCTACAAACACCTGCTACCTTTTAAGAGTATAACATATTTGAAGTATTCATTAGGTTTTTATACATATAGCTGATGATTGTTGTAATCGACTAATCGGTTACTTTCAAATTTACTTTACAGCTTACTAACTTTAATACAACATCCTCTACTAGCACACGCAAAAGTACAAAGTAATTTCTCAATTCTATAACTACTATACATCTATATCTGAGCAAACATGCAATCATAAATATATAATCGCACCGAATTTAAGCGTTTTACATATTTAAGATCCTACAGCTACAATGTTAAATCTAAGGATTTCTTTATTGTAAATTAAAGTCATAATTTTAAAATGTCAATGGATAGTACCTAAAGATATTTAAAATGTAAGATTGCATCGTAAGTTCGTCTAAAGCTCGCTCTGTCACGTTATCTATAGGTACGATACAGGAAAGTGCGTCTCCGTAATTTCCTTTTTGTATTTTAGGTTACGGACGAAACGGAGCCATGAATTAAATTATAATTTATAAGTTTGAGAATATTTGTCATTCCGACATTTAAAACAGATAATATATTTTGAAGCAATAAATTTCCGATCTGAAGTATTACAAGGAATATTTTTGCCCATGTATTATTGAAATAAATCAGAGAAAAGAACCAAAAAAAAAGTTTTTCTCGGTTACGTGCATTACCAATTCAAATATAGACGGTCCGAACGCATAATTCAAACGAACTTGATTACAAATTCGGAACACAAATAACAATCCACGTTTCATTGATATTGATTTCGACATTCCTGGTTATTAACGTATCGATTATTTGAGACGAGCAACTCGAGTTTCCACCTTCCTTCGTTATAGAGTCGAAAACAAGGCTATAAAATTCTTTAGACGCAAAATGGAAGGAAGCACACTTGTTTTTGTGGAAGATTATTGATAAAGACAGATAGAGTAGATAGATAAGTGGTAATAAACGAAAATTTGATTTTAAATAAAACAAGAAGCGTTACTATGAATTTCTAGTTAATTCATTAAAATTGGGAATATGTACTTGGAATGTACTGCCTTAAATGGTGAAACTCATAAAATATATTTGTGGTCTTTCTCCATTTATAATACTGATAATTGATAATATTTGTTAATAATTTCAAAGGAAAGCATGAGATATAAAAGTCCAACACAGTAGAAGTTATGAACCACCTAGAAAATAATTTTCTCGAGAAATTTTTGTGACACATTAACTGGGATCTCCAGTAATGGTCGTGATTGAACTGCCTTTACATGACGACGACTCAAGTGTAAAAGATAAAGAGATCTTTATTACACATTTTTAACATTTGTAAAAGGATATACAAGATATCACTCTTAATCGATTTAATCAGCATTCATGTTTGAGACTTAGGACTGACCATGATCTGACAAAAATATTCAGAACTGTGGCATTGATAATACTACTCACTTCCAAAAACCTTATCACAAGTTTCACTTCACTTTCATTGGGCTTGTACTGCTGATTATGATAGCTTTGCTATTGAAACGTAAGTCCAGTGTATTGAAATTTATGGTGAGATGTGCGGTATGGCTATGACCTACCGATCTAATTTTTATTGATCTAATGAATTTATGACGTCATTTGTGGCCAGTTTGTATGAAGGCTTCCTAACTCAAAACCCAACCGTTTTAAAGATATATGCAATTGTGTTGAATTATTGACGTTTGTACACACTGGAATAAAATCGAATACTCTATAGCAGGGGTAGCCAGACTTTATCCTGCCAAGAGCCAAACATTTTTAACTCAGAATTTTGAGAGCCGTAAAGAGATAAACGTTTTAATTATGTAGTATTTAAACTTCACGGTCTTTATTTTCATATATAATTTATTTTAAGAAATACATTGAGGTGAATTTATTATATAAATGTAAGTACTTATGGAAATTTTTTTTATTCTTTACTAGTAGATGCAATTGGTGTATGTGTTTGTATTTTGACTGCGAATCGTTGAAAATCTGTTTCATAAGTTGTTAGTACCGTACGAATAAGCTCAGACAAATGTTCATTTGTCAGCTGGGAAGGCGGCTTCGATTTAATAAATTTCATTGTTGAGTAAAGAGATTCGCAGCATTACGTTGTACCAAATATCGAAATCAATTTACATGCTGCATTCTTAAGAAGAGGATATTTTGATTCAGCAACCAATTTCCAAAATTCTATTGGGGATTGTAATGATTTATGGTACATCTTCAATGCCAGGTCCCCCTGGATTTCTATTAATTCCATCTCGCCAGCTGGTTTATCAGGAAGTATATACGTGGGCAGTGTGAAATCGTCACTAATTATGTCAATTTCAAATGGATTTACAAGAAAATTGATACAAGATTTAAAATTGTTTAAATCTGCAAATCTTAGTTTGAAATTTTCCATCAATTCCTGTAATTTGGCTTGATATTCTTGAAGCTTTGTATCTTCGAGTTGTGAATTTTGACTTTATACCCGAGGAAAGTGATTAAACGTTTTTGTCATCTAATCGTGTTCAAGTAGTAGCATTTTTTTTTTTGGAAACTGAAAATTGTTTTAGTAAGATCAATAATAGTTTTTTGTTTCCCCTGTAATTCTAAGTTAAGTGATTGTAAGTGTTATTATATCAGTCAAAAACATTAAATCTTGATTCCAGTGGCTATCTTCAAACTGTGGATAGTGCCTTTCCTTTTCTTTAAGAAAATTAATAATAGGGCCGATTAAGCTGACGAAGCGGCTTAATACATTATAGGTGGATAACCATCTCACTAAAGAATAAAATGGTAAGTGATTGGGATGATCTTCGAGATCCAGTTCCTCAAGAAAGTTTTTAAATTGACGATGATTTCTTGAGCTTGTTCGAATATAATTCACTATTGGTAAAACGATTGTCATTACATTTTCATACTTAAAAAATTTTGCTACCAAATTTTCGCGATGTATAATACAGTGAATAGGTAAAAAATCTGGAATTTTGGGACCCGCTTTTAGAAGACCTACAAGACCTAATAGAGTAGAAAGTATGCCGGAGGAGATAGGTTTTAACTTCATGCTTAAAAGTTCTAAGGCAAGTAAGGTTTTTGTAAATGGCAGGCAACTTATTAAAAATCTTAAGCCCCAGATTATATACGCCGGTGCTTGTTAAATGAAGAGTACATGTGGGAGCGTGAAGATGATCCTTTATTCGGGTATTGTATTGATGTAATTCATGATTATGGAAGTATTGTTTTTTGTTCAAAAATACATATGTTGCAGCTTCCAAAATATATAAACATGGCAAAGGAAGAATACATAAATCATGAAATAATGGTCTGCAAGAATCTCTATGAGAAACACCCGCAATGCTACGAATCACAGCTTTCTGGCTTACAAAAACGTCGTAGATTTCCGGCGATGAACCCCACAGCAGAATGCCATACATTAGCCGAGATTGAACTTCGGAAAAATAGAGTCTTACAAGGGTGTTCTTAGAGAGTTGTAACCCTAAGTGCCTAATTCTTCCGTGAGCATCCTTAAACCGTACTCGTACGAATTGTGTTCTATTGCCCAGGTATGATTCAAACCATGCACCAATCTTTCCTCTAATACCGTATGATTGAAGTTTCTGTAGGAGAATATCATGCTGAACACAGTCGACTTCCTTTCTTCGATAAACTTCAACACTTGATTGTAAAAATCGATTAAGGCCGTTGACGTTGAATGACCTTTCCTAAAACCGTGTTGACTGTCTGTTATAACTATGTGTTTGTCCAGAAAACTGTTAAGGGCTCCAAGAGCCACTTCATAGGTCCAGAGCCCGTATGTGGGATTACAAGGGATTCTGCTAAAAGGGAGATCTGGACCTGGCTGGACAATGCAAGCACAAACAAATGGAGGACGACAGAAGGTCAACTCCAAGCTAAAGCGCTAATAGGGGATGGAGATGTCAAGTTCTCTGATAACCTACTTAGACGCAGCAAGAAATAAGTTAAAACCATTACTGGGCTGGTAACTGGACACTGTCCCCTGAAGAAGCATCTTTGCAACACAGGTCGAGTAAGCGAACCGTGGTGCAGAAGATGTGAGCTACAGGAGGAAACGAGTTTACATGTAATCTGCACATGTGAGGAGTTGAAAACACTCCGGCAGGAACATTTCGGGAAGGCTCTATTGGAGCCCTCGAAGGTTCTCAAGTTCCCACTGGGCAAGATACTGGACTTTATAGAGAACACCAAGCTGCACGAGTGGAAGTAAGAGATTTAATAGGGACGGTACAATGAGCACCCAGCTCAAGTGTCTGGAATAAAGGTGTCCCCCTAACTTTATGAATGAATGAAATGACCACCCACCGACTGTCTAATCAATCTCCACATTGCAGAAGTGCTATTATTACTGTTTTTAATAAGAGATTCATTGTAACTTATGCGTGAGGTATTTATTAAGCTCTTGTGTTTATTTCTAGACTCTAAGTGATAATCTCTGAGGTGGGGATAAGATTTTTGCATAATAAATAAATCACGTACTTGAATGCTGGATTTTTTTATATTATCGTTTATCCATGGTTTTTTAGGTTTTACTTGCGATTTTGAAATTTGTTTGATGGGAAAGGCATTATTGTAATGATATTGCAAAATGTTGATGAAGGTCATAAATTTGTCATCGATACTGTCAGCACGGAATACGTCCTCCCATGATTCGTTATGTAAATAATAACCAAAATTATATTTATTGGTTTCATTGAAGAAGCGTTTTTCAAAATTAAGCAAGTTATCTTTAGTCTGTAGGACGTCATGCTGAACACGGAGCACAATATAGCGATGGTCAGATAGATGTGTATCGCACACAGTAGTACTAAACTCTGAGCATCCGTTAGAAAATATATTATCAATAATCGTCGAAGAACGGACAGTCACTCTCGTATAATCCGAAACAGTTGCTTGCAAGCCGTAAACAGCCATAGTATTGGTTAAGTATTGCTGTTCGGTGGATTGCACACCAAGATCGACATTGAAGTCTCCGCAAATGTACACATAGTAATTACTCTTATAGGTAACAACGGTAGATAAAAATTGCTCCTAACAAGTTCCAAATTATTCATTTTAGATGCCTTTGGGAGATATATTGTGCATGCTGAAGAAGAAGGTATATCAGTCAACACTTGCGTTACCTTACCGTCAATCATCGTTAAAATTACTTCGTGTTTTATCGGAACAGTTGTTTGTTCAGAAATAACCACCTCGGTAGGTTGAAGCGCAGAAACTTAATTTTCTAAGCCTAAAATAACTTGACTTATTTTTGCTGGAGTTTCTTTAGTAAACACAATTGTTATTGGACAACAATATCTGTTGGAAGATGGTGTCCGATTTTCCCATATTACTTGACTGTTTTCAGAATTAACTAACTTTAGAGGAACTAAAGAAGCAATAAAAAGGTTTGCATCTGAAATAAATTAACTTTCACCAGATAAAACTTGCTTATACTAGATCTGTTGGTTATAATTGTTCAACTTTGAGGCCTGGTAACAAATTAACAAAAAATATTGTCGTAGATTCAAGAAATATAGGTTTCAAGGATTCATAATCATTTATTATTTTACTCTTACTACATAAGTAGTTGCCAAAATTGAATTTTGAGCCGATATTGGCCTGTTCGCCCCATTGTGCGTCGTCTCATAACGTGAGAATGAAATTGTATTTGAAAAAATATTGACCAGTTTGACAAATGACAATGTTCTACCGATGACACTCAGTGATATTGGAGGCCGATGTTGATGCAGATTGTTAAATAAAACGCACATATTTCTTCATGGTTCTGACGCTGTCGGCCAAACCAATATCATCAGAATTTCAATAGGTTCTTTTTCAGTTAGTTGATTAAGAATTCGGATTATTGATATTTGGACGGCTGTTAAGTAAATTCTGACAGTTTAGGTCGAGGACTGAATTTTAATTCCATAGCTTACTAAATATAAACATGATTTTAAAATTATTAGTTTTAATTAAATATTTCTGTCCTTGTAGAACAAAAACGTGCCAAACCTTATTCAACACTCGAAGCAGCGCTCTACTGAAATTCATAAAAATATACAGCATATTTCATTTAAAATAAAAAAGTTGACATCATCTCCGGGTAAACAGGATGTCTGATTCGGATATATGTAAATATACTCATCGAATCCCATATTTGTAGTTAATTTATTTTGAACAGTTTTATTAATATCTAAGCCATATCAAAAATAATCGAATAGACCCATACATTTGCCTAATCCTATAGATTGGCTTGTTTTAAGAGCTCCCTTATTGATTTCTCTTGCACGGCGAGCAATATTGCATGTGTTTCTGTTTGAAAGATTGTGGCAGATTTCGCTGGTTGGATGGTAATTATTGCATTTCTCACCTCAGTATAAACTCTAGCGCTAGTCCCGTTCTTGTTTTTTTTATGTTTGTAATAAAAAAGAAAAGTGATCTACCCACCATTTTGCGAAAAGTACAGCTGATTTTGTATGCTCATCCTTATGAATCCTCTAATTGAGTAACATAATTGCTCATTGCATAAGCTTAGCTTTACATAAGCTTCTGCACATAAAAGAGGTGGTCAATGATGAAAATGCATTGAATTTGGTGCATAAGTCTGAAAACTATTGGTCGCCGTCAGGTCTTGAACGAAAGTGAACAATAATCTATAATAATCAGTTATTAAATTTAGGAAATGTAAAAATTTCTAACTAATATTATCCTATACATATTTTCTTTTAATTCAAAGACCTCACTGCTCAGTTCAACTATTAGAATTCTATACAGCAAGTAAGGTCTTTGTTCATAGATCAAGTTTGTTTGTAGAGCTTTCTTTCGTTTCAGAGAACACACAAAGAGAAAAACATCCCATAATAAAAATTCATGATATAAATTCCCCTGTAGATAGCGATTGTTTTTCAGCTATCGTTTGTGTTTCTATGCACGCCTACTAATTTACTGTGAGAGATGGGTTTTTCCATGTAAAAAAGAGAGAAGAATAAAAAAGCAGGAATCGTTCGGAAGAGAATTAAATTACTGAAGTCGGCCCCTAACTCTGGTTCTCTTGATTCTTGCCACCATACCACCTACCCCCTAACTATAGTTCGCCACGGTCCTTTGATAATAAATCACCAATTTTCCGATTCGAAAACAGCAGGAACTTAAAAATGGGACGATTCATTTCTCGCACTGCTGAAGTACGAAGAAGAAGAAACCCAGAATACGGCGAAGAGAGAAAAAGAGGAGCGCCGTTGATGGCGCCCTCTCGTTTACCCAACAGAAGTTGGAACGCCGGCGCCTAGTTGCGTGCGGTTCTTTCACTTCCAATGGGGAAAACAAGCGTTATCTCTTGCTTTCTCAATAAATACATCTTAGTTGTATGCTAGGCAGAATGTATAGAGCAAATCTAAGAAACAATAACTCATAGAACTACGTTTAGAATAGTTTTTGTCTTCATCCCAGAATCATTGATATTTTCCTCTAAACTGAAACATCTTTCGTATGATATATACTTGGCAGTAAAACACATTTACTTATTTTATTGTACTTGTGTGGAACCGGCTTTTCTCTATCTGTTCTTTTTTTTTACATAAGGTAACTTTTACATTATCGGGGTTGATCAACTAACGAAAAAAAAAATACTAAAATTATAACAATACTATTTCTTATAGTTTTAGTATTTTTAGCGGTTGTTACGTTGACTTCATTTTCAAATATTGTTGACTTATTTCATATAAGTATAACTCAATACTTATTAATTACTGGTAACAGCTTTGATGTTCTTTACAGAGATATGTTGTAGAGTGGTCTCGGCTATGCTTTCGGTTTGAAACTGAGTTTTTAATCTCCTGCTGGGCTATATTTCTGTCTTAGATCTCCCGCTGAAGTGTACTTTTGTATACGTATAGGTTATTTTAGATCACTAAGTATCCAGGCTGCTGTCGGTTGGCATTAATAGAGAGACTGTCGAGGGGCTTACGGAAGATCGACGCCAGCTCTGGGAGGTCGCCGGCAAAGGGATGTCCGTCCTGGAAACTGGCACGGATAGTATATCTCCCGTATCTGTCTATGACACACCCTGCGATGCTTCTCCAAATGCAACGAGGAGTACTCACTTTGTGAACTCCATGTCCGTCTGCGTGGACAGATCCAGGACACAAAAAGGGACGGGAGCTGGTATTTATTCCAGGGAACTCAACCTTCTCAACTCAAATTCTGGCCGCTCGGGGATGGGCTGTCTGCTCTCCAAACAGAGCTGACAGCGCTTACTTTAGCGGCCAACAACATATCTGAGCTCAGGATTGTGGACAGAAATATTGATTTGTATACAGATAATAAACAACTTGTATCAGTTTTGAGGCAACCAAAAGTAATCCCTAGACTGATACTGGACTGTCATAGAGCTCTGGTACAGATCTCTGTAATAAATAAGGTCACGACTAGTTGGTCTAAAGGACACGACGGTAATCTGGGCAATGACGAGGCTGACACGCTGGCCAGACGCGGGTCCGGGACAGTTCCGTACGGCCCCGGACCGTTTATAAGGCCTACCATATCTGCCTTGTGCGACCAGATCAAAATTATCACCCATGAGCAATTCATTAAAGCCTGGGATGAGAATTACGCGTGCCGTTTTGCCAGGGGCACTTTATATGTATCAAGAAAATTGAAGGTGAAGATATATAAAACGGTACTAAGACCAGTAGTTTTGTATGCTAGTGAGACTTGGATTCTAAACAGGGTGGAGCAAGCAAGGCTGGCGGCATGGGAGCGGAAAGTTTTGAGAAAAATATTTGGAGGGAAGAGGGAGGGAGAGATATGGGTGAGAAGAACAAACCGAGAGCTGAATGAACTTTATGGAGAAGCAAATATTGTGGGAGTGGTGAAGGCACAGAGGCTGATATGCATGGGTCATATGGAAAGGATGGTGGACTCAAGAATACCAAAAATGATAATGGCAAGGACAGTTGGAGGAAAGAGGAGAAGAGGAAGGCCAAGGGGAAGGTGGAGGACAGAAGTGGAAAAGGATATAAACACATTAAGGATAGCAGGATGGAAAGAACTAGCGAAGGATAGAAACCGATGGTAGAAAATTACCAGTGAAGGCTGTCAATTAGAGGATGATACGGCTGAGCATGTTCTCTGTGACTGCCCTGCACTACCATCCATTAGAAAAACCATAATTGGGGACGTTCGGCTTGACATCGCCAGCGTCAGGAAAGCTCCCCTGGGGAATGTCCTAGCGTTTGTGAAGACAGTAGGCTGGTTGACAACCTAGGCGAGACAACGTAAACGGAGGAAGCATAATGGGCCTGATGAAGCCTAAATGCAGTGGCAGTAGCCACCGTCAACTTATCCAGAATCCAGAATCACTGAGAATCCTTTTTTGTTTCTCGCGATTAATGGCATTAATTGATATGTCGCTAACAAGAATCTACTTGATACATCCTTTAGAAATACTTTCAACCTCTACAAGCGTATTTTCGTATCGAAAGTCGGAAAAACTTCTTTATTTACCTATGTCTAAATTCAACCCACAAGCAGCGCTGGTGCGTTATATTCATGCCAATTTGGCGTACGTATTTATTCGACATGGATGTCAAATGGCTAATTGATGACATCATAAATACGTTTGTTTTTTTTTTCATATCTTTTTAACGTCATCTACACACATGTAAATTTGTGAATTCTAATACTTTTTCAACTTTTTTCCGGTATTCGTTGGCGTCAAATTGTATGAAGAGCTTTTATTTAGGACTATAGGAGTGAAAAACTATAATTTCTCTATTGCCCTTCTTGTCTTGTAAACCGGAATCAATTTGACAGACCGTAGTACAGATGGAAAATAACTGGTCGGAACGTAATTAGTGAGATAACCAGTATTTATAATGAATCAAATTATTATTTGGATTTTTGTGAAATGTGTAATCTAATAAAACACAATTTAAGTAGTTTTGAAACAATATCATAATTCAACGTATTTGTAAGCTCACATTTACGCTTATACGCGATACGATAAGGTAATTGTGATCGTGAGATAACGCCAAAAAATATTCATATTATTTTGTGCGGTTCTGTTACGTAGGCTTGAAAATTATTTTCCCATTCAATCGTCCTGCATTTGTTTAAAGTGGTAGGACCCTGTTTATTTTGTAATTCACTGCATGAGAATTAATAACAATTTAATTGTATTAAGAAATGTATTAATACTGAAATGAATATTATGTTAATTCATATATGTATAAAAAAAGGATTTAATAACGCTTGTGAGCGAATCTACTATACAAATTTATAATTTTATCTTTATAAAGCTATTATGGTTTAATATTACTTCCGCTTTAGATTTTGCGGGTACCATTGCAAAAAGCTCTTCTTTCAAAACAAGGTCACGATGGGCTACTATCTCACTTTCTCTTCAGCGGACGCTTATATCTCTAACTTTGTTGTGTACTGCGATACCCTGGTAGAGAATCCCTCGAAAAATCGATAACACGGACGCCTCTTACGTCAGCGTCGTTCCAATGACGCGACGCCTCCCGGACTCGACCGGAAGCATACGAAGTCGCAGGTGGTGCTCTGATTGACATATCTTCATATGTTTCGTCCAGTTTGAAAATTTGATATTTTAACATTAAAAAAGGTGTATAGCTGTGGGTAATAATTGACAATAGTAGCGTACGGTATCGCAGATTGTTCCGCGATAAATGTCAAAGCCGAATTAGATTGGATTTCCGACAGAAAGAAATGGGCAGTGGCAAAATGTGAGGTTAAGTACACAATAATATCTTGCAATAAACACAACAAGGAGCAATTTGGCCGTTACACTACTGTTTACGACGCGTTCGATTCTCAAGACGCATCGATCTATTAAGGGAGACGGTACGTACATACGCCAATGTTTTTGTTTGACCTCATCTGCAATATGGCAGCTATGGGCTACTGACACCTAAATGCCTAAATGTAGGTCATCTGTGCACAGGCGACAGAGAATCTCAACAATGATGACACTACAGATAAATAGCAAATTTGATATGGTGCAATAATCCTCAGCAGGCGAGCTAACACCTACTTAACCCTATTTCCATCATATAACTACTTTTTTCCGCTTCGCCACGGACCACAACTTCTTAGTGTAGTGCTAAAGACGACGAACAGATCGGAAGGATGTGTTGAGTGTAGGAAAATTTCAACGTCCATCATGGTGTAGAGGGGGGCCATGACATCAAGGCAACCCTCCACTATCAGTGAAAATCAAGGGGGCTTTTCCCCACATCTCAGTGCACAGGTAAGTGTCGATTACATAGTTGTAGAATACTTAATTGAAAACTATTCCCTTTCACAACAAGCTAATTAATGTGTTTCATTAACAAGGGTGTCATTTTTTGTTTTAAAAGCATAACCAGTTTATTGGTAATAAAACGTAGTATTTATGTAAAAAGTTATGAATGGCGAAATGTCACTTGATTACTTCACCTACATGCGCATAAGCATAAACGTTGAAGATATTAATTTTTTACACCCAAACTTAGCTTTATTATGTCTTCTGGCTGTTCATTTATTAATCCTGGTATTTATTATATGCATATGCAAAACAGAGCTAAATATTAAAGATGTACAACCTAAATTTGAAGTATGTATTCTGTTTAATGCCAGATTACTCTAAAACTTACATTTTAAGTACTTGGTGGAAGGTTGGAGCTTTTGGATGTGTATTTAATTTACTAATTGATTTTTTAATGTAATCTTTGCACAATAGATTCGGAAAGGAGTGAACAATATCTGAATCTACTATTGAAATTATGAAATATTATTAAGGTAATAGCTAATGAACCAGAAATGGGCGAAGGGTTTTATATACACATATAAGTATACAGAAGACGTCTGAAGCGTCTGCTCGCCATGTGTTGAACTGCTTTAAAAAATTAACTTTCAGATTGATAAAAATGATTATTATTTGCTGAAATAAAGCAGTGTTTTATGAAATAAATTAGAAACAAAATTATTATAAGTATGCTGCTAATTTATTCTCGAGAATAAATGTATATATGGATTGTAATTATGTATTTAATTAATCTTGAATGTAGAGTACGCAGGTCCTCTACACACTAAAAAATATTTGCAATTCCTACGGAAAATTCCAGTAATGTATAGGGTAAATTTACCAAAAATTAGAAAATATATCTAAAGTTTTCTAGTAAATTTCCCAATTTTTGGCAATTTTAACTTATACGTTGCATATATTTTTTAGTGTGTAGTTCTATATTACGGAGTAATGATGTTGGCACGTACCTGTAGGGATATAGTTACCTTATATGTGCTGATGACATTGCTGTCATCACTGCTAATAACAAAGTTGATTCGGCAGTTAAATATTGGCAAGATATTTTTTTATAAGTCACTAATGTGAAAAACTAATGGTAGGGAAATTGTAATTAAATCAATACATCAGCTAAAAATCTAGCATTAACTGGCACTTGTGGATGGATTGTTAGCTTATTTTGGGCTGATATTTTCTATTAATTTTAATTTGTTGCTCTACATCATATAAAGTGTTCTAACAAATTTTGTTTGAGTAGAATGGAGCCTCTTCCCATTTTTATGTCAATACTGGAATATTCCTTAACAATATTTTTCCTGATGGATAGATAATTTGATAATTACTAAAACAAATAGCATACGCATGGTTCGATTAATTGTCCATACAGCGAGGAGGAAAAATTTAATCTCCATATCCATCACTTGACCTAAGTCAGCTAAACTTTATGAAGGGTAATTCGAACGCGGATGATGCTTTAAACAATCTGAGATCATAAAATCGTTGTTGCCAAAAATGACATGCTCCATTGTTCTTCAGAGAATAACAAAATGTTACGCAGTGTTCAGCATAAATCTAGATACGCGAAAAAAAAACAACGAATTCATTTCATTTGGAAAAAAAAATCCATTTCCATACAACAACAAAAAAAAAAATGAGACGGCATAGCTAAACAAAAAAAAAATCGTTTACTAGTGCTTTCTATAAAAATAAAATTGACATGTTCATGTGTTACTTTATTGACACACTATATAAATAAATTTTAAAGATGTTATTTAGAAAGTATGGCTGTTTTAAAATGGAGTTAAAACATAGCACACGTTTCGGTCGATTCAGCAACCTTTTTCAAATGCTTAATGATGATGTCTTAATATTTCAAATTAAAATTAACAACAAAAGTTGTATCGTATCAAAATAGTATTCACTTTACGACCAATAGAACTGAGTACTAGGCTAAAGATAGCTCTCTCGCATGATGATTTAGGCAAAAATCGAAACTGTGTTGTGGAAAATAATCTTTCTCTCTGAAACCCAAGTAGCCTAGATACTATATTTTTTTCCAATATTTTCGAGAAAACTGAAGGAATGGAGACTGGGCAATAGTTATCACTCCAAGTTTATTGCCCCTCTTAGATACAGCGACGACTTTAGTAAGTTTACACCCATCAGGGAAAATGATTTTCGAGAGGAACCGATAGGAACGCACAACAAAGCTTAACTATATCAATAAGTATATGATCAACGCAACATGACAGTTTTGACGGAAGCTGTTCAATAATATTACCGATTTCATCAATATCTGTCGGGAAAACGTAAACTTATATACATAATCCAATATCCCTTTTACCATATAATGGTGTAGGATTAACTATACACTAGTTGCCCACAAATTTCTTCCATTCCTTTCTGTCTTTCGCCAAAATCTTCGCCTTTTCCCATGTCATTCCCTTCCTCTTCAATATTCCTGCAATCACTTCATCCCATGTTCGTCTTGGCCTTCCTCTTTTCCTATGTTTCATGATTCTCGCTCCCCAAATTCTTTTTACTGGTTTTGTCTCTCCCATGCGCTGTACGTGTCCCCACCAACTGATTTGTCTCTGTTCTATGAATACTAGGTATTATTTCAAGCTCCTTCCTTATATCTACATTTCTCACTCTATCTAGTTTTGTATCTCCTTTGACACGTCTTAGGTATTTCATTTCCACTGCCTGTATCTTATTCTTCTGCCTCTCCGTCATCACCCACGACTAACATCCGTACGTTAGCACCGGTCTGTATATTGCCTTTAACACTTTTATTTTTGTTTCCCTCGATATTTCTTTTTTATTTATAAACGGTCTACTCATTGCATGATATAGTTGTATCGTTTTTTCTATTCTTTTATTAATTTCTTTTTCTTGTCTCTTCTATTTATGTTCCCAGGTATTGAAATTATGTCACTTGTTCAATATTTGTGCTGTCTATCTTCATATTTAGGTCTTCGTGTTCTCCTCCCAGTACCATCACCTTTGTCTTATTTTTGTTTGCAGTCATTCCGTATTCTGTCAGCACCTTATTCCACACTTCAAGGTTCTTTTGCAATTCCATACTATTTTTAGGGGCAAATACTCCTTCCGATAATCTACCCGTTGTAGTTTTATGTGTCCGACATTTAGTTTTTTTTGCAATTCACTGTGCATTTCTTTATTATTTCGTCCATAAGAGTTATAAAGGGAGTAGGACTCAGACCTCCACCTTGTCTTAGCCCTTCTTTTGTTGTACAAGTATCGGATCACATATTATTACTTATTACGAGGTTGGTGTTATTTTCGTATATCTTTTGGATCAATCTTATTATTTTATTACTTATTCCCCTTTTTTTTAGTATTTTCCATACTTCTTTTCTTGGTACCTTATCAAAAGCTTTTTCCATGTCTAGGAATGCCAGAAACGCTTTCTCTTGTTGTTGTCTCAACTTTTCCGATATTTGACATAGTGTGAATATATGGTCTTGTGTGCTTCTTCCGCTCCTAAATCCGCTTTGTGCCTCATCCAATGTATTTTCTATTCTTCTTCTAATTCTCTCATCTATAACATGTTCGAATATTTTCATGCATGTACATAGTAAGGTTACAGTTTTTTCTGTCCCCTTTTTTATAAATTGGAACTATCAACGCCATTTGCCAATATTTGGGAATTGTTCTTCTTTCCATATTTTGTTGAATAACTCTAGTAGTAGTTGAGTTCCGTTCATTCTCATGTTCTTTATCATTTCCGCCGTGATCTTGTCGTGTCCTGGTGCCTTGCCGTATTTTATCTTTTGTATGCTCTTTTGTAATTCATTCAGACTTATTTCTTGTTCTATTTCTCCTTCGTTTGTCATTGCTTGCATCGTGCTGTCATCTTCAACGTCTTCTCCGCTTAGTAGTTCTTGGAAGTATTGTTGCCATCGTTTAATTGTTTCAATTGCTTCCGTTATTATCTCATCATCTTCACTCTTTATATAGGGCAGATCTGATTTCTTTTGTTTTCTGATGTTCTTTAGCACATTGTAAAATAGTTTTTCATTTACTCTTCCATACCTTTCCATGGTGTCTCCTGACTTTTTCCATGTCTTATTCCATTATTACAAATTTGCGAACCCCTTTGAAACGCCACCGAATACCATAAACAAGGTGTTTTTTATTTTGGTTAAAATATGAGAGAAAAATTGAAACAGGAATAAAAAAAAAAAAAACAAATAGGAGCACTTCAGAAATATAATATTTAGTAATGTTTAGCATGATGTAGTTCAGAAATTAAGTATTTTACATTCTGTCAGGGCTCGTTTTCGAGAATTTTAAATATTTTACATATCTACTTTCACTTAGGGCATTTGGATTCGATCAAAATGCATGTTCGAAATATTGAACACTAAACATGTATATGCATAATTGCATACGCTCACATGTTGAGATATGAATGATTCTTTTAACGCATAATGTTCTTCTCCGTTGGGCAATAAGATTATTTCTAATATCAGCCAAATAAGCGGGGCTATCGTTATCGTACGGTAGCTCGTATGCGTGATACGCGCGGTGCTGTACTTGCACACTTTTACTCCAAGCATTCTCAGGAAAATTGTTTAGTCCGCAGTTGTGTGTATTAGATGGAGGAAACACCGAAATACGACATACGCAGAAGCAACTATGCACATACATATTTCGAACGGGTCCATAATTGGGGACCGGGCGAGAATGAAATATAAATAGAGAGAGATGCCGTAAAAATGTAGATTTGATTTACTTACAAGGTCTCGGGATATATATACCGGAAACGTAAGACTTCTTTATCGTAATTTTATCAATATTTTTTTGGCGAGCACGTACAAAATATTTTACATTACAAATTGTTTGTTTGCTTGTGGTAAATTTATGGTTTGCATCGTATGTAATTATATATTTTAATACACAGATATAATGAGTAACTACAACTACATATGTATATGTATATCGAGAATCGAGCGAGGAATGGACACCGCATTCAGTAGTATTGAAGTTTTCAATATCCTGAAAACTTTGCAATAAGTGTCTGTTACCAGGCTATACATATATTATCGGGCTGCTGCCCGATGTACTTTTTTAATTAGAATACCATACTTTTTACTTAATTTTTGGATTCCATAAAACACTTTGTGTAACAGCTGACACCTATCTATTGTAGTTTCGCAGATATAATAATTCTACTAAATTTAACACCAATCGGTAGGATAATATTAGTATCAAAGATATTTGATATCTGAATTTCATATCTGAAAAATCTCACTACATTCTTCCATATGGTTAGCATGTATACCATTAGTGGTATAATGCAATTATGTATCAGTTAACTTTACGAGGTTTTGAAAATCGAAGCGTCCTCGGTTAATAATGATATTGGTTGCCTATGTCCATATTTCTATTTATCTGTTTACATATACAGGCTGGGCCACCACATACGGCGCGGGCTCGATATGGAAAAGCAAAGGATTTCTTGAAATCCTTTTTATTTAGTTGAATGCTAGACCTTTGTATGTACAATTTAAAATTATTTTGAATTATACAGAGTGTTCGAGAAAAAAGATCCATAACAAAGTTACCTTTTTTAAATGTCTGTATATAATGACATATTTGGAATCTAGAGACCAAACTAGGGCAAGTTTATGTAATACTCCGTATTCCTAAAGCCATCGGTTTTTAAGATATTTTAAAATTTATGAAATTGCAGTACAAAATTTAAGTTTGATTTTTACTGTGTAATCCAAACTTAAACACATCTACCGACATTCATCATTCAGCTAAGAGGCTAAGCAATGGAATGAAGTGGAATTTTAGTCACACAGTTATACTGAGTGTTAATAAACGCTTGTTTAAGTTTGATGACTTTTGCAGTAAATTAACTCTCTTATCTTAAATAGAACACCCTATATCTGATGATACTATCGAACGTAGAATTTAATTCCCTTTCAAAATATATTAGGGTTCCCTATACCTAACATGAATAGTTTTCTCGTGGTTAGCATTTCATTTTTTCGGGGACTACATTTAATACAATTCATTAAAATTCAGTTGGCTTAGACATATTTACTAAGCATGTATAAACAATTTATCATTATTTGACAGCATTCAAAACTTACTTTGGTTGTCCTGAGAAATTTATGGTGAAATCGTTCCAAAAAATTAAAATTTATTCTATTCAAGAGGGATGATTTTAACAATTGCTGAATGCGAAGAAAACTATTTTCAAGGGTGTACACCCAAAAATATCCGGATACATCACATCCAAGAAAAACTGCGTTTGAAAGCGTACTTCAAATGTTTGGGCAAACTGGAAGCGTAAAATATGAGATAGGCAACCGACGTCCATTGTAGGAAACGAAGAGATTGAGTTTCTTGTAGTCAGATTTATTGTAGAAAAGACTGATACCAGTCAGAGCAAAATTAGTCGGGAAACAGGAATAAGTAAGCAATGTGTTGCCAGGATTATTAAAAAATAGAAATTTGATCCGTACCATATCCAAATGCATCAACAGATCAGTGAGAGAGACTTCCAGCATCGTCTTGACTTTTGCGTATGGGTTTTGGATAAATACAAAGAGGATGAAATTTTTTTTTATGTTTTATTTTCAGGTGAATGTTCCTTTCACAAAAATGGTTTTGTTAACAGACACAACTTTCATACTTACAGTGATGAAAATCCGCATTTCTTCCGAATTCTAACCATCAACCGGTCTGTTAACATATGGAGAAGAATCGTGGGGTTAAATGTAATAGGTCCTTATTTTTTTAATGGTAACCTTGATGGACAAAAACTTCGAAGATTTCTGTGCTACCATCTTCAAGAGCTTTTGTAAAATATTCTTTTAGCTGTAGGAGAAAGTATGTGGCTACAATTAGACGGTGCCCCAACACTTTTCCATGCTAACGTTCGAGATTATAGTATATGTTACACCTCCTAGTACACTAGAAAATATGAAAGAAATGGTGCTTTCCAGGCTACTACCCCAGAGAGTACATCAAACATTTAAAAGGCTAATCCGTTTGCGTATTGACCGCGATGGTCGTCATTTTGTACATCTGATTTAGAAAAAAATATTCATTGTGTTTGCTTATATTTTTGTCATCGTAGATGCTTGTTCTTAGGTGTATATCTTTTTTATTTGTTTTGTTTATGTAAAAATTACAATATTTCAAGAATTTACTTTAGTTAATAGACTTAAAATATACTGATTTATTTTATTACAATTAAATTCCTGCAAACCCTGAAATATGTTTGCAATTTTTTCTAAAGATAAACAGTTGATTGCTGACAAAAAATGATAAATTGTTTATACATGCTTAGTAAATATGTCTAAGCCAACTGAATTTTAATGAATTGTATTAAATGTAGTCCTCGGAAAAATGAAATGCTGACCACGAGAAAACTGTTCATGTTAGGTATAGGGAACCTTAATATATTTTGAAAGGGAATTAAATTCTACGTTCGATAGTATCATCCGATATAGGGTGTTCTATTTAAGATAAGAAAGTTAATTTACTGCAAACGTCATCAAACTTAAACAAGCGTTTATTAACACTCAGTATAACTGTGTGACTAAAGTTCCACTTCATTCCATTGCTTAGCCTCTTAGCTGAATGATGAATGTAGGTAGATGTGCTTAAGTTTGGATTACACAATAAAATCAAACTTAAATTTTGTACTGCAATTTCATAAATTTTAAAATATCTCAAAAACCGATGGCTTTAGGAATATGGAGTATTACATAAACTTGCCCTAATTTGGTCTTTAGATTTCAAATATGTCATTATATACAGAGTGTTCGATTTAAAAAAAGATAACTTTGCTGTGGATCTTTTTTCTCGAACATGTATAATTCAAAATAATTTTAAATTGTACATACAAAGGTCTAGCATTCAACTAAATAAAAAGGATTTCAAAAAATCCTTTGCTTTTCCATATAGAGCCCGCGCCGTATGTGGTAGCCCACCCTGTATATTTAATTCATAATGACCTTAAAATCTTTTCTCAGCTTTGGCCATATGTTGCTTCCACCAATTTCCACAAAAAAAGACATATACTGCGATGTTGAAGAACCCTGAAGAGGTTATACAAGAACATGTCATTGGGTCCCGTGTTCATTTATTTTTCATATAATCTTCGATATACTGTTGACACCTTCCTAAAGTACAATTTTAAAATATCGTAGCGCGGAAGTAAAAGAAATCAGTGCGTTTAGAACTTCGTTGCAGCAAGTACCCCTTCCGCGAACGTAGCCGACCAATTTGCGTCACCAAAGCATAAATTTACTTCCCCAAAAAGACCACTGCAAAACATTGTAAATTAAAAAAAAAACTCAATTCGTTTTCTTGATATAGTGAAAAGATAGATTTCTTACAATACCTGTTTGAAGTTTTTTTCTTGTTTTCGTTATTTCACCTATTTCATGTGTGTTAACCGGGAAGAGACGGCATAAAAATTTCCCTTGTACTAGTAAAGAACACCTTTTCAGACAAATCCATCGATCCTCTGACTGTTCGTTGAAAAGAGGTTTCACTGTACTTATCTTAAGTGTAATTTGCCGCTATTATTATATAAGTCATAGATATATCTTATCTGAAAAAACTGCCTACCTGTTTAAAATTATATTTATATTTAATTTGGGGATATCGTAAACCACATTTAGAATATGTATTTTTAAGTAAACTACGAAAATCACAAACTCTCAAAATAGTGCATTCTTGTAATGATTTTATAATATCTACGATCATATGGGATTCAGATTCTTATAAACATTGTTATTTTCTCAAAAAGTGGCAACTATACTAAAAGTGACTATACTTATCTCTCAGACTCTAAAGGAATGAATAGTAGGTTAGTGTTTCTATTTAAAAACATTAAGCAAGGTTGATTTAAAAAGGACCAAACAATTACTATAATCTCAAAACTTCTAAAACTAAAAGTTACTCTTAAAAAGTGTGTTGTGTTACGAAAAACTAATTCAATCCACATTGTATCTGTGGATTCTAATAAGCTACCAATTAAGTAGAAAAGACAAATACCAGCGCAAATAATTAGCAGTAATTTTTTTCTGTTTTGATTATAATTATCGCTCTAATGCTTTTAGTATAATCTTAGTATATATTAGGTATAACAATTTATTGTTAAAGCTATTTATCATTTTTACGAAATAATAATTGGAGAAGTCAGCGTCTTTGACATAAACTCCGCACATGTTTTGATCACTACTATCGGCTTCATAATATTCACTAAATTTTAATTAGACACCTCTCACAAGTGTTGGATTGACGTTGTAAGGCACTGTCGGTTGTTAACCATTTAATTTATGCTAAGACATTTAGACATCTCGGCTATCGAACATTTCATTATTGATAAATTCACCACTGCCATATCACCTAGTATAAACAAATGCTAACAATATAAGGTACAAAGTAAACGCTAGCACTGATAATATTATGATTATGGTAGGTCCAGCTTTATTGTAATTTAGGTATTGACATGGTTAAAGAATTGCTTATTATAATTTAATCTATAACTTATAGCAACTTATTTATGGTTAATACTAATATTCCACAATATTGGAACCATCCAACACATTTAAGTAGTTTTCGATATGAGAAAACAAGGAATAATAAACAATATAAACAACACACTAGTAGCAGTAGTAATTGTTAGTATTTGTTTTTGAAGCTTATGTTTTCTTGTTAATTATGACTACTTATATATTGTTTACTTAAATGTAATTACTTGTTTAGAATTTTTGTAATTAACTAGAGTTGAGTATTGATTGATTGCTTTTATTACATTTTGTAGATATTACACTATTTTTATTTTTGTATTGTTTACAAATCTCTGATTTAAAAGGCGCATAGCACCAGGAAAGCACAAAGAAATGGGTGACAAAAAGCAACTAAATGCAGTATTGCAGTAAACAGGAAAATTCTTTATGTGCATATTAGTAAAGAATAAGTGAAAGGCGCGTTTGATGTGTGCGTATACAGGTTTTTTTTTAATTGTTATTTTTCAAAACTACAGAATTCAGCATTTAAACTTAATTAGAAAAAAGTTATAGTTACAGCCTCTAAATTTAAGTTTAGTTTTAAAGTGTACTGTTGTGCGGTTTAACTAAATTTGAAATTACTTGCAAATAACATCTAGTTTTCATTTTATTACCTCAAAAATTTTATGGAATAGGTAAACATAAACTTTAAACCCAACTTTATATTGCAATAAAAAAGTGGGACCAATATTGAGTTACTGGGCCTTAAGAGATAGCAAATGATCCCTTTTACTTTAAGAGATAACAATATCGTTGATGACCTATTTTCGTTTACAAACGGTTTTTATGATTCTATAACTCCACGATATTCGCTCATTTTTCGTTAAAATTTGTCATCTGTAAACGACGACAGAGGAGTGTGGTTAACGGAACGATCTCAAGGTAATTAATTGCTCATTATAAGATCATAGTTATTTCTTGAGAGTTTGTGGCGCCGACAGAGTTCATTTGAGGTACAAGACTATGGATGACGTATTTATTGCTGTCATGGAAGGATTGCAGAGAAGATAAACCATCTAATTTACGCTTCGGAGATCTTCCATGTTGATAATCCACATTGTTTTGTAGACAACATAAGAAACAACAAATGAGAAACCTAAAGCTAGTGACCTACTTAACACTCGTAATGGATTATTGAAAAAAATTTGCAGATTTCTAAGAAAATAGGCACGCGAATTATTCCTTCAAATTGACCAATTTATAGATGATGCATGGTCAGCGAAATAAAAAAATACAATCAATCGTTCAAGCACAGGCTCAAGTAAATTTAAAAATATTTGCATATACATATATAAATAGTATAAGTAGGGGTAGCAAAGAAAAACGCATCATGTGCAAATAAAAACTGGTGATGAAAAAGCATAGGTGCCAACGCCATAGGGTTTGTCTATTGAGAGGACATTCCACGTTTGCATAACCCGCAAAAAACCCAATTTTTTGAAAATAAGTCTGTGTATTGCTTACACTCTTGTGTTAGGTGCTGCTACATCAACCATAAATATTTATCTTACATCCAAAAAGTTTATTATAGAGAGAAAAAGAAATTACGCTGGGCAGGGAGTTGGATAAGATATAAAACTGAGTATTATCAGCAAAATATTGAGGTGCAAGATTCCTGGTGCCCGCAGTAAATCTCAATCGGGGTTATTGGAACCGTTTGCTATATAAGTCAAGTATAAATGGTTTTTCGTCATTTCATTTAATTATCGTCGTACTACTCTTGTTCGTTTTTAGCTGATTTTATTCACCCTTTTGTAATTCATTTTGCTTGTTTATTTCTTTCATTACTCCAAAATTTATTGTAATAAGGACCTACAATAAAGGGATTTATTATATGTGTTCATGATATGTACAATCGATTACATTAAGTCTTAAACCCCATAAAAAAGGGGTAAAATTGCATCTGGGCTGCCTAAATTTACACCTGCGGAAGATTTCTCCTATGCGTATGGAATATTACATTTGCTTTAAGAATATTACAATAGGCTTGTAATTTTACCAGTTAACATTACAACTCTGGTGTAATTTTAACTGGTGAAATTGCATTCTTAAAGGAATATTTCCCAAGGTAGTGTAATAGTTTCAGGTAAATTTACCAGACACTCTAGGATTTGTACTGTGTTGATGTAATATTCTATAGTTGTGTGAAAAATCCCTCATAGATGTACATTTAGTTTAAAAAATAAGAGATAGCCCAGTTGCCTCCTATTTTAAGAGTACACACAAAGAAATACGGTGTTGGATTCAATACCGATTTCTCACCGTCTGGTAGTTCCCTCGCGACCAAATGCACTAGTAGTTAAACGTGACGGAGTTGTGTAATTTAATACTAATATCCGTGCTTCGGAGTTAAATTACACTTTTACGTAGCTAAAGTTTCACTTTACGGTGTAAAATTTCTTCTGTACGGAGTTGGTTGATATCTTAATGGAGTTGAAATGATTTGATTTGGGAGTTGGCTATAACCCGAGGCGGTGTGATCATTACTCTGTTGCGGAGTTAATATACCCTTATTTTGTGTTAGCAGAACTCCGTTACAGAGTTGGGTAAATTCCTTTGTCGAGTTACAAACCCCTGCGTTATGGTGTAACGTGAACTCCGTGTCGCGGTTAGATGAACCCAGTTGCGGTGCTGCGTCAACACCTTCACAGTATTAGGTTACGGAGTTAAATGTACTCGGCTTCGGTGTTAACTAGATTCCGCTACGGAATTCATACTACTGTTTCATGGAGTGAGGATGACTATTTTATGTAATCCAAAAAGATTAATAAAAAATTGGTTTTATAAACTGAAAAAAAAATGCTTAAAATGGGAAAGGTAAAGTAGAGCATAAAAAAACAAAGTTTCTACTAAAGACATAAACATGTATTTCAATATGTACTTAAAAAGCAAAACAAATTTTAGTTTATATAAGTACATATAGATGTATGGTAATAGTATTTTAAAACACAAGTGTCACAATGACGTTTATGTAATGCGAGTATAAGTATATAATAATATAATAACGAGCCGCGGAGCGGGGAGTGATTCAATGAAAGAGCATTACAAAGTCATTGTGATACGAGTTTTTTACAGTATTTTTTCTAATTTGCACATTAATCGCCCATATTACATTCCGGTGAGCGTCTCACCAGTGCGTTAATATCTCATTACAGCACAGTGTGCGGTAATAACCATTTCAGCACTGCGTCGTCGTTTGTTTTAGCTTTATAGTAACATCCGATTAGAAAAAATAGTTAATGGCATCAAATTGGCAACTTCTTCTCCCTCTAATTTTACAACTAATGTAACGCCACGTTTACTAAACCATATAAAATGGACTAAAAGTAACAAGCTTCATCAAAATATAAAATTTTATGTATGCCGAATTTATCAGCAACTACAAGAAACATACACTATAAATTACTAAGCTAACTAATAAGCAATTACTAATTCTGAAATTAAACCTTTGCGCCACAAACAATCTCAATTCTTTTGTGCTTTTGCATGTTGCTGCAGCTCGTAGAAAAATCCAGCCTTAGAGCAGGTTTTATGCGTTGCGTACAACAGAAAACGCTTAGAGTAGTATAGCGTCCAGTCAGCCCAACTAAATAGTTGGCGCGCGAATATTTTGTTGAAGTGGGTGAACGGCGCAATGCACTAGGCGTTTTGCATTGTACGCGACACATAAAACCTGCTCCTAGGCACGCATATGTGCAGCATATTTCCTAATTCCATAAAGATACTATAACAGTTAGAGAACATTTACCTGTTTTGTTAATAGCATTAACATCTACATATGTTTACGTCTGTTATTTTTATCCACTTTCTCAAGTTTTGGTATTCACCCTCACAAATAATGTATTTTCCATTGTTACCTAGTATGTCACGTATGTAAATACCTTCTACACTGATTACTACAGGCAAATACAAGGCGCTTGCGCTAGCTGCGATCCCACCCCACCTCAACGCACTGAAAGTACCGAACACCCGTCAATTTTACCTTACATAAACTTTTCCGTTTTTAACAACTTTAAGGAGTTAATTTTCATTTTTCGGAATTCTTCTAACAACCTTACGAAATTAAAATCTCAATACAATGATTTATTAATTCGCATTTTGGTGTTACGTTAACTCCTTGCTGTTGCTAAATCGTTTATCAGCACCAAAAGTTGTTACATTTTTTCCTGTTGCTGTGATTATTATCTGAGTCTGATGTTAAACAAAGAGTAACACCGTCGAAAGATATTATATTTCTGCTTTTTTGGAGTTAGAAATTTCTAACTACATGGGGTGTAGTTAGAAACATTTCCGAAAAGTGTAAAATATTTCTTTTTAATGTTATTTTAACAAATGTTTAGTGACAATTCAACTGTTTTCAGGAAAGCTAACTCCGTTTAAATTAACTCCGTAAAATTTTTATGTGTGTAATCCGTCTGCTCCAACAGCTGCCTTTTTATAAATGCACGTTGTGCCCTTGTGCCTTTACATTTTCTAGTAAAGATATACAAATATAAAGAAAAAACATGTTACCTAAACATATTTTTACTATTACCTTCTTTCAAACATAATAATCAAAGGTGTATTTACCTGCACCCCTTCAAGTTCAGACTTATCTTGAAAACTTCTAATAAATTGCACACGTGTTATTGTAAAATGAAAGTCAATTTACAGTTATCTCTTTACCGATGCTGTTTTCAGACAGGCAGAAGCAACCCCTCAAAAACAAAAAAATTATCACGTTTAAATATATATTCTATAATTTGTACTCAATTTGGACGGAAAAAATAACAAATAAATATTACTTACTTTTAGTAGTTACACATATATGTACCGGCTATAAATTTTCTATACTATAAAGCCACCAGCCATCCTTAGAATAATGAAGGGTTACTCTAACGACTTGCATGTTTATAGACTTTTTACGATTTCGTTTCATGAGCTGTCACCAGTCAAATTCACCACCCGCCAATCTATCAAACGTAATTGACATCAGAAAAGGGATAATAGACGATCTAATCTGAGTACTTACCCCGAACTTTACTCTTGTCGATTTTATTATGCCACCTTTCCCTAATTTGTAAAAAAGTCTAGCCCTGCACCTGTCAAAGTGCATATGTTATTTTTCTGTGGTGCTATTTGTAAAAGAAAAAAAATCCCTCCTTTTTAATTTCATGGGGGGCAGGTGGTGCGGAATCGACCGCTTGCCACTGCAGCGCTAAACACGAGTTTTAAATTCGGGAGATTTCGGTCCTCCTTATCTCTATATCGGAGCACGACAAAGGTGAACCGTTTTAAAATTTTAATTGCATCTTGATGTCGCAAACTGGCGGCATATAATGTGATGCGAAAGAATTCGTTAGGAGGACAAGCACACATCCAGTATATACTTTGAACTTATATGTGAATATGAATTAGATATCCACGCCTAATTCATACAAAATAGCGATAAATATTCCTGATATATTGCAGTATACGTTTAGCTTATGCAAAAATCCACCTAATATACATATCGTTGTACTAACAAGCATTGCTCTCCAGGTGCCAAATTCAGATTCTGGCGAAATTTGGTAAGGAAGTAGAGCATTGAGACATATATAAGCGATGGTTCATATCGACGAAAAATTAAGGGGTAAAGCACTCCTTCAAAAATGATTATTTTTTTTATATAATTCTTTAACGATATCCATATTGAATATAATATCGGAAGATGTGTTTACCCTTGTGAGTTGTGTAATGATATGGGAAAGAGCTTTAAAGAAAGGTCGTTTGCTGTTAAATCTGCTTAAAATAGTATACGCATTTTCAGCTGTAGCAAGCAAGCAAGATATAAGCACAGAGAAGTAAACAGATAGCTCACTGAAGCAGAATTTGCCAAATCAAGCGGGTTGCATAAATAAAAGGCTGCAATATTTCGATTTTATTAAACATAGATAGCGGCGGGGAGCAAGGTGTACGGTCGGCACCGGACGTCTGAGTGTGGAAGGAGTTGGTGGAAGTTTTTATTTAAGAAATATGCTTTTTTGCGGCACAGCTGTTATTTACCTAGAATAGCAAATTGAATAGAATTTGTCCTCCTTGAATGTGAATTGCTTACGCTGTTATTTAGACTGACTTGCAGGGCGCGCGTAATGTATTTATTGAATTTATTCGTATGTGTCTCATAAGAATATATTTTATCGTTGTTATAATATATTCTAAGGAATCAAAGTTTATAGCTAGTAGTTTATTTAAATAATACAAAAATTCGTGGAATTTCAGGTTTTATTTTCAATATATGTGACTTCACTTTATCAATTAAATATCGTGTTACGTTTCGATTACTTAATATAGTCTTCTTCAAACATGTATGATGAAAACAACTAACAATTACATTAAGCATGACAAACTACATTTAAAAAAAGATAATTTTTATAGATAGATTTTTTAAATGTAGTTTGTCATGTTTAATGTAGTTGTTACATGTCTGAAGAAGACTATACTAAGTAGTTGAAACGTAACAAGATATTTAACTGATAATTGTACTGCATGTACTCGAAACGTTATAAATCTGATTTAAAGTCAAATTATAATTTTTTAATATCCCCAAGTAACATCAAATCTTTCTAAAATATGTATCATATATAACAAGGTCATTCACGCTATACGGCACGGAATATTGTGGCCAAAACACGTGACGTTCCGCTTTTGGGATATATCCTTACTTTTTAAATTTTTTTTTGTTATACAGGCTGTCCCAAAAGCCCTAAAAGTATCAAAGTTGTGTTTTTTAAATGGAAGGACTTGTATGTTATTGCATTTTTGGATTGTCTCTAATCAAAATAAATATCTGTTTTAATAAGGTTTATAATAACCAAACCTTAAGCTTTTTAAATAATTTGAATGTTGTGAAAATCTAATCTAAATATCATGTTTGAAATACCTAAGAAATATTTAAGTTATATAAGCAAAATTTACACTAAAGTGTAACAATAGACCATATTTTATAACCCAATTACAATAAACTTGCCATCTTATACAGGGTGTGCAAATATTAAAACTAATCGAATCAGAACTTTAATTGGCTATAACTTGATTAATTTAAATACAGCACCATATTTTTTAATTTACCAACAATGTACTTTTAATTACCTATCGGTTGTTATTTATAGCTTAAGCTTTACGTTTTCACGTTTTTACTTAATAATAAATCTGTAAAAACGTAAAAATAGTAGTTTTTTGCACCATTTGACGTTTTTTAAGAGGTCTACTGTATCTAGTTGCTTATAGTTTTTAGAAATGTCAGATTTCAGATTCAGCTTTTTGTTAATTTAGAGTGGGGTTTGCATGCAATACCTTGCTTTATTGACGTTTAACTTCTGGATAAATGTTCAAATATATTGGCACTAGGACATTCCCTATGTGATTGCATGATATTAAGGAAACACCTTATCACAAACTTTGCAAAAATATTCGAACATAAAGTTCAACATCAAATAGTTAGAAATACCTAGTATATTGACCCTGTTACTTCAGTTCTTTTGCGGCTTGTGATAGAACTTAAATTAATTCAACCTGGCTAGTAACGACTCAAAAGTGCGTAAATTATAAAGAAAGCTGGTAGAAAACAAAAAGCAGAAACAAGACAGACTCGTCATTTTATGTGTTGCGATATATATGAATAGATGGAACTCTTCTGTACTGTTTATTAACTTTCTATGGTAAGTTAGATGAATTACAAAAATGTGTTAGTTTCTTTCGAAACATAAAATTTAATGGTACGTTTATTAGAAAATGTTCGCAGTATTAAGGCAGTTGACATAAATGCTGCAACACTCAAACAGTCATTAGAAAAAAAGAAATTTTTAGGTGTGTATTAACCCACGGTTTTACTATTATTGAACTGAGAGGAAAAAGTATCGTATGCGAGATACATTTACAAAAATTAGAAATTTGCGCAATTAATGTCGCCATATATCTTCCTTGAAACGTCTATAAATATGTCCATAAATAAATAGAAATATAGAACGTTTTTTTAGAGATTTATCTTGCGAAACTCTATGAACAGTTAGGCAGCCGCACATCAACTATTTCTCTTAGTTACTATCAATTAATATTCTCATGTGCATATATCGTTCCTTTTCTAGCGTTTACGAGATGGCCATTTCGGAGTTTAAATTCATGTAAATTAAATGGCTGGCATTCAAATTTATATGATTTTACCGTAGAATTTCTTGTTAGAAGTTTGTAAGTGCTTCATCAGCAATTAATTTGGTAAAGTGGTGACATAATTTGCTTAACACATTCAAGTTTGTGAATTGGAAGTTGCAAGTGTTCTAAAATTGGTGTTTAATTAGAACAAATAGATAACATATAATTTGTAAAACGATGTATACGTAATGATTGACGCATTGATTGCGCTCGAGAAAGATTTTAGTGTAAATGTCTGAAGAAATGTTAAGGAAAATGTAAGGCAAATCAGGCTTAATTATGTTTTATTTTCTACTAACACTGAAACGATTTTATAATAATGTTATTAACACATAATTTCTATTGCATAAATATCAGATGTTACATGATTATTAGTTTATAAATAATACGATTTCAAATATGTGTAAAAATTCGTAATTTTGAGTTAATACAATTCCTTCTTAAAATGATGCAATGTCGTATCAACAGATTTCTTTCGCTTTTTTGACAAAAATAGGCTGTGTTCTATTTTATAGTTTCACCTTGACCTCATACAATGTATACAGGGTGTTTATACATGCTATACATGCTTAGTAAATATGTCTAAGCCAACTGAATTTTAATGAATTGTATTAAATCTAGTCCTCGGAAAAAATTAAATGCTAACCAGAAGAAAACTATTCATGTTAGGTATAGGGAACCCTAATATATTTTGAAAGAGACTTAAATTCTACGTCGGATAGTATCATCAGAGATAGGGTGTTCTATTTAAGATAAGAAAGTTAATTTACTGCAAAAGTCATCAAACTTAAACAAGCGTTTTTGAACACTCTGTATAACTGTGTGACTAAAATTCCACTTCATTTCATTGCTTAACCTCTTAGCTGAATGATGAATGTAGGTAGCTGCATTTAATTTTGGATTACACAGTAAAAATCAAACTTACATTTTGTACTGCAATTTCATAAATTTTAAAATATCTCGAAAACCGATAGTTTTAGGAATATGGAGTATTACATAAACTTGCCCTAATTTGGTCGTTAGATTCCAAATATGTCATTATATATAGGGTGTTCCATTTAAAAAAAGGTAACTTTGTTATGGATCTTTTTTTTCGAACACCCTGTATAATTGAAAATAATTTTAAATTGTACATACAAAGGTCTAGCATTCAACCAAAGAAAAAAGATTTCAAGAAATCGTATGGTTTTCCATATAGAGCCCGCGCCGTATGAGTTGGGCCACCCTGTATATGTGAAAGATTACGTGATTTTTACATTGTTATTGAATAAAGTTAAGTTTTGTTTAGTAACAGACACAGGGTAAATTTTATGTAAAATAAATTATGTATATTATCGCAACCAACAGTTTTTCCCAAAACTCCTAATTTGAAGAATTATGCCAAAAATATTACATAGTCACCAACATTGGTATGTATTTATTCGGATATGCAAACAAATATAAAGCAGGTTTTTGCAGATTTCTCAGTACCTACTAGTTAATCTTGATGTGGGTTTAAATTATTGCCAATTTGCTAAGTTTCGTGAAAAAAAAAATTATAGCACAGTCCTAGTGTTTGTGGTTTCAATGACAAATTTTAATCAAACAGATTATTTTGTTTTTCCTAAACAGATTCGTAAATGAAAAAATGATGACGGATGAAACACGAAATGTATAATTTTCTTTAATGTAAAAAAATTTTCGCAAATCATTTTAAAAAATCAGGTCCGTATTAAAAAAAAAAATAGGTTAGTGATGGTCACATGGATAAGAAACGTTTCGGAACGCCATTTTAAAGAGTTTGTTTGTTGTAAATGTCGTTCTTGCTATGTCAAAACAAAATACTTTATTCAAATCAACATTCTACTCCTACCTTTGCGTTAATTTAATTTGTTCATAAACATAATACATTATTATTTTTATATTTCGACTGTTTATCGTTTGTGAAAATTCTATAATTGACGTTTTTTTTTCACTAGGAGATGGTCGCTTGAGCGAAACATGTTGTAAGGAAAATATTCCAAAATAAAATAGATGGGAAAAAAACCATATCACTATCATTTACTATACAAAGTGTCCAATGACGAACTGCAGCGATTGATATGTGGAAAACTATTCACCAGAAAAATCTGAAAATTTGCTTTCATTGTTATTATCGAAAAATTACCATAACTATCATTCGCTTTTATATAGAGTAGAGTTGTGAAAATGCAGTGGTGTCAATCCACATCTACCGACACCGGCATATTCTTTTTAATTAAAATTTCCTAAAATTCCCTCATTCAAAAAATTTAATACAAATCAATGTCATGCGTTAGGTCATTTACGGGGTTCGGACTCTTTCAGGAAACTGAGTTCTCGAGCTGTAAATGACATCTACCGCTAATACCTCTAATGTGAAAAACTATTTTTCATGTACTTTTTTGCATCTTTAAAAAAATCATCATTACGTCTGTATGTTGTTGTATTGCAACCCTCACAATAGACCCTTTCATTAATATGAAAATCGTAGTCAGCAATTTTGATTCATATAAAAGGAGGCAAGCGATTTAGATGACAAGTTCTTCATTAGCCATGAATTAAGCATCAACCGTATTCAGTTCGCGTTAACCGCAAACAATTCTAAACGTGAGATTAGTCCAAGTGTTGTCTCTTAAATCGCTCGCACTCGGGTTGTGTTCTATAAGTGTTCTATTATAATTCTAAAAGAGTGATTTATAATTTAATGCGTTTTTAAAGTTTGATCAATAAATATAATTAAATATATTCAATTCTTTATTTTTTTAAATCAAAGTGATTAGTGCCAAATAGTGCTAGAAGTGCCTATTGGATTACAAGTCTGAAGAATAAGAATATCTTCATCCCAAATAACGTTTTACGGAGCTTTAACGCATAAAGCTGCCCTGGTGTCAGAAGTGTCATATTACGTCGCGTATTCCTGAAACTCGGGAATACAACAATGTATTACATAGTCCATCTAACAACAAGATGAGAACAAGACATTATGTCATCGATGTCTGCCCGGAAGAACATCTAATTTTTATCAGTGCATGCACGGTATAAGTTTGTGAACAAACAGATGAAATTTGCTTTTACAATATATAACATACATGAAAACAATAATAATACAGAAATTAATATTTTGAAACTCTTTCCGTTGTTTATAGTGACTGATGCTTGAAAATGCTCATGAATTTATGATGATCTGTTCGAAGCAGTTTCAAAGACGATGCTAGTTTTAAATTCCAACTTAATATTGGTTAAATGTTTGCGCCTGTTGATTGTGCGGATTCTAACATCATGTCATTTTCTCATCTTGGATAAATATTTCGTTCATCTCCCCTACATTACAATATGCTTAACTTCTTTTATGAGCTCTATATCGTGTAATTCTTATTCTTCCGCTTCATCAGCGAAAAAGGAATTTATTAAAGAAATCGTTCAACTCGTTTTAACTGCTTACATACAAACACATGTTTTCTCGCAAGACAAGTTGCATTATTATTCCTTTTCAGGAGGGATAATATACATATATAGTATCTATGTTCGCTAGGGCCATTTAAAGTAACTATAACGCAGCAACCTTTTAACGTGTATATAATAACATACTGAGAGATTGAAATTATATTTTATAAATTTACTACGTTCTAAGATTGCTATTAATTACAAGTGCATTGACAGTTTGCAGTTAGTATTTTATCTAGAGTGATGGTAATTATTTCTGGCGACAAACGGCTATTTTCGAAAAAGAAAATTGATTCAAACTATTTAGCATAACATAATCTTAGTTGATACACATATGAAACGCATACTGCCAATGAACTCAATTAAAATAGTAATCAAACGTAGTGTTCAATCGGCTATGTATTTTTTTTGCATAGAATAATTACCGTACAGAATATGATTTCAATTTTCTTATATGCGTTTTAGCGTTTAGCTCGCATTCTTGCTAAAGAATATAAGTTATAATTACTTGTCACCTTGCTTATAAATTATATTTCTGTAACATCCCCTTAATTATTAAAGAAATTAACAAG
This sequence comes from Cetonia aurata, assembly GCA_949128085.1. Taxonomy (NCBI): domain Eukaryota; kingdom Metazoa; phylum Arthropoda; class Insecta; order Coleoptera; family Scarabaeidae; genus Cetonia; species Cetonia aurata. Next base: position 39,475,553 of record OX421884.1, read on the forward strand.
TTCCAACTGGATTGGATATCCATCATTAAAAATGAGGTAGTAAAAAATGTATATACCTTTTTCTGAGGTAAAAGCCATCAGAAAGCATATTCATTTATTCGACAGATATTATCTAAACTTTTGGTTAAGATGCATTCCTTTAACTGTATTTTTTTTCTTTCATCCGATAGATTAATAGTCAACGGCAAACTTCATTAGTTGAATCTGACAGAAGACGAAATATCAGGTAAATTTCTGTAAAAGGTATTCTTTACATGAAAATCCGGACGAAACTGAGGTGAGGTAAAAAGATGCGTGCGTTTATTGCCTGTGACGATTCGAAGGATGTTCCAAGGCCATATAACTATGGGTATAAATTATGAAATTTTATTACACAGCAGGAATTCCATAAAAGTTCAGATAGATGAATCAAATGAATTCATTATCTTTATGAAAATTATATTCGTGTAAAGAGTATAAACTAAAGCCAATATTAATGAGAGTAATAGTAATTTGGTATTGGTCATTAATACTATATAGATTAATTAGCATAACTATGCAAAAAATATAATATATTCCGCTGCTGAGATCAGAATTTTGGAAACCATTTATGACATTTATTTTATTAAAGAAAAAAAAAATGAACTGTAAACTGTTGATTGAGGAAAAAATATCTCACCATTACTATTTGGGACATTAACTGTAATCTATAGGAAACTAGTTAGTAATGCATATTGATTAAATATAAACCTAAGTTTGAATAAAATTAAAAACTGATATAATAGCGGTAAAATAAAATATAACACATTATCTGTGAGACCGCTATCTACAGGAAGTAAGACAAATGAAACTGTATCGATTAGTTTAGAAAATATGTAAATGCATAATTTAAAGGGGGTAGGGATTAAATCTATCATTAGTAGTTTCTTTATTATATATGTTGATCACCCTACAATATATTATAGGATTGTAATTATTACCCTTTTCTACCTTACCCTCATCCTGAAGCTTTAGGCATTACGGTGGTAAACATTAGAAGTGTCAGGGGTTGAAGCGAGGGGGTACGTAACCAGGTATGCAGGTAAATGCAATGACAGGGCTGCACCGGTGTTATGCAAGAGGTTACGCAGGTATTATGAGCGGGTGAGACTCTTTGAGACTTTAGAGAAGTTGCGCCTGTTTTTTTATCTGCCCTTTAGGGGTGTAATTTACGCCGTTCTAAAACAGTGGCGTAGTTACCCACAGGGACACAAGCGACTGACCGAACATTCGATTTAATTTACGCTATTGCTCGGTATATTTATATTTTCTATTTTATTTCAATCTAAAGTTATATACAAATTTGCTCACCAAAAAAAGTTTAGGCTAGTGAAAGGGTACAACTATTATAAGTCTTTATGAAAACAGTAAAAAGGCCATTTAGATCATGCCAATAAGGCAAGTAAAGAGACCAAAATGAATTAAGGGGCATTTGTCTCGATCTGCTGCTCATTTTTTCGCCATATCTCCGAAATTTTCACAATTTGTATTATTGTTTATATAATTTTTACCATATTATTTCAATATGGCTTTAATTCGCTTAAATTCGTTAGGCTTGTACGTTAAGATGACTATTTCTTCTTGATGCAAATTTAGTATAAACCTAAAGAGTGAACTGCTCTTACCACCACCTATTTACGACGCAGTAAGATCATATACTCACTTCCATGACATATTTATGAACGAATTTGAAAATTGCTTCCCTGAAAAACAAGACGAATCCTAAGATATACAATAGCAAAGATTCAGAAGAATACTGGAGGATAAAGGACATGCTAGACGCGTGGAGCACTGTAGTGAGAACTACAAAAACTCAGAAAGCATACGAAATTTATAGACAAATTAGAAAGGAGTATATAGAAAAAGCGACGCAGAATAAACAAAAACAGAACGCACAATATATACAGTCATCCACCATTAAAGTTAAAGCAATATGGAATGTAATCAACAGGGAAATAGGACATGCAAAGGCATGTGCAGACAAGTCATCGATGATAACAGCTTCGGAAATCAACGAATATTTCTGCAACATAGGCGTACGAGTAGCAGGTAGCGTAACAGGTGCTGTGTCGCCCTTGGAGATGCTTCAAAGGGTGCAAATACACGAAGCAGAATCTTTTGTCTTCTATCCAATAACACCTGAGGAAATACAGAAAATAATACAGCAGCTGAAAACAAAGCACACATTAGATGTTTACAATGTGTCAGTATACCTCCTGCTGCAAATTAAGGCCACTATAAGTATCCCACTTGCAGACATTTTCAACAGATGTGTAGCAGAAGGAGTATTTCCAAGTCAACTGAAAGTGGCAAAAGTAATTCCAGTACATAAACAGGGGGACAGTAGTGCTTGTGAAAATTACAGACCGATCTGCTCGATTTAAGTAAAGTCTTTGATTCCATTGATAGCGATATATTACTACAGAAGCTGGAATACTACGGCATTCGCAGTGCCCCACTAAAACTGTTGAAATCCTACCTACAACATAGAACCCAGTTGACTGCTTGGAATAATGACACATCTTCGGAAGCTGAAATTAGATACGGAGTGCCTCAAGGTTCCATGCTAGGTCCACTATTATTTATTTTATACACGAACGACCTTCCCTCGCACGTTCCCGACGCAGATATGTGTCTGTACGCTGATGACACTTCAATCCTGGTAAGTGGTTATAATATAACACAAGTAGAGGCAAAATCGCAAAGGGTAGTAATGGAAGCAGAAACTTCATTTGCTGATAATAAATTGAAGATGAATGTCAATAAAACACAAAATCAGATATTCACTTTGGAAGACAAAGTTGAGACCTCACAGGTCAAATTTCTAGGCCTTGTGATGGATACAACTCTAAAATGGTCTGATAATACTACCCTACTTACCAAAAAACTATCATCAGCTCTATATGCAATTAGAAGACTGGTCCAGGCTGCAACACCGGAAGTAGCTAAGATTTCATATTTCTCGAATTTCCAGTCACTTCTCAATTATGGTATCCTTTTACGGTTGAAGAGTATCTATCCTAAACATTTATTTATTTTAACCACTTATTTATTTATTCTTTTAATCTGTTGTTTGTCTGTACGTGTTATTGTTATTCTTACACTTTCCTATTATTGACTCATATAAATCCCGTTTTTATTTATACATATATTAATGCATATGTAATATACATATTAGCATATTTACAAATTTAAGACGCAAGTGTAATTGTCTTATTGCAAATAAAGGAATATTATTATTATTATTATTGTTGTTATTATTATTATTATTATTATTATTATTATTTTTTTTTTTTTTTTTTTTTTTTTTTTTTTTTTTTTTTTTTGGTAGGTGGAAATCCTTTATGGACACCATGCACTTAGGTCTATCGCGCATGATAGTGTGGGACTCCCAGTCGGTGAGTGCAATAGCCGGTATACCCACTAAAACCACCTGTTTAACCCTCCAAGTAGATATACCATCATGAACGCCCCGAGGAAGCTGTCTTCACGTGTCTTCTCAATTCCCTCTCTATTACTTGTCTTGTCTTTCTCTAGCTTCCCCTTCTTTGGTTTTCATAATCACTTTTATCATATTATGCAGCACCGTCCAATTGCGCTTAGATTCTAACATCGTATCCATAAGGTTATTCGGTGTTATCTTCTTTCCTAGCTTGCCCGTTTCGGTCTCTCGGATTTCCTTCCATCGATCGCATAGAAATATTGTGTGTATCACTGTATCGGTGTTTCCACAGTATACGCATTCTTCTCCCATGGCTTTTCCTATTCTGTGCGCGTATGTTCCAAACACCCCATGCCCAGTTAGAACTTGAGTAAGGTAGTAGTCTATACTCCTATGATTACATTTGATCCATTTAGCCAGGTTCGGAATCAGTTCTTTGGTCCATTGTCCTTTTGAGGTGTTGTTCTCCCATCTTTCTTGCCACGCGTTTAGGGTTCGGGATTTTACTTCACTTACTTTGCCATTATTACCTTGCTCGTACACATATTTCCTCTCCTGCGCCAAGAGGTCGATGGGCGGGATACCTGCAATTACTTGTAGTGCGGCCGCAGATACCGTCCTATACGCTGCCACTACTCTGATTAGGGCCTTTCGCTGGGTTTTCTCTAGTAGTAGTCGGTTTCTTTTGACTGCCAGTGCTCCTTCCCATATCGGTGCTCCATAGAGGAGAATCGAGTGAGCAACTCCAACTAGTACTGCTCTCTTGGAGCTAGTTGGGCCTCCGATGTTTGGCATTAACCGTGTAATTCTTCCCATTCTATTTTCAGCCTTTCCAGTTACTTGTTCTAGGTGGTCACGGAAGTTACCTTTTGTGTCAAATGAGACCCCTAAGTATTTAATGGCTTTCTTTGGTGTTATGATGACGTTGTTGATGTTAAACGTCAAGCCTTCTCGTTTTCTTTTGTTGGTAATAACAAGCGCCTCTGTCTTCTCTGGGGCAATCTGAAGATCATTTGCTTTCATCCAACTCGCAATTCGTTTTAAATTTTCATTGGTGTTAATCATCAGGCTATGTTTGCTATTAGCAGTAGTTATTAGTGCCAGATCATCGGCGAAAGCAATAGTTTTTGAGCGTCCCTGTAGTTCGACCTTTAATACATTATCATATAGGACATTCCAGAGCGTTGGTCCTAGGACTGAGCCTTGGGGCACTCCCATTTCTACTTTATGTTTATCCCATTTGCTAATTTGGACCTGTCTATCCTTAAGGTAATCCGCTACTATATTTATAAGGTATTGTGACACTTTCCTGTCTACCAAATTTCTTAGAATAATATTCCAGTTTGCCGAATTAAACGCGTTTCGGACATCTAAGGTTACTAATGCATTCCACTCATTTTTATGCTTCACTGTTACATTTTTAATTATGTCCATGGCTTGTAAGGTTGAGTGACCCTTTCTAAACCCATATTGATGTTTCGCAAAGCCCCCACACCTCTCAATTTCCGCTTCAAGTCTCTGTCTAATCAGTGATTCATATAGCTTGCTGAGTGAATTTAGCAGGCAAAGTGGTCTGTGCGCCCTCGGTTTTCCCAATTTGCTTTCTTTGGGTATCAATAACGCTTTAGCTATTTTCCATTCCACTGGGAATATTTGTTCTTCCAGGAGTCCATTCATTACTTCTAGGAGCCACTGTTCGTTTGTCCTCGCCGTTTCTTTAATGGCTTCTGGTGGTAATCCGTCCAGGCCTGGGGCTGTACCTGTTTTCATGCTGTTTATTGCCTGTTTCATTTCATCTTTGGTGAATTTTGGCACTGTCACTGCCGTACTTCTGTAGTTTTCAGTCTCGGTCAAGGGCACTGGAAAAAGTTCTTTTATTATTATTATTATTGTTATTATTATTATTATTATTATTATTATTATTATTATTGATGAGGTTCCTTGATGTTTTTGACAGCGATTGAACATGGCAGAAAAAAAATTACTTGGAAACTGATAGCCCAGTCACAATTTTTGTTTGTGTGCTCTGTGTGGGTGGATAAAATTTTGATTAAGTGGTTTTGGAAGTACGTGTCACAGCGAGTAATTAACAGTACAATATTGGTCAAAATGGCATATTAGCAGGTACGATTGGTCTTTTCGAAGATTAATAACTAGGTTGTTTTTTGTAATTGTTTGCTTTACGCTTCCTTAGAAAAAAAAATCTAGTTGAAGTTCGTTATTCCTTCTCTCCCTCCGTAGTGACAGGATATCTAGAATATGCACTGCGGCTAAAATGTCCAGAGACGCCCACATGAAGACGTAGTTTGTGAGATTTAAGTAAATTCATGAACCATATCAGTTAATCTTTTCTAAAAGTTCTCTATTGTGCCATAAACGTTATGACGCCTTTTACTATTTTTAGCGGCTACATTTTTGAATAGTTTTGTAATTAATTAGAAAAATCTACTCTTAAAACAAATTTGTAACAAGTGTAGATTGTGACATGTTCTACAGTTTTATTAGTTGTCAATTTCATGTAATATAAAAGTAGCATCGTCAAAAAATAAAGTATTTTGAGTCAAATGTCATAGATCGGCATTATTTCTGTAGTAATCTCCGTTTGCAGCCGTTTCCTCATGAATTAATTATGTACAGATAATATATCTTTTTGCAGAGAATGGTATGTGAATTGTGATCACTCCGAGACTGATCACTAGCGTGTTTCTGTTCCGGTTTATCTAACGATGTATGCACAAGGCAACTGCTCATTGATGTATGCCGTTAAATAAGTGGTAAACCTATCTAATATAATGAGTTCTATCGCAAAATCTATTCATCGCAGGTACTTCGTTCCAGCCCTTTCTAGTCAAACTCATTGTTTACAGTGACCTCTAAATAAACTCAATAAAATTAGGAAATATATTTTGCAGTACAGTAGAATTGTATTACTAAGATTAAATAGTAAAGACGTGTTCACTGACTTTTTAAGTTCTCAGCTAGGTGTCTTTCTTCATTCATTCCAATAACTTGTTTCCTTCTTCCAAATGGTTATTTCTCTCTCATTCAAATGCCTTATTTGCACTTTGTACTATATTTCTGATAATAAAGACGAAATTATTGTTATTATACTCCTGAAATCGACATATAATGTTTAGGGGCACTCTGCTTATAGTAGTTTTCTGCATATTCATAAATTTATTTGTAATTTGTCTGCCTTCCCTGATTTGAGTTATGTTTGGAACTACTATGTGAAATGTATTGTTCTTTATGATGTCGTTTTGAGGTCCCAAATCTTCTTATTCGCATTTTTAAGATTTATTAAAATTTTGTCTTTGTTAGAGGTATTTAAGTAAGCTTTATGGAAGATGTGCAGAAAAGTTAGTGGTTTTTAAGGCATTAAAAGAATTTTCTGTTTCTTATGTCCAAACTTCCTCGAAAATGATCATATCCAAAATGTAGAAAATAAGACTAAACATCAAGAATTTCAGCTCTGACACAGTCTAGTTTTAAATAGTTATTCAAATATTCTAATCAAATCACCAACGTTTTTGTAGCCTCCTTCCAAGTCTGTAGTGTTCTAAATTCCATTGCTGACAGCAGCCTTATAATTATATCTCTGATCTTGTTTAAATATATTCAAATATATATTTAGCTAATTATGTTAAGCAACATCCAATTCTATATTGTTTTTTACAGAAATAATTTTAAATAAATTGCCAGTTACTGGTTATATTTATACTTCAACCAAACCTTTTCAACTGGCTCCATTTTTCGATATCATTTTTATTTGTAAATTGCTCAATGATATAGTAAATCAGCGTGTTTTAATTTACCATAACTTCCTTGCCCCTACAAACTATATTCCTTAAGCACATCATCCTTCGACATATTGTTTATAAAGATAAAATTGTGTGCAGAATAAGTTTGCACTCTGATAACATAGCCACCAGCTTTTATTTGCTAAATCCCAATATCCGTACATACATATTATGTAGGTATATAGAAATATCTAAATATCTAGATACTTATAAACTTTTCCTAAAGATCAAATGATATTTGAAGGGTTTAATTTATTTCCAAAGCGGTCTTTTAATTCTATTTTTTATTACCAGTTTAAATACTTAGTTCGAAATCTTCTGGTAATTGTTCTGAGAAAACAAAGATATAAAAAAATAGAGAAAACACAAATAACATTTTATCCTTGTCGCAAACTAATTAAACCCGGGCAATTAAAGGTATCGTTTCAGGTACTCCAGGTAAAACCTTTGTAAGGCTAATGTTTTGCCGTATGGTGCGCGTTAAACCAGGAATCGTAGTGCGATATAGGTCTCTGTATTTTATTGTATCCTGCCGAATCAGACTGAAAAATTCCACAATATAAGAAGCGATGTGTTAGGTATAGGATCGATGGTCAACAAAGAGATGTATGTTAGGACTTTTAAAGAACCATTTTGTATGTTATCATTAGCCATATACAGTAAAAACATATTTCAGATATCCAAAGACATATTTTACGAGAAAATTGTTACGTGGACAGGATCAGTATTTAGCTAGCATAAAAGTGCCACTAATAATTGCTCTGGTATATAATTTTTGGGAGGAGAGATCTTGTAAGCAATCTACTAAAAGTAGCATATTTAATAATAATAATCTTTCTAGTAACCACTAAATACTGTATTTTGATTATCTAAACCTCTTGATAAATTCTTCAACATCCAAATTATTGAAATGGTTTTTATTATTCGTACTACCATATTGTCTGTCACGATTAACTATTTCCATGCACAAACCCTTGAAATATTCAAAAATTTCCATGTTTCTCGTTCATAAATATTTCCAAACAATTTGAGATTTGTAAACATAACTTTCTTTTTTTGGTAGTTTTGACGACATTCAGAGATTTTCGATGATCTTTAAGCTTCTAATAATTCTTATTGGTTACTTCAAGCACTCAATAACATTTTAGGGAATAAAAATGGAAAGACACTTATTTCAAGTTCAGCTAAGAACTTTTATTAGGTGTTAGACATACCGGTGCTTAACCTAAAACTATTCGTTGAAAGGCGGTCGGTTGTACAAGGTGGCGTAAAAGTTGTCACCCGATGTTCTTTGACTGTACTTTTTTTTTAAAAAATGAAAAGCTTTAGTTTTGCTTTTAGATTGTGTTTATTTGATGTCTAAATTTTTTTTTTTCATTAAGTAGAGAAAATGATATCGGCCAAGTGGCCGCCGCCAGAATTGATGACTATACGGGCCCGATTTATAGCATTTTCCATCACTCTTCCTAGAATTTCTAGCGATAGATTCCTGCATTCCTGACGGATATTCTCTTTGTGGGTTTCAAGAGTCTGAGGCTTGTTGACACGGACTCGTGACTTCAAGAAACCCCACAAAAAGAAGTCTAGAACGGTTAAATGGGGCGATCTTGCCGGCCAGTGGAAATCACCAAAACGAGAGATTTGGCGACCCGGAAATGCAGCCCTCAGAATTTCGGTTGTGGCTCGTGCAGTATGCGCACTTGCTCCATCCTGTTGAAACCACATGTTCTCCAGTCCCAATTCGTCCAGTCGATGAAGGAGAAAGTCGTTGAGCATGGCTTTGTACCGCTCGCCGTTCACAGAAGTTATTTGGCCCGCAGCATTTACGGAAAAATAAGGTCCGATGACGCCACCAATGTAAACACCCCACCATACAGTAACTTTGAGCGGGTGTAATAGCTCCTCGTGTGTTATACGCGGATTTTCGGTGTCCCAAAAGCAATAATTCTGCTTATTCCCGTATCCATAGAGATGGAAATGGGCCTCGCCGGTCATGATGATTTTCGATGAAAAGTTGTCTTCCTCGTGGTCGTGATTCAGGCTTGAGCGTAGATTACATGCATTTGGCGGTCAACGGCTAGCAGCTGATGCCCAATTGTGTGGTACGTCGTCTGGTCGTTACTCTGTGGTGTTCTGCGACATCTTCAGCCACAGCCGCGATATTCTCATCAGAACGGCTGCTCCGGAGCCGCCCAGACCTGACAGCATCTCAGGTTGTCCCATACTCTTCTAGGCGAGCAGCTAAACGCCGTAGTGTTTGCCCAGTTGGTGTCGGACGACCGAAAAATCTACGTCTAAATTCACGCTGCGCCAACACCACCGACGAATAATACGCAAAAAATCGAAACAATTATTTCGAGTTCTTGAGGAGTATAGCAACTCATGTCTTAGTGAGGTGTATTTTATATTTGTTTACTTCACAAATGTCAAAGCAGAACTGACATTTACCGCCATTAGCAAAAAATATGGCATCTTCCGATAGGATGATGACTTTTGCGCCACCTAGTATATATTACATAGTTACCTAATATATCTTCCTTATAACTTATTAGCTAAAATTGTTATTAGATTCATTTATTAGCACACTGGCAATACTGGCGCTATTAGTTTGCGAAAGGACCCGCAACATCACAACGGTATACGTTCAATGAGTTTTTTCTTGTTTTTGAGGTATAATATACTTCCACCATCTCCCACCTTTCAGTATTTTGTGTAGCATAAGAAAATACAGTTCAAGCAGTTGCACCTGGCGGATGCGCGATAGCAAGAGGGCGTGCTCAATGGAGTGAGACACACTCGAAGATATATAGAGAAATAATATAACTGGCACGTGAGAACATAGCCTCCACTAGCTTTACGATTTGTGCAAAATACGAAATTCAGTTTTTATTGTAATATGTATCTGCATTACTGTACGTCAGCTATTCACTCGCTCGCTTTTTGGAGCTGATGACATTACATGCCCGTGAAAGCAGGAGGTATAATATTAATCATTGATTAAAAAATTGAAATTAAAAAAAGGACTTCTTTTCTTTTTTTGTTTAAAAGGTTTTGCAAGTGTATTTGCACAATTCACACACAATTTTTATTCAAAATCAATTTAGGTTTTTTGAAATGGTTAAAGTAGTAAAGTAATCTAGATTATTATCGGTGGAATGACAAATAAAGGTTACAGCAATCAGTTGTAGAATAAAAATATGGTAGCGTAAATTGTAAGAGATAACATTTCAGATATACCTAATCAAATAAAACAAATGATTTTGTAAATTCGAAGTTGTTCATAAATTTAAACAAAGTATCAAATCTCAAGTTGGCACACACATAAAAAATGTTCAATGTTATGCGTGCAACTGATGTTACGAATTGGATAAAGTATTACATCAAAAACTATTACTTTTAATTACTTTAATTAATTAATAATTACTTTAATTTTGGTGTTACTATTTTCTTTTTGGAAATAAATTATATTTTAAAATAAGTGAAAAAGGAAAAAAGGAAAAAAGCAAAAAAAAAACAAAATAATTTCCCAGGAAAAAGGATAAATAAATATATAAAACAACAACACATTTCTAACACCACAAGGTAAAGAAATCATCCGAAATTAAACAAAAAAACAAAAAAAGTAAAGTACACAGCATAATAAAATAGGTACTTTATCTACAATAAAGAGAGTTATTACCGATCTTAATCGATAAAAATGAAAAAATTGCCCTAAAAGTCATAGTCCGTGCTCGAGTCGCTGCTGCTGCTCAAGCACGGACTATAAATACGGGCATAAATCATTGAAGCTTGAGTCTTAAATATTCGTTAGTTATCGCATAAAAGGGATAAACATTTCATTTTTAAATTCAAACCCAACACTTTCCGACATTACAAGAGCTAACTCCATTTATTTTAACTCCAAAAATGGATGGATGCCAGGAAACACCGAAAAAGTGTTCCCTGGTGTCCACCGCTGTTAGAACTAACTCCAAATTTTTATGTGTGTATTACATTTGAAGCTGTTGCTAGACAGCTGTTTCTTTACGCCATTATCTACGTCTTTGACAAATGAATAATGTTTAGATTTTTTCATCTTGTTTTAATATTGTAATCATGACTTGACGCTAGTTTAGGAATTTTTTGTGTTTGGTTCCTTTTTAGTATAGCATGGTGCGACTGCCTATTTTGATTTCTGTGTACGTATGTAGTAGAGCCATGGTTTTGAGACGTGAACTGAACTACCCATGTACCCGAACGTTCGTACTCCTTACAGTTCACGTGATAAACACGGACACATTAGCCAAACACATTTGCCACACATTTTGAAAACACGGACTATACGTACTTTTGCAATTCACGTACGGTACGTGAATATACGTTCGGCGATTTGTAGAAAAAGGAAAGAAACTCTTGCGTATTGATTTCACGTGAATTAACAATACACGTAGGGTGCGTACTTTGGATACATGTGTAGTTAGGATACATGACGTTCGAAACATGCCGTGCAAGTACGTACCTACGTACTGTACGCATACACGGGAATAAGGTAGCTCTAGTATGTAGATATCTTTTCTAATAAGAAACCTCAAGTTTGTACGCTGTTGTAGATTGATGTAGAAAATTACGATTTTCACCATTTGTATATAAAAAACGTTAAGAAAACCATAATTAGTAGTAGGTATTACTTAAACTTTAGAGTATTATTTCTTATTTCTATGACACTAGTTAAGGAGAATTAATATATAAAAACCTATTTTAAATGTTAGCCTATTTATTGTTAATTTTTTAGTTTTAGTTCTGTGTTTATAATAATGAGAAAGACGGGTGCTTTATGCTTTTCTTATTGGTTCTAAAGCTGGTAAATAAATTTAATGAACGTGGAGCATCTGTTTGCAATTAAGTCTATCTATACTCCTACCTTTTCAAAATACTTCTCTGATTACAATCACATTTCTGCGAATTTCCTCCATTTTTTTATGTTTATGTGTATGTCACTATCGTTAATATCAATGCCAATGTATATTAAATCGTCTTTCCATAATGCGTGAAACGTAAACCATTTTATCTTATTTAGTTACACAAAAGTTGTTTAATAAATCACATCATTTCTGGCACTATGTTTATTTAAATAAATCTATATACAAGATATGTAAAAATCTATGTCATAGCTTCACAGCAACTGCATTTCTTTTTGAACTCAATAAAGCTTAGTAATATCAGATGGTAATATTAAGTGGTCTATCTACGCCATTGGTAGTGATCGAAGAAAGGAAAACGAAATTTTTACCTGCATTGTACATATCCGTATCGCAGGTTAAAAGGCATTCGAATCGTATTCCCGTTTGTCGCAATGTACACGGCCAGATATTATGATAATACGACCTATTTCAAAGTGATCATGACAACACGGGCTCTCGTGGCTGGAGAATGCGTGCCCATGGCAGCGCCGAATGTTTGCCGGCTATTGTACCTGACGTTGTCGAGTGCGGACCCCAATTTGAGCATGGGTGGGGGAGGGGTGCCTCTGCCAGAATTAATTTCAATTTTGTTGGAGACTTTTCGCGTGTGCGTTCGTACGTGATTTATGTCTGGGAACAGAATGCTGCGAAGGTAGGGAAAGAAGGAACCGAAATGGTTTATAAGATGCCGGTATTAATCGTAAATGCGCATAGAATTTTGAAAAGAAGACCAAGGGAATGCGAAAATTTTAGTCGCCACTTTTAGAGACGTAGTTTTTGCATTGCTATTACTAAGCTATTAATACATCGCGAGTGTAGAGAGCCTTGGTGTTTGGTATATTTTGTTTTTCAAGAATTGTTTGAGGCAAAAACTATCATCCGTGCACTTACGTTGATATACAGCTGTTTTGCGTTATTGTTATGATGTCTATTACAGGATAGTGTGGACAATGGTCAACAACAAAGTCGTTACATGAATAAAGTGTCAAATTCATAAAACTTTAACAAGAAATTATCTAAAAAACGATTTGGCTTTGGACATTTGGCCAACATTTGCGTAAGGGTGGATGATGAGTAGAATTAATAATAAAATTAATAACTCCGAAAATCCAGTTGATTCAAGGCGACAATATTCAATTCTTACTATAATGATCACATCCTTCCAGTACTGTTTTATATTTAGATCTAATTTCTTGAAGCTGCTCTACACTATTTCTTTTTTATTTTATAAATTTCAATCATTATCAATTTTTTCTTTGTTTCATACTTGATATTATGCCAAAAGTTATTATTAAATTAGTTATCTATATTGGTATTTGCACAGTTTTGACCTTTAGTAGCTCAACTGAAGTAAAAGGTTCATACATAAACAACTTTTTCATTGCTTCCATGACTAATAGAGCTAAAAAGCAAATTTTCATTATAATAGATGCTGTTGCAAGGCACTATATCTGGTAGCAATAAATAAATACATTTTATGAATACTTTTATTTTAAACTACATAACAATAAAGGTAATAAAGGTTTTATCGTTTCTCAGTTCATTGCCTCATCGGTTGAAAATGGAAATCCACGAATTTCCGAAACAATTGTCCCGAATTAATGTAAATCGTTGTAACGCGGAGTATTCGGATATCTTGTGTGACTTAAGTACTACTTGAAAATTTTTGATGGGCAAAGTATGTTGTTAAAATTTGGTCTAGTGGTTTCTATTTCGATACAGGAATAAAAATATGATTTTCAATAAAAGTAGCGTTTATTATGTAGTATAAAGTAAAAATAATTGTAAAATTTATTTATTGCTACTAAATATTTTGCAACACGAAGTGGCGTACTGTAAATCTAGTTTGTAATTTTGTTTTGTTAGCTATGTAAGATTTGACAAAATTATTTGAACATCAACCTAATTAATTATTTCAATTCAACTACTAAAAGCGAAAAAAAAATTGAAATATATAATTTATTTAAGAAATATTTCTAATTTTTTAAGTAGGTTTAAAAAATCTACATACAACTTCAAAATTAAGTTCTCAATTTGAAAACACTTTGTAAGCTTACATAATTGAAATAGACATTAAACGGGAGGTATTTTATTTATAAAAACGAGGAAAACGAATTCTTCATCAACTTACTTTATTGATATCATAAATTCCAGATAAAGAAATTTTAAGGTGGAATATATAAAAAGACTTAAATAAGACAGGAATATAGAAACTGTCATTAATTTTGAGAATGTGAAACTAAAGTAAACATGAAAATATATTAGTTATTAGTTAATCAAAGCAGTGACAAATTATACTTCCCTGAGTTTTTAATCTAATTTGAATAAAATTTGATATCCAATTTTATAGAGCCATTCCCTAGCATGATTCGAACACGGAGGTTGTGTGTTTGGCTAATGTGAAATGAATATTAACCCTGCAATATATTTTAAAGAACGAAATGGCTAACAGAACTATCTTCTAAATTTATGAACATATAGATTAGTCTTAGCAATAGAACGAAGTGTAAGAATTTTTTTCTTTTCTAAAAATAACAGAAATCAGCGGTGCTACAAACAAGTCTTATCCTATAAATGTCTTCTATTCTTAAAATAAATAAAAGAATAAAATTATATTCACGAATCGGTTGAACGGCTGCAGTATCCTAATACAATCTTACACAATATGGGTTCCTAAAAAAGAGATGGAATTTTTACATGGCACAAACGCACCTGTTTTCTATAAAGATCGGAGCAGTAGTGGACCCGTATATAAAAAGGATCTTACGGTAAAATGCCAGTCAGATGAAATAGATGCACAACATTTATCATTTATACGCCAGACAAGGGCTACAATTATTTAGCAGAATTCATAACCCAACTAACAATAGCACTTGAGTATATCGGAGGGACGAAAGGGGAATCAGGTGGTCAGGAAGATGAAGGGAAAAAATAACGATTTGACGTGGGGGTGCAAGGTGGTTGAAATCCATGAGAGAGGTTGACCACACCCCTTGAAGATATACGAAATTTAACTTTATACTCTTAACACGGCTAGTAACGGCAGGCGGTCCAAATTTTTCAGATGTCTCGCCATAAACACGAAAATAATTACTAACATGCGTCATGTAGATGAGGGACCAAGTAAAGAAGGGACGAATCGCAGTTAAATGCTTGTCATAAAAATTAAATAAAAGTCTGTAGGCAATAAAAAATACCTACATAAATCTGGAATGTCAAAATTTAAATTAGGGATTCGAGTTTGCGGATATTACATGTACCTCTATTAATGAAGACAACCATATTTAATTGTTTTACTTGGAAAATAGTTATAAGTAATAGATAACAGCACAATGTTCGAAATTAAGAACCAATAATACATATTATGTTAGTCATATGTCATATGCCGGCTCCATTATCACCACGCTTTCATTTTGTTTTTATAAAATCATTCAATACCACTTCGTTGACCGAATAAAGGTTCTAGTTATATATTGTATTTCATCCGAAATATGAAACTACGCAACTAATTGCATGTCAAAATATGCACTTGCAAAAGGAATACCCAAGCAAGATGTATCATTTGAGTATATTGTAAAAAGCAAGAAACTTTTTTCAATAGATTTAGAGTGAATGATCAATCTAATTTGATTTATTTTTATCTTCAAAGAAATTAAACTACAAGAAAGTGTATAATTGTATGAGTATAAGACAAGCAATTTTATGACAATGCACAATTCCCAGCTTAAATAGGTCCCGGTTCCAAATATTCTTCTTTATAAATATCTGAATGTTTACTGTAAATTTACAATTATTTAACCTGTATTAGTATTATTTATCACTTTCTGTTTTATAGAAAATATGAAAACACGCATATACTTAAATTTTATGCAATTTTCGAAATTGGAAAAGATATATAATACCGAAGCTTCTAGAGTACATAAAGGTAGCCTGGAAAGAAGGATTGTTACGTCCATAATCAGCGAAACCACTATTAAAGCGGAGCTGGGAAGGAATGCGGGCACCCCGTCCTACTTCCGCTGAATGGTGGTTTCGCTGATTGTGGATGTAACCATGGTACAAATATACTAGCTATGCAATTAAAAAATTCCAGATATGTTCAAGGTCGCACAGCTGCTCCCAACTGCGTCATCAGATCAACCGCCGTTACTGTTTGCAACAAGTTCTAACAACGCGTCTACTGTAAATCTCAAAATTAAGATTCATTTGTCATTTAAAACACTTTAAATTTATATTCCATCACATATGAATTTATTATTTATGTTTGTTCATTTCTTATTATTTAGTAATTCGAAATTTTGCTTTTATTTTTTTGGAGTTCATTACTTCAATAGAATGGTGCAACTCTACTGAGGTTACTATTGTATCAATAATAATATATTTATTAATCACGTCCTCACTGAGATGCGCAAGAGTATGCCTTGTATTCTCGTACCATGGATGTAAGGATCCTTCTTTCCAGGCTAGCATTTCTTCATTACATATGTTTCGACATGACAAAACTTTTCTAATTTCGAGGTGGGAAGAGAGGATGGAGCTCTGCCCCTCTTACTGTGGACTACCTGGCAAGCGACCTAATTAAGAAAAGTTTTCATTGCCGCGATATACCTAGACGATCTTACAATAGTCCTGTGGACTATTGTCCCAGAGAGCTGTGTCCAAAGGTTCTGGTAGAATAAATGTAAAACACTCTAAACATGGTCGACAATTGTTGTAAAGGGTAGTTACATTCGTAAGAAAAGAGTGCTAAAAAGCTTAAAACCACTAGTGTTGAGAGCAGAAAGCAAAATACCTCAGGGCATTGTTTGACTAAAGGTTGTAATTGAAACCACATAAAACAGAAAACAACCAACGAGGTCAGTATTAGCTTGTATAGGTACAGAAGGTTGTGCAGAAGAAATCTGGGTTTAAGCCCTAAAATTATATTCTGTTGTTATACACAAGGATACTTAGATTTTTGATGACATACGGAGCAGTATAGTGGCCAAAAGTGCTCCAGGCGAGCGCGATTAAAACAATAAATGGTATACAAAGGCAGATTCAATTCTTGCTGAACTAAGAGGGCCAAAATTGTAAAAAAAAAATTGTATTGTTGTTGTAAAAGACTGTGTCCAATAAAAATAAATAAATGTTTATTCTAAACTACTTAGGAAACGTACAAATGTAGTATGCTCGTGAATAAATGGGTAAGGAATGGCCAACAACTCGAGCAAAAACTGATGTGATTGTAGTTACAAAAAATAATAATTAATATTTGGAGAAAATGTCTTATAAAAATATTGAGAACAGACGAAAAATCCACTCCGAAGCGAACGTAAATGATATGAGTATATTAATACAAATATAGTAAACATTTTTTCCCCTTTTTATCATGTTTAGTATATCCGCTAAAGGTCCAGCTACAATATCAGTCATATATTTCACAGCAGTAACATTCACAGTATCGCATGCTACATTGTTTGTATTCTTTTAATTGTCTAATTGCATCGGGTGTAACTTCACAGGAAAATATACTATTATTATATTTATTACTATTCATTACTTTCTGAATTCAAAACCTGCTTAAATATCTTTAATTGTTGTAGGGTAATTAATATTAATATTCGGACATTAACATTATTCTAAGAAACGAAAACAAAATATATATTTTATAAAAGTGCTGCTAAGTAATCTTTGTTAAACAGGATGTACTATACTTGTATTATAGAGGCAATTAACTGTGTTAATAAATATTAATAAAACTTATTACCAGGATTATGTTTTTTTTTTCTGCAATCTAGATTACATCATGCAGCTTTCTCTGCGTATGTATCGTTTTTTCATTTACTTATTAGTGAAGCTGGATGATAGATATTTGTATACAAAACATTATTAAATACATATCAATAAGATACACATAGATACCTATTCTATACATCGCTACATTACTTTTACTACATACGACCTATATTCAATTCGGTAGTCGCGATTTATGAGTCGACTTGTTAAAGAGTCAAGCACAAGGTTAACTGCGTAAATGCGTTACATATTCAATGAAATTGTTTGCTTACGCATGCAATTTATTATCATACACTTCCATACACCAGAATTGCGAATTGATTTTATTTGCATCTTTAGTAGTTACTCTCTGCTTGATGATATTCCATTCCCTGTCTGTAAACGTCTAAGGCTCAGCTAGGATGCTTAACGATCGGTGATCAGAAACTGATGATGCCGTCGGCTACAGTTTTTCTCCTTGTCAAAGCGACGTTTGAACATTTGCTTTGCAAAGGACGCTCTCTCCTCCCTTTAATATCGGAGTGGTATGCAAACGCATGATTTTGTAAGGACGATATTGATCTAACCGAAGATCAAGTTCACGATCGGTTGAATAATTTCTGTGAGCGTACATACGCACAATTGATCTGCATAAATGAATTTTACATTCGCGAAAATGTATCTTTCCTGCTTTCATTATGGGACCATATTCTTCATATGGTAATAGCGAGCATAAAAATTTAGGTAGACTATTTGATAGCTCACTAGACAAACGAGTGGGTATAGATAATGCCGTGAAGAAATGTGTGGCATAATAAGATCAGTGTAGGTATTCACGCATCACTAGTGAAATTACCTGATATCCCTGCTGTATACATATATAAGTAATGCTTAAAAATTCTAAATTACTTTAATCCGTTAGAAGAAATAAACATTGCCAAATCTGATATTAAAAAGTTAGTCAACCCTTCCTAAACTTTTTTTTTTTTAGTAAATGTATAAGAAGTACCCACAACGCTTTCTGTAGCAATAAAAATGTTTTCACCTAACCCATTCTATTTTGCTTTTGTGCTTGTAACACGTACGCTATGCCACACATTTTTAAGCAAATAAAGTAAACTTTCCAAATTAATTAATGTATTATGTAGTATTATATAGTGGTTACTTTAATTTTTAATTTATTATGTTTATTTTTATTTTTCATTTTCACGCAGAATGTTGCATTTCATTCAAGTTTGATTAAGGAGGTTCTGAACTCTGGATTATTGGTTGGGAAGAGTGGCTAGCCACATGCACTTAGGCTGTTCTAATTGAGCTTATTGTGTTATTTCCTCTAACCGTGTTGGTGGATGAACGGTGTTCGCCTTTCACCCCATTGGGGCTAGTTCAATTCCAGGCCGGGACAATGATTTTTAATTGTAGGTAAAGTCAGAGCATGCCTTCTCCTCGTATAGGAAGTAAAGCCGTGGGTGTCGTATCAATGCGATGTAAAAAGTCCCTACTGAAGTTTGGAACTCCTGTGGATTTGCCGAAATTTTAATGGGGATGGCACAATACGTTAACAGACATCAGTGTCTAAAAGTGTCAACGTGTATTCCACAACCCGAAGCTTCGACCAGCAACAAACAAACAAAAAAGCTATTTCCTCTAGACGACGTCATTTATTTACAGCCTACCCATCTCAAACGAAGTAAAAGCTCGAGCAGTATAGCAAATCAGACGACGGTAGTAAAGACAATAGCGGACCAGAACTCCACAGGGTGAAGATTTAAGTTGAACAAGCACCGGGCAGTCGAATAAAATCTGTTTCCTCTAGGAAACATGTACGGCAGAGTACGCGGCTGGTCAGTTCTGTATTTATTAAGCTTGCAGCACGGAGATTACTGCAAGAGAGTTGACGACAATGTCTTGATGTGCTAGCCGACAGGCTGGGGATGGTTTTCGGTGCGTGACAGAAGGTGGTTGTGTATTTCCATCCACTCACGTGTAGAGCACTGGTACGTTGGTTTATTTGGTCTTTAATGTATTCGATGAAATCGGAAGCACAGGCCCAGTATAAGACTCTATTCCAGCAGCCTAATTGTCTGGGTTCCCTTCGTCATAAGTTAGTGTGGAAATAATTATGACAGTATAGAGCCACATAGTAATTCTTGTGGAGAGCTCTCCAGTTTTACCTAGAAAACGACGACACTCTCAAAATGCCATATATACCTTCTCGGTTTTTCCTTTTACATGTTTGCTTTAACAAACTTAGTCAAATATGACACCTAGATATTTAACTTTGTTCGACAAGCGGAGACTAGTGCCAAACAATTGTGGTGGGTGAAGTTGTTCCACCTTTCTTTTGTTAATAAAGAATATGATTTATCAGGAATTATAGAGAGGCCCCGTTCTTCATCAGTTTTCGATAGACTTCAGCGTAGTCTGAATTAAACTGGAGAGCGCGTTCTCCAATATTCCGTCATTAGGGGCAGTGATGTCATCCGCATATGAAATTGGGTAGAAGGCAGACGTGTTTAGTGCACGAATGCGGTCATCATCACCAGGTTTTATGGAAGTTGGAACAAAATGTCTCATTGGGCCAGGGATTAAGAGAATCCACACCAGGAAAGTACCTTTACTTAGGTACATTCTTCTTGAAAACTAATGACGTATTTTTCTGAATTTCTTTTTTATACCTATTCATGATTCGATTTTTTCTTTTCAATGTACCAAATAGTTGACAGCTTTAATAAAATTCGGTCTCTCCCCAGTTTAATTTTGTTCTTTTTGAGTGTGCTATAGCTTTAAGCAAGCCTCTCATAGCTATTGTTGTATAGATAATACCGCATATTTACAAAAACAGTTGATTTCAAAATTGATTTTGGGACCGATAAAAGTGTACTTATTGCAAAATCAAAAATACGATTTTGCAGCAAGAGCAAAAATCCGAAAAACCATGAAATATTTAGATTTTTACCGATTTAGATGTAAACAACATGTGACTTCAAACATAATTTTCTAGATATGTGCTGCAATAATGAATTTTAATGTTGATATCATGCATGGTTTTGTCCATACATACATGGAATCTACTGTAATTCCATAAACAATCTGCAAGAACGAGTAAAAAATTCCAAATATTTGAACCAGAATTAACAACTTCTCTAATGTGATTGTTGAATGTCAAAGTATAATCAAAATGTGTGTAGATCGCATTTGATTTTGATCGCACCACTAATTGATTATTATATACTTAAATTAATGTAGCATAAGTTAGGATAAAATATATATACAGGGTGGGGCAGAATAACGAGCGATTTTAAAAAGCCCGCGATTCGCGCTGTGTCATTCGGAGGTGGTAGGGACGGTATCGGCCATGTTTCCTTGATATTAGCATTTAGTAACAATGGATTGTTGGACCCCTCAGCAGCGCGCGTACGCTGTTAAGGCGTTTTATCAAAATGGTAATTCTTACATACGCGCGCGTCGTGCCTTTCGAAATCATTTTAACATTAATCGCAATCAACCAGTGCCGTCTGCCTGTGCCATTAAAAAATAGGTTAGGAACTTTGAGGAAACTTCGTCAACGACAAAAAAGAAGCCTGGTCGGCCAAAATCGGTGCGTACGCCCGAAAATATCGAGCATGTAAGAACTGCGATCGAGCGAAGCCCGCGTCGTTCAGCTCGCCGGCATAGCACTACACTTGGGATTTCAAACCGAACCGTCAGACGAATATTACACATGGATCTCCATCTTCATCCATACAAAATCCAAATTGTGCAGGCTCTTAAAGGCATGAATTATGTGAGTCGACAACGATTCTGTGAAGAGTTTTCAGATTTAATTAATCAAGATGAAGAAATTTTAAACAACTTATGGATGAGTGACGAAGCCCATTTCCATTTGTCCGGTTACGTCAATAAACAGAACTTTAGATACTGGAGTGACGTAAATCCTAGACAAATGCATCAACAACCCCTTCGCTCCACAAAAGTTACCGTGTGGTGCGCTATGTCTTCATCGGGGATCATAGGGCCTCACTTTTTTGAAGATGCTCGTGGCAATGCTGTGACAGTAAACTCACAAATATACGCCGACATGTTGGAGAACTTTTTTGAACCACAGCTTGCACGCTACGAAGTTAACGAGGTAACATTTTTTCAACAAGACGGAGCAACCTCCCATACAGCGAGAGTAAGCATGAATGTTGTTAACAGATTATTTCCAAATCATGTGATTTCTCGATATGGGGACATCACCTGGCCTTCCTGTTCACCGGACCTCACACCGTGCGACTTTTTCTTGTGGGGGTACTTAAAAAGTAAAGTGTTTCAAAATAACCCACCACAAACAATTCAGGCCTTGAAAGAACGGATCCGACAGGAAGTGGAAAACATTCCCCTAGCAATGCTGCAAAATGTTATGAATAGTTTCAAAACACGATTAGCAGAATGTGTACGCCTGAACGGACGTCATCTTTCCGGAGTTATTTTTAAAAAATAAAATAATTAATGCTTTTCTATGTTCTTTAAGAAAATAATAAATTTATTCCTAAATATTGATTTTCTTGTTTTTACAGCTTTTTTAAAATCGCTCGTTATTCTGCCTCACCCTGTATATGAGCTTGTTCCTATGACTTAACAAGGCTTTGAAGATGGCTCGTGGCCGAAATGTGTAAGCCGTTTTAAAATCATATTAAAATTGATTGACTACAGATTATTAAGCTTGTTCTCTTACAATAAGTGCGTTAATAAATTTGCTAACACTTAATTTGCCACCTACCTTCTGATCATTTTTAGGTTTAATTATAGTAACTTTCGATAACATATTCTCGCTAAATTTCCCTGTATATTTAACTTTTATATTTTTAATTTAATTACCTTGGCCATTTCTTATTGTACTACATTTTTTTCTTTTTTATAGGTATTTAGCAGATTTGCATTGATATTGCTTCTTCCAGTATATTATTGAACTTCAACATGTACACACTACTTATATTTAATAACTTTAATAATTCGCTTTGCTTTTGTCAGCTTTCAAATAGGCAAATTATTGTTTGGTTTAAGAAACCTTTTGGTTTCTCTTTTAATATTAAGGGAATGATTGTTGTAACGATTTTGTAAATAGAAAGGAATTAAATATGTTGCTTTCGCTTTGATTATATCTCTGTCACGAAGAGGGTGAGGGAGTACGGAGTGTAAGATGATGCGCATATGCTTTTGCGTACAAATAACTGCCGTTAAGTGATTGGCTTAATGTTACGTATTAGTCCTCGGTACTTCTGGGTTACAAAAATTCATTTTTACGAATATTGCGAAACTTTTGGGAGCATTGCAACTGGTAATAAATACTTATTTATGAATTTAATTAAGTTATCTTGATAATATTGTACTTTTAATAGTTTACAGTAAATAGCATAAATACTTACATATGTTGGTTTGTCTAAAAGAATTGAAAAGCCGCTAATTAAAGCGGATATCTATTTTTGTAAATTCTAATCTCTTTTCCAGTGACTATCAACAGTATTTTTCAAGCTGTCAACGCTTCCTTACAAAATACCTACCTACTTCACCATTGAATTGCATTTACTCGTAGTTCTATAAGAGACAATGATCTAAAAAGTAATTATTTGAAACTATAGTGTTTTACGAAAATGTAGAATTAAAGGTAGAGCATGAAAATTATGTAGACTTATTATTATTATTATTATATGGACCAAAGCTGGACTTAGAACATATTGCGTCTATGCTAGAGGCATATCGTTTTTATATGATAAGAATTCTTAAGGTAGATATCGCTTCTACTTGTTTTCATTCCTATTTAATATAAATCCTTCATTGCCATCTGAAGTTAGGACTATGCCAATCTGTACATGTAACTGGGACTAAATTCGGGCATTCCTTCCGCCAGTTTTTGCGTCTATAATCATACCACGAAATAGCATCCATTGCGGTTCGGTATTGGTGCAGTCATTATCATTAAATCATTGGTTAATTCTCGGTATTTCGCTCATCGTTCCACAACAGTAATAAACAACGATGTTCTACGATTACAAAGGAGTCCCTCCGCTGAATAATTCGTCCTGTTTCACGAATTAACATATTTTTTTGTTTGGTTTTGCCGTTCGCACAGGTACAGAGGAGGAAAAATTCCTACAGTCTCAAGGCTACGCGTTGTGTATATGTATGAATCTTTGTGCTCTTTGTTCGGAAGCAAGACGCGTTCTAGTGGCGTGCTTGTTTCTTTCTCTATCGATTGACAGGAACCACCAGCTCCCTAAACTCTATTATAAAAATTGGGAATTTGATATCTTTCCGCGCTAACAGCGCTATGTCTAATGACACACAGCAGGGTTTTAGCTTTTAGGTCGTTTATTTTGTATCTTAGCAGCCGTGTAGCAACGTAGATAGAAAGATATCAAATGTTTTGCGAATACATAAATTGATTTGTTTACTTCAAGGTAAGCCCCTAATATGTTATTTAACATTCACAAGTATTTGGGTAATTTTACATAGCGAAAAGTAAGCATTTTTTTTTAAGCATTTACTTATAAAATATAAAATGTTTAGTATGATAAATGTCATCTACAAAATTCTTGTACTGGTCAGCTAGATACAATTACTTCGATTTAAAACGCGAAGGTTTCGAATAAATGCTAATACAACCATACCATTTTAATAAAAAGCTTGCAGTAAGGCCATTCTTAAAATGTAGACTTGAAGTTGTTATTTTTATATTATTGAACTTGGGCTCGATATTAGGGCCACTGCTCTTCTTACGTTTTGATAATGATTTACCCCGTGTAATAAGTGACGAAAATCTTGTAATGTCTGCAGATAATGTTAGTTGTTTATGTATATGCAGCTACTAATATTGAGGAATTAAGGAAACATATGCAAAGTATGCTAATCAAATTTGTACAATGGTTTACGGTTAATGACTTGAAAATCAACATCGGCAAGACTGCTTTCATTATGTTTACTCCAAGAAGAAAGGATATGGACTGCAGCCAACTACTACGAGTTGATGGGTATTCAATTCGACAGGTTACTTCAATTAAGTCACTGGGTTTATATATTGATAGTGATTTAGGCTGGTCGAAACATATAGATAGTTTTTGCTCTAAACTATCACAAGCATTCTATGTTATATATCGATTAATAGACGTAACAAACATACATGTCGCTAAAAGATATTATTATACATGTTTAGAAACTTGTGTGAGGTACGGTTTTATATTCTGGGCAGCCAATTCCCTAAGTATTCCTGTTTTCCGACTGCAAAAGAGTGCTATTCGCACTATGTCAAGAGTTTCACGTGGTCATTGTTGTCGCAATTTGTTTAAAAGTTTAGGTATTATGCCCATACCGACCTTATTTATCTATGAAATTCTATTACTTAAAAATTTGGAACCTAACTTGAAACAAAATGAGGGCTTTCATAACTACTTCATATGCAGAGCTGATGATTTTATTATTCCAAAACAAAAAACTTGTTACCTACAAAAGAAATCCTCTTTATATTGGCATTAAATTATACAATTCATTAAAACCTGAGATTAAGCTATCTAATAATATTATTAAATCGTTTAAGAAGACACTAAAAGATTTTTTAGTCTGTAAGTTATTATTTTTTGGATTAGTATTTTCAAACACGTTAATTTTTATACAACATATTAAGAGTAGAATAATATATAGGCCTAAAATGAGAAATCCAGTCCTTGCTGAGATAGCTTGTACTGTTACCTGAATTGTGCATAAATAGGTAATTAAAAGTTATATTAAAAAAAAAAGAATTACAAAACTTTACCAATATATTCCATTTCAATATAAATGTATTACTTATACTATTTATTATATTAGAGCTGTGAAATATCAAGTTTGTCAACCGTTAAAACAGAGTAATGTGAAAGAATACCTTCAATATGCCCAATTTCTTCCTTTATTCGATCTTCATGGATTTTATTTCGTGATTTTCAACATGTATAATAATAAACAATGAACTATGAATGAAACTAAATGAAACTATTAATTCTACTTATTTATTTTACTACTTGTAAAACATAGAACTTTTAAATTTTTAAATGTTAGCTATTGTGCTTTGGCCATCAAATAAACGTGTATAAATCGGTAATATACATATGTATACAATTGAATATAGAAGCAAGAGTGCGTATTTCAACTAGCTGAGTCTAGAAGGAAGAATATGAAATTATAATTCTCGTCAGTTTCAAAGGGACTTGGAGAAGTTATAAAAACACTGACTTTTAAATCTTTCGAATATCTCGAACAGCATGGAACAGAAGAAAAGTATAATATGCAAACTCGAACGAATGAGAATTAAACAATTCGAAACTGGTTGGAATATATTAATAACATATAGATAGGTATATAGATACTTTATTTTCATTTACCAGTGGTGTAAAAAATACAAGTGTAGTAATATGAAATAGTAATGGTAATAATATGATATAAAAAATTTAAAATGCATTATAGAAGTTGTTTGTGGAAATAGCTTTTTAAAATTTTGAACTGGTTTACTTAAACACCTACGTATTCCCAAATCTCAACGGAATGGCTAGCTCCTAGGCATTCCGTTGAAAAAGTGTACAAAAACATTTATCAGAAAGAATTTTTGAGCTTCGAATTGAGTGAGTGAAGCTTAGCCTAGCTCTCCTGGTAAAGAGTTGCACATTTTAACACCTATCCGAATGTATGTATGAATTATAAAATTTATTAGATTTTAATAGATTACATCTCACTTAATTCGAATTTTTAGTAGGATACTTATGTACATTTGCATTAATTTGAAATGAATTTTTATGTAAGCTGTTTTCAAATTATGGAGGTTACAAACCGTCGGTATCTTGATTTTTATGAAAAGTTTCTACAGCTTTCAGTTGGAGCTAAACTATAGATGGAACGAATTGCTTTCTTCTGTTGTAGTAAAAGTGAATTTAAATTTTCATTAGTACCCCAGGATTACAGACCATAATTTGTGAGCAGAATATAGTATTCTCAATATATCAACGTTGCATTTTTTTTCATTTTTTCTAGTACGTAAAGGGCTTTATTTAATTTAGAAGTAACAGTAATAAAATGTAGGACCCAGTTCAGCAAATGGTGTATCATTAATCCCAAAAGCCTCTGAGACAGTTTTGATCTTAAAATTATTTATTAGGAGTGATAATTATCGACAAACAGTACTAACTAGGTTTTGTGGATATCAAGAACAAGTTTATTTTTAGAAAGCAAAATACTTAAATATGTAATGTATTATTTACATTATCTACCAATTTGTTGTAATTCTGACCAGTCACAATGATGGTTGTATTGTCTGTATATATTCTGACAGTACCAGGAATTAATGCAGGGAGGTCATTTATGTATAATAAAAATAGTAGTGTTGGGCAAGGTAGGGGAAAATAACTATCGTTGGCGAGGACTAGACAGACACGTATTTAGCCGACTCTCGGGGAAGCTGGTAAGCAACACGAATACCTTCTCTCGAAACGAATAAAGACGAGCCTGTCTAGTCCTCGCTAACGATAGTTATATATTTTCCCCTACCTAGCCCAACACTAAAAAATGGGAGAGGTCCTAAAATCGATCCCTATGGAACTCCCACATTAGTCTCCGCTATTCTCGAGTGATGGTTTCCAAAAATACTGTTGACACGTAGATGTTTTATTTCGTGAACTGGGTGATGCGATTACTCAAAAATAGCTTTTTGAAAAAGTGTCAAACCTCTCACTCCGTAGTGATGTAATGTATTTAATAAAAAATTGTGATCAACCGTATGAAAGGCCTTAGTCAGATCACACTCAAGACAAGCCATGTGTCGTTTTTTTATTTAAATTAAACAAGATGTTATCAATAATATTTGTTAGGTCAGTGCTCGTAGATCTATCTTCGAATAACAAATGTTGCGTAGATGAAAAAGATTACTTATTGATAAGCGTTTAATTAGTTGCGTTTTTGGTATATATGCGAAAATCTTTGACAAGAGGGGTAAATGGATATAGGCCAGTAATTTTATCTGTCAGATTTAGCTTTCTTATGAATTGGAATTATTTTTGATATTTTGAAAGAATCAGGGAATAAGATAGGCAAGTATTAATAATATTTTCTAATGGTGTAGCTATCATATCTGCAATATTCTTTAGAACTAGTACTGAAATATCATCATGTCCTTCCTGTGACGGTTCTCTTATTTAATTGTTTAAATATACGCGTGATTTCTGAAGCAGTTACTGGTCTAATAAACTTTAAGTTAGTCACCTAGATTGCAGGAATTTCAGAATGGTTATCGTTTAACTCCAGTCTTGGCTGTTTAATAGATCATTTAAAATAATCAATGAACATTTTACATAGCTCATTGATAAAATGTAATTATTTATTATTTCAAAATTGCTAAAGGTGAAAATTGATGATTTCTTAGTTGATATCATATTCCATGTTGATATAATAATATTATTTGAATTAGAAATCAACCTTCCAACACTGGGCTTTTTCGCTACTTTAATAGGTAGCAGAACTTTTTATAGTAATAATGAGGACCACTCGTCGGAAAACACCCGAATCATTGCGCATCTGGATACTGAAGTTGGGCAATTGTGTTGCGTTTATGTGGCATAATATTGTTAATTGAACGCTTCTTTTCCAATTAAATATAAATAAAAGCAACAGCAAGACAAATGTAGGTATCTTATTTTAACACAACTAATTTACTATATTCAACGTCAAACTAATCATATAAAACTCTCTATTTCATTTTACTTTTGCTACTGTGTGTCTCACATTACTGTCACTTTACACGTTATCTGGGGCATTACACCCGAATATATGAGGGGGCAGTTGGGGCCATGCCGCCCTCGCCAGCAGAAGATCTTATTTCGTATGCGATCCGACAGGATCCACGACAAGGTTTTTCATCATACGAAATTTATGAGCGGTACGTCACATTATGTCACAATTCCCGGTTTCATAAAGTGGCTTATCTCCGGGGATCGACGAGAATCATCCAGTGGCCGACGTCGCGCCGGCACTCTCATGCTCCTTCCGCGATGGCACGTGCCTATCTGGTGGTTTAAAGAACGCGGTAGCAGATTCCCCCATTATTACGATGTTCGACACGATAAATAATCATTTCTGCTGGTTGTAGTTATTATATTTAATCGATTCTACGACATTGTGCAGCAAGCTAATTAAATTAAAACGATTAATTAGTTGCAAAACGTATTGAAAAGCTGAAATACTTAGAATTATGTACTTTCAAAATAGTTTTTCCAAGTTAATTCAACGATATATAGCCGCTATTATTTGCAGATAATTTATTGTGATCGGCTGTAGTAGATGCTAAACTGATTGACTCATCTTTCCTCTTTTTAGAATCTGTGTGATACAAGAAGAAAATTTCGTTCCTATTGGAACGGTTTAATAAATTTATAGCATCTTGCCTGGATATATAAAATATAAGTAGATAATCTAATTGTAAGGTAAATGATTTCGAATTATTTTTGTTATAGGGCACTACGGAAAGTGGAGGTGCCAAGCAGAAACAACGACCGCGAAGAATTCACACTTCTGGTAGTTTAAGCGATAGTTCCTCCAGTGCAAAGAGACAGGTAAGTTTTATGTGTTACACTGAATATTTAGAAGATTTATGCCACTACACAGCCTCAAGTACGAGTGATTTACCTATTTCCTCATTTATATTTACAAAGCGAAGATAGATACAGGATATATCACCAAATTGGCTCAGTAAATTCGAATTAAATTGTTTCCCAAATATATTCCAGGTGATTCAGTTTGGTATTCGCCCACCTGTAACTTTTGTGAAAAAGTATAGCAAACTATATATATTCCTAAATGCGATGACAAAACCTATTGGATGACACCATTTATTTTTGCGATGACATCTGTCAAAACGGTGACTGTCAACTTTTTTTTTCAAATAACACCCTGTACCTATATTTTTTTCTCCATTTGATTGATATTTTATTTTTAATTCCGAATATGTATCACACTCTTTACTTTTGGGTAGTGTAACAGAAATATCTCCCTAAAAATTATGAAATAGTAAATTCCAAGAGAAAATAGATACCCATGAAAATAATGTCAATTAACTTTAAACTGTCAACAACAAATATCACGGCGCGTCATTTAGTTAGTAGTGGAAATTTCTTTAAAAAATGACTGTGTATTTAAACCGAAAGAAGTTAGATATGATTTAAATCTACGGGGAATGCCAAAGAAATAGTAAGGCCGCTAGATGAATATACGAACAGAAACACGAACGAACACTAGAAGAAATGCGTCTTGAGATGAATGGTGCACATTTCGAGTATTTGATGAACTGAGTGTTTTTGCTAAAATTGTTCCTAACAATTATTTTCATGGATGAAATGGAGAAAAAAAATATACAGCGTGTTATTTGAAAAAAGAAGTTGACAGTCACCGTTTTGACAGATGTCATCGCAAAGATAAATCGATAATCTCATCCAATAGGTTTTGTCATCCCATTTACGAATACATAAAGTTTGTTATACTTTCTGCCAAAAGTAAAGAAGTTACAGGAGGGCAAATACCAAACTAAATCACCTGGTATACAGGCAAAAAGGGCAGTAGCTCTGGTGTTGTTCTGGAATGTCATCCTGCTACATTTAGTAAAATAACTTTAAAAAATTCTTTTTACATTGGCTGGCGTAGATGTAAATTTGATGCTCACTTTGCAAGATTATACAGTTTCTGTGGTATGCTCTAACTGTGCAGGAAATCAGAGTTACAGAACTTGTAGTTCTGATGAGAGGAAATGTATGAATTGTCTAAACTATAGTTTAAGATTCAAGGCTAAATTATCGATAAAGCACTCCAGTTTCGATGTAAATTGTACGCGGTAAATAATTGTATGCTGCGGTTCCCGAAATCGGACTTTCATGCCTCTATTACTACTCTAAATCATTACATATTCAATCCAAATAACCTTATTTTTTTTTCTGCTGGGATTTTGATGATGGTGATGGAATCACCTGGGCGACGCCAACAGACCAACTTAATGGCTGAGTTTGGGAATCGTGCGGTAGTTACCGAGTTTACTAGAGTAACAGATATATATCCCAGGCATAAATTGATAACATTTTCACAAATATCTTATCACAGTACATGCATTTTCAGCTGGCGGATGCGCGAATGCAAGCGGGTGTGCTCAATGGTGTAAGACACACTCGAAAAAATATGGAGAAACGTGAGAAAATCGCACGTGAAAACATAGCACTATGTTCGCATTTGTGCATAATACGTAATTCAGTTTTTATTAATTATGTATCTGCAATACTGTACGCTGTTCGTTCAGTAAGCTTCGCCCGCTTTTTCGGGCTGGTGATAGAATAGAAGATGTCTGTACTGCAAATGTTTCCAATTCCACCTATGACACTTACTTATCAGATCATCGTTATAATGCAGCTCGAAGAGGAATAAATATTTGAATTCATACATGACCTAATGATTATGAGTAAAGGTAAGAAGGCTGTTAAAATAATAACAGCCCTTTTGACCAGCAGTTGCAAGTTAAATAGTTGTGGTCAAAAAAAGAGAAAATCACAGTCTGTCTTGCGTCGCTCCAGTCTAAACCACTGGGCACAAGATTTTTTGCTTCTGGGCTCAGAGTCTGGGTGATAATTGGTCTAACTAAGAAAACAAAACTAGGAAGCGCTTTCTAAGACAAAAAGGATAGCAAATTGTAATTACAAAATATATGGAAAGCTACTGATATAAGCTTGTTATTATACAGCTTAAGTTTTATATTGAGCTTGAGCGAAGGATATTTCTTGATGCTTTACATAACTTTTGCCAGGTTAAGTTTTATTATCTTGAAGATTTATTATTTGGTGTTAGCGAGTGAAGCTATAAAAGCCGACGTCGACCAAGAAAATAATAAGACGTTGTGGGAGTAACTATTGGATAAAAAAAGATTTTTCTTTATTATAAGCACAGTGAAGCTGACGTTTACAGAGGTACGTTTTATTATTAAGCAGAAATATTGTTTTACATAGATGTTTCTTTAAAAAATTACTATTGGAATTTGTGCTCTGCATTCTTCGTTGTTATTGACGCTATGAGATGTTGCAAGATATCCAAACATTTTCTGTGCTAATATAACCCAATATCTTATTTTTGCCTTAAAAGAGAGTGTGGAAGATTATGGTAGAAAAAGAAACTGTATTATTGTGTGTTTGGGATTACTCTATACCATATTTCCGAAAAGTACGAAAACTTGTTTATCTATTATTTGTTTCTCTAGACGAAAATAAAAACAGCAGATGCAGTTTTATTATGAAACTGAATAAATACTAATTGGATTTAGAGTAAAACCAAAATAGGAAATATCAATTTTCTTTATATCATATACCCGCGCGAAACGCAATTTGATCCACATTTATTGTTGGAATGTAAGTATACTCATCGAAAATGCCATTAATTTAAAAAAATATTAACTTATTGAAATTAAGCGCTCATACATACTAAATATCCTTCTTAAAAAAATGTCAACATTCGATCTATTTCCGGCCACTTGTTTCTCCGTATAAATCTAACATGCTAACTAATTGACTAATTAAAGTGAGAAAATAAAATCTTGTCGACAACGTTAGTTAGCTCTTGTTCGAGTGAAAGTTATATTTGGGTTCGAGCCACTGGCCGGTGACCATCGAACACTAACAGATTTACATAAGTCGCCTCAAGTGACCAGCCGCATCTAGGTGGCGTCGTATCTCACGTGTACGGTACATACACACAAAGATACACAGTACTACATGCATATGTGATATAAGCACCGATACACTCTTATTAGGCATTAATACGCCGTAATAAAACACGGCTGTGGCTCATGAATAATAACAGGTAATAAGGGGAAATAATGAGCGGTTGTGAAAGTTGCTCTCTATATTTGTGTATCAGAAGTGATTGAGTTCACAAAACCATAATTTAAACGGTCCCCGCTATAGTACACTTCTAATTTGAGTATTATGTGAACATTTTTGAGTCATGAGGTACTGATAAATTAGACATTGCGCAACGACCATAAATTTCAAGAAAAGAATTATTGTAATTTGTATTGCATAGAAGGAATCTGGTTTGTCCACGTTACTGCGTGGATAGATATCCTGTGAGGGCCAATGCGTATACATGTATATACCCAGACATTACATGCATACATTGGCTATATACGCCTTGCTGAAATGTACCGTTCCTAATCGTTGAAATAGATTGACGGAACTCATGAATGAGTACAGATATAGATGTCTTGCTATAAAGATCACGTGGTTATTTTATGTATTTATGTCATAGATTCTATGCACCGCAATCAATCAACTCTCGAAAAAATAGTAGGTGTTTATGCTAAATGAAATACGATTTGTCTTTACTTAGAAACTTCTGTTTCTCCATTGTTCTCTCCTAGTTCACAATAAATTATACTTTGTGCGGATATGTGATATATATAGGATATTATTTTGCATAATAATACTCATTGTTTTCACTATTAGTATATCAATAAATCAGCAAGTTTATTAAGTTGACTCATACAATGACGAATAGTGTAATAAACTTATCGCTCCATGCAACGAAAGCTGTAGACAATCTTAACGAATTATTATTCACTAATACTAATTTTTATAGGCATACATCAGTGTTATTGGAATCGATCATTTAGGTTTTGCTTTCTTCAATAAGAAAAAACAGAAGGTAAATTTTAAAACCCCACCCCGATACATCGACTTACGATTAGTAAAGATTTTAAATTGTTACTTTTCCAAGCGATATGATCAGGACCTTCGCGTGACAAAGCGTCTACAAACTTATTGTATTCCATTTGTTCTGTGTACAGTAAACTAGTGCTTTCTATATCCTTAAACTAGTATAAAACAAAACAAAAATTGCAAATACCACATTCAAAATCCTCCTCCAGAGTCCTCTGAGTCTTGTCGAAAAATTCATTAAAGGAATACATAAGCACTTGTAACTAAGAGTATACTTCAATTTATTCTTGAAAAATTTATGTTAATTTTCGTTTAAACTATCCGACAAAGCATTATACAGTATGTCCCCGGATCGACTTAAGAGGAAATTTTGTTTATTTTTGATTTCTCAGAAAATTTCACTCTTATGATTTACTCTGCTTGTTTTCAAATCCCCAAAATACAAATTGCTTTTTATTTAACTCGAACGGTTCTCGAGATAATATCATTTTCTTGCTAGAAAATATACAAATTGGGCTCAAGTTTTATTTAATAAATTTAACAAGTAATGATAAAATAAAATTCTCGAAAAGCTAAACTATTAATTTTCTATTCAAATAACGCTGCTCCTTTTTCTGCACAGATTTCAATGCGCGCTCTAAATTCATTGAAACTGCGTCTTATTTCTAAGATTGCTAAGGACTGGACTGCATTTTGTATTTTATTTTTTAATTACTCTTCATCATTTCCATTCGGTAGTTTAACTGCAATTCATCCAGTTCATCAGTTAAATAATTCTGCAACATTTTCAAATATGAATTACGGTTTAAATTTTGATCAAAAAAATATGGGCCAATAGTACGGAACCGCACACCACACATTAACTTTTTTAAAATATTGTCTGTGACAAGAAATTCTGAAGTTTGGATTCGTCTCGCTCTAGTACCGGCAATGTTGAGACGAAATGACTCCACTAATTGTAAAGGTTAGTTCATCGGAGAACATAATTCGTTTATGAAAATTTCAACCTTCCAAAACTCTGTAGCCTATTTCTAAACAAAAATCCATACGTTTGGCTTCATCATCATTTTCTCAAGTTTGCCTAAATTGTGGTTTAAATGGTAAAATTTTGTTCTCCTTAAATATTCTTTGTAAATGATATTGATTTATCCCAGTTAGTATTGACTTCCTTCTTAAAGACAACTTTGGAGCTTCTATTGCGGAATGAACGGCGAGAACTGAAGCAGCATCGTCTAAATCGAACAACTTCTTTGACTTCTTAATGTTTAAAATCGAGCCTGTTTTAAGGAATTTGGTAACCAAGCTTTTTGCTCCGGAATTTGAAATAATTTCCGGGTATTTTTGGTTGAATTTTCTGATAACAACTCGGTAGCACTCTTCCCCAGTTCCGTAACATTGAATTAGATAAATTCTTTGTTGTAAAGTCAACATTATAGCATAAATATTGTTCAAATTAGTGAAGATTTAATTTACAGTTCTACTAACTTATTAGATTTGCCAACTGCTGTCAGTTGTATTTTTCAATGAAATCCGCCTACTAGAGTTACTTCTAAAAATTACGATAAAAAATTTTAAGTCTAAATTTTGAAGAAAAATGATATTATCTCGAGAACCGTTCCAGTTAAATAAAAAGTCATTTGAATTTTGGGGGTTTAAAAACAAGCAGAATAAATCATCAAGGGTGAAATTTTCTGAAAAGTCAAAAATAAAAAAAAAATTCCTCTTTTAAAGTCGATCCGGGGACATACTGTAAGTGTTTACGGAATGTGACATACGGATTTAGGCATATTCTCAATCAGTATACAGGGCATTTCAATTGAAACGAGCCACCTCAAATAAATCTTTACCTGCTGTGGTTTAAATAAAATGCCGAAAATGTTGTTTTTCTACACTTTGTTGTGCTTCTGTTTTCAGCTTTAGATACTTATTTTGTACGGTATTAGTTTACGTTTTTATTGTTTAGTGAAGTTTAGTTTTAGTATAATCGTGAATTCACAATAAATTACTATGGATGTATTATGAGAATGGAAGGTGTCCAACATCTACAGCTAGCTTATTCAATGAAAATCATGCAGGCCAAAATGTGCGACACAAGTACGTACTGGAATTAATCCAAAAATTTGCGGAAACGGGCCCTGTACATAACAAAAAACAACATTTTCATCGAGTTGTTAATAATGAAAATGTTAACGTCGAAGTCTTAGGTCAGGTCCAAGTACTTGGAAATGCGATGTCGATACAAGTATCTCAAGAATCAGGAGTAACCCGTTCATCAGTTTGGAGAATAATTAAGAAGTTCAAATTTAATCCTTTTAAGATTACACTTTTACAGGAATCGAATGATGATGATTTTGACAGGAGGTTAGAATTTTGTGAATGAAACCTGACCGAGCGCCTCAAAAATAATGGAAAGTTACTGTATAATATCTGTTTTTCGGACGAATCATCTTTTTCATTGAATGGTGAAGTACATCGTCTTAACAGCAGATATTGGAGTGACGCCGTTCCCATTTAACCCTCCAGCAGGCGCGCCCGCGGCAAAATGCCGCATATTTTAAATTTTTATTTGTAAATGCTGTACATTAAAACTGACGCCGCCGTTCTTCCAGGTATTCGTACTAGATACATTTGTCACCCCACTTCAATACCCAACAGCCATTATTTCGGTCGGCCTTAGTTGCAGTGTTGCGTTTAAGTTATAGTGTGCAATTTTTGCGGCTGATTTACCGCGACGCGCCCGGTCATGTAAGTATAATATGTTTACGGAGTATTTGTTTTTTCGAATTGAGCATGTGTTGATGCTTATTTATTGTGTTTGATATTTATATCTTTACGTACGTATGCGTTTATATATGTCGTTTTGGCTCAAATTTTTTATAGATTTTTTAATTTTTTGTTGCTGGTGGTAAGTGAATTAGAAGAAGAATGATCTACGATAGAACATGAACGTGTAGGATATTGTAACGTAATTGATGATGATTTTGACAGCGACTCAGACCAGGAGCCAGAAATTATTGAAAGGAACGATTACAGCAGTGATTCTGAACAATCAGCAGATGAAGAAGAAGCAGAATTTGAATCATGCGCTCAAGACGAAGTTATCAGTTTTTTATTGGAAAAGACAATGAGACTCTTTGGATTAGTCAGCCTGTTTCTTCAGGTAAAATACAAACTAAATGCATCAATTTCGCTTTTCGCTTGTTTAGCATTTCCTTTTGGACCGGGTAGAATTTTTATGATGTTTTTTGCTTGCATTTTACCTGAAGAAACAGGCTGACTAATCCAAAGAGTCTCATTGTACTCTTTGGATTAGTCCACAATGCACAATACCTCAGATGTGGATGAAGATTCAAAGAAGTCGTTGGTAAACTTGGACTACAATTCCACAAAAGGGGGTGTTGATACAATGGACCAGATGTGTGCTTCATATAGAGTATCGAGAACTACAAGAAGATGGCCTCTTGCTGTATAGCGGGAATAAATGCCCGTGTTATATTTAAATTTAACAATTTGGACAACAAAGATAATAGACGTGTGTTTTTGAAAAAATTGTCCTTTGAACTAATGAAAGATCACTTGAAAGAGAGGTCTCTGATACAATCGCTACCTAAGGAGATTTATTTCTTTTTGTCCAAATATAGATATGAAGATGGGTCTGAAAGAAGTGAAGCAGTGAAGGTTGGCATTTGTTTCGTTTGTGGCACTCACAAAAACAATAAAACCAAACAAATGTGTAGCAAGTGTGGAAAAAATATTTGTAAAAAGCATAGTTCCATACATATTACATGCGTAAAATGTAAAGAAGAGGAAATGGTAGAAGAATAAAATGCTGATCTGAATATCTGTGCAATAAGAAGTTTTTTTATTTTTGTTTATATAAGAAGTTTATTTTGTGATTTATTTTTTTAAGTACTACTTGTAGAATTCTACAAGAATTCTACATTTATTTTTGGTATATGTTTCAGTTTTATTTATTAAACACATTTTAAAGTATTAAATGGCGTATTTTGTAAGAAAAGAGGTGCAATAGCCGCGGCGCGCCTGTTCATGGGATTACAGAAGGCGCGCCCGCTGGAGGGTTAACGCGGGAAACACATACACAACGGCCAGAGAAACTTAATGTATGGGTTGGTATCTTTGGCGATCATATCATAGGACTCCTATTCATTGACGGGACTTTATATGGTCAAATGTGTTTGAGCATGCTGGACGATACAATCAACCCTTTGATCACAGAAAAATTGGGGCAAGATCCAGATTTGTTGGAGAATGAGAGTGGAGTATTTCTGCGAGATGATGGAGCGCCTACACAGTAGGTAGTAGTAGTAGCATCTTTCTTGTCTTAACCAGTGGTGTAGATAAACATAGCAATGGTAGGTAAAAACGACAATACAATAACAACCACAGAAACAACATGTGCATAAATACGAAATTTCAAGGACAAAATAACCGCCAACGTATTAAAGAATCTAGTACCCATATAACAACAACAACACCAAGCATATATTAATAATGATAATATAAATGTATAAATAAATGAATAAGTAAATATTAAGGTAAATTTATATTAAAACATTGATATTTTACTGTTCAAAGTCATCTTTTGCCAAAAATCTAGTGAATTAAGGCAAATCATCAAAGGCAATAAACGAGTCTCTACAAGATCCTCTTTGTTTCAAACCATTCATGATGCGTCTTGCATTTGAAGCAAGATTATACTATTGTATAGAAGTTAATGACCATTTTGAACATTTAATGAATTAAAATCTAAACCATTTTATTCTAATCGTATTTTATTACACAGGTTGCAAATTATGCTCTTTTTGTGGTTTGTGTGATTAAAAAAAATGACTTTTTGATACATGTTGACGTAAAGAGAACTAAAAGACCTTTTGCGTGAGTGGTCACAAAACCCATCTTTCCTATTCACATTTTAAGGCTGGGGGCTGCTGCACCCTCAGGAATGATTTTGCAGTAAATCGGAGTGCAGGTTTGAACTGGCACCCCAAAGCAACAAACCATAAGTCAAATGAGAGTTGAAATGTGCAAATTTCATATTTGTAAGGGTCATGATCTCACACGTTCTACTAAATTTTTGCAAAACGTACGGAGCTCTTTGTAGTTTATTCAAAACATTATTACCTGCTCGCACCAGCCCAAATACTCCTTGTAGGTATACACAGTTTTTATGCATGTTTAAGCTTCTGAGATGTTCATTTTTCCAACCCTGAACAAAATCTTATAGCTATATTAAAAGCAAAGAAAAATGCAACAGGTTACGGGAAATTTTTTGACAGAAAGGTATTTATAATATACTTACTTAACCTATGACTTTTATTTTGTACTTATTTTACTTTGATTATTCGCAGAAAATTTAGGGTGCTATATGATGAGAGAAGATTCATTTGGTAGAACAGTAATTTAAATATAATACTGACTCTTCATAGATTATCTTGGAAGGTCCGTGTATTATGACAATAAAAACCTGGTTGTTTCTAACAGGATAATATATCTGAAATTATTAATTAAGATATTCACATACATGTATATCTACAGTTACCAAATTATTAAAAGTAGGAAACACTGGTGATCATGTTTTTTCCTTAAGCACAAATATTATTCATATTTACAACGGAATCTTAAAAATTTCTAACGTACTGTCAATAAAAAATGATTAACGCATTCTTGCTCCTACCCGTATGCTTTGTCGCCAGCGTATCTTAATATCACATATATTCAGGCAACGCCAAACATCAATTTTATTTATGCACTATCATTTATTGATACATTCTTTTCACCAACAAAACACCTCATATTTCCAAATTGTTATTTGAAAAATGTTTAAAACATTAAAGATAAGTAATACATCTATAATACTTTCCACTTAAGGTGTGTGCCGTTTATAATACAAAGCTCGAAAGAAAGTATACGAATAGCTTCTGACATTCTTGTTTGTTTCACTAATATTGTTGTAAGTATTTGTATATGTGCGTGACGAAAGTTTTGTCTTTCGTATCGATCATTTAACGATTTGATGCTTTGGGTGAGGCGTCGTTAATAATAATATACTGAATTTTTAGTAATAAACAATATAAATATACCGTTTCTACACTTTCCAATAGCAAAGCTTCGGATGGTAATAGCAATAGTTGTTTCAATATGTATAAGAGATATTTAAAACCGCTGGCTGGGTTATAATCGAAAAACAAGCAGATTATAATTAAACTTGGGCTACATAAAATTTACGTATATTTAATGTTGCTTAGAAAAGAATACTAACACACATTTTCAGAAGCTAATTGATAAGATAGGAACAATTGGTAATTGCAGCTGTTAATTAATATAAAATCTATACACCCTATTACAAAATTTTCTATAGCCTTCTAACATTTCAAGTATACCAATTACAATTCAGGATAACTAGAAAACACCAACCCAAACAGAACACCATGTACAGCACAGTTTGGTAGTCCACAACAATATTGTTTCACCACACAGTGGCTTCATCAGGTGGATGAAATTAACGTTTTTGTGTTTTATTTACGTTTTGAAGATGGAGTTTAAACACGTATCCTCCCATTCGATTAATTTTTTTACAGTTTGAATAGGCGTTTAATGGACAAAATAGTTGAATAAACTTTCAATATTGTTTAACATCTAGTATAATAAAGGTTAAAATATATCGTTGTAATACTGTGCTTTATACACTCCGCCAAAAAAGTATCGCATAATTTAGTTTTGAATCATAAAAGTATCGCATAATCTTTGTTTGTAGCATAAAGTTGTAAATATACTTTAAAGCGCTCTAAGATATAATTTCTATGATTGTTTAAATAAAATACAGGCCAAATAAAAACAAGAACTCATACTTGAGATTTTTATTAAAACAAGAAATTATAATTTTGGAAAGAAAAATGTCATAACAGTAGCTTTTAATACTGAGTATTGCCACCTCTGGCTCTTATGACCGCTCGCATACGGTTTGGCAGAGATTCGATTAACCTCCGTATATAAGCCTGATCCAAATTCTCCCACTCGTCACGGAGAGCATTTGCTAGTCCATGCAGGTCCGCTGGGGCAACATTTTGGGTTCGTATCCGTCTGTGAAGGAGGTCCCACACGTGCTCGATAGGGTTCATGTCCGGACTTACCGCAGGCCAATCTAAAACTGGAATACCAACATCGTTAAGGTATTCCTGGACGATTATTGCAACATGCGGTCGTGCATTATCGTGCATTAACATGAATTCCGTTATATACCTGTGGGCAGTCAGTGTACCTCTGTCTACTGGTACTAACTCTGTACGACCTGTTAAACAGATGCCTCCCCAAACCATAATAGAGCCACCAGCGAAATTAGGTCTAGGTCTGATATTACACTGCGAATAGCGCTCACCGTCTCGTCTGTACACTGAGATACGCCTATCTGAGGTGTAAAGACCAAATCTTGACTCATCTGTGAAGAGTATATTGGCCCAGTCATTAATGTTCCAATTTACATGTTCTCTGGCAAACCTTAAGCGAGCCACTCAGTGGTTCCTAGTGAGACGAGGGGCTGTTACAGCTATTCTAGCTCTTAATCCACTCTGTCGTAACCTATTCCGAATAGTTTGATTACTCACACGAGTATTTCTGACTCTAGCCAAGTCGTTTTGCAATTGTCTCGCAGTTACATGTCTTCGACGTAATGCTTGTAGTAGTAAATAGCGGTCATCTTGGCGAGTAGAACATCTTGGACGACCTGGTACAGGTCTTCTACTGTAAATGCCTGTTTCCCTATATCTGGCTACGGCTCTAGAAACACTTGACTGATTGATGTTCATCAAATTAGCAACGTATGCTTGAGATCGTCCATCTTCGATTAAAGCAACTATAGCAGCCACTTGTTCTGAAGTTAAATTGCTCATTTTAGTTTTAAAAGCGTTGGTATAGAACTCTGACTTCGCACTTTAAAATTTGTCCGTATAGGAAGACTTTCAATAAACAACTGAACAAACCTTACACATATGCATTTTTCTAAATGTGTTCTTTTAGGGAAAAAAAAAGTAAAAACGCTAAGTTCCATTATTTTGTTACTGTTTTTATAGTTCACATACACGAGGCAAACTTTTTGTGAACGTATAAAAATATCTTGGTCATAAATGCCCTTTTTTAGTTTATGCGATACTTTTTTGGCGGAGTGTATATAGCAAATCACTTATGATTTTTTTCACTAAATAAGATTATATCGTGGCAGATGTAATATGCAGGGTCTTGCAGGTGAACTCTTGCCTTCGATTGTTTCTTTGCTATTGAAGTGATCCGTACACATAATGAAACTAGATTTTAAGGAGCACAGGATGTTCCAAAAAGTGACAGGATGATCACATGACACCTAAATGGAACATTGTGTTTGTTTATATCTCTTTCAATTCCGTGCTAATGGCATGCACCCAATTCGTTTTTTTTTTTCTGATGCCTTCGTTTAGTAGAAATTAATATTTTTGATGAAAAAGAAAAAAAACGATATTTACTTGGTCTCTACCATTAAAAATACATATTACTGCCGCAAATATAAAGCGTACGATCAAATAATTGGGAATTGAAAAAATTTCAAGTTGTAGTGATATAGTGTTCAAAAGTCGTTGTCCAATGTCGAAAGAAAAATCAATTGCATATCAAAGGATGGCCACTTAGTTGAGAAAATTTTAGTCTCCTGTATTGTAGTTGAGTAGATCAGCAGACAAAATTGAATAACCTTGACATTTCAAAAATTATTGAAAACTGCAAAGAAATCGGATAAATTGGATTCAATCCAACTACAGAGGCAGACTTGGTGAACTGATATGGTTTCCAGGCGCATCAAAAGCCAAAATTGGGACTTCAGTTGGAATTTACAGTGAGGTAAGAAATACAATAATCACTCTTCCCGTATATAGTAAAATTGCGATGTGCAATGAAATCAATCAGATGGCTTATTAAAATAAACGAATCTGCATTGCAACAGACAGTCAGGCG
Source organism: Cetonia aurata (assembly GCA_949128085.1). NCBI lineage: Eukaryota > Metazoa > Arthropoda > Insecta > Coleoptera > Scarabaeidae > Cetonia > Cetonia aurata. The sequence continues at coordinate 39,518,247 of OX421884.1, forward strand.
ATACTTAGTGCATTAGTGAACTCCAGGATACAATCAAGACTGGTTTGGGCATGCACTCGAGCACTGAATAGCCTGGCAGACAACAATGAAATTACTTTGCTATGGGTGTCCGGACATTCGGGATTGGAAGGAAATGAAAATGCCGACAAACAAAGAAGGTATCATCAGCTTCATTTATAGGTCCAGAACCTGTTCTAAGAGTGTCAAAAAAAAAACACAAACGGGAGCAGGCAAGGAGTTGGGTCCAAAAGAAACATAAACAATACTGTGACAACACAACCAAGCAAACTCATGGAAGGAGCTCTATCAAAGAACCATGAAAGAAGAAGAGTGAAGAACTACTAAAGCTTAGTAGGAATCATGTTGGCGTAGTAGCAGGTTTCCCTAAAGGACGGTGTTTACTGAAAGGACACCTACAGAAAATGGGGATCAACACCGAAGGTACACAAAATGCAGGTGGTGTAACAGAATGACAGAAACCGCATACCACATCCCATGTGAATGCGGGACTCTAGACGCGAAAGACAGTCAATTTTTGACAGGCCAAACATGAAACCAGAAGATTATATCGATCGACCAGATAGGGTCGATTAGCACAGGGCGCCAGGATATTAGAATGGTTGGTATGATTCAATGGGTAAAGCAAATAGAGATATAATACAAAAACGCAAGAGACTGCAGTACTACCGGAGACTTTGACAGAGGGCTCCAAATAAAAAAAAAATATAACTTGTCAATAATAATATTTGAAGACATAACTTTCTCAAAACAAAAATGCATTTATTACATATTTCCTCTATCTTATAAGTTGACATTACCTTTAGGGATTAAGGTCTTCTTAAAACAAGTTGCAATGTATTACTGTTACGATTCAACGTTTTTTCTTTCTGTGTAACTCGCTTTTTTACAATACTAACAAGAATTATTGGTCTTTTTATGAGGAATCGCTTCAGTTTTATGATAGTACGTGGTTTCTCCAGTTTATGGTTTTCTTGTTTTTAATTATAGCAGTAACATTCAAACTGTTTTGATTGTCATAATATAATCACTATTGGTATTAGAGCATTAGATTACGAAAAGACCATAATTAGAGGCATGTCCAAAAGAACTGGACGCTCGAAATTTTGTGAATGAAAAGTGGAAAAAAGGCTCCTGGAAAAGTCGCTCCTGGTTATTTGTTTTGATTGTTTGTATTTAAAGAGAAAATCCACTATTTGATAAGTAATCATTTTATTTTTTAATATACAATTCTTCTAGCGACACTTCAACTGGTGTCGCAATAGTTTTTGAGCTATTAATTTATTCAAAAGCGTTAGTTTAAGGAATACAGATATAATATTAGTGTGGCTTACTGTCTTTCTGATATTCCCTAAGATTAATACCGGTCAATATGAAATTCAAATCCGCCCAAAATAATAACAATATGTAGAAGAAATTGATGAAAAAATATATATAAGTGCTGAAATTATAGTGGTGGTTCAAAAATGAACTGAGGTAATTACACAATATTATCACAGAGAACCAATTTAAACTATTAGGTGAATATCAAGGAATAGTACAAAAAAGTTGTGCTGGAACAATAACTATATTTAACAAGTGTAACAGTGCACGTACTTCTACAGTAATTGTATAGTAAGCGGAATATCCACAAGAAGTATTAATAATCCCAAATCTTCATTCCGAGATATACTAGTCAAGCCGTTATAGACAAAGCAATACATGAGGAGATTGTTAATAATCTCGCTGGTTACACTCTTATTTATACGGATGCTTCCAAAACATCGGATGGATGCGGCGGCGCGTTTCTTGACTATAGTTCTAATGTTAGTAGATCCTTTCGTCTTAATTCGTTGACGAATATTTTTTCAGCTGAAGCTAATGCAATTGTGGAAGCTCTTGAGTATGTAAAGCACCTGGATGCCGAAAAGCTTGCTGTTATGACGGACTCTCTAAGTTTTTTACAAGCCTTACGAAAAAGGAAATGGTTTTCGAAACTGCATCCATTGGTGTTGGATGTTCTGTTGAGATGTGCTGAATTGGAGGGGCAACACTGGACAGTTAAATTCTTTTGGGTGAAAGCACACGCTGGTATAATTCTTAACGAGAAGGTGGATTGTTTGGGAGTCAATAGGCAACGGCGAAGCTATACATAAAACGGTTTACATGAGGGAGGCTAGTGAAAAATGAAAAATGGGAAGAGAGATGGCAAACAATATGCAAAGAAAAACCCACACAGTACTCCAAAATTCACCCATCTGTTTTCCACTCCCGTTGGGATAGTGGTCCCGTGGTTTCTCGCTATTTTTCTTCCATAATCGCTAGGATGAAATTTGGGCAAGGTTGTTTTCCAGCACACCTCTATAGATTAAAGATAATTGATTTGCCTGCTTGCTCGTGTGGTTACGAATTAGCTGACTTGAACCATTTGTTCCTCGGATGCCCAAAATATGAGCTAGAACGACGTGAGCTGATTGCCGGTTTACTAAAACATAAAGTAATATTTCCAACAGCTGTAATACCTATTCTGCAATGCAATGATATTGAAGTTTATAAAATACTAATGAATTTTATTAAGAAATGTAGAATTCAAATTTAACTGTAAATCTTGGTGTTAATGTTGTATTTTGTTAGTTAATGTGGCTGATGGGCTATGATCCCTTAAATGCCAAAAAAAAAGTATTAATAATATATCAGTAATTTTAAAACACTGTAATTATATATAAAATTGTAAATTTACAGCTTAGTGTAAATTGTTTGAGTTACTTGTGAGTTTACAGTGATATTACAGGCGTTAAAAGTACCTGGAATGTTATTACAATCTTTTACTTGTGCAGTATGCAAAAAAAAGAATACATACGATACAGCGTTGCAGGTTTTAATATTTTGAATTATTTAGGTGAAGTTAATCCAGCATCTGGGAGTGTTCACTTAATGAGTAGTTTCACTCAACATAGGCAGCCTATGAAAGTGGATAAAAGCTGAATGCTAGTTTCTGTGCTTAAATCTAAAAAGTATAAATTTAAAGTCAGTATTCGTAAAAAGACTGTTTGTATTATATGTTTATTTTTATAGATATGTGGAATGTTTTCCCATTGCATTTCACTAATTAACTAAAGTGAAATATTACAAATAGTTTGACTATCTACTTCTAATGATTAACCAATTGCTATTGGTCTAAAATTAAAATGAATTTTTTATTAAGCTCCATTAATCATAGTTAATGTGTAGGATTTATAAAGTTCCTAACAATAATTCAAGTATGTGTGATTTTGATAGAACCTTCAGATTGTACCTCTTACTTTGATCTAAGCAACAAGCTACCACTTCCCGTATTGCTGCTGGCTCAGTCAGATAAAAAAGAAGAAACATAATTCGAAGATGTATAATTTTTGTAAACTTGATAAAAGATCTTATTAAATGCCAGCTTTAAAACATTCCCGGTAATTATAATCCTAATACTAATTTAAAAAACTGGTTCTACTGGGTATGAGCACATACATACACATAAACGCGCATGCAACATGTATCTTAAAATAATACCGGAGTTACTTCATCTGATAAACGTAAGAGTGGCGAAGAACCGACCAGCTAGTGAGAGAAATGGAGTCTTAAAAATAATTCGTCTGTTTGAGCGCGGTTGGAAACGTACACCCAAAAGAAATGAGCATACGTATCGTATAATGGCTATCTTTTTCTATTCAATGTCAGCCTCTGGTGTCCAATTAAAAATTTTTAATAGTCTAAGCAATGCTGGTTTAATGCCTTTTATAACTTGTGGACTAAGAGCGTATTTGTGCGTGTACACGAATGCATACATGCGTTTGTCTGTACTACGCATAGATATCTACATCCATCAGTGTGAGAGAGTACTGCGTTGGCTAGAATTCATAGAGCGTAAATTAATCTCGAAGTATCTGGGTTACATACAAGGATTTTAATTTCGGTACGTGTACTTGCACGGGCAAACCACCATACAGAGATTATTTAAATTTCGTCATGTCGTTCTCTTAGTTTTAATTTGTGTTTAATAAAATCTTATCTTATTCGTGGCTTCCTAATGAGGTGTATTTATAACCAAGCCTACAATTCAACTTTCTCTAATTCATTAAACAATAAATTTACGTCATAATATGAACTATCAATATTATGAAATCGTCCATTTAAGTTATCCTGGGCAGTTTCAATTTTCTTACGCTTGGCATTATTCTAGCTTATCGCCCATATTAAATTAGGTTGTTTTAATCTCCAAGAAGCAATGTGGAATATTGTAAAAGGTGCTATATTATTTAAGTCACGGAGGTAAATTTGTTCGGAAGGAAGTGCTTTAATGATCCTAAGTTACTGTAAATAATTAATATGTAACTAAAGCAATATAACTGGATTCGTGGTTTTGTCTTTTGGAAGCATACAGTGAAGCGGGCAGGATAATTTTGAAGGCACAATAACATTTTATTTGCAATAAATTTAGTTAAATGTTGACTATGCCAAACCTAACTATTTGTGCAACATTCTAAATAGCATATTTTTGCTGACAAATGAATTTTCTTCCACTAATAATTCAACTCTACAGAAAATTACGAATTTTTTTTTACAATTTCAAGTTCCTCAGTTAGTATACACTATACTTTATTGGTTGAACATCTTCTTACAGTAACATCATTACACTTGAGCTCTGTAACTAAGATTAAACAATCTGTGCTTTCATGACATTTTACCTTCAAGATCTTGTACATTAAACAAACAAACGGTCTTAAAAGATTGTCTATTTGGTTACCTTTCATAAGAGGCACAAGGCTTTAACTATTGTTTTCTGACTAAGGCATAATTGTTAGCTATCATTTTAATAACATTCAGATGTAAATTTCAGATTGATTGGAGAGAAAGTATGTGGTTATATTAAAAGAACTTTCTTAGAGTTTTTTTTTTAGTTCGTCCTATATGTTTGCAAGAACTTGTCAGATTAGCTGGTTTCATTTCTTGTAAGCACGAGCTCGTAATGTTAGGAACACGGCTGCTTCTTATCAGCTAGCCTTTATTATTAGTTAATCCCTCATAATCGATTTTTTGTTTTACTACAAAGATTATTTTAATTGATCCAAAAATTGTTGTATTTGACTTCGATAACCGTATAGATTAACTGCTTAGAAGATACTAGGAAACGTATTGAAGGCTTTATAATTGTAATGTGAAGTCTTTTCTGAAATTTTGACAATATCAAAGAAGCATTTAGGGCAGTAAGAAATCCTTATCAATTAACTCTTATTAGCAAGCAACATAAAGAATAAGAAGAAAAATTGCTTCTTTTTAAATCTGGAATTTTTTCCGAGTTCCCGAGCCTCCAGGTGCCTGATGCACGCCGAGTTTCTTATTTCAATTATCCCCGGCCTGATTGTAGCGTTGGCAAAGCCTTCTGGTGTAACACAGGCATTTTACCGGTTGTCTCCGCTCTGACCGTTGAGTTGGCATAGCTTTCTGACGGTCCCAGGATTTCATTTACAATCATTCCCGTACCGCAGAGCTTAGCGCCGTCACCGATATCTAACCCGTCATAGCCCGTGAAAACCGCCCGCGTACTTTTCCGACCGACTCCTGTATACAGATCGTGATGTTATGTTGTTAACCAAAACAAAGCCATTAGATTCCGCGTCTAAATTTCAAAAGCGCTACTGAAGCCCCATGAATGTTTTAATTTTTGTCACCGTACATATATTTAAGTATGCTCACGCCTGTACATGCATATGTTTTGACACTTCCCTTTTTTTGCTGTATACATTCGATGTGTTTTACACCTGTTGTATAGAAATAAATGTTTGGTCTATAATACACTTTCACTGTATCGCTTTCACTGTATCGTTGTTCAATGATCTAGAACGCTGAACATCCCCGCATTCAGACTCATAGCTACCATTTTGGGGTTAAAACGTTATTGTAACGGTGTAAATAAGATGCAACACCGTTTAAATCGGCACGAGGTTGTAATTTACCGTCTGACTATACGATCAGCACCGCCGAACGTGCTCATAAATAAAAAGCATTTTAAAAGTAAGTAAGTAATCGAACGCTCGTAAGCAATGCATTAAAGAGTAAGTAGTAATTATCAGTACACCGGACCAAAACCGAAAGACTCATAGTCACAAGATACATGCATTTGACGAGTATAAACGATGCACTACCGGTACCTGTAAACGCGCACATGTGTTATGAGTAGTAATTTCCATCATGGCATCGTATGATTAGTGCTCGCAGCATCGTCAGAAGCAGTTGGAAAAATTGAATTTAAATGCATGTCGGGTAATCTTTATATAAAAATTTTCGCTAATGTTACGAGGCGTACCGGTAAGACGACATGACCGTAATAACTATATCCGCGGATATTTTCGACATCCCTCAAGATTTACGTATTGTAGTTTTTGGAATCGATAACCAAACCCTCAAACTTATAAAAATCACATTTACATTTTCTCCAACAACTCCCAATGTCCTTTAGAAATGGCGGGGTAATAATATAAACATTATGGCTAATGTTAGGAAGTGCATCGGTAGGACGACATGCCAGTAATAATTGAATTCGCCGGCATCTTCGACATCCCTAAAGATTTAATATTGTCGTTTCTGAAGCCGATAAATAAACCCTCAAACTTATAAAACTCACAGTTATTTTCTTTCCCACAACTATCAATGTCTTTCAAAAATTGCGGGTAATAATATGTAATATAAAAATTCCCGCTAACATGCATCGGTAGGAAAAGACTTCAAGCTTCTAAGAATTTTCTATAAGTTTAAGAATTTGTTTATGGGCTTCAGAAATGACCTTCGAAATTTTGATGGATGTCGAAGATGTCGGCGGATAATTATTATTTGCCATGTCGGTCTACTGATGCACTTCTTAACAACAACGGAAATTTTTACATTATTACCCGCCATTTTTAAAGAAGGGAGTTGTGGGAGAAAAAATAAATATGGGGTACACTTATATACTAAAGACAGGGTATATAAGTGCATTTCAATACAATATTTGAATATTGTTATCATTTAGCTGATGAGTTAGGTTATTTTTAGTTATCTATTGCTTTTTGTGAAAGTATTGTAATAAAGTTATTTGTTATTTAATTTTTTTTATATATTGGGAATATGACTAAGCGAATATGATTTCACGATTATAATTCTAATCGTATTCTGCGATACGGTTATACCTAACGCATTATTGTATCCTACATATATATGTAAATGATTACCTACTCGCATCATTGGGCAAGGTAATCGCCGATTATTAATTGATTACATTTTTACTTACTCGTTCAGTCCCCAGTACTAAGTTTGTACGGGGAAGTAAATGAAATAAGGTCTATTGCCTCACAATTCCTTTTTATTTAATCAAGCGACCAGTTTCTTGTTTAAACACCTATCATCAGGCCAGCTGAAGGGTTGACCACAAATAAGCAAGTATACAATAAATTTCAAGAAATCGTATAGGACTTAAACACGCAAGCAGTTGCTTAATTAAATAAAACGAATATGTGAGACAATATACCTAATTTCATCTACTTTCCCATTTATAACGTCTTCATAAAGAGTCATTGATTAGATTTAATTTGTTCAAAAAACGGTATACTATACGGGAATTTAATAGCATCAATTTATAGCTGTAAAAAATTTGTGTCGAATAATTTATCGGTTAGTGAGAAAAAGAACACATTCATGGGCAAAGACATGACTTTGTAGGGGTGACAACAAACGGAATGACTTATATTTTCTGCTCATACTGACGTTTCACATCGATTTTTTATTACTCAAATGAATAAATGAGCTCTCCTACTATTAGTTAATATTGTATGTAGTTAGCATTCTTTTATTTTTAGACAAGAAAACCTTTTGTTTTAGTGTTTTCTGCCTGTCGGTTTGACAAATAGAATCGACCAAATATTTACAATAAAAACGAAGAAATTCTCATTTGTGCAGTATACGTACTTTTTGTAAAAAAAGAAATATATAATATTTGTCATTGCGAGCGGCAAAATATACAGAACAAAGTTGATCTTTCTTCGTCGAAGCAGCTAGCTGGACCCATTCGTTGGAGCAAATACCTGGGTTTTCTTCCTCGGAACTAATACCTGGCTCTCCTTCCTTGGCTCTAGGAGAGTTTAGTTCTGTTTTTTTTTGTACAAATATTTACATCTAAAGAAGGATATGATCATTGCAAATATGTTCATCCAATTAAATCAGTACTTATGGATTAAATCCAGACCATATTTCTACAACTTGCATGCCCCGACTTATTACAAAAATATGGTCATGCTCGAACCAAGTGAAAGCTTCAATAACGTTACTCGGGCTTGCGTTCCAAAGGCAACTTTGTAGTAGGTGGTTTATGAGTAGCTATTTCTACGTTCAACAATCGAAACATAGCCTGATGTAGAATCCTTCATCAAAGCGCTTCCAGGGTTCTGTTGGGATGCTCTCAAAATCATTTACATGAAAAGAATTAACACAACCGAAAAAATAAATATTGAAACCTAAAAGAAGGTATGACAGAAGATAGCAAAAAAATGCTATTCTATGATATACAGTGCTGGAAATTTCAGACAAAAATACTCAAAACTGTGGCACACACATTCCTCTCCCAACTTCTTTACAAGTTCTATCCAATAGTGTCCAGTAACTATATGTTTTTGTTGTAAAGTTTCTATTTGAGTATAATTCCATCTGTGCATATAGCATGGCCTTTTGCCTTCTTTGCTCTAAGTTTTATCTGCCACTGTTCTGCTCTTTCCTCTCTGGCTGAATTAATTTTGCCTTATTTCGCTATATTTTTTCCTTGTCGTCTTCGCTATCTAATTCTATTATTAAACACATTTTTCCGCCATTTCTGTAACCTTCCTTACCTTAATATCAATATCCAAATTCTTCTTCAGGAAATTGTTCGTCGCCTCCCTCCATGCCCCACTGTCATGGGTGTCCATGCTCATAACCATGTTGTTCTATTTTCTTTGCTCCTCATAGTATGCTATGGTCCTTCTGACTACTTCTTGTTCAGCTTCTAGTTCCTTGCTTTTCCTTACTAATCTGTTTGTATTTTGTTCTGCTGTAGTTTCCTTTATATCAGTCTTAATTTCCTATTAGGTTGTTTTCATCTCTTTCATTATTTCCAGTATGGCACCTAATTTAGCAGCCTCGTTCTTTGTATACTAACCGGTGATGTCTGCGCCCTTTTACTCTTTTCCAAAGCACCCTCCATCTCTTATGGTGTCTTCTTTTTCTCTCCGGTCACCTGGATTCACTCATCGGAAGCGGATTTCTATCAGTGCCACCCAATACTTTTGAAAGCCATTATATACATTTTCTGGTCGTTTACTTTAATTTGCTTCCTAGTCTAAGGTTTGTAAGCTAACACCCCCTTGAAAGGATATATAATGGAAAGTATTACTTTGTGATTAGCCGTTGTTGTGTCAATACATTACTGTTATGGTTAAATGTTTTTCTCTAGCCACGTTACATACTGCATTGTTTTTGGCTAGAAGCAGCTCCAAAAGGCTGTTTCAACCCGGAAACCAAGTAGTGTATAGCATGGACAACGATCGTGAAAGTTTGCGTATAGGGTTCTGATTGATTTTTCTAACTAAGCAAAATTATTGATGCCAGATTTTCGAAATGGGTTTTTTTTTTAACATTTGCACATATTTTTGAGAATTGCTTAAGAATCTCACAGTCGTTCCTTTGTTCTATATCTTCACAAGAAATATAAACTCCTCTGTAGAATAGAGTTTATGATGACGCCGAAGTTGTTGTTTCCTTGGAAAATTGGCAAACTCTTCTCTTCGATTCTATACTATTACCATTCTACTTTTTCTTTCTTATATACACTTTACGCATTGCACTTAATGAAACTCTCTTTCATCGTTACGTTTACTATGTGGCTCGAAACTTTTTTCCTTTTGTAAAGATTCCACATCAGTATCTACTTAATTAGTTGGCTTTATTTTATAGCTTAAAAAAATTGTGATAGATTAGCCTATAAATCATAGAAAGACGCAGAAAATATTCTAGAGGCAATAAGGACTAACTACAGTTATACTACAATTTCCTGCATTTTAGAAACTTTTGGAAAAATACAAAACTAGAAAAGAACTCATTCAGTGGTAAAGGGTATTAGAACTACTACATACAAAATAATTTCGTATTTATTTATGTACTCTGGTCTTTTCGGATAGTGTTTAGTTATTTCAAATTTCTAGCTCCCACCGAATTTCATCACTAAAAATTCTATTGTAGGATAGTAAATTTAAAAACATTGAACCATCTATAACCTCTACGTATTATACCAAGAACAATTAAACCTCAACCTGCAGGTTTTAACGAAAAAGGAGGTATATGTTTTTGCTGACGTATGGAATATCCACCTAAATTTCTGTTGAAACCACTAAACTTTTACTAAGCTTTTGATTGCCTACCGTCTAGAGAATTAACAGCCCTGGATAGCGCACGTAGTGTACCATTAATACCGTTTGTAGTACAAATCTTCTAAGACTCCTGACTGTAAAAAATGTAAATTTTAATTTAATTGGTATAGTTCGAAATAATTAAGGCACATTCCCGATATATGCACAGCAACCTCCTATAAGAAATGGACGATTCAGTTAACAAGTCATAAACTTTAGGATGTAAGGCCAACTGCGTGCCAGCACCATATAAATGTCGAAGACATTGCGTAATATCGTGCTAAATGTTTCCTCAAAATTTTTAATGGTTTACCTCATATAAAATCGAACAAAGACCAAAACAGTCTTCCTAAAGGAAAAAGAGAGAGAAGGAGAACAATCGTGTACGTAATTTCAAAGTAACTTCCATTTAACTAAAATAGCGTGACCTACTGAGATTATGCATCAGAATTTTGTATCTGCTAGTCTCCTAAATATTCTATACGTAATATACACACAGCAATAAATGAAAAGCGCGTAGGAGGGAGATGCATGTAGGAAACATAATCATGCCTTTGCATGACTTAAAACTTACGCTCGTTTAGAACCCAGGATTATGTGAATTTATTTTGGACTCGAAGTCACGATAAGCTAGTGCCTATTATTTAAATTCTCTATGCCGATGTCTAATTTGGACCGTATGACGGGTTGATTGTTCCTTGCGTTTATTGCTATTTATGTACGGCTATGAAAACTCGAATAGTGGAGGTAATTTTTGTGGGAATTTACAATTAGATCTACGAAATAGCGAATTACGTTTTTTTATTATTTGGTTTCGAGAACTCAATCGTCGAAAGCCGACATACCTCGAAAGCCTAATAATTTTGTAGTACCTACGTATTAACATATAATTTTGAACTCAGGAAAGTTGTGTGTAGCATTGCAGCCTTTACTCTCACGTTTCCATTTATAATTTTCTGGTGTGCTCAATAATAATAATAATAGTAATATTATATTTATTCCCACAAAGAACGAGCCAGTTGTAACATATCACTCGAATACCAGGGAAAATTGCTGTTTGTTATTTAGGCAGAGACCTGTCAGATGTCAAAATTTGCTAACTCACCCTGTCGGCCAACAAAGCTTTTAGATCAAAGTAACAAAAACGAGCTGGTACCCACTGCATGTAGTTGTGTCATGACAGACAACATTAGATTTTGTTTATACTATAAAAAAGTTGTGCCATAATTCAGATGAGGTAAATGACGGTAAATAAACACTTCAGTGCCCATGCGATGTATTTTGATTAATAGCGCTAGAAAATATGTACTAAAATTTCCCTTATACCCGAAGGGTGTCGGGATCACATTCTTCCTAATTATATACAAACTGACACCGCTGCTGTTCATTTAGCTTCATTACATGTTTTTCCTCTCTTATTCCTCTTCTTACTCTTCTAAAATACTTTATTTCTGTTGCCGGCATCTTATTTCTCATTTTTCTTGTTATTGCCCAAGTTTCACATCCATGTTAGGATGGGTTTGTAAATAACTTTGTAGATATTAATTTTTGTTTTGGTTGTTACTTCTTTTTTGTTAATGAAGGTTTAATTTTATTTGCTTTTTCTACTCTTTTATTTTTATTTATTTTTTTTTTTTGGCTTCCCGATTCTTCTATTACTTCTCGTAAGTATTCGAAGTATTGTACTTGTTCTATTCGTACTCCGTCTAAGTTTATGTTTATATTTTCTAGTTTTCCTGTTATTGCTATTACTTTTGTTTTTTGCGTATTGATTTTCATGCTGTTATTTTCCAGTACCTCTTTCCAAATTTCCAGATTCTTCTGTAGTTGTTCTTCAGTTGATGCAACGATTACTACATCGTCAGCGTGGGCACATTCTTTTATGTCAGCTGGTTGTAGATTTTTGTATCCTGCAATTAAGTTCTTAGTTCTTTTATTACATTTCCTTATGATAAAATCCAAAAATACTGTGAAGAGCACTGGGCTCATTCCTCCTCCTTGCCTCAGTCCTTCTTGAGTAGTGAACACTTCTGATTTCATATTTTTAAGAATTACCAGATTTTTTGTGTTAGCGTACTATTGCGTATTACTCTGTTCATTTTGTTGACTACTTCGTTTTTTTCTAAAATGTTCCATACTATCCTCCTCGGAAATTTGTTGATGGCCTTTTGTAAATCTATGTACGCCACATAAGGTTTTCCTCTTTTCAGTTTAGTTTTTTGTATTATCTATTCAATAGTGAATACATGATCTTGCACACTTCTTCCTTTTCTGAAGCCACTTTGAGATTCTATCAAGGATCCTTCTATTATGTTTTTCAATTTACTATTTAAGATTTGTTCATATATAATTTCATTTCAGTACTTAGTAATATTATTCCCCTATAGTTGTTATATATTTTTTTGGTACCCGTTTTTATATATAGTCAATATCATTCCTGTTTCCCAGTCACTAGGTATTCTTTCTTCTATCCAGGCTTTATTTATAATTTCTTGCAATACTTGATTTCCCATTTCTCCCATACTCTTCATCATTTCAGATGTAATTCTGCCTTGTCGTGGTGATTTACCGTTTTTCAGTTTTCGTAATGCTGCTTTTAATTCTTCCAGAGTTACTTATCTTTTAATATCTGCTGTCTCTTTTGCTTCTGTAGCTATTTCTTCTTTCGTTTCTTCTCCTGCTAGTAATTCCTTAAAATATGCTTGCCATCTATTCATTATTTCTTTTCCTTCTGTTAATATTTTTCCTTTTGAGTCCTTTATATAAATTGTCTGATGATTTCTTCTCTCTTAGATTTCTCATTACTTTAAACAGTAACTTCTGATTGCTTTTACTATTTTCTTCCATTTTTGTTCCAAAATCTGTCCATGTTTTTTCTTTTGCTTCTAGTATCATTCTTTTAGTCATTTTCCTTGTTGTTTATATTCTTCATAGCTCGCACTTGTTCTCTTTTGTAGATACAATTTCCACTTCTTTTCTTTATTTGTACTTGTTTCTGTATTTGCTCTTTCCACCGTCTGCTTTCTTGAATTAGTTGTTTTGCATGCCTCACAGTCCAGCCAGTGCACAGGAGCCGGTATTTACGGACCGAGCCATAATCAAAGGGTATCCATAAGCCTGGGGAACCATGCGACGGTCTTCCAGGCAGAGGTATTCGCCCTTGCAGACGGCGCAGAAATGATTGCAAAGGGGGGCTGCATGAGAAGAAAAATAAGTATAATGACTGATAGTCAGGCTGCTATTAGGGCGGTCTCAAGCCCTGTAACTAGGTCAAAACTAGTTAGAGACTGTAAACAATCCCTTAATTCACTGGCACAGGATCACATGGTGTCGCTAATTTGGGGGCCGGGACATGAGGATATAAAGGGCAATATAATAGCCGACGAACAACGCTTCGTAGGTCCAGAGCCCGTATGTGGGATTGCTAAGGATTCTGCTAAAAGGGAGATCTGGACCTGGTTACACAAAGAAAGTACAAATAAATGGAGGACGACTGACGGTCAACTCCATACCAAAGCGCTAATAGGGAATGGTGATGCCAAGTTCTCTGATAACCTACTTAGACGCAGCAAGAAAGAAGTCAAAGTCATTACTGGGCTGGTAACTGGACACTGTCCCCTGAAAAAAGCATCTATACAACACAGGTCGAGTAAGCTAACCGTGGTGCAGAAGATGTGAGCTACAGGAGGAAACGAGTTTACATGTAATCTGCACATGTGAGGAGTTGAAAGTACTCCGGCAGAAACATTTTGGAAAGGATCTATTGGAGCCTTCGAAGGTTCTTAAGTTTCCACTGGGCAAAGATACTGGCCTTTATAGAGAACACCAAGCTGCTCGAGTGGAAGTAAGAGATTTAATAGGGACGGTACAATGAGCACCTAGCTCAAGTGTCTGGACTAAAGGTGTCCACCCTAACGTTATGAATATGAATTTTTGCTTCAATTGTTACTTCCTTAAATTTGTTCCACATTTGTTCTACATTCATTACTTCTTTATCTCTTATTACTTTTTCCATTTTTATGTTTATAGTTTCTTTATATTTTACTTTAACTGTTTCATTCGTTAATTTATATAACCTTATCGTTTCTTATCCTACGTTCTTCTCTGCTCTTTTATTTATGCAATTTATTCTCTTATGGTCACCACTAATTAAATAAATAGTGAACGTTCTATATTTCTTTTGCTGTTTGTTACTTAGACCTGTCAGTTGTCAAATTTTCCTAATTCTCCCTGCCGGCCAACAGCTGCTATAAAGTTTTTAGACCAAAGTAACAAAACCAAGCTATAACCCACTATATGCAGTTATGCCATGACAGACAACGTTAGATTTTGTTTATAGTATACAAAAATTATACCATAATTTAGGTGAGGTAAATGAAGATAAATAAACACTTTAGTGCTCATGTGATGATGTATTTTGATTAATAGCGTTAGAAAATATGTATTGAAATTTAAACTTGGAAATCGCTCACTAAAAGCACATAAATTATCAATTTCCCCAAGAATGAGCACGTATAACTATGCATATAAATTGTAGTATTTCTATACACAAAACTTTATTATACACTGTAATGCAAAACGGAAGCTACTGTAGTGTATATTCCTCAGTTAAGGTTGTATGGAAGTGTTTTTTTTTATTAACGTATATATATATTATATTAAATATTTCTATTGCTATTCCCATTTCTATCCGAATCCTCCACCAAAATTATTGCTGTACTAGCGGAGATGTAACGCTAAGTTTTATTAATTCAACAGTATGTGTAATGTATAACTTCTAGTTATATCAATTATTTTTATTTTATATTTGTTTTAACTTACGTAGTTGTTTTTTTACGAAAAAGAAAAATACAATAACAAATTTTATGCTACTTACCACGTATTGTTAAAGTACGAAGCTCTGGTTAAGTATACATCGTTGATATATGCAGATATTTCGTTTAAAATAATAAAATGAATTATTTGTGCAAAAAACTTATTGTTAGTTGCAATTTATATTAATATCAGAACTTTTTCTTAAATAAAAAGTACGCAGTTTCTACTTTATATGTGTATTAGGCAGTAGAATGTCCGCTGCATAAACATTTAAATTATTATGCACAAACTGTATATGTATACCCTCTATGTTGAGTTTCACATGATGAAGTCTCAAAATATTCGTTACGTCACGCTGATTATTTTGAAAGTATGGCCAACTTGCTAACAGTCCATGTGTTACAGCACAGAGTATAGCAAATTTATTAGTTTATTTATTTTTGAATAACAGAAGAACTGATTTGTTTGTTTGTAGAGTTTCGAGTTATTGATAAATTAATTGAGGTATATCAAATTCTGATCAACGTACATTGCTAAATAGTAGCTCTGAATGGTGAAAAATATAAAAAAAATCTTAAATTTTGCGCGTTTTGAGCGAAACTTGCATTCAAATGTCAATCGTTTCTCTTATTGCATACCAATATTGTAAGTAGGTATATAATGTTCATATTGTCATGCTAAGTATTCCTACATCCTTCTTAACTAAACTTAAACGAACCTTTTATTTATTGCGAAACTTTAGAACAATTCATTTTATTACCTATCGAGTGAAGTGTTGTTAATATATTTTTTAATTTCGATCAAAACATGTTCAAAATACACCTCAGATTATATCGAATATTTTCAGTCGCCTCATTTCAATAACGCCATCTTAGAAGAAAATTCTGATATTTTATAACTTTTCGGTAATCACTTCGAACGGATATATTTAAACGTATAATCACATGAGCTCTTTGACAGCCTTGGATGGCGTATATTAACTATATATATTGCTATGATTTCATGCAACCTAACCTCTACAACTTACAGCAACATACGCAAAGTCTTAAATTATGTACCTATATAAATGTATTTTGATTTATGTATTTATCTATTTTGTAAATTTATTGTAAAAATCTAAACTAAACACTCACTATATTGTATCTAATTAAAAAGGGCACGTTTCCATGGATTTTTAGGTATAAAGTTCCTTCGCTGATCGTTCGAACGTGGGTTGATTTAAGGTTTCATATCGTTGGAAACGATATTCTTCTGGGGTCTGTTTTGCCTTGGAGATATGAAAGTTGTTTAAAACAATTGTGAGCACTTCTTTTTCGAGATTTTCCTGAGTTGGGTGTATTTTCGAAAACATCTAGAAATTTCAAAATTTAAATCACAGAAGAGTCTTTTAACTTAAGATTTACTTGCCAAGAATGAAGTGTTGTGTATGTTGTGCTAAGATGATGGTAATCCAGTGATTTCGAAGATTTGGGTGGCGTATTTTCTATTCCTGGCGCCAATAGACGAGGCTTCGATTCGAGCTTAGTAGCTGAGACATCGTAGATTGCTGATTTGGAGCTGAAGTGATTGTTGCAGAACTGGAATCAGTATTTGGAATTTAAGAAAGCAGTTTATCGTACTTCAAGTAAGCGATTATTCATCTTTTGAACTTATAACCGGCGGTCAGAGCGTAAATAGAATTCTGAGGTTAGAGTGTTTTGATGGCAGTAATTTATAGGGATTTTTTTTGTATGTAACCAACGTATTGCTGTGGTCTGGCACCCCGGTTTTTGTAAATTCAGTTTTTTCTTGTTCATTCCGTTAAGCGTTTGTCAATGTTGCGAGAAATTTCAAATTGTTTTATTTTCAAATAAGATTTAGTTAATGTTTTGGATTGTTTAATTTGTTTATTTTATTGTTCAGTTGCTTATATTAATTTCAGTCAGGTGTACATTTTGCGTTCACTGGTATTGTATATATATATATATTGTTTTGTTTTGCGAGTTCGTTTGCGGACAGATCTGTGTGCGTTGCATCGCGCGCATCGGAGAATTTTATACTTATACAATTGTTTAACCGTGTAAGGTCAGTTCCCTGATAGACACGTGTAAGTATAGATATATAAAATTGTATTTCATTGCTGACATTTTGTGATTATTGATTTCAAGTTTTGAATTCACGTTTGTGATTTTATTTCGTTCATCACGGAACTCATTTAATAATAATTGATATTGTATTTTTGTGTACACAATTTAGATATAAGATCTGTTATTATTTTTACGTGCAGGAAGATATTTTAAGTTTAAAGAGTTATTTTTTTTGTTCGTTGTTTATTTTTCTGATTTGTAATTATTTATTAAGCACCTCGGGTTGGGTGAATAAAAGCATTGTGCTCGCTTTTATTTTTCATTTATATAAATTACTTGAATTTTCCACGTTTAATTTAGTTGTTTTAATATTGAGACCACGTGGATTCAATTGAAGAAAAAAATTATTATCTTCCTGAACTGTTTGTTTTCTGTTGCTTTTTAAAAGGATTTTGAATTATTGTCCTTTGTAATTTAAAGTCAAGTGCAGTTTTGATTTAGACCAGGACCTTTTTGTCCAAGGTTTTTTTTAAAGTTTGTAATTAATTTTTTTTTCTTTTTTTTTTAAAAAAGTAATAAAATTATTGAATTGTTATGTCATTAAAAATACTGTTCTTTTATTTTTAATTAAACCGTTTAAAATTTTTTTTTTTAGTATAAGAAAAAGTCAGATTTCTTTCACCCACATTTTACTTTTCATGATAGTAACCCTGAGTTTAATTGTTCTTTTGCGCCTTATAAAAATTGTTATCATTTGAGCTAGCTAATTTGATTTTTCATTTTTAATTTCATTTGGCATTTTTGTTGGTACTTTCAGTACACAGCAGTATGTTGCTGTAAAAGGTTATTGGCAATGCTTGATTTTATGACGGGAGTTTAGCGGGAGATTTTAATTCAATTTTGATATTTAAACAAGATATATTGAGTTTAGTTTGGATTAAGATTCAAGGAATCTTATTTTTGTACAATTTAAATAGTATTTGAACTTACTTATTTACCCGGAGAGAGAAAATTTTCACTTTAATTGTTCATCATTTTTATTAACTCGAAATAAACAAAGTAATTTATACAAAATTGGTTTTTATTCACTATAATAGAAGAACATCACGAATGAATAAGTAATACAGCTTTTAGTAAAGAAACAAAGATTATAACAAGTCAATTTAAGATAATAATATACTTCTTTGTTTGGAGAAGTACATCCTCCCACGTCCCAAGATTTACTAAGGATAATATACCCGATTGGTATGCGGTATACTCAAAAACAGGTAGAGGGGTAGATTTCATTCGCTTGTGTGCTACAGAGGCATCTACTTATTGAGGCATAGCTTATCTGTGGAGTAAATTTAACTTTAACAGAGGACGCTGCATGTATGAAATGTTAATAAAACAGTGTTGAATTAATTTAAAATTTTTGGCAACTTTTGGACTACTGGCAAAAAAGAAACGGTGAACAGTTAGTGCATTTATTATAATAGGCAAAATTATTACTTATGGAATTATATATATATATATTGGCAATGCTTGATTTTATGACGGGAGTTTAGCGGGAGATTTTAATTCAATTTTGATATTTAAACAAGATATATTGAGTTTAGTTTGGATTAAGATTCAAGGAATCTTATTTTTGTACAATTTAAATAGTATTTGAACTTACTTATTTACCCGGAGAGAGAAAATTTTCACTTTAATTGTTCATCATTTTTATTAACTCGAAATAAACAAAGTAATTTATACAAAATTGGTTTTTATTCACTATAATAGAAGAACATCACGAATGAATAAGTAATACAGCTTTTAGTAAAGAAACAAAGATTATAACAAGTCAATTTAAGATAATAATATACTTCTTTGTTTGGAGAAGTACATCCTCCCACGTCCCAAGATTTACTAAGGATAATATACCCGATTGGTATGCGGTATACTCAAAAACAGGTAGAGGGGTAGATTTCATTCGCTTGTGTGCTACAGAGGCATCTACTTATTGAGGCATAGCTTATCTGTGGAGTAAATTTAACTTTAACAGAGGACGCTGCATGTATGAAATGTTAATAAAACAGTGTTGAATTAATTTAAAATTTTTGGCAACTTTTGGACTACTGGCAAAAAAGAAACGGTGAACAGTTAGTGCATTTATTATAATAGGCAAAATTATTACTTATGGAATTGAGTTCTGATTTTAGATTTTCATTTTTATTTGGAGATTTAGATTTTAATTTTGGATTTTTATTTTGATTTGGAATGTTCGTTCTGATTTTGGACATTGTTTTAAACTATTTAAAATACTCTGAGTTAATCAAGCACCCCCCTGGTGAGAGGCAAGAAGACTCGTTTATAACAAGCACCCCGAAAAGAACAGAAAACTACTACGTCTTTGTCGTTGTCCTTGGGTTACGCACTAAATGCAGCTCCGTTAAAACAACATCATCGGATTCATCTTTGGTATTATGGGTTATCTTCAACACCACTCGAGAACCCTTGGGTACCCTCAAAACTTTGTGTTTGGTGGTGTTCGATAGAGTTTTGAAAATAATTAAAGCGTGTTTTTTTTTTTGTTTTTTGATTCGATGTGCATTTCTTGAGATATTTAACCGCCCGGAACTTTTGAGACACCCGATACTTATAGTAAATGAAGAGCAACCAGTTATCTAATATCCAGGACTCATCCCTACACTATTTATTAGGAGAGCTATACGGCAAACTATCTGCCACGTATCAAAAAAGTTTGCTGCCACTATTTTTTTCAACAAGTTTCCTCTGTGTGTTGTCTTGCTGTTAATATAAGTTAAATAACATTATATTATGTTAATCATCTTTTTTAGGTTACATATTATATATTCTAGTCTTAAATTCTAAATTCCTTTGCAAAATGTATACACATATTACAGGAATTACATATGTAAACAGTTTCGTAATTTCATTTCAATAATAATAATCTTACGGAAAGAGGACATCCGACGGTTTGTAGTTTAATTAACACAAAGCCTAAATACCATTAATAAAGGCTTCTTATAAATATCTAATACTTTTTACTTTAAGTTGAAATAGAAACACAAACAATACTTACGCGAAATTATAAACATTTTTTATACTAGTTCCTATCCTACATTTTGACATCCGTTATATCCGACAAGCACCGGAAAAAATAGACTTCGGAAGTCGTGTAGGCGTTTGTAGGGTAAATATATTACTATCTAAAATTAATTAGAAATATAAACGATTTAGAGAATTGTATTTATGCTATGAATGTTTTCATTTTGCCATGGTGGTCATTTCACAATTTAGTAGCTGTCATGACTTTTTAGACGAGATTAACGCCAGTTCTTGAATACTTTACTGGCAACAACAATTATTTTACGGCTCTTCCATGGTTTGCAGGTTTGCGCAACCACCAAAAAAGAATATTTCGTTTATAAAATGAAAAAGATTGAAAACGTATATTATTTCACAGAAAACAGTGGTCGTACATATGTTTATGTTTATACAATGCAATAACTTCGTAATTCAAGGAGAGTGCGTTACTTTATACAAAACTTTTTGCTCTACTATTTTTCAATAATAATGAATTCATTGCAGAGTTTAATTGCGAGTCCGTTCGGTAAACGGGTACTTGCAGAAAAAATTTAGATAAACGCTCGGCAGACCTATTTCGAATTTAAATCTTAAACAATGAATATCCAGTAAAAGAAGAACTTAGATTATTTAATCCGGATGTTAAATATTTGTGGCTTTGTGGCTGTAATGTAAAAATGCGCCATCAAATAGTAAATCAGAGAAGCAGAATATTCTCTGATATACTATTTGAAGGTGAAGGATTGTGGACGGTTTAAATCATTTGAGCGATCGAATTAAGAAATGTATTTGTATCACAAAGGCATATGAAAAATGTAGTGCGATTTTCGCTTTTTGAAAATGTCAATATTGTTGCTCAGATGAATAGTGCATATCGAAGAAATATATCATTGCACAATGAGAAAGTGAAGCATAATCGATATGGGTTGAATATTATAATTAATTGTGTGCGTTTTTGTGGAGCTTCCGAACTTGCGTTGAGAGGACACGATGAACCAATTTTTGTCATTCAACCTGGATGTCTTTCGTAGATTAATAGATTTTAGTGCTGAATAGGACGTTGCTCTAAAAGATCCTTTAGAAGAAGCTACTGTTTTCAAAGGAACCTCAAAAAGTATCCAAAATGAAATTTTACAAACATTGTTTAGTGTGTGTCAGGAAGAAATCTCTAAAGAAATAAAAGAAACTGATTATTTGTCTGCAATAGTTGACAAAACTACTGATGTATCAAATAACTATCAAATGGCAGTGGTATTCAGGTATATATGTAGCTATATATACCAATAAAATCAGCATGTTAGTGAGTTTTAAACGTATTTTTCTTTATTTCTTTATACCCCTAGCAAAAATAATTTTCAGTAAAGCATATATAGTCTACTGTAAAAAGTATTAGATGGTATTAGTATTCACAAGAAGGGGATATTATCAATTGCCTAATGATTATATTACCAATAATATGGAAATTATCGGGGAGTTGATAGCAGACGAACGATTGTATAAAACAATTATTTATTATTATTTTTATGTTACCTAATTTTTTGCATTACTTACCCCATAGAAGATAGTATTGAATACATACATGCATATATTTAATTTGTGTTACTCTACATATTTTCCTTCTACTGAGCCCTTGAGCTAACAAATAAATAATGTGATTTCACATCTCCAATATTAAAAGCAGGTATTAAAAAAGCTACTTATCTCGGTTATTTCATATAGTAATAGAAAGAAGTAAATACCTGATAAACGTGCTTTTTGGGCTTAAGATACACCTACCAGTTATATACATATATAGTTTATTATTTATTACACTTCTTAAAAATATCCAAGAAAGAGTCTGGTTTTAAATCGTGATATTCTTTGTTTTAACAGAGAAATATTTAAACGAATTAAAATTCTACTACGTAATTACATTGCTGTGTCGTTCTCAGTACCAATTTAATCATTTAATGTTTTTTCTATGCTAATTTTGTCATTGAGTGTCTCATATGGGATTATAAATCAGTATCTACTAATACTGCAAGAGAAACAAAATATTTCGATTGTAATTACTGTGACAGACTAAGCCGCAGGAATTCCACGAATACGTTCTCATGGCTGTTCAATGATTCTCCTACTTGTTGTGGATATTTTTCTTCATACGTTCGAGCGCGAGAAATAATACCAGGATTTTCGGTGCCGTTTAATGTCACTCGCTCGAACAACCTCAAGATTATGGATTAATAATATGAAATGCATTACGAAAGCAATTAGATGACTATTGAGAAGATTACATATTTTTGTTTAATTATGGAAAAGGGCATATTTACGGCATAAAAGTTATGAGATGTTGAATATTGCATAATTCGTTGTGCATACTTTAACATTACGAAACTGATATATTCTTAGACGACAATTTAGATATTAGTGCTTATATTTTGAAGTTAGTAGATAGAGGGAGGTATGGCTACATAAAGATTAACATTTATTAAACTTTTACGTACATGCTTTGGTATTCTACTAGATTTTAATTAAAAAAAAAAAGGTTTAATGGTCAAACGTTGGGTTGCACACCTGTGGTTTTATTATTATTGATACATTGTTAAATATCTGATAACGATATTGTTATTACTCGAAAGGTGGTGGTTTTACAATTGAAATACGAAAAACACCAAAGAAGGCTCTATTTTGTAATGCCCGTACGATTGCTTTGCCTTTAGATCGAAGAGATGTCAGTGACTAGAAGTGTGAAGGTGTATGCTATATACTATACACTGCCTGGTTTCAGCGTTGAAACCGTGTCTTGGAGCTACTTCCAGTAGGCGTTTCGTTCACATTTCTATTGGAAATCTATTACTTCTGTCACTGTCACTTTATTAAACGAAGCATAAGAGGTTGTAAGGAAAGAAAAATATATTGGAAAATAGTAAATGATGGCCAGGTTAGATCATTTCTACGACGGGGATCGCATTGCATCTGGCCCAGAGAGCTGCCACCGCAGAGAAAAGTCTTGACAAAAAGCTCTAGTCTGGTCTATCCTGGGAATGCACAACGATTGGAAATGTCGCCCAATCAATGGTATCCAATATATCCATCTGAATTAAGGACTATAATAATAAACCTAAAAAACAAGAAAATTGTTCGATATGATGGTATTCCAGTTAAAGCTTTTGAAAAATCTTTGTGATGAACTGCTGGTACCGCTACGCTACCTTATTAATACTTCGTATTTTGAGTGGGGTTTTTCTATTCATGTTGAAAGTTCCTGGTGATCCTTGTATTGAAGAAGGGCGATCCAATCAGAGTAGATAATTATAGACTGTACTGTTGTAGACTGTAATAGATCGGTAGTGGGAGTTTTCGTCGATCTGTCCCGTGCTTTCGACAAGGTGTCAGTGCAGTTTGTTGGGGACAAGCTTTGCAAATTTGGCATACGGGGACCAAGATTAGAGTGCACATAATCTTTCCTATCCTCAAGATCAACGTATGTCAAATACAATAACAACTGTTCGAAACATTGACGTTGCGTTGGGGGTAGCACAGGGATCTGTGTTGGGCCCGTTAATATTTCTTCGTTTCATGGCCGATATACCTACATGTATTGCAGCTGGTAAAACCATAAGCTACGCCGACGATATAACTGTCGTTGTGGATGGCGAATCCATTGCAGAGTGGAGAAGTAGTGCAGCAGTAACAACGTAATACTGAATGGTGACAAAACCGTGCGTCCCTGCTTTTACAGAAACAGTGTGCTGGTTGTACTGCAAGATTTTTCAGGTGTGTGTGCTAGATTATTGAGATCGCATATCGATAGTGTATGTGAAAAACTTCATTCAGCGTATTTTGCATTGTTACGTCTGATATCTGTTTTTGGTAAGCCCGAACTAATCCAAATCTATTATTCAAACGCCTCATATCTCTTATAATATTATGTGTTAGAGCAGGAGAAAGGACTGGACATGAGTTTTTGTGTTTCAAAAAAGATTATTAAGACTTATATTTCGATTATTGCCGCGCCAATCTTGTAGAGAAGTTTTTATAAAAAATAATATACTAACTGTACCACGCACATTAGTTTTTGAATGTGCGATGTTTGTTAAAAACAATTTTGAGTGGTTTGAGCAGAATAGATTAGATTAGATCTAATTATGTGAGTAGAATAAGTACTATCACAACTATACCACTATAATTGACGCGGCGAACAGATGCAGTAGCAACAATGGATGGACATTGCGTCATCAACCCGCCAGATTCAAAATAACATTTATCATTGGTCGATCGACGAATACGCTTACGTTAGGACAATTCCAGATAATTAAGTCATTTGATATGTCATTTAGTGAGCTCTTCAAAATCACAAAATCTCGCTGCCGGACCCTGTATTTCCGAAAAATCCCTTACAAATGTCAAAAACTAACAGCTTGTAAAATTTATATATTGTGAATCGGATTTTTCAATCTTGACGTCAATGCGACGTTGCTAGTGCATCTGTTCGGCGATTCAAGTATAGATACAACTCGGAATTAAGACCGCCAGCTCACAGAAGCGCTCTTTTTTGAAAAATCACCGGCTTACACGTGCATTACAATATATAACAAGTTACCTGACAGTGTGATATCATTATCCAATAATAATTTATTCAAGAAAAGTCTAAAAACTTTCCTAATCGAGAAGTGCCTGTATTTATTACATTACCTTTTTTTAATGTTTGTATCTTTCGATCAATTAGACCAATAAATATGATTATTATTATTATTGAAATAATAATAGGGACAGTAGCCAAACAAGACATAGCGATATCAATTGCTCAAAGCTCACTTCGAATCTCGAACTCCTCACAGCTTTTTCGTATCTTTTGAAAAGTTAATGATGCATTGATGCCTGTATTGTAGGCTTCGAATATTACATGTTATATTGCAGTGGCGCGGCATACAAAAGTTGTTTAAGCCTGTTGACATAGTTGGTCTGCGGACTGCTCATAGTTCTAATTATTTCGCTAAGGAGGTTACTATTATGCTATAAATAGTGTAAATTAGTTGCACCTTCAAACCACAAACATCTCTAGCTCCAAATTACCTATTAAAGTTTAGAAATATGTCTCTAACATCATTGAAAGTAAATTTCAATAAATCAATAAGTGAAACACAAATGGCAGTGTTATGGACATAGCAAAAAATTATTTATATTCATTTATCGTACGCGAAGATACGAGTTAATTTTGTCATTTCCAGTAAAATTATCAAAAAATACACAATGACTTTGCAAAAAAAAACATTTTTACAATAGTTTTTATTGTAAAAACAGATTCTCTCTACCATGTTTTCTTAAATTACTTGCGAAATAATTAAAAGTTACCATGAGATATTATTTAAATACATTACTTATCCGAAATGTAGATTCGACATCTTTTAAATCTGTAATAATATTGTAGAAGAAGAGCAACGAGGTTCAAATTAATTAACTCACTTGGAACCGAACTTTTTGATATTTCGTTGGAATAACAATTGTTCCAAGGAGTGTATTACATATTTTCGGCTAATGCATAACGTAAATTAAATTTAGAATAAATATCAATTGAAATAATAGTGATCTCTATTGAATTTTAAACTAACGCAATTAGTAGACATCGCATTTTTCAAAAGACACTAATGTTATATGACTGACATTAATGCCTTACTATTTTAGATTACCCAACGGGACATTAATTGAACTTGTTTAGTATTTTTGTCCCAAACGTTTCCACATCTCATAGCCTACCGTTGTATAGGTGTACACGTGTGATCAAATTGTGTTGCTCTCCTTTTCTGCCGAATGACCACAGTTATATGTACTTATTTTGTTGTCCTTTTCGCTGAAATGCAAACGCGCACGCACGTCAAACTGAAAAGGGAATACATTTAAATAAAATTAAGGCGGAATTACATAATTGGACAATAAAATTTGTTATTCAATTGCTGAATATACACAGGTAATAACGAAAACGACCCGGATAACTTGAGTTTGCGAGCGAGACGTCTATACGACGCAAGGCGATCCAGGAAGCGCACACGATGAGGTCTCTCATCTTTGTTGCCATTATTTTTACGAACGAGAGTGTATTTCGACATTTAATTTATTCACGTTTATGACCGCGATGGTTGTTATTACACTTAATTTATATTTTTTCTTACGTCATCCGACCGAAAATGTTCTTCATTATTATGTACAAGCCAATTATTAACGACCCAGTCTCAGCAACAATAAACTGTCTTGCCTATTTCTACGTTACTTTATTTTATGGTATGCGTATACTTGTGAGAGGACGTATTGCGCAGGAATGATCTACCGGCATGTACCAATTTTCACGATTTTCATTTATTAAGCATACAGTGCTACTAATAGATATGTTGTCTCCGTGTGTTCTAACCATATATGTAATACTACTATATTGCTGACACATCCTAAAAAATTCCGAAATCAAAGGGGGATGGATATACAGGGTTAGTAAAAAGTCCCGGAACGGTCGAATAACTTTGTTATTTGAAAATTATGATTTCTGAAATTTGGTATGGGGGTATAGTTAATATAAATGCATTTTATGCAATACAGTTAATATTTTTTTCACTTCCGGTTTAATCGGCAATACGTCCAATTTTTTTTTTTTTTTAAATGGAACGCCCAGATTTTTTTAACACTTTTGAATGCAAAATAAAAAACTACGTTCAGGAAGTATTAAGATGTTTATTTTTATTCACAAGAAAACAGTTAAAAAATTAAAAAAGTGTCCTAATACAGAAAAATCAAGATACCTGTCTATTCAGGTTGCGATTACAATAATTGTTCAAAATGCTCTCCATTTACAATTTGACAAAAATGTAAACGGTCAGTAAAATTTCTTATTGAATTTTGTATTTGTTCTGCAGTGATGCGATTGGCTTCTTGAACTATTCTCTCTTCCAATTGTTCAAGATTATGGGGACGATTTTTGTACACTTGACATTTCATGTGACCCCAAAGGAAAAAATCTAATGGCGAGAGATCTGGCGAACGTGCTGGCCATTCGATTGCTCCTCTACGTCCGATCCAACGTCCCGGAAAAATTTCATTCAAATAATCGCGGATATTATGGGCAAAATGGTGGGGAGCTCCATCTTGTTGAAACCAAAAATGTGCATTAGGGTGATCACCTATGTTTGCATTTGGAAAGAGGGCCGCAAGTGCTGGAACAACCTCATTTCGCAATAAATTTAAGTAGACGTTGCCAGTTAAATTTCCTCTTATAAAAAATGGTCCTATGATTTTGTTGCCAACAAGACCAGCCCAGACATTCACCTTTTGAGGACGCTGTGTATGGATTTTTTCAATCCAATGCGGATTTTCAATTGACCAGTAGCGACAATTATGTCTGTTCACAGTGCCGTTGAGACAAAACGTTGCCTCATCTGAAAAAATGATGTGATCTAAAACATTAGGCTGCTGCTCGATCAATTCCGTCATTGTTTCGCAAAATTGTAGTCTACGATCTGGATCATCTTCAGTTAACTCATGGACGGGATACATTTGATAGGGTTTCATTCTTGCTGATTTAAGAATCGTATGAGCAGATTTTTGAGAGATCTCATGAATTTGACCTAATTCTGTTGTGGACACGTGATGATTTTCTTCCACTGTAAGTAACACATTCAAACTAGTTTCTTCATCTGTTGCTGTTAATGGACATCCCCTTCTAGGTAAATCCTTCACCTGACGAAAGATTTCAAACTTTTGAATTGTTCGGCATACCGTACTTTTACTAATGTGACGATCCGGATAAACAGTATTAAACAAAATACGAACCTCTCCAAAAGAACGTTGACGATCACCGTACCCACGCATCATTAATATCTCAATTCGTTCTGATTCAGTAAGTTTTTCTGCCATTTTCAAATGTGTCAATGTTTAAAATAAGTAAATTTATAGTGATGCAAAAGTTAAAACGCTTTTAAAATTGTCAAATGTGACGGCAAAAAGAATGCAAACACTAAACAACAACTTTTTTAAAAGGTACCTTGATTTTTCTGTATTAGGACACTTTTTTAATTTTTTAACTGTTTTCTTGTGAGTAAAAATAAACATCTTAATACTTTCTAAACGTAGTTTTTTATTTTGCATTCAAAAGCGTTAAAAAAATCTGGGCGTTCCATTTAAAAAAAAAAAGTTGGACGTATTGCCGATTAAACCGGAAGTGAAAAAAATATTAACTGTATTAAATAATAAAATGCATTTATATTAACTATACCCCCATACCAAATTTCAGAAATCATAATTTTCAAATAACAAAGTTATTCGACCGTTCCGGGACTTTTTACTAACCCTGTATATCGGAAACTCCTACTTGTTCTTGACGTAACGTGCGCATGCGTGTAATTTTAACGTAATAAACATGAAAATCAGTTGACGTTGATTATTTATTTATATATTCTTGATTTACTCCTTACACTGAAACCATATTTGTCGAAATGGATAGAGAACAATTATTATTTGGTGCTGCATCACTGCTTCAGCAAGTGCTTGTGGAAGATTCTATAATAACAACATATTCATTCGCTAATGATGAAATTGGAGCTGCAAAATATTGGCAACACATACACACGGAATGAGAAAAGTTCTCCCTAACAAAGGTTTGCAGCATGCATGACGCAAGAGTATTCACGAGGTCTGGTATATATGCAAAGGTTACATCTGAAAATAGTTTGAAAACTTTGTTAAAAGGGGATTTTGCCTATCTAACATTATCTTGTTAATTACACCGTTTAGCGGCGATGGACACCTTATTATACAGCAGATATTATTCAATTATACAGGCTCTCTCAAGTTAGAATTTTAATCTAACATATATTTGGCATATGACAGTGATTTTTAAAGACTAATATATTTTGAAAATTCACCTTTTTGAGCAACCTGGCCAAAAAGAAGATTTTGAAGCAGCCATAGAGTTAAATCACAGAGATCAAGTTTATGCGTGTATGTTTCCTCAAGAAATGTAAACAAATTTCAATAAACATTTTTTTTTTTGTATTTCTAGAAATATTTTTTTGTTTTGTAACTTTATTCCTGGTGAAAACATGAAACAAATTAAAAAATTAAAGAAAAGATAGTATATTTAACAAAAAATAATCTCTAATATAAAATAGCAACAGGTTCATTACAACAATACTGAAAACAAGGTCAGTAAAATAAAAAAATTCACACATAAAAATAAACTTAAATTTAGAATATTCTCAGATCTCCTGGTTTTATTTATGTATCACGTTCACAATTTCACTTAATAACTGCTTTTCGATGTTGAGTCTTTCTTTCATAATATTCAACCAGTTAAAATTTCTTGATAATAACCTCATATTTTAATTTTTGCTCTCCCTTGACATAGGTAACAGTATGTATCATATAGATGTAAGCCTCCATCATCAATCGCTGAAAATAACACTGCTATTTTCTTCTTGTTTGGGTTTGTCTACCGTTCTAGTAGCCTCTAGGAATACTTTAAATATCTGGTAGAACTTTTCCCAACTTTTGATGTCATTTGTTCCAAAGAATTCAAATTATTATTATTCTGCACAATGTTAAAATATATTCAATAATATACTTTAAAATAATCTTTATTGTTTACATACACATATATGACTTGTGTATTCTCACCAGAGATAACCTATATTCTGACCATAGACAAATATTCTGACTTTGACAGGAATTCAATCTGCCAATAAATGTATCTAACAACAATTTAGCTAATATGCTAATTTATGTTGATAATATCCTATAAGATGCAGACACTCACCTACAACAAGCAACAAATGACAGTGCTGTAGAAATTTGAAAAAGCACGCAAGCGAATTCCTTTGATACATATCAGAAGAATATCAGTCCAAAATGGCCACCGCTCTTTTCAAAGATGTCCATGTTTCTCGTTCATAAATAATTTCAAACAATTTCGAATTTGTAAACACAGTCCTGTTTCTTGGTTAAATCATTTATCACCTACGTAATTTTTATTGGTTCGTGGAAAGACTGTTATTTCAGTTATTCAACTAAGTCGACTAGTCGTGGCTTGGATGTCGTTGTTGTCATCTTAGACTTGCACAATTGAATTTGTTGATTACTACAAAAAATGTCAATGACAAAATAAAAATGGGTGTCGAATAATTACAATTTATTTAAAACAAAAATTTCAAGAAGAGTATTAAGTAACAACTTTTATCAGGAACTTTATTAAGAGTATGAAATACCAGGCCTATGTCGAAAATACATAACATCATTGAGATGTAAGTACAAGTGGTACAACGCTACTATCATAGTGTTGCGTACAAATGCGAAGAAATACGTGAGAAAAATGAAACTTTTCTGTTAGAAGAGTACTTATTATCTTTGATGATACACAGTTCTTGTCTTTTATTTTCACAGAAAATTTAATTACAAGTGTAAATTCTAGATTTAAGTATGTGCGTCATTCTTTTTATTTGACTTACTTTACGCACATACATCAACTACTAATCACCAGCGTGCTGATTTACGAAGAAAACTTATTTTCTTAAACTCAAACTAAATTTACACATTGTGTTTATTTGTTTGTGTCCGTAAGATTACTTCTACTTAACATTGTAGCTAAGCTTCTTTTGCTAAAGCACTAACACCTTATAAATGAGTAATAAAAGCAGACAGCTGGAAGAGAAATCAAATTATTTGTTAACACACTCGAATTTGGCATGATTTCAAGTAATTGCAGACGCAAAATAGAATTACGAAAGATGCGTGTGTATGTTTTCCTTCAGTTCTGATTGGTGTAGTTTTCTGCCGCGCATAATAAACATTCTTTTAAACAAAATTTATTAATACCAGGAACGAAATGGCATTGTTTTCAATAACTTCTCGAACGAATTTATTCGAATAACTGTTGAAAGAAACGACGACTTTTAGCATATATGTAAATGTTTAAAGTTTTACGGATTTGTGACGGAACCTAACAACGGATTCCGTCTTCTCTTCGCTCCATATTAAAGGAAGATACAAACAGAAGGACGGAAAGATAAACGCGCTTGGAGATCCTATTAAATACATACAAAATCCTTGTCAGCATTAAAATTTAGCATATTACAGGTAGGCCATGATATTTTAATGTCGTTAGCGCGGTCATTTTTCCTTTACTTTTTCACTCGGATGAAGTGTATAGAATTAGTTCAAAGTAAATATCTTTTTCTAGGACTATCATGCAACTAGCAAGACACATTTACATATAAATGTATACATATGCGAAGTTATATAAAAGGAGAAAGATAGAAAGTGAGAGAGTCACACGCTAATCTAATGACACGGAGGCCATAAAATATTGTTGTCCATTAAATATAAATTACCGCTAATTTCATGTGAGTGCGAAGGCTGGTGAAATATAAGGAAAAAAGTGTCACCAACCTGAGCAGGTGTTTTTATGCAGCAAAGTATCTTCTGTACACTAAAATTTGGGACAATCTGTAATTTATAGTCAGCATATTAATGTTTCTTAAGTATGTACATCGTATCGCCCATCACCGAGTTGGTTACCTTTATATTTATATTACTGATGATGCACTATGTTAGGCCGCTAGCCTTTCAAAAATTTTAATTGAGCACACACTATCTCACAACATGTAATGATATTAAGGCAACACGTTTTTCCCCTTATATGTAGGTACATGCATACAAGAGGTGAGAATAACTTATTTTGCATCAGGTTGCAAATATGATGCCTTATCAGTGAATTATACAGTGTGGTAACCACTTATGGAATAAAATTATTTTTCATGTTATCAGAGAGTTTTTTTTGCGGGGAAAATGCTTTATGCACACCAGACCTGGCCATCAATGGCCTGGTAGTGTGGGACTCCAATATCTGGTTACCCACTAAAAACTCTTCTATCACTCCCAGTAAATAAACGCTGCCGGAACCGCCTAGGCATCTACATCAGTCAGTATCAGTGGGTGTCTGAGCCTAATCTCATTATATGGGTCCATTCCTTTGTCTGTCGAACTCCTCAGATTCTTTCCTGCTCATGATGTTGTCTATGTGGCCATGAATCAATCGACACTTTTCCCTGGACGAAATCATACACGGGACTAAGTTGTCCGGGGTCAGTGTGCCAAGTTTCGCCTGCACCATCCGTCTCAGATCGCCCCATCGAGAACACTCGAAGATGGTGTGCTCGGCGGTATCGATTTTTTCGCAGTATATGCATGTATCCGTATTGTCCTTACCAAAGCGCTTCGCGTAGGATCTGAATGCGCCGTCCGCCGTGAGGGCTTGCGTCAGGTAATACCCACCTTCCTGATGCCTGCATTCGGTCCAGCTTTTAATATCACTAATCAGCCGTTTAGTCCATTGCGCCTTAACTTTCTCTTTGTCCCAGCGTTCCTGCCAGATCTTGTAGGACAACTCCCTGGTTTCAAAGCGCCGAGCTTTCGCATCACTAATAACGAATGACATGGCATTCCTTTCATGTACTAACAGATTTATTGGGACGATACCAGTTATAACCTGCAATGCAACTGCTGACACAGTCCTATAAGCCGACGCCACCCGCAGTAGCATATTTCCCTGTGCTCTCAATAATAAATTTTTATGCTTTTTAACTTTTATAGCATCAAACCAAGTGGGTGCCCCGTAGAGAAGTATGTTGTGAAGCGCTCCACATAGGACCGCTCTCTTTCAACTCCCTGGTCCACCTTCCTTGGTAGGAAATTACAATCCTGCTGATTGCAGCCAACCGCTGATCGGCCCTGACCGTAACCTCCCGGATGTATTGTCAAAAGTTGCGCTTCTCATCGAACGTAATGCCCAGATACTTAATGGTCTTTCTGGGAATAATTGTCGCACCGTCCAGCTTGAAAATAACCTGATACCCTTAACAATCACTGCTTCAGTTTTCCCAGTAGCCAGTGTCAGTTCGTTCTTTTTCATCCACCCGCTTATCTGTTCGAGGTATTTAAAAGTTCATTTAAATAGTTTCTTATTAATACAGCAAAACGGGTAATTTGCCAGAACAGGAACAACGTCATTTCTAATGAGATCCAAATATTTTACCACTGTCAAATTCTCATTAATAAAAATTGGACCAATTATATGGTTACTGATGGTATCTGTCCAGAACTTCACCCTTTGGGGATATTGCGTATGCGTCTCATGCATCCAATCAGGATTCTCTGCTGACCAGTACCTACAGTTCTCACGATTTACTTCGCTGTTCAACATGAGAATTGATTCATTCAAGAAAAGGATAGAATCAAGAGTTACCTCATTTCTTCTGTGGAATAAGCATGAGCTTGAAGTAACTAACAAGGCAAAAACGGACCTAATGGTTTGTAGAAACTTTGCAGGCAACAACTGGGGTTACAACCCAAAAATACTGCTCTGGATGTACACAGCAATCGTGAGACCAATGATCACTTATTGGGCAGTGGCTTAGAGCAAGAGAACTACTCTGGCCACTGCGAGAACTAATCTCTCTAAAGTGCAAATGCTAGCATGTGTATGCATAACTGGGGCAATTAGAACCTGCCCAACAGCAGCTATTGAAGTGGTACTAAATCTTACTCCTCTTCACATTTTTGTGGAGAGCATAGCTAAAAGGACCACACGTAGGATGTTCAGGGAAGGAATGGCAAGGCATAGGCCTCAGCCTCCTGCAGGTGACCAAATCTGGGATATGCCCCGAGACGACATGCCAAGGAAATTCAACTTTGTGAAAGAATTTACCACAAAGCTTAGCACCAAGAGCGAATGGCACAGAGATACCATTTTGAAACTCAATAGAAACGCCATTAAATGGTACACAGATGGCTCCAAAACGGCAGAGGGAACTGGAATAGGGATATATGGGCCTAGAACCAAATATTTCGAAAGCTTGGCGATGTACCCAAGTATCTTCCAGGCGGAAATACACGCTATTGAAAGATGCGTCCAGGTCAACACTGACAGAAGCTATGAAAAGCAGGAGATTATCATAATATCTGATAGTCAAGCAGCCATTGGGGCGCTGAGGTCAAACATAATCAGCTCCAGAATGGTTTGGGAGTGTCTACAAAAACTAAACGAGCTAGGCAAAAAGAACAAGGTAACCCTATTGTTGGTTCCCGAACACACGGCGGTGGAAGGAAACGAAATGACAGATAATCTCGCTAAGAGAGGGACTAGAACACCTTTTGTAGGCCCATAACCTTTTTGCGGGATAAGCAGCAGCATGCCACTGGAGAAACTGAAAAATGAAGTAGAGCAGAGAAAATCCAAATACTGGGATAATCTCCAGAGAATGAGGCAAGCTAAAACTCTTCTGGGAACCTATAACCAGAAGAGATCTGCAGAATGCATCGACCTGAGTAAAAATAATATTCGCATATTGACAGGGATCCTTACAGGCCATTGTAAACTGAACGGACATCTAAGCAGGCTTGGAATAGCGAAGATAGATTTTGTGGGGAACAGGACGAAACATCCATCCATCTACTCACAATCTGCGCTGCACTGTGCAACTCAAGGGCGGTGCATCTGGGAGCATGTGAAATCGAAGAGGGAGAGTTACCTAATCTGGGGCCTTCGGACATTCTGCACTTTTTAAAAGGAATCAGACTGAACGGCCAGCTGCAAGTACAGCGAGAAGAGGGGGACACAATAGATCTTTCAGGTCGTAGTGTACTATCACCCTAATATCACACATACATACATACCTCATTTCTGTTCAGTTTATTCATTAATTTTTCGCAGAGCTGTATTATTCGAATTGGATCGTCTTCGGTTAATTCCTGTAAAAACATCTTCTGATATAGGAATAAAGTTTTTGTGGATGAAAACATTTAGATGGCTAACGTTATTTTGTCGGATTATTTCGCGCGAAATTGTTCTGAACTGATTCGCTGAAAGTCTCCTTTCACATCATCTTCCACCACATGGTTTTTTTTTTATCGGACGAACATGTCAAATTCTCTAAACCGTGAATGAATTTTGGAAAAGTTTCCTTGCGAAATATTTCACAATTCAGGATACTTCTGATTAAATATATCAGCAACTTCCACGTGACTTCTACACTTACTGCCGTAACCGATCATCAAAATTTCTATACAATGACTTTCTGTTAAATATCGCATTGTTTATTAAGGACAGAATGTGTTTCAAACAGAGATATTTACTAAAATCTTTCTGTCCCTGTTTCCAAATATTGATCAAGTAACACATATGCGAATGCGATGTAAACTGGCTGTGAGAAATAGATTTTCTCATATGTTGGGTTTAAAGTGTCTTATTTTGTACAATGCAGCTATTAGTTTGATGTTTTTGTTTCTGAAGTTATCAACATGTTTATCTCATTTAAAATTGTGTTGTTGTGTTTGTCTTAGGTAGTTATTTGATTGTTAATGATTGTAGTGAAATTTTGCGGGATATCTTTTCTAAAAAATATATTTCGTTTTTGCTTCGTTAATTGTAATTAAGTTGTTCCAGCACAATTATTCAATTTTCGTCTACATCTCCCTTGATCTGTTGATTTTATTTTTGTACCTGTATGTTCAATATAAGCATTATATGCATAGGGATATATGTATGGCCCCGTGTACTTTTAATATTAACATGTCATTAGCGCACGTATGTACATACATAATGTACAATGTTGGAGGAAGACTTTCGCATTGTTGTACTCCATATTCCGTTGATTTATCGCTTTCAGTTTTATTTGTTGTTGTCGTTTCTGTTCTAATTAATATATACTTTTTTGTTAGATTTAATTTTTTTCTTATGTATCAACATTGCTACTACAGTGTTTTATTTTAGAGATTTTGTTTAATATTATTTAATAAATCGATAACCGCTGACCTCGTGACACATTGCTTCTTGAAGGCATTTTGTCTTTTACTTAATAAGTTTTTATCTTTTAGATGTTATGATCAGATAATTGTTTATGTACGTATATATTTTTCTAGAACTTTATTCAGTTCTAATAATAGCACTATGGATCTGCAGTTTTCTGGGAGTAAGTTATTATCTTGTATATTTGAATTATGATAGAGTGTTGTAGGTATTGTGGGTATTGACTTCTTTAATTCTAAGAATTTTGACTTGCCTAGATGGCCTAATCGTTGATGCCACCATTCATAATTACAGTCTGCTTTAACAGAATTTATAATGGGTTTACCAACTGTGCAAATAACAATAAACAAATTGACTAAGGACTTATCTTTCATTATCGTCCTCTCACCTTTATTAATTTTTGACGGCTCTTTTTTTATCAATTTTTACCGTATACCCTGTCTTTTGCATTCTTGCAACTAATCGCAGGTTTCTTCGGAATCTCTGGGCTCTACTGGAAATTCTCCAGAATTTTTTCAATACCCATGTTCTTACTACCTTCAAGTTGCCTCCTTCCGTCGCAGTGACATAAACTTCTGCTTTCGCAACAGATAGCTTCACTGGTGTATCCAATAATTCAAAACTGACGGTTAAATCAGCTCTATTCATTAGATGATTCTTTGATTCTCCAACCATGAAAGCTCAGCCTGATGACTCCTGGTGATTGCTCACTGGTTGTGGTGTGCGCACACTTTGAGCTACTCCTTTCTTTTCTTTGTTGTAGTAGCACTGACTTTTCACATGCCCTGGCCTATTATGGTAGGTAACATTTCAGTTTATGGTTTTTATTTTTCTATTTCATCTCGTACTTTCCACCTGCAGTAGTTTTCTAATTGTATCTTTACTTTCATACCTTAACTTAACTTTGTGATCTTGGAATTTGTATTTCTTTCATTCGGTTTTTAATTACTTTAGTGGGAGAGGTGATAAAAAATCTCATCCGCCCTAATCTGATACACTTATAGAGGCATAAATTGTAATTTCATCCACTGAATGTGAAGTTACTCAAGAACGGAAAGCGGCGACACTCCATGACTACTATAAATTTAATGTGTTCGTTCGCTGAGTATTACCTCAGGTAACTTGTAAGTGAAAATATGAATTATTATTTAGACCAGGTGTTTCAATGCTAAGTACTCCATAAAGGTATGTACCTAATCATTAAAATATTCATATATACATTTTAAACATTGATTGATTTATTGCTGACTAAACGGTTATACATATTACATATCAAGACATGAAGGCGTTTTATATATCTTTATATAATCGACCAACGATTAGATATAAGCTGAAAGAAACTTCGAATTTTCTAATTTCGGATCAACATCCGCGCTATAATAGGAGTTGCTGTACGGAATTCTAGGCGTTAATTTCCTTCAACGAGCCTGTAATTTTCGTGAGTTAAAGACTATAAACAAAAACGATTCGAGAAACTACCATAGTACCGCAACTTTAAAACCAATGCTTGAATGGTCCATCGGAACTCTGTACAACATCAATAATCCATTGATTGACAAACGGTAAATGGTTAAATGTATCTTCTAGCCATACCGGTTAATTAATTGGAATTTCTGATGTGTAATGTAATAAGTCAATCTCGAACATACGCCCGGTTTTCGTGTATATGCAATCTTTTTTTTTTTTGTATAATGCATGGACTCTCCTAGTGTTTTGTACCGTTATGTAATATACCTAAAAAAATGTAAGTATAGAGCGAGAATTAGATCAGTCAATGTAATGTAATTCAAAAATTGTTGTTTAGTTTCGCAACTATTACCCGATAAATAATGTTAGTGTCAGTAACGATTAAAATGACCAATTTGAAAAGCACGATAATAATATAAAGTAAAGTCAGTTGCAATACCGACAAAGAAATCAAACCTTATCGATCAAAGATCATTCAAGTGACAAATTAAATTTCGAAATGGATAGTTTGATATGCTAAATACATTTAAAGGGAGAACTAGATAACAATTTCACTGCCTACTAAATTTATAGACTTTCGCATTATATTCGATATTTAATACAATTAAATGGGATTATAAATAACTTGTCTTATACTTTCTAGAAAATAATTGGTACATATATCTTATAAATAACCTCCTATTCTTTTACTAATGCACATTAACGTTCTATAGAGAAAATAACAAAACACAACAGGAAGTAATAATAAAATAAACTATAAAATAAAATTTAAACAATTTTGTATTATAATTGTTCATGCTGCATTAAACATTATTATTATATTCGGATTTCCTTTAGTATAGGGTAAGTAATGTTTCAGGTTAATGGATGTCACATTTGCTGTAACATTATTTTATAATTTATTTAAGTTATAAATTTAAGATGGTAAAGTAGGAGACATTCTTTAGTGTCGAATCATATATCCGCTTGTTAATAGTATAAGAGTAGCAGATAATAATCTACTTTAAACGAGTACCTATACGATGTACTAATAGCTGTGGAAACATACTTGTGTATGGGCAGCTTGTAATATTGTGAAATAAAATTAGGGAGAGCGAAAACATTGAGAGGAAGATGTCATTGTTTATAATTTATTCAGCTTAGAGAAATAGAAATAGAAATATTGGGTGAGAAAAAAATTACATTTATTTTATTGTTTTATTATATTTTATGCAGTAATAGAATGCGTTTATAATTAAAATATGCTAACAATAAGTGTAGCTACACTTTTCAAAAAAAAAAATATTTTACCTTCCGTCTAGAGATATTTGTGCAACTACCGATAAATAGAGCATCTGGCATGAATGTGATTTACTTTGAAGCATGTATTAATATATTTTAGTTAAACATTTGTTAGGTTCATTTTCTAAAATTTCACTTGGTGACTGCAAGGCTCTTAATAAGCTTCAGTTTCAGCGGCATTATCTGCGGATAATGTAAATAAATTGGTTCAATTAGACAAGACTGTTTGCAAGCTGTGCCGCTGGCAGTTGAAAGACGTCCGTCAAGTCGGCAACCCCAGTTTTGATTTTTACTCTCGACCAACTTGTGGATCTATTTGTCTGAGTACAACCAGGTCGAGAGGGCTCAGACATCATGGGGGCACAATAGGTCTTAAGGGCGAGTTGCCTTACGGGGTAAACCTGCCCATGAAGGTAAAAAAAAAAAACACAAAAAACCACCGTCACTACATAAATACATTATTGTGCAGGAGCTACTCCCTGAGTCGGCGCACCACGCAGCACCTCGAACTACCCAGACGTAGCCCTCCCCCCAAGAATTCTTAACAGAAGGTACTCAGTCCTCCTCTGACCGTATTTATTTCTATATATTGGAGCTATGAAAAGCAGGAGACTATCATAATATCTGATAGTCAAACAGCCATTAGGGCGCTAAGGTCAAACATAATCAGCTCCAAAATGGTTTGGGAGTGTCTACAAAAACTAAACGAGCTAGGCAAAAAGAACAAGGTAACCGTATTGTGGGTTCCGGGACACACGGGAGTGGTAGGAAACGAAATAACAGATAATCTCGCTAAGAGATGGGCTAGAACACCTTTTGTAGGGCCAGAACCTCTTTGCGGGATAAGTAGCAACATAACACTGGAGAAACTGAAAAATGAAGTAGAGCAGAGAAAATCCAAATACTGGGATAATCTCCAGGGAATGAGCCAAGCTAAAACTCTTCTGGGAACCTATAACCAGAAGAGATCTGCAGAATGCATCAACCAGAGTAAAAGTAATATTCGGATACTAACAGGGATCCTTACAGGCCATTGTAAACTGAACGGATATCTAAGCAGGCTTGGATTAGCGAAGGAAGCCGAACGTAGATTTTGTGGGGAACAGGATGAAACGGCCATCCATCTACTCACAAACTGCGCGGCACTGTGCAACTCAAGGGCGCTGCACCTGGGAGCATGTGAAATCGAAGAGGGGGAGTCACCTAATCTGGGGCCTTTGGAGATTCTGCATTTTTTAAAAGGAATCAGACTGGACGGCCAGCTGTAAATACAGCGAGAAGAGGGGACACAGTAGATCTTTCAGGTGGCAGTGTACATACATATATATTGAAGATAAAACATCTAAGGACGAAAAGTTTATGCACCGGTGTCAACCCCAGGGTACTAAACACGTGGTCGCGACGAACACCGACCATCACAGGAGCTAGACATTTCACTGCTCGGTTTTGTATGAGGCACACTCTATGCATCAAGTACTACGACGGCATTCATCAAACCCTAATATCATAGGCAAAAATCGATTCAAAATGCGTTAGGTATGCATTCGCGCAGTATAAGCGCCCACAAACGACACAAAGTTTTTTTACGAAGTCCTCTATGTGATCCGACCACAAAAAATTATTGTATATAAAATGCGTATATACTTAACATGTGAAACCACCGTAAGAGAATCCGTGCAGTCGCAAGCCGCACTCGGACAATCTACACCGCCACACGCACTATTATGCACCACGACGCTAATGTTGTCCACGTGTACGGCATGTAGGGTTCTTTTGTACATTATGGTAGTCTTATGCGGATTGATGTAGGGATCACAGCCATTAGCCCACCGACAAAATCCGGTAAACTCCTACTGAAGTAACCTATTTATCTCGCCAAGATCCCGATAAACCACATAAATGAGAGTATCCTCTCCCCCGCTTACTGTAGACAGTCACATACACTAAAAGAGCCACCCATACTGTTAGCTACGTCAAGGAAGACGAGCGACCACAAAATTCTACCCGGAGGCACCCTCCAAACCAGGCAGATATTACCGAAACACGATTCCCCCATCCTCACAACACCCCTCCTTTTGCTCAGATAATCCGTATCGCAGTTCTCCAAATCACTTAACAATGTCTCATGCCTGATCCAGTCAAACGCTCGAGCAAAATCTACGAAGATACACACCACATGGAGGTTGTTGTGTAAATTTAAAAATTCTCCTGCCCACTAGATCCCTCAGGGGAGTCTATCCTTTTGAACCTGTCGAAAAATATGCGGGAAATCTCCAAAGTTAGTCCATTGGCTGTATGTGATGGTGATACGAGCAACCATAACCTATGGAGCGAGAGCATGGTGGCAGAAAGCGCTGGAAGCCAGAGCCAATGCAGGCCTTACATTCGTACAAAGGATTGCAAATATGGCAATCACGGGAGCAATGTCTTTTTCCCCGTACTTGGCATTGGAACCCCTTCTGGACCAACCACCCTAGCACATTGCTGCATGTAGCGAATCAACAGTTAAATACTGATCCCTGTGTGGTTAACAGGCTGCTGGCATCGGTGATTTCCAACAGTGTGCTAGGAATACCATCGGGCATGATGTGTACTCTACCAATAATCGATACATACTTTACTACCTCCTTTCCAAACAGAGAGGAATGGAGATGCAACGAAAAAACACTGGCATAGGCAGACACCTGCTGGTTTATGGATGCGGGCGGTTCGAAAACAGAGCAGGGTGTTGGCGCATGAATATTCTGTCGTAATCCAGGAGTTAGAAAATATTCTGAGGAGACTGAATGCCGGCTGTGTCTGGAGAACGAAGAGACAGTTGAGCATATCTTCTGCCACTGCCCCGCCCCAACAAGAATCATGTATGACAACTTTGGAAAGGTGAATCTTTCCGTAGAAGACTTCATTCAAAAAGATTCTGAGTCTGAACTTTTTGGATGAACTTTAAAGATAACATTCGGTCTATAATAAGCCTTAGCGGCCGCGATGGACAGGTCGAATAATCGAACCATGCGGATGTTCTCCTCAATACTCAATAATTATTATTCTGGTTATAAAATATCACTTGTATTTCTTTGTTTTTTAATATTACAGTAAAAAATGAATGTTCCATTTTAAAAATTGAAATATGAAATGTAAATGAATGCTAGAATAAATAAGATATCATGCATAACCATAATAAACTTAATTTTTATAAAAGTTATTAAGAAAGACTGCATATTTCCCTACGCCCATGGAGATTGGTCGAAGAAACAAAGTAGACAAGGGTAGATGGCACACATTTGCCGCTGAGTGATTATTACACAATGCATGCAAAAGTGAGGATGAACCTGTCGTTCTAAACATAATATATAATTTCCCCTATTTATTCGCATTTATCGGAAAATGCTGGAAATGCAATGAAATGTATTAATATTTCTTACAATGTCCAATATAAACGGACACTGATTACATTACTCAAGCATTGCTAACATTGCTCTATCTTCCAACGATGGGTGTAATATATCTATGTGTACCGCATGTAGGCTCATTATGTAATTGTACCAAACACAGGTATGCACAATATTCGAGTTGTGATAACATTATTGAACCGATATTCCAGCATTTCCTGACACCTGACACTATTTCATTAGTTATTTTAAAGGCCGAGACAACAGCAATTAAGATAATTAGACACCTATAATTCTATTATAGATTGGCTATTTGGACGTTTCAAATCCGATCCAACAACTTTCTGTTGCTTTCTTTGTTAGTTCAGATGTCTTTAGTTTTAGTTTCAAGCCAAAGTATTTATTATTAGGCGTAAAACACTTTGACAAATTAATATAGAGGAAAATTACACAAACATACTTCAATGCTTTTATAAGCACACTCAACTGCCTTTAACACAATTTATGCTGTTATATACTAACTGTTTAAATTATATTTTAATAGTAAGAGGTGTTATTTCATATATTCATTTAAATGTATATTAGTAGGTAGGTACAACATACATACTCTTCTGCGATGTGAAATTCTCTTTTACATTTGTACTTTAGATACGATGTCGGTGAGTAATAATTTTTGACATTAAAAGCATTTGTGATAATTGAACATAAATAATATATTAGTTCTGTTTCACTTCTAAAACGTACATTTATTGCTTAATGAATGTTAAACTCGATACTACTGTCGCATTTATCTCTTGCCTTCATAGAAACCAAAATCGTTCACGACCGTCTCCTTAATGATATGCACAGCTCCATTACAGCGGACATTTACACAAGAAAAAACAGATGAACATAAATTTTGTTTTGGCGGAAACCATAGCTAACTTGACTTTAAGACCTCGTTATGTGGAACTTTTCTAGGTATTGAGTGACCGCATTTGTAGATCGCTTTCGGCCTTCTCCTCTAAACGCACACAAGTGCACATACGGCGTTTATTATTGCTTTTCTAAAAGCGGATGACATATGATACTTTTAACACATGAAATCTCTACTTGTATCCTATTGGCATATTACACTGCGTTTCGAGGATTCGAAGATAAATCGGTGTTTTGAGCATAACGAAATTTATTTATTTATTGCATCCGTGTGCTGTTTTCAAATTAGTTTTACGTGTAATATTACTTCTCTCAGTCGCGTATTACACTGTTAGGTAATTTATAGATATAAAACGTTCTCTTTTTTACATAAGTTTTGTATTGATTTCGCTTCTTCTTGTCATAGTTTAAAACAAATGGTATATACAGACACAATATTTTATTATTATACGACAGTAGAAAATCTAAATGTCAATGCAACACATATATTATATAATACACACCCCTGTTTCCTTAGAATAGAAAGCCTATGTGCATTGCCGAACAAAGCATTCAGATAATATTTGCCGCGATTCAAAATCAATAATACCTGCTTCGGTATCCATTTACTGCCAATGGTAGTTGCAGGCTGTCATATGACTTCATATCGCGTGTTCCTTTCATAATAGGCGTCGATTCTCAAGTTGCGTCTGTGATACCCCGTCAACTTCAAAAGCAAGTAATTCTATTTAAACTTCGTAGCTACATAATAAAAATACTAAAAACTGCAGTATTGATAACACTTTGTATTTGTTTCATTTAAATAATTTCATTTATTAAGGTACAAATGCATACATAAATATGAACAACAATATATACTTATACAAATATTTGTTTAGCGTACGATTCTCTTCTTCGGCGCGGGTGAGGGAAGTAGTTTCCGCCCGGACTACGGGTATCGAGGACCGTTAATTTGTCTTCCGTTCAGCTTTCTTTCTTGGGTGTGTGTTATATTTCCTTGTTTTTAATTATCCCCGTAATTCTTTTTTTGAAGTTAAGGAATAAGTAATGAAATAAACACATACTTTACAAACATGGGCAAGATTTCAACAGAGATACAATTAAAAAATTATTCAAACAAAATGAGTAAAATAGATACTACACCATTACAACTAAATATTAAAGAAGCGAATGTGAGTGAA
Organism: Cetonia aurata; assembly: GCA_949128085.1. NCBI lineage: Eukaryota > Metazoa > Arthropoda > Insecta > Coleoptera > Scarabaeidae > Cetonia > Cetonia aurata. Next base: position 39,562,689 of record OX421884.1, read on the forward strand.
CTAGACAAAATAATTGATGAACTTCAAAATAACAAAACACCTTGATTTGATAAACTCAACACAAACATTATTAAAAACAACAAAGAAAAGCTCTCACCAATTATTACTAACATAAGAATAACACTATAAGGGAAGCCAATACCCACAACATCTAAAACAATTCCCATAAACAAGAAAGGTGATAAATTACTCCCAGAAAATTACAGATCCATTGCGCTATTGTGAACAGTGAATAAGGTTCCTGAAAAATATATACATAAACAATTATCACAACATCTGAAAAACTTATTAAGCAAAAGACAATATGCATTCCAGAAGCAATGTGGAACGATGTCAGCAGTTACTAATTTCTTAAATAATGTCAAGCAGAATTCTAAAGGTAAAAATACAGTAGTGGCGATCTTCGTAGCTATCTTCGGTGTAACAGGAAAAGAATTAAACCTAATAAAAACGTATCTATTAAACAGAACACAAATGAGGATTGTAAATAATACTGAAAACGAAAAATCAATAACTGAATATGGGGTACCACAAGGTGGAATCTACTTTAAATATTATACATTATGTACACTAACGACATGTTAAAATGAAAAATGCATGGAGAAATATATGCCTACGCAGATGATACTTGTATCATATACACAGGTAAAAATAATCAACAGATCCAGAGAAATATAGAAGATATGCTGAAAATTGAACAATAGTGCTGTAACAACTTAATTGCAATCAACAAAGCAAGAACGGCAGATATGGTATTCACAAGGAAAATTATGCAACCAAATTTTACTATAAGCATTAATAATCAAACAATAACAAAAGTACATAAACTGAACTATTTGGGATTAACACCTCAACAAAATTTCAGATGGGATGAACACGTTGATATTGTATCAAATAAAAACACAAGATTAATTGCTGCATTATGCAATATAAAGAACATCATACCCAAACATATGAGATCTATTTATCACAGCCTCTTTATTTCGCATATGAGTTACTTCTTGATCAATATTTGGGGAGAAACTACAAAAAGGAATCTGGCGAACTACAAATATACCAAAACAAAATCTTGAAGATAATATACTCTATAGACAAAAGAACATCATCCATTCAATTGTATAACGAAACAGTAGAACCAACAGTGAGAGAACTGATTTACCAAAAAAATCCACTGCTTTTATATAAAGTTGAAAAGAGCTTGGTGTACAGAAAAATTAAACTTAAAAGGAACAAACAAGTACATGAATATCAACGGAAATAATTAAATATTAACATAGTCAAGTACCATCAACAATAACAGTACACGCCTACAATAACTGCCTTACTTACTCTTTATGCAACTTAATAATAATATTTCTCTCGCTTTCAGTCGTTGCTTTTGATTTACGCCCCATTTTCGGAAAATAGCACAATTGAACATGCTTTACTACTGCTTAATTGCTCATCAGATAGGCTTGCTTCTTTGTTATTGTGCGGTATGCTCATATGCAATAACGAAAGCGCTAATTCTCCTATATTATTGATGTATGGATGCGATTGCATTGTGTTTTTGGTATGCGTTTTCCTAATAAATAGAAAAATAGTAGTATTACAGCATACTTTTTAAATATCTATATATGTAAGTAATACAGTCTTTATAAATACTAAATAGGAAGTGTAAAAATTATAGAATAACACATAATATACACTACAGGATGATATTGATGTGCGGGATGAACCACATTTGGCAACTGAATGGGACAGGATAAGGCAAAGGTTGCTTTTGGGACGTCAGTGACTAGGGCAGAAAATGTATTGATTTGAAATGAAAAAAAATATTTAAAACAAAGAAGTAAAAATTTTCATCAGCATCATTAAAAGAAAAAAGAAGTCATCAATAGTCAACATTGTTAAACATTTAATCAGCAGTTAGCAAAACTAACTAGAAATAATCATTAAAATCTGATAAGCTGTGAAGAGGATAGCGAATAATAGGGAAACACACATAATATAGTTAAGGAGTACATATCGTTCATTTTGTATTATTTTTGAGTAAAAACTACATAGTAGATCTTTGTGTACCTATTATTAAAAATAAAATGGTTGTGGGGATGTTATGATTATTCAAAATGTAATTAGAACCATTAAACAGATTCATGGTTTAACAGCTCTATTAACCATTATACATGATATTGTGTCCGAGTTGGATAAGGGCAATGCCACAATATTTGCCTTCTAGATTTCTCCAAAGCCCTCGATACAATTAATCATGAGCTTCTAGCGGCTATTTTACATTTATAGGTTTGGAGGATACTGCTATCCAGTTGTTGTCCTCTTATTTTTCGCATAGAAGTCAGGCTGTTGTAGTCGAGGAGGAGATCTCTGACCCAATGTATTTGCGTTCCGGCGTTGTTCAGGGCTCAATACTTAGTCCGCTCTTATACGAGTCTATACGAGTCACCTTAGAAATAATATCAAATTCAGTAAATGTAACTTCTATGCCGATGATACGCAACTTTATTACTCGTTTAAGCCGGCCGATGTCTATAGTGTTTGTTCAAACATCAATGATGACTTGCGGAGCATGACTGAGATTGCGCGAGGTCATGCCCTCACTATTAATCCAAACAAATCAGAAATGATCTTTTTTGCACCAAAAAAGCTGAAAACAGAATTGCTACCTAATATAGACATACAGGGTTAGTAAAAAGTCCCGGAACGGTCGAATAACTTTGTTATTTGAAAATTATGATTTCTGAAATTTGGTATGGGGGTATAGTTAATATAAATGCATTTTATGCAATACAGTTAATATTTTTTTCACTTCCGGTTTAATCGGCAATACGTCCAACTTTTTTTTTTTAATTGGAACGCCCAGATTTTTTTAACACTTTTGAATGCAAAATAAAAAACTACGTTCAGGAAGTATTAAGATGTTTATTTTTATTCACAAGAAAACAGTTAAAAAATTAAAAAAGTGTCCTAATGCAGAAAAATCAAGATACCTGTCTATTCAGGTTGCGATTACAATAATTGTTCAAAATGCTCTCCATTTACAATTTGACAAAAATGTAAACGGTCAGTAAAATTTCTTATTGAATTTTGTATTTGTTCTGGAGTGATGCGATTAGCTTCTTGAACTATTCTCTCTTCCAATTGTTCAAGATTATGGGGACGATTTTTGTACACTTGACATTTCATGTGACCCCAAAGGAAAAAATCTAATGGCGAGGGATCTGGCGAACGCGCTGGCCATTCGATTGCTCCTCTACGTCCGATCCAACGTCCCGGAAAAATTTCATTCAAATAATCGCGGACATTATGGGCAAAATGGGGGGAGAGCTCCATCTTGTTGAAACCAAAAATGTGCATTAGGGTGATCACCTATGTTTGCATTTGGAAAGAGGGCCGCAAGTGCTGGAACAACCTCATTTCGCAATAAATTTAAGTAGACGTTGCCAGTTAAATTTCCTCTTATAAAAAATGGTCCTATGACGTTGTTTCCAACAAGACCAGCCCAGACATTCACCTTTTGAGGACGCTGTGTATGGACTTTTTCAATCCAATGACGATTTTCAATTGACCAGTAGCGACAATTATGTCTGTTCACAGTGCCGTTGAGACAAAACGTTGCCTCATCTGAAAAAATGATGTGATCTAAAACATTAGGCTGCTGCTCGATCAATTCCGTCATTGTTTCGCAAAATTGTAGTCTACGATCTGGATCATCTTCAGTTAACTCATGGACGGGACATTTTATAGGCTTTCATTCTTGCTGATTTAAGAAACGTATGAGCAGATTTTTGAGAGATCTCATGAATTTGACCTAATTCTGTTGTGGACACGTGATGATTTTCTTCCACTGTAAGTAACACATTCAAACTAGTTTCTTCATCTGTTGCTGTTAATGGACGTCCCCTTCTAGGTAAATCCTTCACCTGACGAAAGACTTCAAACTTTTGAATTGTTCGGCATACCGTACTTTTACTAATGTGACGATCCGGATAAACAGTATTAAACAAAATACGAACCTCTTCAAAAGAACGTTGACGATCACCGTACCACGCATCATTAATATCTCAATTCGTTCTGATTCAGTAAGTTTTTCTGCCATTTTCAAATGTGTCAATGTTTAAAATGAGTAAATTTATAGCGATGCAAAAGTTAAAAAGGTTTTAAAATTATCAAATGTGACTAAACACTAAACAACAACTTTTTTCAAAGGTACCTTGATTTTTCTGTATTAGGACCCTTTTTTAATTTTTTAACTGTTTTCTTGTGAATAAAAATAAACATCTTAATACTTCCTGAACGTAGTTGTTTATTTAGCATTCAAAAGTGTTAAGAAAATCTGGGCGTTCCATTTAAAAAAAAAAAGTTGGACGTATTGCCGATTAAACCGGAAGTGAAAAAAATATTAACTGTATTGCATAAAATGCATTTATATTAACTATACCCCCATACCAAATTTCAGAAGTCATAATTTTCCAATAACAAAGTTATTCGACCCTTCCGGGACTTTTTACTAACCCTGTATATGTTAATGGCAAGAGACTACCTTGAAGAAATTTATTGAAAAGTTTGGGTATTCTTATTGACGAAAACCTGAAATTTAATGAATACATCAATAAGTGTAGGTATACAGAAAGCTTATGCAATATCACAATGATTTATAGTAGCAGGACATTTCTGACTCATAAAATTAAGAAAATTTTATATGAATCATTGGTATTATCTCAGTTTAATTATTGTGATATAGTTTACTCACCGTTCATAAGTTCTGTGGCGATCAGCAAAATACAAAAGGTTCAAAATTCTTGCTTACGTCTGATTTACGGTATTTGAAAGCATGATCACATTAGTTTCAAGTTGAGGGAAATCGGATGGTTGAATATGAAAAATCGACGTATTCTTCAGTCTACTTGCTTATACAATCAGATAATCCATCTACATAAACCACCTTATCTTTATAACAAGATTGTTTTTAGATCCGATGTGCATACCTTGAATATAAGGTTCAGGAATGCCTTAACGCCACCGATACACAAGCAGCAGGTCTTTAAAAAATGTTACTCTTATCAGATTACTCACCTATAACATCCCCCAACAGATAAGGAATTGCAATTCAACCAGTATATTCAGACAGAAATATATCGAGTATCTATTTACACGTCAGATAGATTGACTCTGGGACCTCTGGCCGTGCTCGCTCGCTAACTGTTGTTTCTGTGACTGTTAAATTCTATACACCAACCACCAACTATACTCACTAGTCTCATTACTCTGCTATACTCCTACCTTATAGCGTTTTCGACTTACTGCACTTTTATCCACTGATTGTATTTCCATCTTATTTTAATACATAATATTAGTAAGGGAGATAGATATAATCCACGCGTAAAGTGCAATAAGTCGAAAACGCTATTAGTCTCTCTTCGTTCCAAATGTATAATTTAGATGCCGCTCGTTCAAGCTATAATTATTAATATTGATAGAAAGGGTTAAATTGAAAAACAAATTTATCTGAATTTAGCTTTATTTCCTTAGCGTTAATTTTTTTAAGTAAATACTTCTTTGTACTATATTTCTGTACCGTATTATAAGCGTTAAGAGAAATAAAATCCATTATTATTGTTATTATTATTATTATTAATGGTGCAATTGTTGCATTTTCCGTAACCCTTTAGATAGAAAAGTAATTCTGCCGTGAAGTGAAAAAAAAAGGTAAATGGGGTTTCATTCATGCACTAATTATCTTGACATAAATCCAGCTTAATCGTGGGTGAATAATTTTTTTCTACAAAATCACACACACGTAAATATTTCCCTTTCGACGAAGATAAGGCAACTGAAACGAAATGTGTGTGAATTAGATATGACTTAGAACTTGAAGATATACATCAACGAACGAACAAATCTAAATCCGACGTTTATCTCCACTTAGTGCTTGGCGATTTGTAAGAGGGTACATGACTTTTCATATAATTCAGAAATTCATAATATTCAGGTAAAAGGTAGGTGCAAGATCGAAAATCGGAAAAAGAGGAGGCTAGAAAAAAATACCAGATCTAAATTTTTCTATTGTCGACATTTGGGAAGGCAGCGGCGCGCAGGTATTTGTGTGTGAATAATCTCATTGTTTGCCCCTCAAATGGAATAACTGAGTTCTCATTTATCTCTCTCGTACCTATGGATATTCGATTGGCTTTATCTTGTTCTCACACGCCGATGAGCTTTATTCTGGTTGAACTGAACTTCAGTATTCTTTTTCTACATATGGGATCCATTTATTTCTTATGCCGACTTTAATATTTAGCTTGAATGGTTTCGTCGTTTTCAATATTTGATCATAAGATAATTTCACCTTATGTGAACGCAGTACCTACAGTTGTATACATGTAGGTACTAACAATATCAATTGCAATGGTCGGCTTGAAGGAAACGGAACTAGAACTCATTTTTTCAAAGAGCATAATGGGAATACTGCAGCCGCATCGGTTTCGTATACATATACAGGGTACGATAACTAGAAAAAGAATCCGTTCGAGTATAATAACCTATACCATCATGACTTAATCTTAAATACCTACGACTACTGATGCTGACTTTTATTTTTCAATTAAGATAAATTAGCCAAACAAGAGATTCTTTCATGTTAAAAAATGTAACATTTGACAACTGTCTTTCACTAGAGATGAAAATATTTTCGCTTCCAGAGATAGAAATGAAACTTTCATGATGACTTAACAACGTGTAAATGCTAGTCTCCATATGTGGATGTAGAAGAAGATATTCTTATTTTAATGTAAATAATAAAGTAATATATGAGTATTTGATCAACTATGAATATGTTGATATTCATAGTATATGTATAAGTGTCCCAGTGGAAACTGGTTCTTAAATTACAGCTTTATTTTTCACTTTAGAAAAAAAAAATTCACAGGAAGTCTTATGAAATTTAATTCTGCATAGCCAAAAAAATATTTTTGACTATAGAGCATTCCAAAAGTGGGTTAACACATACTTACTCCGTTATTTTAAATGGAACAGCTTATAAATCATTCTATTTTTGAGGTTTTCAAGTATCTGGGGGTCCATACAGACTGTAAAGCGTCACAGGAAACAGAAATAGTTAGCAGACTGGAAAATATAGCAAAATTGTACCATGCGATACCAAATCAATTCTTATAGAAAAAGGAAGTCTCAAGAAGAACAAAAATGAATGTTTACAAGGCAGTGTTTGTACCTGTTTTGGGTGCGCACGAGAAGAATGTAGAGCAAAATCCAGATCTTAGAAATGAAGTACCTCAGAGGAGTTTTCGGAATAACAAGAAACATATAAAAGACACGATAGTGAGAGAGGAATTAACATCAGAGCCAAAAATCAAGAAAATTGAGAAAAACAGCTGAAGTGATACGATCACCTAGTTCCAATGAGTAGTACCAAACCAAAAGAAGATACGGGAGTCGAGAATCCCGGTAAGGAGGCTACTAGGAAGACCAGTGAAGACCTGGAACAAATATATAGAAGGAATATTAAAAGAACGCGGCGTGGCACCTCAAGGAGTGAGACAGATTGCAGAAAATAAGAAAGATTGGGCGAAGTTTATATGCGGAGAACAATAGGAAAAAAAAAGACTAACTTTGTAACCTGACACTTAACGATACCAACGGTCTGATTATATATATACATAAATCTATTTGTGAATGCTATATAGTAAAATTGCATTAATTTATATAAAATTGTTTTGTGTCTATGTTTAATAACGTTGTTATTTAGTCAGCCGTGAAAGATAGTCCTAATGCGAGTCTTCACTTAAAGTGGCTTGGTTGACCGTTGCTTTTGTTTTGCATAGACAGGCTGTTTCAGATCACTCGTCCACTTTTTTTCTCGGGATCTATAGCCGCTAAGTTCATACGATAGAAAATTTCATGATTTGTATAATATTTGTATCTTCTTCTATAGAATTCACTATTTTATACGACAGTAGAGATACATACGACATAAGAAGAAATAGTCGTACTTAACAAATACGGTCAAAAAACTACACCTTTCACCTTTACGTTTTATTTTTGTTTAAAACGGACTCGCCCAACTCATGGTCCCCGAAAGGTACTGCAGCCTATACGCTCATTATGCTATGTATTTCATACAATTCACTCCAAAATGGTGGTCCCCTCTACAAATTTGTATAGGTTCTTTACCGAACGGATGCGGAGCTTCTCTGGGTCTCATTATACACGCTAATTTTGCATAAGTGTTCCTGCACCGGAGCATGTCATTAGACCTTTGATGATACCGAGCTGTTTCTTGCTCACTTGTAGCAGTTCTCTAGTTCTCTAGTTCCCTATGAAGGCTTTACCATGTATTTTACTACGAGTTCGTCAGCCTTTCCATTGTTCTGAATTTCTGATGCCCTAATATCTGGATCAGACTTATACTGTTCCGGTCAGACAGTTCTATCAGTTCATCAAGGCAATCGATCAGCAGCTGAGACGATATTTTTCGACTTAATAGAGCTTTTACTGCCGCTTGGCTGTCGGGCATATTGCGAATTCGTCTACTGTGCACCGATTTCTCATTCATTCTTTTGGCGCACTGCAGCATCGCATTAAAGGCGTGTTGATTTTTATTTGATACCCGGTGTGTAGGCACGTGCGATCTATGACATTGTATTGACAACAGCTTCTTCACATTTTCTTTAAATAGCGCTAATTTTTACTTTCTTTGTAACTTTTAACCTTCCGTCGGGCGCAGCTGATCACTTCCAATGCTTTAAGCGTAGCAGCCTCGATATCGCGCCCGACCGCAGGTTAAACTAAATGTAAATACATAATGCGTGGGAATAAAAATTTTAGTATTTTGGTAAGTACCTAAGTATGTAACCTTACTATCGAATGCTTAGTTAAATTTCGTATTATCTATCTAGAAGTAAATTCAATCGCTGCCTGTCCATAAAAGATTCAATAAATGCCACACAATACATAACCGAACATTTATTCCGCGAATTCAAGAAGAATGGTGTAAATTACTTCTAGGAATATGATAATTATTTAAATTATTAAAGTAAACTTGGCTGTAGCGATTGGAAAGTTCACTAAACCTATGTAATGCTTTCCAACGTAAATGTGGATTGAAATATGGTCCCAATGCCGTTCATCTACACACGGCTACCGTATTATTACACATTATACCGGATAAAATGACAGCTCAATCATATAATGATTTATCAAGCCCGGACACAATCGATTTATGATGACAGGCCAATAGCTGCTACAGATGGATTTACAGTGGCTATGGGGCTGTTATCGATGCACCGTAACATTTCGACTTTTCGTGAATGGTTTCCGTATGATATGCAATCATTCTATGATCGGTTTAATCAGGCGTTTTACCTTTTCTGAGATTTTTAAGCAAATATTTCTAAGCAGAAAAGTATAAGAGAAAAATAATTAGAAAGTGTAAGAGAGATTACTCAACTTGTTAATAGTTTTGATATTTTTTTTTTTGGTTTTTAGGTGGATTAATGATAAAAAGCACTTCATATATACAACGTTTCGGTTATATTTTAACCTTTATCAAGTATGTACATAGTATAAAAATTATAATATATTTAAATATAAAATGACAATGTTAAATTGTAAATAAACTTTTTTGTTTTATAAATGATAAAATCATTTTTTTGTTTTTAATATGAAAATTTTGAAAAATGTGCTTTATATAAAGATTGCACTGAATTGCACTGAATTCATTGCACATCAAAATATTTGTTTATAAAATTTATGTTTGTTTATTAATAGTTAATAGTAAATATAGTTAAATATCGTTCAATAGTTAATAGTAGACCAACGTTAAAAACCTACCCTGCAGTTATTGTCTTTTACGCTTCTTAGAAAAATTAAATCATTATTAAAGTAACACACCTATTTATTGAGAAGAACCCCTACACCATTTAAAATCAAATTTGCGAATATATAACCGCGAAAGAAAGAAAAAGAGCGGAACTTGTGAAAATCTTTCAAAATATTAGGTACTTTTTTTGATATTAAATAATAACAGAAAATGTTCGTATTCCAATCTTTTTATTTTTAAGTATCTTTTATGTGCTACATGTTTCGGTCAAGTAGACCATCTTCAGGCAATAAAATTGTCAAAGGTATGTTATGTATAAAGAATGATGTGTAAAATTTTTAGGTGCATCAAACATAAAAATAAAAATAAAAAGATTGGAATACGAACATTTTCTGTTATTATTTAATATCAAAATACATCACACCAATCCCCTGGGACACTATAGATATAGATATTAGGTACTTGTTTACTTTTGCAATAGTTCAATTTTCTTACAGTGTGAAATCATTAAATAAATGCGTTTCTGCTATAACTGTAATTTTAATAGGACGAAATTACAGTTATAGCAGAAAAGCATTTATTTAACTTGTTACTTTTGTTTACTAAATAGTACTTTTCTTTAACACGTAAAAAAAAATTCAATGAAATCTGTGGAGTGGTCTACACAAGCCTCATACAAGTATCGATACTTTTTTTTTGTAATTTTAGACATAAATATATAGTTTACTTATTACGTTTCACAAACACATTACTTTAATAACTAGAGCATTGGAGATAAAGATACAAGGAAAGCGAGGAATTGCATAGTCAAGAACAGAAAAAAATAAGAAGCAATAATAAACAAGACTATGAAATCGAAATACCCAACCACTAGAAATCATGAGAAATATTGAATGACGAAGTAAAAGGAGAGAGTGGAAAAGAATAACAGAGGATGTGGAAAGACATAATAACTTATAACAGATCAAGGAAGAAAAGCATATCACAGTAATGCACTGCTATGCTTAAAACAAATCTAAAGATCTCAGAGAGCTGTTAAAATGCCGATAGGAATGTGTAGCCTCTTATAATGTGAAATATAATTTGATTATTGACCCCGAAAAAGAAGATTGCATTTTTCCAGACTCAGTGGTTTACAAAATATTACTATTTAGAAAATGCTCTTTTTGATTTGAGAACTGTTGAAATGCAGTCACATCTATTACGGTAAGCCAAACACCCTCGCCTTAGACGTAAACGCATGATTAGTATGTCAACATGCTTGATAATAAAATATGGTCAAGGCCTTGGGTCAGCCGTTCGAAAAGGTTCGAAGAAATGCTTAGTCTCGTTGGATTAACGAATGAAACAGCGTGATTAGAACTTTGCCTATTGTGCTTGTGGTGCTATCTTACTTGTAACGCAACAGTGCGCGATACTTTTCTCTTCGTTTCATCCGGCTTTCTTTTATCAAAATGCCACGGTACACATCAACTGATATGGTCTGGTGTGGTGAAGCGGAAGGGAATACCAAGGCAGCTCGTCGGTTTTACCGAGATCGTTACCAAAATCGTCAGATACCCAATGCTCGAACTTTAACTTTGTCAGTGGCTGCTGGTAAAAGCTAATACAGAACCTGCCTTCCTCAATGTGTTGCTCACTGCAAACGAGTCATTGTTTAGCAGTGAAGGCACTTTCAATGTGAATAATTGTCATCTCTGAGTCTATGAAAAATCACATGCCATTAGAGACTCCAATTTCAGACTCAACGGTTGGGTCAGTATTATAGGTAATACTTTAGTTGGACCATACTATTTGGCAACTGGGAATGATTATCTTAATTTCCTAAACAACGATTTATTAGATGACTTGAGACCGGGTGTCCGAAGGAATAATGTGTGGTTCATGCACACCACCTCATACCGCAGCCGTTGTAAAAGATTGGTTAAATCAAAACTTTCGTAGACGGATTGAACTCAATGGACCAGTTACATGGTCACCGCAATCGCCTGTTTTGTATCCATGTGACTTTTCTCTGCTTTAATGATTTAACAAAACGAGTGAATAATATAGCGAACACGATTCGTTAGAACAGGGAGCTACTATTGCGTGTGATAGGTAAACTAATTTGTCGTGCACAGGCATGTATTGACAGCAATAGTGAACATTTCGAACGCTTGCTATAAGTTAGTGTGCAAAAAGCCAGTACTTTCAAGGAATATCCAGTAAAGCATCACATTGCTATTGTAACGCCCTGTTTAGATTTTGAGTTCTGAATTAATATTTAAAATGGAATTTGCCTACTATTTGTAAAATTCACTTGTAGACTACAAAGTCACATACATTACTTTATGTCGGTGTATTGGATGCTTCCGCATTGGGTTGTACCGGCGGAGGCAGAATTTTTGTGCATGAACACCTAACATCATTGAATAAGCAACTTTTTTGGAAAGCCCGCACATTTGCTCGGTCTAATAACTTCAAGTTCTGTTGGGTGAAGAATGCCAACATATTTATACGTAAATCCGAGAATTCGAAGATTCACCTGATTGCTGGAGAGGGTAGTCTTGACGTTGGGAGGTTGACTGCCTAATTTATTTTATTCTACCCACTTTAATCTATATCACTTTGGTACACAGTGATTTCTTTTTATTACCAGAACCTGCGTGGCATTAGAACTAAAACTAATGATTTCTTTTTAAGTTCTTGTGCGTCTGACTTTGATGTGGTGTGCTGTACGGAGACCTGGCTTACTGAGAGGATCTACTCTGAAGAGATTTTTGATTGTAGATATAATGTCTACCGCCGTGATAGGTCTCCTGAATCTTCTGTTAAATTACTTGGTGGTGGGTGCTTGATTGCAGTGTCTGTGAATTTAAATTGTGAAGTCAGAAGGCAGTGGTGCACGATCTGTGAAGATATTTGGGTAACTATATCTCAAGAAAATAACGTTAATTTGAATATTTGTTGTGTATACTTCCCCCCTGATTCTGATCTCTCTAGATTAGAATTATTTTTTGATAATGTAGGCAGATTGATGTATGAAAATTTAAATGACACTTTTGTGATCGTTGGTGACTTTAACCTGCCTTGCATCGGGTGGTTGCAGGATGAGGGTATATCTTTTCTGCGTCCTGTGGTTAATACTGCCCTTTCTAAAGACACGTTACTTGTAGATATGATATCCCTACTAAATTTACAACAATATTGCTCCGTTGCTAATCATAATAATCGCGTTTTGGATCTCCTATTATGCAACAAACCTCTGATTGAGGTGATCGAGTCTACTGAGCCTTTTGTTACCGAAGACCCTCATCACAAATCTTTTACTTTTGTTTATGCCGACAGCGAGAGGTTGTACCATCCTGTTTGCGAGCGTTCGCTTAAACAATTTGGTAAGGCAAATTATGATTTGATCAATAATGAAATATGTAATATCTCATGGGACGTTTTATTCTGTAACAAACCACTTGATGCGGTTGTTGATATTTTTTACTCAAAACTTAACCACATTATTAATAATTTCGTTCCCATTAAATTGGTTAGCAAATTTTCATTTCCACCGTGGTACAAGCCATCAACGATCAAAATTTACAATACTAAGCGCAGAGCGCATGGCAGATGGAGGAAATACCGTCAATTATCAGATTATGAAACGTTCTCATTGTTAAGAAGGCGATTAAAGTTCTGCATAAAAAATGATTATAATTCCTGGCTTCTTTCATTGCAAAACAATATTAAATCTGATATCAAAAACTTTTGGCATTACGTTAAATCAAAAAAAGTCTTCATCTGCCATTCCGCGTTCAATGTTTTATAATGGTAGGGTTGCATCCTCGGAGCCGGAAGTATGTGATTTATTTAGCGAGTACTTCCAATCAGTTTTCGAGCGGGATGTTGCCACTGCTCATTCAGATGAAAATGTTATCTCTAACTACCCTACTATTACATATAAGTCTATTGACCGTTCTGCCTTGTTTAGTGCACTTAAGGCTATTGATGTCAGGAAGGGATCTGGACCGGATGGTATTCCCCCTATTTTTGTTAAATGTTGTGCCGAAACTATTATTGAACCATTGCTCCTTATTTTTAATCTGTCTTTAAGTCAGGGTGTTTTCCCACATAGATGGAAGCAGGCTCTAGTGTCTCCTGTCTTTAAGGATGGGGATGTGGGCAATGTTGCCAATTATAGACCTATATCAAAAATTAGTGTCTTTCCTAAACTTTTTGAAAAAATTGTCACTACTTACATCTCTGGTGCTGTCTCTCATCTCCTTTGTCCGCAGCAGCACGGGTTCAGGGCAGGTAGGTCAACTGTTACGCAATTAACTGAATATTCTACATATTTGCATGGGGTTGTTGACTCTGCTGGTCAGGTGGATGTAGTCTTCACAGATTTCCGCAAAGCTTTTGATAAGGTTAACCATAATATATTAATAAATAAACTCCAAAGATGTGGATTCTGTGGCGACTTGCTTCGATGGATTACCTCCTACATACGTAATAGATCCCAGGCTGTTGTGCTTAATGGGCATATATCTAACTACATTAAACTTACTTCTGGTGTTCCACAGGGATCGCACCTCGGCCCTGTTCTTTTTATTTTGTTTATTAACGATATCGCTCATGTTTTCAAAAATTCCAAATTCTTACTTTATGCAGACGATTTAAAAATTTATAATGAAATCAATTGTGCTGATGACTGCCTTCGATTGCAGAGTGATCTAAACTCTCTTGTTGATTATTGTAATACAAATAAACTTCTACTAAATGCTGAAAAATGTAAGATCATTACTTTCACAAAAAGAAAATTCAAATTCTCTTATAATTACTATTTGTGCAATACCCTTCTCATGAGGGTGGATGTAGTTAATGATTTAGGCATACTATTTGATGCGAAACTGTCATTTCAACAACATGTTGACCGAATAACGCAACGGGCTTTCAAGCTCCTTGGTTTTATTTTCCGCATTGCCAAGCCATTTACTAGTGCTGATTGTATTATCCATTTGTTCAGATCATTGATTGTGAGTGTACTAATGTATGGATCGGTTATTTGGAGCCCGTGTTATGCTGTGCACAGGGGCAGGGTTGAGTCAGTCCAAAAAAGATTCCTTAAATTTTTGGACTATAAATTTGGTAAACAACATCAAAACTATATTGAACGTTTATCCGCCTATAATATGATATCCCTAGCGGACAGGAGATTGCTGGCCGATATGTTGTTTTTATATAAAATTGTATGTAATGGTCTAGATAGTCCTGTATTGGTAGCGCTTATTACATTTAATATTCCTCGTATTGCAAGCAGGAATGCATTCACTTTTCACTTGTCTATCCAACGTACGTGTGTTGGCACAAACTCTCCCATCTATAGGTTATGTAATACATATAACACAAGATTTAATAGGGTTGACATTTTTGCTCATTCCATACTTAAATTTAAGTCTATTATTTTCAGCCTGCTCCGGATCCCTTCTTCATCTTCTTCATCTTTATAGTCGTTATAAATTTTTAGTCTAATCTTACGGATTTTTTCATCTTTTTTGTTATTACAATGGTTAGCACTATCTCTATCATTATCATTATCTATACTACTGTTTAAGATAAATGATTCATAAAACTTCTCATAATTTTGTTATTTAATTTAATACGTTTACTTTGTAATATTGTCGTTACTGTTGAAAGTAGCTCTGAGTAACTTTAATTAACATTTAGCTAATTGTAGATATAATTTAAAATAAAATTTAAATTTAGCTAATTAGTATTACTATTTCGCTTATTGTAATTATCGCACTGCTGTTCATTTGTGTTTTATTTTTACATTATTGTATATTAGTAGGGGAAATATTTTGGGGCTTTGCCCTGTTAATTTCCCAAAATGAAATAAAATAAAAAAAAAAAAAAAAATAAAATGTCACTCTTTCTGAAGGGCACAGATGCTCAATGCTTACTAGCTTCGACGTTTTAGGTCATCGATATTCTTATTGTAAAAAAACGAAATGCATCGTACACGTGGTGCGATCTATCTTCGTATGCTTACGTATCGTAAATAGAAGCGAATCTACCTCAATACATTCCGCAGTTCTCAACAATTGGGACTTCTTAAAAATAAGATTGACTTTATACTTTTTCGTTCATAATTATGCACACAATTTGGTTTTGGCTTTTTCTTTCCACGTGTATTTTAAAATCACCCTGAAGGTTATTTTGAATAAATACGGCAATAGTAAGGTCAGTTGTCACTTATGTATGAGAGTTATACGATTTTAAACTCCTTATTTTAGCGAAGATATTTGCTAATTTGTCAATACATTACTATCAAGGGTGCATTAGCATATATACGCTTTGCGCGTAAATTACAAATGTCGTCGAGTTACACTGATGAGCTGTAGGTGACAGTGAAACATGCATGTCTGACAATAACGACATTTTGTATACATTTTTCTGAATTTCATCAATTAATATGGCGTTAAACGCTAATTTCGCGGCTTCAGTCAATATGTTTTCAAATTTGTGTTCGCATCTGAACATATTTGTAAATCTAAATTGACAAATTAGCAAATATCTTCGCTAAAATAAGGAGTTTAAAATCGTATAACTCTTATACATTATTATCAAGGGTGCATTAGCATATATACGCTTTGAGCGTAAATTACAAATGTCGTCGAGTGACACTGATGAGCTGTAGGTGACAGCGAAACATGCATGTCTGTCAATAACGACATTTTGTATACATTTTTCTGAATTTCGTCGTCACTTATGTGGCAACAGCAATCGAGCAGAAGTACTAGCACCCGCGAAAATTAACCTGTCTAAAGTGTAAAGGTTAGCCTGTGTATGCATAACTGGGGCAATAAGAATCTTGCCAGCGGCATTTATTGATGTGATACAAAACTTTATTGGTCTCCACATTTTGGTGTAGGGTGTAGCGAAGGGAACCATATGCGAAATAATCAGGGAAAAAACTGATTCTCAATCTCAAGAAGGTGACCAATTCTGAGAATGCGCCTGAACGACATGGCAAAAAAATGGAGCATTGTGGGGCGAATGAGCTCAAGACGACATCTTGTCATCGGATTGGAATGCCATTAAATGATGTCTCCTGTGCGGCAGAGGGAACGGAATAGATGTGTAGCTGGAGCTATAACCAAATACCTCAAAAGCTCAAACAAAAATCTAGGTAACTTTCAGGCGAGAACACGGCATAGAGAAATTCGTCTAATTACTTATTAATAGAAATTCCGGAACGCAAGAAATTGTCAGAATATTTGTTAATAAAGCAACCATCAAGGCACCAAGCTCACATAAAATCAGCAGCAAGATCGTTTGGAAGTATCTAGGAAAACTGAACACGCTAGGCACAAGGAGCAAGGTTACCCTTCTATAGATTCCGGGGCACACAGGAATAGAAAAAAGAGGCTAAAACAAGGTTTTTACAGCTCGACCTTTTTGCATCACAATATTATGGAGCAAAGTATATATCCAAGATACAAGGCACGCCAAATCTTTCTCAGGAACCGGAAGAGATAAATAGAATTCATCAGTCTAAGTGAAAATAATATCCGTTTGTTAATCGGGATCTTATCAGCTTCGAACAGCAGATGAAAGAAAATATAAATTCTGTTGGGTACATGAATCCACATTCTCCCAAAATTTGCAGCATTATTAACTCAAGGACTGTCCATCTAGGCCTTACAAAATCGAAGAGCAAGATCTGCCTAACTAGGTGTCTTCGCTCATTCTACACTTGTAAAAGAAATAGCATTGTACGGCCATCTATAAGTACAATAAGGATAGGTCGCAGATTATTATCACCCTTTTCTTACGCACATACAACATTTGTATAATATACTGGATTGCTAAGACGACTTGAGGCAATCTCTAGCTCCCTAATAACTTCATTCGCAATTTTAAAAGTTTGTTTGCTGAAATTAGGATATCTTCTGAATGTTTCGATATAAATAAATTTTCGTCATAATAAATGTCGCTTAAGCATGATTGAGACTTTGGGCTTTTTTTAAATAGCATAATAGATTTATTACATATTTACAACCTTACTCCGTCCTCATTACGACAATATTCAATTTGTTAAAGTATATCCTACATTTTTTCAAAAAGATACAAAAATCCTAGTTAGAGCAGGAAAAAAAGTGGTTACTGGCTTACTAGTTTCCGTACCGGGATCGGCAATGAGAAACGTAAACTAGTGAGCTATTTCTATCTCCAAAGACAAGTCAGCCACTAGAGCATTTGATGTGGTATCCTTTGAATATCAGATAAAAATGGGGACCCTTAATCTTTTTGCCTCAAATGTCTATTACCAATGAAACTCCACAGGAAAATGTAAAGCAAACGCTAAAGAATACGTATATTAGTGAATTTATGTAGTAGTAAAACTTGTGTGTCTTTCTTCCTTTGCTTAGTAATGCATGTTTCTTCAGTTGTAGGGTGAGGAGCTACATTAATATATTGGATATTCTTCGTATTATTGTTAGTGCACATCAAGTCCGTTATACAATCATTTGTAATTGTATAAGACTTCAGAGATCCTCTACTTTTTTTTAGCGAGTATGTGGCTTCTATACGCATTAAGACATGTACATACAAATAAAAATCCAGCAGTTTCGTTTTTATAAATTAAAAATTTAACTTGTAATAAGTTTTTCAGCTCTCTGGTTGTTTGAAATTCATTGATTTGTGTAGAGAGCCTCTAATGTGAAGGTTTCCATCATAATGAAAGGTTCTTCAGCATTTTTACGCTATTAATAGCTAAACAGCGAAACGTTCTTAGAATTAACGCGCATTTCAGTAAACACACATTATGGAACAAATGTTTCATGCATTTTTTTTATCCCCATTATATAAACTTATGTAGGAATAACCAAATAATAATTTCGGATTTGAATCCCAGTTTACTAAACAATGACAGACGGACTGTTTAAAATATCCGTATATGTTTATACGTACGCTTCGGTTATACAGTACAAGAGAGAAAAGAAATAAATAACAAAGATATATAGCGTAAACAAATACGTAATATCAAGAATGCCCAGAATCACGCTGAGTAATTCAATTGTTTCGGTTTTGGATTATTTTCGTAGTTAAATATTTTGACGTAGCTTTAGTGCTTTTGTGATGTTTTTTATTGCATGGACGCAGGAAATATGTGATCGCGAGAGGTGTTTGTTTTCAAACACTGTCAATTGCCAGGAGAGAAAATGTTACGAACAAAAGAGGTGATAAATAATGGCTTCGTACGTAAAGGAACACTTTGTCTTCCAGCATTTGCACCTATTTTCTGTAGGTAATTTTCACCTCATCTTCGATTCGTTTTCACTTTACAACAAACAACTTCAACCTCAGAAAATCTTCGATTATTGTTTGCATGCTTAAGTGAAGTGGATAGATGTAGCAATGTGTCTAGTTGAATTTCATGCAAATGAGTAACTGTTATAATCCTTGCTTATGTAACATTATTTTTTTTTTTAGATTTTGTCAAGAAATAATAAATATTAATATTTAACAATGGGGAATTAGAAAATGAAGTCGTTAACTGACTAGGCAATTAAACAGTAATATAAAATGCTTATATAACCTACAATTTTGATTTGTTTTGCTTTAAGTAATAAGTTTCGGTCATGATTTAGTACCTACAGTTAAAATTATTAAAATAAACTTTAAGAAACTTTACAAAAACAAATGATTATGCTACACCATTTGTCATTTGTTCTTCATAAAGGTCCTTCATCTTCACTGAATGTTGATTACCAGGCTTAGACGCTTTTCTTTATAACCGCTCTGAATAGAGGGCATACCCGCTCAAATTCTGAAGTTTCAGCTGGTTCATGCCCACCCAATAGTATAAGTGATACACAGGATGAGGGTCGCACATAGAAAGGGGCAGTAATAAAACAACTAAATGCAATATTGTTGCCTGGAACAGAGAAATTCTTTTTGTAATCATTGTTAAAAAAATGTTGATGTTATTAGCGACGACATGTTCTATTGTAACTATTCGGTAAGTGTTTTTGCTTCGGATTTACTGGGGGTAGTCTGCAGGCTTTCCTTTCTATGCTATTACTCCAAAAGCTGGTACTAAAAGGACATACGACGAAAAACATTACCATAACGCCGACGGTGGGTTAGTTCATTAACATTCAAACATAAAAATAATAAATTCCTCGATTTTTTATAGCTTTGCTCCACTCTATTAGATGGAGACCTCTTTTGAAAATGTCTGACTAACTCACGAGTTATATATCCGAAACTACAAATTTATTTCAACCTCTATTATCTAATTTTAAATTAAGAAGAAGCTCTCCAAAAGAAAGCTTATGTAAAGCAGTGCTCTGATTTAAAAATACAATTACCAGAACATTTTCTCAAAATAGCAACGCTGGTAATTTTGATCCTCAAATTATTTCTTTTTTAAGCAGGAGCAAACAAAAATTTTCCACTTAGGCGGCAATATACACAGGCACAAACCGTAGTTACGATATACTACGTTTTACAATGCTTTTTTCTCCTTCTATTTTCACAAGTAAAGGACTGATGGGTATGGCAACCAAAAGTTCAAACAAAATACTCAAATGTTCAAATTCTCATCTATCGCAATCATTTATTGCTCCATTAGAGAATTGAGGGTCCATAATAAACACTGTTTGTTATGGGCACGCCGTAATGGCCTCTCTTTAAGTCATCTATCTTATAATTAATGTTTTATCTTAAGTTGACGCTTAATTAAGTTCTTTAACATGTTGTAATGTCCTCGCTATTGAGCTTTATGTTATTCAACACAACGTACACTCAATTACAATTCTCTGATGAAGCAATAAATGATTGCGAAAACTGAGAATCTGGAGTTGATTAGGGATTTTTCAGTCTGGATGGACAGAGATCACGGAGAGGTGGACTATTACCTCACCCAGATGCTGACAGAGCACGGGTACTTCCACGAAAACCTAGTAAAGTGGGGAAAAAAATGGACAGTCTATATCAAGACAGCAACTGTGATGATGCTCGCAGTACATTCTTTGAATGTTCACGGTGGAAGTCAGATTATTTGGAGCAGGACGTCGGGATACTAACGCCGGTAAACCTGATCGAGACGATGTTGCGAGACCGAGACACATGGCACAAGGTCTCCGCCTTTGCAATAATAATTCTAGTTACCAAGAAACAGGAGATGGATGCACGCTAAACAACGCTCGACGGAATGTGAAAAACGATAGCGAGGTAGAATCTTGCCCAAGAGTGAGGTTTTTTAGTGGGTGAGAGTCCCACACACCGGGTTGGCCACCCGAAAGTGCATAATGCATTTTTCCTCCCACATAAAAACGTGGTATTAATTATAGCATAATAAAGCCAGCGTATTCGGCAAAACTTCTAGGTATCTTTGTGCAAGACAACCTACTATGAGCTAATTTCTGCAACAGGCTGGTTGCTTGCTATATCTGTATTTAGAAGCCTGCTCTACCTCTAGGTATCTTCTTTCTATCACTATACTACTCCTAGAATCAGTCGCGGTTAACCTGCGGCATACTTTTATGGGGATCTTCATTCTCAGCCAAAATGGTGTTTGTTGCGCAAAAGCAAATTGTTAGAATACTTGGTGAAATAAAACCAACAGAAAAAAATAAATTTTGTTTTTTTTTTTAATGTTAAAAGAAAATGTGTCTTACCTACCCCTTTTACTAATGTGCCAATTTTCCACACTTCAGAATAAACTGGTTTTTTTTTCTCAGTTTTTAATTAATGTAATTAATGCAGCCCTGTTCCACTCCATTTTTTTTTTATCATAAATTTTGCTTTAAATACATACCTTTCTTTTTTATTTAAATCAAAAATATATTGCAGAAGCCATTTGAATTTCTTTGCGCAAATTCTACTGCTATTAATTGCTAATACTGCTTCATTTTAAATATTTTAATTAGAGAAGATTAGATAGAGATTTAAGAAACTACTGCTGTGGTCTGGCACCCCGGGTTTTTGTAAATTCAGTTTTTTTTGTTTATTGCGTTAAGCGTTTGTCAATGTTGCGAGAAATTTCAAATTGTTTTGTTTTCAAATAAGATTTAGCTAATGTTTGGATTGTTTAATTTGTTTATTTTATTGTTCAGTTGTTTATATTAATTTCAGTCAGGTGTACATTTTGCGTTCACTGGTATTGTATATATAATTGTTTTGTTTTGCGAGTTCGTCCGTTTGCGGACAGATCTGTGTGCGTTGCATCGCACGCATCTGAGATTTTTATACTTATACGATTGGTTAACCTTGTGAGTTCAGTTCCTTGATCGATACGAAAGTAAGTAGATATATAAAGTTGTATTTCATTGCTGACATTTTGTGATTATTGATTTCAAGTTTTGAATTCACGTTTCTGATTTTATTTCGTTCATCACGGAACTCATTTAATAATAATTGATATTGTATTTTTGTGTACACAATTTAGATATAAGATCTGTTATTATTTTTACGTGCAGGAAGATATTTTAAGTTTAAAGAGTTAATTTTTTTGTTCGTTGTTGATTTTTCTGATTTGTAATTATTTATTAATCACCTCGGGTTGGGTGAATAAAAGCATTGTGCTTGCTTTTATTTTTCATTTATATAAATTACTTGAATTTTCCACGTTTAATTTAGTTGTTTTAATATTGAGACCACGTGGATTGCATTGAAAAAAAAAATTATTACCTTCCTGAACTTTTTGTTTTCTGTAGCTTTGTAAAAGGATTTTGAATTGTCCTTTTGTAATTGAAAGTCAAATGCAGTTTTGATTTAGACCAGGACCTTTTTGTCCAAGGTTTTTTTTTTCTGCAAAGTTTGTAATTAATTTTTTTTCTTTTTTTTTAAAATAAAAAAATTATTGAATTTTTATGTCATTCAAAATACTGTTCTTTTATTTTTAAATAAAACCTTTTAAATTTTTTTTTTGAGTAAAAAAGAAAGTAAGGTATCTTTCACCCACATTTTACTTTTCATGAAAGTAACCCTGAGTTTAATTGTTCTTTTGCGCCTTATAAAAAATTGTTATCATTTGAGCTAGCTAATTTAATTTTTCATTTTTAATTTCATTTTTGTTGGTACATTCAGTACACAGCACTACGTTAACAGTTTACTATTCAATACTATAGTTTGTGTTAGGAGGCAATCTCATGCTGCTTGAACTGAGGTAACAACTTGAAGCATTTAAAAACTTAACTACTATATTTAATTTTTCAGTAAAGCTTATTGTAAATTGTGGTAAAGCACATAACTTTTTAAGCAAAAAAAGTATTTTCTTTCTCTTTTGGTTTATTATATCGTAATTTGTAGAAAACATTGCCATTATGTTCTTAACTTTCGACAGTAAGTAGTTAAAAATGCGATCACAATTATGCGCAATTGTCTTAAAGTTAGAGTGTTTGATTCGAGAAGATCAAATAATATTGTCTCTTCCTATTTTTTTTTTCCATTTATACGTATATGCGCAGAGAAGAAAATTATCATGCTTACGAAATTTATGTATATACCTGCAATGTGAATTATATTTCTCCTCTACCCAATATATTATCAAACTCTGAGTCGACGAAAAATACGTGGGTTTGATTTATTACAGTATACGAAATGTATTTGGAATACTCTTCCGTTGCAATTGCCTAACGTAAACAGATAGCTGCAATTTACAATGTACATACAAAGGTTGCGTGGTTGTACCGATAGACTTACGTTTAATGTGTTTTAAGAACGATCATATACATAATTTACATTTGTATTCCTAAGGCAAACTATTGTTAATAAAAACAATGTGCTCATAAACATCGGCCATTGCACAATTTTGCTTCCATATAACAGTAAAACGATGCGATTTATACTGTGTGAATTAAATAATTAACAGTAAAGTATTTAGATAATTAAAAAAACCAACCCCATATTCTAACAGAGAGATTAACATGTAGAGACATCGACAATTTACTACATATTCTTATTTAATAAATAAGAATGTGTATATCTTTGAATAGAAATTCAGCTTAGCCAACTAACAATAAGAGTTACCCCTACCTGGTCGTTGAAATTCTAGAAAATGGAATGTGTAATTGCAAGTCCAATACTTAGAACTTTAGAGATGAAAGTTAAGGAAGCTTATATAGCAATTTAAATTTTAATTCAGTGAATGGTCCTTATGATACCTAATCATAGTCACGTGAGAAAAAGGCGCGAAAGACTCTTTCTGTATATCATGCGTTATTCAAAACATCATTCTCCGCAGATACCTTATTAACTCAAAGGTATAAACAAAACAATGTTTTATGTACGCACTAATATGCTTGCATTTTCTTACCATACCAATTTTGCAAGTTCTGGTGGATATTTTGGAGGCACACCAAATGATGAGTAGTAAAAGGAAACTGCTATCAGGACAATTTTTTTGTGGAGGCAGAGTCTCCGGAAGTACTACAAGTTTTAGAAGTTTTTCGACGGTTCCTTATGAATTTGTCTGGTTGTAGTATTCTGGTGCTCCTTGTTTTTGTCAAATTCCTTACTCACTCTGTTTTTGGATATTCCTAGGCCTATATGTCAAGCCGATGATGATTCTTTCCTTGTTGGCTCATCGGTCTTTTTACTTCACCTTGTGATGTGCCGTTCTGTGGGAAAATTCATTTTAGTGTCAATTTGGAGTTTACCATGAATTAATCATTAACTTTTTCCTTTTGATTAACTTTCCCATAAGCGTAGCGTTACTACCGCATGTTATTTTGTTTGATTAAGTTTTTATTTATTTATTCTTGTTTACGACGCGAGTATCGTCTCAGCAAACGGTACATCCGTTCACGCACGCTCAGCTCCCACCATCGCGACCACGTGGGGTACTGTTGTAAGCTATATAAATCGGCCGTTTAGGAATTCTAGGCAGTTCTTCCCAGCTTGGTCTGGCAGTTGGCGTTGGCATAACTTTTGACGTAACACAGACACTTCCAGTCACTCCCGATGTGACAGTTGACGTCGGCATAGCTTCTGACGTAACACATGCACTTCCAGTTATCCCCGATCTGACAGTTGGCGTCGTCATAGCTTCTGACGTAAGAAAGGCACTTCCAGTTACCCCCGATTTGACAGTTGGTACCGGCACAGCTTTCTGGGCCGACATGGCACGTTAAAACTATCCGCGTATTTTTTGACCCGACCTCGGTATATAGATCTTCATTTCATGTTATCATCAGAATTAAAAAAAAGCGTTCCCAAGCCCCTCGAAAATTTGTTTGTTTACGATTGTATATATTACTATATGTGTTTGCCACTGTATATACACATGTTTTGTCACTCACCTGTTCTTGTCGTTGTACATACTTGATGTCTTTCACATCTGTTTTGTGGTAACAAATTCTTGATATAAAACACGCTTACAGTGTTTAAATTTTTGCGTACACTGATCGTAATCCTAGGTAACTCGCCCTCACATCAACAGCTACCTCTGAAACATTATTGTAATTACGTCAAAAAGCGGAACACCTGTCAAATCAACACGAAGTCGTGATATTCCGTTTGACAACTGGCCCGTACAGCGCCGCCGCCGTACGACCACGAGGCAAATCTCCGCACGCGGAGATTTAGACATAAAGGGGCAACGTGAAAGTAATAAGTAATAAGCTTTATAAAAGTCAGTAAGTAAATGAAAGCACGTAAGTAAAGTAATAAGAAGAATGTTGTGAGTAAACACAGCAGCGCAACAACACAGTGCACGTTGTTTTTCTGATTTCTGTCGCACAGTGCAGTATTGCGTATATCTCTGCTTAAAAAGGCAGTGTTTGTAAATCATATTAATTCACCGAGCCTTCTATGTAACATGAAACATTTGGATAATGACAGCGTTAATAATTAAATTACTGTACAAGACTCGGGGCCGGAGTTAATTAATTATTTAGGTATTCTTTATAACTGTTACCTATATTTCCGAAAGTTTTAGTCACCGCAGCCAGGGTTAATCTATTATGATTGTTTGACTATCAAAAAAGCTCGAACAATAAGTAGGAAAATCGATTGTTGTAAAATCGTGTGCAGTGTTATCTCTTTTCATTTCTTGGTGTCACATCGTAAATTAAATATGTTACCTTACGTTTTTCACTTTTGTAGCGCTTTCTGTCCTCGGCTAAAGATCTTCTAATAAAAATTTATTTCTATATAATTATATTTTGTATTAAATTAGGGCATAGGCGCAAAATTGCCTATGCAAAGTATCTAATAACAATTCAGCTAATAAGTATAGGAAAATGTAAGGTTATTTCAGTTATTTAACTAATAACTTTTATTAGGAACTTTGTTAGGAGATTGAAATACCGGCCCTAAGTCAGATAATATGACACTACTGCAGGTGCATTGTTTTGTACTGGCGAAAGTTCCGCCTCGACGTGCACCAGTGTGGGAGTTCGAAGTGATAGGCGGACCTAGTCGACGTACTGCAATACTGCAACACATACTGAACTACTTTTCTTGAACGAATCGCGAAGTTATAACGTTTCTATATATTTATTCGGGTGTCTCACTCCATTCAGCACGCCCTCTTGCTATCGCGGATTCGCCACTACAAGAAAAAAAAATATCTGTAATACAGAACTTTTATACAGTGACATTGCTACCTATTTCATAAATATATGGTAATTATTAAATATATATCTATAATATTGGTGAATCGCACTCAACAAATACCTGTATCAAGAAGATATATGTGACTTAACGCATAAGTACTGTGCACTAAATATTGTTGTCTGGTACTCTTTTATAAACCTGATGTGAAGGGTTACTTTGTATACTTAAATATGTAAGCACATATGAGGAAACTTGTAGTGATGATTGGGAGTGGATTTCATTTATAAGGGATTCTAATCTCTGTACGTTCACATGAATTAACACAGTGGGGGCACACACGTACACATTATCTACCACTCGGTTTATTTTATATAAACAGATAGGGAGATGGAACTGCACACAGCCAATCTTGCTTCACATATCATGCTTACTGAAGTTAACGTAATTTGTACAAGGTTTAATGATTGAACTGTTTTGAATAGGGTATTATGATACTAGAGCTCTGACGGATCCAATATCGCATACTGAAAGTGATATGAGTATTTAGATATGTATGGGTATTTAAGTACTAAGGGAGGTATTGCCTTGAAGTTTCCCTGAAGTGTAGATAGTAGATGTTTAGATATGCAAAAGTATATGCGTATGTACTATGTGGTAGGTAACTTCAAATAAGATTATATTCATCGGGATATTAATAGTTATAATAATCATTTTACTTAAGTATTATGACGCTGGACGGACTAAATGTATGGAGTAAGTTTGGTGCTTCTTAAATACTCGTGGATGATTGTGACAGTGAGAAGTTTTTAGACTTCAAACGTTAACACGTAACCACAAACATGTTTAATTGCAAGGTTTGTGCTGGTCAGTCATAACATTGAGTATTTTTCTTGCTCGCCGAATTAGTCACTACTAATGCTGTGCGTTATTTTATTGTATTTTTTACCTGTTTTTATTCACTTCTGGTGAAATGAAAGAATAAACCTTTCCCAAATTTCTGATATTTCGATGAGGTGTTATTATTATTAAAGCTGCAACATAGATTAGAAAAGTTTAAATGGTTTTAGTTATTTATATTTACATAAATAACGTTTCAATTAGGCAGTATTTTTGAGACTTCAACCGCTTTATCTACAATATCACATTTTTCACACTTATTATTAGCAACATTCGCTTCAACCAACCATCACCATAGAGGAGGAAGAGCTAAGATTTTTAGGGCATGCCTGCCATATAAGCAATGACAGACTCGTTAAAAGAATATATAAAGTACCTTGCCAGTGCATATCATGAAAGATGGCTCGAGGGAGAACAAGAAAGACATTGAGGGAGGATGTAGCAGAAAAAAAGTAGAAAAAGAGGAATAGAATGGAACAAAATAAAAGAGAAAACCAGAGATAGAGCTGAGGGGAAATATTAAAAGCTTATTTACAACTTCACCAGCTTTACACCTAACGGTAGAAAACCTTCAGATAAAGATGAATTTCTTATGTAAAATTAAATTTGTATTATAAATACATATATACATCGTTAGTATAAAGTCTCGAAACGATCTATATATATTGCTTTGTTATTTGAGGAGGTATTTTTTTTTAAATTTGGTATTAGTTCAAATTTGTGAGTTCACTTCTGACATCCTCATTTTGTTTACGCTTCCTGTATGGTAGCAATTGTTGTCAACTTTTGTTTTTTTTTTTAGTGCGACACCTGTATATTTTTACACTTTCTCATGTAGAATGAAAAACTATGTATTGAAATGTCATCATAATTTCATTTCCAGCTCGTTTTAATACATAGTTTTTCATTCTACGTGCGAAAGTGTAAACATATACAGGTCTCCCATTAAAAAAAACCAAAGTTGACAACAATTGCTAAGTATTTTAAAAAGTAAAGAAAATAGTGATAGCGCAAAACTAGTTTTCTTTGAAAATACTTTCAAATTTGAGACTACAATAAATGTCCAAATTGTTCTCCGTTTGCAACTTGGCAGTAATGCAATCGATCAGTGAAATGTCTCAGTGAATTCTGTATCAATTCTGGCGCCATATGATTGATTTCTTCAGTTATTCGTCTCTCTAATTGTTTCAGAGTATGTGGTCGATTTTTATACACTTGACATTTCAAATGACCTCACAAGAAGAAATCAAGGAATAAGGGATAGGTCAGGAGAACGTGCTGGCCAATCCATCGTTCCTCTACGTCCGATCCAGCGGGCGGGAAATATGTTGTTCAAATAATCACGAATATTGCACCCAAAATCTTGGGGAGATCCATCCTGTTGGAACCAATTATTGCGATTTGGCTGATTGGGTCTGTTTGGGTTTGGATGAAAAGCTGTAATCGCTGATATATTGTCGTTTCTCAAATGTAAATAGCCATTTACGATTTAAATTACCTCTTATGAAAAATGTTATTAAATGGTTTCCAAGTATTCAAGAGTCCATACATTCATTTTTTGAGGATGCTGCGTATGGACTTCCCCCATGAGGGTTTTCATTTGTCCACCAACGACAATTATGCCTATTGACGGTACCATTGAGACAAAATGTTGCTTCGTCAGAAAAGGCTATTTGATTCATAAATTTAGGCTGTTCTTTGGACCATATTCCAACAACTCTTGAACAAGATCCATTTTGAAGCGTTTCAGTTTTGCGGGCTTCAGAATTTTATGACATGATTTTGGGAAATATTATGGATTTGTTCCAATTCCGTTATAGACACGTGAGGATTTTCTTGAACTGCAAGTAAAGCGTTCAGACTGGTGCCTTCATCTTTTACTTGGGGAAATGCTTCCTATTTCTAAATTGTCCGGTACATCGTACTTGTACTTATTTGGCGATCCGGATAAACCGTATTAAACAATGTGCGAACTTCTAAAGAACGTTGACGGTCACGATATCCAAAATATGAATTTACTTTGATTCTGTAAGTCTTACTGTCATTTTCAAACGTCTAATAATCAACAAAACGAAAATATGGTAATGTGAATAATCTATAGCAACAATTTGGCAGCTTGTTTCCAAGTCAAACTTGTTTCCACGCTACCATTTTTTTTTTTTCTGTAGATAATAGAATAAATTTTTTTAAAACATTATGATGTTTTTCATTCTACATTAGAAAGTGTGTCTCGTTAAAAAAAAAAGCTAAAATTTAAAACAATTGCTACCACATAGGCAGCAAAAACAAAATGAGGATATTATAAGTAAACTCACAAATACACTACACAAGAGTGTAACATTTGTAGTTTCTGGGTGTTATGTTGACAGTTACGGAGATTTTTAGTGTATTTGCGGTACTCTAGATTTCAACATAATAATTCCAAATTTTGGTAACCATGAAAACGAAAACTAGCAGATAAAGTGGTTTCAGGCTAAGAAAAATACGGAGAATCCGAATATGCAAAAATATACCGCGTGTTTCATTTAAAAAAAAATATTTTTTCTTATTTCCGGTAAAACCGGAAGTGATAGAAAATTATAAAATAGGTTGAATAATTACAAATTTATCAGTAAAAGGTACATTCCAAATTTTATCTAAAAATATCTATAAATAAAAAGTTATGGGCAGGCACCTATGAGCTGGGACAGCCGGTATACCAGGTGATTCAGTTATTATTAGCCTGCCTGTAATTTATTTACTTTTGGAAAAAAATATAGCTAACCATACACATATTCGTGAATGCTATGACAAAACCTATTGGATGGGATCATAAATTTCTCTTGGCGATGACATCGGTCAAAACGGTGACTGTCAACTTTTTTTTCTTCAAATAACACTCTGTATATTTTTTGCACCATTTGATAGGTATTTTATTTCAAATTCCGAAAAAGAGGTTGACAGTCACCGTTTTGACAAATGTCATCGCAAAAATAAATTGATGATTTGCGAATATATATGGTTTGTTACAGTTTTTTTTTTCAAAAGTAAAAAAGTTGCAGGTGGGCGAATACCAAACTGAATCACCTGGTATAAATACATGGATAGGTAATGGTTACTACGGTCAAAATATGAAGAGGAAACTACATAATTGTGCCCTGGTAAATGGTGTGCATAGTTCTTAAAGTCTAGGAAGACCTCATCCTTTTCTTGTGGTCGAAATAGTCTTTGTGGTTTCTATTAAGCCTAGCCAATAGCCAAATTTTCGCTGTTATGCAAGTTATAATTTTTAGAAAATATTAAGCGAGTCCAATGACTCTATTGTGGTGCTACTAGTATTTACATAAGCAGGAATTCCTGTTTACCATAAAATCTTCTGACTAATCCGTTTGAAGAAAATCTGCTCATCTTACTCTTAGCATTGGTAAGTGATTCACTACCCGGTTTACCTTTCCTCGTTTGGAGGATGTCAAAGCATTTATAATTAATATTATTGTATTTTAATAGATTTTAACTAACTAGTAGTAAGCCATAGAGCTCATAACGTTTACCATTATTATACACAATCCATACATTTCGCAAATATTGGGTGTTTATTGTAAGTCAGTTTACTCCAATTAAAAGTAATATATAAAAACTCATTTGGTAGACCTTTGTGAAGCATCCGCGATGTAATATCCAGTTATATTTAGATAACACATTGAGCGTATCCTCAATGATTAATAAGAAGATATATTTAGTGAAGACATTTTTATATATCTGAAAGGAGCAGATATAGAGATAATACCAATAGTATAGAGACAAATCGACCACTCTCATTCCAATTAAATAGTAACAAATATTATCATCATTTCTTTCCAGAAAATTTACATTCGAATCCAACTAATTTATGACCTGTACAGCGGAGATTGGCGTAAAAAAAACTGGCCGAAATTAGGCCTCATATTCGGTATAAATTACGATTATAAAAGTCTATATCAAATAGCCTTTTTAAACCACTTCAGCTTAATAATTACCTACATTAAGCGTATTACATAAAGGAAATGTATGTAGATATACATCCGGTAAACCTGATGTACAGGATAATGGTAATTTTTAAAAATGTTGAGTAATTGTACGGAACATAACTACGCCTTAACATTTCTAATCGTATTAATGACGCTGTTTTTTTAATGTCTTCTTTTTTCTGTTTGTATTTGTAGTGATTTGAAGTAGATGTATCCGGTTTTATTACTTCCTCATACTTCTGATTCAATTAACAATTGATTGTACATCATTCTACATAATATGGCAAAATATTTATCATTTAGAAGACTAAATTATACAGATGCTTTGAAAATATCACATTTACACACATTTTACATTACCGCAAACTAGTTTTGAATAGAGAATATTACAGAGGGAGAAATGTAATAAGAGCAGACACTATATTTTTTATTGTTGTATTGGTAATGTTAAAATTGATAGCATCTGCATAGATTGGTTACTCATCTCGTCTACTGCGCCCACTAGAGGCTATTATCGAATACCATCTTAAAGTTCATCCAATACGTTTAAGTAGCTCAGAATTTTGTTGAATAAGACCTTTTTCCGGTCTTCTAGGGAAAAGTTAAGCATATGTAACAAACCAGGAAAATTTTTTCAATATTGGAGCACTTTCTGATTTGCAAAGAAACTTCACTTCTTAGAGCGTGAAATCATTAAATAAATGCTTTCCTGCTAATCACTGTAATTAAGGAGGCAATTTTTATATTAATACACGAGGTAAAATTTTTAATATAAAAATTGCCACATAATAATTGCAGTGATTAGCAGGGAAGCTTTTATTTTGTTAAATGTAACAACTTTGATATTTGATATTTGTAATACTTTTAATAAATATTTCGCTTCAATTGCGAAACCTAATAGAGCCGCTCTATCTTTTGGAATTCCATCCCTAAATAAGTTTTCACTTTTTTTAGAACCTGCCACTGAAAGTGAAATATTTAATATCATTATAGGCGTTGCAATTAAACAAACTGCATGCTTAATAATTTCAACACATATATCATCTAAACCAGGTGATTTTGAGTTTTTCATGTCCATAATGATATTAAATATTTCACTTTCAGTGGCAGGTTCTAAAAAAAGTGAAAACTTATTTAGGGATGGAATTCCAAAAGATAGAGCGGCTCTACTCTATCTTTTGGAATTCCATCCCTAAATAAGTTTTCACTTTTTTTAGAACCTGCCACTGAAAGTGAAATATTTAATATCATTATGGACATGAAAAACTCAAAATCACCTGGTTTAGATGATATATGTGTTGAAATTATTAAGCATGCAGTTTGTTTAATTGTAACGCCTATGTGCCATATTATTGACGAATCTTTTATCATTGACATGTTTCCGTCATGTTTAAAAATAAATAAAATCGTACCAGTTCACTAAAGTGGTGACGTTACAGATATTTCTAATTATAGACCAATTGCATTACAGTCAATAGTTTCCAAAATATTTGAAAAAGTTATGAGTAAACGGATTATTTCCTTCCTTGATAAATATTCCTTAATTAACCACCAACAGCATGGGTTTAGGTCTGGTTTTTCCACAACAACAGCGCTAATACAATTTTTACACGAAGTATATCATGGAAGTAGATAAGGGCAGCTTTGTATTAGCATCTTTAATTGATTTATCTAAAGCTTTTGACAGGATCGATTACGATATACTGGAGGAGAAGCTGGAATGCTTTGGAATACGTGGAAATTGTAAAAGTTGGTTGATGTCATACGTCTGTAATCGACAACCACAGGTATGCATGGGTCAAACCGTATCTGAAACAATTATTATTAAGGCAGGTGTTCCGCAAGGATCTATTTTGGGGCCACTTCTATTTATTATTTATATTAATGATTTAACCAATATAATTGTAACTGGTAAAGCTATGCTATACGCTGATGATATTAGCATTTTAAACAGTAAGAAAACTGCTGGCGATTTAAGTATACACTGTAGTGGACAACAGATCTTGTATGTGACAACGTACATACAATAACCTTGCAATTAATGATAAAAAAAAACAAATATTATACGGTTTACATCACCTATGGGACAAACTCATGTAAATGAGAGTATTTTAGTTAAACTAAATGGTAAATCGGTTCAGCAACAAACTTCTGTCAAATTACTGAGCTTAATATTCGATCAGACATTAGGTTGGCAGAACCACATAGATTATGTAGTCAAAACCATTGCTTGTTATTGTTATGCGCTAAAAAGGCTGCACAATTTAGCAAACACAGAAACCTGCTTAACTTTCTATTTTGGCCAATTTTTATTTAAAGCTACATATGGAATAATTTGTTGGGGTTGTGCTGCGCCGGCACAGAGAATATTTCTATTGCAAAAAAGAGCGATACGTAATATATTTGGATTCCATTACTTAGAATCGTGCAGAAATGTTTTTAGACAATGGAAATTACTTACCATTCCATTAATCTACATTTTCAAATGTATTGTGTATATTAGAGAACGGCTAAATATATTTATAACCCATAAAGATCACCATGATTATGTCACTAGATATAATACTAATTTGCTGATTCCTAAGCATAGACTAACTTTCTATGAATCAGATCCTATGTATAAAGGCATTCTATACTATAATCACTTACCAAAGGATTTAAAAAATAATAATAACTGTCACACGTTTAAGATTAAGTTAAAAGTATTTTTAGTTGAGAAAGCATATTATTCAGTCACTGAGTACATGAATGACCGTCTGTAATTTAGATATTGTATTTATTGATATGTAATCACATATATTTTACTCTTATTGTAATCCTTATGTTCTTTGTTTGACTTGTCCCATATTTTTACAATCTACGGAATACGGAATTGTTATTATTATTTAATAAAACTTATTTGCTTTTTACCGTAGCCAATACCAGGTTCTGGTATTTGCGGTAGCTATGCAGTACCATTTCTAGGGTATTCAGATTAAGATTGTCCTGGTTTGGCATTTGGCACGCATAAGTTAATTTTACCCCGTCATGTCAAATAAAATAAAGTATTTTCTTGGAAAATCGTCATCTGAGAAGCCCAACATTTCTAATCAATTGAAACTAGTGTGTAAACTTTCCTTCCAGTTAAGTCTCGAATACACTATAGGCGCAACATGTAATGTAACGTATAATGCAATGTGCAATGCAACATGTAATGCAACGTAGACGATTTTAATTTCACAGTGCAAAAAACGAGGCGCGTTTGTACGTCGCGCATGGATGCGCCACTGAATGATTTCTGTCATCCCGCTGCAGTTTTTATAGTAATACAAGGATTAACCACTGAAGAAACGAACGTAGATGTTGCCAAACTGAATTATATTAAAAACGCAGTGAAAACGAATTACTTAGTTAGTTAGTTAATTCGTTAATTGACTGTAGCTATTAGAGCCATTGCCATCATCAAAAAACGCATTACTTATTTACTGACTCAAAAGGCTTGAACGGTCAATATAAAACATTTTTGCACATGTCAACTAGAGATTTTTAAAAATTGCTACACATAGTAAAACTGTGATTTCCATGATTATATATACGTTTCAACCCTTCAAATTCCTTTCCTTGTATAAACAAAGAGAAGCTACAAAAAAGTAACTGCTGTTAGAGAATCGACAATTAATAAATTATTATCGAAATAGCATGAAATTAAGGATAATGGCACAAAATTACATAAAATATAGTAAGCATGATACCACAATAATAGACACCTACAATTAGTAGTTCAGCGAACAATAACAAAAGGCTTTAAAATCAGTGAACCACGCTTCTGTGCTGATGAACTTGAACCATTATTGCAAAATCAATCTAATCGGACACTGCTGTTCACCACAGGAATCTGAATAGACAGAGGAACTGGACATTGGAAAAATGCTAGGTGTAAACGTAGACGAGATCGTATGCGTTTTTATACTGTTAGCTTCACCCCGCCATTAAAATCTAATTATTAAAGCGTTCATAGTGTTTATTATTCTTAAATTAAAATCACAATAGGATTCCTTCGATTAAGAAGAGAGTGAGTTCTAATCTAACTATTGTTACCTAGGAAAGTGGATAAATGCATATGTATAGGTTATTGCACCAAAGAGTAAATTTACAGTTTGCAAGAATCTTTAATGTATGAACATGGAAATTGGAAATTGGAAATCATTTACCTTATATCGGGTGTCCAGCCTATGACACAACGGTCCCTAGCCGATTTATTATTGTCTTTTTGAAAAAAAATTTCAACTAAATGTTGTCTCGAATCATATTCTGCACATGCGAAAATTAGTTTCAGAAATGGCGGACTTCCGGTTGTACCGGAAGTAACTACTAACTTTATTATTTTAAATGGAACATCCTGTATATTATTTCACTTTTGGATTCCTTGTTAAATTTAAATAACAATATGTTAGAGATACATTGGGGCTAAGTTGTGCCGTTTCCGAATTACATGGCGTTTTTTGAAAAAAGACATTTGCAGTGTCTTCGGTGTTTGGAAATACGAAAGTTAGAAAGATGGGGTTTTCGGCACACGTCTTTTATTTTAAAATTGTTGCGTTTAAATTACAGCGTTATGAAATAGGGATCTGTAATTTTCGAACTGTCATCATGGAAAACTTGATTTTCTTTAAATTGAACTGTATCGCTATTTTTACATAAATGGATGTAAAATTTAATTTTCTTTCGATTTTATGTGGGCATCATTGTGTCTATCTCCAACGGTTTTGGAGATATTCGCGATTTTTCAGTTTCTCACGATAGAGACGTATTGCGAAGCGCCGTCGCCGGCCACCTTCCCCTCGCATTTCACCAGGCTTGGGACTGGCAGCAATAATACTGGCATGCTTAGAAAGTGGCCAACAGAACATAATAGGACCATTTGAAACAAACAAAATTGTCTAAAAGATACTTCAGATGTTTAAAGCAGCATCTTTAACGTCAACGTAAGCTTGAAAAGCAAACTAGGTAGGTATCTAACCGTTATTAGTGTTACAAGTATCAGAACTGACACTCAGAGTACTGTTTAGTAACATAATAATTAAAGATGTCGCTTACACGAGAAGAATTAGTAGATATGGTTTTCGTTCTCGGTGAATGTTACAGAAACGCTTTGTTAGCGTCAAGAGTGTACGCACAGTATTACCCATGTAGAAAGCATCCAGATAGGAGGGCATTTCTGTCGCTACTGGGTAGATTTGTAAGTACTGGATTCGCAGCACGTACGAAACGGAACCGCAATAGCTCCGTACTTACGGATGAAAATCAGTTGCAGCTGCGATTTCTTCTCATGGGGTTTCATTAAAAATCAGGTTTATGAGACGCCACCAACAACCCCTGATGATATGCGCCATCGTATTTTAAGAGCGTTTCAAGAAGGCAAAAATATTCAGAAATGCTCAAAAGTGTTTGCAAAAGCGATTTCGATTATGTAGTGGCCAAAACGGACAGTATTTTGAACATTTAATATAATAGTGTTGTACAAACTCTCTCTACAATGACAATACTAGCGTTTAAAGTGTAGCCTGTTGCGAGCAAAACGCTCGAAGTGTACGTACGCCATACATCGTATAGAGTAATGTAGTTTGAAAAATGTGCTGATTTATTGATATTCCAGTAATGTTATGTTTTCTTTTATCTTTGCTGTGTTTGCTTGTTTCTAGTGGTCCTATTGTGTTCTGTTGGCCACTTTCTAAGCATGCCAGTATTATTGCTGCCAGTCCCAAGCCTGGTGAAATGCGAGGGGAAGGTGGCCGGCGGCGGCGCTTCGCAATACGTCGCTATCGTGAGAAACTGAAAAATCGCGAATATCTCCAAAACCGTTGGAGGTAGACACAATGATACCCACATAAAATCGAAAGAAAATTAAATTTTACATCCATTTATGTAAAAATAGCGATACCGTTCAATTTAAAATTTTCCATGATGAGAGTTCGAAAATTACAGATCCCTATTTCATAACGCTGTAATTTAACGCAACAATTTTAAAATAAAAGACGTGTGCTGTTTCATGGTTAAGCGAAAACCGAAAACCGCATCTTTCTAACTTTCGTATTTCCAAACACCGAAGACACTGCAAATGTCATTTTTTTCGAAAAACGTCATGTAATTCGGAAACGGTACAACTTAGCCCCAATGTATCTCTAACGTATTGTTATTTAAATATAACAAGGAATCCAAAAGTGCAATAATATATAGGATGTTCCATTTAAAATAATGAAGTTAGTATTTACTTCCGGTACAACCGGAAGTCCGCCATTTCTGAAACTAATTTTAGCATGTGTAGGATATGATTCCAGGCAACATTTATTTGAAACATTTTTTCAGAAAGACAATAATAAATCGGCTAGGGACCGTTGCATCTTAGGCTTGACACCCGGTATATGTATATTCTGGACAAAGTGAATAATAGGGCAATATTGTATTTTGAGTAGTGATCTAGCTATAGGAAACTTTGAAAATTAGGCATTCCTTTTTTTGTAAACTCAAGAAGAGGGGAATTTCTGAAATATTTATAGTTTTACGAAATAAAAGAAAGAATAACCCTAGAAGTAAAGTAACAACGTTGTTTTTCAACGAAAACCATACGCTATATATTTGTTATAAATGAATTTAAAAACCTAATTTTTGTATGTAACGACTAACCTAATTTAAGTTCTAGTTAGGACTTGTTTCGTGTTTGTGATAACCATACTTATTATTTTTATTTTCATAATACTCTGGGTAAAAAGGTCAAAAACAGGTCAGTATTACTGAAGTCTGTGAAATGATGTGTATTCTAGTCAGCTTTCTGCCTTATTTTGATTTATTATTTTTATTTTAGAGCTCCAAAATTCGAAAAATAGTGATATGTTTTAAATTCCAAAATTAATATTAAAAAAATATGGAATATCACTTAAGCTTTAATTGATGCAAAATAAGACAAGAGCGAGTTATAAGAGTTTGCTAGCTACATAAGTGCATATACCGGGTGTCCAACCTAAGATGCAACGGTTCCTAGCCAATTTATTATTGCCTTCTTGAAAAAAATTTTCAAATAAATGTTGCCTCGAATCATATTCTACGTATGCTAAAATTAGTTTTAGTAATGGCGGACTTCCGGTTGTACCGGAAGTAGATACTCACTTTCTTATTTTAAATGGAACACCCTATATATTATTGCACTTTTGGATTCCTTGTTAAATTTAAATAACAATATGTTAGGGATACATTGGGGCTAAGTTATACCGTTTCCGAATTACATGACGTTTTTCGAAAAAAATGACATTTGCAGTGTCTTCGGTGTTTGGAAATACCTCAGGAAATACGAAAGTTAGAATGATGCGGTTTTCGGTTTTCGCTTAACCATGAAACAGCACACGTCTTTTATTTTAAAATTGTTGCGTTTAAATTACAGCGTTATTAAATAGGGATCTGTAATTTTCGAACTATAAAATCATGGATAACTTGATTTTTTTAAATTGAACGGTATAGCAATTTTTACATAAATGGATGTAAAATTTAATTTTCTTTCGATTTTATACGGGTATCATTGTGTCTATCTCCAACGGTTTTGGAGATATTCGCGATTTTTCAGTTTCTCACGATAGATACGTATTGCGAAGCGCCACCGTCGGCCACCTTCCCGTCGCATTTCACCAGGCTTGGGACTGGCAGCAATATAGTACTGGCATGCTTAGAAAATTGCCAACAGAACACAATAGGACCATTTGAATCAAACAAAATTGTCTAAAAGATACTTGAGATGTCTAAAGCGGCATCTTTAAAGTCAACGTAAGCTTGAAAAACAAACTAGGTATCTAACCGTTATTAGTGTTCCGAGTGTCAGAACTGACATTCAGAGTACTGTTTGGAAACATGATAATTAAATATGTTGCTTACTCAAGAAGAATTAGTAGATATGATTTTCGTTCTCGGTGAATGTTACAGAAACGCTTTGTTAGCGTCAAGAGTTCACGCACAGTATTACCCATGTAGAAAGCATCCAGATAGGAGGGCATTTCTGCCGCTACTGGGTAGATTTGTAAGTACTGGATCCGTAGCACATACACAACGCAACCGCAATAACTCCGTACTTACGGATGAAAATCAGTTACAAGGTGCGATTTCTTCTCATGGGGTTTCATTAAAAATAAGCTTTATGAGACGCCACCAACAATCCCTGATGATATGCGCCATCGTATTTTAAGAGTGTTTCAAGAAGTCACACCAAAAATACTCAGACATGCTCAAAAGTGTTTGCAAAAGCGATTTCGATTATGTAGTGCCCAAAACGGACAGCATTTTGAACATTTAATATAATAGTGTTGTACAAATTCTCTGTACAATGATAACATTAGCGTTTAAAGTGTAGCCGTCGAAGTGTACGTACGCCATACATTGGATAGAGTAATGTAGTTTGAAAAATGTGCTGATTTATTGATATTCCAGTAATGTTATGTTATCTTTTATCTTTGCTATATTTGCTTGTATCTAGTGGTCCTATTGTGTTCTGTTGGCCACTTTCTAAGCATGCCAGTATTATTGCTGCCAGTCCCAAGCCTGGTGAAATGCGAGGGGAAGGTGGCCAGCGGCGGCGCTTCGCAATACGTATCTATCGTGAGAAACTGAAAAATTGCGAATATCTCCAAAACCGTTGGAGATAGACACAAAGATACCCGTATAAAATCAAAAGAAAATTAAATTTTATATCCATTTATGTAAAAATTGCTATACCGTTCAATTTAAAAAAAATCAAGTTATCCATGATTTGAGAGTTCGAAAATTACAGATCCCTATTTAATAACGCTGTAATTTAAACGCAACAATTTTAAAATAAAAGACGTGCGCTGTTTCATGGTTAAGCGAAAACCGAAAACCGCATCTTTCTAACTTTCGTATTTCCTGAAGTATTTCC
Organism: Cetonia aurata; assembly: GCA_949128085.1. Lineage (NCBI taxonomy): Eukaryota > Metazoa > Arthropoda > Insecta > Coleoptera > Scarabaeidae > Cetonia > Cetonia aurata. The sequence goes on from OX421884.1 coordinate 39,602,863, forward strand.
AAACACCGAAGACACTGCAAATGTCATTTTTTTTCGAAAAACGTCATGTAATTCGGAAACGGTACAACTTAGCCCCAATGTGTCCCTAACGTATTGTTATTTAAATTTAACAAGGAATCAAAAAGTGCAATAATATACAGGGTGTTCCATTTAAAATAATAAAGTTAGTATCTACTTCCGGTACAACCGGAAGTCCGCCATTTCCGAAACTAATTTTAACATGCGTAAAATATGATTCGAGGCAACATTTATTTGAAATATTTTTTCAAAAAGACAATAATAAATCGGCTAGGGACCGTTGCATCTTAGGCTGGACACCCGGTATAAATATACAATTTCAATACAATAAATTAGTAAATTAATGTAGAAAAGCAACGTACTTCACCTATACAGTTTCTCAAAACACATAGGTATTTATTCACACAGGTATATATACATTCTTTATTACTACAGAGATCGTTTTTAAAATGGTAAATAACCCCTTTCAAAAGTGAGAGAAGACAAAGAAACAAAAAATCATGTACCTAATACCAGTCATACGTTTGTAATTTACGACAATTTCTACGCAACATTTCCATAAAAATATTTCACTAAGAACCGAATAAATACCAGAGGGGAACATAAACCACAAAATTCTCGTTATAACTTATGTTTTTCTTGGTAAGAGTAGGACGGAAAAGGCGAAGAGAGGCAAGCGATCTTGTACGATGGAATCAGCAATAGACGTTATTCTCAGCTTAAATACGGACCGTTTTTCTAGGATGCTTTCGGTTTGGCTTTGCTGATCAATTATCATCTAAGACCACCGGGTTTGCGGGGACGCAATACCTGGGACTAACGCAAAAGCCCGATAACAACGTAAACTTCTTAAAATCATTATCGTGTAAACAAGAATAAGAAAGTGTAAAGCGTAGCTAGGATAATATTAGCGGCATCTTAAGTCAATAAATACAGGTATAATACGTTTACTATGAATATGTATGCAATGCTTGTAAATATATACCATAATATTCATACAGAGAACATGCGTATGGGCATAAAACTCCGGGTAACTCTGGCTTTACAAAAGCAATAATTGTGTCCAGCAGTGATCTTGTAATCAGTATAAGCTATATAATTCCAGTCGCGTTAGTACCTACAGTTACTTAATACAAAAATATTTTACATAACTATTAATAATTTTTTTATTCTAACCGTATGAATTTAGGATTTTTCCTTATTTTTATTATTTTCAGATAGTATACCTAACGTAAATAATGATTTTGCAATAATTTCTAATGATCTTTCTATTAGCAAATCTAATAATTTTGGATATCGAAAAAGAATCCACCACAGTTTAAAAAATGGAGATCTAATATATTCAAACAAATAAGAGATTTAGAAGCAATGACCCTCATTGTTAAAAATAATTGCAAAGACAAATAATAACTACACCTTAAAATAAAAATATCTATTGATGTCTCAAACATACAGTATAATTAGAAGATATGCATTTAGGAAGCTACAACAAATACATAACATTGTAGGAGAAGAAGCTAAAGACAAAATAGCAAGAATAAAATCTAGAAGGAGAAAGTCAAGTCGATAAACACTTTTCAATTAACATGAAAGAATTTCATAAAACCGCCTAACTGCTTAAACGTGTGTATATGTGACTGCTCCGTTTATTTAGTTCTAAAACTTCGGAGATGATTAAATACAAGCAGAAAAATAAGTGCTAACATTATCGATGAAGAATCGTTGGTCCAGCGATTTTAGAAAAAAAATATTCGCTTACAATACATTTATTAATAAAATCAGCTCAGAAATTTGTACTATCGTCGCTGCTGCCTTAAACAAAACAATCAGTGAGTTAGTTACTGAGGTAGTTCAACTTAAAATTCGATTAAAACAGGCAAATCACAAAATTGTCGCATTAGAACAATATTCAAGATTGAATAATCTACGGAACTATGGTTTACTGGAGGTGGAAAATGGGGATGTGACTACTGTTGTTTAGTTCAATCGAAATAACCTGGAATTGGAATTAATACCATCAGAAATTGATATTTCGAACTGATTGAAAAGAAGCGGTATTCGACCTATTTTAGTTCGGTCTATTAGGTACTCGAACATAGAAAAGGTTTTTTAATAACAAAAATAAATTGAAAGGCTCGAAGAGTGTTATGAGAGAAGACCAGTGTCCTGAAAAATTGGCGTTATTGAATAAAGTAATGGAATCCGCAGCTTATAAATGGGCTTGGACAGGCAATGGAAATTTTTTTGTCAAATTCAAAAACAAAATTCATCCAATTAATACAGTGGAAGGTGTTCAACTTCTCCGGGCGGAGTGGGCAATACAATAGTCACAGCAGTAACATACAGCAAATTCAGAAAAACCTAAGTAAGGCTAAACGTAATCAAAAGAACTACTAAGCTTTACTCTACATGGTCCCCACCACTTTCTATGCACCTCATTGTCCTTTTGTGCATTTTCGGATGCACATTTTGCAGCATTTGGGGAGTTATTGTTCGGATGCAGTTAGTAATGGTTTTTTCAAGATGGTCTAGGTCTCTGAATGGCCGCTCTTTATACACTATTTCCTCCAAACATCCTCACATGAAAAACTCCGGGGGGTGAGGTCAGAAGACCTCGCAGGCCAAGGGTTGGCTGAGTGCCTCCTATCCAAGCATTTGGAAAGACGCTGTCCAACCACCTTCGCACTGGTAAGGTAGAATAGATAGATGCACTATCCTGCTGAAAAATTATAGTCGCCCTAGCGTCTAAGAATAAATTGTCTAAATAGTTTATTAAATATCTTTGCAATATATTTAAGTGTCTGCCAGAGTTTAAGGTTTGCAGAAAAAATGTGGGCTCTGTAATTTCTTCGATTAGAATTCCGCATCACATATTCGTTTTGAAGTTGTACTGATTGCGACATTCAATTGTAAAATGTGGATTATCACCTGCACTTCTGAGAACTCAGAGTTCCATTAGACGTAAGTGTAGATTCATCTGAGCGCACAATCTTTTTTGAAAAGTTTTAGTCGTCTTCAACTTGTCCTTGAAACCAAAGCAAAAATCTAATCGAGCATCTAAATTCATCGCTTCGAGAGTGTGTATCAATCGATGCTTGTATGCTTTGAAATTTTGTCGTTTAAATACTCTTCTGAGAAAAGCGATTTGAAACGTTTGCCTTTGGGACAACGGCATTTCAGCATTCTCTACAACTGGCAGGACGATATTTAATTCATTCCCTTCATATTATTTCTTCTGTGTGCTACTTTATATTTGGTTTGCATTGAACATGATTGCTTAAAAAGGTTAAGAATTTTTGCCACAGTTGAATAATTGACGTTTTCGTCTGGATGTCTGGCAATGAAAATATCTGACGTTGCTCGACAGGTATGATACTTATCACCGTGTATTCAAACAATTTCCCATTTGTGTCCAACTTTCTGCCGGTCACTGTATACGTTTGCTAAACTATATTAGCATTATATTCGGCGGCTTAACGTTTATGGCGCAAATATTCTATAATCTTCTACACGACATTCAATATTGCTTAGAAAAATCCATAAAATTCAATATTATAATTATCTATAAACCCTTGAAACTTAATACTTATCCAGTGTACTTAGCTAATCGCTAAGATCTATAAGTAAATCTTTAGCGAAAATTGCAAGCGAAAAGAAATAAAAATGTTGGCATTGCAATAAACAATATGCTGCTTCTCTGTTTAAAAAAAAAATATGTTTTATATCAAAGTAGATTCGAATAAATATTTTTTTTAAAACAAGAAATATTGTTTGTACTTCCTTAGTGTAAACAAGTTTATTTTGAAACAAGGAATTATAGTTAAAAAGATGTTTTTTTTTAGTTTAAAGAATGCTTTTTGTCAGTGTAGAAGATAGATAGGGCAGTGGATATTGAATACCTAAGAATTTATATTGATAATAAGCCGGATTAAATAAATTGATAAAAAGCACATCGAAATTACCATATAAAAAGAGAGATGCAACAGTGAAAGTGTATAGTTCTGATGGTTACTAATGCAACATTTGAAATGAAATATGTAGCAAAAAATGTGAAGAAAGCTAGGAAAAATAATACGTAGGCGTGAGCGCTTGGTAGAACAAAGATTTGTTAATGGATTAGGAACGATAAGTGAAGTTTCCAGAAGTTCTGGGCAAACAGTAATTAATTACTTCTATAGATACAATGATAATTTAATAGAAAACCTTTAGTTATACAATAATTTAATTAGAAAATAATTGAAGAATTTGAATTACAAAATAATTTAATTACACAGTAACTGGACACTTTATATTACAAAGTAATTTAATTACAAAGCAATGAGCGGTTACATTATAAAATAATTGAATTGTAATGTAATTAGTTACTACAGTGATTAGTTATTTTGTATCTAGTTTGGTAGGTCAATTAATTTGTAATAAATTAATGCCCAACACTGGTTTTCAACCATGGCTTCCACATTATTTAGAATGCTTTGATATCCTGAAGATAAAGGAATTAATCTGACCAAAAGATTTCAGAAGGCGAATTACTATTACTCTTACTGTATAAGAGTGGTAATGTAACATACTTCAATGTTGCCTATATATCTCGACGTTCTTAACAGGTACCCATTGCTAATAAGCCTATACCTCGGTATAAAATTATTTACATTGGTTCTCACATACCTTTTCAGGTTTCTTTTATATCCATTCGTTTTCGTGCGTTTCTTACCTAACCCGGCATTCTGCACCGTATGTAATAATGCCGGTCGAGGGTTGGAACACATTAGGTAGAAAAGGACGGCGCTAGAAAAGGCAAAAGTCGTCACAGCAAATGCATTAAATCTAGTGCAGACAAAACAAAAAGTTTTCAAGGGCAAATTTAGGTACAGCGAGTGTGTTTTTTTATTGCACCACCACCATTTCTGGCGGTACCGACCGGTATTAACACAGAGCGAACTTAATTCGAAACAGCAGGTGTTTAGATTTTTGGAATTTTCGCTCAAATTGACTTGAGTTCTAAAATTTTTATTTGTCGGCAAGGTAAAGATGATGGTCGTTGTTTTAATGTGTCTATGGGAACATTACCTTTTGTTCTACTTAGAACCGGTATTTCAAACTCCTAATGAAGTTCCTAACAAAAGTTATTACCTAAATAATTATTAGATATACATACATTCATAATATTAAATTTTCTTGTGTCTTTTAGGCCATTTAAATAAAAATAATAACAAAATTATATGCACAAAACTATTTTTTTTAAATGATTTAACATATATTTTATTGTTTCGGTCTTCGGTTGCGAATGGAAGTCTACGAATTTCCGAAACAGTTGTCAATGGTGTAGTGCGGAATGAGCGGATACCTTGTGTGTACATATAACATTTGTAAACGTATAAAAAATACAAAGTGTTGCTAAACTTTTTCGGATAATCGAATACAGTAACATACTTCTCAATATTCCGTTAAATATACCTCTTTATTGTGCAACAAAAGCATATCAAGAAAACGCTGTCCAGAAGATAAACAAGATGCAAAGGTTTTCCTATTTAGGTATAACGGAAACATTGCGCAGCATACCTACGACAGTACTTCCTGGCTTGTCATTCTTACACCTAGTGATATAAACATGGGTGCATACAGGCTGTAACATCTATGAATCATAAAGGAAGTTAGAGCAAGATATATGTTGACAACAGAGCAGGTGAGAGGGGAAGTGCTAGGGGATGAGTACCAATAGTATGCCGGCGTAAGGATCCCTATATAGCTTCAATACCACAATGGTTTTTTCAGGAGAATTAAACAAACGGCAATAAACATATAGGAGACTGGATCAGCGCTAAAGGAATACCACAGGTAGGATACATGGTATAACGTTTAGGAATCTCATGTGGAAAGGAGGTTAGAGAACTACTACATATTTGCAGAAAATTGCTCGGTATTATTAGAGGCCCTGAAAACTGGTGCGCGTATTGTGCATTCAAACAGCAGTCTCTGTGGAAGGGAACCACGAACAGTCAAGCCCATATTACGTGAGATATTGAAGCGCAGGAGACAAAGTATTTGACCAAACGAAAGGGGATCCAGAGGCATACCGGATTTTGGAATCACCATTTTGGAATTGGTTCGGTTGAAAATGAATATCCACAAATTCTCTAAACAGTTTTTCCAAATTAATAAGCTAGTGTTGCGATGAGTGGTCGGATGTCATGTATGGAGGGGGTTGCATAAACATTCGGACACAGAACAATAAACCTGTAGGTCACGGTAGTCTTCAGAAACCAACTTGGACGACTCTGGTTTAATAGGAAAAAAAAAATACTTGATTCTTTTGATCTCTTTGGTAATCGACTGAGCCATTGCTGTACTTGTACTCTCACGAACATTCAAAATAACCGGTCTAATACTTGGCTAACACGATGCTTGCCCCTCGACTGTGACTTAGACTGGGCACTTGAGGTATACCGATAGTCTACATTAACATTGTTAGTGTGCGCTTATACTATTTATCTATAGGTATGTTCGTTGGAGCTACATTTTCTACACTAGCTCGTAAGTAAAACAGTGTAGAAGATTGGTGTTGCCCCGACCAACAAACCTTATATTTGTCTATGCATTTAAAATCTAGATTTTTATTTTTATGAATTAATTTTCCTAGTGAATAGATTTGTGATAAGTGTTTAATTAAAATAATAATACAATTATGTAGGTACTTTTCATTCAATTTATTTTACATACTCGTACTATTTAATATAAAACACACTAAGGTTTTCTTCATTTAATTTATATGCATGTAGAATATAACAAATAAATGAAAATAAACAATACAGTTACGTCGATACATAAGATATCGGATCACTCCGCGCTACACCAATTTAATTTATTCGAAACAATTGTCCAGAATTAATTAAATTGGTGTAGCGGGGAGTGATCGGATATCTTGTGTGTCTATTACTACGCTAAAGCCCTTACATATCTTTGTATTGAATACAGTTACGTAATATATTATTATGTTTATGACCTCAAGCAACTTATACATATAATATGCAGTATTTGATTATAAAGAAAGTTAATTGTGGAAATTTTAAATTTGAAGAAACCTTTAACTTAAACAATTTGTTTCTTGTATGGCAAAGACCGTACAAAAAACAATGCACGACGAAGCGAAAAACAATGGTTCCGTTTACTTGGAGGAGGAAACTTCCAAAACTACAGTGTGCAGCCATCTTCGGCTCGAAGATAGTGGTATCTAGTGAGGTTAAATACCTAGCTGTTATTTTGGGTGCAAAACTGACGTACAAATCTCACCTTGAACAAGTGTCGAACAAAGCCACAAAGGCCTTCTGGGTCTGTAGAGGAATGTTTGGTAAAACGTGGGGGCTAAAACCGGCAATGGTGCACTGGCTGTACACGAAGGTCATTGTACCTTCCATAACCTATGCCTCGTTAGTCTGGTGGCATAAGGCTAGCCTGGGCTACGCGGTAAACGCGCTCAGCAAGGTCCAAAGGACTACCTGTTTAGGCATCACGGGAGCCATGTCCTCGACGCCGACTGCGACCATGGAGACCATTCTTGGGCTTCCTCCGCTTCAGCTGGTGTTGCGGTCAGAAGCTACCCTGGCAGCTTACAGAGTAAAATGTAGCGGGCGTGAAGGTTTCTCTGATAAAACTGGAGACCATACCAGCATTTTCAACTACATCGAACAGACAGTACCTCTGTCCACTAGGGCGGACAAGATTCCGCCCGTCTTCAGCTTCACTAGGAAATACTCCGTAGATATTTCCAACAGTGAGATCTCCAAAGCATACATTCACAGACCGAGGCGATGTTCTCATCGCTGGTTTGTGGATGCCTAGATGACGCCGAATGGCATAGGCATTGAGATTTGAAGAGATGGAGAACCGAATGGCGAAGCCATCAGTTTAGGGGGCTCCACCTCCATCTTCCATGCTGAAGTTATAGCCATCCAGACCTGCACAGAGAGCATCTTAAACTGCCCGCATGGGAACGTATCGGTCGAAATTTTCTCTGACAGCCAAGCTGCCCTCAGGGCACTACAGGCTGTCAAATTTGCTTCCGAAGTGGTACTGGGGTGCCATAGGAAGCTTGAAGAATTGGCGGAGCATCACAGCATTACGCTGAGATGGGTGCCTAGTCACTCTGGGATTAGAGGCAACGAAATTGCTGACAAATTAGCTAGAGGCGCCCGTAGCCGTTCACTGGTCCAGAACCGTCGTGCGGGAGTTCCTATGGCGGCATCAAAGCCTTTGTCAGATCTCAACTCGCTGCTAGTCACCGCTCCTATTGGAATGGACTAGTCGGCGTGAGACACTGTAAAATCCTCGGTATTTATCCGGGCGACGAAAGACTTCGCAAGGCAGTCTCTATGAGCATGGCCAGACTGAGACTTCTTACGGGAGTCCTAACCGGCCACTGCTCATTAAATAAGTATTTGCACCGCATGGGGCGAGTGGACTCTCCCCTGTGTAGAAACTGTGGGAGAGCAGAAGAAACTCCTGTGCGCCTCCTTGCCGACTGCCCGGCAGTGGACAGGGAGAGACGGAGCTGTCTAGGGGTCGCTCGATTGGACGAACCCAGTATAAGTAAATTAACCCTCGACCAACTTGCGGACGTGTTTGTTCGAGTACAACCAGGTCGGGAGGGTTAAGACATTATGGAGGCACAATAGGTCTTAAGGCCGAGTTGCCTCACGGGGTAAACCTGCCCATGAAAGTAAAAAAAAAAGCGAAAAACAATTAATTGCAACAAGTATTGTGTGCAAGCAAAGTAACATAAATTGTCAAACATTCTGGAGCTATTTCTCTCACATTGATCGTATGCAACAAATTGGGGCATGAAGTATGATTATTATTAACAGAAGTATTTGACGACAGTCGAAAAATACTTATTTGGAAAAACCAAGAAATAAAAATTAAGAAGAAGTTTAGTCAATGAGTAACAAAGTAAATTTTTAAGATCATAAATTATGTTCTCTGATTATTAAGTTATTATGGAATGAAGATTATGGCTTACAATTATCTCAATATTCCTAGGAAAAAGTTAGTTAGGCATTGCAAGTACTTTTCATTTCTGTCAGGACAGCAGTTCAAAACATGAGTCGCAAATACTGCACTATGTACCCTTGTACCCTATGTACTACCCTTGTCAGTCCAACTACCCAAGTCAGTCGATTATCATAGTGTCCGATAATCCAGCAGATACTGAAACGTTCATACGTAGTCAGTTCTAAGAGTGGAATATGTACTTGAAAACTAGGGAAACTAGACGAGCTAGGCAAAATGTTAGTTAAGGAGTGGATGAAAATGGAATAACAGATAATTGCGCCTAAATAAGGGTCTGGAGCATCATTTTGGTGGCTTGTACTTGTTCGCAGGATAAGTAACAGAATAATACTGGATAAATTGGAAAGTCAGTAGAGCAAAGAATATCTAAATACAGGAAGAATTCCGATGAATGAAACAATCCTAAACTTTTCCGCGAATCCATAATAAGAAGGGTACATCCATATGAGTAAAAACAATATCCGTATTCCTACATCGGTCTTGTCAAGCAATTGAAAAGCTGGAAGGATAATTGAGAAGGTTTGGCACAACTGAGGAGGCGCAGTATAGATTCGGCAGAGAACAGCATGAAGCATCTACTCAGATTTTCTCAGACTGTAAGGTTATGTAACCCAAGGGTGCTACATCTACGAGCATATGAAATTGAAGAGGAAAATGCACCTAATATAACTCCGACCCTATATCCTAGCCTTTTCAAAAATTATAGGATCTACATATACGTTTGCCTTATCTATAACTACTAGAGAATGTTGAAGTCACCTTCACCAAGTTTAAATTTCAATCTAATTGAATATTCCGAAGATATTGAAATATAAGGAAATATATCCCGGCTGATAGTCTAGTGGCTTGCACACATGGCTCTATCAGTCGTGAGGTTCACGGTTCAAATCTCACTCCGATCAGTTACGATAACCGGCTTTTTCCGGAGTCGTAATAATGATTAGGAAGTAGATCTGGCTCTGCCTGACAAGCATATCAAATGCTTAGGCTTCATATATACTTTCATATTTGTTAAATTACTGTTTTCATGTTGTTTGGATGTGCTTTGATGGTTCTTCTGTAAGTAATGAGGATGTTGATTTATTAGTATCCTTCTTTATATACAATTTTGGAAACAAACAACATAATATCACTGATTCTATGTTAAACTAAATGCCGCATGAAACTGAATGTCCGCAACTGTATTTTTATGAGATATTTATACATACAGGTGACAAAATTGCTCTTAATATTTATGTTTCCTTTTCGAGAAAGTAAAATAGGTGTATTGACGTACGGTTTAATATTAAATTAATATTAGTGTAAATTTACGAGGATAATTATTTGATCCGAAAACAAGTTTCCTCTCAAAACAAAGACTAAATTCGACCGACAACGATGTGTAATTGGAATTTCCTTTACAAAGCGCATACCTACCTACATGTACTCCGTACTCTGTAATTACGAGCACATTAATTTTACCTGAATGATAATTATCATGACCGTTGCCAAATTCTTATTCGGCCTCTAGAAATACTAAGTATTTAAGCGAGAAGTAATAGCACAATAGAAACTATTATTCAACTGGGCAAAGTGATTTAAACGTAATTACTATTCATTATGTAGCATTCTCTGATGAGTGCTCCCATATTTTTTATATGTAACACTTGTCCTTTCGTAAACAATAAAAACCATATAAGTTGGTAAATTGTAATTGAAAGCTGGCAGGTTTCCAATCATTTACTTTATAACTAAAAATAAGTCCTTGCAAAGGTGTTTATAATTTTACGTCAACAATAATTTATTCTTAAATTAATTCATTCATTAAAAGAACTGGAATTAATTAGTTATATGGCAATTATTTAAAGAAGTTTATATGTCTTATCAATGCATAAAACATGAATTTTATTAAAGGACGTATTCATTTGGTAAATGATCACTGGTAGCGGCGCAAGTTAGTCCTGAGGTTCTCGTCGGCACGTTTTGGATGGCAACAAGTGCTATATGATTGCTGTCTAGTCTCTAACCCTAATCAGTGATACATAAAAAAAAATATTAATTATTTAATTATCTGTAGAGACAATTATAAAGTATTTATTTATAGTTTATACCCAAACTAAATTTTTAAAAATGTTTTTTATCCCCACATTCTAGCTGCAAGTATTTTTAAATATACAGCGGAACTGATTTCTGCAGAGTGAACTAGGGCAGTTTTAAAGAAAACATCATTCACATCTTTCCGTTTGCGGATAAAGTAATGTAAGGATTGTAAGGCAAATTTATTTTGGACAAAAATGCGTATAATTTCTAAATGTCGCTGTTAATTATTTATCCCAGACAGGGTTATTGTTATGCTTGACATTCATCGTGTTAAGTCCAGTAATGGCACCTAAAACCTAACAGTTAAATTTAAAAACACACCACTGTTTGTTTGAACTCAATAACAAAATTTATTTTGTTGCGTTCATCTACCAACTATAGTTGCATTGTTTTCCACCGACCTTGTTGTAAGAAATTTTCTCTTATGATTGTTATATATAAGAAACACATTGCTTTGGCTTTTTAAAAAAACAAGACGTCAGAGAATGTATAACGTAAATCGTGGTAACTTCATAGTACTTAATAGGTGAAGTGAGCAGTAGTTTGTACTTCCCTCGTTTGATAATTCTGAAGCAATTACACATGAGTAATCTCATCTGATAAAACTCGTTAGAGTCTTTAAAAAAGCAAAAATATAATTAGATTTAAAGATATCTATAAACATAGAGTTGAAGCACAATGCATAATAAGAGGAAAAATAAAGAAGTGTCATAAAAAGAACAAAACGAAAAAGAAAAAAAACAGAAAATTCTGCTAGTATTGTAGTAACGGCTTGTGTTCCTTACGGGGCGCACATTTAAACTCTTGAATCCCTCGTAGCCAATCTGGGATATAGCTTGATATGTGATAGCGAGAAAGTGGGCTTGCACTGGAAGTGACGCTGATGGCGCCTGGTAGGCAAAATGTCGAGTCTGTCTCTAATGTTATTTCCTCTTCATTGCTTTTGGTGGTATAGTGATTCCATCAATAGACAATCAACCCCCGTGATGGCATTTTCGGTTAAGTGTTGCAGATTTGGATTCTTACTTAAAAATAATACTTTAAGAACTACAGATATCTATATAATGGCTTGAGTTTTAAAAAAATGACTTACTCATTGCCTGTTGGCAACTCAGCAATGATATAATTTTCGGTGAAAGCAAAAAACCGAAGTATTATAAGTAAACATGTGTTCTTCGTTGTTGTTTATCAGACCACACCACACGTTAAAAATCGGCAGATAGATTTATTGTTTTTTATTGTTAATATTTTTACAACACGTTTCGTTCATGTACTGAGCATCTTCAGGCACAAAAACATCAATGTTCGAAATCACGAAGAATGCGTGAATATGCTCAGTTCATAATCGAAACATGTTCAGTAATATAATTAAACAGTAAATATAAGTTGGACAGTACAATACTCACCTTATTATATTATTATATCTACGTAGTTACGTCTCAATAGGACCATGCACATCATAAATATATACATATGTAAAATTCTCGTGATGGACCACTCTGTAACTAGGTATATATAGTTCAAAGTGTGAGAAATAATAACCAGGTACACATTAGTCTGTTCGCAAATATGGCATTAAATTTGAAAATTGCTTCGCATTCCGCTGTACAGCACTAACAATGAGTCACTGTTTCTAACCAAAATTTTTAAATGTTTCAATAATTTGATCTTAACAAGTTTTTTAGTAGGCTGTGATCGTTGATTACAGATTTTAGTTTTACATTAACAATTCGTGTTAGAATGTCTATATCATCCGTTCAAAAAAGATTGCGTTTAAAAATAACTTAATTAATGACTTTAGCCTGATGAATGTGGAAGTATGTATCTACCGAAACTGTCGCATACGTAATCAAAGTATACGGAATACTAAGTTTGCGCAATGAAGCAGTTTTTTACTCTTTTACACTTCTTAACGTAAATGTTATATAACATTGATATAGAGAATGTTATCAAAATTATAAGCATTAAGCTATTGGTAGAAATAGTTGAGTCACTCCTACCTTAGAGCAGAACCGATTGAGTGATTGTTATATATTCTTTTAAAGAGTAGTCAATAAAACTCAAAGTTTATAATATGACTTGAACCGATTAACTGAAATCAAGCATTACCTATTAAGGCAGAATTATTCTTTCATAAAATACTTAATATTGTTAAAATCATAGTAAACCCATAACTTCCTAATTTTATTTAAATATCTACTCATCGTTATTAATTCTTAAAGGTGTAAAGTGGATCTGGAAGATTACAAAGCATAGCAAATGCCTAATAATTGTAAATATTTCTGGGAAATCAATGGATGCAAGTCAAACGTATAAAGGAAGAGTTTATTTCAATAATTCGACAGTACAATTCTCTGAAAAAGATACCTACAATGCTATTATTTATCAATCTAAACCGTTCTTACGCTGGACGTTACTGAGATTAACGAACTGTAAATAGACGTCTTGGAAATGACTATTCACCGTCAACTAATAAAAAACGGTTCTTGAAAAATAACTTTCTATTCGATACTTTGTACTAATAAATTGTAGGAATTACAATACGTTGAACTTTATCTCTAATTGATATGTCTCAAGAACAGACTTTTTTTTATTATTTTTTTTTTGTATAGGCACCTTATTTTATTTATATATAAAATAGAAATCCCATGTTCTCAATGTTCAATATAAGATTCATATTTTTTACAATAGCCTGAGATATAGAATTAAATACTTGTGTGATATTAACACAACATAATTTAATTAATTACAAAAGATGAATTTAATTTATTTTAATATTATTGAATAGGATGCCTTTAGTGTTACAGAAAATAATAAGTGCATTGTTTAGTGGTGCCTTACCTGGTATGCTGACTACCTGATTCTGTTCAAATTTTAACTTACGGTGATATCGAGCGAAAGTGCAGCTTCAGTATACATTGGGTTCGTAGCATACTATAACAAAAGGCATTCCCTCGACCCATATCACAGATATGCCACTTCGAAATTGCGTTAAAAGTCATCCAGGTATTCATTCCAACGTACCTACGTATATAATTACATGGTTGCCATTCTTAGAACATTGATCAAATAATACTGGTTGTTATTTTTGTCTTTGTATTACCTTAGAAAATTATAATTTACTATTATCGTAGGAAATTGAAATTCGCTGATAAAATTATCTTAATTATTATTATATAAAAAGTTGGTATTAATTTTGAATATTCTAGAAATAGACATGGAATTTGAAAAGGTACTTCTTTGATATACCATAAATTATTTTTGTTATAATTTGTTACTATATAAAACTAGAAGGTAAGTAATTACATTCTATATAACCAATGTTAGTTTTTTCTTCTCCAGAAATTTACACTAAACATGCTTCTAACAAAATTTAGACAGATTATTTAATCGCCAAATCATACAGTAAGAAAGTATCTTGAATATATAGAATATTTTCTGACTCTGACCCTATAAGATTAAATTTATACATTGTGATGGTTTCTGCCAGTTTTGGGATTGAAAACATGAATTTAAAGGATAAATTTGGTGGCTTTAAGGAAAACAAACGGACTCGAACGAATTTTCTGTTTTGACCAAGTTTCGTAATAAAAAGGTGTTATTTTCTTATATGACTTGCTGTTGTTTCGAATAAATAAAATTTATTTCCCGTAAGCCTTCTATGGAAAATAAACAAAATTTAACAAAGGACTTGGAATCTACACCAAATTTAGTACATTAAACTACGGGGTTCCTTATTAGATTAGATTAGATCAAGATTGAGGTGGCCATAAAGGCCTATTTTCGCGACCTTTTCAGTTCCATTACGATTCCGTCCATCTCTAATTAGTGCTTTCGTAAAGAACATTCTTGAGGAAGGCTTCTTTACTTTGCTATCTTCTGTGAGATTCTCCAAACCCAGTATTGGTCGATATGTCGCTAGGGCCTATTGGTATTTTTAAGGTCTACTAGGGAAACGTCAACTTTTCCAAAGGTGTACTTGATTTTCATTGTGGCGGGGCAGTGGCAGAAGATATGCTCAACTGCCTCTTCCTCTTCTAATCACAGCCGGCATTTAGTCTCTCCAGAGAGTCCGATTCTGTGTAGGTGCTTTCTAAGTTTTGCAGTGACCTGTAAAGACAGAAACAATTACTTTGGCATTTTTTGGGTCAAGCTAGTTCCTTGGTTCTGACATGATTGCGCAATATACACTTTTTCGCATGCACCATACCAAGACAATTGTTCCAAAAGTTCCAAAACATTTTCTGATGCGCCCATACATTGATTTGCTGTTTAACTACCGTAGGTGCCATGCCAATGGCAGGTCCTGGTTCCTGGAAATGCTCCGCAGCACCCTTTCTTGCAAGAGTGTCTGCTTCATCATTGCCATGGATGAGTGAGTGCCCAGGCATCCGGATTATGGATAGGTTATTTGTCGTCCCCGCTGTGTTTTTACAGCTCCAGATTTTCAGCCTCGAGCTGCGTTCATGCGCCTCTAGTGCTTTCAGCACTGCCTGACTGTCGCTGAAAATTTTTATTGATTTCTGTACGATGTTTTTATCCAAAATCTCTTTAGCATACATCTCAATGGCAGCCTGAAAAATCGTTGTGTGTTGTTCAAAGTTGTAATATTTTCCAACTCTTGGATTACGACAGAATATTCCTAGGCCAACACCCTGCTCTGTTTTGGAACCGTCCGTAAACCAGCAGATGTTTTTCTGCGTCAGTGTTGATTCGTTACATCTTCATTCCTCTCTGTTTGGAAAGGAAATAGTGAAGTATGTATCGATCACTGGTCGAGTACACATCATGTTCGATGGCATTCCCAGCATACTGTCGGAAGTGACCGATTCCAGGAGCTTGTTAGCCACACAGACATGAGTGTGTATCAAGAAGCATATTAGCATATTTTAAACATAGAATTCCAACAAATCAGCTTCAATGCAATCACAATCACCAAAAATCCTTTCAGTTTGTTTGTTTCAGACAGCTCATACATAGAAATACAATTTTCGCTTAATATAAAATACGCACTGGCGTATATTGTTGTAGAAATCATATTTTTGTTTCATTTATTGCACATTGTATACAGTATAAGTCATTATAAGACTGAGCGTATTCTTGTCTAGACAATAAGAAAAACAACCTCATTACGAGAAAATAATCGCAAATAAACGAGCGCGAAGATCGTATGTCTGGTTGGGTATTGTTGCGTTCTTCTACAGCCGATATTTCTCTTAAATCCCCGGTCGGTAATTTATTTTATACGACCGTTTCTGCGAAATATTTCGGCCGAAACAAAAAGAACCACGATGAACAAGGAGCGAAGAAGTATTGAGACGATACAGGCTTCCATAATAATTCCCAGCAATGCACTTTGAATGCTGAATCGTAAAGAGGGGAACAAAAAATATATTGCATTGCTTTTTAATGATCACCACATCTACACTCCTACAAACTGGACTCTTGGGATTGGGGCCAGCAGGTAAGGGTGCCTCACCACAGATGTTGAAAACATAGAGGGCTATGTATATTGTGAATGAAAATAGAATTACAATATGGTGGAAAATATCTAAACTTAAATACTTTTTGTGTTTGCGTTGTAAGTAATTTTAGCTATATAGGCCATAACAACTTTTTTTGTTAATGAATCGTGATGTAGACTAATGTATTACTGAATATTTTATTAATTGTCATACCTTAACACTCCTTAGTGTTTTCGAAATTAACGAAAGTACAATCGAATTTAATATCTTGAATCGATTACCTGCTTAGAAAGCCATATTGATTCGACAGGCAATATAAAATATACTAGTAATTGTTATTGAAGTACCCTTAATGGTTGATACTTGTACAAAGCTATATTTATGACTCATTTTAATTATAAGGTGAATGTCCGTTAATACCTTTTAAAGGTGAGTTTGCGGTGGACGTAAAATTAGGCTATAAATTCTATCTCATATTATGTCAATGACTCACTTCCTGATCTATCACGGATTGGTAATTTAATTAGTAGTGCGACTTGAATAAGAGATCTTAATTATTTTGCAATTACTCCTTTAAATCCAATAAAATTAATAATAAAATATTCAGTAATTCAACAAATGCCTACGATTTCAGATTAAATCAACCAAAATGGTACCAAAAAATATATGTTCGAAGGTTACGAGTATAGTTTTAGTATTTTTGTGACTTATAGTGGGGCAACCACATTTGATTGTAAAATAGAGCATTAACCTAGTTTCAAATTGATATTAGTAATTGTCAAATTTGTTAAACTTTTAAAGTTTCTTCAAAAAAGTATGGTCCAATTCTCCGGTCATCAAGGATACCGCACCACGTGTTTACGCTCCACACATCTTGATTATCTGTTTGTTGTACCCAGTGTGGATTTTTGTGTGACCAATAATGTAAATTATGATGATTTACTTCACCATTACTTTTAAATGTTGCTTCGTCCGATCACAGTACTCTTTAAAAAAAAAATTCAGGATGCACAATTAACTTTGTTTGTGCCCCTCGGCAAAAACGAACTCTGGCTTGAAAGTCACCGTCATGTAATTTTTGGCGATGTGAAACATGATACGGGTGCATCTTGTGATCATTAAGGACTCGCCATACGCTTACATGGCTAATACCTGACTCTCTTGCTATATTGCGGGTGCCTGTTTGAGAATCAACTCCAGCTGCTCCCAAAATATCTACTATTCTCTTATTCCTAACATGCCGAACGATTTGCCTGCCGTTGATGTGGTTTTTGCGCATATTTCTCGTTTGTTGTACACAGACAGCCAAACGAGAGAATAGTGTAAACTATTGTCGTTCTCCAAAACGACTACAAATAGGCATAGCATTCCGACGACCATTTTTCTTATGCTGTAACAAAATGAGATCTCTAATGATTTATAAAACACAGAATACTATAGAAGGAGATGCAAATGTAAAGACTTTGACAAAATCGTAAATATCTCAAAAACAGTTAAATTTAGAGTGAACTTTAGTAAAAATTGTATTCAAATAATCTGTAGAACTCATTGAAGTAAGAAAAAACATGATTCCATTTAAAATAAGAAAATTGCTATTGACTTCCGGCATAATGAAACGTTTCCGGAAGTTAAAAATATTTTCAGAGGATTCCTCAGGTAAGGTTTTGTTATAAATTTTTATCGCATGAGTCTAGCTGCCATAGATCGCGAGAAAAAGATGGAGTGGATAAGTGGTCTGAAACAGCCTATGTAAATTACAGTAACTAGGTACACTCTAACGAAGATTTGGTAAAATTCCTGTACGGTTTCGGGGCAATTATATTACCCCGAAACCTTACAGGTATTTCACTTGTGCTAGTAAAATTACTTTGATGTAAAAATTCACCAAGGACATTTACTACTAGTGTGTGAAAAATACTAAATAAAATGAAATTTACTGGGTAAATTTCTTAAGATAAAAAACGGTTCCTACTAAAAATCGTTTAGCATGGATTTCATATGGAGCTTTACTATGTATTTAGGAAAATTGCTAAACATACATAAAGGAATTTTGTATAGGAATATACTACGTGTAGGCATTTTATTATTATAAATATATATTACAGGTAATTTAATAAATATAAAAAACAATGCTTATAATAATAATAATAACAATAATACATTTAGATGATACTCAACTGTTTGATTAAACTTATAACTTTCTTTTTCGAGTGTGAAAAAAGGCTGCTTTTGGTGTCGGCATCAGGTGCGTCTTCATGATGTAGCGTTGGAGGAACTCCAACAAACAACTGATCTTCTTTCATTATTGATATACTTACAAGATCGTAAGCATTGATAAAAAATGAATGCCTAGATATCAATTAGTATCTTAGTATGCAATATGTAATGTGTGTAAAGTATAGGTTTTAAATTACCTATTTGAAGAGAATATAAAAAATAAAGTATGAAGAAGGCTAACTATTATATATATTGTGCATTCGAAATTTGGTAGAAGAAATCATTAATGTTACTAAGCGTATAATAGTTGTGTGCTTGTTTGGTTGTTATACCTAAACGCTTTCTTAACCATAAAAACAAATGCATAGATAGGTACAAGACAATATTCTAAGTATAAATAGGCAAGTTGAATAATACTTTCATAACCTCTACTTCAGAGTAGCGAAATATGATTGCAATAAAGAATATCTATAATCATTTACTTTAACATTACGGTAATACACAAACTACAAATATATTTTATATGCCCTGTCGAGGCATATTAATATGTTTTTATTAGGTGTATTGTGTGTTTATAAATGCACAAACCTTAATGTTTCAACGTTTTTAAATTATGAAAATGCAGCTGCAGGTCACCCTCAGTAATAAGAATGTATTATTTAACTACTAGATTTATTTTAAATTAGTCACTTAGCTAAATATGCCTATAGATAAAACACAAAGAACGACTGCCACTTCCGTGCGTGCTATGTGCTATCTATCTACAAATTAAAACCATAAAATTGAACATGCGGGCATTGTAAGTATGTATTTGGTTTCCTACGTAAATTTCCTAACTGTGGATAAAATCACGAAGTAATTTAATAAGAATCCCTGGGAAAGCATGAAAATTTTAGTAATATTACGTTTTTACGTAGCACTTTTACCTACAATTGAAAAATACTGGTCGATATGTGGGAAATTTCCAAGAGTATAGGTAATTTTGTTAAAAAACGTAAAATTACCCAGTTTTTGGTGATTTTCCCCCAAATGTTACTGGAATTTTTAGCAGGAATCCTGGTAAATTTACTAAAATTTTTTAGTGTGTACTACACAACGCGCTTTTTTTTATATAAAAGACCCTTATTTTTAAAACAATCACAAAATTTGTATTCGATTTTCCCCTAAAATATAAATCAGTTTGGAACAACATTAATAGCGAATTCGACTGGTTGGACTGGGGGACACTGAGGGTCGTTGTTGTAGTCTACTAGCGGAGTTAGTACGCACTCTTCGTGTGTTTTGCATTTCACTGGCGTACTGGCACTGAAAAAAGGCTCGTGAGTGCTAAAACGTTATCTATTTAGCATGTATTCCACTGGGAATGCTATTTTATAGTACCCAGTGGCTGTTGATGTGTTCGAAAGCAAAAACATGAGAAACTCAGCGCGCCCTCAGTGGAAATCAGTGGTGATTTTCCGAGATACTAGTTCAGCTACTTCAATGATGGTTCACCAAAAACTTCGTAATGTCAATTTCGTATAATTACCGAGTGTAAATTAGACCCTCATCCATAGTGACGAGTTCATATAAGAAAAATGAATGTCTTCTTAATATAATTTGCTCTACATGATAGAGTAAGAATAGTTGTAAACATTACCAAAGGTACCTATAATTGATAACGTCAATAACAAAGCAAAATGAAATTGATTGAACTTGAAATATCGTTTTATATTAATATTATTATATACCGTACAGAACTGAATGTTGGTTAGGGAATACTGTGGTATATTGTTCTATATGCTGAAGGAAAAACTTGCAGAATTCAAATTTGCTTTCGTTGTTAGCCGATTAGTTCAAGTTCTAAATACAACTCTTGAGACAGTGGCCTAATGCCTTTAATTCTAGTACATTAACTTCAACAATTAACAACGGTATTGACTTCGAACGTTTCGATGGCATTTAGGCATTCTTTTCAAAGGTAAATTAGAAGTACAAATAGAGTAATTAATGTATATATATCACTAAGCCCTATTTTTTGGGGAATAACAAAAATCACCGTCTTAAATAATTACCACAGTGTTTATCTTTTGTTAACATATCAGCACATATGTCGAAAGTCTGTAACATACACAACATTTTAAATTCTAATTTGGAAATGTAAAATATCGGGGCTAATCAATTTATAAATTACTTAATATATGTTTTTTATGAGGGTGCTACAAAATAAAATGCCTAATATGCGCATATGTGCGTTCAGTATAAATAGAACAAAAGAAAACCAATAAATATCGATTTATTATATTAAAAGTTATTTTGATATATCAAAAAGATAATTTGTATCAACAATTAGAAATGGAGACTCTATATGTCTAAGACAAGTTTCAAATTTCAATTCTATCGTAGACGGATTTTTTTGTATCCGAGTTTGGACCATTTCCAGAAAAATTACACAGTTAAAATATACTAGAAATGAGCCATACCAACATATATATACCAACCTATGGTATATAGGCTCTCCTTGTAAGTAAAAATATGTTTCCCAATGGCTGGAAAAAAATTAAATCTGAATTTTGTCGGTAGTTACAGCAACTTTCCCACAGACCAATTACTATTATATGTTCTTGTAATGAGTAGCCAGTGAAGTAATCAAAAATAATAGCTTTTGGTTGTTATCAAATAGATTAACTATCACACTGACAAAAGTCAATGCTAGGTTTTTCCACTATCACCAAACAACAATGCACAATCTCAGTGTGATAGTTAGTGTTACACCAAAGGTTCCAAAACCCAATTACTGGATCAAATAGATTGATAAGTGACATAATTGTAATCAATATTTATTGTGCCTATACCTTAGGTATAAAGTAATAAGTATTACTTTGCCAAAGTGTATTATATGCTACCAGAAGTGGAATACTAATTACATGCATGAAGGAATCAAATTCGGTGAAAAAAATATAGTGCCACAAGAAAATTTTGAAAGCAGAATTGAAATATCAGATCATGTTGCCACTGTACAACCTCAGTCACCTCGTCATCAGGATACCACAAAATCAGTCTGCATAGTAAAACTAGTCCTAAAGTTAAATCCCTCTAAATAAAGAGGGAGAACCTTTGAATTAAACAAAAACAATAGCTATTGTTGCATCAAAAGTCTCTGGAGAGTTGATTTAGAAATCATAACATAGAAATTAAATAGCGTTTGGTTGTTTTCAGATAGATTAACAAGTCACACAATTGTAACGAATACTTGTTGTACCCATAAATCTTACGTATAAAGTGATAAGTAGTATTAGGTACTTTGCCACAAGTATATATTATACTGCCAGAAGTGGGATACTTATTAAATGCATGACGGCACCAATTCCGATGAAAAAAGATGTAGTGCCACAGAAAATTCTGAAACCAAAATTTGAACATCAGGTCATGTAGTCACTGAAGCCACTGTAAAATCTCAGTCACTACCCCATTAGGTGACCACAAAATTAAACCTTTGAAGTAAACAAAAACAATAGCTTTTCGTTGCTACTACTTAGATTGATTAAATATTTTAACGAATATTAGTTGTAGTAATGTGTTGTAGTAACTTCTGCCTGACCTATCTTTTTAAATACTTACCAAATGTTGATAATAAGTACTGAGTACATATAGGCAGTGATGATAAGTATATGTGATATGTGATATTAAATAACAGTATTTGTTAAATATTCTATTACCTACATTAAAAATAAAAAAGAATGATTTAAGTATTAATAGATATTCCTAATAGATATTAAATTGCTGATAATTTGTTTGCAAAGCATGGGAAAAATAGGAGTATTATTACAATGAACCACTACTTTATATTTCTACCCTAGATAATATATAAAAAATCAGCAATTCCACGTGGATGCGGCGTGCCTATAATTGAACACCAAAAGTAATCTGAAGGGCAGCAGGCAACATCACACCGTTTTAAAAATCGTACCAACCCGTTCACCTATATTTCGAAGCACGTGCTTTCGTGTAGCAGCTGCCATTTTTGCGGCTTCGGACATGTGGTATCGTTGTCAGTGACTACGGGAGAAACACGAATGAGGACGGGAAAAAGTGGGAAAAAGGAAGGGAAACAAGAGAGACCAAATTAGACGGTGATGCAAGAAACAAAAACCTAAAAGGCAACAGGCAGAGAATAAAGGATGAGAGTGCGACGAGGAGTAAAACAAAAGTTAAAGTTTGTGCTTATATAACCAGCCGACCTATATATGGTCCAGACGTTCAACAATGCTGCTTATACATACGGGCGTTTTTTCTTTTGCATCTCCGTCTCGTCTTTCGAGCGGTGAATTTTATAGCTACCACCTCTTGCATATTCGGAAACGTTGTCAAGGTCAGTTAAGCGAGACGAAGTGGTAAAGACGAAGAAGAACTGAATGCAGCTTTTCGTTTCGAGAACCGTAAACCGTGAAGTTGTCATGTACTTCGGTACACGCTGCATCTGCACATTATGAAGGGCGCATATTTAGGACATTATTAACACTAAAAATATATTAAAATCAATTAAGTAACTAACCTTTATGCTTGAAATTAATGGAACACAAAATATCTAATAAATATTCTTCATAATTTATAGTAAATTGTCTTTACTGTAACATTAAGGAAATTAAATTTATCAAATTCGTTTGAACCGTAAAGTTGTATGTAACAATATCGCCTTCACTTCATCAAGTCTTTTTGATGAGTTAAAAAATATTTAATACAATGTATGCAAGTACTGTGGGTATTCTAAATAAAATAGTAAAACTACTGAACTAATTCAAATCTGAGTCATAAGGAAGAAAAATATTAATCTTTAATCAGATTTTAATTTTACACAAATTTCTAATAAAATCATGGTGAGGTACTGATATATCCCATCATATACAGATTCTGAGATAATATTCCGGAAGAAAACGGTATTTTAAAGTATCTAATCTTTCTATGCCTGTAATAAATTTAACTGTAGAAAGAACTACCAGCCCTAGGCATATTGAGGTTTATATGATAATGCGACTATGTTCAACTTGGTGAAGTCGTATAGGTATTTAATATTTTAAGCATAACATTAACAGGAAACGGCTTTAGGATGGTAAGAGAAATCGTGGATATTGGTAAAAGCGAAAATCAGAACAGAATAAAATAAATAAGAAAAAATCTCTCATTAATTGATAATAAGATACTTACTGTCCGTCTTCTATGTGTTCATCTACATCAAGACTTGTTATGCCAGTGTTAGTCGTACTAAATATAGTAAAATGCTTGGAAACAAAAATTATTAGCTAGATATAGAAGATAATACGTAATAATAAGATTACGTTTACAGCAGGAACAAAAAAGATGAGGATTTGATTGAAGGATAGATGCTGATTAATCTTTATTTTTACTTTCAAATCTACACTTCCCAATGTGGTATTTGAATATAGGTCGTGTTTCATATACGTCTGCTGACGCCATTGTTGTCTTTCAACAGCTATCGCTGATATTTTATTTCATATTTTGATGCTTCAGTAATATACACCTTACGGGGTAAACGTGCCCATGAAGGTCAAAAAAAATATATGGATAATATTAACGTTACCTACGTGTCCAGTTCTATTGTAATGTCCTTTGTAGTAACAGACGTTCGGTAACTTTGGCTTCTTAATTAGACCTATCGTCTTTACGAAGCTATTAGCTATGGGGTTCTCTACCTACAGCATTATAAACTTTGTCCTTGCTAACCATCGCAGTGACACAGCACACAAACTGGGGTTTCTGCCTCCTCTTAACAGAATCTGCGAAGGCCTATGTTACACATATCGCTGTTTAGCCTACAATGACCGGTCAACAAACCTACTATTATTTTGACAACCTTCCTGTCCTTACTCAGTAGGTACCTAGCAAATTCAGGCCTCTGTTCTTTTAAAAACTCTTATGCCTGTCTTTATCGTGGTGATTCTATCATCATTCTTTATCCTTGTTATGCATCTATTCATTGATAGACTTTTTAATTTACGATTTCTTAATGCCGAAGGAAGCTCCAACGAATGATCTTGACAAACTTCATCTGGCCAAATCCGTCCGCCGCCTTACTTTTCTTCACGCCCATGTGACTGGGAACTCAGGCCAATATTACCTTCCTTTGAGCGCCCATCTCATTTAGGCCGCTTATGCAGCCCTCAAACCAGTTTAGAGTTAACACTTACGGAGCTGGTCGCTTTAAGTGTTCACCTAACTTGGTCCATCTTTGTACGTCTCTGACACAGTGCCGAATTGCAGCAACGTTAGTCTGGAACACTGTCTTGTCCTTGCTGAGGCTTGTCCAAAGGGCCTTTCTGGGTTTCTTTCTATATATACCTACATCTACACCATAATCGGTTTTAGAGCCGTCTGTATATCAGTTTGAGTCGGCTCTTACTGGAGCGCCTTTCTCCAAGTCTTTCTTATCTGGTATTATAACCGGACACTTTCTATCTAGGTTGAACTTCTGAACCATGGCATGACGTGGCATCCCCATAAGAAGCGGCCCCTTAAGTTCCTCTAGTAGGTTTAGATGGTCGGGACCATGTGATTTACTTATCGATGCCTGATTATGCATAAGTCTGTGTGCTCCAGATCTATCAGATTCTTGTATATGAATTTAAAATATATACAATCTATGTAATGTTTTTTTATGAAAGAATGAATGTACAGAGTGAAAAATATACAGTGTGACAATTCAAACAATTCAAAAATTAAGAAATTACACATCTTTTTCAACGAGACGCGAAGCGTCGAGTTGTTTGTCGAGGCCGAAACGCGAAGCGTTGAGTCTTTTTGAAATTGACAGGCATTTAAAAAAGAATCTTTTTGTATTCTCTGCATATATACAGTAGTGTTCAGGTAAAGGTTACCACTATAGAAAATTTATATATTCATACAATTTTGTCAAACTTTGCATACTACGTGTGCATGTCATTGTCTAATTTTAAAATATGTACAATGTGTGTAATTTTTAATTATGAAAGAATGAATATACAGAGCCAAAATTTCGACGTCTAATTTTAAAATATATACAGTGTGTGTAATTTTAAATTAAGAAAATGGAATATACGGGGTGTACCGACGATCCCAAACCAATCATACGAACAAAAGACTGCGAGACGCGAAGCGTCGAGTCTTTTTACAAGTGAGAAGCAAGAAGAAAAAAAAAGGAATATACAGGGTGTACCGACGATCCCAAACCAATCACACAAACAAAATACTGCGAGACGCGAAGCGTCGAGTCTTTTTACAAGTGAGAGGCAAGTATTAAAAAAAAAAGGAATATACAGGGTGTACCGACGACCCCAAACCAGTCACAGGTGTAGACGGCAGTTAGCGTAGAGTGGTGCGGTTTAACTGGTCTGTCGAGTTGGGACGTAAGTGGTGCGTTCTAGGTGGAGCGCAGACTTTCTGCTTTCTGTTGGGTTGGAACGTAAGTGGTGCGTTCCAGGTGGAACGCGGACTTTCTACTTTCTGCAGAGTTGGGGCGGTAAGCGGACATCAAACGACTAATTAATGGGCCGGGTGAACTGGCCGGAATATCTAGTAGAATAAAACTAATAAAAGACAAAACACACAGTAACACAAAAGAAAAAGAAAAATCTAGACTAATTGTAAGAAGAAATGGATATAGCAGATGGCAAATACCGAAAGAATAAGGGAAAAGGCATAAGAGGAAATGAAAATAATGACAGAAAATAGAAAACAGTGGAGGGGATTGATAAACTATCTACAGAACTGACAAATCTGACGTCTGAAGAGGAGGAATGGAAAAAGGAGAAGATATTTTGATGAATCATTTAGTTAGCCTAAGGACATAAATATATTAACAACTCATTACATAACTTATTAATCTTATTACTATTAAAATAAGCAATCTCAAAAAGAACGCAATGACAATTCAACATGTCAAAACTGCAAATTGTTCCGTTCCAAAGAAAATTTATAAAAATTGAGTTATTTTTATGTTTTATAAACTTTTGGCTCACCCTGTAAAGTCTTCGCTCTTCATTTACTTGATATTCTCTTCACGATATGTCCAAGTTTTTGAAACGCGGTTGATATTCACTAAAGTTACAGCGACTTTTGTGTGATTAAAAGTATGCTTCCCCCACCATAGTATAATAACCTGAAAGTGTCATGAATCAAATTTGTAGATAATCATGAGCTGCTTATTTTATATTTAGCGTTCACCAACCTTAATAACGGAAAATTATTAAAAAGAATAATAAATGTAAAAAGGAAACAAATTACGCTATCTTGTGGGAATTTCGGAAACTTAAAAATATTTTGAAGAATGTTTTCATGACGACTATAAAAGTATGCTTCCCCCACCATAGTATAATAACCTGAAAGTGTCATGAATCAAATTTGTAGATAATCATGAGCTGCTTATTTTATATTTAGCGTTCACCAACCTTAATAACGGAAAATTATTAAAAAGAATAATAAATGTAAAAAGGAAACAAATTACGCTATCTTGTGGGAATTTCGGAAACTTAAAAATATTTTGAAGAATGTTTTCATGACGACTATAAAATTGAATACTACTACAAGTTTTTTCCCTAAATTGTAGGATCAATTTCCTCATATACGATCGGTGGCTCATACTGTACATACTTCAGATACTTATTCTGAAGCATTGGATAACAAGCTATAGGTTAATTGTTTTGTAGTGACGAACTCCGCCCCCATGCGCGTTGTACGTCACGAGTTCGGCGGGTTCCGGTTGTTTGCATCGCATACAGTACTGTATGATACATATTACAATAAAAACTGGATTTCGTATTTTGTACGAATCGCGAAGATAGTGTGGTTATGTTCGCACGTGCGAATTACAACATTTCTCTATATTTAATCGAGTGTGTCTCACTCCATTGAGCACGCCCTCTTGCTATCGCCCATCCGCCACTATAAAAAGTCACCTGTACTTACTTTTATCAATGCCTTTACGAATAATAATCTTTGAATATTTTGTTTCAGGAATCATCGCCCACTTTGACGCACGTATCGTCAAAGGTAAGCAGGCCATGCGACCGCAACGTTGTCCACTCAAGGTGTGTGTAAATGGGTGCTTTAATATTTTTATATGTTATGACACCTTTCCTGAAACAGAACAACACTAAAATTGAACGCAGTCTTGTTCACTGACAAATGAACAAAATAACACGGTATAGGAAGACATGCTATGGCTGTATGCATAAGTGCATATGAGATGAGATGATGGCATTTTCTTGCACGTAACTTTTACTTACGAAACTGTTATGTTTTGCACCGAATTAGCATATTGAATCTTAGAGTTTATGTATTGTATAAAAACTTGATCTTTATATCTCTTTAAGTAAATAACGAGAATCAAAGGGACAAACCTCATAGATTGTACTAGGGAATAATACCTGTTTATAGTTTAATCAGGAGGTTTTAGAAGATTTTGTGAGAAATGAATTATTTCAAATAACATCTAAGCACTTCAAATATTTAACACTTTCCAGATTACTTATTACAACCTCCACAACCGATAGAGGAATAAACATATTTTATAGGTACGCAATACTCAAAAAGCTTTGGGAAATTAACAACGCTTGCTTATTATTTTAAGTAGAAGCAAATAGACTAGTATCAGTTACGGAAACGATGTAGTTGTTCCTTTCTGGACAAAATAAAAATGGGCATCACTAAACACGGCTAAGTTATAGTATATCGGCAGTTGCTTCACATCTGTCTTTGCAAGCACGGAATCTAATTTGTGCTCTTTTGCGGCCAACACGCCCATAGACAAACGAAATATTATATTATATGCTTATGCAGATGTTCTTGTGTGCATATAACGTCCCTACACGATGAAGTACATACATATGGGGGTTGTAAAAAAAATGTAATTTAATGTGTGTACCTAAAAATTTTAGAGGCTGTTAGCAATTAAAGGGAGCATTTTCACCGTTTGAATTCTTGCAAATAATTCGGTAAATAATTTTGTTTATGTTTAAACCATCGGAAACTAAACAAAGTTACGGAAAACGAATTATGTTAGTTACTGTTAGAATGTTGATCATTTCCCGGGTTATTTAGTTATATGAACGTCTTTGATATCAGAAATTTTACAGAACTCGAAGTTTTAAATAGTATTAGACACTTAAAGCTAAAAATTACAATAGGACAAGAATACGCAAAGGTACTTCACACTTTGTTCAACTACTTACACAACTTTTTAATTTATCTCTAAAAGCGTCCACCTTCCCGCAACTATAGAAGTTTCGAAGAATTACTCCAGTATTCAAGAAAAGAAATACTTCACTTCCAATATTTTAGATTATCGATCAATATGCAAAATTAGACAGTAATTTTGCTAAAATTTATGAATAACTCTTATAGACACATATTTTTTAAAATGTAAAATCTATAATATCCGCGAATCAACGTGGCTTTGTGATGGGCAGATCGGCGGAAACCAACTTAATTCACAAAAGTGAAAAGTTAGACAACAGAAGTCAAGTTGATGCAATTTATTTGGACCTGTCAAACGCAGTTGACGTCATTGATCATTCATTGTTGATACAGAAACTTGATTCTTTTGGTCTGTCTTGCAATGTTGTGAAACTCCTATCGTAGCTTTAGAGTCAATGCTGGCGTAGAGCTAGGCTTGAATCTTGGACCTCTCCTCTTCAATATTTGCATAAATGATCTAATTACCTCCTTGCACTGTGAAGTCTTGCAATATACACATGATTGAAAAATATATACGGATGTTTCTAGCACTGCAGATTATATTAAACTGCAAACAAATCTTACCAGAATATATCGTTGGTGTGGGGATAATGGTCTGCAAATTAATATAGACAAATGTACAGTTCTAACACACACAAAGTCAGTTTGTTTTTAACCTTACTAACTGTTAAGTAACTTATTGATCGATCCAGGTACTCTGCTTTAAAATATTGACACACTTGCCGATGCGATATAACCCTGTCACCAGAACCAACCAATCATTCTTATTCAATTGTACCATTTTTATTGCTTGGATTTGATAAAGACAATTTTTACTTTGTGTTAAGCAAATATTAGTTAATTTAATTCTGAACTTTAGGCCATTTTCTCCCATTTTTTTTTAAATTCAACAAATTGAAACTTGTTTACGCAAACCAAAGTTGTTTTAAAACTAATTCACAATTTCACATGTATGAAACGAATAAGTAGAAAAAAAAACATATTGACTACAAACTACAACATACAATTTGACATACCAATCACTGGAATATTGGGGCTCAAAAATGTTATAAGTAATTTCCCGAAATGCACAATAACTAAATATTTTGGTAGAACTGTGGAATAACTATTTCTGGACAATCGCTTTTACAACTTTAGTGAGTTCTCCCAGTTCTTCTAACGAAATAAAATAAATTTGTATATCTCAAATAGCTTTGCATCTTGGAGGACCTTTTGTGAAATATTAGCCATACCTGTACATGGCCAGGCGTTTATTTTTTTACGATTTTTTAAAGTTTACAGTTGACAGTCTCGCTTTGTACACTCGAATACGAAATATTTTGCAACGTACTAGTGGGGTAGTGCTAAAGCACAGTGATAGTATGCAGTAGGACCATGGCTCGAATCGGGAGGTAGTCGATGCTTTTTTTTTATTTTTTTATAAGTTTCTTGTTTTAATCGTTTCAAGTTAAATATTAGAATGACAATGAAGGTGCAACAATACGTCCACTGTACACACACTGCCTGTAATATCAGTATGTATCTCGTGTATTCGAAAATAAATATCGGTAAGATTATACAAATATATCGCCTAAAATAAATATTAATTTATGTCATTTAAATGTATTTTATTAATTGTGTATGATAATAATTGGATTACGGTTAATTTCTTTGGTAAAAGTAAACAATAAGAGATTATACAAATGTTGTCTTCAGAAATGGAGAGCAATTATTGGGTCATTTATGTGTGATCTTGATGGATAGCATATTTTTTAGAAATAATTTTCATAATAATAATCCTACTAGCACAACTATTGGAAAGCATTTAAATGTTTGGAATTAATATTTACTTTGGATAAAATATTTGTATGCGTTTTATTATTAATTTTAATGAAATAAATTAATCGTTATTCCATTACTATCCAATGCAACCGATATGCATTTATTTGTGATTTGTTTATTTTGTTACATACCTAACTAACTGATTTACAGGCAGTCTGTGTAAATTGACCGTACTTTGGCCCTTCATTATCATTCTAATATTTAACTTGAAAAGATTGAAACAAAACAAACAATAAATGAAAAAATAAAAAAGCATTGGCACTATCCGGATTCGAACCATGGTCCTACCGCATACTATCACTGTGCTTTATCTCTACGCCACTAGTAGCTTGTCAACCTAATTCGTATTTGACTGTACGTAACTAAGACTATCAACCACTTTAAACTTAATATTTTACAAAAGTACTCCAAGGCGTCATTACTACCAATTGGCAAAGCCGGGATCAAAACTGAGCTCAATATCTGGCGACCACCCCTTGTGAGACTAATATGGCATGTAATCTAATGTAAAGAGATATTTGAATATATTAAAATCTCCCGGCAAATTGTCATCTAAAGCAGAGAATTACATATCTAATTACATTGATACACTAATCTGTTACAAACAGATATCAAGAGCAGCTCATATTAATATGAAATGTAATATCACTAAAACGTCATATAATATACGCTAATAGCGCTTATTAGCATCACTGGCACTGGGAGTGGGTGGTCCCTCGCATTGAAAGTGATTGCTGGAAACCGTTCTTTTACTGTTCACAGCAGCTTCTGCGTTAGAAATAAGGTAAATAAGAGAAGTAACATCTTTACGACAATTTCCATAGATAATACGGTTAACGTGTTTTGTACCATGTCAATGATTAAACTTTGCTGTAATACGGTTTAATAAAATCAGGATTTTCCAATTGATACTATTAAATACATTCTATTATATTAATCAAGAAGCTTTAATGAAACTTATAAGCAGTATTATGTTTTTCCTATGACACAATGTAGATCAGTCGTCCTTGTGTATGTACTGAGAACCTAGGGTGTCCAACATTTCTAGTATAGTTTTTAGTACAATTATGTGTTCGTTATGGACAGTCTTACATTATGACCTTAGAAAGTTCTATCTTTTTATTTCTTATTGGGTATACAAAAACAAATAAGGAAATTTGAACATTGAACAAAAAATAGCTCACCATAGCAGGTTGAAGGAGTAGCTCTTAATATAATACCCACTGGACGAGATTACTTTAGAAGCTATAAAAACAAAATTAATTCCGTTGACAGTTTATCAATTTAAAATAGTGGAATTTTATGCAATAGTACGCTGAAATGCAAGCAGATTGAATCAAAGCCATATATCTACAAATGGTAATCATCAGATTCTTTTCTTGTGAAACAAAATTAATAAGACTAGATACGAAACGAGAAAGTAACAATAACTAAAATAGGTAACTACACATTTGAAAAGGTGAACAGTTTTAAGTACTTAGGAGTGACAATAACAAATGACGGGACCAGGGACGCAGAAATAAAAGAAAGAATAACTAATATGAACAAGGCCTATCAAGCAAATAGAAAACTCTTAAAAAGTAAAATATTGGGAAAGAAAACAAAAGTGAGAATTTATAAGACTCTAATACAACCGATTGTACTATACGCTGCAGAGATAATAACGATGACTAAGGAACAAGAAGAGGAGCTTAGGATACAAGAAAGAAAAATACTAAGAACTATATTAGGCCCAATAAAAATGGACAACGGTGAATATAGAAGAAGAACCAATTATGAATTAACAAAGGAGCTAATGGAAGGTGACGTGGTTAAAAAAATTAAGAGGCAGAGAATAAAATGGTTGGGACACATGTGGAGGGCCGGGAATGGTGCAGTAATCCGCAGTATCTTGGAATGGTAACCAGGAGGAAGAAGAGGAAGAGACAGGCCTAGATCTACATGGATACAAGAAGTTAAAGAAGACATTAACAAAGCTGGTATTCATCGATGGCAGGAGAGGACGCTGGACAGGGACAGGTGGAGGGAGGTGTGTGCGAGGATATAGGAGAGGATGGGGATTGATCTACCCGTATTATGACGATCTAGAAAGCTCTAGGAGCGGCGATAAGAGATAGCTATTCTAATATATACCACAATCACATTTGG
This sequence comes from Cetonia aurata, assembly GCA_949128085.1. Classification (NCBI taxonomy): domain Eukaryota; kingdom Metazoa; phylum Arthropoda; class Insecta; order Coleoptera; family Scarabaeidae; genus Cetonia; species Cetonia aurata. The sequence continues at coordinate 39,635,901 of OX421884.1, forward strand.
AGCGAAGGAAATCCTTACGCCGTTCACAGGTTACATCATCAATGGAAGCTTTCTGTTAATATTTGGACTGGGTTTGTTAACCATTATGTAGTGGCACCATATTTGCTGCCTGCACGGATAGATGGTCATGTGTATACTATTGTTCTTGAACATACACTACCAGAATTGCTTGAAAATATCCCACTTAATATTCGAAAAAATATTGTTTTCCAGAATGATAATGCACCAGTGCATTTTGGATTAAGTTACCGAAATTATCTAAACGCCAAATTTCCAAGATTTTCAGATGGATCGGAAGAAGGGGGACGATTTCTTTATCCGCACGTTCACCAGATACGAATCCAGTTGATTTCTGTATTTGAAGTAATATTAAATTACTGGTTTATGAGACACCTGCTAATACAGAGAAGAGTTAGTGTCTCGAATTATTCTAGTGTTTGATGATATTCGTAAACGTCCTCAGCTATTTCGAAAAAATCGGCATTTGATTGCAAATCGTTACAACTTGTGTATCGAAAATAGTGGTCGTAACGTCGAACAATTTTTATAAAGTTTAATGCAGTACCTATTATTTCTAACAAAATGTTAACTTAACTCTTTCCTGTTGTAATTGAGATTGTTATTAAAGATTTCTAGTTTATCTTGCTCCCCCTAGAAATTTTCAGACACTAGTTTATTAATCAAAAATGTTTATTTCAGTGTGCTCTATCATTTCCGAAAATTAGGAATAGTTATTCTGTGACACCGTGTATAGTTGCATTTATGTTATATCTGCTAACTATAACTACATATGAGCTTACAAAACAGTAATTATATCAATATTTAACAAAATACAATACTAGAAAGTATATATACTTTCCCTAACTTTCCTATATATCCTTTTCTAAAAGAAGGCATGCAGAGTTTTATATATTTCACAAACGTGTTCAAAATCTTCCTTTCTGAACGTAGCTCCCTTTTGTACGCTACTAGGTGTTCACAAAGAATTCACTCTCCTAAATTCTTTCAGCTGATTATTTACTTCTTTCATCCGTGCAAATATTTCAAAGGAGAGCTTACGAGGTGCTCGAATGAAAGCAAGCTGTACTAGCTGCACGAACGTGGTTCGCATGATAAATTATTTTTTTTCTCCATTTTGCACCGAAACCTTAATCGTGCGGATATTGCAAACATAAATCAATCCGAGATTTGTAATCCAGATCTAGTACAGGCGATAGAGAACTCGTGTTGATAATGGGGTGCGTGATGGAACTAAAAAGATGTCATCTTCAAATTTTACTACAGACTGGTAAAATCATTTCTCGGCATAAAATTGTTTTGAGACAAAGGTGTGTATTATTTTATGATTGTAGAAATTGCAGCGACCGCAGTATAAAATTGTATGATACACCGATCATTCTTTACTCAATCGCCAAATCAAAAAATGTTTTAAGTAAACATTACTTAAAATCAAGTGCTTTATAATTCAAAATTGTTTTAACATATACAGGATGTTCGATTTTGTCGGTACGTTATACAACTACATTTTTTTCAAATTGAACGTACTGTATATTATTACATTTTCGAATTCTTTGACTCAACATAAATCACAATTATCTAACATGTCCTATGCCAAAGCTCAATAGTTTTTGAGATATTCAAACATTTAAAAAAAAAAGGATTATTCCTACAACATTCTTAAAAAATCAATATTAACTATTATAAATCTTTGATAGCAATTTAATACAACTTTAGGTAAAACAGTGAATACAAGACATTTCTATTATCGTATAAAGACTTTCAATGCACAAAACTCAATTTTTAACTTGATTATAATGTTAGCTTTTAAACCTATACCTGCCCCTAATTACAATCACCAGGTTATCTGTGTAGCCCTGGACATTATACCCTTCTTCGTGCAGTTTCCTAAGCAGGTCATCAATAACCGGGGACTATAATAGGGGCGATAAAACCCTACCTTGAGGGCATGCGCCTTCCGTCCCAAAGGTTAGTGAATTACTGGCCAACTGCCCAGATATCTTACGAGTTTTCAGCATGGAGCATATCCATCTTATGGTAGAGGGCTCAAGTCCTCTGGGTCATCTCTTTGCTGCTGATAGCGTCTTTTAGAATATTGACAAGATTGTGTAGGGCCGTTTTAGCGGATTTATCGGTTTGGTAAGCATAGTGGTTGTGTAGAGTGGCATACGTGTAAAATGCACATTTCTAGTATGGTTATCTATAATCTTCTCCATTGTCTTCAGCAGAAAAGACGATAGACTGATGGGTCGGTAGGATTTTGGTTCCTCCGAAGGCCTGCCACCAGCGTTGGGGATGAAAACTACCTTTTTTTCTAATTGGATGTTACAATAAAGCTAAAACAAACGACGATGCAGTGTGGAAATGAGTTATTAACGCACGGGTGGGACTTTTACCGGAATGTGATATGGGCGATTAATGCGCAAATTAGAAAAAATACTGCAAAAAACTCGTGTCACAATGACTTGTAACGCTCGTACATTGAATCACTCGCATTACAACAAACGTCATTGCGACACTTGTGTTTTAAAATACTATTACACCCCTCCACATTTGTGGGATATAGCCATGGGCGTAGCTGGTCCTAAATGTCTTTATCATTTTTGGAAAGAGTATATCCAACCTTTTTTGTAAAAGGGCAGGAAATATGCCATCCTCCCAAGGCGATTTGTAGGGTCTGAATGAGTTAATTGCCTATTTCACCCTTTCAGCAGTGAAGATTGTGCGCAATAAACTTTGAGGGACAAAAGAATTCCTCAATGGTCCGATAGTAGTCTCTGGTATCTTCAAAAGGTACCGATTTAGGAAATGTATCTGAACCAACAGGTCCGTTTCCAATAAATCCGCCATCCTGTTTCTTTAGGAGACCTATACCGTTTGAGTGGTACTTTGAGATGATTTTGTGGAGTGGTGCTGCCGGATCCAAATTCTCTATGCTCTCGCAGAAACCTTTCCATGTGTTCTCTTTAATTTGTTGTGTTCTGTTGGGGTAGTCTTATATTCCCTCCGACAGCCAGAGCATTTCGCTCTTTTAAACAACTTTCTTACCTTGATCCTACGCAAGCTACGTTCCTTACTCCACCAAGGCACATCTCTATTCAAAGGAAAGCTGCTCTCGTAACCTGTAATAATTGCTTCTTGTAAACGGTTTGAGGTAAAATCTACAACCTCCAGTGTTTCAAGAAGTTTTGTATCTTGCAATTCCATTGAAAGGAGTTCTCGATACTTAATCCAGTTGGTGTTCTTAGGTATTCTATACTCCCCTGAGTGAATAACCGGGGCTATCAGACAAAGCAGATGTGTTTATGATCTGCCATGGATTCTTCGCCCGAAACATCCAAATTCTTTATCTTAGATATTGTGAACTGTGGGGGAAGGACTTCTTGCTTAACACTGTTTACAAAGGTGGGTTTATTCCCCCTGTTTACCACAGCCAAATTATGTGCTGTTAGGAATTCAAGATGGTACTTACCTCGTTTATTTGAATTTGTGCTGCCCCACACTACATGGTGTGCATTGGCATCACAACTGATGATCACCTGAAGGTTTCTAGACCTGAAGTAGTTTACCACGTGAAGTATCTCATTTGCAAGCGCTGGTAGTCCATCTCTGGAAAAGTAGGTGGATGGAATGATGACTCCTTGGCTACCCCGCTTCATGGGCCCCTCCAGCGAAAGAATAATAGTGAATACGGAAGATATTGATTTTTTAATAGTACCGCCGGAATAACATTTTTTTAAGGTTCGGAATATATCTAAAAATATTAATTGTTGTAAGGTATGTTGGATAACTATGATTTTTGTCGAGTCGCAGAATTAAAAAAGGTAATAATATACAGTACGTTCAATTTTAAAGAAATAGAGTTGCATAACATATGGACGAAACCAAACATACTGTATATGTTAAAATAATTTTGAGTTATTGAGCACTCGATTTTAAATACTTTTTGCTTGAAACGTTTTTCAGCACCATGGATCTATGCCGGAGAAATGGCACAGCCGGTATATATTATGCATCTGCAATTAAAAGAAGAAAATATAGTGGAATTACTACAAAATTAAGAGCTGACTTATAACAAAACTTTATTCGCATAGTTTCTGAAATGTTACTATTCCATAGCATGAAAGAGATCGGACATAGAATATATTTTTCTTATTTTCTTCATCTTTATTGATAAGGTCAACATTTACTTATTCGAGTTTCTAAAAATTTATTGAATTGTTTTGGTTGTACAACGAGCAAACGTGCTTTCATGGACAGCATTTCGAATCTTAAGTTATTACCTGGACTACTGCAGACGCTCAAATATGTACCTTTATACGAAAGCGACTTGCTCGCCGTGAAAAAAAGAAAGAGAAATTCCGACATACCTTTATAGAAGAGGGATTTAGTATGATCCGGATGTGATCGAAGATAAAAACAAAAGTATTTACCCATCAGCTGCGAACATCCTTGTCTTTATCCGAACGTTTTAGTTTCTAATAAATATCGGATTCAGATTAACGTACACATTATAATTGCAAAGTGTTGAATCAAGGAACCTGTTAAAGAATATCCTTGGTAATCGCTACAGGAAAAGGGAACAATCCTACGAATACATGATTTATTGTAGAATTTCTTTTAAAACTATGGGATATATATCAAAAACTAACCAATGCCATTTTAAACCTAAACTTTATTACAAAAGTTTACGATTTCGCTTAGAAACTGTTACTCGATTATTATATTAAAGTGATTATTTAGTGGTCAAAATATTATTAAAATTATGCATTTTCTGAATTTAATAATGCGACTACTTTATGAAACCCGAGACAAGATTTGCATTTTTATTAGTAAAACTGACTTTTTAACCTTTAAATAAAATAGATTTTTTGACAAGACTCACACATAATCCCACAATGGCATTAATAAATTAGCTGCTCTGGTGATAGGTGCACATTATGTTCCCAGAAGATAATTTAAAGTTTTAGTACAAGAACTTCTTGTAGCTTATGCTTTTTACTCTAGGACAACTGTGGTAAGGTCGATGATGTAAAGTTCCTTATTTGAAGTTGGTGTAATACTTTATTAAATATATCAAATCTTCGCCAATTATCTGTCGGCTTGTTTAGGACAACAAGCAAAGATAAAGCATTTATGTAACGATCGGAATGAGTAGGTTTACAGTAAACGGAAGTTCCAACGTATCATCAAAGTGACGAATCAGTAAGAATGGGAATGAAGAGACCATCCAGCCCGTCTTCCATGATGACTTTTATGCAACTATTATCGAAATTAAAGAATGTAAAGGAAGCATTTTTGAGGAGTCAGCTGCATGTAATCAATATTTAAGCAATAGTTTACACGTTTTCATCCACATCAATATTTTCAACTCTCTTAAATTTAATTCCATTCGTTTGTAAAAGCGTTTTTACTTAATTAATTATAATTTATATGTTTGGTTAGGTGGGGTGTAGACACATAATAGTAAAAATTGGCGATAATTTTGCAATTACTTTGAGAAGAAGAACTTTAAGCCTATTTATATTCTGGCCATGCATAAGAAACAAAATGGGACCATTATGTATGTATCTCTATATTATGCTAGTTCATCAAGTGGAGAATGGACATCAGATGAAAAGAAACTTTTATATAAATGTATCGAGAGAAAAAAAAAACTTTATACGAGTATGTACGGATTTCAGGCCATTAAACGATGGTGGAAAATAAAAAATAAAGAAGTGCGACGGGAGTAGTGAAACAGGTACCGAAATCTTACCTGAGTCCTGAGACATATAGGAGTATTTATGACTACACATACATATGCGGTCACCTTGAGATGTAAACAATAATTAGGCATTGAAAATAATGCAGCAGTGCACCATCAGTCGACGAGTTTTTTGGGGATTCGCGGGGCGAAAGGGGAAACGAGGGTCATCCGCAGACACGATCAGATATTACCCACTTATTCGAGGAATAAATTGTGTCGACTCTCCGATGATTCTTTTTCTTTTTCTAACAGCTGTGAAGACCGAGCAGAAAGTGCCGGATAATTAACGTCATTTGTATTGTCCCTTTCTTTATCAGTGTGGTGGCTCTAAACGTCGTTCGATTACGCGCTAATGAATCATTTGTTACTTGTTTTCGGGACGAAAGAAAATCCGAACTGCTGCGGCGTAAGTAAAGCGATACGGAGAGCGCAGAACTATCTGCTTCATTTATCTCAAGTAATATGGTGGAGGGCTTCTTGTTCAACACAAGTTTGATACAATGTCATCGCTCTCTTAAATTATAGCAAAAAGACGTATATGCGATGAGTTTTGGCGTTATTGATTTGTGGATTGAACCCACTTGAAATTTCAAAAAGCCCAATATACTCACGTTTATTATCGAAAAGGTATATTGATAAAATGACAATACCTACTAAAGCAGTTCTTATAGTTAACACAAAAGCCGGTTCGTTATTTCTGCTTTTATAGATATCTTATATATACACATTAAAAGTACTATAAATGTTTACCTTACAGTCATTCATTCATGTTTTTTTTTCTTTTAACACCGGACCTGTGTAGTTACACTTTTACTATAAGAATACTTTTTTTTTAAATCAAGCATTCAGTTTTAAATGCATGATAAAAATATTCCATTTTTTTATTACAGATTAGCCTATTATAGTCGGGTATATGTAAACTCGGCCAATTATAACATTTTAATCCGCACTTGCAAAAAGGAGGGCCTAAGTACACTTGTAAACTCGGCCGGTCTGAAAAAATTAAAACTTGGCTGTATTGTAGCGATACCTGCACTGAGAAAATTTTTTAGTAATTGCAAGTGAAAATTTAGTATTGGCAACTAAGACATTCATTTGTATATGTGACAAATGATGATGAGCTACTTACAGCAAGTAAAGTCGTGTTTCTAACAATGATGACTAAGGATGAATAACTAGGTCTTTTGGTAAATGAAAAGCATTATTTATTCCAAATGTTTTGCATTATTTGGAGTTAGTATTTGCTTTGCTGGTACTTGTTACTGTATATTAATTGCACTAAATATCCATATTACTTACAGTGAATAGTTTGTCTTACTACTGTTATATAATTGACTTTACTTACCATAATTGTGCGTAACTGCTATAATAAGAATGGCACTGACTTCAAATAAATTATATGTTTGAAGGTATATTTTTGTATAGTTATCGTTATTGACTTAGTATATATATAATCATATTCCCTTATACCATTATGGTGTCGGGTTTATTGACTTAGTTTAGTACGCTTAAATCATTTTTATGCAATACTGGTCCACTTGAAATCACACACAGCAATAATTACTAACTTATTACAGAATACTGTATATGCTGTGGTCTTAATTAATAGGTGTTTTATTTTATCTCAAATGGATTAATATTTGATCACACAAAAATATGTATATACACAAGCCCATAAGGCATACTTCACAATGTCAACAGTGTTGTAGTCTCACAATGTATTTAGGTTTTAAAAATTATGCTTACCTACTGTATAAGTTTACAGGTTATACGGCTACAGTAAATACCACACATTGTGGTTATTTGCAGCAACTCGTTATCTGCAGTCATTGATACTGTACTGTTAAAAAACTGTACTGTCACCAACCACTATTATTAGAATCGTTAAGCGCGTATGGACAAGTCTATAACCTATAACCAACGCAACGTATAAACAACGCTCGAAAAATAACACCGATCTTAATCGACCATATCCAAACATTTGCGATCGAAAATTTTGGTAATTATCCCAACTCACTGACTTTTGCCCTTTAGTTACTTTTTATTTATATTCATGAATGTTATTATTTGCAATAACTAACGGTGTTGCAAGTGACCCAGTTTAATAGCTGTAATGCGGCCAAAATGCGGTCGAAAACTTCAGAAATCGCCTGCATGCAAGTATCGCTGCTGGGGACTATCATCGTTCTGATGTCATCTTCAGGACTTGATGCATAAAACGGCATGATATACCGAATAAAATAATATAAACCCCATTTCTCTAACTTGCGCTGTTTTCTTTCAATAGCCCTTCATAACTCCACTATCTGTTTGCTGCACTCTGTATAAATAATAATGGTGTCTTACTTTGATCAAGATCAGTAATACAAAGCAATACAGAAAAGGAAAAAGAAACAACTAATGGGGTTCAATCACCAAAATCTGATGACTGCTCTTTCCGTGATGACAAATTTTATTCTATTTTTAATTTATCATTTCTTTAATATACATATATCACTTATACTATTTAGTATTTTATATTTCAATGATTCAGATCTTTTATATTTGTGTTCAATGACTTATTTGCTTTTGTCTTTCAAGGCGGGCGGCATGTTGATATCTGTTTGTGATAGATAGGGATCTTATCAATGCAACTGGGTGTGTAATTCTCATATCCATGGGGAAAAAGACTATAAAAAGCAAAGATATTATTGTTTATATAGTGGTCAAGATATGTAAAAAAAACACAGGTCAGTCAAATCATTAAATCAATCAAACAAATCAATAATCCAGGACACCAGTGTGATTAAGTGTAGGTAGTCAAAGAACAAAAAAATGAAGACGAGCTACCAATAACATTTTGGAACTATGCAGACCATCAGGTCAAAGCACACTGTATTACTTAATTCACACAATTTTTGCACAATATAAACATTTAGCCCTTTGAAGAACAAATTATAATTATAATTGAAGATGAGATTCTTAATTCTTATAGATGAAATTGTTGACCATGGCTTAGAAGTATAAATTGGTGTTTGGGCTATTTTCTCCGTGTAAAAGATTGTTTAAATCTGACGTTTCGGTAGAACTATCACTAGAGTAGCTCTGAAGAAGACTGTATATACAAAGTGTCCCAGAATTGTCTGGCCAAAATGGTATCACGGTATTCCTTGGATGAAAATATGAAGATTTGGTACGACAACCATTATGAAAAAGTGTCTGGTTTGACCGCTGTTGATGGTCAAAACTCTTAGAAAATTAAATGTTTTTTTGCAATATCTTGAAAACGGCTGGATGTATTTAAATAAAACCGGATATGCATTTTTTCAACATTGCAAGGCTTGTTTAGATGAAACGTTCATGTCCATCCGCAAGAGGTAAGTGGTAATTTCTTATCCATCATGGTACAAAAATGTGCAATAAAATTATTTGGCCTTCCTACGTGAGGATCTGCCCGAACTAATAGATGATGTACCACTTCTTGTTAGGGCTAACATGTGGTTCATGCACGATGGTGCTCCACCACATTACACCCTCGACGTACAGCAATTCCTGCATAATACGTTTCCTCAAAGGTGCATTGGGAGAAGAGGGCGGGGTGTGCCAGTGGAATGGCCGGCAAGATCTCCAGATCTTAATCCTCTGGATTATTTCTTGTGGGGGGCAGTGAAAAATAAAGTGTATGCGACTCCTGTGGGTAGTGAACAAGAACTAATTCTTCGCATTCAACAAGAGTTCAACATCTTGAAGAATGATCAAGAGATGTTGAGGAGGACTCAATTCAACTTTCTCCGGAGAGTGCAGTTATGCATTCGTGAGAATGGTGGTCACTTCGAGAACCTTCTCTAATTCTTACTACGCAATTCTCCACAAATTCACATCTTTACTATTTACTTTTACTTTACTTTTTCGTTTACTCTTCACATCTTTATTAATAAAAAAAAAACTAAAACAAAAGTGGTTCTTTCATTCACGTTTTTGACTAATTTTTGGCCAAGAGATTTTGACTTATTAAGACATTTTTTATGACATTGATGTCATAGCTTGAATACTTGTCACATTAATGGAAGATTGGTACTTTTCCCGAGATAGGAGAACATTTTTTCTGCCTAAACGGCGCATCGGGCGAAACTTTACAAAGAGATCGAAAATGTTCGGAAATAATCAGCGCATCACCAGAAAAAAAATCGTTTTATTTTGCCCCGTCATTAAATTTTTCTGCACATTTTTGTACCATGATGGATAAGAAATTACCACTTACCTCTTGCGGATGGACATGAGCGTTTCATCTAAACAAGCCTTGCAATGTTGAAAAAATGCACATCCGGTTTTATTTAAATACATCCAGCCGTTTTCAAGATATTGCAAAAAACATTTAATTTTCTAAGAGTTTTGACCATCAACAGCGGTCAAACCAGACACTTTTTCATAATGGTTGTCGTACCAAATCTTCATATTTTCATCCAAGGAATACCGTGATACCATTTTGGCCAGACAATTCTGGGACATATATATAGTCAATTCCATCTCTAAAATTTATATATGTATCTCTCATCAACACTGCTTATATATGATATTTGTAGCATACGTTTATGCGGGAGAGGTACATATGTACATCAACTTCAGAGATTAAATCGAATATTGTACAGTCCCTGAGCAGCAGTAGAACTACTGCTAAAACGTCGGACGCAAACAATCCTATAGAAATCGATGATGCAAATAGCACAAACACCAACCCATATTTGAAAACTAACTAAATATTTTGTTGCACATTGCACTTCGACTAAACGCAAAACTGCTTACTTTCTGCTGAAATTATAGAACACGCGAGCAAATCTACTTACAATGAACTCTAAAATTAGTTTACTCCGAATTACACATTTTTTGCTATTTACTGCTTTGGATTTAATATATTGTCAGACATTTCATATTTTCTTGTATCAGTGTGTTGCTGAGTAAATATATCACTCTTATGCCCCTTATTTAAGGAAAGGGAGTATTGATTTCTTGAAATAGCGTAACTTTTTAGTGCTACGTTTAGCCTGCCATTATTATTGGTTAAAACGTTTTCTTCGCACCCTAATCGAAATTATATCATGCACAAATCCATTTTTTTTGTTTTCTCTTTTACGTTACCATTTAATTAATAGTTGTATTCGATATTATTGTACCATAAACCACTGCGCTCCTTTATCTAAACAATCTTAGGTATTTTGGGATGTAGTAAGCACTCAATGTAATGTTTTAGCAATGTATGAACTACGCTAATCGTACCTCTTTGCTTAGAAAACCTACATATTTAGTTTACTATGTGTAATGCACATGCTTTATATAATAATTGCAATTTTATACGCTACATAAACAATATAAGATGGATCACATCTCACGATTTATATTGATAGTCAAGTGAGATAAAGGTACCACATTCCAACCAGCCTTTTAATTACGTGAAAATATTCTAAATGTTGCTAGCATATGATCGATCCAGAATTACATTCTTTAAAAGTACATCTATTTACACATTTAAGTCTGTATACGAATGAAAAATGCACTCGCACTTCTAATTTCAACTAAATACCACTGTGAGTTTAGAAGGAATCACTTCTCTTCGTCGATATCTTATGGTTTCTAGGAATTCAAAAGCGTGAACGCGTGCATGAACTTAGTTATTGAGAGGTATTCTTAACAAATAAAGAATAACCGTATCATGTCTGTGTTTCATGAGGCAATTAAGCCAGTCTTGGCAAGTATCATAAACAAATACATTGTAAATTACACCAACCTCAACATTCACTATACGATATAAGATTGTGCTTGCTCATATAAATGCATGTGTTGTCAATAACTGTAGTGATAATAGCGCAATACTAATTTTAGATTTTGAAAATTGAAAGTTTCGTAGTTGATTTAAATAGATTCAGTATTAAAATTTTGGTCAGAAAGTGACCATAAATTTCCCTACAGGCTTCTGTTTATTTTTTTGTTATCTTTGTATGTAAATTTTGGTTTAGGTATAACATCGTTTGCATAATTGAATTATAGTTCAATCACTACCATCTATCTTTTACTAAAGTGATAATTAACATTATAAATTGTTTCTCTAATTGGTGCATTGGCGAAAAACAAAAAGAAAAAAATTCAAAAACATTTATTCGATAATGTGGTTAACATTTGCAAGTATTTCTTTTACAGTTGATACAAATATCAAATCGGGGATCGTTACATACATTTTTGGAACACAAGCAACATACTACCCTGCATTTTCGATCACGAGGACATAACATCTTGACGATTTGACTTTCTTTGGCGTTGTCCTGGTACTTCTCGTGTTTCACTCTGCAGTTTGCCAGATATTTTTTTGGAAAGCCTGTTTACCATCCAAGGGTTTGCTAGTTGTAGTCCGAGTAACTGTAAAAACTTATTTCGAGTTACTTTGTTAGTGCTTTCTGTGACATTATATAAAACAAAGGCATTTATGCCAGCTTGATCAAGCATCTCGTAAAAATACCTAAGTGGCCATCTTCTCGTTTTTCTAGACACAGTGTAGTTATGAGTCATCTAGTCAAATGTATCCACTCCGCCTTTGGTGGAGTTATAAAATTCAATAATTTCTGGTATTTCGAAACCTCATCAATATTCTTGTGAGAGTGCATTGTTGAAAGTAGTGTGATCGATTTATTATGTTTTTTTTGTGTTCCAACGATTGTCAGACCTTTCTCTCTAAGCATTTCTTGGGCCAATAGAATAGACGTAAACCAGTTATCCATTGTAATATTTCTATGTGATCCAAGAATAGACTTGAATAACTCTTTTACTAAATACATTGGAGCTGAGTCGGTTGATGGGTTGGTGTTTTTACCAATGTAGGGAATAGCACTTAATTCCATATTTATCAGGTTTAGACCCTATGTATACACGAAAACATTTGCCTCTAAACCCAAGTAACTGATCACCTATAGTTATGTAACAATGGGGAGAGTAGTTCTTGGTACAATTTTCTATAAATTCCTCCCATATTTTTCTTATAGGCGAAAATTTGTCATCGCGATTACGGTTTTCATTGTCATCAAATCTTAAACAATTCAATAAAAATTTAAAACGTACTTCAGGCATAATACATCTATAGATTCGAGGTCCCTCCGGAGAAAACATCTGTTGTGTAGATAAATGTGCATCCTTTCTAGCACCAGCGATATACAGAACTGATTTCTGCAGCATCCGTTGGGTGTATATATTTCGTGTCTGGTTGGTAATTGACACTTTCTCTTTGTATTTCTTCATTTGTGTGAGTTATTCAAAATTGTGGAACTAAATAAAATGTTCCAAGCACCTTTTTCTATAGTTACTACACGTCTACTCTTTAGGGTAGGTACCTTTACCACGATGTTTCTCGAAGGGGTTTTTGCAGGTTCTCGTAGGCGCCAAGTGAAACCATTTTTACCTTTTAAAACTTCTCTACGTTGAGATGAAGTTTCTTCAAATTCCTCTTCTTCAGAAGAAGTTTTATCGTTGTGCTCTGACAACTCCTCCACATTGTTCTCACAGTCACTCCCTGCATAATTGTCATCACTCTTTGCTTCATCGTACCATTTTAACACAGTCTTCTCATAGTCCGGATCCAATAAATTAACAATTTTTTTTAACATATTTTACAAATTCTCCCCCAAACAATTTATATTGCAAAAATGACAAGCGGTACCGCAAATTTCAACGCACGTGCTAATTCTGTTGGAAGTCGACTAACCTTACCTAGACAATCAGCGCAATCTACCGTGAACTAGAATATTAGGCGGAAAAATTTGAAAGTTTTGGGGTAACTCGTAACCCCGGTATACGTTCTAGGGTTAATTTTAAGTACCTATGCGGTGCAGAGTAGCGTATCTGAGATAAAGGTAGAAAGAATTGGTTATGCAGTGTTGGATTCTAATTATCTATGGAAACGAAATGAGGTTACTTATTAAACACTAAGTAGAAATATTTTTGTAGTACATATAGCTCGATCATTTTTCATCCCTTATATATACCTATAGGCTATTTTTTTTAAATTGTGTTATAAATTTTCAAAATAGAATATTCAAAAATAATCCGGTCATCTCCAAGCGAGAAAGCACTAGTAGTTACCGGAATCGATATATGAATTTCTAAAAATGCTCTTCAATAATATTTCACTATCTTCAATATTGCAGCTCAGTTTCGTTTAGCATTTTTATTTTTATCAGGCAATCGTTGAGCTTAATCTCCTAATTCTATGTGTATTTTATATTTGCTTGTTGCGATTTTCTCGATGGTATTCAAATGACAGCACCCTTCAATACACTAAAATAATTTCATGAAATATAGAGTCAAATTCAAAAACTATATAATCATTCTATTTGTTGGTAGTGATTCGGTTATAATGTACGAAGCAGCATCTTTTCTGGCCTGAAGTAATATCGAAATGGATTCCAAAAACCACAATCCAAACAATTATTTCAACATAAACAAGATTAACGGTTATGAACAGTTGTATTATAAAAATTCCATCACGAAGAAATTTCAGCTGTGCAGCATAAAACATCTATCAGAGTACCATACAAGCCTTTGCAGTTTGCTTTAATTTCAAAACCCGCTTTTTTTTTGAAATATTTAGAGCATCTAGTACATGGGAACGTCTATTTTATTTATCTTTGATTATTAAGAAATTTTTCCTTAATTTTAGAACTTGAGTGAATGTGAAGTTAGTAAGTATATCGTTCTAACAGTATCCCACATCATTCATATACATACATTGATAATTTTCTAAGAATTTTTAATTTAATTTAATAAATTGAAACACTTCAGAAGGAAAGATTTTATATAACTTTATAAATTCAGATGTAACGTTTCTGCTTACTACTGCATAATTGTGTATATTTATGTTTATACATTATGTAATAGCAGAAAAACATATACAGATGTTAAAATCGCAAGGTCATTCAAGGCAGTATTTCTCTTTCACCGATGGTATCTATCTACTCTGTGTACGACATCACGGTACATAATGATTTGGTTAGCTTATCCATCCAAGGAACGGTAAATATTAAGACGAATTTGACGCGGCTCAATTTTTTTGTCTGTCAGTGGAAGGTTCGAATTGAGTTGTCAGAGCTCGCAAGCGGTACCGCCTAGCGTATCTTCATCTGTAAAAGTAAAGAACTGGCATGTTGGGATGAGCACAACGTCAAATATGCCAGACGATCTTATTAAAAATTTGGTTCATTATTTTTATCGAAAAAACATAACCGACCGATATTTTATGGAATATATTTTCTTCTGTTGAATAGGTTTCATTATAATCGCATCGTACTAACAATAAGGCAATTACTTTTACCTGGTTAAGTATTTTTAAGCACTAAAAACCCAATTTATTCTAAGGTAGCTTATTTGTCTCCATTTTATGAGAAAAACTCTGAACAAGAGAAATCAAACTATCTGCCAATATCTCAAATTTCCTTTTTATCCAATATAGGAATATGCTATGCTGACTCATTCATTAAATCACATGAAAGTAAATAACATCATCACTGCTAGCCAGCATGGTTTCAGGGAGCATCATTCTACGATCACTGTTATACATGCTTGGGTCAATAATGAATACCCTATTGATAAATTGGGTTGTTTGGGGTGCGTGGTATCTTGTCGGAACGGTTAGTTTCGTACCTTAGAGTTAGGATCCAATTTGTTCAAATATCTTTCAAGGATCTACAAGACACTAACACGACCGGTAATAACATATGCAGCAGAAACGATGACAATGAATGTAAAAAAGGAAGAAACACTCGAGATTCTGAAAAGAAAAATAATAAGTAAAGAGTAATGATGGGGAAAAAAATAAGTGAAGGAAAACACAGGTCGTTGATGAATCACGAAGTAGATGAGATACTGAAAAGCGAAAATATAGTAAGAACGATTAAATCCATGAGAATACGATGGTATGGACATGTACACAGAAGGGATAAGAACTCAATGGTCAGGATAATTACAGAATGGAATGCGTGATATAACAGGCCAAAAGGAAGACCAACGAATATATGGAGAGAGCAAGCTGAAGAGGGTATTATTGCATTAAAGGTGGAGCAGTGTAAGATCAAAATAGATAATACAAAGGAATGGAAGAAAATTGTATCCCAGGAAAAAACACACCAGAAGTTGTAGAAGTAGAAAGAGAATAAAATAAGTTCAAATCCTCCTTGTTAAGTGGATGATAAGAGTTCTAGTTAACAGAACAGCTATAATTTCAATGAAATGTATTGGCTTATTATTATTAGTATTATTATTATTTTTTTTTTTTTTGCGAGAGGGGGGAAAAATCTTGGAAAGACTTCCGGCGGCCCGTGTCGCCGGGGTATGTCGGATTTCTACCGACTAAAAAACCCCCCTCTTGAGAAGTTCTTATCCTCCACGGAACTGCGCTAGCATAACTTCATAGAGGACGGCTCATACAGGTGGACGGGCTCCTCTCACAGGCCTATTGATCGGTTCTTCATCCTCCTCGGCTGCCTTCCTTGCTTTTCAGGATGTCCCTAACCATTCTATCGCCGGCTATCCAATATTTCTCTTTAGCAAGCATTTTATTGATTATATTACCTACATTTAGTTCCCCCGTAACTTCCTCGGCTTCCTTCCTCTGGGCGCTCCACCGTGGGCACTCAAAAAAGGTATGTTCGGCTGTGTCGACCTTCCCACAGTAAGTACAAAGATCCGACTCGCTTATTCTAAAGCGTTTTAAATACGCCTGGAAGTTTCCGTGTCCACATAGGAGTTGGGTCAAGTAGTAATTCACCTCCCCGTGTTGTCTCAATAGCCAGGGTCTTACGTCCCTAATGAGCCGCTTAGTCCATATAGCGGTGCCATCTTCCAGTTTCCATCTCTCCTGCCATTTATTTATTAATTCTAGGAACTTTTGTTTCTTGTCAGCTGTACCCTTCCTTTCTGCAGCGATCCTATACTCTACCAGGAGGTTTATCGGAGGTATCCTTGCCACGACCAGCAGTGAATTCGTGGACGCTGTTCTATAGGCCCTTGCTATCCAAATAGCGGTTCTTCGCTGCACCTTCTCCAGGGTCTTTCTATGGATCTCCCTTTTAATGGCTCTTCCCCATATGGAGGCACCATATAAGATAATAGAATCTGCCACAGTACTTAGGACCCTCCTGCTGCGCTCCTTTGGACCACCAGTATTGGGCATGAGTCGACTTATAGTCGCTATCGCTTTGCCTGCCTTTTCCGCCGTCTTGTTTATATGCGTCACCATGCTCAGATTCCTGTCGAGGTGTACTCCGAGGTAACGTATCGTTTTCCGATCTTCAATAACAACTTCCTCTAGATTAATTTTAATTCTCTTTCGGCCCCCAACTAGAAGGACAGCCTCGGTTTTTTGCGGCGCCAGTTTTAGTCTTTTCCTAGCCATCCATTCATTGACATCATGGAGGGTGTATTCGGCCTTCAGCTCCAGAGTTTCCTGATCCTTAGCAGTTACCACAATGCCCAGATCGTCCGCGTATCCGACAAGATGTACGCCGGTCTGCACATCTAGTTTAAAAACATCGTCGTAATAGATGTTCCATAGCACTGGTCCTAGCACTGAGCCTTGGGGAACGCTACAGGACACCTCCATTTTACTGTTATCACCGATCAATAGGGTCCTTTTCTCCAGATAGCTTGCCACCATGTTGTATAGATATGCAGAGATTCCCATTGTCCTAAGCTTCTCCAGGATTCCCTCCCACGGTGCTGAATTGAAGGCATTCTCCACATCCACGGTTATTAGAGCACATAGATGCCTCGAACTATATGGTCCTGCGTATGCATCTTCCGCTATCTGCATAACCCTCTGCAATGCCGATATAGTTGACCTTCCCTGCCGGAAGCCGTGTTGTTCGTCTGCAAGTCCTCCTTTGTCGTCTATCTCCTTCCGCAACCTTTCTGCAAGTAGTCGTTCCATCAATTTCCCCATCGTGTTGAGTAGACATATGGGTCGATATTGTTTCCCCTGTTGCTCTGGCTTTGGTTGTTTTTCGATTAGAACCAATCTCGCAACCTTCCAAACATCCGGGAATTCCCCTGCTGCTAGCAGCTTGTTCATAACAGCTCTACACTCTTCGGGGTAACGTGCAACTACGACTTTAATTACTTCTGGAGGTATTCTATCCGGTCCAGGGGCTTTCTTCTCTTTAACCTTGCTCAATGCGTGGGTAATCTCTTCCTCCGTGAATAGCGCTATTGCATCAGACTGAACCGGTAGTCTGTTCCATTTCTTCACGGTACGGGTTGGGAACAAAGATTTCGCGAACCGTACTTGTTCTTCTTCCGGCATATTGAACTGAGGCCTGGCCTTAAGTCTCTTAATTATTATTATCATTATTATTATTACTATCTTTCAAGATTGACGGTTATGTGCGCAAGATGATTTCTTCTTGTCTGCCTTTTAGTTAGGGTTCCACAGGCTTGAATATTAGGGCCGATTTTACTTTTAATGTTTATTATCGCCATTATTGGATTTATTCGATACCTTTTATTTTTATATGCGGCTGATACGTTCTTAGAAGGTACAAACCGAAGCAAATAAGCCTCTTAGTGATCCGGCCCGGTGATTTACTTGTAATAATTTAGTGCTGGATTTAACTGAAACTAACTACAAGTATTTTCATTCTTCGAGCTATTTCATAAATGCTAATAATGTAATATATCACAGTACATATATATAGCGTAAAACAAAAATTAAATTTTTGAGCATGACACTAGATGAGAATTTGGATGTGCGGCTAGATATTTTTATTGTCGGCCAACGGTATTGCTCCTTCAATACTGCGTCTACTTCGCCGAGCAATTTGTTCCTTTAATATCAAATATTGGTTTAGGTTTTATATTTATTGTACTATACTTTGTAAACAGAATTGACAATGTATCTTCAATACTGCAACTATTATACATAATTATACTATACTTTTTATCTATATATCTCTATCTAAAATGTTTAAAGCATTTATTGCTAATTAATACTTTTTTTCACTTTTTATCAACTTTTCGCTAAATAAAGCAATTTTTTTATTAACTCGACAGTGCGGTACTATAATAACAGCAAAAGATTAAATAATACAACGTTTAACAGAAATGTTAGAGCAATGCAGTGGGATTCTTTTAGAAATAAATAAGAAATTATTTCGCAGCATACTACAAGACGCAGAAATATGTAGGTATATTAGCTGACGTTAGCAAAACGCTGATTTTATGCAGCTCCATATTTATTTAGAATTTTCACATATGCATTAGTAACATATACGAAGTGTAATCTAATGTATTTGTTTGTTTGTTACTGGTTGAAGCTTTAAGTTGTAGAATACATCTTAACACTAAAATTTTGCTGGACTTGTTGGTGTTCCAACCTTTTACATGTCAAACATCTCATTGACACAAGACCTTTCTCTCCGAGAAGAGGGCTTGTTCTGATTTGTATCTACAATTAAAAACTAAACTGCTTTGGCCAGGAATTGAATCCACGCCGTTCGTTTTGGTAATAGAAAAACATGCACACATGCAAGCTGTTCCATCACCGAGCTGACTAATCTAAAGTTCAAAAATTCCATAAGGAGCAGCGACCAAATTCCTTAAAGAAACTCAAAGACTCTGCTTGGGTATTCGGTCTATTTAATAAAATTAAATTTTCTAGATCCCAATATTTCGTCATATTTAATGACTTTATCAGAAGGCTACAATATTAACGCAATGCACAAGAAGTAAGTAAATACCATTTACACATACTTACTTAGTTCTTGTGAATTGGCTGTTTCATTTTCAAATGATCAGTATAAATCTTCATTAAATTCTTTCTTCGATGGTCCACTTAATTTTTGTACTTGCTTTCTTGGTTCTACGGTGTTGCTGTAAACTTTGCTTACCTATATATCAAAGTTTGAGCTCAATTTCCCCACAGTGGCTTAACCCAATAAATAAGAAAATCATAAGCAAAACGTAATAATAATTCATACCTAAACCCAGAAAGCATACATACAAAATACAAGATAACAGAAAGTTATAAAGGAAAATAAAATACAATATTACAGCTGAACGATCCTTTAAAAATTTAATTAGTTCTGATTTGAGCTCTATGTATGTTATGAAGAAAGAAAAGTAATAATTTAATAGCCTTTTTTCTCTGGAGCACTTGGAGTACGACTTCCGTTGGAAAGTTCAGAGCAGAAGCTTATTTACTTCTTTGGCAGCGCGAGAGGAATCAAAGTGCACTTAAAGCAAAATCTTCCTGTTTTGGTAGGCGAGCAAGTGTGAGGCTTAGAGTAGCATGGCTGGTAAACAACTAGAACTTGCTCACAAATGTGTCAGCGAGAGAAACAAACAACAACCAAACATTCTTTATTTGCAAGATGTACTTGAATTATGAAATTAAATAACCATCACAAGAAAAATTCAACAAATACATGCAGCCAGTGAAACATAACGTTACCTATAGCAAACTCCCAATGTGTTGTTAATGCTCCCTATAGAAAACGCTATAAATGAACACAATTAGAATCAAACTTGTAGTTACTTCTTCAATCGACGCACAACAACCTTAAGTGAATAGAAAATTTCAAATCCGCAGTGAATAAAACCACATTTGAAAACAAAAACACTCTGCAACTATAGTTAATAATTTATCTACCAATGGCACTTATTGTATGTATGGAGTACATTACCTGTGACGCTGTAAAATAATCTGTGTTTGTTGGTTATTCTTTGCTAGCAGACATTGTTCTTATAATAACAGCAATCATGTACAGCCACGCATCTACAATAATTGAATGATATACATCTGCATAAATTTTTGAGAGCGTATAGTATGAATACAATGCCGTAACATGTAACGGCATTATTTTTCAATTATCTCACATTTAAATGTTATTGTTAGAGTTTCAATTCTTACATTCTTTACTCTAATTGTTATAACAGTAAAATGATTAGTAACAACTGAGAAACAGAGAATTTCCAGTTACAATGTGTTCCTCGCACATGTAGATATGTATGTACAATAAGTTTTATTAAATGATTAAAAAAAAAAAACAAAAGAAACCGTTGAAAACTGACCAAGGAAACCCTTTTTATATTTACTTTTTCGTTAATTTTCTGTTCCTTTTCAAATACGATAATACCTCATTCTTTGAGTAATATTCCTCGCGTGCACAAGATACAAAATATTTTTGAAAGAAAAAAGCACGAAACAAACGCTAATTGTAAATAAATTTTCAAATATTACTTAACAATAAATTCCCTGATCGGTAGATAGGGCGACAAGAGACAGCTATCATATCCAAACTAGTTAATTATTTTACTAAATTTAACTTACTTTCAAGTAGTCAACATGGTTTCTTGCCAAATCGTTCTATTAACACAGCGCTTCTTTTTTGTCGAATGCCTTCGATTGTGTTGACCACAGTCTACTGCTTCACAAACTAGAAAGGTATGGTATCAGTGGAGTGTCTCTTCAATGGTTCCGAAGTTACTTGTCTGATCGCAGACAGAAATTAGTCCCGGACGATTTTGAATCTAACTTAGGTGTTGTTACGAAAGGCATTCCTCAGGGTTCTGTCCTACGTCCTATCATTTTCCTAATTTTTATTAACGGTCTTCCTTCTTACTTAAATAACGATCACGTGATATTGTATGCAGATGACCTTACCTTTACTCTGGGGTCAAACAACATTTACGAACTTTTCCGTGATTGCAATGCAGTCTATAACCGCTTGTGTCAATGGCTATCCCAAAATAATTTAATTATAAATACTGACAAAAGTAGATGCATTTTGTTCCAGAATAAAAACAAATATCAAATACACAGTATTATCTTACACAATAAAGTAGTTCCTCTAGTTCAGAACTGTAAACTACTCGGCATAGCCATTGAAGAGAATCTCCATTGGGGTTCTCATATTGACAATATCTGTGGGGAATTAACTTGTGTGTGTTTCGTTCTCAATATCAAGAGATCTTGTAGCTTAGGAGTGCTTAAAGTTTATTATTATTCCAATTTTTACTCCAAAATGACCGCTGGTATCATTCAGTGGGGTTGTGGTGTTGGTAATTATCGAATATTTTTATTGCAGAGAAGAGTCCTGAGAATTATATTTAGTCTTCCATGGTGTCAATCCTGTAAGGAGGAATTTCAGTCTCAAAAATTTTTAACTTTTTATGATGCCTACATCCTCGAAGTAGTCTGTTTTGTATATAAATATAGGCGGGAATTTTCTGCTGATCGTCCGCGGGATTGTGATTTACGGTTTGGGAAATATGGATTACCTTTTACCACCACGACATAAAACTGACCGTTTTCAGAAAAACTTGTTTTGGCATGTAAACTTTACAATACCTTATTTACTTGCACTAAACAAATATACTCTCTAGTTAAGAAAATTCATCCAAACAAACGTTTTCTTGAATTAAAACTTTAAATTTTCTTGGTGGTAAAAGATTTACTTACAACAAAATTATTATATTTTTTCTACAAGAAAATCGTGTTAAAACAATATTTTGTTTTGAACACAGAATGCAGTTTTCTGTGTGTAATTGTAATTGGCAAAAAATAAAAGAGTTATGACAATTTGAGACTAAGGAACATTGTTTGTTATAAAGAATTCTAGTTGCTGCCTTCTGGGGTAATTCCTTGTAGAATTCCATAATAACTTTCAAAAACTCCATAGTAAACACGAATTCTCCTATATGTAAATCTTGTACAAGGATTGAAAGGAACGAACTCTTCTTTGTACTGAATAAATAAATTACTTATAAGTACAACGGTGTATTGAATACTAAATAAATAAATAGTTAAATGTTAGTCTGTTAAAGTTCAACTGGAACTTCCACCAAAAAATTACAATCGTTTGTACATAAACACACCAACGCATAATTTCACCATCATAGTATCAAAAAGAATGTAATCATTTAATTCCACCTATAAATAAGCAACTGGGAGTTGAGAGATAAATACGGACCTGCTTACCGTAAGTGTAATATCGTAAATGGTATTTGGGATTCCTGGAACAAATTAATGCAGCGTTTTCCAGACTGCTCGCGTTTCGGCGTTTAGGTGCCCAATTGTAACCCGTGTAGTTTATACGTGGTATAATCGGAAACAACAAAACGACCGTTTAATAATAGGAGAGTTTTGTAGACTGACAGACTTGCCCCAACGGGCAAATACAAAATGTGTATGTGCTATTAGTATGTCCATCACCCTACTATTGAAACAGTTCATTATGGTTACACTAGATAGGTATAGAATGCGTATATGTAGTGTAGGAGAGTAGTTATTCGTACAGACACCTAATTTGTAGGTACATTCGTTTTCTGGGAACGTCTCTAAGGAATGGCTGTATAGTCTGTGCATGTATGTATGTACTTAAAACTCTATTGCGATAAAGTTTCTGCTATAAATAAAATTTACTGTACTTGAAATTAACAAATAAAATTTATATTGCTTTTCAACGAGAATATAAAAATGCTTCAAATTATAATTTAATTACTGTAATTGGAAGGCATTTTACGTAAGATGTCTGTTTTCTTCTAATAAAAGAGAAAATAAATATTAAGGTGATAAATATAAACCTAGCTATTTTAGATAATCCAATCCCAGTTTTAGCAATACTAATCTTATATTCATTTGACAATTAAATAATAGTGATTAGCATTAATCTAAAAAATATTCGAATTCTCCTATTCTTTTGGCAAAGCTATTTACTATTTTATTATTGCTATTGATTGCGAAACCTGTTAGATATTTGCCGTAACACCAAATGCTATAATGTTATAAACATTCAACCATACGAAACGTAATTAAATTTAATTTATGTATTTAATATCGCGCCACCCATAGGACCGTACACAACGCATACCACTGTATCGTTGACATTTAGAAGACGTAATGAATTCTTGAATTTAATCGATGTAGTTTTTCGGAGGCGAACACATAAAATTAATTCAAATAATTTGCAATATAAAAATTGCCATTAAATGAATATTGGATTTCAATGTAAACAGGTACATAAAAAGTTGCAAGACCCGCTAGTTTAAAATATATCTATTTAAATAAGGAAAGGTAAAAATTTAAACGCTTTTCTCTTCGACTTTCATAACTTATGTCATGAGTAGCTTTTAAAACATATAAGTAAAACTGCTGCTGGTTCTTAATAACTATAATAAATAAATTTGGCTATTATAAACGTAGTTATAAGTAGTGATGAATTGTTGATTACTACTTGAAGTATCTTAAATGGTTAATGAGCATCTTTACGGACAGGCAAGAAAATTTGGGATAAATATTTTTAATTTTGGCTTCATAAATTATAATCTTACCTTTTTTTTCCAAGAGAATTATACGATATTGCTTATAGTATTCTCGTCCACTGTTACTTACTAACACTTGTATTGAGAAACATTTTATGTGAAAGGGTGCTACGACATCTGCCTCGTCTACGTTTGAATTCAATTAAGTACTCAATATATGTATTTTTTTTAAATAAAAAAAAAAAACCAAGCATCTGAAAATAAGCCGAAACTAAATTATTCTCTTTCAAACCTATGAAATACCCATGCCGGGAGAGCCAGCAGTGCCAATTAAGTGTGGTAAGGTATTGTGAGTGCGTGGCATAGAGATTGATATTTAACTCAAACCTGTCATCAATTGAAATGTGCCATATTGGAACACAAACGTCATCAATGACGTCGATACTAGAGGTGGGTCGGATTCGTATGATTCATCAGTATATTCGATTCCCATATATGATTCGTACGGTACGAATCTTTACTATTTATACGGATTCGTATCGGCTGATACGAATCATTTCGGTTCATACGAATCCGTATCAGTACGACTCTTGTATACTAGTATAGTCAAGGAGTCGGAGTCGGAGTCAGAGTCGGAGTCGGAGTCAGACTTCCACTCCAACAATATATCCAACATTATTTGAGTTAATGAGAAAGAGATTATCTATACCCGCTACATCCGTACCATGCGAGCGTATTTTTTCAAAAAGTGGACAAATAGTGACAGATAAACGGTTAAGAATAAATTCAAAGACGGTATCGTATCTGATTTTTCTTAATTTTAATATAAAAGATTGAATGTCTGCTAATATCTTATACCTATGTAAATTAGCTATGTATATTATCTATGTATGTGCCTGTATTCATCAAGACAATTTTGTGTTGAATCTTTGATGAAATTTTGAGGTTTTCCTTTTGTTATTAACAAATAATAAAACAAAATAATCCATTATTGTTTCACTTTGTTTTATTTTACTAAAATTTCAATTTACCGTTTTTTTTTTGCAAGATCCTTAGAATAAAGTGCGAAGAGTGATTAGAATTCTAATCACAAAGAGTCATGAATCATCACAAATCTATATGAATTTTTTACAATACTTCGGTATGAATCGTATTACACGAATCTTTAATTTTAGGAGTCATTAGGATTCGAATCACTAAAAAGATTCGAATCGCCCACCGCTAGTACGAATCATATTATACGAATCTTTAATTTTAGGAGTCATTAGGATTCGAATCACTCACAAGATTCGCATCGCCTAGCGCTGGTACGAATCCTTTATGGTCTTTCGGTACGAATCATATTATAGGAATCTTTAATTGTAGGAGTCTTTGGGGTTCGAATCACTAAAAAGATTCGAATTGCCCATCGCTAGTCGATACCATGGCGGATATTCAAATAAATAAAGTTAAGGATATCAATAAATTTTAATAGCACTTGCAATTTTGTAATAATGATTAGTAGCATATGTTAGATTTTATCCTATGTATTTTATATGGCATTGTTTTTTTTTATTTAAGTTGTGGACAACTAAGAACTATACACTTTCTAAACTTACGATGAACTGGTAATATATAGGTACTTCATTCTTTCTCAGGTTCAATAAGAGCAAAAAGAAAAAAAAAATTTCAACGCCATATAAAAATACGTAGTAAAAATGTAATACAAGTTTCATGAGATCTTCACGACTTGTCATAACAATCCAACATTGCATGTTGTCTTTAGGAGTAAATAATATACTGCAGTAGTTGTTGTATAATTTATTGATGATTAATTAATATTAGTTTACTTAATTCCTTCCTTATTGATTTTCCTTATATTTTTTCTGTAAACTTCATCGCTAAATTGTGAAATGTAATTTTGCTATAAAACGATATTGTGGTTTTACTTAAAATTGAAACATGAGTTTCTTCCAGGGGTGACATATCTAACAAATGATGGGATAAACTAGAAAAAATGTTTTGGGGAACATGACTTGATAGTATATAGTAATAAACAAAAGTCGTTAGAAAGTTTTCTTCTTGTGAAATCTTCTTTCCTGTCAAGACTATTACTTTTCGAATTTGTTTTTCGGTGAATTGGCAAATATATCGTACCTCCTTTGATGGACATATTAGTTTACCTAAGAAATAGTGAAGAAAATAATAAGGAAATATACATGTTATACATCATTTATTTACCCATTGTTTTCAGGAATATCAAGTGATTCTAAATAAAAATATACTTTTTTAGATTTTCTTTGTCCGAATTCAATGTTAGAATAACTCCCTCTTTAATTCGCACAATCTGTCCCGTTCTATCAAAATCCTTTTCGAGGAAATGTAGTGAACAAACATATGCACACTTACTGCTGCAGGGATTTATTGTACCCCCTGTAACAGTAATCCACACAACAGTGTTTTGGCATTCTACAAAAAATTATTTCACATAGCAACACTAAGTATTATCATAATTTCAGAATATTTTTAAGCTATGGCATTATTCTGCAACTTACATATGAAGTATATTTATAGTATTATAAATATATATAGATAGTCTTATATACGTGCTCTTGCAAAATATAATGTAAGATAATCACTGAACTTTGTAAGCACAAGGAATTTCAGTTTGATGTGAAAACATCAAAAATACAAAATAACATAAGACTATAAGAACGGTATATTTAGTAATTGTCTTGTCAATGCATGCGTGTATATTGTAGGTACGTACTACCGCGAGCGCCTATACATATTTATACTTTTGTCATCGGTTGGCGCTAAGCTTACATCGGTATCTCCCGATGAATCCAAAGCACCCACGCGCGCACGTGTCAAGAGCAAGCACCTCTCAGTACCCTACATTCGTAAAGCGCAATGACGGAAATAATGCACTCGCACTCCTGTACGGCACAGATGCTCTTTCCACTCATTTATAACTACCAAAATAAACCGCTCCCGCTATTGCATCGACTTACAAACACACTTATCCGTAGGCATTTTACCGGGACGCTGCCGTTTCTATTTTACGTGATTTTTTTATCGGCTCATTTTATTTCAGAACGTGCCGGTTTAATTAATTCGAAAAGAATTCCTGTAGATAGTCGCGTGTTATCGTTTCTATTAGATTTTCACAATAGAAATTCTACTAATGTCGATATGTTGAATCCTTCTATCTGTAGATGTGTATAGTATATATGTATTTAATAGTACTATGCATGCAAAAATGGATACAAAGTAGTAATAAAACATACACTACTAGACAAATAAGTCATTATCTTCTTCAATTATCTTGTGAAATTCTAGCTACATTTTCTAAGAATTCGTTACACCCATGACACACTAAAAGCAGATAAAATTTAGAAGTTCACATCTGTGCGTTAAAATTAAAAAAATGAATGTTGTTACCAAATTTTAAGTATAACAATATTTTTGCAGAGATTTAAGATTCAGGTATATTCGCTGTTTGCAGTTATGTTTTTTTTTTTACAATACAAACTTTTTTAAAAAATGGAATCTAATGTTTGAAATTAAAATGTAATATTATTTTCACAACTAATAGAAATCTTAATATTTCATATGAATAAAACTTTCACAAACGTTGAAGCTAAACCAATTTGATATTGAAATGAATTAAAGTTGTTAGCAACATATAAAATTCATATATTCTTACAGGTAAATGTTAAAAATTTTCAGATCCTTATCTAAAAAGAAATATGCTTCAAGTTTTTAAAGTTTGAGACCTATATTGTACTATGAGAAAAGCACGATTTTAAATTCGGAATTAATTTTATAGACTATATATGTTTCCGAAATTTTCAACTAGCGCTATTGGATTTGCTTTTTAATTTCATGAGGAATCACTAACCGTCCCTACAATCTCTTCCTTTTGATCATCATGGTACCCCCAAAATATCTAGCCAAGTTGCCTCCAGTAAAGTGCGTTAATTTTTCCCGAACAAGGTGTATGAACAAACGTAGCTGTGGAAGGAAATATTGGACAAAGGCAAGCTTAAAATATAGTGTAAGTATCACAAATAATTATAGTTTATAATGCGTAAATAGTAAGAGTAAGAAATAGCACTGATTGAATACAAATTCAAATGTCCCTCCACAGATCCTAACTTCTGATGCAGCTGATTTTCTCGTAAGTTATCAGAGGGAGAACTTGTTGGCTTCAACGCCTGAATATATTATTACATGCAAGACACCAGCGCCGTTCCAGTACCTTTGGATACAGTTCAATGGTTGACAAATGTCATTTGTTTCGGTTGTGTTAGCATTGGTATTAGCAAGTTTCTGTGTATTAGCACAGGATAGTAGTTACAGTAGCGACACTACTTTTTTACATAGGTTTTTGAAATTTCGAATTTATGACCTTGGATTTTCTTTTGGCGGTAAATTCAAATTATCTGTTTTTGTGAATGTCTGAATGGATAAGTAATTGAAAGTAGAATAATTCCTTCTAAATAACTATTATACAACAACTACAACTATAATACAACAACTACAAACTGCAAAGACACTTACCATCATTCTTTATATTAACCGTTGGATAATATTATATACAAAAGATATTTTACGAATGCAAAATGTTTATTAATTATCTGTGTTGCTTATTTGTGTTTTTAAACAATGCATAATTATATTTTAAGGTATAAAATATCCTTATTCTTGCAAATAGTTTCTTTAAATAAACGAAAATTCGTACTGGGTGGAGTCCATTCCATGTTTTGTACACCAATAACTAAAATTCTTAAATTTTTTTTCGAAATACAGAAAGTTTCACTAAAACGCTGGCGCTGTTCCATTTGCATCAATAACTGAACGAATCTTCTGTTTGGCAATTTTAAACTACTAAATATGCTATTTTTTGTATTATATGCTCTTTTGCTTGGGTCATCGAAATATTTCGATGACCAATGCTACCGAAAACTCTATGCAGGACATTGATAACCACATTTTTCCACACATTTTTTAATAAAATATGCGGCAATAGGGTGTATCACATTTTCTCCTGGAAGTGTTAACGTTCGATAGTTCTTGCTACTTATATACTTATGTACTTATATAAGTAATATATTTCTGTTGATGTAGACTTTGTTTTGTCGTAGGTACTCTGTGGTAATTCATTAAATTGTGTTAGTACCATTATAAAATCCTCTCCGCTGTTTAGTGCAATGATATTGTAATTTATATCCAAGTTCTAAATTCGTATTTACAACTGACAAGTACTGACAAATCTGACAAGCGACCATATGGTAACCAAAAACATGGCGTCCAAAAAACGGTAATGGCAGCGAGTGTCGCTACTGTAACGTAGTATTACATATATGACTGTAACTATAAGGTACCTATATGTGGTATTAGTGTCATTTGCTGTCACCTTGTGCTTGTCAGTTTGTGCATATTGGTGACAATTGTTCTTTATTTATTTGTGACTAGTAGAAAATGCCTTTCTTATACAAATTTTGAGCTGCCCGATATGCAGTTTATGTACGGTCGTGCTAATGAAAATGCTAATAAAGCATGAGGAGTCTACGCTGAAGCGTTTCCTAATCGTGCTATTCCATCTGATAAATTGTTTTCGAAACTACATCAACGATTAAGTGAAAAAGGTTCATTTGACGTTAAAAAAGCTAATGCCGGGTGAACAAGGTCAATAAGAACTTCTGAAACGGAAGAAAATGTTCTGAGAATAGTGGACGAAAATCCGAATATCAGCACCAGAAGAATAGGAGCCCAACTAAATATTAATGCTTCTTTAGTCTGGAGGATTTTACGAGAACAACTGCTGTATCGTTATCATATATATTATATGATAGTGAACAGACATGTGCATTTGTGCTCTTGCTTTACATTGTGCTTTTTGGTAGTTCTCATTGGTTATATTGAGGTAAATCTATATCATCCTGTAGATTTTCTTTCCCTTTTTCTATTTATATAATTTTCATCTACTGTTCCTTAATTGTTGCATGTAATTGTTATATATATCCATTTTGTGTTTATTATTTTATATGCATTGAATACCTATCTTGAATGTTTCTTTTAATTTTTTTGCAATCTTAAGAACTACTCCGTTTTTCTTACCGCTTCTTCTCAGTACGTCAAATATTTATTACCTGCATTTATCGAATTTTACAATTCCTTTTCCTCTGTACGCACAACTTTTTGTTTTTCCGTTTGGTCTAGTCTTGTACGTCTTGAAGTCGTCGCGACGGACCCCATTGACGCAGAAGAGTGACCCCGTCTTATCCTTGCCTTTTCAATTCAAATTTATCTGCTCATTTTATTATTATTATTTTTTTATTATTATTTATAAATGAATTGCGCTTGTTGTAATACTCCAATAAATAAGGATGACAGTTATACTAATTGTGGTATCTGTAAAAAAACCGTTCAAGACATCGTGTGTTGAGCTGTCGAGAAACGAAGTAAAGAAAATCAATTCTAATTGTGGCTTGACGTGGTCTTGCAAAGAATGCTTAAAATTCGGCAATGATCTGGTTAGTTTAAAATCGGCTATCTTTGCCTTGCAAGAGGAAATCAAAGTCCTGAAATTGAACCAATCTACTCCGGTGGCTCCCCCAGTTACCTTTTGATATAGTTTGTACGCAAAATGTATTGTACTGTTAAGCATTTTTTAAAAATAAAAAATTACGTATGTCAGATATTTTTATTTATACCTCGTTGAAAGCGCCGTAAATAGTTAATTCATTACCTGATGTGAATGTTTTCTGGTATTCTCGAACAGCCTATATCTAATGAACTAAAATTAATGTAATAAAAGAGAAACTTTAAGTATATTCAGTTTTACTTATGCATAAACTACTGCTCCTGTATTGAATGTCTTTCGCTGTAAACATCCAGGTATGGTGAGAGTCTTCATCGTAAAAGAAGACGCCTAAATTTTATTATATATTTCAAATTAAACGAATACATACAAGACGCAGATATTTTACTGTTGTGGTAACATCTATTTATTAGACAACTTTAGTAACTGAGAGTAACTTTTATGTTCCTAAAATATAATTTGGTATGGCTTAACACTGGAGTTTTTGAATAAGTATCTGGAGATTTCATTTTTCCAATGTTGGTGGTCTAACTGTTTGTCACAAGGTAGACAGAAATCCGATGTGTATTCGTGTGGAGATTTGAAATATATTTGAGGTACTAAACTATAATAAAATTTCAATTTAGTTTTGAAGAGATAAATAAATACAGACGAAATGATTTATCATAGTAAATGAACCTACACTTATCTTGAGATTCATTAATAGTTCTTAACTTTTAAATAAAAAAATAGCACTTATATTGATTATATCGTATAAACACTTACTGCTTTTTATTTAATGTAGTCCAGTGTACAGTTAAATGTTTTTTTTTTTTTTTGCTTTCATGGGCAGGTTTAACCCCGTGAGGCAACTCGGCCTTAAGACCTATTGTGCCCCCATGATGTCTTAACCCTCTCGACCTGGTTGTACTCGAACAAACAGGTCCGCAAGTTGGTCAAGAGTTAATTTACTTATACTGGGTTCGTCCAATCGAGCGACCCCTAGACAGCTCCGTCTCTCCCTGTCCACTGCCGGGCAGTCGGCAAGGAGGTGCACAGGAGTTTCTTCTGCTCTCCCACAGTTTCTACACAGGGGAGAGTCCACTCGCCCCATTCGGTGCAAATGCTTATTTAATGAGCAGTGGCGGGTTAGGACTCCCGTAAGAAGTCTCAGTCTGGCCCTGCTCATAGAGACTGCCTTGCGGAGTCTTTCGTCGCCCGGATAAATACCGAGGATTTTACAGTATCTCACGCCGACTAGTCCATTCCAATAGGAGCGGTGACTAGCAGCGAGTTGAGATCTGACCAAGGCTTTGATACCGCCATAGGAACTCCCGCACAACGGTTCTGGACCAGTGAACGGTAGACCACTGGCGCCTCTAGCTAGTTTGTCAGCAATTTCGTTGCCTCTAATCCCAGAGTGACTAGGCACCCATCTCAGCGTAATGCTGTGATGCTCCGCCAATTCTTCAAGCTTCCTATGGCACCTCAGTACCACTTCGGAAGCAAATTTGACAGCCTGTAGTGCCCTGAGGGCAGCTTGGCTGTCGGAGAAAATTTCGACCAATCCATTCCCATACGGGCAGTTTAAGATGCTCTCTGCACAGGTCTGGATGGCTATAACTTCAGCATGGAAGATGGAAGTGGAGCCCCCTAAGCTGATGGCTTCGCCATTCGGTTCTCCATCTCTCCAGATCCCAATGCCTGTGCCGTTCGGCGTCTTCGAGGCATCCACAAGCCAGCGATGAGAACATCGCCTCGGTCTGTGAATGTATGCTTTGGAGACCTCACTATTAAATGTTTAGAAAGGGGGTGTCTACCTTGTTGTCGCTAGAAAGCTAGAACTAAGGCTAGCTATATGACTTTAGTGACACTCCAAGGATTTTTGCTATCTATACAGGCAAATTTATTATTTATAATTTTGTAAATATAATGGAGATGACGCTGATGAATTAAATTAATATTAAACTTTATTTGTCACTGAAAAAATAACAATACGTATTATTTAAAAGTTACTACAAAGTTACAAAAGTTACAGCTTTACGAAAATTCATAAATACAAAATACGGGTATTTTAGCTGGGGCGACATAACAATACATAATAGATACATATTATGTAGAATTTGTAGGATCTATAAAATTTTGATTGCAATTCGTTGTTTATGAAAACTGGTATTTATCTGCAGTTTTTGTTTAACATATTGTTTCCAAACTATTTCCTATACTATTTGATGCTGGAAAAATGTTGCAGGCTAAAATTTGTAGCTAGCACTCTTTCAAGAGGATGGTACCCACATGTACAGTTATTAGGAGAATAAGAACAGACCGTCTTTCAACGAATATTTTTAGGTTAAGGACACCTATTTCAAACTTCTAATAAAGTCCCTTATAAAAGTTATTAGCTGAACTTGAAATAACTGTCTTTCCATCAACTAATAAAAATTATGTAGGTAATAAATTGGTTTATTCTCCTCATTCTCCTCTTATTGAGTGCTTGGAGTAGCCAATAAGAATTATTAGACGCTTAATAGCGTATCGAAAATCTCTGAAAGTTCTTAAAACAAAGAGGGTTATGTTTTCAAGTTTGGAATTATTTATGAACCAGACATGTTTGAAGATTTCGAGAATTGTTTTTGGAAGAGATTTGGTCGATCTAGTTAAAATAGTTCATCGTGATTTATCAAGATGTTTAGATTATCAAAACACAGTGTATAGGCAATAAACAATATTAACAATAAACGATACTAACAATAAACAATTTCGACAATAAACAATATTAACAATAAACAATATTGACAATAAACCATATTGACAATAAACAATTTTTCCAAAAAACAATACTGACAATAAAAAATATTAACAATGAACAATGTTAAAAATAAACAATATTGACAATAAAAATATTGCCAAAAAACAATATTAACAATGAACAATGTTAACAATGAACAATATTAACAATAAACAATATTAACAATGAACAATGTTAACAATCAACAATTTTGACAATAAACGGTATTAACAATGAACGATGTTAATAATAAACAATACTGACAATAAACAATATTAACAATGAACGATGTTAATAATAAACAATTTTGACAATAAACAATATTAACAATGAACGATGTTAATAATAAACAATATTAACAATGAACAATGTTAACAATAAACCCTATAAATAATAGCTGTCGGCCCGGTATTTCAATCTGCTAATAAATGTGTCTAATAACAATTTAGCTAATAAGTTATAAGGAAGATATATTACGTAAATAAAAACAGACCGTCTATCAACGAATATTTATTAGGTTAATTGTTATTCGGTATATTCATAACCCTAGTTTATGTTGGCAATAAATGACAGCGCTATACAAATACTTACACAATCTAAGTCTCTTGACAAATTTTTCATCATTCCAATTGTTTAAACAATTTAAATGAGGCTCGCTAATACTTATACTGTCTGTCACGATTAAATATTTAAACAAGCTTGGCCAAATCATCTTCCACAAACTCCCCGAAATCTTCAAAAATATCCATGTTTCTCGTTTATAATAATAATTTCAATCAATTTCAAACTTTTTGCTTTTTTTGATTGTGTTGGCGACATTTAGAGACTTTTGATAAGCTTATTAAGGTTCTAATAGTACTTATTGGCTACTTCAACCACGCAATAACATTTTAGGAGAATAAACTTATTACCTATATAATTTTTATTAGTTGGTGGAAAGACAGTTATTTCAGTTATTCGGCTAATAACTTTTATTAGGAACTTTATTAGCAGATTGAAAGACCGGCCCTTACAAAAAAAAAAATAATCAAAAGTTGTAGTGTTTTACCTCTACTGAATAAAAATTTGACAACTATCAGAGTTGCATATTGTTTTAATAGGATCTCCTGTATGTTTTTAAGGTTTTTTGGTTTGCCTTCATCTACTGATTTCAAAGATATTATATTATATCCGACTATTTTAATTAATTAGTGACTTATTTTAATAAATAACATCAGAAGATATTCTGAGAAAGAAAGAAAGGGGCTCTGAAAATAATATGCCACAATAAAACGATGTGTAGTGTAGTTCTTCTTGAAAAGATATTTGCTGTTTTTTATTACAGATGGTAAAACAAAGACAAATGAAAATCGCTTAATAAGATATGGGTTTCTTTTAAGTATTTTTATGAGTGCTCTCTACGTTTGGTGCGATCCTCACCACTCACCCTGTATAGTATTTTTAAATGTGCGTGTTCGTGTTGCAATAGATAGTTCCTATACCTGACGTTCGCGAAAATATAAAATATTTCTGCCGTGTGCTATGTGCTATTTGACACTATGTATTATTAAAAAAAAAGTCCTTTGCTTTATCATTTTTGTCACATTCCAATGACAACACTGGATCAAAAATAGGTCATGAGACAATGGAAAAATCATTGTTCACCCGAATTTTGCATTTAAATTGGTCCGAAGAACAAGTGCATCAAATAAATGAAAATGATTTTATTAAATGACGAAGGAATTTATCGCATAATAAACTATTCACTGTATCCATGAAACCAAAGTAATTGAAAATAAAATGATGGTTTGACAAGCTCAATAAAATATGTTACTGTTGTAAAGAACACCTAAAACTGCAAAATGCCACCAAACAATTATCGCTGACAATAGCGAACTTCTGAATGCCGTGTAACAGAAGCAAGATGGTTAAACACATGTACTCTGTTTCAAATATATCACTCCGCAGAGCAAATATTTTTGTTATTAATATAATGAAAGTTTTCATGCAACCTACAAACAAAATGAAGGTATGTTACCTGGCAAGCCATTAAAAGAACGGATATCATTTAATATTTAATACCTTATTGCGTTCATATGATGAATAACCTGTACCTAAAAATAACAACGCATATTCATTTCCTGTTCATATTATTAACAAAATTATTTATTTAACGTATGAAAGAATAGTTACTCTATGAAATATTGTGGTTGGACTAATGCAAAATCATTTATTATAATAATGATGACGCAGTTATTTCACTAAGGACCTTGTTATTACTTACCTATTTAGAGATTATTTATATAACGACCAGTATTTTTCTCAGTGTATTTTAGATGAGGGTTGGAGGATTACGGAAATTTTCCTTTAAAACTATGATGCTATCATTTACATAGGATTGTATTCATCTCCAAGCGTTATAAAGATAGATTATCTACAAATAGTGACCATAGCAACGGAGATAAAATACCTTCCTCCTGCAGCGGTAGTAGAACACTGACCAGGTTTCCAATTTCAAGATGGCACAGTAGTAATGTCAACTTCTGCACATATTGACAACAATTTGGATACAGGATAGGTCAAATAAATTGTTGAAGATTAAGAAATATTTTCTTATGACGATGCATTAGCAGCACCAAACACATGTTTAAGCTATCTGAATCGACAAAACAGTATTGTTGATAAGTTCATAGAAAATTGTACCTATGCACATGTATCAAGGAAATGCAAATTACAGGTTTTTTCTTTATTTTACATTTAAATAAATAAACAAATAAAGTCAATTGTGTTTCTCCTTCTGTGCATTTTTGATTTTCCGTATTATGTACTTAAAGGTTGTTCCCGTCAACCTAGATAATCGAGTACTGTATTTCAACCAATCAGATATACCGACTTTAAAGTTTATTGAATGGTAACATGTATTCCTACACATGCAAGTAAAATCTACATGTGAATGTACGTTACTCCTTTTCAGGTTAAGTACGGGTCATACTTTCAAATGAGAAGAAAGAGAGTGTAGAGCTACCACAGCGGAACAGATATATAATCATATCCGCTGGGAGGTATATCCACCCTTCTATCATGTAGATAGGACGGGGATGCGAACGAATTCGTGAAGTCTCAAACTTTGACCCAATTAACGAGGTAATTGCCTAATTAGTTTAACATAGACCCTGGTAGTGAGGCCGCAGCCTGCGCCGAATTCGGAGAAGGAACAACGCGCTCCGTGATACAGTTAGCATTTGATAGTGTTCTCACAATGCCCGTAAATTTCACAGTAATTAGCAACTAAGTTTTCCCGCCTCAAAACTACACCAAGATATGGACAGTTCCCTTCAGAACATTGGTAATCGTGTTAAGAAAATACACGGGCATTACGTTATAGTTACACACCAGGAGACGCTTGCAAAAGTATCAGCAATGCGTTGAATTTGAAACTATTGCTTGAATAATCTGATAACATTAACAATGAGTCAGATGTATGGTAGACACTTGTGCGTTGTTCATTAACAAACAAAGCTTTTCCAAGCTTTACTGACTGGGATACTATAATTTGAACGAATGTACCTTTAGGCATAATGGTCGTTAACGGAATGGTTATTACTTATGGGTCTTTAATGTTTTACTTTGTACAACGTAAGATTATATTGTAATGAAGGTACATTTTGAACAAGAAGCCCAAACACAAATGACAGTAGCATGGCTAGTACCATCTGGAAAGGAGATGACAGTGACTTTATAAGATCCATAACTGTTACGGATAACTTCTACCGGGTTTCGCTGTGTGTCAAAACTTTTGCTTGACATTTCGCTGTTTATGCTGACGTCAGATTCTTTAGGATAACTGACGGACATTTTTCTTTTATTCGCCCTTGATGCATTCAACTATGGAGTTTCCGCTCCACTGAGTGTGACGGTCCTGCATAGAAGACTCTTCTATGTGTTACTAAGGTAATACCCTTCTTTTCTCTTTAAGGTCTTATTCTTTTCTATTTTTATGTCCTCCCTGATGAGTCTTTTTCCGTTGTTCTTGGTGGTGGTTATTACTTGTATGTTTCTGAAATCCATTTTATGTCCAATCTCGTGCATATGTTCTGCTACCGCTGGTTGCTTGATTATTTTAAATCTTACGTCCCTTTCGTGTTCCTTCACCCTTACTTCGTTAGCTCTTCCTGTTTGTCCGACGTAGCACTATCCACATTGGCACGTTATCTTGTAGATCCCTTCTGAGCGAATTTTGGCTATTCTGGCCTTTGCTGCTGGATAGATTTTGAAGTTCCGAAGCGTACTTTTATGTTGCGTTTTCTTAGGATTCGTTCTACCTTTTCCGTGACTCCCGCTATGTAAGGTAAACACGCCATCCCTCTCTGTGGTTATGAAGTTGTCTTTGGAATCGTCTTCTTCCTAGGTCCTCTTATTACGTATGTCGATGTCAGTGTAACCATTCTTCTTGAGTGCTTTCTCCAGATGTGTCTTCTCACTGGCTCGATGTAGCTCATTACTGGTGGTTTCGGCTCTGGACAAAAAGATTTTAATTACCTTAATTTTTTTGCATCGGATGATTGTGAGATCTCGCATGTAGATACCTATCGATGTGCGTCTTCTTCCTAAATACTGCGTATTGTAGAAATACCTCTTCTGTTCTCTTCACTAATACTACAGCGAAGCGTCGAGCAAAAGTTTTGACACTCGGCGAAACCCGAAAGAAGTTATCAGTAGCGATTATTTTTACTTATTTGCCTTATAAGGAAGATATATTCCAAACAAGAAATGCTTTTGCACACATGGATTTATCTGTTTTTTTTTTTATTATTTTTATTGACAAATAAATTGATCTTTACAACCTACAAGCAGTAGTTTCTTCTATACATAGTAATTTTTGTGGATATTCGCGATCTTACCTACTATTGAAAATGTTAATAATATTATAATTAGGTAATTTAAGTACAATAACTAACCTTCTAACATTTGAAATTTATTTACTAATAGCACTGGAAGTATTCTAATGAATTTGCAATTCATTACCAATTTTTTTTTCTTTTAAATATCATC
Source organism: Cetonia aurata (assembly GCA_949128085.1). Lineage (NCBI taxonomy): Eukaryota > Metazoa > Arthropoda > Insecta > Coleoptera > Scarabaeidae > Cetonia > Cetonia aurata. The sequence continues at coordinate 39,674,325 of OX421884.1, forward strand.
AAATCACCGCAATTTGCGTAATTTTTCTTTATTTATAATTGCGACATTCGCCTTTCGTGAGAAAATATTTAAGATAATCAAGCACTTTATATTCACTACAATAAATTTTAAGTCAATTTTTAATTCTGTCAATTGTATATCCACACATACGCATTTTGTTACTATAGAAGTGTTTATTTAAGAGCGCGTGTGTTGATCAAACGAGTTCACATCCTGTGCAGAAATTATTTAGTTAATTAATAACGTGTTGCTAGAGAATGAAGTGTATACCGACAGACGCTTCCTTGAAATTAGTGTGCATGATATCAACTACCATTTTCTATTATTTAACTTGATTGCAATATATATCGTAAAAATTCAGAGAAATTTATATAAACAAGCGCAGCTAAGTAGGTGTATTTTTTAATTCTGTATAATAAAGAAAAGCTCACTTCAAATATACATTTTAAAAATAGAATATGGAATGTAGCCCGTGATTCAAGTGAAAGTTCTGAATCATTAGTCCTAGATTACTAAGTACTTACACACTCTTTATACATTTTATGATTATTTATACAAGGAATTACTTTAGGGTCAATCATTAATTTAAAGTAAATTAAAAAAAAAACTTACTTATAAAATGTACTGATTGTAAGTATTCATAAGAAAAACTCAACTTATTTCGTTGTGTCTTCAGAAAAGGTGCTCTACCTTATACCCTTACCAAACAACCGTCAAAAATAGTTTCAAGAATTATACCATAATTAGTTTTTCAAAACTTCTTATAAAAATAATTTCTGACTGTTTCTGACCAAATTATTATTTAATAGATGTGCTCTGGTTTTGAAGAGAGTAGGTTTTTTCCATAGCTCCAAAGTTATATATTTGGACAATTGCGAACTATTCGGACAAAATCTTCACTGGAATTTTTAGATATTGAGTGGGCACAGTGCCATAAGCACTAAACCAAGGATATTCGCCATTTTGGGGTTTCTTGACGCTTACACCTAGAGAAGTTCTGTGTTGGATCAAGTAAACAGTTAGTTTATACACATGCAAGAAAATATTAACTTAGTTGAACCCATATAAATTGTTGAAAATGCAAATAAAAGCGCTTTTGACCCAAGTAGTTAAACACTTTCTCTAAGCGATTCATTTACTTTGTGCAATATTACTTACCATCTTTGGAATAATTTTTTGAAAATCCTTTAAATAATAATAATAATAATAATAATAATAATATAATATATTTGTCCAACAGAAAAAACTCCATTACAAGGACAAGCTACAGAAAACCATAGAAAAATTTACAAATTAGTGCAGCAGCAACATCAACCTAGATACAACTCTATAATTATACAAAATGCCATGTCACAAACAATTAACACAACCTAAAGAATTCGCATTCATCACACTGTGTACAAGAGGCACTTTACGAAGAACATTAGTTCTGTACGAGGGAACACGAAATGTATTGCAATGTCTAGCTGACAATCTTGGCACGCTAAAGTCAAGTGAGGCTAATAGTTTCGGGCAGTCTATTTTATTGTTTATTAACTTAACAGCTAACGACGCACTAGCACATTCTCTTCTTGCACTTAAAGACTCCATTGAGTGACGTTCCAACAGAGAAGCATAGTCAACACCGCGCTGAGGGTAAATTCCGTCCATCTTGAATGATAGGTATTTTAAAAATTTTCTCTGTACGCTTTCGATTAAATAAATAAATCGATCTACAGGCAGACGAACATAAATCCCGGATGTGTTGGTCAAAACTCAACTGATGATCGAACATGATCCCCAGATCCCTGGTTGCAGAACTTCGGGTTATGGTAACATCTTTAATTGTGTACGAATTAAATATAGCAGTACGTTTCTTAGTAAATGATATAACGTAACACTTTCCGATGTTCAAAGTAAACCTATTGTCATCACACCAATTCACAATTATATCTAAAGCATGTTGAAGCTGCACACAGTCAGAAATCCTCCTCACAGGGTAATAAATCTTCACATCATCTGCATATGCCAAAGTGCAACAGGGTAGCGAGACCAAAAGATCATTGATAAAACGTTAAATATAAGTGGTCCTAGATTCGAGCCCTGTGCTACGCCTGACGATCTAATATATGTATAAGACTTATAACCATTATAATAATATTATATATAATAATAATATATAATAGTTCGGTCTCACTTCCAAATAGCTTCTAAATAGCGCGAGAAGCGGAGCAGTAAATCCAAAGTGGCTCAACTTTCGAAGTAAGATTCCGTGGTCGATAGAGTCAAACGCCCTCGAGAAATCACTGTATATAACGTCCATCTGACCGCCACAATCAATTTCCTCAGCTATATCTTGAGTAATACAAGCGAGATTGGTTACAATAGAGCGTCCAGGAAGAAAGCCGTGTTGTGAAGGAGATACATATTGTTTTAACTTGGACCATATACGTTGGTAAAGTAACTGCTCAAAAACCTTGGAGAAGTTGTTCAAAATGGATACTGGTCTGTAGTTTTTGACATCTGCAGGATCCCCCTTCTTAAAAACAGGACATATGCGTGCAATCTTCCAGCGCTTAGGAAACTTAGACTGCCGGAGACAAACATTAAATATCAGAGCTAGCGGTTCAGCAAACACATATGCACAATCCCTGACCAGAAAAGAAGGGATGCCATCATCACCAGGCGTCGACTTGTTTTTCAGTTTCCTAAAAGATGCAACAACTTCGTCATGTGTGAACGGACACAGTGATATCGAAGGAAGGTTTGACACGATATCAGGAAGAGGAACAGCAGTAGTAGATTGTAGATAAACTGACCTAAAGTTATCCGCAAAGGCATTGACTATTTCCTGGGGATAAGTGAATTCCTCATTATTTAAGTACATCCTGCCCGGAATCCTAGACGTATTTCGCTTAGCTTGAACAAAATTCCAGAAAGCTTTGGGATCTGATGCTAATCTAGTTTCTGTTGATTTAACATAATTCATGTACGCGTTACTGATTTCAAGTTTCAACTGCCTTCGCAATCTCTGAAATTCATTCCTGAATTTAAGTGATCCAGTGGATTTCCATTTCCTGTGATAATACATTTTCATGGCCAAACCATCTCGAATAGCCTTTGTGAACCAGGGTGGGCAGCGACCCGAGTACTGAGTAGAAAGTGTTGGCACAGAAGCACCCAGCGTAGTGTATACTATACTATAGAATTCATCCAAGAGCATTTCTGTATCCTGAATATTATTCAATAACGACCAGTCCAGAGCCGAAAAATCCGCATATAAATGGTGGAAATTAGCTTTCTTAAAGTTGTATCTGATGTTTCCGTTGCAAGGAAACAAAACCCGTCTAGGAGCTTCGGCGAACTCCATATTCAAGTACGGACATACTAAATCCTTTTTATTTTCTTTTAAAATCAATTGGAGATAAACGGCTTAAGCATTTGAAATGCATCAAGACGATCCCGAAATAGTACTCCTATCAAACCCAGAATTTTTTGTAACCTATCTGAGAGAGTTAAGAAATCTGTAAACAGGAACTTAAACAAATTCTACTACCAAACGGTATTGCGGCGGTATTTTTTGAATTTGGATTTATCTATCTTAAGTTGATACCAGCAGCAGTGACTTAAGAAGGCCGTCTATCAGGCGCGGCTCGTGCTTACGTTAGTCGGACGCTATGACATTGATCGAACTTCTACGTATAACTTCGTAACATATAAACATATAGAAACATATTTGACGAGAGCATACGAAGAACTACGATCATTGTCATAGCCTCCGACTGACGTAAGCACGAGCCGCGTCTGCAGTCTATAGGTCATTATTGTAAAAGTACAGGTTTCCCATACGATGGTTCACGCCAGAAAAGCTCTAATATAGTTATATAGGTATATATTAGTGGTATGTAGAATCTGGACGGACTAGCTCAAAATAACTATTCAAGTGCGGTCTGGAACGGTGTACGGTTATGATGAACTATTGTTCACATTGGACAGGAATTGTGCTTACATTGGACGAATGTAGATAGTATTATCACGTTTTCATCATTGATTTAAACTATTATCAATAATAAAACAGTTAAATTAAAAAAAAAAACTTATACACTTATACACATAGAATTTTTGAGAGGGTGATCAATAATCCTGACTGGTTCAGTGCACTGGTGCATAAAAAGTGCGATTTTAAAAACATTTCTCACCACTTTTGTATATCCCTTCATACACAATCGACTCACACATTTTCCAGAAACTAAGCAAAATGGTTATTGGTCTTTATGTCTTTATCTACGGATGTCAGCGGTACTATTAGATAAGAACGTATAAAAATTTATTAATAATATTTTAAATCACCATTCATGAGATGATCACCAAATAAACTAAATAGTGCCTTTCGCGCACGCGTGTTGAAAGAATGGCGTAACAAAGCAACACAAAAACTGAGTAGTTTGACCACAAAAATTATTAAATTATTCTTTCAGGTGCAAGAGGTAAGTTATTTTAAATAACTTAGCAAAGTGAATTAAATTCACTAGATTTCTGGAATGATTATGGTTTGCAGTTTAGTATATGATTTGAGAGGACGTAGAAACAAATAGTGGGTATAATAGGAGAGCCTATATTTTAATAGTTTCTCACTTGACCTAAATAAGACTTTAAAAATTCGATTTACTATCTACTATGCTTGTCTGTAGCATATTTATTAATTTTAGGTAAACTAAACAACTTAACTAAAATAAATCGAAGGCTTAGGTATAAGAAAGTATGTTTCTGTGTACACGGTGTGTTATTTTGGGCACTTTGACAATGTATCTCAGTTGTTAATAAACATAGAGAGTTGCGGTTTTCGTGACAGTGCCCTGCTTTTTTTGTGAAACAAAAGATGCCGCATTTGAAACTTTTTAATTTTCGCATATTATTCGTGTCTTAGTTTCTATGGAAGATAGTGAAAAAGTGAGAACGAAAATTACTTACGAAAAATCGAGGTGCATACTTATGATTGTTTGAATATAACACCCTGTATTATTTTCTATTTCGATTATGCACGATTTGGGGTTTTCAGAAATATAAATTTCGCCTTGTATCTCAAAAACTAAAGGGGCTAGAAAAATTCTGCTTGCGGCATCTTTTGTTCCACAAAAAAGTAGGGCACTGTCACAAAAACTGCAACCTTCTTAATCGCTAAGGTACCCCACCAAAGTGTCCAAAATGGGACAGCCTGTAAATTGTGCACAGCGAAAGGTGTTGGACTTTATCCAGTTGCGCCGCGATTGCGTTTCGATATACTTTCCCACTGTGGTCGTGTCTGCTAGAATCATTAAGTTTTTTCATGGTTCAGGTTATCATCATAGTTATAAAGTCATCTATTGTTGGATAAGTTTTTTCTTATATTTTCAAGTACAAAATGAAATCAATTTCTAAGCTAGCATATGTTTTAATATATAAAATCAAATAAAACTGATACCGTTCGTCAGTAAACAAGCATGTTTTTGCGCTGTTTTATTTTCAAGTTATTATTTCGTTCGTAGAAAGTGATCATTTGAACAATCTCTCAATAGTATTCCAGATTTAACGATTCCGGAACTATTGACTGTTATTTCGGTCCACTGCACTGTGAGTGTTAGTGAATCTGAATGAAAACCGCGTATTTTGGGTACACTGCATTTTTAGGTAGCATCTGTGTAATTACTGCAATTATATATATACATTAGCACTACAGATACTACTGGCCCAGGGCTTCTACCGCCTGCATCCACATCTTTCGATTGGTTGCCGTTTCCTTCCAATTCTGTATTCCAAAACGCCTCAAATCTTCATTCACTGCATCCATCCACCTTCTCGGTCATCCTCTCCTTCCCTTGAATCCTCCTTGCGCCTCCATTACTGATCTAGATGTTCGGTCCTTGGATAGCCGATGTAAATGACCTAGGCATTTCAGTCGTTGCTTCTTTGCTATAGTGGTAACGCTATCTCTTCCATACAAGTCCATTAGTTTATCATTTGTCCTCCTTCTCCACGAGACTCCGTCTTTTACTCCTCCATATACTTATCTTAATATCTTCCGCTCCCAAACGTCCAGGCTTCCAATTTTTTTGTTAAAATCCACGTCTCGCACCCATATAGGACTGTCGGTCGGATGACTGTTTCGTATAGTCTTAGTTTTGCTTGCCTAGTTAACACTTTTGACTTGAGTAGTCTTGAGAATGCACCAGAACTTTTACTTCCCTTGGATAGTCTATTTTGTATTTCTTCCTTTTCCTCGTTTTTTTTTTCTATTAGTATTACTCCTAAACAGTTAAACGACTTCACTCTTTCAAAGGTATATGTTTTGCCATGAGTGGTTGATATTTTGAAATTACTCCAATTAAAAACACTATTAATTAAAAAGAAAAACTTTCCAATTTTCTTTATTTTGTATTTTATTATAGCTAGTTGTAGTCTATACTATACCCAGCTTGCTTGAAAATAAACTTAGCAGCTCTGTTATAACCCGAACAAGGAAATTACCTGTGAACTAGACAGGATAAGAATAATAAATCACACCGAGCTATTGCCTTAACGAGTGTTTAGGATATACTATTCATAAAGCTTGTTATATTAGAATATAATCTATGATGCTAGAGTACATATAATTATCTTATTGCTTTTTATTAATTACATAATAAATGGTGGTTTAATTTCAGTTACATATAAATTCCTTTCAGAGTAGCCTGCGTCTAAAAATTCAACTTGACATTAAGAATCAAGAAGCGTCGGTTTATTTTAACGAAACAAAGAAAAATGTAAAGCAGCTGTTTGTCTGCATTAGACGGATCGTTAAATCATTAAAGCCCATTCGGCAATCTGTAATTGGTTGAATGCGATATTAGTAATTGGTAACATATTGTCGGCCATCGGCATATGAAATATATGTACGCACACGACTTGCAGAGGAACGCCGGAGGGTCGTCAGAAATTCAATGTAAATGAGAAAGAATTTCCGGTTACCGACTGCGGCCTAGCCGGCCTTCCTATGCGGTCTAACACGCAATCTCACATCCCAATTGCGACCGACACACAAACCATCGCGAAGAATACTATTATCTTAAACGGTCTATCGTCTGAAATAAATCGTGATCACATTGAATATTATTATGCGGGACGCCTAATCGATTAAATTAGAAATTTAAATTAACTTACGCTGTAACTTTACCAAATCCCCAATAAACAGTATATTCGGTACTAAAAAAAATATATAAAAGGAAACATAAAGCATTGGTGTAGGTATGTTAAAATTACTTATTTATTTTAATTGAGTTGGCGAATTTATTATGTAATTGATTTGGAAATTGTTTGTTGTTATCGAAATTAAAATTAAAAATGCGTCAGTGGCTAATTAAATCTCAAAAACAAAATAATTGCGCATTTACACTAACGCATGAGTCATAATCAATTTGGAATTTTCCAATTTAGTGAAATACACTTACAATTAGTTTTATACATACGTTTCCAAAACTTCAAGTAAGCACTTGTTATTCGAATTAAGCATTTCATTTGGTTTCTACATAACTTTCTCAAATCATTGGAGGGTAAACAACTATTGGTATTTATTACTACTATACGTGAAGATAATTAGATCTCAAATCATTACAGGTTTGCTTTTTTTTATGAAAGTGTAATCAACCGTAACATGCAACTAAATAAGTATAAGTAGTAAATACATACGCCCACGTGCAGTCGGGGCCTTTGGGAATGATCGCTTAAATTACAGCTACCACAGAACAATCACAATCTATTCAAACGTATCCAACGACATGCCAAGATATTTTTAAACCGCCTCTTAGACGCAAAGAGGAAACCGCTCTGAAGAAAATAACACAAGTGCAATTGAAAATAAGAGGCGCTTCCTGAAATCCTCGATGCCACCACGCTACGAAAAAATAAAAATAAAAACACCAAAGAGGCTATCACCATTATTTCGTTTCAGATGGTCAAAAATATATACATCAAATATAAAATGCACGAATCTAATATAAAATATGACTAGTTGAAGTAGCTTAGGATTGGCATTCCCATAGGCCAAGGTCCTGTTTTACCACGACCTCTTCAGATGTACTGTGATTCCCTTTATCCTAAAAGATGCTTCCTAATTTTGCGTTCTTAATTAGATTTAGCACTTTTGAGAGCTATCTACTTTAGGATTCTCTAAGCCTAGTAATAGAAACAAAGCATCTGTGCAGAACGTAAAATTGTCATTCCTTTTCAATTTGGCAGAATCTCAAATAGGATCCTTTACCACGCTTATGGTTTGCACATGCTTATTAGCTCAATTTAACAGTATTACTATCTTTATTCCGTAGGTCTTCTTTCCCACGTTTTTTATACACCTTCTTGTGTGGTATTATAGCCTAATACTTTTTAGCAAAATTATGCTTGTGAAGCATGGCATTACTTAGCACTTTATACACCTTCTTGTGTGGTATTATAGCCTAATACTTTTTAGCAAAATTATGCTTGTGAATCATGGCATTACTTAGCACCCGTGTGAGGCACCTCCATTAGTTCTTCCAGTAACTTTGAATAATCAGCGCAGTGCAACATGCTTATCGCCACTTGGCTGTGCATCAGTGTGTAGGTCGCAAACTTAACCTTTCCCTGTGTGTAAATGTGTAGTGGTGGGAGGTTTAGAGAAAGGTGCATTCTATCAGAACCGGCATAAATTTCAAAGGCGGCTTTGTCCGTTGTGGACATTAAGATCCAACTTTTGTTTAATATGGAAGCTTCTGTGTCACGCTCTCCTTCTACTGAGCCTCAATTATTGAGTTTGTGGTATTAACACCCAAAATATCCCTATAGCCATTTTTTTTATCTTCTGTTGACATTGAAATTAGCTTATTGGGGTCGTCAAGTATAGCCACCGTAGGTTTCACTGGTTGATAGGCATTTTGCTGATTTCTGAGCGGTTGTTCTCTCACTATGGGGTTGCTAGGATCCATTAGCTTTTCATAGGTAAATAGAGAGGTAAATGTACGTACTATGAGATAACTATACTAATTCCTTCCTTCGACATGAATATATCAAAGCTTTAGAACTGTAAGTGCAACATATTTTCAATATAAACACGCATTTTACAAAATAATATAATCTCCCAATTAAATCTTAATCCCGCTCTCTATACGATACGCAGATGACTGGTGCATTATCACATACTAGAAAATATAATCGACTACATTTTACAATCTTTTAATAATTAACTACTATCCACATTTACCATTCGCTTTAGAATAAAATAAAAAAAAATAAATAAAACTATTTCTTTAGATTCAATATTTCAAAAACCCATAGCATCCGCGATAAAAGCGTAATTATTTTCTTAATTAATAGATCTATTTCAGTCTTTTCTATAGACCTACAATAATTTCAGATAGTAAAAACCCTTAGAGTTAAACTACGCAATTTTAAGCATCAAGAATAATAAAAACAGTAATTCTAATATAGAACAGCAATCCCGTTCAAACATTAATACACAGTCTGAACATATAAATAAAATATTAATTCCTTGTAAAATAAAAGTCGCTCACCAAAATTACAATAATTCAAAATTTCTTTGCACTAAACTTAAAAGCAATACACCAAAACAAGAATAAACACATACACAGAATACCTTGTAATAATTGTAATAGCGTATACATAGGACACACTAAGCAACACTTATAACATAAACAATTAAATATAAGCACTCAAACATAATCACTTAAGAACACGTTATTAATGAAAATCATTCATTAAACTTTTAAAAATCACGAAATATTAACTAAAATAACACATCTACATTAAAAAACATAATAATGCAGTTAACGATCATCAAGATCAAATTTATATTTTCCCACATAACTATAATTCAAATCAATTACTAAAAACTGTATACATTGAAATATGTAAACTTTAAAAATATTTGTAAAGGTTTGCATAAACCGTTTTTTACTTGCTAAAATAGAAAAGGCTAACATAATTTTACAAATCGCCCATTACTTTACACTCAATTATTGTCAACAAAATGCAACGCAAATTTAAAGAGAAATAAATAACAGTATCAAAATATAATTATGTAATTGTAATAATATAATTTTTTACTTTTAATTTCAATTTTAATTAATAAAGGCATGAAGAAAAATAAGTTTGCACTTTGAATAAGAGAATAGTATATTCTAAGGTAAGATTTTAATGAAATAATTTTATTTTCACAAATAAAATTAAAAACAGCATTTCTTTGCATATTTCAGTTTAAATGTTGATGATGCCGTGTACGTATATCAAAGGTGAAACTTCAAATATAAATATTTAAACAATTTGCGTTTCTTTAATATAAAAAATAAAAAATTCCACCATACCACGAAACTAGAATATATCTTTTACGAAGAAGTAACGGAAAATAAAACACAGTAACATAGTAATATACCTAGTAATTAATAAACTGTATGTGTTCTTTCCATTTTTTTACTATTAATATTCTTTAAAACGAGCTGTTTCGATATTCAACCATCTTCGGATTATCTACAAGAAAAATGCAGTCATGTAGCGCATATAAATTAAAACACTACTTTTTTTATAAATAAAACCAAATTCCAAAATATCTGAAGTAAAAACTAGATAAAATGCGCGATATTAATCTAAATTAAAAAGTGAAAACCACAAATTAAGTTTCACACAAATCAAAAACGTTAAGTTATGAAAATTAATTTGTGCTCGAAAATTATAAATTGTAAATTAACAAATATTCGAATTATTTTAATTTTAAAACTACCAGCGAGATAGGATGTGCAAGTATGAATTATAGACATAGGTACGTAAACTGTACTCGTCTAGTTAGTAGTGCTTGTGTGAACGTGTGTTACTAGAAAACATGATTGTAAAAACAAAATAGATAGAAAAAAAAAAATTCTTGTACTAAAATCTAAAATAAAATAGAAATATTAAATGAAAAATGAAAAAGGAGGAAACATAATTAAAGGCAATTAATTTAACGGATAATTAAATGTAAGGTCTGCAACTAATTAATTACTATAAGCATACATCCATTCAATAGAATAATAAATTCATATATAATAATATTTTGATAAATTTATCACTTCGTGCGTACCTAATAAATATAATTAAATTAAAATTACATTGCAACAACATAACTGGTTATGCGTAGCATTAGGACTTTTTCACATTTACGTATAGGAAGTTTGTTCGTTTTTTTGTTATATTATTACCATCTCATTTATGATCAGATTGGCACCTCGGCTTGCTATCCGTTCGACATTAAAAAAATTTCCACCGCTCTTTATTAATGATTATTCCTGAAAGGACGCAAAGAGTCCTGTATACAATTCTAGTTAGTTGCAATGATATAGGGGTGTCCCAAATCACTCGTTCACTATCTTTTCCTCAACATCTATTTCAACTAGCAACAAACAAATATGTAATAGCTTAATTTAAAAGTATTTTTAGTTACGACAACTTTTCGTTATACCTAATTGTTGGACAAAGTTTCAGTGAGAATGGTAAATAGATGTCGGATAACCCGAAGCTTCACTTAGCAAGAAACAAACAACAAATATAGTTTGAGTTTTCGTTTTTATTCTCTAATGATAGAAAACAAAATTTATAACAGATATTTTTTTTAATTATCAACTCCTTTCCATGGACACATCGATAATATACGTATAATCTGGAATATTATATGAAAAAGATTGAAACAGCATCAGTTGATAGCATTATTTAATTCCAAGTTTCTATTTTCTGTGTTCATGTCAGTAGGAATGATACCTACCTAGTTATTTCAGGTTTTCCTGTAATTTTAATAACCGACTAGAATTCAGATTATTATAGAAATGCAATAATCATAGATCATTAATATAATTAATTCATGCCAACTGATCTTATTTTATTACGAATATACACACATATGGAATACTTTAACATTACTGAATCAACTCATTGAAAGTTTCACATGTAATCTATTGCATGTTATGATTCACAAGTTTAGATATGCATCGAATGCAAATTGCTTCACTGTAAATGCAAAAAACTGTGCTCGCATCGTCCACTCGGCAACTTATGAAAAACATGTAATTTGATATGCAATTGTAATTGGGTAATAACGCTGTTGTGTCTGCCAGTCAAGGATAAACGAATTAGGGACTATTTCTATTGTTCTGAACCCATATCGCCGATATTTTAGGCATTAAACTATTAAATAGTCAATCAAAAAAATTCGAACCACATATTAAACGCTACTCTTAAATTAGCATATTTTTTTCGAGCATCCGAAATCCTCCTACTAGGAGAAGCAAGTCACGAAAGCTCAAGTTCTATACTATGTGTTTAATGTTATACCTTACAATTTACACAAAAATCCTAAGTTCTGAAAACCCTTTTAAACTAATTAACATAATGGAAGCACAAGACAAATCCCAAAGCGCTTTTCCTAGAAAAGAATAAACAGTTTATTGTGCCTTTAGCCAAAACTGAACATATATTGTAAGAAATCCTACCTTGTACTTTGTTTGCAACTAGTCTTGAATATTATAATTCTGTTACGTAAACAAATTTGACAGTGATGCCTTCAACTGTCCGTTGAAAGAATGTCCTTTCTTAAGATGTTTATTGCAACAGATTTTATGCAAATTCAAACTTTACAATTGTTTTAACACTTACAACAGTTTTTTTTCTGTGTACACACTTTCTTCTTGCTGGGATCTTGTGAGGTTTTTACAACCAAGATAAATTGAAATTTTTGTACGCCGCGTTCTTGTTAAGTTAACTGTAAGAATTTAATAGAATGTTATGTTTGCTTACACATAATTATTTTGTAGCGGCCTTTTAACCTGTTTTTATGAATGTCTGTTTATAATATTTTAATGTTAATGACTATTCTTATTTTATAATTTCTACAGATGTTACAAAACATATTTTTAGCCTACTTATGCTAATTAATAATTCCGCATTTTCTCTATTAATTCAGACATTTGCTGATGACTCCTAAGTTGAAACATGTAGTGTAAATGTCCTAAAATATAATGCAGATTTGGTAGAAGGACTTTTCCTTTATTATTTTATATTGTTCTTATTTGCTGAAGCTTTGGCAAATAAATTGTAAGATTGTAGCAGGGTTACTGACAGTCGAACTTACATAAACAAAAAAATGTAGATAATGTGAAATAGATACTTCTATATGCGAACAACAAGCAATACTTATTTCTTCAGCGTCACAAAAAAACCATAGAATCAAATCATCTTCTAAAATATTATTGTTAGGGAAAAAAGAAAAGAAATTGTTATTTTTTAGTTTAGCATTATCGGTACCTAATGAAAGCGTTATGAGGAAAGCATTACACCTATTAGCAACCAATTTTGTTGCTTTTTCTCAGCACCTAATGAAAGTAGAATTTATCGTCAACCACATTAGTAATGCTTTGGGTAGTATGGCTACTAGCATAGTATATCCGAGATTGTAAGGTGCTCTAGTTTGAAATTCAAAACCTGATGAAACAAATTTGAAATAATGTAGTATATTGTTTACTGATACCCCTGCTGATCTGCTTTTACTTCTTAATTTATAATTGAAAAGAAATACCCACGTAATAACAGTGTGACGCAATTTAACATTATTTAGCTGCCCGACGTACTTGCCTATTTTTATATTGAGCATTTATTTTATGAATTTTGATTACAAACTGGTTTCAATGCGCTCGACATAAAATTGTACTGACAGAAATAATTACTGGAATTAATTATATTTTATGGCCGTATACACGGCTGTATAATACACTACACATGTATACAACATGCACGAGCATGTATGCGTAGAGTTGGTCTACAATATTGGGAGAAAAATTTACTCAGGTATTAATTTGAATACTTGTTACACCTGGTTCAAATTGCGACATAAATTTGTTTACCGTTTCACGTAGTATGTGGCTTTTATCTTTAATTCTTAGATATTTGTAATTACCAAAGCGGATTTCGTGTTTTAATTGGGTTGCTTGAGTTACTAGGAGCTGTGGAGTCTAATGGACTCATCGCGACTGTTGCGCAATTTAATGTGATACGGTCGCCGCCAATAAAGCGAGTTAAATTCTTTTATGAAATATGCGTTATTTAGATACTTGTTCATTGCTTATTAATGCTTGTAGAAGCAACAAGGCGTATTGAGAAACCTCAAGATCGTCAAGGAATGTAACAGTCTTGAAAATGTGAATCTGATGTATTTAAAATGGAACACCCGATTTTCGACTCTAAATTTTTTCTACTAAAATAATAAAAATGCCTGCAAATATAAAGGAACGTACTTTAAAATAAGCCATCTATATAGTAAAAGAGAAAAAAAAGTTATTCTGGGGATGTGAATTAAGCGGTATCATTTTATGTAAATATGTAGGTGTGAAACGTTAGACTCAAATTCTTAATATTTACTACTCCTTTAATGATGCTTTTAAAACACAAAAAACATTTCTGACGAACCAGACAAGTGTAAATATATTTGGTAACGAGCAATTTCTATGCAAATATCTTATTAAACTATCGGCATAGAAATTGTTTTCGTTTGAATGTAGGCCTCACGTTGGTATTTTAATCGACTTACCTTGGTTAAAGTGTCTCTATTACATACGTTTCCATTCCTAAAGAACACATCAAAATATTTCTTTACTTGATAGGATGCAAATGATGATTGCTAAAATGCCCATGAATAAAACATGCACAAATGTAAGGAAATTATTTAAATTTACCTCCTACAAATTCTACATGAATGTACATATCTATATAAGCCTAACGAATAGATACAGCTATACGCAACAATATATTGTAAATCAATTATTTGTGTTTTTAAATGTGTAGCTACCTCCAGCTTTAAGCGCATGGTAAGCATACTTCTCAGCACATCTGTATTTAACCCTCAAAGTTAAAAGAAACAAACAGCTACATCAAAAATTCGAACATAAACAAACATTCGTCGTTAAAACTAGAGTGAAGGTCCTTGAAAATGATTTTATTAAGTACTTTAAATACATTTCAACAAACTGTTAAAGTTTCTTTCTAAAGTTTATGCTGGAACTGCAACTCAAACCATGAGATAAACATTATTTTTTCCTCTCTTTATAAAGAGCATCTCCACATATGTCAACGAATTTGTAGTGGTCAAGATAGTCAAAGGTAACCACGATACCTTTAAAGACAATGTTTTTATCTGTATAGCACCATAGCAAGTGGCTATATCACCGTAGAACTAAATATTGTCGTCGCTTCATGATGGTATGTATCACTATATTGATAAAGTTAAAAATAAACTGTTTTCTGATAGTTTGGAAATAAATTCCTTTAAAATAAAAAAGTTCTCCATTTCTCAAAACGGATAATATTCGTGCTTGCGCTCTGTTAGCTTATTCTGCCGTAATTAACGCATCAATTTAAGTGCTTTGTGTGTTAACCTTATAATATTATATCCAATCTTACATCTAATCTGAAAGGTACATTTCCTCGTACTAGTATTTGTAATTCTATGAGCGCGTTTCTGTTTTCTGAGACCGAAGTTGTAAATTTATTCGCTAAATTAGACAATATATATTGTACTGGTCCAGATCATTTGCCGCTCAGTCTACCTCCTATTTTGGTTCTTCTATTGACACAGTTAGTTGATTCTTCGTTTGCCTGCGGAGTCTTAAGGTCATCGGTAATCCATCCTGTCCATAAAAAGAAGTCTAAACATGGCACCGCAAATTACCACCTGATAGCTCTCAGTTTAAGTTTCTCTAAAATATGTGAATATGTTGGACATATGAATTATCTGAACAGAAATACTATAATTTCGAATACATGGTTTTAGACGAAATCCCGTTTACTCATTTATAAATAAAATCGTCTACTAAGTATCTATTCCTTCACTTTACGGACATAGTGGAGAGAGTATAGAAGTAAATAGAGTAGTTGAAAGAGAAAGACGACAAAGATTTTTCGCGTTTTTGCGGTGTTTAATTATTGTTTCTTTTAGTTTTGCTATATCAATTAACAGAACTTTTTTCTGTCTATAAGTCACCGTTCTTAGTGAAGTGTAATTTGAGTTTTAACGTAGTGAGTATTCATATATTCTCATATGTTTGTTGCTTTTTTGGGAGTCTGGGTTTTTGGTTGTTCTGTTTTTACCGCTCATTCTACAGATGGTTATAGATATTCGCGATTCTGCATTTTTACTTCGGTTTCGTTACCTTTGTTATCTCTTGCCCTTTCCCTATCGTGGTCTACCCTGTTTGTCTAGGTTGGTCAGTCATTTTGAGCGACCCTTAAGTGCGAAGAGTGTGTCCTTGTTTTTCCTGTTTGACTTCCTCTTTTTATTAATATGAATAAAGTTGCCGAATTAAATGAGGATACATTGCTAAATAAAATTTCTAAGACAATAATAGAAACCTCCAATGAACAAACAGAAGTAATAAAGAAAGAAATTGCAGAAATTAAACAAATAATTTACCTAGATAAAAAATATACACAAGCTGCAGTAAACGAATCAAATAAAAAAAATATAGCTACTTGGAAAAATTATTAAAGAAAAATAATATAATTATTTTTGGTTGGCATGCACCAGGTATTAATATCTTAGAAGCAGCTATACTATAAAAGATTATTTGAAGGTTGATATAAATGAGCGAGATATAGATGATATTTATTGTATAGGTAAGAATGAGGAAAACGGACCGATTTTATTAAAATTGACGTCATTTTTGAAGAAAAAAGAAGTACTGAAGAATGTAAAAGCCTTAAAGGGAACAAAAATTTTAATAACTGAAAATTTAACTTATGAAGAACGTATTCGTAATAAAATTTTGAGAAAACATCTGTATAATGCACGTCAAGATAATCTAAACGCATATATTAAATATAATAAGTTGTATGTTAATGGGGAAGCCTTTACTGCTGACCAACTTGAAGATATCTCGGAAGATATCAAATCTAAGGTATCAGCAAGTAAGGAACCAAGAAGATTACGGTTTGGATCTGTGACTGATGCAAAATTGGGAGAACTACAGTATAAGATGGATACTTTCTCCTCTGTTCACCGATCGACGTCATTTTCGAAGAAACAACCGTTCAAGGCTACAACCGGAAGCAAATAAATCTATATTTAACTCAAATACTGTTATTTTTGTCACTGTGTTTAGTATATATTTATGTGATCATAACTTGTAAAATGAAACCTAAAATAGCGCATTTACATATACGTTCTCTGCCTGCACACTTTGTTGAAGTAAAAAATTTATTGATACAAAACAACTTCGACATATTGGCTTTATCTGAGACTTGGTTGTCGGATGACATAGATTCGCACACATTGAAAATTCGTTCATACAACCTGTATAGATGTGATAGGGAGAGTAGGGCGGGGGAGTCGCAGTTTATTGCAAAAAACACTTTGATATTCATTTAGAGAGATGTATTGCCAAAGATGTTGTTGGCCTTTACTTTTCTTTTCTCATCGATACTGTTATTTGACGTCACATTTTGTATTCCCTAAAGTGTATTATTTCATTGTATTTAATTAATCTGGCCAATAAACCACTATTATTATTATTATTATTATTATATCTTGGGGTGCCGCAGGGGTCAGTTCTTGGACCAGCATTATTTCTTCTTTCTATCAATGACATTGTAGAATTTATTAGCTTTTCATTGTTTTTGTACGCAGATGACACTAGCGCTCTGGTCCCTGAGGCTGACCCCAGAACCATACAAAAGCATTAACTACACCGTAGTCATTAATAGTATATCTCCGATATTCGCCGCCTTATTGGCAACCATTTCAATGTGCGGCCAAAAACTTTATTTAGAATCAATTATTACACCTAATTATGTTACTTGAGAGGGGGGGGGGTTATTATAGCTGCTGTTTCTACTTTGATATAGAAAATTGTCTCTATCGTTCGTTTTGTTAGAAGCAACTACCTCACCCTTGTGCAGAGCTAGTGAAAGGACATGCTCCTCCATCCAAACGTTGATTCTTCTCATTGCATGATTTAATTTTACTTGAGCAATCTCAACATCGCAAGCAGTAATGGGAGCAACAACGCCATCAGTGTAACCAATTAGAGTTATACCTTCCGGTGAATAGTTTAGTTGTAACTCCATGTGAAATTTCTAAGACATCTTTCATGTTTTTTCACACTTTCCAGTTCAGAGCTGGCGGATTACAATGTGAACATTCATTTGACCAGCGAGTTGTTGACGGGTTACAGCTCTATCAGCCTTCTAAGGGTAGACTTGGGCGAGTCACTCAGCTGGTATTCTCATTATCGGAACCTTATAGGGAACTTAAACTCCTAGTGGTATCAAATTAGGAGGCTTAAATGTGTACTGACCAGAGACTGTTTAATGACATTTTATTATTTTCAGGTGTTCTAGAGACTAACTTACAGGATTGCATTTTGGGGCTCATCTATTCATGCGCATGATGTCTTTGCCGTTCACAAGCGCATATTCGCTGTATATTACAGTTTAATTAGTAAAGTAACGAAGGATACGATGATATATTTGTATTCTTCAAACTGGTGTTCGTATGTTGAGTATGTTTTTAATTCGTTCGTAACTGCGGTTCCTGCTGTGCCTTTTACTATTTGGAGATGCCGGAAGGGATCCCTTGGTAATGCCTGGTTGTTAAAAATAAAAGAGAACTGTCTCCTTTTTCAATCTTTTGGGAAGTAAAGTATTTCTTTCAAAACATTTATCTAGAAAATTTAATAGACATTTATTTATCATCATTTGGAATCACAAATATAGCTTGTTTTACTCACATCGAATGGCAGAACCGTCTGTTTGGCGCACAATTTGCATGAAACCTGTTATTTGAATGGTCCTGAATCTCCTGTGCGTTTGTCCCGGTGGTTTTTGATAGCTCTATCCAACGTTCGAGGGTGTTTTAACTGATATTCGTCTGGGGGTTGAAGGATACTTCACGACAGCTGATAAGACTCCTGCTAATATTTGGAACGCATGTTTTGGAGGTATTGTACAAACCTATTGTAGGCGAAAGTTTTCTTCTTTTCAAGTATTTAAATTAAAATACGTACAAGGTATTTGAAGGTTAAATATTGTTTAATCGAATTCGAGGATACGTGTTTAAACTCCATCTTCAAAACGTAAATAAAACACAATACGTTAAGAAGTAAAAAATATATTGAAATAAGAGCCCACAACAATATTGTTTCACCACACAGTGGCTTCATCAGGTGGATGAAATTAACTAAACAGAATATAAAATTACACACTATTTATACTTTTAAACCTAGGAGTGGGGAATAATTGAAATCCTTTTGTTCATTGAGCGCTAAACCTAACTTACTATATCTATTAATTTCTAAACATTCAAGTAAGTCTAGTTTCTTACTTTTCTTATGAACATGCAAAATATCAAAATTATTATTAAAATTATGATTAAGTTCTAAACAATGATTAGCAAAAGTAGAATCTGTCTTCTTATCTCTGTAACTTTTAGTATGTTCGGAAATACGCGTAATGAAAGATCTACCTGTCTGTCCTATGTACACCTTACCACACTCACAAGTCAATCTATAGACCTCAGAGTTAAACTTTCTATCTGTTTTGTCCTTGTTATTCTTTAAATACGAGCTAATGTTATTATTAGTTTTATATGAAACATAGCTATTATTATTACGTTTGATAAATTTACCGTTTACCTCTGATGTTTTTCCAAAATAAGTAATAGAAGTATAGTTAACTGGTTTTTTGTTAAAAATTTTAGGGTATATTAAAGCAAGCGTATGAGACTTTTGTTTATTCGCTAAAATGTTATTAATAAAATTCACTGAGTAACCATTATTTAAAGCTATTTTGTAAATTCTGTTAAGGTCTAATTCAAAGTTTGTTTTATTCATAGGGACCTTAACTAATCTACGAATCATACTCTGATATGCAGAAAATTTATGGCTAAAGGGGTGATGTGATGAATTATGAATAGTAGTATCAGTATGTGTCGGTTTATGTAATATTGAAAATTCATGTTTATTGTTAATACGCGTAATAGTTAAGTCTAAGAAATTAATTGAGTTATTTACTTCTTGTTCTAGGGTAAATTTAATATTAGGATAAACATTGTTAATATATTTATAAAATAAACTAATCTGTCTATCGGTACCATTAAAGCATAATAAAATATCGTCTACATATCTATACCTATGAAGCCACACACAATATTGTTGTGGACTCTTATTTCAATATATTTTTTACTCCTTAACGTTTTTGTGTTTTATTTACGTTTTAAATATTGTTTGCTGTGCGTCAAAATTATTTAGTGAAATTTAAAAAGTTGTATATTTGTGTTTGATTGAAGTTGATAACAATTCTTTGGTATTTTCCTATGTTCTTTCTATTAGTGATTTGAATTTTCATATGTTGGCATATTGAATTATGAAAGGCTGTTTAGTGGAAAATTTATATTCTTCAATATAATTTGAAACGGTTGAATTGGTTTCTAGTCTGAATAAAGTTAAAAGAAATATTTGTTATAATTTGATTATATTTTATTATAGTATATGAACGTACTTAACTGACATTATACGTAAAAAAACTATTTCGCTGTCATATTTTCGTTAAAGTTGCACTGGATCGAATAAAATTTATAACTCATAAGAAAATGCTTTTTATTTGATAAAAGTTAGAAATACATCACTTAACGATAACCGACAGTGCAATTTTATTGAATATTAATGCGTATTTAAAGCATTAAGGGGGAGCAGAATTGACAGGGATATACCCCCCTATCATGTTCTGATAGCTACTAATTTAAAGCTTTTTCGTTAGCAGGAAAGCAAAATTAATCGAGAGGGGGAAAATTTACAGACTGGGCCACCTGCAAATTGAGCTCTGATTTATTAGTAAATTTGTTAAAGAGTGTCACAGATGACTCTCGGTGGTATTTAATTGAATTAAACAGGCATGTAAATGCTGAAAAATATAATTAAAATTAAGAAATATTGTCTACAAGTGTTGCAGCAATATTCTGGAGATCCTTGTACACACATTTGCTAATCAGAGCAGCTTTCCTTTAATCTCAGATTTTCATTCTTATAGCACGCGGTCTAGATCCAACTTCCGATTGCCGTTGAGTAGGCTTCGCATAACCCAAAGGGCTTCCGTTCCTGCGGGGCTTCGGCTGTTCAATCTATTACTGAATGCCTTTAAATGTATCGAACTCAATGAAAGCATAAATCTGAGTTATGTAAATTTTTACTCTAAAACTGCATACTGAGAAGTCGATTAATTTTTAGGTGTCCTTGGACGTTAGTTCAGCTGTTTTAATATTTTGTATGTTTGTATTTTCATATTTATACTTGTTTTATTTATATTTGTATTATGTTTTGCATTGTTTACTTGACGTGGCCATTACGCATTTTTTGTACACTTTGGATGAATAATAAATCTAAAATAGTACTTTCTATAGCTTCATAAACATATTTTTTTTTTCAAAAATTGAAATAAATTTATTGTTAAAGGCAGAAAACCATTATATAAGGTGTAATTTACCAAGAGTACAGATATCCTTCACGTGCGTGAACATTTATGAAGCTTTCATATGGACGGAAACATAGGAGTGAAGAAAACATGTAGTATACCTACATCTCTAGGTAGTGTTTCCGTAAGTAACGTGCATTTGTTGCTCTTAAATATAGAACTTGACGCCTGTGAAGTTTATTTCAATTTACGTTATAAAAATTTTTATAAGGTTATTAACATTAACAGGTAATAATCCCAGATTCATCTCCATCGTTTAATTGCCCAAAATATTAAAGGAGTTTATTTCACGTGCATAATAACTATAAAAACTCTGATTATTTTTCTCTCGGGCCGCGTTTCTCTCTCTCAAAGCGTACCCATTTATTTTTTATGTTCTGAATTAACGAAAATAATAAAAGACGTGAACTTTTTTTTTTGATAACGTGAACGACTGGCACTGGTCGTAAATGAGGAGCGTTGAATGTGTGAAATGAATTTGATGAAAGTTACTTGTAAGAATTGTTTATACTTAAACTATTCACTTTTGCCGTTACCCGTGTATTTTTCTCGGAATAAACTTAATTTGTTAATTTAGAGAACTTTATTGCCCTTGCAATAAACAAAAATACTAAAACTTAAAACGCAGGTGTAATTAGGGAACCTATATAAATGACTGTAATCGCAAACGTTAAGCAGGCCCGTATTTTTAAAAATAAAAGCTTAGTTTAAGTAGAACAACGCGCAATAAATTAAAGAGTTACATTTTGAGTTTGTTTTATATTTTTTTGGATGAGTTGTATATGTAAATCTTAGCTATGCCACCACAACCAAAATATAAGCCTAGGTTTTTAACTTAACCTCACTTTTATTAAAGTATCACTAACTTCCCATACTATTGCTATGTTTGAAGGACTTCCTTTTGCTATTTTTAACTGCTGAACCGATTTCAACTGTTATTATACTCAAAAATAAGAAAAAAATCTGTGCTATTTGTAGTGTTCACCTTTCATGAGAGACACTTCTATCTTGAGAGATGTATGTAAATAGTAGGTTACAATGAAAAAAAATGGGATAATTGAAGCTTCATAGATCGATAAAAAAAACTCAAAAACAATTTTTTCTTTTCCTTAACTCAGGGCTTTCAGTTTGGAGGATTTGCGTTTTTTATTTTATTCTTTCTTAGTTTGATTATTTACAGAAGCAGAGGAGGAGGAGGAAAATGTACCCTCGCATTTACTTTCTTGGCAGAGTATTGTTACAGTGAATGATTGCAGTAGAAAAAATCATAATGTGAGATATAGCAGCATAATTTATTAATTCAAGCTATTTATTTTCTTAAAAAAAATTGGTATTTCAAATATCTCACAAGTTACCAAGCCAGATATTAATCTTCTAAACCAAACAATGTTGAATTGAATAGAAACACCACATTCCATTGGAAAAGAAATATCTGTATTGTACATCAGTTTTTTAACAACCCTGGTGTAATGATTATTGGATACTACAACACTGTATACTTACGTCCTTGTACTTGCACCCACGTGAGTAGATCGCTTAAATACCTCACCCAAAGCAATATTAATTTTATACAGAGGCAAACGTCAAATATTCAACAACACTTGGAAATATCTAATGCCACAAAACAACTTAGAAATGACTATTCGAGTAAATAAGGTAATCTGAATATTAGAGATTTATAATAATCATTTTTTTAACATTAACGCTATTCGTTATCCACTATTATTATTAAAAGTTTTATTGATCTTTGTAAACTTAACATAAACCTGTTTCTCTATTAAACATTTTTAGGTTTAATGTTTGCTTTAGTCGACCATGTTGGTCTAGCTCAGTTCCCGATTTGTTCCCAAAACGCCTTCTTCTTAACACGCTTAACATCAATTGATGTTGATGACCACATTAGCCCATATACTTTTATTTATAGCCGTTCTGACTAAAGTGATAGAATTCATACTAGTCCATACTCTCAGATTCTGAAGTCAATTTATAAGACGTTTTCTAGGACCTCTTCGCCCTTCTATTCTTCCTTGTAATATAAGTAATAGGCGATATTTTTTATTGCACATGATGTGACCAAAGTATTCCAATTTTTTGTGTTTAACTATTGATAGGAGTTCTTTATCTTTACGTAGTGTGTCTATGAAACCTTAAGCATCTGTCGGTAGTACCATAACTCAAATGCCTCAATGCGTTTCCTTGTTACTTCTGTTCTGGGGCGAAGTGCTTCGTTTGGTTTTCTCCACACTTTTACACGCCCATTCTTGGTAAAAACATTAAATTTGCATTCGTCTGTAAATATGTCTCTAAATACACCAAAGATAGGCGTGTAAAAGTGTGGAAGAAACCCAACGAAGCCCAAACATGTAATGGGAACTGTAAAGGGATCACAATCGGTCGTGATCTGGGGTTGTACGGCGGCAAGTGGAGTGGGTCAATTGCATTTTATAGACACTATTATGGATAGATGCGGATATCTGGATATTTTAAAAACCAGTTTCTTTGCATATATTGAGCAATTGGGTTCATCAGTCGACTACGTCTTCCAGCAAGACAATGACCCGAAGCATACTTCGGGTCTTGTCAAGGAATGGTTACTTTGTCATGTAAAAAAGCAGCTTCATTCGCCGCCACAATCGCCAGACCTCAATGTAATCGAACATTTGTGGATGAATTGAAACGCCGTATTCAGCACAGACATAATAATAATAATACCATTTATTGTCCAACGGAATGATCCAATAATAGGACAAAAAACAAAATAATACAAAATATATAATACATAAATACATACATACATCAAAATATGTCAACCCGAAAGTTAATTGCTATGATTTAATTTATTGAAGAAAATGTCATCATAGTGAACATTCGCTGCTCGGCACATTGATACAATTGGAGAACCCTGTAGTATATTGGTCCTACAAAATGGTAAAAAGAGGGTGGGACAGGTACGGGAGGAGGATCTAGTAACATGGAAAGATAAAGATGAAAGAAGGTAAGGGCAGTCAATCCAACCATTGATCAGCTTCCATACAAATTTAGCTCCATGGACTTCACGCCGATGATTCAGTGAAGAAAAGTTATGGTTCTGCAGCAAGGTACTGTAGTCGAAACCGCGCTCTGGGTAAACACCTGTTGTTTTGAACGATAGGAACTTCAGAAATCGACGTTGCACTTTTTCTATTGACAATTGTAAGTAAACATACTGAGGAGACCAGACTTGCGATGCGTATTCTAGTTTACTGACAACAAAAGTAATGTAAAGTAGTTTCAACAGTGCGTAGTTGTGGAAATACTTGCAAGAGCGCATAACGAAACCTAATGCTCTGGAGGCGGAGGTACAAAGTTGGTTTATGTGAAATGAAAAGCTCATGCGCTGGTCAAAGTAAACGCCAAGATCTTTGATTGTGTCTACCTTACTTAAATGTTGGTCACCAATCAAATAGAAGGACTGAATATAATTTGAATTTCTAGTGTAAGACATATAGAGACATTTTCTGAAGTTTAATTTTAACGCATTGGTGGAACACCATTCACTGATGATGTCCATATTTCGTTGTAAATGCGAAACATCATCCCAAGATTTAATAGAATAATAGATTTTTATGTCATCTGCATAAGCGAGCACTGGACAAGTTAAAGATGAAAGTAAATCATTAACATACAGTATAAATAACAACGGACCCAAGTTCGAGCCTTGAGGGACGCCTGATAACGGTGAAAAAGTAATAGATCTGTAACCATTGTAGTAAACATAATTGAATCTGTGGTTCAAGTAAGATTGAAGTAAAAGAAGAAGCGATGGGCTGAAACCGTAAGCAGACAGTTTATGAAGCAATATCCCGTGGTCGATAGTGTCAAAAGCAGAACTTAGGTCGGTGTAAATGCCATCAACCTGCCCCTGGCGATCAAGCTCAGTGCAAATGTATTGAGAAATAGATACTAGGTTGGTAACAGTCGATCTACCACGAAAGAATCCATGTTGGTACGGTGACACAAAAGACTTCACATTATGATAAATGCACGAGTATATAACATTTTCGAAAACTTTAGCAAAATTAGAAAGGATTGAAATTGGTCTATAATTTTCCACCTTATCCTTCTCCTCCTTCTTAAAGATAGGACTGATTCTAGCCCATCGCCACGCAGTAGGGAAAACACACGTTTTAATGGCTAAGTTTATTATGAAGGCCAAAGGTTTGGCTAAAGCAAATCTTGCGTCATGCACAACCACACTTGGTACTAAATCATTGCCAGAAGTAAAATTTTGAGGAAAGGCGGACATAATATTAACAAGTTCGTCCTCAGTAACGCTACTCAAAGCAAATGGGAGTTGATCGGGCTGGGAATGGTGATCAAGCGAGAAGGATGTGCTGGTGTGATACATTAAGGAAAACTTATTTGCAAAAGCATCCACAACATCTTGGGGAGACGTCAATTCAACTCCATTATAGCAAAGCTTATTTGGAATATGAGTTGAACATTTTCTAGCGTTCATAAATTTGAAAATTTCGTTTGGATTAGTAAAAATCGACTGTTCCACCTTGCTCATATAGGCCTTGTAAGCAAGGGATATGTGAGTTTTGCAGACAGAGCGTAACCTCTTAAATTCATTGTAGAAGTAAATATTATTTGTATCTTTCCAGCGACGTGTTTCCAATAACAACGAATTAAAAACGGTTTTACTAGAAGAATGGCAACATATTTCACCACAACAAACCGAAAAAGTTGTGCCATCGATGCCATCTCGACTACAAGCCGTTTTGGAAGCTTCTGGCGGTCCCACACGATACTAAACTGCAGTATAAAAAATTTAAAGGCATCGTATGTGGACTTTTGTTCACTTGTATTTCTTATAAATTTCCTTCTTATATGAGACAAGGCTGAGAAACTAATTTTTTATTGTATGTTTTTGTTTTATATTTCTAGTTTCTTGCTCTGTTGTACTTATTTGGTCGAAATATATTAATTATGCATTGCGCTTGCCTACATGGTCAGATTTCGCTGCCTGTAGACTTTTGTTCGTAAGTGTAAATTAAGATAGAATGCTTTTTAAATTATTTTTTCCTTTTTTATGTCAGAATCTTCGATTAATTTTAGGAACGATAACTAAAAGTGCCACTATGAAGAACTGTCCACCTTAGAAAATTAGATAACTAAGTACCTACCTACTTTCTTTATTATGAACTGAGATGCTACTCGTTGACTCTTCTAAATATAATGTAACACCGTGAGATAGCTTAGATCTACTAGATCTGATCAAAGTCCAAAAAACGACTGTCATATTATACTGCAATAATTTGAGTCGTACAACAATGAAAAAGTAATACCACTATAAATGTATGTTGGTAAGAAGTGCAATAGGAATGAAAAAAAACATATATAAACTAACAACAAGACAAATAACACGACCGCAGGTGCTATAAATTTGTACAGAATTCCATCTGATCTGTAAGTAGGTTTCATATAAAATAAGAACTGGTAAAGATCTCTACAATTCTGTTCATATAGACGCTTTGTAAGGGACGCATTTATATATTATTATTGGTTTTTGCTTCAAATTCCTCCACTAATCTAGAATTAAGGAAGACAATGCAAAAGAACGCAGTATTAATGTAGACAACGAAAAATGCGACTAATACATACAAAAACCTCCAATCTTAATTCCAATACGATGAATAGATTTAAAATTTTGGCTCTTTAATTACTCTAATTTTCTGAATTCTCATCAACAAATAACAAAAAGAAGACATTTTAATTGGCGCAATAGTAAAACAAATAGTATTATAAACGAATTAGCATTTTTATGACTAGGGTGCACATACGTAATAATAGGATAATTGAAGTAAGAATTCCTAAAGGCGCTGTGCAAATGTATGCTCGTATATAGCACGCACAATATTATGTAAATGCGCATTGATTATGAATAAACAACGTGATTTATTACTGACTTGTTAACAAAGAGCAGATTCGTGAAACAAAGACAGCTTGCATTAAGGATCATATTTCCGCATGCTCGAGTCATAAGATAACATGCCATTACGTGAGCGCACAATGCTTAATGTTTTGAACGGAATATTATAAATGACATTACTTAGTAGTCCATTAATACCTCCAATATTATAAGACACACCACTTGCCTACCGGTTATAATGGAGTTTAATCCGAAAAGTACTCACGAAAGAAGAGTTCAATGTAACTATAAATATATAAATATAACAGTACTAAATAATGAGAACCATACATTAGTATTACCTCCGATATATACAACAACGAAATTACACACCTAGATAGTTGGTACATGCATAAAAAGTGGTCCGCTCATAACACAGAGAGCACATTAATTTAAATAGACCCGGAGCAACGCAAACACGTCGATCGTATGTGAAAATGTCCGCCACATAATAGTGTACTGTTAGGCCAATTATTAATTCTCTTATCTTGATCTAGTTGCTGTATAATCGGACGTAATATGTAACGATACATGAACGACGACGTGGAGGCTAGAACAAGACCACGGGTGAATTTGAATCAGTTTGTGGGCTCCGTGCGGTCAACATTTGGGACTTGTCGGTTGTTTCCATTTGGTAGCACATTGTTACAATGCACACATACACACATACATACGCATGCAGCACGTATAGTATAAATATGTTTGGATGAATGCATGAAGGAAAATATTCGGTTGGAAATTGCGTTGACTTTTCGGCAAGCCGAATTGTTTGGAAGCGATTATGCGGCTCTTAGAATTGCGTCTAGACACTGAATGAGAGCAATTACTTTGCTTATGATGCGTCCCCGTACAATATGTTATTCGCTCATGCAACAAGGTCGTGCCATTAACACTTTGCCGCTACGTCAGATGTTCTGGTTTTATTAAATGTCATAAATCCAAATTGTGGTAATTGTTATCCCTAAATTTGATAAATTTAATAAATAATACCTACAAATATTTTTTTATTTATATATATATTTCTCCGTAAGAGTATGAAGGTATGTATGAAGATATAATTTATAGTCCTCGCAAGGATATTAGGAAATAACTTCTACAAACATTAATTGCATTGTATTGTGAAAACAACAGACTTGTACAATTCACATACGGCACTACACTTGACAACTACCCTTCATGAAGTGCATTAGGTTTTCTCAGCACCCAAACGAAAAATTACCAGCACGATATATATTGCTATGATATCAAATTACCTAACCTACAGCATACAA
Organism: Cetonia aurata; assembly: GCA_949128085.1. NCBI lineage: Eukaryota > Metazoa > Arthropoda > Insecta > Coleoptera > Scarabaeidae > Cetonia > Cetonia aurata. The sequence goes on from OX421884.1 coordinate 39,703,065, forward strand.
CATCAAACGTTTGTTATTGAAATAAATTGTATTTTTATATTTATGTATGTAACTATTTTGTAAATTTATTGTAAAAATTCAAACTAAACACTCACTATATCGCATATAATTTTAAAAGGTCACGTTTCCATGGATTTTTTAGGTAAAGTTCCTTCGCTGATCGTACGAACGTGGGTTCACTTAAGGTTGTCGTATCATTGGAAACGATTTTCTTTCATCGTTGATGGGATCTTAATGCCTAGGAGATATGAATGTTTGTTTAAAACAATTGTAAAGGACTTCTTTTTCGATATTTTCCTGAGTTGGTTGTATTTTCAAAAACATCTAGAAATTTCAAAATTTAAATAATTATAAGAGTCATTTAACTTAAGATTTACTTGCCAAGGATGAAGTGTTGTGTGTTTTGTGCAAAAATGATGGTAATCCATTAATTTCGAAGAATTGGGGGACGTGTTTTCTATTCCTGGAGCCACAATCGAGGGACTGAGATACAACTTTGGGTGGCTGAGACATCGATAGCGCAGGTTTGGAGCTAGAAAGATTGCTGCAGAACGGGAATCAGTATTTGGAATATCAAGGAGCTATTTATCGTACTTAAAAGTAAGCGTTTATTCATCTTTCGAACTATTAACCGGCGTTCAGAACGTAATTAAATTCTGAGGTTAGAATGATTTGATAACAGTGATTTCTAGGGAGTTTTGATGTTAAACAAACGTTTGCTGTTGTAGTAAGGTTTTTGACAATACACGATTGTATGACGGGAGGTTAGCGGGAGTTTTGAATTCAATTTTGATATTTAAACAAGATATATTGAGATTAGTTTGGATTAAGATTCAAGGAATCTTATTTTTGTATAATTTAAATAGTAATTGAACTTACTTACCCTGAGAGAGAGAGAATATTCATCTTAATTGTTATTCATTTTTTTATTAACTCGAAATAAACAAAGTTATGTATAAGAATTTGGTTTTATTCACTATAAAATAATAACATCACAACTAAATAAGTAATACAGTTTCTACAATCAAAATACAGAGAATAAAAGGTCATTTAAGCTATAATATTACTTCTTTGTCGAGAATACTACACCCCCCACGTCCCAGGAGTTACTGAGGAATATATACACGATTGGTATGCGGTGTGCTCAAAACAGGGAGAGGGAAAGGTATTCATTCACTTGTGTGGCTATAGTGGCATCTAGGTATTGATGCATAGCTTATCTGTGGAGTCTTTTTATCTTAAATAGAGGACGCTGCATGTCTGAATGTTAATAAAACAGTGTTGAGTTAATTTAAAATCAATTTAATAAAATTTAAATAAAATATCTACAGTTTCGTAGTAATATGTAGTAAAAATTATCGCGAAGAAACTTTAAGACTAACTTGAAAGTTCTTCCCATCAGTAGGAACAGTGAAGTTCAGAGAATAAAACTTGTTTACATACAAATGCCTGAAAGTATAGCCTCTTCTGGATAAAATAGCGCAGTCGATTTTTCTTTTATTGGGCAGAAGTGTATTAATCCTTTTTGACTTGGTGTGGCCCAGCAGAATTGCTAATAATATATGTACTTTATGCGTAAGGACATTTTACTTTTCGAGAGATTTGTTCGATTGGTTTCTAAGTCTTCAAGATGTCAAAATGCCGCTCCCCCAACATATTGATACGAATGGCAATGGGCAATGGGATACTCGATACTCAATAAATGACAGGCTTGGATTAATAAAGAAACAGTGAACATAACAGCTTTAGAATAATATCCATTGTTTGAACTCCTTCTGGTTTGAAGGAATTACGTTTTGCTTTTCCAACCCGTTGTAGCTAAAAGGCACGTGTGGTCACCAATGTTTGAACTCCATCCGGCTCGAAGGACCAATGTTTGAACTCCTCCTGGTTTGAAAGAATTACGTTTTTCTTTTCCAACTAGTTGCAAATACCATCCTCACGCGAAAGGTATCGACTCCAAGTTTCAACTTCGTCGTGAGCGGGTTAATTTGTATTGCGTTTCATTTGCTTTTAAGGCAATCGACAAATTGTACATATTTCGATTAAAATAGCCTGTGTAAATGTAATGTAAATAGTGACCACACGTGCCTTTTATTTACAACGGGTTGGAAAAGCAAAACATAATTCCTTTAAACCAGGAGGAGTCCAAACATTCATTATGTGAATATACATGGAAAGGAATTGTAGAAGATTCCTCAAATTTTGAACAACTTTTCGATTTCAATAAACAATGTCGATTATAGCATAAAGTACATGACACTAACAATGTAACGTGCCAAATTCTTCTGTGGGAAAATCAATTCTAGTATAAGTTTTGAGTTTATCATGAATTAATCACTAATTCTTTTCCTTTTAATTGAGCAGCCTATTTTCCCATAGGCGGTAGCGTTACTACCGCATGTTAATTTGCTAAATTAAGTTTTTATTGATTTATTCTTATTTATAACGCGAGTATCGTGTCCGCAGACGCTACGTCCGTTCACGCACGCTTAACTCCCACCATAGCGACCGCGTGGGGAACCGTTGTAGTGTATGTAAACCGCGCGTTTAAGCATTCTCTACAGTTATCCTCGGCCTGGCAGTTGGCGTCGGCATAGTTTGCTGACACAACGCAGGCAATCTACCAGGCTTCTCTGGCAGTTGTGTCGGCACGGCTTTTCTGATACACGCAGAGATTCCCAGTTATTCCCGGTCTGGCAGTTGGCGTCGGCACAGTTTACTGATGCAACGGAGGTATTCTACCAGCCTTCCTCCGTTTGACCGTTGCGTCGGCAAAGAGCACTGATGCACCCAGTTATTTATTCCTTATCATTGGCACCGGTACAGCTTTCTGGCCCGACATAGCACTTTAAAACCGTCCGCGTAGTTTTGACCCGACTCTGGTATATAGATTTTTATTTCACGTTATCAGCAGAATTAAAACTGTTAAAATTTCGCATCTAAATTTAAAGCGTTTCGGAGCCCTGCAAGTATTTGTTTATGTTTACAACTGTATTAACATATGTTTTGTTGCTCACCTGTTTTTGTCATTGTACATACTTGATGTCCCCCACACCTATTTTGTAGTAATAAACTCTTGATTTGAAACACACTTGCACTGTTTAAATTGTTGCACACCTCAATTGGAACCCTGGATATCACGCTCTCACACCACCAGCTACCACTCTGGGGTTGGAACATTATTGTAACGACAAGGCGCAACACCGATCAAATCAACATGCGGCAATCCGTTTGACAGCCGGCATGCGCAGCGCCGCCTTGTGACCACGGGGAGAATCTCCACAGGCAGAGATTTAGACATACAGGGGTCAACACAAAAGTAATACGGTTTACAAAAGTCAGTATGTAAATAAAACCACACGGAGAAAAAAAGATGTTACCACGTATTATAAATATAATGAATGATATTAACTCAAGGACAACAATACGTTATCTAGTACCCAGTATTCATCCATGTATTACTGTTTATTAGGAAGATGGTACGCTCTAATATAATTATAATACAATCAACTATAAAGTTAGTTGTCCCTATTGTTACTATTTATTTTTCTCAGTGCACGCAAGTAAAAACACAGTACAGAGTAAACGTCGTTACAACGGTAATACATCGGCTTGCATATAGCACATACTTGCATTCATTTTAGTGTATATTATTCACATCTTACGAACATCCTGATTTTTATTTCATTTATTTTAGACGAATGATTATATTGCCTACTCTAGCAAGTTAATAATTGAAATATCTTTATGGGTGTATCAAGATTAAAACATAGTTTTTGGCAAACAATCTATTTAAAATGTAATAATATTTTAGCATATTTGGAGTTGCGACTCATATCTGCTGCAAACATCTGGAATAAGGTCATCTTTTTCGATTCTTGTTGTGTTTATTCTAAATTATTGAGAGAACACTCACCAGGTGCGATCTTTCTGAATTTGGGCTTGAACACTTTTTTATGACATGTCGAAGATTGCGTGGATATTCAAGACATTATGTTTTATACGAATAAAACTTCTTTTTCCTCTGAGCTCAAATATAACGGGTGTCTAAATTTAAAAACTTCATGAAGTTATCTGTAATTTTTTGATAGAATAAGAACGGAAAAGAGAAGTCGTAACTTAGTCCTTGTAATTGCACGCTTGACCATAGTCAGAGTAATTTCGTTCTGACAAGCAAAGTAACTTGCTTTAGGGATTCAAGTATGTTGATTTACTTAATTCTTTCATTTTTATCCATTTAGTATAAATCAGCTGTTTTCATAGCTAAAAAGGGGATTGTTGTTGTGTTGGTGTAGCCGCATCGTACTATTTGCAACTATAGTGTTTTCTTTAGAACAAAAACCTTTCCTAGTTGAAAGTTACTTTCGTAATGGCACTAGTGTTGACGGAAAATGGATTTGTTATATCCAAAATTGCTTAGAAGAATTTCAAGCACATTTTCCAAATTTTGCTGTTGATTACATATAGTTTAAAAAGAAACTTTAAGTAGAACCGCAAGTCTGTTTGCTGAAACTGATACCCTACCTAAAGCTGGTAGTGGAGCACAGGAAGAATGTACTGAAGAAGTTTTTGCATTGTCAATAATGCGGATTTATTACAAAGGATGATTTGGGCTGATGAAGAGTAGTTTCACCTGTGAATTTTATTTGTGAATTCCTAAATCATGAGCATTTTTGGGCACATTAACCCATACGAAATAATTCAACAACCACTGTGTACTGAAAAAATAAGTTCGTTGGCAGCCTTTGGTCACAGATAAATAACTGGGTCAATATTTTTTCAAATAACAAAAAAGAGAATTATGCTTCTAATGGTTATTTTCAATAGTTATGGATGTTAAGCAGACTAGATGCTGAACAATACCGAACAGAAATTTTAGAGCAACTTACTTAATATCTGTATGGTATTGAACACCAAAATTGTTACACCCCCATTATACAGAGAAATTCCGTGATTGGACACCATGTGACTTCTTTATATGGCTTTCCATAAAAAGCTGTATTTTTGAGATACTTAATTTACCTGATATTCAGCAAAATTGAACTAAAAAGTATTGAAATTAATCCTAATCCAGCGTTGTTGGACAATATTGTCGCATTTTCTGTCGCAAAGTGCATAAAAGCCGGTGGTCAACACTTTGTCAGCAATTCAGAACTAAATAATGACTTTTGGATTGAGTTTTGACGTTTCTAATTTTGATCTATGGCAGGTTTAATATAAGACATACCATAAATTATTTTAAAAATTTCATACGCTATTTGACGACGTTTTTAAAAAAATAATATTTTTCGTAAACCTCCCAGGATGGTTTTTGTTTGCATATATATTCAATTATTTTTGGGAAAAAGGAGCATGAGTATGCGGAAATACGACTTGTCAGGAGAAACGGAATTTTGTTTGTGTCTGCATTTTGTAGGACACTAACAACCTATTGATCTTCTCTGAAACGATTTAGAAGACGAAGTAATAATTGCGGACTTTCTTGGGGTTTCTCTTGCTTTAGCAATGACATAACCACCTTACGAATTCATAATGCCTACTCTACTTGCTTATTCATGGCAGTTTAATAGCTTAATAAAATGTTAGCTAATATATCTAATATATTTAAAAAATTGTTTCCAACGACTCTAAAGTGCCCCGCGACAATTCAAACTTTATCGATTACAAAGAAAAGTAAATACTAATGCAAACACACACAATTCATTTTGATTGAACTTTAGCTAAAATAAAATAAATTCAAAATATATCATTAATAAAGAGGGCTACTGTATTTATAATATAATGGCCAATCGTTTTAATTTATAACATATGCCACATTGAAGAATAGCAATAAATTTTCCAACACCTGATCACGCATAGGCGACTAGACCTCACTTCAAAATACATACGAAGGCGCATCGTACATCTGATACATTTTTATAAGTCGACAAACGAAGGTATGTGGGACGACCTGATCGCGGTAGTTTCTATTTGGATCTTCATGTCACGACAATAAATTCGTTTACATGTAAATGACCACCCATGTGTCTTACATTGGGAGCATCAACAATAGCGGGACCAGCTAATAAGTCTGGTCATTACATTCGATTACGAAACCTATCGGAGCCGCTTTCAATTGGCAACGATACCATCGCACAATAACAATAAATATTAGCCTGAGAGGTGGATAATAGAAAAAACGGAAAGTTAATATAGCTTCATATTTATTTACCAAAATCCCAAGTACCTCGACCTTTTCGATGTACACGTGTGCGTGCGTGTGGTACCGGTCAAATTGTTGTATTTCTAGTTTGGTCATGAACGTTAAAATTCTTAAATACCAATATGCGTCATTAAAACTAATGTTGTCACCAAATTACCTACACATACAGATTAGGAATTAAAGCTCTTATTCACATTTGATCTTTAGTGCTATTGGATTAGTCATCATAATAGAAAATTTGTTGGTGCGTTCACATGGATATTATGTCACAGTTTCCTTTATGAAGCAAGATGTTAACATTGCAAAGATTAGGAAATTACTTTCTTATTTTAAGTGCCAACAACAGTAGAGCAGCTAAGCACATGGAGAATGTTATATGTATAAACATATACAGCAAAACGTATAACAAATTAGGGGTATATGGTAGAGCTTTATTATTTTTGAAAATATATTGTCAATTCTACAATCTAGTACATACATACAATATAAAAAATAACATGTTACAATGAGACACGGAATCAATAAATTCCTCAATGGATTAAATGCAGTGCTCAAGCAAGAAAGCTCTCAATACACGCTTAAATTATTTTATATTAGATATAGTGTTGAGAGAATGAGGAAGCAAGTTGAACAATCTAATTCCCATGGAAGTAGAAGTCATCTCCAACTCATTTAAAACCAATCTTCCCTCAAGATTTGAAAAATATTAATGATGTTTACACATATTTACTTCAAACCATTGTCAGTGACTTTGATGGTATATTTAAATTCATTTTAGGGATATATATTTCTTTTTCACCAGGAAGTGTTTGTATTGATTCGGATACAGAAATCTTAACAAAGTCTCCGACTAATTATACTGCGAATAGAAATAAACTCCTACTGCGATTCCATATAGAGACCATTTCTTAAGAACGAGAAATTAGCAGCCATGCTAATGTTATAATATATGTAATAACCTTTGTTTCGTGTTAGCAAACAATAGATGGCGATAGAATCAAAGCAAACCCAAATAGCAGCAACGAAATATTTAAGGCAATGTAAGACAACTTGTTTTAGAGCATCAAGAAATGACTACTCATGATTTTTTTATTTATTATTATGATTATGCAAGATGACCTGAAAAATGCGCATAAACGCCACTTGAAGCGATTCTTGGTTCAATTCCTGAGTTGACAATCTTAATTTGGAGGAGTCGTAGGATCCTTCTAATTTGTAAATTTTATAAATAAATAAATTTCTAATTTTATCTTTAACTTCTTTAGATCAGCGTCAAATAACATGGTCGTGGACAGAAAAGAAATGTTTTGTGAAAATACGAGTTTTATTCCAATTTCAAATTACCAATATGAAAAATTATACTAAATGTTCAAATTGGTAGCCATTAGTTTCCAGGAATTTTGTTGGCCTTCCAGGAGTCGAATTCAGCACGTGTTCCAACATATCACGGATAATTAATTGAACCGTTGCGTCATCAGTATTACCAATTACGTCAGGTTCGTTGGTTAGAGGCGTTGGGGTTTTTTTCTTTAAACGTCAGCAAACGGAAAGTCCAAAGATCCACCGATTTGAGACATTTTTGCTTAAGCAGCCTTTTGGGTACTGTAAGCAGATGGGATATTATTCAGTACAAGACATTTAGGTACTCATTTCTATTTGGAAGAAATATTAGTCCAAGAAGATTTAAAATCGCAAGCCAAACATTTACGAAGAATGTTCAATTTCTCTAGACGATTTAGAATTTTCGACTGCCCAAAACTAAAAGTTAGTTCTAATCACATAAACAATCATTCATTGCTCCAGAAACATGCAAAATAAGCGGTCCGGCTCTTCTTGAATTCTGTTTAAGATGCTATAACAAACATTGTTTTTGCACATTATCATTCATGTGCAAGGGTTACACTTTTCTTGCAGGAAATGGCCGCAAAAAGTTCTGAGATAGTACAGAAACTAGTGTTGTTTTACTAGGATATTTAATTTCCAGGCCGCATGTCTTATAAAGGCAATCTTTCCGGGCTAAGGGTCGTGTTATATTGGAATCTTTTCGAACGTTGTGCCCGCAACTGCGGCTGATATCATCAGTGGACCACAAATAATTCGCTTCTATAAAATGTGTCAACTAAAGGAGAATTAAATTGACAACCGACGTGTTCACCAACTGCTGATTTATCAATTTATCCTAGTCGGCATTCCTTTTGTATTCTTTCATTATTGTTTCAACACTACGTTTAGTGGTACCAATGTAAACCTGGCTGATGGTCCAGTGACTTGCGCGCTTGGCTATCAGTCACGGGGTCCGGGGTTCGAATCCCAGGGCCTGCTCTCAGAGTGAGGTCTTCGTGGTTTTCCTCAGTCCTTGGCAAATGCTGAGAGACAAGCATCTTAAGTCGCTCCACGGGCGCAGGCGTAATAATAACTCATGGCCGGCCGATGCCCCCTGTAATTGGCGAAAGCTGTTGGGGATGTAAAGGCATGAATTATTATTATTATTATTATTATTATTATCCACGGGAACACAGTGTCCTATAATAGCCAGAAGATAACAAGGGGTCTCTTGGGTTCTTGGCGGAACGTAATCGACTTTTAATTTGTATCGTAGTCTTGTATATAGTTCTTGTAGTATGTGTGTGCTCAAATAGCTTTCCGATTCTATCTGGCGTATTCTTAACATATGGCAAAAACGTTGTACCTTGTCTGTATACTTCACATTCTCTGCTCTGGTACTCCTTCAGGGTTTTTGTGTTGTGTCATCGCAATTCTTCATTGTAACTATTAGCTGGTATGTTGTCATCTAAGTATTCCAGTTCTTCTTGTAGATGGTTTGTGAACTAGCATTAATCCGCTAGCGTTTTTATAATTGCTCTGTCTTGTTTTATATTGTGATTGGCATTATATGAAGGTAACGGTCAGTGTGAGTAGTTTATGGCCAAGTGATCCATTTTCATTTTTATTAACCAAGGAAAGGTAATTGTCATCAACATCGCGGTACCAACAAAGTGTTTTTGTGCAGCAGTATCAAGTGTTCTATTCTCGAAAAAAATCATACAGTAGTTAGTAAAAACCGGTGCTAGTGGACCATCTATGGCTACTCCATCTATTTGTTCATAGAAGTTGTTGTTCCACTGAAAATAAGCCATCCGTGCCATATTTTGTATTATTTCTTGGCATCTTCGCATTCTCGTTGCAAAATTCGAATACCTTACACGTATTCTCTAAAAATAAACATTCTACAGTGTTGCAATATGTTGACTTGCTTAAACAAATTAATGTCATTATGGAAACATTACAACGACATCTACTTTCAAACAAGCAACCTTACTGAACTATGTTGTCAGACGTAGGGTGACTTAAAAAATGCTGATACAGAAATGTTAACGGTAGTGTAATGCCACTACCGTAGTTGCGTTAATGCTATTTATACAATGTCACTTTCAAATTCCACCACATTGATTTGACATAGATAATTTTAACAAACTTTGCTTCCATATACGCACATGTTTAGATTTGATGGCTTCATGTGATTTAAAACAACTTTTCTATACTAATATTACAAATTCAGAGTTGAACAGAAAATTGCTCTGCCTGGCATGTGGCTGCATTTTTCTGGCATACTGTATATCTATCTACTAATGTTGTATACAGCAGGCGACACTCAAAATACAAACACCCACATATTCGCGAAGATCGCTACTCACGCTGATCATGGCCACGATTGAAGAATTGGAATGCGTTCACCGGAATGAAAGCATTCGTTGCGGGATAGACTATAGCACTGTGGTTGCTATAGTACTGATAGTTGCCGATATAAGTAGGGTTAACTTGTTTTCAACTTACAGGGTTAATAACTTAATAATGTGAAGATTTCCTACATATTTAATTAGTTTAAATGTTACTAGGCTTTAGTTATTGGATTTCTTGCACAAAGTAATTGATTATGATTTAGAAAAGAGTGAGAAGTTTAAACGTTAGAAATTCAAAATCTTTACTTAAGCGTCTCAATAGGATTAAGTTTACCGTAAACGTTGATGAAACAGCAATTTATTAATTCGGGAAAGAACACCGTATTAAACGTGTTTTTTTATTGTGATCACTGTGAAAATAAAGCTCGTGGACGACATAAAACAATCTATTACGTTTGAATTATATCAATAAGATCATCGACATCTCCACCTCGTTCCTGCAACCGTACACTTCACGTCTTTCTCATCAAACGGACGACCAAGAGAGACATTCAAACGCATTGAAAGTGTGTTGTTTCGAAATTAAAGTAACAGTAAAAGCTGGTTAAGTACGCCGGTGGTATTTAAAATAATGTGCGCCGGAATTTTTTTATGATCTTATTTATCTATCGCGGACGGAGGACGTGCGGATAGAAATAGAAAAACACGCGCGTAGCAATAAAAAGAGTGAATAAACCTCTTAAAACGTAAAAACTAGAATACTGAAGTATTTCCCCCACCTCAAGTAATATGGCCGGCATAAAACACTTACGGCAACAAATGCAATCCGAATGAACTAAAATTACAAATGAAAAACGAAATCGAAATAACGTGGCTCCTGTCCAATAACACTGTCCACTGCACCGTGTGGATATTTTTAACATTACGTTTTACCGGATCATATCCTTTTTTATCTTATTAACATCTATACTTTTCCTTCCATTTCGATTACATAAAGGAAACACATCATGTTGCAATACACAAAAAGATATTCATGTAATTTACGATACTAGCTAGTGTTATATTTTGGATGATGCTTATGTATAGCTTATGCCTTTCTCTACTTATGAAACACGTATTTCTTCATCTGAACGCAATTTACGCGGTTAAACTGTCTCGCAAGAATACGATGCTACCAATAAGATAAATAATAAAAGAAACGTATTATTTCAATCTAATGATTACATATCCTATTTGCGGATCGTAAATATAATTTAAAAGTATACGTTAGATGCAGTATCTGTCTGCCACAAAAATTACAGAATTACCAGTGATGTTAAAATGTAATTAATATTTACTTGAGTGCTCGTTACCAAAGGGGCATTCTTGGTAGTCCAATAGGTAACACATAAAAGTTATTAGATTATTACTCAAGACGCAATTGAGGGGTCACATTCTTACTACTGATGGTGACCTACAGCTGCATTTCCATAATTTACAAATGTTGGAACACGGGTTTGTGCACACACAAACACACAATATACCTAATTGTGTTCCAAAAAAAAACACGTTAATATGCCTCGACAGGGTATATAAAATATATTTGTAGTTTGTGTATTACCGCAATGTTGAAGTAAATGGTTATAGATATTGTTTATTGCAGTCATATTGCTACGCTAAAGTAGAGGTTATGAATGTATTATTCAACTTGTCTATTTATACTTAGAATATTATCTTCTACCTATCTATGCTTTGTTTTTATGGTTAAGAATGCGTTTAGGTAGCGCAACTAAACAAGCACATAACTATTATACGCTTAATGTAACATTAAAGATTTCTTCTACCAATTTTCGAATGCACAATATATATAATACAGTTAGCCTTTCTCCTACTTTATTTTTTATATTCTCTTCAAATAGGTAATTATAAAACCTATATTTTACACACATTACACATTGCACACTAAGATACTAATTGATATCTAGGCATTCATTTTTCATCCATGCTTACGATCTTGTAAGTATATCAATAATGAAAGAAGATCAGTTGTTTTTTGGAGTTCCTCCAACGCTACATCATGACGACGCATCCTGATGCCGGCAGTAAAAACAGCCTTTTCTCACTCGAAGAAGAAAGTTATAAGTTTAATGAAACAGTTAAGTACCATCTAAATGTTTTGTTGTTATTATTATTATAAGCATTGTTTTTTATATTTGTTAAATTACCTGTAATATATATTTATAATGGTATTGCAGTGTTTATGTTAATCCTATTTTTTGGTTGAAATCAGATACTTACTCGATTTTACTCGTGGAAAGGTATTTCTTGTTTATCAGCATTTCCGTAGTACTGGAATTTGCAAACAGAAAAGTAAGTGATGGATTTACAAATATTTTCACATTCAGGACAAACAGAATTTGTAATGTATGAAGTGTAACATGAACGGAAAACTTGTGAAAGAAATTCTGTATGTTATAAAGAAATGATCTTGACACACTATCATAGGTATGGATTTTCCTACTTATAAACTTCAGTAGTATGGGAAAAATACCTACACGTAGGAATGAATAATGAAACTTCATCGGTAAATTACAAATTTTAGGGATATTCCTATACAAAATTCCTTTATCTATGTTTAGGAATTTTCCTAAATACATAGTAAAGCTCCATATGAAATTTCCATGCTAAACGATTTTTAATAGGGACTTTTTTATCGTAAGAGATTTACCCAGTAAATTTCATTTTATTTAGTATTTTTCATACACTAGTATTAAATTTCCTTTGTGTAGTTTTACATCAAAGTACTTTTACTCGCACAAGTAAAATACCTGTATGGTTTCGGGGTAATATAATTGTCCCGAAACCGTATAGGAATTTTATCAAATCTTCGTTAGAGTGTACACAACAGTAAGTAGAATAGAATATTAGTCTAATTGGCAAAAGTAGATGGGGAATAAAAGCTATATTTATCATCATCAGAAATAGACCTCTCATTTCACATAAATTTTTGCCTATATTATATCTACTCACATAGAGTAGCAATGGATTATATTAATCTACCACCTTCGGGCAATTTAGAAATGTCCATTAAAAGGGGCTATAAGTTAATGAAATCACATTGTAATTTGCCGAAAGTCATTGTCTAAGGAATACATACTTTCTGCTTTTAAACAACTGTAAGTTGTCGTGAATAAATATACAAAATATATGTACATATACATACATACAACATATTTCATCTTTCGTAATATTTCGTAACTAGGGAGGTTGGAAGGTTACGTGATTAAATTAATAATATGAAGATATAACTATGCCTAAAGCATTTATCATACAGGTGAGAAGTGTTAACGGATGCTGTAATTATTAGGATGTGCGCGTTTCTGAACCATCGTAGAAGCAGCAGTAATAAATTTAGATGGTTTTTTTAAATTACCAAACAGCACTTACATACATACCTCTTCCTTACAGTTTCAATTTTAGAGTAGAATTATATTATCCATTCACCAATACTGCCCAGCTTTATACTAGAAAACAGATATAGACGTACCAAAGAATGCATACGAATGCTATTAGGAATGTATTTATAAGAAACCTTAATATCTAAAAAATATATCATTCAGAAATAATAACCAATTGCAAATCAAATACTTACTAATACATATTTTATAGCAAATAGAAAATGCCTGTAAGTCTGTGTGCCTTAATTAATTTGGTTTCTTTTGGAACCTGTCTATCTCATGACATGCAATTATCTATACTACAATGCTTTAATTATGTATTTGATTTCATACATTTATAACTATTTTTATTTACATCACTTTTAAAGAAGAAATATGTTTATACTTTCACGACTAAACATTGAACCGTGATTATTTCCATACATACCTCAGAAGAAAACCAAATTAAACAAATTGCAGAACTAAGTTTTTCATAAAGAGCTTATTTAAAATTAATTAATTTGTCCTAGTCCTCTCGTTTCAGTTTTTTTTTTATGATAATGCGATGACAAAACGTATGAGTTTACCTCGAAGATATTATCGGGAGAAAAAAATACATTGTAAAATAATAACTGGGTTTTTGAGAGCCAGATACTTACTTTACTAAAGTTTTTATTCAATACTGTAAAAATAAAGGTATACTCTGATTCAAACAAGACGTTTCAGCTCTCATTATGGTCCGTTCTGAATCAATGAATTTACCTATTGATTACACTTACTTATTTATAATAAGTTCAGCACTTTGTATGTTTATCGGGAATCCTATATGTGCCATATATTGACTTTTGATAAATCTTATTTTCTTAGCAATATACATCCTATTTACTATTTTAATTTTGGTTTCACCTTTAATTTTAATAAATCATAGTAAACTACCCTTGGGAATTGACTGAACATGATAGGACTAGCAACAGTTATTCACAACTTCAAGTAAAAGAAAATAAGGTAAATGCATTTGAGTAATTCAAAGTGGATACCCTAAATAGGGGCACACTGACAAAATTGAACACTTAAAGATATTTTATCACAAAATTTCACTATATAGGTGATTTGACATAAGACTTGTTAATTTATGAATGTCCATCAGTATTTAAGAAACTATTGCCCAGAGGTAAAGTACTTACTTGAATTTTAAGATAAGCTAACAGTCATTTATTCCAAATGAGTGCAAAATAAATTAAGTTAGACAGCGCCCCTAATGGTGATACATTACTCAACTAAATTGCACTTAAGGTTGTTATTTGATATAAAAGGATTTTGTGTCAGAGTTTTGGGGATCACTTTTTCAAGGCTTTTTTTCTAACTTTGATTTATTTAATGTACGTGATGCTTGTTCTTTGTCAACAAGTTGTATGATTGCAATAGTGCTGCCGGCTTCCTAAGATCTGTATTTGAGACATTCAAATTGTCATAAACCAGACACCTCGTTAGCTCGGTGCCCGCCCGGCAAGCGGGAGGTGCCTGGTTCCAATCCGACACGAGGTAAAATTTTTAACATAGAGAATTTCCTCATATTAAAAATACAGTTATAGCACAAAGCATTTATTTAATAAGTTATGTTTTTTCTTAACATTCTTATAAATTAACATCGTCCGATAATAATCTATAAGTTTCTGGTGTTGGCTAAATTCTATTTAAGAAATATTACTGTAAACAATTGTTTAGCACATAGGCATAACGTCAATAGCGATTTTTATACATTGAATATTGAGAGACAGATAGCATCCGCACAGGTCGACTATCAGTCCAGTCCACCGTGGCCGCCAGGGCCTAGTCTAGAGCGGATGTAATCTTTAAAGTTTGTCCAACATGTTAAGGCACTTAAGGAAGCTCAGCATTTTTTTTAATGAGATCCTTTTGAGGTCTTCTAGGGAAAGGTCAACCTTCCCAAAGGTGTCATACCTTATTCTGATTGTAGCGGGGCACTGGCAGAAGATATGACCAACTGTCTCTTCGTCCTCCAAACACAGCCGGCATTAAGTCTCTCCAGAGAGTCCGATCCTGTGTAGGTGCTTTCTAAGTTTTGTAGTCACCTGTAAAGACAGAAACAATTACTTTGGTATTTTTTTGATAAAGTTCTAGTAGTTTCTTGGTTCTGACATGATTGCGCGATATACACTTTTTCGCATGCACCATGCCAGGACAATTGATCCAATATTGGAGCATTTTCTGATGTGCCCATACGTTGATTGGCTTTTTAGGTACCGCAGGTGCTATGCCAATGGCGGATTCTGGTAACTGGAAATGTTCCGCAGCACTTTTTTTTTCAAGAGTGTCTGCTTCCTCATTGCCATGAATGGGTGAGTGCCCATTCATCGCATGATATTAGGGACAGGTTGTTAGCCGTCCCCACCCTGTTTAGGGTGTTTTGCAGCTCCAACCTGAAAAATCGTTGTGTGTTATCCAAGGTGGTAATACTTTCTAACACTTGGATTATCTCTCTGACCCTTTGGAAACTCAAAAGTGAAGGAGAGCAGAAAAAATCTCATTACTGAGAGAATCTCCAGGGAATGAGGCAAGCTAAAACTCTTCTGGGAACCTATAACCAGAAGAGATCTGTAGAATGTATCAACCTGAGTAAAAATGATATTCGTATATTGACAGGGATCCTATCAGGCCGTTGTAAACGGAACGGTCATTTAAACAGGCTTGGAATAGTGGAGGAAACTGAATATAGACAATTTGTGGGGAACAGGATGAAACATCCATCTACCTACTTTCAAATTGCGCTGCATTGTGCAACTCAAGGGCCCTGCACCTGGGAGCATGTGAAATTGAAGAGAGAGAGAGTTACCTAATCTGGGGCCTTCTGACATTCTACACTTTCTAAAAGGAATCAGATTGGACGGCCAGCTCTAAATACAGCGAGAATAAGGGACACAATAGATCTTTCAGGTCGCAGTGTATTATCATCCTAATATTACATACACACATACAACCCTTGGATTATGACAGATTATTCCTGCGTCAACACCCTGCTCTGTTTTCGAACCGTCCGTAAACCAGCAGGTGTCTGCCGTGTCAGTGTTTCATTACAAACAAAAAAGGTAGTGAAGTATGTATCGACTATTGATCTAGTACACATTACGTCCGATGACATTCTCAGCATCCTGTCGGAAGTGACCGATTCTAGCAGCTTCTTAGCCACACAGACATGATTATGTGGCGATTAATTCGCAATGTGCTATAGGCGGAATGTTGTTAATCTGACCTCCATTTCCACAACAATGTGCAAAGATGGTAGGGCCAAAATAGTTTCCAACGCCAATGACGCGGAAGAAGATATTGCTTCCGTGATTGCCATACTTGCAATCCTTTGTATGGATGCAAGTTTTGCTGTGGTTCTGGCTTGCAGCGCTTTCTGCTACCATGTAATCGCTCCATAGGTTATGGTTGGACGTACTTCCATCACATAAAGCCAATAGATTAGCTTTGGGAATATCTCCCAAGATGTTCCACATATTGTTTGGCAAGTTCATAAGAATAACCTTGCCTTGTGAGTAATCTTTTCCACGTGGGGATTCCAAGTTAGTGTCTTGTCAAATAGGACGCCTAGATATTTTATACTATCTGCAAATTCATTTTTATGCATCACATGTACCTAAGCATAACATAAACTTAAAAAAAAACCTATTTTTTAGGTTACATGGAAATCACTAGATAGATGGATCGCACAAATCAGCGATCTACAGTAGATCGTAGTTAGTTTTGAGCAACCACACAAACCTTTAAGTTCAGACCTAGTTTCATTAAAGTTGTAACTGCTTTTCTCCCCTAAAAATTGTGCATTGTATTCACATTTTCATCTACCTGATAAAGTTGCGGTATGGCGGGGTAATATTGAAGAGGTAATTATAATAAACAATTTCAAACCTAGCAGTAAATGTACCGGTATAGACGAATTACAATTTAAGTTAGGTTGAGCTACATCAGCTTCGTTTTCAATTTTTTTATCAGTATTATGTTTTGCCTTCTATATATTTCTAAATTAGGATTGTAATTAACGGCATTTTTACTATTCGATAGCAAATAAAATGTAAACGCACAAAATTTTTAATAAATTAAAAAATTTTGTTTACGAAGATTTGTGCGTCTACAACGTTAACGGTAACGATACATTTTTCTTTAAATACTAGTTGCCAAATAAAATATCCATTTCAATCTTTGGGATTAACTTGCTGGCACACACCAACTTCAAAGCTGCATAAACTTCTTTCCGTTTTATTTTTTTTTTATTTTCAAAACGGAACATGCTAAAACCAGTAAGTTATGTTGAGTTAGATTAGACATACCCGCATGATCCGAATCATTCTCATGGACTTTTATCCCACACATAGTTTTAGCCTGAATTAGTTGGTTGAAAAACGTGTTTCATAAAATACAAACGGTCAATGCAAATGTGCAAAGTAGGGCAACAGTGCATCCATATTTATCACAGAAGAATAATCTACACGTGTAATACTAAAACAAGTACATGGAAAAGTAAATGGAATACAGCATATTGTAAAAGAACAATCTTGAATATATGCTGCAATAAGAAACATATGTTCCTGCGTGTGCAAGTGAGCGCCGGTGCGTGACCCGCCCGTTTAATTTTAAACGAAATTCAAATGAGAGCAAATATTTACGATAAACCGGCACTACCACTATTACCACCACTGCCGCGTACAGTGTAGTAGTTGTTGAGAAAATTGTTTGTTGGTTATATTTAAAATTAAAGCGCCGGCCGGCCAGTTATTGAACTGAATTTAGTGCATTCCTGCGATTGCACGCCTCAGGACCGCAGCAGCAGGAGTAAGCTCCGCGAGGAACGCGTGCTCATGTGTGTATTGTAGGCGAGTGCGTATTGTGTATACGCTTGTAGTACCTAGCAGGAGGAAGAGAGAGACAAGGTATAAACGCACTCTCGAAATAACCCACGTGGTCCGGCACGTGGCAGTTATTTTCAGACGTTCTTCTCTGTTTCTCTCAGCCGGTTATGACTTATTATTTTCCATAAGTGGATCGCTCTTCGATTGCAATTACGCCATCTGAAATTGCACAAACTTAGTATCCAAATGAATCGATTACAATACTGTCGTTAGATGTATCTTTACAACACATTCATCCATTGATACTTCAAATAATTAGATCTTGTCCATAGCACTATTGCTAACTTTCTTATTATTGAAGCCACAAATTCGATTAATTTGCCAAATATTAAATATTTTTACTACTCATAAGAACACTGTTGAGAAAAACACAATTGAATAAAGTGATGTCGATATTTAAATTTAATATATTTCTAGATTCATCCTGTAATTTGTGATACAAAAATCTTACTACATTCTATATCCGCAAAATTATTAATAAACACGTTATAACTGATTTTAGTATAAGACGAGGAAACCATACGCCTGCTAACAGATCATAGTAACCTACTGTGATACTGTGATTATTGCGTTGCTAAGACAATATATTAATGTGACAGTTTGCAAATCTAAAATTAGTGATTTAATAAATTCAATATATATTTCTTTTTAAATAGAACATCTTGCATGGTTCCGTGTGCTGAAATGCAATATAATTTTGTAATCAAACATCATATAGGCTGTTTAAATTTGCGAGTCATTATAAGTTGTAGGGATTTCGTTTATAATATATAAAAGAAGATACAATGTAGTAGGTTTAAATTTGACATAGTTGCTAATAATCTGACAAATAATATAACAAAAACAATAGGAGTTGATCATTTCCAAAGCCTTCCACCGTAAATTATAAGACATACATGTTTTTGATTTCTGCTTATGTGGTCTATAAATTTGAAATTGAAAAACCTGTATTCTATCTTTTATAAGCGAAAACTTCGGTATTCCGTGAGTTTAAAACACCTAAAATTATACGTTTCTGCTTAGTGGTACGGATATATAATTATAATAAGTTAGGAAATTTTCTGTCCATACCTAAATTTGGCCTATATTTTTTTTTGTAGTAAATATTAAAATATGTATTGTATATTTTCAAAATATACAGGGTTATTTACGTTATACGGCACGGAATATTATGGCCAAATACGTGACGTCAAAAAAGTTTCACTTCTGGGATGTATGGGGTTTACTATGGTTACTTTTTAAAATTATTTTGATATTATATAGGACGTTCCAAAAGCCCCAAAAGTATCAAAGTTGTGTTTTTTTTTTAAATGGAACCCCTTGTTTATTATTGCATTTCTGGATTGTCTGATAAAAATAAATGTCTGGTTTAATAACGTTTATAATACTTGAACCCTAACGTTTATTAAATAATTTGAATTTTGTGAAAATTTAACCTAATTTTCATGTTTCACATACTTATGAAGTATTTAAGTTATATATACGAACTTTACAACTTATGGTGAAGTGTAACAATATACCATACTATATAACTCAGTTATAATATACCTGCTATCTTATAGAGTGTGTACACAAATTAAAACTAATCGAACAAGAATTTTCAATGCCTATAACTAGATTAATTTGAATAGATTGGCATATTCTTTAATTTACCAGCAAATGCACTTTTTAATTACCTATCGAATGGCATTTATATGTTAAGCTTTAAGTCT
The DNA here is from genome assembly GCA_949128085.1 of Cetonia aurata. Classification (NCBI taxonomy): domain Eukaryota; kingdom Metazoa; phylum Arthropoda; class Insecta; order Coleoptera; family Scarabaeidae; genus Cetonia; species Cetonia aurata. Next base: position 39,723,009 of record OX421884.1, read on the forward strand.
TCGCGTTTGAATATGCCGAATAATCGTTTCTTGCACCATTTGGTGTTTTTAGTCTATCTAGTTGCCGATATAGTACTGAAAAATGTCAGATAATTTACAATTACATATAAGAACAATAATGAGGAATATCTTTACAAGTGCTCAGAACCTTAACGTAATTTATAATCCAATCGGCTATAACAACAACAATGGTAATAACATAAAACAGGCGCCAAATATGTATTAAAACAAAATTAAATGAATCATCTGACATTTCTAAATACTATGGGCAACTAGATACTATAGAACTCTTTATTAAATGGTCAAATGGTGCAAAAAACGATTATTTGGCGTATTCTGCAAAAAACGTGAAAACTTACAGCTTAAGCTATAAATACCAATCGATAGGTAATTAAAAAGTACATCTGCTGGTAAATTAGAAAATATGGTGTTCTATTTAAATCAATCAAGTTATAGCGACTTAAAGTTCTTATTTGATTAGTTTTAACTTTTGCACACCCTGTATAAGATGGCAAGTTTATTCTAATTCGGTTATAAAATATAGTCTATTGTGACAGTCCATTGCAAATTTCTCTTATATAATTGAAATACTTCTTAGGTATCTGAAACATGATAGTTAGATTAGATTTTCACAAAATTCAAATTATTTAAAAAACCTTTAGGGTTAAAGAATGAAATAATAGCCAAGCTATTCCGTTAAAAAACACAGAATTGATACTTTCAGGGCTTTTGGAACATCCTGTGTGCAAAAATAATTTTAAAAAGTAACCATATATCCCAAAAACTTTTGAACGTCACTTGTTTTGGCCACAATATTCCGTGCCGTATAGCATGAATGACCCTGTATATATGATACATATTTTAAAGAAATTTGATTTTACTTGGGGATAATAAAAAATGATAATTTGACTTTAAATATTCTTACGCCCAGTGTAAGTCAATCTGGACAGTCTATAGAAAATATTTATATTCTAAATAAGAGCGTAGCAATCCACATTCAATGTGGTATAAACTTCTAATTTTCTATTTTAGGTAAATAACAGCTGTGCGACAAAAAAGCATATTTTTTAAATAAAAACAACTAGAGAGTCGGTACCCCTTTCACACTCAGACGTTCGGTCTCCGATCGTACACCTTGCTTCCCGCGGCTATCTATGTTTCATAAAATCGAATTATTGCAGCCTTTGAATTATACAGCGCGCCTGACTTTCCCAATTCTGCTTCAGTGAGCTATCTGTTTACTTATCTGTGGTAGTAGGTGTAGGCTTTCATTACTGCTAGAACACACAATATCATTCTACGAAAATATCAAAATTTCTTACACTATAAATCCTGAATTTATTGGCTAAAACTAGTTTATATTTGTTTTGACTTACATTTCCCTAATCTTCATTCATTAAATCTTTTCGCTATGCTTCTAACATATGTTAAAGATGTACATAATATGGAACTTGTGTATTCTTATACCGACTGTTATATAGATCTTTGTGTTCACATTATATTTCCCTTTTAAACAACAAAACTAAAAGAAAGAAAAAAGTAAAAATCTAACGCTCCGGTTCATAGTAACACTCTAAGTATATTATATTATGTAATTAAAAAAGTAGCTTCGTAACGTAACGAACCGAGTTTGAACGATTTGTTTTTTAAGTTTGCAGTGAAGAACCTACAAGGTGTCAATCATCATTTGAAATGTGATTCCTACTTCTTCATATTTGTGTTTTACTAAAATAATATGTGCAGTATCTCTACTACTCTATACATTAATTCTAAGTTCAGTAACGACCCCCTGAACAGGACGTATAGATAGAGAGAACATCAAATTAGCAAAAACATTATCTTGATACGTGACCCTCTTTAACATAATTTACCCCAATCCGCTGTAAACTTTTAATTAAATTAGTAAATTTGTGTATATAGTGCATTAAGATATTTATTGAAAAATATATATATTTAATTTAGAAAAATATTAAATTCTATTTCTTAATTTTATTGCAGTTAGCACTGAAGATACTGAATTCTTACACTGGAATAAAATATATCGTCGCCCATTCCATCTATTAACCTATCTTTACATGACAAGTTGCATGTATTACACAATTCTATTCAGTTTTGCCAAAATCTTTGAAGAAAACCGATATGCCATATTTTATCCATCAACTCCTTACATTTCCGGCTTTCCACCACCGTTTGGTGGCTCAAACCTAACAGAGCAATCTAGTTTTCTTTACTCAATTTATTTCGGGTGTACCGACCAGGCAGATGCCATATAGAAAAATTATGTAACAATTGCACGAGCGTCGCAAGAATCAATCGCAGGTTCAGTGTACCATGACATCTTTATTAGGTAACAATGTCACTCACGGCATCAATTTTCATAATTTAAACTCTGATGATCTTACGATAGTTTATAACATTTATTTCCTCCCGCGAATTTTGCTTTGAAAAATAACATTTACAGCATATTTACTTGGTGCTCTAAATTATTAAAGATTTGGGTGTAGCGGTCGATTCCTAGCTTATCTTTACGGAACACTATGCTTCCATAACCAAATTTGCGTATAAATCGTTAGGCTCCATTATTCCTAAATGTAAGTTTTCTTTTCTAAAGTTAATACCTTAAAAGTTTTAACCTTTATTTTTCGTGTGTAGCCTCACGTTTTTAATACCCTTCGGTAGGAAAGTAATCCTGACTTTTTTGAAAAAATCATTTGTAGCGACGAAACTCACTTTCATCTCAGTGGGGTCGTCAATATACAACATACATAAGCCATTGCATCGAGGGTACCGAAAATTCAAATACAGTATTGGATAAAGTTCTTTGTCTTCAACGAGTTACTGTTTTCTGTTGCTTTTGAATCGCCGGGACCATTTGACCTTATCTCTTTATGAATGATGATAATACTGCGATTATAGTCAATGCGTATCGCCACCGTAGAATTCTAATTGACTTTTTTAAGTTACAGTTGGACAGTATGGACATTTTTATTTCCACCAAGATTGCGCTACGAGCTACACAAGCTGCAAGATTCTTACAGCGCTGCGCGAGAATTTTCCTGGGCGCGGACATAAATTGAATCCTTAAGCCGTGGGATTTAACCCCGCCAGGCTCTTTTCTTTCGGGTTACGTGGCGATTATTCTTCAAAAAGAGTGAAAATATTATGCCAAACTTCCTCAAAAGAATGACCATTTGCAATAGTAGAGTGGTAGGCATTTCTGGATATCATTTTCCACAAGTATTCGCAGCATTTGTACTTTGAATTTAAATAAATATTTTCGTATTACTATTGAAATGAGGCTTCTTATCGGAGAACTTTTCATTTGATAAATTATTTTTAGTTAATCATTATGGAACAATATTGATTAATAGAAATTTAATATATGCAAACGTTACTTTTTAAATTACCATCAATTTCACGGACATTTTATAATTGCGCCACCAATTTTCACATACAAATATGCATACATGCTTGTGAATAGGTTATTAATCATAATGTGATTAATTTATTACATCCGAAATACCGAAACCGTCCCCGTGCTTATTGTAGGGCTTTCGGATTGATTTATATAGCTGCCACAACATATGCAAGATATTCTGGTAACGGTAACTGCTGCAATGTTATCACCTCTGTGAATCACTATTATCCAACTTTGCTTTCCACAAATTTAAAACCTACACGTACCACTAAAAAGTAACTTCTTGAACGTTTAAATTTCTATAATTTATTTTGGTCAAAACCGTTATTTCGCATACATTTCAGTTAAAACGGTGTAACCGGTACGTAAATAGTACCACAATTAATGTATAGTGGGTTTTAAAAATTTGAATAACCAAAATATATAAAAGTATGTTTTTTACCTGGCTGCTCTTCGGTTCTCGTGTTCTCTGCCGTGTAGAAAGTTTGAATTACTTGACGTTTCGATCATCTTGTCGTGATCTTCTTCAGAAGTGAAGAACTTCATAGGCACTTTGCAACTCCATTTTTATGTGTTGGTGGTGATTTGATTAATAATGTAGTTACTGCCTTGTGTAAGTTGACTTTCTATACACACTGGTCTTTATGTTTCCATTTCTCATTTTCTGGAGTAGGACATCTATGAATGAGATGGCTTCCCCTTTTCCAATTCTATGGTGAACTTGATTGAAGTTGCTAATGTGTGTAAAGTATTGCTCCAGAGCATTTATACAATGTGGACATATGACAAAGGTGTCGTCAACGTATTTAAGTCACAGCCTTGGCTTGAGATGATACGTTTGTATTGCTGTTTGCTCAAACTGTTCCATATAATATGTTGCTCAGAATTAGTGACAGAGTGGAGCCCATCGCCGTCCCAAACTCTTGTTTGTAGAATATGTTCCGTATCTGGAAGTACATTGTTTCTATGCATATTCTTAGTAGTTCCATGATGGTGTTGACTCTCAAAGTGGTTCTTGTTTGTAAGGTAACGTCTTTGAAGAGTTCTTATTTGATTATTGTTAGTGTTTTAAATGTTTGTACATTTGTAAAGACGTTGGTTATATCGAAATTAACCATTGTCTCATTTGGATTTAACCCTAGATTCTTTATCTTTTCAACGAAGTCCTCTGTATTCTTAACTGCGGATGCTGTAAGATCTGATAATGGTTTTACTATCTGTAGCAGGCACTTTGCAAGCAAATGGTATGGTGAATTCATAGTACTATCTATGGACCGTAATGGAATTGTGAATTTCTGGTGTTATAATGTGGTGTGAGTCTGTATCGTATGTGGTCGTTAGTGAATTCGTATCTATGTATGCTATGTATGTGTAGCTAGGGTATAATCTGTCCCATGCAACATTGTAATACAAAAGAGTGTTTGGCAATTCCAAGTAAGAATTCACATATACAAACGAATCCTACTAATAAACATGCAGAGACGCAAAGTTTCGAATAACCAAGAGGAACCGAAAAAAGATCAGTTTATCTTGTAAAATAATTAAATACACCAACAATAAAAGAGTTAGCGGCTTAATTTCAAAGTTGCGTTTGCAATATTTTTGCATGTAAGCGCAAATTAAGGTGAAATTTTTATGTGTGAATCATTTGTAAGCACGTAACATTAAATAAGTAATTGTTATAAGATCTAAGGTGGAAAAAAAAAACTCAAGGTACGAACTTCTCCGTATTTATTGAATGTAGGATTCATATAAAACTATTTTCCTAAGAGATTGTGCTCAGTATATCCCCAAATTTAAATGTAAACAGTGTACTAATCGAAATTTTCACTACATGTGCTTACCTCAGTTATGTATTTCCAATCCAAAATAAAATTTACATTTTCCTTCTATTGCCACCTATCAAAAATATGAAAGATTCTTAAATCGCCATTAGAACAAAGTATATTTCTGTATAACACGTAAGACAAATTTTAATAAAATAGCACTACTTTTAGTTACAATAGAGCACACTCGCCATGAGTTAAGTGAGTATAAAATGCAGAAACCAAATTGTCACTTCTGAAAACATTGCAGAAAACGAGAACAATCCGAAAAAATACCTTTTCTAAGCCCTTGAAGTAAACAATAATTTAAATTGTACAGTTAGTAAACAATCGCAGATAGAACAGAGTGTTTTGTAAGTATTTCAGAATTGAATTCTTATAAAGTAAATCAAATCAAAAGGCGCCCATACGTTTTGACATTTAGTGGAGTTAAGCTGCTCATAATAACTGAAGGCCGGCTAGGATAGTCCAAGGTTATCCAAATAGAGCTTACTTACGTAACATGCATGAATTGAGGGCAGCGCCAGCAAATTCATATACAGAAACAGTATGCCATGTAGTATCGCGAGAGTCTGAAACCTAAAAGCTGATGTCTAATAAAAACTCATATTCACGCAAAAAGTCCAGAGAGTTCCAGAGAAGTATAAGTGGAGAAATATTAGACTTAACGGAGTGAAATAAAGTTATTTTCTATTGCCAGCATGGAGAACTTGCTTATTATTAGAAAGAGAGAATAGGTTGAAGTATCGCTCTTTGTATCTAAAATCATTGACAGAGTTGTCTTTAATAGGGTATATGATCCTTTTTTGTAAATATGACATGCTTTGTTTTGAACAGCGCGGCTTCCGAAAAGGCAGTTTTACTAATACTGCTATGCTCCAGTCTATTGATTAACTTCACCAAAATTTAGATGCAGATAGTAAAACAATTGGTATATTTATGGACCTTAGCGGGCATTTGATTTAGTTGATCATTCACTTCTGCTTGAAAAAAAACTTGGTTACGGTTTGAGAGGCGTCATTCACAAATGGTTCTCGTCGTATCTTGATGACCGACAGCAGATAGTGGAAATAGCCGGCGCAATGTCTTCTCCGTTACGGGTTCGTTTAGGTGTACTCCGAGGGTCGATTGTTGGTCTTTGCTTTTTTTAATGTTCTCAAATGACCTGCCAAATATTATGATAGTGGTAGTTTGGTGCTGTTTGCTGATGATGTTTCGTACTTGTGCGCAAAGAACAACATTTCCGAAATGTTGAACTTAGCCAGCATTATGTTGGCTAACTTCAGCACTTGGTTCTCAGCAAACGGACTGTGTCTGAATCGTGATAAAACTGTTCTTATTAACTTTACACCTAAAACTAAATGCATCGATACTAGTTATCTGTTAATTAAACAAGAATCATCGGTCGAACTTCTGGGACTTCATATCGATTGTGATCTGGGCTGGGATACACATATTCGATCTTTGTGTTTCTCGTTATCGTCTATTTGTTACGCTCTGATTCGAAGCAGCAACTCGTTTTTCGTATCCAGCAGCGTGCTCTACGCAATATCGCGGGTGTTTCCTCTATAACCTCTTGTCACCCCTTGTTTAGGGAATCCAAAATTCTTACAGTATATATCACACACTACGTATTGTCAAAGGAAATATTAACAAACTTCCTCGCAATAACTTCAATCATTCTTATCCCACCAGGCATGGCACCGATCTACGAATATCTAGTCATCACATGGCGTTGTACGAGAAAAATCCCAGATGGGTTGGTATACACTTATATAATAAGCTGCCCACCGAATATAAAGGAAATAAGTAATATAAGAATCTTCAAATACAAACTAAAAGAGTACCTCGTGGTAAATAGCTTTTATAGTATCAATGAATACATGACTTTTGTGATACTTTCTCTTTATGTCACAAATTTATAAACTAAAGTTTATTTTATTCCATTCTGAAATCTTTATTTATTGTTACATTTTATAGTCGTACTTTTATTTTATATTTTTATATTTTTATTTATATACTTCCCTTACATGTTTGTCTTATATCATACTCAGGATCAAATGGGACTTTATCGACGTTGAGAAGCGGTCCGGTAATTAGCCGAAAACGATTCTTGGAATGTTGATATTATTCCGCAGAACAAACATTGTGAGAGATATTCTTAATTGATGCATTTATAGGCAAATAGGAGTTAATTACTACGCAGCATGTACAATAACAAAAAGTGAAACAAAACAATTACACAATATACTATATAAATTTTGGTGAAATTTCACACAAACGTACTAGTGTTTATTATACTGTTACTCTGATTGTTTTTATTTCATCTGTTAGTGATAGGACGCAATATTATATTGCGATAATAGGATATTTCCAACAGTGAGGTCTCCAAAGCATACATTCACAGACCGAGGCGATGTTCTCATCGCTGGTTTGTGGATGGCTCGAAGACGCCGAACGGCACAGGCATTGGGATCTGGAGAGATGGAGAACCGAATGGCGAAGCCATCAGCTTAGGGGGCTCCACTTCCATCTTCCATGCTGAAGTTATAGCCATCCAGACCTGTGCGGAGAGCATCTTAAACTGCCCGCATGGGAATGGATCGGTCGAAATTTTTTCCGACAGCCAAGCTGCCCTCAGGGCACTACAGGCTGTCAAATTTGCTTCCGAAGTGGTACTGAGGTGCCATAGGAAGCTTGAAGAATTGGCGGAGCATCACAGCATTACGCTGAGATGGGTGCCTAGTCACTCTGGGATTAGAGGCAACGAGATTGCTGACAAACTAGCTAGAGGCGCCAATGGTCTACCGTTCACTGGTCCAGAACCGTTGTGCGGGAGTTCCTATGGCGGTATCAAAGCCTTTGTCAGATCTCAACTCGCTGCTACTCACCGCTCCTATTGGAATGGACTAGTCGGCGTGAGACACTGTAAAATCCTCGGTAGTTATCTGGGCGACGAAAGACTCCGCAAGGCAGTCTCTATGAGCAGGGCCAGACTGAGACTTCTTACGGGAGTCCTAACCGGCCACTGCTCATTAAATAAGCATTTGCACCGAATGGGGCGAGTGGACTCTCCCCTGTGTAGAAACTGTCGGAGAGCAGAAGAAACTCCTGTGCACCTCCTTGCCGACTGCCCGGCAGTGGACAGGGAGCGACGGAGCTGTCTAGGGGTCGCTCGTTTGGACGAACCCAGTATAAGCAAATTAACTCTCGACCAACTTGCGGACCTGTTTGTTCGAGTACAACCAGGTCGAGAGGGTTAAGACATCATGGGGGCACAATAGGTCTTAAGGCCGAGTTGCCTCACGGGGTTAAACCTGCCCATGAAAGCAAAAAAAAAAAAAAAAAAAGATAGGACGCAATAGTTGAATATCCATGCACCAATTCACCTTAATTTCTCTGGAAGAATTACCGAACAATTAACAGAATCCAATAACCGTTTTCGAACAATTTACCAAAAAGGTCAGAAGAATTTTTAATGTCTTCGTCATTAATTGCCGAAGAAAACATTTCGAATTAAAAATAAAGTAGCTATAAAATGTCAGACAGTCAAATATTTCAGTAATCGTATTTCAATTAGAATGAAAAAAAATCGTACACCAAGGAAGTGATATATGTTAAGAATTTTAAGTTGAAATTTTTACAGCTTGTCTGTGAGAATAAATGAATAATAATATCTAACAGTGATAATTATAGAGAATAAGACCATAAATCAACAAAAATTGCAATCAATGTTAAAACAACCGGCTATTTTCATTAATGTACAATTGTGCACGGTTTCCAGCATTTTGAACTCCTCTTGGAATTACATCGAAAACATTCGGGAGTATACATATCTCTAAGCGTTTTAATTTTTGTCGGGGCATCAATTCTATAAATATTATTTTTAATAAATTCACATTCAAAATAACAAACAGCACTTGAGCCAGGCTCAAAAGAAAGCAAAATAGAAATAAGAAAGTTGATGATGATCAGAAAAAGAAAAACGTCACATAAAAATGTCTAGTATACCATTATCGAAAATGGCTTTAGGAACATATCTTTAGTTTGCTTTTTTTTTCTTTTCTTAATCTCATGCGTTATTTATCATCGGCTCATTTTTTGCGTGTGCATTAACAACGACAAAATTTGTGAGATTCCCATGTGGGTATCGAAAATGAATAGAAAAGAATTTGCTATATTTGTGGAATTAATTTTCACAATATGTCCTAAGCAAAACAATAGTTATAGTAAGTCGACATGAAGCCACTAAACATGCCTTAATTAAGGCTGAATAATCAATTGTAGTGCAATTGGTCATAAAAACAATGCAATTAATTACTATAGTATACAATAAGTACACCTTTGAAGATATAGTTATAAGGATAAATAATAAGAAGAAATATACTTTAAAGTTGTTTCTTCTAAAAGTAATGAATGGACAAACGATATTAAATACTTCTTATACATCTGACATATGAGTAGTTTATTTTACGGAGATCTAAATGAAGTATTGTTTTGGTTCAGTCAAATTAATACAGTTTGAGGATTTTCAGATTTAATTTTTTTATTATTCTATTAGTAGTTGCTACCATAAAACATTTAAATGTATACATTTTGCATTTATTTATTTGAATCGTAATCCTTTTCTTCTATAAAATCATAAAAATTGTCAAATATTTTAAATACCGCTTTCTACTATTTCGGTTTATTGCTAATTTATTTATAAAATATACTAATTAATATCGTTCCACTTTATGAAGCGGGGTTTCTGAAGAGAACAACATATAACCACAAAGTGTCACATAATTTACAAGTATTTTAACGCCATTTTATTGATACATTTCTAACGGTAATCACTAGATATTTTACATATCTTTTCCCTAATTACAATTTCTCTTCACGTGGCCCCATTATAATTCTTAAAATATTAACATCAGAAGTAAAAATTCCACACCTGAGAACCTGAGTATCTAATTTACGTTTTATGTCATGCGAATAATAGTTTTATACATTAATCATAAGCAGTAACAAACAAGTTGCGTATTGCCGTAGGCGTAAGCTTTTACTACGTATAGCTTCTTCCATTCATCACCGCACTCACAGTGGCTACAGTGTGTCCTAGAACATCTATTCGTCTCTGTGGTTCCCAAATAAAGCTGAGAGGGAAGGAACATGGTTGACTACAAATGGCATTTTTATTTACTGAACTATTTATTGAAACTTTTCTAAATTTATATCTATACCAATTAGCTATTTTTGTTAAATGCAAACCATGTAAAAGTTCGCGAATATAAATTTGAACATAGTAAAATATATTTGAAATTTCAATGAACAATTTCAATTATCATAGGTGTAAAATAAATGAAAATAAATAATAAAGGAATCAAGTCCGTCATAACTCATATTTGGTATTTAGATTACTTACTTGATTAGAAATACATACAACAATTCTTAATCACACTTTTTCATAAATCCCGGAAGTGCTATACAATTTTGACTTCTCCCACATATTTTTAAGATGTTATTACGGTATAGAACCTTTTATCAGGAAATATTTTTTTTTGAGAACGAATAATACAAAAATTACCATTTGTAAACAACTTGGAACTTGGAAACACTGTACGAGTTCTTTAGTTGTCATAATGGTAGGATGATTAGGTACACCAAAGTCTTTATGTAAACATATGCAAAAACTGCCTAAACATAATTAGCCGACAAATGCCACAATGGCCAAATCCACATTCATCCCTATCACATTTTAAGCTATATACACGATCACCTACTGGCAAATCAAAAGTTTATATGTGCGCCCTCTAGGGGACACAAGCCAAACTCTCAATCCTAGTCTTGTGCTATAAAGATGCATTTTGTATTAGTATAATATAATTGCTCATATACTTTCTATATTCTAACGTGATATATATAATAAAATATTATTTTTCTTTTTATATATGGTACATCCAGAATTTTTAGTTATTATTGTTAGTAGTGTTAGGCAAACTACTTAAATAATTTTCTTTGAGTTTTCTCCTACATTAGCGGTTATAACTTCAGCACTTGGTTCTCAGCAAACGGACTGTATCTGGATCGTGATAAAACTGTTTTTATTAACTTTACACCTAAAACTAAATGCATCGATACTAGTTATCTGTTAATTAAACAAGAATCATCGGTCGAACTTCTGGGACTTCATATCGATTGTGATCTGGGCTGTGATACACATATTCGATCTTTGTGTTTCTCGTTATCGTCTGTTTGTTACCCTCTGATTCGAAGCAGCAACTCGTTTTTCGTATCCAGAAGCGTGCTCTACGCAATATCGCGGGTGTTTCCTCTATAACCATAAAATCCACATTCATCCCTATCACATCTTAAGCTATATACACGATCACCTACTGGCAAATCAAAAGTTTATATGTGCGCCCTCTAGGGGACACAAGCCAAACTCTCAACCCTAGTATTGTGCTATAAAGATGCATTTTGTATTAGTATAATATAATTGCTCATATACTTTCTATATTCTAGCCTGATACATATAATAAAATATTATTTTTCTTTTTATATATGGTACATCCAGAATTTTTAGTTATTATTGTTAGTAGTGTTAGGCAAACTACTTAAATAATTTTCTTTGAGTTTTCTCCTACATTAGCGGTTATTTTCTTATATTGGTTCACATGTCGTATTTTTATAGCTTTTGCATTGTATAATGTCTTCAAGCATTTATTATATAAATATGATAAAAATGTCCGTTATTTCGGCTTTTCAGTTTCTTTTTGATTCATAGTTTACTTTTATGATGCTCCATCGTAGCAACATCTGTGTTCTATGATATTTGAGAAAATATGGATACCAAATAAAATACATAAAATAAAAATTGAGATAAATATCTTCTCTAAATAATATTTAGGAGAGAACTAAAGGCAAATGTACAAATATTAAAATGCACAATTCTAAGCTTTATAGGAAATACAATCCTAGATCAGATCTATTACCGAGTGCTGCTGCATCGAGGAAAAAGATATGCTGGTTCAACTAATAATTGGTTCACTCAACATGTGCCCAAACCACTCAAATGTTTAAACCGATTACACAGAAATTGTTGCAATAGCAACACTATTGCAACAATTTCTGTCATCCAATGATCTTTTAAATATTGTTTGAAGACTTTCACTAAAAATTTAAAGTATGTTTAGTCAGAGACAAGCCTCTAAACTAATACCTGTTTACTTTTTATTCAATCCTAGCTTAGCCACTCACATTGACAGATCGGCAGACTGATGCAAGCAATGCTAAAGTAGCAAATTGGAATTTGGCATCTGCGCATGCATATGTAGATGCGGATCCCTGAAATTAATTAAATCAATTTGCTTTCTATTCAATGAAAACTCAAATATATTTTACGCTAAACAATTCTAGTATTTGAGTTAGGAACTAGTATATTTTTTTCTCATTTTTAGTTTCGTATGAAACAACAGCAAAAGTTGTTTGAAATAAAAATGAACAGAATTAGAAATTGACCCGATACATTTAGTTCACTAATTTTCTAACTCCACTCATGCTTAAAGCGAATAATAGTTTGAATTAGCAAATATAATTCAACAAAAAAATGCATTTTTCTACAAAGAGGTTCCTCTTTTGAGGAAGATTGGTTGAATGAATGCAAAAAGTTAAAACAGCAACTTTTATTTTTCACAGATATTCCTTTTTCTCCGTGTGCTAGCAGATAGGTATAGTGTGTGCGAAAGTTAGATATAGAATTAAATAGAGAGAAGATTCAGAGAAAAATCTTGGTCGGATCACAATGCAAGATCTCTTTTATTAGATCTAAAAGTATATACGCAATCATTATTTACTTTCATGCTCTTGCCATAAAAAGTAATAAAATTCCGTAAAATTCTTTATTGTTTTTTGTTAAATGCTTCACCATAACGGCAGCAGGTAACAGAACTGTGTGTGTAGGAACTATTTTGGGTGTTTTATGCATCGAATTTAATAATCAGCTACACTATAATATGCATATGCAGTAGGTAATGCATTTATAAATGCGGCGGTATATTTTTTAAAGCTGACGATTATATTGTACTAGCTTACATCGTCTCCTATTAATTAACTGTAAAAACGTTTGTCCATGCATCTTTTTTTCTTTAGATCCGTTTAAGCAATAAACGAATTCGTTAAGTATGTTATCGCTGCTCCTGCCCGATATAATAAGCAACGGTAAAGCCGAGGGTGACCAACCCGGTTCTTGGGGGTGCAGAAAGTAGGTAATATGATCTTTAAGGCACTGCAATACGTTTACCGTCATCTACCATATGTCGCAATGGCAGTTTGCCTGACTTGAAGCGCTAGTTTTCATGCTTAGTAATGTCTTTCCTTGTCTTTCGGCATTTCGGGTCTCGCATTTTTCATGGTACACTGTAAAATAATGTTCCTATATTTTAAACCTGCGTGCATGTTTGTTTCTGAATTCTTATGGAATTTCAACGAAAACATTAATACGTATAATCAATACCCAAATAACTTTTAAATGCGAATAGGTGTTAACGCATTTATAAGAGAACTATATGAATGTAAGGCTGGAATAAAATATTTCCTGAATTTTTTAGAAGACAAGTTCTTACCAGATTTCTCACCTATGTTTTCTTCAAACATATGTTTAATATAGTAAAATTCGTTAATAGACAGAAATATTTGATTGATGTAAGTGACTAATTTATCAGGAAGTAGGTACTCTAGCTTACAATCACAAAAAAGCTGTAAAAATAAAAAGCAAACTAATTAACCAAATATAATAAGTAATACTAACAACTATTGCGGAGCGAATTCTAAAAAGGTGACCGAAGCAGTTATAGTACAAATAATTTTGGACCTACCTACAGCAGGATAATTTGAGCAATATTACATTATATATAATAAGAAAAATAATCAGCAATCAGTCAGACAAATATTAATTTTTAATTCATTTTATTTCCTCCAGTATTATTTGAGTACTAACGGATAGTTAGGTATTACAATTTCAAACAATAGATATGCGTCAAGCCACAGATCGAATTGCCGGACGTCCTTCTTTGGCCGGAAATCTTTGTCCTTTTACCAGTCTGACTAAAAATAGGCACCTCCGGTCTGTCCGGATGAAGTAAACATCGTTTCTTTCCACTACTATTAAAATTCACAAAATAAATGATATGAAAGGGATTAAAACTGAGTTTACATAAATAATTGTTATTGAATGAAATCAGTTAGTAGAATTCAAATCCAGTAGTGATAACTTTTACTAGTTACATATTATACTGTTATTATGACAAAACAAGAAAGGATACTTATAAAGACCTTTTTTCAGTCATTTGCCGAACCAATGCAAATTCATCTTACTAATATGTTAAACAAACAATGTACCGTAAAACGGAGTGACTTGAAAAAATGGTGTGATTTGAAAATATCTGTGAACAAAACTTTTTGACAATCTACAAGAGTTTGTGACGGGATTATTTCAAATGTAGGTACAGAGCACTAAATTTAGTGTTACAGATAAACTGCATAGAATTAATGAAAGTTTTGACTATGTGCAGGTTTAATACTTGAGTAAGTAGATTAACTATTTTGTAATTACTGAACACTATAAGTTACCCTGTGCATGCTGCAAGAATGAAAACGCAGCAGCATTTTTTTCTTTTTCGTGCTGCCACATTATAAGACAACGACAACATAACTTAAAATTCTTTTTATACTATCTTAGTAAGTAGTGGCATATCACTTTATTTGTTTTTATCATTGCAGGGGTGACTTGAAAAATTATGCCACGAAAATATGAATGGCAGCTATTATTAGCCTTGGACGGTTTTGTAAACGTTAAAGAGCACATTTTTAAGTTACTTTTGTTGTTGAGAATTTTAGTTGCTCACTCATATTATGTATATATACAGGTGTCCCGCCGAAGACTGGGTCTTTGATTACAGCAATATTTCTCATTTTAGAAAGAAACCTTTTCTGGAAGAATGATATAGAATCCAATAGGCAAACGCATGCTTACTTCGTTATTTTAAATGGAACATCCTATATATTATTTCATTTTTAAATTCTACGTAGAAATAGAACAAGACTTCATATAAACTACTATATGTCTATTTTTAATAACAACGTTGTTATTTACTCTTTTATTAAAAGTGGTCCCAATGCAAAGCATCGGTTAAGGCGGCGTAGTTTATATTTGCATTTGTTTTAAACATTCAGATTTTAAATACCATACATACAAACTTAGTCTGATTCAACATTGAAATTAAAATCGATGTAATCGAATACAGGTGTCCACTATAGTCCTGAAAATTTGCTTGAGTTTAATCCAAGGTAACTTGATTTTTTTAAATAGCACCCTATATTTTTACTTGTGCTAAATTAACCACAATCCAAAGCCCTTTCAATCCATACTAAACATTTATGATTTCTCATAGCGAACTGTATTTAGCGCATGCAACGAACGTAGCACTATTTCGCTCAAATACATCCCAATCAACATTGTAATACACAGCAGAACGCACAGAATATATAGTGAAAGTTTAATATTACTACATAGGTGCCTAACAATAAACAATAAAATACGGAAACAAAACTTTGAAGTTAACAGTTTATTATACACTAGTTATCGAGATATGATAAACTGTATTTCTGCGATATGTTTTAATCTTTGTTATACTAGCAATAAGTATAAACGAACATTTATCATTTATTCAATTATTTTGTACACTATTAACTAACCGTTGGTCATCGTTTGTGGCGCGGATATTCTGTCGTCTATTATAATAGAATAAACCAAAATTAAACGTTTATTCAACGTTCGTTGTGATGTTTGATATACCATCAATTTCTATTGCATTTAAATGGATTTTTGTTACAATCTTTACACTCTAACGAAGATTTGGTAAAATTCCTGTACGGTTTCGGGGAATTATATTACCCTGAAACCGTACAGGTATTTTACTTGTGGGAGTAAAATTACTTTTACGTAAATATTCACCAAGCAACTTTACTACTAGTGTATGAAAAATACTAAATAAAGTGAAATTTACTGGGTAAATTTCTTGCGATAAAAAAAGGTCCCTAGTAAAAATCTCAGCATGAATATTTCATATGGAGCTTTACTATGTATTTAGAAAAATTCCTAAACATACATAAAGGAATTTTGTATAAGAATATTCCTAAAATTTGTAATTTACCGATGAAGTTTACTACGTGTAGGTATTTTATTATTATAAATATATATTATCGGTAATTTAATAAATATAAAAAACAATGCTTATAATAATAATAACAATAATACATTTAGATGGTACTCAACTGTTTCATTAAACTTATAATATATTATATTATATTTTCTTTTTCGAGTGTGAAAAAAGGCTGCTTTTGGTGTCGGCATCAGGATGCGTCTTCATGATGTAGCATTGGAGGAACTGCAATAAACAACCGATCTTCTTTCATTATTGATATACTTACAAGATCGTAAGCGTTGATGAAAAATGAATGCCTAGATATCAATTAGTATCTTAGTGTGCAATATGTAATGTGTGTAAAATATAGGTTTTAAATTACCGATTTGAAGAGAATATAAAAAATGAAGTATGCATTCGAAATTTGGTAGAAGAAATTATTAATGTTACTAAGTGTATAAAAGTTATGTGCTTGTTACACCTAAACGCTTTCTTAACCATAGAAACAAATGCATAGATAGGTATAAGATAATATTCTAAGTATAGATAGACAAGTTGAATAATGCTTCAGGGTAGCCAAATATGACTGCAATAAACAATATCTATAACCATTTACTTTAACATTACGGTAATACACAAACTACTAAGATATTTTATATACCCTGTCGTGGCATATTAATGTGTTTTTTTGGAACACAATTAGGTGTATTGTGTGTTTGTATATGCACAAACCTATATGTTTCAACGTTTGTAAATTATGAAAATGCAGCTGCAGGTCACCCTCACTAGTATGAATGTATTATTTAACTATATACTAGATTTATTTTAAATTAGTCACTTACCTAAATATGCATATAGATAAAACAAAAAAGAACGACCACTGCCACTTCCGTGCGTGCTATGTGTTATCTATCTAGAAATTGAACCCATAAAATTGAACATGCGCGCATTGTAAGTATGTATTTGGTTTCCTACGTAAATTTCCTAACTGTGGATAAAATCACGAAGTAATTTAATAAAAATCCCTGGGAAACCAGAAAAATTTTAGTAATATTACGTTTTTATGTAGCACTTTTACCTACAATTGAAAAATACTGGTCGATATGTGGGAACTTTCCAAAAGTATAGGTAATTTTGTTAAAAAACGTAAAATTACCCAGGTTTTGGTGATTTTCCCCCAAATGTTACTGTAATTTTTAGCAGGAATCCTGGTAAATTTACTAGAATTTTTTAGTGTGTAACTTAACTACTCTATGTAGAAATAAATAGCTGCTGCTATCTTCTACATTCATTTATTTTAACATTTGGAAAGATATTTAAACTTAAAATGCAATTGAATATGTAACTGTAAAATATAGTTTTAGGAAGGGTGATCGTTTAGTATTAAATCATGAACAAGTAATATTCTACATGTACAACGTTTTGGAATGATGTTGTTCTTTTAATATTCCTGGTATTCATTATATGCTCGTAACAGTGTAGAGCTATGGAACACAGAGGAATAATATAGGTAAGTTGGTGGAGATGGCGTGTATAATGGCCAAAACAAATATTGCAATGTATTAGCAACACATGTTCTTGCACCAAGTGTAGCCAGGAAGTCAAATGTGTTTCTCATATTATAAGGGAGTAATACATCTGGCTTACTCACAGAAGCATCTAAGGACGCACGATATATTAAAAACCAACGAGAAATCACGTATAACATACCTACCTACGCACCGGAATATATTTTCACACACATTGACGTTGTGGGGTTTGTACATATACATATTTATTCTTACGATTCTGTAGTTTATTTCATATTGATCTAGTTGGGCAATAGATATTCGAAATGGAACGTCGATCGTTATTTTAACATGCAATATATAAAATTAATACCAATTATATAATACATAATGTACCTGTTTATTTTTTTCAAGATAAGTAAACTATGTGATGATTGCATCTTTAAATATAAACAGTTCTTATATAACTGCAAAATTACAAAATTATTAATACATAGATATGTAAATTAATTTCAATACCCCCCAATTGGTAATAATCCTTGACGTAAGTCACTTTATCTTCATTATTGACGTGCGAATTGATTGTTTTACAATACGAAAATGACGGAAGGAAACTACGGTATACACATTTGCACGTTAAGGCGGTATTCTAATGTAAGCAGCCATTTATATTTTGCTTGATATGAATAAATATTTGAAATTTCATTCTTATAAGAGGCTGCGGAATGGCCAAAATTAAATACACACAGTGTCATTAGTTTTTCAAAGATCGGGATATGCGTATTTGTATAAGTAGGTGGCGCAATGTGAAAGAAGGCAGTGCTTGTTAAAACACGCTTTCATTGGTGAATCGTAAATATTTAAATCGCCGACTGTTTATAAGTTCTTGTTTTGTGAATTATGAGCACTTTATCATCTGTACATAAAAGTTTATGGTTGATATGTGCTTAAACAACGATTAATTAATTTTAATTTATACAATGACGATAACCCTGGAACAAATATTTAAATATAATTGCTTATATTTACTTGTATGTTGTTAACAACTTCTCTGGTGTATTGTTTTACTTAAATTTTGAACAAAACAACCGTGTAAAATAACATTTACGTGTTTCTTATATTAGTAACTAATTTATGAGGCATAAGACGCAAATTACCTGCAATAGAAACAGAGTAGATAGTACACACTTTTATAAGTTTTCGCATTCATGATTCTTCAATCCTTTCCTACTGGACTGATATCTTAAAACAACGGACCTTCACGTTCTCTATACATCTGCCCGTTCTAGAAGAATGTCTGTTGAGATTGATTGAAAATTTAACATGTGTGGAGATTTACTTATAAAAACAGTAAATTAGAAGAAAAAGTCTAAAACAGGTTATCTTGTATCTATATTTATTACTGGGTGTAAGAAAAGATCATTGAGATAATTCTAAAAGACAGCTGGAGAAAAGGAACTTTGCAAAAAAATATATTGGCTCCGTCTTTCTGTCAGCGCAAGGGAAGTGCTTATGATTGCATCTTTCCGGGTTAAGAGACGGAAAATACTCACAACAATCATATTTAATTTTGTAAGTGTCAAGTATTTAATTTTAATCTGATCTCAAAATAGGGAAAATACGTAAATCTGAACACATTACAATAAAATTACAAACACATTTCGGTTTTTATCCTGCTAGTGTCTTATACTCGTTCCTATGATCGATAAAGCTAATTCCACGGAAGGATTAATCCTAAAATGGTAGCCTAGGCAGAATACATATTACCCAGTGTTACCAAATTAGGATAACAATGACAATCTAACAAATTATCGTAAACCAAATTAGAAATTAGGCTATTTCTATATCGTATATTTGAACACTCCCTTGTTATATACCTAATGATCAAAATTAGTGATGGGCGCTAATTGTTGCCAATTGCTATTGATCATAAATATTATCGATAGTACAATCGATAGCTGTCGATAATTAATCTGACTATCGATAGTACTGTTGATAGTTAATAAAAATACATCGAAAATTCTGCGACTATCGTATAATCGTCGATATGGTACTACCGAATTTTCGTTGACACTTTTACGGTTGAGTTTAAATAGTACGTTAGACAGTGTTGGTCGAAATGTAACTTTTTGCATGTACCAAACCAAGACAATTGTTCTAATTTTGGAGCGCTTTCCGGTATGCGCAAGAATTAATTTGTCGTTTAGCTACCGTGTTAAGGGTAGATTCTGGTTCCGGAAATAGCTTCGCAACTCTCTTTCTAGTAAGAGTATCTGCTTCTTTATCCCTCTAAAATGAATTCCTGAATGAGGGAGAGCCCCTGGTTAGTGTTTTTATTACAAACTTGCTGTAAATCAGTATTGACACCATTTTATTTTGTACTAACTGTTTCATAATTGATCGGATATCAAAGACACTTTACACAGGAATTGGCAGGTACTAGGCTGCAGTATACGCCCGCATCTTATTACGAAAACATCCTTTTTTAATGTCAACTTTCCAATTTTCAATAAATGTATTTAGAAAAATGTTTTTCTTTTCATCTACAAAAGTTTCTACACCTACGGTAATATATTTTCTTCAAATAAAAACACGTTTTTCTGCAGGTACATACCTACATAACTAATATTTAACTCTACTTAAGCTAAATTATACCGACGTATCGGTGGGCCCTGATGATTGTGCTGCTTTGCAGACAGATTTACATCGGCATTCCCCGTGGTGGGAATCCAATGACCTGCCGCTGAATATAGAAAAATGCCGAATTGTCACTTTTACTAGGAAGCTTAAATTTGTTACATACAACTATAATATAGACACCATCGATCTGACCCGGTCCGAGGTTGTGAAGGACTTGGGTATTTTGTTTGATTGTAAGCTTACCTTCATCAATCACATTCAAACCAACTGTAAGCAGGCGAGGCAGAGCCTAGGACTCGTTATTCGACATAGTCGATGTTTTTCTAACATATATCTCCTAAAATCCTTATACTTTTCCCTGGTAAGATCGCGGTTAGAGTATGGTAGTCTCATTTGGTATCCGTACTATATGGAGTCCAAATGTCAATTGGAGAAGATACAGCGAAGATTTGCCAAATTTTTGTGGTTTCAAGTTGATACTACCTATCCAGAAAGGAGCTTAGGTCGGTCAGTACTCCTGTCTCGTTTTAAATTACCATCGTTGTCATGTAGGCGCATTTGGATTAGTGAATGTTTTTTGTTCAACCTCGTCCATGGCTGTGTCGACTGTCGACTGTCCTAAGCTTTTGGTACAATGTAACTTCTTGGTGCCCCGAGTTTCCACTAGAGCCTCTGCTGCCTTCTATTTGCCGTTAGCTAGAACCAATCTCATGCTTAAATCGCCCGTATATCTCATATGTAACAACTTTAACAATATTTCCCACCTAAATGACATACATTTCAATAACTTAAACCACCTAAAAGTGTCCCTCTCCGAGTATTATGACAGGTTTTGTCCTCAAAGTGTACTTATTCTGTTATTATTACCGCCACCTAGATGTAAGATTTTAAACTAAGGTCATTGAAGTGTTACGAATGTATTCTGACTTATGTAGTATGTTTGTTTTATGTCATGTTTTTAGTGTAGTTGTCCTGTAATTGGATTTTATATTCTGTTGGACATATATATATAATTATTATTATTATTATTACTAAAGGTAAAGATTAGAAACTACGTATTTTAAGAATTATTGATTTATTATAAAAACTGGTTCACGCAAAATAGTTTAAAACTGAATTTACGAAAAACTGTTCTCATCCGCTTCAGTTACCTTAAAGAACCACTACATGACACTTATGGTAAAACCGTGCCATCCACCAGTGAAGAGATCTTTGGCGGTTGAGGATCGACAGTCGGCTCAACTAGAAGTCATCTAAAATATCTTATTTCAACTACGCTTTGCGAATCATAGCACATTATCCAACAATATAAGCTAGTTTATTAGCTTATTATGCCATTCCAGGAAATGTTATGGGATCAGATTTTGGGGCAACCCTGCGCACGCATCCAGGATTTTGGCGTTGCAGAAATCATGCATACAGTCTAACGTCTTCACGACTCCTCGTCGATAATGCCAACTTTTTTTATTTGAATTTTTCATCTTTTTTTTTTGTTTTTGATAGTTTGTGTGTGTAAATTGTCTTATTTTTTTACGTGTTTCCTAAACATTTATATGTAATCTACAGGACTAAAGAAATATACTATATTATTATTAATAAAAAGCCAGTTTGTAATCCAGTTTTTTTAAGCTTAGATAACCGTGAATTATATGTTATACGTTCAATTACGAAACAGTAGTACTTTAATACATATTAAACATTCGTCAATTAATTAATCATAAATCAGAATTTTTTATAGCGTTATATCATGAATTCTTATTTCATTGGTCACAAGAAACCTAGATATGAACTCAATAATATGGAACGCAATAAAACGATCAGTTAGGTGTCATAATATGCTTCTATGAAGCAATTCTTTTTAAATGGAAGAATATTTCTCGGTAAATTATTCCCAACCTTAAAAATATCATGCCTATATAGAGGAGTAAATCGCTGACAGAAACTAGAGTCAAGAAGACGAAAAATAGGCTACTGAGTTTAATTTTTTAGGATCTGGGTCCATTTTAAAGCGTTTTTTTAGTTAACATCCTTTCATTTTACTTGACATCATTGTTTCTTTCTCTTACTTACTTATTGGGATTTTTTTAGTACCATCCCGACTTATGAAACATGAGCTGATTGGAATCATTTAATTGTATTAGCACGTTATGTTGTAGAACACTTCAAGAAAAAACGAAAACATACAAGCAGTTTTCATTTTGCTGAATAATATATTTATGTAAACATAATCTGCAGTATAAATGAATTGGAGGAGCAACCATATCATTATCCTTTCGATATATATAACACGCGGAATCGCCGTGCAACCGTTCGCGACGAAGCGACGAGACCACAAACCCGCGATATTTCTAGCGGATCTTGTAGAGGAGGTTGTACGATCCCACTCTGTGCTACTGCTCGACCTGCACCTCCCACAGCTTCTCCACAGCTAATAACATGATTCTATTGCCCGCTCTCACCTATTAAAAAGCCCACCGCGATCCGCCGAGCGATGATAAAGATAGGTCGTTGTCACACCACCTCTATTATATTATTGGTATTTGAATGGGTATATTAATATACGTGCCGTGGTCGTCTACCGTTCTCGTATTGATCTAATTGTCAACGCCGCTGAAGAGTGAACGACTCTTTTGTAAAAGAAAGTGTTAATCGGACGCCAATGTGTGACACATGAAGTGGGAAATACTAAGATATCTTTTTTTAGCCATACTGTTAAATATACATATGAATAAAACCCGGAAGAATTAAAAAGTAACAAATTTAGATAATGTTTACTCAATCTATCCAATAATTTATTATCGCATTTAAATTTTTTTCAATCTGCGGGCAAAAATTTTTTATTATTTCTTGCGCGCAGGTGCCAGCGACTATTTCTTTAATCGTTAGAAATGAGTTGTTTTTTAACATTAAATTCTGAAAGTCTTCAACATCTCTTTATGTTTTTATGTAAAATGTATTTAAGAGACACCTCGCTTAAAGAAAACAATTTTTTTGGTTTACTTCCTCCCTGAAAGAGATTCTTAATTTGTTTTTGGCTGCTTCATTTGAGATAAATACATAAATATGTACCAAGTTAAGTATACAGTGTTTCGCCTACATAAACTTCTTCTATAATGGTATTTTCTACTACTGAAAATTAGTATTTTATTTTTTATTTGCCAATCCTTCCAAAATATGTTCAATATTTTTTAATACTTGCAATGCAGTTTGGTACAGTAAATAATACAAGTATGTGTTTGATTAAAAAGGTGCCATGCTCTATTGTTTGCATATCCTCTGATGAAACCGGCACACAATGGTATTATTTCATTATGCGACTGCAACACCACAAACAATTTCACAAACCTATAATGATGTTCAAACTATACCCTCGGACCATTAATTACTTATCAGCCTAACAATGAAGTATAGCGATATTTTTGTCGATACAAAAATGTTTTCTCTTTAATTTATGTGAATTATATTAAGGCCACCTACAATTAATATCTTGTGATGTTCTGACCTTATTTTCTTCTTGCCTTTACACGGAATAATTTTCAGTTGAAATATACATTTAATTTATATTTATGTTTCAAACTAAATTCTCCGCCATATATACCTGTGAATTTCGAATCGATACATAATTTAACACTTATTACATTTAATTTATTCACCGGTAAAATCAGTAATTTCGAGTTTTCTAACAGTTTCAAATTGTTTTCCTTAGTAATAGCGCATAGAAACAACTTTAGGGATGGAAACCGTTATGCCTTTACTGCGGTAAATGGAAATTAACATGTTTTATTGTGCTAAATATTACGCAAGATGCAACCATTACTGTGAGACTTTTAGAAGTAAATGCTGAATCAAAAATACTTCACGTATTGGACATATGTACTTAAAGGGAAACGTGCATTCAATTAACTGACTCAACTTGACTTGATTCGCTTTCAAACAATCCGAAATTATCTTGGAGGAAACGTTAACAAACGTTGAAACTAATTACAAGTTTTTTTTTTACAAACAACTTAAGAACACAGTCTTGCCTTTTAAACCAACATTGAAATATAACATCATACCCATGAAAATGGAGTTGAAGAGAAGCGATTGGACTAGTGGGCTGGTAAAACTTTCCTCGAAGGTAGAAATTTCGATAGCATGTTTTTTTTTTTTGCTAATGAAGCAACTAATTCTGCACCAAAGGTTACGACATCATCAAAAAATAGAAGTATCTGCCTGTTTGAAAATCCAAACTAAGTCATTCATAAACCAAGCTAATGCTTCAATGGAGTTAATGTTTGGTATGAATTTCTTTATGATCAAATAGCTAACCCAATATTGTTCGTGAAAATTTAAATCAAGATATTTATCTGGCTTCTTGAAGAACTTTTTTTTACAATTCCTTGGCACTTTGAAACCAGAAATACAGTCCTACATTTTTTAGCAACTAGATGGGTGCTTTGCTTGTTCCACACTTCTGATATGGTAGTTGTGGACAAATCATTTCGTAGAAAGCTGGATGAAAAGCTTGCTGACTTTTAATTTTCAAGTAGGCACGTAGCTTAAATCTTCCTCTTTTATAACTTACCCGATTTTTCAAAACTTCAATTATTTTCAGTTTTAACTACATAGCCTAATAATTACTGCAATTAACCTTTTTAAAATAGACTAATCGAAACTGGTAATCTAGACTAAATTAAAGATTATTTGAGGAAATGAAGATGAGTTTTCAAATTTAATTTAATCTTTTTTTAGAAGTAGACATTAAGCAACCACATCTAATAATTGTTATCAATTGAGGTTAAGTTAACAGACACAAGATGTTTTCTTCTTACTTCTACGACTTTATGATACAATCAAAGTTTTCTTTGCTTATCGCAATTTGTGCCTCTTTCGAAAAAAAGAAATTACTTTTGTTGCTTTTTAACCTTTTTCTTATGATTCGATGATGTTTCGAAAAAGGTGTTTCAATAAACGGTCTTTCATATCTCAAAAGAAATAAATAATCAATCCTTTAAATGGAAATTATTTAAAATCCTTAGTGACAACATTGAGTACTCAAGTAATATATTTCAAATAGAGGTCGTAGATCATAAATAATGATAATTACTAAATCTACCGTTTTGTTGCGTCTGCTCAATTTCATACATTTATTTATAATTCATTGGCTGTCGTACTCGTTTTAGGGTCATTTTAAGTGGTGTCTATGAGATGTCCGTTAATTAGATTCAATTATTTGTAATCAGTTTTAATGGAATTTATTTGTGTAATATAGAAAGCGTTAGCTTAAAATCACAGATCGCTTATTAGTTACTTACCGAAAATGTGCAGACATAATAATTAATAATTATTCAAACCACATTTGGTTTATGGCGATGAACTTGGAGGGCACCTGTTTAAATTTATTTCCTAAAATATTCGTGCTTTATGGTACAATTTCCATGTATTTCTTCACTTTATTAGTGTATTAGGCCTTTCGCTGTTTTCTTCGGTTTAAGATTTAAAATGCACATTTCCTTGACAATTGTTTAGTATTGAATTTTGTTTTCCCAATTTAATTTTGCTGTTGCCTTTATCCCAAACCCTAATTTGTTTGTAGCTATTCACAAAATTGATTTCTATACAGCCTCTATTATTCTTTTGCTTTAAAGTTACTTATATTATAAAATATCTTGCTCCGAGTTTTTACATTAGAAATCAATGTAAGAAGCGCGGGCAGCGTTTTTTTGCAATAACACTTGGTTGAATTTTAATTGTATTATTGGAATGGCTGGCATGATTCAATAAGTAAAAGACATGAGAAATTAAATACAAAAAGTCCAAAATTTGTTGCCTTTTTCCTTGTTTTTTTTTGCGTCTTTTTTGGGTTTTACTTTTGTCTGACTATCCGCTTTCTAGTAATAATATTCATCAACTTGCCATATAAATGCCTTTATTTCTTTTTGTTCTTCTATACAGGATTTGGGGTGGCGTGATCAGAAATTCATAACATTATTTAAATTAGGTTATTAAACCAAGCAATGGGTTTGGGACAATGATATTCGGAAATAACTTCAAAGAAATGTTCAATTAAAGATGCCCTAACTTAAAACAATCCTTTAAGCGCCTATAAATTTGAAATTAAAAAAGAAAACATTCAGTCAAGTGATAATATTGAGTAGGTAACTGAAATATTTTTATTTATGTAGAACTAGTCAATCGTAAACATGTAAACAAATACATACAACTATCCAAAAACAATATTGCGAAGATTTAATAGAAAGTGCATGCTGTCTCTTTTAATGTTTAAGTTGTTGGGGTTTCTAACGTAATAAAAAGTAAAACTCTCATAAAACGATTCTTAACTTATATATGTAACATACAATTAACGATCAAATATTTTTAAATTCCCACGTTATCGAATTATGAGTAAAATACAGTGAGTCTCTAACATTATAAATATTTTCAATTTGGTAGATATCTTTAAATTATTGAAAATGAAATAAAGATTACTAAGACTTTTACTTACAATTAGTTTTTCGCAAGTTGTGTTTTTCAAATTAATTCTGTAGTGAATTATATTTCAGTTATGGATGCTTGGAATGAAATTAATATTATGTAATGAAAATCTTGAAAACATTAAACTTTGAATTCATTATGTCTTTTCATAATAATACCTATAAAATTTAATTTTTATGTACCGCTTAAAGGGTGATACCTAAACATTCTATATGCTAACATGATTTGCCTGAAAAAACGTAAAATTAATAAGAAACGCTTTTTCCACTTTAATCAAACTACAATTTTAACAAAATTACAAACCAAGATGTGTTTTAGAATTAATTCAAATTAACATAATAATTCAATTAGTGACAGTCAAAATATTTTCACTTTCTGAATTAATAATGTTGTGCAAACAATGATCTACAATTATTGAAAGCGGTCAGGCGCATGCGTAATTTACAATTAATATCCAGTAGGTATTTTAAAATGCTCACAATAATTGGGAATCGTTGCCAATTCATGTTTGAATAAAGTTATTATTAGCATTACACTGCCAGTCATTTAATTATTTTACTACAATTTGACTTACAAAATATCATTTACATTAAACAGAAAGCAACGTTTATTTACTTTGACATACTTGCTTACCTACATTGTCTAATTTAAACGTTAAAATTTTTATTATACTAATGATTCTATTATTTTTCTAATAATGTGTTTAATAAAGTATGTAGTTCCGATGAAGATTATGATAGAAACTTCACAAAAATAAATTTCATAATACAAATATCTTGTTAATCTGATTTCCTGATATGCCAGGATAAATATTTCTACTAAATTAAATTGTATAGAAACGAATGAGATATCAAAAAATTTAAATGCTGAAGATATTGATATTTACCCATCCTTTTGAATATCTTGAGATTTGTAATATGATGTCCTCTCTTGGCGGAAAGCGGAACTACTCGGCGAGACTAAATCATCACACATCTACATTATCGAGAAACAAGAACTGGATATAATAGAGTACTTTAATAAGATCAATTACTGTAGACACCATACAGGTACCGACCATGTACCGACTCTCGTTAAAAATATACCCACATTTCCATAAATAGTAGTTGAAGTAGATGATATATAATTTATAACAATAATTTTAAAACAATATAAAGCTGTAAATTAATCTAAGTTTAGATTTGGTTCTTGTATTACAGAAATAATAAGTCGATCTGCAAATCTTTACACCCCATTGAATTATTCAATAGTGTAATACAATCACAGAACACTTACAAGAATGGCAACTCTT
Organism: Cetonia aurata; assembly: GCA_949128085.1. NCBI lineage: Eukaryota > Metazoa > Arthropoda > Insecta > Coleoptera > Scarabaeidae > Cetonia > Cetonia aurata. The sequence continues at coordinate 39,751,355 of OX421884.1, forward strand.
GTATCATTTACTGGTCTTAAATTGCGCCCCTAGTTGTTGCGCCGGTACTAAACAAAAGTGCGCCAGAATTAAATCCAATTTATATTTGAGATATATATTAATTGTCAAGACTGAGAAAGCGCGTATCTTGAAAACCCCTACTTTTGGGGAGACGAAAACAATCATTAAAATTTGTTAATGCCATTTTATTTTCGCACATATGTAATAATTAATGTATGAACATACAAATATGCGAACATAAAACACCGTTATCACCTTTTAACGAACTTATCGGCACCTCAAAACTAGAAATTTTCAAGATACGCGTTTTCTCAGTCTCAAGGGTATTATTTCTATGGACAGAACTGATTTTTAATATAAATAATAAACGAACAATACAGAAAAACAACGGGAAAGCACAAAGAAGGACGTCAAACAACGTATACGTATACCATACGTATACAACGTATACAACATACAACTGGCCATTTCGCCATCGGTATAATTCGTACCCTATTTTATCGACTGAGCATTGATTTAGTACCGGCGCGTTCGCAAGGGGCCGCTGAAAGTCGTAAACACCTTGATGTATTTAAGTCCCCACCCCATGAATACAATCCTAGAGGTCGGTAAGTTTAATGCTCTACACGAACTAAAAAACTTAAAATTGTTGTTCCTGTCGACTTTGTTACCAACAATAAACTAAAAATCTAAAAAAGCTCTGCAATTTCTTATTAATCCTGTAACTTGTTTAATAAATAGAGCTTTTATTGATAGCATCTTTTCTCGTATTGTCAGCGGTATATTTGAAAAAAGCATTTGCGACAAAAGAAAAAAAAAATTAAAAATTATGCGCTTAACACGGCCTTATGTAGTTTTGGTGGGGAAAACTAAGCTAAGACAACGTTATTTTACCTTCTGGATGCATCATACAATAACTTAAATTGTGAAATAACTGTTGGGTGTATTTATGGATTTTATTGGTAAAGCTTTTAATATCGTTTTGGTTATTACGAACTGCTTTAAAATTAAAGGATATGATTTTTACGGTAGAATTAAATTCCGGTTGGCAGCTTATTTTATCGCTATCTAGCGAATGTACTAATATACGTGCTATATTGCTGACAAACTAGCTAGAGGCGCCAGTGATCTACCGTTCACTGGTCCAGAACCGTCGTGCGGTAGTTCCTATGGCGGTATCAAAGCCTTTGTCAGATCTCAACTCGCTGCTAGTCACCGCTCCTTTTGGAATGGACTAGTCGGCGTGAGACACTGTAAAATCCTCGGTTTTTATCCGGGCGATGAAAGACTCCGCAAGGCAGTCTCTATGAGCAGGACCAGACTGAGACTTCTTACGGGAGTCCTAACCGGCCACTGCTCATTAAATAAGCATTTGCACCGAATGGGGCGAGTGGACTCTCCCCTGTGTAGAAACTGTGGGAGAGCAGAAGAAACTCCTGTGCACCTCCTTGCCGACTGCCCGGCAGTGGACAGGGAGAGACGGAGCTGTCTAGGGGTCGCTCGTTTGGACGAACCCAGTATAAGTAAATTAACTCTCGACCAACTCGCGGACTTGTTTGTTCGTTTACAACCGGGTCGAGAGGGTTAAGACATCATGGGGGCACAATAGGTCTCAAGGCCGAGTTGCCTTACGGGGTTAAACCTGCCCATGAAAGCAAAAAAAAAAAAAAAAAAAAAAATATACGTTGGTAAGACAGAAGTTTAATTATCGATATATACGGTTCAATTTAATAGAATTTGACAAGCAGTTAAAACTAGTCAGCTGTCCATTCTTGTGGACTGGTAGAAGTGTTTACTCGAGACAAGAGCGTCTGTTTTTTTAATCCAAGACGGCCGTAGTTTTCAAATCCCACAATAGAGTTATTGTTTTGAATCAAGCAAATTATATTCTTAAAAATATTCTGGATACAATTGTGTTTTTAGTGCTAGACAATTTTAATGTATTAATGTAAGTAAATGACCATTTGAAGCGAGAAAATATTTTATAAAGTTAAGACAGAAATTATTTAAAACAAAAATGTTGTAGTTCTTGTAATAATACTTTTGTTGATGAGTAGACTGTATTTGCTTTATGAATAACCTGTTATATTACGGATTACATTATTGTACAGTTTACACAATACCAACAACAAAACGAGAGCAGCGCCAAACCGTCAAATTGAATATCAAAAAGAAATGGTAATGGCGCGAAATTAAAATATTATTTTTTATCTAAACAACTTTTTCCAAATTTATATTTCTTTATTAAAACAAATGATTATTTGGAACAAGAAAATTGTCTTATACAATTAAGGCACGAGTTATTTAATGCAATACTTCTGATACTATTTACTTTTTCTTAATATAAAATAATGTAGTTTTGTAATCATACTTTTTTAAAATATAGGTTTTTTTCAACTCAATAACACTACAGGGTAAAGATTGAGAAACGGTGGTATCTTATTTAGAAAATATTTTATTTCAGGTAACTATAAATAAAAAAACAATTTCAGCATACATAAATGTCTAACAAAAGCTGAATAACCTGTGGAAGTACTATAAGAATTATTATTAAAATTTACGACTTTCTTTCCTGTAGTATACTCAATTTTGTTTTTTACAAAACTATCCATTTTAATAAACAAACGACCACAAGCAATAAGTTACAGTTCTCTTGCACGTGCTTGTACTAAGCATAAATCGTTTTCCGCCTAAGAATCACCAAAGGAATAATGTTCCGCGTAGGAATAATGCGCGGGTGAAATCTTGGTTGGCTAAAACACTACCCATAATATAAAGAAATTACCAAATAAGAGATTTTGAATCGAAATAGTACGATTGAAACCGATCTTGACCTATGCGGCTTCCTTTTTTCTATTAGGTATCTATGCACATATTGTTTATTTATTATTCAAATTCTACGGTACTAATATACTAGTAATTTTACGCCCAATAACTCCTCCAAATAGTTACTCAACTAACATAATAAGTCATAATCAAGTCCGATCTGTTTTATAAACTCATGATTTACCTACTTCCAACAAGACAACGGGTTTAGAATACATTTGAAGAAAAATATATTTTCTTAAAATAAGATCAGGTTTTGTTTTCATTCAATATTCTTTGTTTTACAAAACGAATTTTTAAGAAAAATATTTTCTTAAAATAAGATCAGGTTCTGTTTTGATTCAATATTTTTTGTTTTGAAATAAAACGGATTTTTTAAAACAATACATTTACTTATTTCAAGAAATCATTTCTACCAGTGTGAACATGTTCCTTAGTAAAGCAAACAATTGATTGTCACAAAAATAAAATAATGTCAAAACATTGAAATTATGTTTGTTCAAACTTGATTCCCTAGCTTGGTACGTCTTCTTTTTATAGATTTCTATGTTCAAAATACTGAAGCTGGAACAGCGCATTTACCTAATAAAGGGTTCCGAACTAGGAGAAACATCTTATGCTGGTGTTCTTAGTAAATTCCACGAGCGATTTCCAATAGTGGCTATTTCCCCTTTCAGTTAATGCATTAAAAAAGAACTTGCGAAGAAATTTGCAAAAACAAATCAACACTTACGATTAATGGTCGTCATATCTTAACATTAACATGTCGTATAGTAAATGTATGCTGTGCAATAAATTATGATAGAATTATTGACCCATATTCTTTTTACACTAATCTCACAACTTATGTTGAAAATATTTTACTGTATTACTGATAGTAAAAGCGCTTAGCCTGAATGAAAAACATTTTTTTGCTTCACATGAAGTAGGTAGGCCAAAATTACAAATCAATAAAATGAAATTCAATTTTTTTTTCAATTATACCTATTTTGGCATCACTTTGTTTCTATGTATTTCTTTATGCTGATTTATAGAAAATGCCAATAAATATTATAATATTATTATTATTATAGTCAATCCGGGGACACTGTATATTCGGAAGATACTATTGCATGTTAAGCAAAATGGAAAAACTCTAAACCAATTTCATAATTACCACAACAGCTGAAGGAGGATCTCTACTATAGTACATAATCTAAATACATATGAAAGGTTTGCTAAGTATAGGTGCATTAGATATGCTATATAATATACAGACGAGAAAATTAGAAATTGGGAATATACATAAATTTAATAACCAAGTTAGAGCATATTTGCTCACAAATTTATTTTAACTTACAGATAAATATTTAAAACATTGAACCTAGAGCGCTGCAAAAGCTTTTCCTTTGTTTATGTTCATTATTTTTACTTTTAATTCGCTTAGAATTAAATGGACATGTATGTATTTATGGTCTTTAAAGCCAGTCTTTTACCTAAAGTGTAGGTCTGCAATACAATAAATTATTTATTTATTGTTTATATACATATATGTTCAAGAGTTTTATCTTCAAATTAAATTTGTCAATACATAATATTATTAGAAATTATACTTCGACTTCACAGAAATTATTGATTCGGTTTTGTCTCCTAAATACTCCAAGGATGATAACGAATTGAAGTAGAACTGGCTATTGCTTCCATGCGACACTTTTGTAAGATAAATATGGACAAATACGAACACTTAAACACGTTTAATACTTGACATTTATAATGCTTCTTACCAATAAACGTTCAACCTGCGAGTAGTTGCACATACTAACTACTGTGTTGGACATCGTTAATACATAATACCCGTATAAGAAATCATTGTTTAATTTTTCGTTTTTCTTTTTATCATTGTTTTCCCATTGACTCAAAGGTATAGATGTAGTGGTTTGGATTTTTCAAAATAATGAGGATTTGTTAAACATAGACAAAGAAAGATTTTTTGTTTTATGCGGAAGTATGAGTTTTGTACAAAATTTACCAGAAAAATCAAGAGCAATTTAACAAAGCTCTTCATTTAAATCATTCACACATTTGATATGTTTCTGAAATAATGGAACACGTCGTGAGGTTGTATTACACCTCGTCAAAATGATAAAAAATAATGACTGTAGTTTAGTTTAAAATTGTTTAACGTAGTCTACAAACATAAATACTAATAATAATAATAGGTGTTTATGTGCTATATATCAGATATGATAGGTACGCCTAAAAACTTTGAAGAAATGATCTGTATATTTGAATATATATTTTTTTTTTCAAAACAAATTAAAAAATCGCGTTCTAAAGGTTTAAAATACAAATTTTGGTTGTTTTCCGCACAGCTACCATGCTAGTTTGGTTGCCGCTACTGAAGATAGCGCCACTTATAAATTCCTTTTCAGTTATTTACATAGCAAGACTATTATTAGACATAAACTAATTAACAAGATCAATCTAACTTAGGCAAAGCAGTATATTTTAACAATGTGTATACCCGATATTAAACAAGTCTAGTAAAAAATAAGTACAATATAGACATCTGCGAGACGTGCATTTATTTTTAGAATAGGGTTCTGGCAGAATGTATAATTTCTAATTCGACCGTTCCATTCAGGTTAGATTCTACGCGAAATTGTGATGTGTTTTCAAAGTTATAATTACCTGTGATATCAATAAAATGTACATGTTTATAACGCTTTCCGTACAATTTAGTGTCCATACGTAACGTAAGAAAAATAAACCCGTTTGGTATCCAAACAGTCTGAACATCTCGTGTTTAACGTGCGTGCAATTCACATTTGAAAATGTCTCATCATCGTCACCACAAAAATCTTTTAAAAAAGCACAAACACCACTACATTCCGTTTGGACGTCATAGAAGGGTATGTCATATATAGAAGTTTGAATTTCTGTGTACCTAATTAATTTGGTGTTACAAGTGAGAGATTGAAAAGATACTCTTTTAAAATTATTTTCAATTTTATTTTACCCTGTAGCAATTAACAGTAGTCATTAATTAATATGAATGAGATGAGAATATAGCAGTATCATATGAAACCCGGGCAAATTGTTATATATACAGCGTAATTGATATACATTATGTGTTTGTGCGTTAAAAATAAGCTAATGAATCGTTTTGGCAATGATTTATTTTCTTACAAATAACTTCACCATTAATGAGGTTGCCAAAATACTTTTGGGCATTACAAAAGTATGGTGTTTCATGTTCCGGTATTGATTCAAAATTATTGGGGATACTGATAGTATATTTGTCAGCTGAGTAATAATATTCTGCTTGTGGAAACATGCACACCTCATTTATTACTTCATCTGCCAATTTCGTGAATGCATGCTTAGTTGTACTAATGATCTAAAGCGACAAAGTATCTTTACCGATATATGTATTGTATAGCTGACTGTCCTTACCATTAAAATTTACATATATAAACTTTTCTATAATAACTCCAACAGTCTAATTGAAATTCAAGGCTGTTATTAAATTAGTTTCAGACAAGCAAACGTTTCGACAGTCTTTTATTGCCATCATCAGTGAAATTCGTGAAGATATATATTTATAATAGTTCAGTGATAAAATATTTACTTTACTGCAACGATGAAATTGTCAACAAGAGTAACAATTAGTGGAAAACTTGATCAAAATTAAATAAATGCAATTTTGTTTGTAGTCATTTTAAAATGAAAAGATATATTTAGATATATATATATAGATAACTGAAAGGAATTAGGCTAAGTAAGGTTTATTTTCTTGTTTGTTGCTGAGTCAAGCTTTGAACTGTGGAACATACCTTAACACTTTTATATATTAATATTTTCTTGTTTTTTATTTTTAGCTCTTTTAAATGACAATTACCAAAATTACTGTGATATTTTTATATTTTAATAAATTATATTAATGTGCATTTTGTATGAAATTTAATTAAAATTGTGTTTGACATTTTTTATAGTCGTAAATTCTATTTTTATTTTATTAGTTAATTATTGTAGAATTTATATAAACAAATTTAATTCATATCACCCAAGACTAAAACTTACAATTGAAATTGAAAAAAACAACACCACTACATTTTTAGAAATTAAACCATAAAAAAATTAATAATGATATTTTAACTAACTGGTATAGTAATTCTGTATGTCTGAGCTTTATTTAAATTTTCTAAATCTTTCTATAACATCACAACCGATCTCGAATACATTGACATACAATTTACAGAATAATCTTTATATAAAACATCAATTTTTTAAATTAAAACAAAAATATACTGAGTTAATCAACAAAACAAGAAAAATTATCAAATACAATTTTTTATGTCTATCCGCACTGAAATTTTGCAGAGCCGGTGGTGATTAAAGCTCTGGTAGGAATTTTTTAGGTGCTAAATATCGCATTGGCTCTAAGTATTTGGTGTTATTTGTGTGATATTTTGGAATTTAAGTAAAAATGCATCGTGTACTTATGCCTATATTTTCTCATTTGGTAAATGTAAGTACAATTACTGTGAAGTGTTATGAACAGTGTTACTGAGAAGAATATAAATTATTATTATTCAGCTGAACATGTTTTAAAATTGTAAACTGGTTACATTTTGTACAGCGCATCGAAAAATATCCAACTAAAACCGTAATGAGAAAAATCATAAAATGTGCCGATTAATTTCGTTATTTTAAAAGTATTAAAAAAGTATTTACGACATTGATTTGTTTTCAAATAGGAGCGACAATGCATTTTGGTTTCATTTTTACAGGTATAGAATCAGTTGTTCTGAAGATGATAGTAAAAAAAAACCGCGTAAAGCAAAAAATATCTAAACTAGTAAATAAAGAAATTTTACAAAGGTATGGATTTTTTCGGCAGTTCCATATAAGGGCGAATCCTCATTCAGCGACAATAGAATTACATATTGATTTTATTGTATGCATTAAGGAATGCCCACTCTCAGACTGATCTTCCTTGCAATTTACTAAAGAACAACAAATGTAATCTTTAAGTATGTCATTAAATAAATGATAATTTTTTTTAACAGTGGCAGCATTTGGTTGCTTTTTTTCTTCATTCACATCCACAAAACAGAAATTACAAAAGTGAATACCAAACAGCAAGAAGAAAACACTACATGGACTGAAGAACGCAAAAAAAGATTATTACGTAAAACAATTTGAAAAAAGTAAAAAAGACTCCACAAAAAAATGGTTGAGAACATTTTGCGAAGGTTTATTGTGTGTAGCATAAGTGTGCAAAAGGATGTATTCGGGTCAAATCAGATACTCAAGTGTAAACGTGTTGAAAAAAGCCCATAGTCGAAGATATTGGACAGAACAGGTCCAGTCGCAAAACTTTGATAAACATTGAGCGCGTGTTTCTCAAGACCATGTTTCCTAGATTAGTTGACATGTTTTCTCAAAAACTATCAAACCAAACAGCTTCTCACTTCAAATATATCGTCAGCAGAGGTATGCTTATACCCGAAAGTAGAACAAAATTTGAATACCTGTTTTTGCAAAATTTACAACTCAAAAAGCGAGGGAAAATACTGGAAAATACAAAATTCTATATTCAAACGGTCGCCATTTTTAAACTTCTCCACACTTCTTTCACTCCATAAGCAGAGATGTAAATTGAGCCCACTCCGAATACTCCCCGAGTGTTTGAAGTGAGCTCAATTCACTTCACCGCCCATAAAGGACAGAAGGTTTCATAACGCTAATGTTTGTCCAGTTTCTGAAAACAAATCTCAATTGAAGCTATAAAATCCTACGTACCCGTCACAATAGAATACCCCCTTAATATATTGAGTATCGTTTTTAAAAGTCTTCTTATATCTTGATCGTAATCACAGGATTTATCTACAAATAAAGTAAAATGCTATATTGCCGTTTGAAAGAAAAAGTAAATAAACGATGTCACGAAACTCTTTTCCAGTTCATTGTAAAACCCTTGTGTCACTTAAATATAGGTTTGTTAGAAAATTAGTTGATATATTTTATAAGTTTTTGCGAAAAAAGAAATACGTGCATTGTTGTTTGTATGTTTTCAGAATTTTCGGGCGGACTGTATAAGCCTTCTCTTTTAAAACATGACACTGGCCGTCATGGTGTTGACAGATTCTTTACTCTGCGGTCAATACAATTCAAGGTGATTTATTCCCAGAGATTGTTTGCGGAAATTGCCAGCGTAACGTCGCATAATCCCGCATTATGACAACGCGTCTTCACGTACTGCAACGGGAGGGTTGATGACCTAAGCACTACGTCGGAATGTTTATAGTTCCTCACTATCACTTTAATTTAAAATATACATAGAACCTTTTAATAGGCCAATTCGTATAGTGGTTGCAAAAAGAAATATTAGAATATAATAAAAATGCGTAACTGGATATATGTACGTTTTAGTTCTAATGTTTTAGTATGTATACCTAAAATGTACTAGTTCTTGACGTGTGAAATAAACTTACCTACACTTACTTTTAAACAAAGCGTGTACTTCTGTAACTCATAGCTAATCTTATGTGGTTTTACATTCAGCAATTATTTGTTATCTTATAATAATATACCTACAAGTTTTTTTCTAAGTTTCATTATTTTTTACACCATTATATTTCAAAAACCATGAAGTTTCTAAATGTCATTTGAAATTGAAAAATAGATATTTCAGCAAACAATGTATGGTGTGTTGAAGTGAAGACTGGACATGCCAATGGCAGGTTCTATTTGCCGAAAATACTCAGCAGCAATCTTTCTCGCAAGAGTGTCTGCTTTCTCTTTTTCATAAATTAGAGGGTTTTTGCAGCTCCAGATCGGCTTTCAGTATTAGTATTTTGAATTTATTTATTGATTTGTGTCTGATGATTTTGTCCAAAATCTCTCAGCCACCTATTTCGAGGGCATAGATTTCAGTACAAAAAGTCCTGCGTCAGGGTTTTTTCATTGCATCTCTATTCCTTTCTGTTTGGGACAGGGGTAGTGGCTAAGGTATCATCGATCATTGGTTGAGTACACAAAATTTCCGATGGCATTCTCCATATGCTGTGGGGAATGACCGGTTCCAGTAGAGTTGTTGCCACACCGATACGAGTAGGTATATGGCGATTGATTCGCCATGTGCCATAGATGGCCTCAATTTCCGCAACAATGTCCAAGGGTGGTAACTCCAGAAGAGTTTTCAATGCCAATAACGGGGAAGAAAACATTGCTCCCGCAATTGCCATACTTACAATCCTTTGTATGGATTAAGTCTTGCTGTGGCTCTGGCTAAATTTGCTTTCTGCCACCTTGCTCCGTTGGCTATGGTTGACGCACTACCATCACATAAAGCCGATGGATCAGCTTTTCCACATATTTTTCGGCAGGTCCATATAAACTATTATATGGCATTTTAAATACTGTACCCACATATTTAACCTATTACAGTAATAACATTTTCATCGTAATTTTATACAGGGTGTCTCTGAAATAAGAGTACAAAATATTAAAAATGGGAAACCCAAATTATACTGAATAAGTATCCAAAAATTCGTACGCCAATTGCAATATCGAATATACAATTAAAAACTCATTGAAACGTCACGAATGTGCCGCCCATGGATCCACTATCTGTGTTCATACTATATCTTAAGGTCATTTGTAAATACAGCTGTGATATACAGATAATCATTGTATGCAGCTGATATGAGTCAACGACTCCAATATTATTACGTACGCGAAATTTAAAGCAAATTTCATACGGCCCTAGGAGAGAGTCACCTATAATACCTGCCCAGACGTTGACCGAAAAGCGATGCTGAAACCGATGTTGTCGGGTCACTTGCGGATTAGCATCTGCCCAATGATGAGTATTATGGAGGTTCATAATACCATTTCTGGTAAAACAGCATTCATCTGTGAACAAAACGTTTGCAGAAAAGTTAACATTTTCTGCTAGACGTTCACGACACCAGGTGCAAAACCGAATTCGGTATCCTTTATACACGTGTAAGACGGGGTTCTACGATTGGGGTATCGCTGCCGGTAGATACGTAGAGTTCTTCGACAACTTCCTCCTGCTTCGCCGTAGACATAAATCATATCGAACAACTCGCGTGTGGTAAAAGCCATATCCGATGTGTTCATGCGTAAGGATCCAGACAGACTGAGACTCAGAGCGTAGTTATACGTCGCGTGTTGCCTGCCCTACCTTCGTTGGTTAGAAGTGTAGTGTCTCAAATACCAGTGGCGTGACGGATATTTAATAAATATCTTTGCCATTTTTTTCCTCACGTATGCGTGGGAATTTTGGAAAAATTAATTTAGATAAAAGGTGTAATAAAATTAGGGCTTTAATACGTTGTACTCTTATTTCAGGGACACCCTGTATAGTTGTTCATGATAGAGACGAATATTCTCGTTTATGCGAAATTTTGCCTCATGCCAACCACATTCACATGAAACATCGATGATGTTTTAGATAGAATATTAATAATTCAATGATTTTGTATAACTTGAAGAGAAATTATCCTAATTCCTAAGTATGCGTTCATATATCTATTAAATTAACTGCTTTATTGGATGATGAGAAAACCGTCCGAAATACTTGCCTGTCCTTAATCGAACATAACTTATTGTTAGAGCGGTGAGAAGTCTGGTAACGGCTATTTAAGAATAGGACGACGATGAAACGAGAAGGAAGAAGCAACCTGCCATGTTATTTTTGAGTACCCATACCACATTAAATCAGCGCAGATTAACACTGCTGGGGCAATGAACTTACTGGCAAATCGGAAGCAAACGGCTCTACTTCACAAGCTACTAAGCCAAATTAAAGGCATTAACTTATTAACACAATTTAACATTTATTTAAAGTGACGATACTAATAATAAGTATAGAATAATCAAGTATACCTGTTAGTCGCAGCGTAATGAAATAAATAAAACCGAATCTGTACTTATATATACCTCAAAACCTCAGAAATCACAAACAGTTTTTTTTCCCCAGTTATAGTTTAAATCACCGAATGTATCCTACACCCTCTTGTAACTTTTCCGACTGTATAGAAAGCGGACGTTACCTTGTAGGTTATATGGAGTTTATGTCAAGCATCAAACGTTCATGTTTTCAATGATACCCTACATTACGTTGAGATTTCATTTAAACATGATTACAAACGCCTCCTCCAGCGATGACAATCATATTTTGATGGCCCGGCACGCCATGTGTAGAACATTTGTAATGCATCAATATACATGGTGATTTATTAAGGGTGGCCACCGCCCATTTTTCAGCAACGATTGGTCTAAGTGTGTATTACAAACAATTATACTAGCAAATGTGGTTATGAAAACATCTTTAAAAATATTTTGAAGTTTCTAAAGTTCCCGCAAGATGGCGTAATTTGCTTTCTTTTTTACATTTATGCCCGGCAAATAGTTTACTGGCTTGCACATTTGGCTATAAGTCGTGAGATCCAAGGTTAAAATCTTACTCTGGTCAATTACTCAATTAATTTTTTGGTTTTTTTTTTTTGGTCGTAATGATGATTAGGAGGGAGATTTTGTTTTGCGGGGGTGTCTGATAAACATAATAATAAGGTTTAAGCTGCTCTCTTAAATAAAAAAAGAAAAAAAAATCTATTTTTTTCAATAATTTTCTTAGACTCATTTTGAAGAGAACATCAAGTAGGCGAGGAGCGTAAATAATATTGTTTGTTTTATTGCTTTAAATGGAAACTAGATGGCGCTATCTACTAGTTTGTCTAATTTATGTGATTTTCTCGAACAATACCAATTGAATGGTATCATAATCCATTCAGATATATGAAAGCGCAATGACAGTTTAACCCCCCAAAATCGCCAATCTGTTGGCCTTCCAAAGACAATTCGATTTTTGTAAATCGTTTATACCTTTGGCCCACCCTGTAAGCTGTAAGTTTAATTAAATTACGGGGTAGCATACTCGCGCTCAGTAATTACAGCACCTTCTATACTTTCAAAGTGCATGGCCTGCGTATCATAAGCTTCTGCATTGGAAAAATAATTATTACAAAGATTATAAATGACTTTGATACATTGACAGACGTAAAAGCTAAACAATGATAACTAATTACCGGGAATAGTTCACAGCTCGCCACAAGGTGGTGTCATTTAAGGAACTATAAATATTTTGACACGCGATTTATAAACCAGCGCCAGAAAACTTAACAAATTTAGGATATGTTATTCTTTTTGTCGAGCTTACAGGACGGGCCAAAAGTTTAGAAAATTTATTACAATAGTTAAATTATATTAACGACAAAAATTGGGGCCAGCGTGAACTGCACTAGGTAGACTTAATTAATATATATATTAATAATAGGAATGATGGGCAATACTTAAAATGATTAATAGATATTATTACTATTATTTTTAGTTTAATGTCATGGTCAGTGGGGGTTACACCAAAACTTTCTAAATTTTAGAATATCCAATACACAAATTGAGCCGCGTAAAAGTATAAAATATCTGGGAGTGCATTTTAATACTCAAGGAAATTTCCGAACTCATATAGAGAGGATAACTGCAAAGGCAGAAGATAGGGCAGGAAAACTTACAAGAATCATGCCGAACATCGGAGGACCAAACAGTTGTAAAGAGCGATCATAGAAGGAGTGATACACTCCTTATTCTACGGAGCACCAATATGGGAGAAAGCGTTAGCATAAAGATAAACTGTGCTTCACTGGAAAGAGCTCCAAGAAAAGTGGTAATCAGAACAGCGTCAGCCTATTGAACAGCATCCACAGTTACGCTACACATTATTACAGGTATTTCACTTATAGACCTTTTGGTCAAGGAAAGAAAATACACCTAGACGGAAACCTGATCACTGAAGAGATGTTACACGAGAGATGGAGCGCAAACAAACTAAACGGTCAGTGGACTAAAGAACTAATTACAAACATTACAAAGTGGATAAATTGCAAACACAGGGAGGTGCGTTTTCACCTTACGCAGGTACTCACCGGCCACGGAGTGTTTAGGAGTTAAAGCAAGATAATAGGCAAAGTGACCAGTACCGCTTAAATATACTGCGGTGAGGTAGATACAGTGGAGCACACGCTCTCCAAATGCAACAGAGGGAGAGACCTGCGTGAGGACACTACAAGAACTACAGGTATGGGAATAACGGCGGCAAATTTCGTGGAACACATGTTGCAGTCCTCGGAAAACTGGAAGGCAATTGACGGCATGATAGGGCAGATCAGGAAGACCAAAGATATAGAAGAAAGGGTAAAACAAAGGCAGGACCAAAGATCAGAATAAAATATTCAATTGCTTTCATGAAGGAGATTTTTATAGCTGGTACCATGAAATGCAACCGGACGTCAATAGGGTTTTTTTTTTAGTGGGTAACCACTGTTTGGAGTGCCACACTGTCCATGCGTTGGTCTAGCATGGTCTTGCATTGTCAAATTACATTTCATTGTCTTTCTGTAAAAGTTGGTGTTCGTATGATTTCAATTTAATTTAATTTTTACAATTCAGTTTCATGTTTAATGTTTTATAAAACAATCGACAATTTTACCTTTTGACGTTGATCTGAAGATGGCTTTTAGCCGAAACTAGTAATCATATATTAAATACTAGATGAACGAAAGAACGAGTTTTTTTACTACTCTATCCTAACCTTAATAAATATCCTTTCAGGATGTTTTTATTGAAGTTCTTTTCTGAAAGCACTTAATTACAGCACTTTCGGCTTACAGGGTGAGCCAAAAGTTCAGAAAATATACAAAAATCGAATCATCTTTGGAACGCCAACAGATATCAATTCGCAGCTTTGACAGGTTAAACTGTCATCGCGATTTCATTTTTTTTTATTTTTTGAATTGATTATAGAGATACCATTGTATTTGAATTTTTCGAGAAAATCACACTAGTAAAGCTAGTTTCCACTTAAAGAAATAAAGCAAACAATATTATTTGCGCTCTTCATCTACTTGATGTTCTCTTCGAAATGAGTCAAAGTTTTTGAAAATCGGACGACATCACTAAAGCTCGGGCACCCTTGCGTGACAAAAAGCATGCTTCCCCCACCACTCTATAATATCTGTAATTTTAAAGTATCTTGAACCAATCTTATTGATTTATTTTTATTTATTTATTTATTTTATTTATTTAGTTTCATTGCCCAACACAAGAAATTCCATTTACAGGGCAAAAATAATAGAAAAGTAACAAATTACTTAAAAATAACTTAAAATCAACAAATCCAAATGCAAAATACTACATTTTAACATTACATAGCTAACTAACTTAAAATAATATTCCATCAATCTAGGTACATAATACAAAAATTGAACAATACATAACTAATTAACTTAAAATGAAATACAACTAACCTAAATACAAAGTACATACAATTTTAACACTACTTATTGTTAGTTAACAAAAAAAAAATTAACTAAAAAATTTAATTTACTACAACAGATCTAGGTTTACTGACAAAAGAAAAACTAATTATAATGAATATTTCCAGTATCGACGACAAAGAAGAGTGATTAATATCGATTTCACAGTGAATATAGATCATTATGAGCTGCTTATTTTATATTTATTGTTCACCAATCTTAAAATGAAAAATTATGAAAAAGAATAATAAATGTAAAAAGAAAGCAAATTACGCTCCCTTGTGAGAACTACAGAAACTTAAAAATATTTTTAAATATGCTTCAATGAATCACCCTGTACAAATATGATGCAAAGCATTCCTTGTATTAGAAGCATAATAAAATCTGCTAATTTTAGTCATAATTAATAGCAAAGCTTCCTTTTGATAATAGTTATTATAACTATAGTTAAATTGTCGAAGCCTTTTTTATTATAAATAATAACTAGTTGAAATGTAGGCTTTTTTTATCCACTTTTAAGTTTATTTAAGACGTTTCGGCAGTATTTTCTGCCCTCGTCAGAGATTTATAATTCAGTTTCTATAATCAATTTTTCTCAATGTGGATTTTAAAAGCCCTATACCTAGTTTGGTAAATAAATTTAATGCGAAAAGATAGAGTTTGAATAAATATAAAAATACATTATTTAAATTGTTTTGACGGTTCAGTTTAATCAAGATTAAGAATGAAACCCTAGGCGCCGTACATAATTAGCGGTTATACCAACAGAACCCGATAATTATTATTTGAAAAGCTTTGTGACTCGCGCCTTATAGTCGCCGTTTGGCGGCGCTCAGTGAAGAAAAAATACGCATTTGAATAAATAAGGGATGAAGAGAAGACGTGGCCCGATAAACTAGTACGCTCCCAATCCCCTATCTCGCGTTGAACTCAGCCGGTAATCGATAGCGGCGCCTGCGTATGTCAACGGAACCCCACCTCTCAGGAAAAATTGTGTCCAACGCATCGTACTGCCGAAAATCACCGATCGTTCTACACCTAGCGGCATGTCAATGCACTACGATACCGCCACCATTCCCCCACATAACAAAACACTGCGAAAATGCGGAGTCAAAAGTTTTCATGCAGTAATTTGAAAAGCAAGTGAAACGGTTAATTAGCAGTGTCGCGAGACTAGAAATTGATTGCAGCTTAAGATAGATGTGAACACCAATTTATGCGTGTTTATTTTTTTAAATTTATTACTTTGTTTTCCATAAAAGTTTTTACATACATCAGTTTTTCTGAATATTTTCACGTGGAACGGTAAATTAAGTTTATATTTTACTATTTTCGATATCGGCGTATATTTATGCTATAGTGCGTTCCTCTTTTGAACAGAGACATGTTCAAGGATGATAACAAATTACAACAATCAGGGATACAATAAACTATTCACTCAGGTGAGGCTCTAATAAGTTTATTTCTGTTCATCTAAGGCTGTATCATTTTCAATTTACCTTCATGGTGCTTCAGCATAAATAAATAAGTTTTCTATTTTGAAAGCAACATCTTCTTTTCTTATTAATCATATTTAATGAAATTCCTGCGAAATATTAACCCATATGTACGTGTTGTACATAATTTTGGTGTAATTTGGAGTTAATTTTATTTTAGTGGTTGATGTATCACAGAGGGTGGGTATCCGGTTTTAACCGGATGTGTTGGATTTAGCCGCAGAAAACTTGATTTCCTTGGGGAATACCACACCTGATTGTATGGTTTATTCATGTTATAAAATAGCAAATAGATAGAGCTCGTGAAAACCCTTAAACTAAGAAGATTTGAATTAGAAAGAATATCAACTATTTCGACTAAGTTCGACCTATTAAATCGAGAAAATGTTTTATACACCCTTACTCCTTTTACCTCACAAAAATCTCATTCGAGACTAAACCGATGGCACTTAATTGTTAAAATAAGAATTAAAACTGTTGGCGAAGTTTATTCAAGCTAATTTACTGAATCTTTTGCATTAGAAGGATAGAAATTAACGTGTTGAATTCGAAGTAACACAAAGACAAAAAGTTATTTTTATAAAACGTCTAGGTCTGGGTATATTAAAAAAATTTGGCACCATTAAATAAAGCTATAAAATAAACTGTCTCATGACATAAAATATGTACTTGTGTTGATATTACTAAATTATGCAATATCGATACATACTTATTGCACATGTGAATCCCATATTATTATTATTAATTTTGATTGTGTACTGGATACTGCATATCTATTATGCATGATTTTCTTATACATTATGTTCGCGTTTTAAGACAATAATATGTTATTCTATATTCCCTGTTGTACAACGCTTTTTTATCAAGTTTCTCACCAACGAATGGAATTTGGAGCAAATTGCGAAAACAGCATGGAGAATGATTATTCTCAAAGGCTCCTGTAAAATTTCATGGAAGGTGAGAAGTCATACAAAATGCACGCCATGGGCGTCATCCACGAACAAGTGGAACAAGTTCTCTATTTACTTGCACTAAGCAAATATATTCTCTAGTTAAAAAAAATTCATCGAAACAAAAGTTCTCTTGAATTAAAGCTTTCAATTTTCTTAGTGGTAAAAGATTTATTTACGACAAAATCATTTTATTTTCTCTATAAGAAAATTGTGGTGAAACAATATTTTGTTTTGAACTCAGAATGCATTTTTCTGTGTGGATCTATTTCTAATAGTTTCTGGGTTATTTGAGCTTTTAATTGAAAACTAAAAATATTTTAAGTTTGTTGGAACTATAGGCGTTCTCCACGTCTTTATTTGGCAGCGTGTTTAAATACGAAAGGAGAACTTCATGTATAATATTTGCATCACGTTAAATTGTGATCGTAAATGTGTAGTGATAAAATTCTATCATTTTTAACTACATAGAACACGTTAAAATTCCATGTATCCAAAATACCTAATATGGCGATTGAATAAACCATTTTTAGTAAATTTTACCTCGTTGCATCATATAATTTTGGTTGTAAAGTGAGGATCTCCTTGACACTTTACTAAAAACCATTCGCGAAATTTAACCCACCGATTGAAATCAGTCGTTTCCAAATGCTGAACGGAGTGACAAGAGTAAGGCTTTCAATCAAAGTTTTTCAGTGTCATTCCAAAGGTTCTGCTATATGTTCCCTAATGTCCTTGACAATCTCATAATGACGCATTGGGATATACAGAAAAATATAATAACTGACCTATTTGAATGTTTTCATAATCTACCAAATGCTTTCGTCTGTTCCTCTTGCAATAGAAGCTTCTAAATTGGGTGCAGTTTTAAAATAAACGCTTTACATTCTTATGACTTATGGTGAGTTTCTCGGAGTATTTATTTGCAAATAAACCATGCGTTAGATTGATAATCCAGTTGCATTCACCGTAAAAAGTGATATAAGGTTTAAAAAATCTTCGCCAGAAAAGCCTAAACCACTGATCTATTTGAAACTAGAGATTTGACGTTTCTACCCAAGAATGTCAACCACTTAAGAATTGTTGACTTTCTAAGGATAGAAACATCAAATTCCAATGTAGGGAAAGACAGTTATAATATATACCTACTTAATTATAACCACTTTTACAATATTTTATTGTTTTAGTTTATGTTCACGTTTAAAATATTTTTAGTTTTCTCAACTGCTACAGGTACCTATTGTTTACTCATTATATCTAAACTTATAGTTAGCTGAATTTATTTCCAACACGAAAAAACGGTTAGAAATCGATATAGGAAATGCTGATTATATCTTATAGAAATCAGGCAAATCATATGCATTAATAATATGCAGGGTTTTTCATTTAAAATAAGCATAGGTCAATAACCTTTTGTGTCACTCTATATTATGAATTTTACAATTATTTCAACTTTGTGCAATCTATCGTACTATAAATTTCAACCTCCTAACTGAAACATCTCCGTTGTCGATAAAACGTCAAAATTCATTAAAAATCTGATTTTCTTGAAAACTGTGAATGATAGGTATATGTAAGTGTTAACAAAAAACTTATTTATAATAATATGTGCTATAACAAAATGAAATAGTATACATACATATTTAAAATAAGCAAGTTAACATTCGTTTCCGGCATAACTGAAAATAATTTACCGTTGTCAATATTTTCATTTGAAAGATCAACACTAAAAACTCGCAAAGACAAATTTTCAGCATTAAACTAGTAATAATTCCCAATATTCCTCTAACCGATAGCTTAGATGCTGCATCCTCTATTTAATATTTACTAAATATAATTTTGATTCGTAGTAAGTAGTAAGGGATAACAATAAAATAGAAGAATGTTGTTTTACCTTTATTTTTTTTTTTTGCAGACGTATAATATTTTGAATTTTTCAATCACCATTAAATATTAAAACTGTAAAGAACAATAAGTTGTAACATTGTATAGCCATTATTGAAAATGAAATTATTTTTTTACATATTATTGAAATAATTCAATCAATTAATTCACGTGAAAGTCCATCCTGGAATGATTAATAGAAATTTTAATCTTGTAAAATCAAACTGCATAATCAAATTTAATTTTAAATTTAAAAAGTTTCCCCTTAAATATATGCGACATCTTCAAATACGTTTGAAAAATTTAATTGAGAAAAATGTATTTACGATTTATATGTGCAATTTTTTATTATAAATTTTATCAAGTTAAATGTATAGTGACGGAAAAAAAGAATGCAAAGACTTTTGATTTAAGAGTATGCATATTAATATGTTGTACATTAAAATACAAACGTTTTGGAAAATTTAAAGTTATATATGATATATATAGTATATATATATATGATTGAGTAATAGATGTTTGATAAGTTTGCTTTTCTTTTCGGTCGTTAATAGTTTTTCATTAGTTCAAGGATGTTGTTTGCTTTATCGTTTTTTACGTTTACGGGCAAAATTGTGATATTTACTAATTACGTGTTTTTTAAAAGAAGTGGCATATTTGTAGCGTTTCAGACGATCTAAGTACTGTTTGCTTTGTGTTATGTATACACCATTGCAACCAAGAAAAGGAATTTTATAAACTATATGGGGATTTACTTCTGTAATGCTGTTTTGCTTTTGTAGTTTTGTGTAAAAAAGTAAAGTAAAAGTATCTTGACTTTTGTGTGCTACTCGTATGTCATAGGGAGTTAAAATTTTGTTAATTCCTTCAGAGAATTTTGTATGTAAGGTTGCTGCATATTTAAATTGTGCGCGTGGATCTTGTTGTGACGCTTTAGATGAGTTATTTTAATGTTTGTATAACCTTCTTTTTTAAATTGTAGTAATAAATTTATTTATTAGGTTGTATATTGACTCAAAATTTAGATATCTATCTGAGGTAACGGATTTGTAATATGGCTTACTTAAAATTTTATTTCTGTTAAAAATTAACGTGTTATGTTAAATAAATGCTTTTCTGCTATAACTGTAATTTGAATATAAGGAAATTTTCTACGTTAAAAATTTTACCTCGTGTCGGATTTGAACCAGGATCCTTCCGCTTGCCGGTAAAGGTAAAATTTTTAACATAGAAAATTTCCTCATATTAAAATTACAGTTTTAGCAGAGAAGCATTTATTTAATGATTTCACACTGTAAGAAAATTGCACTATTGCATATTTGCCGTTCTGCCGGCTTCCTAAGATCTGTATTTGAAACATTTCAAATTGTGATAAACCAGACATCTCGTTAGCTCAACTGGTAGAGTGTCCGCCCGGCAAGCGGAAGGTACCTGGTTCAAATCCGACACGAGGTAAAATTTGTAACATAGAAAATTTCCTCATATTAAAATTTCAGTTAAAGCAGAAAAGCATTTATTTAATGATTTCACACTGGAAGAAAATTGTACTATTGCAACGTGTTATGTCAATTCTAGGAAACTAATTTGGAAAAGCATTCCTTTTTCTGTAATAAAATTCAGTTGGGCATGGTACGAGTTAAATATATTTGCTGTATAATCTATTTGATATTAGGTTTGAAATTACATCAATTTCAACATCTTTTAAAACTAGTTCTGCAATAACGCTTGAAAATGGTGCGTCAATTACACAATCATTTATTTTTTTGGAAAAATTGTTATTGAATTAATAATGTGTGAATTGGGGAGTTATTTCGAGAGATTTAATGAATTCGTTCTGAGGGTGAGGTGTACAATTTTGATGTTCTTACCAATGTTATGTAAGGTGTATATGGCTAATCTCTAAAGATGCTAAAACATGACTATTGTTGTTGTCTACTGTGTTCAAAAACATAATGATAATATAAATAATATTCACTACATATACATACCAAGTATATACCTATATTACAAAAGTGAAACCAAAAAATATAATTATTCAGACATAATAATAATGTATTAAATAAAATCATTGCTGCACGATTTACTTAAAAAGAAAAGGAAATATTTGTTATAGTTATCTGCATTGATCAAATTGAAACAAATATACATTTTATTGAAACATCAAAATATCAGATATAACTGAGCAAATAAAATAACAATAATTATATTTACTACCGCACTTTCGCGCAAAACCTGACATATAAGCCAATGTTCCTCGTGTAGGTGTGAACATCCAGTTAATGAATTTGAATTTTGTAAATAAAATACTAATAAATATACCTACATCAAAATTGTCCCGCTTAAATCCCTACTGGTGAAATAAGACCAACGTATCCGTTGAATGTAACCTATTCTTATTCTAACCTTTCACACAGACGTACACCACGTACATTGCTAGACAAAGAAGAATACTTCTATTTCATTTTCTCACTTTACATTTACATTGCAGTATTACCGAATTAACTTAGTGTTTCCCTTCATATTTCTTCAGGATTTGTATAATGCTATTCGCAGAAATGTCTATAATTTATTCAAACTAATCTCGGGTTGATTTTGGAACCTGTTTGTTTAGAGCTACTAACAGCGCCAAATATTATGCATTCGTTTAGTAATGTTTGTTTAGTAGATACTTGGTATTGTCACCATCAGCACTGAATTAAATATATTGCTTTATACACTCCGCCAAAAAAGTATCGCATAATTTAGTTTTGAATCATAAAAGTATCGCATAATCTTTGTTTGTAGCATAAAGTTGTAAATATACTATAATGCGCTCTAAGATATAATTTCTATGATTGTTTAAATAAAATACAGGCCAAATAACAATAAGAACTCATACTTGAGAGTTTTATTAAAACAAGAAATTATAATTTTGGAAAGAAAAATGTCATAACAGTAGCTTTTAATACTGAGTATTGCCACCTCTGGCTCTTATGACCGCTCGCATACGGTTTGGCAGAGATTCGATTAACCTCCGTATATAAGCCTGATTCAAATTCTCCCACTCGTCACGGAGAGCATTTGCTAGTCCATGCAGGTCCGCTGGGGCAAAATTTTGGGTTCGTATTCGTCTGTGAAGGAGGTCCCACACGTGCTCGATAGGGTTCATGTCCGGACTTACCGCAGGCCAATCTAAAACTGGAATACCAACATCGTTAAGGTATTCCTGGACAATTATTGCAACATGCGGTCGTGCATTATCGTGCATTAACATGAATTCGTTTCCTATAATTGGCGCATATGGTACCTACTACATGTTCTTCTAAAATGTCCGTTATATACCTGTGGGCAGTCAGTGTACCTCTGTCTACTGGTACTAACTCTGTACGACCTGTTAAACAGATGCCTCCCCAAACCATAATAGAGCCACCAGCGAAATTAGGTCTAGGTCTGATATTACACTGCGAATAGCGCTCACCGTCTCGTCTGTACACTGAGATACGCCTATCTGAGGTGTAAAGACCAAATCTTGACTCATCTGTGAAGAGTATATTGGCCCAGTCATTAATGTTCCAATTTACATGTTCTCTGGCAAACCTTAAGCGAGCCACTCGGTGGTTCCTAGTGAGACGAGGGGCTGTTACAGCTACTCTAGCTCTTAATTCACTCTGTCGTAACCTATTCCGAATAGTTTGAGTACTCACACGAGTATTTCTGACTCTAGCCAAGTCGTTCTGCAATCGTCTCGCAGTTACATGTCTTCGACGTAATGCTTGTAGTAGTAAATAGCGGTCATCTTGGCGAGTAGAACATCTTGGACGACCTGATACAGGTCTTCTACTGTAAATGCCTGTTTCCCTATATCTGGCTACGGCTCTAGAAACACTTGACTGATTGATGTTCATCAAATTAGCAACGTATACTTGAGATCGTCCATCTTCGATTAAAGCAACTATAGCAGCCACTTGTTCTGAAGTTAAATTGCTCATTTTAGTTTTAAAAGCGTTGGTACAGAACTCTGACTTCGCACTTTAAAATTTGTCCGTATAGGAAGACTTTCAATAAACAACTGAACAAACCTTACACATATGCATTTTTCTAAATGTGTTCTTTTAGAAAAAAAAAAAGTAAAAACGCTAAGTTCCATTATTTTGTTAGTGTTTTTATAGTTCACATACACGAGGCAAACTTTTTGTGAACGTATAAAAATATCTTGGTTCATAAATGCCCTTTTTTAGTTTATGCGATACTTTTTTGGCGGAGTGTAGTTTAAATTGCTGTCTTTCTAAAACTATATATGCAAATACGATTGGTCCATAATTTATTCATCCATTTTAATAGAATTGTATAAGCATATATTGTATAATTTATGCACGATCGTCCTCAATTTCGTATTTTAACAATAGAAACACCATTTGTTTTTGAAGTAAGATCCTCGTGTGTTCTCTTGAAATGCGTCAGTTAAATGGTTCGTGGCGTTTAACTAATGTTTAAATACAAAAGCAACATTGCCAGTATGCTATTATTTTTATCTAAATATTTGATTTACGCGCAGTGAAAGATATATAACTATGCACTGAAACATTACAATAACATATAATTTAGGAAACTCATCTAATTTTGGCGGTAAATGTAAGCAAATCGTGCTTTATTATTTTAGTGCTTTAGTTGGCGATATCCGCTTCAAACGCTTTTGTCATACTTACAATTAGTAACATTAGTGTTGAATTACATCTAACCTCCTACACACAGAATTTTATCTTGCTTTTAATATTCCAGCTTTGTATTTTGTATGTAGGTTCGTCAAAAGTAGGAACTATTTTTAAATAAATGCTTGCAGCTCAAAACTGCAACGATATATGTAGGTATAGGAAAACCATACATGTGAAAAGTAAATTTAACAGGCTTTGCGAAGAATGATTAACATACAGGCTGTTCCATTTAAAGAAACGTACTTAAGAAATTTTTCTAACATGCGGTCTGAGGGTAACATGTGGAACGATGTATATAATATAATTAAAGTCAAATAACATATGAAGTTAGTCCAGAGCTCCCTTAAACCATGTTAAAAAATTAGACCTTTAGTTATTCCAAAGAGCGAAGATATGCGTACTTTTGTAAGGGTCATATTTTCAAAAAAAAGAATTGCAATAAATATATGTCTCGAAAACGCTTTGAGACAGGTATACGCCCAAAATGCATGCTTACCTTGAATAAATTTGTTTTGGACCAAATAAATTTACGTTTTGAATATCCGCAAGAGAAAAACTTCTTAAGGCAAGAAAAAATTCTCGTAACATAATAATCTTGAAGTAAGAGGTTAGCAGTCTTGGATGAAACTACATTTAGGCTCCACTTAAGAATATCGTTTACATGTATTAAAAGCATTAGTATTGGAGAAAACTTTTAGAATTCTTGAATTAAATCAGTTTTCATATCTTTTTAAGAATAGTAATAGTTAATTTAAAATTATAACGCTTTATACAAGGATAAATATTTATTTCTATCAAATAAAAAGTACCTATTATTTATTTGAAATAAATGCTTAGTTTGAAAAAGTTTTTTTGGGGGTAACAAGTAGTTTTAATGGTGCCTTATTTGCAAATACACCGCACCATTTATGAAATGAATACAGCAACCTTAAGTTTTATCCTTCTAAATGTTAACTAAATCAAACTTACAAACACATCTTTATTGTTTAGACGCATAAAAGTTACTACTTCTATGGAGACTCTTGCATTGCTCTGCAATAAACTATCTTGGTTCTTTTACTGAGACCTTTTTATTTTTGTAAACATTATTGAATAGAACAGCTAAAGGTATCGAAAGAAATTATTAAACCTGGAACTCGTTAATTTGTACATGCCCAAGGGAGTAAGCCAGAGTCTCCATTGCAAATGCATGTACTTACTATGATTTAGAATATAGTTTCTTTAAAGACCACGCCGGGTTGCTTTTAATACTGGTGCCCCCGAATCTTTTCTTGAGAGGTGTATGTATGTCACTGCCTGATCACTAAAATATGCATATGAGTAATATGAGCTATCTGTTTGCCTTATTGGTATGTTCTAACTTACCTTGCAGAAATATTTAATACCTTGAATTAATAAAACATAGGTTGAATGCGATGAAAAATACACGCCCTTAGAGGTTGTATTACCTGAATATCTTTTCGGTTCTATAGTTATACTTTTATATATATGCATACCAGCATACCGATAATACTGTAATCTACTAAAAAAAAAACCCTGCGCTAAAATATCTCTCTGAGATCCTCCAACAAATCCAATTCTAGCAGCAGCTTACTTGGCTACTTCATCATTAATATTATTAGGTAGATTTATTGCTACATATATTTACCAACCTTTTGTCATGTAATTAGACATAAATACATTGATACATGTAAAACTAATAAGATTCAATTAAACAACTTCCCTAGAAGAAATCCATCCAACGAACTACTCTGTAAGGTAAAAAAGCGATCACACAATTGATCGACAACGCAGATACAGCGTTTTGCTGCTGAACCCTAACCGATTTTAATATTTATTTATTATATTAAATAAATCCCACATATTGCTGCGCTTGCACTAAGCAAATATATTCCCTATGGTTAAGAAAATTGTGTTAAAACAATATTTCGTTTTTAACTCAGAATGCATTTTTTCTGAGGATAGGGAAACACGTGTAAAAGTTTTCAGAAATTTATAATTAATAAGAAATCCAATCATGATAAGAAATACAGGGTGTTCGATTTGAATTAAAAAAGTTGTTACCGCGTTTAGGTAGAAGCGACAACACTGCATGGATGAAAATATTTTAGAAACAAGGTCGCCTCGAATAACTTGCACATACAAAATTTGAATCAATTCTGATGATTGGTCGTCCATATACTTCTAATAGGTCACTGTGGGATACCCAGTATAAATAATGATATATCTAACAAGTACCTAATATATACCAGTATATGTAAATGTGAATTATATCCCAGGATTATAAATTCTTTAGAAATAGGTAAAAAATAAAATAGAAGCTTGAGTTAATTTTACTTTGCCTAATTTTGATTCCTTGTTCTTTATTGCAATTTTCTTGAAGAATTCTAAACTTTCAATTTTATTTGTAATTAAGTTTGTTTACTTCTTTATCTAATTTTGACCTAGTTGATAAATTTTCTGTGGAATTTGTACATATAATGGTTGCTTTGTAGCTGGCCTGATGTCTTAATACGAAACCACGAAACCAGTCCCAATCATTTGTTAAAGAATTTGTGAAGAAAAGAACCTTTTATTTTCTCTTCTACCTACTTATGATATACTCACCACCACTCATTATAAAAATTGTTCAGATATTGTACTTTGTCAACTAAACTCCATTTTATTGGTTCTTAGTATATTGAAGTTAAACGTTATTACTTACATAATCTACTAATGATGAAAAAATATGATATGAAAGTGTAGTTGTGCATAACATATTGTCCACTAGACTGGAAGTAATTCACGTTTAATACGTCAGAAAGAAAGCTTTTGCAGGTTTTTTGGATTATTTCTACAAAGCACAGTGTGTGAGAAATACTAGCACTAACAAAATAAATGCGTTCGTGTGAATTGTACAAAAGTGTGTGCCATTTTTAACAAACTTTTTTCTAATCGGATGTTACAATACAGCTAAAACAACGATGCAGTGCTGCAATGGTTATTACCGCACACTGTGCTGTAATGAGATATTAACGCACAGGAGGAGCAACGGGTTTGTTCATGCGAACAGCGCATATAACCTAACTATATTAAAATTAGAAATTAATTTGTTTCTAATTTGTAATAATTACGTGTACCTAATGCACTGTGAGCAATAAAGCAACTACAAAGAGAGAAATCGTGAAATTTATTTCCAAACACTGTTAATAATACGTAACACTATATACAGTATTAGTTAACATATCGAATATACCTGCTGAAATCCAGATCGAATGGATAGACCTGCAGTGCAATACTAGTTTAAAAGACAAATTTAATAATGTAGGCCTGCTTGAATTTCATTCAAAGTATATCTCCATTATAGAATTTACTAAAATCAGAAATCATGCATTGTGGATGACTTCGCTCTTCGGCGCCAGATATCTATGTGAGCAATGGTTTTCTCGATTGAAAAACGTCAAATCAAAAGTGGAGACAAGACTCAGCAAACAGAACGGTTTTATCGATGTATCTACATCTAAGTAAATTTTGTTATATAATTTGTTTACATCGTTTGTTCATAAATGCAATACCATTTTGGTACATAGGTCTACTATTACAGACAGAAACATCGCGGGTACATTACTACGATAAGGTAACTTAATATACTTATATGTTACATTTGGTTACGTCACTGTGATAAAACAAAGATGTAATATAATTATAGCCGGGTCCATAGATGTTATATGTAACATAATAGTTACAAAGTGTACAACTAGAGTTACATTGTCGTAATTTAGTAGTAATGTAACAAGCCAGACATAGATAAATTAATTAAGAGTAAAGAATGTCAGACTTCACATGAACATCTTTTATTATATTTTATTTATGTTTATTCTTTTATTGTTGTTTGGCAATTAAAACTTTTCAAACTAATGATTGTTCATTACTCCATAATAATCAAATATTATTTTCCCTTATGGTGCGGCCCGCGATACTAAAAATAAGTGAAATCTGGCCGTCAAAAACCGAAATAGTTAGAAAATCACTGCTTAGACACAAAAGTACGGGTAATGTTTGGCTAGCCAAAAATGAATCCAGGGGTTATTTCGATCAACCAGCCAAAGACATCTGCAGACTAGTACAGGGGGCATCAGCATATTGGAATGGCTGGCATGATTCATTAGAAAGAAGAAATGAGAAATTAAATACAAAAAGCCAAGAGGCTGCAGTTTTCCGGAGACTCCATGTCAGGCGGTTCCCACAACAAAAAGGAAGGAAAAAAATTGCAACAACAAAAGCCGAACTGGAAAAATGTGTTCGACGCAATGATGTAGATGTAATTGAAAAAAATCCAAATGCCATAATAGTAAACATGTAGTTACTTAAAAAAATAGCACACTATATCTCAATAACATAAGAATATACATTTTTATTAAAGTTTTATCATAAGTCGCCCACGATAAAGTTTCAGATTACTTGGAAAATACCTTATTTTTGTTCATGCTTACGTTTGTTAAATAAAATTTTTATTTTAACTGATATCAGATATCTATCCCAATGGTGAATCAATTATATCGTATTATTTCCCAAAATACATCGTATTATATTGCTCTGCTCTACATTTTACAAAATTTATAACTAAACCTCTAAGCTAAGCAGAACCTCTGTATATATGCGTAAGAATAAGTATTACAAAGAATTAAGTTTTATTATTTATGAATGAAATAAACTTTAGTGTCTATTTAATTTTATGTGTTGATTCAATTTTTAGAAACCGATTAAGTAAACAGTTCGGCAAGAGAAACACATTTACGACTTTCTTTATTGCTACGTTTGATATAACTTTCAACCGCAATCAATTTAGTTAAAAGAATGTAAAAATTTGCCTGGTAGTCAATTATACTTAAAAAAAGCAAAGTACCAATGAACACGTACGAAATGCTCTACTTTATTTTGCAAATAAAATAACAAAACTTGGCAGAAAAGTTTTTATTATTGCAAAATACAGCTAACATCAAACACAAACCAAGATATGAATGTCATGTAACCTGGTAGGACAAACATATGTTGGTATATAAATAAAATTTAATTTGAAGTTCACTGGCGAACATAACTTTTCTTTCTTGCAATATGTATGTATGCTCTATGGCTTATGCCATCGCTAACGGTACAAAATTATTCCTTGGATTAAAAAAAAATGTTTCTAGATTTGCAATATTGAATATGTAATATTTCATCGTATAATTAAATCTTGATATGCTACTCTGAACTATTGTAATGATTGTTTCACATTTGTATAAATTTGTTAAATAAAGTAATAGTCATTTATTATACCGTCATGTTTTTCAACACCACAGATAAAAGGTTAATATATTGTGAATTTGGAAGATTTGAAACGTATTCGCGGTACCCTAGATTGAAATATGAAAATTCCACATTTTTGTAACTGGAAAAGGAAAACTAACAAGTTATATGTTTTCGGACTTACGTTAGAAAACTACGTAGCATCAGTATATTAAAAAAAATATAGAGGTGTTCTATTTAAAATTTTACATTTGCTCTTATTTCCGGTAAAAGGGGGAAGTGATAAAACATTTTGATATAGGTTGAAGAATTGGAAATTTACAGTAAAAAAGCACATTCCGGATACTATAAAAACATCTGTAAATAAAAATGTTAAAGGCGGGAACTTATGAGTGGAGCAGTCGGTATATACAGGCTGTTTGAAACTAACTATTACTAACTCGGTACTATCACTAATTTTGTTATTACTGGAACTATAAAGTTGATTAAACTAGCAAAGAAGCACAATTTTTAGAACTAATGACCAACATAAAAAATTATTGAACGTCTCTATTTCGAGATGTTAACCAAAACACTTACTTTCTAAATGGAACGTCCTTGATATTTGTATTTTATATATAAAAATTATTATATACTTTCATATCAAACGTCTTAAGATAAAGTAGATGTTAACAAAATTAACAATTTTGTAATATAATGAAGATTGTGTAGATGTCATTTGTTGTGTTTAATTGTACCTATTTTTCAACTTTAAGAAGAACAATGTTAAAATGCTGCATACTGAAGGTAGCTTATTTTGAAGCATTTCCAAATAATTTTATTAGATGTTTGGTAATAGATATTAAGTGTTCGGTGTTGACTCTGTCTGAAGTTTGGGTCTTTTTTTTCACAAATTTTATTTCAATAAAAAATGCGTTACTTTAAAAGTAACTCGACTTAACAATTAAAGTTACTTTTAACGTGTTGTTTTCGTCTTACAAAAGTTAGAACAATTATTTTTGTGCGTTCAGTGCTATAAATCATTTCAAATTATATATTTTGCTCATATTCAATTTACAATAATGTTGACTGATTATATTAAACTACTGACAAAAACTTCAACTGATGGATAATTCTGGCATGATGATGTAGTCATAAGTTGGGGAACCGGTCGCATTTTTATTAAAATGTAATTTGTGAGAAAAGGGGTCCAGATTTATTATCTTTTGGTTGTACCTTATCTTCGTCAGTGATTTCTAGATTCTTTTTTGTGGATATGGGAAACCGCATGGCACATGGCACTAGTTCATAAAAAGGATTAGGAGTTCGGGCTTGATCTGTCTGTTGTTTTCATTCGTCTGCTTTCTTGTTTTTCATAATATCAGATATCATGTTCTGTACCACTTGCTCTTATTGCTAGTCAACATTGCTTGAATAATGTTGTCGGAATTCAGCTCCATGCCTAGTGACAGAAACGTCCTTATCCTATCGCAACTGCATCGACTCTTAAGGTCAGGATTCAAGAGCGATCCGTTCCACAGGATAGGGCCCAGGACAGACGCCTACAGAACCCCTGTATCGGTATCCAACAGATCCCCACCTTCTAACAAAATCTTCCTATTTCGCAAAAAGCTAGATATACAGTTAATTAGATATCTAGAAATACGCCACACTCTCAATTCCTTTATAATCAGTCTGTGGTTTCCTGAATTAAAGGCATTTTTCTCTTCTACAGTAAACAAACACACCACCTGCTATCATACCCTCTAATGGTCTTTATCATCAACCCAATAGCCATGATAGTCAACTTGTCTTTTTGAAAACCAAACCCAATAGAATGTTTACGAATCATAATCTCAAAGAGTTTGCTCATGCTATTCAGTAGGCAGATTGATCGGTATGAACCAGATAGTTTCTAGAATATTAAAAAGCAATGATTGATGATTTTAAAGTGTAGTAATCCACAAAACCAGAACAATTATTTTGACAATTTATGATCAAGTTTGAGTAATATCTTAGTTTTGAGTTCACAAAAATAATGTTTGGAGGGGATAATGATTTTAACTGGCCTTTGCATGTTCCCATTTTGCATAAACCAATTTTGTCGGTCGAAGGTATCTGATATGTGGTTTGTAGACAAATTTAAATTTTTTTAAGGTCGTGATAATTAATTATCTTTAAGGCAATTCTAACTTATTTACTTACAGTAACTGCCTATTTTAAAGAGATTAGAATAATTTCTCCCTGCAATTATTGTTGCAAAAGTGTAAATTGTTCATCTAAACGTTATAATACCGTAGTTCAACTATTTTCGAAAGTTTCTGTGGAGGGTCTACTTGTGAACAAGGATAATTGCCTAATTGCGACACCGTACCAGAGCAAGAAAAGTTAGGTGGAAATATAATAGACGTAATGTATGGTTTAGATGGGAGATCTTTTCCTCTTAGGGTTTTTTATATTACTTTTAACTTTTTGCATGTTATGAACTTCAATCCTATTAACGCTGCAGCATTTTTCTGTTTACTTTACTTAGGCATTCCGTGCCATTATTAACTATGTGTTAAAATAACAAAAAAAAATGATTGAGATTATCACGTTCGACTAGTTCCGTTTGCTTTGGTTGTTAGGGTTCTGTATTCAAAAATTAAGACCTCTAAACAGTTTTGATAGCTTCGTACAAATATACTTGTTCCTCTTGCTTTCATAAGATTTCTGATAGTCTTTTGCAATATCCCAATACAAATATAAATACGCTTTTTCGATTTCTCCGAAATTATGAGTTCTTGGTGCAGTAATATTTGGGTTTTAGTTTGGTTG
Organism: Cetonia aurata; assembly: GCA_949128085.1. Taxonomy (NCBI): domain Eukaryota; kingdom Metazoa; phylum Arthropoda; class Insecta; order Coleoptera; family Scarabaeidae; genus Cetonia; species Cetonia aurata. The sequence continues at coordinate 39,783,652 of OX421884.1, forward strand.
ATTCGATATTTTGCTTCGACGTGGGTTATACATTTTTATTCTGGAATGAATCTGAAATGGATGTTATAGATGTAGCAGCACCCATGAATCAACTGTTGGTAACTTTTTCGATCGATTGCAAATTAGTATTTTAAAAACCGAAATCGTGACCATGTAGAACAGCTATATGTGTATATTTGTATTACCTATAAATATTTGTATTTTGTATTACATTAATTATTAGTGTGATGGTAAATTATAATTTGTTCAATGTTTCACATATCTCATGACGTTTCACTGGAGAGTTGTTAAAAATTTTGAGTACGCATAACCTAGATTCGGCCTAGCACCCGAACGAATTCAAAATATTTTAATTTATTTTATTATTTAATTGAAAAAATATAACATTAATTCTTGGTATAGTCTTCTTAAGTATCTAAAACTTAAAAAGACAGTTTTGGGTATCCCTAGTGGAGTGGCACGATGCCAAGTACGGTCAGAACATGATATTGTCATCAGCATAATGTTCGCAGATGAATTGAAGCAATGTCTAAAGACAATTACTAAACTTCTTACGCTTCCCATAAAAAGTTCGAAGATATACTCCTGTTAGAAATTGGGCACCAGATAAGGATTTAATTGCCAAATTTTGCTTTATGTTTGTACTACATTGTCAGGGCATTCCATTGTGCTGTTCGTATAAAACCTATCGTTACCTTTTACTTCAGCGTACGTAAAGTGAAATACTTTTCATTATCTAAAATAATGGATTTTTGACCGGCAAAATGCACCTGTCTCGGTTGCACATCTTGGGATACAGTTGGCAGTTAGGACATTTACATATTTTTCGATATTTTAGATTTTTTTTAATTGCAACGATACCGTACTCTTTTCCACAAGTTTCCTTACTCACATTAACTTAGTCTTTTGCACTCTCGACAACCTCTTTGTCCTTAGTGTGGTAAATGTCCAGGATCTTCCAGATTTGAAAGCTGTAGATGTGGCATCCCTGCTTGCGCTCCACTGAAATATTTTCATTCTCTAGGATTCGCAAGATTTCAGCACTCGCCTAACCAAGTTCTGGAAAGCGGACAATATGTGGGCATTATGAACTATGAATAGGGGTGAGGTATATAGTAATGGGCTGACAATCTTGTTCAAGGTCGTTGAGTTCTCACGTATACAGACTGAAGGGTACATCTATGATTTTATAAAGAAAACTAGTCTTTATGGACCTACCTCGAATATACACAATAAAAAAAAAGATTACAGTAACATTCCTGGTAATTGTACGCCAGTAATACTACTGTACTTTCACAAATGAGAGAGAAAATGTATAACTGTGAATTTACAGTTCAATATTTACAAGAGTACAGTATGATTGCTGTAAATTTAATGTCAATTTCCCGAATATTTAAAAGCTGTCAGAAACTTACAACAATATTTTGGACTTTTACATTTATTGTTTGATTATTTACTGAGAAACTATAAAGCTGCAGTAATTTTCTTGTAAAAACTTCCATACAGTAATAATCCTCTAAAATAAAACAGGATTATTACTGCATTATTACAGAATTCTTTTTACTCTGTACAATAAATACCTCCAGATGTATGTGTTATAAAATATATTTAAGGTTTTCCAAATTTGAGTCTTACAAAACAGTGATATCTTAAGTTCTCAATTGGTTTTTTTTTTTGATTGACTATAAGTGTTTCCAGACTTTTGAACCTGCGAGCATTTAATTGTTTTGGCTTTGTTGGTGCCCAATTTACAAACTATCACTTATTTGGACAAGTCGATCTTAAAAATATCTGGCCAACCAGCCACAAGTAGAACACGTTGAGTTACTCTGAAGATATTTTCTGCATGACCCCTGAAGTAAAATACCTGGCAAAACAAAAATTAAAGGGTATTGGATATACCACAAATGGTTACATGAACTTCTACTGCATAAGTGATCATTAAGATCCTACTTTAGATAGTAAATAGGAAAGAAAATCAAACAAGGGATATATCATTTACTGGGTAGCAGAAATTCAAGTTTTAGCAACAAATCTTAATCATAAAAAAGGCGTTGCCTTACGGATAAAATTCAATATTTAACATACGTAAATATAAACGCACACGATTTAGGTGCCCCTTCCGCCAACTTGCAAGGATCTCATGTACTATTTCTTTATTTTAGAAAAAATTGAATTAAATATCAATGTCACATATGGTGCTAAGGTGCCGGGTGGACCAAATAGCATGTACATAACGGGTAAATATACTTTGCAGCGGAGATACGAGAAAATGAGATAGGCAGTCCAGAGTTACTTTTGCGAGATAAAAACACTGATAAAAAAAAATTAAATTTATCTTACCGTTTTCAAAATATTTAAAAAATTTAATTTTCTTGAATTTATATAATGCGTTATAACAAATAGCTAATTCACGAACCCTTCCCTATTAACTAAATAATGCGGCTAATCCAACTATTTTTGTGTCTTAAAAGAAAATGCTCCTGTAAATTTTGTGTACACATTTGTAAATATAAGCAAAGTTGTTCTGATGGATTTGAAATGGAAATAACGAAGAGTCGTCAATTTTAAGAATATTTAAACCTTAATATTAAATGTACACTCCGCCAAAAAAGTATCGCATAATTTAGTTTTGAATCATAAAAGTATCGCATAATCTTTGTTTGTAGCATAAAGTTGTAAATATACTTTAATGCGCTCTAAGATATAATTTCTATGATTGTTTAAATAAAATACAGGCCAAATAAAAACAAGAACTCACACTTGAGATTTTTATTAAAACAAGAAATTATAATTTCGGAAAGAAAAATGTCATAACAGTAGCTTTTAATACTGAGTATTGCCACCTCTGGCTCTTATGACCGCTCGCATACGGTTTGGCAGAGATTCGATTAACCTCCGTATATAAGCCTGATCCAAATTCTCCCACTCGTCACGGAGAGCATTTTCTAGTCCATGCAGGTCCGCTGGGGCAACATTTTGGGTTCGTATCCGTCTGTGAAGGAGGTCCCACACGTGCTCGATAGGGTTCATGTCCGGACTTACCGCAGGCCAATCTAAAACTGGAATACCAACATCGTTAAGGTATTCCTGGACGATTATTGCAACATGCGGTCGTGCATTATCGTGCATTAACATGAATTCGTTTCCTATAATTGGTGCATATGGTACTACATGTTCTTCTAAAATTTCCGTTATATACCTGTGGGCAGTCAGTGTACCTCTGTCTACTGGTACTAACTCTGTACGACCTGTTAAACAGATGCCTCCCCAAACCATAATAGAGCCACCAGCGAAATTAGGTCTAGGTCTGATATTACACTGCGAATAGCGCTCACCGTCTCGTCTGTACACTGAGATACGCCTATCTGAGGTGTAAAGACCAAATCTTGACTCATCTGTGAAGAGTATATTGGCCCAGTCATTAATGTTCCAATTTACATGTTCTCTGGCAAACCTTAAGCGAGCCACTCGGTGGTTCCTAGTGAGACGAGGGGCTGTTACAGCTACTCTAGCTCTTAATCCACTCTGTCGTAACCTATTCCGAATAGTTTGAGTACTCACACGAGTATTTCTGACTCTAGCCAAGTCGTTCTGCAATTGTCTCGCAGTTACATGTCTTCGACGTAATGCTTGTAGTAGTAAATAGCGGTCATCTTGGCGAGTAGAACATCTTGGACGACCTGGTACAGGTCTTCTACTGTAAATGCCTGTTTCCCTATATCTGGCTACGGCTCTAGAAACACTTGACTGATTGATGTTCATCAAATTAGCAACGTATGCTTGAGATTGTCCATCTTCGATTAAAGCAACTATAGCAGCCAATGTTCTGAAGTTAAATTGCTCATTTTAGTTTTAAAAGCGTTGGTACAGAACTCTGACTTCGCACTTTAAAATTTGTCCGTATAGGAAGACTTTCAATAAACAACTGAACAAACCTTACACATATGCATTTTTCTAAATGTGTTCTTTTAGGAAAAAAGAAAGTAAAAACGCTAATCATTATTTTGTTAGTGTTTTTATAGTTCACATACACGAGGCAAACTTTTTGTGAACGTATAAAAATATCTTGGTTCATAAATGCCCTTTTTTAGTTTATGCGATACTTTTTTGGCGGAGTGTATATTATATCCCCATCTCTTTGTGTTATCCTAGCATTTCTCAACATTAACAAATAACACGTTCCTTATTATTTTGAATGTTCGCACAAATTCACTGATCCTATTGATCTTTGACATATGTAATGTCCGAGGGTCACTGGTCAGCTCATGCTTTATACTTGTCGCATGCTTGCCAGTGGCACCATTAATAACCTATGTCCAAGTACACGTCTCTGGTAAGAAAATCTTTTGATGTTGTTAACTATTATTTGTGAAATCATGCAAACGTGACAAAGCCAATGTAGAAAAGGGGTTTGCGTGCATTTTCCCGAGAGAATTGTCACGATTGTATGGTTTCTAAAACTGCTAGCGCATTGTTGTAAAGCGAATATTAAAACGCATACATATCTACACACATATCGGTAGATTAAAACAAACACGTACGCTACACAACACGCACTCCCATATGTAGACATTTGTAAATTTATACCACACAACACACCTTTGCATGAGCAAGTTTAAATTAGAGTGCAACTGTAGTTAATGTAGACGAAATGGAATTTGTTGTTGATCATCATGTTTTTTTGGGCAACCGTATGCGATCTACCTCCCGTTGGGAGAGTAGCCATAAATATTCATTAGAGGTGCATTAACCTAGCATTACCATTCTCATACATACATACTTTTTAGCTTGAGTTGGTACATAGTTGTGGGCTTATCTGTTGAACAATTTTCACAACTGTGTTATTAATGTTACAGGGCTCAGCTGACTCTAACTACTCACAGCCATCTTCGGATCTGTCGTTGGACGAGGAAAAGGAAACTATTCGCAGAGAAAAAGAACGTCAGGCACTTAGCCAATTGGAGAAAGCTAAGGTAATAATAATAGATACATGAATTCAACATGCAGAATCTCAGAGAAAAACATAAACGTTATACTACAAAAAGAAAACAAAAGAAACGTACATAAGTACACTAAAATATGCATAATCAGTTGCTACTTTATTAAACTATAATTGTTAGAACTATGCAATCTACACATGGTAAATAAGAGAGACCAAAACAAAAGTCTTGCGCTAGTTCTAGTATAGGTGCACGCGACGGAACTTCTCGCATTAAAAGAAGATGGCGTACAAAAATTGATTTTTCTCAAAAATATTGAATTATCCACAACTCCAGCGTGTAAAAGCTTAAATAAAAAGGTCAAATTAAATTATTGTCTGTGTACGTATACAAAAAGAAGGCTCCCAATGCATTGTATACAGATATACTACCATACAGGTTGCGAAAAGATCTTCACGTCGGCATACAATAAGCTCTGTGAATGCAGTATATAACGAATGTCCTTTATGGATACATTGAACATCAACGGACCTAAATCTGATCCTTTAGCTACACCATTTGGTGGAATCAGTACTTTAGTTCGAAAACCCTCATATTTGACATATTGTTGCCTCTGAGATAAATAGGTAGCATGGTTATAAGATCTGTATAACAGCCGAAATTTTGCAATTTATTAAGCAGTACGTGGTGCGGTGCAAGCGGTGTAATCCTTTACTCAAATCGATGTACCAGTGTGTTCACTAGTTTTCTATATCATTGCTTCCTATACAAAATGGACGAAATTTAGTGGACCGATCGATGTTGAGCGTTGCGTGAGGAAATCATCCTGCTGTTCGGAGAGTAACGTCCTAACGTACCGAGAAACCGATTATATATGTTTATTAATCATACGGCTAAAATTGCAGGGGTTACTCCCTGGTCTATTCTAAGAATATTTAGTCCTTTGATGATTCTTGAGAAGTCGCTTTGTTTCGACGATACAGGTTGAACAAATTTTCAGCGAAAGCAACATCTTATTCCCAAAAATTACATGTTAAGCTTCGCAATCTACAAGAACTGTTAGAAATGATTGCCTTCAGCTAGGATGCAACGAACCAATCTGCTCTTCATTGATTACCGAGCTCTTTCAAAAAACCTAGGGTCGTTTCCTATTTAGTTACACCCCACAATTATCCCATTTCTCAAATCTTCCATGTAGTGTAAACTAAAGACTTTAGATGGCCCTATGCGAAATAATTGATGGGGTCTACGTCCATGGGTCAAGCAGGTCGTAAGTGAGGTTTTTCGTCTGGAATTGATGAAACACCAGAATTTTTTGAGACTAATCCAGGGACCTCCGTATGCTATTATTAAAAACTGACGAAACCCGCACTAAAATGCGCCGGTGCACCATCGTGTATAAACCACATTGCATTTTTCGTTGCCAATGGTACATCCTCCAGAAATTTAGGTAGCGCTTGTTCCAAAAAGTTTTTATATACCTCGCCGGTAAGTCTTCCTGGTGGAAATACTGGTCTACAGACGTTCAACGAAAACTGATCTTCAAATATTTTTATCTCATATGGATTTTCTCCAGGCCACACGTAGTTATTGTGAAAATTCCTTATTGCATTTCTTGGGAAATTCACTTCATCGGTAAATAGAATCAGCGTCAGTAGTTGAGGGATTTCAACCAGTGTGTACAAAAGCCATTGACAGAACGCAATACCTGCAGGAAAATCAGCAGGCAGAAGTGTCTGAACTCGTTGTATGTGGTAGGGGTACACCAAACATTATCTGAACATTTTACAAACAGTTCCATTACTTTTACATTCATAGTATTTGCAATTTTGCGGGTAAAAGTACCTGGATCTTCCTCTATCATGTTCAGTATACTCTCTTTCACTTCCACCATTCTTACTGTAGTTGGCCTTCATGATCCTCCATTTCGTTTCAATGTGTCTGCTTCATGCAGAGGTTGATGAATATTTGGAAGATTTTTCTATCAGAAATTTTCCGGTTGGGAAATCGTTGAATGTACAACCGCTTAGCTTGTAATAAATTGTCATGAGCAAGCCTACACACTAAAAAATTCCTACGGAAAATTTCAGTAATGTATAGGGTAAATTTACCAACAAGTTTTCTAGTAAATTTCCCAATTTTTGGCAATTTTACCTTATACGTTACAGGAATTTTCCGTAGGAATTGCATATATTTTTTAGTGTGTATACATAAAATCCATGTAAGTCATGTCGGCGTTCATGATACAGGACTTTACCATCAAAAGTTTAACTTTCAATGACAGGAAATACACGTCAAATAGCCAAACATCAATCATTCGCAACAAATTCGATAGATACGGAATAATCAATCACGACACGCATTTAAATGAAATATACGTATAAACTAATGTTCTTTTCTATGTCTGAATATGCCTGTTGTTGGATAAAACAGCTGGAAATCTAAATGCTGTTAACAGCGAATAACGCATTTTTTAAAATTACGCTACATTAATAATGTTAAAAACATTAAAATTGGTTTTGTCGAAATTTTTTCGCCCTGTATATTCGATGAATGTTTAACAAGCGCACTGGTTCAGGTTTTGCAAATTTGAAATCACGGTTACGAATCGTCAACAAACTATCGAGTTTCTATCGCCAAACTTAAAAATTGGTGCGATTTTAGATATTTTCCAGGTGGTGAAATCCTTTTTACAACAATATGCCACTAGAAATAGATCTAAAAGGCACTAACAATGACATGGGAGAGTTTTTAGCCAAAAATAATGGCAGGCTATCCGGTTCAGCCTATAGTTTTTTATGTAATATTAAAATATCAAATTCTATGGATACATTTTTTCACGTTACATATTTTGAAAAAATATTTATTAAATATAATTTAATATTTAAAGAAAAATAACTTCATATTAAAAAAAAATTGCTTACTATTAAAAAAAAAGGGTCAGCTTCTACTCTTTCGTTTGAAGTTTTTAAAAATTACTGAATATTAAATTTTGCTACATCTACTGATACAATTCCCAGTTTATTTCCTCTACTACTATTTTCACGTACAACTAGGTTGTGCTCTAAACTTTAATAGACATGGCTTACTCTGACCCTATAAATAATCTATTTTTTTATGATAACCATTAAATGAACAATTTATTACCCGTGCCATCTGCATTATTCAGTCTAGCCCCCTTAATCCAGCTTTTCAAACGTACTATCCGCCGCTGCAGTTAGAGCTGCACTCAAAACATGTGTAAATAATACAGGCTGGAGTTTACCTGCCAACGCCCAGTTCTAGATCGTATCATCACCGTTGAAGTTCTGGTGCATCAGCGTAATAGTGAAAACAGTTTGTGTTTCATCATAGTGGTAGTAGGGTCATCTGGTGCTATTAAGTTCTTATAGTTGAGAATCCAGTTGCTTTCACTAATGATTTTAATTTCCAGAAATAATTATTGCATTATGACTATTTATTCACTAGATGTCTATTTCTCTCAAATATTACATTCTTAGTGTTTCTTAAGTTATCTTGCTCTATGTAGTATTATTAAATTAGAATTGTTATTATTCGCTTCCAGTATTCATAGAAGTTCCAAAAATGACAAAGTTCCGGCCTTCTGGTTCCTAAATACCACCAAAGCCAATAGCATTACTGAGTATCTATAATCTGTAGTATTGTCAGCCATTTTTATACGAGATTTCAGCCTTATATTTAAATAAGCCCTAATAAAATATGATTCTTTTATCTTTCAAAGATATGCAAGACTGTATCGAAGTAATAGACACATAAGATATTCCATCAGCACCATCCATTCAGCACAATTGTTTCGGAAATTCGTGAACTTCCATTTCCAACCGAAAACCGAATGAATTACGAAAAAGTTACAATATCTAAACATGCGTCGTTATCCCTACTTTAAATGTGTTATTTTCTACACTGAGAAAACTGGTCGTTATATGAATAAACTACATTCATTGAGAGAATTTGCATTGACAGAACGGAAAATTTCGTGCTTATGATAAAATATTATTTACGATCTTTGATTGAGTAATAACAACATTCGTTAGTGAAATAAATATGTTATCATTATTATAACATCATTTAACATTAGTTCAAAGATAATATTTGTTATAGCAACGATTCTTGCATTCAATAAATAATTTTGTTGATAATGTAAACAGCAAATGAATATGCTCGCTATTTTTACGTACAGCTTATTCATCATCTGAACGCAATAAAGTATTAAATAATATCCTGTCCGTTGTTTTAATGGCTTGCAATTTGTTGCGAGAAAACATTCATTGTAAAACTGGCGTTCTTGACAACAATAACATATTTCATTGAGCAGTTCATATTACTATTCCTAAAATTATTCCGTATTGACGGTTCGTATTAAAAAATCATTCCAGTTCACTGAAGAGAACGCTAGCAATTTTTAAAGTTCTTATGGTTTACGTGAACATGTATCTGTTTATGGTACATTTAAGTGATTGTGCATTAAAATATTTGACTTGATTATATCATCTCCTTTCTAGTAAAGGGAATTTACAGTTGAGTTACGATGTCATAGAAGAAAGACAGTAAACATGCTTCATCGATATACCACCACCTGAAATTTTCAGTGTTTTCTATATGGTGTTTATTAACAGCAAGCAATCAATAGAATACTTTGATCTATTTTTAGTTATTTTCCGATCAATCTTCCAACGGATATGTATTAGCGCGACGATGTAACGATTCGCTTGGTGTGGGCAGTCAGCTCATGCGAAAAGCAGCAAAAAGTAAATGTAAAAAATTCCTATTTGTACTAATGAAGCGTATGCCCGTGTGGAAAATTAAAATAAATTGGATTCCATTTAGGAATGCTCAAATAAAGCTGACACATACAGATCTGACCTCTGTCAGCAATGATAAGCACTATTTAAGAAAATTTGAAGTTAAAATATATGATTAAGATAGTAATTTTCAAGTTCTATAAATTGTGACAGTTAAAGGACAGATATCTTTAAGTGCTACCAAGTGGAACAGAAGTTAATCGAACTATTAACTAATTTTTTTAACTTATTGAAGTTAATTTCACAGCGTAGGAATTACTACAAAGATTTTATCTTTGTTTTTGAGATACTTAAGTTTTTATATATACCTACAGGAGCGGCAAATGCACTTGGCGTCGCTGGTAAATTCTATACTGATTCCACGTTGTTGAGATGCAAAGCTGTTTTAAGTGTTTACGTAATCGTTCTTTATGTTTCTACAATAGTTTTTATAGATAACTTTTCTACATATACTAAATTTTTTTCTCTTTCTTACATATATGACCATTTCAATAACTTCAAATAACATTTATAGGTTATATGTTTTGCGAAATTGACTAAAACATTGTGTCCTTGAGTAACACGGTCTACGAAGTTGATTTACAATTCATGATCTTCCCTTGTAAACACAATGTCTAATGATAAATGAATTTAAAGCAGGGATTAAAAAGGTTCCAAAAATAACTGTTTTAAACTGTTATACATCGGTTCTGAGTAAAACAGTTATGAGAACCGAAATAATCCCAAAACAGTTATTATTATAACGGTTCTGACCTAATATCAGTTTTGGTTACGGTTCTATATCGATTTTTATATCGGTTCTTTTCGGTTCTATATCGGTTTTATTTTAGGTATACAATTTATTGTATATTGGTTAATTTCCGTTCCATAACAGTTTTAGTTTAGCTATGATTGTTATAGTGTGTTATTGTGTGATCTAGATTTACAGAGGTTTTAGGATATAACTTTCAATTTGTTCTTGGTGTCTTACACCAAAACTAAAGAAACAGTAATAATTCTGTCGGATTATTGCAAATAAGGGTGCATATATAGGTTAGAGCAGTGGTTCTCAACGTGGGCGGTAGCGCCCACCAGTGGGCGCTGGAATCTATACAAAATCCAGTAAGTGGGCGCTAGGCGAAAAAAGGTTGAGAACCACTGGGTTAGAGAATCGTTCTGAAAAATATCTCTCTGCATTCGTAATATGACTCAGAGTGCTCCGTATCGTATGCATCTTCTCGCCGAGAAACTTATAAAAACGCTCCAATCGCTTTTCCGTGGCGTTAGGTTTAGTTAGGCGGGAGAATGTATACAAGTGGCCTGTACGGGGCACCACCGTGCTGAGCGCTGAATAGACCTATGTGTATCCTTTACCTGAATTTAATCAAGGAACTTCTTATCCACTTTTTACATTTCAAGTGATCTTTCTTACTCTACTCTACTGTTGGTGTTTTTTTATAATTTAAATTTTATAATGTAAAATTACCACTGTACTAATCGTGATTTGGATTTGACACAGACTCATTCATTGATATTGAAGTTACAATAAAGAAAAAGTGCACAATTAAAATGACAAGTACGATTACTAGAATATTCGTATTATACCGTATTTAAATTCGTGTAATCATATTCGCCTTATCATATTATCGTAACCATATTCGCAATATAATATAATTGCCATAGTTTGCAAGGACTGACTTTGATTAAATCTTAATTCTACTCCAAATTTGCTTATTTCCGCTGATATGAGGAGATGCGTTGGTTTGAGAGCAGTAATTGCTATATCCGCCGAGATCTTCGACATCTCCCAAAATTTACGTGTTGCCGTTACTATAACCAATAAACAGACTCTTGAGCTCATAAGAATCATATTTATTTTTTCTCTCACAGCTTCCAATATCCTTAAAAAATGGCGGGTAATCATATAGAAATTATCGCTAGTGTTAGGAAGTGCATCGGTAGGACGACAAGCCAGTAATAATTATATCCGCCGACATCTTTGACATTCCTCAAGATTTAAGTGCTGTCATTTTTGAAGTAGACAAACAAACCTTCAAACTTATAAAAATTACACTTATTTTTTCCCACACAACTTTAATCTCCTTAGAAAAATGGCGGGCAATATTTATATAAAATCCGCTGATGTTAGAAAGTGTACCAGTAACACGACAAGGCAGTAATAATTATATCCGCCGACATCTTCGACATTCCTCAAGATTTATGTGTTGTCATATTTGAAGTCGATGAATAAACCATCAAACTTACAAAAATCACATTTATTTTTTCTCCCACAACTCCCAATGTTCTTACAAAACGGCGGATAATATTTATATAAAATTTCCGCTAATGCTAGGAAGTATACCAGGAGGGCGACATGGCAGTAATAATTATATTCGCCGATATCTTCAACAAGCCTCAAGATTTACGTATTATCGTTTTTGAAACCGATAACCAAACTCAAACTACTAAAATTCACATTTATTTTTTTTTGGCACAACTCCCAATGGCCTTAAAAAATGGCGGGTAGTATTTATATCAAAGTTTCTGTTGATGTTATGAAATGTACCAGCAAGATGACATGGCAGTAATAACTATATCTGTCAACATCGTCGACATCCCATAAGATTTACGTGTTGTCATTTCTGAATTCGATGAACAATCCCTTAAACTTATAAAAATCGCATTTATTTTTTCTCCCACAACTCCTAATGTTCTTCAAAACTAGCGGGTAATATTTATATACAAATTTCCGCTAATGTGAGGAAGTGTACCAGTAAGACGACATTGCAGTAATAATTATATCCGCCGATATCTTTGACATCCTGCAAGATTTACGTATTGCCGTTCTTGAAACTGATAACCAAACTCTCAAACATACAAAAATCACATTAATTGTTCTCCCACAACTTCCAATGTTCTTAAAAAATGGCAGCTAATATTAATAAAAATTTCCTCTAACGTTAGGAAGTGCATCAGTAGGAAAAAACCTCAAACTTATAAGAATTTCGTATAGGTTTGAGGATTTGTTTATGGGCTTCAGAAACGACAATATACAACACACTAAAAAATATTACACTTTTCCTACCGAAAATTCCTGTAATGTATAGGGTAAATTTACCAAAAATTGGGAAATTTACTATAAAACTTTAGCTAAATTTCCCAATTTGTGGTAATTTTACCCTATACATTACAGGAATTTGCCGTAGGAAAAGTGTAATTTTTTTAGTGTGAACATATAATTGTAACTATTTCAAAACAAAAATGAGAAATTATCCAAAATACCGATACAGAACCGAAAATAACCGATATACAACCGAAAAAGAATCGATATTATCATCGAAACCGATTTTTTCACGAATTTCGATTCTAAATAACTGTTATGGAAAATAGCGGTTCTTCATAACTGTTTTGAGAACCGAAACCGTTAACATAACGTGTTTTGAACCCCTGGATTTAAAGCAACAAAATTTCGTTTGGCCACTAAGATTTCTGGATTTAACGCTCTTAGATCTCATTTATAGGGGCACATAAAATTGTTGGTGTTTCCGATCACAGTACAGATCAAAGCAGAATGAGAGCGGCGACTAAGTGAAGCGTTTGTTAGCATAAATTCTGAACAAATAAAACAGTCGACAAACGAAAGTGTTTATAACAAAATTTTAAAGTGTTTGGTTTGAGGAGAATTGGGGTCATATACAACACCTATATTATTGTTACACTTTTAGTTGTCAATGTAAAATGTTATGCTATAATACTATAGTTTATCTATTTTTCCTTTGTACGCTTTCAAAATTGTAATTTAACTGTTTTACAATCTGTTCTTAATTAAATACTAATTTAAGGCTGCATGTTCTATAACAAAAGCGATGGAAATAGGTATATGAACACTTATAGTTTCCTAGAGAATTGAATTATTTGCGTTTCATATGACAAAATACTTTTACTACTAAATAGATACCCATATCAAATTAACCCTAGGTTGTTGAACTCCTTGTATAATTTGGTGTACTTTATATTCGTTGATTAAATATTGAAGGACCTGTGAGTTCCGAATAGTCATTAAAAAAACTCTCCACCTTTTAACATATAGCAACTATACGCTTCTTGCGTTCTTTCTATGTTAGAGAAATCAAAATAACTCTAAAACGGTAATCCATAAGTAATAAGATGTTTTATGAAGCGGGGTTTAAAATGCCGAGTATAATCCAAAAATGCAACAAAAAAATATAAATTTCTATTCATAATATCAAAGTTATGACTTCCGGTGCAAAAGGAAGTGAGACATTGATGACGTTATTTTTTTTTTTAAGATAAAATACATTTATTTTGTAGTTTTATTCCTTAAGAAGTTATGCCTGTGTTAATAAGCCGTCCACAGGTAAAACTATTACACTTTTACCTATTTTCTTGTTTGTTTAGTAAGGACTGAATGCGTTTTTCAACCCTTCAGTTCCCAAATAGGTCTTATCACTAAAATAAGTATTATCTCTCTCATTGTTATGGTTTTAGCTTCTTTTAGATATTTGCATATAACCCTTACAAGGGTGCACCCCTGTGGTAGCATTGGTAGACAGATAAGAAATTTTTAACTTACAATTAGTTTTAGTTTTTAGTTAAAAGAAGTGCCAAAAAACTAATGCTCTCAGGTGCGGGGGTAAACCTCAAATAGGAACAAATGCCCCCTTGAGGGTGCATTTGGGAACTGGCAGGAAAGTCTTTTGTATTTCCACCGGAGTTCTTCTGATTTAGAACAAGGTTATATAATTCATCAGTCTAGTAACAAAATAGGAGATGAGTATATAACATATCACTAGGGCTGAGAATAAAACAATGCTAGACAAACTCAGATTTGAGTCTCAGATGACTTTATAGTAAGACTAGACAAAGAGTATTTTAAAACACATTCGCTAATAACAATGATTATTATAATTGAAATAATTTAAAATAATTGGTGGAACATGAATTACCTTAATAATTATTCAATATGCATGAACACCATTATTATTTAAACACAATTCATAAGTTTTTTGTATGTCATTTATGTTTCACCACTTATTTTAAATTCTTGCAATTGTATTAATAATCATTGTTACTAAACGTGTTTTACAATACTTATTGTGTAGTGTAACTATAAACTATAAAGGCTTTAACAAGAAAAAACAATTTTTCCTTATTAAATGAAGAAAAAAATAGTTAAGAGAGGGTGTACCTGTATACGACATTATCAATACAAGCATATTTGCTTAAGGAATAAAATTAGAAAGTAAATGTATTTAGTTAAAAACCTGCATATTAAAAGATATTTATGCATATTATAAGATATACAATGGTATAATAAAAATGGTGTGTTGCTGGAAAAAAAAATAATTTGGCGACGTCGCGACTTCATCGCCGTGCAATTTTGTTTTGTATTTCCACCTTATTTTTTAGTACTGGTCAAGACAAATACAATATCTTTAGCAGAAACTAATTTTTTTCCAGATTTTACGAGATAAACGCAAATTCCATGATAAATCAATTACCCTATATATTCTATCCAAATCAAAAATTTTAATATTGGGGAATAGCATTGACATTGACTTATGTATGTAATAGCTGTAAGGTAAATAGTAAAATATGTAATTAAATAGCAACTAATATATTATAAAGTTTTATAGAAAAAAAAATCCTTTTTTAATTATGATGAAACAAAATTACACATAGTAGTATAAGCTGTATTTATGTAGTCTGCTCACTAATACACATTTGTAACCTATTTCAGAGTAAACCGGTAGCGTTCGCTGTTCGAACAAACGTTTCCTATGATGGATCAGTAGATGACGATTCTCCAGTACACGGATACGCGGTTTCATTTGAAGTTAGAGATTTTCTACATATTAAGGTATATCCACTAGATAGAATAGTTTGAATTAGTTTTACAGTTAGTGTAAACACTTCAATACTTTCAGGAAAAGTACGACAACAATTGGTGGATCGGCAGGCTTGTCAAGGAAGGGTGTGATATAGGATTCATTCCGTCTCCAGTTAAGCTAGAAAACCTCAGATTGCAACAAGTGCAACCTAGGTCCAAACTGTATTCGAGCAAAACAAACTCGACTACCAACATAGGTGCAGCTGGTAACGATGTTTCCAGAGGTAGCACCCCTCCTACGCCTGGTATGTCCTTTCCACAGCACACTTCGACGTCTTTTTTGATGTTTCGTCTACTCGTGGAATGATATCTGTTTTCGTTTGTTCTTAATCAGGTTGTATTGATTTCGGGATAATTTAAACAAACGCCTATCTATTGATTGTCATTGAATGCCTTTTATTGGGAGCTCCCTTTCATTTATTTTATATATTTTTTTTGTGGATATTTCAAAAGATAAATTACAAAACAAAGTCCCTGTTTTGGCACGTCAATAATAATCATAAATATCAATACTTTTTTTTGTGATTTTGGCGCTTGATGATAATTATGCGGTACAAAGGTATTATTTTTCTAATTTCTGATACTTTAAATTTTCACTAACATTTCTGGTATATTTTAATATAATGCACGTTTCGGTGTACTTTGTATTCGTTGTTTTATTTTCTTTTTGAACTTCAGTATTTTGTATTACACTACACTCACCACACTCTATACTTTTATACTGACTGGATCAATTTTTCCATCATCCTGTTATTCCCTCCTTTCAATCTACCCCTCACAGAGAGTAGTAGAGGTAGAATAGTGTGTAGTTGAAGGAACTTCAGTAGTTGTATAAACTTCTATTACTTACGCTCTTAAACTTGAGACTATTAGGAAAATTAGGAGTACTCGGCTGGGTTTATACTATTGTTGCGATTCATATTTTGTGTAGTAAGAGAATAAACGTAAACAGTTTTTACTCCATTAACTTTAATATGATTTTAAGTTGACTTACATGTTTCGGCTATGAGCCATTTTCAGAGCCTTGTTAAATCAGAGAATTTGGTTCATAGCCGATACACGTCAGCTTATTTAAAATCTTATAGTGTTGATTGAGTACATATTCTTTACGCGTATTATTCTACCACACATTACAACTCAGTCTGAACAAAATCACACATTCATATTTTGCTTTATCGAAAAAAATAATAAAACTGTGTCCTTATAGTTTTATAATGTATTAGCTTCCCTCTACATATTAGTGAACAATGAGCATTTCAGGAGGTAACGAAAGTTATGTAAAGCTAGATTCATTATCCATAACAAATTAAATTTCGTAATTCGTATTTGCAACATAGACTTAAAACTTCGAATAGTAAAACACTTTGGAATGACTTACATGATCTGAACATTTGCAAGAAAAGTGCTCCTGTTGTGCCATCTTACTTTCTCGATTCGAAAGATCTAAAATCTAAATAATCATTTTATTTCGCCGTCGTATTCCTGCTTGTTGCCTGGTCCCCTCGTTTTTAACTTCTATCATTTCAATGTGAGGCCTGGTGTCGACATTTCCTCATTCTCTGATACCAGTGAGTCGGAGGTTGCTTCTATAATTGCCGGTATCCATTCAAATTCTGTTGGAGCGGATGCCATTCCCTTAAAAATGCCAATCTTAACACACATTTTTAACTTTTGTCTTCAGACTGGGGTTTTCCCTTCTGATTGGAAGCGGGCTCATATCATCCCTGTTCCAAAGAATAATAGCCCTGTCAGTAGTGTTGATTTACGTCCTATTAGTATCTTGCCCGTTCTGTCGAAGGTCTTGGAGACGATAATAGGCAGTTGCGGAATCATCTGTCATCTTTCATTTATTACCGTCATTCCGTCTGGATTTCGTCCAGGATTCAGTTGTACTTCTGCTGTTGCTTGTATTGTTGATGACATTATATCTGCGCGTGACAATGGTAAATTAACAATATTAGTGCTGTTCGATTTCTCCTTTGACAGAATCGACCATGACCTGTTGATGGCTATTCTTCATTACATTGGTCTTGGGGAGGTTGCTCTCCGTTTTTTCCATGCCTACTTGTTTGGCAGGAGGCAGGCTGTGGTGGCTGGCGGTGGTGTGTCATATATTTGCCCCTACTACGATATTGAAAAGAATACACACAAACTTGATAAACTCGTGAAATTTTAAGACAAATGAAACTTCCAATTTGAAGGACAAGATCGTAGTATACCTACCTATAATCTTACGGCATAGCATAAAAGAATCGGACTAAATACACCTTTTCTAATGGCAAGCCTGCATGAATTCGTTTTGTTTTCTGTGTTTGATGACATCAATTATGTAGAACTTTGTTATTTGTTTTTCTTATAAGGTAGATGGGGATGCTGTAGCAACGATTTATTTAATAGATCATTGTATAATTGGTTAACACTATTAGAGTCATTCCATGACAAATCAAACAATCACTCAACCTGCCCATTTTCAATTTTTATGCACATTTCAGGAATCATTCTCTCCAATGATATAGATAAGAATATATTTTTAGAATTTTTTTATCTTGTGTGGTTTTGGTGTACCTAGTTAATTTTTAATTATTGGAAAAATTGTTATCGTTTGGGATTCAGTAACTTTCTAAATCTTGAACTACTTAGCTTCTATTAGGCCTACAGAGATGTTTGACCTCTTGCTTTAAATTTAATGCTTGGTGAATTTTTTTTTAAGTAATAATTTTAAGATATTTTTTTTTAAATTTTGAAAAAAAAATGTATTTTTCGCAGTGTTATAAGCTTTAAATCCTTAATGTAATTACTAGTTAACATAAAAAGAAAATTTTTAAATACCTGTTAGAGCTACCTTTAATTTTTGTTATGTAAACAAAATAATTATTTACGAATCTTGCATGAAAAATAAGAATAGCATATATCAGTGTGAGTAAACTAGTTTTGCTAATCCCAGGTGTTCTGCCAATCTGCAGAAAGCCTGTCGAGGACTTGTGTAGTTCATGTCCTTGCAGCAGTGTATCTCTTGCCTACTCCAGCTCAACTTCTGCTTAGTTTGATCTAGGATTCCAGTGAGCAAACAATTAGTTAGGTGCAGTGTTATTTCAAGTTTTTAGTTAAAAGTATGGTTTTTTCTCAAGTGTAAAAATATTCTATGTTTATTTAGTAATTAAAGTATTATTTTACATCTCTGTTCTGAACATCTGATTCTCTCTCCAGTTTTGAAGCACAGTCAGTTCTATTTAGTTTTATAGGCCTTGTAACAACACGGCTGAAGCAAGTACATCAAACCATTTTTTGGTGTATTGTTGTAACCCATTTAAGAAGTGAGGTCATGATTATCACCAGAAAAAAGAGAGGTCGATGAACGGAAACCTTTTGAGACATAATGCCAATTTACATGTAGGTGAGAAGTTATTTAATGGGTGTCGTAAAGCTACACTGAAGCTTTCAGAGATTCTAACTCAGCAACAAAGTTGGTATTCAGACAGCTCAGTACCATTAACTCTAGAGAAAATTGAGGAAGTTGAAGCCTTTCGAACAAAAATATTAAATTTAAGTTCCAGTACCTCTCAATCTGACACTATAAAAAATTATGACAATGAACTTATTAACCAGTTGAACGAAAAATTCAATAACACTAGAACCAAAAGTCGTGGAACACAGTTGTTAATTTGATTCTCAAAAGTTGAATTTTAAAGAAAATTTTGTGAACTCCGACCCAGGTATTGTGTGCTTCTTGGATCCAGCACAATACATCAGAATGCCAAATTACTGATGACTCAGTGTAAAATACATGAAAATTAACAAATGGTGAGCTTCCAAATAAAACATACAAAAATGTGACTAGCAGCATAATTTGTAAAATCCCATCATCAAAATTACAGTTATCATTTTACAAATTGTATTAATTGCCCAGGAAGTGATGATTAGAAGCTGCAACGATCAAATTATGACTCCTCATCAACTTTACAATTGGGCTAGAAATATATTGCCAATATCCATTTTTTTTTTATTCCCCTACAGAGGAATATGAGACAGAGAAAAAGGTATTGAAGAGCAGGATTGAAGCAGCAACAGTGATAAAAGTTACTCAGCAATTTTACAGTTACAATCCTGTGAATGAGGCTAGAGTTTTAGTAAAAACCTACTCATTTTCACAGGAATCAACTGTAAAAATAGTTTCATCTGACGATAGCGGTGACGATCTGGACATCAATCACATTGTTAGCTTTGTCAAGTGGTGGTTTGGTAGTGTGTTAAAAGTAGAAGAAAATTATCCTCTGATGGGTGGAGACTGTGGCTTGAAAACTATAACAAAAATCCAAAAGAAAAAGTGAAAAAATCTAAAATTTATCTAAATTTATTTTTGTGGTAAGGGATCTTTTCACTTTTTCTTTTGGATTTTTGTTATAGAAGAAAATTAAGTAAAAATAAGTGTTTTAGAATCGCATGGCCTTTCTTCATCATTCAAATACCCTCAATTTACTAATATACTACTCGTGCATGTGAATAAAAAGCAAGTTTTAAAAAATGTTGATGCTATAACAGCTACAGGAAGTGTTTGTCGACTTACAGAGACAAATTAGGCAAATAAATTAAAGAAGAATTAAGAGGCTACTCTGAATGTAAAAATAAAAACTTTTAATTTTGCTTTTGAATCTGTCTGTTTTCTATTGATTATGTTATAGTATGATATATACAAAGATTTTAAAATTAAATCTCTGTTGTGTAATTATATTAAAATCAAAATTGTAATACATTATTAGTTAATATGACAAAATGAAGCTTATTGCATATATCTCCTGATCCCATCGAAATTTAAGCCCGTAAATTTTAGGATATAAAGCTTGTAACACTGTAAAAAATATTTTTTTTTCAAAATATTTAAAAAAACACCATTTGAAAAATTTTTTATTTTTAATTAATTGTTTCTTACTAACCATATTTAAGTAGCATACGATATTAAACCTTATGAAATTTTCTTTAAAATATGGGGTCAAACATCTCTCTAAGTCGAATAAAACTTGAGTAATTCAAGATGTAGAAAGTTAATGCATGCCAAAAAAAAAAAACCACTATATCTTAATCACACCAACACCCAATAAGGAAAAAAGATCTTAAAGATATATTTTCATTTTTATCATTAAGGAGAATGATGGAAGTTGAGATCTGAAATGGTCAGGTTGAATTTTGATATGTTTTGGTTGATTTGGTTTTGGAATGACCCCAATACATAAATTATTTTTCAGAAATATAGGGTATTTAGTAATGAATGAATCAATTAACGAATTAGACGGTATACCTATTACTACAGATTATTTCATCAGTCGATACTTAAAGGTAAAATAGATATCAAGAGATGAATGAAATATCGCAACAGGTACTTAGTTCTTACACAGTGCAGTGTAATAGGCAAAAGAAGGTCTATTAAGTTGGCTACCACACTTTTGATTTTTCAAAACTTGACTATGCCACCGTGCTCGTTTTGTGCCGATTGATGCTATAGAGAAGAAAGATTGTGCTCCTTTTGACTAGGTCATCGTTTTGTGGTGTAAAGAAAAAAAAAATTGTTCGCTATCCATTTTCGAGATATTCACGATTAAAACTGGACAGGACAACTAGACTATATGACCACACATTTCAATTTACAAACTTTGACTCTATCATCGTTTTGTGCGCGTTTTATGCTGATTTGTGCTGTAAAGAAGAAAAATTGTGCTTCTTTCGTTCTTGAGATATTTACAATTAAAGATAGGCAAGATACGCTTTTGAATTTTTAAAATTTGACTATATCATGGTTCTGTGCCTGTTTTGTGCTGATTTGTACTGCAAAGAAGAAATTTTGTGCTCTCTCCGTTCTTGAGATATTCATGATTTAGGGCAACTTGACGATATGACCACAGCTTTGTATTTTCATAATTTGGCTATGGTATCGTGTTGTGCTGATTTGTACTTTAAAGGAAAACATGTGGTGTTCCTGTTCTTGAGATATTCATGCATAATTAAAGATGAATAGAGCAACTTGATGCTGCAACCACACCTTTGAATTTTCGAAATTTGATTATGTCATCTTTTTGTGGTGATTTGTGCGATAAGGATTTAATTTTGTGCTGCCACACTTTCACACCCCTTGTGGTTGCTGTTACACTAAGGTCAGCAGAGGAGATTTTTATATCCATGTATTGTACTTATTACATAGACTTTTATACGAATCTTATGCTGCCGTTCCTTGCTCGAAAAAAGTATATTATTGGGACATACATATTGTTAATTATAAACTCAATCAACAATATTTATTTTGATATACTAATGTAAAAAAAAACAACTTATTTAGGTAAACAAAAATTTAAAATATAAGAAAGACACAGCAAGGAGAAAAATAAACAACATACATATATAAAATCAACAATTTCCACAACGCAGCACACATTTAGAGTTATATGTAGTTTGTGTACCTATATTCTTAGATGTGAAAATATAATTTTACAATTTTAAGACATTACGCCTACAATTACATACTCACGGTTAGAATAAATATTCCAGTAATTGGGTTTTGAAACCTTTGGTGTAACAATAACTATCACACTGACAAAGCAGCATTGACTTTTGTCAGTGTGATAGTTAGAATAAATATGTAATTCAAAATTAAAAATATGTATACTATATACAGGCTGGACCACCGTATTCACGTCGGTTTATATTCGAAAACCGGTATAATATTTTTAAAATATTTTTATTAGGGGTTATACAGATTCGTAAGGAACACCATTTAATTTTTTTCTTTTCGAAATATACAGAGTGACTCAAAAAAAATTACACACCAATTTTATGAAAGTTTAAATGGAACACTCTTCATAATGTAAACCAAAATTTAAGAGGTGTGCCTGTTTTGCATATTTAATCTGGATATTTTAAATTGCATTTATTTTTTCAACAAAGCACTAAACTTGACAAAATTAAAATGATGCTTAAAAATTATTCAGGGCATACATAACTTTTAAATTATACAGGGTTAATAGAAACCTACTTTTCATTTTCGCTATCATTAAAGGTAAATAACTTCTTCCTTTATTTTAATATTCTTCTTATTTTAAATGGAACACACTGCATTTTTTTATCTTATTTAGATTCCAATTTTAACGGTCTTTAAGATTGCATAATTATAAATAATCCTTTCTATGATCTCCTACAGTTTTTTAGTAAATTAGAATTGTTATTTCAAGTAACGATACCTAGCCATTTATTTTTCAAAAGTAGGACGAAACTGTGGTAACTATTCATCACAAACAAAAGTCATTTGTCACTAAAAATACCATTGTTGTATAAGAGTTATAATTTAAAAACACATTTTAATTATTTACAATGAGAAATTACTCTCAAGAAGGAAGGATTGATATGATTTTAGTAATTGGGGAGTGTGAAGAAAATTGCTTGGTGTGATCAAGGATTTATGGTCAAAAATACTCTAACAGACGTCATCCTGATAAGCATTCGTTAGAAGATGTGCTGTAAATTTTCCGAAAAAAAGGAAATGTTTCTTATAAAAAAACTGAGCCATCGGAAACCAATTATTATATTAATTTTTAGTTATGAATCTCTTGTAAAAAATCCGCATGTAAGTCAGCCTAACATAAATGAAACTAAAGCGCTAAGCAGGCGAAACATCCGAAGAATCATAAATATGAACAAATTTTACCTGTATCACCTACAAGTGCATCAAGAACTTGATGTAGCGACTTGAATTTTGTTTATAGTTTCTAAAAAAATTAGGAGATGACGAAAATTCTCTCGTCATGATTAGTTAACAGGCATTTTTTTCATAATTACACTAACAAAAATCCCAATTTCTTTTAAACCCTCGTCAACATCGATGGTCTGTTAATGTGTACCACTGAATAATCAGAGAGTGCGGATAGGCCCATACTTTTTTAATGGTCATTTAAATGGCGCCATGTTCCAGGTCCGTCAAGTTGGCTGCCACACTTTCGATTTTTCAAACTTTAATAATGCCATCGTTTTGTGCTCGTTTTGTGCTGATTTGTGCTGTAAAGAAAAAATTTTGTGCTCTTTCCGTACTCAAGATATTGACGATTAAAGATGGGCAAGCCAACTTGACGCTGCGGGCACACTTTCGAATTTTCAAAATTTGACTGTGCCATCGTTTTGTGCTCGTTTTGTGCTGATTTGTGCTGTAAAGAAAAAAATTTGTGCTCTTTCCGTTCTCAAGATATTGACGATTAAAGATGGGCAAGCCAACTTGACGCTGCGGGCACACTTTCGAATTTTCAAAATTTGACTGTGCCATCGTTTTGTGCTCGTTTTGTGCTGATTTGTGCTGTAAAGAAAAAATTTTGTGCTCTTTCCGTTCTCAAGATATTGACGATTAAAGATGGGCAAGCCAACTGGACGCTGCGGGCACACTTTCGAATTTTCAAAATTTGACTGTACCATCGTCTTGTGCTCGTGTTGGACTGATTTGTGCTGTAAAGAAAAATTTTTGTGCTCTTTCCGTTGTCGAGTTATTGATGAGGAAAGAGGGGCAAGTCAACTTGACGCTGGGGACACACTTTTAAATTTTCAAAATTTGACTATGCTATCGTTTTGTGCTAGTTTTGTGCTGATTTGTGCTGTAAAGAAAAAATTTTGGGCTCTTTCTGTTCTCGAGTTATTGACGACTAAAGATAGGCAAGCCAACTTGATGCTGCGGACTCACTTTTGAATTTTCAAAATTTGACTGTGCCATTGTTTTGTGCTCGCTTTGTGCTGATTTGTGCTGCAGGGAAAAAAAATGTGCTCTTTTGGTTCTTGAGTTATTGGCAATTAAAAATGGGCAAGCCACCTAGACACTGCGGGCCACTTTAGAATTTTCGAAATTTGACTATGCTATCATTTTGCTGTGATTTTTGCCATAACAATTAAATTTTAGGCTGCTACCTTTTAATGCCCAGAATATTAGATACAATTTACATATTGACGAAATTAACGGTTGTGGTTGCTATTACATTAAGGCCAGTAGGTAAAGGTTTTTTTTTCTGATCTATTGTACTTACCTAGAGTTTAATGAAAAATTTGTGGTGGCACTGCTTGCCCTAATAAAACAATTTTTTATTGCTTATTACATATTTAGTTGTAATCACCATGACAGACGTTGTCAATATAATATGTGATAGTGTAAGCAATTACAATCTCCTATACAAGAGTAAGTCATATTAGAGGACGTAAGAGGAGATAAGTAAGGGTATATCAGATAAAGAAAATATAAAATGTGTGGTATGTAAAGAACAAACACATGTAGCGTAATAAAACATAAAACTGTACGACTTTGTTTGGATATACATATATACATATTAGGAATCTTTGAAATTTGCAGTTAGTCAAAACCGGTTAATCCTGTTGCATATTCCTCTGCATACCTTGGGCATACCTGGTGCCCAGACCATATTAGGTGCAGTTTCTCCAGAACAATTCCATTTATTAAGAAATAACATTTTTGTATTCCTTCGATATACTATAGTTATAAAAAATGTTTCCTTTTACTCATCATAACCCGCCTTAATTTAACATTACTTTCTTTTTGAACTAGATTTTCCGTTTTAATCAAACTTCCTTTGTTTCCTATTCCTTCATTTCTAACCCTCCAACCAGTTCAATCATTGATATTCGGTTAGTCTTAACTGTGCCAAAGCAGTCAAAGCGAGCGATATTTCTGTTAGTGGATTTACTAGAGTTGTGGTCATCTATATTTACCTTAAATGCAATGTATGTAATGTTCCTAAGATAGGTTAGAGTTTGTTTTTAAATCTTTTCTTCGTGCAAAAAGCAACCACCGCGGTAAGTGTTACCACCTCTCGGTGGCTGTATACTATCGTCAAATAATGTTTTTTTACCAGATTTCGTGGTAAATGTAATAAAATAATAACTTTGACTTTAATTTTGATATTATCCATAGAATTCCTAGATTATGGGCTAATTTAAACACATGTCTAATCACATTGCTACACTACATATATGATTCCAATAGTACAGTCAAAGAATATACAGAAATTAGATATTAAATTGTAATTCGGCTGATCATAAGCTAATCGTCTAAATGAGGAGCTTAAATAGTATATAATATGATGTGTGGCAGTACTGCGGTACTATAACGAATCTCTTTCTTCTTTGTTTGTAAATCATCACATACTTCCCACAAATTACTTGGTCTTAAACTGTATCCAGTGTAGTGACCCACAGATCTATGAGTATGTTGACTTGTTCCAATAAAACTGACAAGCCCTCGTAAATGGTATCGCAGGTCCTGTATTTCTATTGATTTTGGAAGTACTTCCAATTTTAAGTGTGCAATGTTACCAGTAACTAAGCATATCTCGATAAAAACATGACATTTATTAAATATTTGTTGTACATTTCTGGTCCCGGTGCAAGGAGGAATTGTACAAGCAACAACACAATTCTGATACTTCATATTGAGAATAGTGGCTAAGCGGTGGAAATCATTTATGTCTGTGATTTCTGCTACTAAATAAGAATAATTAACAGTTTTTGTACATACACTCTACTCTGCTGTAATCAATTAATTTACATCCTGTCATTATCTTCAGCAAATGTGTAATGGTCACCTCAGTTGAAAGTGAAAGTCGTGTACCTCTTAAATCCGCGGTTTTCCATTCAATGTTTGGCTCTAACTAGAATTTTCGACTAGGAGTTAGGATCTGGGTGATTTCCGGGACACTTTGTTTTTGTAATGTTTGGTGTTTTAGATGTGTCAGTTTCTCTGGTATGTTTTGATGCAGCTAATTTCATTTAGAATATGTGATAATGGGGTGGTTCAGGGTCTCCAAATACCATTAATTCATTAGTTAGCATTCGCCTATGCTGACTTACACTGGTATTTGTATCTAAAAGCATCTCGCTCATATTATTATATCATTCCAAACTCCAATATACTTGCAAAAATTTGTAGCGCCATTGTCGGTGGGTTTCTGGTTGACAATACCTTTAAATTCCGATGAACAGTCTTTACAAGTAGCATGCATTTTTAAATAAATTGAACTTTTTTCCGAAACATGTGCATTCTTAAAATTTAATGCACACGGAAGTATACATAGTATCCAGAAATGTGATTGAATTAAATTTGTCCAAGCACCTTGCTTAAGCATTATACGAATACGTTTACGTTTTCCTTGCTTATATACGACTTGCTCTGGGCAAATGCTTTTCCATTTAAATGATACCCTTTTCAAAATATTTCTATTATATGTAACAGAAACAGGTGTAGAAATATGAAATTCTATAAGAGTTTTAATTGTATCTTCCCTTTTATTTATACCTAAATATGTGACCTTATAATTAACTACATTTATATTTGCTTCAATGTCAGTTCAGCAAGTATTCCAATAGTCACCACAAGCCTTTGTTTCAACAATGTTACATATTGCGGACATCGTCCGTTGTTGAACGAAATCTTAATTCTGAACTTATTAAAATTTAAAATATCTTGCATAAATATTATTGTTACTTAAAAAAACATACTAATGTATTATGAGATAATTACATGTATAATAATATATATTACTTGAACTTGAAATAAAAAAATATATGTAACATAATGACAGTAAGTATTGTAGTAATAATGAAAATATACAGGTTATTGTGGAGATTATTTATCATAGATGTTGGTGTAAAAGAGAAAAGAAAAATATATGAAAGATTATTATCTTGAAATTATTAATTTATTAATGAAAGAATGCGAAATTTGAAGTGAAGTGAAATTATTATCGTATGTACGTTATGGAAGGTAAAAATATGTAAATAAAAAAAATATATATATAAGTTACTTCATGAAAGTTCAAAATATCTTAACGAAAAATGTAGTTGGGTACAAGGATATTTATCAATATAGGTACGTATTATTTTGCAGCACTTATTATTTGTACTTTTTACTTTTAACGAAACTGCATTGTTGGTATGAAATTGACGAGTAAGTACTTGAAATCTTAAAATTACATTACAACGACTCTGATGCGTAGGATATCCAAATAGGATAGCATACAAAAACTTTATTTGATGTCTTTACTCTAATAGCCACCTTTCAATTTCGACAATTTCCATAATATGCACATATGTATATCGTAAAAAAATATATTTCTCCGGGAAGAGGCGTTCGCGGCGTTAAGTTCGCTTGCCCATCTATAATCGCTAATAACTTGAGAACGGGAAGAGCACAATTTTTTTTCTTTACAGCACAAATCAGCACAAAACGATGGCACAGTCAATTTTGAAAATTCAAAAGTGTGCCCGCAGCGTCCAGTTGCCTTGCCCATTTTTAATCGTCAATATCTTAAGAACGGAAAGAGCACAAAATTTTCTCTTTACAGCACAAATCAGCACAAAACGAGCACAAAACGATAGCATAGTCAAATTTTGAAAATTTAAAAGTGTGTCCCCAGCGTCAAGTTGACTTGCTCCTATATATAAACATTGCTAGCGAAGCATTTCAAGAACGTTTTAAAAGTATTTTTTCAATTGAAGGAGTAGAAATTTACATTGACGATATTTTAATTTTTGGTAGTACAAAAGAAGAACATGATGAAAGATTAGAAAAAGTTTTTAAAATTGCTCAAAAAGAAAATATAAAGTTTAATTTAAACAAATGCAAATTTGGCTTAAAGGAAGTCAAATACTTAGGATACAAATTTTCTGAAAAAGGTTTCTCTGTAGACGATGATAAAATCAAAGCTATAACTGATATGCCTGAACCACAAAATAAAAAAGATGTTCAAAGATTTTTAGGCTTAGTGACATATGTAGGTAGATTTATTAAAAATTTATCACATAAAACACAACCTTTAAGAGAAATCATTAAACAAAATAATATTTTTACTTGGGGTAGTAAACAGCAAAAAGCTTTTACTGAAATAAAGGGAAGTATTGCAAGTCAAAAAGTTCTTCAATATTTCAATCCTAACATGCCAATTACGTTATCAGTGGATGCATCAAAATATGGATTAGGAGCTGTTTTAATTCAAAATAATAAACCGTGTGCTTATGCTTCAAAGACTATGACTGACACTCAAATTCAATATGCGCAAATAGAAAAGGAACTCTTAGCTATTTGTTTTGGCGTAACAAAATTTAATCAATACGTTTTCGCACAAAAAATTATAATTGAAACTGATCACAAACCCTTAATCAATATTTTTAAAAAACCTTTAAATGAATGTCCAGCAAGATTGCAAAGAATGAGAATATTTTTGCAAAAATACGATTTCGACTTAATTTACAAACCCGGTAAACATTTAATTATTGCAGATAGTCTTTCTAGAGCTCCACTAAAAGACAAATTTTATGATAGTTTAGACTTAAATGCTCATGTATGTGCAATTACTAAGAAAATAACTATAGATGATGACAAATTAAACGAATTAATTAACGCTACAGAAGAGGATGATGTTTTAAAACAAATAATTCAATATGTTAAAAAAGGATGGCCAAATAAAATCAAAAATATTCCAGAAAATATTAAATCTTACTACAAATATAGATCTCGCATTACAGAATATAACGGTTTACTATACTTAGATCAAAAATTAATTATTCCCAAATCATGGAAATCTAAAATATTATCTAGTATTCACACAGGTCATTTAGGTATAAGTAAATGTTTATTAAAAGCGAATAATTTAGTATATTGGATTGGTATGTCAAAAGATATTGTAAACTTTGTTAATCAATGTTCAGTATGCAGAAAATACTTAAATTCAAAGTCAAAAGAGCCAATGATAGCTCAGGAAATTATAAAACAACCTTGGTATAAACTTGGTATTGATATATATGAACTAAATGGTGAATCTTTTTTGTTAATAGTTGATTATTATTCAAAATATCCAGAAATATTAAATTTAAATAATGACTTAACAGCTACAAATGTAATTAAGAAATTAAAAAGTGTATTTGCTAGACATGGTATACCTTATGTAGTGATATCTGATTCAGGAAGACAATTTACGAGTCTAGAATTCAAACAATTTGCTAATTCATGGAATTTTAAACATATAACATCATCACCACATCATCAACAAACTAACGGTTTAGCAGAAAGAACAATTCAAACGATTAAAAAACTTATAAAGAAAACAATTGAAAGTAAGCAAGATGTAGATTTAGCTTTACTATCGTATAGAAATACACCTGTTTATGACTTATATACACCGTCTCAAATATTAATGTCTAGAGATTTAAGAGATAATATGCCTGTAGATAGAAAATTATTGTTACCTAAATTAATAAATAAAACTAAATTTGATAGGAAAATTAATCTTACTCAAATTAAAAACAAATATTACTATGACTCGAAAACAAGAGAACAAAATGAAGTGTTCGATAAAAATTCACTAATTAGATATCAAGAAAAACCACGAAGCACATGGAAATTAGGTAAAATTGTTAATAAAATAGGTCCTAGAACATATAAAATTGTAAAGGAAGATGGTAAGCATATAATTAGAAATAAAATTTACATTAGATCAACCAAAGAATCTCATACTAGCTTTCCAACTTCTTCTAAATATGTTTACGATTGTGAAGATGTAAAATATAATAACAAACCGTCTAAAACTACTAGATATGGACGTATTATAAAATCACCTGAACGACTAAAATATTAAACAAATTTCATATATTAAAATTTGTATTAGTAATTATGTAGAATTTGAAATTATTATTTACAAACAAATTTATTGTTTTATGGTATTTTATTTTATTTGAAAGAGAAGGGAAGATGTTATAGTAATGTAATTTGTGTTGCCTATACATTGTATATATGACGTGTACCTGTATATGTATGTATGTTGAGAATAAAGACTTACAATCCAGACTCGGTCATATCAAGACAATCATCAATAACTCGACAACGGAAAGAGCACAAAAATTTTTCTTTACAGCACAAATCAGCACAAAACGAGCACAACACGATGGCACAGTCAAATTTTGAAAATTCGAAAGTGTGCCCGCAGCGTCAAGTTGGCTTGCCCATTTTTAATCGTCAATATCTTGAGAACGGAAAGAGCACAAAATTTTTTCTTTACAGCACAAATCAGCACAAAACGAGCACAAAACGATGGCACAGTCAAATTTTGAAAATTCGAAAGTGTGCCCGCAGCGTCAAGTTGACTTGCCCCTCTTTCATCATCAATAACTCGACAACGGAAAGAGCACAAAAATTTTTCTTTACAGCACAAATCAGTCCAACACGAGCACAAGACGATGGTACAGTCAAATTTTGAAAATTCGAAAGTGTGCCCGCAGCGTCCAGTTGGCTTGCCCATCTTTAATCGTCAATATCTTGAGAACGGAAAGAGCACAAAATTTTTTCTTTACAGCACAAATCAGCACAAAACGAGCACAACACGATGGCACAGTCAAATTTTGAAAATTCGAAAGTGTGCCCGCAGCGTCAAGTTGGCTTGCCCATTTTTAATCGTCAATATCTTGAGAACGGAAAGAGCACAAAATTTTTTCTTTACAGCACAAATCAGCACAAAACGAGCACAAAACGATGGCACAGTCAAATTTTGAAAATTCGAAAGTGTGCCCGCAGCGTCAAGTTGGCTTGCCCATCTTTAATCGTCAATATCTTAAGAACGGAAAGAGCACAAAATTTTTTCTTTACAGCACAAATCAGCACAAAACGAGCACAAAACGATGGCATTATTAAAGTTTGAAAAATCGAAAGTGTGGCAGCCAACTTGACGGACCTGCCATGTTCCTGGAATTTATAAGAAACAATTTACCAATACTTTTGAAAGATATATCTCTTAATGTTTGACAAAGACTTTTGTTAGAATTAGATGGCGCTCTTGCGCAGTTCCAAATAAACGTCCGGAATGAATTAGATAGACGATATCCCAACAGCTGGTTAGGGCGCCGGGCGCGAAGATCATTAGAATTTACCAGCAAAATCCCCAGACTTAACTGGGTTTAACTGATTTCTTTTTACTTTTTATGAGGATACTTCAAAAATATTATTTATGATACACGACCACACCCTACAATATGAAAGAACGAATAAGAATTGCGTTTCGAACTATAACACCAAATATTTTAAGCTAAAAGGTTTATTTCGCGGACGAGTTCGCCTAGGCGTTAAAAATGGTGGTCAGCCTTTTGAACCTTTTAATTAGCATGTAGGAAAAACAGTTTAAGAGTTAGGCTGATAAATACTGTTTATCCTCGATGAATGGTAAGGGCATTTTCCCCTAAACTAACTTTTGAAAAGTAAATGGCTAAGCCTATTAGTATTTGAAATAGATAATAAATTACTAAGAAACTGTAAGAGATAGGCATAGGAAACTGCCCGGTATAATTTTTAATCATCATTTTAATTGTATTGTCAAGTTTAGTGCTTTGCTGAAAAAATAAATGCAATTTAAAATATCCAGCTTAGAAATGCAAGACAAGTACACCTCTTAAATTTTGGTTTACATTTTGAAGAATAGTTATCTAATTATTTCAGAAACAGATTGAAATAGGTTTAGCAAACGTGACAGTAACTTACCTTTATTTGCTTCATACTATCAAAATATGACATAATATAGGATGTTCCATTTAAAGTTTTATTTTAAGTTAAAACGTGCTTTTTATGAATCTATATAACCCCTAATCAAATTTTTATACCGCTTTTCGTATATAAACCAACGCGAATGTGGCGCCCCGCCCTGAATATTTAAAATAATTAAAATATCTTGTGTTTCTAGAGTGAAAATGGTTTGAACAAGTATAAATTAATAATCTAGTACTATTAGTTAATCACGACCGAAAATACTCCAATAAAGGAATATACATAAGTATTATATTTTAGTCAGGAATTTCATAAAAATATAAAATTGAGGATAAAATCTTTTATACTGTCTTCCTGTACCTACTTATTTTCTCTAAGCATATGACTTTACGATTAACCACATGTATCCATCTGTTTGTTGATTAAGTTCAATACAATAAATATCACTTCAACAACAGATCACACATCTTTACTGTGACAGCCACCACAACCTTCAGTGCCAACAATGTCACTAATATAAATGTCCTACTTTTTTCGGCCAAGGAACAAAAGCATGACATTCGCATAAATCTCTAAGTAATACGTACAATAAATCGACATAAAAACCTCATCTGCTGGCCTTAGTGCAGCAACAACCACAGCCCTGAATTTTATCTGTATTCAAACTACTTATGAAATTCTTTGGGGTTAAAGGGTGACAGCACAAAATTAAGTCCAGTTGAATATTTGAAAATAAATATCTAGAGAAATAAAAGAGCACGATTTTTTTCTTTACAGCACAAATCAACGCAAAATGATTACATAGTCAAACATTGAAAAGTCAAAAGTATGATAACCATCTCGACGAACCTAAAAGAACAAACAAAACATTTCAGAAACTTGGCCCGAAATGAAAGATTATCATTAAAGGTTTTTATGTTCCTCTTTTTATTTCTGTTTAAACACATTTACAGTTTATACAATTCTGAAGTTCTTTAGCACGAATATGTTATCTATAGATTCAGCATGGTTCGATGTAAAAACTTATGTGCTTTAATCGTTTAGGTGATGAATCGGATTCCGTCGCGAACGCAAGAACAGGAAAATCTCTCACCACTCCCCCTGCAAAGGAAAAGAAAAAGCCTTTCTTCAAAAAACAGGAAACGATGGCCCCTTACGACGTAGTCCCAGCTATGAGGCCGGTAGTTCTGGTCGGTCCGTCATTGAAAGGTTACGAAGTAACTGATATGATGCAGAAAGCCTTATTTGATTTTCTAAAACATCGGTTCGAAGGAAAGTAAGTTCTTATTGAAGCATACGAAATGAATGTTTGCACACATCGTGTGTATGGTAGATACGGTTCCCTACAGGTGTGTCTTGATTTCCATTAGAACCATAATGGAGGTGGGGTTGTAATAAACAGTAATAGGTAATAAGATACATTTTTTATTGTGTTTTTGTTTGTGGGTGTCGAAATACAATACAATTTTCCAAAACATTTAAGATAATTACCTACAAATTATAAAAAACTCATTAGCAGATTTTCAGATGGAATGTACTGTGAACGGCGTGCATCAAGACTTTAAAGTATTCTCTTTTGAATTTGTATTTAGTTCAAAATTTATTTAAAAAAAATTGGCGTAATAAGAACCACGTTTCTTTTGAATGCTTTATTTATACGCATATAACTACAACGAAATCCACGGTTTCTTCCGCAAATATTAGGTACCTCTGTTAAAAGCAGTCAATACGACGGTATTTTCTTTTTTTCGAGTTTAAGTACAAATGTTGCCATATTTTACGGAACCGTAAATATTTTACACTAAGGCATGGTTTACTTTTATTTAGAATAGTGTAGCTTTATAATAGTGAAGCAATCGGTTCATAAGTTACTTCGGACAAACACACAGACAATCTACAATATTAGTATATCTTGTGTTCAAAATGTTTGATAAGTTTTTTTAGTTATGTTCATTGTCTTCACTGCGTAAAAAGATAAAGTTGCCTAAATTAAAGATCTTGAAAATTGCAGCGGTAAAAATGTAGGTATATGAACAGGTATGTTATAATATACCGGGTGTCCCAAGGTGAATGGTCTATTAGAAGCATATGAAGAACCAATAGTCAGAATTAAAGCAAATTTTGTATGTGCGGTATTTTATTTCTAAAATATTTTTATCCGTGCAGTGTTTCCGCTTCGACCTAAACCTGATAATAACTTTTTTAATTCAAATGGAACAGACTGTATTTCTTATCATGGTTGGATTTCTTATTAAATTTCAAGAAGCTGTAAAGATTATTTTCCTATACCTATCTCAAAGCGTTTTCGAGATATAAACTAATTTAAATTTAATTTTTTTTTGCAAATTAGGGCTTTACAAAGGTACGTATATAGTCGCTCTTTGGAATAACTAAAAGTCCAATTGATGAACATGGTTTCTGGAAACCTTGTACTAACTTGCTATGTTATTTGAATTTAGTCATATTATACAGGGCGATCAACACGTTAGCCCCATTTCCCATATTAAAAAAAAGTGTATATTTTTAAATGGAAGGCTGTTAAATTTACTTTTTGAACATGTATGGTGTTCCTATGCGTCCTATATATCGTTGCGATTTTGAGCTACAAGCATTTATTTTAAAAGTAGTCCCCTCCTCATAACACTGCGTAGGCTGTTACGGCCAGTGTAACAGCTACTGATAACTTCTTCCGGGTTGCGCCACTTGAACAGTTCAGTTATCCTGAAGATGCTGTCAGCATGAATACGTCGAGCGAAAGTTTTGACACACGACGAAACCCGGAAGAAGTTATCAGTACCTAGTCCTCTTCTCATTTATTTTTAAATTGTAGGCTATCAACGTGTAACAATGACACGCGAGTGACACATTTTCAGTTGTACTAGAATTTTATTAAATATTTTAAAAAATATAGAAAAAGACCCTGGATGATTTATCTCTCACAAACTACCGAACCAGTTGGTATCAGACATGGATGAAAATATTTTAGAAACATAGTTTACCTCGAGTAACTCTCGCATACAAAATTTGAATTAATTCTGATGATTGGTTATCCATATACTTCTAATAGGCCATCCACCTTGGGACACCCGGTATAATATATCAGATATGTACTCGAAGAAATATGAAAATTTGGTTGTGTACTAACAACAATTTTACCTATTCGAGCAAAATACAGGGTGGGGCAGAAAAACCTATCCGATTTCAAAACGTTATAAAATTAAAACCACTCAACTTGACAAAATTTTCTTTTTATTAACATATCGCAAATTTTATGCCATTTTCAAATTTAAGTTTTGAAAAGCACATCACTTAAATGTCGTCCTTGGGAGCGGATACACTGATTTAGGCGCTCGCGGTAGCTTTCCATGACTTTCACCGTCATTTCCACAGGAATTTCTTCAATTGCCCGAGCAATTTCCCTTCGTAAAGCAAGAAGGGTCCTTGGTCGATGCTGGAATACCCTCGATTTGAGGTAACCCCAAAGGAAGAAGTCACATGGATTGACATCCGGTGAGCGCGGCGGCCAGCCAAGATCACCTCTCAGAGAAATGAGGCGTCCGGGAAACATTTCCCTGAGAACGTCCATTGATCGTCGCGATGTGTGGGCGGTTGCACCATCCTGTTGAAACCACACATTTTCCACGCCAATTTCCACCATTTTGGGTCGAAGAAAATTTTCCAGCATGAAACAATAGCGCCTCATTTCTCTGAGAGGTGATCTTGGCTTGCCGCCGCGCTCACCGGATCTCAATCCATGTGACTTCTTCCTTTGGGGTTACCTCAAATCGAGGGTATTCCAGCATCGACCAAGGACCCTTCTTGCTTTACGAAGGGAAATTGCTCGGGCAATTGAAGAAATTCCTGTGGAAATGACGGTGAAAGTCATGGAAAGCTACCGCGAGCGCCTAAATCAGTGTATCCGCTCCCAAGGACGACATTTAAGTGATGTGCTTTTCAAAACTTAAATTTGAAAATGGCATAAAATTTGCGATATGTTAATAAAAAAAAAATTTTGTCAAGTTGAGTGGTTTTAATTTTATAACGTTTTGAAATCGGATAGGTTTTTCTGCCCCAACCTGTATATAGAACTCTCCAGCACTTTCCGTTATACAGGGTGTTGACTTCCAGTTTCTTATTTTAAATAGAACACTCTATATTTTAAATTTTTTAATTGCCCTGGAAAGTCTAGTTATATTTTATGTTTGGATCCCTATACATACATTCATTTGTTTTTGAGATATTTGGATTCTTTGCGGAAAAATGATATATGCAAACCTTAAATAAATATTATCTCATATGCACTTCCGATTTTCTTCTTTGAACCACTCGGGGTACTTGCAAACTGAAGGTGGGTGCATAATAATCATTGTACTTTACATAGGATGTGTATGACAATTGATAAGAGACTAGTTTCGAAAAATGCAGAAAGGTCAAGAATTTCAAATGGAATCCTATATTTTTTGTTCCATAGTATTATTCAAAGCTAAAAGTAAGGTCGATTTATTATGAAGTTCTCCGTCCGCCCGTAGTTATTGGCAAACGTTTTCGAATTAGTATTCGAAAAGCATTTCTCGCACCTTGCATGCAATCCTCCATGGTTGTCAGTGCACTCGCATAATCCTCGATTTTTTCTAGTTCTCCAAACAAAAAAAATCTAACTGTTAAATTCGATGAACGAAACAGGTCCATTATTTGCAATCCTACGTCATTCCAATAATCTGAATTGTGGCTATTAAACAATCCTTTCTTCACAATTTGACTTTCTTTGTCCATAAAATACCTGTAGTAAGTACCCGTAGCGCCATCTTTACGACAAAATCTGTAATATCACATATTCATGTAGGTAGCCAAACTAATTATGAGCATTATGATATTCCTACTATAATAGATCTAAAACTTTGCTATAAAACAGTGTCAGATATTCAACAAATATTTTCAATTGCTGATATTAAACTGATCCTATATAGAATACATAATATTATAGAATATACACATAGAGTTACCATGTACAAATATTTTTCTTTCTACCTATTAGACAGTTTTCTCTGTGCGGTGGTCATAATTGCAAATAATCATCAATTTTATATATCTACCTAGTTACATATTACATCTGGTTACATGTTTAAGATGATGTATTTCCAATTTTCCTGACGGTGCAATGGAATGCCTCGAAAATTATACAGCATTCATTTCATTTCATCTCATTATTAATGCTATTTCCAGTTATGTATAATAATCAAAGTAAGGTGATTGTTGCTAGCACCTAACCAAATAAACACATAGTAAATTTGCTTGCTACACCTTTCTTCACTACATTACATGCAATTTATTATATTCACTATTTGTAAAATATTGTAAAATATTTCACTATATCTTGTAGAAGAGTGTCACACAATATTCTTCAACAATTTGATTGCCTTTTTTGTAACCTTGATGTAGGAAAATGCAACGCCGTTGTTCTAAAATTTTGCACAATAGTAGGAATTCTTACTACAATTTCCGTCAAACAGTGAAGTGTAAATATTACAACATGGATTTTTCTCTGTGTATCTTATTATGTACCTATTCTGTTTTTATTACCTTCCTCTAAAAAATGCCTATTTTAAAAATAGAAGAATTTGTATTACCTAACACTATAAATTATTGATTCTATAAACAAAAACAATTGGTATTTTTAAATGCAAATCTGTAACCTATGTACAAATTTAAGATCGTGTAGTATCTCTGTACTAATTTCCTATTATTCTTCAATCAAGGATAATTATTACCAGAGTAATGGCAGACATTTCCCTGGCCAAACGTTCTTTATTGAATAACCCATCGAAAAGGGCTCTCCTTACAGAGCGTTCTAATACCCGATCTACGTGCCTGTTAGAAGTCCAAGCGGAAATAGAAAGGATATTTGAATTAGCAAGGACACTTCAACTCGTAGTTTTGGACTGTGATACCATCAATCATCCCTCGCAACTTGCCAAAACCTCCCTAGCACCATGTATAGTATACCTCAAAATCACGAGTCCAAAGGTAAGTGGCCGTACGCATCCGCCAATGGAACGTCGATATGTCCGAGATTAATCTTGCAGGTGCTGCAGCGACTCATCAAATCTAGAGGGAAGAGTCAAACTAGAAACTTAAATGTACAAATGGTAGCTGCCGAGAAACTGTCGCAGTGTCCTCCGGAAATGTTCGACGTGATTTTAGACGAAAATCAACTGGAGGAAGCTTGCGAACACATAGCGGAATATTTGGAGGTGATTTTTTGAGAAATCTAACTTCTCCTTCAAGGTTTATTTTAGACATGTGCCAAAAAGCACAACTGTTAATAGTTGCAACAATTAATTTGAAAGAGTTCAGTATATAGGGTGTCTCACTGAACTCCATACAATTTTCTAATTTGATTTTGAAATCTATCTAGTCGCCATAACCACCTGAGACCTATTTAAGAGAAATAATCTCTACTTGTCGCTATCCAATCAGGGACATTTTACCCAAAATTCCAATAGGTGCAATCGAACGCAGTTAAAAGAAAAAACCCGGCTTACTAAATGACAATACAGTATAATTAGTTAAAACATTTTTGCAGTTAGTAATTTATTACCTGGCCATTTTTTTTTTTAGTCAAACATTTTTTTTTTGGGAAGGGTTCTTTGTTAAATTTTGAAATATTATGTAACGAGTTACTATTAGTCCAACGGATCTTTACCCACGCGTAATTGATTTATATAGCAATAATACTCATATGTTATTCAATGCATTTCATACAATTTCCGTTTAATACAAGAGAGAGAAAGCAAATTCAAATTGAAACATTCGTCTTCTAGTCGTTGGTTCAAGCAATCGAAGTACTAATATTGCGCGTCATTCAAATAGAAAAGAGATAGAATACAGCCAAATAATCTATTCTTAAACGTGCTAAAAAATCAGTACACCATCTTGCATTGTTCTGTCAAAGTTTTGTCTATGGATTTGTCATTAAGCTTTTTGACGTTAGTGATGTCGTTAATGCTATTGAACTGATTTGGGCAATGGCTAAAACATATTATAATGATATTATCATACATATATCGGCAGATATGGATATAGTGTTGGGATGGTAATGTGTGGAGCAATTACGTACGACACACAAATGAGCTAATTCAGAAATGGTACGCCAGAGAACACTTTCTAGCAGAAGTAGATGTTGCGTCTGTCATTATCAATGTTGGTGAAGATTCTGATTCGGGAACAGAAGAATCTGATTAAATTCTAAATATAAGTTACTTGCATTTGTAAATATATATTTTAGATTTTTGAATTTTCTATTTTATGCTTTTCTTAGAGCACACAAACAATTGTGTTGAAAATAAAATAGAGATTGTTGTATAAGTGTGTGTCTAATTGTATTTGTATATAAGATGATAGTTAAATAATATAGTAAGCACTAGTAATTAAAATTTGAGATAAACGTAAATCACTTTTCTAATAAGGTGCGAGGCCTTACTATCAAAAGATTATTTCCACTCACTGTTCGGTTTTTTTTACCGATTTTTGCAGTATTCATTCTTGCTCTCGAACAAATATCTCTAAATTGAACTTGGTAAGAATATGTGCTTGTTGTGGGCCGATTATAGTTTTATAAACTTCAGGTAAACAGAATCTTTTGACATTTACAATTGTCAATAGGTTAGAAATATCACCCATATCACAGTGTAGTGTAGTACTTAACTTGAGTATAAAGTAATGACTTGATTCAGCTGTACATAATTTATGATGTCATGGGTAAAGAACCATTGGATGAATAGTAATTGCTTAGTGCTGCGAATCGCCAGGTTTAAAAAAATTGCACTCGAAACTAATAATTAAAAATCTAACCGAAATAATTTAGTATTATGAGAACTTATACACACTGGAGAGGTAATTGCTCCATAAATATTTTTTAAAAATGTCGTTCATAGGTTTACTGAGTATTGTTCAAAGCACAATTTAGTATTAAATTGTTTTTTAACTTTGTCCTTAGAAAAAAAGTTATTTACTTCAGAGATTGTACAAAACAGACAACGTATACTCATTCTTCGTTCTCGTTTAAAACATGCATAAAGTAGTAGATTTTAAATATTTTAAAGTGTATTCATTTTTGTATAGTGCCTTATTTTAATATAATTTTATATAATGTGTTCTTAAACCAATGGCAAATTTGTAATTAAGGACGCAGCTTTAGAATTCTAATGACGTATGTTAGTATATTTTTCCTTTAAAAATATGTCATAGAATACTATGTAATTAACTTTTCATTTCATTACACAGTATACCTGATGATGGCAAATAGCTAAAACCGGTTGTAATAATTCTAAAATAAATGTTTGAGGATTGGATAGAACATATTCATTTGGTTATTAATAATAATAAAATTTATTAGATTAAACATATTCAATCTTTACACTCAGAAAATGACAGGGGTCAGTCAACAATAAAAGCAGTAAGTTTCGTTACTTTAACAAAAGCAAGCACGTTTGTAACCATTTCTTAGTTAGATTAACTAAACATTTTAAGTTATGAGTTATCTCAACTATGTATTTGTGTTGTATTAAATACCAAATTGTGTTATCGTAGTGTAATGTTTAATGCAGATCAATCAAACTACAAATTCGGAACAAATAAAGTAGTATATTAACAGCTGTATTATATTTACGATTTTATGTTAATGAGATGAAGTGTAGAATACGTTTATTATTGTTTGGGAGCGGTCAAAAGCCACCGCCGGTGGTGCGGTAGAAGTCGCAGTTTCAATGATTACACCTCGTACAAGATGTGTATCTATGTAGTTAATACATGAATCCATAAATAATTTATCACCTTGTCTGCCGCACATTTAATGTATGCTGGTTATGTATTATTGCCAGTGTGAAATAAGAGAGTGCCATCTTTACGACAATTTAGCGTATTTGCTGTTACATATAGGCAGAAATTATGGAAATCGGTAATTTCAATATTATAATTAATTTCAATTTGTCCTGCGGATAGTTTAGTGGCTTGCACACTTGGTAACTAATCGTGAGGTGCAGGGTTCAAATCTTACTCTGATCAATTACGACCGTTCTTTTCCGGGGTCGTAATGATGATTAACAGGATGATTTAGGCCTGCGCGGATGCTGCATCTACCCCATTAAAAAAAATTATTTTGATTTAGTTTAACCTTTTCAATGGGTTTGTTAAATTAATAAAATAAAAGTAACAAAATAATGTGAATGCGTTCACTACATGTTTTTGTTAGATTTACTATAATTTTGGCTAGTTTAACAATATTTTCTTAGCAAAACATGTTTGGTTAATTTAACACCTGTCGTTTCCTCAGTGTAGAAATGATTTAGTGACAATTGCTGAACTATTGAATAAGCAGCGACGTTTTTTATTATTATAAAATATTTTTTCTTTAAATATTTGATTGTAACTGACTCTGTAAGTTTGAAAATCAAATACATACTATTTTTTCAGAGGATGCATGACAAGCATTAATTGATCTACCTCTTTAAAAGATACTAAACAGTGCCCAATAAAAAAATTAAATTTGGGGCTATTCTAATGAGTCATTTGAGTGAGACACCTCGTTTAATAAAATAAAGCGCTCATTGTGGTATGAACCATAAGTGGCTTAATCTTTTTTATATTTTCAATTGTTGAAGTGATACTAGGACAACATAAAAATAAATTATAAGTAGGCATTTAATGATATAGGCTTACTGGAGGGCAACGCATCCAGAAGTGATTTCGAATGTTCCCAGACCTATAGGCAGTTCTCCCCAGGCTTCCCCCAGCGGTGAACAAGGCAGACCCGCATTACCAGGTACAATAGGTCTTTAATACGCCACCTTTTATCATTCAAAAACTACCTCCAATACTAATCAATTAAAAACTTACATTACAGTCACTCTTAACGCCATTAGCATGACATTATTAACACTATATACTCTTTCACAAACATTGCCGCTTATTTTATTCTCTCTTACCTTATTGATACTAACTCTTTACTAATCTTTCCAGTCCATCACGAAGGCTACGGTTACAGCCATGAAACTAGAGGTAGTCGACCGGGTGTTAGATATATTGGATTGCAAAGTTGGGATTCTGTAGACTCGTTAGAATCGCTATCTTTTCTGTAAACACTGCATGACGTACATTTTGCATTTATTATTTACGTTTTCTATATTATTATAATTTTAAGTATGATTTTCGCAGTAGTTTATTAGTAATTTCATATTGTAACTTTCGAGAATTACGTGCATTTCATCATTCGATTATATTTAGATGTCATTGTACACGTTCAATACTATGGGTCCAAATTAAACAAATAAATAAATAAATAAATAAATAAACATAAACACATTATATATACTAGCACAATTGAGCGCAATACAATGTCTGTTTTCGAACGGTTTAAATAAAATGTTTAGTACTTCCAACTTGCATTTTCTTTTTACCAGTTTTATTTTGCCGGCCGTAAAAGTAAACCGTCAAATATTTTCAGACTTTTCGGGGTCCATGATGCCAATACCAGCTGCCTATTAGCAAATAGTTTAAGAATGTATAAACCACAGGTTTTTGCACGGTGTTTCGTTTTCTCTTCTGCATTCAAATTATATCGAATATTTTGAAATACTGATGCTAAAAAGCATTAGCACGATTATATACATTTTTAGTAATGATACCTCTGTTCTGTAGTATTTCAGAATATTGATAAAATGTAACTATTGCTCGGATTAAAAGCTAATCTTTATTAATTTTCTCTGTTCTCGATTTCGCTTCACAACGCTGTAACTGCGCACTGCTCTTTATTATGCCGCTGTGCTTGCCGCTGTAACACACATGCAATAAACAAATTATGCAAAAGATGAAGTAACGCCAAGTCCTGGCAAAATATGGCGAGCTGGATCCACAGATTTATTTGCTTAACATATAATATTAAAGTATACTGCGTTTTGTAAGTATAATGTATATATTGTGCATTGTGAGTTTTCGAATTAGTTTTAGTTGTTTTTGTAAAGTCTGGTTTATTTATGGGGTGAGTTTGGTTTATACTTTTTGATTAAGTTTACTTTCCACCAGCAGACACTAACTACTTCCTCCTTTTCTTTCTTTATCCATTTAGTTCCCACCTTCCACACAGCTCATGCCAGAAGTAGACCTAGATTGGAGAGGGAAAGGGAATATGATGAATACACTGAACGGGATTACTCCGGACAAACACATTTACCTTCACATTTAGCACCAACGGAAGATTACAGGGATAGAGGCTTGGATAGGCTACCTCCAAGGGAGCCTAGAAGAGAGGACGAGTTTCAAACGCATAGGGGTTCATCTAGAAGAGCTCTAAACGCCATATAGTGGAGGCTTTCTACGGAGCATCCCATTGAAGAGGAAATTCACGACGAAGACCTTAGTCCAAGAACTGAAGTTTATTACAAACCTCAAGTGCCAAGAGAATTCAGGGATGATCGGCGACCAGAGGAGCGATGGCAAGACGACAGAAGAAGGTCGGAAGAGGACGGTAGAAGGTACGATCGAACAAGATTGGTTGAGGACAGGCGAGAAAGCAGATATTCGGAAGACCGGAAGCTGGAACCGAAACGTCAAGAAGGTCGGAATTATAGGAAAGAGCTGCTCGAACGTTTCGCCGACTTGGACTTTGAAGATCATCATGAATTTCGAGGCCATCAAAGATACTACGATTAGATGTGGTGCTATATCGGAAATCCATTCGGAAATCATTCTTCAATGGGCTGTTTCGTAATTGTGATCGAAAACTAATTAAACAAAGTAATAAAACGATGAACAATGTAAGTCTTAGGAACTCTATTACAATTTGACCAGACTGGTGCCATATTTGAGTAATAGCTCAAGTTTTAACAATTGTATTCTTTTAATGGAATTAATTACAATTGCGGTAATGAAGTATGCTTTAACATAGATGATATTTATAACGTAATTTTATTTATTACTGAATGCTTTCTTTATTGAAGTGCAGAAACACACGACATTATTATCACAGGATCGTATTTTTTTTATTCCATCCAACGAAGCTTTGGGCTTACTTAACCCATAAGGTAGTTGTAATAAATGTTTTCCTTTAATTTTATTTATTTTATTATATAAACGTAATACAAGGTATTGCAATTACTCGATTGGTTGTCCAGAATCGCGAATGGAAGAGTTATATACAATTTTTATGTATTTTATATAATATATTCTAGATAGTTTATCAAAGATTCAGACTAAAACTCAGATGTAGGATAAAAGAACTGACCCGGCGTAATGTTTTGTTCAGTGCTTTAGTTTCGAGTTATTCATCAGGTGATATTACTTGTACATTTCGATGATATATATGTCGATTGAACATAAAAGTTAGGCAAAATTCTAGGCTAAAATTAAGAATTTAATTGAGAGAAAACTGCACTGCTGCTAGGTAATTTAAAATACCCTTATGATATAGCTGCGGATCAAGAAATAAGAGTAACTGAAAAACTAAATTACAAAAAAATAAGCTTTAATTAATAGTTTGTATAAAACGAGTTAGTTATGAGTAAATGCAGTAATATAATGTAATATAATATTGTTTTCTAAACATAATTATTATTATACAAAAATGGTACTGCGCTGTAATTTTTATTATCTACGTCCTATTTTTTATAGACGAATTT
Organism: Cetonia aurata; assembly: GCA_949128085.1. Lineage (NCBI taxonomy): Eukaryota > Metazoa > Arthropoda > Insecta > Coleoptera > Scarabaeidae > Cetonia > Cetonia aurata. The sequence continues at coordinate 39,828,528 of OX421884.1, forward strand.
CCATTCAAGTTAATTTTTATGTACTTTGTACTTGTATCGAATATGACAATCAATTAGTTGGATTGCCTTCGCTGTGTATATACAGAAATTATTATATTAAGACCTTTGTCAAAACAAAACTATTAGTGAAGAAATTAGCAAACTAACTCTAATTGCTGGTTAAATGTACTGTATACCTATTTAGTAAGCAAACAATTTGCACTTTTTGCTTGCAATATTATACATTATCACATCGACAGCAATAATTCAAACATGGTTACAATTTTTGGCATTTATTGAAAATACGTAGCTGAAATCTCGTACGCTAGCGCATCGCGTAGAACTTTGAAAGCAATGACAATTCTCAGGAGATGGAATACAATATGGAATGGGCCTGGATACCAACGTGTTTTCGATTGTTTGAAGAAAGGAAATAATATAATTTACAACAAAATACGAATTTTATGAACCAAAAGGTTTTTAAAATATACCCTGTATTGATGCAGAAACCCACAATATCCACAGCGTTGTTGCCAAATGATTTTTTTAAGAATACTGAAATATTTTATTACAAGAGCCACTAGTTGAGGAAAAAGATATACATATATTTCACTCTGTATTATTTTTTAACTGGTAATGGTACTTTTCCAGCAGAAATCACACCCACAGTTCAGGGATTATGTCAATTTTTTTGAACAAATACTAATTTTATGGATCTAAAATAGAGGTAATAATACTTCTTGCAATTATTTAAAATGTTACCCTTAAAAATTTGATATTGGCATGTGCGTAAACGTTTTGGAAAAATCCTTCATTTATTTCCAAATATTTTCCATTCCGATTTGAAATACTTGTGCGGAATAAAGCCGCCTTATCCATCTGTAAGGGAAAGGATTGTTAAGAAATATAGGTGAAAATTACACTTTCACTATAAATCTTTTTTCTTCTGCAAAAAACACCCTGTGTCTCGTACTTGGAATAGAGCGGAGAATTTATTGCTGTTGGAAAAGAATTGCCATTGCCATTTAGAAGAGGTAAATAAAAAAAATGATTTTTTTCTTGTAAATTATTGTGCTTTATAAAAATAAGATTGACATGCTTCGGCGCTTTTCAAAAAATTACTTATTTAAAGGCCAAGTATTGAATATTGTGCATTACTTTATCGACGCACTCCATACATACTACAGCGCGTCTATGAAAGGAAAAAAATCAACAAAAACGAAAACTCAAAAGCATCCCATACATGTAAGGACGCCATTTTGCTCCAAATAGCCGCTTCAATTCCTTCAAAATCAATAGTTATAAATATGACGCCGCGTAATTGGAAAAATATCTCGTCCTTGAGACAAATCCGCTGCTTTGTATTTATAATTATCTACACTTAAGTTAACAAACATGCCAAAATAAATCTAGAAATTGAGAAAGAGACATAAAAAGTAGCTCGCTAAAAGCTATTCAAGTAAGTTTAAAGTGTATAGATAATTTATTTAAACATCTGACCGTATTAACTTTTATAGCTTGTGTGAAATACAGTAGTAGTCGAAAAACATGAAAGAACAGCCAAAAACCTTATATGAGCAACTGCAAAACAAACCTGCGCCCGCAAGGCGCTGGAAAATTAATTCTAATGCCAGCTGATTTGGATATTTTGCAATAGTAAAGTGGCCCTAAACACTGATATGTAATCAGATAACTTCCAAACATGTTTAGGAATGCTTACGAGGTTTAAAAGCTTTTGGTACAGGTGCCGGGGTATAACGGCAAAATTGCAAACCAACTAGCTAAAAAGGGCTCGGAAATAACTTTCCCTAGACCTGAATCGAGTCTTACAATAACCAAAACGTAAGTGGTGCAGTGGCTGAGTGGATGGCTTTACGGAAACAATGTTGATAGGCAGGGACACGGAAAACAAATGCTGAAATGAAAGAATCTTCATAATACTTGACTGCAGATATGGCCACTCTCAACCGAAAACAGATTATAACGGTGGCAAGTCTATTAAGAGAATGTACCTGTTTAAGAGATACTACACAGAATATGAGTCTAAAAGTTATGTTATAAACAGATTATGTAAAGGAGAGGAAGAAGAAGTTTTATATGTTATTATTCAGTGTACCGTATTAAAGTTGCGAAGATTAATACTAAAATGCTGCATTTGGGATTGAAAACACGCTTGGCTTCTTTTATATCTTGAGAATGGCACACTGCCATGTTCAGTCATTATAGACATCATCCGTAGTAAAATCCTGCAACACCTAAAAAAAAAGTAGTAGTTACTACATGATCTACTAATATTCGAGATAAATTCCACAACGATTGCCACATATTAACTACGGTTTAGACGTTTAGAGCTTCTCCATATATGCCAACACCAGAACCAGTGCTTCTTCAATGAGAGAGAAATAAGATATCTTTATGAATTAGTCTAAATTAATATGCAATCGTTACTTGTGGTATGCTTACATTAACCAGTAGTAGAGAGTACTTTATACCAACTTAACTTTGGAACTATTTTCAAGTAAGTAGATAGTAAAAATTACTAAATATTATTATGTTTACTAAACGTAAACTTTGACGTGGTACTTTCAGTGGGAAGGTACCACTACCGACCAAGTAATTACACAAAATACTGTTCGTACAGATGTAGTTAAAATTTGTAATATATTTTTTGTCTAAACGCATTAACGAAACCATTTTATGTAAATACGATTGTGTATGGTTCTAGGTTATTACTTAATTATTCCTTTTAAGCGGATAAATTAAAGCAACAAGCGTGTAAGACGAAATAAAAACATATACGTTGCAAAGATAGTGTATAAAGAGCGTCGGAGAAAAGGAAATACTAGAGATAGTTGTGTAAACTGTTCATATGCTGATGTTATAAATATTGAATGATAGTCTATTAAATTTTCAAATATTATTACTATTAAAAATAAATGAGCTAACAATTTGATACAATGTAAATAGCTATTGAGGATATACAAATTCTATAGTAGACAATTTTCTTAACCAAATCACAAACACACATACAAAAAAAACGAAAATAGCCGATACACCTAATTTCATTACTTATATACAGTTATACATACAGAAATATGTATAATTACTAAAGAAAACCATTTTGATATATTTTAAGAAATGCCTTGCCTGTCAAGATTTATTTCAGACAGTTTTCCTTTTTATTTTAGAGGATAATATGTATGTAAGATTACAAGATATATGCACATAAAATGTGCGGTTTTTTAAATAAATACCATATAGCAAAACTTCGAGGTGTTTTATTTAGCCTACACTTGCGATTATTATGTACAAGAAGATAAAATGATTTTAAAATTTGATATCAAATAGCTACAGTAAATATTTAAAAACTAGACCCAGACGTTTAATCATCCCATTGGTTGAGTTCATACACTGAACCAAACATTGTTTCTAAGCCAATGAAAAAATTCTTTGTTTATACGAAATAGTGCATTAAAATTGATCCGATGAACGAGTTTATCAAATCAATGAACAATATTTTATTAAGTGGCCAAGGAATTTAGTGGGTAATAAACTATTCATTGTATTAATCAAATCAAAATCATTGAAAATGAAATGACGAGTTGATTGGCTCAATGAAATGTATTATGGTAGTAAGGAACATCAGTTTTGTTTTAACAACTTTATATGGTTTACTGAATGTAATGAACATTATTTGTTTATGTGCTCATCGCAAGTGGTTGATTCAATGTATGTCGTTCATAAATCCAAGGGGATTTTAGTTATTTTTATAAAGTAAATTTGTAATTGAAATAATGAACTTCATTCACTGATACACAATAATCGCATTTCATTCACTGATGTTGACCGATTGAAGCAACTTTACTTAGCACTTCATTTGTATAACAATAAAAGTAGCATTGATAACGTCTTCGAGTTGCTTACCAGGCGTTATCAGCGTCACTTCGGGTGCAAACTCACTTTTATAGCTATAGCATCCCAAGCTTTATCCACCGTCCCACAGTGGCGAATTATCCTAGATTCGCGATCGAAATCTATAACTTCTAGAATAGTTGTTCGATTTCAATTCCAAAATTGTTTATTGAACGTATGAGAGAATAGTTACTATAATAAACATTATCATTTATAGAAGAGCATATAACTCAAACTCTTTAAGTTTGTTTGAAAATTATTTGGAGAGAGAAACATGGTTACACGTATATGAGTCTAACTGCCCGGAAGCGGCATTCAACATTTTTCTAGATGCTTTTAAATATTATGTGGGTCTATGTTTTACGCTAGTAAAGTCCCTAAAATATACTTCTCACACCGAATGGGTTACTCCTGAAATAATACAACTTAAGAATAACCTATTATTCTTGAAATCTCTCAGTACAAAAAATATTATTTTTAAACCTGGTCATCTGAAATATGAAAATACTACAAAGATGTACTTGCTTTAAAAAGGAAAGAAAACAATGATTTTTATATATTATATTATCAGCAAAAAATAAATCCAAAGCTGTCTGGGACGTAATTCGGAAAAATTGTAATACTAATCATAAAACTAGTAAACTTCCTGATTGTTTTGATGATCCATATGAGCTTTGTAATGCTTTTAACGATACTTTTTTGAAGTTATGTAATGTGCCATCATCATCACAAACTGAATTGCTATATCCCGAAGAGTACTTACCTGTACAACAAAATAATAGTTTTTTCGTTCCTCCGATGACTGAGTGGGATGTGTTGCGTGTTATAAGACGTTTGAGTTCCTCTCGTGCTGTGGGCCATGCCTGGGGGGCCTGCCTGATTAAGCGTGTTGCGAATCACATTGCAACACCATTACTTTACCTGCTCAATCTTTCATTAAATAAGGGCATTTTTCCTGCCAGCTTAAAATTAGCCCTCATTAGTCCAATTTATAAAAAGGGAGATGTGAACAATTTGGATAACTATCGACCGGTCAGTATACTACCGATCTTTTCCAAAATTTACGAATTAGTTATGAATGAAAAACTTCTGGATTTTTTCAATAAATACAAATTATTTTCGTTATGTAAACATTTGCTTAAATTTATTTACCAGGTATCCCTAGATATCGATGCTGGGTACTTTACTCTTGCCTTATTTATTGACCTATCAAAGGATTTTGATAATGTTAGTCATGAAATCTTACTATCAAAATTAGAACGGTATGGAGTTAGCGTTGTTTAGAAGTTATTTTTTATTTCGGAAACAAAGAGTATACACGAACAATTATGAATCCAAAGTGTCTATGCTTGGAAGTGGTGTTCCCCAAGGGTGCATTCTAGGACCTACAATGTTCTTGATATATATATAAATGATTTGCCACTGCATATTGCCCATATGAGTAATATTACTCTGTTTGCTGATGATATTACCATCGCGTTTAATAACAACTTTGAAGATTTACTTCACATTGCAAATGTAAGCTATACTAAGTTAAGTCAATGGATATCTTTTAATCAACTATGTATAAATTCAGATAAAACCCAGTGTATACTTTTTCGTAATCGGTTCAAATATGATATCAGTAATTTTATATATATTAGTAATTTAACGGTGAATGTGTTAAATTCACGGAATCTGCTAGATTACTTAGCGTCTTTCTCGATGAAAATTTGAAGTGGTACTGTCATGTGGAATAGTTTTCTAGAGAATTATCAAAAATATATTACGCTCTTAATAACTTAAAAAAATCGTGCTCTTTATCTACGTTAAAAACTTTTTACTTTTCAAATTTTTACTCGAAGATGGCTTTCTGCATTACACACTGGGGTTCAGGATCGAATGCTGACCGTATATTCTTATTGCAAAAACGGGCAGTTAGGATCATGTACAATTTACCACATCATGAATCGTGTAAGGGAACATTCAAAAATCAGGGTCTGCTGATCTTTTATGATACCTATATATACGAAGTTTTGTGTTTAAACATAGATCTGAATTTTCTACATATACTGCCAGTACTTATAATGTGAGAAACTGCAATTACTTATTACCTCCTCGTCATAAGACTCCTTACCAGAAAAACCTCACTTATCTGGGATGCAAGTTATATAATAAACTGCCTGAGGAATTAAGTCTACTACAAATTTCATAACTTTTCGAAAGCATGTCAGAAGATATCTTGCGAATGTATCATGTTATTCAATTAATGATTACTTAACCCCCCCCCCCCCCTCCCCACCCCTCCTTTGTGACGTGATTGTACGTTTTACGTTCTATGCAGTGGAAATAAAGAACTAATGTAAATGGTCTGTTATAATAATGATAACGAATTTATTTCACTAACAAATCTTGTTATTACTTAAAATATCGTAAATAATATTTTATAAGAACGAAATATTTCGTCCTGTCAATAAAAATTCACTCAATAAACGTGGATTGCAGATATAACGACAAGTATTTTTCCCAGTATATAGTAGAAGATTTTGTTTATGGACTTAATTTATTTTATTTTTGACCCTGGCTGCTTATAAGAATTATAATTTTCGTTCACATTAGTTAATAAGTAGAATCTGGTCCAATTTAATTTACTTAATTACTTTTGTTTTGTTAGTAACTTACTTGTATTTTCTATTGGTTATATACACACTGCGTTCATTAAGTAACCAAATTAAGCTGTTCTACTCTAATTACAAGAAAATAGAGCCATGTAGTTACTTACATTCAGTTTTATACGATAGATAATATGACGATCTAGAGGATGAATAAAATAAGGTGATACGTAGAAATATTGTTTATTTTGTTAATAATTTTTTAAATACTTTTGCTAATATTTATTATATGTTAATGTTATTACAGTTTGCATTTTGTAAAAGTTTCCATAAGTTATATATCGCATACACTTGAATGTTTCTAAATGGAAACTGTAGATAATCTAATTTATACTACTGTGAAAAACTTCGTTGTATAAACTGGACACATGTGACAGAATAATAATCAACAATACTCAGGCGATCAACAAATTTAACATAATTCTATTATTGATGCAGGAGCATACCCATAGTTATCCTGGAATTGCAGTTTCAATGACTATTTACCTCAGTATGCCAATGATATAGATCACATTGTTAGTGGCTCATCTGGAAAATAATGATCAGTAGTTGCAAACTGGATTGATTGTTTGATTGGGAGTATAAGAATTGAACAATATGCAGGAATATGAAGTTTTGTATTATTTTGTACATTCAATCGCTCCTCAATGTCGAATATAACTCTCTGTCATAGTCATTGAAAAGTTTCGTTAATTGAGCCGATGGTCATAAGTAGAAAATTCATCCAGTTACTTCATTCTGCGCACGTATTAGGATTTCACGACATAAACTACAGAAAGCATGAGACTGGACATTCTAGGTAGTTGCACAGATGATTTTGACTGAACGTGTACAACAGCTTGGTGGTCAAACGTTGTTGATTAAAATTCGACAGCCACCTGATACTAATCAAAGAAGGAAGTTTAGTCAAAAGTTCTCAACTACACCTGACAGAGCAAGGATCCACAAAGAACTCTCAAGTGATGCGGTGCAAATGTTAGGTTAGTTAAAGCGAAGGATGACACATTTACGGACACGGTAAAGGCAGAGACAATATTCTAACAGAGATATTAATGGGCCAAACTGTTAACAAAATTTGGTGGTGACAAGGGACGTTTTCTGGATGGCGCTGTGAGTCCAAATTGGGGAAGTTGCTTTGTTTAGGTTGTATACAAAATTTAGGTTGGTGGTTCTGTTTTTTACAGTTGCATCATGGTTGCATCTTGCATCCTTTGTCTTCATTCATGTGATTTGTCATTTGAGGTCATAGAATTTGAGGTTTTCTGGCTTTACTACGCGTCTATCACGTATTTGCTATTTCCATACTAATTACTTTTGTGTTGTTCTAAGTTTTAGTGGTGTTTTAATTTATTTACGCTGCGGTGTTTTAGTTTTGTATTCGATAACCATTTGCAAAGTGTAATTTATCGGATAGTTTAGTGAGTCTGAACTGAAAGTTATATGTTATAAAGTTCACTAAATATTCTCTAATTTGTAGGTGTTAGTTACACATTATACTTAGTTATTTAAGGTATATATTCTAGTTAGATTAACATAAGTATAATATTAATAAATAAATTTTAAATGTCATGTTAATTATACATATAAAATATGTACTCTGTACCATGTTATCTATATCGTAAATAAAATGTTATCTTTAGGCAAAGGTACTTTTCTTTATTTACGTTGTATGTTAAAATATTTTAATATCGTTTTGTTGGTACTTTAGACGAAAAAATATTAACAAATATGTATAAGTGAGTTACCTATCTCCTGCGGTAACTTATCTCTAGGAAGGCAACGTTAGAGCTTCTAGCATAGAATCATTTCCGAGGATGTCAGTTATTGAATAACCTCGTAAAGGACACTATAACCCGCAGTATCTAATGCCCGTCGTAAGTCAACTGATGGGTAAACAGCGGGGAAAGTAGTAACAATCAATACAGTTAGCTGGGCGATTAAATTACAATTTTTTATTTTAATTTTGTATAGATTTGGTTTTGTAATTTGTTATTATTTTGATTTGCGATTCTGAAATTATTTGGCTCGAAAATTTTATTTATTCTTTCGGATAAATGTTTTACATAAGGAATTTTTATATAATTTATGATTGTTCTTTGTTTGAATATTTTCGCAATTATTTCCGTTTAAAATGTCTTTTGATTTATATGCTTATAAACTGATAATAATAATATTAATTTTTTGTGAAAGGGGTTGTGAAGATTTAAAATTTAAATAACGCACAGATCATGTAGGTTTAGTATACCATTCTGTTAGAATTATTTTTATTTTTGATGAATAAAAAGGTAATGACGTCGCTTTCTTCGATTTCAATTCTAAATTTCAGTCTAGGATGATAAGAATTAAACTTTTCAAGTAAAATTGGTATATATTTTTTTGTATTATATTTAATTCAGTTGATGATAAAACAAATACACAGTATTTTACCAAATTTTATACCTAATTTAAGACAACAACATTTTTTAGAAATCTACTTAATTTATAAGATTTAAAAACGTTTTGCATTTTAATAAAAACAATCAAACAATATATCCTTCAATGCAATCTTTATATAAAACACGGATTTAAAATTTTCATATTAAAACAAAACAATAATGATTTTATCATTTATCAAACAAAAAAATATATAAAGTAGTCTTTAGGCTTTCACGGCCGTCGTTGCTGGCTGCTCTTCGGTTCTCGGGTTCTCTGCCGTGTAGAAAGTTTAAATTACTTGACGTTTCGATCATCTTGTCGTGATCTTCTTCAGAAGTGAAGTGACTAGTTTGTCCTGATCCGGGGTTAATATATGGTCCTGTGTCCGTTGGTGCGTAATCATTCCGCTCTGTTGAGGCGTGTCCGTTGCTCTCCGTTGGGCTGTGAAGAATGATTTCCAGATACTTGGTAATTGTAGTCCGTCTTCTCTGTTGATATTGTTCGGATTTTTCTGTATTTCAATAGCTTCTCTGTACAATCTTCTCCAGTAATGTGGTTCCGTTGCTAGTTTCCTGCATTTGTCAAACTTGATTCCGTGTTTCGTGTTTGTTGAGTGTTCTGCTACTGCTGATTTGTCTGTGTATTCATACTTAGTATCTCGCATATGTTCTTTTAGCCTGATATTGATGTTTCTGCCTGTTTGTCCAATGTATACCTTTCCACAAGTGCAGGGTATCTCGTAGACTCCTGAATTTTGGAGCGGCGAGGTACGATCTTTCGGCGAAGGTAATTTTGTTGATTTTTTTTTTCATCATCGATACCTAAGGAATTACACCGGAACATCATCAAGACAGGCACCAGAACACCAAGATTATATGGACTCCCAAAAATACATAAAGACGGAAATCCCATGAGGCCTATTGTATCAGCAGTGGGTTCGGCTACGCATCCTTTAGCCAAATACCTTGCCAAGAATCTTCAACCACTCTTGGGAAAAACAGAGACGTACATCAAGAATTCGGCGCATTTCATAGAAAAAGTCAAGAATGTCAAAGTGGAGAAGAATGACGTTTTAGTGAGCTTCGACGTCAAATCGTTGTTCACTAATATCCCGATAGATGAAGCTGTCACCATCATCCGACAACGCTCCCAAGAAATCAACATGGAAGATGACATCATAAATTTAATAGAACTCTGCGCATCTTCAACATATTTCACCTTTGACGGAGAAGTGTATGAACAAGTAGAAGGAGCCGCGATGGGATCACCTTTATCTCCAGTATTAGCTAACATCTTTATGGAAGCATTCGAGGACACCGCCATTGCATCAAGTGAACTAAAACCGAAGTGCTGGTATCGGTACGTTGACGACACCTTTGTCATATGGCCGCATGGAACTGACACTTTACCTCAATTTCTGGAACACCTCAACAAACAACACACCCAAATACAATTTACCATGGAACTCGAAGAAGATGGCTCCTTACCTTTTCTGGATGTGCTACTCAAGAGGAAAGAGAACCACACACTGGGACACCAGGTTTACCGTAAACCAACCAACACGGATCGCTATCTCAATGCAAATTCTCACCATCACCCTGCACAAAAACGGGGAATCTTAAACACATTGGTGCATAGAGCTAAGACGATATCAGATGAAGAACACCTCGAAGCCGAACTCCAACATCTCAAGAACACACTACAACAGAACGACTACAGACTCAAAGACATCACAGCTACCATCAACAAACAACCAAAACACCCAAAACAACAGGAAGAAACAACAACTACTACTGTAACGACTTGCCTGCCATACATCAAAGGATGCACTGACAAAATTGGAAGAAAGCTGCGCAAACACAACATCAAAGTAATCTTCAATGCTCCAGAAAAACTATCAACAAAATTACCTTCGCCGAAAGATCGTACCTCGCCGCTCCAAAATCCAGGAGTCTACGAGATACCCTGCACTTGTGGAAAGGTATACATTGGACAAACAGGCAGAAACATCAATATCAGGCTAAAAGAACATATGCGAGATACTAAGTATGAATACACAGACAAATCAGCAGTAGCAGAACACTCAACAAACACGAAACACGGAATCAAGTTTGACAAATGCAGGAAACTAGCAACGGAACCACATTACTGGAGAAGATTGTACAGAGAAGCTATTGAAATACAGAAAAATCCGAACAATATCAACAGAGAAGACGGACTACAATTACCAAGTATCTGGAAATCATTCTTCACAGCCCAACGGAGAGCAACGGACACGCCTCAACAGAGCGGAATGATTACGCACCAACGGACACAGGACCATATATTAACCCCGGATCAGGACAAACTAGTCACTTCACTTCTGAAGAAGATCACGACAAGATGATCGAAACGTCAAGTAATTTAAACGTTCTACACGGCAGAGAACCCGAGAACCGAAGAGCAGCCAAAAAAATATATTTATAAAATAAATGTCATTTTGTACAATCTTTTATAATTTTACAAATCTAACTCAAAAAAGGTTTTAAAATAAACCGAAACGTCATTCTAAAGTTTTATCTATATTATTAAAATTATTAAGTGACCAAAAAAACTAAGAAGAACAAATATCAAAATACTTATATTCATTTCTAATTATACAACCCTTTATAATTTCTCAAGTATAATTCCACTGTAAATAAAATAATTAACAAAAGATAATAGCGTGTTTTTTATGTACTTCCAAATTCTCAAGATACCTGTTTTTGAAGTCATATCATCGATAGTATGCTAGGATAATCATATAATGCTATTTGCGTGGCGAGTTGTCGCTGGGGCCAGTTGGCTCGCGTTCACATATCCTCGCGGACAGTTGGCTGCGGCCAGTTCTTACAGAGCGGCTTTTTCACATATACCCATATAATATACGTATCAAGCAGACAAATCCTCGCATCCTGCACTAAACAAATTCCTTGATGTCCAGACGATCTGCTGGCTATTTATAGCATTCGGAGCCAGAGGTCCTGTCCCCTTTTAAGAGGGTCGCGGAAGAAGAACATTTTCTCAATCCTCTGACAGGCAATTACCGCCATTTGTAGCTGTGCAGCAAGGAAAACCTAGGGTGTGGAACTTAAATGTGCAGATAATGTAAAATATCTGAACATTCTATTTAATAAAACATTATTCCGGAATTCACATTTGAAAAGGATTACTCGCAAAGCGAATCTATCCTTATGGATCTGCCGAAAGATATATGGGAAATCTTGGAGAATATTCCAGAAACAAGTCTATCGGCGTAGGTAACAACCGGGGTTGCAACCCAAAAATAGTGCTCTGGATGTATACAGCAATCATGAGACCAATAATCACTTACGGGACAGTGGCTTGGAGCAAAAGAACTAATCTGGTCACTGCGAGAGCTAATCTCTCTAAAGTGCAAAGATTAGCATGTGTACGCATAACTGGGGCAATGAGAACCTGCCCAACAGCAGCTATTGAAGTGGTACTAAATCTTACTCCTCTTCACATTTTGGTGGAGAGCATAGCTAAAAGGACCACACGTCGGATGATCAGGGAAGGAATGGTTGAGCATATGCCTCAGCCTCCTGTAGGTGACCTGAGACATGCCCCGAGACTACATGCCCCAGGAAGTTCAATTTTGTGAAAGAATTTACCAGAAAGCTTAGCACCAAGAGCGAATGGGATAGAGACACCATTTCGAAACTCAATAGAAACGCCATTAAATGGTATACAGATGGCTCCAAAACGGCAGAGGGAACTGGAATAGGGATATATGGGCCTAGAACCAAATATTTCGAAAGCTTGGGGATGTACCCAAGTATCTTCCAGGCGGAAATACACGCTATTGAAAGATGCGTCCAGGTCAACATTGCCAGAAGCTACGAAAAGCAGGAGATAATCATAATATCTGATAGTCAAGCAGCCATTAGGGCTAAGGTCAAACACAATCAGCTCCAAAATGGTTAGGGAGTGTCTACAAAAACTAGACGAGCTAGGCAAAAAGAACAAGGTAACCCTATTGTGGGTTCCGGGACACACGGGAGTGGAAGGAAATGAAATAACACATAATCTCGCTAAGAGAGGGGCTAGAACACCTTCTGTAGGGCCAGAACCTTTTTGCGGGATAAGTAGCAGCATAACATTTGAGACACTGAAAAATGAAGTAGAGCAGAGAAAATCCAAATACTGGGAGAATCTCCAGGGAATGAGGCAAGCTAAAACTGTTCTGGGAACCTATAACCAGAAGAGATCTGCAGAATGCATCAGCCTGAGTAAAAATAATATTCGCATATTGACAGGGATCCTTACAGGCCATTGTAAACTGAACGGACATCTAAGCAGGCTTAGAATAGCGAAGGAAGTCGAGTGTGGATTTTGTGGGGAACAGGATGAAACATCCATCCATCTACTCGCAAACTGCGCTGCACTGTGCAACTCAAGGGCGCTGCACCTGAGAGCATGTGAAATCGAAGAGGAAGAGTTACCTAATCTGGAGCATTCGGACATTCTGCACTTTTTAAAAGGAATCAGACTGGACGGCCAGCTGTAAATACAGCGAGAAGAGGGGACACAATAGATCTTTCGGGTCGCAGTGTACTATCACTCTAGTATCACACATATATCATAGTGGTGAGTAGATTAAGTATCAACCATATCATTGATCAATGGCGTCGAAAGCAATGTTGGAGTGTCACATTCCATTTCTTGAAATCCTCTTGCCTTCACCAAGATATTTTTATACGTTCACAAAAAGTTTGCCTCGTGTATGTGAACTATAAAAACACTAACAAAATAATGGAACTTAGCGTTTTTACTTTTTTTTTTTTCCTAAAAGAACACATTTAGAAAAATGCATATGTGTAAGGTTTGTTCAGTTGTTTATTGAAAGTCTTCCTATACGGACTAATTTTAAAGTGCGAAGTCAGAGTTCTGTACCAACGCTTTTAAAACTAAAATGAGCAATTTAACTTCAGAACAAGTGGCTGCTATAGTTGCTTTAATCGAAGATGGACGATCTCAAGCATACGTTGCTAATTTGATGAACATCAAGCAGTCAAGTGTTTCTAGAGCCGTAGCCAGATATAGGGAAACAGGCATTTACAGTAGAAGACCTGTACCAGGTCGTCCAAGATGTTCTACTCGCCAAGATGACCGCTATTTACTACTACAAGCATTACGTCGAAGACATGTAACTGCGAGACAATTGCAGAACGACTTGGCTAGAGTCAGAAATACTCGTGTGAGTACTCAAACTATTCGGAATAGGTTACGACAGAGTGGATTAAGAGCTAGAGTAGCTGTAACAGCCCCTCGTCTCACTAGGCACCACCGAGTGGCTCGCTTAAGGTTTGCCAGAGAACATGTAAATTGGAACATTAATGACTGGGCCAATATACTCTTCACAGATGAGTCAAGATTTGGTCTTTACACCTCAGATAGGAGTATCTCAGTGTACAGGCGAGACGGTGAGCGCTATTCGCAGTGTAATATCAGACCTAGACCTAATTTCGCTGGTGGCTCTATTATGGTTTGGGGAGGCATCTGTTTAACAGGTCGTACAGAGTTAGTACCAGTAGACAGAGGTACACTGACTGCCCACGGAAATTTTAGAAGAACATGTAGTACCATATGCGCCAATTATAGGAAACGAATTCATGTTAATGCACGATAATGCACGACCGCATGTTGCAATAATCGTCCAGGAATACCTTAACGATGTTGGTATTCCAGTTTTAGATTGGCCTGCGGTAAGTCCGGACATGAACCCTATCGAGCACGTGTGGGACCTCCTTCACAGACGGATACGAACCCAAAATGTTGCCCCAGCGGACCTGCATGGACTAGAAAATCCTCTCCGTGACGAGTGGTAGAATTTGGATCAGGCTTATATACGGAGGTTAATCGAATCTCTGCCAAACCGTATGCGAGCGGTCATAAGAGCCAGAGGTGGCAATACTCAGTATTAAAAGCTACTGTTATGACATTTTTCTTTCCAAAATTATAATTTCTTGTTTTAATAAAAATCTCAAGTATGAGTTCTTGTTTTTATTTGGCCTGTATTTTATTTAAACAATCATAGAAATTATATCTTAGAGCGCATTAAAGTATATTTACAACTTTATGCTACAAACAAAGATTATGCGATACTTTTATGATTCAAAACTAAATTATGCGATACTTTTTTGGCGGAGTGTATATAGGTATGTAAGGCGTTTTGGTTTAACAGAAAACCTTATTTATTTGCGAGTATAAATATGACATGTATAAAGAGAAAAAAATGTTTGACAAATTGTTTGTTTTTTTTTTGTCGCGAGATCCAATAGAGACATATTGCGCACTTCATCAGCTAGAGATCGACCATCAAAGGAATTTCAGGAAATGACTGAGCGAACTAAAAGGAGGACAACCATTGACATCATCTAAGTTGCATAGCTTAATTCTAATGAAGATCGTGTTTTGATCTTCATCAGAGCTAAGCTATGCTACTCAGATGAGTTTACCTTTTGAGAGGTAACAAAAGGTATGTGCTAGTAGAATTAGGAAACCATGGCTATCCCCAAAATGGGAACCTTATATAGTAGATAAAGCACTTTCTTTATTAATTGAGGGAAAATTAACTGCGAAGCAAGATCGTATGTTAAGATTATAAGCAAAGGCTGCCTTTAATATATATATGCCGACTGAGACTCATTCGGTCTTCGATTGAAAATGGAAATCCTCGAATTTCCGAAACCATTGTCCCGAATTAATTAAATTGGTGTAGCGCGGAGTGATCGGATATCTGTGTCCAATACATCATTTGTTTGTTTGTTGCTGGAAAAGCTTCGGGTGGTGGAATACACTTTGAAACTTCTAGCCATTGACATCTGTTGACGTATTCTATTATTTCCACTGAAATTTTGCCGAACCCGAAGGAGTTCTAACCTCCGCAGCTCCGGTAGGAACTTTTTACGTGCCAAACATCGCATTGACACGGGACCTACGGCCTTACTTCCTACCGGAGAAGAAGGTAAGTTCTCATTTTTATCCACAATTATAAATACAAGAACTATTCGAATAACAATGTTTCCATACGTCTTGCATTACATTGACAACTTTTAATCTAAAAGGGAACAAAAAATAAAGGCCGAAGAAAAAATAACGAGTTTAATATATCAATAAAATAGGTGTCAAATCAAGAAGGTTCTATAATCGATTAAATTAAAATGATTATGTAAGTGGCATATGCCAGATTCACGTTATTTAATAAGATTGGAATGTCAAATAGATTAAATAATCATTACAAAATCTTAATTTATGGCAAAAGTTTTAGATATACATATACACCTCCTAAGAAATATAAAACTACACCCAGCATACCATTTGTACAGTACTTTTAGGAGTATTATCCCACACATATAGTGTATATATTGTTAAAAGTTAAAAAAACAAACTAAGGTATATCTAACATACTATATGCATATCACCAAAAAATTACATATAATATATAAAACTACAGTTTCGTTTGTTACGGCACTAAATCTATAAAGTTGTAACAAATATGTGTTTTTGCAGACTGTTTGAGCACATTTTGATCATAACAAGTAAAATAGAGGAAAATGGAAGCGTAATACAATAATAAAACATGTACACACAAAACAATATTTACATTTTTAACTATTCGCAAATATTTACATACTTTTATACTCGTTCACATAGTTTTTATACGTATATATTCTATAACAACCTCTTTGATTCTTTGTTTTATATGTACAATCGAATACTTCGCAATAGTTTATACTAACATGGATAAATAACACGTAATTTGTAGGTACATTTTTTTGTTAAGGAGTTTCTTTTTCTGTATTCGTCGAGTTTTGATTGGCCGCGTTATTATATCGCTCTTCTTCTTCGTCGATGATGCTAATATCTCTGATGGATGGCCTGTGGCTTCTCCTCCAGCCTTCTGGAATTGGTACTGGTGATTTTGTTTTGGTAAGAAGCCTCGGTCCTGATAAAGTGATAACAACCGCACCAGCTGGTGCGGTCAATATAATCGAAAGGACGCATACCATAAGTATAGTTTCGCCATATGTTTGCTCCGGAGATTGACCCATGACAAGACCTAAAGCCACTGGTCCAAGCGCAGCCTGAAATGAAAACGGCAGTAGTTAAAGAAGAAAATTATAGCCAAATGGCAGAAGTGTTATACCTGAACTGTAGCTTTGGCCATCCATGATAAAGCAACGAATATCTTCTCTTTCAAATTCAAGCCGCATCCTATTCCAACTAATACTGTCGCCACCACTCTAAGTATTACTCCTCCAATAAGGCATCCAACACCAATACTAACTATGTGAGGATCCAATTCATTTAATTTAATTTGTGCTCCTGTAATACTAAACAGTATAGGCTCGAATATCATCCAGAAGATTTCAAAAGCAGTAGCAGCTGGATTGTCGTCTATTTCCCATCCGGATCTTGACCAACAAACTAAACTAACGAAAGCTGCAGTAACGCAAGCTAAAGGTCCTGCTCCGCCATAACCAATTAATTCGCTACCAAAAACGGAGATTAAACCTCCAACTAGTAGCATTAGGATTCTTAGCGGCACTACGAATGGGTCGAATCTTTCGGGAGCGTAGTTTGAGATTATACCCCATAATATACCAAAACCAATGCCTCCTACTATAGATACAGGGCCTTGGATAATTTGACTTGCCAGAGAATCGTTGGAAAACATTATGCTCTGAATGATACCATATATGGCTACGGAAGCAGCATCGTCTATACCGGCAACTGCTATTATAAGCGTAGGTATGCCTTTGGCAACACCGTACCCTTTTGAGCGTAGCCGAAAGAGGCACGGCACCACAACAGCGGGCGATACTGCTGCTATAATAGCTCCTAACATCATTGACCAATTCCATGGCAGATTTAGAAAGAAATGACTAGTTATCGCGATTACTCCAGCTTCAACTGTCCATGGTACTAATCCCAATTTCACAGTTGTAAATTTTAAGCGTTTTAAGGCACCAGGGTCCAAATCCAAACCTGCTCTTATTAGTATGATGACCAGAGCAATTTTTCTAAAAAACAGAAAAGAAAGAATTAAACAAGTATGAAATAGAACGTTTGGTTTTGCTTACCTCAATTCTTTGGTCACCTCAGAAAAGGACTCATTAATATCAACGATTCCAATATTTTGTAAAAGTAAACCAGTAAACAGCATTCCAATTAATGCTGGTAACGTAGTCAGTGACATTAAAAAGCCCCCCAAGTGAGCGCACAGGGCCAAGAGTATTAGTTGAAATACATTTCCGCCAGGCGCAGCAGTATCTCCAACTATTGTATATAGAACGCCCCATAGCAAAATGCCAATAAGGCTAAGTGATATTATCCGTGAAAATTGACGATATGTCAGGCAAAACGGGTATGGACAGATTTTACCCCAAAGAGGTGGCTGCCATGACGGATGGGTTTCTTTCGTACGGCATTTTAAGCAGAACGTATACCACCATGATCTGAAACAGAGTTTGTATTAAATAGACTGTACGCAGTTTCAATAAAATATGGATAACAAGAAATACATTTTATAACTTTGCTTGGCACTTATTATTATAGAAGAATCCCCTTTAAGACTAAAAAGCCGCAGTAAAAAGATATACAGAAGGACGTGGATTTTAATAAGTGAATATAAAAGAAGAGGAGAGATTACTAAAAGTTGACTTGACGATAATAGAAGATTGGTTCGTCCAGCGTGGCGCAGCATCTTAATGATAAGGGCCATAAGATCAATATTGAGAACCCCGAACTACTACAAAATATAACATCCCCGAAAGAATTAAGCGCTTATGAAAGTATTTATATCAAAAGACGATTTAAAAATTTATTGAATCGGAAACAGGCCCCATTGTACCATGCGGTGCTGATGGATTGATTAGGTTAAAAACACATTTCTTTCGCAGTTACATTCTGTATGGGTTCAGAATTCACAGAATTCTAGCGAGTCAAAGTAGGCGGTAAAAGGAAAAGAGCACTTGTAAATATAAATTTAGGGTAGTGACAACAAAGCATGTTTAGATATTTTATCATTTCTTAGTTCATTCGGTCTCCGGTTGAAACAATCGCCCCGAATTAATTTAGAATTGGTATAGCACGGAGTGATCCGATATTTCGTGTATTCATTACTCCGCTGTAGTCCTTGCATATCTTGGCGATAGGTGACACTATAAAGAATGTAATCTAAAAGAACGCTGCGTATTTTTATAATGTTGGTGCTATTTTCAAATACATTAAATTGATATACACATGTGTAGACTGTCAAAACAACCTCATGAATATCTACTGTTCGTTGCATAGGCATGATTAAGGGAAAGGTATGTAATAACACTAATAAAAATTAAAATATGTTTATCTTCTTGTAGTATTTGCTGTTCTATAACTTAGCTTCTGAACTAGCCACGCATTCACTTAAAGCTTTGTTACTATACACAAGTAAAATAAGCAAACAGTAAAATTTCATATGATCCTCAATAGAATCACATCGTCTATTTCTCTATGAAAAATAAATCTACGAGCTTGACGCAGGCCGCAGTTGCCAAATCTATAACTCCCTGTGTATAGGAATAGTGGATTACTTTATTGAATATAGACAATTTCATGAATTATGCCTTTTATGTATGTCACCACTAATAAAAATAATTTTTATGGGTGGATATATCTATATTATATTGTTTATATGAACCAGTAAAAATGCCCGTACTATCAAATTTTATTTCTTTAATATAGGTAGAATATGAAATTCATATAATATGTACGTACACTTAACCACAAATGTCTACATAGGGTTGGACGTTTGTCGACAGTTGTCAGCCGTATGTAGACTTTTGTGGCTAAGTGTAGGTATCTTTACATTTCACTGATAAATAAACCTTCATATAATAATAATAATATAATATTTATTGGCAATAAACAATCTACAATAAGAAATAAATAAAAAGAACAAAATAATAAGGAAAATTGCCAACAGGATCATCTTCAGTAAACCTCGAAAAGGTTTCCTGTTATTAATGATGATCCAGACACAAAAGAACGAAGGTCAGTGTCCAATGCACATGTAACCAATGTACAAGAATTTATATGCAAGTTTTTTTTTTTTTTTTTTTTTGCTTTCATGGGCAGGTTTAACCCCGTAAGGCAACTCGGCCTTGAGACCTATTGTGCCCCCATGATGTCTTAACCCTCTCAACCCGGTTGTAAACGAACAAACAAGTCCGCGAGTTGGTCGAGAGTTAATTTACTTATACTGGGTTCGTCCAAACGAGCGACCCCTAGACAGCTCCGTCTCTCCCTGTCCACTGCCGGGCAGTCGGCAAGGAGGTGCACAGGAGTTTCTTCTGCTCTCCCACAGTTTCTACACAGGGGAGAGTCCACTCGCCCCATTCGGTGCAAATGCTTATTTAATGAGCAGTGGCCGGTTAGGACTCCCGTAAGAAGTCTCAGTCTGGTCCTGCTCATGGAGACTGCCTTGCGGAGTCTTTCATCGCCCGGATAAAAACCGAGGATTTTACAGTGTCTCACGCCGACTAGTCCATTCCAATAGGAGCGGTGACTAGCAGCGAGTTGAGATCTGACAAAGGCTTTGATACCGCCATAGGAACTACCGCACGACGGTTCTGGACCAGTGAACGGTAGACCACTGGCGCCTCTAGCTAGTTTGTCAGCAATTTCGTTACCTCTAATCCCAGAGTGACTAGGCACCCATCTCAGCGTAATGCTATGATGCTCCGCCAATTCTTCAAGCTACCTATGGCACTTCAGTACCACTTCGGAAGCAAATTTGACAGCCTGTAGTGCCCTGAGGGCAGCTTGACTGTCGGAGAAAATTTCGACCGATCCATTCCCATGCGGGCAGTTTAAGATGCTCTCTGCACAGGTCTGGATGGCTATAACTTCAGCATGGAAGATGGAAGTGGAGCCCCCTAAGCTGATGGCTTCGCCATTCGGTTCTCCATCTCTCCAGATCCCAATGCCTGTGCCATTCGGCGTCTTCGAAGCATCCACAAACCAGCGATGAAAACATCGCCTCGGTCTGTGAATGTATGCTTTGGAGACTTCACTGTTGGAAATATCTACGGAGTATTTCCTAGTGAAGCTGAAGACAGGCGGAATCTTGTCCGCCCTAGTGGACAGAGGTACTGTCTGTTCGATGTAGTTGAAAATGCTAGTATGGTCTCCAGTTTTGCCAGAGAAACCTTTACGCCCGCTACATTTTACTCTGTAAGCTGCAAGGGTAGCTTCTGACCGCAACACCAACTGAAGCGGAGGAAGCCCAAGAATGGTCTCCATGGCCGCAGTCGGCGTCGAGGACATGGCTCCCGTGATGCCTAAACAGGCAGTCCTTTGGACCTTGCTGAGCGCGTTTACCGCGTAGCCCAGACTAGCCTTATGCCACCAGACTAACGAGGCATAGGTTATGGAGGGTACAATGACCTTCGTGTACAGCCAGTGCACCATTGCCGGTTTTAGCCCCCACGTTTTACCAAACATTCCTCTACAGGCCCAAAAGGCCTTTGTGGCTTTGTTCGACACTTGTTCAAGGTGAGATTTGTACGTCAGTTTTGCGTCCAAAATAACACCTAGGTATTTAACCTCACTAGAGACCACTATCTTCGAGCCGAAGATGGCTGGGCACTGTAGTTTTGGAAGTTTCCTCCTCCAAGTAAACGGAACCATAGTCGTTTTCCGAGAGTTTACATTTAACCCTTCTTGTTGACACCATCTCTCTACCAGTTTGAGTGCGACTTGCATCCTCTCGGATACCACGCCCTCAAACTTTCCGCAGACCATGATGGTGATATCGTCTGCGTAGCCCTGCGCGTGGAAACCCGCCATCCGTAGGTCAGAAAGCAAGCCATCCACCACAAGGCACCATAGCAAGGGCGACAGCACTCCGCCCTGCGGGCAGCCAGCTGCCACAGTTGCCTTTACATTACAAAGGTTCTGCGAAACATTAACCATTCTTTCTCTTAGCATGGAGCCGATCCACCTCCTCACAGTTGGCTCGACTTTCCATTTTTGAAGCGCCCTTTCCATCGACCGAAAGGACGCCCTGTCGAAGGCGCCCTCGATGTCCAGAAAGGTAGCCAATGCAATTTCTTTGTTTCTAAAGGCTATTTCTGCTCGTCGAGCTAGCTCATGAATGGCCTGCTCACACGATCTTCCTGTTTGGTAGGCATACTGGTACTCGTGCAGAGGCAAACTTGCCAGAGCCGAATCCCTAAGATGTCTATCAATTATCTTCTCCAGGGTTTTGAGAAGAAATGAGGTGAGGCTGATGGGCCGGTACGACTTCGCTTCCGTGTAGGACAGTTTGCCCTGCTTCGGAATGAAGACCACCCTGGCCTCTCTCCAGCTGCTAGGTGTGTATCCCAGAGCTAAGGTTGCTCATCCATTAAATTATTGAAAACAACCGATCTGAACACACTAAAAGGTAATTGCTTGAATATAAGCAAAACTCTTCTTAAACAGCTGCATATGATGGCTAGGTATATCTATTAAATCTTTTCTGCGGAGATTGATATTGTGCACATCCGTACGATATTTTATCTTGTTTAATAAATAAGCAGATACCAGTATTTAAGATTTTATGGACAAAGCAGACAAAATGAAACTGACTACGGCGTGCCATACTCAGCCATTCAGCCATTACAAGCTTGTGAGATACTCTCTGACGTCTGCCTATCCCATAAATAAATCTGAGACAGGCATTCTGCACAACCTGAATTCTTCGTGAATCAACTTGTTCTAAACAACTTCCGTAAATAACATCACAGAAATTAAAATGTGATAAAACTAGGGGAGTCACGCAACATTTTTTTAATGGATACATCCAGAGAGTGCCGATGGGGATATAACATTTTTAAGCTGCAATAAGCCCGTCTAACGCATACACTAACATGATGCTTAAACTTAAGTTCACAATCTATAACTAGACGTAAATCTCTCACTTGTGTTTTAAGTTGCAGTGGTATATTGTTAAGTTTTAATAATAGGTTAGGAAGGATGCTCGACCTGATTTTAGAGCCGCCAAACATTATAAGGTTTACTTTCATTTAGAAGCAGATAATATTTTTCCGCAATAGTGTACAAATTGTTGAGATCACGGTTAATATCATCAATCGCTCCACATATGTCATCAGCAAAAAAGGACTTATATAATTGTGAGTCGTCAGCGTAGAGTTGAAGATTGCATGTGAAATTTTGGAAAAAGAACATGTGTGCAGTGTAAATCGAAAACAGCAGCAGACTCAATATGGATCCTTGTGGAACACCAGCCTTTATCATTGCCCTATCAGACACACCACCACCAGCCACTACAGCCTGCGTTCTGCCACACAAGTAGGCATAGGGAAAACGGAGAGCAACCTCCCCCAGACCAATGTAGTGAAGAATAGCCATCAAGAGGTCATGGTCGATTCTGTCAAAGGCCTTGGAGAAATCCAACAGCACTAATATTGTTAACTCACCATTGTCACCCGCAGATATAATATCATCAACAATACAAGCAAGAGCAGAGATACAACTGAATCCTGGACGAAATCCAGACTGGAATGACGGTCATAAATGAAAGTTTGACAGATGATTCCGCAACTGCCTGTCAATTATTCTCTCCAAGACCTTCGACAGAACGGGCAAGACACTAATAGGACGTAAATCAGCACTACTGACAGGGCTATTATTCTTTGGAACAGGGATGATATGAGCCCCCTTCCAATTAGTAGGGAAAACCCCAGTCTGAAGACAAAAGCTAAAAATGTGTGTTAAGATTGGTAGAACGGTACGGCAACATAGTGATACCATTTTTAAGGAAATGCTATCCGCTCCAACATAATTTGAATGGATACTGGTAATTATAGAAGCAACCTCCGACTCACCGGTATCAGAGAATGAGAAAATGCCGACACCGGGCCTCACATTGAGATGATAAAAGTTAAAAAGGTTTCAGACACTAAACACCAAATTCGCCTCAATAGATCGCTGAACCCATAGATGTCTTTAGAAATCATGTGCTCTCATCAGTTTGCTCTTAACTATACTATATAGGCTGTTTACGGTTTCGTGATTTTATTATAGGCTGATGTCTGCAATTTTCTCCATCTATCAAGCTTTTTCATTAGTTGTCACTGCATTGCTGGTTTGACGTAAATTTACCCGAATAATGGATAATAATAAATAAGGAAAGTAAAATTGGTTCAGCGCACCAACAGTGAATATGTTGAAATCGATTGTACGGTGAGCGGTTTCGTAACAGGCCAACACCTATTCCTCAAGAATTCACCGCTCATGTAATCCGTGTACGAGAAACTGGTTTACTGCCAGCACGGCAAGGTCGAAATGGTGGACCTGGCTAACACCAACGAATTTTGGATGCCGATGAAGAAGTCTTAAATCTTGTCGAAGAAGATATTTCTGCTAGTATTCAAAAAATATATAGCGAAATAAATGTACTTGTCAAACTGAATTGTCTGCGCGAGAATCGATGGTATCCTTTCCATGTACAAAAAGTACAGGCTTTACAATTCGAAGATAATCCTTTACAGTTACAATATCGCCGATAGTTTCTTCTAGATACTGTGTTTGAAAATAAGTGGATCAGTGGAAGTGGTCCTGTGCCGTGACCGCCGCGGTCACCCTACCTTAACCCCCTTGACTTCTATTTATGGGGCGTTATGAAGACTATGGTATACATCAACGACATAATTGATTTAGATGATCCTCGTAGCCGCGTTGAGGCGTCTACGGCGACAATTCGACGGCAAAACCAAGGCCTAGTAAATTATGCCAGTTCATGGATACGGCGGGCGAGACTTTGCGTTCAACAACATGGCAATAACTTTGAACAGTTAGTGTAAGATCGATTCTATTTGCAAAAAAATGTTTCACTTGATATACTTAATTACCAAAAATAAAAACTACATAATTTTTTTTAACAGTAATTTCTTTCTTATTAGCAACTATTGTTAAGATAATTTTACGTTAACGACCTTATTTTAAGATGTTTAATCACCCCTTAAAAATAAAATCACAAGACCGTAAACACCGTGTATACAACGAGGCGGTGCTACGTTAGTGGCTTTCGATCTTGCCGCTGTACTGCCCTTATAAGAATTTGCCATTGAATAAAATAGATTAAATCATTATTTATAATGATAGTTGAACTCACCTTTAGAATTTCCTTTTTATTTAAAAAGCTTACTTTCTTTATACAAAAATAAGAATTTTGTTAGTCAAAAACACTAATTTATGTAATAACAACATTTATATCTCACATAAATAATAAGTATACACTTATAAATTAGATACATGATAATAATAACATTTCTGTGAAATTAAAGCATTTGCAATAGCTCCAACCAGCATCTCCGGGGTTACTAAATAATAATAGTAGCTTTCGGTTTGACTAAAAGAGCTACTCATGAACAGTTCGGTGCAACTCATATGGACTCGGAAGAGCAGTCTATTTATTCACTTTCTGTGGTTATACCGAGAAATGTGGCATACTTGAAACACGTTTTTCTAATTAGATGTTGCAATAAAGCTAAAACAAACGACGACGCAGTGTTGATATGAATATTACAGCATACTGTGCTGTAATGAGATATTAACGTGGGAGGGGGGAGGGGGGTTCTTGCCGGAACGTAATATAGGCGATTAATGTGCAAATTAGAAAAAAATACTGTAAAAAACTAGTGTCTCAATGACGTGTAATGCTCGTACTTTCACGTCATTGTGACACTTGTGTTTTAAAATACTATTTTCTAATTGGATGTTACAATAAAGCTAAAACAAACGACGACGCAGTGTGGAAATGAGTTATTAACGCACTGGTGGGACTTTTACCGGAATGTAATAACGGCGATTAATGTACAAATTAGAAAAAATACTTGTCTCAATGACTTGTAATGCTCGTACATTGAATCACTTGTACTCGCATTACATAAACGTCATTGTGACACTTGTGTTTTAAAATATTATTACATCCAGTAAGAAAAGTAATGCTAGGAGTGACCTATAGTGTATGATTTTCATTGTTCTACTTTATGAAATTAAGCGAACAATTGGCAAAAAAACCTTTTCTAGTGTAGCGCTTTCAAAGAAATTATAGTTTGGCGTCAGAGAACCTTTTTCGGTTTTCATTGCATTTTCTTTGACAGCAACTTTGGTAATAAAACAAAGAAAATCGCTCCATGGAAAAATCGACGGTGATTTCTTGAATATTTATATAAAAATAAAGTAAAAATACGACAAGAAATAAACTCACAATACCGATTAATACAAATTATAATAAAGTTAACCGCCAAGTGGCGCTCCTAGTGGTAAAAGTTGCCATTATCAATGAATTCCGAGACGCTACTCAATCAGCAATAGTAACAGTTGTTTACATTAGAGTGCGGTAGGTGTCATTTACAGCGCAGCAACTCAGTTTTTCCAAACATCCTTTATTCAGTAAATGTATTTATTGGTATAGATATGTAGACGATATTTTATTATGCTTTAATGGTACCGATAGACAGCTTAGTTTATTTTATAAATATATTAACAATGTTCATCCTAATATTAAATTTACCCTAGAACAAGAAGTAAATAACTCAATTAATTTCTTAGACTTAACTATTACGCGTATTAACAATAAACATGAATTTCAATATTCCATAAACCGACACATACTGATACTACTATTCATAATTCATCACATCACCCCTTTAGCCATAAATTTTCTGCATATCAGAGTATGATTCATAGATTAGTTAAGGTCCCTATGAATAAAACAAACTTTGAATTAGACCTTAACAGAATTTACAAAATAGCTTTAAATAATAGTTACTCAGTGGATTTTATTAATAACATTTTAGCGAATAAACAAAAGTCTCATACGCTTGCTTTAATATACCCTAAAATTTTTAACAAAGAACCAGTTAACTATACTTCTATTACTTATTTTGGAAATGTTTCATATAAAACTAATAATAACATTAGCTCGTATTTAAAGAATAACAAGAACAAAACAGATAGAAAGTTTAACTCTGGGGTCTATAGATTGACTTGTGAGTGTGGTAAGGTGTACATAGGACAGACAGGTAGATCTTTCATTACGCGTATTTCAGAACATACTAAAAGTTACAGAGATA
Source organism: Cetonia aurata (assembly GCA_949128085.1). Taxonomy (NCBI): domain Eukaryota; kingdom Metazoa; phylum Arthropoda; class Insecta; order Coleoptera; family Scarabaeidae; genus Cetonia; species Cetonia aurata. The sequence goes on from OX421884.1 coordinate 39,855,658, forward strand.
AGAAGACAGATTCTACTTTTGCTAATCATTGTTTAGAACTTAATCATGATTTTAATAATAATTTTGATATTTTGCATGTTCATAAGAAAAGTAAGAAACTAGACTTATTTGAATGTCTAGAAATTAATAGATATAGTAAGTTAGGTTTAGCGCTCAATGAACAAAAGGATTTTAATTATTCCCCACTCCTAGGTTTAAAAGTATAAATAGTGTGTAATTTTATATTCTGTTTAGTTAATTTTATCCACCTGATGAAGCCACTGTGTGGTGAAACAATATTGTTGTGGAGTATTTCAATATATTTTTACTCCTTAACGTTTTTGCGTTTTATTTACGTTTTGAAGATGGAGTTTAAACACGTATCCTCCCATTCGATTAACTCAGTTTGTTACCTTCGTCTCGTACCTGAAGGAGTTGGAACGCTGTATATGACCTAACACACGACTGGTTGGCTGAGAATATATTTAACAAAATATGATGTAACAATCGGTAGTTATGTTTTGACAACGTGACTATTTATGATGAATTTTCGATAATAACAATTAAAACAGCAATAAAAATACCGGTAAATGTGTTTTTTTTTTAACTAAGTTAAAGGAAGTTATGTATATTTTACATTGGAAGTAACTGTGAAATCAGACCGTAGTGCGGTAAAACAATTTACCGCACTGGGGATGGAATAATAAGAACAGTTGCGTGTTAATATACTATTTGGATGATGCATTTTCACAAATTTGATTCGCTATTTTGATAAAAAAGGAATGATTTTGTTTATAGAACACGTTAATACTAGTTTGTTAGTTCAATAAAACACAAAATACAATTGTACGCTTTATGCTAAAATAGATCATATAAATAGACAATAATGAAGTCACTTGTATAGAAATTGAATCAATTCCTAATAATATTTTAAATAAACTGACTGTTTGTGCATATCTTTGCTTATTTGCACATATTCATGTATACTTATGTATATTCAGAATATTCCACATTTATGCGCTAATTTCATTTGACATGTCTAAAAATTGTTAGTTTGTGCTAACTATATTAGTTTTATCATGTACACCTTTATTATTTGCGCTATTAGAATTACAAAGTGATGCTTTCAATGGAAATTAGAAATTATTTCTAAATATTTGGCAATTAAATCTATGCAAGAATTTTTGCATTACGGTAGTATATCTAGGCCATAATTCAGTCCAGACATATTTCGTATACTAATGATTACATGAGTCTTACAATTTTATTATAGTAACTTAATTGACAACTTACCTATCGTCATTACCATCTTCTGCCGCGTCCGAGAATCTTGTTTTGGAATGGAGCGACTCAGATGTGGACAGCTTTTTCGTTCTAGCATCACCGTTTGCATGTTTACTGGTTTCTGAAAAATGTATTTTATCCATCTCAGATGTTTGCAATTATTTTAAGAATTTAGGAAAACTTGTTTACGTATGTATACTATTCAGTGTTGACATCTTAAACACTAAAACACAAGTACATACCTGTCAGAACTGCTTTTGAAGGTATGCGATTTATTTTGTGTTTTACAGTTTTTGCATCAAGCGGTTAAAAAAAGCTTTGCAATTTTTATATTTTGCCTAGTTTAATATTATATAGGCTGGTTCAAAAATATACAAGAAGCTGATGTAGATGATTTGTTACTACTAATCCTTAATACATAAACTGTCGGATAAACTTATAGTAGTAAACCTGGGGTTGCAATAATTTTTTTTCTAGTTTAGTTACAAATAGGTGAAAAAAAAACTCCAACTCATAGCGACATTTTTAATATAAAAAATGTTTTGATATTAGAGCTGTTAAAAACAAATGTCTTCATTGATCGTAGTCACAAGTGTCTATTCTGTGCCTACAAAAGGACTAAAGCTACAATAGCAAAATATAAAGTTAGCTTCCTATTCTTATCAAACCGTACGTGATGACTTGCACCATTCTTATAGACTTCTCCCGGTGTGATCCATCTTATTCGCGGTACCTATATACAATAATTTTAGAGAAAAATGATGCAACATTGGTCTTTTTACAAGAACCGTTTCTCTAATTCATTCATGTTTCCGGAATGCACGTCTCTTGTTTAGAGTATTTTAACATAATTTCTCCTCATCTAATTTGTTACATAAAAACATTAAAGTAAGGTGAGATTTTAGTTCAAGCGAGTCGTTAGTGTCGTTACCTTTCTTAATCCACATGGGAAAACTGAGGTTCTTTCGGTGCCGTTATCTCAACAACACGTCGCTTAAATTTCTTCATATTTTGTATACGTGTTTACTATATTTAATGAAGATTTTGTCTGGAGGGTGTGAGCATTGTTTAAGCAAAAAAAAAAATGGGAAGGTTTATAGATCCAAATCGTATTTTACAAAACGGCTTATTTTTTCAAATTTTATTATTTCTTTTCTGTCCAACCCCTGAGAATTTAAAAAATCCTACAAAGCAAACTTGCGCCGGGGGCTCTACTTTATACGAACAAAAAAAAATCAGTTTGATAGATTACTCGAAACTTGAAAAGCTTACCTATGTGCTGCGACTTCTGCCAGAGTTAAAAAAAGAAACTAGTTTTTCCAGAGAGTAGAAGTTTTTCTGCATCAAAGTAAAAATTTGATTTTATTCTTGTCGGCACAAGTGGTTCAATTTTCTTTTTGAAAATCGCAAAACGTGCGCCATAGTAGTGATGACCTTGGTAATAATAATAATAATAATAATAATAATAATATTTATTCAAGTCGGACACAGTACAGTGTATATGAACGTCAAAGTTTACAAAAATTAAACAAACAAAATACAACAACAAAAATTCTACAAAGCAGATTCATTATTGATGACATTTTCATTCTCGCAGAAGTTCATTTACAGTATAATAACATTTACGCAGTAAACATGTTTTTAGGGCGGTTTTAAATTGTTTTATGTTAGGCATATTCTTCAATTCCGTTGGTAACTTATTATATATCACCAGACCCGCATACGACGGTGATCTCTCAAAACAAGAAGTTCTATGCTGCTCAGTGCGCAACAAATGGGCTTGCCGCGTTGGATAATTATGACCACTACAGCTATATTTATCCAAGTTATTCTTCGCATATTGAGCAGATTGGTATATATATATGCATGGCAACGTCAAGATCCCCTCCCTCACAAAGACCGGTCTGCAGGATTCGTTAAACTTTAAGTTAAAAATTAAACGTATTATTCGTTTTTGTAAGACAAAAACACGTCCAACATTTGAAGCATTACCCCACAGAACAGTATTATAAGAGAGGATGGAGTACACTAAAGCGTAATATACTGTCATAATGGAGTCAACATGGAGGTTAGACTTCAACTTTAAAATCGCGTAGTAAGCACTATTTAGTTTTGCGCAAACATAATCAATTTGAGTATTCCACGTCAAATGTTCGTCTAAGTGGGTACCTAACAGTTTTATATTGTCCACAATATTCAACACATCACCATTCGGAAAAGTGAGTGTGCTAACATTCGCAACCTTGCGTTTATAAAATCTAACACATGCCGACTTACTAGTATTGAGCAACAGGCTGTTCGCATAGCACCATTCACTAAATGCAGTCAAAACTTGTCGCAGTTTAAGTAAAAGAGAATCCTCATCATGAGAGACCATAAGCATCGAAGTGTCATCGGCAAAGACCACCAGTCCATCAGGGTTAACATATTCAGGTAAGTCATTCGTGAAGATTATAAACAATAATGGCCCGAGCACTGAACCCTGCGGCACTCCATGCTGGATCGAATACTCACTGGATGTCACATTATTTAGCTTAATAATCATTTTTCTCTCCGTTAGGTACGATTGAAACCATTGAAGCAGTCTCCCTCTAATGCCCAAGGAATGAAGCTTTTCTAGAAGAAAATCATGGCGTACAGTGTCAAACGCCGACGTCAGGTCAAAGAATAATCCAATCGTATACATCCCATTGTCAATAGCCTTGTAGATTGCGTCAACAAAACTACATGTGGCAGTAGCAGTAGAAAACCCAGCACGAAAACCATGCTGGGTCGCACTCAATGCAGCATGGTTATCTAAATAGGTAGTCATTCTGTCAAAAACAATTCTTTCTAATATTTTTGAAAATTCACTTAACACAGATATGGGTCTATATTGTTCAACAGACGATGCAGTCTTTCGTTTTTGAACAGGTACCACGGTTGAGCTCTTAAAAACAGCTGGAAATACGGATGTATTGATAGACAAATTAAATAAATATTGCAAAGGTTGCAATATAAAATCTAAAGAATACTTTATCAGCATCGTAGGAAAACCAGAACTTCCTGAACTATTTTTATTCTTCAATGCTTGAATGGCTGTTAGAATTTCTCCAGGGGTGATGTCATGGAAAAACATGGAATTCTGCATAGACTTGCCAAAAGTACAGGTCTGTGAGAGCCTACTCCCATAATACTGTGTTATCTTAGTCTCGGCAATACTACTAAAATAATTACCGAAAGTCTCAGCCGCATCTTTGGGAGACAAGACCCTACCGCTACAGTCAGAGAGGACAGTTTCCGCATGTTTATTTTTACCAATCTCTCTATTTACAACCCTCCATATTTGTCGTGATTTATTATCAGATTGCTGCAATATATTGGTATTATAGTTCTTTTTAGCATCATCTAGCATACGCTTATAATTTTTCCTTCTTTCTCTATATAGATCATGCAGTTGGTTACTGTCAATAGCCTTAGCTAAGGAAAACAGATCTCTCAACGATCTACTTTCCATGACAATATCAGGAGTTATCCACGCCTTATTGCGAAATTGATTACAGTTTTTAGTTATAATAGGGCAAGTGATATCCAAATACCAACTAAATATGTCTATGAACGCTCGAAACGCATCATCAGTAGTCTCGGCATTATACACGTCATACCAATCTTCTTTAGAAAGCATATTCATCAATTGATTTATATTGTTATCACCTGTTAATCTATAAGTTCGAGTAACATTATTCTTAGGTACTGTGTCCAACTTGTAATCAATTGTGAGAACGTGAGATAGATGATCGGAAATATTTAGATTCTTGATTTTGCAATTCCATTCTAAATCATCAATACTGTGTAAGACGTAATCAATAGCTGTTTCAGATGTTACGCCATTTTTATTTACGGTAATTCTTGTAGGTGACTGTGTAGTTACTATTAGTTTATAGGATGAAATCACATCAAGAAACATATCCCTGTCAACACTTTGATTCAGGTAATTTATGTTAAAATCACCACACAAGATGACATCATCAGCAAGTTCATAAGCCTTATTTAAGATTAGAACTAATTTGTCAAGAAACGTTTTAAAACATCCGGATGGCGGCCGATACAGAGCTAATAAACAAGTTCTTCTAGTACCAGATCTAAACGCAATCCCAGAACACTCAATACATAACTCGGACGATACCTCCGCAAAAAAGTCATGCCTATAACACGCAATATCTTTCCGAGCTACTATCAATGAGCCACCATGCACATGAGCAACTCTAGAATAGCTAGCAACAATTTCATAACTATCAAATACAACCGTACTCAGCTGTTCAGCTTTACACCAATGTTCAGTTATGCATATAAATGTTGGTGCCTCAGTCACTAAAATATATTCGATCTGATTAATTTTATTCATGATGCTTTGAACATTTGCATGTATACATATTATGTTATTATGCTCCCTAAAATTCGTCAAGGCTTTGGTTTGATTTTCGAAAAAATGTGAAACGCCTAATTACAACACCACTCGGCCAAAAATCGCTGTTATAAAGAACATCTTTAAGTCCAAACTCTGCAGCCACTCGAAACGCAGCATTAGGTCCCTTAACATCAAGGCGCGTAACTTCAAAAGAGTGTCCTGGAGCCTTTCGTTGCAGATAATTCTTAATGTTTCCTTCCGTAGTATTTGTATTACAACGGCCCACGTATAACCACAAACGTCGTTCAGTAGCATTGAATGTATCCGCAGAATCAACATTCTTTGAATCATTGGTGCCAATAATTACATTATTGACTCTTTTCTTATTATATTGTTTAACGTTATTTGCATATTGTGCGGATTTATTATTTTTCTGTTGAAGGTCCTTTTGTTCTTTTGGCATCTTTGTTTTTTCCGAATACAACTTTTTATTATTTACACTCACGACAGTATCATCCGAAGATATCGTACTTGTAGATGAGTTATGTTCGTTTATGCTATTTGAGATGCATTTCTCACAATTATTTCCAGTTTTATTCTCAATTACGTCCTTTAATATATTATTAGAGATTGTCAATTCACTCACCCTACATTGTAGGTCTTTTATGGTTCGCACAAGTTCCCTAATAGCCACTTCCACCGCGCTTTTTATCAAAGTTTCTAAAACCACTTCATTATCTACACTGACAGTACATGTATCGTCTTTTGTATCTTTATTTCGCAGATTATAACTCATTTTTTCAAAAGTTTTTAACAAATTTGTTCACGAGCGAGCGATAAACGTCTGTACGTACGCACGGGCCGGCACACATTTAAGGTAAGGTTCGTAGCTTCAAAAAGTCACTTGTATTGCTTCGAATTGAATACAACTTTACAATTAGCGCTAGAATGACTTTCAATTAAAAAAAAAAAACCATTTGTTCAAAAATGTAACGATCCCCTTAACACAGTTTTTCCAAATAAAAATCGCGAAGCTTGTTTTATCTCGAATCAGCATAAATGCTAGGATTCAGTGAACCTGTTACGATCATTCTCATAATAATACTTTGTCTAAATTCTAAATGCGTTAAATGTGGCTTCTTTGTTGTTTGTGGGAGCCGTCTGACATGGAGAAAATACTCCAGCCTCTTGGCTTTTTGTATTTAACTTTGTTGATGTTTATCGAATCTTTATTGCATTGATTGGTAATTGAAAATATAAACGTAAAATACTGGAGTATCTCAAGTAGATTTTTATTATTCGTTTCAAGAAAATTCAGTTTCAATTCAGCTATTTTTAAGCAACACTAAAACACTAAACCTTGGCTAATTTAACGGAATTTGCATCGAAGTTTCCGAACACCTTATATAAAATGTAACACAAAAGCGTAAATTGAATAACGTCTTCAAAACAATTGATGTAAATCAGCACATTGATAACATTCCTCATATACTTTATATGCTTGTGAATTACAACCACATCAACACTAATATAATATTGCCGTTTTGATTTTGCATCTGAGCAACACAGATAATGCTTTTCAAGAATAGAATGATATCAAAATGTATGTACTAGTAAACCACAAAAATGCTATGTGAGTAAAGGCAGTCATTTTTACTTATTTTGACACTTCAGGATTCATCCAAAATCCAAATATCATGCACGTAATTTGTTTTATTGATTTTCAGCTTGAAAAAGAAAGTAAATTACCAAAATTGGGACTTTAAATGTCACGTGGTGGACAGTGTGTAGTACATGTCAAAATATGGGTTGCAATGTAGAAAACTTTTAATTTTCTTTAATGAAATTAAATAACGTTTAGCTCAATTGTGTCCTTTCAAACAAACATCAGTACTTCAGCAGTTTATCTTCCTGTTGGCAAGAGTTCATTTAGTTTCTTTGAGACGAAGCGCCAAATACTTGATTTTATGTACGAGTTAGTAAATTAGCATTTAATTTGTTTATTATTCCAATTCTTTTTTGTTTTTGATACCATAAACCACCAATAAACTAGTGCTTATTCATGACTACATGTATTTTAAACAAATATCTGCGTGAATTCCCCTCTTTTTTTTTTATAAAATCGGGCAATTTATTTAGGAAGCTATCTTATGTAACATTTCCAAGGTGATGATAGCTCCTGATATGGTAAAGTGGTTTGATCACATTTTTGCATGTTTTAGTATACATGTTGTAAAAATATTTTTGTGAGTGAGATATACACAATAAAACAACAGCAATACTAGGAACATAAAAATCAACTATTTCACCTTTTAGTTCAAGGACCGTCGGCGTTCATTTGCAATATACACATACACAACTCTATTTAGACATTCATCGTTGGAATACTGTATTGCATATATATTAGCTATAAGTGACATTCAAAAGGATATTTGTTGAATTCATTATGGAGTTTATGTAGGGCGACGGTAACCAATTTAACGGTAATTCATTGTCGAGATTTATTTCCCAATTAATTTCGCGGAGGATGTATAAAAGTCAAATGTAGAGTAGAAAAAGTACTTCTACTTGAATGCCGCAGATAACGCCAGGCTCTGTAAACTTGTTATTCCATAGTATGAAATTCTCTGACACGCAAGTGAAACGGAAATCCAGATTCTAATATGGAAGTGCTGTTAACTGTCATCAATACTTACTTTGTAGTATTGAATAGAAGCGATTATGTGGTTTATACATATATAGCGAAAGAATTTGTAATGCGTTTATGTAAATAAGATCGCGTACAATGTATTTCAAATGAAAAATATTAAGTTTGCGTATTTTGTTTTTCTCTTTATAAAGAGATTGTGTAGAAATATTTTAACTTTTAAACGAACGTGCACTCAAAGATAAAAAGATAAATGAACCACAATATCATAGCGTTTTCGTCTTATTGCACGAAACATGCACTGGGAAACACTGGGACGCACTGACTACAGTTTGTGCGTTTGACTTAAAATTTAAGTTTGTCTCAAATATTATGGAAATACTTTCCTCAACTTTAACTTTGGAAGATGAAGAAGTAATGGTGTGTCTCAGGGAAAAAAGAAAAAAAAAGAACACCATCATGAAAATAAAAAACTTTACTGAAGTAGTAAATAGACCACTACTTTTATTTATGATGGTTGGATATTGAACTATTTGTTTAATAATATGCTAACACGCTCATGAAACGTTGGTAAAAGTAAGGTTAACTCAGTTCAAATCTTCAATGCCTCTAAAATCATGTTTGACTTATAATTGCACTTCCATGCAACTCACATGCACTAGTCACGTATAGTCACGCACTATCACAGTTTTCGCATACACTGACAAGGAGTAGGCAAGAACTGCGAAACACAAAATTAAATGAGTCATATATTATTTGAAAGAGGAAATTAAGTGTATAAAAACTGGAAATGGGTTTGAGTGCATGGGCCTTAATTTTTGAGATATGACGAATTTTATTTAAAAACATTAACGCTTGCAGCTTAAGACGAATTATATGTACACGACTGACTAGTGTATGTGTAGCCCAATTAGTTTAGCGCACGAATTACGAATTTTACCAGGAAGTGGAATAGGTTCGAGCCCATCTTTAGGGACATTATTTTCTATTATCAGTATTCATTTTTTTTTATTTTTATTGGTAATATTTGTGATTACTAATAATCACTAATAACATATACAACTTTCACACACAACATTGGAAAAAAAAACAATTATAATATAATGCAATAATTATTTATTAATAAATAAAAGAAAGAAAATGAGGTACGAAATCGTCGCACACCCGAAATTTTGTAGATATTTATTAGAGGAACTGTTCGACGAACCAAATATTGTTGCAGTAGCGAGGGGACAAAGAATCAGATGGCTGGGACACATGTGGAGAATGCCGGCAACTCGAATACCGAGAACATTGTGGGACTACAAACTGGCGGGATATAGAAGGCGAGGAAGACCCAAAAGAAGGTGGAGGGAGGAGGTTCAGAGGGACCTAAATTTGATTGGAGTGCGGGCCTGGAAGAGGAGAGCAGCACACAGAAGCGAATGGAGAGGAGTTATTAACTAAGCCATGGGCCTTCTAGGCCTTTAGTGCTACTATATATATTTCTTTTTACAAGGCAGAACAGTAAAAAAATAAATTTAGTTTAAAATCTGATCAAAATTTAAATAATAAATAAATATACGTACTGGTGTGTAGTTACATTCTTCAAAAGCATATAGGCGCCTATACACATATGCTGTACTTACTTGTGCAGGTCTTCGGTTTATACATACGAACACAACACACCGCAAACTGGTTTATACTTGTATTTTAAGAGAAACAAATACGAGGGCATCTCGAGTACATTTCGAGTACATTCAAATTCCTATCGAGTACAGGTATTCGAGTAGTACATGAAAACAAATGTACTCATGATTACATGTTTATGAGTATAGTATCTATTCGAATCCTCAGTTTGAATACATATTTTACATTTAAAAACCACCTGAATACAAATAAGGTATTATAAATCACAATAGAGTAATCTATTAAGTATATAAAAAGAATTTGTAATTCTTGGAGATGTGTTCGAATATAAATACGAAAAGGTATGAGTAGTCAATACCGTATTTCAATTAAATTCCAGATAATATACTTCAGATTAACTATTTCAAAAAACAAGCTTCATTACAAGCGAGCTAACCATCATAATTATCTTTCCCTTTTATTTAATATATATTACATGCAGTAGATGGGAAAATGTATTAATATATTGCAATATAAATACATACAAAAATACTGTTTAACAGATTAATTATATTTGAGCCAGTTAATAGTTATTATTATTAAATAAATTTAAAATAAAAAACGTTTGGGTGGGACGCTCGCTTTCTAAACCTTTAATAATCTTTTTGGATCTTTACATTGCACGTGCATAGATGGAATTAAAGGTACAAAATCGGGACGAGAAACATTACATTCAATGAACCATAAAGTTATCTATGGCTTTATGTAAGAGCAATGTGCCCAGTGTTAATTGAAAGCGTAAAAAATTGTTATGGTTAGCTTAATAGAAATAAGTACTGAATCATCATGTACGCTTAACACAATGTCATACACAAAGCCGTATCATATTCGTTTTATTATTCATTACAGGTGAATTTTGACTTTGACTTTATTTGTGCGTACAAAATAATGCCAAAAGACATGCACACTGCATGCTAGTTTCTTTAGTCGTTAAATTTGATGAATGTTTGACTATCTCATCATTTTGTGCTGATTTGTGCTGTAAAGAAAGAATTCTGTGCTCTTTCGTTGTCGAGGTATTCCTGACTAAAGTTGGACAATCCAACTTGACAATGCGGGTGCACTCTTAAACTTTTGCAGTTTGAATATGCCATCGTTTTGTGCCAGTTTTGTGCTGATTTCTGCCATAAAGATTTAATTTTTTGCTGCTACCCTTTAACCTCAAAGAATATTACAGTTTGAATATTGACGAAATTAAGGGTTGTGGTTGCTGTTACACCAAGGTTTTTTAAACCGCGTTTTTGCTGCCACTCCTCGCCCTAATAAAGATATTTCTTTATTATTTATAAATATTATATAGCATATTATGCATAAGAATATTTCGATACATTGTTTTAGGAAAGGACTGTGAAGTGATGAACCGTCCACAGCCAAAGCCAATGTAATAAACGGCAAGGTAAACATTTGAATGAACTCCTTTTCGACTTATTTCTATTATACTTTTCCTGTGATGGGTGGAGACTGTGGCTTGAAAACTATGACAAAAATCCAAAAGAAAAAGTGAAAAAATCCCTTACCACAAAAATTAAAGATACAAATGTAAATACGTATTTCGGCAACTAAGTGGCCATCTTCAGTAGAAACAAGTGAAGAGCAGTGTTAAACGTAGTGTTTTCGGCTAAGGTAAACCTTGGGAGATATGCTCTTCACCAAATCACTAGTGATATGCTCTTCACCAAATCACTAGTGATTTGGTGAAGAGCATATCTTCCAAGGTTTACCTTAGCCGAAAACACTACGTTTAACACTGCTCTTCACTTGTTTCTACTGAAGATGGCAACTTAGTTGCCGAAACACGTATTTAGATTTGTATCTTTAATTTTTGTGGTAAGGAATTTTTTCACTTTTTCTTTTGGATTTTTGTTATCTATTATACTTAACCAAGAATTTTTTTTCCTAAATATATGACCTTATAATCAACCACAGATGGATGCTTGTTGATTAAGTATAATAGAATAAACATCATTTCAACAACAGATCACTATCTTACATTAATTGCAACAGCCACTACAACCCGCAGTTCCGCAAATGTCCACAACATAAATGTCCTAATAAAATACTTGTTTTCGGACAAGGAACTGCAGGACATAATTCACATAAAACCTTAGGTAATAATTATAATAGATCGGCAGACCTCGTTTGCTGGCCTTCGTGTAACAGCATGCTTAACCATTATTTTCATTTGTATTCAAACTGTAATATTCTTTGGGGTTAAAGGGCGCAACATTAAATCTTTATTGCAGAAATCAGCACAAAATGTAAAAACGATGTCAAATTTTGAAAAATTAAAAGTGTTATAGCGGACTTGACGGCATTAGATCATTTATGATATTATTGTATAAAAAAGTGGCACGTAAAATACACCGCGTAGAACACGTGATTCGCTACGTGTAGATAATAGTAATTTTCTACAGCCGGTGTAGGAAATTACTATTATGATTTTTTTTTGTTCATCGATTTTTTGTTCTTACGAGACTATAGTGTAGTGTAGTAATGTTAAAACTCAATAAATTAAAAAATAATATATTTATACGCTTCCAGATGATGCTAAAAGAAACTCAGATCTTCATTGTATTTTATTAACGCACATATCTTTGATGTCTACGAAGTGTATTACGTAGAAGAATATCCATGAGTGGCCATTTATAAAAGAACTTTCCAAATGACAATGAGTTGATTATGCAGGGATTTACAATAGCAATTTGCATAATGTTGGTGTGTATTCCTGCTGTATTCCAAAACATGAGAGCGTTGCCTTCTCCAAAAAGATTTTGAAAATGACTTTAGCTTCTTTAAAATAACCCCTCGGCATTAAGATTTTGCAGTGAAACGAAATTAATTTCGTAGACATGCTCCCTTGAAAATTCAATCAACAATCTTTCACACACAGAAAAACTATTACTTGATACAAGTGGTTATTACTCCATTTAAGTAAACGGTACACGTTCATATATACGCAAAGACAAAGAATAATAAATCAATATTTAAGTATGTAAATGTTGATTTAAATATTCGCACATTTGGAATAATAAAAAAACACATGTGCAATTTCCGCTATCACAGAATAACTAGATTTAAGTAAGTATTTAAAATACTTGGATCAAGAAAATTACTATTTAGTTACAGTTATCTTTCAAAAAAATAAAGTACCTATATATGAACATGTTCAATAAGTCAAAAGTAAATACATATTTACTTGTATGAAGTACATATAGTCAAGATAATATTTTTATTTCAATCAAGAAATTGTTTTTTCTGTGTGCACTTTGACAAATGTTAATTATTTACAGATGGGATCTAATAATTGAATATGGTTGCTAATTTGTTCTACGAGTTCAAGGTTATATAAATTTGATATCTAATGATCTTAAACTTTTTCCTCTAACATCGGCAGTAATAGTTTTCCAATAGCGAAGGTTCTCTAAAAGTGAAACATATGCATCCTTGTGGGAACACCAATGAGTTTAACAACGAAACAACTGAAGATAGTACAGCTGTTGTTGCACTATAGAATAGCAAATAAATGACTTTTATTAAGAGTATTTTTCCAGGCAATTTTATTTAACCACATTACACTACTTGCCACTTTGCATACATACGCTTACAGTTGTACTATAATGGACCGAGGAAGAAGGTCTAAATATTAGACCACAATTGCACTCAGGAGAAGTAAGTAAATAAGTAATTTTATTGATTTGTAGAAGGAGAAAGTTAGGTAGTCTAGAACAGCTAAAGCTCCGGAGTGAAGAAGTAAATTGTCCGAGCAAGTGAAATACCTTGGGGTAATTCTTAATTCCACTTAGAATCGACAGCTTTAAAGAATTAAAACTAGGGCAGAGAAAACTCTCGTGTTGACTAAAAGAGCCCTTAGAAATGCAGTATTGGGTCGCAGTCACACATAGAGTAAGCTGGAATCAATTCAACTACAGAGATACACTCTGTGGATTGATCTAGTTTCCTGATGAATCAAAAGTGACCGACGCAACTGAAGTTGGAACATACAGTAAGGTGTTCAATGGTCATCTCTCCACTAGAAAAATATGTCACGGCAAAGGCATACGCAATATTGCATTATGCAACAGATATCAATCAGAGGGTTTATACAAATAAGGGGATTTGCAATGCAACAGACATCCAACCTTGAAACAACAAAATGAACAACAGGTGGAACAGCAAACGAAACAGTATTGGCTATCAATAATGAGGTCCAGGGTTCAATTCTCACTCTGGTCAATTACGATAACCGATTTTTTCCAGGCTCGTAATAATGATTAAGGGGGAGTTTTGGTTTTATGGGGGTGCCTGGTAAGCATAATGCTTAGGTTAGGGATTCCAATGCACGTCCACGCGTGAAAACCGGCGGATAATGTGTTTAGTAGGGGCGGGCGGTCAGTTTCTTGGCGGAGACATGATTTGGAATCCCTAGCTTTTAGGCTTTAACTACTCCCTTAAAAAGAACATGAAAAACATGTAAATTAATTTGCATCGTTGATATACATATATACTTGTTGCCTTTAGCAGTTTGCGAATTATTAGTAAATTTTATTTAATTATTGATAATACATTTTGCTTTTCAGACATTAGTAAGCCAGATTAGTGCTTGATAGTTAACGAATGCCTTTAACTCTTTTGTAAGTAAGCAAACAAAGCATTGAATATCTCTGATCAGTTTCTTTCTGGTTTATTATTTTTTATGTTGCCTCATTACTAGCTTGGTGAGTTATCGTTTTTTTTTTTTTTTGTATTATAGCTGCGTTTACCATATCTCTCTTAATTTTCCTTGTTCATAACAACAAGCGTTAAATATCGAAAACGTTCATCCAATATGTTCTCTATAAGTTTAGAACATATCCCAAATGTCATTTCTATAATTTTAATATAAGAATAAGAATATCAATTTATTGACATACGTATCATATTACATATATACATATATGTCAAAAAGACTAAATCCTCTATGAGTGTTCTTCCTCTAGCGTTCCACTACGTCCAAATTTTCATAGGTTTTGCCAAGAGTATAATTTATTTCCATGGATATACATTCAATTCGCAATTTATTTCCATTTTATTCGCCAAATCCCAAGAATTTTTAAAGCAAATCCAAGTGCCTGTCACTTTGACATCAATGACATATCTAATATCTTTTTTGTATATTCCCTTCGGGTTTTGATGCTACTTACGAACAATTTGGAAACTAGTTTAAAGTATTGACAGGTAACATAAACAACATAATTTGTATATTATTACATAATAGTCGTTGATTGCCAATATATCCCAAGCAGTACCATAAACATTGAATAATCGTTCATATTGCATAAAATAGTTGAATAAACGTACCTATTTTATTGAATTATACCTTGCATAATGAATGTTAAAATATCTGGTTGGATAGCCTATAGTTTACCAATTACTGACTGTTTTTACTGATATTATACTACATGCAATATTTCTTAGGATGCATATAGAAAAGAGATTTGTAGGTTTGTTTAACTTTTGCAGTAAGTATTATTATTATTATTATTATTATGCGAATACCAAACTGCCTATTGTTACTTATGGCTGTATTGTGTGAGCATCTTATACAAGTAATTTACAGTACCGGAAAGAGGTTGGTTTCTAAATATACATATAATCGAAAACAAACATACTAACAGAAAAAGTAAGACCAACTACAAGATAAAACAAAGATGTATTTGTGTGAAAACAACGCCATGGTCTTATAATTAATTATGGCATAACTAACGGAATTTATATTATTTACGTGTTTAATTTACCATTACTAATCGTATCCGTTACATAAGTAGCATTGTGCAGGCAGCTCTTTTTCCTAACCGGGCCAATTTCTTCGTGTGTCGAGGTAGATGATATTTTCCGACATCGTGCTGATTCAAATGTGGGATTATCCAATCCATACAAATTACTTTTAATACTTGTTTTTCGTGAAGGAACTTCCTTATTGGCATCTGCATTCCATATAACTTCTGTGGGGGCCGCCGTAGCCGACGAAATATACTTATCTAAGCCGGCCATTCTGAAATGAATTTACAACTACTACATATATGTAGGAGTGTTAACACGTTTTTATTGTTTGAGATACGAGTTATTGGCATCCATATTATATGTCCTAGGTACATATTTCTGACTGGTTACACTCCAATTTTTTATTTTATTGCTTTAGCCTATTAAGTTTGCCATAAACGTAATATAAAAAGCACAGAGCAAATAAACAAACTTACATTTTAGAGAAACTATATTAAGAGAGATGCCAATACGCCAAAGGACTATTTTATGCTTTTGTGAGAGTTAAATATTTTTTTAACTGCCTTATCATTTTGGAGATAATACAGTAAGTAGTTACCCGCTTGGAGACTTGAGAATAAGTTAAAAAAAATAATAAATACCTAAATTTTACTTGTTGGTCGATACATTTCACTATACATTTTTACCTTGCATTGTTCATTGGATGCAAAATACGCGTCAAATAATTTTATAGTGCATATCGGGCATCTCAATGAATTATACCCCTATTTTTCATTTTAGAGTTTAAAAGCATTAATATAGTAAACAAGACTATTGCTATCTCATTGAAGAACTGTATCCTAGTTTTGAACTAAAATTCACCACAATTTCTTTATTAATCATATATTTTATGGAAATAGTGTATTAACAGTTTTATATCACAGGGTGTCATCAGATATTGAAAAATATGCAAACTGCTTCATTAAAACAATATATTAAAATTAAAATTATATCAAAAACGGTTCATGGATTCCTTTTTTTTTTTTTTAATTGTGATTTAATGAGCACTAAAAAATGTTGGATCTTTCACAATTTAACCAAATTTGTGGCTTTGATAATAGTAAATATGGGTGGATCTTTCTTTTCTGTATGTAAAATTTGTTGGAATTTCTTGGTATTAGTGGAGAACAGGGATTGAAAATAAGTTTTTTAAATTTTTTATTTACGTTTCGGTGATATATGTAATATATGTATATATAGATTTCTTCAAAACTAACAATTTTTTTAATAGTAGGTACATATTACAAAAATTAAAAAAAAAAATAAGAATAGATTTAGCCAAATGTAAAATTTTAAAATTATTATCCAGTCACATGGATTAAAAACGTTAATTAAGTTTTTCATAGTAGGAAATTATTCACTTACAAATTGAATTCGAATGTATTTATTGAAACAAAGGTATTATTTTTCTCTGAAAATATAGGACATCTTCTTGCCGTGATTTAACTTAAAATTATGTGGATTTGGGACAATATTATGTGCGATGGTTTTCCTAAACGCGTGTATTTTTGAAGTGTACATGGTGCTGAAAAAAGAAATATTTACGCAAAGAAACATTACTATTACTGAAAAAACATCTTTGATAGAATTGCAGCTTGTTGACGGTCATTAACTGAATTGTTATGCTTTTATATTTAAATTAATCCTAATACGCTACGTGCTCTTTGAAGCATCAGTTATCTGTATCCAGTGAAGACAGGTGTAGGTGTTCCATAATTAAAAGCCTTGCCCAGTAGAAAAGAAAATATTGTAATGAAGATAGCATCGAGATAGAAAATATAGTGGAAGAGAAGATCAACGGTGGTAACTGAGAGTTAAGGTTAAAAACTGATGAAGCTGCAAAGATCAATTCGACTCGTTGTTCTATTAAATGAAGTTGGGTAAAACACGCAATGCTGCGCAGTATCTGCGTTTGCGAATCCTCCCGTATAAGCTAATGTAATCAAATTTTCAATCGGCAAATCTGCTTGAAGGTTAGTGTAATAAGATTTATTATCTCTTTCTTTCTAGATAGACATATCGTGACATATTGTGTAGGCAACAAGCAACCATGAGAATATCATCACATGTTACAGAAGTAACAGCTATTGGAGTATACAGTATTCTAAATACCTGGCTTACTCTTCTAGTGTGGCATAATTTGTAATTCCCTAAATATGGCCTTTTTTTCAACTTTTTCTTTAGCATCATTCTTGCGAAATTGTCACATAAGGTTTTAACTCAAATGTTTCATCTACGCCTAACACGTTTAACTACAATATTGCTTCTAGGAAGTTTCACACCATGGATCGGGTATAATTAATGTTTCCAAATGCGATTTTTTTCATAAGGTGTTCCTACTATGAAATCTTTCTTTCTTTCCGTAATATCCTACTGCGACAGCAATAAATTTGTAACTGGCGTCCACAATTGCCAACAGCGCCAACGAGAAATATTCATCATAACTATCATGCAAATATCCGGTATTCGCAGGGCACCTTAAACGAACGTGCTTCCCGTTCATTGCATTAAAATAATTCGGAAAGTTCCATTTCATAAAGAAAAAACTCTTATGATATATAATTGCCAACAGAGTCATCAGCAACACAAACAGTAACCAAATGGGCGCTATTTCATCGGCCTTTATTTCTGGATAGAATTGGATGTAGGAGATAAAGTAGTGCTAATATAAAAATAGGATACGACATAGAAACAAAAGATGAGCTCTAGCTGGAGGGACTGAGTAAAGATATAATGAGAACTCCGGTGCTTACTTAGGACTGGAAAATGGGGAATGTGTCTAAAGTACACTTTCAAAAACAGCGTCTTCAACACCAGCGCACACAAGGGGATTTAACCACTTTATTTGGACAAACAAATAATTTTGAAGTAATTTTATTTATTGCAGAAAAGTATGGCGTCGTGAAAACATATGTATAACTAATAAACAACATTTTATACAGTTTTCGCAGAAAGAAGTAGTAAAAGTGCCCTCACTTATAGTTTAGTTTCCGATAAGCCCACACCTGAAGTCTTTGTTTCAATTTGTATTCTGTAAGAGTTTGAAATTACTATACATTTAACGATGCCTACCAATACTACTGGTAAGTTTATAACCGATTAGCGAAACATTTACATACATATTTTTAACTTCTAAGACCTCCGATTAACTACATCAATTTATATGCATATGTATATGTATAAGCGGCTTGTACAGCAATATTGCCATCCACCGCATCCCAATCTCCAAGAGGCGCTGTCGCTAAAACCATATTCCTCCAATCCTACTTTCTGCATGGCTTCTTTCCATTCCTTCTTCCATTCCTTCTTGGTTTCCCTCTTTTCCTTCTATTAGCAGACTTCTATTCCAATTTTAAAACAATTTAAAAAAGATTGATAAAAAATAGTATCTTTAATTTTGCTTAAAATTAACTCAAAAAATATCATACTTTCATATTATGCTTATAATAACAGAATATTCTTCTTCTATTTTCTGTTTTTTTTTGCGTCTATATGCGTCTACATTTTATAGTTTCAGGCAGAGAAATTCTTGAATTTTTACATTCAGATAGCGAAATTCATCCGTTATCAGCGATTTCTAAGAAAATTTTGGAAGGGCACATTATTCGAAATGTATATAAGTAATCAGCCTGTTAAAAAAAGGTTGTCGGATATTTTACCAAATTAGAGTACTGGTGGAAATAAACAAAAAAGTCTTAGTCAACATGGGTCCGCAATTCAACTGTTTTTGACATATAGTCGATTGCATATTTTAAAATAAAAAAAAAAACATTTTTCGGTTTTGAGAATAGTTCCCTTGGTCAAACAACTCATTGTGACTTAAAATTAGTTGTGTCAGACATCAAATAAACATTTGTTTAATTTACATTGCGATCAGAATTTCTGTGAAAATTTTTATCCTACTAAAACAATATGCAATCGACTATATGTCAAAAACAGTTGAATTGCGGACCCATGTTGACTAAGACTTTTTTGTGTATTTCCACCAGTACTACAATTGGGTAAAATATCCGACAACCTTTTTTTAACACACTGTATATATGTATATCGATATATGCGTAAAATATTCTGATAAAAAAGTGTTTGTTTGTTTAGTTTTTGCTCAGATCTGGTGTTTTTGATCCAGAAATGCAAGTTAGCTTTCTGACAGATGCTCAGCATGGTTAAATATTGGGCTCATATTCGGTAAAATACCAAAAACGGAAGTGTCACAAATGGGCCGTAGTCGTGGTCGTCTTTTCAAATTTTTTACAGTTGCTAGTGATCGAAGTAGAAAACCGCAAGGCACATTTTTTACTCCAGTTGCATTCTACTGCAAAATTGTCTTTTGCGACACAGTTAAGTTTAAAGGCGATATAATAGCGAAACGTTGTTTCAATTGTTTAATAAAGGTAGGTACCAATGAAACTTGGACTCAAGTAACGGCGAAAAAATCACCGGAAAATACCGAAGAAGCATTTTCTGCAGAAATTTTTTTTTTATTTTTTATTTGTTCACTTATAACTTACAAAAAATCAATATAATTTGCTAACGATACCAACGAAAGAAAAAGGTGTTAATATCTTGCTGTGTGCTTCCAAGCTGTGAACCCATAAAAAAAAAAAGCGAAAAATAAATGTTATCCATCTAGAGCCAGCATAATTGTAACTGACTCGTCAGCAGAAGTTCAATTAAAAAACATTTTAGATGTAACTAGACTTGTGAATGCACAAAAGGAAGTGCTAACTAAACATATAGTAAATAAAACGATTTTTAGTGGAGATATAGGTTTTTCTTTTGATTACTGAGTTTTGTAGTAGTAAATGTGAAGTCATTTACCTTGAATTTTAACGCATTTGTTATTCGTCCAAGTATCCTGTTCTTGTGTGTTTGTAATCTTTTTACAAATTTGATGCTCAAATTATATCTTTAATTAAATTAGAATTGCCAATGTGCCTTTGCATTAATTAAACATGAAAATTTAAATCTTAGTATAATATACACTACTGAAGAATATTTATAAATATGCCGAAACATATAATAAAAGCAGAACTCAGTAATTACAAGAAAAGCTTATATCTCCACTAAAAATCGTGTTATTTATCAAGAAGTAAGGCCACAAATACCGAAAGATTCTTTTCAACAATTGTAAACATATAATGGATTCCCCGCCCAATCGAATTGAATTAACACACAAATCGGGTTAGATGGCATATCAGGTCAAAATCAATATAAATAACGTTTTACAGAAAAAAGGACTAACAGATGCAAATTTTCTGCTTTCATCTTTTGTACTTGCACAATTGTGTGCTTCCTATGACCATTCTAATACCACGGAAATTGTATGGCAAAATGCGCGCCTGTCATCTATTAGATTCAGTCGACCAATTCATTTTCACAGAAACGCGAGAAGCAGCTAAAGCAGAAGTCACACATACTAATCAGATTAAAGTGCTTCAACCTACAAAAATAACAATTAATGGAAAAAATTTATATACAGGGTGTTTTGAAACATCGTTTAAAGATTTTAAGGGCATGTAGTACGATCGAAAATAAGGTTAAAAGTCATAATAAACATATGTCCACAAATTAACTGTTTACGAGATAACAGCGATTTTATCGCAAATGCAGAATAAGTTTGCTTTAGCGGTTTTTATTAAGATGTTATTGTATTTTAACATAAAATAGATTATAACTAAAGAAGATTTTCAAAATGACGTCCTTCCATTTCGACACAGGATCTACATCTGCTTTCAAAGGAAGCGCGCACTCTTTCAAAAATGAAGTGTTTTTCTCGTATTATCTGGCAACAGTGTTCTATTCGTTGGCGCAACTCTGGAAGATCGTTTACCGGTGTTGCGTACACTAAACTTTTCAAATAACCCCAGATACTAAACTCCAACGGGTTTAGATCGGGAGACCTTGGAGGCCAAGCAATGGGACCTGCTCGCCCTATCCATCTCCCAGGAAATTCATTGTTAAGATGTTCCCTAACAGCACGCGTAAAGTGCGGTGGAGCTCCATCTTGCATAAACCATAGGTTCAGTCTTAGATTTACAGGTAAATCTTCCAAAAGTTCAGGTAAAGTATTTTCCAAGAACTCGAGGTCTGCAGGACCTGTCAAGCGTTGTGGCAAAACAATCGGTCCTAACAACCGTTCCCCTATCATGCCTAACCAGATGTTTAGAGAGAAACGTTGCTGGTGCCGAGCTTCAACGGTAGCATGAGGATTCTCGTTACACCAAACGTGATTGTTGTGGAAATTAAATATTCCATTTTTAGTAAAACCAGCTTCATCGGTGAAAAGGATGTTATCAGCGAAATCTGGCCGATCAGCACCTGTTCGCAAAAACCACTCACAGAAAGCCTTTCTCGCTTCATAATCCGGAGCAGTAAGGGCTTGTACCCGTTGGATATGGTAGGGGTATGGGAGTTGCTCATGAAGGGTTCTCCAAACAAGATTGCTGCTTACACCCACTTGGATCAAAATTCTTCTAAGACTAGTTTCGGGATTTTCATCAATAATATTAAAAATTCTATCTTCTATCTGTGGAGTACATGCTAATCTCTGCCGTCCAGTATCAGAAGACCGCTTCTCAAACGAACCAGTTTCTCTTAGTCGTTGAAACACCGTCTGAAACATCACATGCGAATGCAGTTGGCGATCAGGGAACGTTTCAGCATAGAAGCGACGTGCTTGCAAAGAAATCCCATTAGCACGACCGTACATGAACACCATATCGCTCACTTCAGCATTAGAATACGCAACCATTGTAATTGCTACAAATTGCACAAAACGTCAAATTAAACTGTCATAAAACAATAGCTCATAAGCACCTGTTTACTGGGATATGTTATATCCATGTACTACTAGGAACACTCGCTGTTATCTCGTAAACGGTTGATTTGTGAACATATGTTTATTATGACTTTTAACCTTATTTTCGATCCTACTACATGCCCTTAAAATCTTGAAACGATGTTTCAAAACACCCTGTATAAATCATGCACAGATCTTTCCGTCCACAATTATCATTGCCATAACAATGATAATGGTGGACGGAAAGATCTGTGATTCTACTGCAGACACCTCTTCTCAAGCATGCTACATATGACGTGCCACTTCAAAGGACATGAACAACTTGGAAAACATATTTAAACACAATCACGGTTTTGTTAATTACAGGATCAATACGAAACTAATGTGTATATTATATTATAACTATCATAACCCATATCTCTATTTTATGATAACTAATTCAATAATTGCGATTTTTATATAAATTACATCAGAGTAACAAGATTACGATACACGATTGGATTTATGTATAGGTACTTCACACCACCGTCTGCTATCTTATTTGTGCGATCAATTGCAGTTATATGTAACAACTGCGTCATTACACAACAACTATTTTTCTATATAATGATAATATCAGTGAGAGCATAGAAAAATAAATACAAGTCAGAAATATAGTGGACATGCTAAGTTCTTTTAATGATAAATACAATATTCTTTGTGCATTTGGCTTTCAATTTTTTTCTAAATGAAGTAAAAAAGCTATTATGCTATTGCTCTGATAGATAATTCTTGTCAAAACTTTCTAAATCATTTTCATAGTCAATTGCGAAAAAAAAATAATTTCCATAGCTTCAATTTTAATATTTCTCTATGATGAATTTACGTTTTGGTTGAAAGCTGAAAAAAAGCAGCTTTGGTAGGTTAAAAGTATCTAATCTATACCTAAGTTTGTGATCACCCGTATACAATTTGTTGTTTTGACATAGTTTGGGAGGTATCAGTATTATTTCCAATGCCAAGCAACATTAGGCATCTACGTAGTACTTAAAATATAATCATAAGCATGTTTACATATTTTATATATGAAACAATACAACACTTATACAGTGTCTAAAAATGTACCAGTTGGATAATCGAGTTAATTGTTTTATTAATGGTTAAAATTAATTTTTTTTAAGAATGAACAACTTAACAACTTGCACTATTTATAGGTAGACTGAGAAAAACAGATTTTACCACGTATTACAAATTTAAGATTCTTCAATATCCAGTATACATACATATATTACTGTTTAATTTATATAATATTTGGAATCACTATTCTTATTATCAATTTCTGCCAGTGTACCTATTACATTTTTTTTTTCATGCTGTTTCGCAGTGTGCAGGCATGCCCCCTAAGGTGGACAAAACTACTTTCCTAGCGGCAAATTCAGCCTCTTGGTGCAAGTTTTAGCAGCTAAGTAGCTTGATAAGAATATTCCAGCGAAACATTAAACTTTGATATATTGATACCCTAAAATTACATTGTAAGTATTGCAAATTTGCCCAAACTCAATAACACATTATCCAATAATTAGTGTAGAAAGTCCATTGGAATAAGTAGTATTATTATTTCGAATGCCTAGTAGATTTGTACATGAAAGGAACGATAATAGAATTGTCATATATGTACCTATTTTAAATGGATTTTCTTTTACTGTAGTTTATCCGGATAATAATCAAGATGGGAATAGAGTCCTCATATCTTATAAATACATAAACAATTATTTGTTATTGGATAATTTAAAATTTAAAACAATTTAAAATTCCATGACCTACAACACATTCAGTAATATTGAGTTGGCTGGAAAATATTTTCGTATTGATGCTGTAATTACGATTAAGTACTGTATACATTTAGTATTATTAGTAATTGTTCACTAATTAGTTCTATCTGTGTGATTGTGGTTTTTTCCTCGATTATTACATAAGATAAACAACAGGGATCCGTTTACATCTTTTTCGTTTATTGAACGCGCACGTTTTTTGTTCTAATAGGTATTATATCAATCGATGGTTCAAACAATGGAAAACATTTGCTGTTGTATTGATTATAAAAATCGAAATTTATTTGTAAAAAATATATTGAGTCAATACGTATAATTATTAAAAATAAAAAAACTATGTAAAAAGGATGTAAATATTCTTAAATAATTTTATTTGTAACAAATATTAGTAATGATCATATAACTCAGAATAGTTTTCTGAATAATTTGTGTCATATTTTATAAAATAATCTGCTGTAATCGACGCCTGAACTAAAACGATCTTTATGTTGCCCTTCCTCAAGAATCAATAAATGGTTTTTAAGGATTTTTATTGTGCTTGCTATTTTTAAAAATTAAATTAGTTTGGGCTACTTTTTGTTATCCAAAAGGAAATTGCATCTGAACTATTTAACTCAGCAAGCGTTTTAGTTCAATAACCAAAATATTTAAAAAAGAAATGATTTTTTTTAACTCAAAAGCGCCCAAACCTCCAATCTCTTAACCTTAATCATTGCAACTCAGTTTGCCGGTCAGTGTGCCGAACTACCAAGTCATGTAGACACAAGTTGAAACGGTTACCTATCCTACAACTTGTTATGCACAATGATGCACCATAACATTGGCTAGAGTCATACGGCCGGCTTTCTCAAACATGTGTTTACACACGTCAAGATAATAATCAAAGCATTATCAATATCTGACCATATCACTGAAAGCATTTGATAAATATTCTTCGACTGAATAGAAGCTTTTTGAAATAAAATATTTTTTCATTTTTTTTTAACGAATTAAGAGGCAAATACTTAATGTACAAAGGAAGAACATTAAACCACTTAATAGCGAAATAATGGAAGTTATTACAACTTTTTTGCAATCTTAATTGACAGAATCTAGTACAATCGTGTACAATCGTCTAGTCGGGTAATCATGAAATTTATTATTGAAACCATAGTTATCTAAAGTTTGCCTTCATGTAACTGATACATTCTAATACATACGTTTGGCGTAGTTAGGTTTTTACAGCTTGAAAATCTTTCCCACAATCAGTTCTATGGGCTAAATTCGCTATCAATTTGATGCTCCTCCATTGTAACTTAAATATTTCAAACATGGTTAGAATGATCCCAGACTAGGATGGCATAATACATTACTGTGTGAAAATAAGCTGCGTAGACATTTTAAATAATTTTGAGGCAATTTATTTTGCAATTATCTAATTAAAAAGATTTTTTTTTTGTTATCATAGTTATATAGCATGTAACAGAAGAAAATGAACAATTACAATTCTGTGGGCTCCAAAAGTCTTAATCCACAAGTTGCCTATATCTAACTACTCATGTGAGAACTAGTATTTTAAAACACAAGTGTCTCAATGACGTATATGTAATGCGTAAGTTTGAAGAGTTTGAGATCGAATGTACGAGCGTTACAAGTTATTGTGGCACACGTTTTTTACAGTATTTTTTCTAATTTGCACATTAATCGTCCATATTACGTTCCGGCAAGAGCCGCATTAATGTGTTAAAATCTCATTACAGCACAGTGTGCGGTAATATTCATTTCAGCACTACGTCGTCGTTTGTTTTAGCTTTATTGCAACATACAATTAGAAAAAAGTATTTTGTATATGAAGTGAATCAGAACAGAGCCGGGCTTATAGGATACTCGAATAAACGTTGCCTCTAACGCGCTGAATATTGCCCTTTCGTTTGGCTATTGTTGTTGTATGCATCGCTGCATAGAGTGCATTTATGGGTAAGTTACGTTTCAGGTTCGTAACAACCTCAAAAAAAAACTTTATTTCTTTTTAATTTTACAATTTTTATTTTTAAACACTTTTTCTAACACTTTTGACTTTCACAATTTTTGACCAACAGTTTGCTGCTACAATGAGTATAACAACCGGCGCGATCCGCGTATTGTTAGGAACTAATTCTAATGAGGAATTGATCCCCTTTTTATATTAATATAATGCTGATCTTGCATTCTAGTTATCAGCGGCACGTGTGCTGACCTAGCGGCACGCGCATCCTGTAACTGGTATATAACAATCCACCGTTATACTTTAAATAAACTTCGTGTCAATGTACGGCGAAATGGGAGAAATGCAAATAAAGTTCGATATGCTTACATCAATTGGTTTCCTACACGGAGAAAAATGACATTGCAAATCCAACAAAAAAAGTATTGTCCTTACGTTGCAATCGGTTCAAAAATAAATTGGTATTGCAGTAAAGTTTTGTAAGTATATTCCAAAACTTTTGTTTTGTTCCACCAACAACACTTTTGTTGGTGTTAAAATATGTTACGGTACAAATAATCGCTTTAGCGATAACATTATAGTTATAGTTATTTCAGATCTAAAATACAGAACAAGGTGTGCGATGCAGTGAAGTAGATGTAAACACAATTTTTCAAACCAGTACAGTCAAGAAATATTTACATTACACACAATTGTAGTTGACGCAACAGGCCGCCTACGTTGTCGATATTACAATTTGTGATGCTGGAAGTCCCGGCATGGACAGTAGTATCACGTGATTCTAACCGCGTGTTTCATTGGTCTTACATAGCCTTGAAGAAACAGACTTGTTACCAGGCGAGGTAGACGACGCCATTTAGTTTCGGTTGTGACGTTGTGTTAGCTTATTAGTTTTGTGTAAAAGAACGACAGTGTATTAAAATTGAAGAAAACTGGCTCACTTCTGACGTCTACTGACTCTTAGATATGGATAATTTTGTTACAGAGAAGCTAGCTGAATGGAATTTTATGCGTACGAAGTACAGATTGCTAATGATGAGTACATTAAACCTTTCGATAAATTACCTAGTGTTTTCCCCTGTTTAAAAGTTGCAAAACGATCTAGAATATACGTTGCCTTGAGACATTTGTAAAATAAGACTTAGATACATTTGAAATTTTAATCTTTATTTTTAGTGTTTCCCAGTTTTAGAATTTATCTTGTTTATTTTTTTTTTGTTATTTATTAATAAAAAATTGTGTTATCCTATACTGATATTTTATTTAAACCCTCCACAGCTTACATTTAAGGCAACACCGAATTTGTGTGTGAATCTACTAAAATATTGTTCGCTTTGAACAGAAATTGCGATTACAAACATCAAAATCAAGTGACAATATAAACGTAGAAAATGATGACTGAAAATCAATTGTTTGTTAAATATCCACAACTTGCTGTTGAAGTTTCAAATTGCTTTGGTAGTGATAAACAATTTTTAATACTGTATTTCACACAATTTTGTTGAAAACACCATATTTTTGTGATTCGTTAAACAACAAGCAACTGGTTGATTGTAACATGTTTTGGGATTATATCCTTCCAAATTTTGTGGCAGTTCTAACAAAGTTTTTCGACAACAAGTTTTAGGTTGTATTGAATAATGGTTGTTGTTGTCATATATTTACCCACAAATTGTTGTTCAATGTGCGTCAATTGGTGCCACTTTAACAATAAATTTTTCTCCGTGTAATCGACAACTATAATCGCATACGCTGATTAGAGATGCTGTGCAAAAATAACACGCAGAGGTAAAATGAAGGCCAGAAATAAAAACTGATCACAGTTACTAGCATTAATAAAAAAGCGCACAATAAGTATGACTTCTTACAATTTGAAATTAGCTCAGATAAAAAGTAAAATAACTTATATAATTCAGAAGAGAAAAAGTCTAATTTAGGGTAATAAAAAATAAAGATATTCATTATGGCAGCTTGGTTATACAAATAGTAGTAATTGATAGTAATTTACATATTATACAACAACTTAATTTTTAAGGTACCTAATTTAAAAGTCTAATTGAAATAAATATCCATAAATCTCAATGTTTGCTTTAGAATGCTGTGTTTTGGATTGTTTTTTTTTTTGCCCTGTAAATAAAGAAATTCTAGATGTTTTGCATTGTTTATTATGCCACGGCCTCTTCGTTCTCGTGATAATGACTTTTGCATGTTTGTTTTTTAACTACATTATTTTGTTTATGTTCATTATCCAATTAATTTTAGATATTCTAACATAGTTCCTTTTCGGAAAAAATTTATAATTTTAATATTTTAATTTATATCAGATACACGAAGAGACAATAATTTTTTCAAACATAAAAATGTAAAATACTTTACATAAACATGTTTTGCCTAACATACCAGAATAACATACGAGAATAAATGTTTCTTTGTATATCTGATATTAATTAATACAAATTAGATTATTAAAGTCATAGACGATATCCGAAAAGGTATGATGTTAGAATACCCAAAATTGAATAGTGAACATAAACAAAATAACAAAAACAAAGTATGCTTAAAAAAGTAATTATCAAGATGACGAAACAGCCGTAGCATAATAAACAATGAAAAACACTTAGAAGTTCTTCATTTACACGACCAAGAAAAACCATTAAAGCAATGGTCAAAAGAAAAAGCTAAATAGGATAAAAAGGAATGTTTGTTTTAATAAGAATGAGCTAAAATAATTTAGAAACCTTTATTAAATTTTAATTTAGTCATTATAAATGGTTTTTAGATTTATGTAGTGGTTCTGTTTTATTCTATATACATAGGATATTAAATAACTTTAAGTAGGTATATAAAAAAATATATATTCATCCAATAGACCAATAGATAATAATTCAGTAACAAGATATAAATTAAAATTCGGTATAAGAAATAAGAACAAAGTAAATATAGTAAATGCGTTGGTGATTATTATACAATTGTGCAATTGTTACAGATTATAAGATAAGAAAACAATAAAATTAATGCTTTTTGAAAAACTACACTTTTAATTAGCTTAATACTACATGTATTAGTTACAGAAGGTTGTAGACTATTAAATATTTTAATGCCCATATAGTCAGGCGAACGCTCATAGGTAGTCAAACTATGTGAAGGTAGGCAGAGGGTTTTTTTTGTTCCGGGTATTATAGCCATGTAAATCAGAGCTCGTTACAAATGAACTCAAGTTTTATATTCATAACATACAGGCTAATTCCGAGGATATATAAATTAGTCAAAGTGAGTATCTGTAGTGATTTGAAGTACAAACGGCAAGAGGTACGTTTTGAAAGTTCAGCCATATTTCTAACGGCCAGCTTCTGCATAGGGAATATCTTTTCACAATATAGCGAGGCTCCCTAAACACTTCCTTCGTGATTTGAACTCAAACGAAGCAAGGTAATACGAAAACAACACTACCTTGTCCACAACTTCAGGTAGCCTACAGAAAGCATAACATACAGATACAAGCTGTTTGCATAAACCTATAATATGTCCTTCCCAATTTAGAGTGTTTTATATGTGCAGACTCAAAAATTTAGTACGTTGGACTTGCTGGATTGTTCCCGAAACAATTCTTATGAGGTCACATTCATTTATTTTATTAACATTGGGGCAAAAACGAATAAAAAAGTTTTATTAGAATTTACATGTAATTTTTTATAGCTAAACCAACCGATGAATTTAGTCAACAACAACTGCGCCTTAAAAACTACGTCCTGTTTGCAGAACCCAGTTGCCAGGAAACTAGTGTCATCAGCATACGTTACTGCATTACCGTTATTAAATGGAAGGAGAAGACCAGTAGCAGAAATAATAAATAAGAGTGATTAGCAAATATATACCCCTTAAAAAAGAGTATGTAGGAGAATTAAAGACAGTAAACTGATTACATTCGTAAACATATTATACTAAATTATTGAACACCTGGTATCAGGTATGCCGTAGTCGACATAATTTAACTTAAGTATAGGAAAACAGAGGGTAAGGCCGGCCGCAAGTTGAACACAGCACAGCGCAGCCGAGGATTTTACGACATACGGGATTACATGTTAAAGCGCAAATTGAACAGAGTTGCTCTGCCACAGAGTCAATGTTATTCAAATTTCAAATTTCGTATACTGTAAAGTCCTCGGTTGTGCTGTCCTGCGCTGTGCTGCGTGCAATTTGCGGCCGGCCTAAGAAAGAGCGCGCTTTTGAAATAGAAACATATATTGCAAGGTCTTTATATGCATAGTATAAGATCCCTCTACTAAAGTTAAATTATGTCCACCACGACTTTCTTTCTGATAATGTCATCTAGTAGCACTGATGAGCCTATAAATAGATTTCTAGTAAGTTTGATTGATGATTATGTTATTTAGGGAAGGAGACATCTAAAAATCTGAACGCTAATAGAACCATAGGTTGCTGGCCCACTAATGCATTCGTATTGAAGCTATGATCGGACAAGGGTTATTGTCATTCATTATATTATATTAAAAATCATTCAGAATCAGAAAATAACAATGTAAACAGAAAACTAATTATTTTAAAGTAAGAACAAACAAAGCTAGTGTCAAGAGACTGTATTTTAATCTAAATGGATTTATTCCTTGGCCTGAAGTATTCACCCCTATTAATAATAAAAAGGCGTTTTTTTTTTTTTTTCTAGAATCCGGCCAATTATTTATAATCTTATTGGAAAGACGCGCATTTATAAAATGTTACAAAAACAAACAAATTATGAAATGCCTTATAACAAATTCTGAAGTATCTATTGCTATTTACTGGGTAATTCACCTTGATTTATTCAGTTAAGGTTCCGAGAATTGATAGATATCGTCTTCAATTTACAATAATATCTTCACTGAAAAAACACAATGAATGCTTATGCAGTCGTGTACAATCATTCCTCGATATTTCTTTGCAGCCTTCTATTTGAGTAGAATTGTTCGACAGGAAATTTAGGCAGACGTGTAGTTAAACTATAACTAAATTTGTAAATCTGCACACAATCAATTTAATAAGTTGTAATACATTATTTTAATTTTTTCTCTGCTGCCCTTATTGAACATACTTACATTTTACGTGGTTAGTCAACTTCATAAATAATCATAGATTGGATTAGAACTAAGCAGTTCTACTACTCCACATCTATGTTAATATCAAAATTTAATAATTTATCTACGTATAGTTCAAAGAATTGATAATTACGCATTAGCCCAAAATTTCAATAAAGCTATTCTACTTACTAACAATAAGTCGTACATATTATGCGCCACGTTTAGTAAGCGTCGAACAATACGTTTCCTTGCATTATGTACGAAATAAATAATTATTGTGTGATTCTGTTTCTAATTCGCTTTGGGTGAATTTTCTGGGTGTGGTGTGGATACTAATAATATTTTACGACACTTTCCTTTATTTCTATTTTTTACACGCTATATGTTAGTTACATATATCATTGCGGCATGCTGTGCGTTTTTTTTTTGTGTAGGTAGGTACTACCTTTGTTCTGCGTGCGTTTAGAATAACCCTGTATATCACCATCTTTGGTAGCATTATTGAAATACTAAAGCGGTGGAAGCAAGATCCCTGAAGATGTCCCACATATATAAGGACGAAGCGTAGGCCAAAAGTCCGAGGATTCGATTTAAACCCGACAATTTAGTAGTTAGTATCACGGACAAGAATAGTGGAAGTCTGCGGGTTATCTGAAATATATTATACAGTAGGTCAATAAAGTATTTGATCACAATGCATGTATATATCAGTGACACAAACTGAATATTGAAATTGTTATTACATTCCACGTATAAAAATTACTAACAATTGTTGTTATTGAAGCAAAATAAAAGACAGATTTCTTGTGAAATCATGATAGGAAATTCGCACCAAATTAAGTATTTGAACGCACGGTAACATACACAATCCAGTAAACTTAATGTTTATTTAATATTTGGATAGCATGTCCTTCTTGCTTTGCTACAGGTGCCGCGGGTTCGAATCCCGCACTGGCCAATTGTGATAACTATAGGAGGAGGATTCACACCCACTTCATAAGCTCTTCGTTTGGGAAGGCGCGCGTGTTAATGCTCAGTATGATGTAAAATGGTATTTTATCGCTACGCCGATCTATTTCAGCAATACGTGTTCATCGGTCGAGTAAGTCTGTTTATCTGATTCCTATCCCCCATTGGGTCAAATTCATTTCTGATTGAAACCTCGCTGTAGGTTATCGGTTACGTTTACGGGCTACAGCGGTAGGTACACAAAATATGTACAAAGAGCAATTGAAAATTTTGCATCGTAGAACTAGGGATTGTATGTGTTGATACACGCCTTTTAAACATGCTCCTCGCAGCTTACTGATAACCGGATTTTTCCGGGGTCATGATGATTATTAGGAAGGAGATTTGGCTCTTCGCGGGTGCCTAGTAAGTTTTTATCAAAAACCTCACAAGAAAAAAAGGAAAAAAAACAGGAGGTCATCCTATATATCTAGTGTTTCCATATTTCTAGATGTTCCAGTATTTCAAGAAATATCTATAACAACTTCGACGATCAGTATAGCACCTAAATTAGTTTTAACAAATTGTAATTAGCACTGCGACTTCGTTCTTTTTTAATTCGTCTGCCATTAAATTAAAAAATATTGCTGTCCGTTATTTTAATAGGCCTTGCAGTTTATTGCAAGAACGAACATATACCATACCTTGATAGAAAGTATACATTATGATAGCGAATGTATTCACTAAATATATAAAGAACACAGCGCTAATGAATACAAATCATTGAAGAGCAGTTATTACGCGATATCCAGTGTATTATAACCCGACACATATATCCTAGATTCGACGTGTCTAAAACACAAACTACTTCCTATCAATTCAATACCTATCTGCTTTACACCCAAGGTATTACCGATAGCAATGAGAAAATTTTGAAATTTTAAAATGTCTTCCCTATTAATGATCACAACTCTCTTGAAGCTGCTGCTATTTACCTAATTTCACGTTCGTGTTCCAGTGTTTACATAGGTGCAACAGATGACTCATTTATTACATTTAGGGCCGGTCTTTCAATCTCCTAATAAATGTATCTAATAACAATTCAGCTAATAAGTTATTAGGTGAATAAGAACAGACCGTCTTTCAACGAGTATTTTTACGTTAAGGACACGTATTTCAAACTTCTAATAAAGTTCCTAATAAAAGTTATTAGCTGAACTTGAAATAACTGTCTTTCCATCAACTAATAGAAATTATGTAGGTAATAAATTGGTTTATTCTCCTAATATCTTATTGAGTGCTTGAAGTAGCCAATAAAAATTATTAGACGCTTAATAGCGCATCGAAAATCTCTGAAAGTTGTTAAAACAACAAAGAAGGTTATGTTTTCAAGTTTGAAATTATTTATGAACCAGACATGTTTGAAGATTTCGAGAATTTTGGTTGAAAGGGGTTTGGTCAATCTAATTAAAATAGTTCATCGTGATTTATCAAGAGGTTTAGATTATCAAAGCACAGTGTATAGACAATAAATAATATTAACAACAAATAACATTAACAATAAACAATATTGACAATAGACAATATTAACTATAAACAATATTGACAATAAACAATTTTTACAATAAACAATATTGATACCAAACAATATTAACAATGAACAATGTTAACAATAAACAATATTGATAATAGACAATATTAACAATAAACAATTTTGACAATAACCAATATTAACAATAAACAATATTGAAAATAAACAATATTAACAATGAACAATGTTAACAATAAACAATATTGACAATAGACAATATTAACAATAAACAATATTGAGAATAAACAATTTTGACAATAAACAATACTGATAACAAACAGTATTAACAATGAACAATCTTAACAATAAACAATATTGATAATAGACAATATTAACAATAAACAGTTTTGACAATAAACAATATTGATAATAAACAATATTAACAATGAACAATGTTAACAATAAACAATATTGACAATAGACAATATTAACAATAAACAATATTGACAATAAACAATATTAACAATAAACAATATTAACAATGAACAATGTTGACAATAAACAATATTGATAATAGACAATATTAATAATAAACAATTTTGACAATAAACAATATTAACAATAAACAATATTGATAATAAACAATATTGATAATAAACAATATTGATAATAAACAATATTAACAATGAACAATGTTAACAATAAACAATATTGAAAATAAATAATCTTAACAATAAATTAACAATAAACCCTATAAATAATAGCTGTCGGCCTGGTATTTCAATGTCCTAATAAATGTGTCTAATAACAATTTAGCTAATAAGTTATAAGGAAGATATATTAGGTAAATAAAAACAGACCGTTTCTCAACGACTATTTATTAGGTGAATAGTTATTCGGCATTTTCATAACCCTAGTTTATGTTAGTAATATCCAATAAGATTTTACAACAAGCAATAAATGACAGCGCTATACAAATATGAATAGAAACGGAAGGGTATTTCTTTGATACATATCAAAAGGATATCAGTTTTTATATCCGCTACCTAAAATGGCGATCGCTTCCTAATATGTTATTCATGCAGCGTTAATCTGTTGAGGCGAATTGTCAACAGGTCCCAAACCGCTTACTACGTGTATTGAACGCGGCCATTTTGTGTTAAAGATGTTAGCAATCTATTAAAATTGACATATTTACTAGTAACCTTTCTGTGGTATATTTTAATCTATTTTTAATTCTTTCTAGTAACCACTGAACACTGCGTTTTGACAATCTAAATCTCTTAACAAACTCTTCATCGTTCCAAATATTTAAATAATTTATATGAGGCTCTCTAATACTATACTGTCTCTTACGATTAACTACTTCAACAAGCTTGGCCAAATCATTTTCCACAAACTCCTCGAAATCTTCAAAAATATCCATGTTCCTCCTTTACAAATAATCTCAAACAATTTCAAACTTTTCTTTTTTGTTATGTTGGCGACATTTAGATACTTTCGATGAGCTTATTAAGGTTCTAATAGTACTTATTGGCCACTTCAACCACCTAATAACATTTTAGGAGAATAAATCGGCTTATTAGCTACATAATTTTTATTAGTTGGTGGAAAAACAGTTATTTCTGTTATTCGGCTAATAACTTTTATTAGGAATTTTATTAGGAGATTGAAAGACCGGCCCTAAGTAGTGTTGCAGGACATACACTGTATTCGGACGTTGCGTGTTCCTGGGTGTGCAGTTGCTGAGCATAGGTAGGAAAGCGGTCATTAAACCTAAGTCAACTCTGTTCAAATCCTATCTCGACTTTTTATTATAACCGCAAAATTCGAGAATGCACTTAAATCCTCAAACATTCAAATAACCTAAATCATGATGACGGATACCTACTACACAATACCTTAAAGTCTCTCCATGCCAACCATATATTACCATAATTGTTACCCGCATATCAACTTAGTCTCATATATGTTAGTTTTTCGGTTTCAGGTCAACAACACCAGAAGCATCAGTCCTGATGATGTCTCATATAAGTGAGTACAAAACGTCGGCTGTAAGCAGTTTCAGGACAGTTTCAACTAAAAATTCGGGCAGTATATACCTTCGGCAGACATAACAATTTTTTATTTTTATAGAAATTTTTCTATCTAAGTAATTTTTTTACTTCATCGTAGATCTTTTATCAAGCACGTTTAAAATATTTTAGGTGGTTCAATTTTATATAAATTTATTACGTAGTGTATCTATGATACTTCTTTACAATTTTGCCGATTTTGCGTAAACTTTTTCCCTGCAGCACAATTATGGTTTTTTCTCCAGCGTCGCCCATTGTAAGTTCTGGTGTTTTTTAAACAATTACTAACACTGGTTAGTTTATGAAAATGAATAAGAATATTATTATTTATATACTTATTATACAATTTTAATATATATTTTTTTTTATTAGTTCATATTGTGCATTATATAAATCGTTCGAGTGATGACGAAATGCTAGTCATGTCAACTGTGTGGCCGTATAGCGGAATGCATGCAAGGTCCTTCAATTACCAAGTTGACGCCTGTATAACAAAATTGCTTTTGTAAGTTCATGTAAGTTACATAACTACATTGTAACCTTTTTAAAGGCCAAACAAACGTTACGTAACAATTTAGTGCATAAAAAAAACAGTACATCAGTAATACACTTAATAATGTGCTCCTAATCTAAAACTGATTTGTTTGTTGATTGTCTCCTTGTTGTGTATTGACAAATTTGATTTTTATATGAAATGTATAGACCAAAATGGTTTCGTCGATTGAAAGGTTTCGAAGTAAACTAATGAACAATTTTCTTTGTAGTTGTTAATATTGAGATTTTGCCTAATTTAAAATTTTACATACGTCTTGAGGTAATGAATTATTTATTGGTGTTATCAGCCTCGTCAACTTCAGAACGTGTACGTTGTGTTACCCCATCCAAATGCATGTTTTAGAGAAAGGAGATGGACAACTAATATCTTAATATAATTTTAAATTTTCCAAGTTAAATAAATTTTAAATTACGTAAGTAAAATGTTAGTTAACAAATACTGGCAACTTAAAATCTTTAAACCCAGTTAAATTTATCTCCTCTCGTGTAAATTGTCTTATGCTTACTTTTTGCTTCTGTAATATATAGTGTACACCACTGTATATTGCAGTCGTATACTGGCCTTCCCGGGGGTGAGTATATACTGCTTGGAACCTATGTTTATATGTAATATAGGAAAATTCGTGTGCATGAGAGTTTTCAGCTCTGTGGTTTTTTCTTTCCTTAGAAGCTGATCGTTGAAACTTTTGAAATTTGATTCTACAGTTTCATCATATTTTTGTTGATCTTAAGAACGTACTCTTTATCGCTCGTATGTACCTTGCTATGGTGGTTACAGAAGAATACTAGAACTAGAATACAGTTTATACCTTATTAACCCGTCTGATTGCCGATGTGAGATCTTGTTGGATGCAGTTACGAACTAACGGCATCCATATCCTATGCAATTCCAGCTTGGTGCACTGATGGCCTCTAGTGTCGTGGCTCTGTATACCGCTTCTTTTAGCTTCTTTTTCTCCATCTTCTTTAAATAGGATGGAAGTATAATCCGATTCCATTCTATGATCTGTTTCCCAAGCATGCTGTGCCAATTTTGATTCCTCTGTTTCTGCTTGTCTGCAAATCTGTTTGTGTTCGTCTATTCTTACTTTGAGCGGCCTGCTTGTTTCTTCAATGTATGAGGGCCTACATTAACATACAATGCTGAACACACAGTTTTTGGTCCGTTGGTTTATGTTGCCCGGTTTCCTTCTCGTTAGTTTTGACCATGTTGTATTGGAGGTTCTTATCGCCGTTCTGATGCCGTATTGGTTGCTTATGCGTGTGATTTTTTTTTCTGATAGGCCCTTTATGTAGGGAATTGTTGCGGTGATCTTGACTTCGGTGTCTTGTCTGGTCGTGTTTGTTCCCCTGACTTCTTGCTTTACAGAACATATCTTCCGGGCATCCATTCATTCTGAGTGTGTCGGTGATAGTTCGAATTTCTTTATTTGCGTCAGTTGAATCAGAACATATGATTTTTGCTCTGTCATACAGGCACTTCGCAACTCTAATAGTAGGAATATGCCCTATATAAGTTGGTTTTCTATACATGTTTCCGTCCTTCGTTTTCTGGACAAGGACTTGATAGGACAAGATGGCATAGAACCTTCAATCAAATTCTCCATAGAATTGGGAAAGGACAATTCCTTCCCATTCTCACATTACCTAATCCAGAAAATGAGAGACGGGAACAAAGACCAGTGTGTACAGAAACCCAACCTACACATAAAAATCGCAGATGCAGGGTACCTATACAAAACTTAAAGTCGCATCTTTATTAATAGAACGTGGTCTCCTCCTAAAATAGCACAAAATCGTGCCTCTGTAAGCCTGAATCGTTTACCCTATGTATGTTCATGTGTGATATAAGGGTGATAGTACACTGCGACCTGAAAGATCTATTGTGTCCCCTCTTCTCGCTGTATTTCAAGCTGGCCGCCCAGTCTGATTCCTTTTAAAAAGTGCAGAATGTCCGAAGGCCCCAGCTTAGATAACTCTCCCTCTTCGATTTCACGTGCTCCCAGGTGCAGCGCTCTTGAGTTGCACAGTGCAGCGCAGTTTGTGAGTAGATGGATGGACGTTTCGTCCTGTTCCCCACAAAATCTACATTCGGCTTCCTTCGCTATTCCAATCGTTTACCCTAGAGTTTACATGTAATTTCGTATGTGACAAATGTTCGCTTCTAAATGTTGCAGCAGTTACTACATACTAAGTCATAATTTATGTTTCATTAACTCATCATATAGCCATATTAAAATATTCTCTGATAAAACCCCCAAACAGACTGAATACTACAGAGCACTACAGCTGGAGTTACGGGAGAGGTTGAGTGGGGGTGAGAGTGACATAGGAATTAGACATGTACGAGACATCCCTAAGATAGTTAAGTTAAACTAACTATGCCCAACACATTGTCGAACTTTAATTGCTATTATCAAAATATAAGAAGTATGCGTTCAAAATGTCACGAATTCTATACTTCGTGCTCTGTGGGCGATTATGACATCATTGGGATTGCGGAGACATGGCTAGACGATGGATTTTACTCAGCTGAATTTTTTCCATCAACCTATACCGTTTACAGGTGCGATAGAAGATTTGCTGAAACTGATAAAAGAACTGGTGGAGGCGTTTTACTTGGTATTAAAAATTCATTATCAACTTATTCTATAAATTTATCTTTATTATTAAACTCTTTTCCAATCATAGATGTAGTAGGTGTAAAATGTATACACAATAATTATTTTACTTTTCATATTTTTGTTCTATACGTTCCTCCTTATGTAACTACTCATTATTTTGAAAGTTTTGTGGATGCTTTAGAACAGTGCATTAGACATCTTCCTAATCTTTTGATCCTTGGCGACTTTAACGTCACTCACTTCAATAATACTCACATAAACGATACTTATACACAAATCATGACGCGTTTTCTTGCACTTAATGACTTAACCCAATATAACACCATTACAAATAGCAACAATCGATTACTAGATTTAGTCTTGTCCACATTTGGTGCGGAGGTACTCAGAGATCCATTCCCTTTATTACCTGAAGATGAACACCATCCATCACTACAGATATTTATACCATATTCCGTTAAAAAAATTAAGAATTTTAACAATAACCAGCAAAATAAGTGTTACAACTTTAGGAAAGCCGATTTTCGACAATTATACCAATCGTTAGCGGTGACGGATTGGACCTTCTTGAACAACATCTCGGACGTAAATTCTGCCTGCAATCTGTTTTATCATAAACTATATTCTATATTTGATAAGCATGTTCCACTATACAATACAACTAATAGGAAATATCCCTCATGGTACTCTTCGCAAATTATTTATAACATTAAACTTAAAGCGTATTACTACAGACGATTTAAACAAACACGAAGCGTATTTATATTGGATCAATATAAACGATTAAGAACAGTGGTGAAAGAACAATTAAAAATCGCTTATCAAGATTATGTGTCAAGTTCAGAAGCTTCAATCATTGAAGATCCTCAGAAATTTTGGACATTTATTCATGGTAGAATGGGGAAGTCTCGAATTCCATCGACAGTGATATATGATGAATCCTCGTACGATACCCCACAGGATGTTGTAGATGTATTGGCACAATACTTCAGCAGTGTTTACACTAGGGATACAACTGATAATAAATCTGTATTTGTGCATACTAACACACCATGCATACACATACCTATCATTACCGAGGCAGAGACCACCACTGCCATCAAAAAGCTTAAAGATAAGATGACAGCTGGACCGGATGGTATCCCGAGCTTTCTAGTTCGTGACTGTTGGATAGTTCTGGTATATCCTCTTACAAAGATCTTTAATTTGGCACTGTCATCATCAACATTCCCTGACTTATGGAAATGCTCTAAGGTGTGTCCAGTTATGAAGGGAGGATCTGCGGAAAATGTGCGGAATTACAGGCCAATATCGATTCTTAACAATTTTGCTAAAACTTTTGAATCTGTTCTTTATTCTATAATATATCCATTAGTGAAAAACTTTATATCTCCAGACCAACATGGATTCATGGAAAAACGATCTACAGTAACCAATTTGGCACATTTTACCCAATATACACTTGATCAGTTCGACTCTTGTGGACAAGTGGATACTATTTACACGGACATATCGAAAGCTTTTGATCGAATTCAACACAAATTATTGCTGCAAAAGATGAAAACATTTGGCTTTAGCGATTCCCTAGTTACACTGTTTGAAACTTATCTGTCTGATAGAGTTCAATATGTAACTTATAACGGCTACAAATCTCAAACGTTTCACGCTAGCTCAGGGGTCCCACAAGGTTCCAATCTTGGACCGCTCATGTTTATTGTGTTTATTAATGATTTGATGGATTGCATTAATATTGATAAATGTATGTTTGCGGACGACCTGAAAATTTTTACCGCAGTAACTTCCATCAATGATTGTTACTATCTACAAGACCAAATCGATCGGCTGACTGAATGGTGTAACGCTAATGGTCTACAATTAAATGTCGATAAGTGCAGATCTATAAGCTACACCAGAAAGCAAAATCTCATTTTATTTGACTATGCGATTAATGGAGTTTCTCTTATCCGTGAGAGTGTTGTGAGGGATTTGGGGATTTACTTTGATACTTCCCTTACTTTTTCTGCGCATCGAGAAAAGGTTGTACTGTCAGCTGTGAAGATGTTAGGATTCTTAATTAGAAGCTCTTCTTCGTTTCATCCTGATACAATTAAGCTACTTTACTACTCATTTGTCAGATCTAAGTTGGAATATGGGTCTCTGATCTGGAATCCATTCTACTCTTCGCATAAAGAAGCACTGGAGAAAGTTCAAAGAAAGCTTCTAAAATATTTATACTTTAAACAAGAAGGCTCTTACCCTGAGATTGGTTATGACCATCAGCTTCTACTTCAGCAATTCGATGTTAAGTCGTTGGAAGTTAGACGACAATTACAATCAATTAAATTTGTCTATAATCTAGTAAATAACAATATTGATGCTCCTTTCCTTTTATCACGCCTACAATTCTTTGTTCCTCGCGGTTCCACTAGATACACAAGCACGTTCTATGTACCATATGCACGTCTAAACTCTTCCCTGAATTCTCCTATAGTATCAATGTCACGTAACTTTAATTTAATATCATCTCTCTGTGACATACATTTTACACCTCTGCAGGAAATATTGTCAATAGCAAATAAGCAGTTGTCATAATTTGTTAATTTTTGTTTTTGCACATATGTTTTTATATTAGCGTTTAAACTGAGCTCAAGTGCTCTTTATGTTTACTATGTTTTTATTGTACAACTATATGAATTGTATTTTTTGTCCTTTATTTGGAGCAATCTGTTGGGCAAATATATTATTATTATTATTATTATTATTATTATATGTTAGAATGCCCTTCAAAATACTATGTGAAATGTTAGCGGAAAAACATATATATATTAACTTTGTGTAAGTAGTTATTTTGACCTCGTAAACTATAAACATACTGTCAACCAACATAAGAGTAGATTAATTTTACCGCTCTAGGACGGTAACATTTTTACCTCACTGGGATAACGCGCACTGCATTTTTTCTCATTTCACAATTACTTCCAATGTAAAAAACAAACATTTACCGATATTTTTATTGCTGTTTTAATTGATATTATCGAAAAATCATCATAAAAAGATTCACTTTTACATAGACAGTCGAGTTGTCAAACTGCACTGGTACCAATCCACATCAACCGACATCACATCATGTTTTCTTAAATAAAATTTTCTAAACATTTTATCAACAAAAAAATAGGCGACTTACAACGCTCCAATTCTTTCAGGCACTCGCCTTCGCCCTTCGCTGAGTTGTCGTGCTGTAAATGACACCTACCGCGCCGTAATGTAAATATCTAATTTACAGTTGACGAGGCCAAAAAAGGTATTGAAATATATATTTATAAAAGTAACTTGCCTAATTCCTTTGTAGCACTTAGCAGATCACACCGATAAACAACAACGTACGCGCCAAGTTTGTTTATGCGGCCCCGTAATTACATCACTACCTGATATGGTCAAACCAATAATCAGTTCAACAAATGGATATAATTAACTACGCGCGCAGACAAATACACATCACATTACGGCGTATGAATTTTGTATTTAGAGTTAGACGGTAGTTTTACCAGAAAATTCCAGTAAAATTCCATTTGATGTGCAATAAATACCGAAAACTTTGCAAGTTTTACCTTCTTTAGTAAATTTTAGTAACAAACACCAACTATACATGTTTTTGGGATACTTTTTTCCTTGAATTTTCGCTACGTATCAAACAAGAAAACCATTAATTTTACCGAAACTGTTTTTTCCGTGCTAAATATTAGAAAAAACACAGATAAAATAAGGTTTGCATGATTTATTCTAGTAAATTCATAACGTTACTACATGTTCCAATTTCCGATTTACCATAGTTACTATCATTTTTATACAGTGTGTTTGTATTCACTCAAAAATATTGGAAAAACCACGGGCATGATGCATTTCACAAATTTTTTGCCATAAAATGCTCGACCAAGGGCTCACGCCTCAAACTAGCCACTCACAGCGATCTTTTTCGCGCACTTGGTTTCTAAATAACCACCGTTTGTGTGTTAGTTTAAATTCTATATCCAGAGGTCAACATCAAAATACTAAATCTAGCGTTTAAATTATTAATTACGTGGCTTTCGATGTGAAATTAAAACTCTACAGTTTAACCCACTAAAACTACAGCCTGGTGCTCATAAGGGCGGATCCAACTATTTTTTATTTGCTACGCATATGTTCAATTTTATATGCATATCTTTTAATTCATTATTTAATATATTGCTACAAAGTCAATGTTATGAATATCTAACAGTGCTTGGTACTAAAAAGTAAACAAGAAACTGAGCCATTAAATCTGAAACACGATTTTTTTACCTGAGATATGCAAATTGCGGTCGATCTACGATCCGGATGAGATAGTTAAACTAATACACAAACTGATGCCACGTGATATGACACCAAGGTTCAAAAGTAGAAGATAAACGGAGGTAAGTATGCATACATTAATAAAAACATTTGTTTCAGTCAAAAAATACAATGTCTACCAAAATAAAAGAAAAATGATTAAATTTATACTAATAAATTTAATTTAATTTAATCAGTTCCCATATGTACACTCGTCTTTTAAAATTGGATTTTTGGTTAGAACTTCTATAGTTCTTTAAGTGTAGTGCCTTTTCTACAAAAGTTTTAAATGCGTATTCATTAACATGTAACACCTTTATAACCAAATTTCTTACGATTTCAATTAAGGTCTCGACTGTTATTATATACGATTTGAACTTAAGACCCCTGTTAAGTTCAAATCTCGCTCTGGCCAATTCTAAGACTCGATTATTTATCAAAATAAGCGAATATACTTAATAAATATTAACATGAAGCTTCGCCTACTCTTCGGAGAAAATCTACATTAAAAATTAATATGACTTCATTTAAACCACCTTCATCTTCACTATTACCGTTGCCACTTAATCTTATTTAAAAAAATGAGACCTTTGTTTAAGGTGGATTGATTAGCCTTTGCATTTAGTAATAGTAATTTCTTTTATTTCACAACAGCTGTTATACACATATACTCACATCACATGTCTAACTATTGTTGACAAAATAGAAACGGCCAAAAAGCGCAGTAGAATGTTTTGTCGAAGTAATACAATTTTTATTTCTTATGTTAAAGTTCTAAACATCTGAACGAAACTTAAATTTATTCCATAAATAAAATGGCTTTTCATAAAATAAAATTTTGTGATACAGATTTAATGAGGAAATCAGGA
The DNA here is from genome assembly GCA_949128085.1 of Cetonia aurata. Lineage (NCBI taxonomy): Eukaryota > Metazoa > Arthropoda > Insecta > Coleoptera > Scarabaeidae > Cetonia > Cetonia aurata. Next base: position 39,900,022 of record OX421884.1, read on the forward strand.
TTCTGTTTTTCATATTCAACCACCCCACTTTGAGAATTTGTTCGAAATCCTGTCATATTTACTAATTCCAAAAATATACTTCATGCATACATTTTTCATATTCCAGCATACCAATTTTAAGAGTTTGTTGTTGTTTGTTGTTTGTGTGTCTCACACAAACTCTCGCAAACTTTCTGCACTTTCAGTAAAAATAGTACCGAAATGCAATCAAAATATTCGACAAAATAAGACGTTCAAACAGCGTAGTTTTAGTGTGAACATTAAGAATGTCTCTCTCCACGAACACAGTCTTCAGTCTGCTAAAGGCGATGCTGGTAATTTTGGATATACGCTGCTTGTAACTGAATGAGTTATCGATTCACGGGAATGATGATTGGTTCTCGCAGCTATAATTAAAACAAAGTACTCAAATGTTTTAGATTTATAGCTTTCAAAATTTATTTGTTGCATGACCTTTTTGATGCAATAGATAAATTGTGAAAGCTCAGAGTCTAAATACTTGAGCATTTCTTTTTAATTGTGGTGAATCTAACGATTATAGCCAGTACTTCTTTTTCATTTTCGAATTATCGATAGTGAATTCTAAGCTCTTAGTTTTAACAGTTGAGGTACTGGAGAGCCACCGATACTAATATTCATTCATCCTCTCTGCACTATTAGGTCTATCAAACAAAACGACTACAATTTTATTCAGATTATGTTATAAGTAGTGATATATTGAAAATCCTCGTATTTGCTTAGATTTGTCACCTAGTTTATATAAAATTTTAATAATACCCAAGGTTTCTTATATTTTTATCATCGTATGTCATCCAAACAGTGATTGTAATTTATTATTAAAGAACGCTACTTTAGCACTTAGCTACATAGGAGTATTCTGGATTCTGGATTTTAGGTCGGGGAAGGTGGTAAACACATGCACTTAGGCCACTCTTACCGGGTCCATTGTGCTACCTCCCCTAGGTGGCGTCGCTCGCCCACAGCCTACCCGAGCCAGCCCAAACTAGCGTGAGCTCGAGCAGAGCAGCAGGCAAGGCGCCACCAAAATCGGCCATACTGGGCCAGTACTCCCCCAGATTGGAACCTCTAAGTTGGACAAGCGCTGGGCAATCACATAAAATGTGTTCCGGCGTCTCGTCTTCTTGGTAGCTTGCCCGACACAGTGGGCTGGTAGCCAAACCGATGCAGTGCATGTGTTTGTTTAGCTTGCAGTAGCCGGTCAAAAGCCCCACAAGTTGAAGTAAGTTACTGCGCGAAAGCTGCAGACAGTATTTTGCTGTCTTCGGTGACGGCCTGGGGATGACCTCACGCGCTTGACGGCAGGTGGTTATGGATTTCCATCTATTCTCATGAAGAGTGGCAGTCCATTGCGTTATCATGGTGTTGAGTGTAGCGGACGAAATAGGAAGAACTGGTTCCGGCCCCACAAAGTGGGAGCGCGAGCCCCGCCCCGCCAGCCTATCAGCAGCCTCATTACCTAGGTTTCCTTTATGACCTTTAACCCACTTGAGTGTCAGGGCATTATCGATAGCGACCGTTTCTAGGGCATTGTGACACTGAAGTATTAAGCCCGAAGTGATCCTAGGATTTTTAAGAGCCTTAAGAGCAGCCTGACTGTCGCTATAAAGGACAATACGCCGTCCCCTAATGCCCTTTGCTAAAATTTCTCCGGCGCCGTGCAGGCGCGCCAACACCTCGGCTTGAAAAACCGTGGCAATCCTGCCCAGCGCCAGTTCTAGATTGAGGTCAAGGTCCGAGGAAAAAACTCTCGCCCCTGTCCCCATTTTCGTTTTCGATCCATCTGTAAAGATGGCGATCGAGGATTGCAGTTCGATCTCAGGGTCAATAAGAACATGGTAGTGCCTGTTGAAGGCAAACAACGGGAGGCACAGTATCCTTTGCGGCACCAAGGAGAGGCACCTTGGCGGCGGCCTCATGAATGATGCTCGCGTGGCTGCGTCCCCCTCCCGCCACGTCTAGAGGACCCCGGGATCTCAATCTTATAGCCGCCGTAAGCGCCGCCTCCTCCACAAACAAGTCCAGAGGGGGGACACATAGGAGTGCTTCCATTACCGCCGTTGGCGTTGTGCGCATTGCTCCTGTTACACTGAGACATGCGATGCGCTGCACATGTGACAGTTCGTTCCTGGCAACCACTCGTCTCACCCTTGGCCACCAGACGAGAGCGCCATAGGTTAGCATGGGCCTTATTATGGCAGTGCATAGCCACAAGGTAATTCTCGGGGAAAGTCCCCAAGTCCTAGCCAAAATGCGGCGACACTGCCAAAAAGCCATACATGCTTTTTCAGTTTTTGTTTTGACGTGCTTGCCCCAGCTCATCCTCGTGTCAAACACAACGCCCAGATATTTGACATCCTCCGAAAAACTGAGAGCAGTACCAAACAATTGTGGTGGTTGTAATTGTTCAACTTTCCTTTTGTTGGTAATCTCTGTTTATATAGGAGTATGTACATGGTACAAAGGTAAACCTGGACGATCGCTGTATAAATATCCTACATATCGTCTAGGTTTACCTTTGTGCCATAGTACATCTGATAAGCTTTGATGCACTGTTGCCTTGGCCCGTGAAGGATACGATATATTTTATCGACTTAATAATATTAATTTTTCCACCCACTTTAATATAAATTTTATCCTTGTTTGTCTAGAGCTTAGACGAATTTGCGAGAAAGCCGTTCTTTAACTTCCTTTAGAAGTAGAACTGACGGTGGCGAAAATTTCCGAATTCGTGACCAAAACTCGAGAGAAGTCGTTAAATATTTATGTTTCTTAAGCGTAATTGACTCATTGGATCCCAATCTTTCTGAGGCCAACATGTTTCTTACTTCCCTTGTACCTGTGTAGTTAATATCAGGTGATTCCAATTCAACCAAAAAGAAACTATTGTGGCAGAACCCTCGTTCATCGTCACCAAGGTTTTGCAGGCCAATTCGGTTGCAATTTGTACACGAAACGAGAGATATAACCGTGGGGGAAAATCAATAGATAGAAAACCAGGTCCAATCTTTAGTTCCAACTATGCTGAATTTAAAGAATAAAAATATTCCATTGCGACATGTGTTATTGTTTACTATGACAGATGGAACGTAGTCACCGAAACTTCGTCGACACAGAGATGCCATTTATGTGGTCTTACTTCTAAAGATTTCAGTAAAATTGATTTGGTAATTACCAAAGGAATTAAAGATAAATCAAAATTACGGTTTGGAATATTGTCATTGCATGCCTGGATATACTTTTCGAGTGCTTATTTCACTTGTCGCATAAACTAGAGATTGGCGTCTAGTTGGCAAGTCGAATCGTTTCAGAAAGTAGGAAAATTACGCAGGAACAGTTTAGATCTAGAATGGGTTTATTAGTTGACAAACCAAAACCGGAATAAGGCAACACAAATGACGGGAATACTGCCCGTAGGTTTTTTGAAGACCTTGTTGCGTCATCGCAAATTACTAAGGTCGATGAAGAAATAATTCGACGTTTAACGTCGTAATTCCTAAATCAAGTATTTTTACTGTATTCTGTTTACCCTAATATTTACATATTGTTGCTATTATACCATTTGATCTTAAGTTTATCTCTTCTTTTCAGTCAATAGCATTACTAATTACCCTAATTGATCCGAGTCAAACAAATGAACAAATTGTAAACCTAAATTACTTTACATTTAAATATAAAATGCTGTTGGGGGATGTACAGGCATGAATTATTATTATTATTATTATTATATCCTAATTTACGTACGTATATTTACTCTAATTCGTTTATCCTAATCCCTAATTACATTTTGTTGTTGTAATTTGAATTTTTCTGCCCGTTTCAACCAATAGCACAATTAATTACATTAAATAAAAATCATCGCTTTCCCTTCTGCTCTCGTTACATATTTTTTTATGGATACTGTATGTAATCATGCATATAAATATTATATATAGCATTTATTGCATCATTTGTGCCGTTTTAACGCCTTTTCATCACAAAAATTTCAAAATATACGTTTATAAAGCGAAATATGTATTTTGGCCACGAATTCGGGAAATTTCGCCACTGCACAGCGTAAGCCGTTTTTAATAAGAGATTTTTCCCGTAGTAGTTCGGTTTACAAATCGAGTAGATGCAGGTCTGATTTCAGAGTCTATTTTCCTTACTTTTAAGACGGTATGATATTTCGATAATAGAAAAAGTATGCCACAAAGACGGCAGTTACTTAATTTCGAATATTACTTGTGCTATTTATTTTTCTGAGTGCCCAATTTAATTTCCTATCCTAGTTGACTTAACCCATCACATAATCCGCTTATAGTCTGTTGCCAACTTTCACACACTATCTCGCCAATTCTCGTGCAGACTTTATTACAAAATGATTTGAATAAAATATTTGCTCTATTATCACACGCACAAGTACCTCATCATTAAATGATGATTGATGAACGACTGAAATGAAAGCGGTGTCGAGATAGCACACGTTTGTACGGTAGGAATATACATAGGTACTTTTCCCAAAATTGTTTTGGATTTGAAATATTTATCAATGTGATTACACAGTGTTCGACGTAAATGTCGTAAGATATGGGAATTTTATTCTTGGGAACAAGTTCATCAAGTCTAACAACTCCACCATTTATTTCGACAGATATCACGTGACCACAAGCATGGCAATTCTAAAAAAAATATATATGATGAATCAGCAAAAGGTGAGGTAATATGCCGACAAATAATATGTGAACAAATTTAAAAAAATACTTCTTTAAATATTTTCGTTTTTTATTTCTAGTAATTTAATTGAAGTATAATCTCAGAATTTGGTAGATACTCAAACAATTTTGTCAATTTTTGTATAATTATCATAGATGAAAAAGTAGATGGAATATGACTTGTTGCTGTTACAAGGGACGACATCGGTTATATGTAAATTAATTATAAAAATTTTAATTCTAGACTACTTAGTAAGCACTATCTTTGTTCACTACACACTTTTCAACACCTTACCACAAACCATCTACATCGGACGCACGTTTGAATAGCAAAGCTATCATCGTTTTTTGGTGCATCGCTTACTTAATTTTCCTTTATCTATAGAACGATATAATAAAGAACTTAAACAAATAATTAAAATTGCTGCCTTTAATTTATATTCAGAGGATGTAGTATATAATACCATTAAATAAATTTGTCGTGAAAGCAAAAGTTTCTTAAGGCAAGAAAAAAATTGTCTTAACAGCATAATCTTGACGTTAACAGTCTCGGATGAAACTACTTTTAGTCTCCACTTAAAAATATCGTTTACTTCCATTAAAAGCATTAGTCTTGTAGCAGAATGTTAGAATTCTTGAATTAAATCACTTTTCATATCTTTTTAAAAATAGTAATATTATTATTAAAATCATAACGCTTTATACAAGTCAAAGAAAAAAGCCAAACACAATTAGAACCGAAAAATGGTCATGGGTCCATTATTGGAATCACCATACCAGCGAAAGCAAAGAAAGGGGGAATAGCATTAGAGATGGATTTCAGTTTTTGCCTACCAGGCGTCATCAGTGTCACTCCCTGTGCAAACCACATTTGATCGCTATCGCATTCTTAAGCTATATCTACAATTCTCTGTACTACGGAAATGTCTCCATCTATGGCACACAAGCAAACTCTCAATCCAGGATAGGGCCGCAATGTAAGCCGGTAATGCAGTCACAGATCTAAGCTCGGACAATGAGGAATTGCACTTTTTTTAAATTCTTGTTAAAATAATGTTATTTTGTACATGACCTAAATATATATTTACACTGAAATTTTGACGGCATTCTGTAAAGTAGTTTTTGAAATATAAATTTTTTAAGATCTTTATACGTCACAAGTACGTAGTAAAATTTTATGAATGAACGAGAATATATGGCAACATAGAAATTACTCCCCCGTAATAATCACAGATTGCAGTCATTTACCGGCTGCGAAATACGATATTATTAAGGTGCTATGCAGGTTATGGTCAGAAAGGAATTTGGGATTCGGCATTATTTCTGCATCTTGTTTTAGTTTGCGTTTAAAGTTCTCCAATTTATCGTAAAAGAACGAATTCTAAAAGATTATAACCTCCAAATCGCGTAAAATAAACACAGAATATCGTAATAATACGTTTACGCCATCTGTACGCGCAAAGCATGCGAACAGCGAACTTATTATTACTTATCTGCGATGATGATGCGAACTACGATGACTATCGCTCCATTGCCAAATCATGCCGACAAGAATTTATGAATGAAAGAACTTGTGACGTCAGAGCACTTTTAAAAAATTAATTATGCCTTAATGAGAAACAATTTAAAAGAAGGTTTAATGAAGGGCTATATATTACAACATTCTCTATCATTCTATGACATAAAAAAAAAGTTGTGCAATTCCTCATTCATCTCTATTTACTTCCACTAAGTAAATATATTCTCTAGTTAAGAAAATTCATGGAAACAAAGGTTTTCTTGAATTAAAACTTTCAATTTTCTTAGTGGTAAAAGATTTACTTACAACAAAACTATTTCATTTTCCCTTTAAGAGATTTGTGTTAAAACAATATTTTGTCTTGAACTCACAATGAATTTTCTGTGTGTACATTAGAAATTAATGACAAAAGAATAAGGAATATCTTAAATTACCAGTTTATCCAAATTACACACAAAGTTAATAAATTCAACCTGAAGATTGTACCTACTTTAAGTAATAATCTAAAAAGTAGTTTAGGAAACCCTAGAGATTAAGTGCATCATTTAGAAAAATTAGGAATATTTTGTAAAAATGTAATGCAAACTAAAAGATCAATATAATAAAACTTATAAGAAGCATTTGGCCCATTTTAAATTTAGTAGATTCGCCATATTCTTAAAGAATGCCATAAAATTGACGGTGTAAAATTAGTTGGGAATATAAAGAGATATACAGTCACCGACAGAATTGGGTGAATACTAAGGGATGGTTAATTAAACTATAAATTTTACTCATGCTTACTTAATGATATACAAAATCATATAATATTCTAGCCCATCAAATAGTTAAACATAAATAATATCCAAAAACATACTAATATTACAAATCAAATAAATTAATAATAATTAATCCATAACAATTAAATTGTTATGAGGACATGGAAATATATAAAAACAAACAGTTTCTGATGAATTTAGATTTAGGACCCAAAATTCAATTCGGGTAGATTTAAACTCGGCCAGTCTGAAAAATGAAAACTCATGGGCACAGCGTATATAATCTGGCTAATTAAAATGAAGAATTACAATTTACAAACAAATTAATATGTTTGTAATTTGTAACACAATTACGTGTAATGCAGGATGAGCAATAAAGCAATTACAAAAATAGGAGTCGTTCAAGGCGTGCAATTTATTTTCAAACACTGCTAATAGTCCGTATATCGAAATTGCAATATAAAATTTTGGGTCGGCCGAGTTTACATAGGGGATTAATGAAAATTAACATAATCGGCCGAGTTTATAATCACTGTTCTAGTGTTTCAGTGAAGACGAAGACTAAAAGAAATAGATTAGACGGAGTTTGGATTATTGATTAGTTAAACAAAACGGCAGTCAACTACGATCGTGATCGCTGTACCATATATTTTTACCTATAAATTAGAATAGTTTTAGTGTAGAGTTCGATTGTACTGCTGATGATGATAGTTGAGTTCTTGCTATTGAAACGTGCGGCCAGTACAGTAAAGTTTGTAGCAAGGTGTTTGAAAGTGTGTAGTGTTTTCAGTGCCATAGTTTCGAGTATTTTTATCACTATTTTTGTTGAAAATTATATTTTTGTCGTTTCCTTTGTAGGGGTGAACCAAATCTTAACATTACATAACTTGCATATTACAATATCAATCAGCGAACAAGGAACACAAAAATAAAAACAGTTTAATACCTATTGTTAATTATTATCAATTATTGATACTTGTTTTAAGCGTTTAAATTTTTATTTGTCCATTACCTTTACTTATTGTTTACTTAAATAACTTATTATTTACTATTTGGTTTAAATTCTTCGAGATAAACCTAATTCAGAGTTCTTGCTTCACTTGAACTGCTAGCAATGAAAAAATCTGAACGGTTTGCATGTTTTTCTTTCATCCGATAAGCACTGGTTGTATCTCACAATCAGACTGCGGTTTTTAATTATTGATAAAAATCAGAACATGCCTTCTTCTCGGACAGAAAATAAAACCGGCGTGAGGCAGTCCCAATGCTATGTTAAACATCTAAAAGATCCCTACCAGAGAGTGTAACACTTTCGGATTTGGCAACATTTAAGTAGGAATAGTAGGTACAATGCATCAATAGATGTTAGTGCCTAGATGTGTCAAAGTGTATTCCACAAACTGAGGCTCTGCCCAACAGCAAACAAACTAATAGATAAACTTTAAGGTAAGATATATTAATTTTTTTTTAAATGGCACTTCATACCACGCTGGCAAAAAAAATCTTGAATCGCTGTTTACATATTTAACGCATGGAAAGTTGCAAAATCGTACGCCCGTGCGCATAATTTGTTAAGGGTGGTAACTACTAACTATACTTCATGAAATTCATTAGGTTTTCTCTGAAACGAAGATCTTCCAGCACTGTGTGAAACGCTTTACACATAATTTTATGAATTATTTTAATGATTTAATCAATTTTCTGTTAATTTTAAATGAGCCTTAATAAGTTAGGGTCGCCATTCTTCCCGATACGTTGTCATTGTTATTGAGTATGATGTCCCGACGTAAGGCGACTTTGAAAATGTCCCGACATTTTAGAAAGTTTACGCATAATACAAAATTTTCCTCTTAATATTAAGTTCTGTAAATATTAAACCCTGATGTACTTGTGACACTTTTCTCTAACAAATTTTCCCCTTTATTAAGAGAAGAAAAAGCTGGTTCTCATTAAAATGTCCAGACCAAGTCTCTAGATATTAGTCTAACTGTATTATATGTATACTTAGTAAACAAATAGATATAGAAAGACACATTATAACAACTTTGATACAATACTTTAGATCGTCATTCAAAATTACAATATATGTGTAGATCTTCTTGGTTTTTAAAGTCATATAGTTAAACAACTATTAGATTGAGTAAGACGTTTCGGTTTATTTATAAAACCTTAATCATTTACATTTTTAAAAATTAATAATGTAGAAAATGAAATTTTGATGTATAAAAATATATAACATTTTTTGTTTTATTGATAAAATCAGTTTGTTTTTTGTTTTAATTTGAAAGAGTTTTGAAATGTTTTATATAAAGGTTGTTTTGTGAATTGTGTCAGTTGTATTAGTTATGGTAGGTTATGGTTAAATATGAAAAACGTTACTAAATTTTTATTAAAATTTCATTTATAGAATTAAGTTACAAAGTTTAGTGAAAAATTGTGTGTCAGTTTTATCATTTATGAAATTATTATGTTTATAAATTTGGATTATTTCAAGTATAGTTCGTGCTTTATAGTTTTGTTCTTGGTTTAGGATTGATACATTGTTAAAATCAAATGTATGATTTTGTGTTATTTCATGTTTTTTTTAAGCTGTAAGATTTTTGTTATATTTGTGTCCTTTTATTCTATTTTCTAAATATTGCATAGTTTCACCGATATATACACCATTACAATTTTGACAATTTATTTTATATACTATACGTGATGTTTTATTTTTTTCAGTTTTCGATTTTGATTTTGTGTAAATTTGATTTTGTAATTTATTATTATTTTGATTTGCTATTTTAAAATTATAAGGTTTGATAATTTGATTAATTTTTTCAGAAAGATTTTTTACATAAGGAATTTTTATGTATTTTATAAATGTTTGACTGTTATTTATAGTTTTTGTTGATTTATTATAAAAACGGAATATTCTTTGTATAAATATTTTATTGATAAGATTATTCGGTTAATTATTTTGTTTTAGAATAGTTTTTGCTTTATTAATGGTATCATTTCGAAAAATTGGACTGGTTAAAGTTATAGCTCTATCAGCTAAACTAATAATAACACTATTTTTTTGTGAGATTGGTTGTGATGATTTAAAATTTAGATAACGTCCAGACCATGTAGGTTTGGTATACCATTTAGTTAAATTTTATTATTGTTTTTTATCAGTTGAATATTTAAAAATGTAATGCTTTTGTTTTCTTCGATTTCGACTGTAAATTTTAATCTAGGGTGATACGAATTAAATTTATCTAATAATTTTGTTATATTTTTCTCTTCTAATGCTGTTATACAAAAGATATGTTGATGACTGTTATAAAATACATAAAAATTCCTTATGTAAAAAATCTTTCTGAAAAAATTAATCAAATTATCAAACCTTATAATTTTAAAATAGCAAATCAAAATAATAATAAATTACAAAATCAAATTTACACAAAATTAAAATCGAAAACTGAAAAAAATAAACATCACATAGGTATAGTATATAAAATAAATTGTCAAAATTGTAATGGTGTATATATCGGTGAAACTATGCAATATTTAGAAAATAGAATAAAAGGACACAAATATAACAAAAATCTTACAGCTTTAAAAAAACATGAAATAACACAAAATCATACATTTGATTTTAACAATGTATCAATCCTAAACCAAGAACAAAGCTATAAAGCACGAACTATATTTGAAATAATCCAAATTTATAAACATAATAATTCCATAAATGATAAAACTGACACACAATTTTTCACTAAACTTTATAACTTAATTCTATAAATGAAATTTTAATAAAAATTTAGTAACGTTTTTCATATTTAACCATAACCTACCATAACTAATACAACTGACACAATTCACAAAACAATCTTTATATAAAACATTTCAAAACTCTTTCAAATTAAAAAAAAACAAACTGATTATATCAATAAAACAAAAAATGTTATATATTTTTATACATCAAAATTTTATTTTCTACATTATTAATTTTTAAAAATGTAAATGATTAAGGTTTTATAAATAAACCGAAACGTCTTACTCAATCTAATAGTTGTTTAACTATATGACTTTAAAATCCAAGAAGATCTACACATATATATATTAAAAAGTCAAGAAAATTTGGAAGAAACAAAATTACAATGTCCTTAAGATATAGAAGTAGTTTAATTAACACGAGCAACGTTTCAGGTAATAAAAAACTAATTAGTAATAATTAAGTAACATATTTTGCTAATGAGCAAAAAAAATACGCGACTACTTCTTACAAACCAAGTTGTACACATCGTCGTTATTAAAGGTAAATATGGAGTAATTTATACAAAATCATGTTATTTTTTAGGTTTGGCGGCATTGAATTTTATAAAGCTTTTACAGATGAATAATTCTAAATAATAGATATAATAAAAAAATCCGCTTAATTTAACTGGAATGTATGTATCATCTTAATTTAGTTGTATATATTAATTCTCATTGCGTTAATTTACATCTTCGAGCTGTGATTATATTTACGCCGGCAGATTGTCACGTTACAATCTAATGATCATCAATTATATGTTAATAAACACAATTAAAACGTTTTAATACAATTCTCATTGTTTTCCGGTCGTTGAGACTCGCGTGTTTCCATATAATTTAATCTCTAAAGCATAGTTTATTTTTTAACATCCACAAATAATGTGTACCTATAAACAAAGTACAAATTTGATTTTCAATTCTACATTTTTCGATTTAATATCTGAATATACAGTACAATTCGTTTAAACTTAATGATGTTATGACTTCTTTTTTTTAATAGTTTTACATTTTGTTGATATTTTGATGCCTGATTGCTTAAGCGCTAAACGTCAATATTTCGACTACTTGCACGAGAAATTTTTGAGAAGAATAATGTCGAACACTGAAAATGACATTTATTTTGCTTTATCGTAAATAAATCGTGTTCAGACTAAATAGGTAGGAATTATAATAATTTTAGCGAAGATGTTAAAATAAATAAAAAAACAACTATATCCTAATGGATGCTCCAAATGTTTTTTATCAAATTCTTGACAGCACTTAACCTATTTTGAAACCCTTGCAGTACGTTTTGAAGTATTTATGGTTTACTAGTTTGGGATGGTTTTTCAAATTCTGATAATTTCAATACTCCAAACAATAGCAATTAATGCACTTCTTACAGGGTAAAATCATTTAAGAATTTGTAGTTTTAAGAAAAGGGCTCGTCAATACGAAAACTATGTGTTTGCTTCGTCGAAGAAGTGTGCTGGAGTTACTTGGCAAACACTTCTGAATTTGTTTTTGTGGGCCATATGAACTGAGTTTTAGAAAAGAATTAAGAAAATGATGAGAATTCAGTTATTGTCAGGGAGTGGCTGACGGTTTTCTTGTGGATTTATTTACTAATAAATGTAATAAATTTCAATGTTGAATACTATTTTCCTTAAAAATTTCTGTTAAAATATCTTTACACTAGCATTCCATAAGCTAAAGACAACACTAAAATCTCAAATAGGATATTTAAAAAAAAAATGGCATTTCACACTTATATAAATCACTCTATATACTCAGACATAATGAAAAATTGAAAATTAAAGTTAATATATTGTTTGGAGTTTATCAAAAACATAATAATTTTAGATTTTTTGCTCACATGGGGTCATTGTTTTTCTATTCTCTTTAAAATGGTAAACAGTGTAACCATTTGGTAACGTTTAGTGGTCTCCAAAAACTCGTATCTTACAACAGTATTCTAAATAAAATTTTATTTATACGTACCTCCAATTCTTCTGATTATAAATATTAGTATTCGTTTTATAAATCAATAAGGGATTTTAAAAATATTAACTCAAGGAACTGAACACATTCCTAGCACCGTATTATTAATTCCACCTCGCACAGTACATTAGTTCCTATGAGCTCACTACTACAATATTGTATTGATGTTACATTGGTTTGCGTTAGGTACTTTCTTCGCTTTGCCGTCACATGTTACCCGACAGCTGACTACTGTGGACGATGTTTTCAAGTGACTAGCCATTTGATCAGTCTAAGCTCTTATATACACATATATTGGCAGAGTAATATTTGTATGCTATTCAGTTACATGTGTGTACTTAGCAAGCACGGTCAAGTATATGAATTGCACATACATTTTGTTTAAGGTAACCATTGTTGCACCTGAACAGTTCGAATTTTGTTGAATAAATAAATTTATTTATTTGAGAGCATTATTACATATAAAGGTATACATACATTATGTACCGCAATTATTGGTCGATAGTTGTAAAATCATGTGATGTGAGTCCAGTGTTACTCTCAGCTATTAAGGAATTGTTTGTTATTTTTTTTTTGGATTTATTAAGTTTTAGTCATTAACATTACACTATTTGGTGTTTTATATATTTGGTACCGCACTATATTACATTAAAAATCTAGTTATCTGTTCCGTTATCAGATAAATAAGCCACTTTAATATTGCACTATTCAATAACAACTGAATTTTTATTGCTTAGTTTAGATAGTGTTGTTTAAATTTTTAATTAGTATATCATTAGTATATCATAGCACCTTATGACTGTATGGAATTTTTAGGGTAATATAATTATAATCGATAGGACTGGATGTCATGTGCAAATGGCATTTTAGTGAGTTAATTTTACTGACTTGTTTTATAGCCAAAGTTATATTTCAAATACTAATACCCAGCCATTTATTTTTTAAAAGCAGACTGAAAACAAAAAGTAGGTTTCTAGTCATCCTGTAAATTTTTAAACATTATTTTAATTTTATTGTCAAGTCTCGTGCTTTGTCTAAAAAATAAATCCAATTTAAAACATCTATCTTAAATATAGAAGACAGGCACGCCGCTTAAATTTTGGTTTACATTTTGAAGAAAAGTTAATTAGCTCAAAAACGGATTGAGTTAGGTATAGGAAACGTAACAGTAACTCACCTTTATTTAGTCCATACTATCAAAGTATGACATGATATCTAGGGTGTTCGGTTTAAATTTTTATAACAATGGTGTGTAACTTTTTTTTGAGTCACTCTGTATATTTCGAAATAATTTTAAAACATACTCCTTATGAATTTATATATCCTCTAAACAAAACATGTTAAAAAATTGATACCGCTTTTCGTATATAAACCGAGGCGATTGTGGTGAGCCACTTGTATACAAGAAACAACAACAGACCAATCACCAACAAGAATAGGATCATGGAGCGAAAAGCATAAGAAACGCGAACTGTCACATCGCCTTTAAACACAAGGTTGCCCAAAACGTATCATCTGATTTCCTTTTGCTGTATTTCCAAAAAATTATAAAAAATGTTATTTTTTTGTTAACGTCACATGTTTATTTGAAGCAATAAATTACATTTTTTCATGTTTTGAAAATGATATCCAATACGTGGTCGCCACCAGAGTTTATGTAAATTTCGACTCTTTTTATAGCGTTTGGCATTACAGTCGGCGTTAGATTTTCTTGGCGAATGTTATTCTTGAGAGCCTGAAGGGTCTGCGGCTTGTTTACGTACACTAGTCCCTTTTAGTGTTAGGAAGAACCGATTTATTTACAAAAACTGGATAATCATCATTCTAATGTTCATAAAAACCGAATGATCACTTAGATGATTTTTCACTTACTACCCCAGTGGCTTGCGCACTTGGTTATCAGTCGTGAGGTCCAGGGTTCAAGTCTCACTTTGGTCAATTACGATAACCGGGGTCGTAATGATGATAGGAGGGAGATTTGGCTCGGCAGGGGAGCCTGATAAGCACTCGATGCTTAGACCTTGTCGACCCCTTTAAAAAAAAAAAGAAATACTTGGACTAGACCAATCAAATTACAAATTTAGAATAAGTAGTAGTTTATTAACACCTGTATTAAATTTATCATGTATCATTTTATGTTAATAATATGAAGTGTAAAATATTTTTATTATTGAATCGCAGAGGTCAAAAGCCACCGCCGGTGGTGTGGTAGAAGTCGCAGTTTTATAATGATCACACCTTGTATAAAACGTTTTCGAATATGGAGTACCTTGTTTTGATTGAGTGGATCTAATGTGTTAGAAAGTGTGATTTTTGCCGGAGAACTGAAACAGTCATTCAGTCATATTCAGTGGCTAACAATTCGACATAGATAAAGCTCCAGAAAATCTACAGAAAGTAAATAAAAGAGAATTAAAAAAAAAATACCTTTTGCATTTGATCGGCAGAAATAATTTCAAGTCCCACACTTCAAACAAGAACCAAATAAAACACCTCTGCTCAGCCAAACAAAGTTTTTGATTACACTGTTTCATGCAGAAACGGTACTACTTAAAAAAAAATATACTTTTTCACTTGTGGACGTCCTAAGAATTATGATTTTAGCCTTCCAATAAGTTAAAACCCTTAACGAGAAAACATGTTTCCCATCACTATCACAATTATAAAAAATATCTCGGTATTCAGAAAATTGCTTTTACATGTACGTGTTTAATTACAACAACAATGTTACTTATATTCGGTAATTACTTATCGAGAGATATCGAAGACAACATTTTAGTTTGGTATCTTTAATTCAAGTGATTGTAGTCGCTATTTTGTGTTTCTACCATGTGTCATGACTATGTAGAGTTATTCAGTCTAAATATTAAAAAATCCACTGGTCGTGACAAAACACCTATAGTATTATATTAAAGAATGTAATAATTGATTATCGGAATATTTTTGCGTAAGCTATTAAGCAGTATAATACAGGGTAAAAAGAAAACTCAGAAAAGCGTTAAATGAACTAATTTTTTTGTAACATAGTAGCAATATTGTGAGGTTAAATACAGTAAAAGCAGCAAGTTTTGTTACTTTAACAGAAACACGTCTGTTACCACTTTATCTATTTAAGTTAAAATGAACAAGTGTTATCCGTTATTTCAACTATGTATTTGTGTTGTATTAAACACCAAATTGTGTTGAACCAAATGTAGTGTAATGTTTAATGTAAATAATAGTTACTTGGGATAGTGCTTATGACTCGCTTCAATTTATTACGAAGATTTCAAAATCGACCTCTGAATATATTAGTAAAAACAAAATTATGTCTAATGAATATCCACTATATAATTATCTGCTTGTGAATCGCTATTAGAAAATTACCAACCATATAAAATTCAATATGACTTAAATAGTACAACGAGAAAAAAAAATGATTCGGCTACTTAAAATGTATAGAACTGTTAGTAATTACTACCATCCTATTAAAACTTTTACAATATTCAACAGGCTAGCTTCTGAACTATAAAAAACAAACGATAAAAGAGAAACCACAATAAACAAAAGAATGATCAGGGAAGGTATCAGATTAGTAATATATGAACAAGTTCTTAAAAAAAACAAAATGTAATGTTAGTTTCATACAAAAACTTTTTGTTAGTTATAAGTATATGATAATTATAATTATCTCAGTCTATTGTTTAATGTAAGATCTGGTTTAAATATACACATTTAAAATATATAAAATCTACTGCAGAGACAACTTATAATTAAATAAATATCCTAAATATAACATTGCTGGGCCTACATCAATCAATATACACTATTAAAGCAGGTTAAGTAATTTCTTATGAATATATATCTGTGAACTAAAATTTGTTTGTGTGTATTGCCGATTACACGTAAAAATATTACATTTTATCATTAAATTGCGGCCTTCTGTTTCATCTTTCTATCTTGCATATATGTGTCGCTTAACGAAAAGACATTGGAAAATTAAACAAAACCACAACAATTAAAATTGTGTTTAATTCTTTTATTAGTACATTAGGCAATTACGTAGATATAATATCGGAAAAATATGTAATTGGCACTGTCCTAATACCTGCCTATTTATATGAATAAAAACTTCTGACCGCAGTTCGGGTCGCTCATTACGAGACAAACGATTTCTGAACGTAATTCCGGTGCACCCATTCAATGCACGTCCTATGTAACTAAGGTTACTTTTATGACATGCAGTAAAAGCACATCAGCATAGGTTTTATCAGGCATACTTATCTATGGATCGTAAACTAAACCTAGGGTAAATATATAATATATGTATATCATATCTGCTACCTGCGAATCCGAAAATAGCAGAAGCTCACGGCTTAGAGCGTGTGGTAGAAAGTATAGATTGATGGTCACAAGAGGGGGTCACGTGCATACTTAAAATTTGTAATAATATTATTGTGACTTATTTCAATTCATTTCATGTGCCACTCCAGGAGTTGTAAAATGTTTGACTATCTAGATATGGCATTTATCATCAATGGATGGAGATTGCAAATCGTAATCTCTAAGTTTATTTGAATTAGGGCACTAGTAAATAAAAGAAACCCAGTGACTTCATATATATTGAGTTTTCAATAGACGTCTAACAAATATACTTGAAAACATATTTACTTAAATATACGTAGAACAGGTAAATATGAAATTGCCCTTAAATGTATGTAAATATGTTTAGTCTATTGAAGAATTCTATACGAAGAAATGAAATTACCTTAAATTACTAATAATACCCTAACTAGAACTACACACAATTTGGAAATGTAATTTAGGTAAATTTACATAAACTTAAATAGAATGCCCCACTTAAACAGTGTTTCACAAAACTCGTCCATCAACTATGGTTGCATTTTGAATTTATTAAAGTTTTATTGCGGCCAATGTGATGACCGATATATGGAATTAGTATTTTATTAGTGTACTGTAAATATTTTGATTTGTTCTACACTTATTATTTTTTCTTTAGAAACTTGATTTTCTATTTTTGTCTGAATGAGCTAACTTCTTACTACAGGTATGCGAAAACAAACTTTTTAAAGACCGTTACACTTCTTGCAGTCTACTATACCTACATTATTAGGCCTGTGCCCCAGCTCTTCTATTTTTTCTTGTCGTTAGTACGTTCTTATATGTACTATTAGTAATGTTTTTCTCCCATTTTTTAAAAACTCGCTGTTTTATTTTTACTTGTTGTTTATAGGGTCATCCAAGGTATGCAATCAAAATATAAGAGGGGCATTTGGAAAGTTGTAAATATCGGGAGACTCCCGAAGAAAGTTTGTATGAAACTTCAGAAGATATTCATGTCAATAAATTGCCTTTCTGTAGGATTGTCAATAAATATGAAATTCTGAAATCATCAATTGAAAGGCAAGTAAACAGAAAGCATCTCAAGTGTCCGGGAAGCGAAATTAGCATCTTCACTACTAAAACTGTCGTCTTCCCAAAAACCAAGAAGAGAATAAGTGGTCTTCAATGGAATTATCCTTATCCTATCCGAGGATAAGGGCGAAATAATATTATAAATGTCATGATTTACTTAAAGACAAGTTTTCGCATTTATTTATGTTTTGCAATGCCTGTAGAATATTATTTTATATTTGCTTATTATACATTTGGTTTGGAATAATTGTATTATTTTATGATTTATGATTTTTAATTACTTACTTCTCTTTTCCCAACTTTCTTGAAATAAATTAGTCTTTAATTCCAAGTTTAAACACTTGAGAAATAAGGTGTAAATAAATAGTGTGCCCCAAGTATTGCAAATAAACAGGTGATTTGGTTCAGCCTATTTTTATCGATTTTCTCGGAGTTGGTTTGTACTATTGTTCAACATTGTATAGCAATTAACAGCCCATAGTGGCATTTATCTGTGGACTGCCTTTTATGGCTAACCTATCCCCTTAACTGACATATGTTTTAGATAAATGTGATTCAGGATCGAATACTCACAATTATTTTTATGTATACAGGTTGTTCAGTTTAGCTTGCGCTTGTTACTTTAAATAGAACAGCGTATACATATTATTGTATTTTTTAATTCCTTGATGCAAATTAAAGCAGGTATAATTGACGTAACTTACACCAAAACCGAATGGTTCCGTGGATAGTTGACTTTTTAGCGAAAAATTGCATTTTCATATCATATCATGGTTTATTGGTACAATTATACAAATGTATACACATTACATATAAATTGACCAGAAAGCTAAATCAAACTGGGATGCTCTTCGTTTAGTCTTGTGCTTGTTCTCTTAGTATTATTATCCGAGCTAGACTTGCATTACCGGCTTTCGTTGTGGTAGTCTTGTGGATTGAGAGTTTGGCTTGTGTCTCATAGAGAGCGCACATCTAAACTCTTGATTCCCTAAAAAACGATGGGGTATAAAACTTGAGTTGCGATAGCTAATCAATCATGTACGCATTGAACTGACTCGGATAGGTTGCATCAGAAAAGAGCGACCTGAAATTTTTGCTATACACGAAATTAAACGAAGTGCCGCGCACTGATTTGGAACTCTCGAATCCCATCCGATTCGAGCCAGTAACTAGTATTTCTTTAAATTTTAAGTCTGGCAAAGACTTCCGATCATCGTTTTCCGGTTCCGCCGATCCAAGTCGATACAGCGCAGATGGTGTTAATAGCGATTTGCTCCAATTCAGCAAAATATATTAGGATTTCGACCTCACCTTCTTCATTTTGAATGGAATAGTATTATCTTTATCGATTTAACAAATTTGGTAGTCTTCGTTAAGATGTTGTATGCCACCCATGCACATCAACCATTTCTTATATATAGTGTAGGAAAGAAATTATTATTGATTTTACGACAAAAAGTCATTCTTTATAAAAAGTTCTGCTTCTCGAATAAATAAGTTTACTATCAGAAAATCTAAGATTAAATGTACAGAATGCCCATAAATTAAGACAACATGAAAAGAGAAGTAGCATTTATTACATTTTTTAGTTTAAACTCAAAATTTCAATCAAATAAGAAAATTAACAAAATTTATTCTACAAAACCACCTCCAACTTCCACACATTTCCCATCCTTTTAATAAATTCACCATCGACTTGACGTATGGTTTGTAGTTTATTTATTTCAACCACCGCGTCCTGATTTCGTGTTTTTAGTGTTTCTGGATCATGCGGTAGGTGATCTATGTAAACTTTTTGGTGTAAGGTACCCCACAAAAAAAATCAATAGATGTAAGGTCAGGCGATCTAGTAGGAACATTAATTGGCCCAAATTGATAAGGGCATCATTCTCGTTGCCAAAAAAATGTAACGCCGCACTTCTAGCGGTGAATTATCTAGAAGCGATGATAGATAAGTCTCCAAAAGACACACATAAACATGTTGATTCAAATTTTCGTCAATAAAATATGGACCAATAATCCCATCGTAAAAAATTCCGCAGCAAACATTTACTGTTTTATAACGTTGGCTTCGTTTTCCAATGACGTTTGGATTTTGAAAAGCCCAATAGCGACTTATTTGTGATGAAACGTGACCATTCGTGCAGAAGGTTGCTTCATCAGTAAAGAAGATTATTCTGTGAAAATTTGTATCTACGAGGCAATTCTCATCAACCCACAAATAAAAATCTAATCCCTTTTTTTTAATCTCCATTTTCAAGTGCATGTCGAAGCTTTAGCATAAACGGGTAAACTTTGTTTTCTGTATAAATTCTTTGCAAATGACTTTTACTAATATTCTTGGTGATGGTTTCCGTAAAGATAACTTTGGCGTTTCTATTACTAAATCTAATGCCAAAAGTGTAGCTTCTCTTTTTCTTTGTTGCATTTCTTCTTAGGTTTATTAACAGCCACTACAGATCCAGTTAAATCAAATTTATTTACAAGAAGCACTGCGCACTTCGCATAATACCACAGTGTTAGGAAATTTTTCATGAAACATATCTATAACATATCGGTAAGATACGTTTACAATGCCATAACATTTAATCAAATAAATACGTTCATTAATGATTAACATTTTGTAAAACCAAGGGAAAATAACTAAAGTGAAAAATCTACATTTAGTGAAATTTGACAGTTCAATACAATACAAAGGCAAAACAACAACCTTTGATCGACAAGAAGCTAGGTATAATTATCTGCATTAAATTCAAGACAACACGTTATCTAAATTAAACTTAACAACATAGAACCATAACAATCTAAATTTAAACTTAAAGTTTTGTGTTTTAACTAATTTTATGTTTTTAAGGAACCTTCTCTATTAAGAATAAACTCAAAAAACAAATGGTAGGCACTTCTCTATTGAAGCCTTTTTATGTTATCTGAATTTATGAATATTCTGTATATTTGATATTAGATTTTCTGATGGTAAACTTATTTATGCAATAAGCAGAACTTATTATAAAGAATGACTTTTTGTCATAAAATCAATCAATTAATTCTTTTTTCCTCTTGCCAACTCCATCCGGGGACACACTATATCTACTTCTGCTAAATTTTTTTATGTTTGCTGTCTTTAAAATATAATTAAATATTTGATGGAATATTTAGATGTGCTCGTAATGCAGATACAACTAGTTACAAATACATACATACTATCTCCTCTAAAATGCGTAACGCCAAAAATTTCACATTGGAAGTATCTAAAAGACGGATGTGAAACTTGGATGCAAACTAGTGACAAATAATGCATTCGCATAAATCGATAAAAGATATACATAATAAAGTTAAATTGGACTTGACTACCTCAGAATACCGTAAGAACGAACTGTCTGGTGTATATACGTATTCTCAGGTAAAGAGATTTGCTGTTTGTTTATATAATAGTCATTCTACGCAAATCACTTACTTATAAGAATTAATGTTGATAATTGAACTGCAATATTATATTTGAATGGAGCTGCTAATTATAAATAAAAACCACAATTGCAACATAAAAAATGTTGCTTCATTTATCGAGCTATAAGTTGTTTCACATGACAAATTGGTAAATAAGACATATGAGTGTCGATGTACGCATACCTTGCATGAGTAAATTTACTTAAATCAACAATTAGCAGGATCACAGTATATATGGTTTATTTATTACGGCATTAGCAGCTCTGAATTCTTGTATTATTACGCCGATATTGTATATAAAATGGGTATTATTTGTATTATGTAGGGAACAAATGGCGTCTAATAGTTTTCTTTTTACTATGAATAGTGTTTGTTGCATCATTATCACGTCTTGTTAGCTGTACCACTAACAATAAGTTATATTAGACCAGTCAATATGTGGCGAACACATGCAATATTAATTGTCAAACATTGACAATTTTCATACAAATCATTTCGTTTGCTGTTTATCTATCGTTTTTGACGTAAAATTAGTTCAAATTTAATGCTTCGGTATTGTTCCTTGTTGTTGTTGAAATCTAATGAATTATAATTACTGGGGCGGGAGTATATATTAAAATTGCTGATAATGTTTAATTAAAATGCTCTCTGTTCTTCGAAGTTTTATATTAATTGGTGTTCTTCAACTATCTCCCAATAGGTGCGGGTTCGATTTTCGGCCGAGACGGTTCGACTTTTAGTTGTGGATAAAAATAAAAACTTGTCTTCTCCCGGATAGGAAGTGAAGTGTCAATGCGATGTTTGGCACGTAAAAAATCCCTACTAGATTGGAACACCTTTCGGTTCGGGAGTATTGCAGTAGTATCATATCTCAGTAGATGTCAGTGCTTAAAGGTGCCAAGATGTATACTACAAATGTGCAGTTACTACAAACCGCTTACTGTGCTAAGTTTCAATAATAATATCAATTTATTGACATTATACGATACATGGTTTGGTATATTTTTTAGTCTTTAGTTTGAATCACCTTCACATTTCCATAGGTTTGGCCAAAAATATAAGTTACTTTAATCGACACGTTTAATGTATCCAATTTACTTCAATTTAATGTTCCAAAAAACTCGAAAGCAAAAATAATATGTCCGTCACTTTGGCAAAACAGTAGATGACATATGTATACAATGCCCTAATTACTTTATGGATATTCTTGAGGAGAGTTACTTTTTTAGTTTATTTTCTAATGGGGTGCGGCGGTAAAATATGTTAAGGGATTTAACCAACTGACTGCTCAATAGATCAAATTCGTCACGGATATTGAACGCTTCAATATCTCAGCCCTGATACAATACAATAAAATACACAGCCAACTAACGTTTTGTTTCCTCAAGAAGACTCTATGGCTACACACAAGGGTGATAAGACCCGTGATAGGTTATGAGCCAGTAGTATGGTGCTGTAGGTGCAGCAGGCCAGAGCGGCCAAGATGCTAACTGGTGTTCAAGGGCTAACACGCCCATGTGCAACAGGAGCTATAAAATCGACTGACACTACCGTTAGAGAAATAATTCTAAGCCTGCCACCGCCAAACATCTAAAAAAAGGAATGGCTAGGTTTGTAATCTACAGACAAATGCACAGTCAGGTACCGATAAGCAAATCGCACGGGCTCGACTATCAAAACTTATTAAACGAACTAAAAGAAACACTCCTCACAAAAATACCAAGTAACGCCATGTTGCAGAAATATAATCCTGACAAAAGATATCAGGTTGTAATACCAGACCGGAAGGCTTAGAATAAAGACACATCGATAAGGGCTGACTCAACCGTATACCGACCGCTCTAAGACGATGGGAAGGGCGCTGCAAAAGTGGAAAGTCGAGCCAACTGTGAGAAAGTGGATCGGTTCCATGATAAGAAACAGAACGGTTCATGTATCGCAAAACCTTTGCAATGTAAAGGCAACCGTGGCAGCTGGCTGCCCACAGGGTGGAGTGCTGTCACCCTTGCTATGGTGCCTTGTGGTGGTTGGCTTGCTTTCTGATCTACGGACGGCAGGTTTCCACGCGCAGGGCTACGCAGATGGTATCACCATCATGGTCTACGGAAAGTTTGACGGCGTGCTATTCGAGAGGATGCAAGTCGCGTTCAAACTGGTGGAGAGATGATGTCAACAAGATGGACTAAATCTAAATTCTCAGAAAACGACTATAGTTCCGTAACTTTGACGAGGAAACTTCCAAAACTCCAGTGTCTAACCATCTTTAGCTCGAAGATACTCGTATCTTGGAATAAAATACCCAGGTGTTACTTTGGACGCAAATGTTACGCACAAATCTCACCTGGAACAAGTGACGAACAAAGCCACGAGGGGCTTCTGGGTCTATAGAGGAATGTTTGGTAAAACGTGGGGGTTGACACCTGCAATGGTGCACTGGCTGTACGCGAAGGTTGTAGTAACTTCTATAACCTACGCCTCGCTAGTCTGGTGGCATAAAGCCAGCCTGGGCTACGCGATAAACGCGCTCAGCAAGATCCAGAAGATTGCCTGCTTAGTCGTCACGAGGGTCATGTCCTCGACGCCGACTGCGGCCATGGAGACCATTCTTGGGCTTCCTCCGCTGGAGTTGGTGTTGCGGCCAGAGGCTACCCTGGGAGCATACAGAGTAAAATGTAGCGGATGTAAAGGTTTCTCTGGCAAAACTGGAGACCACACCAGCATCTTCAACTACACCGAACAGACAGTACATACCTTATTGTGATACATGTATATGCAGTATCAACTTGCTTAACGAGACCTTCCAGACAACATACATACACAATTCCTGCATGCTAGAGCCTGCTGGTCTGTTCGAGCTGAAAGTAGTTAAAGTGGCACTACTATACATTGTGTCTGCAATGTTAAAAATCTTGAAGTAGGCGATTCCAGGCAGGCATCCCAAATATTAGAACAAAATGGCAGGAAATCAGCATGACTACAGAATTGGATGATCGATAAATCGTTTTGCGTTATTAACAGTGTATTTGACTCTGTAAGTCCAGATGTACTTTTATCGAAACTGGAGTACTACAAAATCAGAGGAAGTGCTCTTAAAGTTACTGTGCTTTTACACCAGAATCAGAAAACAGGTGACCGTTTGGAGAAAAAAAATTGTGTCGAATATAATGGACCTAAGATACAGTGTTCTCTAGGAGTCCATATTTGTAACATTGTTATTATATATACCGGGTGTCTTAAAGTGGATTGCATTTTAAGATACCACACATCGAAATTAATTCAAGTTTTTTAAATGCAAGTTTCTTGGTCATTCAATTTCCTATTAAATCTTATACAACTTTTCATTTGCTTTTCTCGCTTCAAGATAGTTAAGTAATGTTCATTATTCATTCATTCATCCATTCATTATCCATCCAAAGTAAATGAAAAGTTTGAAGATTTAATCGAATGAAGAAAAAAGTCCACTCAAAATAACTTGCACATACTGCAACTGAATTGAATTTAAACTAAACTTATTGTCAAGATAAATCTTAATAGATTTAAACAATTATTAGTAAAATAAAGTAAGTAATGTGTGTCTGTACGTGTTCGGAATGCCCATATTTACGCTGATATACCCCGAGGTAGCGCTCTTGCAACCTATAGGTATTCCAAAACGGTATATGGTGGGAATAAGAAACCTACAAACGCTGCTCTTTAATTATCTCAATTATTTTTAAGGAGATATGTAATCTAAAAGGTAATGTAATGTCTTGAGCGTTATGTTCTAATAAAAACGTAAACATGTCACAAAAAGTGTTATCGTTACATTGGATCTTGACATTACGTAAATACGTAAATAAAACTTAAGGTAGTGTGTTCTTGTGATTTGAGTGTGATAAGTATTTACATAATTGTTTATTTTTAAGGTATTTAGATTTCACGAGCGCGTCACAAATGACCGTCATTCTCGGCTGTTTATATCAGATTATAAACAATGTTCAACTGTGCCGCGGGTAATTGTCTGCTTTGTGGGCAAAATGAACCTACGCTAGTGGTATCCTGAATGTCATTATCTAATTACCGCATGAGGATTTCTTGCGCATTCTAAATCTTAGCACATAATAACACATTCCGTGACATTGAACGGCAAAATAGTTCATGAAACATATTATTATGAAATGAATTAGGTTCATTACGTAATAATTTATCTGTAAGCTTTGTTTTCTACATGGTTGAAGTGATTTATAGAAGTAAAATCACCCTTAATTTGAACCGTGTATAAAAAGCGGAAATAATATTTTTTATACAATTATAATTGAAGGTCAAGATCCAAATACTGATTAATTATAGAAATCGACAAAATTCAGCAAAAAAACACTCAAGTCTTTACACCAAGACAGTCGATCGTCTTATAAATAAAAACGGATATCGTCAGCACATATATATGTGACATATTTTATTTTCATTTAATTTCGATAGAAACTCTGGCAAATGATTGATTAAGTAAGTTCTTCCTTCCGGTTTCATATGCTCATAGGTGTAGCGCGCTTGAGTTGCACAATGTCCAGCAGTTTGTATCATTCTGCTCCCCACAGAATCTAAATTCAGTTTACTGTTAGTATGTGAATATTGCTCTTACTAAAATTTCGCTACTTTTTTCATTCCGCTTTTTGATTTTTCCAGTATTGTACTGCTGCTAATGCCGAAAGAGGTAGGGACCCTAAATATAGTGTTCCAGTTCCCTTTTCAGCGAGATTTACGAATATTTCATTTCTTTCCACTCCTTTATGTCCTCTGGTAACACTGTTTCTTTCGCCTAGCTTGTTTAGTTATCCTCTCCATATCCAAAACATCTTAGAGGTGATTACCTATAAGCTAGGTGCCCTAATTACTACTTGACCATTAGATATTTTGATAAGCTTTTGCTTTGGCTACTTCCTGCCAATACTGTACTGTGTGCATATTTCAATAGTGGATGTTTCAGTCTGGAAGATATGATTCTAGACCCATATATCTATATTAGTTCCCTTTGTCGTTTGGATCCACTGGTACATCATTTGATTATACTTCTATACAGTATCAAGACATCGTGATTTCACTCGCTTTAGCTGAGAGCTCAAATTCTTGTCGTCCCTGACCGTAACCCAGGTTTGGGCACCTTCGAAGGATTCCAGCGTATGCCCAATAGCTTCTTCCCTGATGACTATGTGTATTTGGTTTAGTTACACTCTCCATCAAAATGCAAAGAAGAGTAAACGTCAATAGCTGCGGCTGGGCGGGCTCTCATTCCTTTAGTTATGTATACACATACTAATCTTTGCACTTTGGACAGCTTTGTTCTTACTGTGTTCAGATTAGTTCTTCTGATTCAATCCACTCACCCATAGGTAATGATTTGTATCACTGTTGCTGTATACTCCCAAGGTAGTATTCTTGGGTAGCATCCCTAGTTTTCCCTGCAAAGTTTCTTTGGGGCATTGGCGCTTTATGGTCTTGCTAGTTACTTCAAGTTCATGCTTATTCCAGAAAAGATTATTAGCTAGGATGAGCTCTTCATCATCTATATTTATGATCCGGAGATTGGGTTTCGCTATCGGCTATTGTCAGGCTCCGCATAAGAGGGGATGTGAGTCCCTGTTATGGATATCTTCTGGTCGCTACTTACTTACTTAATCCGAAAGCATTCGATTTTACGGTGTCGGCAGATCTGGAGTTGAGTTCCCCGGTCCTCTCTTCCAGAATTGTTTACATCTTTCTCGATTCTGTGCCACTCTGCACAAATCAAATCCACCTCCCTTCCCTGACCTCTGCCGCCCCCTCACCCCGTCGTTCCACGCTCTCCTCGGTCTACTTTTTTCTGTTCTTGCCTACACCTCTTACGTCATATTCTCTTTTTACCATCTTGTCTCTTTGCATTTTACAGATGTGGCCATATCATCTTAGTTGCCCTTCTTGTATTGTTATTTCGGTTGGTGGTCACTAAATGTCGTATTTCTAATCTTATCTCTTCTTGTTTTTCCTACAATTCTTCTTGGAAATCGCATTTCGGTACTACCTTCAGCTCTGTTCGTAGTATTCCAGGATTTGCTGCCATATATCAACACTTGTCTGACAGCCCTCCTCACCACTTCGGCCTTCACTCCTTTGGGTATCTTGTTTTCCTAGAAATTTCGTTTTTATTGCATTGTACAAATTTTCTGTCTTTCCTATACTGTCATTTATTTCATCCTTCAGGTTCTCTTCACTATTTACTCCTAATATTTACATCAAGAGTTGTACCCTTGTTTCTATTACCATAGTTTTCGTCTTTGTAATGTTTACGCTTATATTTACCTTTTGTAGTTGTTCGTCTGAAATATTTGTGCAATGTACCTACAAATCAGATATGTATTGCTACGAAACTGGTAGACAACTATTTTAAATTTTAAATTAAATTTGATAAAGTAAACAACTGTTTAATTTTACTGAACACCATCCCAGAGTCATCTGTAATACTCTCAACAACTTCAGAGATACACCAGATCTCAAATGACAGAGGCTCGTTGCTGTAATTCTGACCCACACAAACGGTTTCGCATACACTCTTAACGAATAGGAAGATACTAAATTATCCACTAAAATTCCCGCCGAATTCCCATCATGTGAACATTCATATTAATCAATGCGCCAACTCAATGAACATACAAAACTGACAAGTAGTACGTATATGAAACCCACAGAATCATGACCAATCCACATATACCAAATTACTAAGTTTCACAATATAATTTGTCAACAAATATCCAACCTTGAAATCTCTTGTTCGTATTTCCAAGATTAACAATTCAAAAAGATGATAAATCGCTTACTGCTGGTACTAACAACTACTCCAATATAAATTCCATGTTAAATATTTCATTTCAGCCCCCATGAAGTGTATCAAAACGCCAGTACAATCCTACAGCCAGAATTGCATGGAAAGTTGATCTTGAAAACTGGATTAAGTGCCACTCCAAATTACCAAATCACTGGATACATATCATTTTTGCACCAAAAACGTAGTACTCTCATTCAAAGTAATTAAATTATAGCATTTTTAGAATTTCAGATTAATAAATAAACGAATTTCTAGACAAAAGTTTCGAAAAGCTACTATACTCTCAGGAAAATCGAAAAAGAAGCACCTTCTCCCATTTGTTTTCAACAAACTCATATTTCCAAGGCAAAATTAACCCGGCAACCCCAAAATAGACATCGTTCCCTACGATACGACTGAATTAAAATTCCCAACGTCGAACAATCATTTGAAAGATACGAATATACTGTCAAAACTATGGCAACGGTACATTAATGAAATCTAAATGATCAAGTAAGTTATTAGTCAGAATTTTTACATTAATTTACATAATTAGGTAGATTAAAAAAATAATAGATTTAGAGAAACAATTTAAATTGTCAATGTTTCTTTGGGTTTCGTAAATCATAATTCACATAAAATCATATGTCCATTATTATATCATTATTATTATGTGATATAATGTGATGTTATGTCCCTTACCCTTTCATCGATTCATCCGCCAGCACAACAGCTTTTAACAGTCTATGCCTTTGTATCAGCAAACCATTTAAATTTATTGCTCCAATAACGTTTAGAGAGCAACGTCTCGAATGTAACCTGCACGAAATTGTGCGAGCATATATGCCAAGCGATACAAGCGGGTGTGTATCCGCAGTCTACTTGGAAGCACGAGTTTATCATTGTTAGCGTTTCCCAATCAATTTAATGGCCGCAGAAATTTTTCCTCCGCCTGTCAATAGATATTACTCGTGACAAATTGATGTAAATATATCGTCACATGGTTACTGGAGATTCATCAAAATCACGTGCTTGTCGTACATGAATTGTACATTCATCTTGTGCCTGTACTATCCCTCATTCAAACTAATTAACTTCATCACAGTAGTATTGCTTTATTGTGCATCCAGTGCCATGAAGACAACATTAGAATTCCGTCGGTTAAATGGTTCGGACCGGTTATAAGTCACATGTCCATGTGAATCACATGTCCACATATTAAGGCCGTGACTCTATTGTTTTTAATCACAGTAGGTACTAACAAAAAACACGAGAGCAGACTGATGTAGAAGCTATTAGTGGTGATTAACACCGAATGTAAAATAAATATAAACAGGAATGTTTTACGTCAATAACAAGTTTGAAGGAACGTGCTCGACAAATCTTTCGGCAGTTAAGTATGAATGGGTACAATTAAGCTGGCGTATCCTTAAAGAACGTTAGCACATCTTCTGCGGCATCCTTTGGAACTTTTTTTTAATACAAAAAAGACTACGAAGTAATTTACATACATATGTATTTCAGTAAAATCATGAAACAAGTTCTATGTAGACGCCTTGAAATGTGAATCTTGCAATTGACAAAATTAATGTATACGTTGAAATGTGTACCATTATATATTAGAACGTTAATTTGCCAACAAAAAAGTAAGAGAAACATGGCTACTGTTAATGGACGACTGTATGTACACTGCCTGACAAATGTAATGACATCGTCTATAGCGCAGTGATTATAAAAACTACGGACCATTTAAATCCGCATCAGACGTTCGGCTGGGATTAGTTTCGCAAGTAGAAAGTTGATTGGGATAGATACATGAGAAACACTTTCCAATTACGCAAATCAGCTAGAAGAAATGCAATTGTGCAGTATGCTGCACCGCCATTGGCAACTGTTAATATTTACGGCTAAGAATAATTAAGTAAGGGTAAAGATGACAAATGGGGTTGTATAAATTACCTCTTTTACACAATAGTAATTATAATAACAACATACATTCATTTATAATTAGAATATTATAAATCCTGGTCAAAAAGGATCTACATCAAAATAAGTAAGCAAACAGATCAAAATCTAGAGCATGAGAAAAAGGAGAAACAAACTTTGAAATACAGTGTAACCTCGATTATCCGTGCGCGTATGCTATTTCAATTATTCGTGTCCCAATTATCCGTGCATAGTTTATCCATATTAACTAATTAGGTATATATCATGGGCCGATAAAAAGAAAAAGTACAATGACATAGAATTCGTAAGTTAAAGGTTCACTTCCATAGCAAAGCCGAAAAGTTTTGCTGGTTATAAAATGAAAACGATCATGTGACGGAATTATATTGTGCTAAGGTATCAGGTGATCCTAAGCTTCGATTAGCTGTTATTGGTAAACTAAATTTTCACGAGCTTTAAAGAATTTAAAAACGCTTCCTGTGTTCCTTTACGAAAATCATGGTTTAGAAGGTGACATACAATTAGATTTTTTGGATGAAATGGATAAGGATATACAGTGAGGTCGTAAATTGTGCCCCCTTCCACTCATGCCTTTTGGAAGAAATGAGATAGAGTAATAAAACAAAAACGAGATGATAGTAGAGATAATTTGTCACGTTTTGATTATAGGAATGCGCACCTGGCTCGAAATATAAGATAGACGGCGATCTTTAAAACTTTAAATGTGAAGTAAGTTCATATAAAAGGGCATTTGTAAGATATTTTCATTACCTTTACGACAGTGCAAACAGCTTCATAATTTTCTAAAGGTTGACTAAGTTACCCAAGATTAATAATAGGGTTACCTACGTTACTTTTCCGAAAACCCTCCTATTCATTTTTGTTCAGTTCAATGCAAGTAACGCGAAGAGTTCTGGATTCTAGATCAGTTGGAGGGTGGCTACTGCTATTGCATTTAGGCCTCATCAGGCCCATTATGCTTCCTCCGTTTACGTTGTCCCGCCTAGGTTGTCAACCAGGCTATTGTCTTCACAAACGCTAGGACATTCCCCAGGGGAGCTTTCCTGATGCTGGCGATGTCAAGCCGAACGTCCCCAAGTATGGTTTTTCTAATGGATGATAGTCCACGGCAGTCACAGAGAACATGCTCAGCCGGCTCATCCTCTAATTGACAGCCCCTACAAATTGGACTGGTCTCTAATCGCAGCCTTAAAAGGTGCGCTTTTAACTGACAGTGTCCGGTTAGAATTCCCATCACTAAGCGAAGGTTCTCCCTGAACATCTTCAGATAGTTTGATGCCGTTTGTCTATCAGGGTAAGATAAAGTGCCCCTGGGAAAATGGCACGCGCAATTCTCATCCCAGGCTTTAATGAATTGCTCATGGGTGATAATTTTGATCTGGTCGCACAAGGCAGATGTGGTTGGCCTTATAAACGGTCCGGGACCGTACAGAACTGTCCTGGACCCGCATCTGGCCAGCCTATCAGCCTTCTCATTGACCAGATTGCCGTCGTGTCCTTTAGTCCAACTAATTGTGACTTTATATCTTACATTGATCTGTGCGAGAGCTCTATGACAGTCCAGCATCAGTCTAGAAGTTATTTTTGGTTGCCTCAGAGCTGATACAACTTGTTTGTTATCTGTATACAAATCAATATTTCTGTCCACAATCCTGAGTTCAGATATGTTGTTGGTCGCTAAAGTAAGTGCTGTCACCTCTGTTTGGAAAGCAGACAGCCCATCCCCGAGCGGCCAGAATTTCCTAAAGTTGAGTTCCCTGGAAAGAATACCAGCTACCGTCCCTTTTTGTGTCTTGGATCCGTCCACGTAGACGGACATGGAGTCCACAGCGTGAGTACTCCTCGTTGCATTTGGAGAAGCATCGTAGGGTCTGTCATAGACAGATACGGGGGATATACTATCCGTGCCAGCTTCCAGGACGGGCACTTTTATGCAGGCGACCCCACAGAGCTGACGTCGGTGCTCCGTAAACCCCACGACAGTCTCTCTATTAATGCCAACCAACAGCAGCCTAATCATGGTCGCCAACGATACCTCGCGGGCATAAAGTTCTAGTGGCGGCAGGCACAGCATAACTTCCATGACAGCTGTCGGTGTTTGATTTGCGTGAGCTTCTTGGAAATTGTGACCTTGCTGGTACTAGAGCACTAAGCAATTGCACCGTAAATTAGCATCGGTCTGATTACAGCACTGTACATTCACATTATTAGGCTAGGGGAAAGACCCCAGGTTCTCCCCAGCATCCTGCGGCACTGCCAAAACGCGATTACAGCTTTGTTTATTCTTTGATGAATATGTGAGCTACAAGGCAGCCGACCAAGCCATCGATGACCAGATTCCACAGCAGGGTTGACAACACCCCACCCTGCGGACAGCCCCATCTACCAGCCCACTGACGCTCTCGGGTCCCCGGTCTACTTTGACAGCTCCCTTTGCTAACATGGTAAATATCCAGCCCGTGAGAGTGGAAGTAACTCCCCGCTCTGTTGGTGCTGTAATAATTTTGGGGAAAGTGGTTCTAAAAAAAAAAAAAACCTTCAACATCAACAAACACGCCCAAGGTAGACTCTTTGATGTCCAGTGATCTACCAATCCTGCCCGAAACAAAGTTCAATGCAGAATCCGTAGATCGCCCAGGGGTGTACGCGTATTGGAATGAATGGATTGGATTATTTATTAAAATATGGTCTCTTATGTATCGCTCACACAGTCTTTCCAACGTTTTTAGAAGAAACGATGAGAGACTGATGGGTCGATAAGATCGGGGATTTTCATAATCCCCTTTGCCTGGTTTTGGCATAAATACAAGCTTGACTTTTCTCCAAGCCTTAGGAACATACCGCAGGGCTAGACAGGCCTGAGTTATTAGTTAGAAAATATGGTGAAAGTTGTTGCAATATGACGTATTCTACAATATGACATATTTTGCAATTTTATGGTACGTTTTCTAAGAAACATAAACCATATGAACACACATCACAAGGAACACGAAGGTTATGAGAAAAGTAACATATCTGCATACGTCAATCATTAACCTTGGGTAAAAATTTGGAAAGTCTTACTGTTTGCACTGTCATAAATGTAATGAAAATATCTTCGAGAGAAGCTTTTATAGAAACTTAGTTCCGATGTAAAATTTCTACTATAGCTACGCCCCCTATTTTACATTTCAAGCCAAGTGCGTATCCCTATAGTCAAAACATCAGAAGCTGTCTTTAGTTTCACCTCGTCGTTGTTTTACTGCTCATTCCCTTCAAAAGTTATGACGGTGGAGGCACATTTTACAATCTCATTGTATATCAGGGTACAGTAAAATAATAAAAACTAAGACAGTCAAAAATGAAGCGTAATACGTACTTTAATAATATCTGCCAATTTCAAGGGCATTTGGCTCCACTATGTGCCACAAAGTATCAAGAAAAAAACTGTTTGTTGTCAAGGGAAAACAAAAGGAGAAGATATCAAAACGAGGACAATCCTCGCGAAACTAGGGCGAGACAGTTCAATTATCCATGTTTTTCGGTTATCCGTGTGAACTTATCCCCCACAATGCATAGATAATCTACTGTACTGTTAGTTATAGTATTCGATATCCGAGTATCCGATCCAGAAACTCATTAGTGTTAGAACATCCCACTTAAATTAATGCCTTCGTTTTCTTTATACATTGCTAAGAGCTTTTTCAATTCAGTCGATAATTGAGTGTAAAGTTCTTTCTCGATGCTTCCAAAAAAAAAAAAGGATATATTGTCAAGAAGCAAGAAATTAAAATCAGCAGGTTTGTAGCTCTTTCGATCTTATGTATTACAACTTATCCCAATGTTCCGAGTCCATGCTATGTAGATACCAGATTAGAAATCAAGTTATAGATACATGCTTCTTACTGGTTGGTGCTACTTTAATTTGAATCCTAGTGCTAAGCCAAGAAATTTAACTTCCGGTTGCTAACTATTATTGTGAATGGTATGCGTTAGATTTTAATTCTTATTTTTGTTTATCATTATCACATTTATTAGCAGTAAACTAACACACTGTCTAAATTCATTGTTTCATTCAGGCAGATCGGAGGTGTGCACAAGCAAGCACGCGTTATCAGCATACAAATACATCTTGGTATCTTCAATATTAATAGCCAGATCATTTATATACGGGGTGTCACAACGGTGCGAGAACGGAAGACTGCTCGTAAACTGAATGATCATTCAAAAAATTATTTACGAATTGTTATGATTTTTATCATTCTGCATTACATATATGCCTTGAGTCTGTAACAGTAAGCAAACCTTCACCATTCACCTCAGCCGACTTTACTAAATTTAATTTCCGGAAGGGTAACTACCTACAGTTGTATAACGAGCTACTTCATATAGACTGGAGTTTTCTTGTAGACTGTGCTGACATTGACCAGGCTGTTAATCTTTTCTATGATGTGCTTTATGCAATTTTGCGACGATCTGTTCCGCTGCAATCTGTTGGAAAAAGAAATTACCCGCCATGGTTTAATAAAAATATTATCTCCAACTTAAAATTAAAAAGCCACTACAGGAAGCGATGGAAACCTACATAGAACTTACATTATGAGAACGAATTCAAGCGATTGCGTAATATTCTTAGGAATCAGATTTCAACAACTTATAATAATTATATGTGTCAATGTGAAGCATCCATTAGAGAAAACCATAAAGAAGTATTTAACCTTTAATCGCTACAGTGCGGTCTCTCAGACCGCTGCGAATGAAAAATGATTCGTAATTGTTTTAACTGAAGGAATCTGAGCGTAAGGTGTCGTATACCTCTTCCTTATTGATTGTAGGTGCAACCACAGAAATTTGAACCAATAAGGAATAAAAATAGATTTGTTTTGTAAATATTAGTTTAGTGTGCGGTCTGCGAGACCGATGTGTAGTCTATACGTATGTATATTCTTACTAGAGCGCACGTAAAATTTATAATGGATCGTGGTGCTGGACCGTCCCGAATGCATAGTGATGACCCCCGGTTTGCTGAATGGGCAGAAAATGTGTATAATGAAATAGAAAGTGATGATTTGGGTTTAGAAGATATTGAAAGTGATCAAGATGAAGATGACGATGCTTGTATAGAAAGTGAACACGACACAGTATCGGAAATATCGGAATCCGAAGCAGACAGTGGAGCTGAGAATGCTAGTGAAAATCAGTACTTTTTAGGGAAAAATGGTTTTAGATGGTAAGTAATCAGGACAGAAATGTAAAAGATGATGCAACCGTTATGTTATCGCAGGTCGAAGAAAGAGCCACCTTCAAATGTAAGAACTAGGCAACATAACATAGTTACTACTTTACCTGGCTTGAAAGCTGCCGCAAAGCACTTAGGCGAGAATCCTTTACCAGAATATATATGGGGTTTACTATTTTCTTCGGATATGATACAAGAAATTGTTATTTACACTAATATCAAGATCAGGGAGAACAAAACTAAGTACAAAAACAGTTTACACCCTATCCTCCGAGAAACCAATGCAACAGAATTGAAAGCACTATTTGGATTGTTGATGTATACATCTATTTTTAAATCTGGACGCGAAAATCTAGATTCATTATATGCTAACGATGGCACGGGTAGAGATGTATTTCGATGTACGATGCCTAAAAGGCGTTTCGAGTTTCTGTTGGCATGCTTACGGTTTGATGATGTGAACACAAGAACAGATAGACAGAAAACAGACAAAATTGCACCAATATCTAGCGTCTTTAACAAGTTGTTAGAAAATTCTCAGCAAAATTTTAGTTTAGGAGCATACGTATGTGTAGATGAAATGCTTATTCAATTTCGAGGAAAATGCCGTTATAAAATGTACATGCCGAATAAACCAGCAAAGTACGGTATCAAAGTTTTATGTCTGACGGATGCTAGAAACAACTACCTCTATAATGCGTATATATACTGTGGTAAAGATTCAGATGGTACCACATTATCATTAGAAGAAAGAAAATTCTCTATTCCAACGCAAGCTGTAATACGATTATGTAAAGGAATAGAGAGATCCCATAGGAACGTGACAACTGATAATTGGTTCACTTCTGTGCAGCTGGCAGAAGAACTTAAAAAACGTGGTCTAACACTCGTTGGAACTTTGAGAAGGAATAAACGTGAAATTCCACCAGAATTCCTTCCAAACCGAAGAAGACCAATAAACAGTAATTTATATGGCTTCCATGATGACTTCACACTTCTCTCACATGTCCCTAAAAAGTCGAAAGCTGTATTGCTCATTTCATCCATGCATCATAATAAGGGGAAGGAGACTGATTCTAGCAAACCAGAAATTATAGAGCTCTATAATTTAACGAAAGGTGGCGTGGATAGCTTAGACAAGAAATGTGCCATTTATTCCTCTAACAGAAGGACGAAACGCTGGCCTCTAGCAATTTTTTATCA
This sequence comes from Cetonia aurata, assembly GCA_949128085.1. Classification (NCBI taxonomy): domain Eukaryota; kingdom Metazoa; phylum Arthropoda; class Insecta; order Coleoptera; family Scarabaeidae; genus Cetonia; species Cetonia aurata. Next base: position 39,936,836 of record OX421884.1, read on the forward strand.
ATTATTGGACATCAGCACAAACAATGCGTATGTCTTATACCAAAGCTATAAAAATACGCCTGAGATTGCACGATTCGACTTCGTGAAATCCTTAGCAAAAGCGCTTGTGTCACCACTAATGAATCTAAGGCTACAAAATAAAAGAAATCCGAGGGAACTAAAAGTGACATTGGAGAGAATACTTGGCAAGTCAGCATGGCAAACATCTAGCACCAATCAAGAGGAGCATCTTGAACCTAAGCGTACATGCTACAATTGTCCCCCAAGGCTGAAAAGAAAGACACAGTATATGTGCACAATGTGTCGGCGCCCTATATGTTTGCAATGTTCGAAAAAAATTTGTAAAGACTGTTGTGAAAAGGAAGATATATAAAGGAGTTACTTTTCTACATGCATATTGTAGGTACATTTTGAAATAAAATATATATTTTCAAATTTATTTATGTGTTGTTAATTATTTCGACACAATATTATATAACACCGAAATGTGATAAATAGTAATGTATGTGAAAAATATAAGAAAAAAATTTTTTTCACCCTCGAGGTCTCACAGACCGCACCGTAGTCCGTACGTACCATTTTTAGACCGTAGCGTTTAAAGGTTAAATTCATAAATGCCAAGAAGGGTGCTACGAGGATACCCGGTAATATGTACAACGATGACTATATACTTGAGTCTCCTACTGATGTTGTGCTTTTGCTATCGCATTTTCTAGTAAACAAACGCAGAGTTCAGTTGCTGCAACCATTTCTGATTTTGGAGATGCATGCCTTTCTGCATGCCACTGGTTTCAAAAGATGATGTTGTTAAACTAATGTCTACATTCCCATCTAAATTTACTGCAGGTGACGACTTAGTTCCAAGCTTTTTAGTTCGTGATACTAGATTTGTGTTAGCAAGACCATTAATGTACATAATTAATATGTATATTAAAACGTCCACTTTTCCGAAGATATTGAAGCGTGCTCGTATTGTTCCTGTCCATAAGAAAAGCGATGTACATCAGATAAACAACTACCGACCTATTTATTTGTTTTCTAATTTTTCCAAAGTGTGTGAACAGTTACTATATGCAGCAATCTTAACGAATATACAACGACTTTCACCGTTTCAACATGGCTTTCTGCCAGGGAAATCTACTATCACCAACTTGGTAGTAGTCACGCAATTTATTTCTGAACATCTGAATAAACAAAAGCAGATTGATGTGGTTTATACTGACACCAGTATGGTCACCTTATTACTTGTGCTACGAACTTGCTATTGAACGGGTGCAGCGAAAATTTTTAAAATTTCTCTCATTTAAAATGGATGGTGCTTACCCTGCACGAGGCATTGATTATAATACTCATCTTGAAAGGCACAGTCTCCGATCCTTGGCTGACCGTCGCAGAGATCATGCAGCCAAGTTTGTCTACAAACTTATTCATGGTTCAATTGTTTCCTCTGATTTCTTATTCCAAGTGAATTGCCATGTCTCTCGTCCATCAGCACGCTATTCTGTTACTTTTGCGTTACCAACTGCTACTACGAATATTTATAAAAATGCATCTATACATCGTATGCTTACGATAGCTAACTCGCATTTTTCTTTAATTTTTTTTAGTAAGTTCTACTTTTTTTTTTTTATTTTTATTTTAATTTCTACTATGTAATTCATTTAACTTTATATTTTGCAACTGCCCTAATTATTTGCTTTTTTATGCTACGTGTTGTATTAAATTTTGTTTATATTTACCCTGTAATTGTTTATCGTTGGGTAATAAAGAATATTATTATAAATCGTATCTGACTGCTTGTCTTAAAAATATTTTTCACTATACAGGGTCTTCCATTTTTCAGCTACATTTCAAAATTGTATTCTTTTGAAATAGAACGCCATGTGTTTTGTTATTTGTATTGACCACCTTGAATTGAATTAAATATTTAAATCCTGGCCAAAACTATTACTTCGGTATTCAACCGAAGTAAACCGTGTAACTATATTTTATTTGTATATACAGGGTGATGTTTTTGAGACTATAGTTATTGCTATCTTCTAAAATAGAATTAACAATAAATAAAATATGAAACATCATGAAAATAAAAATGAAAGACAATGATTCTTGTTGCCCAGTTACTGTCAAAATCTGTAAGGATCACTGGAGGTTAAATGGGGCAATAATTGGTAGTGAAGTTGTTGGTTCTTTCTTTTTTTATGGTGCTCTCTCCAAGCATAACATATCTACATTTCTTACAGGAGCTTTTAACACAACTCCTAGAAAATGTAAAGCTACAAACTCAAGTAGAATTATTTTATCAGCACTATGTAGGTACCTGTTCATTGCCAATGACGTGTTCGTCAGTATTTAAATAACTGGCGTGAAAATCGTTGGATAGGTTGAGGTGGATCTATATTCAGGCCTGCTAGAGCACCGGACCTTACACCATCAGATTTTTATTTATGGGAATACGTGAAAGAGATCGTATATAGCGATTCACCCACTCAGGAAAACATGCAGCAACGAATTCGAAATATTCAAAGAAATACACTTGAAAATGTTGCACTGCTTAGAAGATTACAATTATGTGTAGAACAACATGGCAACACTTTTTAGCATTTAGTGTAACCTTTCTTTTTTGTGTTTATTTATAAGATAAACGATCGCCAACGTCAAACATGTGTTAACTGCTACTCACTAACATAAGTATTACCTATTGTTTATAAGATAGTTACGTTTGAAGTTTGTTTCTCAATTTAAAATTTTTATCGTAATTGTTAATTAATTATTACTGCCGACTAACATTTGACAATAACGTGATTTTTTATAAGTTTTTATTAAAATATATTTATTAACTACATTGAACAGGTTAGTTTAATAAGTTTGATGGGGATTTAGCGCTAAAATAGAGTCTTTTAGGTAAACAACTGACGTTCAAAACCATTTAGTACCTCATGATAATTTATTTCTTTTAAACTGATCTATCCAAACATTAAATAAAATACCATTTCTTTAAAAAAATGCAAGCTCAACAATTCCGGTAGGTCGTTAGCGTTATTCTCTTGGCTCCACCGACCAAAACGCAGTCTCAATGAGACTGTGTAATGGAGTGGGTGGCGCCCTCCATAGCGGCTACAGAGAGCCTACTTCCAACTTTGACCTTCCAAATCTTCAATACATGCTGGAGTATCGTGAGCTCTTCCCTTCTTACTCGACCAGTCCTCGCCCTCCCCCCTCTCCCCTTTGACTGGTGGCAGCATATCTTTCTCAAGTGTTTATTATAATATAAACACCAATTTCACTATTGTATTACTATCTACAATATTATCTGAAATTGAAATCAAGAAAATAAATGACGTTGGTAAACTATTACATTAGTTAGCATTTATTGAAGCCATAGAAAATGTGTGTTACTATGCATACTGCTACTATGTTGTTTCCTACTCTCTACATTTTTGATACCAACCGACTTCTCCTCTGTCCTAATAATGAGTAGTTTTGATAATCATCAGGCCGCATCGTTAGATATGTCGCGCAGAATGAATAAAAATCTGCAGCCAACTGCTTGCAGCGTGATCGGCCTTTACTTATTTCTCAGGGTCACTATACTGCAGAATGTGAACCGACCTTAACTTTGTTTTAAGCGCGCTTAGCAACACCACTGGATACTGATGTCAGGCGCAATAGGATATTGTGAATTTTAACCCTATATGTATATATATAGTTAAACTAAATTGAGATGGACTGACAATGTTTAGTGGTAATCTTCTTAGCTGCCCAAACACCCTGTTACTAAAGCACCTAAATACCAATTTTTAATGCCTTATAGCTTTTGAGATATTGAAGCAAATAAAGTATGTATTGATTGGACAGCTAATGTTACTTTGAATCACTCTATAAGCTAACAAAGTTTTATTTATGAATGTGTTTATTGCTTGTGTTCCCTATTAGTATTCTTAGTCATTTGTCTGTAGAATATATTGTCAAGCACTTTCGACAATGATATAACAACATAATTACATAAAGAAATGTAACAAAATTAGCAAGTAGTAAAAAAGAACATTAAGCACAATTATAGACATCCAGCTCACATGTGCAAAACGCGAACTATTTATTTGCAATTAGTATTCATTTGCCTATGTAATAACGTAACTAAATGGTAGCATTGTGATCAAATGATAGTGCGATACAATGAATATACAGCGGCTGACATAAAGTTTGTGGCATTTATAAGATTTTATTGCTAAAATGAGATATGAAGTATAATCGAACATATAATATACGTTTAATATTTAACCAAACATCTCATGAATATTGATACGGCAGTATCTTTGAAAACTATACTATGATTCAATAAAACGTGCGATAAAACAATATATAACATATATATATATAATATATAAAACTAATTAAAGTTACTGCATTATAGGCAGAAGGTGTACAAAAACAGAAGAAAAACGTAAATCAAGCTGCAATGCCTACGAATCAAATTTTGTCCAACCTCATGGCGAAGCTCAGTTACATAAAAAAAAATATGCGTGCTGCTTTAGCTTAACCATGGCTGATATGGAAAAAAAAACATTATATATTGTGAGCCTACATCTAAACTAACCTAAGAGTCTGCGCAAGTACCATCAAGCCATGGCGACGAAAAAAAATGTAAAATATGGCAATGCCAAATAAAATTAATGAATAGTTAAATCGAGTTACGCAGGTATCAACAATATATTAAAAGGGTTAACGTCGTACATCAAACCAAGTCTTGCTTTACGAACAGTATAGAACGCAATTTTGCTTTAAACAGTGGCACCGAGTGCAGTTTAAGGTGTGACGTTATATCATTATACTTTTTATATATTTGATACGTGAAAGATCTTTCAAATAGGACAAGCCTATGGGAGGGAGGTGATATTAGTCCCCGAAACCGAGTCGTCACGATATGTACATCAGTTCTAAATCGTATTTTGTCATACAAATATCAAGAAAGTGATTTGGAAATGATCATTAAAATTTGACCCTCTGAGCGTAAGCAAATTTTTCACAACGGATAAGTTAGATTGTTTCTAGTAATTTTTTGTAATTTGGTAGCGCAAATTAAATAAAATCTCTGAATCTGTTTGTCACTGTAATAATTATGTTTGTTATTCGCTAACTAACAGAGCAAAGAATAGAAAAAATTGGAACACTTGTTGTAACGAATCGTATCTAGAAATTTTACATTTTTAGTCCAACTTGCTTAACAGATTCTTGATTATGCTTTTTAATTATCGAAAAAGAATTTTGTGCATTGGATTGATCTACTAAAATCAAAGCTTTTAACATTACGTTTCACATTCTATTTAATTATTATTCAAATATCGTAATAACACCGCTGTTTTTGCAAGAGGAAGTTGTATGTGTGCGTATTTTAACGTTTATTTTTTTAATTCAATCTTAGAAATGATTACTTTTTTCTCTCTCTAAACGGTTGTTCAAATTTATCTCAGGGTCGTTAAAGGGGTTCGAATGACCGATACACAAATACTGGTACTTAGCTTAGGTATATTGCTTTAATTTTATTTTTAAATTTGCCGTCTTTCTGGGGACATTTTTTTTTTAAATGTTGGCTCACGTACAATGTGCACGTTGCAGTCGAACTGAAACTTGTTGGTAACAATAATGTAACTCCACCGCCAAAACTTAAGATGGTATGCTTTCTGTGAGCGATGTGATCCAATTCTGTCGGATATTTTCAATAAACGCACACAAATATTGAGATAAAGTAAAATAAAATATATTAACATCAAATAGAAATCAAAATTTGCATGTATCAATCAAAATTCAAATATGAGGCAACAGAAAAATTAAGCTGTAACAAACTTCCCATAACTTAACCTAAAATAAATGGTTCTGTGCTCTTTGGCAAAATTAATTTAAAGAATTCTAATTCGGTTAAACGTTTTTTGGCAGTTTTAGATTGAAATCTAATTTCTTAACCTAAATAACAAATACTTTTAATAAATAAAGACTTGGAAATTTTTACGGAACTTACGTACCTAGCTTGTATATCATACAAAAGTTTCTGAGTGCTTCCAGGTAATTATTTTTGAATTTTTTAACAATGAAGTTTGTTCTGTCTCGAACTTACTAACAATTTTTCGCCTCCAAAAGTGTCCTGGATTGGTTTCTCGCAGTAAACAAAGAGATTTTCCGGACTTATATGTCGTGAAATGAATTCTGCTATCCGCCACTCAGGTGACATAACTTAAACTGTTCTCCTGGTTTTGGGTTATTTTTTTCTGATTTTGTAAATTTTTTAAATTACCTTTAATACTGCTCCACAAAATACAAGTTTTTCAAACCCACGCCAAAACTTCTCTGTATTCAATTTTCTAAACAAATATTTTCTTGTTTTTTTTTCCATAGATTCATGGATTTTATTTCAGCGAAGGTAACTCCGATGAGATTTGCGTCTTCCCACCATTCGATTCTCGGAAAACTTTCCGCGTCACGTGACACTCTTTTAATTTTTTATTCCGCACATATAGCGTTCTCTTGCCTTAATTCAAAATAACTTATGTTAATAAAACAGTAATACATTTTATGCATTTTAATTTTTGATTTAGCTAACTCATAACTAGATTACAGGAATATATATTATATCAACTGTCAAATTCTGAATTTTTCTGTTCTGTCACTAAGTGACTATAGCTTGACAAGTTATTTTTAAATTGTAAATATTAATGATTGAATTCTGTTTGAAGTCAAATTAAATAACGCAAATTCTGAATAATGTTTAACAAATTCAAGGTTCATTGCAGTTTAAGTGACTTTTATTCAATTTTATATTAAATTCCTTCGACTTTCGCTAGCTGGATAAGCTAGCGAAATCGGTATTATTATTTCCTGGCTAACTAAAATTAAGGTTTTACTACGGATATTAATAGAGCTTCAAAGCAGTCAAAATCTTCTATTGCAGTACTACAATACAATGCGATCATATTTTAATGCTGCGAACCGTAAAAATTATGTTGATCAAAAGTATTTCTAAATAATTTTGAATGAAAGAGTTAACCTCTGAAATGATACTTTCAAAATCAACATCAATCATCATCATTCAACATTGTTATAATTAATTGTATCTTGAAGGACAAATCACGTTGTTAGTTGCTGTATCAAAATTTTGCACTTTTTCGTAGTCATTTTATAAAATTTCTATCCATCTACAGCTTAACTGTATTTATCCAGGCGGAGATATCTATACAATGCTTTTATAACGAAAAATTCGCTTATAAGAAAGTTTCATAGCAATCTTTCATTAATGAAAAAGCATTTTGCAGTTTCAGTATATTTCAACAACTAACATAGTAATAAGTATCTTAAAATGAAAATTTTATTAAAATGCTTCTTTCATTTTATTTAACTCCAAGAATATGGTTGCGATCACTTTACTTAAAATAGAAAATAGAGACGCCATGTGCGGAGAACAAGATCTTGAAATGTTTTATGTTACTTTTGCGTTCCTACACAACATCTTTACTGAATTTCATTACAGTTTAACAACATGTTTATAGTAACGTACAGTTGGTATTAATACATATTTTTAGTTAGATTGACATAACGGTTTCTTTGTTAAATCTTTAACAGTATATTAAAACAGAAGTGTCACAATGACGTTTATGTAATGCGAGTGCAAGTTTCAATGTACGAGCATTACAAGTTATTGTGCCACACGTTTTTTACAGTATTTTTTCTAATTTGCACATTAATCGCCCATATTACGTTCCGGCAAAAGTCCCACTAGTGCGTTAATATCTCATTACAGCACAGTGTGCGGTAATATTCATTTTAGCACTGCGTCGTCGTTTGTTTTAGCTTTATTGCAACATCCAATTAGAAAAAATTACACTTTATTCATAATTCAGTTAATGTAACACTTTAAGTTGCTGAGTTAACAAATTGGCTGAGAAAGAAATACTTTAGAAGAGAATTTACTGATTTATTGTTTAAGTATAATATATATTTATCCATTGGACTCAAGTTGAGCATAAGCCACGTCATTAAATGATGAATAATAATAAGAAAGTTAAGTAAAAATAAACAAGTATATATATATATTGTTTGAGATATTTAAATGTATAAATTTTATTGAATAAGTAACTAAAAACTACAAATCCGAGTCGCCTAAGTTATCCTTGTTATCCCGCCTAATGTACGAATAGTAACCTTTGGAGTGCAGTAAACGTCTAATATTATAGCGAAACATATTTTGCGGGATCTGTATAACTTGCTGGAAGCGTATTAAGAGCTTCGACGGCCAAGTAATGAGAGTCCCATTCACTAAGCGATAAACTCTCTATGTCGTAGCACTTATAATATGTGCGAGTTTCTAGTTTGTTATGAGTGAAATTGATTTAATATCGGTATATCGTTAATATGATCCTTAGCATACATTAACAATTGGAATACATATAGATATACTACTGAATGTGATCACCCCAAACAACCTGCGACAGCTTGAACTACCTCGCATGCTCACCATAATACGCAATTCTTTCGTTCGGAACTTAAAAACTCGGCCCACTTCAAAAGAGGCTCCCCAAGCAATAACTCCGCAGAATATGAGTGAGTGAAAGTGGGTAAAATAAAACATTTTCTGCGCATCAAAACTCAATTCGTTTTTAAGCCGCGATAAAACATAACAAACTTTAATTAACTTACTACTTATCGCATCAATATGGTTGTTCCAGCTACAGAATGAATCAGTCGTACAGAATCAATGATTAGTCCTAAGCATTTTGTGTAATGAACTTGCTTTACACTATTACCATTGACTTTAATGTAATGTGAGTAATGTTTTTCACTTTTTGTTTTTCTAAATTCAATGAAAACTTAATTTCTATTATTTAAGTGCAAATTATTTTCCTTAAAATAGTTAATTATGTTATTTAATTTATTGTTTGCCTCACCACTAATTTCCCTAGAATTCACAGCACTAACAAGCACTGACATATCGTCCGCCAACATCACTTCCGACAAAGTTACGTGAATGACATTGTTATAAGAGATATATAGTAGAGGACCATGCACACTTCCTTGCGGCACACCTCGTTTTTGTGGGAAAGGACTTGATTTCGCATAATTTATTTCAACATAATGTGTCCTATTACTTAAATAACTTGCAAATTAATCATGCGCCAATCTTCTTATGTCTCAATTCGATAACTTATCTAAAAGATTGTCGTAGGCCTATAGTATAATAGATATATTACTATTAATAAGTCTGTTATTAAATTACATAGTACTAATCTTGGAATAACGGACTGGTAAATTAGAAATTCTACAAAAATTCCTTCCTCAGAAAATTGTATAATTTTTGTATAATAAGATTTTCAATTTTGAAATTTCTTAGGAAGGAATATTAAAGTATTTCCGAAAGTTAAATTTTACAAATAATTTTGTAGAATTTCTAATAAAGCAGTCCCCTATTTGAAGGTTACTACTAGAAGATATATTATTGTTGTATCTAACTAATCCGCAGTATCAGTTTTATGAATTTTAGGAATGAATTTGTAGGTACGTAAGTTAGAGTTGTATTAACATTACCTTTTTTACTGTGCAGAATGATAAACTTATGTGTTGTAGATATTTTATGAATATGTCTGTTGTTTACATACAAGGATAATGGTAATAATTTACATAATGCGACAAGACGAACTAATGGCAAATATAGACCAATTTAAAATAAATTACTCACATTAAACTAAATACTGGAGAAGTGCATCATTTATATTGTCGATTCATCATTCCTCTTATTTTACTGTTTCATAAGAAAATAACTTGTTTCCATAAATACATGAACATTCTATGTAGTAAAGTAGTAACAAAATACCTTGTGTAATGTTCCAACATCTATCTATGATGATGCACTGAATAAATATGAAATTATTAATGAAAAAATTAAATTTGATATTCAACCTTGTGTTAGTTCTATATCTCATATGTACTTAAAAAGGTATTAATATAAATTGTTTTGTTTTGTTTTAATACAGATATTGTTTAATGTATTTGCTTAGATATGAATAACATGCATTGTTGAATGCGATACTTAATGGTAGATAGTCATGTAACTATCTTCAATGTCTCATGCATTTAGATCGTGCAGTAATCAGCAATTGTTTACCTTCCGGCACTGTTAAATATATCATATTTCCTCTATAGGACATACGCCTGCTCTCCAGCATTTTCGAAACGATTTCTTTGAAACTTTGCGTGTACAAAACGATTTCAGGAGGATTATATTGATAAACATGAACATACAATTCTATTTTGCCTATTGCTGTGACCTTCGCGAATGTTAGACCTAAACACCGTAACGTAAGCGAAACTACTGCTGAGACAGATCCTTCTCTCAATCACTTAATACATAACAATACGCACCCTACGCTACTCGACGTAGAAATGCTAATTAAAGAAAATGACTCTTTAATATGATTATCATAAAGTGTTGGAAATTTGTTTTATCCATAGCACAGAACCGTTTCTAGATTTTAGATGCACTAAACTGTATAATGCATAAAATGAATGCTGTATTATCGTCGTATAGCCTTTCGTCCAATTTGTTGGGTTTATTGCGTTAGATCTTGCAACACTAGTAATTTTGAATAGAACAGAACTAAAATAAAAATGGTTAATTCCTATCCTACATGAAATAATTTTATTGTTGTGACAAGTGTAACCAAAACAGAGTAAGTGAATTTTCTTAGTTTGCCAATTCTTTAATTGTGTAAGCCGGGATTTTCTCAAATCTCTCTTTTGTGAAAGTATTATTTTGTCATGTTTAGAGAATGTCTTGCAGACAATTTATACTGGGTGAGCTTTTTATCTTGAGACAACGGAATATCTCTAAAACACTGCATCAAATCATAAAAAGATCTTAATAAGATTTGTTATAATGTAGGGGGCTCTCTGAATGGTGCCAAACACGATTCCCCACCTCATCTCCCCAGAGTGGGAGGGGGACAACTTTGAAATCTTAAATAGGAACCCCCATTTCGAATTGCAGATTCGGATTCTACGTCATCAAGTATGTAGTTTTTGTTTGAAACTTTTTTTTTCGATTCGTGACAGATTGCGCTGTAATCGCAAAAAACATGATTGTGAACGTGTAGAAAAAATACACAAAGAAGGGAAGCAAGCAAACATAATAATAATAATAATAGTATAATAATAGCCTTTATTCACCATAGTATCTGTAAAAGATATCGGTTTTGTCACAAAATCAACGAAATAGCACAATACAATACATAAATGAACATTAACAATACTAATTAAATAAACATTGGATAACTGAGATTCAAGCAGTAGCCACACACATTCAATTTAAAAACTCTGATATGTTATAGTAACATTGTTCTGTAAAATGCTCTTTTACCGCTCTTTTATATCTAGACATATCTAACGAGCGTAGTTCATGCGACAATTTATTAAATATTTTTATACAGACATACTTGGGACCCTTCTCGTAACGACTTGATTTGTGAGTTGGTATTGAATAATTGTGTTTGCCGCGAGTATCATAAACCTTATTAATATCGTTGTTGCACGTAAAATAGGCGTTGTGCTTTTTTGCATATATAGCACATTCATATAAAAATAATGACGGAAGGGTCATAATGCCATACTTTTTAAAAAGAGGTCGACAAGAATCGGTCCTCCGCATCGAGAGCACTGTTCTCAACAAACGTTTCTGCATAATGAAACAACGATTAAAGTCCGAAGACTGGCCCCAGAAAATAATGCCATAACGCAAACGAGATGTAATATGCGCATGATAAAACATTAAGAGTGCATCAATGCTGGCACAGTCTCTAAGCCTGTACAAGGCATAATTCAACGAACATAGTTTGGAGCACAGTTCAGAAATATGGTGACTCCAATTGAGAGAGGAGTCTACCCGGCAGCCCAAAAACTTAGTGTTGGGTACAACGGGTATTGTCACACCATGGACACGAATAAGTGGTGAAGAATCCACTACACGTCTAGTGGTATTAAACTGCACAAAGGATGTTTTACCCTGATTAAGAACTAAACCATTTCCATCACACCAAGTCGACATCGCATGGGCAAACGCATTACCAACCGAAGAAACACCACTATCGTCGCCCCCCGACACCACCACAGTAGTGTCATCCGCGAACTGACAGAGAACTCGGGCAGGGAATAAGTTGTTCAAGTCATTGACAAACAAAATGAACAACAGTGGCCCCAAAATAGATCCTTGAGGTACACCCTGTGACACATGCGAGACGGAGGAGCAATAATGCAGCATGATTTTGTGTTTTTTTTTATTTTTCGCACGCACCTCGAGACCGCTGGGCCTCTCGATGGAAACTGAAGTTGAACCAATCCAAATGCGTTGCAGTTGGAATCTGAAGGAAGAGACGTATTCCCGAGACATATTACCGTGGTGCCAAGAGGTTAAGTACCTAGGAGTCATCTTCGACAGACATCTCGTCTTTGTAACTTTATCTTAGAGAGACATACATATAACGTGCTGGCAAGATTTTCATTTGGATGCCGAGAAAACAATGCGTTTATTGAAGTGTGTAGTGTACATGTATACAATTAAAGTCGACAGAAGACGTAGGTTTGCCAGAGCCATATATGTATGTCGCGTTTTTTCAACTCAAGCATTCAAATGTTAAGGTACTCTGTACATTGCGTTTTTTCTTTTTTTTTTGTAATTAAGGCAATTATAAGATCAGTACCGGGTTAATTACTAATTTTAACTGATAATTTTACGCCAGTATAACGGCTAGTATATACATGTTCTAAGTTATTACATTATTACGTCTATTTGTAAATGGAATTCTTCTGTGAAACGATTTAAGTAATCCATTTTACTTAAACCTGCCGCTTCATTTCACAGAGTTGCTACAGTGTGTTATAAAAATAAGAGAGTGATGCAATGATCATGACTTGATTACTTTATGGTCATATTTAATAGTATTTTAAAACACAAGTGTCACAATGACGTGCTCCTATATTGAATCACTCGCCGCTACGCGGCTCGTTATTCAAACTTGTACTCGCATTACAATGTCATTGTGACACGAGTTTTTTACAGTATTTTTTCTAATTAGCATACTAATCGCCCATATTACATTCCGGTAAGCGTTTCACCAGTGCGTTAATATCTCATTACAGCACAGTGTGCGGTAATAACCATTTCAGCACTGTGTCGTAGTTTATTTTAGCTTTATTGTAACATCCGATTAGAAAAAATATGTTAAGTACTTGTTTGTTAGTCCTCTTAATCTTAGTACTCGGTTTAAAAGTTTTAGCGCACGCCCTTCAAATTTTGACGATTTTTGGCTTACTTTCGATTTACACAAAGGCTGTTTGTGGGGAGTTTATTTTATTCGTATATTATACAATATTAACCTATCTTCAAAGTGGATAATAAGTAAGAAGACTAATCTAGTAGGATCAAAGAAATGTTATACACGGTAAAAAAAATCATTGTGTACTGCTTATTACAAGCTTACAAATATATAATAAATATTTATCATAATTATACTATATGCCTACTAATTTTGTACTAGAGAACTATAGAACTACAGAACTACAGAACTGTAGAACTATAGAACTATATAACTAGAGAACTAGAAAACTACAGAGCTGTAGAACTATAGAACGACAATAAACACTATTTTTACATTATTAGGTATATACACAGGTTACATACATGAGTTGGTCCATACAGTACGGCCTCTATGTGGAAAAGCATAGGATTTTTTGAAATCCTTTTTATTTAGTTGAATGCTAGGCCTTTGTGTGTGCAATTTAAAATTCTTTTGAATTATACACGGTGTTCGGGAAAATAGATCCATAACAAAGTTATCCTTTTTCTAATCGAACAGCTTGTATATAATGATATATTTGGCATCTAAAGACTAAATTAGTGCAAGTTTATGTAATACTCCATATTCCCGGTTTTTGAGATATTTTAAAATTTATGAAATTGCGGTACAAAATTTAAGTTTGATTTTTATTGTGCAATCCAAATTTACCTACATTCATCATTCAGCTAAGAGGCTAAGCAATGGAATGAAGTGAAATTTTAGTCACACGTCAGGCTGAGTGTTAACAAATGCTCGTTTAAGTTTGATGACTATTGCAGTAAATTAACTTTCTTCTCTTTAATAGAACACCCTATATCTGATGATACTGAATTTACTAGAAAACTTTAGGTATATTTTCTAATTTTTGGTAAATTTACCCTATACATTACTGGAATTTTCCGTAGGAATTGCAAATATTTTTAATGTGTACCTAATGAAAGAAAACTTGATATATGCGTGTTACAAATACCACGAATAGTTGTGCTTTCTAATGCATAGATGATAATTAAAATTATTTCCTATGTTCAATAGTAAATAAAAAAAGAAAAACAGAATATGGAAGATACCGCTTATTGAGAATTTCAAATTTTCCACAACAAATCCTGACTTATTGCTCTCCCTCCAAAATTTTTGGTCTCCCATCTTCTTCGCCTTAACCCGGACTCGTCTAACTCAGGATCTCAAATAGCACTGCAAGCTACAGGTTTATTGTACTATATTCGTATTTGATACAACCTACTCCAATAGTCCGCTCTATTATTGTGTACAGGTCCTTCACCGAACAGGTGAGGCACATCTCTGGGTCCCTTTCGGTTCCCAAATAAAGCTTGTGCCCTGCGTTCTAATATTTCGTGGACACATAGTATATTCTTAGATGTTTCTGGTTATCTCCCATAGAGCCTGTAGTTTGAGTCCCCATTATACATGCCAACTTTACACAGGTGTTTCGTCACCGGAGCATGTCCGGTCACCAGACCTGTGGTGATGTCGAGCTGTTTCCTGCTCATCTGTAAGAGTTCTCTAGCTCGATTTCAGCATACATGGGTTCTCTACGAAGGTAGATGTATTTTACCAGGAGTATTTCGCCAGTGTTCTTGTTGTTTCGCCGAACCCAGTCTCCTATATGCTTTTGTTATCCCAAAAAACGATTCTGGTCTGAACATTTTAGTCTTTGAACCTCTATTGGCGAGTTCGTCACCCTCATCCTGGTACCCAGATCAGACTTTCACTGTTCCGTTCATAGGGTTATATCAGTTCGTCGCAGCAATCCATCCATTGAAAGTGCCTACAGTGCCGTTTGGCTGTCAGACATAATGTGAATTCGTTTATTGTGTCATTCATTCTTTTGGCGCACTGCAAGATTGCATAGACTTTTGCCTGAAACACAGAGCCATACATCCCAAGTGCGCAACTGTGGCTCTCATTCCGAGAATATATCACTACTATACCTGGTCTGGTCCTGTCCTCTGGTGTGCGATATACTTATAACCGGTTCCCGCCGGTATTGAAACCGTGTAGGGACTCTGATACCAATGTCATGTCGGCATGTGGTCGGTACGCATTTCCAGGATGTCCCCTCTCACATATTCCGTTATTGACATGTGGCTTGTTGTAATTTTCTTTATGGTCGTTACGTTGTGCAGCCTGTATGCACTCACCCTCGCCCCCCTTGTGTCACTAGATTCAAAGGTGGTAAGTCTAAAAGTGCTACCATAGCTGCCGTGGATGTGCTACATATAACATCTGTTACACCTAAGCAGACAAGCTTTTGCACCTTGTTCAACTTTTGAACAATACTTTCTTGGCATATCTTTGTCCACCATATTGTATATCCAGTGCAACATGTCTGGATTTAGTCTCAATTTTTCCCAGATGTGCGCCTGGCTCATGTTAATGCTGACATTTCTTTCTTTGTAATTCTATTCAGATGATGAATCCAGGTAAACAAAGGTGATCCATGTGGGCATTTCCTAGCCATCCAAGCCGATAGAGTCCCACTTGCGTAGCTTCCACTGCTCTATCTCTAAGCATGGAGCCTATCCAAGTAGAGCAAGTCCCATCTCCTCCTCGGCTTATGAAAAATTTAGCAATGGAATCAAAGCAAGTGTTACTGAATGCTTCCTCGACATCGAAAAAGACCTCCAGCATCACTTTCCTGCTCCATAATATGTCCTCCACTGGGCTCACAAGCTCATGGACTGCTGTTTCTGTCAAAATTCCTAATGATTGTAGTTCAAAATCTTATAATTAAGCATACAAAAATGTTAATGTCCCAATAACGCACTTTGTACATTTTAGAAACCAGTATCCCCTTTTAGAGGCATTCAAGTTACATACTGGATTACGTAAAGCTGTTTTTTACTGCTTTTAGAATACTATAGAAGAAAGAAACAAATAGTACATTACGTTCGTAAAGCTTGCTAAATAGTTTTTACTGTACCTACTTACATGATTCATCTATACAGGCATAATCTCAGCAAAGTAAACGGTTGTAATACGCATGTGCTGTTCATATTCAGTGCACAGTCAGCAATCATTCGCCACAGTGCTAATGCAGAGGTGTCTATGTACTTTGTGCATTCTACCTTCCTTGATGTACCTACTTACTAATTCAATTAATAATATATTCATTTTTGCCTTTTGATCTTGGCAAATATTGGCAGTGTCAACATATAAACATATTGCTACGAAACTTGTAGATAAATCTTTTAAATTTTCATTAAATTTTTTATTAAGTAAACACTGTTTTTATTCTTCTAAACACCACACAGCGTCATCTATTATACTCAGTCACCCTAGGGACGCGGGAGGATAACGTCACCCCGCTGAACCACTGATTATTATATTAACATAGCTTATAACATTTAAGTATCCTTAATGTGATTGTAGTAGTTATTAGTTAGTGATGTTCTTGTAATACATTGAATAAAAGAAATGACAATATAGTGTAATTTATTTACTTAGAGTTAAATAAATCTGATAAAAAAAGAAATGCATCTCCTAAAGATTCCCTCAGGGTAAGTAAGTTCTTTACTATCTTAGATACACAATAATAAGATTTCTATAATCTTAATCCAAACTAGAACCTCGTATTTCTCGTTTTTAATATCATAAATTAAATTTAAATCACCCGCTAAATTCCTGTCATAAAATCAAATATAACTAGATCAATGCCAACTTAAACTGCTCGTGAAATTAACCCACAGTATCAAATATAACCTCACATAACCAATTTTACTAGATTTACAGTTATCATTCAAAAATATATAACCTAACATTCCCTTATGCATTATATGCCGGTTATACGTTCAAAAGATGATAAAATCGCTTACTTGAGGTACGAAAACTGCTCTAGTATAATCAAAATAATAATTCCATATTCAAATGCTGATTGCATGTCTTCCATTTGGGACTCCTCTTCATGGGTTACTTCTTCACCTGAAGACATTTTTACATAACCAAGAATACAGTACCACTGTAATACTTGACAACCAAAAAAATGATATTCCAGGCTGTCTTGACAATGTTGTGTAACAACAACGATGAAACAGAAAACCTAATAAACTTGTAATCTGCTACCGAGCAAAGCCGGGGGTAGCATCTATCCCCGGGTGGGATAGATGCTACACATTTTGAAGCATATACTACGAACTAAAAGTAGATACCACAAGCAGTATAGTAAATACTTCTATGTTAGGCAATACTACCGGAACCGATCAAATGCTTGATGATGAAGCAGTTACTTCGAAGTAGATCCTTATATTTGTAGTATTAGCATGTAGGTACTTCGTTTTTATTCATACCACACATTGTGGAAGAACCTAGGAGAGTATTTACTTTGCTCAGACTAAGTCTGTACTTATACTTACATCCCAATATTAATATATAAGACTAGCTAATATCCTCCTAAAATACTACGATAAATTCTAATCAGTTAGAAATACCTACCTACAAAATCTATGCACCTCATAGTCATTTGATATTTTAGGATAATAAGGGGTTTACCAAAAAAAAAAACGCCAATTATTAATAACGCTTTTATTAATGAAACAATCCATTTTCACATGTCCACATCGATAAAGGATGCATTCTTATTTTATACATCAGATAGTATTTAGAGATATAAAATTAGTTAAACAATTATTAATACAGTTCTTTGTTTTATTTCATGTTATTTTTGTCAATTTTTTAATTTGTTTCAATGTGCTTAATGTAAATATGCGAAAATATGCTACTGACTCGTGTACATGGCTTAACCTCTCATAAGTTACACAGTGGTGGTTTAATTTTGATATCAATTCGATATTATTGTGTGTCAGAGCTTTGGCGGATAGTATCTTTATTATGATAATCGAACTGAAATATCGCATATTTACAGTCTCATATAATGTATACACAACACATATATATGTATGTACGCATAAGATTAAGTTATTCGTTTTTTGTCGTGTTTATTTGATTTAAGAGTCGGCACAATTATTTTCATTAATGCTAAAGTGACAGCTATCGAATAATGTTCATATTTGTGATATTGATTTTGATCCCGTAAAAAAAACAACGCAACGAAACTATCAATGAAAAATTTGCGGTGGATAAGATTAAAATTCGACATTCAAATTACAAACATTCATTTTTGATTGTCTCTATGTCGATTACGCACATATAATCATTTAGTATTATTATTAGATAGCTATCTGTATTTTATTTCCCTTTTGAATGCGAATTTTGATTTTTAAAATGTTTTGATTTAAAATATTTACGTTCATTATACTAGTAATTTTGCACCAGGAAATATTTTTCAATATATCCATTGTTAATTATCTTCGTATATTAATCTTTATCTTTAAAATCACTTCTGTGTAAATCGAACAATAAAAAACAATTCCTAAAATCAATTCCCCGATATTTTAGTAAAGATAAAATACAGGAGCTAGATTTAATGCTGGTAGGTAATAAAAAACAATGTACAACTGAATTTGATATATTTAGTGGTTTGGAATTGTGGGAATGCAAATGAAGAGACTTTTGAGAAAACAATTCACATAGTAATTATCTCTAATTATAACGTAAGCCACAACGTTTCCTATTTTCCCTCTCACAATTACGTCAATATCAATTCTTGGGTTGACACATTAGTAAATATATTGCAAATATGGAGCATGTTTGGAATAAGGTTATTAAGGAAATCTCTGTATATTAAAAACAAAGTATGAAAATTCATTTCTTTGGTAGCTTCAATTTAGTAATATCAATTCTGTAATCCAAAGCAGTCTGAACTACTAAATATCAATTATTAACTGGCGTCGCGTTATTGATAGAATTAGGAATGAATGTAGTTGATGGTTCAACTATTTCCACGATAATCTAATGTTGTTGATATCGTGAAATATCGTACTAATAAACAATCTATAATAAGTAGTACTTAGGCTAAATGTAGTATTAATACGAGAATTTGTTGTATACTTAAGTATCTATAAAAACAGACATCGGTAATAAATAAAAGAAAGCATAATCAGTTCAATATTTCTAATGCTATTTCAAAATCATCATGCATATTTTTTTCTAGTACATTTGAAATGTGTATGTATTCATTAAACTAAAATAAATTGATTAAAGTATTAAATGACTTCACTTGCGTTAAGTTAAGGGTTACGTTGTTCGTACTCTCAATTTGAAGTATTACAAACCGTGCTAGAATTGTCCTCATATATTTGTTTTATGAAACTAAGGCACTTTTTAGGTAGTAATTCATTGATTAACATTGCTTTTATCCATACTCTTTACTAGTGTATCATTCTCTATTTGATTTTGTACGATTCAAAAGCTTAAGTAGGTTCAGAATAAAATTAAGTACCTTATGTATGCATGCAAGCAAACGCAGGTGTTAAAATAAGTAATATAAAATCGACAAAGAAAATATACAAAAGTCTTCGATTTTTCCGGATTAATAGGTGCAATAATCTATTTCTTTGTTTCCGAAATGATACATTTGTCCTTAAGGTATCGGATGTTGAGTGTCATGGTAAACAACCGATGTATATACTTTTCCACATGAAATTAAAATGGTAGTTCGTGTTTTGGTATGTTGCCATTTTTACCTTGTAGAAATAAATTCTGCTTTAATTCTAAAATGGTATCGGAAAAATCTATTCCCGTCGAAGCCTACACTAATCTGCATCTTGCACTATTTCAGGATAAAAATGATATAATGTGTATCACCACTTTGGAAACGTCGAATGTTGCTATTGTCAAATTGTCTATGAATGAAACAAACATTTAGAAGTGGCACAAGTTCTTTGCAGAAATGTGAATATGTATAATGCCTTGAATACCCCAACACATGAACAACGTCGAGAATGCAAAGGAAATAATTATAGACAATCCTTAGATTACTTAAAATAGATGCGTCACTCAGTATTAACGTTTGCGCCCATGTTTTCTATGTGGATGAAGCTTCGAAGAAGGAGATAAGAGAGGGGATAGAAAAAGAAGTATACCTACAGGTTATGCAACCACACTGTTGCTTCACTATTGTATGAATTTTATTTTGGGCAATGCTTTAATTGCGGAGCTATTTTAGACTAAAGTAACATTTGGGTTTAAATATTTTGGTACTTGTGATTATGCCAATAGAAATACCATAATCAATGTGAGTTTTATCTATGTATATAAAGAAAACTGTGACTTGCTTCGTCTGTTAGAGCAAAAATAAAACGGATTTCGATTTGTTCAGTTGCTTTTGCGTGATTTTCTGTTTTTAATAGTTGGGTGATAATTTTCTGCTATGTTTAATCAGTTGATCACGTGAAATCATTTGAACAAGCACCTAATAAATTGCATATTTAATCCTTACGTGCATAATCTTAATATAATTTATGGTTTAGCATAAAACTTTGTTATGTTACAGCGATCCTTTCTAATCCGAACAGCAGATGGCGTATATTTTATTCGCAATAAATATAAAAAGGCAACTATTTTTAAGTAATAGAAAAATTATCATATTTTAAGCTATCGATTGAGGTTGTTGTATTAACTGCAGCGCATACTAAAACTTTACAGTGATAAAATTGTAATCAAAATTTCATATTAATTGGAATGTCTCAATGTGGTAATACTCATACTACCATATAATAATCAGAGCATTTTGTTTTCCCTCTATGTCGTATTTAAATATTATCAAGTATAATTATTGCAAGAAGGTTATTGAGGAACGTATCTATTTTACTCTTGCCTACAGTTCGGCTGAGCAGGTAAGATGAGCAACTGCTAATCGTGCATGTATTAGGGTCCAAACAAAGACTGAATCTGTGACTATAGCTCCATTCTTCAACATATTTTACCATAGTAAAACTCCATTTTACAGAAGTTACATGGCATCCAGTACTCATATATCATAAAAATATCTTTCAATGTTCAACTGCCCCACATATAAATAAACGCATACATATAACTGAGTTTAGACATTGTATACTAATAGATGTATGACTAGATATAGTTTACAAAGGGGTAAGAAGTAAAATGTATATTAATTTAAAATTTTTGTTTTTAGTTGGAGTAAGGCTTCTTAAAAATTAAACTACATAACGTGTCGGCAGTTTTTTATTATGCCTTTTTCAAATCATTATTAAGAGTACAATGTAACTTATTACTTAAGGGTGAACTATAGTGTAACGCCGCTTGCCTTGGTTTAGCTGTTCCCTTGTATAAGGTTATGCACAGAATTAACAAATAACTCATTTTTGTTTTTAATGTATACTTTGCAAATGAATTATAGTTTCTTGCTATAAAAGTTTTTAACGTTTTTTTCGGTTTTTTTTTTTTTTTGAAAACAAGCATTTTGCACAATAAATCTAAAAAGGGTTCTGTAAGATAAGTGGCAGTCCGTTTTTAATCATTCCTGTAAAAACAACATTTAATATGCGACATTAATAAATCCATACCATCGAGCAAACAAAATGAAATTAAACTTAATCGTAAGATGCTGCCCCAAGGGCTACAGCTAAGCATTATCAAGGAATTTCGACACGCTACTCAATTGGCAACGTTGTCAAAATTATTTTATATTGAAATAATAAACGCACAATACAAACATAAAACAAAACCCATAAACATAACCTAAGAAAGAAACCATCGGTAATAAATGTACGGGCATGCAGCGTTGGAATGTGTTTACTTATTGTTGGTGAAATGAATCCAGTTGGTTTTATAGAGGTTTTCAGCGATCTTGCAAATCATAATTAAGTGCGAAATGTGAATCATATTTTCTTTAAATGCTCGAATCATTGGAAGGAGACCACTGTATTATATATGAGATTGATGTAGACGACGCGTTTTTCCCCATTGTGTGTTTACAATTCTTGTAAGTCTGGATATGAATACAGTTAAACTTATGGTAGGTAAATTTTCGTAGTAGCATCAATTGTAGACGTTAATACGATGTCCTGATTGTGCCTACGGTCTTTTGATGGAACGCTAATGGCTGGTTAGAAGCGTTGAGAGTGCTACCAGAGGCCAATAAAAGTGATTCATCATGATTATTATCAAGTGTGACATAACAGAAGATTTAACCTAACAGAATAAGTGATCAACAAAGGGATGCATATTGTCGTGTTTGTGCTATTTTCAAGAGGTGTAATAAATAGATGTTGATTCCTCGATATCGAAGAACCTCTCAACATAACCCCCTGTCGGATGCTACAATCATTAGGTCTGTTTGTTTACTGTTCGGAACATATTCGGTTTTAAAAAAATTAGAAGTTTGTGCTGTATACATGAACCTGTATTAAGCAAGAACAGAATGTAACACATTGCAGCGACAACAAACTGCGAAGAGTAGAAGCTGTAAATGCTAGGATTATTAAGTCGGCTACAATTTGTTGTTGTTCTCCTGATGTAAATAGTGCGTGCAATGCAAAAACAACGCCATATTTTATTTTCGCAAATACGGGTATATGTGTTTTTCGTACGATTTTAGACTGTGGAAACGATATTTGTATCTAAAGTACATATGCATAATAATTTAATACAATGTCGTCAATCACATCCTTTGTTTTATAACAACGATTTCATGCTGATGTATTTTACGGTTTTTAATAAATAACTGCACTTGGAAAAATAATGTGTCATTGATTTCGATACACACGGGTGTTATTAATATTCAAGGAGTCGGCATATGATGGAGGGCCGAAACAACAATGTTGAAAATAATTTCCTTTAATTCTTTGTTGCCAATAATATTTCAACACATATTGTGTCTTCATCAGGGCAGACCACCATAAAGGAGCATAAAAAGGTGGTACAAAGACATACAATTTACAAACCTACATCAGAAACTTTAAAATCTTTACGTTAAATAAATAATTCGAGGACAAAATAGAGCGTAATTTTAACGAAGAACAAGTCAAGTAGAATGGTAAAACTTAAGGGAAATCAAATGAGAGAAGTAAACAATTTTTACACGACTAGTAAACAATATACAGGGGTGTACAAAATTAACAGACATAAAACACAGATACAGTACTAATCAGACGTCATATCTCTAATAACAGGCGCTTTGAGAGAATCGGTTTAGTTTCAAGAACTTTCAGTTCATTAAAATTAAATTAATGTTTAAGGTGAATACAATGAGTACTCAACGCAATAGCTGAAGAGTTATTTTTAACATCTCTTTTGTGGGAGAATGTCCCTTTTTTAATTTTTGAGACGTCTGGCCTATATAACGCGATAAAATCCAAATATTGGGAGAATCATCAGAGAATGAGGGAAGCTAAAACTCTTCTGGGAACCTATACCGAAAGAGAACTACAGAATGTACCTACCTAAGTAAAATTAATATTTGCCTATTGACAGGGAACTTATCAGGCCAAGTCGAATGTAGATTTTATGGGGTACGGGATGAAGCATTGATCCACCTACTCTCAAATGGCGCTGCACTGTGCAACTCAAAAGCCTGCACTTTGGAACATGTGAAGTTTAAGGGAGAGAGTTACCTAACCTGGGGCCTCCTGACATTCTGCACTTTTTGAAAGGAATCGGACAGGATTGCCACCTGTGGATACAGCTGGAATAGGGGCACCATAGATCTTTCAGGTCGCAGTGTACTATGACCCTTATCTTACGTACATACATAGCTTGTATAATGTAAAAGACACTGGAATTCGTTTTCTCTTTTAATCTAGTGAAACACAACTATTTTTTTTAATAGGATAAGTGACAATTTTTAAATTAATGTAAAGTTTAAACAAATTCGTTAATTAATAATTCGTTCCCAACTTATCCAACTACTGTCCGTAACCAAAACTCAGCTAACTTTCATTTTTGTAAAATGCAATGCATCCCAGAATTAATTCCTGAACCTATTTTGTTAAAATTTGTCACTTAGCCTATTAAAGAAATAGTTGTTTTTTCACTAGATTAAAAGATACACCCAATTCCTCAGGCCAGAGTTCGTGACTCAACCGATTTTCTCAAAGCGCCTGTTCCTAGAGATGTGCTTTCTTTTTTATTTTTGGCCAGCGGGACCTAAGACCATATGCCACTTTATCTATTATTATCTTGAGAGCAATATTTAACAACACACATATATAGGATCGCACAAGGAATACACACTTCACAGTCTGGGGCCTATCAGACTGACTTGAAAAGACAAACATAAATTCGGCCATCGGTTCAAGGGTTAACCCACAGAGGACACAGATTGGATGGAGTGTGCTGTAAATAAAACTATATCAACAGTTTGGACTTTGTTAAAACATCCAGAAGTGTGTAACAAATTGTTTTACAGTATAAATTTAACAGAGTTACTACGCTGTTTGGTAAGGACTTAAATGATTAGTGCAAGCTAAGAAGAGATGATTTAAATCACCTTGCTTGTACCCACATGTACATTTTGGTGACTCTATGATGTTTAGTTTATGCAGATGGACAGGATACTTTCCATGTCCAAATTTCAATCTGGATAAGGTTGTATGGTAGTATCTTGATATTGAACATTTTAGATACCATGAATTGTTATTAGTGGTAGGTTGCAAATATGCATATTGTGTCAAATGTGCGCCATATGTATCTTTCCAATATCTATCCCAATCCGCTCTTAATATAGTTTGTTTAGCATGTGATACTAGGTCAGATATGGTTAGAACGGGCGTATATAATTCTCCCTCCTTCCTACTTAGTTTGGCCAATTCATCTACAAAGTCATGAGCTTGGATTCCACAATGACTTTAATCCAATACAGATCGACGGTTACAGATTTTAATCTTAATTCAGTAATAGTCTCTATTATCTCCAGCGTAAGTGGGTGCAAACCAAAGATGTGTTTTCTTTCTTGGATAGATTTTAAAACACTCAATGAATCAGTCATAATCACTAGATGTTTGTAATCCGTTGATAATCCATATTTCAACGCTTCCAGAATTGCAACCGCCTCAGCTATATACACACTTGTTTCTGGGTCTAATTTATATTTTACGGCAACATGGTCTCTGCCATCTGAGTAGGTACAGCCAGAACCATCTATACTTTTAGAACCATCTGAATATAACACTAACACATTCGGGAGGTTGTTCAAAATTGAGGTATGTAACATCCTATCATGGTTATGCTGTCCACTATAGCCGGACAGAACTATATTAATACAGTTTTGGAAATCAAAAAAAGAGACCTTTTTTGGATTAGGATGATATATCCTATCGTGAAACGTGGAAGAATATCTACATGCGGAAGCGAGCAATGGGGAAGCTTTCTGTTTCCAATATTTAGTAGTAAGATCTTCATTTGAGATTCTGCATACTTTATTAAGTATTCTGCGTTTATTATTGCATAAAAGTTTGTACACATATTTAACAGCTAAATATTTTCTTCTTAGAAATAAAGGAGATTAATTTTAAGAGAGACAGGGAAGGCTTCAATGAAATCTATTCAGATCTATTCAGTTATCAAGGTTTTTTCTTGGTCTTATTATCGATTGACACCTAGATTGGCACTGTATGTTTTTAGTTTTAGTTAATTTTCTACACCTCTGTATGCTGTTTACTTTTTTACTCCCGCCCATTTGGTATTCGTTCATTTTTAACATTCTACTTGACTTATTGTTTCTTGAGATTTCGGTCTATTATGTTTTCGAATTATTTAGTTAACGTAGATATCTGAATGTCAGTCTGTAAATTGTAAGTTTTTATATCCTCGTTTTATGTTCTTTCATTGTAGTCTACCCTGATGAAGAGCCGATGTGCCGAATCCTTGAATATTTTTTTTTGTGGAGTTATCAGCGCTAAATTATTTTTCGTTATTAATTATGATCACTCCGTTACTTCTATTCACTACAAATAAATTTTTAGGTTATGCGACATTGTTTGTAGAAAAGATTTTTTCTAAAACGAAAAATGAAACTGTAATCAAAGACTCAGCTTTCGTAGGGATAGCTGAACATATGTTCGGCAGTAATATGCGTCAGTCAACAGTGATTGAGGTTTTTGGGCATTTTAAACTATAAGGCCCGATCTACACCATGATGCCACTCACGATACGCCCTGAGTTCGCTCTGAATTCCATAACCTCTTTTCATATGCACATTACCGCTCTCGATATGCTTCCAGTTTATAAACTATTGCCGTTCAGGTCTCGTCCACGCTTTAGTCATTCTCTATCAATGTTTAAAGATTTTGCAAAAAGTGAAAATGCTGGATCCGGTAGCTTGATGAAAATGTCACTTAACTTTCCAGCTGAAGAATTAGCAATGATAAATCATAAATACCGACATATTAAAAGAGATACTCTTAACCTAAGTACCTAAGTTTTTTTTTGCGTTTTGAGTTTTGAACAGTTCATAAATAATGTATAACTTTTAGTGCCATCCTGATAAGGTAAAAACTATTAAATGAATTTTTCATTGGTATTTTTTGATCGTTTATACTTAATAGTAGTGTTTAACCTCAACGTTGTGTGGTCGCCTACTTCTTGTCCAAATCAATTAGTATTTTATTTAAAAGTAAGTAATAAAAATTTAGTAAAAACTTCCATAATGGTTGTCTCGCAATTTTGGTTTGCATTTTGTTGTCCATATAATTTCATTTTCTTCTAAATGTAGCGTCATTATTTTTTCTGTGAGAATATTTATGAAACCTAAAGCAAACTCAGAGCGTATTGAGAGTGGCACCATAGTGTGGATTGGGCCTAAGTTTGCAGAGCTCCTTTTTCATAATGCAAATAATGCACCAGCTAACTAGACATTTGATTAATTCCTCTGCACATGAACTACTGTCCTTGTATACTTGATTCTAATAATTCAATCGCAGTTTTATTTTAAAAAAAATTCTCCTTTCAATTCACAAAGTTATGCAATACCGTGTCCAAAGGCGTTTACGGAAAGTGTAATCAGATTAATCCATTCCCGAGAAGTTTTTTTCGGATCACTGTACAGTTGGTGCAGATTCATTGAATGTATCGTTAACACTTTTGATTTAGCTCAATTTTGAGCGATAAGATTACGGTCGTATCAATACGATCATATTTTCCGAAAAGCACTAAATATCACTTGTGGATTATTACTTCATGTACTACTAAAGTAAATTTTAATATGATACCTAAAAAATATATGCCTTAAATCAAACATCTTGCTCTACCTTTACAATTCCGTTTTGCGATATATACTACCAGCATCAAATCCTATTAAAAATATAGTTGCATCGGAGTGAATAACTTAATCACAGTCCAGATACCTTCAAAATAGAGTTCGCATACTGTAAGATATGATTCAAGTTCTGCTAATAGGGCAATTCGGTTATTGTTCCTAAAATAAATTCACTAAGCACAATGACACTGGATCAAACGGATATCTCCTGTATTTGGACGCGTTTTTTCATGGTTCCCGGCGTTGCTGGGCCGCTGTGTGATCTTAATATACCAGTCTGATTACACAGCGTGAGAGGAGGTTGACTTTTTGGAGGTGGTGGTGGTTCCGGTATGTTCGGACTACTGTCATTTTGATTCTCCTGTTGACTACTAGTTGTAGTCACATCGGGCGGGTAACTCGGGGGATTTAGTCTTTTTATGGGCGTAGGAGAGGACTGAAATTCTTGGAGGGGCAATTGCGTCATTTCCGTTAGAGACCTTTTCTCACAACTATACTCGCCTATATAGTTCGACATACTCTTACACTCGAAACTATTACGTCTAGAAAGTTCACATGGGTTTTTATACGCGTCGAAGGTACCTTGTCTCGTTTCGTAAGAAACTTTAGTTTCATAAGCGTCCCCTGAAGATGAGCTACAACTTCCCGCATCTGCTAGTTCTTCCTTCTTTTTCTTCTTTGATCTTCCTTTATCGCGCTGGTGGTAGATTCCAGCAAATATAAGAATGTTTAAAAGGAGGAGGAAGCACCCAACAGCTATTGTAACCGTTAAAGCCGTCGTGTAGCTTTGATAATGGCTTGAAGCAAGCTTTCTGAGAAGATTATTACTGTTGGTGTTCTTGATAGATGGTGCAACGATGCTGGTGTTCGGCGGACATTCAGTGGTCGTAGCTTGTAAGGCTGTATCGGACTTCGGTGGTAAAGGCGTAGGTTGCGGAATATCTGGAGGTAGTTTGGTGGTTGATGCTTGAGGGGGCGGAGCTATGACATGAATTAAAGTTGGCTTCTGCATAGTTTGAGGACGAACCGAACCTGTTCATAAACAGAATATATTAGAACCATATAAAAATTTAGGACGTATTTTTTGTTACACTGCTAATAATAAAAAAAGATTGTTTATACCATCATAAAATTGGTCCCCTTCCTCTTGAAAGTGATGGTGTCTCATGGAAACATCGTCACTCTCACCAGGTCGATGAAGTTGAGGTATGAGATTCAGCCATAAGGACATTTTATGGCCTCGATAGTGATTCTTTATTTCTGCTTTGTTACCTAAAAATTCATATGATTTAGTATTTTTACAGAAATTATATATCACATGATAAGTGATTATTACCAATAGATTTGCTTGTATGAAAGATTACATTACGTATCTAAAATATCTATACAAATAAAATTATAACTTGCTTCGTATCTGTGCAAAAACCCTTGGGAAATATCGAGATACAGCGTTTTTTCATTTAATTATAATAAGTTTGAACATTATTTTAAGATGTGATTAATGACAATATGACGACTTGCAGCGACAGAGGTCGGTCAGCCTAATAGTGCAAATGATACAGAATACACGATATGGAATAAGCCCACCATTTGCGTGAAGAAATTGAGGGTAGTTGCCCTCATTATTGATATTAATTTTGAGAAATAATTATTGTTAGCCACAGTATCACTCTTTATTCGTTCTTTACTATTATTTATTTATATTATTATTGGTATTATATTAATATAAGATTATTAAACCAAAATTGTTATTATTGGCTTTTAATATCCCATCGATATAGAAGTTACAAAAGTAACGAACTGATGAGCATGTGCTGATTAGGATCATAACATACTGTTCCAATTTAATTTTGTTCGTGCAGTTACGGCTATTATTTGGTTTGGTATCGTTCAGTCGATTAAACTAAATATTCTTCATATTGCCATTAACTTTTACCATTAAACAATTAACTCTCTCTACATGTTTATATGATTACAGTTCTCGTGGGATAAATATGCGGTAATAGGCATAATGTTATGAACAACTCTTAAATAGTACTCATTTCATAATAGTTTGTAATTTCTTAAAACATAATTTGATTTTAGATAATCTATTCAATTGTAATTATTACGATTTTTAAGAATCGTTTTCAATTATTAGTCCTAGAAATAAAGTAACTGCCTTTGCCTAAAACGATTTGAGCTAGAGGAATCTGGACGCCTCGTTTTTCCAAGAAATCAATCATATTTATTAATGTATGCTACTTTTCGACAGCACTTGCTTGTATCTCATCTACAATCTTATTTAAGGAGCTAGAGTTTTATCAATTATGTGTCCAAGTTTTAAGCCCGCTAGGTGAGAAAAACTCGGACAAGATAATCACTTCTCCATTGGCGCAAGAAGGTGGGGCAAGGCCAAGCACTGGCTAGGACGTTTGTTCGCCGACGGTTGATGTACATGGCACGCTACTGCAAAATTTCCACTACAGTCTAGTTGTCCACCTCGATATCTGTTGTACAGCGTTTCGCTTGGAACTATTACACAATTCAACTGTGCCTAGGTTCGTTTTTAGAATCCAAGCTAGTTATTATTTTTATTAGTGACTACCACATCTAGAAGTACAACCTTACTACACTCATTTGAAAATAGAAAGCGCCACTTTATCGAATTGAACCATGAATTGCTATGAACTGAACTAAACGCGTCACTTCCGTCACTTTACCGTACTCTTTTGTTAAGACTGAAGTTTTTCTGTGTCGAGATTTTGTCGTTGTACTTGTCCTCGAAAAAATCCCAGTACATTTTCTTCGTACTCGGCGTAATAATTAATAATAATGATTAAGAAGATACATCCTTAATACAACCCTGTATACTTTACATTAATTATAATTATTTATTTATTTTGAGTGAAAACCTTAATATTTCTGTTCCCCAAAGTATAACATTTGTTTTCCCTAAATTGCTACTGATATAACAAAGCATGATATAAAAATAGCACTTAATTTTTAAAACAATATCAGAGAGGCGAAATTTTAAACAGAATATCACCACTAGCGTATAAAAAATGCGGTAAGTGTATTTCCCATTTAATAACAACGCGTGTAATGAGAATAAGCATATTAAATATTAATATATGAAATAAGAAACTGCGACATTTTATTACATAATTTGAAAAAAAAAAACAAAGCCACATGTTTTAAATATCCAACACAATAAGTGAAAAGTTTATTTTATTTCTGTAATTTTTCATTTAAATACACTCCGCCAAAAAAGTATCGCATAATTTAGTTTTGAATCATAAAAGTATCGCATAATCCATGTTTGTAGCATAAAGTTGTAAATATACTTTAATGCGCTCTAAGATATAATTTCTATGATTGTTTAAATAAAATACAGGCCAAATAAAAACAAGAACTCATACTTGAGATTTTTATTAAAACAAGAAATTATAATTTTGGAAAGAAAAATGTCATAACAGTAGCTTTTAATACTGAGTATTGCCACCTCTGGCTCTTATGACCGCTCGCATACGGTTTGGCAGAGATTCGATTAACCTCCGTATATAAGCCTGATCCAAATTCTCCCACTCGTCACGGAGAGCATTTGCTAGTCCATGCAGGTCCGCTGGGGCAACATTTTGGGTTCGTATCCGTCTGTGAAGGAGGTCCCGCACGTGCTCGATAGGGTTCATGTCCGGACTTACCGCAGGCCAATCTAAAACTGGAATACCAACATCGTTAAGGTATTCCTGGACGATTATTGCAACATGCGGTCGTGCATTATCGTGCATTAACATGAATTCGTTTCCTATAATTGGCGCATATGGTACTACATGTTCTTCTAAAATGTCCGTTATATACCTGTGGGCAGTCAGTGTACCTCTGTCTACTGGTACTAACTCTGTACGACCTGTTAAACAGATGCCTCCCCAAACCATAATAGAGCCACCAGCGAAATTAGGTCTAGGTCTGATATTACACTGCGAATAGCGCTCACCGTCTCGTCTGTACACTGAGATACGCCTATCTGAGGTGTAAAGACCAAATCTTGACTCATCTGTGAAGAGTATATTGGCCCAGTCATTAATGTTCCAATTTACATGTTCTCTGGCAAACCTTAAGCGAGCCACTCGGTGGTTCCTAGTGAGACGAGGAGCTGTTACAGCTACTCTAGCTCTTAATCCACTCTGTCGTAACCTATTCCGAATAGTTTGAGTACTCACACGAGTATTTCTGACTCTAGCCAAGTCGTTCTGCAATTGTCTCGCAGTTACATGTCTTCGACGTAATGCTTGTAGTAGTAAATAGCGGTCATCTTGGCGAGTAGAACATCTTGGACGACCTGGTACAGGTCTTCTACTGTAAATGCCTGTTTCCCTATATCTGGCTACGGCTCTAGAAACACTTGACTGATTGATGTTCATCAAATTAGCAACGTATGCTTGAGATCGTCCATCTTCGATTAAAGCAACTATAGCAGCCACTTGTTCTAAAGTTAAATTGCTCATTTTAGTTTTAAAAGCGTTGGTACAGAACTCTGACTTCGCACTTTAAAATTTGTCCGTATAGGAAGACTTTCAATAAACAACTGAACAAACCTTACACATATTCATTTTTCTAAATGTGTTCTTTTAGAAAAAAAAAAAAGTAAAAAAGCTAAGTTCCATTATTTTGTTAGTGTTTTTATAGTTCACATACACGAGGCAAACTTTTTGTGAACGTATAAAAATATCTTGGTTCATAAATGCCCTTTTTTAGTTTATGCGATACTTTTTTGGCGGAGTGTATATCAAAAGATTTATTATTTCTAAACAAATGTATTCGTTCCCGACCACACAAATACGTGCGGACGGCCACATTATTTTACTTCAATTTTATTCGTAAGAAATTTATAGGCAGAGAAGAGGCGGTACCAATTTAATAAATTCCGAAAATATTAGTTTGCAACCAAATTTACATGGTACGAAAACCTTCCATAAGAGTGAACTATCAATTTATCAGTGGTAAGGGTATTCAAAATATTTTCTTACAACAAGATGGCACAATTCCTCTTTGCGTAGTGCATGTTATTTTAATATCATCTTTGATGATAGGCAAATCGGGCGAAGTAGTGAAATGTTCTACTAAATGGCCTGCCAAATCTACAGGTTAGTCCATACTTTGTAGGGCATAATAAAAATAAAATGTACGTAAATAGATCATTTAATTAATTAACCTACAGGCGTGAGTAACAAGAAATACGCATTATTCCTGGCAATATGTTACATAGATCGTTATTTTCTTCGGTTCTATCAATAACTCATCGGCTACATTTAAAGCAAACAGTTGGTTGTAGTACAAGAGATAACAACAAAAAGTTACAAAGGAATCCACAGCAAGTAAAAACAATAACTTTTTTATATTGCTTTACATTAAAAACTTATACCTACATAATTATTAGTACAGTAAAATTAACCTGAGCTGACGGGTGCGTGACAGCAAGAGGGCGTGCTCTGTGAGTGAGACACATCCGAAGGAATAAGGAGCATCAGTGTAATTGGAACGCTAGCATATATCAGCTATTATTATCTTCGCGATTCGTATAAAAATCTTTCAGTATGTATTGTACGCCGTTCATCCACTAGACTTAGACCGCTTCTTCGAGCTCATGATGTATAATGCACGTAGAGGGGGAACTCTTGTCACCTCAGGCTAATTTTACTGTATTTACCGTTGTTACACAGTGTATTGCTACGAAACTTGTAGATAAATCTTTTAATTTTTAATTAAGTAAACACTGTTTTTATTCTATATCTACTATACTCAGTCACACTCGGGACGAGGGAGACTACTGTCACTCCATTCAACCACTGATTACTATATCAATAAAGCTTATAACATTTAAGTATCTTTAATGTGACCGTAGTAGTTATTAGTCAGTGATGTTCTTGTAATACATAGAATAAAAAAAAAACAAAAATATAATGTAATTTATTTATTTAGAGTTAAATAAATCTGATGAACAAAGAAATGAATCTGCTAAAGATTCCCTCAGGGTAAGTAAGTCCAAATCCACGTATTTCTCGTTTTTAATATCATAAATACAATTCAAATCTCCCACTAAATTCCCGTTATAAACCATGTATTACTAAATCAAATGCCAACTTAAACTGCTCGTGAAATTAACCCACAGAATCAAATACAACCTCACATAACCAATTTCACTATATTTATAGATATCATTCAAACAAACATAACCTAAAATTCCCTTATGCGTTATATGCCGGTTATTCGTTCAAAAGATGATAAAATCGCTTACTTCAAGTATGAAAACTGCTCTAGTATAATCCAAATAATAATTCCATATTCAAAACAATCATGTCAGCTTCGAAATGGTGTTCCAACGATCTCGCAGCAAATTGCCATGAATGTTGTTCTTCGAAATCGCAGGATTATACCAAAAGCCACCCCAAATCTCGAAATAACTGCATTTCCATTATCTTAGCACTGTACACGTAATACTCTCATTCTTGTAAGTAAATTTGAAAACTTTATGGACTTAAACTGTGATAGATATTACAAAATTCTAGATAAATGTACGAAAAGCAACCACACTCAAGAAAAACTGAAAACGAAGTCCTCCACATTTGTTTTCAACAAACTCAATATCTCCTAGACAAAAGGACCCCGGTAACGATCATAGAAATCATTTCCAACGATACGACAGCATAAAAATCTCTCGTCGAACATTAATCGCCATGTCCTAAAATCCATGGTTACAAGCATTAATTGAATTAGATATGAAATAAGTAAGTTTTTAGTTTAAATTATTACATACGTCGACAAAAATAAATAAATAGATAAAAATACACAAGACATAAACAATTTTATAGTCGATATTATGATTCTGTGGGTTTTGTTTAGCATGATATAGAAATAACCTAGCAGTATATACCTATTTAAGTATTTTTGATAAATATATGAAATCACAAAAATGCGTTTCTTAGCATTAATAAATGATTGTTATTAAGTAACTAAGTGCAACTCAGTGAAATCTTCTACCGAAGACGAGATCAGTGGTTACAGCCATATTGATGACATAATCTGATATGTGATTGATTACATGAGCATCTCAAAAGCGCATTATATCGAAACAGATACCACATACATTTATTTTTAATATACGTCGTTATATATAGATGACATGTCCTAGTTCTGTTTAGACATTTTTTAAAAAAAGAAAGTCAAGATCAAGTTACAGGGAACGAGATAACAAACTAAAACAACGATATCAATGTCTAACACTACCCAGCAAGATTCATGAAATTATATTTCCAACGAAGCTTTCTTATTTGATCGTAACGTAAATCATCCTAATTAAAAATGGCGTGATGGATTAGCGAGTGTTGGTTCCGCTTGTTGAAATAATTATACGGAGCGGGCTTCCTATCGATTCCTTATGCATGTATTCTGCACGACGGCGTCTAGAAGAAGCAGCGGTGGAAGATTTATTGAGTACGTTAGTACTGGCCGATCTGTATTCATCAAGATGGGAGCATGGGGCGAGATAAAATGAATTTTTCCCCTCACCACTAGGATGGTTCCTGTAACCTATTCTCCGCTGTCGTGGATGATAAATCAAATGTCTCTTGGACGGTATCAGACTTACTGTTCTGCTGCTAATTTTTTATTTAGGCTCTTAATAATTCATTAATTTTAAATGAAACCAACCGCCAACCGCAGAATATAAATCACTTCTCTAATTATTTTCATGTTTTTATAAATGATATTAAGGCGATTCTGGAAACAAAGTCTCTTGAGATACTAGGTTTTTGTTTTCTGCAGAAAATAATTCTAAGGCAAACTAAGTTCAAACACAATCACAAAGCTGGTAAATATGCAAAACATTGAATAGATACCTACATTTTTTGTAACGACATCTATAGCCGCCAAAATAAAATAGAAATTACTCTTGCATGCGGCAGTATAAAAAATAAATATTATTTATAGCTGTTGGCGACTTTCCATTAAACAGGGAGAACAGATATAAAACAGAAACTCATCGCAGAAAAAAGTGTTTGGCGAGTGATTCCGTTTTGTTTGTGGTGTCCGGAACAAAAAGGGTAATATCAAAAGGTTTTGTTAAGTTTGTAAATTCAAATCTGCCTAGAGGAAACGAGTGTTTTTTTTTTGTTTCGGACTGCTTTCGTTTTACTAGCTACGTAAGCTTGCGGGGTTTGTATTGAAACACTTTCTTTTCCAATAATTCTGTAACGAATCCAATCGAATCCAATATCTGACGCTCTGACGTTCCTTTCGTCTTTTCTTGGAGTTGTAATAATCAGAAACATTAATACTTTTATTATTATTAATTAACTGGTACACAAATATTTACAATTTTTTTTGCTCTGATAAACGCAGTGTAAGCCAACCAGGAACCAAGAATAATACATTTATTTTCTCCAAACATATTAACTTAGTTTGCAATATTATTTTGCATCACAGCAAATTGAAATTGACTGAAAACAAAAACAAAACTAGAACAAAATGTAGAGTTTTTAATTTGTCCTTTTATATTGGTTGTCCAAAGAAAAATAGATAAAAACGTTACTCTACTGGGAGGAGCATTGAGGACTACTCCTGCAACAACAATGGGAAGCCTCCCAGACTACTTTCCTATCCATTTGATGATAATGGAGACAAATGAGGCATCTCAGATTGCTATAAATACCAAGTGGTAGATATGCAGGATTGGGACACAATGATATTGCTCATCATGTGGAGCACAATCGTCTGGGAATGACATCACATAATTACAACATATTTCATTCATTTAACAGAGGTTTTGCGGTAAAAGTCACGGATTGGATTAGCTAGAACCAATCCAACTACAGAGACAGGTTCGGTGAATTGGTCTGGTTTACTGAGAGATTAGCAAATAAAAGCGGGTCTGGAGCTGAAATATACAGTGATGTGAGAAATACTATGATCACTCTTCTACTCATAAAATATGCCACAGTTTTTCTAGCAAAGGTGGACGCAATATCGCAACAGAAATCAATTAGATGGCTTATAAAAATAAGCGGATTTGTATTGCAACAGACAGCTAGCCGATACTGAAGGCATTAGTGAACTTGAGAATACAATATTAATACTGGTTTGGGAATGTATTCGAGAACCGAATAGTTAGACCGCCATAAAGTCACTTTACTGTGGATGCCCGGACATTCGGAAATCGAAGGAAACGAAAAAGTTGATAAGTTACCAAGAAATGGATCAATAGCTTCATTGTATAGGGCCGAAACTTATTCTAGGGCTATGCAAAAACACAATACGAGAGCAGGTGAGATTCTGACCCAAGAGATACACAAAGAACACTGATATGATATAATTAGACAAATTCATTGAAAGAAGAACCATCAAAAACGTGTGCTGACGATCCACTAAACTTCACTAGGAATTATCTTCGCACAGTAGTAGGTCTTCTATCAAGACATTGTGCATTGGAAGGACACCTGCCGAAAATTAGGATCAACACAGCAAACATATAATAGGAAGACAGAGACCGCATTCTGTGTGAATGCTAGGATCTAGACGTAAAGGCTCAGGCAATTTTTAGCAAGCAAAGCAGGAGCCAAGAAAATTATTTTAATCAACCAGCCAGAGACCTGTACAGATTAGTGCAACATACAAAAAGCCAGAAGGCTTCAATCGATGCTTCTGGAGACTCCATGTCAGACAGTTGCCACAAGAAAAAACAAAAAAAAAAAAACTGGAGTGGTTCATTTGACGGAATATCGCCTTAAGAAAGTCCTAGCGAGAATGCTGTTGTAAGCACTGTTAGAATAATACAGTAAACAAGTTTGTTATCAATGTTAATTCTTGCTATTGATTCACTATGTATTACAAAGTACTACTCTAACTGTACATGATATTCAGGTCAATATTCCTTTGATCATTTTTCTGTTTTCTAGCTGTAACGTTACCATCTATCTTTAACTGGCAACAGCAGTTTTTCACTAACAAAATTAAAATTTTTGCTTCTTTCCAAACAAGCTGAAACCCGACATGATGGGTCGTTTCAAAATAATATAAAAAGATGTAATAATACTTCCTGCCGTTCTTTGAAACTTTTTCCGTTAAAAATTTGACTATAAAGCAACAAATTTGGTTAAATTAACAAAGTTCGGTATTTTTAGTGATGATTAAAAAAACAATTAAGAAAATAATAATTGTGCTACGCCTTGCCAATTGCACTTTAACTTTTAAATTGTACACTTTGTACATTTTCCAATAGCTTTAAAAGCGATGTCGTTTGAGATATTAAAGTCTAATGCGCTAGTTGGTAATAATTATCTGTTATTATTATATTTCCCATTTATCTTGTTCTTAAGTTTTTCTTAATATGGGGTATTATTAATGATAACTTTGAGTAATGGGAGTTCTAGTACTTAGCCTTTTACTTAAGATTATTTAAGAATTTGTGGAAAGTTGTTCCTTTAAGAAAACGCTTTTTTACATTTTCAGTTATTTGTAATTAATTATGGAAACGCTACTATGTTCATTATAAAAGGATAAAGCGTCCTCGGGTACCGGACAAAAAGTTGAAACTCGAATATTAATTTATGGTTTTTGATAAAACTCGCTAAGAAAAGAAAATTTTACGGTGTGTGAGCGGCCTTGCAATCATTTTTAAAAAGACTTTCCTTTCCTCTTTAATGAAGAGATTCTAGCTTTTAGTATGCGTCAAAAGAATATGAAAATAACCGATTCATATTGTTAGATTTCTAGAAAGGTTGGATTAAGTTTTGTTCTTTGTCCGCATAAAGGAGCACGTGTCTCAAAAAGAATGAAGATATTTTTATCCTTTATAATCTATTTGAATCTTTATCAATTAAGCTAGGTATATTTAAGATGAGGAAAAGCTATTTTTGTTTGAATTCTTTTCCGTGTTTTCGTGTGCAGAATTTTCACCACAATCGATTTATTTTGCTGCTTTAAGCAATATTCTAATGTTTAGACCAGAAATTCTATCGACTTCATTCAAGAAGTATCTTATCCTATCAATATCTTTTTAGTGAAGCGTATTGGTAAAATGGCAAATTATTTACAGCTTCTATGATAGGATTGTGAGCGATTTCGAGAGAATCCAAGAAGTATGAGTGGAATACCTTCATTCCTCTTCTAATGAAGCTGCTTTTTATGAGATATGCGATGAGTTCTGCTGTAAATATCTGACGGTAATGAAAAAAACAGAAGCCATAGTGAAGGCCACAACGACGGATATTTGAGGATTTTTCTCCATGCAAAATTAAAACGGAATCTAACAATATAGTTTGAAGTAGAATGCCAATAGGATGTTATGTTGAACACATCCTTTTGGGCGTTCTTAACGCTCAGAAAAGCATGCGGTCATCGTCACTATATTTTTTTTTGTGAGAGCCGTCTGACATGGAGTTTCCAGAAACACTGTAACCTCATCTTCATTTTTTGTATTTAATCTCCCATTTTTTTACCCATTGAATCATAACAGTGATTCCAATATTCTGCTTGTACTAGTCTGTATAGGTCTTTGGCTAGCCAATCAAAATAATCCTCTGTGCTCATTTTTGAGATACCAAAAATCGCCTCTCTTTTTACGTCTAGAGCCTCGCATTCACACAGGATGTGATATAAGGTCTCTGTCATCCTTACACAGCTTGCAGTGGGTATCCCAAGTGTTAATACCAATTTTCTCTGAAGGTGTTCTTTCAATGCACAATGTCATGTTAGCAGGCCTATTTTACTGTGCGATGATGATTCCTACTGACGTTTAGTAGTTCTTCAGTCCTCTATTTTGATTGTGCCTTACTCTTCCATGAATTTACCTTGTTGTATTAATACAGTGTTCTTTGTATCCCTCTTGGACCCAAATCTTTACCTGGTCTCGCGCTGTATTTGTGGATAGTCCTAGAACAAGTTCTGAGTCTATATATGAAGCCTCCGTTTCGTTCCATTAGGTATAGATACGGCCATAGTTTCAGAAAATAATATAAAACAAAGAATTTGTTCTTTCTCTTTTCAAAAAAGGTTTTCTGCTTAACACCTTAAATAATTATATAACAAGATATATGAATAGATTTATATGGCTACGAAATTTGTCGATAAATCTTTTAAATTTTAATTAAATTTTATCAAGTAAACAACTGTTTCTTCTTCTACTAAACACCACCCAGCGTCATCTATTACACTCTCATTAATTCCAAAGATATGCTATATCACAAATGATAGAGGGCATGAAAAGTAAATTTGTCGCCATCAGATGGTTTTCACTACACCGCAAATGAATAGGATGATACTTATAATTTCCCGTCACCCTCGGGACGCGGGAGGATAACGTCACTCCGCTTAACTTATTATATTTAGTCACACTCGGGACGTGGGAGGGTATTGTCACTCCGCTTAACCACTGATTACTATATCAATAAAGCTTATAACATTTAAGTATCTTTAATGTGACTGTAGTAGTTATTAGTTAGTGATGTAATCCATTGAATAAAAGAAACAAAAAATATAGTGTAATTTATTTATTTCAAATCTCCTCGGATTAGATAACAAAGAAATCAATCTTCTAAAGATTCCCTCAGGGTAAGTAAGTTCTTTGCTATCTTAGATACATGATAATAAGGTTTATATAATCTTAATCCAAACTAAAAACTCGTATTTCTCGTTTCTAATATCATAAATGCAATTCAAATCTCCCGCTAAATTCCCGTCATAAACCCTGTATTACTAAATCAAATGCCAACTGCTCGTGAAATCAGCCCACAGAATCAAATACAACCTCACATAACCAATTTCACTAGATTTACAGTTATCATTCAAACAAATATAACCTCAATTTCCCTCATGCATTATATGCCGGATATAAGTTCAAAAGATGATAAAATCGCTTATTTCCAAGCAAATAATAATTCCATATTCAAAACAATCATTTCAGCTTCTAAATGGTGTTCCAACGATCTCACAGCAAACTGCCTCGAATGTTGTTCTTCAAAACCCCAGGATTAGACGAAAGGCCACCCTAAATCTCGAAATAACTGGATTCCCATCATCTTAGCACTGTACACGTAATGCTCTCATTCTTGTAAGTAAATTTGAAAACTTTATGGACTTAAATTGTGGTAGATATTACAAAATTCTAGATAAATATACGAAAAGCAACCACACTCAGGAAAAACCGAAAAAGAAGTCCCCCACATTTGTTTTCAACAAACTCAATATCTCCTAGACAAAAGGATCCCGGCAACGATCATAGAAATCGTTTCCAACGATACGACAGCATAAGAATCCCACGTCGAACATTAATCGGAAGACATACACATGCCCTACAATCCATGGTTACAAGCATTAATTGAATTAGATACGAAATAAGTAAGTTTTTAGTTCAAATTATTACATACGTCGACAAAAATAAATAAATAGATAAAAATACATTTACATAAACAATTTTATAGTCGATATTATGATTCTCTGGGTTTTGTTTAGCAGGAAATAACATAGCAATATGTATCAATTAAAAAATTTATTGTTCTCTAGTATGATTAGCAACAAATAAAAATGACTTGGTATTATCATTTTAGAAAAGAAAATATCTCAAAAAATAGAATAGAAAAATAATTAAAATAATACCTTTTTAAAATAAGCATACATAGGTATCTGTATTTAGGTGTCGATATCAAAACCGATAAGGGTTTTGTTTATTTGCAAAGCAATTAATTGTCACAAACAAAACCGGTTTCGATCCACAGTCCCTGATTATTATGATCTCACTTAAAATACAGTTTAATTTTACTGAAGCTCTACATTTCCTTTAATAGTTACGTCCGAAATTATAGTACTGCGGTAATTCTTATTGTAACATCGACTATAGGTTTCTATATATAGTCCTAAGCAATCCTTTTGCATTAGAAATAAGGCTTTTATCGAGATCCATTCAAGATCAGGCCGAAAAATGTTTGTGTACTCGTCCTAATTTCTTGTATGAATACGTAAAATTATGTAAAGAAGGATTAGGCAGCGCGTTCTATCCCTTCGTTCCCATTTATGTTTGTTGCTATTGGCGTCCCATATAGGACTTGTGTTTCATACAACGACTAGCGCGCATTATACATATAACTCTATTTAATTAGGACCCTAGTGCGGCAGTGTTATATTATGCGGTTGTCAAACCCATGCTTAATTATGTTGGTGTGACAGTGTTCGTGTCCACGATTACTGTTCTCCATATACACGAGTTACCGTCTCCTTGTTCCTCTATCAAATATGAGGATGCAGTGTGCTTATATAAATCAAGACAATGGAGAAAGTGTAGTTGCGAGTTGTGAACAACCACATATTGATGCAATATATCTTGGACATTGCAGAAAGTAGTTATAAACTTCCTATAAACACTTTCTGGAATGTCTAAAATATTATATATAAAAGTTTCCAAAGCGATTAAAGAGGCAAAACTAAAGGCTAATGAGAATTACATGGTAAATTATGGCAATAGATCTCGCGCAATGTGGAATGTTATCAATGGCCACTGTTCTTCGACGGTTGATGTCAAAACCGATATCTCTCCTGACAATTTTAATGTTTATTTCGCCATTGTGGCGGAGAGCATTATTGAAGCTTTCGTTTTTAGCGATGTCACTTTTCATGAAGTGAGAGATATTGTTCTTAATCTAAACAACTCACAGTCTCGAGATGTGTATGGACTTAACTCTAAATTAGTCAAAACTGTTTGTCACATTATTGTAATTCCTCTGACTAAATTATTGAACATGCTAATTGAAGCTTCTGTTTATCCCGATGCATGGAAGAAGTCACGTGTTTTACCTTTGCACAAGGGTAGCTCGCATGATACTCTTGATAATTTTAGACCTATTGCAATTGTTCCTGCATTGGGTAAAATTTTTGAGAAAATTATTAAATCACGTTTTATGAAATATCTCAATCATAATAATATATTGAGTGGAGCACAATATGGATTTAGAGAGCCTCTATCAACTATGGACGCGATAAATGATTTGAATTCCTTTATTCAGGTTGGTTTTGAATCGAAAGAGTATGTTCAGGCTGTTTTTTGTGACCTGTCGAAGGATTTTGACTGTGTCTCCTCCTCCATTTTATTGGATAAATTGCGCTATTACAGATTCTCGCCGCAGGTGGTGAACCTGGTTGGCTCTTATCTTTCTGACAGGACGCAATGTGTTACTGTGAACGACATGTCGTCAAATTTAATAGGTATTAACCATGGTGTGCCGCAAGGCTCAGTTTTGGGGCCAGTTTTATTTTTAATATATATTAATGATCTTTCTAGTTGCTCCCCCAATGTAAAGTTCATATTATACGCTGATGACACAAATCTGCTAGCGAGTGGCAAGGTAACCTTCTTGGAAATATCGTTAGATTAGAGATTGCTATGGCAGCCGCATGTGAATAAAATTGCCACATCTATTACCTCGGCGATTTGCTTATTGAGAAATATGAAAGATTTAGTGCCGTTTCACATGGGGCGTATGGTCAGGACGCATCGTCAGGACGTATAAGCAAGCACCATGCGTTTAAATGTGTAATTTCACATGAAGCGCGTATGATCAGTCCGTACGATTTCGTACGACGGACATGCGTCGGGCTCGTGCGTCGTCGTATCGTCAGCGCGCGCACGAGTCATTGTTTATAATGTGTAACTTCACATGCGAACTGATGGTCAGTTGCGTACCATTTCGCCTTTTGCCAGATTTGCCCTTTCTAGCACACACGTGGCTGTCTAGTATAAATGGCAACACCGACTTGTCAGTTGCTGACCATACGCTGTCCATCTGAAAGGAGTACGTCGCGTATGGAAATTCGGCGCGTATGGTCAGCGCTGACGATCCGTTCTGACCATACGCCCCATGTGAAACGGCACTAAGTCCCCATCAACGTACTAATGTCGGTTTATTTCGCTTATATTCAGTTGCGCATGTGTTATGGCATTGTTGCGTGGGGGCACTCCACTACGGCGGCACAGTATATACCTAAGCATTAGTTTCACTTCGTGTCGACACCTTTGATCTCGATGTTCTAAATTTTACCTCGCGCACTGAACGGCGCATAGTAGGTTCAGGGCATATCGCCCGGCCCCGACAGAACAGGATTAACCCAATATTGGAAAAAATAAAAAGGAAATTATTAAATTGAATTAAAATGCAAACAGTGCTGGTATAATAGTTTACATTGGCAAATTAGAAAAATTTACTGAGGAAAATACAAGATTATTATTGTATTCATCAGTTAATAAATATTATATGCGATTTGTAAATGTGTTTATTAATATTTACCTACATATAATGCTGGTAATCGCTTCATTAATAATTACTTTCTATTCTACATTTAAAATAAAATAATTAAGTAAATAAATATCGTAAGTAAATAATTAACAAGTGTTTTTATAATGCTTCAAGCAGACTATGTTTGTAGTAAATGAAATTGAAAAGACCTTTATTATAAGGGATTTATCTGCATAATAGTTGATGTCCTTAAAAGTGTAATTCTTAATTATAGAAGATCTTATCTAATTAGTGTTTGCTTTTAATTTTACATTTTAACGGAAATTAGTACTCAGTTAAGTTAGACCTCCTATTACAGTCGAGAACCCAGCACTTCATGTTGATGTGTATAAGTTATCCATGCACACTAAATTAAAACTATCAAGTAAACTTTAATCGAAGAATAAACATACACAAAACAACACCTGTAAACTATGAAAGGCAGAAATATTAACCTACTACAATTATTATTAAATTAAGATTAAAGATAGTATCTATATACCACATGCTAGAAAAAATTCTACTACGAAAATATGAAACTCACCTATAACTAAACTTAGTACGGCGGTTAATCTTAATTATGGAACACTTGCAAATACTCTGCTAGAGACACAAAGCTATGCTAACGACAGAATACAAAATGTGGCGCATGTGTCCCATCCAGGTGGTTTTATAGGTTGTATCTTTGTTTGTAAACAAGCCGTTAATCCGTTCCCCAATATTAGGCCAATCCGGGCCTGTTCAAAGTTGTCCTGAGTCCCTACATGCGCCGTTCCGTGCGCGAGTTGCAACTTGGAACCACCAATTTGCCGGAGTGAAACTACTGCATAAGGTATATACTGTGACGGCGGACAGAGTTTTCGCTTTACAGCGACGCGCCGTGCGACTGTTAGCAAATCTGTGTTATAGAGAGGATTGCAGAGGGGCTTTCCGAGCACTTAAAATAATCTCTTTTCCTTCACTGTATATTTACTATGATGTTGTATACATTAAACTTAATTAGGATCGCTACTCCAGCTCTGCTGAGTTTCATAATTATGATACTAGAAACAGCAAAAGCTTGTGTTCAAAATTCTGTACGCTCTCTAGGACCCAGACAGGCATCGACTT
This sequence comes from Cetonia aurata, assembly GCA_949128085.1. Taxonomy (NCBI): domain Eukaryota; kingdom Metazoa; phylum Arthropoda; class Insecta; order Coleoptera; family Scarabaeidae; genus Cetonia; species Cetonia aurata. Next base: position 39,981,739 of record OX421884.1, read on the forward strand.
TTTGGCACCTAAATTTTTTAATAAATTACCTATGGAGGTTAGAAATTTAGAATTATCGGAATTTAAAGTAAGCTTGAAGAATTATCTGACCAAAAAGGCCTATTACGATTACAACCAATTTTTGTGTAATGTAATTAAATGTACATATGTAACATGTGTAATGTAAATTACATCACACAAAAATTGGTTGTAATTTTACTAAGTGATTTTGTTTAACTTGTAAAGTGTTGGTTTTTTTTCTCTTTCTTCTTGACATGTGCAACCTTTGGACAGCATCAATTAATTATTATTATTATTATTATTATTATTAGGCATTAGAGTAATCCAAGTTTAGAAATGGATATTTGCGTTCGTATTAAAAAGAATTAAAATTAAAATTCTATGCCTTATGTAACTAAAATCGAATATTAATTTGTGGTTTTTGCATGAAACATCGTTAAAAAAAGAAATTATTTCGCGATATGTAAGCGGCCTTGGATTCATTTTTAAAACAAAATTTTAAAATGTTACTAATCGTTTTAATATTCGCGCTTCATACCAATCTGTAGAAATAGATTCTACATCGTTTTGTAAAAGAATATAAGTATACATAATTAAAAAGAAATTATCGAGAAAAACATTATTTCAGTAAGAGATATGATAGGGAAATTGTAACAGGTAATTTAAAGTTGTTTCCTATATTCGACAGGGAACTAATTTTATGTTTATTACTGTTCCATCTGCCGGTTTGGGTATGCGAACATAGTTGAATCAGCGTATAGGCTTGATAATTTAACACATTTATCATAGGTACAGGTTTGAGTTGCGTAAGTTTTATTAGATTAAGTAATTTTTTTTTATTTCTGTTCATGTTTTATTTTTATTCAATTTGTAAATTAGGTATTTTGTTGTTGTTATTATTCTAAATATCCAGTAAAGTCGTGTTGAGATGAACGTATCATTCATTCGTGCATAACTATGCGTGAATATTGTAATGCCAAGCGGGAAAAGTTAAGCTAGTTTTCGAGGTTGCTTAATGTGAACGTTTTCATTTTATTTTGACCAGCACTTATTTCCGTTACTATTGCAGGTTTAAAATATTTCAAACAGAAGTTGTAGTGTTTTATCTATACCGATTAAAAAAGTAATACCTATCAGAATTGTATGTAGAGGGCATGCTCGACAAAATGTATATTTGCATTTTTCGATGGAACAGCTTGTAATTTTTCTATATTGTTGCATAGCTCTACATCTCCTAATATATAATAATATTATATCAGAATAGTTTAATAATTAGGGAGTCATTTGACACTAGAAAACTTAAAAATGTAATTAGTAGGAAAAACATAGATGCAAAAACAAAATATACTTGACAAAAATCTATCCACACTAAATTTAAATTTAAAGAAACTTCTCAAAGTGACCTCCATCGTTGTCGATGCATAACTGATATCATCTTCTTAAGTTTTGTATACCACTAGAAATACAATTATTATTTCTTTCGTTTGGACTACCAATTTCCTCTTGAATTCTCTCTTTAACAGTGTTTATGTTTATATTTTCTTCTAAGAAGCCTCACCCTTGTTGGGTGACCATCGAATAGTCTGAGCATTACCAATCCAAAAGAAAAATTTATTGCTTAAATGTTCTCGAACCGTTAAAACATTATGCTCCATCTTGGTATCAAATCAATCCAATTGATTTTTTGAGAAGCTTACAGTAAGTCATCTTCGTATGGAAAACTTGTGTCTAAATATGTTTCCGCTGGTAATTTGAAATGATAAAAAATTAGTTCTTATTCCTCCCAGACCGTTTTACTTGTACTGCTTACTTTCTCAATGTCATTTATTCGTATTTTGTTTATTAAAAATGCTAGAAGTGGCCATAATATTTTTTTAAAGAAACTATAGGTAGTCATTGTTTGAACTTCTAATCATTTGTTGGCAAAACTGCAATCTTTTCCCCTTATGAACTTCAGTGAGCTGAACTGATAATATTTTACACGGCTTGTAATCATATTTTTTAAAGTTTGGTGGATTGCGGAGATGCTTTTTGCTAACGCCACTGTAGCAGTCAAATAAACTGCTTTCCGAATTTTCTGTAATAAAATTGAGAAAAAAGTTATTAAGTGAATTAAACAATTTAATAAAAAAAAAAACTTTCAATTTATCTTCAAAATAAATCATCGTATTAAGATGTTCATCGCCTACTCTGACAAGACGTTTTTATTTCATTATTTCTTACATGACGGTAAACATTTACAAACATGTTTGCAGAAGGGGTTTGTAAATTCGGGTGCTGTTCCATATATTCTCTCTTTGCAGCATATTTGTTTTTATTATTTCTTTACGTAAATAGAGAATATTTTTACTTTTTTGGTTGTAGTGTAACCTATGTCAAATTACAAATTGACAACTACCAAGGAACTAGTCATTGTTTTATTGTGACATATCAATTTCAGAGCCTCCTTTCTTTCTAACTTAGAATATCTTTTGATCTTATTTAATAAAATAAGTCACTAATTAATTAAAATAGTCGTATACAATGTAATATATTTGAAATCAGAAAACGCAGGCTTATACAAAGACATAAAAATATGCGGAATATCCTATTAAAAAAATCAAAACTAGGTATTCGCCGCTCCCTTTAGAAGCAATTCTGATAATTGTCAAATTTTTATTTGGTAGAGGTACACACTACAACCTTTCTTGGGTTTTGTTTTTGTAAATGTAATAGTAACGAAAGTAAGTATTTGTTAAAATAAAATGAAAAACCCCGTATGTACATATGCCGATAGTACATAACTTATTTAAATGCTTCTTTTCCTGAATAACAAGCAAAACGCTTTCTCGATTAGTTTTTCATCAAATCGCTTAATATAGAAAAGCGCAAAAGCACCTTACCTGGCCATATACATGATCACGCAAGGCAAATGTTCTTCACTCAGATAATGAATGAAATATACTGCTTCAGAACGATCTACTGTGAATACCGGTGAAGGCTTCGTTCTCAACAACACATTGAAGAAATTGATTCCTAAATTTCATAGAGAAAGTTCTATCCATATTTATTGCATTAAATATTTATTTTATACGATTTGTTTCTGATTAAAAGTTCTAACACACATAATAAAGTTATTAACGTGATTGCAAGCAGTAGGTAAATATTATGAGCACCATTATAGTTCAGCTACGTTAAAGTAAGAATTGAAAATTACAACTATACAAAATCTTATTGCAGTGTCACAAAAAGCTAAGGGGTATTATTTGTCATAATATAATACACTGCTATGACATTTCCAATTACAGAAAGGTATACCTATACACATAGACAACTGAAAATCAGACTAATAGAAAAAGTAAGATGATTATTCCTTTTATGCTCTTACATATATTAACATAAAGTTACAGAATTTTTGCTTTCAGTGTAACATAACGTCAAATATATTTTGGATATTTTGTAGTTTCCTGCTGAATAAAATATAGTAGCTTTCACATTGTACGTATTTTAGTTTAAATATTACATTAAATTGAAACATTTTGCTTACTATAAGATAATATAATACCTCCAAAACATATGTTCCTAATATCAAGATAATCAAGCAAAAGTCAGGAACGGTGCTGGCCAAATGAATTTAGTTACAGCCTCAAACGTTGGAAACCAGCCACCAGAAAACCGTGATAATATAGAGCAGATTCGAGTTTATCCAATTAACAAATCTTTTTCAGTTTGTGAGGCAAACAAAAGGATTTACCATTTGACGTGAATAAAAATGTTTCTACTTGTGATTCTATATGTTAATGACCAAATTAATTTCAATTTTCAGATCACACTTCGAAATATCCCACTGTTACTATATAGTAACAGTAAGAATATTATGGAAACGCAATTTCGACATACGATTACCAGTTTGAAAGGAGCAAACGTAAGTTCGTATCCCCGGTTGCATAGTACGATAAAATGAGTACCAGGCAGTTAGATAAATATTATACAATAATAAAATAATATAAAACATTTTATATAATTAATAAAATAGATTTTATAGTATTAAATTCTTGGCATAATTCAACATCAATCACAATATATTGAAATTGTGACGTAAAGAGTGGATTTACCAGTGACTCGATCAGCTAGTATCCGACATTTTTATCTGTTCTATTAGAGCTGCATACCAATTTCCATGAAAAACGAGCGTTATACTAATTCCGAAGGTAGGAGCTAGTACTGCTTCAGATAATAATAAAAGAAACCACAGTCTGTAATATATTACAGACTTTGTATTTTTAAGTAATTCACGTAGCAATCGCACCTCATAAAAAATCTATTTCATATTATTATCTGAAGCAGTACTATTATAATAGAAAATCACGGAAATTAGTAAGGAGACATTTGGGAGTAATTTTATAGCATCGCTTATATCTAGGTGTCATATTTTAACAATTAAGATGGTTATAATAATAATTTAGCGTACCGATAAGAGTTATATATTAAACAGGAAGGAGCTGAATGCAGAACACAGTAATTATAAAGCAGTAATGGTATGTGTAGGAACGAATAATTTTCCAAATAAGCTTTAGTATGCCTTTAACACGCGTACCGTGCTGCAGTAGATTTACGTAAAATCGTTATAAGTGCTTCCAAAAGCTTTTTAGATCAGGGCTATCTTAAACATGGTAAGTTGCGCTGTGTGATTAGAGATAAGTAGAAAAAGAAGAAATACGAAACCTGTCAAAGTAAGTATCTGATGTGCATTCATATTAATCTGTGCAGTATGATGTTTGAATTTATACAAGTACTAAATATGGTCTGTGATATATCCAATATTTCTGCGGCATTTAAGCTAAATGTAACAAAGCTTGCTAATACTAACTTGATATTGTAGGAAACAGATAAAAATATCATGGTCTCAGTAATTCAGGAGATAGCGTTTTTCGAAGGCCGCTTTGTTTCGATGATAGAGGTTTTACGGCAAAACCAATACAACTTTTCGACCTACAGAAACAGTTGTTTTGTGCGTTGTCACACATTTTGGTTACTATATTTTCGCTTTGTCCATTGCAAGTATGAATTTGCCAATGCGAATTTGTTTCTAGTTTCGGTTGTACATTGAACAATATCTGAACCGTTCCTAATAGAGATTTTTTTCGTTCAAACCAGCGGCGACTCGTGCTTATTTCACTGGGCGGCTATTACAATTGTCGAACTTCTTCGTATAAATTCGTACCATAGATACATATAGAAACATATTTGGCAAGAGCATACATTTCTTCTCGAACTTTGATCGTTGCCATTGTTATAAATTTTTATTCTTAATACACCTAAACTATTTGCTCTCAGTTTCCAATTATGATGAACTAAATAAATCTCTAATATTGTAAGGATGCTGGGTATTATTTTGACTTATTAATTTATTTTTATTTGTATGAATAACTAGCTTATAAAATATGCACATTAACGAAATAAAATAGCTCCTACACGAAGTAGGTTGATTAATATCACTGATATATATCGAATGACTGCCTTGTGGTTAACAAAAACTGCGGTAATAAATGTATTTGAGCTCCATAACAGCATTATGTAAAGAGTAATGACAAACTCTGCGTAATATTTCAAAGCTTACAGCAGGTTTTTGATTGTCGAAGTTTTAAAATGAAAATGTTGAATTTAGATATTAAGGAGCTACACTGTTCGTGCCATGTAAGAGTAGAAGTAAAAGTCACTCCAATATCTTTGTAGCCATAGTGTAAGATAGGACATTATTATTTAAATACATATGAGGATACGAACCAAATCTTTTTTGTAAAATGTAAAAAAATTTACATTTAGTATCTTCTAAATTCTGGAGCAGCCTGTTTGCACAGCACTAATCGTGCATTTTACTTATCATGATTTCAGCGGCACGAGTACTATCCTTTTCATTGGTGACATTAAGTAAATAGTTGTATCATCAAAAATTGAGGACATCATCCAAAAATAACGAAAAAAAGGCGGCCCTAAAACTGATCCTAGGGGCACTCCGATGCAGTTGGGCACAAGTAAATACATGACAGTTTGTGTATTATTTAAATTGTAAATTCTTGTCTCCATACATTTTATTTTATTGCTCATAAAAGATTTTAGCCAACCGCTAACTTTACATATCCCGTAATCCCATAGAATTCAGTTTATTACGCAGTAATTGATGGTTGAAGCAATCGAAAGCTTTCGACAAGTCCCAGATAACACCAGTTGGTAGTAATTTTTTTTTCGATGTTATTTACTATACTGCTGCATATGTCTAATAAAGCAGAAATTGTTGATTTTCCGACCCTAAATCCATGTTGCTACAGAAATAAAAATGTATCTTCTGCTAAAAAAAAAAAAAGAACCTATTGATTCTATTTAACATGGCATATCCAAACAGGTGATGAAAAAGATGATGCCATAGATATAATGACTTATAATTTGATAAACTATTTCCCGTTTGCCAAATCATTTGCCAAACCGTTTGCCAAATCGTTTGCCAAGTCATTTGCCAAACTATTTGCCAAATCCTCTGTCAAACTGTTTGCCAAATTATTTGCCAAACCGTTTGCCAATTCATTTATCAAATCAGTTGCCACACCGTTTGCCAAATCATTTGCCAAACCGTCTGCCAAATTATTTACCAAATCATCTGTCAAATTGTTTGCCAAATCATTTGCCAAACTGTTTGCCAAATCATTTGCGAAGTTGTTTACCAAATTATTTGCCGTACCGTTTGCCCAATCGTTTGGCAAATCGCTCACCAAATCAATTGCCGAATCGCTTGCCAAACCGTGTGCCACATCATTTACCAAACCGTTTGCCAAATCATTTGCTAAACCATTTGCCAAATCACTCGCCAAATCATTTGGTAAACGGGTTTTCGTCACTCCACACATGAGAATTTCTAAAATTGAAAACGCGACGACATCATGAAAGTAGGTCACTGCCGTATTGTCAGTGTGATGTAGGATTCCACAGTTTCTACATAGTAGAGACTCAAAATGTCTATCTCGCATTTCAACACAGGTTTGTGCACAGCGAATCCAGTTTTGGGATAATCGTAGAAACTGTAGGCGTAGATCTGCTACAGCAATGCTAATTCGTTCTCTCAATCTACATTGTTCGCTTCCTCGGCATATACTCGCTCTTTGATGTGAAATTCAAAATTTATATTCATTTGATAGATGTCAACAAAAACGTCAATCGATATGACATTGAGATGTCATATTGTAAGACAACAGATAATCGCTGATTCCAATCAAGCATTCTGATTTATCAAGAAATAATCTCTTTAATTACAATTGTGAACTAGTCTCAGTGGTTTTCAACAAGTGGGTAATCATTTTTAAAACACTGTAGTTTAGGTATTATTGGGTTTCGCCTGTTAGTTTACTAAGAAAAATTGTTCAAATTATAGTGCTGTATTAGGACTTTCGGTTAACTGCATAAGTTGATAGTTACCCAGCATACTTTTTGACAATTACGTTTGACCCAGGACATCAGTGGTTTATCGTAAACTTTACAGTAGGTATATCTTGGCACCATTATAACATAAATCGGGAAATTCATCAATAAACTTTCGAACTGCATCAACCGATGGTCTCGTTTTTTCCTTCCGCACGTTCGTTATGCTTAATAATTATACGCCCGCCTTATATAAAGATCCGTGTGTACTAACTTACATATAATTCTACGGTTCATTTGTTATTATATTACACTGGTGGGTAGGCTGCGTATTCAATACAACCCTGGTCCGGGAGAAGACATCCCAACTTTATTTATTATGTTTCGCACATACAACGCGTTCTTTTGTTAGATATTTTTTGTTCTGCTTAGCTGGAATATATAATGGAAGTGCCTCCCAACTAGACGACGTAATTTATCACTTTTCTTCTGCCAAAATCTGCGCCCACCACAATGCTAAACGTGCGTGTGATATTTTTCAAGAATTTCTTCAGTCACCGTCGCATAAAATATCCTAGTGAATACATAATTAGTTCTAGTAGTTTTATACATTTACAACCGCCATACACAAATCATCAAAATCATCATTTTGCTATGATCTCTTGCATTTCCGCATTTAGTTGATTGATGAAAACAACATACAGATTGGTCGACAAACCTCATGTAACTGTTATAAGTTATAATCCACAATGCACACAGGCTTCCTTATTTGATGCTCGTTCTCGCGATTGATTTCAATAGACGTTAGATCTAGTGAGTAACTAGATGATAACATGCTTATATCCGGGTTTTTTTCCTTTTGCGTTATTGCAAGAAGTTTTATCTGCCCGATAAATAAAGTTGAATGCTCAATGCTGAATGGTTTTGGAAGTTTGAAAGGTCCACAAATAGAAACTTCTATACCCGTTATCGATGTATAATCTATTACCCTTATTTATAAATGCTACAAGCAACATCATCCCAATGCTTTTCTGCTCTCCACTGTCATACTTATCTTTGAAGTTCAGCACCAGCGCACTGGCCAAAAACCCAACGCATGTCACAATCACAAGTTGAAAAAGTGTTAACATCAAATCTGTTATACTTTCAGGATGTGTGTTGTAAAATATACGGCCATGAAAGAACGCCAAACTCCCATTCAAACACAAGATTGGGCACAATTCCTTCTATGATTTTTTTTATAAGACTAATCTATTTTCTTCGTCTCCGCCCAGAAACACAGATTTTGCATTATGTTAAATCGTCCAGAAACATACAATTTTTGGGTACCAAAGCCAGCAAAAAGGTCACTAAAGGTTGGCAACACTATATTAGCGATATTGAAATTCCATGACAGATGACAGGATTTTCGTTACACAATTTCTTTATTTTTTATTTAATACCCCTGGGAAGATTTTGCGGATAATAAACTGGTGACAACTCTTTGTGCAACCTCTACAACATGAGCTAGTGTCTCTATTGCTCTTATTATTGATAAATATATACCAAAACTACAAAAAAAAAGATAAAATATCAAAATATTATTGTAATGCTGATTTTAAATTCAAAATTCATATCTAACATATGTTGTCACTACACTGTTGACTACCTAGTGTCAGTTTATTTTTGGATCTCCAACAAAATTAAGATTTATTCACGCAAGAAGTAGATAGTAGCTTCCGCCAGTTCATTTTTCGTAAACTTACAGTACTACTACGATATGAAATTAGCATTGGTTTTAAAAGAAAATCACTGGTCTGTAACTAATATTTAGCTAGTGTTTCTAAGATTTTTTGCAAAAGATTTTAAAGGATCTTTATTAGTACAGTAGTACCCCCATATCCGCGGAGGTTTGGTTCTGTGCTCTTCCGCGGATACTGAAAACCGCGGATAGTAGCGAACGCTTTATTTCCAAAGACAATATGAAATATGAAGCAAAGTTAAAACAATGAAACAAGAAAAAATAAGTTATATAATATTTATTTAAAATAAATAAACAATAAATAAATAAATATTCTTGTGCTGTGGCACAACTAGAATTTAAGTTTAACAAATACACTCCGCCAAAAAAGTATCGCATAATTTAGTTTTGAATCATAAAAGTATCGCATAATCTTTGTTTGTAGCATAAAGTTGTAAATATACTTTAATGCGCTCTAAGATATAATTTCTATGATTGTTTAAATAAAATACAGGCCAAATAAAAACAAGAACTCATACTTGAGATTTTTATTAAAACAAGAAATTATAATTTTGGAGAGAAAAATGTCATAACAGTAGCTTTTAATACTGAGTATTGCCACCTCTGGCTCTTATGACCGCTTGCATACGGTTTGGCAGACATTCGATTAACTTCCGTATATAAGCCTGATCCAAATTCTCCCACTCGTCACGGAGAGCATTTGCTAGTCCATGCAGGTCCGCTGGGGCAACATTTTGGGTTCGTATCCGTCTGTGAAGGAGGTCCCACACGTGCTCGATAGGGTCCGGACTTACCGCAGGCCAATCTAAAACTGGAATACCAACATCGTTAAGGTATTCCTGGACGATTATTGCAACATGCGGTCGTGCATTATCGTGCATTAACATGAATTCGTTTCCTATAATTGGCGCATATGACCTGTTAAACAGATGCCTCCCCAAACCATAATAGAGCCACCAGCGAAATTAGGTCTAGGTCTGATATTACACTGCGAATAGCGCTCACCGTCTCGTCTGTACACTGAGATACGCCTATCTGAGGTGTAAAGACCAAATCTTGACTCATCTGTGAAGAGTATATTGGCCCAGTCATTAATGTTCCAATTTACATGTTCTCTGGCAAACCTTAAGCGAGCCACTCGGTGGTTCCTAGTGAGACGAGGGGCTGTTACTGTATTATGTTGTAGTTTGTTTCTTTTAAGTAAAGCACACTTGCCTTTATTATATATTCTTTATTCTATTATAACTACATTATAACGTTGTACACCGTACATGTAACATCACTGCTTGCTTATCGTCTAACTACTACTAGTGACATCTATCTATGATATACATCATGTGACATCTCCCTTTTCTTTTTGTTTTCAAAAATATAAACTTAAACTTAAACTTATCTCTATTCTCTATATCTAATAGGCTTTATGACATGACGACCACTTCGGGTTATAATAACATTTTCATTTTCCTTCGATAAGGACTCTCTTCCTAATGCCTCCGTTCTCACTGGCTCAATGAAGGGTTCTCTAATCATATTATCTTCCAAGGAACTATCATGTTCCTTTATGTATAGATTTGGAGAAGGTTTTATAAAAGACGAGTTCCTTCTGTATATTTTGCCTACATTGTCTTTTACTATATATGATCTTGGATCTTTGGCTTTGTTTATTATTTCTGCTGGAACCCATATTTTCTCCTTTCTCAACATCACACTTTCCCCTTCCTTAAAGTCATTTCTCTTTCTAGCCTGTTTGTCATAAAATTTTTTATTCCTTTCTCGTTTGTTTCTAATTTTTTCTTCAATGATATTTGGTTTAGATGTTAATACCTCTTGTGATGTAGGTAAAACAGTACGTAGTATTCTGTTATTTAACAATTCTGATGGAGAAGCATCTAATCCCGTCAGGGGACTTGTTCGATATGCTAGTAGTGCTTTGTAGACATCGTTACCATCATCCATACATTTTCGTAAAATATTCTTGCAAATACCTACTGCACGTTCTACTAGACCATTTGATTTTGGATATCTTGGACTTGATGTTACTAAATCAAACTCCCACTTTTTTGCAAATAGTTTGAACTCAGTACTATTAAAGGGCATATTATCAGACATAAAAATTTTGGGGATACCTTGAGTAGAAAATACTATTTTTAATTTATTTATTATTTCTGATGCCGTCTTATTTTCTAGTTTAAAAAGTTCAATCCACATACTGTAATAATCTGCTATGACTAAATAATCATGATTTCCATAAGTCATTATGTCAGCTGCAATTTTATAAAATGGAATATTTGGTCTATCGTGTAATATTAAAGGTTCTTTCTGATTCATTTTACTATATTTGAGGCAGGTTTTACATTTAGAAACAAATTTGTATATATCATCTGACATTTTTGGCCAATAGAATATTTTTCTAGCTCTCGCTTTACTCTTTTCAATACCAAAATGCCCTGAGTGTAATTTAGTTAACATTGACGATCGTAACTTTGATGGTACTACTAATTTACAGTTATTGAATAAAAGGCCATTGTTAACATATAAATCATTTCTAATTTTGTAATAATTTTTGATATCTCTATCCAAGATGTTATGTTTATTATTTGGCCATCCATTTTCACAATATCTCACAATTTCTTTTAATATGATGTCTGACTTTGTATGTTCCTTTAATTCTTTCAATCGTTCGTCAGAAATCGGTAGGTTAATTTCTAGCGAATGAACTACATCTAACATTTCTGGATCATCATCAACAGTTTCTTTAATAAATAATCTAGAAAGTAGATCTGCTACAAACATATATTTACCAGGTAAGTATTCAATTGTAAAATTATATTTAAGTAATTTTAGTTTTAGTTTCTGTAACCGGCTGCTAACTTTGGCTATTTCTTTTGTGTTAATAGCTACTAGCGGTTTATGATCTGATTTTACAAGAATTTTTCTACCATAGACATAATGATGAAATTTGTTAAGGCAAAAAGAAATTGCTAAAAACTCTTTTTCTATCTGTGCCCACTTTTGCTCCGTGTCTGTCAAACTTCTGGAACAAAACGCTACCGGTTTTCCTTTTTGCATTAAACATCCTCCTATACCATTTTGACTCGCGTCAGTTTGTACTTCTATGGGCGCATTACCATCAAATATTTGCAACGTTGGAATTTTTGCAATTAACGCTTTAATTTTAGAAAAACACTCTGACTGTTCTGCTGTCCATACCCATTGCACATTATTTTTTATTAAATTTCTCAACGGAACTAGAATATCCGATAAATTTGGTAAATATTTAGTCAAATAATTTATCATGCCCAAAACCTTTTGCAATTCTTTTTTATCTTTAGGTTCTTCCATCTCAAGAATAGCCTTTACATACTGGGGATCCGGTTTTACACCGTCTGCTGAAAATATTTGTCCTAAATAATTTACTGCGTTTACTTTGTATTGAATTTTATCTTTGTTAAATTTTACGCCTACTTCTTTTGCTCTTTTAATTACGTTTTCTAATATTTTATCGTGTTCCTCTTCATTATCTGCCCCAATGATAAAATCATCAAAATAGATACCAATAGGTAAATCTCCAAACATTTTTTCGTTTATCCGTTGAAATACTTGAGGACTTACATTTAATCCAAAAGCTAGCCTTTTGAATGAGTATTTACCATATGGTGTTATAAAAGTACAATATTTACTACTTCTTTCGTCAATTGGAACATGATAAAAACCCTCTTTAAGATCTAGTACTGTAAATATCTTTTTACCCTTCAATTTCAAGCCTAACTCATCAATAGTAGGAATTGGGTATTGATCTAAACAGATACATTTGTTAAGGTGTACCGGATCCAGACAAAGCCTTATTTTGCCATTACTTTTCTCTACAATGACTATATTATTAACCCATTCAGTAGGTTCATCTCTTTTTACTATAATCCCTCTAGCCTCTAAATCAATAAGAGCTTCTTTTAATTTAGGTTTGACTGTATCAGGTACCCTCCTGCAAGCACTAACAACTGGATTAGTCTTTGGCTTTAACACAATTTTATATTCACATTGACATTTTCCAGTACCTTCAAATACTTGTTTGTTTTTAGTAATAAATTCATGTTTACCTAGGCTATTGCTTACATTTTCTATTTTCTTAATACTATCAATTTTTTGTAATAGATTTAATTTTACACAGGTATTTAGTCCTAATATTGGCATACTATCAACATTCACAACAACAAACTTAATATTATATGCTTTCTTGTTAATAGTACAATTTAAAATTACATAACCTACCGTTTTCAGTTTTGTTTCCCCATAGGTAATCAATTGCAAGTTGTTATTTATTATTTTCTTACTAATATTTAACTCCCTAAATACACTTAACGGTAGACAATTACAATTCGCGCCAGTATCTATTTTAAATGTGATATTTCTATTAGCGATAGAAACATTTGTTGTCCAAATTTTAATTTTGACATTATCATTGTTTATACTATCTAGCATTATCGTGTCAATATAAGATTCATCTGAACTGTTTTCCGTTATTTCATTAATATTTTTACTTTTCTTTCCCTTTACCTTACAACCAATAGCAAAATGATTTAACTTTTGACAATTCTTGCATTTCTTACCAAATGCGGGACATTCCCTCGGACCATGTCTTTTACCACATTTTAAACAATTGTATTGTTTACCACTACTGTCCCTAGATGTTCCCGGTTTGCTCTTGTCTGTTTTAACAGAATCCACCACAGCATCTTTGCGTAGACTCTTCAACTGGAATTTGCTTGCTTCCGATGTCCTGCACATGATTTCTGCCATTGCCAACGACAACTCCGCGATCCTCAATAGCCTTTCTTGCAACGATATGTCCCTGATGCCACTTACAATCCTGTCTCTGGTCAACGAATCTACTAGAGCACCAAAATTGCAATTCTTCGCTAGCATTTTAATGTCTGTTAGAAATCTATCGAAGTTCTCTCCCTCTGCTTGCACCCTTGTAAAAAACTTGTATCTTTCGTACGTTTCATTCTTAAACGGACTGCAGTAATCTTTGAATGCTTGCACTACCTTTTCGTATTTTTTCCTTTCTTCATTTGTCAGTTTTAGTGTTCTATATATCTCCTGGGCCTCTTCCCCAGCCACATTTAAAAATATTGCTATCTTAGTCGAATCTTCTTTATTCACTAAACCCGTCGCTGTTAAGTATATATCAAAACTGTGAAGAAATTTATCTAGATTTTGATTAGCGTTATGGTTAAATGTCATTCCCTTTGGCGGTTTTAATGACTCCATTTTATGTTTTTATTTTTCTTACGTACCACGTGTACTGTTTCTAACCCAACTTTTCTTTTATTAGAAATCTTCTTATTATTATTATATGGGTTACCCGTCACCTGACACCATGTATTATGTTGTAGTTTGTTTCTTTTAAGTAAAGCACACTTGCCTTTATTATATATTCTTTATTCTATTATAACTACATTATAACGTTGTACACCGTACATGTAACATCACTGCTTGCTTATCGTCTAACTACTACTAGTGACATCTATCTATGATATACATCATGTGACAGTTACAGCTACTCTAGCTCTTAATCCACTCTGTCGTAACCTATTCCGAATAGTTTGAGTATTCACACGAGTATTTCTGACTCTAGCCAAGTCGTTCTGCAATTGTCTCGCAGTTACATGTCTTCGACGTAATGCTTGTAGTAGTAAATAGCGGTCATCTTGGCGAGTAGAACATCTTGGATGACCTAGTACAGGTCTTCTACTGTAAATGCCTGTTTCCCTATATCTGGCTACGGCTCTAGAAACACTTGACTGATTGATGTTCATCAAATTAGCAACGTATGCTTGAGATCGTCCATCTTCGATTAAAGCAACTATAGCAGCCACTTGTTCTGAAGTTAAATTGCTCATTTTAGTTTTAAAAGCGTTGGTACAGAACTCTGACTTCGCACTTTAAAATTTGTCCGTATAGGAAGACTTTCAATAAACAACTTAACAAACCTTACACATATTTTTCTAAATGTGTTCTTTTAGGAAAAAAATAAAGTAAAAACGTTCCATTATTTTGTTAGTGTTTTTATAGTTCACATACACGAGGCAAACTTTTTGTGAACGTATAAAAATATCTTGGTTCATAAATGCCCTTTTTTAGTTTATGCGATACTTTTTTGGCGGAGTGTATATAAGTTCATACATATGTACATATAGTGCGAGTAATTTTTATACTGCGTTGCATTGTTGGATCATATTCTACTATCTGTTCTATTAATTTTCGCGCAGTTCGAAATATCGTTGATAATTTTTCAAGCGTCCATGCTGGCGGTTCTTGTTCACCCTCATCCTCATCGTCACTCGCTTCTGGAGCACTAGAAAAACTGGCTCGAATCTTATTTTTGTTTTTTAACACTTCCCGTATCGAAGATTTGTTTTTATTGTATATTTTAGCAACAGTTGCAATAGATTTTTTTTCTATTTCAATCATATCAACGATTTTTATTTTTTCACTAATAGTGAGCATTTCACGTTTTCTTTTTGGTTTAGAAGCCATTTTAAAATGATTTTCAAATTCACTTGTTTTATTTAAAAACTATTGCTAGCACTGTCTTGTCCGATTCAGGGGATGACTCATATATACGACGATATATCGACAAATGCTCCTATAACTTTTAGTAAGGTTCGAATGTCTTTATTTGTTTCTGTATTTATTGATATAACGCGTTTTCTGCTCATCATAGGTAAATCGCGGATGACTGAAACCGCGGATACGGAGTCAGCGGATAACGGGGTGCTACTGTACTTATTACTAGTGCTGCAGATATCCGACAAAATTGAGATCCGGCCAAAACTATCCGGATATCCGAATCCTTGGATCCGGATCAGTTATCCGAAGCCTCAGATCCGGATCCGCTATCCGAAACCTCGGATCCGGATCCGCTTCTTGAATTCGGATATACTATTCGGTGCTGGGATCAAGATCCGATAACTATAGATAAAACATACAAATTATTATCGAACAACTGAACGGTAATTTGTAATTTGTGATTTTCAATAACAAATTCGGATCGGAAGCTTCGGATGGCGGATCTGGATCCGAGGTTTCGGATAGCGAATTTGGATCCGAGGTGTCGGATAGCAGATATGGATCTGAGGTTTCGGATAGTGGATCTGGATAGTGGATCCGGATAGCACACAGATCCGGATATCCGGATAGTAAATTAGCTCTACTTATTACTTATATATTAATATCTGCATGTTTATCGTAGTTAACCAAATCTAGCATTACCAAATTAGTAAATCCCTAAATTCTTTGGCTACTAAAGGCAAGTATGTCCGGTTTTGCACTATTTTGAGAATTCATTATTTCATTCCTATAAAATTATTACTTTTTCAATCAATACGAATCGGAATAAGGCGACGATCGAAAACCATTCAGTATTAGTTTTTACTATGTAAATAAATATGTTAGGCGTCAGGCAATATAAAATATTTCAATTGAAAAATTAATTCAAATATTATATACATAAATATCCCTACACTATGTTTACTTCTATAAACAATTTACAACAAATTATGCCTATGTTACCAGAAATATTTCATAGAAAGCAGCAGAAGGCTTTTCCAAATAAAAGATTCTTATGGCTTGGCAAAATAGAGCTGTTATCTACTCAAATAACGGTTAACTATACGCGTCCTTTAACGACTTTCACAGTTATGAGAGAGGCGCTATAAAAGCATCCAATATTGTTACGTCCGAATTAATCGCTAGAATATATACGTTTACGGTATCATAACATAAAACCGTTCTAAATTGGTATCTAAAACAAATTAGTGAAATTTATTACATTTACTTTAGTACCTATACAGATTAATACTGCAGCACTTTTTGTAAGGTACATTATTTAAATAAAACTTAGAAGGAAGAGAATAAAGCGTATAAGAAAGTTTATATAAAATGTATAATGAACTGTTGTTTTTTTTTTTAAAAAAAACTAGTCTAGTTAAAAAGTGTTTAAAGTTTCATACTTCTTATTCTCTCAGCTACGTTTCGTTGAACTTGTTTTTCAGCATCTTCAGGCTTTTTTTCTAATACTATCTTAACCGTTAACGTGCCAAAAAGAAAACAACGTAGTTCAAATTATAAGAAATAGATAACTAAAAGAAGAAAAAGAAAAAAGAAAAATAAAATGTATAGGAGCAAATACAAAGGTGTTTCAGGCCACACGTCCATTATCTTTTTAGCTAGACTTATGCGACAAGAAATTTAATGACAAAACCCTATCTAAATAAAGAATCCTTTGAAAATATTTTCAACTTTCGGACACGTTGGGTGATACCGGAAGTCAATCTCAATCCTTTAAATTGTTTAATCACAAATAAAATCTCATGCTCCATTTGTATGAAGGTGAGTATGGATTATTAATCTACCGTATAAAAGTTTCTCAATTTAGCCCTTATCATAAGGTCATCATTGATAATAAAACTATTATTTCCTTTTACTTTACCAGTTCATTGACTTCTTACGCATATTTGTTCAATGATAAATTGAAAAAGAAATATTGTTTGTTATAGATGCTAAATAAAATAATGCAACAATTACCTAATTCCAGATAAAGTTGATTGATTGTGTCGTAAGTGTCCCAGAGCGGAGTGCTGATATCGTCATATCCTTTGGGAGGACTTTTTATATCCAACGAGGTACTGCTTGAAATTGGACCATTGGGATCTCTGTAAATAAAGGCGGCGCGTTATATTAAACAAGTAGTAAATAACAGGAAAGATAAACGACAATAATGGAAGTTATGATACAAGTTGTGCCAGCAGCTGTGAATAGAGCTACCTAGCTGTCAGTCGCGATCCAACAACTGAATGTGCACTCTCTTAAAATTGAGGTTTTTATTACACATTTTTGTATACAATTTTATGTAATAATACTATTGCACTTCTTTTTCTTTTAATTCAGGGAACTAAAGACATATTATTGCCATAAATCGGACCTCGGGAATGGGGATAGCGCTAGGCTGCGTATTTATAATAAGATAGGATAATTGTAAGCGGAATGATCAAGAGGTTGTTAGTAAAGTTGTTTCGTTTGATTTTGACTCTTTAAGTCCTACCCCTGCCAAATCAGCCCAACCATAGACTGGTGACTTATACGAGGTAAGTACTAGTAAGTTATATTGTTATTATTGTGATTGTATATTAATATTTACTTGGATGTATTATCAACCTCTAAGTTACCCCAATCACGCGCCCTAACCCGATATTTGGTGGAGGTGCCTAGTACCGATCCCGGTACCTTTCGCAAGATCTTTACTATTTGAACTGCATCCACCCCTTAGATAGTTAGGAGAGAAACACACCTATAAATCTTTATTCCCAACATTAAGTATTGTTGTTGATTTATAATTTCGTAGAAAAGCAATGAAGTCAATAGAAACATATCATATAGAAATGATAAGATTTTTTAAATAATAATAATAATAACTTATTCATCCAGGCAGCCATACAAGAAGGAAATGAATACGTCAAACAAAAATGGACACGACCAAAAAAGTACCGTCACAGTTGTATACGTAAGAGTATTTACATGTTACACATAGAGGGATTAAGAAGCTACATGTTATATGCTTCTAGTCTAGAACCGTTCAATTATTTAGCATTGCTTTTCAAGTAATTTTCGTATTCTTCAATACTATAAAAAACATGATCCAATAAAATTTTCAGGGACCAGAACCTACCATAGTACCTACGGTTGCTAAACAGTAAATCAATGTATGGACGCAGCAGAAACTGCTCCAACATTGGAACAATTGTCCTGATGCAAAAAAGTGCATTTCGTTTAATCATGTCCAAACCCAGGAATTACTTGAATTTGACCGTAAAAAAGTCAAAGTAATAGCTTCTGTCTTTACAGGTCACTGCAAACTCAGTAATCACCTACACAGGGTCGGATTCTCCGATGAGACTGAATGCCGGCTGGGTTTGGAGGATGACGAAACAGTTGCGCACATCTTCTGCTACTGCCCCGCCAGAACGAGAATCAGGTATGACATCTTTGGAAAGGTTGACCTTTCCTTAGAAGACCTGAATACGAAATTATACAAAAAGATTCTGAGCTACCTTATGGGCTTGCACTTGTTGGATGGACTTTAAAAATACATTCCGCTCTACAATAGGCCCTAGCGGCCGCAGTGGGCGGGATGGATAATCGACCCATACGGATGCTATCTTACCTCAATACTCAATATTAGATAAATATACGTTAATAGCTTAAACATATAAATTGAAGTTATAGTTAAGATTTTATTATTAAGGAGTAAGTTACGAAAAGAAGTATTTTGTTTGACATAAAAAATCAGGCGCGAAATACGTTGTCCTCACCTGCACGTCCCCATGCGGTGATATTAAATGATATCGCAGAATAAGGCCATAGTAAACCTGCATTAAGGATTCGAGATTCATCATACTTGCAAGTAATGTAAAAACTTTGGTTTAATTTCATACAGATCAGATCAATTTGCTCTCCCCATGACAGATTGACATCATAAGTGGTACTCAGAAATTTTAACGACGCACTCTGAATCAACGTGTCACCATTAAGCATGGCAGAAATATTTATAGGTTGTCTATGTATGTTATATGCTTCCATTAGTTTAGTTTTTTTATAATTAATAACAGGGATATTCTTATTACAGTAATCAATGGATTCGTCAATAATCATTTTAACTTTAAGTTTTAGAATGTCCGGATCTCTGCCTGATACAATCACGCTGATATCACCTGCATACATACACAATCCATTTATTAATGGAGCCAGCTGAGCAGGTTCCGACTGATTCACATACTGTATCCATACTGGGACTTGGTCAAAATATTAAATTTATTTAAAAAGTTCTCAATGTTATTGCACACAGCTTTTTCTATGACTAGATAATACGCTTAATAATGAAATTGGTCGGTAATTTCTCAACTTCGCGGGCTGTCCTTTCTTAAAGACCGGGATAACTGCAAAAACCCCTGCGTTTGGGCCTAAGTGCACGTGGTTACCACCTTCCCCGACCTGAAATGCACAAAGCAGATCCCTGCAAAATCGATCACTCCCTAAGTCTCGCATCGGACGTATATCATAGTTCGTTAGCTCGAGTAACAGCTAACACCTAGCGCCGTCACGACCACCATCTTCCAATAAAAATAAGGTAATTTTGCAATTTTAAAACTTAACATCAGGATCCTACCTTACCCGATAGGTTCTGACTTTGGGAATATAGAGGACGAGTAATATTCGTATGAGTCGATTTTTTCGTATGCCTTTTTTAGTTTACTTAGCAACTGTTTTATCTTCTCTTTGTACGCATTGAGGATTTTAGTAATTTTGTCAGCAACAATAATTTTTTAGGTGTTCATGCTAACGTATTGATTTCGCTACCATTCAATACAGACAGGTAACGTATAATAATGTTTATTGCCCAGTAGGTTTCCCCAATATCAGGACAAAATTACACTATTATAATGTGAACACAGGTAACAGTCTAATAAAACATAAAAATTAAATCAGTATTTCAAGAAATAATTCTAACAGAACAAAAAACTAAAGAATTATTTAATCATTAATATGAAAATTAAGATAGTGTCCGTAGCAAAACAATTTCCAAGAAGACGTCATCAAAATAAGTTTCTGCACACCTTGTCATATGGTAAATAGGCGACCGTAGTAGTAAATTAGTCTTTGGAGTTCGCATGTTGAATATAGACACATGTCGAGAAGCCAAACGTGGAACATTAAAGCACACGGTGGACAGAAGACCCGGACAGTGAACCTAGTTCGTTAAGAGCTTGTGTAAAAATCGTGAACTGTGGAAACCGCGTCGGTGAGCTAGCAAATCCATTTGATGTAAGGTAAGTAACTCATTATACGATACCTCCCACTTAGAATAGGTTCCATTTATTAGAAAGCTGTTGTGTTGCGTACAATGGAAGCCAGACGATCGAGGCGTATTCCAACTTGCTGACGACAAATGCAAAGGAAGGTGTCTTTACGGGGCATATGTTATTGAAATGTCGTGAGCTTCGGGTGATGAAACTCAACATCTTTGAGGCTGATGAACACATAGCATCTATATGTGTGGTGAAGACTAGAGCCGAATGAAGAATAACACCAAGGTCTTTGATTTCGTCAACAACGGTGAGAACCCTGACTCGTGTAAATACAATGGCAGCGGTTAATTTTTCTAGTGAACGACATGGCGTAACATTTCTCAGTGTTTAGTACCAGGTTGTTCCTTGTTGACCAGTTAACTATAAGGTCAATATTATGTTATAACATTTTAGCCTCTTCATGGTTTGACACTCTGCAGGACAATTTTAAAATTATAATTAATAATAATTAAATATAATAATAATTAAAAAATTGGCAAGTAGAAAACCTAGGTTGGAATCTTCAGGTACGCCGGTAGTACCTAGATATAAAATTATTTGATTCAAAACCATTATAAAACACAAAGTTCACTCTATCTGACAAATAAGATTGGATTAGTAATTGTAGCTTAGGAGAAAATCCGAAGGAGCCAAGCTTATGTAAAAGAAGTTTATGAACAATGGTGTCGAACGCATGTGAGAAATCCGTACAAACTGAGTAAAACAGCACAAATTAGTTGTAGTAGAGCGTCCAACCATAAACCCGTGCTGGCTTGGCTAAATATATTCTTTTATATTGAAGTATATTCTTGTGTAAGAGAATTGCTCAAAGATCTTGGCGAAGTTGTTATTTCGGGTGTCTTATAAGAAAGCTCGGTATTAGATCCTCTCCAGCCGTTAGTTTGCATAGGAAAGGCGCCACAATATTTGTAAGATCATCTTCAGTTACAGGATGAGCGTTAAACGACTGAAGTTGCAGGATATCATCAAGTAAGTCCATAATTGTAGTTGGCATGAGAACTCCAGATAAAAATTGAGCAAAAGCATCGACAATGATTTTAGGATCCTTTAATTGCGCACAATTACACGCCAGCTCGCCAGGTATTCGTGAGGTTCCCTGTCTCGATCGAATGAATGACCATAGTTGATTTGGTTCAGAGATGATTATGGCTTCAATATTCTTAATGTAAGATGTATAAGCGCCAGAAATCTGGCTCTTAACCAAGGCTTCTACTCTACTGAATTGATAGTAGAATGTGCGATTTTTTGTGGAGACCCACTTCCGTCTATAATACTCCTTAGTCCTGTAAGCACAACATACAAAATAATTTATTAGGTATTGAATATATTCAAAATGTTATATTTTCTTTTGGGAGTAACGTATTGTAGCTTCTAAAGCATATATGTACAGGCTTAGGTATGTACATATAGGTATTGTTCAAGTGGAAACGTCGTAAGATATATTAACTTGCCTAGACAAAGGCAAACGTTAAAAAAGAATGCATAAAGCAAAGCACATGGGCATGCATGCATACGGAAAACGAAATGACATTTTCGTTTACAGCGCAGCGGTTGAAACCATTAAATGCAGAAACATTTCCCAATGAACATCTATGCAAATGAGTATGATCTTCTCATATCGCCTGCATCTGTGTTATCTTTATATTAGCTTGCAAAACCGTACATTCGAGCATCATTCGAGTCATTAGAATAATATTAGAATGTACAGACATTCAGATAACTAATAATGGACCTTCATTTCGTTTTAAGAGTAACATTCTGCTGGCTTGGGGTTTTTACTGTCGTACTGCTCTCACTAAATTGGTGTGGGTATTTTAAATTTATTAGTTCCTTTATATAAGACGGATAAACAGTTCCAGTTAAAGCAACCACACACAGAGATAAATAGAGAGTAATAATATTGGGATATCTGTACGTATTTAAGATGAAATTATAATTAATACCACATATGATTAATATGGAATAGATATGAACAAATCTGTGAAAATGTATATAATACAGTAATAATTTAATAAAACAATGCACTTTTTCTTCGAAGTACAGCAAGATATAAAATTAAGTACTTAATGTAAGTACACGTTTAATGTGACATCTGGTGCTTTCTAACTTAGAAGCATTTGTTTTTTATAAATATGTAGGTTCGAGGATATAGATTTTAGGGCAACACTCGATGTGAACGTGCTTGAACCTGTTAGTGACCCTCTCATATCGTCTCGTGATAGCAAGAGATAACAATAGTTTTGAAGAAGGTTCAGCATCATGCAGTATCCTAAGACTTACATCATCGAACGTACTGTAAGAAATATTTTCAATTTGTATCATTTATTTGTATCGTCTGCCATCTATGTAAAAAGGGCAGTCATCTATTCTCGATTTTTACCTAGAGAACCCTAAATATTTCAATGGGTCCCGTAGATATAGGGCGCGCTAGTGGTATTACCCCGAGCGTATTTCAAGTGGTTGAATAAGGAATGTTTTATATAAACATTTTGATAACGCCGAATGTGACGGCGTCTATTGGAATAAGCCAGACTAAATTTTCGTAATACTTTATATGCGGTGAAGTCGTAGTTTGCAACGGTTGCTTTTAAAAGAATTAGAGGTGATTGTGAGTTTGTGGTCCATTTATAGGTGAGTTTAATCACAGAGCATTTCTGTTAATCTCGTGTAAGTTAGATTAAGTGAATTATGAAGTATAAGAAATTTAGGAAAAAGCCTGATTAACGTTAAACATGCTTAAGTTAGCGAGGTTTCGAATTTGATAGGCTAGTCGTCCTAGCGGGAATGCGACGTGACGTGGGGAATCCGCACGGCACAGTTGATCGCAGGCGCTGGGCGACCCGGCGGTTGTAAAAATAAGAGCACGGGGGAACCGCAGGGCAGTTTCACATGCACCTTCTGTGGACCGCGGGGGATTCGCGCGCACGAGCACCTGAACAACAACATAGCGAATTTCGTTAGCGCAGTTATATAATACTTAATTATGTAATCTGTTCCTTTGTTAAATACATGGATGACCGGAATGCTCAGGCTACTTTTCTTTTACAAGTAATGCCCCCCAGTCATAATAGGTTACACCTCGCCAACGTCGACGCTCCATTGCTCGACCGTCCTGATTATAATATAATATAATTTATTAGTGTTAAATGTTAGGATCTATATCTCTTTGAATAAACAAAAATATTGTAGCTCATTGTTTTGGCTAAATTTACTTAAATTAAGGTAAAAATAAGGTTATAGTACGAACATTATTTTCAAAGAATATAAATAATAAAAAAAAATGTCGACCGTTAAATGAGCTGCTACTATTTGTTTGCTGTTTTTACAGAAGCGAAGAACTAGGAGAAGAAAAAGAAGTTGCTGGGTAAAAGACTGGATCAGGAAACGAGAAGAAAGCAACATTGTTTAAAACATATATGTTTTAAAAATCGGTGATTAAGGGTTGTATAAAAAAACTTTAGTAGAATGTCAGCTACTGACTTTGTTATAATATCTGTTTAACAATAAAGCCAAGGATTGAGAAATAAGATAATTGTGTATTCTCGGCTATGTCAGCAGAAACAAGAAAAAATCATATATAACCACAACCGTGCAATCCGCGATATACTTGTTTGTTACAGGTACACCTAACTATTACGCATAATAAACTCGATCAAAGTTTAGGAAATATAAAAAGCTCAGTTTTCAGAAGTAGAACATTCTGTGTACTTGTATGTCATCGGATACAATTTATAGACATCTTTCAAACTTACACAACACTCTTTATATCTAAAGTTGATAGTTTGCTGGATAAAGCATTGTTTCTAACAGAATCTACAATAAATTGAAACATTAAAAAGAGTTTATTTAGCAGGCTTTGCTTATAACATCAAATAAAATGAAGTACAAAGATAATTGTAGTAGAACGCTACTCGTTTTTTCAAACTTACATGAAGACAATAACTTCGGCGACAATGTAGCAATTTATAAAGGATTTGATTTTTTAAAGCTTACCACTTTCCACTATTTTACATTTACGTCGGCCCCTGTATGTTTAAATCTTCGCGCGCGATCTCGCTTCGTGGCAGCACGGCGCCGTTGGCTATGTGAGTCGGCTGTCAAACGGAATGTCGCGCGTAGATTTGGTCAATGCGGGCGTTGCGCCTATTCGCCGTTACAATAATGGTTTCAGAGTGGTAGCTGTTGGTGTTAGTGAGGTGTTGGTGAGGGGTATCCAACCGCAAAAATTTAAACAGTAAAAGCGTGTTTTTAATCAAGAATTTATTGCAATGACAAAAACAGGTGAGTGATAAAAACATATGTTTATACAATCGTAGATGTAAACAAATATTCGCGTTGGAGCGCTTTTAAATTTACACGGGAAATTTTAATTATTTAATTCTGGTGATAACGTGAACAAGGATCTATATAGTTGACTAAATCAAAAATACGTGGACGGTTTTATCGTAAAAGTTTGGTGCTATGTCGGGCCAGAAAACTGTGCCGACACCGACCCTACGAAGCGAGAATGACTAGAAATAAATCTCTACGTGCATCAGAAGCTTTGCCGACACCAACTGCCAGACCGAGGATAGCGGGTGGAGAATGAATGTTTGTGTTGTTTCACCACCATAGTTTCCATAGTTTCCTAAATGAGTCTTTTGCTCTTAGAAGAAGAAGAAGAAGATATTTGCTGAACATGTGATCCTACCTTTCATATTTTACGCTGTTGTGTTGGTTTTCTCTTCTACAATAGCTTTCATATATTCCAGTAGAATGAACTGTAAATGTGCTGGATTAGGGGTGCTTGCTGGCCATACTACAGACCCTCTTTTTTTCTGTTCACCTATTAACCTACGCTTCGTTTAAAAACTCGCGGATTGCCAAGTAATTATTACTAGGTGTCCCATCATTTTGGAACCATGCATAATATACATCATTAGGAATCCTGACAATTCGTTTTCGGGAGAAGTCTATGTCATATATATACATAATATATAATTACATTTGTGGAGTTGCATTTTATATGGATGCAAATTTATTATTATTATTATTATTACTTAGTATCCTTCTCAACAAACCTACACTAATATTCAAGTGGTTCGACACTTCTGAAACTTATGTTTGGATCCTTTATTACAGCTTGTAAAACCCGTATTTCATTGTTGTGATTGGAAACAGTCGCCATTCTGATATGTGACAAACACTTAATTGTTCCTTCACCTAGTTTTTAATCATTGTAAAGCTCTTCAGATAGTCTGCTTATAAATTCTAGAGGATAACAAACAGTTCGACTCACTGTTGTTACCCATAAAAATGTACAAGGTGTTTCATCTGCTAGAAAAATAAAGTTTGTACATTTGAAGCCTTTGAAATTTATGTGTATTTCCAATACAAAATGTTAAGAAAATTTAATCATTTTGTATCCATTCTTTTACCTGAAAGAACATTAACTTGTTACAGCAGTTAATAAAAAAGATATCAGTTCTTTAAGAATGTTCTACGAATAATATTTTTGGTTTTAACGCTGTACATGATATTTGCATCAAACTAAAATAAAAGAAAAACATTCTTGTTCCGAGCATCGTGTACTGCTTAGATATATCAAAAATGTAATTCACTTACCTCACTTTACAAATGACGAAATATTACTCTTTCAAAAAAAAAAATATATGTGCATTTTATTTCCACAAAACAGCCAATTATAAATTCTATCGCCTCTCAGCGAGTTGGCGGCATGGTTGTTTGCTATAACAGCCAAATCCTTGTCGAAGTTTACGGGGTTTTTAGACGAAGACATTTACGTTTTACGAGCGTGAGGGAGTAAAATATGATCCGCGGTTTACTGCCGAAAATATATGAATTCATATGATAAAAAATATACGTCTGTATATGTATTTAACGACCTTCTGTTGAAGCGGCTATAACAGTGATATAAGACCAAAGGGTCTACGGAGATTCCTTGTAATAAAATATAAAACCGTTTGCTTGAAATGTGTTCTATCTCTGTCTTTGAGTTTTAATCTTTAACAACATCTTCTATTATTGGATATTACTAGACGTTTGTTGTTCTGTATGATTAATAGCGTTTCAGAAAAATTGGATATATCTAGAGCTTTTGTTCTCAATGTGAATGCGTGCTTACACATATTGTAAATGGTAAGAAATGGGGGCTAGATATTCTGTTGAAGCGATCGGCTATTACTTTACTTGGAGAGTTTGTGAATGTGCATACTAAAATTTTGTTTGATTTTGGTAGTATATTGTATAAAACTACACTGATTTCAACATTGTTTGTAATACCAATGAACCAAATGAACTTCCTACTAGTTCACCCTGATCTACTTCCAGAAATAGGAGATGGGTAATATTGGTATTTTGAAATAAATCTTCTTGGCGGTTATCATCAGAGGAGATTTGTTGGTCTGGACGCAGACGTAGTTTTACAAAGGCTAGTTCTTGCTGAAAGATTACAGTGGTCAGCAGATCGAAAATAAAAGAACCACCGCTGCATATACGCTCAACATATTTATAAGACAAAAAGAATTCACAGTGCTATTTAATTAAAGCTATTCTATAGGGCGGAATGATTTCGATGTAAATAATGGATAAATAAACTTTGCAGCGGAGATACGAAAAAATGAGATAGGTAGTCCAAAATTATATTTTTCAGATAAAATCATTGGTGAAATCATATTTCGTCGGGACCGATAGTGGAACTATGCGTATGCTATCTTCCTCTCCATGCTCAACACAAGGAGTAGCGCATGGGAGTAAGTCTGCAACTTTTGCAACGGCCGGCTACGGAAAAGAACAGTTTTCTTCGGCGCATTGTGACTGGTGATGAAATATAGATTCATCACTACGCCCCCAGCAGTAAGCGGTCATCAATGGACTGGAAACAGCCCACCTCAGCAACGCCAAGAAAGTTAAGGCGCCACCATCTGCCGGGAAGGTGATGAGCACAGTGTTTTGGAACACTGTCCATGTATATATTGGCGATAACTTACGGTAACTCATAGCTTCTTTTATATTTTTGTTAAAAAATAGAATTTATCCGGAATACGTTTGAGTTTATAGATGTAATCCTCGACGTGTGTTGTGAAAAATTAAAACTTTTGCAACATCGAAGTTGACATTAGCAGTCGATTCTGAAAAGTTATTGATTGGCTAGAAATTTTAAAAGAACCAGAAGCGTTCGATTTTACGAAGGCGGGCATTAAAAGTGATTCTTAGGTAATTGCATTCTTTCTAATCTTGACTTAATGTGATTTGAATTACAGCAGTATGGGAAAAGCTAATTAAGCAGCTAGTAAAAATGCTTTTCTGTGTAAGTGTTCAATAGTAGACTTCAATACAATAACTTTCCTTGATATTAGCTTATTTTGCATACATGTGAACCTAGCAAAGCATA
Source organism: Cetonia aurata (assembly GCA_949128085.1). Classification (NCBI taxonomy): domain Eukaryota; kingdom Metazoa; phylum Arthropoda; class Insecta; order Coleoptera; family Scarabaeidae; genus Cetonia; species Cetonia aurata. The sequence continues at coordinate 40,010,189 of OX421884.1, forward strand.
AGAAGTCTTTAACTAACTCAAGCTAAAAATTGGTTCGTTTCTGGGTTGAAACAGCATCCTGGAGCTGCTTCTAGTCGTTCGGAGTAACTTGCGTTTCAGCTCTGTTACGTTTCAATTTTCTTTTCTTGGGAAAGATACCCGCTAATGCGGCTATAACCGTACGAAGTGTAATTTTGAGTTATTTTGGTAACTAGATAATGTCACTGTATGGAGCATTTGTGCCGCCAGGCAATTACGTTTTTCTTTTAGCTTTGGTATTTTTGAAACGCAATTTCTATAACCTTTGAAGTATTTTGGATCTCCACAGTTTGTGGATATGTAAATGGTTTATATCTCATTCTTCGAAGCTTATGCCGGAGTTCTTCTTAGTACTGCCAAACTTTACTGAGGCTTTATAAAACCTCCTGTTGCACGCGGTCGCACAAAATACTCCGTGGAGAAATAATGCTGCTGATATTAATGAATATTGAGACCTAATCGCTGGCTGTAAGATTCGGTCCAGACTATAAAGGTTTATTTTCTCTTTACTTGGAATCACAAGGCATTCATTGACCAACTGATCTGCACCTCCGACAGGTTTCTTCACGGTTTCTTCGTCTACGACATAGTGTAACTGTTACTACCCCTTATACTCGCCTTGAAAGCTTGCCTAGGTACCTACCATTACCAAGATAAGTGCCAAAACCTTGATATTTTTGCGCTATTAGGATATAAGTTAATTTATAAGCTGTTTTAATTTTAAATTAACTTTGATCACAACAGAAATCAAGCCTTTTTTTTAATATCTTTAAAACTTTTAATTTTTTTGTGCAAATTCTTTTACTTAATTACTTAGTGCTTATTTTCAAAGTGACTGTGAACTGTAGTATGTGGCGCCCTCCAGTCAGTCTGCGATAACTTGCTGCGAGTGGTGATGCTCGAGGATATTTGACATGAGCGACAGTTTTTGGTTGAGCATAGCGGCCCCAGTCAGCGTTGCTCTTCCACCTTCGACATTCTGGGTACTAGAAGATAAGCTAGTCTTAGTCTATGCTGAGAATTGCTGTACCCCTGTATATTAGGAGGTAGCAAGAAGTTTTGTACATATATAAAATAAGAATGCCGTCATAATATTCGTGCACTTCAATTCAGTCTTTCCAAATCTTCCTAACGATCACGATTATTACTCATACGATGCCACGATGCCGATTACTATTCATTACATACGTGCCCGATTATACGTATCGGTAATATGCACCATTGTACTCGTCAAAAATGTATACCTACGTACCTATACTCACACGTTGCCAAACTTACTCGTGCAAGCGTATATCTTCACTACTTTAACTGTTTGAAAGAGTATGGGCAAACGCAAAACTTTTCATTTTACTAAATTTAGGTAGGAAATAGGTGAATTTACCTGATGTGCCTTCACATAGTATTTTACGTACCAACATTGAATCAGTCAATAACAGTTTTCTCGGTTCATCAATATTTTAAAGAAAAGAGATCAAAGGAAAACGAAAAGTACGATTGTTTATTTTGTCTGGTGTCAAATTAAATTGTTCTTGTTTCGTAGGCGTCTGTGATCGGGTGAAATCACTGCGCCGCCGTATGTCTGTACAAAAAAAATGCGTGCGCCGGACAAACGTGGAAAATATGATAACAAATTGATACTCGAAAAATTGGCAATCGTTTGAAGTAAAAGGGAAGCGGGTATTATTTGGAGAACCGCCAGAAATGCGGGAGGTAACAGACGTCAGACAATCGAGCATGCCATGTTCTCTTATCCTTCTTCCGCAAATAAAGCTATTGGCAGTGAAAAATATCGTCGTTCGTCCGTATGCAAAAAATTTCAGTTTCTCTTTTTTGCCCTGATTCTGGATATGTTCTGAATTAACGATTTTAATGCTTCCGTTTTTATTGATTGTAATGAGGAAATATACATACGTATATAAATCAAGTTCTCCAATGTTTTAATTATAAAATAATGTGTTAAATGTTTGTACTAACTCATTCTATTGAAAACCAGGGATAGCATGGAAAAAAATATTTTATTTACACTAGCTTCAGATTTCGATGAAGCTCTAGAGAAAAAATATCGTGCTATAGGAATAACGCAATTTCTTTTTAATAGGCCGTTGCCAAATTTCAGGGTACAGCTCCCTCCAAAGATTTACACGATTTTTAGTATCTCGGAAAACGTCAGATATTTTTTGTTTGTTAAAATATATAGCAGATTACGTAGTAATCGCAAATTATTCCCGAAAAGAATTAGCAATGTTGGAGAGACGATGCTTCTGTCCTCCAAATTATTATTTTTTAATGTCAAGACAACTTGAAGTTATATTAAATAGACTGTAACAAGTTTGCGCGTTTAGACAATATACTGTTCCCATGTGCAGATGTCCTTTTTATTTTGATCGTACCTGTAGAGCATATTTGCTTCATTTTAACATATATTGTTGTTTATAAAAAAGAGTGAGAATTGCATTCTGGGTTAGCTCGCCATTTTTAAGTTCATTTCCTTCCTGGATCGAGCTAAGAACATCGAGGTAAGGTTATCCTATTCAATTTTAAATGTTAATAATTTTAATCTCAGGTAATCTGATTAATTATTTAAAATCTATTTCGTTTAATCACATCCTTATTTGAAAACTAATGTTACATGTTATTTATAAAATATTTCAAGGGCACATGGTAACATTATATTTCGATTTTTAGGCTCAGAGATCACTGTTCAGAGCTTAAAGCTCTTTTCATATATCTTATTTGAGATCTTATCTTAAATCAGAGTTCTCTCATACATCGTACATCTTATCTGATATAGATATAATAACAGCTGACTACCTAAACGCATGCAGCAGTGCTAATGATGCAAGCAATTAATCAATAACCACACACTATCCGGCTGATGACGTCTATCCTTCGGACTAGATCTATTATATTATTCGGCATTGGGCAATTATCGATAGGCTGGTCGAAGTAGTGGCCACCTAAGATCAAGGCGCAGCGATTTCCTGATCTTCATTGGAGTAATTGGTGATCAGATTACGTGTCCTACCATCTCGATACAGTCAATCATTTCATTGCATCGGAAGAACTTTCAGCAAGAGTAGCCAAATGTGAGTTGATAACAACTTATATTTTAAGCGAACTAAATATCTGTTATAAACTTATAATTTCACTTCAATTTCATAATTCAGCACTATTTAATTATTCCTTGTTGTGTTACGATAAACAATACTAGTACCTACATAAATCTTGTTTATGTTGGGAATTTAATGTTAGCTCAATTACAGCTGTAAATGGGTATTCTAACCCAAAATAAGTAAAGTTACTTAATAATTACGATCCAGCAATTCTTATTAAAGATATTACCATCTTATCAATATATCATCTTCTGTTATAGTACTGGTTATACACTTCTTTGATTAAGTATAACTATCTTTTTATTGTTTTAAAACATACCGTTGGCTTTTGCATGGCTTTTGTTTCGATCAGCTGATCGAGTAGCGTGAGTTTTGTTCTGACGTTCAGCGGAGAATAGAGCTTCTATTTTTGTTTGTTAGAATACAGCCAACTTTAAACTTAGCTAGTATTGTAACAATATTAATATTGTGTTGTGATTCAATTTAATTGTTTTTCCTGTCAAATTTATCTTATTAATTAATTATATTGTTATTGTTAATCTAAGAAGTCTATTATTTTGATTATTGTGTACAAACCCGACTACCCCACCGTTTGGTCCCGGTGGGCGCCCACATTTTTTACACCTACATAGAACAAACCCACATCTGACTTATGATGATTTTTTGCCGTTTTTTTTGGTATCATTCTCTTTACAATTTTGTGCACAACACATTTGCATCATATATCTATGACTCAAGCTGTATTTTTATCACCAATTTTACGATATTTTGTAAAAACCAAAACTTTTCCAATACACAACCCTTAACCTTTTTCACTGTTTGAGATACATACTTGAAACCATGGATGAACTGTAACGCATTCACTCTTCTACAACACAACACATACTTTCCTCTTGAAATAGAATAATTCCGCATAAGATGGTGGCCAAAATTGTAGAAGGCTTTAGTTATAACATTTGTCTAACGAAAATAAATAAAATATTATGTTATAAACAGCACAAGGAATGTAAAGGTAACACTTAAAGACAAACATTAGATACTTGGAGAACGAAATAAAAGTGTATGGGTGAGATGGTAACAGAAATGTAGTAAAGATGATGAATGAAAAAAAAATCACTTCTTTCGCCTTTTCTCTTTGCCGCAGAGGTCGCACTTATCGAAGTACTTTGTGTACATAATACACCGAATCCTGTCAACCTTTTTCGTCGTACGGCGGTAGGGTTTACCTCAACCAACACAACAGTCGTTTTCTGCGTCGATATTCGTATTATCATCATTGTTGAGTTCAATATATACAGATGAATCTTAGTCCGACTCTTTCGTGGTTTCAAGTTTTTTTCTGTGATTTTGGGTTCTTCTCCAACGAGTTGATTTTCTCTCTCGTTCTCGGATTTGTTTATTCTTCAAGACTGCAATTAGATCATGTGAATTGAGGGCTACTGCTAGTTAGTTATCTGGAAATTTTTCTTACTTTTTAAACTATCCCGACAACTAGAAATGCCAATACTTGGTCTACTATTTTGTCACGTATTAACAGGGCATCTAGTGGGTCGTTGTTTTCATTTAGCCTTTTTTGGGTAATTGGATCAACAGTCTTTGAAGTACATGGATGGGGCTTCATGTTTCTGTTTTTGTCGTTGCTCAGGGTTCTTAACTACTTCCAATGAAGTATTATTGTGATATTGTGTATCCGCACTTGTTTGGTAAGTTGAAGGTTCTGCTGTCGGTGCATCTATGGCAAAAAACGCACTTGTCACGTTGAATCCTAGAGTAGCATTGTCACGTCCAGCAGCTTGCTGCAATGCTCCTGACAATAACTTTCCGAAATACATCCTATTTATTCGCCTGTGTGGATTCATTTTAATTAAGAATTGCAGGCATTTAGTAGAATATTTTAAGGGCCTTAAAAATATCGTTTCACCCCTCAATGTTTGAGAAATTTCGGGATCCCTTTCCAGCCACTGCGTATCCTGGCTTATTATCTCATCGTTAACCAAATGTCCTGAGATAGCTCAAAATATTACGAAACAGCACCTTTATTCCAATTTCTAGTATGAGCTAGTGAGATGCATTCTGATTTTATCCATACATTGCACATTTACTTTTTAAGTGCTTTGACAGGGGCATTTTTCATCAGTAGTTGATCTAGGACCAGCTTCAAAAGGACATTATTTGGCAATATCCACTAGAAAATTTAGCTAAAATTACCAGAAAAGAAGTTTTATTGCTAGCGCCACATTCCTTAGGGTTCTGTTCCTTAATTTTGAGGAATAGGGTTTTTATCTCATTGATTCGAAAGATATGCTAGATCTCAAATGTTGGACGGCATGAAAAGTAAGATTGTCCCCACCACAGGGTTTTAAGTACACCGCAAACGAATAGGATAATTTCCAGTTACCCTCGGGACGCGGGAGGATAACGTCAGTCCACTGAATGATTATTATATTAACATAGCTTATAACATTTAAGTATCTTTAATGTGACTGTGGTAGTTATTAGTTAGTGATGTTCTTGTAATACATTGAATAAGGGAAACGACACTATAGTGTAATTTATTCATTTAGAATTAAATAAATCTGATGAACAAAAAATTAATTCTAAAGATTCCCTCAGGGTAAGTAAGTTCTTTACTATCTTAGATACACAATAATAAGATTTCGAGAATCTTAATCCAAACTAAAAACTCGTATTTCTCGTTTTTAATATCATAAATAAAATTCAAATCTCCCTCTAAATTCCCGTCATAAAATCAAGTATAGCTAGATCAATGCCAATTTAAACTGCTCGTGAAATTAACCCACAGAATCAAATACAACTTCACATAACCAATTTTACTAGATTTTACAGTTATCATTCAAAAACATATAACCTCAAATTCCTTTATACATTATATGCCGATTATAATTTCAAAAGATGAAAAAAAAATCGCTTACTTCAGGTACGAAAATTGCTCTAATATAATCCAAATAAAAATTTCAAATTCAAAACAATCATTCCAGCTTCCAAATGGTGTTCCAACGATCTCATAGTAAACTGCCTCGAATGTTGTTCTTCGAAATCCCAGGACTATACGAAAGGCAAATCTCGAAATCACTTGCATTTCACTGTTACGTAATACTCTCATTCTTGTAAGTAAATTCGGAAACTTTATGGACTTAAATTGTGATAGATATTAAAAAATTCTAGATAAATATACGAAAAGCAACCACACTCAGGAAAAACTGAAAAAGAAGCCCCACACATTTGTTTTCAACAAACTCAATATCTCCTAGACAAAAGGACCCCGGCAACCATCATAGAAATCGTTTCCAACGATACGACAGCATAAAAATCCCTCGTCGAACATTAATCGAAAGACATACACATGTCCTAAAATCCATGGTTACAAGTATTAATTGATTTAGATACGAAATAAGTAAGTTTTTAGTTTAAATTATTGCATTCGTTGACAAAAATAAATAGATAGATAGAAATATATTTACATAAACACTTTTATAGTCGATATTATGATTTTGTGGGTTTTGTTTAGCATGATACACCGGAAATAACATAGCATTATATTTGCAAGAGCTCGTTCTTAAAATCATTGGTTAATGTTTGTTGAAGTTTGGACATCTGTGAATAGATTTATGAGTGTTTTATATAACCTTACTCAAATAGGGACGATTTTTGCAGGTAAGATATACACGCAATAAAATTATGGCCATACCATATCTTCACTTGACTAAGAAACTGAGATATTTCAGATTCAGTTCCACAAATTTTTGTAATAAACTCCCTGCTGAGTGGGAAATAATGGCATACAATAACTTGAAGCGTAAAACGACTTTTGAAGAGGAGAAACCTCTCCTCTTCAAGATCTCCAAGAGTATGTTGCCTGCATATCTTGAGTAATTGACATTAAAATTGTATTGTTTTATGTAAGCAATCTTATTGATGTTACAGGAATTTCTATTTGACAACTTGCCTTACCTTTATCCTAATCTGCCGTGCACGCACATGTTTATTAACATTATTGTGTGCGTATAATATTTTTTAATTTTAACTGCCCACGGATGATGAAACATTTAAATATATTTTACAAATTGTATAGGGCGTATTGCCATAAATAAAAAGGATTCAGAGGTAATATCAATCAGATAAAACAATATTTTAAGAGTATTGGTATAAAGGAGCCATAAAACCACATATGACGTGTTTCTCGGTGAATATACTTTACCGTTCCTTGAAGGGAACTTTCCTCTTTAGTATGTATCGTAAAAGTATATGACACGTAGGCAGCCACCATAAAAAGCAGGCGACTAAAAAATATCAGCATACTAGCTTCTGGCTTCAGCTAGTTCCGTATCTATCAAGAAATTGATTCGCATTAGAAAGTGGTCGATACGGCTGTATATTTGGAATTTTCATTTCACCGTCGTCCAATTGGCGATGGATTATTAATTTGAGGGAAAATTTTAATCAAGCTTGTCGCTCTTGCCCTTCGCATCAACCACGTTTCTCGGATTTTCATTTCATTTCTTAGAGGACGAGTAAAATGGTGGAAGAGTTCATTGGGTAAACATAACAAAGGTCGTTTATTATACCTTTTCGTTCAGCCGCTGTTATATGCAGTTACCCTTCGTTTAAACGTATTCCTTGGCAGATAACGCAATTTACATTTAGGACGGCTTAGTATAGGATGCGGTTAAACCCAGCACCGTGAAAATGCGAACAAATTTACGATCTTACCTGGCGTTGCTTTGGTAGCCTTTCGCAATGCTCTTGATCAGGCGAAATATGAAGATTCAACCGAATATTATAGTTAGGTATAAACTGCATTTTCATAAGACAAAAGGAGCATTTTCTGTAAGTCGTTTGTTAGTTGAACAGTGATCCAAACTAATATTCTTACAGCTTTTCTCGCTTTGACTTGAAAATGTAAAGCTAATTATCCATGAGTTTTATATTGCATACAACACAACTCTTTCTTTAATCTTAATCTGAAGACTAGCTCTTTGGTCTTCCGGTATTCAGCTCAGTTATTTTCGACTAGCAGCGATATTACGAATAGAAGCACTATTCCGTTTATGCTTAAAGTCATTTAGACGAATTAATGGGTTTTGCAAATACTCTTCTTTTAAATACGTACGTGCTGGCAAGTTTTCGTGTGTATATAATAATAATAATAATATTTATTGCCCAACAAGCCTATGCCCAATTATAGGACAAAACATAACAAATACTCAAGAATATGTACATACTGAAAAGAAAAGGAAATTAATTATAAATAAGATTGTATACATAAAGAAACAAATAAAAGATATGTCATTTACAATACACAAAAAGGCAATAGTGATGATACAGAGAAAAAGAGAGAAAAAAAAACAGGAAGGTCAGTGTACATTATCTAGCACTTGGTTACCCAATTTGGAGAGAGTGTATTCATTCTTACAAATGGAATAATTAATGTGGACTCGTATCTTGCACTCAGTCTCGGCATAAGGAACGACATACGCTCCAGCAGGAAAGGACAATCAACGTGATTCCTTAGGAGTTTCAATAAAAATTTCGTGCAGATCTCCTCCCTTCTCGTTCTCAAGGGTAGCATACCGTGAGAGGCATCTCGCAGGATGACCTTCTGTCTAGGTCATCCTGCGAGATGCCTCTTTCCAGATAAACTGTATCCAGTTTAAAAGAAAGAAATTTCAAGAATTTCCGGTGAACACGATCTAGGGCTACCATGTCCGAAGCATTAAGGGGGCACCAAATTAAGCATGCGTATTCAATTTTGCTTATTACATAGGCAAAATAAATGGATTTAAGCACTGGGATGTTTGTGAGGTGTTTGGAAATTCGCATTAAATTTCATAAGATGTGGAATACTCCTGCACTGAGCGTGAATAAGTCACAATACAACATTTTTTTGATATTTAGTTTTAGCTTATACGTGTCACACCACTGATGGAATATGTTTAAGTTGCGCTGCAGATTTTCTTCATCTCGAGTAGAGATAATCTCAGAAAATATCTTGATGTCATCAGCGTATCCAAGGATCGGGCAGTCGATTTTTAATACTAGATCATTTATGAATAGCACAAATAATAGAGGTCCAAGGGTCGATCCCTGAGGTACACCAGAAGTCAGAATGAAGTCTTCCGAAACATAACCATTGTACCATATAACACCGTCTTTGTGATAAGTAAGAACGAGACAAGTTAAGGGAAGAGGGAACAAATGCAATAGAAGATAATTTGCATAGCAGAATTTGGTGATCAATCAAGTTAAAGGCTTTTGACAAGTCAGTATAAATTACATCAACTCTTCCTCTTCTATCAAGTACTTCTCCCATACTGTGCCATTGTAGCCAAATTTGTAATTGTTGAGCGACCAGATATAAAACCGTGCTTCTCCATGTTGTTTAAATAGGAAATATAATTAACTTTTATTTCAGTCTTGATTAAAGTCGTCAATCTCTTAAATTCGTGATAAAATCGTATATCTTTGGTTCAATCCATTTTTTTGTGATAATAATTTTTGTTCTTCAAATTAAGTATGATTACCGATGTTAAACCACGGCGGATAATTAGAGGTAACATTGTGTTTGTAAGGTATATAGAGATCAAGAATCGAATATAAAGTATCATCTAATGCATTAATGGCATTATTTACGTCCGTAAAATTTGTCAGAAAGGACCAATTATAATGGAAATGATGGTCATTTAGTGAAGGATAATCAGCTTTATTAAAGTCGTATCTATTTATATCAAGAAAACCTAATGCATTTCATAAAGTATACAGTTATACATGAAAAGCCAGACACAACACACTTCTTATCAGCACTGTATGAGCAGTATTAAGTTACATGTAAAAGAGTGGCATATTCTTGTTTCGTTCAAGTTGTTAACTCCATAGCATCCATTACCGCATGTGAACAGAATGTATGTTTACGAATATTCTATCGAATAATTCCCTTTGCCTCAAATAGCATTCACATAAGATACGAAGTAATAAGAAATTTTAGAACCAAAAAACTAAAACTTAATATTTTAGTAATTGTTAAACAAAACATCAATTTATTTCAATATAAAGAGTTTAGCTATTGGAGATAAGAGATGGTTTATGAGAAGTAGTTGCATTGTGAATTGTTAATTTTAATTCAACTTGCAATGAGTAATTCTTACGCTGAGGTAAGTTAAGGATGTGAAAGCAGTTTAAATATCAATCAGCGGAAACGTCGTCTTGTTGTTAACAAGCCACTTTAGAACTGAAGGAAATATATTTACTAGCAACCTGATAAAGTAAGGCAACTTCATGATTGATATCGTTTTGATATTTTGGAGAAAAGTGGTTCTAAAACATATTTTTTTGGATTCTGTTAACAGTAAGGTTTTAATTACCTTCGGTTTTTGCATCGGATAATGGTGAGATCTCGCATGTAGATACCTATCTATAGGTGAACGACGGTAATAAAAACCTTCCCCGCCAGAGCCGAAACCATCAGTGATGAGCTATATCTAGTCAGGGAGAAGACACTGGAGAAAGCATTAAAGAAAAATGGTTACGCTGACATCGACATAAGAAGAGCCACTAGAAAGAAGACGCCTACGGAACTACAGAGAGAAATGGCGTGTTTACCATACACAGCGCGAGTCACAGAAAAGTTAGGACAAATCCTGAAAAACCGCGACGTTCAAGTACGCTTCGGATCTTCAAAATCGATCCAGCAGCATCTACCGACCGCAAAAGACAGAATAGCCAAAAACTCGCTCAGAAAGCATCTACAAGATAACACGTCAATATGGACAGTGCTACGTCGGACAAATAGGAAGAGCTAAGGAGTGTAAGGGTGAAAGAACACGAGAGGGACGCAAGATTTAAAAGATTTGGGAGATCAACGGTGGCAGACATAAGTACATTTTGTGTTGTATCATTCCTGTTATTGAATATTGAAGGTTATTTGTTAGAGAAAAATAAGACCCTGGTATTTTGTAAGTATAAATTCTAAGGCATGAAATATATAACATGTGTACTGCAGATCAAAATAATGTAGATTTGTAATTGTGTGTTTGAGAGAAGGAGTTTTAAGAATTGAAAGAACAGATAACCTGCAAAAACATAACGATAAGAAAGGGATGTAAAACTTACCCCAACTAAGCTTGTTGGAATCGCCAGCCAACTGGTCGTCTAGCATATTTTTATCTATTTTTCAGTTGCAGTTTCTGCAATTTTAGGTATGTATGTTAAGGACTGGACATTCGGGAAGAAGTTCCGGCTAAGTGTGCGCGTGAGCGTATAAAAAATGGTCAAGTAGTCTGTCACCTTAGATAGCTGAGTTAATTTTAGTTGTGAGGTTAAGTTTCTCTAGATAAATTCAATGTGTCCAGACTTTTTGATAATCCTGTATATTTCATTATAGTGAAAAGAACGGACGAAGCTCTTCAATATGCCAATACCGTAGCCTAGATTAATCCACCAGTATGTGCAGATAAAAGCGTAAATGCTGATAAAAGAAACGAGAAACGTCTATTAATCCTTATCAAGAATTTCAAACCCTCAACGCTTACTCGTCCTTTTTGAAATTTCAATTAAGAGTGCGCTGCAGTTCATTCTTTACTGCTTGATTAAAAATGTAATTAAATTTAATGCAACCCTTAATGTTCGTTTTTTTTTGTCAATGCTAAAACTTGAACTAGAAAATGACGGAGTAGCGGCAATGTTACCCTACTTGTTCTCTTGTTTAAATGAATTTGTGTTTAATCTTCTCAGGTAGCCAGTACAGCTCTGTGCATGTTGCTCTTACAGATTTTAATATGTGAACTTCAGTTAAAAGCTAAAATAGAAGCTTAAAGGGAAATGCAGAAAGCCGCAAAATTTAAAATGGGCAGTTTAACCCGAATTTTAATTGCATTTGCATTAGAATTAGAAATTTCAATATTAATTTCGCTAAACTACGGTTTCAGCGGCGGATTATTTTAAACTGCACAAGTGTGATAATCTTACCTTTGAATAATAATGAAGTATTAAATTAGATAGGAAGGAGAACGCTTTTTGTTTCACAATTTTGACTTAATTTTAGACGCAACCAATGAATAAAGAACAGATTTTCTTAGAGGTTTTTGTTTGTCCCATCATAAAGTAGCATAGCTAATACCCTTCTAGCAAAATTAATTATTTGACAGTTGGGGAGAATTTTATAAGGTTACCCAGAAGTACTAAATAAAGAGAATAAGCCAAATTTAGTACCTATATTAGGTATAGATCAAGATTAAACGTTTATTGAACTATTTACACATTGTAAACCGTTATTGTCGCCGCAGTGAAATTGCGCCTCTGCGAAACATATTCAATGATATTCAACAAATGATTAAGTCGACGTAAGTATAATTGATGCGATTTTTACATACGGGGCATTCTATCATTTTATGATCTTTCAACGAAGTTTTGCATACACATATGCAATTACAGGCATAGTTTGTATATACCGGGTGTCTCAAAAGTTCCGGAACGATCAAATATCTCAAGATATACACATCGAATCAAAAAAGTATTTCTTTTTGTTTTTTGCCTTAAATCAATTTCCAAAATGTATGCATAGGCACCAATCAATTACAAAAACTAAGTAAACCATGTGTTCATGCTTTCAATAGTACCTGAAGCGATTCCGAAAGTACCCGATCATATCCGACGATTTCGAAGGTACCGAATGGTACCCGAAGTTATTCCGAAGGTATCCAATCAGACCTTAAGTGGTTTCGAACGTGACCGACGACACTCCGAGTGGCTTTTAGGATACCCAAGGATTTCGCGAATGATGTCGAGGGTAGCCCATAATACCAGAGATGATTTTTCATGAATCCGATGGTGCTGTGTTAACGTAACTGCATTTAGCGTAATTCAGGAGCTACGATGTGGACGTAGTAGTTTTTTGTGCCCTTCGGTGTGCTTAAGATAGTCCCCTTCTTTCTCACCAACGAGGTTCTTGATTAACGCAACGTGTTGTAAACAATTTAAAACAAATTTCAATCAAAATAAACTTTCAAAATGAAAATCTAAAATTAAAACCTAAATCCGTATGAAAATGAAAATGAAAATCTAAATCAAAATTCAGTTCCATAAGCAATAATTTTACGTATTATAATAAATAAGTGCTCGCACTATTCACCGTCTCTTTCTTGACAAGAAGCTAATCGATGATAGAAACATTCTGCCGCATTTTCGAATATTTTCAGCATCGTCTATTATTCTTTGACGCAATTTAACTAAATTCTCAGGTCAAATCTGCCGATCTGGCAGGCCACTCAATCTCACCTCGTCGCCCTGCCCAACGATGAGGAAAAATTGTATTTAGGTATCACGAGCATTTCACACATAATGTGGTGCAGCACCATCTTATGGAAACCAACTATGTTCCAAGTTATCGCTAGTTCTTTCTGCGATTGTTGGAACCATTTCGTCTGGAAGCATGTCTGTATTCCTTTCAGCATCGACATTCAATTTATGAAGAATGGACCTATCAGACGATTATTTAGTATTCCAGCCCAAACACTCAATTTTTGAGGATAATGCGTGTTGCTCTCTAGCACCCAAAACGGATTTATATCGGCCCAATACCTACCCAATACCAGAATAATGTCTGCTCACAACTCTGTTTCATTGGAATGGTGTTTCGTCTGAGAAAGCACTGGTAAAAGGTAGGCCAGGGTCTTCATCTATTCTGTTCAGCATATTCTCACAAAAGTCTACACGTCGGTCAATATCATCTTCGTTTATATCATGAAGAAGTTCTACTTTGTGGGGGTACAATTTATTGCTTTCCAATATTCTATAAATGGACGATCTATTTGTTTCATGAAATTCAATAGATCTCCGAAGAGTACTGTGAGGATGTTGTGTGAATGGTATAAATACATCCAACGATTGCTCTTTATTTGTGGCTGTATTTGGTCTTCCTGATCTCCGTAGATCTTTAACGCTGCCTGTATGCTGAAGCCTTATAATAGTTCTTCCCACCATTGACTTCGTAATTCCATCCATCCCAGCTGTAAAATTCTCGTTGAAAAAACCAAAAAACATTAAAACAGATATTCTTTCTCGTTCAGTAAGTGTTGCGATAAAGGTGATTTTACTTAAATACCCCGAGGTATCCCAAAATGAATAAGGTGGATCTGCTTCAACAGGCAGATCGTAAATGGTTATACACAAATATCCCAAAATATTCCAAAATTTACAAAAAAATATTTCTTGCGAATTTCGCCGCCATCTATCAAAAATCGAAAAAAATATTTCAGACAAAACGAATCTGGAATAAAAAGTCGGGATCTCCGTTTTAGGATTTCAAGGTTGCAGCCCGCACCACGCACTGGAAGTGGGGGTGAAGGGTTGTGTTCTGTAACCTTTGATAGATATTTGAAAATGGTTAAAGCTGTATTTTTTTTGTTCGCTTTTCGAGTCGACGTATATTTCTCCAGATATTTGTGCTTCCGGAACTTTTACACAAAATACATTGCAAAGACACAAACGTTAAATGCCCAATTAGATACACAATTGTACCTTCAATAGTTTACACGACACGATAGCTAATCACCATATAGAATTGAAAAATACGAAATTAACAATCCAAATAATATAGATTTGATGAATTGACCATTAATACGACGCTTGAAAAAAAGTTAATACACAAAGAGCAATTCTTACATAATTTCACTCAACGGATACCATTTAATGATTGACTTAACCCTTATGACTCTTAATCCATCTGAGTACTAAGTCATTATCAATAGCGGTCGCTTCCAGAGGCATAGGACATTACGGTGTCTGTTATTGTCTTTTAGTAAGACTTTTCCGGCAACATCAAGATTCCAAGTACTTTGGGTCGGAAAACCGTAGCTGAACTATCCAATGCCAGCTCTAAATATCGCTTAGGGTACAGTAGAAACGATTTCCACATTTGTCCCGGTTTTTGTTATCAAGAAAGGGCATTAAGAAAGGGCGCTTTAGCGATATTCTCGAAAAGTCGCCTCAAGTGGGTGCGACTCTCTTCCACTGACATGGCATCCGCATCGTAATCTTATAGCCGCCCTAAATGCCGCTTCTTCCACGCACAAATTCAAGAGAGGAATAAGTAAGAGTGCTTTCATTGCCGTCATCTCCGTTAAAGGGAGATCAGTTTACACGACCATCATGAAAGAAACACGTGGTTCGAGTTGGGATGGGACGTCTGCAGGCTGGGGTGCTATTCCCTCTGCTGTGGAACCTGGTTGTGCTACTAGTAAACTGTACTGGACAATGAAGGGCACAAAACTTTGGAATACGCATGATATCGTCATTCTAACCCAGGGTAAATTCAACAACATAGCGCGCGACAAAATGCAGAACGCTCTACCAGTTGTTCAAGAATGGACCGAGGAGGAAGGCCTAAATATTGCTCCCTCCAAAACGACCACAATAGCATTAATGTAAAGGAGAAAGTTAATGGTCTAGGACCGGTAAAACTTCGCAGTTAAGAAATAAAGCTGTTCGAGGAAGTGAAATATCTTGGGGTCGTTCTTGACTCCAATCTTACTTGAAATCGACAGCTTCAAACAATTAAAACCAGGGCCGAGACAACACTCATGCTGGCTACAAGATTTTGCCTATGGAAAAACGTGGGGGTTAAGACCAAACACGATATACCGGACATGTATCACAGTGGTCAGATCCATGATCACCTAGCCATCTCCGGTATGGTGGAGAAAGACGCAGCAACAAACTGCTATAACTCAGGAAGATACAGAGGCTTGCGTGTTTCGGAATAATAAGAGCAACGTGGAGTACTTTTACAGCATCAATGGAACGCCTCTTTACGCCTCCTTCTTCTCCATTTGGGGGAGGCCTGAATGGAGCATAACAAATTGCAAGAACTACAAAGTGGCAGATATGCAGGATCAGGGCACAACAATATTGTCCATCATGTGGAAGGAAATTTTTGCCGAATAAGATCAGACTACATGATTCAACATATATATTTAACAGGAGTTTCGAGGTGAAAATCACGAATCGAATAAGCTGGGATCAATCCAACTACAGAGAGATGCTCGATAGATTGATCTGGTTTACTGACTGATCAAAAACCGAGAACGGGACAGAAGTTGGAATATACAGTGAGGTTAGAAATACAACGATAAATCATCCACTAGGAAAATATGCTGCGTTTTTTCAAGCAGAGGCGTACGCAATATTATACTGTGCAAACAAAATCAATCAGAGAGCTTATAAAAATAAAGAGATCTGTATTGCTGCCAGGTGATACTAAGGGAGAACTCCAACGTACAATCAAGACTGGTTTGGGAATATGTTCGAGAACTGAATAGCCTGGCAGACCACAATAAAGTAAATTTACTGTGGGTGCCCGGATATTCGGGAATCGAAGGAAATGAAAAAGCCAATGAGTTAGCACAAAATGGATCAGCGGCTTCATACATAGGCCCAGAACCTGTACTAGGCGTGTCAAAAAAACACCGCACAAGAGCAGGTAAGAAGACAGAAAGAACATTGGAAAAATAGAACCAGGAAAATTCATGGAAAAACCTTTATCAACGGACCATAAAAGAAAGAGGACTGAAGAACTACTAAACGGCAGTATGAATCATCTTCGAACAGTAACAGGTCTCCTAGCAGGATATTGTGCGCTGAAAGGACACCTGCAGAAAATTGTGTTCTATACCGGATATACCAACTGCAGACTGTGTAATAGGATGACAGAGACCGCATACCACATACCAGGCTATGGGCAGCAATTTTTGGAAAGCTAAAAAATTAACCCAACGGATTACTTCAATCGATCAGCCAGAGATCTGTACAGACTAGTACAGGCCACCAGGCTGTTGGAATGGCTAGCATGATTCAATGGGTAACAGAAATGGGGGAGATTAAATACAAAAACCCGGAGCCTCTTCAAAAATTATGGGAAAAAAATTGCCTTCATCATCTTTGTACGCAATGCTTCTCCTACGCTGAGGCATGTAAACTGCTTCACATGCTCTCACTCTTGGCCACCAGGCGAGAGTGCAATAAGCTAGCATCGTCCTAATTACGGCAGTATACAGCCACAAAGTAATTATCTGGGACAGCCTCTAAGTTTTGCATGCGGCAACACCTACCAAAACGCCACAAGTACATACTTCGTTGGTTCTTGTTCTGATATATTTGCTCCAGTTCACCTTTCCATCGACTATGACACACAGATATTCTACGTCGTTCGAGAAAATGAGTGCAAACAAATAGTACCAAGCAATTGTGGTGAGGACAGTTGTTCCACGTTTCTTTTGTTAGTAAAGGGTACCATTTCTTGATTTATCTAAATTTATAGGAAGGACTTGTACTTTATGCATTAACTCACTACTATACGTAAATATTAAAACTTGATAATCGAGCTTCAGGTGTATGTATTTTAATACTTCTACTTGATTTGCTTAGTTACATCATGTTTCTCACTTATCTACTCTATTGCACAAATGCGTGAATAAATAGTAAGCAGTTTTGATAATTAGTGCTGCGCTATAGCCGATAAGATTAAATCTGTTGGCCGGTGTACGTACATAACGCATACGTCATATTAGCATCACGTAGCGGTATCTGTACTATTAACTACCATATTATATTACCTAATCAATCAATACGGTAGCTGGGCTTCAGTTGATCTGAGTAAGTGGCTATACCTTTCACTCATAAGAGCTCTCTTGCGCCTGGAATAGCGAGTAAATGATCAACCTTTTATTTAAATGGCGCGTACGCAGAGAAATAAGGTTAATGAAGGCGGCAGATAAATCAGATGGGACGCGGTTGAGACGTCCGCTATCGAGAGCTCCGATAAGTAATTACGAAATCGGAATCGCTGAATCCTCGCAGTCCACTCTCGTTTCGCCTCCCTTCCTTTGTTCCTTTTCTTCGTATTAGAAGCGCCTTATTTAGTACCTCTTGGCTTCGTATTTCTAGATTTCTTAGTTATCTCACTAACAGAACATGTTGGTTGTATTTAGAAACGAATGCTACATTAAGATTTTCAATTCTAGAAATAAGTACCTTCAAAAGTTTTCGTTTATCAGGTTTTGAACTTAGTGTTTGCCTTTCTCTTATTGTATCCGGCATAGGTAGATTTCGTTCGTAATATTGTGCGTGTGTTCACTTAACAAAAACTTGTTTGTCACACTTACAACATCTTTTTGTCGATTAACTAAATTAATTTAATAGTTTTTCAAAATCTGGAGTGATAACGGCAACAGTTTCGTCTTAATATACTACGTGGATGAAGCATGTTCACAAATTTGATTTGCTATTTTGACAAAAAAAGAATTTTATAAGTTTATGATGGAAACCGCCAATTAATTTTGTTGTTCCGACAAAGAAAATTGTTAACTTTTAACAAAGTATAAAGTTTATCGGTAACCACTGTGTTGTTGCAGTAACAATTTCTTTCTGTGTACCGTCTGAAACAACGAAATTTGTTAAATTTGTGTTGACGAAAATTATTGCAATTTTTGCAACAAAATCAGCAATTTCTTTGCACAATTTATGTTGACATGATATATATTAAAGTAGTATAACGTACAGGCCATTTGTTGCAAATAGTACGTTTACACCAGTGATAGAAATTGTAACCAATCTACTAAAATATTATAAGGTACTGTGGTATATTTTGTTAATAAGATTTGGATTTGTATCAACGACGCTGTTACAATAAGTAATAGCGTTGTGTATAATTTTATTAGCCTGCGCGAATTGCCGTCACATTGGGCGTGATTGCGGAGATCAGACCGGCCGTTAATACGACGTACCGGTGTGGAAGCATCCTGTAATTCTCGTACTATGGGCGGTTGTCAACCACAGTACCTTTTATATGATATTAACCATGTGTAAACATCAAATAAATATTACATAGCCGCGTTTACCAAACAAAATTTATATTATTGCGTAAGAATTTCAACGGTTATGAAACAAACGTAGGGCCATCTTTATAACAATTTCTATAGTATAACATATTTATGTTGCCAGTTATAAATATCATGGTAGGTACTCCTACTACATAGGTATAAAATTTTGCTATAGTGCAGTTTCACATAATCAACAAACATTTTTAATTGCTGATATTAAACCGATTGTTATATATTTATATTATAGGGGTAATCAACTGCATTAGTATATATGTACAAATATTCTCCTTTCTAGCTATTAGACAGTTATCTCTCTGCAAATAATCGCCAAAAAATCTTTCACATGATATCCATTTCATCATGTGCAATTTATTATATTTACTAGTTGTAAAATATTGTAAAGCATTTCACCATATTTTGTAGAAATTATCCTATAATTCCTTCTAATAATTTTATTGCACTTTTTGTAACTGTAATATAAGACACTGCAGTGAGTTATTGCAAAACTTCGTACAATAGAAGAAATTGTTACTACAATTTTCGTCAAACAGGGAAGTGTAAATTTTACTATATGGATTTTTCTCTTTGTGGTAATAAGGAAGCCACTCCAATGTAATTCAAAACTCATTGTCAGACACTTAACAAACTGTGGCTCTATCACAAGTATGTATTTAATGAAACCTAGGTAATAATACTGACCATAATAAATTAAAATCCGTTCTTTAATACCAGTCATAATTATAATGGCTCTACTCATATAAACAAGCATTTGATGGTAAATTACAACAAGTCTACTAAAATATTAGATAGTGAGGATACCAACCAAATTAATAAATTTGATAGAAATGACCATAAGCGAATCCAAACCGCGAGTTGTAACAAGTGATGACATGATAGAAGAAATAAAAATGGAAAGGCAAGGTGATGCATTGTCAGCAACGCTGTTCAACGTGGTATTGAAAGGAATAGTAAGGGAGACGGGATGTGACCGAACTATTATACAGAGTAGTACGCAAATTATCGCATATGCAAACGATATTGTTTTAATTGCGAGAAATCGAAGATCCCTTGATAACGCACTAAGAACTTTGGTACGGTGTGCCGCGCATAGAGGATTGAAAATAAAGGAACAGAAAACAAAATACATGACAAACAGCAGAACACAAACAAATACACAGTAAACAGTTTAAAATATCTAAGTGTTATGGTAAATGGCAGAAATGATCGAAGTGAAGAAATTAAAGAAAGGATAAGAGCGAGGAATAGAGCCTACTGGAGATATCATAAATTTATAAAAGACCGAAATATCAGCAGAAAAAACAAGCTAAAACTATATAATGTAGCAATCAGGGATGAGGAAAATTTGCAAATGTTTGAAAGCAAGATCTTAAGGAAAATATTAGGACTAAAAAAGATTGCAGAGGAATATAGAATATTATGGAATCACGCGATAAATCATGTAATAGAAGGATAACATATTGTAAACTATATAAGAGCACAAAGACTGAAATAGTTCGGACATGTAGAGAGAAGAGATAATGAAGCGATAATTAAAAAGATAAAAAACTGGAGACCAACAGTGGATAGACCGAAAATACGGTGAGAGGAGCAGGTAATGGAGGATATGTGAAAATTGAAAATAGTTGATGCAAGCAGGATAATCTAGAACAGAAGGGAATGGAACAAGATAATAGATGCAGCAAGAACTACACCATGACAAAGGCGAGCAATCAAACTCAGCCGAGTAATTCCCCGCAAAGGAAGAATTTGGAAACCTTCGGGCGGCCCTATTCCGTGTGGAATGTTTGGCCATATATTATTACTCCTATAAAACATTAAAGAAAAATTAAAGCGAATAAATAGTACTTTTATATCTTCTTTATATGGTAAAGATTAGGCTAATTGATCCCATAGATTTTTGGTTTGGGGGAAGAGAAATCTATTATTTTATTTTTGAACCTACTTAAGCTATCACGTTGAAAACGGGTGGACGTTCTATAAAAAAATCAGAAGCGAATTTCGTACACTCAGTTCAAAGTTATGATTGATGGCAGAACATACTAATAAAAATAAAATCTCTATGAAGATATTTATAGTTATAGTAATAACAAGTTAATTCAATTTCTTGGTTTTTGCAATGAGTTCTATATTTATATATTGTTACGATTTTTGAACAATACAGCCGTTGACATTCTTATTTGCTATTACGGTCAAACAAACCATTACGTTTGTATCATATTTCCGTAATGAAGTTGCCGGAGACGCACATTATTTGTCTTAAGGTGACACTAATCTGATTGTTGTAGTTTCGCAGCTATTATTATTATAAGTATGGAAAATAGAGTGCAGTATGAACAAGAAATTTCTAAACGAAACAAAGAAAATTTCTAAAAGATAATCGCGAATTAGACAGTGATTTCAAAATTAATGTAGTATCTTAACCCATAACCCGTTTTGATAAACAAAAACCTTTTTTAAGTGTAAAAAAAATAAATTTAATTTAAATAATAGTGCATTTAGTTCCAAATTCCAAGATTTACTAATTTAATATTGTCCTTCTTTCAACAAAAACAAGTCTACTTTAATTTAAAGAACTAATCGAAACAAAAAAATATCTTTTGTTCGAAATTTGTACTGTGTTCTTTTGAGTATAAACAATATTGCTTTTGAGCAAGGAAATATGCTTCCCTAGTTTAAGGAATTCTTTCTATTACTGTATACTGACAAATAGGTTTTAGACAAATAACTATGTATAAGTAAAATACAAATGACATACTTTAGAATATACAGGACCAATTACCCTGAGAAATGAACTTTAATTCTGTTTTGCGAAAGAAACGCAATTTTGGCTTTTATTGGCGCTATACAATTACAAATTAAGGCTGATTATTTCTTAAATCTGATTAGGTAAATGAGTATATTTATTTAATTAGGTATGTTCTACTTATTGTATTCAGTTTTATTAAAACACAGTTAAAAATGAAATTCGAGTACTTATTTCTGAATGATGAGAGTAATAAATAAGTAATTAGTTTTTAGTAAGAAAATACAAGACACACTTACCCTCCTCTAGCAAAATTGCTGATATACTGAATGATGGTTTTAGATACTATCGTATCCGTGCGACTGTAGTTGTGAGGAAAAAACGGTCCTCCACCTACCAACGGTAGACCTAATACGTAAGGAATGTCTTCACCGCGTACGCTTCCCAATCTCTGAAATAACAATAAAAGGAATATATATATATATACATATATGCGTCAGAGAAATGAAAGTGTAATATAAAAGTTTTCGCAATATCGCAGCTTATTACTTTTCAATTTCTTAGAAAACATCGCGTAAATACACACTCGTACCCCAATAAATTTAAAGATATGTTGAGAGATGGTTTACAATACCGCAATTTCTTATTATGGCTTTTCCATTAAAGTGGGTGACTGTCTTGCTATATTTAAAGGCACTCTGATGTAAATCTAAATCTATGAAAATATTTTTATCAAAGTGACTGAATAATACTAAACACCAAAAGCATCTAGTAACAGTAATTTTGGGCAGGGAACTAAAAAGAAACACCTCACACCTCTTTTAAATCGGCTTTTGCCTCAGAGGTATATAGCAAAAGAATTTTACGGGAATCTTATTCTGTAATGTGCATACACACGTATATACCGTACTGGCAACTTTTTGATTGGCTGCCGAAAACACCAAAATAGAGTTTGTGAGATTTGGACTACCACCTGTCTTTTATTTTTATATCTACAATGCACTCACACAGAGCTACACTGAATGAACAAAGCTTTTAGTTTTCTAAGAAAGTAACATAGCCTGTACATTTATGTATTTAATTGTAATGTAAAGTAACTCCACTTTTTTAAATGATACCCTTTTTATTGCCAAGTTATTGCTCATGTATAATTCTTTCAACTTATAGATACTGTTTATGTTTTATATAAAATTTTATCAATGGTTTGATTACGACACATTGATTCCTAAACAAATAATGTTATCAAACCAAAAATCTTAAATTAAAATAATATTGCAACGTTAAACTCCTTAAATCACAGACACAAGGGTTACTAGGATGCTTTTACATACACATATATTGTGTAAAAGAACACAGTGTCGTCGGCTTAGGTTAATAGCAGGCTTTTTTTTTTTTTTGATGAGGGAAAATGCGTAAGCACCATCGGACGAGGCAACAGGCGCACTCGCCGGGTGTGTGGGCCTTCCACACACTAAAAACCCCCCTTTCGAACATGATTCCACACCGGTATCCATTTTGCACATTGCTTCAGGGTGGTGTCCCGTATTTACCGATCCATTTCTTGCTTCTTTGTCTTCAAAACCCTCTCAGTATACGAAGAGAATGCCTCCCGTGCTCCTCGACTCTCCATCATTTTCCCGATGATGTTGTCGGGTGAAAATTCTCCTATCTGATCCATTAACGCATCCCTCTCCGACTTCCATCTTGTACACTCGAAGAAGGTGTAGTTAGCGTCATTCTTCTCAGAGTCCCGATACAGGCACTGGGCACCATCCACTTTCCCCATTTTAAACAGGTAATCATGGAAGTACCCATGCCCGGTCAGGCACTGCGTTAAGTAATAGTAAGTCTCTCCTGTTCATCCAGGCTGTCAGGTCTGTGACTAGTCTGGCGGTCCACCTTCCCTTGCTGTCTGTATCCCATCTCTCCTGCCAACGTCGGAGAGCATGCTCTCTTTCCTCTCTACTCGAGCTTCCTCCCGTTTGTCTGGATTCCCATCTCCTTTTCCGTTCCTTGGCCAGCAGGTCGATAGGTACCACCCCCGCCACCACCAGAACGGCTGCCTCGGACACAGTTTTATAGGAGCTAGCAATGCGTAATGCACCTCTTCTCTGGACTGCCGCCATTTTTTTGCGGTATTTCTTTCGATTAAGGGCGTCCGCCCAGATCTCGCATCCATAGATTCTGTGACAGACATAAGGAGTCTCCGCTTGCTTACGGAACGTCCGCTGACGTTCGCCATAAGGCCACTAAGGGATGCCACCATCTGTGCTGCTTTATTGGCTGCGATACAGATTTGGTCCCAAAACGTCATTCTGCTGTTCAGGTAAACCCCCGGATATCTGACGGCCTTGGACGTTATGATTTCCTTCGTCGCGATTGTCAGCGGGATCTCGAGGGGAATCTGTCGTTCTGTAAGTAAGGCGATCTCGGTACTTTCCATTGCTAGCTGCAATCCATGATCGTTCATCCAGGCTATGACCTTTCTCATTGTCTGGTTTAGACGTCTCTGGGAATCTTCGAGTTCCCTTGCGACTATGACCGCCGCAATATCATCCGCGTATCCGTCTAAGAAGGTATCGTCAGGCATCTCCATCCGTAGGATGCCGTCGTACACGTTCCATAGGTCTGGGCCCAGTATTGATCCCTGCGCCGCGCCGGCCGTCACGCGCATCGTGCGCCATCCCTCGGTAGTCTCGTACCTGAGTTCTCGTTCCCTCAGGTAACTCCGAAACAGCCGCAGTAGGTAAAGCGGGGTCTGGAAACGGTTCTGTAGGGCGCCCATAATTGTGTCCCAGCTCACACTATTGAATGCGTTTTTCACGTCTAGCGTGACAAGCAATACCAGGGCTCTGGTATGACGGTTTCGTCGTTGCTCGCCCTAGAAGCTATCCGCAATCTCCTGGATCGCCGTGAGCGTGGAGTGAACTCTCCTGAACCCGTGTTGCCTCGGGGACAGTCCACCGGCCATCTCCACGCTGTTCTGGAGTCTTGTTTTAAGTAGCCTTTCGAACAGCTTCCCCGCTGTATCCAGCATACACCGAGGCCGGTATGCCGATGGCGTGGTGGGGTCGCCCTTTCCATTACTTATTAGGACCAGTCGTTGGATCTTCCATGCCTTAGGAATAACTCCCTCCTCCAAACATCGATTGTACGTGTTGAGTAGTTGCGGGCACGAATTCGCAACACTCTTAATCACCTCCGCAGGTACTGCATCTGGTCCAGGGGCCTTTCTGTTTTGTAGGAAGTTCGCTGCCTGTCGCAGCTCGTGGGCCGTATCATCCGCGGATGCTCTTTCCGGGTATTTTGGGAAGAGAGCCTCAACGATACCCCGCATCTGGTCTTCGTTGAAACTGGGACGAACAAATTTAATTCCCAGTTTCTTGGTAACGATCTTGTATCCCAGGCCCCAAGGGTCGTTGTCTACCTCTCGTCGTAGCTCCTCCCATTTGTCGCGTTTGCTTTTATTAATTGCCCATTTTAATTCTTTCTTGGCGGTCCTAAACTCATCCGACTCGCTCTCCGCCTGATTCGGGTTCCTTCTTCTAGTCCGAGTTATTTTGCGCCGTAACTCTAGGCACCTCTTCCTCAGAGTCGCGATTTCCTCGCTCCACCAATACACGGCACGTCTGCCTCCCCTACGGTTCCTCTTCCTGGGCATGGAGGCGTCACACGCCCCACGGATGAGCGCTATGGCAGCGTTTGCGATCTCCTCGGCGGAGCCAAGGTGTGCGAGCACTCCGTCCACTCGGGGCTTTATTTTCGAGATGAGAGATCGTTCGTTCATCCTGGCAACATCCCACCCAATTTGTACACTTTGTCCCGTCCACACAGACAAGGCTGCGGTCAGAACAAACTCGATGTACTGGTGATCACTGCCAGTATAATCCACACACGCCATCCCTCAATCCTCCGGAGAAGGGTTTCCGAAGCCAGCGTGACATCCGGGATGGTCTCCCCATATCCCGCGCGTCTAAAAGTGGAGATCGTGCCCTCATTGACAACTATATTAATAATAGTAATAATAATAATAATAATAATAATAATAATAATAAATTTTATTTATCCCGTATATTATAAAAATATGGGAAGTCAAACAAAGAACATATGGATTATAATAAGAGAAAAATATATGTGATTATATAGCAGTAAATACAATATCTGAATTACAGACGGTCATTCATGTACTCAGTGATTGAAGAATATGCTTTCTCAACTAAAAATGCTTTTAACTTAATCTTAAACGTGTGACAGTTCTTATTATTTTTTAAATTCTTTGGCAAGTGATTATAGTATAGAACGCCTTTACACATTGGATCTGACATATATAAGGTTAGTCTATGCTTAGGAATCAGCAAATTAGTATTATATCTAGTGGCATAATCATGGTGATCTTTATGGGTTATAAATACACTCCGCCAAAAAAGTATCGCATAATTTAGTTTTGAATCATAAAAGTATCGCATAATCTTTGTTTGTAGCATAAAGTTGTAAATCATCATCAATCATAGAAAGTTAAACATGTTTCTGTGTTTGCTAAATTGTACAGCCTTTTTAGCGCATAACAATAACAAGCAATGATTTTGACTACATAATCTATGTGGGTCTGCGAACATAATGTTTGATAGAACATTAAGCCCAGTAATTTGGCAGAGGTCTGTTCCTGAACCGATTTACCATTTAGTTTAACTAAAATACTCTCATTTATATGAGTTTGTCCAACAGGTGATGTAAACCGTATAATATTTGTTTTTTTTTTTTTTTTTTTTTTTCGTTAATTGTAAGGTTATTGCTACGAAGCCAGTCACATACAAGATCTAGTTGTCGACTATAGTGTATACTTAAATCGCCAGCAGTTTCCTTACTGTTTACAATGCTAATATCATCGGCGTATAGTATAGCTTTACTAGTTACAATTATATTTGTTAAATCATTAACATAAATAATAAATAGAAGTGGCCCCAAAATAGATCCTTGCGGAACACCTGCCTCAATAATAATTGTTCCAGATACGGTTTGACACATGCATACCTGTTATTGTCGATTACAGACGTATGACATCAACCAACTTTTACAATTTCCACGTATTCCAAAGCATTCCAGATTCTCCTCCAGTATATCACAATCGATCCTGTCAAAAGCTTTAGATAAATCAATTAAAGATGCCAATACAAAGTTGTCCTTATCTACTTCGTGTAAAAATTGTATTAGTGCTGTTGTTGTGGAAAAACCAGACCTAAACCCATGCTGTTTGTCGTTAATTAAGGAATATTTATCAAGGATGCGTTTACTCATAACTTCTTCAAATATTTTGGAAATTATTGACTGTAATGCAATTGCTCGATAATTAGAAATATCTGTAATGTCACCACTTTTGTGAACTGGTACGATTTTATTTACTTTTAAACATGACGGGAACATGCCAATTATAAAAAATTCGTTAATAATATGGCATAAAGGCGTTGCAATAAAACAAACTACATGCTTAATAATTTCAACACATATCATCGAAATCAGTTGATTTTGAGTTTTTAATGCACATAATGAGATTTAATATCTCAGTTTCAGTGGCAGGTTCTAAAAAAGCGAAAGCTTATTTAGGGATGGAATCCCAAAAGATAGAGCGGCTCTATTAGATTTCGCAATTGAAGCGAAACATTTATTAAAAGTATTACAAATATCAAGGTTGTTACATTTAGCAACGCCATCAACGGTAATTCTGTCAGGAGTAGCATGCGCAGATTTAGAAGATACATTTTACATTAGCCCTAGTGTTATTTTGGGCGGCGTTAATCTGTCTAATGTTTTGTAGTTTCTTTGATAATTGTATGACAGCAGTATAGATAGATTTATAAAGCTTGTAATATTCAAGGGAAATTATACCAGCTTGGAGAAGTCTATAAAGTTCCTTTAACGTTTGTGATGATTTTCTAATTCCGGGAGTTAACCAGTTCTTATTTAAGTTATTTGTTATTTTGATCGTTTATTGGAAAGGCAATATCATTATAATATTTGACAGTTCGCATAAAATTATGTTTTGGTATTTATATCTCTAACACTATATATGTCATGCCAATTTTCATTTTGTAAAAGTCGCATAAAGTGACTGTAATTACTATCTGAATATATTCTTGTAGTTCTGAAATTATCACGACAGTTTAACACAGAATTAATTGTTACAATTTGAGGGCAATGATATGACAAGCCATCATCAAACACAGTACATGAAATTATGGGATTATTAGTTATAATATAATCTATGCTAGTACTAGTCGTGGCAGGTGATACGTGTTGGTTCACTAACAATATTTTCTAAGTTACACGACAGTAAGAGATCATTCAAAGAATCTAATTCTACACTTTTAACCAAACTATTTATATTAGTATATTATATATTATTATATTCTACCAATTATTATTATTATTATTAATAATCTTTATCAAGCTATGACAAAAATAGAATATTTCACATTTTTTCCATGAACTTAATTGATAAAGAACATACCTGTAAGTAGATGTAAACATGAATTAACATTAATCAAAATTCAAATTACGAAAACTACGTTCTGATAACAATCAAACTTTTAAGAAATGTTACAACGCAAGGATCTATAATAACAAAGATGCAAGTAAAGTCCAAAGTGATTAGCAAACAAATGAGACTTTACAACAAGCATTCATCTACGTAAAATGTTAAAGTAAAAACGAGCAAGTAATAAAAACATCTAGGTGTATCAACCACGTACAAACCATCACAAAAGTAATGTCGCTGAAATAAAATAAAAATTGAAAGCTAGAGTTAAACAATAAAACAAGCACGACAATAAAAAACTAATTGTGCCTAAAAGTGCCTCGACGAACTGGTAGAACTGTCTGACCGAAACGGTGTAAGTCTGATCTAGGACATCAGGAAATTGAGATAAAGTCAAGGCTGACGAACTCGCCAAGAGAGAATCAGGGACAAAAATGTACGGATCAGAACCGTTTTTTGGGATAACAAAACAAGTGGCTTAAAAACATATAGGACACTAGATTCGAACAAAACGACATGAACACTGCAAGAATACTCCAGGTAAAATGCATGGTAATAAAACCTTCATAGATACATGCGGAAACCACCGAACTACAAACTTCTACAGATGAGCAGGAAACAACACGGAATCGTTACAAATCTGATGAGCGGACATGCTCCGGTAAAGCAAATTAGTATATACGCGTATAATGGGGACACACACTGCAGATTCTGGAGTAGAGAACAATAAACAGTCAAGCATATACTATGTGACTGCGAAGCGTTAGAGCGCAGAAGACAAGGTTTATTTGGGGAACCGAAAGGGGACCCCGAGATGTGGCGTACTCATTCGGAGAAGGACCTGTACAAATTAGTGGAGGGGACCACCATTTTGGAGTAGGTTGTATGAAATATATAGTACAGTAAGTCTGTAGAGTGCAGTATTTTTTCGGGGACCATGAGTTGGACGAGTCCAGCTTAAGAGAAGGAAAGAAGAACAGATGGTTTTGTCATACCAATATAAATAATACTACGCAAATTAATACTCTGTAACTTGAAAACTAAATTATTTTTATGTTTAGACAACAGTATAGTATGACCAGGAGAATCTTGAGTTTGGTAATCAAGAGGTTAAAAAAATTTTAAATTAAAAAAAAAAATACAGCGATGTGCCAAAGTATTCTTTGCTTATGGTGCGTAGGATGACCGCCTAGCGGTATTTTTACCATATTGGTTTTTTGCATCTGTTCTGTTTCTGCATATGAATTAAAAGTATAACTTAATTTACCCCAAGGTAGCTTAACGACAATTTATGCCATTATTATAAATCAGAAAAACAAAAAAAAAAGGAAGTTTCGTCCTCCTTTATTTTCGCATAGAATAATTTGCTGCCTCCGTGATACCTCAATTTTTCTTGTTTGCTTATTTATTTTCTCGTCATCCACAAACTGTGTGTTTACAAAACGAAGGTAATATTTAGATAACGTTTAAAAGTTTAAGTAAACAGGTTCACCGTTCTAGCTTTTTCCTAATCGAATGTTGTATACATAATTCTCCGTGGTCAGCGAAACGTGAAACAAAGGAAAATAATACGATACATGTAGAGGGAGGAATGAATATTTGCGGATCGAAATTACTTTTTCCCCCTCAACTTCTGTAAAAATATTTTCCTTCGCTTTTAGAGTGCACGAAGTTGCGTTTTCCGTCGTCCCAGAGCTTACCCAATAGCACAATACAAACATCGGCGCTATCCACTCGTATACCTCCGAGAAATTACTCCAAGAATCCAAAATAAATAGCATCCCGTTTTCGATATATGTATGTGTATATCCTTTCGTGCGTTTGGTTTCTGAGATTGATGTTTAAAATTTTACTCTAACCGGAAACGATACGGAAAATAAATGAAATATGGTGGTTTTACCCTTAAACTGTCTTAACCACTATTGTTACTATGTGCCTAAAGTAATATTTTTTTTTGCCTCGTTAACTGCAAACGTAGTTATTGTTGCTTATGCCATACGCCTTTGTGCTATTCTATAAGCTTAATATATCCAATATTCTAAAAGTTATCAAAAAAAAAATATTAAGAAAATGTGAAGGTATTCTAAGCTTCATATTCTGAAATTAGTACAAGGAGTTTCATGACGCCGTGCCAGGCCGAGCGTTTCAAAACTGATGATTAATTTTACGTCTAAATTAAGGTATATTAATACGGTTCGTTCCGGTTGGAAGAAAAAAATATATGACTTTTTTCGGACTGTCACTTGGTGTGGGTACGCCTTTTATTCTCGCTGGTGCGAAAATTTAACAAAAGAAATGCTTTTCTTGTATACAAGGTTATTCAAAACTCGAATCCTTAATTTTAGAACACCCTATATTTTGTATGATGTTTCTATAGATATTTATCGGCCCTTTCATTTTCGTTAACTGTTCCCTATACCTAACCCTTTGGCTTTAATAGATATTTCAAAAATTGCGTTATTACGGCATAAATCGGGGTTAAATTATTACATTGCTATAGGAATCTCTGAATCCTCATGTAAAAGCCTTACATCATTATTGTAAGCCTTCTGTTTTTGTATTTCCGCGCAGTCACTGGTGCAACGCCAGTTTCAACTCAAATATGTTCCAGAAATGAACTATTCAGTTGAGAAATTAACACATATGATTTGGGTATTGGAATAGTGTCCGAAAAATTGCGTTCATACAAAAATGAATCGAGATATCCCGCACGATTTCAATAAAGTATGAAAAACGTGAAAAGGAAGAAATTTGCACTACCGAGGAAAATGCATTTAATGTGATAGCATACTGTTGTGGTGTTCCAATATCACCCATTTAACAGACGGTAGGGTTGCATTTTGTGTTAATGTCAGAGCTGCGTATTTCAATGTACTACCGAGAAAATTTTGTTAATTTTGTTTTTCTTAATTTAAGTGTTTTTATATAGGAATTTATTTTTTTATATATTAGTTTTCTAGAGTTAAAATTTACATTTAATCTATTAATTACGTCTCTTAACGTCAGGTTGTTTTTAGTGCGTCTTCTATCAAGAATTGTTATTGCAGGAATAAGCTCTACGGTTGCGTAGAAAATTTGAGTGGGGTTTTCCCCAGGATACAGTTTGTACGATTTGTTAAGTAGATTTCTCTGATCGGCTATCCTGTAAGTAGACGTATTTTTGTTATAATTAAATTTTGGCCATCTTGTTTATTTACTTTCTCGTGTGTCGAAAAATTTTAAACATTTATTTGTAAAATATAGTCAATCAGGGAATCTTTATTTTTGTAATTGACATTGTTTTAATGTATGCATTGTGTAGAGTTAAAATTGATGATTATTTTTGTTTAGGAAGATTCATTTTAGTTATTTTTTACTTTGTTTTTTTTAAGTTAATTTTTGGGTTCATTCTTTTGGTAGGATCATTTTTGTTTTCTATCACGTTGTTTAGGTGAATAGAAGAGTTATTATTAGCATTTCCATTTTTTATAAATACTGGAATTTGTCAACACGAAAAGTACTTTAAATTGTTATACCACGTGGATAGCAATTTAAAGGTTTTGTTTAAGTTTAACGGAAAAATCTTCCTGAACAAAAATTTTTTTTGCTCTACCTAGGAAATTGAATTGTCCTGTTTTAAAAATTCAAGTCTTGTGCACTTTTTATTTTAGTCCAGAACCTTAAGTTCAAGGTTTTCTTTCTGCACCTTCGAGTGATTGTAAATTAACCTGTTGATAAAATAAAAATTCATTTTGTTTGAGACGTCGCCGTCGGTGGGTTAATTAAAATTCTCTTCTTTTATTTAATTAACCTTTTGTTTTTAATGTTATAAAGAAAATATGACATTATACACTCACTAATTATTCTTATGGTTAAATTAAAGTTTTAATTCATGCGGTTAACACTGGGATTGAAAGTCTTGCGTTCAATTCTTAAAAATCATTTTCACTGACCTAGCTAAATATTTGTTTTTTTTTTATATTTCAAATTCAAAAGTCATTGAGTTTTTTCTTTAATTTGTTGTGGTGGATTCTCTGTATGAATTAGAGGGTAAAGCACAGCAATACGTTATAGAAAATCCACATAATAGTCAACGTCAAATTTTGCAGCAACAAAATATCCACCGAAGGTACGTTGAAAGAATATTAAAAAGCGCAAATACCGTCCATACCACATTCAGTTGCACCAAGAATTGCTGGACAAATATTTTGCCAGTAGAGTTGCGTTTTGCGAATGGGCTCAACAACAAAAGGGAGGACTAGTCGTCCGACTTGAAGAAAATTGTTTTTCTCTTGTGGGGGCTTCATTAAAAGATCGTGTGTATCAAGTACCAGTAGCAACAAGGAAAGATATGATGGAAAGAATAAGAGAGGCCTTTCGGAGAATTGATGCAGGAATGTTAAGAAACGTTAATCGATCGTTTGAACCACGACTGCAACACTGTATTGACGTTATGGGTCAACAGTTGAAAATTTTGTTTAATATCCTTTTTCGTTTATCGATACGCACACTTGTTAATTAATAAAATTTTATAGCAAAAACAGTTTTCATTTTTAATTTCAAATATCTACTAAAGCCAAAGAGTTAGGAATAGAAAACGGTTAACAAAAATGAAAGAGCCGTTAAATATCTACCGAAACATCATAAAAAATATAAGCTTAAATTTAATGAGAAAATTAAGGATCCGAGTTTTGACTCACATTGTACACAAGAAATTTTTTTTGTTAAATTCTCACATTAGCGAAAACAGAAGACGTACTCAAACCAGGTAATGGTGCGAAAGAGGTCGTATAATTCTTTTCTTACCGAGACTAACCCTTTTAATACACCTTAATTTAGACGTAATAATGGTAATAACTTTTTAAACACTCGAAAGAGATGTGGCAAACCCTATATGACGAGAGCCGCAAAAGTAAGCAGATTTCAAATACGTAAAAAAAAAGTATAGCATTCTATTTAAAGATATATAAGTTAGGCCTAGCAGGGCGTTATGAAATACCCTGTATATATCATTAAATAAATGCTTGTCGGGCTCTCAATTTCAATCTTGGCGCTGATGACTCTGGCAACGGTGTCTCCCAAAACTTACATACCAATCAATGTTTTTTCTTTTATATCTTCATTTTGCGATTGGACTCTCAAAAAAACGTGTAGCAAAATAGTAGGTAGGGAAAAATTGGGAAAGGCAACGTTGATACGGAGAAACCTTTACATGCATGCTGCTGATACATTTCCGTAGCGAGCCCTTTATCTAATAAATAACAGAATAGTTGGAATGCGTTTAGTAATAATGGAAGCCATTAGTGAAAGCCTTGAAATTGCTCCATAAATTCTAAAGAGATAGCTAAGAAAATTAAATTCGGACCCCAGGGTATCCCGCCGTTCAACAAAAGAAAAGAGAGCAAAAGAAGGAGCCTCGAATATGTGTTGGATGATTTGTTTTAAAATACTCTTCGACACATCGACATAACATATTAATGGGATTAAGGGAGAGGATGGGCAATAGATTGGGGAGAAGAAAGGGATCGCTGATGTTATTTCCATGGAAATGTTTGAAAGCGGTGAACACTCGAGGATACCTTGTCAGTATTCATGAAGTGAATGTGTAGTTCGGCCTGTTAAATCTCTAATAACGTAGAAGCAGTCAGTTTTTCATTGGTTCCAATCAGACCGGATGTCTGGCCAGATAAACAAATTGTAGTAGAAATGTGGTGAATTGCCGTCATTTATTTATTGCTGTGTTACCTAACTTATCGATGTGGAGTAGAATTGTAAACGTTCAATATTTCTTATTTACGTAAAGAGTGTTGAAATTTCAAAGAGATAAATACGATTAGCAGTAATGAATTAAATAAATAATGGCCACATTGTAACCTAAACGCATTCACTTAATCGTGTCTGTGCTTCTACCGGGTGCGCCATTAGTGTGTCGGCGGAATTATATAGTAGATCAATGCTCATTTTGTAAAATTATTTACAAATTTACAGGATCGTACAAATTCCTAGACCTACTTTAAACTTTTTTATTTTAAATGGTTTAAAACACCTTTGCAGGTTATAGATGTGTAGTGTTATTCTTTTGTTGTGAATTTGGGGGCTACCAGTTAATATGTTTCAAGGTGGTGTAACTCAAAAATATATACAGAGTATTACATATGTCGTGGCACATTTTTCAAAACCACCTACGAATATAGAGAACAGTAATTCTTAAAGAGTTGCTATTAAGTTGCTTATCACCAGATCAAACTGTAAGAAAAGAAGTAAAGCGACGAATAGTAGGGACCAATTAGTCTTACATCTTTCATGCTGAAGACTATGGAAAAATTATACACCTTAATATTACAGAAGGAGCACTCCGTAGATCTCCCCTGCATCCTTTGCAATGGGCATACCAGATGGGAAAATCAGGAGAGGCCGCCCTACACAGTTTGGTGAGAGGACTCGAAAGGAGCCTTCATCAAAAGGAAGTTGCCCTTGCAGTGTTTTTACACATAGAGGGCGCCTTTGACAACACATCTACGCCCTCAATCAACCGATCCTTAGTGGACCGGAACATTAGCCAAACGACCATCAGATGGGTTGACTGCATGCTAGGAATCAGAGTGGTCTATGCCCAAATGCTAGACAAAGACATCGCCATGAGGACAACTAGAGGGTGCCCCCAAGGGGGAGTACTGTCACCACTGCTGTGGAGCTTAGTCGTGGATGATCTCATTAGGTCATTAAACAACAATGGAATATGGACGCAGGGATACGCTGATGACATTGTCATAGTGGCTAGGGGAAGTTCCCGGGCGTATTGGCAAGCATCATGCGTATTGCACTGCGAAGGGTGGAGGAATGGTGCCTCTCACAAGGACTCTCAGTTAATCCACATAAAACAAAGTTGGTTGCTTTCACCAACATGAGGAAGCTCAACGACCTAGGCGGCATTAGACTGTTTGGGCAGGAGCTACGATTAACCAAAGAAGTAAAGTATCCGGGTGGAACCCTCGATGCGAAACTGAAATGGAACAATCACCTAGTTAAAAAACGACCAGGGCTACGCAACTATTCTGGCGCTGCAGGAGAGTTGTTGGCAAAACCTAGGAACTGAAGCCGAGGGTGATCCATTGGCTATACACGGCTGTGGTGAGACCGGCGATGACTTATGTGGCAATGGTCTGGTGGAAAAGGACAGAAGTGTCTTCCGCAGTGAAAGTGCTAACCGCTGTCCAGAGACAGGCATTGCTGGGAATCACTGATGCAAACAATAGCACAGGGACCGCAGCTTTGGAGGCCATTGTGGGCGGGAGGCTATGAATGCGATCCTTAGACTGAGAACCAACAATTTGTGGCATCCCAACATTAAGGTTGGAGAGCACACTGATACTACGAGTACGATAGTGGACAGACCATTGCTGCAAATGCCGGCGGACAGTAAGGCACCCGAAATTATCTTCACTGAAAAGGTGAAAATCTCTATACCAAACAGAGACCAGGCACGTAGGGTTACTAATGTTCTCAATGACTGGTTCACGGACGGATCCAAATCCAGCCAGGGCACAGGAGCCGGTATTTGCAGACCGAGCCCTCATCAAAGGGTATCCATAAGCCTGGGGAAGCATGCGACGGTCTTCTAAGCAGAGGTATTCGCCCTGGCAGCCTGCGCAGAATTGAGCCCCCCTTTGCGATCAAGCATAAGAAGGAAAATAAGTATAATGACTGATAGCTAGGCTGCTATCAGGGCAGTCTCAAACGCTGTAACTAAGTCAAAACTAGTTAGAGACTGCAAACAATCCCTCAATTCACTGGCACAGGATCACACGGTATCGCTGATTTGGGTGCCGGGACATGAGGATATAAAGGGCAACATAGTAGCCGACGAACTAGCCAAGAAGGGCTCTAAAAGACACTTCATAGGTACAGAGTCCGTATGTGGGATTACTAAGGATTCTGCTAAAAGGGAGATCTGGACCTGGCTGGACAAAGCAAGCACAAATAAATGGAGGACGACTCGAAGGTCGACTCCAAGCCAAAGCGCTAATAGGGGATGGGGATGCTAAGTTCTCTGATAACCTACTTACACGCAGCAAGAAAGGAGTTAAAACCATTACTGGGCTGGTAACTGGACACTGTCCCCTGAAAAAAGCATCTATACAACACTGGTCGAGTAAGCGAACCGTGGTGCAGAAGATGTGAGCTACAGGCGGAAACGAGTTTACATGTAATCTGCACATGTGAGGAGTTGAAAATACTCCGGCAGAAACACTTCGGGAAGGATCTATTGGAACCCTCGAAGGTTCTCAAGTTTCCACTGGGCAAGATACTGGGCTTTATAGAGAACACCAAGCTGCTCGAGTGGAAGTAAGAGATTTAATAGACGGTACAATGAGCACCTAGCTCAAGTGCCTGAACTAAAGGTGTCCACCCTAACGTTATGAATGAATGAATGAATGAATGAATAGTAGGGACAAATTGTGAAATAATAACTAGGAAGGAATATTTTGAACAAAAAAAAGTAAGAAGATGATGAACAAGGAATTGGAAGAGCAGAGTAGTGCCAGCGACGATGAAATATCGCTTCACGACAGTTAAGATGAAAGTATTTCGCACCATGCGAATACCGATGACATTCTAAAACCTGGAGATTACTGCCTCACAAAAGTTTCTAGAAAATTGGCTAATTTTTTTAGGCTTTACATCATTTGTATTTTGAAAGCCATCGCGATGAGTTAGATACTAAGTTTTGCACAAATGGTCAGACATTGAAATTCCTAGAGACTGACAAAGAATCGAGTGTTTCAAAGAAAGATATTGTTAAAAAATTGACAAAATCTGTATAAAGCAACATCTGCCCGTTTTAAAGCTATGATGACATTCAAAATGATTTATCTAAGTATACAAACATTTTTTAATTCTAAAATGTTAAATAGAGTTACTAAATTTCTGATACTTATAAATAGTTGCACAAATGATACTTTTGAGTTCATAAATATCTATTAATTATAAAACATGTTTTTTACAATAAATTTATGGCGTTCATTTCTTTGACTAACTTCATATACAAGCTCTTACATCATCATATCATATCTCTGTAACACACTAAATGGATTTATATACTCTTTTCTTCATTTTCGAGGAGTATAAGAATGTATCTAGTTACCCCAATGCACAATATATTGTAATATATGGAAAAATAAAAAGGGAAGTTGCAGTTATCCCGTTATACGAGGTAACTGGACCTTCAAGTTCAACATTTCTTAAATATTATTTTGACGAAAGTTGAGCGTCAAATTCGTATTCGCAACTATTTCATCTTTGAGATTAAAAGTGCTTCAACTGATTTGCAGAATGGGTTGGTTTATGTAATTGAATACCTAATAACTACGGGGGTTTGCATTTTAAACTGTCACAATTTTTCTCAGTAACTAAATGACAGTTACCCCATCTCACCTTATTCTCTATTTAAGTAAATAACTTATTTCTTAATTTTATTAGAAAAAATTCGGAAAGCAGTTTCTTAACTGCAACAGTAGCGTTAGAAAAAAGCATTTCCACGATTCATTTAACTTTAAAAAATATGATTACCTGCTGTATAAAATACTAACAGTGTGGGAGTTCGTAAGAGGAGAAGATTACAGTTTTGCAAACAAATTATTGAAAGTTAAAACAATGATCATAACTGCTTTAACAAAATTTTATGGACAGATGAGTCCACTTTTTCTACTTTTGGCGTTTTTAATAGACAAAATGGGTGGAACAAAAAATATGATAGAAAGAAAAAAGTAATTCAAGCGCATGTTTTAGCGGTTTACACACGTTTACATGTAAACAATCAATTTCCCGTTTGGATTGGTAATGCTGGGACTACTCAGTAGCCACTCAACAGCCCTGACTTAAGATTCTTTTAATTCAAATGCAAATATAAATACTATTAGAGTAAAAATTCAATTGATCGTCGAAACGAAAAAATAATAATTGCATTTCTAGTGCTATACAAAACTTGAGAAGACGATACTAGTTATGCGTCAGCGACAATGGATGTCACTTTGAGCAGTTTAAATTTAAATTAGGTGTTGATAGCTTTTTGTTTAGTATGTATATTGGATGGTTTTGCATCTATTTCCTACTAATTACATTTTGACCCTTTTTTGTGAAACGACTTGCTAATTATTTAAAATAGTCATCTATAATATTATATATTCGGAATTAGGAAGCAAAGGGCTATACAAAAATAAAAAAATATACAAGCTGTTCCAATAAAAAATACAAATATATATTTCGTTGGGCGCGCCCTCTACAAACAATTTTGATAGTTATCATTTTTTTAATGGGTATCGGAAAAACACTATAATTTCTACTTGAAACACGCTTTTTTGTATCTGCAATAGTAATGAAAATAAGTAGTGGTCAAAATAAAATAAAAAACCCGGTACATAGTTGCAAATTTATCAGATTTTTTTCTTCTTTGTAAAAGAATTGTTTGTTATATAAGTTTAACTTATAGATATAAGTTTTCCACTAATTATTTGCCGCTTGTCTCGTATGTATCTTTTAGTTAGAATATTTGTTTTTTATTATTTTGCCCGAAACTTCTTATAAATTATATGAATTTTGTATTGCTTTTATTATAGGTAATTCTTTTGACCATTTCTCGTCTTTTTGCATGACTACAAGAATAATTCACCTAATTATCCTGATTTCTCAGTCTGAGATAGCTAAATGTTATTTGTTGTTATCGGGACGTTGTGCTTAGTATGTTTCCACTACTCGATATGAATTTATTCAATTGAGCCATTGTGTTTATTTTCTAAATTATATCACTTTGTCACTATTTCTTATTATCATAGATAGAATGTAGTATCATAATGGAGCTGTCCAATACATATAACAGATTATAGACATTGATCTCATTTCAAATACGCTTACCTGAGGAAAATCTCGTTCGCCACTTTGATGTAGAAAATGTAGAAAAAAAGTCTTTCCACCCCTCAGGGCATGTAAATAACCGATCCTTATGAGGGGCGCGGCCGTATGTCCGTCACTTAATACTTCCAACGTGGCATCCCTGACGCTCAGAGGGTTTTGTACGGGCCGCTCCCAATCCGTGTATTCGTTCTTCAACGTCGAGAAGATTTCGTTTAGATGGTAATAATACGAATTCCTGACGTACGTCCTCAGTATGCGATCTCTTCTAGTTTCGTTGAATCCGAATTCCAGGTCTTGCGCGCTCAAATCTAAATAGGATTCGGTACTAGTTAAGGTAAAGAGAAGATCGCGCTCCGGAAAGTCGGCCAATTCGTAACCGGCAGATGTCGCCACCGTTGGGGAATTTGTCGCCGGCGGTGGCGCCGTGGGATTGACTAGGATCGTCCCGTCGATGAACGGCGCAAAACCCGGTAAAAAACGAGGCGGATCCACTGAAACCGAGAGAAGTTGACTGAGTTGTATTAATCGAAGGCACGGGGCCATATCGTCTTTTAGCAGATCTCCGTGACAGCCGGTGTGTTCGGCCACTCGTCGCTTCACGAAGATAGGATCCCTTTGCAATGCCCAAGGGCTCAACCCCGAACCACTTAAAAGGATAATACGATGTAAGAGTTCTGAAACAAAGAAAGATGTTTCCTTTTAGAAACATAAATTCTGCCGCACAGATTTAGGTTAGCTTATCGATTGATTTTTCGTGAAAATACATGATGGTAACGTAAAGATATAGGAAATCCAAAGAAAATCTTAATATATTTTCCGCCTGCATTAAAAAGTGA
Source organism: Cetonia aurata (assembly GCA_949128085.1). Taxonomy (NCBI): domain Eukaryota; kingdom Metazoa; phylum Arthropoda; class Insecta; order Coleoptera; family Scarabaeidae; genus Cetonia; species Cetonia aurata. The sequence goes on from OX421884.1 coordinate 40,050,232, forward strand.
CATTACTAGTTTACAATCCTTTAATATATCTTGGTTTTGCGGAATTTGTAATAATAAATTCTGAATGTAGAAATTAAATCTTTATTTGACGTTTGGCCAATGTCAACATCGGCTTTTTCAAAAATTGTCCAATGATTATTATAAAAAAATCTGTAAAACAATAGTTGTTTTAGTATTTACAGTTTTATTTCGACATTAAAAAACATTAAAAATTGAAAATAGAATCATTTGTTTGTAATCTTACCTCAAGAACAATTAGAATATATTCATATTTATAATTAATTTAAAATTTTACATAACTATTTTATTCCCAACTTAAAATTGGTATTTTTATATTAATACGGTAATTAACTCAAAACTATGAAATTAACATTTTCAATTTTAAATATTGTTTGGTTTCTCTTTAAATTTGTGTCATTTTAAGCAGTTATATTTAAATGTGCGGTCAATTCAAATGTAAAGTGTATCCTTGTAGTTTTTTATTGTCAATACGATAAAAAGATTGTGTTTTATATATACATTGTTTTGGTAAATATATAAAATTTGAAGGTATACATGGTTGATGCAACAAGTTTTATTTAAGTTTTAAATTAATTACACTATTCATATAAAAATATAAATTTTAAGTTGGGAATAAAATAGTTATGTATGAATTATAAATATGAATATATTTTAATTGTTCTTTTTACGAATTGATTAAGGATTACAAACATATAATTCCATTCTCAATATTGAATGTTTTTTAATGTCAAAATAAAACTTTAAAAACTAAAACAACTATTGCTTTACAGACTTTTTTATAATAATTGTTTGACAATGTTTGAAGAAGCCATTGTTAACAATGGCAAAACATCAACTAAAAAGTTAGTTTCTACATTCAGAATTTATTATTACAAATTCCGCAAAATCAAGATATATTAAAGGATTGTAAACGAATCGTTAATACCCAAAAAATTACTAGTTTATATACTTATTTTGGATACAGCAGTAATTTAATGGTGATTCGAAAACTATTGGCATTTTTCTGCATCTGACAATTATAAGTGTTTTCTTTTGAATAAAAGGTCTATCAGCCCAATACAATAACAGCTTTCGGTTTTACTGTGACTGTGTGTTTTTGTAGGTTATATTATCGCCAGTGGCGGCGCGTGGACTTTTATTTTGGGAGTGCACATGTGGGTAGGTACCAGGGAGTCCGGTTTTGAAAATTAACCTTCAAAACTTGCATTTTAGAGCAGTTTGTGACGTTCTTTCGCCTTATCTTGGAATAATATTCAGAAAAGGGCTTAGCGCAAAAATCCGAAATTGTTAGTTCTTCTTTTTATACAGAACAGTCACATCATAAACGAACAAAAATGACTTAAACTAAAAATTGTTTGAAAAATTGATAAGACCAGGATTTATCGAATCATTTCCTTCGTAATGGCCACGTAATGCTAATTCGAAAGCACCACAAAATTTAATACAGTTTATAATTTTAGATAAAATGTATCTGTTCTTTTTTACTTGTTCATTATGTTTCTCGATATTCATTCGGTACGCACTGTTTAATTGTTGTCGAATATCTTGTTTACCTAATAAATTAAAACCTAATTTAGCAGAGAGGTGTGTCTTGGAACTTTGATGTTATTTAATTTTTCCTTTTAAATGGATTAAATCCTTGACACCGGATGTGGTCCATTTTGTTTGAACATCACCAGCAAATAATAAACACGGAAAACAATAAAGACTGTTACTAATTTCACAACCACATAACCAGGCGGCTTTTTCATAAGTGTCTATCTTAAAGGTTCTTTTATAATCGCGTGTTTTACATTTTGTTACTTGCGTGATCGATAAATTCGGTTTTGGACGACCGCAACTTTTGATTTTTTGTTTTTCTTCTAATGTCAGCGCCTGGAGTCTGAACCGAACATCGGAAATGAAAAATAAAATTAAATTCCCAATAGAAAACATTAGGTTTACGTCAAACACAAAAATAAATTCCTTTAGATGAAGATATTAGTTGGGGGTACACGTGCACATGTGCACTTATTGAGAAGCCGCCACTGATTATCGCTTATTTGACTCTTTCATTATTGGAATTGCATATTTGTATTCTCAGAGAAACTATTAGGTACGCTTTGAAATGAAAACTTTTTGATCTAAATCATAGTATCTTTAATACCTAAATATTTAATAATTTAATTTAAATACTATTTTTACCTCTATGAGAAGTAATAAATAAATAAATATGTGTCTAAGTATTTTCCCCGGTACTCTTCAAACAGCTAACATAATTCGTACTGACAAAAAAAAAACACTGATGGTTTAAATAATTATACACCGATATCGTTACTAATCATTATATAAAAAAAAATTGCCAAAATGTTAGCAAACAGTTAATAATCAATTATTAGTTGTAGAAGCAAGTGCATACTAGCTTTGATTATCTATCGCTTGATATATTTGTCAAAGAACTTTATTTTTGTAATATTTATTCCAAAGCCTGTAGAATACTAAACTCATACCCTACTAACAAAATGCAGTCAATGCATTTTGACAACTCAAATTATTTTTCCATCGTCAACGCTATTTTCAAATTATGTAAGAACATATTCCATAATTTATCCATATGGGCGCCATCTCTGTTAATACTATGTTAAATTGTGCTTCAAAATCCAATCCTATTACATGTTTAAAACAGAATATGCCTTCCCAATGAACACTCACAATCATACCTTTCAAGGTATCCTGCAACTCGATTTCTTGAGGTGTCTAACCTCTGCTGCCTTTGTTGGCCACTTGAAATGTTGCAAGTAACATGTTAAGCATATTAGCCATATTAATTACTAACTATCACACTGACAAAAGTCAATGCTAGGTTTTCCACTATCACCAAACAACAATGCACAATCTCTCGACGCGCGTTTCGCTAACCAAGTTAGCATCATCAGGAGATGATTAACAGTAAGGCTTACTGTTAATCATCTCCTGATGATGCTAACTTGGTTAGCGAAACGCGCGTCGAGAGATTGTGCATTGTTGTTTGGTGATAGTGGAAAACCTAGCATTGACTTTTGTCAGTGTGATAGTTATTGTTACACCAAAGGTTCCAAAACCCAATTACTGGATATTAATTACTGCTATTTTGCGTACTACCCGCTATTACTACAATTCTACTCGCCACTTAATCGCAAATATGGCCTACGGCATACATATGTGACAAGCACAACTTATTTTTATTATGCAATTTTTGGTTGTTAATACGTACGTACAGTAAATACTTATTGTTAATAATAATGAATCCATATCAGGCAGATTATATTAAATTATTTGTTTCAAGATGTCACTGAGAATAATCGTTATCTGTACCTACATACATCAATCAACGACCTGTTAAGCATTATTGCCGTTTTTGAATCCTTAATATTTGACTAAATTGGTTATGTTGCCAAGAATATTGTAGCTACTAAGTAATTTACTTACATTTCCGTCTTACATACGGGCGTCTAAACTACTTCAAAGACTTTACTTTAGAGATTTTAAAATACAAGAAACTGATTAGAATATAAGATGACTTTCTTAGAAGTTTTTTAAATAAATTGAAGATTCGTCTGATAGCGAAGGCTTTCTATATCGTCGAGGATTCTTATGTCATCACTTTCAAGACTTTATCAAATGATTATTATTTGATTCATTAGCTAATGTTTTACTGTTTACCTTTTTCATGCGTGTACTGTATATTTCCTTGCCTCACTGGTATCGACTTGTGTAAACGTTAGAGATACATATTTGGCAATAATAAATGAACTTTAATCTGAGTAAATGTATAAGAAAAGGTACTTTTGAATAATTTATGGGATATTACATTGAAAACAAATATTTCGTAACTTGATTCCCTTGAACAAATGGTAAGTTTAGGTACATTAACGTCATTTGCATGGCCGCGACTTTGTCTAAACAATTCGTGTTAATACGAGGCTTTCAAACTTTTAATCGAATTAATAGTTAAAATTCGTTAACCAAAACTTCTCAAATCAGCTGTTACTGCATCTAGCCATTTCTTTTCGGCTTACCGCTTTCTTTTTTTTCCTTCCCCTTTCTCCAGTACTCTGCGACTGTGTCTGTGTTCTGGTATACTGCTTACGTATTCTAACCAACTCAGCCTTTATGCTTTAGCATGCTGAACTATGTTATATTATTCGTACAGTTTTCTTTTTTATTTCAAGATTTGCTTTTCATCTCCATACATCCTCTTCTGTCTTCGTTCCCCGAAACATATTATTATAATATATATACCTCCATTTTCATTATTATTCCCTTCAATACCCGTAGTACACAAGTGTGTACTGCTCCAGAAACTTCTTTGACTTTAACTATTTCTTCATTGCCTTGCTTCGTTTATATTGTTGGATTAATGCTATACATAGCTCATAGTTTGGGAATCGAGTCGATGTCTTCCTATCTATATGTGATGTATGTAGAGATTAGGTTGTTTTGTGAATAGGCCATAAGTCGCAGGCCTATTTCAATGTCAAAATTTCCAGAATATAGTCAACCATTAAAATTCCGTTAGGTAATATTTCAAGAACGTTCGTTAGATACATTACGTACCCAATGGCTCCCCTTTTACTTAGACTTTTACATTACTATTAGCGATCTAAATAGTAAATAGGAAAGACGCAAAGCATTGCAACTATATGCGCGAACGCGCCAACTATGTTTGACGCCGTTATGCGAATACTGATAAGCGCCTTTACCCTATGTGTATTGACAATGAGCCAAAATTATATTATATTTTTAAAATTTAAATTGTCATAGGCAGCTGTGGGCGCTTAGAAGCGCTTTGATGCCGTTGACTATGAATGACTATGTGCTTTTTAACACAATACAAACATAAGTAAGCTTTATTTAGATATAGCTTGAATATGCAGATTTATTGCTTTTATTTATTTATAATTTATTGAGTTGACTATTGTAATTTATTTATTTAAAATGCCCGGCAATGGTTTTTAGTGCTAGGTCGAGAAACACACAATAGAAATAGGTACTACATAATTTTGAACAAAATAATTTAGAAAGAGTAGGTGCACCCAAAGCTAGGCAACCCAAATTACGTTCTAAATTTAGTAACGCTTAGCCACAATTGCTTACTTTCTTTATTATGTAGTGGATTTTCAATATATGTATATATATTGCTGCGAAACTTGTAGATATTTTTTTATTATAATTTATTAAATTGATTTAAATTAATTCAATACTGTTTTATTAACATTACAGACATGCAGCGTCCTCTATCAAATATAATTTACTCCACAGATAAGCTACGCCCATGGGGTAGTAACTTAAATCTGTTCAAACGTCCCAGCGGCGCAAGTTCCCGCAAAACTCTATAGATGGGAGCGCAATACTATATCTTCAGTAATATTTATGAAATAACTATATATATCACTTGCTTTTTTCATCTTGTCATCTTGTTGTTGACGCACGTGTCAAATTTCTATAATAATATTAATATCCGCTGTTTTAGTTTTATTTCTTTAAAGTATTTTTTACGTTTGGAAGTGTTTTTTTGTGTTTATAGAAAAGACTTTATTTTGAGATTTAGTTTTCTAAAGTAATATATTTGTAAGTATATTGCACTATATTATATGTAGTTAATCCTGGAATAGCAACTATACATCTTTTGGACGCATATTTACATGTAAAAGTATATATAAAATGTTGGTGTTCCATCGTTAAGAATAGCCAAACAACTCCGATTTACGATATTTTCGCAAATATGATGCAGAATGATTCCAGAACTGCAATCGTATTTTCTTATGCGCAAACGACACTTATTTAAAAAAAAAATACGCGGCATACAAAGTGCACAGATATTTTGCAAAATTTCATATTTATCAACAAAAATCCATCAAAAAGGAGATCCAAATTGTTGCAAGAATCTTCAAGAATAAAACATCTAAAAATAAAAAAATAAAAATAAAACGTCTAAAAATTACCGCCTTTGTGAATAGTTCCCGCAAAACTCATTAGATGGCGCGAACGCACGTGAACGTTTCTATATACAAAAGATTCCGCTCTATACTAACCCTTCTCTATGGCTATGCCTCAATAAGTAGATGCCTCTGTAGCACACAAGTGAATGAAATCTTCCCCTCTACCTGTTTTTGAGTACACTACAAACCAATCGGATGACTATATTATCCTCAGTAAATCTTGGGACGTGGGAGGATATGCTGCTCCAGACGGCATCCAATTATTAGCTTAATTGACTTGTTATACTCTTTGTTTCTTTACTAAAAGCTGTACTAGTTATTCCTTCGTGATGTTCTTATATTATAGCAAATAAATAAGACATTATTTATTATAAATTTGTTTATTTCGAGTTAATAAAAAGTGATGAACAATTAAAGGAATCTTAATACTCTCCCTCTCAGGTAAGTAGGTTCTTTACTAATGGAGTTGTACAAAAATGAGATTTCTAGAATCTTAATCCAAACTAATAACTCAATATACCTTGTTTAAATATCAAAATAGAATTCAAATCTCCCGCTAAACTCCCGTCATAAAATCAAGCATTGCCAATAAACCTTTTTACAGCAACATACGTTTGTTTACATCAAATATCCCTAGAAATCCACTGTTATCAAAAATACACTAACCTCACATTCATTTACGCTCTGAACGCCGGTTATTCAAATGATGAATAATCTCTTACTTCAAGTACGACAAACTGCTCCCTTATACTCCAAATACTGATTTCAACTCTGCAACAATCTTTCCAGCTCCCAATTAGTCTCTCCTACGATATCTCACCTACTAAACTACGAATCGAAGCCCCTCAATCGGCCCCAGGATTAGAAATACGTCCCCCAATTCTTCGAAATCACTGTATTACCATCATCTTGGCACTACATACACAACACTCTCATACTTGTAAGTAACTTTCAAGTTAAAATGACTCTTATAGTGATTTAAATTTATAAATTTCTAGATGTTATTCGAAAATACAACCAACTCAGGAAAATACCGAAGAAGAAGTCCTTACACAATTGTTTTCAACAACTTTTATATCTCCTACGCAAAAAGGACCCCAGCAGCGATGAAAGAATATCGTTTCCAACGATACGAAACCTTAAATCAACCCACGTTCGAACGATCGGCGAAGGAACTTTATACCTAAAAATCCATGGAAACGTGCCCTTTTTAATTAGATACGATATAGTAAGTGTTTAGTTTAGATTTTTACAATTTGTTTACAAAATAGATAAATACATACATCAAAATACATTTATAGACATATACAGGGTGTCCCACCGAACTGGGACATTAGAATTTTTCGAACTTCTAGTAGGAATTTGATTTTGGAACTTGCAGAGTAGTCATGGCCGACTATGATCTATTTAAAGAAAATATTTTCAACCTTATAGCAGTTTTGGTATACAGGGTGTTGGTATCAACTTTCTTATTTTAAATGGAATGGTGCAATTTTTATGGGTCCAGTATATTGCTCGCATCATTTGTGATCAGTTTGCATTAATATTGCCTATCCTAAACCTAATCGTTGTTGAGATATTTGCAATTTTGTCAAAATTTTGACGTTTGCACTCTTTCCAATAAAATTAAATATCTCATAAGCTATTAAACCTTAAGATTTTCTACTGATGTGGATGCAAGTACACGGTCATAGGCGATGACTACGACGTTGATAATCACAATATCCTATACAGGGTGATCAGAAACTCGTGTCCAATATCGATATCTTTAAAATAAAAAAACTTTTTTATTTCAAATGGAACGTGGTATTTTGCAGTACAGCATTGAATTCAGCGGATGAAACTACATCGATTAGTATAAGGTTTAGCATACCTATTTCCAATAGTTTTTGAAATATTCACACTTATTTCATAAAACCCGCAAAAATATGCCAAAGTTCCTTTCGTTGAGCAAGTTATTCGGAACACTCTGTATAACATGTTTCTAAATGATGCATCATCTCTTCTTGCATTCATTTGTAATAATACTTGGAGTATTTATTGTGACTAGTTTCGTTATTATTGGTAAAATTCATTTAAACACAAAGACAATAATTATTGGATATTAGCAAGCAATGTGTTCATTTGTTAATGTGTAATAATACTCATATTACACATTAACAAGTGAACACATTGTTTACATCGTTTGACAGCAGATTTAATTTTCATGTAAATTATTTGAAAGTAAGCTAGTAGGTATAAATCAAGCAAAATATGGCAAATTTTGAAAATTATACATATCAAGACATTTTAAATTTATTTTACATCCATGGACAGTATGGTGAAAATATTAGTCGAACGTGCCGCGTATTTAACGATAGATATCCTCACTTGAAATTTAAGAAAATAGAGAATAATTTTATTCAACTTGGAAAATGGCAAACAACTAAAATTGTTACAAAACCGGTCCAGAACAACGAAAATTATAAAATTAACGTGGTAGCATATTTTCGTGCTAATCCACGCAGCTCCATACGCGCTGCTTCTGAGGCATTGGGATTAGCGCGTTCGTCTATTCAACGTATTTTGGTGCAACATAAAATGAATCCGTATTATTTATTTATTTCGTTTCAACACTTCTACCAAAACTTTTGTTATATTTTACATGAATATGGATAAATATACAATTTGTTTACTTGTAATTTATTTTTTAATTTAGAGTACTTTGTTTGCAAATCACTTAAAAAGAATTTGAAATCATATGCTGTATGTTCGTTTGTTACTGTGTAATAAACATGGCTAATTAAGGTGTATGTTGCGGCCAAAATGAATTTTGCTAGTAATAAGGAAACTAGTCACAATAAATACTTCAAGTATTATTACAAATGAATGCAAGAAGAGATGATGCATCATTTAAAAACATTCTATACAGAGTGTTCCGAATAACTTGCTTAACGAAAGGAACTTTGGCATATTTTTGCGGGTTTTATGAAATAAGTGTGAATATTTCAAAAACTATTGGAAATAGGTATGCTAAACCTTAATACTAATCGATGTAGTTTCATGCGTTGAATTCAATGCTGTACTGCAAAATACCACGTTCCATTTGAAAAAAAAATGTTTTTTTACTTTAAAGATATCGATATTGGACACGAGTTTCTGATCACCCTGTATAGGATATTGTGATTATCAACGTCGTAGTCATCGCCTATGACTGTGTACTTGTATCCATATCAGTAGAAAATCTTAAGGTCTAATAGCCTATGAGATATTTAATTTTATTGGATAGAGTGCAAACGTCAAAATTTCGACAAAATTGCAAATATCTCAACACCGATTAGGTTTAGGAATAGGCAATATTAATGCAAACTGATCGCAAATGATGCGAGCAATATACTGGATCCATAAAAATTACACCATTCCATTTAAAATAAGAAAGTTGATATCAACACCCTGTATACCAAAAGTGCTATAAGGCTGAAAATATTTTCTTTAAATAGATCATAGTCGGCCATGACTACTCTGTAAGTTTCAAAATCAAATTCCTATTAGAAGTTCGAAAAATTCTAATGTCCCAGTTCGGTGGGACACCCTGTATAATTTAGTACTTTACGTATGATGCTGTAAGTTGTAGAGGTTAGGTTGCATGATATCATAGCAATATATACATATATATATATTATAATTTTATTCGTGGACGAGATTAATAAAAGGCCTATTTGACTTGTATTTAAATTTTATTTTAATATCCATTTATTATATATAATAAATGGATATTAAAATAAAATTTAAATACAAGTCAAATAGGCCACGAATAAAATTATAACATATGATACAGGCCAGGAAGAAAAATAGCAATACATATACATATATATATATATGCGAATATAAAAACATCAATTATTAAATAACTTACTGTTGTAATAAATTCTAATTGAATTTTTTAAAAGTTACTTAAGACATTAAATTTAATGAAAATTGCATAGTAAAGGATTTGGAATGAATTTGTTAGGGTTTTGTTGCTTATACGTATGTAGGTATGTACGTTGATGTACTATTTTCGTGCCGTCAATGTGCAAAAATATTATTACAACGGCAAATAGTGAGTAATGTTTACATTTGTGAATTTCTCTCAAAATAAAATAAGTATCTTTTACAGCAATGTTATGGTGTAGAATCATAATCCCCGGAAGATTTTAGTAAGTCGTCTTTCATGTCTTCAAATTATCCATTAAACCTTTATTCATTAAAAAATGACAAAGATGCTACCAAAATGTTGATTGTCTCATTATCATCAACATTACATCTACTACATTGATAATAATTTGTAATCTTCAAGGCACAACAAGTTATTTCTGATCTTTTACTATACTTTCCCAAAAATGAAACGATTTTCTAAAATTAGCGACGCTTACAGTCTTCTACAATGCAAATTTTGATTTAAATCAGGTCGTATTGAAGAACGTTTATTAATACATAAATTAAGTAGTAGTTTTCCTTATAACCTTGAAAATGTAATTGTTTGACAAGTGGGCACAATTTTTTGGAGAATTTAAAAATTAAATGTTTTTAGTTTTTTTTTTTCAAAAATTGTATTTAAATTTATGTTAAAGAATTTTGCATAGATACAGTTGTTTAATATATGACAATGAGTCAATACTATTACTTACATAATGTAACATTATTGAGCATGTATAATTTAGGTTCATATAGGCGTTGTAATTCAGTTTAAGGTTTTGTTTTTTCTGCAAAGCAATGTGACTACAAAAATATACTAAACAGGGATATTTGGCAGTAGTAAAACTTGTATGAAGTCGAAGGTTATTGCTACAATATCGCTTCTCACCTCACAAAGGTTCTGAATGTTTAATTTCTGTTATAAACCTTTAGCCCTACTTTTATGGACCGTCAATTCCGCAACTGCTGTTTGTTTCTTATTTTCTGAGCGAAAAGGTGTCAAATCAATATCCCCAAAAAATAAAGAGGTAAATCAGTAACGAACAGTTTTTATCGGGACGAGTGTTGTTTATTTTGAAACGCTAAAACGATATTGCGGAACATAAAATTTGGCGATTTAAGCTTTTAAACTGTTATTAGCAAAAGTTGCGGTTTTTTTACGGTATCACAAGGGGTTAAAATTAGCTGTTTCTGGAATTGACGGTCGTGAGGGTTCCGATTATTGCAGGTTTATGTTTTGCTTTGTCGTTTTGCGCACATTAATTTGCACAACGTTATAAAATGAAACCCAACTGGCCTATATGATCGCGTTTGAAAAGTGAAAGCATCTATATGGATTTCCATACACGCGACCTAAACTGTCGCGAATTTGGTAATAAAATGACCCCTTGGCTCTAAAGAAATTATTTTATGGTAACAAAAGGCCTGAGCGTCATATATACCTTGCGCTTCAATGCAACTTAAGCTCGTCGAAAAAGTAGCTTTTTAAGTTATTTCTTTTATTTAAGGTAACTGTACTTAATAACACAATTAATAATAATAATAATAATAATAATTTTTGGCCAATTTATAATATGCTCTTATATGTAATTGAGTCAATAAATGAGTGAATATGAATATGAATAATAAATGCCTTTATTTCTTGCCCATCATGAAAGAAGTAGAAAAACGAGTGACAATATAACGCAACTAATTACAATAATCGGAAGGTACAAGAAATCAGAAGGAGTGGTTCAGTTGGGTAACAATATTACCCCCTGTTTTTCAACCATATCCTTACGTACATTAAGAACAAGCACAGTAGAAATGTATGCCTAACATACTAACTTAAACCTAGATTAGATTAGATTTGGATTGGGGTGGCCTATCGACCTATTTCACCGCGACCTTTTCAGATCTATTGTGATCCCCTTTTTTCCTAGAGGACGGTCTCTAATTTTGCCCTCTTAATTAGGCCTATCATCTTTGAGAGCGGCTTCTTTATGTAGCTACTAGCTGTGGGGTTCTCCTCCCCCATTACTAGAAACCTTGTCCTCGCCAGGCCTTCACATTGGCATAGCACATGAACTGGTGTTTCTTCCTCCTCTTGGCAGTATCTGCAGGTTGCATCATCTGCCAGGCCTATATTGTACATATGCCTATTCAGTCTACAGTGACCAGTCAGCAGACCTACAATCATTTTGACAGTCTTCCTGTCTTTATTCAGTAAATCTCTCGTAAGTTCAGGCCTTTGCTCCTCTAGGAACTCTTTTGCCTGCCATTGTCCCGGTGATTTTTGCCACCACTCTCTGGACTGATTGTATATCATTCATTGATGGATTTTTTAATTTGCGATTTGGTAGTGCCGAAAGAGGGGTCGGCTCCAACGAATGGCCTTGACGAACCTCGCCTAGCCAGCTCGTCCGCCGCCTCATTTCCTCTCACGCCCGAGTGGCTAGGGACCCAGGCTAGGGTTACTTTCCTTTGGGTGCGCACCTCATTTAGGGCGCTTACACAGTCCCAAATCAGCTTAGAGTCCACGCTTGAGGAGCTAATCGCTTTAAGTGTGAACTGACTGTCAGAGAAGATAGCGACGCTTTTACCCGGTTCGGTACATCTTTTTATCTCTCGGACACAGTGATGAATTGCAGCAACCTCAGCTTGGAACACAGTCGTGTCTTTGCTGAAGCTTACCGAAAGAGCCTTTTTAGGCTTTTTAGAGTACATTCCCGCTCCAACGCCGTAGTCCGTTTTAAAGCTGTCAGTAAACCAGTTTGAGTCCGCTCTTACCGGGGCACTTGCCTCCCAGTCCTTCTTATCTGGTATTATAACCTGATATTTCCTATCTAGGTTAGGGGTTCGAACCATGGCATCACATGGCATTCCTAAAAGAGGTGCCTCCTTGAGTTCGTCTAGCAGCTTTTTATAGTCAGCCCCGTGCGATTTACTTATCGGGACTTGACTATGTAAGAGTCTGTGTACTGTGGACCTTGCGGCTCCTTGTACAAAGATATGTAATGGTGGCAGGTTCAGAATTACTTCAATCGCGGTGGTAGGGGTCGATCTCAACGCTCCCGTGGCGCACAGGCACACCAGCCTCTGCACACCACCCAGCGCTTTGGCCGCCCCCGCCTGCCGCGCCTTTGGCCACCATGCAACTGCTCCGTACGTTAACATGGGTCTAATTACCCTTGTGTACAACCACAGAGTCATCTTGGGGCTAAGGCCCCAATTCTTTCCACACAACCTCCTACACCTACCCAGGGCGATGGTGGCTTTGCTGGTCAATTTCTGGATATGTGAATTCCATGTGTGCCTTTGATCAAACTTAAACCTAATTCTGTCATATCCTACAGAGAATAATAATGAACATAGCCGAAGGGATCCCAATATATAATAGATAATGGAATCGATTAGCCCTGCTACTGTCGCCCAAACACATATTTATCAATATACGTTGCAAACATAGGCACACTTAAGGCCTTAAGCTCTGTGGGTAAAGAATTATACAGTGAATATATATTATATGAGAATGAACTCACATAAAAGGTCGTTTTGTGGAGTGGTGGTGATATGAGACCCCTACCCCGAACGTTGATATTATGAACATCCGTGCGAAATCGGATCTTAGCATATAGGTATGCTGGAGTTTTAAGACAAATTACTTTATGATACAGTTTCAATGCTTGAACCCGCCTACGATTCGCCATGTTCAACCATCCAGTTACTGCAAGTTTATATGTAATTTTATCATACTTTCTGATCCTATAAATGTATCTTAAGCAGCTGTTTTGAACTTTTTGTATTCTATCTCGGTCGCGTGCATCCAAACAAGGACCATAAACAACACACCCATAGTTAAATACAGCTAAAACGAGACTATCACATAATGTGATTTTTGTCTTCTCGCTAAAAACTGCCTTATAAGGATATAGCGTCTCCAAGTTGCAATATGCAGTACTAATTAATTTTGAGATATGACTTTTATATCTAAAAGAGTTATCAATCAACAAACCTAAGTTTTTTGACTCCAGAGATAGAGGAATGGAGATATTATTTATTACTAAGTTAATAGATGCTCTACACCTTTCCACATCTTTCTGCCTGCCAAACAAAATTGCTACGGATTTTAAAGGATTAATTTTTAAAGAATGATTTTTAGAAAAAATACTAATCCGTTCCAGATCACAGTTAATGAGATTTATATTGGTCTGGATATCATCAACTCCAAAGCTGCGATAAATTTGCGTATCATCCGCATACATTTGAATATTGCAAAAGTGAATACATTTATATAATTGACTAGTATACAGCGAAAAAAGTAAGGGTTCCAAGATAGAACCTTGGGGTATACCTCGGTTCAAGGTCAAGACAGTAGAGTAAGTGCTGCTCCCAGAAGTGTATGATGTAAGACGAACGCACTCTGTGCGATCAAAAAGGTAAGATTGTTGCAGCTGAATGGATCGCTCAGTAAACCCGATATAATGTAGAATTGCTATTAGGACGTTAAGGTCAACCGTATTAAAGGCCTTACTATAATCTAACAAAACTAGAACCGTCAATTGTGATTTATCCCTCGCCTCAATAATGTCATCGGTTACTTTGAGTAAAGTTGTAGCGCAGCTATGTTGCGGTCTAAAACCAGACTGACAGGATGGTAATAGACTGAACTCCTTTAGATGAGTATTAATTTGATCATGTAAGATCTTTTCTAGAGCCTTGCTAAGAATCGATAGTAAACAGATTGGGCGTAAATCAGTTAACTCAGCGCTTTGCTTCTTAGGTACAGGTATAACTATTGATCGTTTCCATACATCAGGAAAGGTGTTTTATTAAATTGACGGTCCAATTGTGTTATTTATTTGTTACATTTGAATACATGTTGTTTAATATCTGTTATGTATTTCTTTTTGTGTTTGTATTTTGTCAGCCTCTCTAATTACATATGTCTACATATTAGCAGATATACTCTATTTAATCCAAACGTTGTAGTTATCATTTTTACTTTTGTTCTTTGTACCTTGACCAAAATATTAACACATTAATATTTCCGTTGCGTATATCGTGCTAAACCCATTGTACTGGAAATATGTCTGTGGTGCTGTTAGTTCCATTATATTTATGAACTTTTTATTGATTTATTTGCATAATTTTTTAAAAATTGGCAATTTTTATGTATAACTTGTTTTGCTAGTTCTGATGGTGTATTTCTGTATAAAGATACTACACCTAAAGATATTATTTCAGTACTGTCCCATATATTCAACTGAATTTAAAATTATATGTTTCGATCCGTACTGGTCATCTTCAGATCTACGTCAATTTCGGTAAAATTCTCAGTGTCATATTCGATGGTCTAAAGTTTAAAATAATGAAAAGCAGTGGTGAAACATACTTAAATAAATCCAAGAATATAAAATTTAAATTAATACGATACCAAAATTTAAACTGGTTTATAGGGAACTTATAAGTAAACTTTACTAAAGTTTAGTTTAGTTTAGAGGGGACAAAATTTTAATTGGTTTAAAGGGAACTTATAAGTAAACTAAACTTTAGTACAGTTTACTTATAAGTTCCCTCTAAACCAATTTAAATTTTGTTATTATATTAATTTAAATTTTCATATTCTCACATTTATTTAAACACTATTTCGCCTTCTGATGTTTCATACCTGAACTTCATTATGAAGTTCGTTGCCCGTTGGCGCCATCTATGACTGTTCATCGAAAATACATTTTAAACCGACGCCCGTAGCAGTATATAAAAAGTTTGGTAGTTTTACAATTACATAAAAATAGCATACCTCATTATTATATAACTGCGGTAAACTGTACAATTTTGGAGCTTGCGTATTATACAGTGTGTTTCACTTTTCATGGGGACACCTAAATAACTTTTTTATTTTGAAAGCAATCAATATAAAATTTTTATCAGTTATGTAGGCCACGACAATGCATCTTTTCATATGAATAGAGTTTTTATAAAGTCAAAATCTAGCCAACTACGATTAAAATAAAAAGTAGCGTTTCAAGTCGGGTCATAGTAGCGATTAAGATAGAGCAAAAAAGTATTAAGAAAAGTTATTACAAATCACTCAAGAACTCCAAATACCAAATTTCTCTGAAAAATTTGTAATTTTACATTTTTCTCCATTTTTATGCCATCAGCAGATGATAATTTGTTATTGCAATAATAAGAGTGCCATGAAACAAGAAAACGATTCGCAAATTTTATTCAGTATTAAAGAACAAAATATAGCAACAATTTAACGAACAATATTTTAAATAGGATCTTTTTCAACTAGATCACCTTGAAGACGGATACATTTTTCCAATCGTCTTTTGTGATTCAGTGCAACTCGTCGTAGTATTTCTGGGGAAATTTCTCGGCAGGCTTGTCGGATTCTCTGACACAGTTCCTGTATGTTTTGAGGTCTTGATGCATACACAACATTTTTAATAGTTCCCCAAAGGAAAAAGTCAAGTGGTGTAATGTCAGGCGATCTAGGAGCCCACTCTATTAACGGGCTATTACGACCTATCCATCTTAACGGAAAGTTCTCGTCTAACCATGCTCGCACTATTCTTGCGTTATGAACCGGGGATCCATCTAGCTGGAAGTACAAATCTCGCCTCTCATCCAGTGGTAAATCATCAAGCACATCCATTAATTCAGTATTTAAAAAATGTAAAAACCTTTCTGCATTTAGCGTGTCAAAAAAGAAAAACGGGCCAATGATTCGTGCATTTAAAATTCCGCACCACACATTAATTTTCTGTGAATATTGTCTTTTACAGTTGATGACCCAGTTTGGGTTTTCTGTTGCCCAGTATCTACAGTTCTGGGACGAAACTACACCGTTAGTAGTAAATGTAGCTTCATCACTAAACATAATTTTTTTCAAAAATTCTCTGTCATTTAGATAATTACCTTGAGCCCATAGACAATACTCCATTCTTCTATGGAGATCTCCATCTTCAATAGTGTGTAAATATTTTGGCTTATACGGTTTCAATTTGTGACGACGGAGACATCTCCAAATTTTAGAGTAAGAGATATTTAAATTTCTAGCCATATCTCGTAAACTCGTGTGAGGATTATTACGATACGCTGCTAATATTACTGCATCTAAATGGTGTTCTCGATTGTTCAATCCTCGTGGGCGTGGTTTAGTAACATTTCCAGTAGTGTTGAAAATATTATTCAAGTATGCAACAGTTCGATGACGGATGGGTGGACGTTCAGGGTGCCTCGCGTTAAACTCTCTAGCCGCCTCTCGGGTAGAACGTACATTGTCACCAACAATTCGAATAATTTCTACTTTTTCAGGAATACTTAAATGTCTATCGGCCATTGCTTAGCAAAGTTCGATAGTTGCAACTGAAGTAAACTGTTTAGTGAATTGACGTTTGATGTTTGACGTTTGAACTGATGAATCGTTTTCTTGTTTCATGGCACTCTTATTATTGCAATAACAAATTATCATCTGCTGATGGCATAAAAATGGAGAAAAATGTAAAATTACAAATTTTTCAGAGAAATTTGGTATTTGGAGTTCTTGAGTGATTTGTAATAACTTTTCTTAATACTTTTTTGCTCTATCTTAATCGCTACTATGACCCGACTTGAAACGCTACTTTTTATTTTAATCGTAGTTGGCTAGATTTTGACTTTATAAAAACTCTATTCATATGAAAAGATGCATTGTCGTGGCCTACATAACTGATAAAAATTTTATATTGATTGCTTTCAAAATAAAAAAGTTATTTAGGTGTCCCCATGAAAAGTGAAACACACTGTATACAATAAAAAAAAACACATAATATTATTATATATTATTTATTATATTATTATTATTATAAAATATAGAGTGTATCCCAAAAAGTTTTATACAAATGGAGAAAAAGTTTATCTTACATTTTACAAAAAAAAAATTCTCCATGAAAAGCTCTGCATAACTTGCAGATCTTTAAGCAAGTACAATTTTTTTAAAACTTTAGCCGGAATACTGGGATAATCATAATTAGTGATTTTCCCAGATAAAAATTACAAGATATTGTTAATTAGATTATTTATTGAATAAAAATAAATTTATCAACAATGAATAATACGCAGCTAAGAAATTTTATTGGGAAGATGTAAAATTACTTAAATACTACGGAACTCTAACGTATCAACCGTCCCTTTCTAAACAGGTGATTGTTCGTTGATTAAATTCTTTTATGACATTTCTAATCACATCTGGAGTTATAGCTCGTCATGTTTCTGTAATGAATCTTTCAAGATGATCAACATCTTGGAATGGCTTCAGAAGGTATACCTTTTCTTTTAAGTAGCTCCACAAAAAAAAAAAAATCTAGAGGTGTAATGTCTGGAGACCCTGAATGCCAAAGACTCTATGTAAGTACCTGGCGATTACTTTATCATTAAAAGTGTGGAGGAGAAAATCTCGAATAATTCTGTTAGAGTGACCTGGTGCTCCATCCTATTGGTACCATATTTTCTCCAGTTCATTTAGTGGTTGTTTATCAACAATTTTGTGCTTGATTATAGAACTACAAGTCATGCAGAGCTTTTCAAGAAGAATATTTCTTTTGTGAAATATAAGATAAACTTTTTCTCCATTTGAGACACACTATATATCAATTTTTTATGTTAAAAACTTATCTGAAAAAATGAATGCAACATTAAAACCTTACTTTATAAAAATAGTACACTAAAACAATAATAACTTAAATTATTGCTTCACAAAATGAAAATCAAACACCCCACCTTTAAATAATTACCCATTTAATCAATTCAATCGCTTTTAGTTACTGCAGAGGAGTATACATGGCCAAACAAAACAATTTCTTAAAAGTCGTATCCAACATCACAAATCTTCAACAAACTAAACAGCTTCCAAAAAACACGAACTTGATAATATACACTAATTCAATTTCAATAACACAAAAATTTTAGGGAAAGAAAAAAATTATTACTCACGTAACATTTTAGAAATCATATACATCAAAAAAGAAAAAGAAAAAATTACCATGTTGATAGCTATCAAAAATATATATTCAGTCATTTTAAATTTCATCTGTGCTCGATAGGGTTCATGTCCGGACTTACCGCAGGCCAATCTAAAACTGGAATACCAACATCGTTAAGGTATTCTTGGACGATTATTGCAACATGCGGTCGTGCATTATCGTGCATTAACATGAATTCGTTTCCTATAATTGGCGCATATGGTACTACATGTTCTTCTAAAATGTCCGTTATATACCTGTGGGCAGTCAGTGTACCTCTGTCTACTGGTACTAACTCTGTACGACCTGCTAAACAGATGCCTCCCCAAACCATAATAGAGCCACCAGCGAAATTAGGTCTAGGTCTGATATTACACTGCGAATAGCGCTCACCGTCTCGTCTGTACACTGAGATACGCCTATCTGAGGTGTAAAGACCAAATCTTGACTCATCTGTGAAGAGTATATTGGCCCAGTCATTAATGTTCCAATTTACATGTTCTCTGGCAAACCTTAAGCGAGCCACTCGGTGGTTCCTAGTGAGACGAGGGGCTGCTACAGCTACTCTAGCTCTTAATCCACTCTGTCGTAACCTATTCCGAATAGTTTGAGTACTCGCACGAGTATTTCTGACTCTAGCCAAGTCGTTCTGCAATTGTCTCGCAGTTACATGTCTTCGACGTAATTCTTGTAGTAGTAAATAGCGGTCATCTTGGCGAGTAGAACATCTTGGACGACCTGGTACAGGTCTTCTACTGTAAGTGACTGATTGATGTTCATCAAATTAGCAACGTATGCTTGAGATCGTCCATCTTCGATTAAAGCAACTATAGCAGCCACTTGTTCTGAAGTTAAATTGCTCATTTTAGTTTTAAAAGCGTTGGTACAGAACTCTGACTTCGCACTTTAAAATTTGTCCGTATAGGAAGACTTTCAATAAACAACTGAGCAAACCTTACACATATGCATTTTTCTAAATGTGTTCTTTTAGAAAAAAAAAAGTAAAAACGCTAAGTTCCATTATTTTGTTAGTGTTTTTATAGTTCACATACACGAGGCAAACTTTTTGTGAACGTATAAAAATATCTTGGTTCATAAATGCCCTTTTTTAGTTTATGCGATACTTTTTTGGCGGAGTGTATTTTATTCTTTACTTTAAGTGTCGTCTTAGTTGTTTGTATTCGTCTCATTTGCCAGTTTCTAATTTGTAATATCAACGCGGCATTCGCGGCAATGACGGTGTTTTGTTTTAATATCACAGTTTACTCCTACTATTAAATTTGTAAGTAACCTAAATATAACATTTTCTATTTAAATTTATATAAAAAACTTTTTGTTATTGCAGATTTGTTTATAATTGGAAAAGACTATGTTTTAAAGTCGACACGTTTTATACAATTTAGCTGTTTGTTTCTCCAGCCTTATTTCCAATAAAATAAGTAACTATATACAGTACTAAATACTGGCTAACCAAGATTTACCTTAACCGTTGGCGAAATATCTTTGTATTTATTTTTTGTCATAAATTTAATTTAATTTCCAATCGGTCAGTCAAATAGAAATGGAAGTAAGAATCATGTAATACTACATATCTAATTTTATTTCCTGCTAAGCCGTTTCACTAAACCAAATTCTATGAAATTTGCACACAATGAAAGGTGTAAAGGTGTTCCAAGAATCACCTCTCTTTCTGAGAATCTCAAATATATATATATTTTTTTAATAATAAATATCATTACAGGGAGTTTTTTGTTTTAAGTGGAAGTTAACTACAGAAATTATTTTTGTCTGTATCAATTTCCCTAGCAGGGGAGGCCACAATTTTGCACAGGTGCGCATCTTATTATGGTACAAATTTTGCAGTTGTTAGTTCCATACATTCAGGAACATTTTTCGATAGCTTATCCTGCTACCTGTACCTCTTGCAAGATTTTCTGCTTTGTCAATGATTTCTAACACAACTATTTCTAACTGGGCAACATACTGCTATATAATGCTTTCCTGATGAACGATGTATGACCATTTTTGTACATTTCACATTGTTTATTCACACAAAGCTATAAGGTGGCTAAAATATTTTGCTGCGCTTGACTGTACTACAATAATATGCGTAATCATCATAGGCCTTGTTATTTTAACTGGAATCTGCCATTTCTTATTTCATAGGCATTTTGAAAAATTTGTCATCTGGACACATTCCTATGTAATTAATGTTAAATATAATTTTGAAAGTTGCCAATCGCTGTCAAGCGCTGAAACAAGTACATATGTCAATTTAAAACATAATATTCAAATCGCAATATATCCTTTGAATATTAAATAACTATTTCTCTGCCAGCTTTACACCATTGCCAAGTGTTTTACACGTATCTGTCTTTGTAAATCTTCTACCTGCTGTAGGTGATACTTGCCGAATGCCGTAATGTGCAAATAGTGGATGGTTTTGATAATCACTGCACTAGAAACGACGACATTAGATCTGTCAGGCAGTGTACAATTCGCATTTATTGTCTACACTAGGCACATTACAATATGTTAATCAGATCAGCAATTCTTTCAAAGGTTTTACGACGAATTCAAAACTAAAGAAAACAATTTTCTTCTGACAAGCGCATATTTGGAAGTACTTGAGAAATTAAAGGGGCTGCCTCTTACAATTTGACTCAATTTCAATAACTAGCTGTAACATAGTTAGTGGGGTACCCGATATAACCCTAGATTATGGTAATTTAACATTTTCTGTGTCATTATTAATTTTTCATAGAATTTCGTGGAAATATAAAACAACACATAAGATATTCGATCACTTTGCGCTGCACGATCTTATTAATTCGACATTTTCATGTTCAACAGGAAACCGAATAATATAGTATGGTTTTAAGTTTAAAGGATGTGTGGGATATTAATAAACAACTTTTATAACAATTATTTATTGCACTACCAGTTAATCATACATTTATAACTACACTTATTGTAAATGACAAACATGTTACAACAACCCTACACTTAAGACGAATGTGTAATGCTGAGGATTAGTCCTCTGGTCTTGCAGACTTGCGCATTACCCAAAAGATACATATATATATATATATAAATATACCAATATACATTCAAATACCTCATAGGATGGTATACAACAAAAGTTTGAGCCGCATTATTTCACATAGGTACATTATATTTAATTTCTTACACTTGTAGATAATTGTGTATGACGTTACCTTCAAAAATAAAAAAGTTTGAGTGACATATTAATACGAAAGAAACCGGAATATTAAATACCGAAGTATTTTTAAACCGAAAACTTTATGCGCATCGTATTATTGCAGGAAAATGTTTTAAAATTCTTTAGCTAAAGAATATAGCAGAGAGATTCTCGTAAAGAAAATTCGATACCTTACACAGCATAGCAAAATTATACACCGCAGAAGTTTCTACATTCTTTCTATTCAGTAATTCAAAAGCAGCATGTGGAATTTTCCGTGGGATTTTTCCATGCAGTGTAATAAAAAAATATTTGGAGCCCGTGCTTTTTAATACTTTTTTATTTAGCGTTCCATTTAGCATACTACAGGAGAAGAGACTTGGCGCAAATATAATGTGTTTGTTTAAATAAATTGAAATAGTGTAGAATATTTTTTGATCGTTTATAATTTAATTAATTTACGCGTTATTATATAAATTGCTACCAAGGTTAAAGCTTTAAGTTGAAATTTAATTGCCTGCTAAAGTGGGCATGAGATCTAATGGCTTGCTTGGTCTAAAAGTAAGATTTGTAAGTATCTTTGACATACTTGCTCTTTGTTTCTAATATTATGGTTTCATGTTTTAATATTTATTGATTCCTATGTGTTTGTTTGTTCTACTACACATGATTTATTTAACTTTAAAGCAAGATCGGTTATTTTTGAAAGATAAAGTTACCCCAAAGATATCGAATTGAAAACCCATAGAAAAGTTGTGTTTTATGAAGATAACGACATGTGTAAAGTTTTAGCCCCTTACACCTGCTAGTGGGGTTGATACAGGCAATTAACCTCCAAGCTTCTTTATTTTTTGTCTCTGTTCAACCAATCGATGTGAAAATCTGCAAGAATAGTTTTTCCGGCTAGTACATTGATTTAAAAAAAAATGTAACTCTGTGATAATTTTAATTAATTAAAAAGTATAAAATATCTTGAGACCCCGAGCACAAACGCCAAAATTTCATCGAAAAAATAACATGACTCCGCATAAACTACTATATCTGTATCTTTAATAACATCATTGTTATTCACCCTTTTGTAAAAAAAAATGGCCCCTCTGTAAGCCTTCGGTTAAGCCGGCGTAGTTTGTATTTGCATTTGCTTTAGATATTTATATTTTAAACGTTAGACATACACATTTGTTTTGATACAACAGTGAAACTAAAATCGGTCTAATTATATAGAGGTGTCCACTATAATCCTGAACATTTGCTTAACTTTAGCCGAAGGTAACTTGATTCTTTCAAATAGCACCTTGTATTTTTGCTTATGCTAAATTAACCCTTATTAAAAGCCCTTTCAATTCATATTAAATATGTATGATGGCTAATGCAGAATTTTATAGATAACTAATTATTTTAAATAAATCTAATGAATTTTCCATTAATTTTCAAGTCAGCTTGGCATATAAACGCTATACAATTGAATAATGCTACGAATTACTAAATATAAGTCAGTATCAGATCATAAAACATAAAACAAATTACACGTTTTTTTGAAAAAAATATAGAAGTTTAATGTCATTCGTCTATAATTATTAGAAGTTATAGTAGGTACCTATTTTTAGTAGGCCGAAGCAGTTGTTTCACCGTAATAATCAAACTGTAAAAAAATAATTTTGTATAAGTAATACTTTTCCCTTTTTAAATCATATCAATTTTTCCGAATATTGCATATTTTCAAGTGCCTAAGCATATAACAAAATGGATAAGGAAATAAAGAAACAATGACATTTAAGGAAAGGTATAACATACACAACATTATCTTTTTGACGGTTTTCATGTTTAATTAGTATGGTGAGACAACTATACTATAATTTCTGATAATCATAGTCGAAAGACATTAAATTTCTGCTTTTTTTCAAAAAAACGTGTAATTAGTTTTATGTTTTATGATGTGATACTCAGTAATTCGTAGCTTTATTCAATTGTATAGCGTTTACATACCAAGTTTACTTGAAAAAAAAAAAAACATTAGGTTTATTTAAAATCATTAGTTATCTGCAAAATTCTGCATTTCCGCATAGAATTTAAAAATGAAATAATATATAGGCTGTTACATTCAAAGTAATGGAGTAGGTATGCGTTTCCATACTTCTGGTGTAACGACTGTTTCTTCGGTGTTGTTGATTATTATTTAATTGGTTGGTTGTTGATTGGTTGCTTTTTACCTTTTGTTCATTCAAGCCTTGCTTATGGGCTTTCGGTTACTTACTTGTCGTTTATGCCTATGACTTATTTGTCGCTCCTCGTAGGTTGAAGAAAGAGTTTCACCTTAACTTAGATTGGTGGCGCTGATGCCAGTTGTCAAACGGTAATTACAACCTCATGCCGGTTTGAACAGTGTTGCGTAATTTTCGAGTCGTTACAATAAAATGTGTAAACCCTGAGGTAGCAACGAGTCGGAGAAAAACTTCAGGATTCGGTCTACGCAACAAAACGGTAAAAGTGCATCGAAAATCAAACGTTTGTTTCTAAATATCAAGTGTAACAGGCAAGGAATATATACAGCAAAAAAAATCTAAGTAAAATACAAACAAACATGTACAATCAAATGCATGTGAATATGTACAGTGGAAAACTTTTAAAACATAACATTTACGGGGCTTCAGCATGTAATCTTAACACGGTAAATGATAGCAACGTTTTAATTAATGCGGAAATCTATATACAGGGCCGGCCAAAAGTATGCTATCGGGATTCACGGTTATAAATTTACGGTAACGGTGTTAAATTCGGCGGTACAGGGAATGACGGTATTTTAATACTCTGGGAGCGCCAACACGATGCCGATTCAAAGGCCAGAGTGGGAAAACAAAACGGTGGAGTGTCTGCGTCGCCAGTAAACTTTGCCAGCGTTACGACAGGCCGGGATTTGAAATTCAACGGGTGTCAGAGACCGTGCCGACTCGCCAATTGAATTAGGCGGGAAAAATGTCTGTGTTTCGTCAATAAACTGTGCCAACGTCACGACAGACCGGGATTTCGGAATTGAACGGGTGTCAGATACTATGCCGACTCGCCAATTGAATTAGACGGGAAAAATGTCTGTGTTTCGTCAGTAAACTGTGCCAACGTCACGACAGACCGGGATTTCGGATTTCAACGGGTGTCAGATACTATGCCGACTCGCTAATTGAAGTGGACTGGGAGGGACTCGGGGACCGGACTCATCTTGACTGGTAAGCGCGCGGCTTAAATATGCTTGCGGTTTCCCCCACGCGGTCGCGATGGTGGGAGTCGGTCTTGTGTGAATCGCGCACCGTTGGTAGGGGACGACATTCACGCGGTAAACAAAATTCACGGAATAAAATCTTGAAATAATATAACATGCGGTAGCAACGCTACCGCTTATGGGAAAATCGATCAAAAATAAACGGAATTAATGACTAATTCAAATTAAAATTATTATTGCAAACTGAAATAGATTTCCCCATGTAACGGCACGTTACACTGGTACACTCCGTATTGCCAGAAATATTTATAGGTTGAGCAGCATAGGATTCTATACAATTTTTGTAGCAAAAGTTTCTTTCTAAAATGACAAATAGAGCTATAATCAAAGACCCAGTCTTCGGTGGGACAGCCTCTACATATATATTATTGGATTTCATATTTCCAAGAAATAACTTTTCTGAACTGTACCTAAACCCATTAAAATGGGGATTACATCCCCCTCCTCTTACTCTCTTTATCTTGGGGTAACCTTAATTATTTAAACAAAAAATTCTAAACTCTTAGCGGGCACTGTGAGAATTGTTTACTAAAACTGGAAGTTTCCAGCCGTGGTGCTTACAATTTTTTTTCGATTATGATTACCACTTCTTAAAATCAATTTACGTGCATTGGTAGTTTTCAGAATACAGACCATTCAAATTTCAATGACAGATTGATGGCTATTTTGACAACAGAAAAGAAAAACATCTTAACAGAAAAGTACGGTAAAATGGCGGAAGTGACGCGTTGGTAGTTCAATTCGGTATGTACTTATTGTACTTTACCGTCCATTGAGTGTTAAGTAACGGAAGTGACGCGTTTAATTTAGTAAAGTGGCGCTTTCCATCCTCGAATGAGTGTAGTAAGGTTATACTTTCGGATGTGGTAGTCGAAAAAATGTTTCCTTTAACAACGTAAAAGATTTTGATTTTAGAAATTCCATTTTCACATAAAGAATTAGGTAGTGACTGGTAGCGTTTGTAAATTATATCTAAAAATAATCTCAGATTGACATATTAGTGATTTTGCACCTAATGTAACTTAAAAACGTTAAACCGTTTGGGGAATTATAAACGCACTATTGTTGCAACTTGTTTAGGTGTCTTCCTACATTTTTTTGTAAAATGCTATTTTCAACATTTGTATTATATTTGAAAAGATTATTTATTTTGTGTCAAATTAAGTTTATTTTGTTTTTATAGAAAGTCAGAATCCAATAGTGTAAATTTGACAATTAGTTTTATATCTAAATATGAACAGATTAGCTTTGATACATGCTATGTTTTAGCGCCCAATACGTGGTGACTTTACAATGTTCAAATTACTAATGCTCTGCTACTAAGGCTGTTGCTCTAATGTAAACACTTCTGTGGTAAATAGTAGTTTATTCTTTGCAGCATTTATGCTTACACTGTTTATGATAGCATTGATAGCTTTAACATAAAATTTTCCACTCTTGCATGTTATTTCCTATATTACTACAATCGTTATTTTATTTTAGGTTGCAATGCATTCCACAATATAGATTTTGATTTTATTTTGCATGAACATTCATTTATTAATATTTTTTTAGTAAATAGAAGTGAAATTTTTCAATTGTTTTCAAAATTTTATGCAATCCTAGCAGCCACAGACAGGAAGTAACAGCAACCAGAGAGGCATGTCGTACCGGATTTCGAATTCCACATTCGCCCGGTCTCCTCTGTACATATATCATAAGCAAATACGAATAAACAAAATTTAGATGCAATACCGTATACGCATATATCATATGCACATATTTGGACCGCCACTTCCGTTTCCGTACCAATCCAGCATACATGAAATTTGACATGATCGTCATTTACATTCAGTTTAATTCCGGTTTTCGTTCCCTACGAGTATGGGTAAGTTCAGATATCAGGAATAACTCCGGGAACATCTACCCATTAGATAATTAAAGAGATTATCAGTGCTTTAAAGGTAAGCGCTTCGAATTCAGGAAATGTGTTGATGTTTCAAATCCCGTTCAATCCATGTAACTGACAAGAGACGCTTAAATCGCCGTTTAAAATATACATTACTGAGAAAAAGAAAAACATTCAATCACATGATATGATGATATATGCACATAGGAGGACAACTATGCTATTGCCAGTGCCAGAGTTGAATTGAAATTGAAGTACAAGTAAAGTTATACCAGGCTCTCCTATTTTTACGATAACTATTTATATAATGAATAGATAGGCAAGTTATGAACGAAGACATAATTTCTAATTCTTTCATATCAAAGTTTTAGGAATAATTATACAGAATAACATGCTTTGAAATAAACATTGCCATAATCTTGGAAGAATCTTTTTCACAAAAGCCTATTTACTACATAGCTTGCAAGCATACAATGCAGAAGCGGGAAGAGGAGAAAACAACTCGAACCCAGAAACCTCTTAGAAAACAAAATCAAGGGTAGTAAAAAGTACCCCTCGCAGCTGTGCAGGGAGCAGCTATGCAATAGCTGTCAAGAAAATGGGGAACATTTTTTCCTGTCTCAGATGTTCTTTCAAGTTACCCTCATCACTTTTGGCAAAGTGCTTTTGTCTGAAAGTCTAGAAGTAAACGAACAGGAAGGAAATATAATCCATTAGATGCTTGTGTTGCCCCCTTGTTTGCCCCCCCCGTGTTTGTTACTTTATTTCTCTTATATGCCAGGGACAGAGGCACTTCTTGTATTGATGAACATACCTTTGGAATGTCCTAAGCTTAAAGTGCAAAAGAAGAAATTGGCTTTTGAGGGCATTTTCTCAAACCTGTGGTGAATGGTGTTTCCGTTCCTCTTGACATTTTGGAGGGTGTCATCAACTCAAGATGATACCTCTTTCGAAAATGTCAAGAGGAACGGAAACACCATCCACCACAGGTTTGAGAAAATGCCAGTCGAGAGTCTCAGGATGCAGGGGAAAGGAAGCGTCATCCTTTACCTCCATTTCTAGTGCTTTCAAGGAGGAAAAAAACGCGGCACGGGCTCCAAAAGCACTGGCAGTTTCCACATCTCAGGCGATGGAGAAATAAGGCAACTGAGGAGAAAAAAAGAAGAAAGAAACCTTATTGACAAGAACCAGGAAGACACAGACGAATATCAGCATATTTCAATGAACGTGCATAACGCCAAAGAAGCAGCGTAGTAGTCTTCAAGATGTTCACAACAGAGCATATAAACATGACACTTTCTGAAAAACCTTGACTCTATAAGGAAAAAAACCAGTATGGTAGTATATAAGTTATAATAGTCGCACATCTAGTACTTACATTATAATTAGAGAAAATATTGACTATCTTTGTTCCCTAGAAAAACATTAAGAATTCGTAAAAGCTATTACCATGAGGACGTGCTTGTACCACCTCCTCAATTGCAGAAGTTAGTAGAGCACTGCCAGGGAAGCGACTGCCATTACCTACAGAACCTGACAACAACGCACACAACACAGCTTTTAGAATATATTGTTGGTAGCCTTCTCGGAAACAATGTAAGAAATGCTCCTGCTTTTGTAACAAAATTAAGAGAACTGTTAATGCTAACAGGGCCAAATGTAGCGGAGATTGGCAGAGTTTGCCCATAAAGCAATAATGGACAGATTCAGAATTTCTTTGCAGAAATTAACATTACACCCATCACTGAAAGACTGCACAAAGTAATGGTGAAGGGTTATGTCTATGCAGGAATGGCACCAAGAAAACCAGGTGCTGGCATTACTAAAAGCGACGAAAAAAAGAACGCCGAGAGTAGCGGGGATTCTTCCACATCAGAAACTAAATCCTGCAACACATAATCAAGAGTCATGTAGTCTTGAGCGGAGATACATATCAGAAATTTAGACAGGGGCCATCAGTAGGGAAAACGGATACTGTATGTCTTCAATCTCAAAGACCCAACAGTCCCATATCATTATTTACGAAAAAAGGAGGAAAAGACTGTTGATAATTATATCAAAACAGATATCTTGGAGCGGGTGCAAATGCATTTCTATAACCTATCAAATGGGCGAATCTATTAAGAATGTATTAGTGGAGCTGACAGATCGACTTTGTTAAAAATGCACCAATTAATAGAAGGCAGAATGTGCGATCGCAGATGGATGTCGCGACTCCTTTCCATCAGGTTAGTGGAATCCGTGGCGAGAAATAAAACCATTTCGGTTGGTGTGACGAGATGATATCTCGACGAGGGTGTTGCATCCCTATTTACGTGGAGCCTGGCCATAGACAAACTCATGTACGTTTTGAAAGGGCATACCTTGCCAAGGGTACGCTGATGATGCGCTATATAAGAGGAAAATTTGAGAATACCTTCTGTGACATAGTTCAAAGAGGACCCGATCTTCTTTTTGACCTACATGGGCAGTTCACCCAGTAAGGTAACTCAGCCAGAAGACCTATTGTGCCCTCATGATGTTTTAACTCCCTCGACCAAGTTGCAGCCGAACAAAGGGGTCTTCAAATTGGTCGAGAGTAAGTTTGCTCAAACTGGGTTCGTCTAATTGAACGACCTATAAATGAATCGGTCTCTCCCTTACCCCATAAGGCAACTCGGCCAGAAGACCTATTGTGTCGCTATGATGTTCTAGCCCTCTCGAACAGTTTGTATCCAAACAAAGAGGTCTTCAAATTGGTTGAGAGTAAGTCTGCTTAGACTGGATTCGTTTAACCGAGCGACTCTTAAATGACTGCGTCTCTCCCTATCGGCTGCTGGGCAGTCGGCCAAGAGGTGCACAGGAGTTTCTTCTGCTCTTCTACAGTTCTACACAGGGGAGAGTCCACTCTCCCCATGCGTGTGCCAGTTAAGATTCCCGTAAGAAGCCTTAGTAGGTCCCTGCTCATCAAAACTGCCTTGCAGTCTTTTCTTGCCTGTATAAATCTCGAGGGTTTTACAATATCTCGCGCCGGGAAGTCTATTCCAGTGGTGACTAGCAGCGAGTTCAAATCTGACAAAAGCTTTGGTGTCAACATAGGAACTCTCACACACGTCAGTTTTGGACCTGTGAATTGTCGTTCACTGGCACCGCTAGCTAGTTTGTCAACAATGTCGTTCCTTTTAGAACGTCCTTTGGATAAATTTAATTTACTTTTTTTTTATTTGGCAAATTCATTGTGATATATTTGATACTTGAATTGGTCTTGTTACGTTATACATAACAATAGTTATTAAAAGAAGTTCTATTATAACAAGGACATAGAAATAATACCGTTGTACTTACAATTAGCTACGTAACCTGTGTAGCCTTTAAAATTTGTAACATCTCTTAAGAAACATCCTGTATAATCTTGAAGTATGTTATTATATCTACATTAATGGAAACGGTTTTCAAATTTATTCGGCAATATATACATACGCCAACAGAATTAAGTATGAACTGTATGGACCGGCTGAACTCTCCATCTCAGCAGCCTGTACCCGATTAATATGGGAATAAGAATTTACTATAAAAGTGCACTTTATATAGATTCCGTAGAAAATATTCAAATGTTCCGTAGAAATCTAAAACCTATTTATATAGGAATACGTCCACTTCATTGACTGAATTGTAATCGTGAAGAATTAGTCGCTTTTATACATGTTGGTAAGTTATCCTTCATATACACTCCGCCAAAAAAGTATCGCATAATTTAGTTTTGAATCATAAAAGTATCGCATAATCTTTGTTTGTAGCATAAAGTTGTAAATATACTTTAATGCGCTCTAAGATATAATTTCTATGATTGTTTAAATAAAATACAGGCCAAATAAAAACAAGAACTCATACTTGAGATTTTTATTAAAACAAGAAATTATAATTTTGGAAAGAAAAATGTCATAACAGTAGCTTTTAATACTGAGTATTGCCACCGCTGGCTCTTATGACCGCTCGCATACGGTTTGGCAGAGATTCGATTAACCTCCGTATATAAGCCTGATCCAAATTCTCCCACTCGTCACGGAGAGCATTTGCTAGTCCGTGCAGGTCCGCTGGGGCAACATTTTGGGTTCGTATCCGCCTGTGAAGGAGGTCCCACACGTGCTCGATAGGGTTCATGTCCGGACTTACCGCAGGCCAATCTAAAACTGGAATACCAACATCGTTAAGGTATTCCTGGACGATTATTGCAACATGCGGTCGTGCATTATCGTGCATTAACATGAATTCGTTTCCTATAATTGGCGCATATGGTACTACATGTTCTTCTAAAATGTCCGTTATATACCTGTGGGCAGTCAGTGTACCTCTGTCTACTGGTACTAACTCTGTACGACCTGTTAAACAGATGCCTCCCCAAACCATAATAGAGCCACCAGCGAAATTAGGTCTAGGTCTGATATTACACTGCGAATAGCGCTCACCGTCTCGTCTGTACACTGAGATACGCCTATCTGAGGTGTAAAGACCAAATCTTGACTCATCTGTGAAGAGTATATTGGCCCAGTCATTGATGTTCCAATTTACATGTTCTCTGGCAAACCTTAAGCGAGCCACTCGGTGGTTCCTAGTGAGACGAGGGGCTGTTACAGCTACTCTAGCTCTTAATCCACTCTGTCGTAACCTATTCCGAATAGTTTGAGTACTCACACGAGTATATCTGACTCTAGCCAAGTCGTTCTGGAATTGTCTCGCAGTTACATGTCTTCGACGTAATGCTTGTAGTAGTAAATAGCGGTCATCTTGGCGAGTAGAACATCTTGGACGACCTGGTACAGGTCTTCTACTGTAAATGCCTGTTTCCCTATATCTGGCTACGGCTCTATTAACACTTGACTGATTGATGTTCATCAAATTAGCAACGTATGCTTGAGATCGTCCATCTTCGATTAAAGCAACTATAGCAGCCACTTGTTCTGGAGTTAAATTGCTCATTTTAGTTTTAAAAGCGTTGGTACAGAACTCTGACTTCGCACTTTAAAATTTGTCCGTATAGGAAGACTTTCAATAAACAACTGAGCAAACCTTACACATATGCATTTTTCTAAATGTGTTCTTTTAGGAAAAAAATAAAGTAAAAACGCCAAGTTCCATTATTTTGTTAGTGTTTTTATTAGTTAGTTCACATACACGAGGCAAACTTTTTGTGAACGTATAAAAATATCTTGGTTCATAAATGCCCTTTTTTAGTTTAGCGATACTTTTTTGGCGGAGTGTATTTATAGTATAATGTAATTCTGTTTTCCTCTTAATATAATCTTCGTTTCAATTTCATTTGGTTATTTAGTTTAGGTTTATTTCGTATAGAATTATATATTTTTGGTTTCCTCTTTTTGTTTACTTTTATTACATATTATTTTTAATGTTTTTATTATATTTATTTGTGTTATATATTTTAGTTTCTGTATGAACAATATCAGTGCTACTACTATAAACTACTATTTATTGTTGAATACTACTGGCTTTACTGACTTCTTAAAAATTAGTAACGAACAACTCGGATGTTAAAATTTTTAAAAAATGTTAACTATTAAACATTCATTTTAAAAATTTCAACTTTACCACTTCAATTATCTTTATATTTTTAATGTTACGTCCATAGTTTCGTTAAAGTGAATCAGTGACATGGACAACAAGTTTAAACCGACCATTCGTACCGGCTTTAAATTTATTAATTCGCGCTTTCGAATCTAGAAAACCGCATAAAATATGTGCATACATGCATATTTGAACTTCATTTAAATGTTGCAGCCGACTACGTACTCGAAGCACAAAAATATAAATCAAAAGGGGCCAGACACATTGTCGTTGTTGGCGGATTGTTATTTGTGTGAATTCGAAGTGTACAGCGTTTTGTACACATGCTGACAAAACCACGCCGAGATAATAACAATGCGGTTGCTTTTTTTCATACGTCCCTTTGTTAGCTTACAAAGTTCCATCATGAATTGAAGCGCCATTCTTTACTTTTCAGGCGAAAAAAGGAATATTTCCGGTGACCTAAACCGTGTCACTTTGTCATTCAATATTTACTCTATCTAAATTAAAAAGGTTTCTTTACGATACGTACACTATATAATTTGAATTCCCTGAATTTTGCATAGATTTTTACGTAGCCAAACGTGGATAAAACTATTTCACCTGAAAAGCACGGGATATTTGAAAACTAAGACAATTAACTTTTCATGAGGTAGCCGATCTCAATTTCACGCGAATCCGTTTGATTGAAATTGTTTTCTAATTTCAACTAGTCAGAAGGTAACATTTTGACTACTACTTTTTCCTTCACTTTACGACAGAGCAATCTCACAGAATCAAACCGACTCGAAATCAATTAAAAGTTCCAACCGTGCTGTTCTGTAATGAACGGCTGGGTGAACTTGGCGAAGCAGCGGCGTGTCGGCAAAGGCTACTGCTAACCGAAATGTCACTCCAATAAATTTATTTTGAACGCCCTCTCTCGGATTATTCATGGTGCTTTCAGTACGGTTGCTGAAAATTTGTAGGTGTCTTTCGCAATCTATTAGATTCCGAAAAAGTTCCAACATTGAAAGCACTTGGATTTTGTATTTTGTTTATCGTAGTAAATGAACCAATAATTCGCATTCATTTATATTAAAGCATTCTTCCTATATACAGGACATATGTTTAGTGATACACCAAATAATAAAAAGTGAGTACAGAAATAGTAATTACTGAATCATATTATACTGAGGAGTGTTCAAAGCAATAAGATTTAGACAAACTTAGCTTTATTTTGCACTGTAAGATGAAACCTGTGGATTTGAAGTAAAACTCATAATATCCATAAATCAAAATTTACTTCCCCATTTTTAAGGAAACATTTCCTTCCTTTAAGAAATAAAACTTTTGAACGAAAAGTTTCTGTTTGTTAATTTAATATTTCATTGCAATGAAAAAGTTTTTCTTGCTATGAAATATAAATAAATTAAAGTAACGAATTAATTTTGACTAATTTTGATAAAATTAGGGGTACACTGTAAAAAAATTCTGCAATAATGCAGGATTACAGGATTATTACCGTACGAAAATTTTTACAAGAAAATTACTGCAGCTTTAAAGTTTCTTAGTGAATAACCAAATAATAAATGTAAAAGTATAAAATACTAATGTAAATTTCTGACAACTTTTAAATATACGGGAAATACACATTAAATTTACAACGAACATACTGTACTATTGTAAGAATTTAACTAAATTCACAGTTATACTGAAATTTTCTCTCGTGACTGTAAAATTACAGTAGTATTGGCGTACAATTATCGGGAATATTACTGTAATCCTTTCTACCTGCGAAGGTGTAGTTCCAAGTAGCGGTTGTACTTGGAGATACTCGTGATAATTTGCTACAAAAGTGGGCAACTGAGTTCGTATTTCTTAACGAACGATTAGAGGTAGTTAGCGTTCGTAGTTTATAGAACAAGTGCGAACTTAGGTATGAATATAATCAGCAAATATGTGTTCTTTTGTGAAATAAGTAGGTAAGTATTTGGTTAAAATGTTAGCAGGTTTTACAAGTGTCTCCAGCCATAGCAATGAACTCAAATATTTGTGTTGCTATTACATGATATGTTTTAATGTAATTTATGATTTTTTACTTAACTAGTTACTGATATAACCTGATTATAATTCTTTGAATAAGATTATTTGAGTGTTTTATCAAGTAACAGCGTATGTCCTTATACCCTGATAAGTTGCCTGCTACAACATAAATAAGTTTTGTAATAAATGCCCATAGTTTAAAAATAAAAACGTAGGGCAGTTTCGTGAAAATGGTAAAATCAAATACCTATAGTGTATAACTGGTTGCGTGGTTGACAACAAGCAATAATCCCGTAATACCATTAATAAAAAATTTGTTAAGAGTATTCTATAGTCTATGACTGGTTGCGTGGTTTCACCTGTTCAACTTTATCAAATTAAGCAAACAATTGACAAACAAATCTTTTTTTATTTTAATATAGTGGTTTAAAATAAGTTATTGGAGCAATTTGGAGCAATGTCGTCTTCTTCGGGTTCTTTTGCACTTTTTTTAAGCAATTTTGTCAATAAAACGAAAATATATATATATTTTTTAATATTTCTATATAAAAAAATTAATATACGACAGGAAATAACCTAGCAATATATATTTTAATATAAAGGTGAATCTAAAGTGCTGCTTCTAGTCGCATTATTAAAGAATGTTGAGGGGCTACTCAATTGGCAACGTTGTTAAAGCAATTGCATATACAAATGATAAACGCATAACATGAAACATAACCTAAGAAAAAAAGCATCGGTAATAAATGCGCAGCGTTCGAGTGTTTTTACTTATTGCTAGTGAAATGAATCTAGTTGGTTTTATAGAGGTGTTCAGCGATCTCTATTATACTTGGGATTGATGAAGACGGGGAGTTTTCTCTCATTGTGTATACTGCGATTCTTGCAAATTTGGATATGAATACAGTTAAACTTATGGTAAATTTCCTTAGTAGCATTAATTGCAGAGGATGTCTTGGTTGTGTGTCTACAGTCTTTCGATTGTACGTTAATGACTGGCTGGAATGGCTGATGCCAGATGCCAACAGAAGTGATTCATCATCAAGTGTCATGTATAATATTGTCATGTTTGTGCTGTTTTCAAAAGTTGTAATAAGTTGATGTTGATTCCTCCATGTCGGAAGACCTACCAACATAACCCTTTGTTGGATGATGCAATCATTATGTGTTTACTGTTCGGAAAATATTCGGTGTAAGAAAAGTGGAAGTTTGTGAACTTGTATTAAGCAAGAACCGAACGTAACCCTAGCGGGGATGGACTTTACTTGGAAACAGATGACATTAAACAAACTAATGAAATACAATTTCTGGGTTTTATTTTGGAAACGGGGATGAGGAGATTGTTAATTTATCTAACGAACTGTATCGATATTGTTGCGCAGTCTATAATATTCACAATTATGTTACTATTTATACACTAAAAACATTCTACTTTGGTCACATTCAATCAAGACTAGCAGACAGTATAGCTTTTTGGGGATCTTCGGCGGGCTTTCGTAAAATCTTTATTATTAAAAAAGGATTATAAGGTGTGTGCTCCACGTGCCCAGCGCTACACCCTGCAAATGATTGTTTAAGTCACTAATACATTACCATTTCCTTGCCTGTATATCTTCAGATTAATTTCATTCCAGTTAGACGACATAGAGCTCTACGTTCACAATAAAAATATTTCTGCTGGCATAATGACAAGGCATTGCAATGATATTACTGTTCCTAAGCACAGAATAATATTGTATGAACAGGGTGCGTATTATAAATACTTGACCGCCTTTAATGCTTTACCTAATGCAATCAAAGGTCTAGCAAAGAAGCATAACATACCGGAGGTGACACACATTTTTAATAAATAATAGCTTTTATAGCTTTAATGAATATGTAGAGCGTAATTATTAGTGTTTGGGGTGTTGCGGTTTCTGCTTCGTCCGTCGCAGCGTTAGTTTTATCGCCGTAGGCTTCATCATAATGATGCTAATAATTTTTGAAGCTTTTGTAGCCAAAATCCTGTAATTTGTTTTAATATGTTGTGTTCATGTATTTGTTAACTTTGTGATACATTATTTGTTTTGTGACCATAATATCGTACTGATGTATGTTTCAGTTTTTAATAAATAGCTAAAATCTTTAAAATAATGTGTTATTGACAGCAGCGTTAATATTCAGGTTTCGTTCCATAGATATCATTAAAATAACTGTTTAGAAACGGTTGTAATATTAATAAATATTGAAATACACTTGTTTTCCTGATAGTATTTGTTTCTACATCATATTTTACATTCAGTGAATTAGCTATGAAGTCTGTTAAAATTTAGTTACTAAAAACAATAAAATAAAAAACAAACAAAAATAGGAAAACTGCAAAATTTCATATTTTTGCGCCTTCTACCTAGGACCGTGACGTTTGCTGATAATTAAATTCACCATCGTCTACTTCTCCATGAAAAATAAATCCAATTCGTCGAGTATGACGCCACTCGCGATTGCCAAATCTTTAACTATCTTTATGCATATGTATTGCTGAATATCAGTAGCTACCACACCGATTGATACCGAACTAATGCGTGATTCTTAGTTCATCAATTATGCAGTTCATATAACACAGACACAATAAAGACACACGACTCACGTATGTTGTCACTAATAGAAGTCATTTCTATAGAATTATATATTAGAATGGAGACTTTGTAACGTGCCGTTCGATGGAAAACTTCATTTTAGTGCAAAGTTTTGAGTTTATTTCAAATTAATTATTAATTTTTCTTTTGACTGATTTTCTCATAGGCGGTAACGCTACTACCGTATGCTATTTTGTTTCATTAAGTTTTTTATTTGTTTAATCTGATTTACGACGCGAGTGTCCACCCCGCAGACGGTGTTTGTTTTTGAGTTGTGCATGTGCTCAACTCCCACCATCACGGCCGCGTGGGGGACCGTTATAGTGTATATAAACCGTGCGTTAACACATTTCAGTAGAGTTTTTAGGCCCTTCCAGTCTGCTCTGCTGTTGTGTTGGCACAGCTTACTGATACACGCCGAGTTTCTCGTTTCAGTCATTTCCAGCCTGTCTGTTAGCGCCGGCACAGTTTTCTCTGGTGTAACACAGGCATTTCCTTCCGCTCTGGCTGTTGTATTGGCACAGTTTATTAATACACGCCGAGTTTCTCGTTCCAGTCATTGCCGGCCTGTCTGTTAGCGCTGGCACAGTTTTTCTGGTGTAACACAGGCATTTTGCCGATTTCACTTTTTACCACTCATCTTTTTTTTTCGCTGTTTATATTCGTTGTCTTTCACACACGTTTTATGGAAGTAAATCTTTGATTTGTAATACATTTTTACTTTCTAAATTATAGCACATACTAATCAAAACCCTGGAAACACCTCGCTCTCACATTCACAGCTATTACTTTGTGGTTGAAGCATTGTTGTAACGACGTCAAGACCGCAACACCGTTCAAAGTATCATAAGATCGCGACATTCCATTTTGACAACTGACCGCACAGCCCGCGCCACAAAACGACTTGGAGGCGAATCTCCGGACGCAGAGATTTTAGACTTACAGGGGTCAGCAAATA
Source organism: Cetonia aurata (assembly GCA_949128085.1). Taxonomy (NCBI): domain Eukaryota; kingdom Metazoa; phylum Arthropoda; class Insecta; order Coleoptera; family Scarabaeidae; genus Cetonia; species Cetonia aurata. Next base: position 40,088,663 of record OX421884.1, read on the forward strand.
AGTAATAAGTTTTTAAGAGTCAGTAAGCAATTGTAAGCACGTAAAGTAAGTAGTAAGGAGTAAACATCAGTACACCGAACCGAACGAACGTCGTTATAACTTGGGTGGCCAGTTTTCCAGCTGGCGAGTTGATCGGCTGATATCGAAACACGAACTGACATATGTGCTAGTTGGTACCAAATTTTTTAACGGAGTACACAAATATTGTTATTACTTCCGCTTCAGTTTTTAAAATTATTTTTGTTAAAAGTTTATCATCGTCAACTTCCTGCATGGTACCTCTCAAAGCATGCTATGTATCTTATAGGTGGTAGGAAAGTGACTCTCCGTGCGGAACATCGTCGTACTCTAAGAAGAGTAGAAGACTTATCCTGTTGAAAAAATATCCCATTGCAATTTAAAACAAAAAAAATGCAATTGATGACGTCATAACTAGAAAACGAAGACGAAACAAAATATTTTGTCGTGAACTAGTTTTTTTTTTTTAAATCACTGAACGCATTGTAATATCATTTCTTCTTCTTCTCTTTAAAATTATTAATTTTGAGAAGGTGGCAGCTTCTTAAAATGATGTATTATATTTCTGTTATCTTATTTTCTGTTTTTGAAGTTTGTAATTTAATTAAAAATACTTATCGATCTTCTATTCAAGATAAAAAGAATCTCGGTATAACCATAGTTCGTTTATTGCTCATCAAGCTTTATGTGAGACAAAATATATATCGATTACCTCGTATCTAAGCTATGAAGGTGCCTCATATCCTATGCTCCCTATATTCTCTCCATCGTTCGGACTAGTAATAACTACTTCCGATATTAAGTTGAAAATGCACGTATGTACAGCGTCTCCGTTAAGCTCAGGTTATCTAAACAGTCTATTTGCGCGCATGGTTTCCTTTAACATTAGCAGACACCTCGATTATTCAATTCACCGCTACCGCTCGCTGTTCAGTGCTAGCTAGACCCCATTCAATTGCGACTGAAGTGATTTCACCGGAGTTGCTTTGTTTCAGCACGTACGCGCGTTTTTGTTCATTCACCGTGATGATATTAACAATAATAACACTCGGTTATTCACTGTCTTTACTTTAGCGAGATTGTTTTCAGTGATCCGTAAAATACAAATAGCCATTAATCTAGGAATCATTGATTATATACTCAACGACAGCAAGGAACTGTGAATGCGATGGTATTGATTACATTGGCTAACAAAATAACTATTTTTTTTGTGAATCTGAAATGAAAACTAGGTACTACTGGATGTTTGATGTTCGGATTTCGAATATATCGCCAGCTTATTTACACAGCTCCAATGCTGTGGGCAATTGTCTTTCCTCCTATATAAATTTATACGATTATCAGTCACCCCGCAGAGCCAAATTCAACTTTTTCGTTTTAAATAGATTGCTATATTTGTTTAGTAATTATTTTGGCAACTACCTAAAACGCCTTTGTAATGATTTATAGTTGTGTGCACTTCCGAGAATTAATTTATTGCAAATTCTACCAAAATTTTTACAGTTGGGAATTCTGAGATTTTAAGGTTTATTCTAAAAACCGTTGTAGTGTCGCGTCTTATTCTATGAATCAGCTAACACTTCATATCTCTCAAGGTGGTGTGACGTAAAAATATATACAGGATATTAAATATGTCGTGGCATATTTATCGAAATTCAAACGCATTTCAATTGTTTTTTTAATTTATTATTTTTATTAAATTATTCATAAAGTAACAAAAAAACCGTACGCAATACTAGTTTATTTTTTGCACCTTTAGATATAAAGTAATTTGAATTCAAAAGATGCTCAAATATTGTGCTCTATGCATATTCTCAACAGTCTCTGTATAGATTGCCTTACATTATTTGTAGTCATATTGTCCACGTTTGGTGGTGGATGATCTCTTCAGGTCGTTAAGCCACACAGGAGTATGCACGCAGGGGTACGCTGATGACATTGTCATAGTGGACAAGAGGAAGTTCCTGGGCGTATTGGCAGGCAACATGCGTAATGCACTGTGAATGGTGGAGGAATGGTGCCTCTCACAAGGACTCTCAGTTAATCCACAAAAAACAAAGTTGGTTGCTTTCACCAACATGAGGAAACTCAATGACCTAAGCGGCATTAGACTGTTTGGGCAGGAGCTACAATTAACCAAAGAAGTAAAGTATCTGGCCGTAACCCTCGTTCCGAAACTGAACTGGAACAATAACCTAGTTAAAACAACGACCAGGGCTATGCAACTATTCTGGCGCTGCAGGAGAGTTCTTGGTAAAACCTGGGCATTGAAGCCTAGGGTTATCCATTGACTATACACGGCTGTGATGAGACCGGCGATAACTTATGGGGCAGTTGTCTAGTGGAAAAGGACAGAAGTGTCCTTCGCAGTGAAGTTGCTAACTGCTGTCCAGAGACAGACATTGCTGGAAATCACTGGTGTAATCAACAGCAACGGGACCGCTTTTTTTGAGGCCATTGTGGGCCTCCCCACTTTATGTGATGGTGGAGGCTATGAATGCAATCCTTAGACTGAATACCAACAATTTGTGTCATCCCAACATTAGGGTTGGTGGGCACGCTGATAGTACGAGTACGATACTGGACGGGCCATTGCTGCAAATGGCCACGGACAGTATGGCACCCGAAATTATCTTCACTGAAAAGGTGAAAATCTCCATACCGAACAGAGACCAGGTATACAGGGATACTACTGCTCTTAATGACTGGCTCACGGACGGATTCAAATCCAGCCAGGGCACAGGAGCCGGTATTTGCGGACCGAGCCCTAATCAAAGGGTATCCATAAGCCTGGGGAAGTATGCGACCGTCTTCCAGGTAGAGATATTCACCCTTGCAGCTTGCGCAGAAATGATTGCAAAGGGGGGCTGTATGAGGAGGAAAATAGGCATAATGATAGCCAGGCTGCTATCGGGGCAGTGTCGAGCCCTGTAACTAGGTCAACACTAGTTAGAGACTGCAAACAATTCCTCAATGTACTGGCACAAAATCACACGGTGTCGCTGATTTGGGTGCCGGGACATAAGAATATAAAGGGCAATATAATAACCGATGAACTAGCCAAGGAGGGCTCTAAAAGGCACTTCATAGGTCCAGAGCCCGTATCTGAGGTTACTAAGGATTCTGCTAAAAGGGAGATCTGGAGCTGGTTATATATATATGGGGCTTTACATTTCATGCAGAAATTGTAGCCACTCTTTTAAGAGTTCTGATGACTCATTTTGTATGGTGAGTCACTCCATTTAGTTCTTTTATGTTTTTCTGCAATTTGCTTCCACTTTTCCCTGTCCTTAACCTTACACTTCCACTCTTTCACCTCTAATTTTCTTAAGTCCTCTGTTACTTGTTGCTGCCATGTAATTTGTGGTCTTCCTCTTTTTCTACGTCCCATCAGCTTCCAATCTGTAACTCGCTTAATTACAGATTCATCTTCTCTTCTATTCACGTGCACCGTACCGATTTCATTATTCGTACTATTGTTTCTGCATTTAAAATTTAAATCATTTGCAGGAACCGTTTGTAAACACAAATTTAATATGTCTACATTATAGCGTTTTAATCATATTACTGTTTGGAATTCTAATTAATAGTGTAACGATTGTATACCCCCATTCAATTGAAAACATATTCGCTCAAATTAGTTACGGCAACCTACATCCAAGTAGCTCTACGTATAATTTTATTTTCCGGGACAACTTACGAGAAGTATTCAAGGGATGTCCGGAAAGCAATCGAGACTAAGATAGATGAGTACGTATCCTTAAACCAACAATATGGACAGCCGAATTGAAAGCGTCAGCTCTGCTTCTATTGGCATCGATTTGAAACAAGCTCGGACGAAATAAATCAAGGAAGCGGTGAAATGAAGCCAGAAAACTAGTTTACCCGAAAGGTCGAAATCTTCAGGCTATTGAACAGATATCGGAAGTGCTACGGAGAAGATGACAATAATGATAAGGTGTGTGGAAGTGGGAAAGATGTCCGAAAGGTTTATGCAGGAAATTCAGTTGACCTTAGATGCTTTATTTAAATGATATGAAAAAATGACGTCTCACTCTCTCTTAACTGTAATACGGTGATGTTTCAAGAACAATTTATCTATTGCATATTAGACATAAATATCAGTATTATATAAAAAATAATCAAATTATAAAATTCCAAGAATGTATAGGGTAAATTTGGTACAATTTTTGGTAATTTTACCTTATACGTTATTGGAATTTTCCCTAGGAATTGCATATATTTTTTAGTGTGTAGGCGTTTGCTCACTTCCTCTTAAACCATCCAGGAATACAGAGATATTTTTGTCGCAGTCGCTCCGATTTGTAACGATTTTCAAGTTTCAAAATTAAAATATTCTTGTAACTTGTATACCAAGTGTATCTAAGTGGATATTCTTTTCTTAATAGAGCCCATATCCTCTACATGAAGTGGTTCAAGAGTCTTGAGCTTATAGCGTTATAGAATGATATTCATCATTCAATATGTAGACATCACCACAATGTACATATTGGAATGGAGACATTTACTTTTAAAATGATGGTCGATAAGTACACCGATAGTATGTCACAGTGAATATTAGTAGTAGTGCTGAAGCTTAGAAGTCGATGCACTATGTTAGAAGTAGTATGTAAATAATGCATTCCAAATTGCAAGTCGTTCAAGAGATATAAAATTCATAATTTAAAATATTTTTAAAAAGCTAACTGTTTTTATTGTTGCATTCCAGTCAGAAAGTTTAATGTGATAATGTTTACAATTTATTGACTATTTACCGTAGTTTACATAATAAATGTATTTAGATCCTTTGATATTTATATTTTAATTATTGCAGTAGAAGAATTTCTGTGATAATGCTCATTGTTTATAAATTGCTATTCAGCTTTGTTATACAAAAGTGTATTGTGATAAATAATACACAACATCTGTGCTGTATCTATGGCTTATAAATTAATACTGCCATTAAGGATGTCACAATTTCTATTATGGGAAGTAGAAATTATATGTACTGAGAGAACGTAGAACAGAGTATGAATCTTCAGCAAACAATAAGAGGGAGAAAATCTTCAGAAGATAACACCGAACCTTGAGAATAACCAACTTCGAAGCAAATAAAGTCGAATTACTGTTTCATCCTTGATGGGAAAGATGAAGCGATGAAGAGATATAAAAATTGGCGAACTTCTCCTATAGCTGATTTCAGCCATCCTCTTCTGCGAGATTACGACTTTGCGATTAATGATACCTTACCTTAAATATTAATACTAGACATCGTTCTGCGGCGGACTTTATCTCGCTAACGAAAAACGATACAAGCTATAAAGTTTTGGGATTCTTAAGTGTGCAAGCAGAGAGAATATATAAAATACGCTGATATAACTATAAAGGATGATCCCTCGGGGAATTTTATATCGTATGGGGCATAATATGCAGGGAATTTTTCGCATATATACATTTAATGAAAATAATTTTACGACTCAGGTATGATAATAAAAGCACTGCTTTCACAAAACTTTTTATTCCTTCTTACTAAAATGAATTCTGCAGTTTCATATTCGTACTTTAGAATTAAGGTTATACAGGCTGTTTCGTGTAAAGGGTTCATTAGAAATATATAAAAATTGGAGGTTGTTTCAAAATTCAATTGCTAAAGTCTACAGTGCTCAGCTTGTGCACGTAGGATATAGCATTTTTAATACCAATAGCATTCCTTGCAAGTGTAAATTCTGTCGCTAAAAGATTTAATACCTCCGTTGTCTACTTTAAGCTTAGCCACCTTAGTCATTATTTTTAGTAATTATCATTCGATGCTTCATTTACTAGAAATTGGAGATCTTGGAGGAAGGAGAAACCAAGTCCACTTTAGGGCAAAAAGTAACAGACACTTAACAGAAATAGAAAGTTTCCGCAAATTCAATGTTAAACCCACCAATAACATTAAGATCGTGTGATTAATTATGTTGTTATATCAATGGTAGCTGCTCAAATCGCGGAGTGTATACATAATGTTGGTAGACTTGGTTCCAAAACAATGGAGGAATTACTAAATATTGTGTGTTGATCATATGAAGGATGCCTTAATAGTTGAACTACCAGGTAATCCTGGATGTTTTTGAACGGATAGTATGGGCGATTCATGGCACTGAGCTCTAATACCATCAGTGCGAAATTAGTCTGGGAATGTCTTGGCAGACTAAATAACCTGGAAAAAGAAAACAAAGTTGCACTATGCTGGGTACCAGGACATACTGGAATCAGCGGCAACGAGGTAGCTAATCTATTAGCAAGAAGGGCCGCCACAACTTCGTTTGTGGAACCAGAACCGTTCTGCGGCATAGGGATGAGCACGTACAAAAAAGAACTCAAAGACAGGGAAGAGAAGCTCAGAGTTTTCCTCTGGGAAAATCTCTCTGGTCTGAGACATTCCTAGATATTCCTTGGAAATTACAGTAAGAAAAGAGCAAAGATCCTGCTAGAATTAAGCAGAAACAGACTGCGCATCCTTGCAGGTTTTCTTACAGGGCATTGTCATCTGGGGGAACACATGACAAGGATAGGTCTGAAACAGAATAGTGATTGCAGGTTTTGTGGAGCGGAAGGTGAAAGTCCGGAACACCTAATATCCAACTGCACTGCTATCATAGAAACTCGTGGCAACTATTTCGGCAAAGATGTCATAGACAAGGGAGATATACCCTCCTTGAAACCATCACAGCTATTGCAATTTATTAAAGTTCTTAGACTGAATGGGAAGCTATAAGTGCGGGCAAACCCTAGCAGCTTACAGCTGATGTAAGGGGGCACAATAGATCAATAGGTCGCGGTGCAAGGTTAGGCTAATTAGATCTAATCTGACCTAATCTAATCTACTGGGCGATTCAATCTTGATAACCTAAGTGATGAGGAGGTTTTCTCATATTTTTATTTTAATACAGCACTACAGATTTATTTTAATTTACTGAGTTAAAACTTTGATTACTTGGATTATAAACGTAAACACTCTGGAATGACATTAAATTTTCAATTTACCTGGGTTAAATTTGTTGCACAGAAACAAAGGTACTTTTAATAAATATAGAAAATACTAATAGTGGGTAGACAATAAATGGATTATAAATAATAATATGAACCACACACACATTGGAATATTTACAAGTATAATAAACATAAGTGAAACGGACATTAATTGGAGCAAAATGCAACAAGCAAAAATGAGTAAATACGCGAACAAATAAGATTATTATTTGCTCCTGAGAAGAAAATAAAAGTAATTCTAGTGGACAAACAACACGAAGAAATAATCATTTGAAAAGCCTAAATAGAAATGAGAATAAAACCCATTTGCCTTAAGCATCCGTTGCACAGACGAACGCGATATGCTTATAAGAGACACTAGAGGTGCATGTAAAAAAACAACTAGTTCCGCCATTCACGCATCTAAGTAAAGTGCAAAAAAACACAATAGACCAATGCTTAAAAATATATAATCATTTGCCTGATGCTGTAAAATCACTCCCGCAAAAGCAATTTAGAAAATATATCGTGAACTTTTTAACACGAAGGGCACTCTATAATATAGAGGACTTTTTCAAAGAGACAATTAATTAATAGCATAATGTTATGTATTTTTTATTTTTTAAATTTTACAAATCACATTTTAATGGGTACACTTTATGTGATTGTATTTTATGTATTTTATTTATTGTATGTATTATATCTTGACGCTTTCTACACAATTTTGTACTACAGAAAGAGAAATAAAACGTCAAACATCAAACATCAAATCACTCGAAATATTAACAGATGACCAATTCGAATTCATTTCAATTGCAGCACATACTAAAGCAGAGATTTCATTAGCAATTCCACGATTTGAGAAAGATTCTATTTTATTTTTTAAATTAAAAATTGGGTCGTTATTTATTTAGCAACAAATAGCCACACACGCTGTGAAACAAGTTGCCAGTGTAACACCACCTCATAATCTCAGCTGTCTCTTCCACAGTATAACGAGCCATTTTATATTGTAAAGTTTCGTGTCAATTACCTTGCTTCGTACGACCGGATGTGATCACAGACTAAAGATTAGATTGCGTAGGTACATTAAAACAGGTGCATGGTTCGCCTGTGGTTATTTGGCCCTACTATATTACTGTTAGGTATTATGGGGGAACGTAGGAGAGTAGATGCTTCCCCGCGTTTACTTTACTCAGATTGAGTCGGTATATACAGATTCAATGTTACAAGCAATATTGTTCGTATTTGTGTTTGATCGAGATGATGTCATTCAAAATACTTTACGGAATCCTACAAAATATACTTTTTAAAATTGCCCTTAGTAAACCACCAGTACCAGTATCCAGTACAGATCATTGCGCTCTGCTAATGGAACATCTTTCATTAACTCGGGAAGGTCATTTCGCAAGAAATGTAAATAACTTTGCCCTGTCAAAGTTTCTTCGAAGATGTTTGATCCAGTGATACGTCCATTAAATATTTCGCACCAAACGTTGACATCCCATATCATCTGAATTTGAGTCTCACGCATCCATTGAGGGTTTTCTGGAGCCCAGTAGTAGCAGTTGTGGTGATTCACCACCCCATTGTTATGAAATCGTGCCTTGTCAGTCCACAAAATGTCATTGGTAATGTTGTGATTATCGCTTAACAGTGCTTGCATTACAGCAATGAATCCTGGTCTCCGTTCAAAATCTATAGGCCGTAATGCTTGCAACAAATGAATGTGGAAGGATATTTGTGAAACGTTAGTAATCCCTGTACTTTGATTTACTTATTCCCATATTTTCCGCCACAGTTTTAACTTTGTTTGTTTTTTTACATCGTTGTATTTCTAACTTTTAGTACTTCAATCATAACCATGAAAACAAAAAATGTTTTGGGGTAGGTTTCTTAGAGGATAGTTTACTAGAAGTAATTTTAGAAAGTATATGTGTTAGGAGTCTGCAAAGCATTTCCATCGACGTCTTGCTAGATCTTATATATCTACAAATAAGGGAGATATCACTTGTAACATTGAATCTAGCACACCTGGTATACATTAGTAAAATGTGTGTAAAAATAGGTTAATCAATAGATGATACTTGCTTTATCCTTTACATATGTCTATAAACTATAAATATATCATGTTACTTTAAATAAATTGAACTGACAGATATTAACACTTACAAATTTAATTCAAATACACTTACTTAAAAACAGCAATAGCACAAATCAATTGTGTATGTAAGAAGAAAATACGAAGAAAATAATAAAACAACAAGGTTCTTTAAAGTTCTGGCAGATTAAAAAGACTGGGAATATATAGAACTATGCGGGTGTTTCATCACTTTGAAATTTTAGGTTTCTTAACTATGATCCGGCTAGGATCTGTTTAAGGTAAATATTTTCAGTTTATAACTCTGTTACTTATGTATGTAATATTATTGAATGTTAATATCAGTTTTCTTATTTTTAATGGAATGGTACAATTTTTATGGATTTGCACTCTTTCGAATAAAATCAAATAATTGTTTTCCTTATGTTTATGCAAGCACACATACATTATTTCATTTATTAAAGCTATCTATGTATTCAAGCCTCTGGCATTTATTATTACTAGTTCCCCAATTATTAGTAAATTTCGGTTAGTTGTTGAGGATGTAAATTAATTATGAAATATTGGCAAACTGTGACATACAACATGTCTCTTACTGGTAACTTACAAGGTGCGCAGACATAAACCTATGCAACGTTAGCAAGTGATGACGTTTATATTAAATGTTAATTGTGTCAACTCCTTTAGAAATTTCTCTTAAGTAGAACATTATAAATTGAAAAGGAGAAGAAAAATGTTGAAAGCTATAAATACAAAATAGTACTTTACACCGTATTCATAAATATAGTAGTTGAATAGGTTGGTTACTTAACAATAGACAGCAATAATTACAATAAAAACCTAAAAAGAAGAAAGAATGTAAAAAAAAATAAACGAAATTGTAAATGCCTCGAGAACGGTTGAATTGAGGGAAAGGAATTCCTCATGAAACAAATGGTACGATAAATTCACTAGTTTGATAAAAATTGTACCATTCAGATTAGAATAAAAAAGTTGGTTCCAACAACTTGCATGTAGGATGTGCCCCAAAACTCAAAATGTTTTCTGGCATAAAATAAAGGCATTATGATTTGATCATAATTGCTCTACAAGTTTGATATTCAAATTCCTACTAGGACTACGAGAAATTTTACAGAACTAGTTGGGTGGCACAACTTGTATATGAAAAACAAAAAAGAAGTTTTCTTGCTTTAAGTTATTTTTACCGGCGCAGGGGATTTTATAAAATAAGTGTAAATATTTCAAAAACGGACAGGAATAGTCACATGGAATCCTTTAACACAGTGATCAAGAATTTTCTGGTATACTTGAGTTCTCTTTGCTTTTTTTACTGGAAACATAAAATAACACTAAAACCGTAACCTATAGATAAGATATGTTTTATGCGAATAGCTATACAATGCCGAATAATGCCTAAAAATGCACAAAAATATGTAGGTTTCTGTTTATAATAACGTTCGCAATGACTTCAGCTGTAACCAGAAATGAGATTTTGATGAAGTTATTTTTTCTCAATAGACAAATAAAATTAATCACTGCATATTCAAGAACTTTGAATGGAGGCATTTTGTGAACCACACTGTACCTATACAATCCCGTGTGTAATCTAGGATTAGGTAGGATGTATACCCTGGACAGAATCAGGAATGTTAGAAGAGCTTTGAGTTACCTAGTTATGTTTGTTTGATGTTGGAGCGCTGGAAAATAGACGAGGAGGTTGAATAAATAAATAAAGCCGGTTTCAGCATAGAAACACGGACTATGGCTTAACTATTCCACAATACCTTCAAAGTGATATAGAAATACCATTAAAAATTAGCACTCTAAGAATAATGTAAATCTAATATATTTATTTCTGAGTACAAGTACCTACTAATAATACGTAAGCCGATTATAAGAAAAAAAAAATTTACCTGTTTGTGTTATTGCTAGTGCTTTATTTTAGCTGCCAGCAATGGACTAATTTGTCAACATGTAAGTACACATCGCATTATTAGCGCAAAGGTAACACAAATGGAACTTTTTATTCAGAAAAGAATAGAAATACGTAAGTTGAATATTAAATTTGGAGGATAGATACCCTTGCATTTATAGAAACAATACCATATTGGAGGACAAAAAAATACGAGGAGAGGACTACTTTTCTATCCACGATAGTATTGTATTTACAGTGCAATTATGTTATATTATATTATAACAGTTAACAGTTGGCTGCAGTGGCGTAACTAGAAATTTTGGGCCCCCCCGCAAAAATTTTATATGGGGCCCCTGAACATAAAATCGCGTTTTTCAGGCTCTATTCGGTATTCAATAAAACTATTCGTCTGCTATTTATCAGTCTCATTTATGTGGAATAATGTAGGTACATACATAAGCATATCTTCATAAACTCATTATTAACATGTTACAATATATTATACGATACTAACAATAAGTACAGATAACCACATTTATCATATACATAATTAAAAAAACTTAAGTTAATTGTATTTAATTATATAGTAATCAAAATTTAAAATTTCGCTTTTATTAAGAATTTTAGAATGTTTATTACCGAATACAAAACCTATTTTTATAAACATAATCATTTTATAAATAATTGTGTTTATATAGCAGTTCTCCGTGCCTTTCTATCAGCAAAGCAACGAATTAGTTGTCGAAGATCCAACTTTTGTGCAGCTGCGTTTTCAATAGCTACAACAGAGAGATTTTTTAATCTTTCTTGTGTCATTGTGTTACGCAAGTATGTTTTTATTAATTTCAGTTTACTAAAAGATCTCTCTGCTGTAGCTACAGTTACAGGTATTGTTAGAAAAAGTAGCAAAGCTGTATTTACTTCCGAGAAATCACTTTCCATGAACCCAAATTTTATTAAAAGTAACTCGGCTAATTGTTTTGTAGTTGTATCCGCGGTAATGTCATGCTTTAAAAACGAAACCGCATTTAAAAGTTGCGCAGGAAATTTATTTGTTAGATCATTACAATAATGCTCTTGTAATGTAGTGGCTGCTTTAATTAAATCACTGTCTGATAGTGTAAAAAGGTTTCTTGGCTGCAGAAATTGAAATAATTTTGAAATTTCGGACATACCTGTAAACCTACTTCTAATTTAGGTGTTAACAATATCTACGGTTGTATAGAAAACGTTTATTTTAAATATTTGTTCGGCATTATCGAAGTAATAATTTGCACATATTTCATCGAAGGGATGTTTGATTTTTGGTTGACGTTTAGCACTGAAAATGGGAGGTATTTTCCATTTGTTACAAATAGAAATGGCGTCCATCTTAAAGAATTCGTACTTTGATCTGCATTCTTGTAGACGTAAGCTGATATCACCTAGCACATTTGTTGCTTCATCAAGATTTATATTTTTCTTTTGAAGGAGTTTTGAAGCATAATTTACTTCATTTAACAAATGATACAAGAAAACATATAAGCACGAATTCAAATGTAGATATTTTAACGTTAAATGGCATATATGTATTACATATTTTATCTGTTTTATCACTTATCATGAGACTTTTAAAAATGTCAATTTAATAATGTCATACTGGGACACTTTCTTTGACTTGGCTACCCTCTTTGTGGGGCCCCTCTGCCACCGGGGCCCCCCCGCATTGCGGGGTTTTGCGGCCCCTATTTACGCCACTGGTTGGCTGCCTATAATGTCCTTATTCGATTCTACCTTGCTGTATTGATTTTAGACAAAAATATAATAATAGCCACAGACCAGAGTTAAGCAAGAAATTGATGAATCCGACATTATCCGATACCTTAAGATAAAATAATTTAACTATTATCTTTATCCGAAGGTGACAGATAAAAAGTATCTTTATCTTTATCCGAAGGCGACAGATAAAAAGTATGTGTATTTTAAATAAAAATAGTTTAATAATCATTAATATTGATGGGGATCTTTTCTTAGCCGTGCTTGTAAATTTTTGTTTTTTGTTTTTTTCTCTTGATTTAGCGGCTTGGTTTTTAAATTTTAAAAAAAAATAAGAAGATATTTTTGCTTCAATGTAAAGACAAAATTTTGTGAATTATATAAAATAATCTGAGGAAGACAACAATAAAAAATAAGATTGTCGAAACGTCATGAAGAGTTTTATTGAATAATTCATTAAATTTAAAAACCAAGCCGCGAAATCAAGAGAAAAAAACAAAAAACGGAATCATTAATGTAATGTCATTTAAGAAAAAGAATTCTCTGATAATAATGATGAACATTTAGCAATTTTAAATTATTAATACAATAATGATATATTCTTTTTGATGGGGTAGATAAAAAGCCTAAGCAATTGATGCTTGTCAGGCACCCACGGAGAGCCAAATCTCGCTCCTAATGATCATACGATACCGAAAAGAAAAAACGGGTTTTGGAATTAACCAGGTGAGGTTTCAACCCGGGACCCTATCATTGATAGCCAACTGTGCAAGCCGCTACACAATCAGCCGCTTTAAAAATTACTTTGATACATTCAGGTAGGTAGTTCTTTCCATTATCATTTTGTATGTAAAAGAAATCTTTAAAAAAAAATTCGTGATCTAATAAAGACCACTCAAATTGTTGAAACGCTTTTATTGTTACATTGAAAAATCTGCAAGAATTAGAATGAAGCCGCTCCACAAAATTTAGATGTTTTATTAACAACAATTATGGCTACCCAGAACATTATAGTATATAATAAAATGTGTCTACATATTAGGTAAAACCCGTGGTCATATCCCTAAATACGGGTGCCTATCCCATTAATTTTTATAGCTATGTAAATGTAAATAAAATAAAGCACTAATACATAGTACATCGGACAAGTATAATTGTTAAATTGGTACAAAAAACGTCTACCAACACACCAATAACCGTCTACGGAAAAGCATCTGGTCGAATTCCGCGAGTGTCTCAATAAATGTGAGATATACGCTAGTTGAATAAAATCATCTTAACTATGGGCAGCGCAGTTACAGTTAAAATCTAGCTGAAATTATCTTTAGTTAAAATCATCTAGATTGAAATTATCTTTAGTTAAGATTATCTGTAGTTGTACAGCTAAAATTATTTACAGTTAAAATCATCTATAGTTAAAATTATCTACGAATAATTTTCTATAATTTTACTTATCTAGATTTCTTTATTTATGAATAAAAAATATCTACATAATTTTGTATTTAAATAATCAACTTGAATAGTTTTTTCGAATGAAGCTCAACTCTGCCACAGACTTGCACAGTTCTGACTGCAATCCTTGAATATGGCGTTCCAGCTACAGAAAGTGTTTGAACATCTTGAATCCGAATCTGAAACGGACTTATCAATGCATCAATATTTTTTTTTTTTTTTTGTAAAAATAAATAACAACCACATAATGTGTTGAATTTATTATAGCTCCGCTGATTCCAAGTACGAATGTACTCAAACTACGGAGAAGAAAAAACAATAAAATAATTCTGGGACAGCCAGGGCAATGCTTGGTCTAAAAAAAGATCCAGGAAAAAAAACGGTACAATACATTTTAAAGTGATAACTGAAGATAGACACACGTAGTAGATAATACTTGTGAGGCATTCACAGCTTAACTATTACAAAACTGACATACACTTTTCAAGAGCGACTGCGATCGAAATATTAAACTATGCCATGCAAAACTCTTGGGACTGTGAAGCGAAACACAAAGATCCTTCACCCAGTTAGTAGAGCACTTTTATATATCATATAGATGGAGAGAATTTGGAAATTCTTTGGTGTGTACGACACACATAGCATAACTTATTGGCGCTTAATATTCAATTATGTTTCGTCCATCGTCCATTAAATTGATTAAAACCCATTAATGGCCAAAGCATCATTAACGAAACATTATCATATATATTTTTTTTCATAATTGTATCTGGCATATTTTTCTATTTTCTAGTTATGTATATACTAGTAAGGCGTCAAATCAACAAATCTAACACAGAAATCACAAATTTAAAATAATTTGTTGTCGAAATTATTTTTTGAAGTATTATCTTTTCAGGCAGCGACGTAGTGCTTTACGGAAATAATTAAAGATATCGTAATGTATCTGATAAATGGTTGGGCTGTGCTTGACATGTTTATTACTAAATAGGGAGGTGTTTAGACTGAAAAAAAGTTGTTTATTTTTCTTTGGATTACAGTTACAACCGTCCGACTTTAAAGTTTCGTTATCGGTACTTTGGCGTAATGTATAAACTAAAGCCGTTTTGTCATAATATATTATTTCTTCTTTTTCTAGTACGTTTTGTGATATATTTTAGTTGCAGTTGCGCTCAAGTATCGTACGCACATAACTGCTCTATTACTGCGCTTCCGTAAAATAATAAAAAAAAATAAAATAAAAACAGTTTGTACGTTGTTGTTCTTGCGGTGTTGCGTACTTTGTTATATTTTAGTTAGATATATCTAGGAGAGGAGAAGGAGTAAGGTACGCACATTTCACTTTTTTGCATATGCATATATTACTTTTTAAAAACTTACAGCCATGTCTTTTGCGAAAAGTTACGAAATGAAAAGACCACTTTCTATTCGAGAATTGGAAGCTATTTTAGAAGATATGTCTGATGTGGAAGATGGTGAAACAGACGCAGTGTATATTCCACCGCCTGTTGACATTCTTATAGATGAAGAGGATATAAATGATACTCTTCTTATAGAGCAGCAAAATATAGGAGATATTGCCGGCACGTTCGAAATACATTCAACTGGTGAATTTGAAGGTGATAAGGACCCGTCAGTTGTGGTAAATGAGCCAGGTACCAGTAGAAAGGGAAAAGCCAAGCAGAAAACGAACCAGTATGTTCCTTGCTGGTCAAAGACCAAACCACGTTACTCTTCATCGCCATCGTCCACTGAAGCTACAACAAAAGAAGAAATAAGTCGTCTGATAGGAGGGAAGACACCTTTAGAGATATTTTATTTATTTTTTGACGAAGATCTTTTAAATCTAATAGTTGAATTCAGTATGAAATATGCGAAACAAAATAACCGACATGATTTTACTCTATCAATAGCTCAACTGAAGCAATTTCTAGGAATTTTAATACTTACGGGTTACCATACTCTTCCTGCTACTGACATGTACTGGTCTAAGGATTTAGATAAACGTGTCGACCTGGTTAGAAAATGTATGAGTAGGAATACGTTCAGAGCTATCAAATGAAACTTACACTTGGCAGATAATAATGCTTTAGACAAAAGCGATAAATTTGCCAAAGTGAGACCAATTTTTAATGAAATGAACAAAAAGTATTTACAGTTTGGTATATTTTCATATAATTTGTCTATCGATGAGCAAATGGTTCCATATTTTGGCAGACATTCTGCCAAAATGTTTATAAAAGGAAAGCCTGTTCGTTTTGGCTTTAAAATTTGGTGCCTTTGCAGTTCAGAAGGATACCTCTACCAATTCATACCTTACGGAGGTTCCTCTCCCGAAGCAAAAAAATCCGAACATCCTTTGGGAACAAAAGTTGTTTTAGATTTACTAACTGTAGTTTTGAATCCATCGCAGTGCAGAGTGTTCTTTGACAACTTCTTTTCTAGTTATAATCTGTTTTGCTTGCTGAAAGAAAGAGGATTTTATTTTACTGGAACAATAAGAGAAAATCGTTTAGCAAAGTGCCCTTTAGAAAGCAGCAAATCAGTACAAAAAAAGGATAGAGGATATTTCGACAGTATATACGATAAAAACGCTGAAGTAACTATTGCTAGATGGAATGACAACTCAGTTGTTACTGTTGCAACTAATAATGGTTACATATATCCACCTGTACATGTAAAACGGTATAATAGGAAACTACGTAAAGAATGCTCATTACCTCAGCCAATTGTTATAAATGATTATAACCAGCATATGGGTGGTGTTGATTTACTGGACAATGGTATTGCGAACTATAGAATAAAAGTAAGAGGTAAGAAATGGTGGTGGCCATTATTTACTAATTTAGTAGATTCCACAATAGTCAATGCGTGGAAAATTTACATATCGCTAATTCCTCCCAAATGTCTCAGATAGAATTTCGATCCTACTTGGTCTTGGCATTGCTTCAAATTAGCGGTATAAAGGAAAGCGAAAGTGAACACAAACAGGAAGACGAAAGAAAACTATTGTTAGGGCGTCCATCTAAAGGTAGTTTACCTAGTGAAGTGCGTTACGACAAAGTTAGTCATAATATAATTCGCCACACGGATGGTAAAAGACGCCGCTGTAGATTATGTAAAACAAATAGTGTTTATATGTGCGATAAGTGCAATGTTCACCTACATTCGTCTTGTTTTACGAAATTTCATAAAATATAATGTATACAACATATGGAAAAAAAATTAACATATTATGCCAAAGTTTCGTTTTCGAAACATTATTTTTTAGTATTTTGGAAAAATTATATTCACTTATTTTACAGAAAAGATTACTTAGATGTAGGTTATTAGTAAATATACATACAAATTTTATGTCATTTATAATTATTTTTACTCTTGGCCATTAATGGGTTAAAGCAAGACAGCGTTTTCAATGTTGTAGGAGGCCCTCCTGAAATCCATTAACTTGTTCTTTGTTCAGTTTTTGGGAAATAAAATACGAGGTGTCGACAAAGATTAGTGATAGTCGGTCATTCATTAATGAAACTACGAAAAAAGGCTCCTTCCAGAATCCCGACGAAATTAGACAAAACTAATATAGGTCGATAGGTAGTAAGTCCCGAGTGTCCTTGAATATTCTGTAAATTCCTGCTTTATAATAAAATTTCGAAGAAATTGATGTAATTGTCGGTAACTTAATATTGATTATCAAAGGTTTTGTCGCGTAAAAAAAACTAAACGAATGAAGTCATCGTCAGAAGTGTCACCGTCAACTAAAGAAAATAGAATTTCTATCCATCCATTCTCAGAACCTAGAGGGGTAATCAGAAAGACATTACAAGTAAAGGGCGAGCTGTTAATGTAAATCCAATAAAATCTATCGTGGAAAAGCTGGGTGTAATACGTCCAATATTGTTATAAGACGGCGCATTTGGAATTTACGAGGAACTTTGTTCGTCATGAATATATTGAAATATTTGTCTAGGATTACGTTTACTAGATCCCAGATAATGTGCAGTAGTGATTTAGTACATAACTTCTTAAATTTATTCTAAACGTAATCATTTTTAATGCAGTTCTATTTATGCATAGAGTGAGGTTTCAATATTCTGTTGGAAATAATTTTAGGAGGATAATCTGATCTTTTAGATATGGAAGAAAATTTTTATACATATAAACATTAAAAGCTACCAAACCGTTCCTCACAACTAACAATAACTTTAATAATAACTTAAAATTCTTTAAGTGAGAATATATTACATAACAACTAACAGCATAAGGTAATCCAGATTTAAAACATTTTAGCTGATCACGCACAATTAAAATTATGAAATACAGTGACAGGTTTAAGCACAAATAAAATCGAAATATTTCCTTTTATATAGGTTTCGGAAGATGTAGAAGAAATAAGTGTTTCAGGAAACCGCAAATAAAAGAGGGAATAATGACAAGATTCAAGAAGTTAACTAGCACGTTAACAAACTTTTATATGAATGGCATATCCTTATGGGTATGCTTTTCAATATAAATATTAATTATTTTTCCATTATTAAAGTCTTCTCCAAGTTCAATGAACCAAACTTCATCAATACCTCTACAATATGCAATATTTATCAACTATGTTCCAGTACATATCTCGTTCACACTCGATAAACATGAGTAATGGCTTTAAGCTAGCTCGTCAATTTAAGTTCGCCTCCCTTTCAAGGAGCGACTTCTTAAACCAACAGCCAGGGGTAATCTTAATTCGGTGTTATGTTTATGAAAACATCGGCAAGATTGGAACATTACGTGCACGGCGCTGAAAAGAAAATTAATAATAAACACAGCGGTTGGCCCTGGTAGATTAAATGACGTTAAGGGAAGGACGCGGAAGGAGAATTTTGAGTCCATTCACGCTAGGGATGTCTCTCGGAAAACGTATCCACCGAAGTTATCCCACTGGAGAGGAAACATTAAAGCAGACAACGGTATAGTGCCCGTCCCAATTAAGAAATTAATTATTCGAAGCGCCAAGCATCTAGGACTCCTTCTGCGCAAGGAAAGTTTAATATACATTTGTACGTGCGTAAACACAATTAGGCGGATAGGCAGCATAAGACAAAAGAGCTTTTAATATTATATATTGCGTGCTAAGTGAGATACCTTACAATGGTGGATCTAGAAATGAATACTCATATTCTCACATTATGTTTCGTTATGATAGGGGTTTCTAATATGTTCTTGTGCAAAATAAAGTTCATTTAATTTAGAAATTAATACGGTGAACGACGTCCATCGAATCGCGAACAATTACCCACGAAAATCTTTCAAGTCAGCAATAATGTCAGCTGAATTTTTTAAGAAATGTTCGTCGCAATTGTATGATGTATGGCAGGGCTACTGCTCTTACGAAGAAGGAGAGTTATTCGAACATGTAATAAATATTTAATCTTCTTTTAGCATTTGTTGTTATATTTATAGTTTTATATTTGTTTGCAATTATTGCTTTTAAGTTTGAATTGTTATATTCACTGAGCTTTCATTTCTTCTAAAAGGAATTTGTCAAGTTTCAGAATTTTATACGTATTTGATAAGAATTTTTATTAAATTTAGAACGTTTAATATGATTTTACTTTTCATGAGGCTATGATGAATTTTGTGTCTGAAATCTGTTATCAGTTTCTTTTTACTACACACTGTTATTGTGCGTTTTTAGTTATTCAATGGTTATTGTCTTATTTTTTTATTTACCGTCGGATGGAATTTTGTGAATGAATGATTAATATATATCCCGAACATAAATCTTTTTTCAATAATATGCTATTTACCGATGATTAAGTGCTTCATTTACTATTGTTAGTATAGTTAGAATCTATGTTTGTTATTTCATTTGATTATTGACCTTTAAAACTGCTTTTCATTCTTCTTTTTTTTTTTCATTTGATATTGTTTATGAGCTCTGTCGCTGAAATTTATAGTTTACATTATCTGATAATATAAAAATAAGTATGAAGAAAAACAAATCAATGCTACGCATGGCAGTTTATTGCGCTTTTTAGTTACCAAATTATTAATGTTTCATTATTTCCCTTTTCACTAATGCAAAAGTAACATTGGATTTAATATTAATCTTATAAACTTCCTTAATCATGTTTACAATGGCTCACTTACATAGTTCGTTATTAATTTGTTGTTCATACCATCAATAGCGATATAAGAGTGAGCTCTAACAAGAACAAGAATATCTCGCTCATTTTACTTCCACTGAGCTATGATTCTTCGCCAAATGTTAACAAATATATGTTGCGACCTTGTGCGTAGGTGCGTCTACAGCTGAAGTCCCTCCTATTTCCAGTCGCCTAGAATGCAATCCACAGTGCGCAACTTATCTTCCGGTATATACATATCTTAGGTAATATTTTGGGAAAATTTGTAAAAATATGTACAGTGGAGTCCCGATAATCCGAACTTCGGTAATCCGAAAGTCCGCTTAATCCGAAACCGAAACTGGATTATTATTTGTGGGGAAAAATAACTAAGAAAGAAAAATTGAATAAATATATGGGGAAAACCCCTTCCAGAGTTGCCAAATACAATACGAAATTCGTTTTAATGTGCTTATCACTATATCCTGTGCCAGTTTATGTAATTACACGTTGTATTTCATCATTATGTTTATTTTGGTAATAATTTCGCTTAATCCGAAATTTTCGTTAATCCGAAATGGGTCCGGTCCCCATCATTTCGGATTATCGGGACTCCACTGTATTTTCTTTTGTAGTAAAAATAAAACTCTAGTATTAGCTTTAATTCGTTGTAATATTTCTTCAGGGTCATTTTCATTACTTTTATAAAATTATAGATCCAAATCCGCCTCAATAAAAGGCTGAACACATGCATGTAACTTACCAATAAGTTTAAAATATCCTTCTGATCATAAAAAATGGTCGTTGAAAAGATTAATCTTGAACGTTACAATATGATAGCATACTACCTGTGTGTGTGTGAACTTCTTCTCGAGAAAGTAGCTGTAAGTAATTTCCAATGGTACACGTAATAGCAAAATTAAAATAAAATAGAATAAAAATGTGTTGTGGATGAAGTTGATTGTCACTAAAATGTACTAAAATGTACTGCCACGATACTTGTAGATACATCTTTTAAATTCTAATTAAACTTTTAATTAAGTAAACACTGTTTTTATTCTACTAAACACCACCCAGCGTCATCTATTATACTCTCATGAATTCCAAAGATATTGTAGATCTCAAATGATAGAGGGTATGAAAGGTAAATTTGCCCCACCACAGGGTTTTAAGTACACGGCAAACGAATGTTTATATCCAGTCACACTCGGAACGGGGAAGGATAATGTCTCTCCGTTTAAGCACTGATTACTATATCAATAAAGCTTATAACATTTAAGTATCTTTAATGTGACTGTAGTAGTTATTAGTTAGTGATGTTCTTGTAATACATTGAATAATAAAAAAAATATAGTGTAATTTATTTATTTAGAGTTAAATAAATCTGTTGAACAAAGAAATTAATCTTCTAAAGATTCCCTCACGGTAAGTAACTTCTTTACTATCTTAGATACACAATAGTAAGATTTCTAGAATCTTAATCCAAACTAAAAACTCGTATTTCTCGCTTTTAATATCATAAATACAATTCAAATCTTCTCGTGAAATTAACCCACAGAATCAAATATAACCTCACATAACCAATTTCACTAGATTTACAGTTATCATGCAAACAAATATCACCTAAAATTCCCTTATGCATTATATGGCGGTTATAATAATTCCATATTCAAAACAATCATTTCAGCTTCCAAATGGTGTTCCAACGATCTCACAGCAAACTGCCAGAAATGTTTTTCTTCGAAACCCCAGGATTATACGAAAGGCCACCCCAAGTCTCGAAATAACTGCATTTTCATCATCCTAGCACTATACACGTAATACTCTCATTCTTGTAAGTAAATTTAAAAACTTTATGGACTTAAATTGTGATAGATATTACAAAATTCTAGATAAATATACGAAAAGCAACCACACTCAGGAGAAACCAAAAAAGAAGTCCTCCACATTTGCTTTCAACAAACTCAATATCTCCTAGACAAAAGGACCCCGGCAACGATAATAGAAATCGTTTCCAGCGATACGACAACATAAAAATCCCTCGTCGAACATTAATCGAAAGATATACACATGCCCTAAAATCTATGGTTACAAGCATTAATTGAATTAGATATAAAATAAGTAAGTTTTTAGTTTAAATTATCACATACGTTGATAAAAATAAATAAATAGATAAAAATACATTTACATAAACAATTTTATATAGGTATATAATATTGCAATTCTGTGGGTTTTATTTAGCATGATAGACCGAAAATAACATTGCAGTACATTATGTAGTGTGAGGGTATTTCCCAAAGTGAACACAGGACAAGGCTGTCTCACACTGTCAAAGAGAAAGTTACCAATTTGAAAAGTTTTACAATTATCGTTAGGAAACACTTACTTAAGAATGATGATTTAATTGCCGAAGTTATTTGTGCCTAAATATGACATTCCATAGGAAATAAATTGAGGAGAATATTATTAGTAAAAAAAAAAACCCATGAAAAATACAGAAGTGGGAGAAAATAACGTTATCGACTATTACGCTAGAAATAATTGACAATCAACTTTAAGGTAGGTAATACCTACATACACTAAATTTACAGCATGTATTTACAGGCACACAAATTACATATTTATTACTACTATTTTGATTTGGTATAGTTTAAAGTAGGTATCTATTAATATGACATTTTATCGCTGCAAACTAGTTGAATTTTTATTTAAAGTGTATATAGACTTAATCGGTTTAAGTGTATTAAGCGGTTTAAATTTATTATTTATTAGTATAAATCCATAACATAAGGGCGATCATACACTGTAAGCTAAAAAATCTATTCTGTTTTCTATTTTTACTACATTTACAGCTAACCATTCAATTACTTTTAAAAAGTATGGGCTCTTGAACTGGAATGTGGTATTTATATGTACAGGTTAACATTATCATTCGTGTTTACACATATGTATATGTTTCGTGTTTAAAAAAGTATTTGCTTTAAAAAAATTTCAAATATGTAATTGAAATTGACATGTCCTCTTTGGGCATGAAGAGAGCGAGAAAAGCGATTTACAATTCACTGTTGATTTCAAAAATGATGTACCATTTTTAGACATTAAAGTTATAAGAACTGAAAATAACATATTGATTGGTATGAAAAACCTACATCATCTGATATATTTATCAACTTTCATTCTAATCACCCCATAACTCAAAAATATAACACTGTTATTGCTATCAAAAATAATCACACAGATCAGTGATAAACAATTTTTAAATGATAATTTAAGAAAAATATTTAACATTTTTTCCAATAATTGCTACCCCAAAGATATTTTTAACAAATTAATTTTTTCTCCAAATTCTCGACTTGCAAATACGGAACCATTACCACTTTTAGATAATATAAATTACCATACATGGAAGGTTTAACAAATAAGGTAATTAAACATTTTAAAAATTTTAACAACACCGAAATTGCAAAATACAACCTGTAACCATCAGAACAATATTTATAAAAATTAAAGACAAGACACCAATTCTTGATCAAAGTGATGTTGTATATAATTTCTTGTTGTGACTGCTAAAGCTGCTATATTGGTAAAACTTCCGAAATATTAAAAAATCGAATAGTTCCACATAAAGGTAGTAGTCGCTTAAGTAAACGCTCTCGCCCATTGTCTGTTGATTTTCAAAATTTAGATCACAATTTCGATTATGAAAATACCAAAACTCTTGATATTGATACCAAGTATAAACACGTTTATTTCTAGAGATGGTACATATTAACAATTAACTATCACACTGACAAAAGTCAATGCTAGGTTTTTCCACTATCACCAAACAACAATTTATTGTTGTTTGTTGACTTTTGTCAGTGTGATAGTTATTGTTACACCAAAGGTTCCAAAACCCAATTACTGGATATTAACAATTGCTAAAATGCAATAAATTTTAAAACAAATACAAATCAATTGAATAACATCTATTGTAATATAGCCTTCTGACGGCATCATTAAATAAATGGCGAAATATTGGGGTCTAGACAAATGTTATTATATTAGACAGACCGAATATCCAAACAGAGTTCTTATTTCTTGAATTCTAAATATATGAAATTTTTAACTTGTTTGCGAAAATAAATATAAATAATTATATACTTTTGAAGTCCCCAAATTGTCGTTAATCGAAATAAAGAATAATGTACAGGTTGTTTTATTTAAACAACCATAAGTATAGTCTATAACTCGAAAACTATTACACTAAAAGCTAACTGCATCACTGAATTTTAAATAAAAGACTGGATAACGGGCAATTTTTACTTTTTTACTAACTTCCATAGCAACTGAGATACCAGAGGTGTTCGAAAATTGGAAAGTTTCAATTTCACTCTCTGTCTCAACATCTAAGGAGGCTAGGAAAATTCGGTTTGCGGCATCTTTTGTTTCACAAAAGAAAAGTAGGATACTGTCACGAAACCCGCAACTCTTTATTAATAAGAGATACCTTGCCAAAGTGCCCAAAAATGGGGCAGCCTGTACACTAAAACGTGTTGTATTAATTAAAATTGTATCGATTGCAAGTAGTATTTTGCTGCCTGGGCTTCCCTCAGAGGCACGAAATGCCAACAGTAAAAATTCAAAATATAGTCTATTCATGAAAGGTACAATTAGCCATTTTTACAATTAAAATACAATTTACCCATTAGGTCATTTATGCCTCATTTTGTGTCCTGCAGTTAAAAACGCTTAGAAAGAACCGTTTCATTAGATTATTTCTGCTATCCAAACACGATACCAAAAAATGAGAGAGTGAACAGCCCGCATTAGAATGTTCTAAAAACTACGGAACAATGAAAAAGAACAATATTTTAGTTACATCGCAATTATCTTCAATGCACTTAAATTCTCTTAATACCTCATTCTCTCTTTGTTTTCAAACGTTTTTCATTTCTGCCTCAAGGTATCAATTATATCCTTTCATAAGTGTATTTAAGAATAATCATTAGGCGAATCTATAAAGTCCCTTCCAGAAAACATTTTCCTTTACCACCAAAACTATACCACCCCTAAATTACTTGATTGTTGTTGAGCGTTCGGCACACACAATGGAACGACGATGGTGCTTAGAGGAGGGCCTACGATTATACGCACCCTTGCATACTGTCGTTTCCTTTCGTGTACTTTCGCAGCTGTAGCTCCATTCGGATAAAAGCTTTTGCTATGCCCTCGCACTATGTGGGACTAATTGTTTTACTAAATACTCCATTGTTTGGGTCTCCGTTTCTCCAACTGGTGATGTCTATATACATGTGCATGCAAGTATGCGTACATGCGGATATATTTTGTCCACACACACCCGTCAATTCCCAGGGAAGATACAACAACCTTTACCGTGAAGCGCACCTGTTCGTGAATATCTAATTTATGCTGAAATGGACGGTTTCCACAACTTCTTACACTAAAGCAATCGCTAACCAATGAAATTATATATAGCGCAACATCAGCATGAAATGAATATCCCCATCACCAATATATGGTACACAGAGAGAAGAATTCTTTAAATAACAGAAATAATATTTGTTAAGCGTATTTCTGATGACATACATTTTTCTTTTCAGTTATTCCTTTAAATTAAATAGATACCTATCTTAAATCCAATGATCTCGTTTTTGTTACATTTTTTAGGTGTTTCATAGTAAAGCAAGGTTTCTTTTGATCTTAAAGACCAGTAAGTTGAAATTATACTAAAATCTGAATTTATCAGTTTACTCTTAATACTCCATTTTTCTACTTCCAAAAGTGATGCAAGAAAGATTACTACATATTCGCAATCATTAACGAGCAAACAAATAGGTGGTAATCCAAGATCCTCATATTAATAACTAGTGTAACTAATATACTAGATTATTCAAAAAGATGAAGCCAACTTAATTAACTTGTATTTGGGCGGGCGGTGATAGTGATAGCAGGATTTCGTATCACTGTTAGTTGTGAGTAAGATGGCTACTGCGCAACATAAGGTTTTCTGAGTTCTTGAGTTTTCCAGAAGTGAGACGGCAGTTACGGTGTAGCGGAAATTTAGTTTCGGATTAAGTGTTGAACCACCAACTAACTAAGATAAGCAGAAGCTTTCGTTTAAGTAATTTCAACAAACTGAATGTCTCTGCAAAGGAAACAGCCCGGGTTGATCGCATGTGTCAGAGGATGACGTCAGACGAATAAAAGAGTTTTGTTCATAGTCCAAGAAAGTCAACCAACAGTGCTACTAGAGGGTTAGGAATACCCGAACCACCTGTATGGCGAGTTTTGAGGAAACGTTTGCGTGGCAGACTCTAGCACCTAGAGAATGACAAAGAAAAACGTAATGAATTTTGTAGTTATAAGTTAGAAATGATGGAGGACGACGCGTTTCTACTGAACTTAATTATTAGCGGTGAAACTACGTTCTATCGTCGTGGAGAAGTGACTTCACATAATGTTCGTGTATGTGGTCTGCAAAGTCACCGTACAACATTGCGTAAAAGTGTTCTGTGCCTTATCACGATACGAAAGTTTATGGACCATTCTTTTTCACGGCAAACACTATGAGTGGAATAACATATGTTCGAACATGGCCTTTCCCACAACTTACTGAAGATTCACAAGTCTCCATTTCCCAATAGGATGGAGCTCCGCCTCATTGGGACCCTGGTGTACGAGGATTCTTAAATCAATATCTTCATCGGCGAATGATAGGTCGCAAGGAAAATCAAGATCTGGCTCTATATTTCTGGCCACTGAGATCTCCTGATGTCAACCCATGTGACTTTCTCTTGCGGAGCTACGGTAGAGAGACTGTTTACCTCCCACCTCTACTAATAATTCCTGCTGACTTACAGAACCGTGTCACTGCCGCGGTGAAATCAGTAACACAAAGACATGCTTTTTCGCGAGTCGGACGAGTTTAGTTACCACTTAAATGTTGCCTAAACGGAGTATATATTGAACATTATTTATAATCTGTTAAGAAACTTTGAAACTTCTTCTTTTCATTAGTAGCTATGTCTGTAATAAGCCCCAATATTTATTACTTTTAAAACCTGCAAATCATATGGGGAACACGAGGTATTCCCCATGGTATTGCAGAAATGCATAGATGTTCTCCTTTCAATACTAGCAAGCTTGTATAAAGCGAAAAATAGCTTCGCCTACATACCAACATCATGAAGAGACGTAAATGTGGTGTTCATACCTAAAGGGGAAAGGCGTTCATCCGCATTCCATTCTTTCTCAAAGGAAGGAATGAAATTGAATAAAATACTGGCAACAAACCCGCTTCATCTTGAGCAATATGCCCACCAGAAGGCAAAATCTACGATATCGGTCCTCCACCACATCACAAGTAAATTGGAGTATCATGGCAAAAGAAATGTGCTTTCTTGGATGTATGTAGAGGGTGCTTTCGACAACACCTCCTTCAACAGCATAGAACGAGGGATTGAAGCCATGTTACAAAGTCGACGAATAAGCGCTACGCTGGGATCAGTAACGACTATGGTCAGTGTCGCCAGTCGATGATCTCATAAGGAAACTAAATAGCGACGGATATAAAGTGCAGGGGTGCGCGAACGACCTGGTAATAATGATCTGTGGTAGGCATGATAAAATTATATCGCCACTTATGCAGGCCTGCGCATAAACTCTGAAAAGATTATTGTCGTCCCTTTTACAAGGACAAGAAAGGTCTGTTTCGAACCGGTCTCCATAGAGCGAAAAAGTGTTAGCTTCAATGATGTAGCTAAATACTTGGGGGTTATGTTTGACAATAAATTGTCATGGAACTCCCATATCAATTACTTAGGGATAAAAGCTATAAAGGCATCGCTGCTGTGCCGAAGGATGCTCGATAAATCCTGGAGTCTCAAACCTCAAATGATCTTATGGTCATACACTGCAATCATTAGGCCCATGATCACCTACGCTGCTCAGGTTTGGTGACCAAAAACAACACAGCGAACTGCACAATAACAGCTTCAACAAATTCAGAGCCTTACTTGTCTAAATATTACAGGAGCGAATCTGTCCCACTGCAGCACTAGAAGTCCTGCTAGGAATCTCACCACTGTACATCTACCACCTGTACCATCAAAGTGGCTATATCAAGTTCCCTGTCTCTCAGTAGACTTAGGTAGTGGACTAAATAGACCATTCTTGTTTCCAAGTAATTAAAAGTGCCCAGTCTACTAGTAGGTGGCACGCCAGTGCAGGTGGCAGAGGCAAAACCAAACATTTTTCTTAGTACAAACTTTGTCGTTGAGGAGGCTTTAATAATACTGTATTTATACTGTATTATATATATACTGTATTTGGTGGTGAGGGACCAATCATAGTCAACCTATGAACGGACCCAGTAGCAGGCTAAGCGCAACTCAGTCCTTTTAGGCATAGCTTCCTCCTGCTGCCGATCGCAGTGCGGAGTACAAGTACTCCATCCTACTCGAGGTACCACTGTTAAAGCAAAACACTGCGGTCTAGACCAGAGCAGGTCGAAAAATAATCTCCTGACCGAGCCGTCGTGTCGTGGCTAATGGTTTGCACCAGGAAATTACGGCGCCGGTCGTACAGTGAATCTAATTCACTCGCGGCCGTCATACCATCCCTTCCGGGGAATATGGGGGCCTAGGCTTAACTGCACGGGCCGAGAGGAGACAACCTCAATAAAAACCTAAATCCTAAGGTGGCGGACTAGGCCGATGGGATGCGTGGCTGGATAGAAGACCAGTCCCAACTAGTCCAACCTTGGGGCACCTGGCGCACCCCATTGTATAAATGCCTTACTTCAGTACTGCGGGGCTCTGCTGAAGCGGACCAACCCTTCCCCAGCTACTCGTGGGACCAATTATGGAGAACCTAGCAGCATTTAAAAAACCTTTTCCCAAAGTTGTTAAGCAGGGAAAAAATCCAAAAGGAGATGTACCAAAGGTGGAGACGCCTGGTACATCAGACTTAACAAAAAAGACCACCTTGAGGGTAGGCTCAGTCGAGGACATTGACCTAATGTCTGACGACGAAATCCGAACAGCAAGACTGTCGGGTATTTCTAGGGCCAAAGTGCAAAAGCTGGTGAAGCAAGGTCAAGATTACGTCCAGGCTCGAAGAGCCGTAATCAAAGACAACTTCATCCGGCACGCGCAAAAAGGCCAGGATGGCGCCACCAAGACGCAACCAAAAGCCAAAAAGGCAACCAAGCCCGCAGAGCCAGGAAAGGTTAAGCGGACGGGTACAACACGGGTGGCATCCGAAAAACGACCACGGTCGGAAGGTAACACTCCACCCAATGTACCGAAGAGCAAAAAACCCAAAACTGATGGATTATCCTTCAGAGAGGCAGCCTCTACGGTTAAAGTCGCGATAGTCAGCGATGGCTATCCAGCTAACCGCTTGGAGCCGGACCAGCTTACAGCTGTCCAAGACTCCTTGCTGGCAGCTTATGACGACATCCCAGAACAAGGACCCCAAGTCCGGTTCGTGAGGTGCACACATAGACCAGGTCACCTTATCGTGATCTGTGCTGATCAGGACAGCGTGCAGTGGCTCAAGGAAGTAGTTCCAACGCTCAGGCCTTGGGAGGGAGCAACTCTCAAGGCTCTGGAAGGCAAGGACATTCCAAGGCCGTGGATCTGCACAACGTTTGTACCTGACGAGAAAGGTGAAAAAGTACCGGCGGAGAAGATCCTAAGCCGTCTAAAGGTGGGAAATCGACGCCTTAACACAAGCCTTTGGACCGTTTGGAATTCCAACAAAGGAGACAAAGGCACATTGTGGACTTTCTCTGCAGATAAAGAGTCAGCAGAGGAATTAAAGAAACTGGACCTACAGCCGTACTTTGGCCTAGGAAAACTTAAATTCCGGGTCAAAGAAGGGCAGTCTGGAGTAGAGCAGACAGGCGAGGGAGACGCCACCTGCTCCAACGCGCCGACGGACCCCCAAGGTATTGCGCCCACGGGAACGGAAGCGGCAATGGACGCTGCCCCTCCGGAGAGCCAGTCTCCCGAAAGCGGAGTTAGTCCCCTCAGACGGCACCTTGCCACGAGGGTGGCTGCTCCAATGGAGGTTGACAAGGCTATGGAGGATGAAGCCGACACAGAACCCTCTTCCTAGGGAAGAGGGGGATACAGGTCCTGCAGGCGAACCTCCAGCATGCAAAAGCTGCGTCAGCAACGCTTGTTAGGAGGTTCGACAACGAAAGTCTGGATGTGGCACTACTGCAGGAACCATGGCTAATAAAAGGAAAACCTGCAGGTTTAACACCACAGCAAGGTAAAGTATTATACAACCCTAGGTCCTTGAGGCCAAGAGCATGCATAGTACACAGCACGAGGGTTACTTGTACACTAATCCCGGTGCTTTGCACCGACGATGTGACTACAGGAATCCTTATGGCCAAGACGGAGGAAGGAACCAGAAGGTGGATCATCTGCTCGGCCTACTTCCCCGGCGAGGACAAGGAGTGCCCACCACCCATAATAAGTAGGATAGCTGCATATGGAGAGGAAAAGGGCCTCCAGGTGATAATAGGGAGCGACGCAAACGCTCATCATACAGCATGGGGGAGCACCAACACCAACGCACGAGGTGAGTCACTCATGCAATTTATTTTTTCAACAGGGTTGGAAGTAGCCAATGTAGGCACGGAGCCAACGTTCGTCACAAGATCCAGAGCGGAAGTGCTAGATGTTACGCTATGCTCAAGTAGGATGATTGACGCCATAAAGGAATGGCATGTGTCGGAGGAACCATCGTGTTCGGACCATCGACACATAAGATTTGACCTGAATGTTACTCTCACCGAGGTCAAGTACAGAAATCCAAGGGAGACAAACTGGCAAGGATATGTGATATCCCTCAGGGAGTCTCTCGAAGAAGGTACGGCACCGGTGAGAGAAATAGAAGGGCTAGAACTAGCGGCAGACCAAGTGCATGACGCCATTATGGCAGCATACACGGAAAACTGCCCAGAGAAAACAAGACGCTATAAGGGCGCCAAAACAGCGTGGTGGAACAAGAACTTAGAGAATTTGAGGACCGAGGTTCGTAGGCTGTTCAACAAAGCCAAGTCCGACCACAGCTGGGACACCTATAAAAGTAAACTGACACAGTACAACAAAGAAATCCGCAAGGCAAAAAGGGACTCATGGAGGAAGTTTTGCGAGGAGCTGAACGAAGCTCCCGCTTGTTCACGAATCCATAAAGTTCTAGCCAAGGACGGTTATGCTGCGACCGAGGGGGGCTTCATTATAGGAATGGATGGAACCCACACAAGCACTCATAAAGAGAGCGTTGAGGAACTGTTAAAGGTTCACTTCCCGTCCGCAAAAATCCTGACTGGTGCTCGTGGGCCGGCCGTAGCAGATCATACGCCAGAGAGGCCAAAAAAACAAGACTGGAGGCTGGCCGCAGAAATCACGAGACCCACGAGAGTCAAGTGGGCGCTAAGCAGATTTTCGCCTGTCAAATCTGCAGGCACGGATGGAATATTCCCTGCCCTACTTCAGAACGGGATAGAGGTACTGATGCCACATCTCGTGAAAATATTCAAAGCTTGTTTAGCCTGGGGATACGTCCCAACTGCATGGCAAAAGGTGAAGGTGGTATACCTACCTAAGGTAGGCAAAGTATCCGACCAAACGCCAAAGTCATACAGACCAATAAGCCTATCTTCCTTTTTACTCAAAACTCTTGAAAGGTTGGTGGATAGGTATATAAGAGACACCGCACTGAGAGAACAGCCACTCAGTGACAGACAATACGCTTACCAACCGGGAAAGTCTACAGAGGTCGCTTTGGACGACCTCAACAGGCTAATTACTAAGTCTATAGAAGACAAAGAGATAGCCATGACGACTTTCCTGGACATCGAGGGAGCATTTAACAATGCCACCACTAACTCGCTCATTGGGGCATTGCGGAGAAGGGGTGTCGCGCCGAGGCTTCTACAGTGGGTAAGAGCCAGCCTGGAAAGAAGGATAATCACATCCACAATTGGCGAGGCTACCATTGAGGCAGAGGCAGGAGGGGGATGCCCGCAGGGTGGAGTTCTCTCTCCCCTGCTGTGGGCTACCCTGGTAGACGACCTAATCCGGCAGCTGACCGGCAAGGGATTCCATTGCCTTGGCTATGCTGACGACCTTACAATAGTCGTCAGAGGGCGGTTTCCAAAGGTTCTGGTGGAGCGTATGCAAACCGCTCTTAACACAGTGGACAAATGATGTAAACAAGAGCGACTTTCAGTCAATGCTCAAAAAACACAGGCTGTCACGTTTACAAGAAAAAGAACGCTAGAAGGCTTACAGCCACTAGTGATAGGAGGCGAACGAATTCCATATGTCAAAGAGGTGAAATACCTGGGGGTATGGTTTGATCAAAGGCACACATGGAATTCACATATCCAGAAATTGACCACCAAAGCCACCATCGCCCTGGGTAGATGTAGGAGGTTGTGTGGAAAGAATTGGGGCCTTAGCCCCAAGATGACTCTGTGGTTATACACAAGGGTAATTAGACCCATGCTAACGTACGGAGCAGTTGCATGGTGGCCAAAGGCGCGGCAGGCGGGGGCGGCCAAAGCGCTGGGTGGCGTGCAAAGGCTGGCGTGCCTATGCGCCACGGGGGCGTTGAGATCGACCCCTACCGCAGCGATTGAAGTAATTCTGAACCTGCCACCATTACATATCTTTGTACAAGGAGCCGCAAGGTCCACAGTACACAGACTCTTACATAGTCAAGTACCGATAAGTAAATCGCACGGGGCTGACTATAAAAAGCTGCTAGACGAACTCAAGGAGGCACCTCTTTTAGGATTGCCATACGATGCCATGGTTCGTACCCCTAACCTAGATAGGAAATATCAGGTTATAATACCAGATAAGAAGGACTGGGAGGCAAGTGCCCCGGTAAGAGCGGACTCAAACTGGTATACTGACGGCTCTAAAACGGACTACGGCGTTGGAGCGGGTATTTATTCTAAGAAGCCTAAAAAGGCTCTTTCGGTAACCTTCAGCAAAGACACGACGGTGTTCCAAGCTGAGGTTGCTGCAATTCATCACTGCGTCCGAGAGATAGAAAGATGTACCGAACCGGGTAAAAGCGTCGCTATCTTCTCTGACAGTCAGTCCACACTTAAAGCGATTAGCTCCGCAAGCGTGGACTCTAAGCTGATTTGGGACTGTGTAAGCGCCCTAAATGAGGTGGGCACCCAAAGGAAAGTAACCCTAGCCTGGGTCCCTAGCCACTCGGGCGTGAGAGGAAACGAGGCGGCGGACGAGCTAGCCAGGCGAGGTTCGTCAAGGCCATTCGTCGGAGCCGACCCCTCTTTCGGCACTACCAAATCGCAAATTAAAAAATCCATCAATGAATGGATATATAAACAGTCCAGAGAGTGGTGGCAAAAATCACCGGGACAATGGCAGGCAAAAGAGTTCCTAAAGGAGCAAAGGCCTGAACTTACGAGAGATCTACTGAATAAAGACAGGAAGACTGTCAAAATGATTGTAGGTCTGCTGACTGGTCACTGTAGACTGAATAGGCATATGTACAACATAGGCCTGGCAGATGATGCAACCTGCAGATACTGCCAAGAGGAGGAAGAAACCCCAGTTCATGTGCTGTGTCATTGTGAAGGCCTGGCGAGGACAAGGTTTCTAGTAATGGGGGAGGTGAACCCCACAGCTAGTAGCTACATAAAGAAGCCGCTCTCAAAGATGATAGGCCTAATTAAGAGGGCAAAATTAGAGAGCGTCCTCTAGGAAAAAAGGGGATCACAATAGATCTGAAAAGGTCGCGGTGAAATAGGTCGATAGGCCACCCCAATCCTAATCTAATCTAATCTAATATACTGTATTTATACTGTACTCATTAATTTAACCATTTCTGCAACTTCATCGCCGACGTATGGCATAAGCTGAGAATATGGTGTATACTTTTGCTTTCGCTTTACTCCTAGCTTCGTATAAAACAATGTAGGTATTAAGGCGGATTTAAGAAATTTGTTGTTACTTATGAATAAGATTTATAACTGTAGAAATATTACGGCATACATTTTGACTTAATAGAAATCATTATTACACAAAAATATCGCTAAAAGCGGTTTTCATGGTTTATCGCACTGTATAATTATAGACGCTGCCAGACTTTTATTTATCCGCACAAACTGCAAAAGTAGTACCGGTCTATAAGAAGGGAGACAGAAAATTAGACAATTAACTACAGACCGATTTCAGTTTTGTCTTGCTTTTCAAAAAATTTTGAAAAAATAGTCTTTACGCGTATATTGTCATTTATAAATAAATTTAATATTTTATGGCCCAGTCAGTTTGGTTTTGTTGGATCATGTTCAACTCAGAGTGCACCTTTTCAAACTCTTGATCTTATCTACGAACTTCTGGAGACCGGTGCCAGAGTGGGAGGTTTGTTTTTTGACTTGATTGAGGCTTTCGATAGTGTGGATCAAAATCTCTTGTTGCACAAGCTATCTCATTATGGTTTAATGGGACGCTGTAATCAGTCCTCATTTGAGTGCCCGTAGACAGTTTGTCAAGATTTGCGCGGGTGATCGCGACTATTGCTCTCCTCCCTCATGAGTGTTACGGGGGATGCCTCAGGGATCTGTTTTGGGGCCTCTTTTGTCATTTTATTTGTTAATTATCTAAATAATCTTTTTCCTGAGCGAGTTCTTTGTCAGTTTGCTGATGACATCACTCTCGTTGTTTCGGGTGGCGACGATGGTGAAATTTCTTCAGTTGGTGGGGCGTTTATTGATGCTATGGCTTTGTGGTGTACAAATGATAAATTAGTTCTTAATGAAAGTAAAATATCATTTATACATTTTCAATTCTACTAGACGTGTTGTGGATGCCTGGCCACTTATTCGCATCCAAGGTGGGACGGTGCCCATGGTAGGGAATACAAAATTCTTGGGCTGCCATGTGGATGTTCTGCGTTCTTGGAATCACCATATATCTGTGCTATGTTCTAAGCTGTGCTCGCTGAATTTCGCTTTATATAAGCACTGATACACTACTGCTATTTTATCATGCTCACACTACATCCCGTTTGCGTTACGGAATTATATTCTGGGGCCAACCTTTTGATTTTAATCGTTGTTTTGTCCTGCAGAAGCGTCTGTTGAGGACAATGCTATCGTTGCGAAGGACCGATTCTTGTCGGCCTATTTTTAAGAAATACGGCATTTTGATCCGTCCCGCTTTATTTTTATATGAGTGTGTCATATATGCCAAGAAGCACAATGAATATTCTATGTGCAACAATGACTTTAATAAAACTCATAACAGCCGAGGTAAATATAATTATTCGATACCGCGTCATAAATCAAGTGGTTATGAACGAAGTCCCAGGTACGTTTGCATTAACGTATTTAATAAACTACCTCAATCAATACGCTTGTTGGATGTGGTTCGATTCAAGAAAGCGGTAAAACGGTATTTTATTGAGCAATATTTTTACAATATCTCTGAATTCTTAAATTGACTGTATGCACTTTTGTTATTGTCTATTATTATTTGAAGATTACTTATTACCGAACTGACAAAACCGATATCTGTTCAGATTTTATGGTGAATAAATGCTATTATTATTATTATTATTAATAATAATAATAATAACACTGGTCAACAGTGAAATTGCTTCTTAGGTGAAAGTACCCAATCCTGAATGAATTCAACGTGCTGAACACGAATATCACATTGAAAAAAGTTGATTGGCTCACGTTCCAGAGATATTGACGTTTTGTCCATTGTATAGATGCTATTGCATAATGTAATGCAATTTAGTGACGAAATTTTGCGTCATATTGCATCACCCCTTCATGCAAAGGAGTTAATGCAGCATTTGCTGTAAGTTTCCATTGAGAGTCCACTACAAACGGCAGGCCAAAAGAAGTCGAAAGCCAGAAGCAGACTAATGTTTTCTTACCATGTATTATAATATTGACATAAGTACACTTTTTCTGAAATATGCGTACATATTACAGAAAACCCGTAGCCAATTCAGCTTTTTCTTAGTCATTTTCGTGTTCAGCACATTGAATTCATTAAGAAATGACTATTTTCAGCTTGGAAGCATGAACTTTTCGAAAATTTGTTGCCCAGTGTAATAATAATAATTAATTATTTGAAGATTACTTATTACCGAACTGACAAAACCGATATCTGTTCAGATTTTATGGTGAATAAATGCTATTATTATTATTAATAATAATAATAATAATAATAATAATAATAATCAAGATAGTTTTTTATTGCATCATTGATATATTAGGTATCTATGAAAATTAAATAAATTAATATGGTCTACCCTGAACTATAAATTATGTAGGAGTAGTATAGGTATGCACATCTACATTTGTAAATATTGTTTGCTAGTGAAAGGAGGCAAATAAAACGCAAAAATTAGATACTGTGTACGAGATGCACATATGGTCACCCACTGACATATGAACTCCAAGCAAGAGACTACGATACCCATAGGGCAATGAGGAAAACGACAAACCAGCAGTTACGAAATCCAATTGGAACATTTTCTCTATCAAGTGCATCGCA
Source organism: Cetonia aurata (assembly GCA_949128085.1). NCBI lineage: Eukaryota > Metazoa > Arthropoda > Insecta > Coleoptera > Scarabaeidae > Cetonia > Cetonia aurata. Next base: position 40,125,608 of record OX421884.1, read on the forward strand.
TTATGTTGTTCGAAGTGTCAATGTCACTTGATGACTATATTTATATATCACATATGATATATTAACACACATGATATATTAAATAGGATTGTAGCTTAGTACCTGTCATAGTTACCTACTTAGGAGTATTCACAATTAAAGGGCTATTAACAATATAGTCTCAAAACTGCATTGTGTTTAATTGCAATGTTTATAATAATGCAGTGTCTGAAGAAAGAATTTAGATCATTTTACTCAAATATATTATTACACACAGTGGCAACTTTTACCATATTTGTATTCAGAAATATGTAAAAAAGACAATAGGCATATGTCCTATAAACACAAAAGGAATAAATGGAGAAGCTATATCCAGATTTCCTACCTCTTGCTATCGTCACAAATACGGTCCCTAACGAGGATATATCTCCCAGGACACGTTTTATCAGTAACGGGAGGATGATTTCCGATGTCTTGTCTGAATATTTGATAGGAACTTGACATATTGAGGATCCTTATTCAACAATTTGGATATTTCAACACCCACGGTCCCCTTTCGGAAGATGTAAAGGTTATTCACGCTCTGACTTTATTTCAGGAAACGTCACATATATCAGCTTTTGCTTTGGATTTTTATATAAAGCGTTATACACAAATCTTAGATAGTACATACTATATAGTATATGGATGGACCATAGTTATATCTTTTAAATTTAAAATAACAGAGTTTATCTTGTCCGTTACATATATGCACATTAGATGTTCGATTGCTATTTAAAAAATATAAAAAGTAAAATTATTTGCAAGTGAGAACATACTCAATAAATGAAATATACCACATGTCAGTGAAGTACTGTCTAAAATATTATCCTCAAATAATCAACAAAAGTTGATATTCCTTAGTTCGAGTTGTCCGAATGTTAAATAGTTTTAGGTAAGTACATAGCTTATTTAACCAAAATCAGCAAAACCTATTACTTCCGTATCTATACATTTCTCACTACATAATTTGCCTAGAGTGTGATTGTCATTGAGTATCCACGTAAATAAGGTACAGCAAATATTCCTGTATTTGTAGCAGTGACCAAAGAGTATCGAAAACAACAATCTACTTTGAGAAGGGAAGCACTCAAAGTATAAGTCACCCATTTAAATGAAGCTTGACACATTTGAGTGTTGTAAGCCGTCTCTGTATGTTTGTACTGAGTCTCGCGTGCAAAAGTCACATTTACCCTTGAAGTTTCAACGATATCTAGTTTCCTCTGGACTATACCGTTGTTATGAAGAAAAGAATATCAAGTTTTTTTCGCGTTCTATGAACCTCTCGAGCTACCGCAGATAAAAAGGATGTTGAACAGGAATTCGTAAATATATTCACCAGTTATACCAAACAAGCACTATTTACCACTGTGTACATTATTTTGTTATATTAGGCTATCTACAGTATCATGTGATAACGTGTTTATATATAATTTAAATATTATTAAATAATTTATCATTGTGCATACTAATTTTGAATTTGTTTAAAATTTTGCTTATTTAAAAAGTCATAGGGATATAACTGAGTAGATAGGGTTGCATAATCTAGCTGTGTTACAATCATGTACATCGGGTTGTCTACACTAACCGTCAAAATTAGTATTTATTTTGACGTCGGATTTCAGTTTTGATCTATTATTGTGGATTTGGGGTTATATAGATACATATTTTATTTTCATTTACCAGTGGTGTAGAAAATACGACTCTAACAATATAAAATAATAATAACAATAACAGTACTAATAATAATAATATAATAAAATATAAAATGAATTATAAAGGAAGGCAAAACATTACATTATAAAGTTGTTTACGAAAATAAATTTTGAATTAGTTCACTTAACATCTATTTATTGTCCAATCTCAACGCGAGGAGCAAGCCTTTACGTTAAAACAATCGTCATGTGTGTAAAAACATTTATTAGAAAGAATTCTTTTTAGAACAGCTTTGCACTGAGTGAGCGAACTCAACATTCCTCGCAAACATTTGTAGTATATTTGAACACCTACGTATGAATTATAAAATTTACTAGATTTTGCTAGATCACTCCTCACGTAGTTTGAATTTCTGGTAGTATACTTATGTATTGCTACGAAACTTGTAGATAAATCTTTTAAATTTTAATTAAACTTTTTTTTGTTCTTCTAAACACCACTCAGCGTCATCTATTATACTCTCATTAATTCCAAAGATATGTTAGATCTTAAATGTTAGAGGGCATGAAAAGTAAATTTGTCCTCACCACAGTGTTTTAAGTACACCGCAAACAAATAGGATTTCAGTCACCCTCGGGACGCGGGAGGATAATGTCACTGATTATTATATTAATATAGCTTATAACATTTAAGTATCTTTAATGTGACTGTAGCAGTTACTAGTTAGTAATGTTCTTGTATTACATTGAATAAAAGAAACAACAATATACTGTAATTTATTTATTTATAGTTAAATAGATTTGATGAACAAAGAAATTAATCTTCTAAAGATTCCCTCGGGGTAAGTAAGTTCTTTACTATCTTAGATACACAATAATAAGATTTCTAGAATCTTAATCCAAACTAAAACCTCGTATTTCTCGTCCTCTAAATTCCCGTCATAAAATCAAGTATAACTAGATCAATGCCAACTTAAACTGCTAGTGAAATTAACACACCAAATCAAATGCAACCTCACATAACCAATTTTACTAGATTTACAGTTGTCTTTCAAATACATATAACCTCAAATTCCTTTATGCATTATATGCCGGTTATAATTTCAAAAGATGATAAAATCGCTTACTTCAGTTACGAAAACTGCTCTAATATAATCCAAATAACAATTCCAAATTTAAAACAATCATTTCAGCTTCCAAATGGTGCTCCAAAGATCTCACGAAATCCCAGAAGTACACGAAAGGGGTGGCCTTTCAAATCTCACTATACATGTAAAACTCTGATTATTATAAGTAAATTTGAAAACTTTATGGACTTAAATTGTGATAGATATTACAAAATTCTCGATAAATATACGAAAAGCAACCACACTCAAGAAAAAAGGCCGAAAAAAAGGTCCTCCACATCTGTTTTCAACAAACTCAATATCTCCTAGACAAAAGGACCCCGGCAACGATCACAGAGGTCGTTTCCAACGATACGACAGCATAAAAATCCCTCGCAGAACATTAATCGAAAGGCATACACATGCCCTAAAATCCATGTTTACAAGCATTAGTTGATTTAGGTATGAAATAAATAGGTTTTTAGTTTAAATTATTACATACGTTGACAAAATAAATAAATAAAAATACATTTACATAAACAATTTTATAGTTGATAATATGATTCTGTGGGTTTTGTTTAGCAGGACATAACATAGCAGATATTTGTATTAAGTTGAAAAGTTTTCAAGTTTTTATGTACATATGAAGCTACATACATATATTAAAATATAGGAGTTATAAACCGTTGGTATCTGCATTTTTATGAAAAAAAAAAAAAAAAAAATTCTACAGCTTTCAGTGGGTGCTAAGCTGTTGATGATGGGAATTGCTTTTTCCTATTTTAGTAAAATTGAATTTAACTTTGTACACAATAACAGGGAGGGCTTTGTTTAATTTAGAAGTAAAAGTATTAAAATGTAGCTCGCAGTTCAGCCTATAGTATATTATTAACTCCAAAAGCCTGCACTAAATCTAAAGGAGATGAGGTACTAAAATATAATAAATTTATTTAATGGTTTATATTTCTACGAACTAAATAAAGCATTTTCCATTCATTGGATCACGTTTATGAAGAGTTAGACAAAGATAAAGTTGTTGCAGGAATTTTCTTTGACTTGTCAAGAGCATTTGGTATTCTCAATCACTGCGTTAAATTAACAAAACTCTGGGCACTTGGGATCCAGAGAGTAGTCCATGAGTTGCTCCCTTCCTATCTACAAAATCGCAAGACTTATGTCTCATCGTCAGTTCTGTTCAACGTGAATGGAGTGTGCGCCACATATTATTCAAGTATTGGGGAATTTTCTGTCGGCACTCAACAGAGCAGCGTCTTGGGTCCAAGTCTGTTTATGGTGGCCGCAAATGATTTAGGATGTTCTTTGAATGGTTGCATATTTTCTCAGTATGCTGACGATACCACCTGCGTCGTCAGCGGTCCTCCAATGGCCCACGTGTCTGTGGCTTCTGAGGGGTGTGTAAGCCGTTTTGGTGAGTGGTGTGAGAACAAGTTCTTGAGTATTACTGTACATAAAGGCTCAGGTATGAGAACCATTGTTCGGCACTAGAAGCTAAATTGGGCGTAGCCCTTTATGGGATAAGAAGTATACGAAGGAGCGTGGCTATCCAGTCCCTTCGAATGTTTTATTTTGCATATGTAGAGTTCAGGTTTCCATTGTGCGTCATTATGCCTGCACCGAGTATTCTTAATGTAAAAGATAATAAGTAGTTGCATGGTGGGCGCAAGCTTCACGCCGCCCACTTTTCCAGCAATTATCCTGCCAAGTATCCTGCCGGTATGTAGTTTGTACTTATATGAATTGTTGGTCTTTTGCAGGCAAAATCTTAATAAATATGTGAAGTAGTCCGACTTTTACAGCCAACTGACGACCAGATCATGCAACAAACTTAGTATTCCGGTTAATAAAACTGTGCTCTTCCGATGTGGTCCTAAATAGCGGTGCATATCATGTTACAATTAGCTGCCCAATAAAATTAAAGTAATACCTAGGATGCATAAATTTAAGAGAACATTGAAAATTTTGTATTGGAACGCATATTTTACAATTTTAACGAATGTGTAATTCTTATATTTTAATCTAATATTTTTTTTTAGAATTGTTATAGAGGTAAGATTGCAAGACAATTGTAATAGGACAACCTCCTTGTTTTTTTTTTAAACTGATTACAAATATATATTACTATTATTCATCAGAAGGAAAAGAAGTTAGTAACAAAGCTAAGGTGACGATATTAAGACTTAGATTTTATGAAGCGATGGTCTTGCGTGTGATGGAGGAGCTAGTTGGATGGATAGGATTACGAATGATGTAGTGTGGAAGAGATGCAAGGTGGAGCCAAAGCTGTGTATGGAGAGGCAGCTTGGATGATTGAAGCATTTGATGAAGATAAGTTATAATAGAATGATTAAGTAGATGTGGGAGGTGAATGGCGATGTTAGCAGAAGGAAGGGTAGAGCGAGCAGGACGTGCAATAGACTGATGGCTGGGTGGTTGGGAGGTGAGGAGCGTTTCTTGTCGGAAGGCTGAAGCTATTATACGGGATAAGATTCAGTGGACAAAGCTCGTCTTCAATAGCTCTATAGGCAAACAGAAGATACAAGATTCATTATATATTATCATACATGAAAGTTATCAAAGAAACGCTGAGAAGCAAATAAAAAGAAAAGAAGTAACCAAGAGTTAAGATCATCGGCTCCATAAGCAGACCCAGAAGTTGTCCCAAGAATACAGAATACTGAGATAATACAACCACATAAGTTGAAGCAGAGACTTTTATTTGGCAACCATCAGAGAACAAGCCTAAGGAACTATTCAAGCTTGTTTGTTATCGCCTTGGAGTCAGTACTGCAAATGCTCATTGCAGACTGTGTAATACGATGCAAGATACTGTATGTTACATTCTGGGTGAGTGCATGGCTCTAGACACAGACACATGAAAGTTTTGGTAAGCTGAAAATGTACCACGCAGATTATTTCAATCAAAGATCTGTACATAATAATACATCACACTTGGTATGGTTTTATTGGTAAAAGAGGTAATGATGGTGGTTGCAAGGGTTTCTTGTAAACGATATCTCTTTTACTGAAAAATCTGAAAGGAGGAGGTCCTGCTTTTCTTCTAATACATCTTTCCTGTGGTTAGTCAGTTTAATATAAGCTATTCTACATTTAGTTATATTCATTGAAAATACGTGTTTCCTATTTGTTTCTGTTTTCTTTTTTTTTTATTCATATTTCTAATTCCCCACATGTCCGTCATAAGTGACGTGGTATTTTCAGGTAAGCATTTCGAAATGGTTCGTACTTGAACGATAACGTTGATTATAGAAATCATAAATATCATTAGATAAAAATGCGTTGTAAACCAATTTACTGGAATATTGAATTTTATTGCTAGTAGGACTACGTATACCTATTAATTTCTAAGACCTTCATTTCAGATAAACGTCAGGGACAAAACAGAGCTCTCTTGTGAAAACCGCAGATATTGGATACGGATTAGAAGCAGAATGCCTCTATTTCCTACCTTTTCACCGGAGACGTTCCAAGGGGACCATTAATTTTAACCGGTAAACGACTGTCTTTCTATTAAGTCTTATCTGTCACCGAGCGTCTTGGATTTTCGTGAAACTTTCGAGTAGAAAGTCTGTACTTCATCCGTCTTTACTTTTACGCTTCGAGCATCCGGCTCTTGATATATTATGTACGTCATGTGAAGCAGGTTAATCGCCACCTAATCCCTTGACGTTCATACGGAGTAGAAAGCCGAACGACTGGTAGTGGGTGATTGTCAACAGGGGAGGAATGTATCTATGCTTAATGCGGCAATTTCTCATTACGATTAATGCCAGCAGTCGGCTCTAGAAGATCTCTGCCGCTCGCTACTGACTAGCGTATTTACGTAGTTATATCGTAAAGCATGCAATATTGTTTGCGCGCGTAAGTCTTAATCTCGCCATATAAATATTCAGGTCTAAACTGCATCAGCACGAAGACAAGTGTATGGAAAGTCTGTAATATTCCACAGCTTAGAAATGTACTTTGCTGCAACTCTCACAACAAAGATAAATACACCGATTGGTATACTTTCTATATTTAAGTAACTAAGTTTATAGATACTGTTATGTTACGAAATAACACAATAAAACTTTAAAACGAGTATACTATATTACGAACTAATTAATTTTTAAAAATTGAATAGACCATGCTTTCAATATTTATTAACCTTCTTTCTTTTGTATATATGAAGTGTATCACCTAATACCCTTTGGTTTATCCTTTCCCCTATCTATTTCTTGTTTCCGTTATCACTTTTCATCTTTACTGCTCTCTGAGTTCTCACCAATCACTCTCTACTGACAGTATCAGCCAATAGCCTTCTTTTTTCTAGTCTTAGAGAATTATTTGTTTTTATATTATCCTTCCTCCTATTAAGTTAGTAAAAATGTATATTTTGAATCATTTTTACTCTTAGCGATCCACATCCAAATATTAATTTTTGATACACTCCGCCAAAAAAGTATCGCCTAAACTAAAAAAGGGCATTTATGAACCAAGATATTTTTATACGTTCACAAAAAGTTTGCCTCGTGTATGTGAACTATAAAAACACACAAAACTTAGCGTTTTTACTTTTTTTTTTCTAAAAGAACACATTTAGAAAAATGCATATGTGTAAGGTTTGTTCAGTTGTTTATTGAAAGTCTTCCTATACGGACAAATTTTAAAGTGCGAAGTCAGAGTTCTGTACCAACGCTTTTAAAACTAAAATGAGCAATTTAACTTCAGAACAAGTGGCTGCTATAGTTGCTTTAATCGAAGATGGACGATCTCAAGCATACGTTGCTAATTTGATGAACATCAATCAGTCAAGTGTTTCTAGAGCCGTAGCCAGATATAGGGAAACAGGCATTTACAGTAGAAGACCTGTACCAGGTCGTCCAAGATGTTCTACTCGCCAAGATGACCGCTATTTATTACTACAAGCATTACGTCGAAGACATGTAACTGCGAGACAATTGCAGAACGACTTGGCTAGAGTCAGAAATACTCGTGTGAGTACTCAAACTATTCGGAATAGGTTACGACAGAGTGGATTAAGAGCTAGAGTAGCTTGAACAGCCCCTCGTCTCACTAGGAACCACCGAGTGGCTCGCTTAAGGTTTGCCAGAGAACATGTAAATTGGAACATTAATGACTGGGCCAATATACTCTTCACAGATGAGTCAAGATTTGGTCTTTACACCTCAGATAGGCGTATCTCAGTGTACAGACGAGACGGTGAGCGCTATTCGCAGTGTAATATCAGACCTAGACCTAATTTCGCTGGTGGCTCTATTATGATTTGGGGAGGCATCTGTTTAACAGGTCGTACAGAGTTAGTACCAGTAGACAGAGGTACACTGACTGCCCACAGGTATATAACGGACATTTTAGAAGAACATGTAGTACCATATACGCCAATTATAGGAAACGAATTCATGTTAATGCACGATAATGCACGACCGCATGTTGCAATAATCGTCCAGGAATACCTTAACGATGTTGGTATTCCAGTTTTAGATTGGCCTGCGGTAAGTCCGGACATGAACCCTATCGAGCACGTGTGGGACCTCCTTCACAGACGGATACGAACCCAAAATGGTGCCCCAGCGGACCTGCATGGACTAGCAAATGCTCTCCGTGACGAGTGGGAGAATTTGGATCAGGCTTATATACGGAGGTTAATCGAATCTCTGCCAAACCGTATGCGAGCGGTCATAAGAGCCAGAGGTGGCAATACTCAGTATTAAAAGCTACTGTTATGACATTTTTCTTTCCAAAATTATAATTTCTTGTTTTAATAAAAATCTCAAGTATGAGTTCTTGTTTTTATTTGGCCTGTATTTTATTTAAACAATCATAGAAATTATATCTTAGAGCGCATTAAAGTATATTTACAACTTTATGCTACAAACAAAGATTATGCGATACTTTTATGATTCAAAACTAAATTATGCGATACTTTTTTGGCGGAGTGTATGTCTGCCTTTTCAAATATTTCCTTCAATTTCCTTATAAATATTTATTCTCTTATAACTACCAATGTCCAGACGTCTTGTGTTATTTAAGCTTCCCCATTTTGTGTGGAGAAAATGTGACTTTTTCAGTCTTATGTGCATGGGGCACGTCATGTTCTAACATGGTGGCAGCATCCTCTGTAAATAAGAACATCGATAGATTTACGTTTGCCTAATGAACCATATTTAGTGCAGTTAGAAAACATGTCCCAAAACTCATATCCCTAAACACGCATAAATAGTATAATAATAATAAGAAAAATATCATTAGTTACCTTCATAAAATAGCATAAGAAATTAAAACTAAAACTTAACTTATTGTGTGACGCTTCATCTTTACTTTTTTGTTCTTTTCTGAAAGTTCAAATTTGCAAACTATTTAACAAAACTAACAGGCAGAGCTGTAATCACAATGAGTCATTTCTATTCGATGCTGCATGCAAATAATGCATCAGGGATACAAATTCGTCAAACATATTTTAAGCGTACTATATGCAGGACATTAGGAATATCTGGGTTAATTACCTACATATACGAAAAGTAGATTACTTGGTTGTATGTCGACTATCTCTACACTGATACCATATATTCTTTGTTAATTCATTAATTATATATTTGATACAACAAAGACGTGCGATGTACCGGGTGATTCAGTAAGGGTGGCGACCGGCTGTATCTTGGAAACTGCTATGCCTAGAGCTTCGGGACAAAAAAATTCATAACCAAAGTGGCCACCAGAAATATCCGAAAATTATTTTCATGTTCGAAATTTTACCGCTAGGGGGCGTATCTGCTATGTTCAATCATAAAATCAGTATTATCTCAGAAAATTGCAGATTGAGCTATAGTTTTGAATGGACCGTTCGAAAGCTGAGTTCATGTCCCATTATTTTGTTTAATGACTTTTTTTCGTATCTGCCATAATAAGGAGCGGGGAAGCCGAACAATTGTTCAATATGTAAATTTTAATATCTCCTGAACCATTCAACCAATCTGAAAATTTTTGGACTCGTTCGATTGAGCATTTTCTGGGTTTTTTCTAGAAAAGTTGTCGTTCTAGCATTTAGTTTGAAATAGGTAAACTACAGGGTGTTTTCTGTAGTGATAACATATTTTGGTGAATTTCAAGAAAAAATTAAATATAACCATGCTATATAATTACCAGTGTCGCAAGCTAAATTAAATTGTTGAAATTTCAGTGAAAACCGCATCTTAATATCTCTATCCGTTCTCGATTTATCGCCAAAAGAATGAAATTTGTAACAAAAATCAACTGCGGCCATGAAAGTAGGCGACGCGACGTATGGTTTCCATGGAAACTACGAAACTATCAGATTGTTTATTGCTTATATCAGCTAAAAATAGTCAAAACTGAATGGAATACATTATTAACGAGAATAATAACAGCAAAAAGAAAATATCTAACCAAAAATTTTAATTATAAATGTTCGGAATGTCTACCATCACTGGCAACCCACAAATTGACTCTGTTACTTGTGGATAATACACTCGCGTCTACCTCGGCAATGGAAATATTTCTGACGGCTTCTCGAATTCTTTGTTTCATATTATCAGGTGTTGTTGGGCGGTCTTTATACATCTTTAAGTCTACTCCATGAATAAAAATCAATTACTGTGAGATCGAGGGGACATCGGCGGCCAAGAAAAAATGCTACCGCAGTCTATACATTCATTTGGGAACCGGTTATTTAAAAATGCCTGGACACTTCGCGCATAATGCGCCGGGGAACCATCCTGCTGAATCCACATACCCATTCTTGTCTCCAGGGAACTATCTTCGAACAATAAAAGCAATATATTTTCCAAAAAATAGCTACACCATTTAAACGCTGTTCAAAAAAGTAAGGACCAATAATTTTCCCCCAAAAATTCACACCAAACATTAACACGCCAACGATTTTGAAATTGAACTTCGCGTAACCAGTGAGGATTGCTTTCTGACTAATAGCGCATGCTGCATGGTCAAAATCGCCATCCTTTAATTCTTGATGTAAGATGACATGGTAAGGATGAAACTTACGATAACGATAGTAACAGAATCAATTTGTGGATGGCCAGTGATGGTAAACATTCCGAACATTTATAATTAAAATTTTTTGTTAGATATTTTCTTTTTGCTGTTATTATTCTCGTTAATAATTTATTCCATTCAGTTTTGACTATTTTTAGCTGATATAAGCAATAAACAATCTGATAGTTTCGTAGTTTCCATGGAAACCATCCGTCGCGTCCGCTACTTTCATGGCCGCAGTTGATTTTTGTTACAAATTTCATTCTTTTGGCGATAAATCGAGAACGGATAGAGATATTAATTTGCGGTTTTCACTGAAATTTCAACAATTTAATTTAGCTTGCGACACTGGTAATTATATAGCACGGTTACATTTAATTTTTTCTTGAAATTCACCAAAATATGTTATCACTACAGAAAACACCCTGTAGTTTACCTATTTCAAACTAAATGCTAGAACGACAATTTTTCTAGAAAAAACCCATGAAATGCTCAATCGAACGAGTCAAAAAACTTTCAGATTAGTTGAATGGTTCAGAAGATATTAAAATTTACATATTGAACAATTGATTGGCTTCCCCGCTCCTTATTATGGCAGATATGAAAAAAAGTCATTAAACAAAATAATGCGACATCAACTCAGCTTTCGAACGGTCCATTCAAAACTATAGCTCAATCTGCAATTTTCTGAGATAATACTGATTTTATGATTGAACATAGCAGATACGCCACCTAGCGGTAAAATTTCGAACATGAAAATAATTTTGGGATATTTCTGGTGGCCACATTGGTTATGAATTTTTTTGTCCCGAAGCTCTAGGCATAGCAGTTTCCGAGATACAGCCGGTCGCCACCCTTACTGAATCACCCGGTACATATGTCAGGGAAGACTTCCATTAGTTTCAAAATGGAAGTCTTCCTTGTGGGTATATATTATGTATATATGTATATTGCTACGAAACCTGTAGATAAATCTTTTAAATTTTAATTAAATTTTTATCAAGTAAACACTGTTTTTATTCCACTAAACGCTATTCAAAGTCATCCATTATACTCTCATTAACTCCAAAGGTATGCCAGATCTCAAATGATAGAGGGCATGACAAGTAAATTTGGTCCCATCACAAGATTTTAAGTACACCGCAAACGAATAGTATAATGAATTGAAATAGCTTTAGTGTGACTGTAGTAGTTATTAGTTAGTGATGTTCTTGTAATACATTGAATAAAGGGAACTAACAAAATATAGTGTAATTTATTTATTTCAAATCTCCTCGGACTAGATTACAAAGAAATGCATCTTCTAAAGATTCCCTCAGGGTAAGTAAGTCCTTTACTATCTTAGATACACGATAATGAGATTTCTAGAAACTTAATCCAAACTAAAAACAATCATTTCAGCTTCCAAATGGTATTCCAACGGTCTCACAGTAAACTGCTTCGAATGTTGTTCCTCAAAACCCCACGATTAGACGAAAGGCCACCCCAAATCTCGAAATAACTGGATATCCATCATCTTAGCACTATGCACGTAATGCTCTCATTCTTGTAAGTAAATTTGAATTAATTAATATAAAAAAGATTGCACATAATCCTAAATTCTTATCCAATCTTTATCTTGATAACTTGCTATTGAAATGTAAATTGCTGACAATTTACAAATATAAGCTTCCTTTAACTTTGTAATAGGTCGTATCCTGAAGTTTTAAATGGTGCCAAAAACGCAGGTGTGAATGCGGGACACAAGCATCGTATAGGTACACAAAGAGGTACACAAAGAGGTAGCAACTTTGTCGGTGGTTGAATGTTAGTTTACACTTCACTGCGTACATATCTTCTCTCATTCATTGCGCTGTAACCATAAGAGAGATGACACTGTCACGCTGTTTCTTTTTGTCTATCGGGTTCCGTGATTGTCTCACTAACAATAGCCGGAGAATATTACAAAGTACAAAGTGTGTCAAGAGCAGCCCTTATACGAAGATAGTTTATCTACACAGTGATATAGAGCGTGTGGGTACATATGCGCTTTCTTTTCTATCATGGGAATATTCTTGCAAATACATTACGAGGAGAAGCAAAACTAGATGGCTTCTTCTAGAACTACCCGGTCGCTAAATGATTAATGGCTCACGTGACGCACTTGCCTTACCGTTGTCGGATTCTTAATGTCGTTAATGCCGTCTCAATTGTTCACTGTTCTTATGCTCAAATGAAATATTAATTGAAAGATCCTTTTGTGCTTGAAATCATTTTGGGATGATACCTACTGGATGTGATTGATGCGCAGCAAAGATATCCGACGCTTTCTATATTATATTACGTTCTATACTTAACTAAAGTCAACAAATATGTTGTTATGATTCTACACTAAAGTGCTCATAGCTAAAATTTTGAATTTTCTACAATATAATATGGAATATCCTACAATATAGTTGAAATAATATGTATTTTTCTTTGCAGCAGCGTATAAACCTGAACATCAATTTAATTCACTTTAAAAGATCGCAAATTCATATGTCTTATCTATTATTATATAAAGTTATAAACAACAAATCCGCCTCGATAGACAGAAAGATTCAATTTTCTCAAAAACATATTATTTTGCGAAAGCTGTTCTGCTCTGACTTGGCTAACTGCTTTCATTCAATGTGAGCATTATAAACACTCACTACACTCCTCTTTATAGCTTTCATCCCCGAGTATTATGCTGGGCATTATACGCTCACCAAATAATATACCATTTTATAATTTGGTGTTACAATAAAGCTAAAACAAACGACGACGCAGTATGGTAATGACTTATTAACGTACTGGTGGGACTTTTACAGGAATGGGCGATTAATGTGCAAATTAGGAAAAATACTATAAAAAGCACGTATCACAATAACTTGTAGTGCTCGTACATTGAATCACAAAGCTCGTGATTCAAACATGTACTCACATTACAACAAACGTCGTTATCTACGACGATAAAATAATACGCTCATTATATATACTGCTGTGGTCTTGGTGTGCTTATACTAATACCACCCTTCTAACGGACATGCCGGCTGGGTTGCATATGTGATTTTTGATGTCAGGACGGCGTATTTTAATGTATCGAAGAAATATTGATAATTCTGTTTTGCTTTGTATAACAGATTTTGGCATAGGAATTTATTTTATTATATTAGTTTTGTAGATTTTAGAATTATATTTAATCTATTCAATTATAAGTTTATTGTACGCCAGTTTGTTCTAATGCGTTATCTACTAAGTAATGTTATTGTATAAATAAACTCTACGGTTGCGTAGGAAATTTGAGGGGGGAATTTTGCCTGCTAACGGATTGTAGAGATTTGTTCAAAGCAGTCCTCTGATCGACCATTGAAGTAAATAGACGCATTTCTTAAATAATGTTTGCCATTTTGTTATTTCATTTTGTGTATTGTAAAAATGTAAACATTTTTCGGTTAATAATAGTCAATCAGGGAGTCATAAATATATTGATATTGTATTTATTTGTGCACTGTTTAGATATAAGATAAATTATTATTATCACTGTTTTACTATTTTTGTTTAGGAACATTAATTTTAGTTAATTTGCACTTTGATTTTTTTTTAAGAGTTAATTTCTTAGTTTATTCATTCTGCAGTATGACTGTTTTTTCTTTTCTATCATCTCGTTTGGTTGAATAGAAGCATTTTTATTGTTATTAGCAGACGGCTTTCATGTGCTATGACGGTGCTAAACTTTGCGGAATGAGAACGACTATGAATAAAACTCTAGGCGCATTAGTAAGCTGTGAGAAAACCGACAAAATGCCGGTGCTACACCAGCAAAGCTGTGCCAGCGCTAACAGCCAAGCCAGGAATAACTGAAATGAGAAGCTTGGCGTGTATCAGAAAGTTGTGCCAATACAACAGCCAGAGCGAACCAGAAGGAATCTAGGAATTCTCCCTGGAACTGAAAGCTTGTGTTAAGCGCGCGGTTTATATACACTTGCGGTTCCCCACGCGTTTCCAATGGTGGGAGTTGAGCGTGTGTGATCGGACACCGTCTGTGGAGACGACACTCGCGTCGTACAAGATTAAGTAAATAAAAACTTTATGAAACAAAATAACAAGCAGTAGTAACTCTCACGCCTCGGAGAAATCCATAAAAAAAGAACTAATGATTAATTCGAAATAAATGCAAAACTTGACGCTAAAGTGGATTTTCCCACGGCACGTTACAAGGTATATGCATTAGATATTGAATTGATCGTTACCTCCAGTCAATGGGATATTAGTACAATATACAGGAAGAACAAGTATGGGGAGGAGAGCTCACAAATCCCCAGCATAGACCTACCTGTACACAAGTCTGACGTATCATACGCAGGATGTCAAAGGTGATAGAGAAAGGATGACTGTGGCCGCTATGCTCAGCCAGAGGCAGTCCTTCAGGTCAAGTAACTTAAAATCGAACTCACCACTCGCGACAAGTGATCGCAGATTCACTGGAGGGGGCCACCCACTATAGTGCGCAGTCACGTTATAGTGCCACTTGGTCGTGGGGTTCAAGATAATGTCGTTTCGAGGTACCAGGATGCGCCAAACTAAATACGTAACCCCATCTCCAGAAGGGAAGGAAACACAAAAAATTAGAAGTAGATAAACAGGGCTTTATTATAGGTAAGAAAATAAAAGGTGGCATACAATGCCAATCGCAAGATTGCTTGCACGTGAAAAAAAAAAGTAAAGATGCTAAGAGTTTCGTCGATAAAAAAAGGCAAAGTGGGAAGTTAAATTTAATTGAATCCTAGAAAATGTTCACCTTAAATTAAATTAAATCATAATAAAGAATCTAAGTAAGCTACGTTAAGTGGTATTAAGTTTTATCTCAGTAAAAGGGAAATTTGAATAAGTATAAAAACATAAGATTGTGGAAATCAACGACTATGATCGCATAAAGCCAGGCGTTAAGGACCAAGTAACATAATCACAAAAAACCTAAATAGTAGGTGGTAGGATCCTGATACGCTGCCTTTAAAATTAAATTGAGAGCAAACCAACGGTTTGTCGGATTGAAACATAGCAAAATTTAAAATAAGAAAGTAATAGACCTTCAGCTCAGGAAGGATTTACACTAAATGAAACTACTTAAATAAAAAGGTAAAAGTAAAAGGTGATTAAGATTTACACAAAAATATACTAAATGTCAAAATTAAACTCCTTAAATTAATTGCATAGTTTGATACATTAGCTCAAATATACGAAAAAGTAAGAAGTTACAGTTCGTAATGCTAATTAATAGCAAAAACGTTAAATTTAATGACTCAAAATAGATTCACACTCTGAACGTTTATAGCCGCATTAGCGGACCTTTTCCCATAAAAAGAAATAAATTAAGCATTACAGAGCGGAAATCGTAAGAAGTACGATGTAAAATAGTAATACGGCAAAGAAAGATCTTGTCCGATCATCATTTCAAACACGATGGAGAAGACATAGAGAAAAGCAGAGGAGAATATATATAAATAAAGCAATAACTTATGTAATTTCTGTGTTCGATAAAATCCAATTTTTCGTCAAATCATATACCAAAATCTTTAATTGCAGAAGAACGCTCCAAAGCCACATTATCAATGTTGTAGAAATGATAGATCCATTTGCGTTTTCCAGTAAATGATATAGCATTGCATTTGATGATTATCATTGCACCACGCTGCAACTGAATTTAATTTCTTCTTGGAATTTAATCGGCAATAAAATCAGTTCTGCTAAATATTTTCTAATCGTCAGCAAAAAGTAATTCTAATTAATTGCGTTTACATATGTTATATCGCATATACACTAATGTCCATGATTCAAGGGCTATAACCAGGTAAAATGAACATAAAAGATATAGGTTTGTTTGCGGGCTACACCCGAAAGATTAATTAATTCACGAATAGCTGAAACAATTTGGATTTCTTGGTAACGGAGATATGATATTACATTTTTATTTTAAATTCTATTACATATATTAATTACTTTTAAATCCAGAAACATTTAAATAAAAAGGGATACCTAAAATAAGCACTCCCTAACATTGAAACAATCTACTTCAAATAAATTTTAATTGTAAACGAAGACAACTTCTTCATGTTACATATTTCAAACTTTGCGGTATATTATCAATAAAAGATGGTTTTAAGATATCATTATTTGATAAATAATAGCTTATTGAGGTGTGGATTTTTGAAGATTACCTCTTCTTTGAAGTTGGCACACAAACAACGCCAGCACTAAGTAAATTTCTCACGTTTCCGATTGTACTGTGTAAATAATTTGTCTCTATCTGCTGCAGAGGCAGAAAGTTCTATACCTGAAAACCTCGAGGGATATCAAAGACTTAATGAAATCCATCGTCGCGAGCAATCATCCGAGTTGCATACTTTGTGGGTATCAGAAGTTTTACTTTCCCCTTTCTTTATCGCGTCGACTTCCCCATTTCGGATTCGATCGATCGTCGAAGAACTTTTTGACATTCGCGTAAATTTTTAAGGTTCAAAGGGCAAAGCGGAGTAAATGCCGAGCTCGTCCCGAGAGCGAGCACTTGAGTTTTTTAGTGGCGCCGCCGTTGGCGGCCTAGCGATAAGCGATAAAAATCCAAACTTTGTGGCAAAAGAAAAGTAGGGAATAGGAAGGCGTTGGTGCATTCCGGTCTTTCTCGCGCATTTAATAACAGCGTCCTTTTGTTGCGCGCTTTTCATATTACTGACAAGACGAAGAGGTTTGTCTCCTACTTATAATTACTGCCGTTTCCGACTATGCGAATGTTAATTCAAAACAACCTTTGGTTCTTGTGGAGAAGGCAAAACACAGCACTATACACATACATTCTACAGAAAATCAAAATCCTCTATCTTTTAACTTTGATGTTAAAAATAAGGTACAAAGTGCGGAAGTTGTAAAAACGAAATGTTTAGTATCTCTGTAATTATACATTTTCTTTACTAACATAGGAAGGGTGGTATACATGTAATGTAAGTACGCTCATCTAATCAAGCCCAAAATATAATTCCTTTTCACGTTTTTTTTTTTTTATAACAAATCTCTTGATCTCTCAAAAGATGTTTGATTTGGAATTATTTAGAGAAAGTAGCATGCCTCCAAAAAACGAACAGAAGCAAAGAACTAGAAGAGAACTAGAAAGATTGTTTCTGAAAATTGCAGCGAGTTCTCAGTTCTATTCCAAATTATTTGCGATTTTAATGAACAGAAAACTCTATTTTGCTTTAATTAAATTAGGATATACCATGAGCGAGATTCAAGCAAAGTCGACGCAAGAACCCGACCCAATAGAGTACAGTACAAGGTAAAGAATTAACAGGATTCTGAAAAAGGACTCTTCTAATACACTCAGGTCCATTCAGTTGCCGGACCATTCAGTGAACCTCCCCACATCCACTGCGGAGGAGACTCTTGAGTATCGTCTTAGCGTGCAGTTTCCCGGCTCGGCGAGGGCGGACCTTTGTAAAATAGACCAATCACTCGCCTCTAGAAAGGCGTCGAAAGATGATTGGACACAATCAAACGATATTTTCAAACCTCATCTTGTTCGATGGGCAGTTGAATCGTTTGAACCGTATAAATCTCCGGGACCAGATGGAGTGTTTCCAAGATTGCTGCAAGAGGCGATTGGAGACATCATGGGGCCCTTCTTGGAGATTCAACCGATCCTTAGTGGATCGCAACATTAACCAAACGACCATCAGATGGGTTGACTGCATGCTAAAAAGCAGAGTGGTCTACGCCCAAATGCTAGATAAAGGCATCGCCATGAGGACAACTAGAGGGTGCCCTCAAGGGGGAGTACTGTCACCACTGCTGTGGAGCCTGGTCGTGGATGATCTCATTAGGTCATTAAACGACAACGGAATATGGACGCAGAGATACGCTGATGAAATTGTCATAGTGGCACTTCATAGGTCCAGAGCCCGTATGTGGGATTACTAAGGATTCTGCTGAAAGGGAAATCTGGACCTGGCTGAACAAAGCAAGCACATATAAATGGTGGACGACTAAAGGTCAACTCCTAGCCAAAGCGCTAATAGGGGATGGGGATGCTAAGTTATCTGATAACCTACTTAGACGCAGCAAGAAAGAAGTGAAAACCATTACTGGGCTAGTAACTGGACACTGTTCCCTGAAAAAGCATCTATGCAATACAGACCGAGTAAGCGAACCGTGCTGCAGAAGATGTGAGCTACAGGAGGAAACGAGTTTACATGTAATCTGCACATGTGAGTAGTTGAAAGTACTCCGGCAGAAACATTTCGGGAAGGATCTATTGGAGCCCTCGAAGGTTCTCATATTTCCACTGGGCAAGATACTGTACTTTATAGAGAACACCAAGATGCTCGAGTGGAAGTAAGAGATTTAATAGGGACGGTATAATGAGCACCTCAAGTGCCTGGACTAAAGGTGTCCACCCTAACGTTATGAATAAATGAAAAGGAATGAAAAGGTAAAGAAGGAAATGACGCAGTAACAAGCAGAAATTAATACGTCGTTGGGGAAATTTTCTCTAAACGGATATGTTAATTTGCAAAATTGGACATGCAATAAAATGCTTTATAACATAATATCTTCAACAACTACTACTAGATGCCTAAACTTGTAACGAGCACTTGGGTACTTACTTTTAATTTTGATCTTGCTTTACTTTTAAGTTGATCCGTGTATGTTTAAATTTTCACACGCGGTGGCCTCACCTCGTGCTCGGACAGCGACGCTGGTTGTGTATGTCAGCTGTCATACAAAATGCTGCCCGTAGAATCGGTCAGTGGATGCGCTTGTTTGCCGTTACAATAATATTTTAGCCCAGAACGGTCGTTTGTGTGAGTGTGTGGCATCTAAGGTTCTGATCAAGGTGCTTATAACAATTGAAAGCGCTAAACGTGTTCCTAATTGAGAATTTCATTCTATAAAATAGGTGCAACGAGAATTGTACAATTACAAAAATAAACAAATACATGCAAGGAGTAAGACTTAGTTACACATTAAAAATCTGAACTTCAAGAACCCCGTGAAAACAAACGAAGTACAATACGATATTTTAATATTCACGTTTTTTATTCGGAACCGAACAAAGAATATTGCTGCTTGTCGCTCTTACGACAATTTATAGGTACGTTGTATATTGAAATAGAAGTTTCCAGAAACGTATTTACTATTATTTTATGTATACTACTTTATCTATATAATTTTCTACACCAATAGTAAATGTCTATCTATCTATTTAGTAAACAAACAAAAACTACACAGGTAATATTACTGCTCAACTACGTTATAAGAACGAATCGGATACGAGTGCATATAATAAACATTCAATAATGCCACACTAGTTAATATATTGTTGGGCACGGCCCTGCATAATAAATATTCACCGGAAAGCACGGCGTAATAGGGACAAGAGGTCTAAACCTCGTAAAACCATAGAAGAAAAAACAATTGTAAAAGTGGGGTATTTCGTTGAATGCTTTATAAATTCCCCAAATAGTACCCTTCTTGCAAATGGTGGAGCTGCCGGGTAGTATTTCGCCGCACATTTCTTCATACGTTGACGAGTGACAATCGTTTTGTGTTTATCGATATGTAACTTTATTACCTGTTACTTAAAGTTCACTTTGTTTCTAAATTTAAACAAACAATTTGCCGTATGTAGGAGCGCTTTTAAATTTAGTCGAACAATGATAATTACCTAATTTAGACAATGAAATAAGGCGAGCAAAAGCTACATACCCGGGCGGCTTTATAGTACAGGTCGGTGCTGCGTCGTGCCAGAGAGCTTTGTCGGCACCGAAAGCACAGCTCGGAGGTTGGTGCTACGTCGTGTTAGTAGCTTTGCCGCCACCGAACTCACCTTGTGGAAATGACCCTAGTACTGTCAAACATCCAGCTTATATGTAGTGGTGTTGTAAATTCCGCTTTCTTCGTGGTAATTTGTATTGTTTTGGTTAGTTGTTCTATGTTTTATCTTTCCTTTGTTGTTATATTATTCTTTCATAATGGATGTTACATTTAATGAATATGCTGACATGTGCATGGTATACGGTTTTTGTTATGGAAATGCTAATATGGTAGAACGAGAATATTGCGTACGTTTCCCACATCGGAGATATCCTAGTGGAAATGTATTTCGAAGATTGGATCAACGTCTATTTGAAACTTATTCGGTTACTAAAAGAAATGCTAAAGCTAACCGAGAAAGACAGAGGCGTACAATACCTCTAGAAGAACAAATTCTAGATACGGTACAAGAAGATCGTTCCGTTACTACCTGATAGTTAGCTTCAATCTTAAACATCTCTGGTAATAAGACCATTAAGTTGGTTTTGCGAGAAAACCTTCTTCTTGCCTATCATGTTTGTAAAGTTCAGCCGCTCTATGAAGACGATTTTTCGATTAAATTTGTGAGTCGAACTTGGCAAGCAAATTCGGCAGAAATCCGACACCTCTTTTTTCCGGAAGCAAGGTGTGGGTTCTTAACTTGAGTCGCAGGGCGCCAGCTGTTGCTAGTAGCCAGGGAGCCAGGTTTCAGCAACAACAATTAAATTACTGGTTCAATTAGTAACAATTTAAGTAAAAAATACCAACAAGGTGAATTAAATATTATAATCAACTTTAAATATATATCACTGTCCGTCGATATATTTCTATGCTTAAAATTAGAACAAGTAAAAGTTAGGACAATTGTCCTATAGGAGGCTGATACTGAATCATGTAACTATATTTAACGTCCAAAAATAAACTATACTTGACATTACATTATCTACACGTGATATAATTATTGAAAATTAAGTAATAAAATTGATTAATATGGTGGTAGGTATCCATACTATTGGCAATATGTTTTAGTGAAAGAGAGACCAAGAGTCCAATAGCTGGTGCAACCTTTCTATCCGCATAAGATCTTACACAATAAATAATGTGGCTACCAAATGATAGGTTAGAATCAGTATAGAATTTCATTCAAGGAGTAAAGAACTCATAAATTAACCAACCATAGATCGAAGGCGTTTAATTAAATTCAGTATAGATCACTTAGTTACAAAATTAACATAAATTGATAATACAATAAAGTTAAATGTATTCTGAATACAACAAAATTCATATTACTCGTTACAGGTAATCAGTAAGTATACTGTGTTTGCAAGGATAATTAATAATTAATTCAAAATAAGTAAAATAGTAGGCTTGCTAATGATTCCTACTAAACAACTGATGCGGGATACAAACGGGCGATTAACAATTGTTACATATATGATATAAAACGTGGAACTCTTATACATGTGGACGAACAAAAAGAAATCTGGATGACTTCGATACTAATATCCTGTTGTGGTAATTAAAAGGTTTGATCCTACCTCGGCCCTACATAGTTCTCAACTACGATCGTATGCAAATCGACATCAGCGGTCAAGATTACGATTTCGACGGTTCTATCTAAGTAGGCGTGTCAGAACGAATGTTCCTCAACCGATCTGCTCACAGGTTTATCATTAATATCACATCAACCGACTATTACATCATTCATTCAGGGTATTCCAGTAATACAGAAAAAGATGTTATAAGTTTAATTTTTCACAAGATTTTACAATGCTAAATCACAGTGCTTCTTGCTCTCTCGCGTGCTGAACCAGGAATGCTCGCTCGCCGCGCGTAACTTTGCGTTCATTCAAACCAAAAGTGATTGCTTGCAGAGGATAAAAAAACTGAGTAAAATTAAGATATTACATAGTGTTATTTTAAATTATTCAGACTTATAAAAATGTAACATATTAAAGGAAATAAAATTTTAAAGTTAAACAGTCCCGGTCAAATAAAAATGAACGTTACAAATTTTTGCAACACAAGTTTACATAGGATTCACGAAGATAGCAACTTTTTAAAGATGTATTGTTTGCCCAAAGGTCTAACCTTGGTCCTCTGCTCTTCGTATTATTTCTTAATGTCCTGCTGAACATACTCACTTGTGATAAACTTATGTTCGTTGACGATATAAAGCTGTTTACTCGCATTGAATTTCCTCTGGATTGCAAACTACTTCAACGAAACATTGAGTCTGTCTCATCATGGTGCGAGGACTCCAGACTATCACTGAATGTAACTAAATGTACCACCATGGTCTTCACCAGGAAGCTAGTGCCTCTCCAATTCTCTTATAGGATAGGCAACAATATTTCAACTTCCTCCACTTCCATCAAGGATCTAGGAGTCTTATTTGATCCGGCCTCTCTTTCACTAATCACATGAATGAATTAATAAGTAAGTGTTTTAAACTATATGGACTCATTTATGGTAAAACTTCCAAATTTAACTGCTTTAAAAACTTTGTTTTACGCTTTAGTTAGATCTCGTTTGGAATATGCCACATTAATATGGTGTCCTATCTATTTACCTCATATCAACTCCATTGAATCTGTTCAGCGTAGATTTTTGAAA
The DNA here is from genome assembly GCA_949128085.1 of Cetonia aurata. Lineage (NCBI taxonomy): Eukaryota > Metazoa > Arthropoda > Insecta > Coleoptera > Scarabaeidae > Cetonia > Cetonia aurata. Next base: position 40,148,898 of record OX421884.1, read on the forward strand.
TTTCTTTACATCATAATATGAAGTAAAGAACTTCATATATTATATGAAGGATCATATTCACCTAGAGGTTACGACTATTCACTGCTTTTGTCTCAATTTAATTTCTCTTCTCTTTATACTATGAGAATGGTGCAGATAATAAAGTTTCTCTTTTCTTTGCTTCACAACCACCTTGATTGCGCGCAGTTGCTTCATAAATTAAATTTCCTAGTCCCTAGACTTAATTCTAGATCACCTTCTACGTTTTACTGTGATTTTTCTCGTACTAATCTTTTTCTTCGATCGCCGGTGCATCGTGGTTTTCACTTCGTGGGTTAGCATGCTCTTGTGCCCTCGCTTTTAGTGGCAACTTCTATATATAAGATATAGTATTTTTTTTCTTTGGCATTAATCATTTTTTCTGTGTTTTCCTTGTCTTCTTTTTAATTTTTCGATGTATTAATTTAATTTTCTATTTAGTTATAAGTCTTTTTGCTTTAGGGCCTTTTCTATTTTGATTTACCTTATTTTGTATTACCTATATTTAGTTTATTTTCTGCTGTTGTGCATTGTTATTTTTTTTCCTGTAATTGGGTGTAGTAACCTGTTGGAAATATATATATATATATATATTATCTCTTTTCAATGATTTTGAAAATATATATGTTGTTGATCCCATTGTATTGGGGCAAATTATTGACGAAATGACATTAAACATACGCCGTAACATGATTTGCATGCATGATCGAGCACACTATGCTTGTAATGAAAGAGCGTGGTTGGATGAACACTTCCCAAACAGATGGATTGGTCACGGCGCACAGTGGTCAATTTGTGAGCGTATTCCGGACATTTGCACAAAATTTGACTTTTTTTGAATTATGCTGAAACGATTATATTATATTTATCTACCTGTTCGCCTACTTCCCTGAAAATTGTGGCAGTTTTCAGTAAACCGGTAATAAGTTATGGTCCGCGAACTAGTGCAAAATTCCATATTTTACATGAGTTGGTATTTAAGGAGAAATTAGTGCGATGTTTAATAGGTCTTGTCTAGCTCACCTAAAGCAATTAGTTGAAATGGTTTTACCAGCAGGTAGTACATTTCTTCCTTTACAATTTACCCTAAATATACTTCGAAATCCGTTAAGCCGTAAATTATTCCGACCTAATATATTTATCGTTGCATTTTTCTTGGAATTTTGTAAATAAGCAAGTTTTACGTTATTAAGGACACATCAGGACACTCGAGATTAAATTTATTCTTAATATTCAAAGGCTTAACTATGCCATAAAATCAACTAATCTCTCGGAAACCCTCAGAAAGTGATTACAGACGAAATATAAGGAGAGAGTGCACTTATAAATTCCATTCGCATTTTGGTCACGTACCAAGTAACGTCTCGTGAGTGATATTCTGAGAGCTTATTGTTAATTATTCTGTTGTATTTAGTGTTGTTACAGTTGTGTTATCAGTTGTTGTTAAGTTTTTCTTCGTAAATTTTTGTTAGTGTGTTTTTCGTTATTGTTCAAGCAACAATGGATTTTTCACCGATAACTCGGTTAGATTTGCACAACAAAATGTTGGAATATCCTAGAAAAACTATTACTGACCGAAAAAAACACGTGTTGGAGTACCTTAAAGAACACTTCGCCACTAATGGAGATGAACATGCCACGGAAGTATTAATAACTTTTACAAGGGAAAGTTTTTTCTCGCCGTACCTTAAACGATGGCAGAAGGTTTTCAGCAAGAACGAAGTTTTCTTGGCTCGATATGACGATTGGCTAAGAGAGGAAATTGTATTTCCTGAGCTATTAAAGAATCGCTTAACACCAACTTCGTCCAATACGGAGCCTACTCCAGGGCCCTCGGGTACTCAATCGACTAAGGATTTCAAGCAGTATTCTGAGAGACATAAACGTCGAAAAACCGAACAGTTAAGGGAAGAAACATCGGCAGCTGAACTAAGTTTTGCAACGTCAATGAAATTACGCGACGAGGGTGACCAGGCTGCTGCGAAATTGTTGACCGAAGCTACGACAACAACCCCAACACGTGCTAAACGCATATTTCAGAAATGGACCACTTCCGATCCAGAACAACGGAAATATACTCCAGAAGAAGCGTTAGCTTTAATTTTAGAGCTAAATTTAACCCGGGAACAATACACAAGACTAAACCAATCGGCTGATAGTTGTGGACATGATTTATATCCACCCTATTATAAGGTTTTAGAGGCAAAAAGGGATTTCTACCCAGATGGCATAACCATCACAGAATCTAACTGTGAAGTCCCACTGCAAAGTTTATTGGACAAAACTTGCGAGAGCTTAGTGAAATGCATTTACTCTGCCAGTGACGATTCCCAATCTTTAAAATTAATTTGCAAGTGGGGCTTTGATGGAAGTTCCGGCTACTCAAAATTTAAACAAACATCAGATTTTACTTCCTCTTCAGAACTCCAAGCTGAGGGAAACCTTCTTGTAATGTCGCTTGTGCCGCTCCGGCTTGTCAAGGAAAATAATGAACTTCTCTGGAAAAACCCAAGACCATCCTCTAAACTGTTCTGTAGACCAGTGAAACTACTATGGATAAACGAAACCGATGAAGTTAGTAGACAGTTAGAACAGGACATGAACAACCAGATTAATAATTTAAGGCCTTGTCAAACTGAACATGGAAAAATATCCTTCACTTTGTTATTGACAATGGTGGATGGCAAGGTTTGCAATGCAATCACTGAGACCACAAGTGCTATGAGGTGTTTCATGTGCAGGGCGACAATATCGGAAATGAATGACATTGACGAACTACGGACAAGGAAAGTACAGAAGGACACACTTAAATTCGGTTTGTCTGTCCTTCATGCATACATTAGGTTTTTCGAATGTTTACTGCACATTTCCTATAGATTGGAAGTGAAAGTGTGGAAAGTAAAGAAAGAAATGAAAGAGGCTGTAGGCAGACGAAAAAAATATATCCAACAGCTATTTCGGGATCGCATGGGTCTCCTTGTGGATGTTCCTAAGCAATCCGCAGGAAATACGAATGACGGAAACACAGCCAGACGCTTTTTCGGCAATCCCACTTTGTCTGCAGAAATTACAGGTATTGATGAGGATCTTATTAAGAGATTTTCCATTATTTTAAGAGCCATTAACAGTGGATATGACATTGATGTAAATAAGTTTGAAACTTACTGTTTTAAGACTTCAGAAAAGTATGTATCTTTATATGGGTGGTACTACATGCCAATTTCAGTGCACAAAATTTTACTGCACGGAACAGCCGTAATCCAAGAGGCTGTGGTGCCAATTGGTGAACTATCTGAAGAAGCCCAAGAAACTAGAAATCGGGACATTCGGCGCTACAGGGAACATCATACTCGAAAAATAAGCTCCCAAAAAGTTAATTATGATCTTTTTCATAGATTGATAGTAAGCTCCGATCCATTTCTTAGTTCCAAAAGGGTTGGGGCAAAATTACATCTACCCAGAGAAATAGATGCGGAGCTTAAAACGCTTTTAATCGTCAACCCTGAAAATGTTGAAACGGAGTTGGAGAACATTTCGTCCGATGATAACTTTTAAATGTTTAACTGTTACTCTTCTTATGTCTGTAGTACTTCTACCATTTACTGTAAAATAATGTAAACATGTGAAATATATAATTTCCACAGTAAAAAATATTTTTTATTATGCTTATCCATGACGAATCGACGTCATTTCAAAAACTTTAAAACTGAAACTTTAATAGTTTAAAAGAAACAACCTGAAAAAGTAATAATTAAAAACTTAAATTTAAAAAAATTTTTTTTAAATTTTCAACTCTTAAAAAGAAAATTAGAGCCGATGTCCGGATTTGCTAGGTATATTGACCACTGTGCGGCGGTCCTACCTTAAGGTCTGATGATGTATTTGGCGTTATCTTCAATCCCACCAAGTTTTCAACATTATTGCCCTTTAGATACTTCTTACTTTCTTTTTCGGTAACGTATATGATATAATTGCTCCATGCGTCACTACTTATAATATTATCACTTCCTATAGTATAACAGTTTTGTTGTTAACAGCAACAAGTTTTACTTACACCCGTACAAGTTGTACAAATTGTACAAATTGCCTTAAGTTTGCAAGGAGAGAGACAACCTTAAACTCGAATTGCAGTAAACAATGGACGTGTAATGTTTACTACGATTTGATGAGTAGTTCAAGTTCAAGTATTTTTGAATAAACTGTTGGCAACAACAACTCGTTTGAAAGAATCCATTTTATTATTTTATGCTTCTCTTAGCAGTAGTAGCCTGTAGCTTCTCCTGGTCTGACTTTGTAGTGAAGAGTATTATGCATGGCAATACAAGCGTTTTGTTCAAGAAAATGAAATGCGTTTCTTTATCGAACCAGTGAACACTGGGATGTTTATGTGTTCATGATAACTTCCTGTTTTCTTCACTACTAGTATGCAATGCAATTGGACGTTTTTCTTTTCCTGCAGGATGCTTCAGGGCCGATGGAACCTCTTCTACAGATGCTTGATTTGCATTAAGTACTGTGATGTCTTTCCATATTTTCTGCCTTGTGTAACCTACGTCCAACCAGGTGTCGTCTGAATAATATAAGATTCTGTCGTCAGCTCCTAATAGTGTTCAAATAATTATGCCTCCATAGCACCATATATTGGCTTTTCGTCAAAATACTAATTTGACTACACTTCACTCACTTAAGCCACAACTTCTTAAAGATCCTTTATAGTATCCTTCTATCAATATGAGCAAAGTATCATCTGCATTATCAGGCTACAAGATATAGTAAGATGCATTAATATATTTATGCTCAACGGCTATACGTGTACAATATTTAAAATTTTAAATTATACCATCTGAAACTCAAATACGCTTTTCCAGGCTTTTTGAAAACTCTGTATATATCTGTATTGTAACTTTTTAAAATGAAAACTGTTCATTTTATAAGCTATACTATTTTTCAGTGTTTAGTTGATTATTTCGTTTACTTTCTTACGCAATTTAGATTCTTTATTGCATCGTTTTCCAGAGAGTTACTTCGAAATGGTTTTAGGATGTGTAGCATTGAGAATGGCTTTTGTTAGCTGTTTGTGTATTTTTCAATCTGGATCGCAGCGACATTTATTAGTAGTAACTTTTATATTTATTTTATATATCTTTAGAGAGATACTATAACGACTCTGCTTTTATATACATTTCCACTTCGGTAAAATAAAAGGAAAAGGTTGTGCTGTAAATCTGGAGTGCTTATTTCAAATTTTGTTTCAATAAAGTTTTTAGTTGAGGAGTAACTAGCTCTTCGATTTCCGTACATGGAGCTATTCTCTACAAGTCTATTTTAAACAGCAATGAAATTTATGTTATTTTAAATGACGTAAAGCATAAGCACTAGAGGGATACACAATTTCATGCAAGTTTGGATATAACTGTATATTTAGAAACTACATGAAAACTTTAATATCTCTTTCATGGACAAGAGCGTCCATACATGAATATAACGTGTCGGTATGCATAATACTTACATACTACACGAAAACATAAAATTCTGCGACGGTAAATATTATAGATACCATACATAAAATTTGATATTCGGTGTCATATGGATATACCGTTTTATACCGATATCTTAATCTTAGGATTGGTCATTCTTGAATAATTTCACTGATGTTAATGAGGCAGTTACTACATTTTATGCCACTGTTAGTAAAATTTTAGAACGATCTGTGCCCACTGTTAGATCTACACGTAGAAACTTCCCACCTTGGTATGATTGTAACGTTAAAAGGAATATTAGGCTTAAGGAGTATTACTTCAAAAAGTGGAAAACTGTTAAATGTAAAACGTATTTTAATGAATATAGTCGATTACGTTCGCTGGTTAAAAACCAGATCAGAGGGGCTTATGGACAATACATAACCAGATTGGAGACTAATATGATTAGCAATCCCAAACTCTTTTGGCAGTTCATGAACAATAAGTGCGGCGTTTCCAGAATACCTGGTGCAATGCATTATGGTGACAAACTTATAAATACTCCTTCAAATATAGTTGATAACTTTGCTAGCTTTTTTTCAACTGTTTATCAAAACGTACAGTCCTTATCGGGTGTCCCAACATGTACTCAGATAAATACTTTTCCTCTCTCATTATCTGCTGTTACTTCGAATGACGTTTATTACAGTATTAAAAAACTTAAAGCAGATATGACCATGGGTCATGACAATATACCTGGATTTCTAGTACGTGATGGCGCGGTTATTTTTTCTGAACCACTTACCACAATCTTTAATTTGGCCATACGTACCAGTGTGTTTCCAGAGTTCTGGAAAATAACTAGAGTAACTCCTGTTTTTAAGAAAGGGGACAAATCTGATGTGTGATAATTATAGACCTATTAACGTTTTATCTAACTTTGCTAAAGTTTTTGAAAGTGTTTTATACAAACAGATGTTTTTCATGATGAAACCATTTATATCAATAAATCAACACGGTTTCATGCCTGGAAGATCAACCACAACAAATTTAATTGAAGTGACACAGTTTATTAGTGAGACTCTGGATAATCGTCAGCAGGTCGATGTTATTTATGCTGATTTTACAAAAGCTTTCGACACCATTAACCATACCTTGCTGGTTGCGAAGTTATCAAGCTAGGGTTTTACGCCTCAAGTTACGGATTTTGTAGAATCGTATTTATGTAATCGTACTTGCTACGTTTCTTATAACGGCTTTAGTTCTGCTTCGTTTGTTGCCACTGCAGGTATCCCGCAAGGATCCCATCTGGGTCCCCTTTTATTTAATATTTACGTTAATGATTTATTAACTTCACTGGATTGCAATTTCGCTGCTTATGCGGATGATCTGAAAATATTTTCCAGGGTTTCAACTATATCGGACTGTGTTCTAAGTCAAAACAAGGTAGATACTATAAGGCACTGGTGCGATCAGAATAAACTACAGCTTTGTAAGCATTTTATCCTGTGTTAAATGCAATACTTTTATAATGTATTCTTACGCTATTGATGGTATGCTAATTCCTCGACATTCAAATTATAAAGATCTTGGGTTACATTTTGATTCGGCCCTGACGTTTGACTATCACACTAAGGAAGCTGTTGACTCTGCTGCCAGGTGTTTGGGATTTTTGATTCGCTCATGCAGGTTGTTTACGGAATCTACTGTTCTGAAAGCTTTATTTAACACTATTGTTAGACCTAAACTCGAATATGCCTCACTGGTCTGGTATCCACATTATACTGTCCAAAAACTGGCAATTGAGAAACCTCAAAAACGTTTTCTCAAATATTTATCATTCAAAATTGACCGTGTCTATCCACCACGTGGAGTAGAATATGATCATTTACTGTCTAGACATAATTTTACTTCTCTGGAAAGCAGAAGGATGAGTGCAAGTGCTAGATTTTTGGAGCAGTTGGTTCGTCAGAATGTTGACTGTCCTGCTGTGCTTTCGCAAATTAATTTTGTGCTGCCTAAACATAATACTCGTTCTTCTGATGTTATTAAAATCCCTTTTGCACGGTCAAATGTACTTAGACGTGCCCCACTTACACACATGGCAGTCAACGCTAATAGATTATCTCTGAATTTATTTGTTTAATGTTTATCTAATGCTAATAATTTTTCTTTGTAATTTCACTTGATGATTAATATTAATTTTTGCTTTGATTCATTTTTTAATATTTTATTCATATTTTTGATATATTTTATATTTAGTTTAGAAATTGTAGCACTAGGTACATTTATTTTACATTTGTTTTATTATTATTGTCCTGTTAATGGCGTTTTGCTGTTGGGCAAATAAATATATTATTATTATTATTATTAAGAAGGCGAGGTAGGTTGAGATCTAAGTTTCATAGATCTTCGTTTGCGAATACTAAATAGTACACAGACTAGAATATTAGATTGTCCCAATTTTGTTGAATTTAAGATGCAGTTAGAGAACATAAAATTACTTAAAAATTCCTTTACGAATTCTACACATTGCAGGTGCAACAGATATCAAACAAGAAGATTCCAAAATTCGATCAACTCCAAGGTAATAATTCAATTTTTACAGAAGAGAAATCTAAAGTTGCTATAATGAATATTCGCATTTTTTTTTTCTCCTTGTTTCCAGGAAAGCTTCAGAAGTAAAATTACAAGCGCTCGTCTCGTTGGCTTCTTTTGTCCGCGAGGTTTGAGAAGATATGTTCGAGTGCGCTTTTTATTTTATTCTCTTTACGGATTCTCTTTATAGTCGACTTCTTTCCTACCTGGGATTGTTATTTAAACGTAAAAAGATTATTCCGTTGCTAAACTACGGAGATCTCCTTCCAAATTGAATTTGTTACACCTTGAATTAATGACACCGCCACTTATGCGATTGAAACGAAAGAAATTGTGAGAACAGGTTACACTAGGATCGTCATGGTGAAGAACCAATATTCTCCTATAGAGTTTATCCTAACAAATCCCATAAAACCAAGTGAACGTATAAAATATATTGCTATGTTATTTCCGGTGTATCATGCTAAGCAAAACCGACAGAATCATAATATAGACTATAAAATAAAACTGTTTATGTAAATATATTTTTATCTATTTATTTATTTTTGTCAACCTATGTAATAATTTAAACTAAAAACTTACTTATTTCGTATCTAATTCAATTAATGCTTGTAACCATGAATTTCAGGGCATGTGTATGTCTTTCGATTAATGTTCGATAAAGGATTTTTATGCTTCGTATTGTTGAAAACGATTTCTATGATCGTTGCCGGGGTCCTTTTGTCTAGTAGATATTGAGTTTGTTGAAAACAAATGTGGGGGACTTCTTTTTCGGTTTTTCCTGAGTGTGGTTGCTTTTCGTATATTTATCTAGAATTTCGTAATATCTATCACAATTTAAGTCCATAAAGTTTTCAAATTTACTTACAATTACTATTTGGGGTAGTCTTTCGTCTAATCCTGGGATTTTGAAGAACAACTTTCGCGGCAGTTTGCTGTGAGATCGTTGGAACACTATTTGGAAGCTGAATGATTATTTTGAATATGGAATTATTATTTGGATTATACTAGAGCAGTTTTCGTACCTTGAAGTAAGCGATTTTATTATCTTTTGAACCGGCATATAATGCATAAGTAAATTTGAGGTTATATATTTGTTTGAATGATAACTGTAAATCTAGTGAAATTGGTTATGTGAGGCTGTATTTGATTCTGTGGGTTAATTTCATGAGCAGTTTAAGTTGGTATATTATTTAGTAATATATGGTTTATGACGGGAATTTAGCTGAAGATTTGAATTGTATTTATGATATTAAAAACGAGAAGTACGAGTTTTTAGTTTGAATTAAGATTCTAGAAATTTTATTATTGTGTATCTAAGATAGAAAAGAGCTTACTTACCCTGAGGGAATATTTGGAAGATTCATTTCTTTGTTCATCAGATGTATTTAGCTCTAAATAAATAAATTCCACTATATTTTTGTTTTTTTTTTATTCAATGTATTACAAGAACGTCATTAACTAATAACTACTACAGTCACATTAAAGATACTTAAATGTTATACGCTTTATTGATATAGTAATCAGTGGTTGAACATCCTCCTACGTCCCAAGCGTAACTGAATATAATCATTCTATTCGTTTGCGGTGCACTTAAAACCCTGTGGTGGGGACAAATTTACTTTTCATGCCCTCTATCATTTGAGATCTAGCATATCTTTGGAATTAATGAGAGTATAATAGATGACGCTGAGTGGTGTTTAGTAGAATATAAACAGTTGTTTACTCGATAAAATTTAATTAAAATTTAAAAGATTTATATACAAGTTTTGTGACAATATATATTCAGGCTTCGTACATTATATTCAATAACACATTGTCAATAAAATGCAACAGAAATTTAAAGAGAAATAAATTGTAACATCAAAATATAATCATGTAATTAAAATACCATAATTTTCCACTATTAGTTTTATTGTTAATTAATACAGACATGGAGAAAAAATAAAACAACTGTAATTAGAAACAATAATTTTGTACGTTGTAATAAGAGAATAAAATATTTTATTCAAACATATAAAAATAAAGCAATTGTATAAGAAGTACTCTAGCGGGTTTCCGTGTACAGTGATATTCGGAATTTATCCTATCTTGGAGTTTTTTTTTTTGACATCAACATTTGATGGTGTTGTTACCAAATTTGATTCTATTAAGCAAACAGTTTAATTCTTGAATCGTTATTATCTAGTAAATGGCTTTGGTCTTTCACCTTCTGATAATATTGCCATTAGATTTACCATCTGCCATATTGCTAGTTTTATTATCACTTTTCCTACTCCCAAATTCGATAACTAGCCGCTCTTTCGAGTTGCTGAGATTTTGTGTGGCTTTCTGTGTTTTAACATTCCATTAGCTTAGGGTGTTTATTTCTAAAAGTACAAAGCGGCTGAAGATGCTTAATTGCCTATGAGCGAAATGCTTCAGGGCAATCTTCATTTAGTAAAAACATTAATTTTCTCTCATTTTTAAGACTTCTGTCATAACCTTCCAAATCTGAGCCACCAGAATGTGCCAATGAAGGGCTTCACAAAGTCCTGCATTGTAAAACGTCCACCTGTGACGCAGCGCCATTTTATTGTGCAGTTTGGTATTTATCATTTTTTAAAATATTTCAGCATTTGACTATTATGCATAAAAGTTCACTTGTATATGGCTGACAAAGGTTAGTAAATAATCGAAACTTTATATAGTATACTGAAAAATAAAAAATTAGGAAGTACGAAATTTAGCCTTCATACAAAACACCTAATTATGGACTCAAGCAACATTCAATATTTGGTTCAACGGAACCAACCGATTGTCGATGTAGTTTACTAGATTGTGTTAATCATAATGAAAATTGTACTCGCTACATTTTCGTGAGTGTTAACACAACTTTTAAGTGCAAATCAATCCCAAATGGAACCTTAAATAAATTATTCTTTCAACAATAACGTAACTCGTTCAAACAATTATTATTTAAATCAGTGATTCTAATCTTAACCCTTTAAAAACTATTGAATAACACGTTTTTTTATTTTTTCGGTGTATTTGGAGAATATGTACGTGCGAAGAGATATATAGTGTATTATTTCAACCATAAAATTATTCCAACAATGTGGAAGCTGCATTAATTAGCATTACACTATGAATTTAGACATTTTAAGACCGTTATCCAGCATAATTTTGGAATAACAAAACGGGGAGCTATTCAAACGAGCATAGACATGATATACATATAAAGCACATACTAGATAAATACGATGCTTTAAATTTATGTGCAACCGCATTGAAGGCGTATATTTCAATAAGCGGCAGACAATTTATCTGCTTACCAATTGACACCGCAGCTATGGAAAATTTAATATCACCGTGGAAGATATATCTGCGCAAGTGACGGAATACTCTTTTCGTACCTTCCACATTCTATTTTAAATCTGACGCTTTAGTAGCGGAAATACCATCACCGTGATGAGGCTCGTCAAGCTGGGAGTTATTGGATAGTCATAAGCCTTTTCGGTAAATGATTTTGAGACTGTTCAACAGTGTCAACCAAAAATTATATATTAATATCAATATAGGAAAGTTATCGTGTACGGTAAAGTGATCGATCATGTTTGCTACTGCTGTAGTAAAAAATAGGTTGATATGTGTACGAAGTCGAGTGCTCTGTTAATGTTAGTAGAGTGTATTAGCAATATTCCTTGGTGTTACTAAAGAAAATCATTAGGAGGGATCCTTATTGTCTTCAATTTGGCGCGATAGAGACTTTGCTTTTGAAGAGTCAACCACATAAGTCTCCTTTTTGCCAGTGCGAAACACCACTTTACTTGATCTTACATTACTTTTGATGGTTTGCTAATGCAAACCTTTTAGCATCTTTGTTTCTACGTCGATCCCTGTATACCAAACTTTAACGCGCGGTTCCACTTCGTGTCCGCTTAGCAGCACTGTTTGTGCAAGCCAACTGTCAAATGCCGTGCGTATAGTTGGTCAGTGGTCGCGCTTGTTTGTCGTTACAATAATATTTTACCCCAGAATAGTAGCTGTTTGTGTGAGTGCGGAATCTCCAGGGTTCCTATCTAGGTATGCGCAACAACTGAAAGAATTAAAATGTGTTTTTAACTGAGAATTTATTTCTATAAAGTAGGTGCAAAGAGAATTGTACAATGAAAATATACAATTGATTATATAAACAAACTACTTGCCGTATGTCGGAGCGCTTTTAAATTTAGTCGTTAATGTTCATTACTCAATCTAGACAAGATGAAAAATAGGAAAGGAGTAAAATCTATATGCCGAGGCGGGTCAAAAGTAAGCGGGCAGTTTTAAAGTACAAGTTGCTGCTGTGTCGTGCCAGAGGGCTTTGCCGGCACCGAACTCACATAGCAGAAATGTTTGTGAGGTGACCAACGTTACTTCTCGAGTACTGCCAAGCGGTGTCTACGTATATCGTGAGGCGGTCACGATGGTTTGAGTTAGGCGTGGGTAAATGTACATCCGTTTGCGGGGACGATACGCGGCGTGGTAAACAAGAAAATTTGAAAAAAAATTAATTATGCAACCGAAAACACTACCAAGCTATAGGAAAATCTATTAAATTAATTACTAGTTTGAAATTAATACTGAAATGGATATTCACACAGAGTGCCACGTTACAATCTTAGAATTGGATCTATGTTTGTTGCTGGGGGAAGTTTCGGATTGTGCAGTACTGCTTGATATTTCAAGGCACGGATATCTATTGCCGTACCATTTCCACTGAAATTTTGCCGAGCCCAGAGGAGTTCCAACTTCGGGTAAGGATTCTTAGATGCCAAACATCCCATTGGCTCGGGAGTAGTTCCTGCAGTAGAGCTTTACTTCTCTGATTTTTATATACAATTAAATACCAAATCTGGAATCAAATCAACGCATATAGGGGTAAATACGCAAACCATTCAACCACCAACACGGCAAAATTTGATGTTACTGTCACCTTCAACAAAGGTTTTTATTGTCTGTGGCGAATGCAATCGATCGATCGTATTGCTTATTTGCAGGAACATACCCCAGCGGATTGACACCAAATCATAATACACTAGGAGTGGAGGCCATTGAAAAATTCAACTCGGCTTGTAAGGTTCCTTCGAAACATACAGGAGCGTTTGGTATATACCGTGCTCATTCAAGTAGGCGTGTTAGTGTATTCTTTTAATATTGCAATGCATCATGCGCGATTGTAAAAGACATCTGAATACATCTTCCAGAAAAATTGGGTGGATACGAAAAAAAGGTATAATTAGAAACTTTATTCTTACTAACCGTCCAACATTTGAAGCATAGTGGTTGCTTTTGGCAGATAAAAATCAGCATGTAGTTGGAGCAGAGATATTTCAATACACCTGGATTTCTAACATATTCTGTGTAATTAAAAATAATATAATTATATGTGTATTCAAACATAGCATATGAAGCATATTTCTGTGTTTAAACTCGGTGCCAAATGAAAAAATGGAAGATGCCTGATTTTAATGTTTTAATGTTTCATTTCATTCACTCACAATCAATGTACATAACCAACCAAAGAAATAATACTATATAAAAATACAATGCAATCTTAATAGATTAATGACATGTGAATGAAATTCCCAAGGATATGTTTGGTTAGAGTGCATGAACTCTTACCATTCTTCCACACATCCTTGTATAAATAAAAAAAAATATGTAATCGAGTTTTGTGCCTATAATAACTTAACTAATATTCTGCGATGATCACGATCTCTATAAGTAAACAATTAGACCATATGTGTATACGAAACTATACAAAATTAAAAGAAAAATTATACAAAATTATACAAAGTTAAGCAAAACTTGTTCCAAGTAATTGTGTACCAAATATGAGTTGACGCAAACATTTCTCAAACATGGCTGGCGACATTTCTTTAAGCGGGGGGGGGGGGGGGGAGGTATAGCGTTATATATCTTATAGATCACCTAAGAGAATGAACGTTCGAATAGTGCAGTCGTGTGCAGTGGTGGTGTAATTAACCCATGTGACCGAACATTTATATGATGGACATCCGTACGAAACGATATCTTATTGTAGAGATAAGGGGGTTTTCGATGTCTAATAATTGTATAACACAATCGTGACACGTGCATCAATGTCCGATTACGCATATTGAGCCACTTCCAACAAGAAAGGGTATGTGAAATACGTTCATACTTTCTGATATAATATGCAAATCTTAAACACGAATTTTGGACCCTTTGTATTCGACTTCGAACATTGAAATCTATGCATGGACCGTACACAGCAGTACAATAGTTAAAATGAGATAATACCTGAACATTACATAATATAAGTTTAATGTCTGTAGGTAGGTAATATTTATGTTGGTATAACATTTTTAGGTTGCAGTATGCACGCTGAACATACTTGGACACTTGTAGCCTATATCTAAAATTGTGGTCAATGATTACACCAAGACTTTTAGCTTGGCTTACCACAGGCAAGGCCTCACCATCAATGGACAGCTTAAAATCCCGCGCCAACTCCATCCGACATTGCTGAGTACCAAAAAAATATAACAACAGACTTTCTAGAATTAATATGCAACGAGCGGAGAGAACAGGCACGGAGAATTGTATCCAAATCCTGCTGAACACGATACATAGCATCCATGTAGGATTCTTTACGGAAGGAATAGTATAATTGCGTATCGTCAGCATACATGTGAACCTTACAATGCTTTACTTGTTCCAATAGGGTACAAGTATACACTGTAAAAAGCAGCGGCCCTAAGACCGACCCCTGCGGCACCCCAGAAATCAAAGCAGAGTTGGTAGATAATTGATTATTTATCTTCACCACCTGAGATCTGCCACGCAAAAAGCTGCTTAACAAGATTATTGCATTATTGGAAAGACCGATATAACGAAAAGTAGATAAAAGCAGCTCATGATCAACAGCCTTAGTAAAGTCCAACAGGATCAAAACGGATGCATACCCCTTGTCAGACGCAGCGATCAAGTCATCAGTGACCTTCAGCAAGGTTGTTTTACAACACGTGACCGGATCGAAATCCAGATTGGTGAGTTGGCAAAATATTGTACCTATTCACGTGCTCAATTAATTGTTGATTTATGACTTTCTCAAATATATATAATAAGATGCAGCACCAGCTCATAATACACATTCTGGACTCTCCGGCCTCTCATCTCCAGATTTAACGCCTTTATACTATTACAGATGAAGATAATATAAAGAACATTGTATACGCGTTGCCAGTAGTGAGACAATATGATTGGAAAGAAAGCTAATTTGAAAATATTAATGTTTGAGAAAATAGTATATAAAAGAAAATAGATAATAAATTTATTGAAAATAAAACTGTAGGGTATGCAACTATTTATGATTGTAAGAAAGATCAGTTATTTTACAGCAAAATCTATTTGTTTATTAAGAAGTATTATATTGTTAAGCTTTTTTATTTCTGATATTTCTAGCATATTCATTTTGAAACCATTTTGAAAATTAGGAAACTGTTTTATTCCGTTGTGAATAAAGCCATAAAATTAACTAAAATTCCGTTCTTCTCAAGAGCTGTCAAAGATTGGTATAGATCCTAACAGAACTCGTCTACAAAATATGTGCTATCGGAAAATGAAATCATATACAGGTTATTCTATTTAAAGAATGCGAATTTACACTCTGGTATAATCGGAAATAGTTCAGTGTCGCCAATATTTTAATTTGAAGAAGAAACACCGGAAGTGTCCAATACAAAATTTCAGCATTCAACTAACAATGATTCCCAATTCTATATGGATAGAAACACAAGTAGGAATATTTTTACTTTCCAAATATGATTTTCTTCTTCTATTGATAGTGATTTTATGAAGTGAAAGTACAATGATAGCCTAAACAAAATCGTAAAATGCCTATAGGAATTTAGGCAAACTTCGTGCCACTAACACCGAAACAAAATTTGCTTGGGAATTTCTCATGCTTGCGATGGAATTCTGTGCACAACTGCAGAATATATCTTTATACTCTCCTGCGTGTTGAAAATCGTCAAGAAAAATTACTTGTCGCATGTAAAGCGCCCTAAATATTTTAGTATATATATGCCAGAAATTGTTTAATATTATTACCATAAGCCGGCGAGTTCAGGTTCTTTACTCTACTGTTAATGGCGTGACTCACCTTTTTCGCCATATCTGTCACATATAATAGACGCCTTACTACACCTTCTGTGTGTAAAAATTCAAAGGTTTACAGAGAAGTCTATCCCTACATTGAAATTAATATGTGGCTGCATTCTACTTGGAGACGCTAGTTTCATTAAATATATACGTCTGAGGCAATGAGCGGCGGTGTTTTTACGTCTTTGAATTACTACACTTTGTAATCAAACATCAAACCCAAGGCGAAAGCAATAAATTTAATGTTGGTGTAAATGATGGTATATTTAACTTACCTTTAGCGACTGGGGATACGGCAATAAAGTTGACCAATGCTGCACCAGTGCTATGCCCCATTAGCGTGACTCTCTCGGGATCACCTCCGAACGCAGGCAGATTTTCCCTTAGCCAGTGCAGACCAGCTACAAGGTCCATTAGACCGAAATTACCCTGAGCACTTCCCGTAGCACCAGTCTTTAGAAAACCTGAAACAAATTTCTTAGATAGCGCCATTTCTTATTTCATTTCCAATATCTTATGCAATATACCTAATAAATGAGTGATCTAAAGCCGTAATCACAGTAAAAAGCTTACTTTCTTTTACCCATACCTGCTTTACCGAAAACCGTACTAACAATAACCTGTCGTTATTTTATAATAATCTTAATCTTCAGTGTGTAATAGTGGTTGCATATTTCATGTGAGTTAGGTCTTCTTTTGATAAATTATTCGAACCCTCCTAAAAAGGAGTACAATGTTTTCTTGCTAATGAGAGGCTTTTATTGTTTTTATTTATTAAATTTATGGGTTCAAATTTTTGTGATTTAGTTTAGTTTTAGAAACAGAATTCCCAGAAATGATGTCTTGAGGAAATCTTTGTTAATAATGTATTTGAAAATGAGCATAATGCTTTGTGACAACAAAAAATATAATTTGTCATATTTATGTACCCAGCATGTATAAAGGTGTGAGGCATATATGGAAATGATCTATTTGTAGTTATTTCCAAGAATAGATTTTTTCAGATTATCCTTGTGAAATGCGGTAACCAAAATGTCTCTTTTACTGCGATTAGTTATATACATATCTAAAATAAATAATGAAAAAGTTGATGTTGCGTTTGAGATATCAATGCGTTTCATGTTTGTATAGCTTAACACATGTATATACTCAAATCCGTGGCACTGTATACGTTTCAGTATAACTAAGTTCTAATTGTTAGCAGTAAAACTGAACTCAATAGTAATTTATTGGAGAGGTTACCTGGTTGTTCTTTTTTTAAATAAATTTCCTAAAGACAGTTTTCAGAAATTCTGGTTGATCAAAGCTCCGATAAGAAAATGTTAACTATTCACAAACATTGATTATTTCTACTGTAGACTAGGACTAACAAGCATAGGCCGCCAGATGTTTTCTGGGTTTTGATCCCGGCTTCGCCAGTTGGTAGCAGGGACCCTTTGGAGTACTTTTACAAAATATTAGCCAGGCGTTTATTTTTGACGATTTTTTAAAGTTTATTGTGATTGATAGTCTGGCATAAATACACTAGAATACGATACTGGATTGGAAGCTATTACTGGCGTTGTGGTAAAGCCCAAGGTTAGTATGCGGCAGGACGATGGTTCGAATCCGGACGGAGGCGATGCTTTTTTTATTTTTTCATTTTTTTTTTGTTTTAGCGTTTCACATTACATTTTACAATAATAATGAAGGTGTAAAAGTATGTTTAATTTACGCAGACTGCCAATAATAATATATCAGTATTTTATTAGGTGTGTTAGAAAATAAATTAATGACAAATGCATTTCGGTTAATTGCATTTAGGATAACGATTAATTTCTTATATTCAAATTAATAATGACCAAATAATTGCTATTCACTTTTGAAGACATTTGTATAATGTCTTATTGTTTACTTTAACCAAAGACCGTAATCCGATTATACCATACACAATCAACCAAACGCATTCATACGTTAGAACTTAATATTTATTTTAAACCGTAAATTTGAATGATATGTTATTGTTAGTTTTAAGGCAATACATTCATCGTAATTATTACCTAATGCAATTAACCCAAACACATTTATATAATTATAACTAGGTCCTACAGCACACTATACCGTCGCTTTACTAACTCATCTACTACTGCTTTGCAAACGTTTTTCGTATTCGAGTGTACTTAAGCGAGACTACCAACCACTGTCAACTTTACAAAATTGTCAAAAATAAACGCCTCGCCCATCTATGGCTAATATTTTACAAAGATACTGCAACAGGTCCCTACTACCAATTGACAATACCGGGATCAAAACCGTGCTTAACATCTGGGGAACTCCCCTTGTAAATACTAAAACCAAACTATTAAATATGATGAAGGTAACAGTTGTTCATTTTACTACTTGCAAGTTAAAGGGATAACTTTAAATAAGAAATAATACGAATAAATTCTATAAAAGGAATTCAAGCTATCTTTAACAAAATATTGTAAGGCATATAAATGGTAGTAAGTATTAATATATCGCCTTGTGGAATTTCAAATAGTTAGAGTCTATTTAGAGCGCCATTGGCGTTGAAACCATCGAATGTGAATAAAATTAAGTATTTTCATATTTCTGATAACAAAAAGTATTAATCTAAACCCGATTCCAAAATGTCGTATTTAAGGGATGCTTCAAGAAAATAATAACAAAACTTTTCAATCCATACAAAAAAAGAAGGAACACTAATGGGCGGTACCAGCTTTAGTTCAAATTTCACGCAAAATAATCATGCAACAAATAAATTTGAATGTTTGCTATTAGGTCCACATAAAGAGCGTTTCTATTTTGGTATACAAGGTGTACTGAAATTATTCTTCAGGGACTCCAGTAGAAATTGTATATTTTTAAATTGTGGCATATTTCTGACTACAATTTATTATTGTACACGAGATGATACGAATTTCACAGAACGCGATTCAACTCTGGGCATTACTTTATTTTCCAATAAACCAACGCAAGTGAACAGCTTTTGGACAGCAACCACATCGTATAACCATAGAAGTGTGTGTAATAAAATTGTTGCAATTAACAGACAAATTCATAATCATAAGCGTTCATAAGCAAATCAAAGGAAAATGAATGAAACGCAGTGATACACATTTCACGTTGACGTGCCTTTTATAGCGATTTTGACTGTAACAAAACGGGGAGGTGAGCAGGGGATAGACAAATTGACGATTCACAAAAGAAAAGAGGATTGATGCAACAAATGTCTAAATAAATGTATCTGCTCGTATATATTATAAAAATATTAATCTTATACATTGCAAAAATACAGGAGATAGAAACTAATTATTGGTACAGACACATTAACCGAGCAGTCGTCTACACTGAGAAAAATGTTATTTTGTTAAAATCGCAATACAAGGTACCCATTGTAAAGCGATTGGTGTAAAATGCTACTGCAATTGATGTAGTAATTGTTATTCAAACAGTAACTTTTCCTTACGACACAGTATAAATAATAAATTTATTGTTAATTTTTGGCGTATTTTTTACAACACTAATAATGAAAAATACATAACTTTCTTGTATCTACATCAAAATGGTCATGTGTCATCGGTTATAAATTCAATTGAAACATACATTCCTAACATGGCCAGCTTGTAATATTTACAACAGTTAGATGGGATTTTAATTAGCTTTGCAGAGTAAATACAATTTAGAAATGTATTATTCACATGAATGATTTGCAGATTTGCAGTGTGTATAAAGCGTGGATCCAAATTATTAATACAATGTCGCTGAACTAGTATCTATTTCCATTTTGTGTTGACTTTTACAACAATACGTTTACTACAAAACTCTTGCATATGGTTGTTGTCGCAATAATTAACACAAGGGTTACGTTAAATAAAACACAATTGTGTTTAATCGAACAATAATTTTTTCTCAATGTGCTAGAGCAGGGGTGTCCAACTTGCAAGGCCTCAAGGGCCAAAACTAAAACCTTTGATGTGGTTGCGGGCCATATAATAATTTTGTTAAAGTAATAATAAAATAACGTGAGGTATAAAAATAATTACGCGGGCCACAACTAATAGCATCGCGGGCCGGATGCGGCCCGCGGGCCGCCAGTTGGACAACCCTGTGCTAGAGAATGCTAGAGAACGATATGTGTCGTATTACAACAATTAAATATTTTTAAATATTTTGTTTCAAAAATTGTCACTCTCAATACCAGAAACGGTAACTTTATGCCTAAAGTTAATTAATTCGGGACAATTGTTTCGGAAATTCGTGGATTTCCATTTTCAACCGAAGACCGAATGAACTAAGAAACTTTAAAATATCTAAACATGCTTAGTTACTCCTATCCTAAAATTATATTTACATGTGCTTTACCGGCTACTTTGACCTGCTAGAATTGGTGAATTCCGAAGTCATACAAAATGTAACTGCGAAAAAAATGTGTTTTTACCATAACAAATCCATCAGCACAGAATCGTAGAGCGGAGCCTGTTCACGATTTAATAAATTATTATTAGATTCTTTTTTAATATAAATACTTTCAAAAGCGATCAATTCTTTCGGGAATGTTGCATTTTTTAATAGTTCGAGGTTTTCAATGTTAAAATTATAGCCCGTATCATTAATATGCTGTGCCACGCTGGACGAGTCAACCCTCCCATACCCATAATGTGGAATGTATTCCTTAAATCTAGTTCCAATTCGTATTAATTAATTAATTACCGACATAAACTTTATTGCAGTCCCCACACCTAATTTTATAAAAGCCGGATCTTTCGTTGGCGGTTTATGCCGCTTAAAGAGAGTTCAATATAAACATTATAAGTTTAACTTAATTTCAAACCCGCGATAAAAAGTTTATTAAACTACTTTTCCACCGAAAAGTATAGGCGTCATTTTTAAAGAGCATAATGTAAACAGACATTTCAATGCACAAAATACTCTGCAAAATTTATTAGGTATAGTCTGTCCATATTTCTAACGATTTGCCTTTAGAGGGATTAAGAGTATTACCTGGGACTATCCACTACCTGGTGCCGCCAAATAAAGCAAATGAGGTAATGGGCCGTATTAAGAGAAATTGGATTTTTTTAAAGTAGAGAAGTAATTATGTTTCGTTTAATATAATCTACGGTTTACAATTTAATCTAATTGACTATACTATGAATAATTAAAGTTTCTAAGTTATTATGTTTCGTTCAATATAATCTACTATTAACAATTTAAACTTTATGATTTAAAAGCAAACAATTCTAATTTATGCCTCTACAGCTGTGTTAAAGATATTTAATGGTATTCAGATTACTAACATCCCTTAAACGTAATTAACAAATTTCTGGTTTTATAATTTACATATATAAGAAAGTAACAAAGTAGAATTAGAAAATAGTTGACGGACAGTTGTTGAAAAGTACAGACGTTCAAATTTGTGAAAGAAAAACATGTGGACACCGTGGAGTACAGACGACTGTTCAACAAACGATGTATTCGTGGGTAGTAATAGATTGCAAAGTGTAAGTAGTGATGTGATAGGCGACGACGTTGATAATGCAAGAAATCATTTGATCACTGAAACACAGCAGATAATCCTAAATGTATATATCAATTTGAAGAGTGAAGATTATGGGACCAAAACAGAGACAATTATTAGAACATCCAAGTTAACGGGTGTCTCTTACGGAACAGTCCACAAAATCGTTCACAATGGTTTATTTAAAAGAAAAACAAGGAAGGATAAGGGACAAACGAGAAAAATTAATATGTGTGATTTCGATATTGTGAGAACAGAAATATACCGATGCTTTAAACGAAATGAAGTTCCTACATTGCGAAGTTTGTGCAACAACCTGAAAGAGAATTATAGATTGCAGTGTTGTATAACTACGTTGTCGCGCGTTATGAAACAAAACGGCTTTAAATTTGGTGTGGTTAACAAGCGGCGAACAATTATGAAATCGCAAAGATTGCAGCTACTACGGGATGAGTACTTAACGAAAATGAAGGCATTTAGAGAGGAGAATCGTTTCATTTGCTACTTGGACGAAACATGGTATGATACCCATGATACTGTCAAGAAAGGTTGGGATGATAGTTCGGGAATGTGCTCCCTTAATGTTCCTGTGTCAAGAGGGAAAAGAATAATTATTGCACATGCGGGATCTGTGGATGGCTGGGTCGGTGAAGTGTTACTGTCTGCAAAGAACATAAAATCTTCGTCGTTGGATTATCATGAAGATATGACAAGTTCCTTGTTTGAAGAGTGGTTCGTGCATAAGTTACTACCGTCTTTACCACCAAAAAGTGTCATTGTTATGGATAATGCCAGTTACCACTCTCGACAAATTATTAAAATACCTAGTGGGTCAAGCACAAAACATGAAATAAAAACTTTTTTAGAAGAGAATGACCTTTATTTTAAAGAAGGTTATTCCAAGAAACAACTCCTGGAAGTCTTACAGACGAAAACATTTCCGAAGCAATACTTTATTGACAATGCTGCAGGTCACACAGTACTACGTCTACCTCCATATTATTGTATCTTCAATCCAATAGAGTTGATTTGGAGTTCACTAAAACAACACATTCGTCGTCAAAATACCGCTCCCACATTTAGCGAAACAACAATTAAGACGATCCAAGAAGCTATGTTTTTAATAACACCAGATACTTGGAAAAATTGTGTACAACATGTAATCGGTATAGAGGATGAATATTTACAATACGCAAACTCCATACCGCAATTTATAATACATGTAGATGATGTAGACGATGAAAGCAGTGATTCTGTTGACTGAAACGGTATTTAAGTTTTAAATTTAAGATAATGTACATATACATAACGACGAGTACTTCTGAGTTGATAAGGTACAATTTACTATAGCAATTTAGTAATGATCATAGTTTCTTTGATTGTATTGTTTAACATGTATGTTATTGTTGTTGTAATTGTAATATTATAATGATGTTTCCTGTACTGTGTATCAAGAAAAAAATTTGATTATTTCCCAACAATGTATGTATCTTTATGTGTATATAAATAAATATATTATTTAGTCGAACATTAATCTCTTTAGAATACACTTTTAGTATTATAATCTTAGTGAATACGTCCCTGTTAACCACCCGTGCTCGCAAAGGATTATAACGGTCGGTAAACATTTCTTTTGTGAAGATCGATTGCTATTTAAAAAGGCAAATCGTTAGAAATATGGACAGACTATACTGCGAAGGATAAAACGACCGCCAACGAAAGGACCGGCATTTATAAAATTGAGTGTGGGGACTGCAATAAAGTTTATCTAGGACAAACAAAGCGGGCAATTGGAACTAGATTTTAGGAACACATTGCACATTATCGGCACGGGAGGGTTGACTCGTCAAGCATGGCACAGCATATTAATGATACGGACCATAAATTCAGCAACATTGAAAACATCGAAATACTAAAAAATGCCACAAAAAGAGAATTTAAAAATAATAATTTATTAAATCGTGAACAGGCCCCGCTCTACCATTCGGTGCCGATGGTTTTCCTACGGTAAAGATACATTTCTTTCGCAGTTACATTTTGTAGATTGGAATTCACAGAATTCTAGCAGGTCAAGCAGGGGGCGCACTTGTAAATATAAATTTAGGATAGGGTTAACTAAGCATGTTTAAATGTTTTATCGTTTCTTAGTTCATTCGGTCTTTGGTAGAAAATGGAAATCCACGAATTTCCGAAACAATTGTCCCGAATTAATTTAAAATTGGTGTATCGAGGAGTGATCGGATATCTTGTGTGTCTATTACTACGCTACAGTCCTTGCATATCTCAGTTTTAAGATCTGCATTAGTTTTATTTGTTTCAATTCAATGTAAGAAAGTTACTGCTATGTCACCCCTCCATTTGCCAAGTACGTGTAAGTGGGTCTATAAGTTTGTACGCCATTAAGATAGAAAAAGAATAATCTAGAACCGAACAAGGGTCTGTACCTTGTACTATACCACATCCTTCAAGAAACTAGGTTCGACTTTTAAGTATTGCATTAGCGGTAAACTCTATGATAGAAATTGGAAGCGATATGCCAAAAAGAATTTTATTCATTCCATTTTTTAATTTTTCCAAGTTCGACAAATAAAATATAATCATCTAAAAGATTGAAATCCTCCGATGGTCAAAACCTATTCTATCAACATCCACAGAACTGTATACTAAATGAAAATCTTTACAGAGTGCATTAATCGTACATTTTATTCCGAAACTTTGAAGAAGTACTAGTAGAATCGGCCTTCCAGAATGTATAAAGTTGTCGGTTTATTATTTTCTACAAGAATGTGGACATACAGATTGCAATGCAGTGGAACCTGGATAACCTAGAATGGTTTTGGGCATGCCAGAATAACAACCGTAGTCACAAAGATTATCTTCGGAATGGGCAACAACACGACTAAACTCTCCTGTTTTACTTCTTACTAAATTGTTTGACATTTTGCCTTGAATCCTCATCATCAAAACTGTCAAAGTCTTATAAACTGCTGGATATTAGTTTAAAGTTTCTTTTTTTTTTTTGTTTTTTATTCATAAGCATTATATAATTGGTAATTTTTAAAACACTTATCTTTCTTGTCCAAGGAAAACTTGTGTGAATCGGCAGCACAATTATTGCATACATGATTTTCTATAAATTCATCTCTCCTAGATTACCCGAACAGTAACCATAAATTCAGAAAAAGAACCAGCATAAATGTGATGATATCTTCGTACATCGTTCATAACGTATTAAATATGGAAAAGACCATGGTCTCTTGTGTGAAGGAATTCTCTCATCACGAGTAAAGAGGATAAAATTCCAGGAAGTCATTAACAGAGCATCCAGATCAAGGATAAAGAAGTTCCGTGCCGTATAAACGCATTGAGAACGCATAAATAATATATTCTCTCATTTATGAAATGAAAGCAGTTTCGTTCTATACATAAAGCATTCACATTATAAGCTATTTCAACAAGGATTGTGTTAAGTGTGCTTTTATCATAAAGCTTGTTTTTTTTTCTGCTTGCTTCTTGCATCATATTATTGTTTGTGACAAAACCAATTTCAAAAGCTTTATATCTTATATTATGATCTTACATTATCATACTTTCCTTTCGTTCATTCATTCCAATGTAAACAGTTGAAAATATGAACAATGCTTGCTATCAAAATGAAACAGTGAGATTCAGTTAATAATTTTATTTCTTGAAATTTTCAAACTTACTTCAACAACATTTGAACCGTCATTAGTCTTTTTCAAGTTACAAGATAATTAATCATTACATAGAAATAGAAATTGTGTTTGAGGAAAATGTATGAATCAAAGTGTTAAAATTACGTAGTAAGTTGCATTATAAGGAGACTCAAAGTTTAAAAATTGTAAAAATTACATTATTAAAATGACATTAAAATGAAATTACGAACAATTTTACAGTTGGAGAGATAAAATGGATATACACAAACACATTGCTACATGAAAGTTTAGTTGAGTTGCTTTTTGTTAACATATTTGAAGAACTCGTCTGTATCCTTTTGTTCCTTTGTTATTTTACATTTTTGTTTATGCATTGTTTTGCTGTTCATATTGCTGGTGGATTTTGGTATTTTATGATTTTTAATTCAATTGTTTGTTCAACCAACACGTTTATTGGCTATAATTTTTACCTTCATTGTTATTATCCTTTGGGCACTTCTGAAGCGGTTTGCATATTTATTTAGATTACTCTTGAAATTAGGAATAAAAATAATAAAAAAAAAGAAATATTAAATATTCCGAAGTAAGATATGTATAAAACTTTTTCATTGCTACTTTTAGACGCACTACGACTCCATTGATATTGTTATACTCCTCTATCAAAAAAACTTTTATTTTTTTTGTTTCAATATAGGTACATATATTAAACGTTATAAATATCATATAAAATGTGCTCTACCTTCCAGAAATAAGCAGACCTTCATATAAATTATTGGTGCTTTAGTCTCCCAGAATCATCTCCCTTATATACTTATAAAATTATAAGCACCAAGCACTCATTCTGCCTCAATAGAAGCCCGAACCCAGAGGATGTCCTTAAAAATCAAACGCTTGTCCAACTGAGTTCGTTGCGTATAACATGGTAGTATTTATTTTAATTTAGTATGCTCGAGGATGTAGTATACTAGCAGGAATATGATGGTGTTGTTTTAATGCTACATTAAATATTTGACTTTTATGTGTGTAGTATAGTCATTTATATTAGGCTTCAAATTCAATACCCAATAAAAGAGTGAATTCAATCCAACAAAATGTGTTATTTATTTACAAAATCACTAAACTTCAGAATAATAGCATATTCAAAAAGGCAGCAGGTTTGATTACTTTTATAAACAATATTTTTAACTCTTATATTAGCATACTTATCTAGAAATACCACACATTAAAGTTTTAAATAAACCGGGAATACATACATATACAATCTATATTACTTCTACAAATAAAGATAGAAACCATTAAAGTCTAGTTAGGTGTGCTTGGTACTGCATAGCACACGTAGGTTTTCATTTACGTGGGGATGGCAATCAAGATATAACCAGCAAGTAATTTCTGTTAAAGATAGGGTGTGTAAAAAAAAAGAAAATTACAGAAATTAATACGCGGACGATATCACCGATCTAATTGATGAAAGATTTGAGGGCATTCCCTGTAATGTGATGCAGACAGCCTTAAGATCAATCCAAAGCTGGTGTAGAAAGAGTTGCCTCTCTGTAAACCCAGGTAAAACAGAGATGGTATTCTTTATCAACGCAATGAAAGTGGAACAACTTCAACCACCCAAATTGTTTGGCACTGCCCTCAGGGTTTTGACCAACTTCAAAAATCTCTGTACATCAAAAGCCTGAATCAAGAAAGGATGTATGATTTTTTGGCAGTGGCGCCGCACCTTGGGTAAGACTTGGGAGTTTTCCTCCAGAATTAGCATGTAGATGTATACTACCGTAATTAGGGCCATGCTAACCTATGACGCTCTCGTCTGGTGGCCAAGAGTGAGACGAGTGGTTGCCGTAACTAACTGTTACATGTGCAGCGCATCGTATGTCTCCCTTGTGCCGCTAAGGATGCTGTTATTGACCCCCAAAGTCGAACTACAATCTTCGATCATCAGCTATACAGATGAATCGGAAACTAAAACAGGAGCGGAGACAGGAGTTTTCTCCCTAGATCTTCAAAATTCACGTTGTGGGACCGGGTTTTTCCTGCTCGTATTTCATCGGTTACACTCAATACCCTAATAAAGCAATGGACTGCCACTCTCCACGAGAGTAGATGGGAATCCATAACCACTTGCCGTCAAGCAAATGAAGTAATCCCCAGGCTATTATCGAAGGTAGCAAGATATTGTCTGCAGCTTCCTCGCGGTAACTTACGTCAAGTTGTGCGGCCATTGCCTGGCCACTGCAAGGGATTTGTCAACAGCCCACTGTGCCGTGCATGTTACCAAAAAGATGATTATGTGACTGCCCGGCGCTTGTTCAACTCACAGGTTCCACCCTGCGGGAGTACTGACCGATATCGACGGCGACTCGGCAGCTACACTGGTCGAGTTCATGCTCAGTTTGGGGTGGCACGGATAGGCTGTCGGCGAGTAACGCCGCCTAGGGGATGTAGCACAAAGGGGCCGGTGGAGGTGACCTAAGTGCACGTGGTTACCACCGTCCCCGACTAAGAATGCAGAATCTAGTTAGAAATATGTTGAAAGAGAAAGTCTCCAAAATATTTCTGTCGGATACCATTGATACCGACACAGTTTCAAATACGGAAGATATGGCGGTGATTTATGAAAATCTTAAATCTACATTTAACATAAATACAACAAACTTTTTATAGTAAATTAAATTAAAATCAAGTGTTTTTATTTCCTATGAATATAACAAATGTTGAAATACCTAGATGGAAGTCGCCCTCACGGTCGTCAATTAAGTAAGAACCTGGATGGAAATATGGGCCTAAAATGGAAAGGAAATTTTGGCTCAATTTTTGGCAAATCAATCTTCACAGATTTTCTCCTCTTCAAGACAGTAGTCGGAGGATAGGTTTACAGGTTCATATTATAACGAGATCTTAAATAATATAAAATGTAGATTACATTGATTATCCTGAAAGGAAATGAGGACAGAATCTCGTTTGAAAAATAACTGTCATCTACTATTATTCGGAAAATGAAAGTCCCATAAACGATATTCATTCGCTACGGTGCGATAAATCAAAATTAAATTCGGAAACCATTCTGGATTCACATTTGAGGCAAGTACACAAATTTACATTTTGTTTTTAAATCTAATACAATAATCATGTTATGTTCTGACATATCACATACAATCAACAAATTTTCATAGTCAGATTATGCAACATCACATGCAGTGTTATATATATTTCGTGAATTGAATACAGCAGATTTTAATCAATTTAAAATTACTATTTATAGAATGATAACTTAGTTAACACAATACAAACTTATGTATGAAAACAAAATTATGTTTCCTAAAAATCCAAGCGAACCTTATGTTTGCCATCACTTAATAACAAAAACTGAATAACTAACCTCAAGAATGTTAAAATTTTATAAATTTCTAAGAAACGGGAAAAAAAGGGGCGAAAAAGTGAGGAGCTACGTTTCAATCCCCCTTTTTTGCGATTTGCGTTTGATTGATCACGGTACATAAATTGTCACCAATTTAATTTATTCATTGTATGATATTGAAAAACTTTATACGTATTGCTTTCTGTTCGAGAACGTCTGTCGCATTCTTTCAGATAGGTACCAGAGAATATAAGGTGGTTCAATATTTGCCGTCATCAATTTTTATTTACGTGCATATGTCGTAGCTTTACCGAAACTTTATCAATTTAATGAATTCCAATGGTAGTTAGATGCTTATACTTATACGTTTCTGGAATCGGTATTATTACGTTGCATGCTTACATGCTCACGATTGGATATAAATTGTTACTGGCAACCTCTTCAAATGGTTTATTGACTGCTTTTAAGGATTTGCATATTATAATATTCGTATAATATCTAGAGCAATTTTAAAATAGTAAAATGTTATGCAACCATCAAAGTAGTAATTTCAAATCGTGGAGAATAGGGCTTAGGGAGAGGGTGGCGTCAAAATTGAAAAGAGGATCCCTGATCTGGTATACAGATGGTTTAAGATGAAACAAGGGGTGGGAGGGCTTAAATTAGAATAAGGCATGATTATTCAATTTTTGCACTTATTGCCTTATTATTATTAAAGTCTCTATGGAAGATCAAATCTGGCCCTACAGTATTCTGAATTCGCATTTGGATTTGATCTGCAACTGCTGCCCAGTTACAATCATTCTTTTAATTCGTGATCGTTGTCATTATTTAATATAATTTTTTGCAGTAGATGATGAACTTCATTATTATTATTATTATTATTAAATGTGAATAAATTGTTTGATGATATCCTTGTAGTTTGTGTTTGTGGTGATAAAATCTGGATTCGTATTGCTGTTTTAGCACCTTAAGTCCTGAGTGAGATAAGTGTTGTATCTGAGTATATCGTTAATGTAATGGCAACGATTATTTTCATAAGGGCTGATTTCCTTAATACCGTCAGACAATAATTGGGGTTGCGATTTATGCCTCTGGTAACTTGGGCTTCTTAGTGCAAAATTATTTACCATAGATCTGCACAATGATGTACACTATACACTTAAAATAAGGCTTCCTTTGTTATTCTCAAAGTATGAGTACCTATGCGTAATATAACGCAATCTTCTTTAATAGCCAGTCAACTCTCAAAGCAATCGACCCCGCGAGTGTTGACTTCAAATGGATTTTGGACTACGTAGACGCCCCAAATGAGGTGGAAGAAACTCCTATGCGAGTGTTCGTACTTGTAGGCCCTCAGCTTCGCCTCAACCCCACAAACCGTACTCATACTCACAAAACTATATTTTCTGACCTAGTGATACAAATAACTATTGTGTGGTTTTACTTGTATTATGTATGTACTGTGAAACTATTAATAATAATAACAATAATACTGGAACGTTTTCATTTACATTTAAATGGCGATTCACAGTTCTGGTAACTAACGCACGACAAATGAAATTACTCACATCGACCTATTGTATCCCGTTTATTCAGGCAGAAACGGCGGAACCTAAACACCATTATGAGCGTAGAGTATGCCAATTTGAAATCACGTTACTGCGTAATTCTATACAATAATATAGAACTCAAGCAGAATACCAATGTCAGATATAATGCAAATCTTAGGAATACATTAAACGTTACAGTAGAATTATTTATCTTAGATAGATAAGATAGATAATACAACTCAATTAACTATTGAATATAAACTCATTACCAGTACAAACACTATAATTTTTTTAATTTTTAAATCAAAACGCAAGTTCTTATTCCAATTTATACTAGTATTTTAGGGTTTTATAATTTATCACCTGGCAACGCATTGAAAAAGTTGGTACGCCTTGCCCGCAATCCACTTTGGCCCGCGCTCTCTAAAGAAGGTTGAAAACCTTTTTAGTAGCTGCCCGCTTTTTAATGGCGTAGAATTGATATGGGAATCTAAGATGGAGTTTCAATCTATTAATTCAGCATATGTACCTATTTTTTTTAATTTTTTTAACGTTTTCAAATTTTTCAATTTTCAATTTTTTTAATGGTGTCTTTCTTTGGAAGACTCTCCTTGAAGACATTCGTAATTTCTTATATTTCAATTTTTCTTAATTTTTCGTTTATTTTTTAACGCATTTAACTCAACAAGACCCAACACTGCGCGGCTGGCTGGAAATATTTTTAATTTTTTCATTTTTCGTAATTCTTTATTTTTTTTTTTCAAACGCCTCTCACTTAATAAAAAGGCTCAATGCTGCGCGTCTCGCTGTCGTTGAATAAAATTGTAGTTTCTTATTTTTTTGATTTTGTTCAATTTTTCGTTTTCTTTTAAGTGCAGTTTGTCTTTGTAAAACTCCTCGCTGGAAATCTATTTGAGTTTCCCATTCGTCTTAATTTTTCAATTCTATTTTTTTCAAAGGCTTTTTCTTACTTTAAATAGTCTCGACGCGCCGCGTCTCGTTAAATTCGACGTTGCTTTGAAAAAGTGTGTAACTAATGTAATTTTTTTTTCTTATTTGTACTATTATTTTTGAGTATTGCAATTTATTACACTGAAGATTGGCAGAAATATGTCTTTCACTGGAATCGCTAGTTTCCTGAACTTATTCCTTAGGGTAAAATTTTCTCAATATCTTTGCTATTTCATAATCACCAGAGTTTTACTTCGCTCTTTTTTTTCTTATGCTCATAATTAACGCTCTAAAACCGATTCCAAATTACTTCTGCCTAAATTCAATTCCGATATCCTCACTTCTATAACCGTAAAACCCTAGAATCCATGAAAATGCATATAAAACAGGAAAAGAAAAATGCAATTAGAAAAAACGGATGTATCAGAAACGTGAATAAATATTGATAAATAATTTGTCCGTTTGTACCTAAATAAACATTCATTAAATTTCCTGGAAATAGTTTCTCAAATTAAAATAATAAATTAACTCAGAGATATGGGCTGCGTCCACAAAGCTGATATGCTTAAATCCTATGACGCCATCGATAGAAAAAGCAAAAAATTGTGACACCGATTGTTTATTCACTTTTTAGACACAACATTGGTGAAGGTCTGCAATTTGTATAAAACAGAACAGGATGTAATATGATACTAAAAGTGTTTAAATAAGACGTTATCATGGCTTACTTGGCGCTAATATTGCAAGAAAGCACTGCACGAAGAACATCATTTCCCTTTGTTGATCGGTAAATTTAAGCCAAATATCCCGCAAGGAGTTCATCAGGATCCGGCTAAACATTTGCCGATCTACGGTATTTCAAGTATATTGTTTGCAATAGACTCAAGACGCCTCACCATGCAAAGTGGTCACGCAGTGTTTGTAAAGTGGGATTATATCTAAACAACAACAAAATAATGTTTTATTCCGTTTCATACCAAGTAATTAGTTAATTTTCGTGTATTTTGAAAAATAAAAAATGTTTATCTTTCCTTATGGCAGTGAGAACCTGCCCAACAGCAGCTGTTGAAGTGGTACTAAATCTTACTCCTCTTCACATTTTTGTGGAGAGCATAGCTAAAAGGACCACACATAGGATGATCAGAGAAGGAATGGCTAGGCATAGACCTCAGCCTCCTGCAGGTGACCAAATCTGGGACATGCCCCGAGATAACACGCCAAGGAAGTTCAACTTTGTGATAGAATTTACCACAAAGCTTAGCACCAAGAGCGAATGGGATGGAGATACCATTTCGAAACTCAATAGAAACGCCATTAAATGGTACACAGATGGCTCCAGAACGGCAGAGGGAACTGGAATAGGGATATATGGGCCTAGAACCAAATATTTCGAAAGCTTGTACCCAAGTATCTTCCAGGCGGAAATACACGCTATTGAAAGATGTGTCCAGGTCAACATTAACAGAAGCCATGAAAGGCAGGAGATTATCATAATATCTGATAGTCAAGCAGCCATTAGGGCAGCTCCAAAATGGTTTGGGAATGTCTACAAAAACTAAACAAGCTAGGTAAAAAGAACAAGGTAACCCTTTTGTGGGCTCCGGGACACACGGGAGTGGAAGGAAACGAAATAACGGATAATCTCGCTAAGAGAGGGGCTAGAACACCTTTTGTAGTGCCAGAACCTTTTTGCGGGATAAGTAGCAGCATAACACTGGAGAAACTGAAAAATGAAGCAGGCAAGCTAAAACTTTTCTGGGAATCTATAACCAGAAGAGATCTGCAGAATGCATCAACCTGAGTAAAAATAATATTCGCATATTGACAGGAATCCTTACAGGCCATTGTAAACTGAACGGACATCTAAGCAGGCTTGGAATGGCGAAGGAAGCCGAATGTAGATTTTGTGGGGAACAGGACGAAACGTGCATCCATCTACTCACAAACTGCGCTGCACTGTGCAACTCGAGGGCGCTACACCTGGGAGCATGTGAAATCGAAGAGGGAGAGCTACTTAATCTGGGGCCTTCGGATATTCTGCACTTTTTAAAAGGAATCAGACTGGACGGCCAGCTGTAAATACAGCGAGAAGAGGGGACACAATAGATCTTTTAGGTCGCAGTGTACTATCACCCTAATATCACACATACACACATCTTTTCTTATAATTTTTGATGTCTGATAAGGCATATTTTTCAACAAAATGTGTATATACTGTTACGACACTCGTAGACAAATATTTTAAAATTTTAATACTATTTTTTATAAATTAAGTAACTGTTCAATTCTACTGAATACCATTCAGAGTCATCTGTGATATCCTTTACAAATTCAAAAATAAACCAAATCCCAATTTTCAGGTGGCTTTGACTGTAGATTCTTCCCCAACTCAAGCGGTTTCGCTCAGTTCTAAACGAATAGGAAGATGCTAAATTATTTAGTAGCTCATGGGACGGTGAGGGACTATATCGCTGTGACTAAAGCAGTTTACAGCTCTAAATATACCATTTTATATTAATAAATCTCTAATGTGATTGTTTAGTTATCATTTAGTGACATTTTTCTATACGTTATACTGAATAAAGGACTGTTTTACAAATAACTCCTCCAATATAAGTTCTGTATTATAGAAATCATTTCAGCTCTCATGAAGTGTACCAAAGACCAGCAGGAAACTCACAGCCAACACTCGCCTCGAATTCGCCTCTTCAATTCCAGACCATTAAATAACTGGTTGCATTTAATTGCAGGTACAAATATGAGGTACTACCATTCAAAGCACTATACTTTAGGATTTCAAATTAATAAATAATAAAATTTCTGAATAAAATGTTTCGAAAGAAACGACCCTGCTCTTCTTGTTTTAAACAAACTACCTACTTATTTCAAAGGAAAACTCACCCGGGCTACCCCAAATAGAAATGCGTTGCTACAGATACGGCTGAATTAAAAATTCCTAACGACGAATACTGGTTTGAAAAATATAAACACCCCGTCATATCTATAATTACGGTTACATTAATTAAATCTATACGATCATATAAGTTATTAGTCAGAATTTTATATTGTTACAATGATACAATATAGAAAACAGTTACATAAGCCAAGTAAAATCAATGTAAATAATCAACGACTCTTTGGGTTTCGTAATTCATGGATAATAACATAGCAATGCGTCATATATTAGAGCTATAAAGAATCTGTACATACATTTTTATGCATTTCCACGATTTTTTGTAATTCGTACCAGAAAGGGTCGATAATGTGATTCTATTACCATGTTTGATCGACTGAGCATCCGCAGCAACCAGTTATATTATATTATAACTCCGCAAAAGGTGGCTTAGGCTAACGTTTGTAATTTTCTTTCTATGCTCTGTTCACCATATACACTAAAACTCAAAGCCAAAAATGTCTTTCTATTGTTGTTGTTCTAAAGTTGCAAGATATATACCTTCAGTCGACGACAGAAATTAATTCTTCAACAAAGCAATTGTCCGTTTTAGCACATTCACTATCAGAATCCACTGTGCAATTCTAAAGCAGGATGTTGTCAATTACTACGAACAAGGGGAAATTTCATTCACACTAACACAGATGCAAACACAAGCAAAACAGCGCTTAGGATCAGATATTGTGGCGCGAATACAACAATCCCTGTACAACGCCGCTTGAATAAAGATCATAATTCAATGTTCCGCTCGTCATCGTCCCGTTAATCGACATCTGCCAAGCAATAAAGCGAAATAGTACAGGGAACGAATTCCAATTTCTGAAGCCCACGAATTCAATACGAAACTCACCGGAAAATCCCAATAAACATGAAATAAGAGCGAACACGTCACAATCCCTTATGCAATATCCTGCGGTTTGCATCGTAATGCTGGAATTGCTGTTAGTTAAGTTTTGCGGAGACCGACAAATTCCTGCCATACATAATTTATAGCGATTTTTCTGTACCTGTACAAAACATGGTAGATACCTACTCTCTCTTACCTACATACAATGAATATATAAATATATACATATATTGCTAGGAAACTTGTAGATAAATCTTTCAAATGTTAATTAATTTTTTAATTAAGTGAACACTATTTTTATTCCACTAAACACCACTCAGCGTCATCTATTATACTCTCATTAATTCCAAAGATATGCTAATTTTCAAATGATAGAGGGCATGAAAAGTAAATTTGTTCCCACCACAGGGTTTTAAGTACACCGCAAACGAATAGGAGGACGGAGGAATAATTTCCAGTCACCCTCGGGACGCGGGAGGATAACGTAACTCCGCTGAACCAGTGATTATTATATTAATATAGCTTATAACATTTAAGTATTTTTAATGTGACTGTAGTAGTTATTAATTAGTGACGTTCTTGTAATAGATTGAATAAAAAAAACAAAAATATAGTGTAATTTATTACACTATACTTTTTTCGACTAAATTCTGATGTTCATTCATATATGTATGTATGTGTGATTAGGGTGATAGTACACTGCGACCTAAAAGCTCTATTGTGTCCCCTCTTCTCGCTGTATTTACAGCTGGCCGTCCAGTCTGATTCCTTTTAAGAAGTGCAGAATGTCCGAAGGCCTCAGATTAGGTAACTCTCCCTCTTCGATTTCACATGCTCCCAGGTGCAGCGCCCTTGAGTTGCACAGTGCAACACAGTTTGTGAGTAGATGAATGGACGTTTCGTCCTGTTCCCCACAAAATCTACATTCGGCTTCCTTCGCTATTCCAAGCCTGCTTAGATGTCCGTTCAGTTTACAATGGCCTGTAAGGATCCCTGTCAATATCCGAATATTATTTTTACTCAGGTTGATGCATTCTGCAGATCTCTTCTGGTTATAGGTACCCAGAAGAGTTTTAGCTTGCCTCATTCCCTGGAGATTCTCCCAGTATTTGGATTTTCTCTGCTCTACTTCATCTTTCAGTTTCTCCAGTGTTATGCTGCTACTTATCCCACAAAAAGGTTCTGGCCCTACAAAAGGTGTTCTAGCCCCTCTCTTAGCGAGATTATCTGTTATTTCGTTTCCTTCCACTCCCGTGTGTCCCGGAACCCACAAAAGGGTTACCTTGTTCTTTTTGCCTAGCTCGTTTAGTTTTTGTAGACACTCCCAAACCATTTTGGAGCTGATTATGTTTGACCTCAGCGCCCTAATGGCTGCTTGACTATCAGATATTATGATAATCTCCTGCTTTTCATAGCTTCTGTCAATGTTGACCTGGACACATCTTTCAATGGCGTGTATTTCCGCCTGGAAGATACTTGGGTACATCCCCAAGCTTTCGAAATATTTGGTTCTAGGCCCATATATCCCTATTCCAGTTCCCTCTGCCGTTTTGGAGCCATCTGTATACCATTTAATGGCGTTTCTATTGAGTTTCGAAATGGTATCTCTATCCCATTCACTCTTAGTGCTAAGCTTCGTGGTAAAAACTTTCACAAAGTTGAACTTCCTTGGCATGTCATCTCGGGGCATGTCCCAGATTTGGTCACCTGTAAGAGGCTGAGGCCTATGCCTAGCCGTTCCTTCCCTGATCATCCTACGTGTGGTCCTTTTAGCTATGCTCTCCACAAAAATGTGAAGAGGAGTGAGATTTAGTACCACTTCAATAGCTGCTGTTGGGCAGGTTCTCATTGCACCAGTTATGCATACACATGCTAATCTTTGCACTTTAGAGAGATTAGCTCTCGCAATGGCCAGATTAGTTCTCTTGCTCCAAGCCACTGCCCCATAAGTGATCATTGGTCTCACGATTGCTGTGTACATCCAGAGCAGTATTTTTGGGTTGCAACCCCAGTTGTTTCCTGCAAAGTTTCTACAGACCATTAGAGCCTTCTTTGCCTTGTTAGTTACTTCAAGCTCATGCTTGTTCCACAGAAGCTTATTATCCAGGATGAGTCCTAGATATTTCACCTCCTTCTTCCAGTCTATGTCTTG
Source organism: Cetonia aurata (assembly GCA_949128085.1). Classification (NCBI taxonomy): domain Eukaryota; kingdom Metazoa; phylum Arthropoda; class Insecta; order Coleoptera; family Scarabaeidae; genus Cetonia; species Cetonia aurata. The sequence continues at coordinate 40,186,160 of OX421884.1, forward strand.
CCCATCTATATTTATGGTCTTGAGGCTGGGTTCTCTTTTCCTTGTGAATGCTATTAAGGTAGTCTTAGTGGCGTTGATGTTAAGTCCCACTGATTGGCACCACCTTTTCGTAGTATTGACTCCTCTTTGAACTATGTCGCAGAGGATATTCTCAAACTTTCCTCTTGCAAATATGACTATATCATCAGCATACCCTTGACATGGTATGCCTAGATTAGTCAGCCTCCATAGAAGTTCATCTACTGTCAAGCTCCACATGAGTGGGGAAGTAACTCCCCCTTGTGGACATCCTCTGGTCGTGCTGATCGAGATGGTTTTGCTTCCCACCTCCATTTCCACTGATCTAGTAGAAAGCAGCTGCGACAGCCATCTAGACGTCGCGCCGTCTACTCCTCTTTCAATTAATGCTTTCTTGACGGCCTCGTGCGGAGTATTGTCAAAAGCGCCCTCTATATCTAGAAAGGCGCACACTACAGTTTCTTTATTCATCAGTGCATCCTGGATTTGATCTGTCAGCTCCACTAATGCGGTCTCAGTGGATTTGCCCATTTGATAGGCGTGCTGACAGGGGTGCAAAGGCACCTGCTCCAGGATATCTGTCCTGATGTAATTATCTACCGCCTTTTCCACTGTTTTCAAAACAAATGATGTTAGGCTGATAGGTCTTTGAGATTTCGGATGTGTAGTATCCTTCTTCCCTACTTTTGGTATAAAAGTGACTTTGGCCCTTCTCCAGACTTCTGGTATGTATCCCATTTCTAAGCTATTCCGGCTAATCCGAATTACGTGTGGTAGGATTACGTCCTGCCCTTTCTGAAGTAGCGCTGGAAATATCCCATCTACTCCTGGTGTCTTGAAGGGCTGAAAGGTGTTTATGGCCCATTTCAGCCGTTCGCTACTACATATGTGCTTGGCCATTATTGTAGCTTCCTTGGTTGGTCTTCTGTGCTCCTCGTGTAGGTTTTCCGAGGTGACTGTTTTTCCTTCAGGAAAGTGAGTTTCTAGAAGGAGAAGAGCTCTTTCTTCCTCACTGTCAGTAAAGCTTCCATCCGCTTTCCTTAGTGCCACTCCTGTATCGACCCTGCCCTTTGCCAATACCTTGTGTAGTCTTGCGGCAGCAGGTGTTGCGTCGATATCCTCACAAAACTTCCTGAAACTATCACGTTTTGCTTTCCTAATGGCTTTATTGTAGGAGGTAAGCTTCTCGGCGTAACTCTGCCAATCTCCGGTGCACTTGGCCCTATTAAAGAGCCTCCGTGTATCGGATCTCAACATTGACAGATGACAATTCCACCAAGGCGCGTCCCTACAGCGTTTGTTCTGTTGAATAGGACAACTTGATTCGTATGCATCCAGTATTGCCTTATTCACTTCTTTGAGATCATTCTCCAAGTCCAGATGGTGTCTGGCCCTTCTGGTTTCGATCCGCGATAGGTTGCTACTTAGGTTGGTATTATACTTGTCCCAATCTGTTTTCCTGGGATTCCTCCTGAGTGGTCGCTCCGAAGTATCCGCCTCTAGTCTGAACAGAATTATCCTGTGGTCAGAGAGAGAGGGTTCGCTTGATACCTTCCAGTCTTTTAACATATCTTTCAGGTTCAATGTACTTAATGTGATGTCTAACACTTCCTCCCTTACCCTCGTTACAAAAGTGGGGGTATTCCCTACATTGTGTACGAGAAGATCGTTACTAATAATAAATTCTAACAGTTTCTCACCTCTCTGATTGGTGTCCTTGCTTCCCCAAACAGTGTTGTGTGCGTTGGCGTCGCATCCTATGAGTAGTGGCGTCCTCTTCTTCCGGCAGAGTTCTACAAGCCTCTGCAATTCGGGAGGTGGTACAAGCCCATCTCCATCGAAGTAGCAAGAAGCTATTACGATTTCCTGACGCTTCCCCCTAAATTCGAGGTATGCTCGAATTGAGGCAAGGTCTCTCGTCACGAATTCTGGAGAACAAACATAGTCAATATTGTCTCTAACCAGAATACATGCTCTAGGTATACTACTATTACTATCATAGATTACTTTACTGCCTTTGCAAGCAAGTCCTCTTACCTGGTTCCTGAATATCCAGGGTTCTTGGATTAACGCCATACTAAGATGTTGTTTTGTGAACGTCCTGGAGATTACAGCAGATGCTCCCTTGGCGTGGTGGACGTTCACTTGGGCGATATTGATGCCCGCCATCTCGCTGCTCCCTAGTTATCGGTAAGGGTGTCGTCCTTACCGGTAAGGGTCTTGTCCCCTTCTTCTGCGTCCGTAAGGGTTTTGTCCCCTTCTGTGTTCTCGTCTAGCTCCTCGACCTCCATCGTATCGGATGCAGATTCTCCGCGATATAGGTCTGAAATGTGGAGACCGCCAGTGCTCTCCACATCACTTTCTGGTTTTTCCTCCTTGGAAGTGCTAGGGATGGGTTCTCCCTTTTGCTCCTCCTGCTGCTTCCTGAGCCCATGAACGGGTATTTTCCCAAACCTATAGTGGATGGTGTACCCTTTGCTCTTGATGGTCTGGTAGGAAATTTGGTCAATTCCCACCCTCAAGAGCTGGCCCTTACCTTCATCTTTCAGGCTAAGGACGTTCCATAGGTTAGTCCTTAGCTCATCGTTCTGTGCTTCTATGAGTCCTAGAAGCTTCTCAGAGGTTTGTCCCTGACTTCTAGGGAGGAACAGGGTTGCGGTGTGCAAAGATGGGATGTCGTCTCCCTTGCACGTCGTGAGCTGTACTCCCTTCCAGTGCTTTAAGTTTGGCACTTTTAGGCGAAGCCACTCTGCCGAATGTGGTGATTCACATTCAACCAGGATTAGCCCCGGCCTAAAGTGGATGCCTGCGAATTGGATCTTATGCTCCCATCCAGCAAACATCTCCTCCACAATTGCCTCTTCAACTGCCGTTTGTTCGTCCGCACTGAGGGTAGTCTCAGGGAACGCTTTTGGCAGGATGGCAACTCTCTCCTTCTTGACAGCCATTGCATAGCTGCCTCCTGTGGAGCTAGAAGTGGTGATCTTCCCTACTTCTTCCCTCTTTTTCTTGGGCGGTTTTTGGGTTGGAGTAGTCTCCTTCCTCTTCCGCTTCAGCATCGCAGGTGAGGTTCGTTGCTCACCCTGACCCTTATGCCCTTCGGCTTTCTTTCTCGCTTCCTCTGGTGCAAGCCCTTGACGGAGGTAGCGCAGATACCATTTACACCCTGCTCCACTGAGGCCACGTCTCAGTGGATCGTCTCTGCCTCCAGGTTGTCCTAGTTCAGGCAGAGGGGCTGGCTTCTTTTGATACTTTGCCTTTGTTCCTTCCTTGTGAGGTAGTCTCACATTGGAAGTTGAAGGCTGCTCCATTTTTTGTTTATCAGCGGTGTTTTCCCGCTTTGGTGTTTTTTTAAATTCGTTCTCCATAGTTGATCCCACGAGAAGCTAGGGAAATAGAGGTCCACCCCCACAGAGCCCCGCGTGCAGGGGTAAGGCTAGATACAATGGGGTGCGCCCGGTGCCCCAAGGTTGGACTAGTAGAGACTGGTCTTCTATCCAGCCACGCATCCCATCGGCCTAGTCCGCCGCCTTAGGATTTAGGTTATTTGATGAGGTTGTCTCCTCTCGGTCCGTGCGGTTAAGCAAAGACCCCCCCGACCCCTCAACTAGAGAGGGCGTGGTTTATCAGTTGAGTCCCCTGGTATTCAGGGGAGCTGCAACCGGCATCGTTGAACCCTGTGCAGGCCCTCGCCACGACACTACAGCTCGGGCAGGGTGAGGTGGTCCGCGGGTCGGCTTTCAATCTTCCCCATATTACGATTATTAGTCGCTCAGGTTTACATGTGTCCTCTCCAAGTTACTGGGTCATAGTCCACACAAGATCTTATACTCGACCAGGCCACCACTCATGTTATGAGTACATGAATCGTGGCCCTCCCCTATCCGCCACCTGGGGGCGCGCCTGGGAGTGCCTCAAGCTAACAGGGTTCATTCATATAACACCAGAAGCAGAGCAAATTTCAGACTGCCTCTAAATCGATTTGAGATCACCAAAAGATCTCCGATCTCGTTTGAACTTCGCCTTTTTAACTTGTTGCCCGATGCTATTAAGGGACCACAAACCTTAAAGAGATTTAAATCTGCTTTGCGAAATCTTTTGCTTGAGAATTGCGTTTACTCGCTTGACGAGTATTTGGTTATTCCAGGGGTATAATAATGTTTAATGTCTTTCGTGTTAATTTATATATCTATATTTATCTATATTATATCCCATAATATGTATGTATGTATGTCTGACTTATCCACTATACTTTTGTATTTTTTGGATAAATATACATCTATCTATCTATCTATCTATCTAAACGTCTAAACGATGGGTGCCACTCGAGTACACGGAGCATTGCGCTCACACGCAAGTTTTATTGCCCAACAGAACTCAATTACAGAACAATATGCATTAAAGAAGACGCAAGAGAGGATGAAGGGAACATTGATTGTTCTCTGAAGTTGCTTCTATGTATGGGGAGTTTTACCATCATATCTTATCCAAGAACCATCAGAATTTGTATCCCTAGATGGGTAAATGTCATTAAGCCGATAAGATCAAACTTCAGAAAGTGACGCTGAAACTTGAGGTGGATAGGTCATCTCTGCTTGAGGTGCAACTGATATGATACATAGGTTGGTGACTATATGACTACAACATATTATAAGCCTGATAAAAGCAAAATATAGCGATTTAAGGACCGCCGAATGATTGAAGTAGCAGGAAGCCTACATTATAAAGCTCAATCTGTTTGATAGCAAAGAGTTGAGTTGGAAGATATGCTGCAAAAGGGTATGTTTGACAGCGAAAATAACCTCTAAGTCAGTGAATTTTGCAACTGGTGACAATCATTGGTTCTAAATGAAGTAGGAGACGGGCGCTGAAGTTGATTTACAAGTAAATCGCTCACCTATTTGGTAATATTGAGCTGCAATCCATTCACAGAGTACCAGTCCGAGATTGTATTGATGTTTGACCGAAATAACCGCAGATCAATATCCATCAAAATCCTGGATTATGTCTTTAAATTATTAGCCTAGGCAAAAAACCGGACAAGTAAGAAATACCAATAGATCATTTATGCTGATGACGAAAGTGAGACGTCTCAAGTAAAAACCTTGTGGTATACCGCATATGGAATAAATTCGTAGAAGCTGAAGCCCTTATAATGTACACGTATGATTAGTTCTATTGCATGAATAAGATCAGAAGAGCTGAAAAAAAGGGGAACGTAGGTCAAAACAACTCCATTTATGAAATAAGGAGTTATGGTTTAGAGTCTCAAAGGCACTTGATAAGTCGGTATTTATATTATATCAACCTCTGAATAGTTATCCAATTGCCGAGAGATTCATTGACAATGAGTGATTATAATAAGCTTTTAATAGTAGATCTTGTTTGAAGAAAACCATGTTGATACTCAGCTAATGGAAGGTGAACACTACTGAGGTTAGATCTGTCAATGGGAGTTTGAAAACTAAGTTGGAAATAATCGAAATAGGGCGGTAGTAGGTTGCTCTTATGTAAATCGGACTAATTCTAGTTTTAGTTTTTCATAGAAAACTAGAAAACATATCGCCTCTAGCACTGTCGTTATTAGATAGAGTTGCCATGATTTAAGCTATCTCATCTTCGGCAATATATTTCAAGTTAAAGAGCAAAGCATTGCAAAATTCATTGGGTCATGCAGTCAGATATGGTTTGCGAGAATAAGTATGCAAATGCATTCAATTTATCTTGGGGTAACTGCTGTCTTGTCGTCATTACCTAATTGACCCAAAATTCTCATAGCGCTACTGTAATTCTTTAATTATTTAACTTTATACGGATTAAACAAAGCGCTACGAGAATTCCGGATCAATTAATTAATGACGACAAGACAGCAGTCATCCCAAAATATATGGCATACATTTAGATGTAATTTAAATTTATTGATCGTTTGTTCAATTTCGCGTAAGCATAATTGCAATGAAGAAGAGATTTGGTTTTTGCATAGAGTTCTGAGTCTTTTAAATTCGTAGTAGTGGCGCCGAATCTTGAGTTTCTCAAGCTCCTCCTATGGTATTGCTCAGGTGTAAGATTAGCAGCTAACTCACTAAGGCGACTAGGATTTTCTTTTCTGGTACCGACGTTCCCCAGTCAGGTTTTAATTAACGATCACTAATATTTAAAACTTGAAATATTTCGGAGGTTAGGCGACATTGAGGTCAGTTTGCTCCCTGGGGTATTTACCAACAGATTCCTTAAATTAATAATTATTTAGCATTACCTACTTTTGGATGTTTCTATTCCATTGATTACTTTTTTCAGTTTCTAGCAGCAAATCAGTCTTACTTCAAGCCTTGTTCCGACCCTGCTCCGCGGTAAAAAAAGATTCCAACTTAAGATTCGCACGCAATATACAGAAATATAAAGAAAAAGTTCCACATATATTTTAACATTACCCTGCCAGTTTTAGTTGAACATGACACATTGCATGCGTATAAACTAGGATATGTAAATACAGGATAATTGAACCACAAACTAAAGCTATGTTTATATTAATTACATGTTCCCAACTGTCGATTTTAAACACGCGCATGAAAATACATTATTTATATTTCATTATCAAAACTAATATTTAAATGTAATTTACTTGTTTGCTTATACTTATTTTGTCCTTTCCTGTTTTTCGTATGTGCTCGCTTTCAAGTTGTAGCGCTGTGTTAGCGTGGTTTCCTTAAGGGATGGAAGGTAAATAGATTACTGAAGCCACTGTCATTAAAACGACGCTACCAAAGTCTCTAAACACCCGAATGCGGTCGTTCACATTCCAGTGCTTTGTTCTTATAGCAGAAAGCACTTCTCATTTACGTTATCTTGGTCGGCAAAGCTTACTCTAAATATATCTACAAGAAGATGTAGCGCTCTTAGAAAGACAGAGTAATGGTCCGTTTGAAGTTCACATGTTAATAGGTAGATGCAAAAAATGTTCATATAACTGCTGTGCATATAAAAACACTACAATATAGTGTCATATTTAGGAGTAATAGTAATACAGTATCAAACGAAATATATTTTTTTGAATTAATAACAATCTAAGTTGCACAAAACATTTTAAATACTCCATCTGCTATCACTTTCTTGTCATCTACTGCAATGAAATGGTGTAATTACCCGGTAGTATGTTTACCATGCACTTCCTGCAAAAATGATTCTTTTTTTTTTAGGGAAGTAATTAGATAAGTTCTATTGGCCTCTAATTGTGCTGCTAACATTGTCGAAACGTTTTTAAGTACTATTTCCTGTGAAACTAATCGGAGATTTTCACTAGTTTTGTTTATTAGCTCACCTTCTATTATTGCACTACAATATGGAAAAGGAATGGTGTAGTATCACTAACACTTTTTAAGAAAAATGTTCGGATATCGAAAAAACGACATTTTTCAGGAGAGCTGCTTTTGTAAAGCAGTTTTTCGCAGTTTTTTTCTTCCGTTTGCATTTGTTTCTACGTCGAAAACTGAACAACAGTAACAGTATTATTAGACTAATATACTTGTATTTACCTCCTACTCTTATGGGCTCACTTCTCTGGCTCTTTATGTTATATTTTTAAAGGCATTTCTTTAAGGCACCTCTGATGCTTCAAATTTTATAAAACTAACGATAAAGATTATCTTTAAAATGACTCTCTTAACATAGACTGATATAGTGAAACTGACTATCATCTCCTTCCTATTGATACATTTAGTTAATATCTAATATATTTATTATATTTATAAAGTATAATTGAAGATAGCATTTATTAGAAAACTTTTTCTAGAGTACCTAAATTAAAAATTTAATAGGGAAAGTAAAGGAAATTTAAGCATACTTTTCAAATTTAAACTTGTGTTTGTTGTCAAATAAGCAGATTATGCAGATCGGAACACATTATAAAGTTAGAGTTAACTAATTACACAATTTATTTATGCATGAAAACAGCATCGTCACACTTCGTAGTTGAAATTACCACATTCATTTTATCCTAAGCAAATAAAGCCTTTTCTAGCGAAATAAACTTTGAGCACAAGTCCGCGTTACGCCATAATAGTATTTAGCAGAAAAGAACATGACGTAGACGCCAAAGGAATAAATATATCCTAATTACCACTATCGCTATTCTATTTTCTCAGAATATGTACCTAAATCTAAAGTTGTTCCAACAAGATTAGGGAATTTGTCAGAGCACAATTTAAATTGTCTTTTCTCGAAAATGAAACATTACCCACGAAATTTATCATAAGGAAACCGTAGCGAACTAAAACCGTAAAATGTCGAATTGTTTGCAGTTCCAGGTATTTCACTCCGAAAGTAAGACACTTCTGCCTAAATGTATTGCAACGAGAATTTCCGCCGGAATATTACGTGGATGCTGTTGACTGCACTGTTAGTGGCAACTTTAACTTGAACGTAGCAATAACGAGATTACTGCAGCAGGCGGAAGCGAGCTAGGTAGTCCCAGACACTGTACCTACCTAGTACGTTCTATCTAGAGTAATATGAGATCCTCCGTGAATTATACAACTGGAAAATTCGTGGTGTTCATAAAGTAACATTGTTTCTCTTAAGTGAATGATGTTGATACTGTTTACAGGATATTTTGTACTTAGATTTATGTGCGGTTTCATAAAAGACCATTCTAAAAATGCACAGTAAGTATCTATACAAAATAAGAACGTGTACTGTGCTCACTTAATTATACACTATTGCCTGCAATCGATCGAAATTTTGTGGATGTTTGTAAAATAGGGGGTTAAGAATTGACACTATTAAAAACGTGACACTGTTTTGTGTTTTTATTTGCTAGTGCTTTCATTATCTGTGTAAGATGTGGAAACACCTTAAAAAATCACTTCATGTAAGTGTCAGAAGGGTCAGTAGGGTGACTTGTGGTACCCTCAAGTGATACACACGAATGAATTGTATGAACTTCATTTGATTCAGAACGAACAGTTCGGTTTTCGAGCCGGGCTTTCTACTGAATTGCAGCTCCTCAGGTTTACTGAGGCACTCAGAAACGGTCTCGAGAGGAGAGAAACCGTAGCGTCAGTTTTCTTTTACTTCCAACGTGCCTGTAACTCGGTCTGACACAACGGGGTGATCCATAAGTTGATTGTTTCTGGCTTGAATCCCTCTCTGATCAGGTTCATCAGATCCTACCTTGAGCGCAGATCTTTCTGCGCTAGGACTGCCGGAGTTGATCTGGCTCTCGCGATATCCTCGCCGGAGTACCGCAAGGATCGTTATTAGGGCCACGTCTCTTCCTGCTGTTTCTGACAGACCTCCCTCGGGAGCTTCGCGCGCACCTCGCTATATACGCTGATAACACTCGTTCGCTGGGCCTCTCGATGCAGACCAAAGTTGAACGAATCCAAATGCTTTGCAGATGGATTCTCAAGGAAGAGAAGTGTTCCCGAGACACGTATCCGCGTTGGAAACGTCAGTTTACCGTGGAGCCAAGAGGTTAAGTACCTATGATTCATCTTTGACAGACGTCTCGTCTGGACGAAGCAACGTAACGAGCTCAGAACTCGCTTTCTTGCTGCCCGCAACTCTCTGCTTCCCATGTTAGGTTGGGACAGTCCCTTCCACCTAGCCAACAAGTTATTGATTTGCAAATCAATACTAAGGCCGGTTATGGTGTATGGCGCTTTTGCGTGGGCGTCCATGTCACCGACAAACTTGAAGTCCCTCAAGGAACTTCAAAACAGGATATTCAGGTTAATCTTGGGAGCCCCTTGGTTCATTCGGAATGCGCAGATTCATCGAGATTCCCAAATTCCAGTCCTTCGTGATTTTCTGAAGCAGACTCTGTCTGCTGTCTGGGTGCGAGCCCAAGACAACGAAAAGCCCTGTCTTCAGGCAGTCGTCGTCCCGTAGGATCGTCTACCTCCTCTCGCTCGAGTCAGACGTCTAGCTGGTTTCATCGAAACAGCTAACGCCTAATGCGCTGACGACCGGATTCTTTTTCTCCTTATGAGACGAAATTGTTTATTTAATTTCATTTTTTTCGAGCATAGACGATCATCCGACTCACCGATCAGAGTAGTTTTAATTTACAAACTTTTCATACACACCCCGCGGCTTGCTCGTGCCGCTCTATCAAAGATGAAAGGTCCTATACCCCCAGGTTCCCCACCCTAGCTGAGAAGTTCCGACCTTCGACCTTCCAATGAATTGTGTTGACATGTACAGCGCACCCCACGCCCCAATTTAACAGAAGTAATCGATCTCAACAGTGGCAATAGACATACACCTATTTGTTGTTCTAATGGCTCTGAATGTGGATAAGCTGACATAGAAAACAATTCTTAAGCTGCTATTAGATATGTCAATTCAAATAGGCTAGTATCGTATTTGAACGTTGTCTCAAACGTTAAATTATTATTACGACCAACAGGTAACTGAAATTAAACTTAACCTTAAGCCGGTTTTGCCTCTGTGAAATATGTGAATTGAAAAATTGAAATTGTCTCATACTTCTATGATTCCTATCTGAATACAGTTCTAGGAATATAATTACTTCTTTCTAATTTGTTCTAATTGTTAAAATCAATCAAAAATATACGGAATTAACGACTAATTCAAACCAAAATCAATACTGGATACTGAAATAGATTTTCCCATGGAACAGCACATTACAGTCTAAAAGTTAAAATGTAACCTATTATAAAAGCTAACCTTGCTCCTGTCTTTCAATGTATTTATAGTCAATGATGTATAGGTTCACGTCGTTAAGACAACCTACTTATTTTCTAGTTTAGTACTGCAATATTCACGCATCATGTACATAGATTCTTCTTTTGAATTTTGCATATTTTCGAGTACATAACAAAATGGATGAGAAAATAAATAAACAAAAAATGAAATCTAAGAATAAAAAGGGTATTACATATACAAAATTATTTTTTACAGTGTTGACGTTTAATTATTGCAGTGAAACAATTACCTTGGCCTACTAAAAGGAGATACTATAATTTCCGATAATCATAGACGAATCATTAATTGTTTATAGAATTCTACATGAGACACTATAAATGTATAATATGAATTGAAAGGGCATCACGTAAGGGTTAATTTAGCATAAGCAAAAGTATAGGATGCTATTTAAGTTACCTTGGGCTAAAGTTCAGCAAATGTACAGGACTACAGAGGACACCTGTGTAGAATTACTCCGATTTTAGTTTCATTATTGTATCAAAACAAGGGTGTTTAAAATATGGATATCTAAAACAAAATGCAAATACAAACTAGGTACGTCGCCTCAACGGAAGGCTTGCAGCGGGCGCCAATTTTTACAAAAGGTAATTGATAATCTAGTTATTGAAGATGGACATATAGCAATTTATATGAAGTCATATTATTTTGCTGCGTAGAATTGGAAAGTGTATAGGATTTTATATATAGGTTTTTCTACTTAAACACACTGTGTACAGACAGAAATATTATTAAATTATGGAGCATTGGATTCTATAATTTTTTTGTAGAAAAGGTTTCTTCCTAAATTGACAAATAGAGGTGTAATCAAATATCTAGTCTTTGATGGAGCACCTGTATTGTAAACTCATACATTTAAGTAATATACCAGGGGAAATTTAAAACAAATTACATTTTTTTGCTAGTTTTGTTAAGTAAAACTGAACATGTAACCAGTCTATATGATATATAAAAAAAAATTGTTATGAATGGCATAACTACCATTCCAACGGTGCCCAACTACACTGCTAAAGTTCATACTCAGAGGTTAGATTCGTTCAGGAGAAACTGATCGCTGTTTGGGAGACACAATAACTTTAATAACCTTAGCACTATTAACAATATCTTAATATTTTCAAAATAAGCATGAATACTTTAGTAAACAATAATGTATGCATCTTTGAGGGAGGCGCTTAATGATTCATTTTAACACATCATACTCTCGAATTCATGACAGCACATACTTGTATTATTATCTAACAATACCCCAATCCCCGCCCTTGGAGGTTAAATTTAACATATAATTCTAGTATAATGTGTCATAGATATATTAATCTGACGGTAGATCTACCAATTAGTAATTCGTGCCAGTTAATTTATGCCGCCATTGCTGTAGCTATTTAGCTAGTCGGAAATTATCTGAATAATAGTCATGTTCGCCCTTCCGTTCACGCGTAGAAATTGGTACGTTAGAGATTGCCCTATGTTATCTAGTTTTTAAATTAATTAATTAATTACAGGGTAAAATCACAGAATTCCGTATCTCGTTAAACTTTCAGAACTTTTACCTTGCAATACATTCACTTACAACAGGAGTAAATACTTAGTTTGTGAAATACGTGTAAAAACAGTAGTCTAGAAAATATTTAATTTCTCCTTAATTTGCAGCAGCAATTTGCACCCTATTCACGGCCACAATTAAAACCCGTAATTAACACGAGATTCTAAGTACTGACATTAAACGTAACGGCTACCGTTGCTGCAAAAAATGTAGTAATTTGTTAGATTCTTACACCCCCTTTAACCTTAATATTCACTTCTTAAAAATATTACCGTTAAATATCTTAAACTCAGCACAGCATTTTCATCATTTTTTTCATTCAATAGAACATCCTTAATAAAAAATACATTAGATATTAAACATGATCTTATTATACTCCCAACATGTCTCCAGAAAATAGTTAACTCATTTATGTAATAGCCTAACATCATCGTCGTTTCAATCACATAAGTTTATTTTATTCTACCAAAAATAAGAATGCAAATGAAGTTAAGTACTGATAATATTAATATTGACATTGTTGTGTGCCCCGTGCGTTTCTCGATGAGACAATAGCCGTGGATTTATTAATATACATATAGAAATATAGAAAGCTTGTAAGGCTTTCGGTCAATAGGTATTAATAATTATACATTGATATCTTCGTTATACTACGAAACGCAGAGAGATGTTGAGCATCCAAGTAGGAACATAGGGAATGTATTGACCTCATCGGTGGTAACTAAACCTCCTGTTGGACATGTGGATTGAGTTTTGTACAACTAACGAACAATTTTGTGCATTATGCCGGGATAATAATAATAACAATAATAATAATAATAATAGACATTTATTTGCCCAACAGGTATCCCCAATTACAGGACAAAAATATGTAATATGTGAATACAAATAACAAATATGTAGAAAAATACATACATTATAAAGAAAAAGTTAAATACAATAAGAAAAATATATATACTATTGCGTAGTAGTTCCCAGGAAAATGTCTTCGTAGAAGATTTCTGCATTACGTGTCATGTGGTGAAGTGGTGCTTTAAGTAATAGGTTAGTTCTTGGCGTTGGCATGTTGAATGTAGTAGAATGACGAGATACAATTCGTGGAACGTTAAAACTTAAAGCTGACAGTAAAGACGGAGAATCAATTTTATTATTAATAAGCTTGTATAAATAACGAGCACTATGAACATTACGTCGATGGCTGAGAGGACGCATTTGATGTACATTTAGCAGCTCCTCATAAGAAATGAACCAGTCCGGATAAGTTCCATTTTGTTTGAATGATAACAATCTCAGAAATCGACGTTGAATACGCTCTATAGGAATCTGTTGCGAGGCATAATAAGGGAACCAAATTATAGAGCCGTACTCCAACTTAGGTAGAACAAAAGCAAAAAAAGAGATTTCAGAAGTGCGATATCTTTAAACTGTTTGGATGTTCTAATGAGGAAGCCAAGCATTCTAGATGCAGATAAGCATGCACCTTCGACGTGTGAAGAGAAGGACAAATCAGCGTCAAACTTAACTCCCAAATCTTTGATAACATTTAATTTGTTTAAAACACGGTCAGCAATGGTGTACATAAAGTTATGAGGCTTAGTTTTTCTAGTAAATGACACAGTGTAGCATTTGTCAATATTTAGTACCAAGTTGTTAGCGTCAGACCACTCAAATAAAGTGTTGATATTTTGTTGTTTGCATCATCAGGACCTGATATACAGCAGAACAACTTGACATCGTCAGCATACGCCAAAACGGGACAATTCAGGGATTCAAGAAGATCATTAATAAATATATTGAAAAGTAATGGTCCAAGATTGGAGCCCTGTGGAACACCGCTCGTCAATCGAAATTCAGATGAACAAAATCCGTTATAAAATACATAGTTAATTCTGTCAGTTAGGTACGATTGAATCAACAAACACAAGTTGGGGGAAAAGCCAAAGGAATCTAATTTATGTAGTAAAATTGTGTGATCCAAAGTATCAAAGGCGTGCGAAAAATCCATGTACACTGTGTCCACCTGTCCCTGATGAAGATGAGTCTTTATAAAGCCTCTTTTTGAGTTTCTACCAGTACTAAATTATTATCATCTAGATTGTCAAAGCATATTGTGGTATGAATAAATAGTGAAAAGAACCAACAATTGGCAGTGCAAGTTCAGCCCAGAAAAATATATGTTACCAAGCATTGAGCAGCAATGTTTTGTCACCAAAAGGTAGATGACACATCACGAAAAAGTAGCTTATTACCACTTAGAAACCCAAGCAATAATAAAAAAAAAAGTGATTTGTTGTCAAAATCTCTTCAGGTAGAAATGAGCATTTCAGTACGAGTTCGTGTAGCACTTTTTTATCGAGGATGAAGAATGCCCGATAACTCTTAGGAGTTAAACTGGAGTATACCAATACAAAATTAGTGCACGAAATACCAATTTTAAATCGGAATCTTAAACAATTTTCTTAATTCGATTTTTTTAACATTTGTAAGGTAGATATTTTCGAAATTTTCGAGATTGCAGTTACAAAGTCAACGTTCGTAAATAATGCACAAATACTTGGAATGGAACACAGATTTATGCCATGTTTTGTAACGACCAATTTTACTTACGTACATACTTTCAATTTTGATCTTAGTTTGCTTTTAATGATTTGCTCTTGATCACTACTTATTATTACCTTTTAACCTCTTTACTTTTATGTCGAGCGGCGCCAGTTACGCAAGGCAGCTGTGAAACAAAATGGCGCTCGTAGAATCGGTAAGTGGTTGCGCTTGTTTGTCGTTACAATAATAGTTTACCCCAAAATGGTAGCAGTTTTTGTGAGTCCGGGGTATGAAGGTTCTGATAAAGGTGTTCCCAACAATTAATAGATTTTGTTAATTGAGAATTTATTTCTATAAAATAGGTGCAACTGACAATTAGAGCTGTACAATGACAAAAAAAAACAGGTGCCAAAACACAGGTATGTACAATCGTAAATATAAACAAATATTTGTCGCGTGTTCAAGTGCTTTTAAATTTAGTCGCAAAATGTTAATTACCCAATTCAGACAATAAAATAAAGGATATATGCGGGCGGTTTTACAGTGCAAGTTGGTGCTTTGCTGTGCCAGTGGGCGTTACTGGCGCCGAAAACATAGCTCAGGGACGGTTGGCGTGGTGCTAGAACATACCAGGGCGGGGCAAAAGTACGCGGCCGGTTGTTTCAAAATACAAGTGGGTGCTACGTCGTGCCAGAGGACTTTACCGGCATCGAAATCGCAGTTCGGAGGGTAGCACAGCGTCGTGCTAAAGAACTTTGCTGGCACCGAAATCACAGCTCGGAGGCTAGTGCTGCGTCGTGCCAGAGAGTTTTGATTGTACCGAAGTCACAACTCGGTGAATCTGGACGGTCTGCGTCATGCCACTAGCTTTGCCGACACCGAACTCAGAACACAGCAGGCATGACCGTGAAGCGACCGAGGTTACTCCTTGAGTACTGCCAAGCGTGCGGTTTATATTCACTGTGGTGACAGTGGTGCGAGACAGGATACGATATTTTGCCTGGTACACACGAATAAATTAAATATATATAATCACATGTCCCTTTTATCTTTCGGTGTAGAAGTAATGATAATATAATTTAAATTCTATTCTTTTTTGCTACATGTGTGTTTGGTTTTATGTCAAATGTACAAAATCCTTCTATTCTTTTCTATTTCTCGTTAGTTTCTTGCGTTTATCACTGTTTGTCCTCTTCTCAGTATTGCTCCTGCTACCACCTTATCCCACGTTATCCTTGGTCTTCTCGGTCCCCTTTTAATTGTAATCCTCACCTCCATTACTTTTCTCGCTCGTCTGTCTGCCTCATTCTCTGTATATACCCCAACCTTCAGTTGCTTCTCCTCTATATATTGCAAGATGGGCTCAACATTTAGTTCATTCCTTATGTTGTAACGTTAGATTTGCACTTCTGTAATGTCTTTTATTTTATTGTTTAATCTTTTAGTACAGGTAGTGTCATCCCTCGGCTGCTTGCCGAACTACCATTCAATCTAAGATCTCCGGTGAATTCTTTTCGCTCCATTTTGCTTTTGCTTAAGGATGTTGAGTCACTCTTCATCAATTAAAATTTATTAAGAACCGTTTTAGTCTTTAATTTCTTTTGTTTAGCTCCTTTTAAGCCTTTTGTTTTCCACCAATCAGCAGCGTTCCCACTTTTCGGAACCCCCACTTACGTGGTTAGCGTGGTGTGATAGGGGAGAACAGGTTACGCTTCGAGACGGTACGGACGTACGAAACTAATTTACCATCTACTCCATTTACTTCTGTAAGATTTGGGAGGCGTAATAATTTAAGTTGTGAGAAATCTTCGTTATTATCCCGTGTGGGACGTGTGCCGTGTGGCATTTTGTGAAGAAGAAAGTCTTTCCCACAACCCTCGCTGAGAATCATCTTTTTACGAGCCCGAACGCCGCCTTGCCGAGTAAATCAACGCCGTCCACCATTGCATCGTTCGACCCGATTACATCAGGGAAACTCCGTAGCCGAACCTGCCCACACTAGCAAATCAACGCCGATACCTCGCACAAAGGACAAAGGCCAGATCTTGATTTTTATTATTTTATTCCATTTAATTACGTCGTTAGCGTAAATTGGTCTCTCATGTATTACAACGGCATTACTACGTCACCCACTTATGACGTCAGACCACTGTGACGTCACTCAGATAGCTTACCCACGAAACCAATAGGTGTCTCTCACTTTTAAGAACACCGACATAAATTCTTTAACTATTTTGTTTTTAGTTTTATAACGAATAACTTTTGCGGCTTTTATTTTAGTAATTTTTATTGTTAATATTTCTCAACTCTTAACTTTAAATATTTAATATTTGTCATTCTGTATACTTGTGAACCGTCAACTTTCATTTTTAGTATTTAAATAAATAGTAACTTAACCTTTTCTTTTTCTCTTTGCACTTTCATCATTTTCTAGTTAACCGCGGCTAGCCACCGCTTTATGTTTGTAACTAAATGTGAATCGAATGATCATTCGACCGAATTCCTCTGTCATTTAAATAACTATTTTATTATTTGTTCTTTACTCATCCCTGTGTGTTATTAAACAGTTTATCCACGAATCTCTTATATTGTTTTTAATGAACTTTTGTTACCAACCCTGAGATAGCTCCCGGACAACACCTCTGGAGTTTCTGCAGGTAACAATGTTCATGTTCCTGATTCTGTTCCTACGTGTTATTCCCATAATGCCTCTCAAATATTTCATTTCCATGGCTTGTATTTTGCACTTTAGTTTGCTTGTCAGAACCCATGTTTCACTTCCATATAAATGTTTTCTTCATTGAATGGCAGTTTTGTTAATTCGTTCAGTAATATCCATGTCTTGGTTTCCATTTCTGTCAATTGTGACTCCCAGATATTTATATTCAGAAACTTGTTGTGTCTTTCCCCCGTCAATATGTATTCATATCTCTTCTTCATTCCCTGCTGTTATCATCATTACCTTCGTTATCTTCGTGTTAATTTTCATGTTGTATTTTTTCAACACTGCATTTCATTCATTTATATTTTTATGAAGTTTTTCTTCGCTGCTCGCCATGATAACCAAATCGTCAGCAAATATATATTGCGTGATATCTACGGGTACTAAATGTCTATATCTTATATTCAACTTTTCGGCTTACATTTTTTCAATACTCCGTCAATAAATACGTTAAATAACAGTGGGTTTAATACACCTCCTTGTCTTAGACCTCCTTGTTTTAAACATTTCAGACTTTCTATTTTTACTTATGACGTAGTAAGTGTTGTCATTGTACATATTTTTGATATTTCTAATCAATTTATCATTCACCTTCCTTTGTTGTAAACCTTTCCAAACTGTTATTCTAAGGATTTTATCAAACGCCTCTTCTAGGTCTAGGAAGCCAAAACGTGCTTTTGTTCGACTCAGAATAACTTTTTTTATTATCTGTTTTATTGTAAATATATGATCGTTTACACTTCTGCCTTTTCTAAATACACTTTTTGATTCCTCCATTGTAGCTTCTGTATATTTCCTTAATCTGTTTTCCAAAATCCTTTCATATGTTTTTGTTACTATACTTAATAGTGTTAGTCCTCTGTAGTTTTTACAATCACGTGTATTTATTAAAAAGAAAATTAATTTAACAAAACATAATGCGGCAGCAACTTCCGGTTCTATAGCAAAATCGATTGAATAAAAGGAGATTAATGATAAATCTATCTAGTACCAAATATCAACATTCATTACTGTATAATAAGTATTTATCGTAGTAGCTTTCCTTGCAAATAAAATGTGGATCATTTAAATCTTTTAATTATTCCCTTACTTAAATTTTACCAGACTAAATGCATCTACTCAGTAAAGTCGAAGAAATTAAGTTATTAATGTAAAAAACCACATAAATATTAGAAAATATTAAATAATTTGTTTTCATTTTAAATTAAGATTCTATATCGCCATATATTAACATCTATTGTCATCTATAATTTTTATATAACTCAACTTTCCTCTTTAATCTTTATTTCACTGTTTCACTACATCGTGCTACAGATATACTACCAATTTTATGAAATCTGTAGCGTATCTGTTCCTTAAATTGCTATAATTCTTTATAGTATGGTATCTAACCACAACGAAAATCAGGTATGACTTCTTTGGGAAGGTTGACCTTTTTTTAGAAGACCTGAAAACGACCTCATTCAAAAAGATTCTGAGCTACCTAGGGCCTGAACTTGATGGATGAACTTTAAACATAACATCTGCTCTACAATGTCGCGGTGGACGAGACGAATAAACGACCCATGCTGATAATATCTTACCTCAACATTAATATCAGTATGGTATCTAGCTGTGGCAGCTATTCATATCGGTGAAGAGCACCTCCTCTTATTTTTTGATAAAACATTTAGTTCTCTCGCAAAATAGCTATGATTTCTATTCTAATTATTCTTTTTCTTGCAAAAATGAAGAAATTTAGTGTAAAAAAGTATATAAAATCATTGCATCCGCTTTCTAATGTACTAAGGAGCTCTTAAAATCCCCTCAATACAAGTGATAACACCCAAGTGAAGATCTAGGGGCGTGGCTGCCGCATTTCTGCTAGCATAGTAATTCTAGCATTAGCATAGCAATAGTGACTTCAGCGTTAAATTACTAAATAAATAATTAAACTACAATTCAACCAGAACGTTAGGTTAAATAGATTTCCTGTTTCCCTACTTATTGATGCAGTTTTATATTTAAGCAAAGAATAGCTTGCATTTGGAGAGCACATTGAAAGCATTGATTTCATAAATCGGAAAAATTTTAAAGAATTATTAAGTTTGTTATTAATCCAAGCTTCGTTAGAAATATAATAAGATTCAATTTGAAAAGTTAAAAAATGTATTTACTGAAGATTCTAAATCAATTCAAAATATGTTAATTGGATATATGAGTACATAAACATTCAGACAGAATTAAACGATACTCGATCTAATTTTAAGTTTAGTTTATTTTTGCTCTCTTTGCCTATGTTTGAAGCCGCCACTAAGCTCTATGAACATAAACTTCGTAGGTATGTGTTCATTTATACGTGGTAACTTATGGAGAAAAACGAAACGTATTTCACCAAAACAATGGCGGTTATATTCCAAATCGATCAAAACATTAGATTCCAGGTTGCTGTTGGGAGCAATATATATCTGTAGTTTCTAGTAATACTTGTAATATATCGCGTAAATACATATGTGCATATATTTCATTGTGAAATAGTTTATATGCAGAAATACCAATATTCAAACCGGATATTTTAGACAAAAGAAAATAAATACTTGTACATGTTTTATGTTTTCGGTGTTTTCTCTTTATGTTTACATTTTATCTTAACTGACCTACATGTATTTTATGTACACTTATTTGAACTTATCTCATTTGAAGGCAATTTCACTTAGTAATAACAAATTGCGTAATTTATAATATTTAGTGGGAAAAAATAAAACGTTTTGCTGTAAACAGACAAGAGACAAATCGAATAAAGTGCATACACAAAATTCGATTAAAATTTCATGGATTTGTTTCAAAATGTAGACATGTTCCAGGCTACAAAAGGTATCTTCAATTCTTTAGGACTCTCCCAGAGGAGGGGGAATGTTATAATAAGCAAATCAATTTTGCAATTTAGGAGTTGTTTTATCCCTGTTAACGTGAATCCCCTTTTCAAGCTATTATTTTGAACTACCGTCATTTCGGGTGACATGATAACACTTTTGACATATTTTCAACTGTAGAATTTTAAATAACTGAGTGAAGAACAAATAAAATATTGGAAAACCGATCTGTGGGCTCAAGATATCTATCCTCAAAAGAAAGAGTACCAGTGGCAGCCCATCCCCGAGAAAAAAAATATTAACCCCTCTGTTTCAAGCCACCCGAAATTTAGGTGACTTGAAACTAGTCTTCAAATGACGTATGGCCACGTAAACCTTCATAAAGGCTGTCTTGAAACAAAAAAAAAAACATTTTTAAAAAAGTAATAATGTATTATACATGAAAAACAGTAAAAAAATATAAAAATTCTCATTAATAAGAGTATTTAAATTTTAATAATATTGTATTTTTCAGAAGCTTTTCTATATTTCAGTCCACCCCTAATTTCTCTTAACGCACTTTGCAAAGTCTCTGCAGAGTAATCTGCGTATCTCCGGCAGCTAGGTGTTCGTTTGTAGTGTCACAAAAAAATAATAGGGGTTGAATTTACCCTTACATGCAAGAATTTTGAGTTTATGTTTGCAGTTATCTGTAGCCCAATAATTGGGGATTGTAAAAAAATTTTTTCAGCAAACTCAAAAACTATTTTAAATTATGTACAAATGAAAGTATTCAGCCTCAAAAAAAAACGACATTTTACTTACCCAAATTTCTGATTTTTTTTTTACCAAACGACATTTACTATAACGTTTTGATGACATAGTTATATCACGGATACCTGTAATCACGATACACAGTTTTCTGAGCTTATACTTCCCACCAACTGAGGATAGTCCACCAATAAATGAAAAATGTCACTTTTGTGTCAAGTCACCCTGCAGTTTCAAGTCACCCGAAATGACGGTACATTGAAATTTGGACACGGTATTATATTGCATAATACAATGCAAGGTTTCAGCAAATAAATTTATTGAGAAAGATATGTTCGTATCTAAATTAAAGATGCATCATTTACTGGAATCACCGATCAAGCCACGTTGGTGAATGGTGCTTTGATGAATATATGTATTTTAGCTAACATTTCAAATTACACGCCATTTCGTGCATTGTATTACTCATCGGAGAACACATCGTTAAACCCCTCCATCATCAATAATTTTTGCCCCCTAATTTCATGTCCAACAACGGAATCGACTATTAATTCGCAACAAAACCTCCCCGGGTATACAAAAATTTCCACTGTCGAGTGATAAATCATCGGCCGTAAACGGATATGCCGCAAAATTTATATCTCTGGTAATAAATAGCCGGTATATCTTCTCTCATTAAATTAAAGTCTCTAGCCTTCCATCCTTGTCTGTAAGTATTCGCAAACGTTATGGTCCCACATATCACCACTAAGTATTTCTGAGGATATTTCCTCCTGAACAAGCATTTTATGTATCTCGTCCATCTCTTCTGCCCTACGAAAGCTTCCCGCTACATTCGTTGCATTCAGTAATAGCATTCCTTCCTTGGCGTTTCGGTAGGGAACATTTTTTTAATGTTCGAGGAGCGGCAAGAGAAACGGGCAATCATTTTGAGTACCTTAGCCGCGGAGTTGAACAGGTGATAATATTTACGCTGTTACGTTTCTTTCTCGCCACCTCGTGCCCCTGCACGCAAAGGCGACAACAGTAAACCTAATGATTCCATATGTGTCCCTACAGGAAACAGGAAACAACACAATTCGAGGTGACGAACAAGATGTCGTTTGAGAAATAGGGTGCTAAAATATTTTATGACTAAATTTAGCTTTAAAATGAAACCGGAAAAGGTGTTTTCATTTCTAGAATGAATAATGTTGTAGCTAGTGATTTGTTCGAACGCATTATTATGGAAATAAATTACCATTTTGTATGATGATATGAACTTGATTAGGAATATAAATACAAGCTCTCCTAATTAATGTGCTTATCACTGGCTTCTCCTAAACTAGCGTTTCTCAACCTAGATAATATTGCTACTTGTATACTACTGAGATTTTAAGGTGCACGACTACTTAACTATATAGTTTTGGGAAGCAATAATAATTTTACGTGAGTACAAGCAGGAGACGTCTAAAGTTAATAAAATGATTTCCGTTTGTTAGAATAAGAAAATACTACTTACTCTACTGTACCAAAGCAATTTTTTTTGCATATCGCATCTTTATCTTGGGGGAAATCTAATCCGGTACATTGGATTCCCTATCGCGTCGACGATCGAGGGCGGAAACTAAAGATATATGTAGAGTGTAACAACTTAGCAAACCGCGTTCTGGTTGGGTAACGTTTAATTGAAAAATTAGGTCTGTGTCGAGAGTCACATATTTAGCCCAAGAATTACTTGTAGCCAGAGTACGGAAAATATCACTCGCGAATGATAAAAATGCCAACAAATCTTATTTTTATTATTCGCGAGCAAAATAAGAACTTTTTATTTCAATCCTAGCGGCTGGTTTATTTTAACAAGCAACGGAGTGCAGTGAGTCATCCTTGCATAAAGGGTTTTATTGTGAAAGTAGATACTACATTAAATTTGGTTAATTATTTATTTATGGACGGATGACCTGGCATTGATTGTAGCTGCAAACAGCAAGGATGTGCGTGCGAAGAATGTGTACGAATACCTGGTACAAACTGGCACCTGGATCGAGGAACACAACTAACATTAGTCCTGGAATAAAAACCGAGGAAGTTCTTATCAGAGACGAAGGGAGAAGAAATAATGTGGTCTTTACGCTCAGTGGCACGTCTGTAACTCCTGAGAATACGCTTAAATACCTCCGCGTAATCTTTGATAGTGGAGGCAATTTTGGGCCACGTGTTATCCATACCGCTGGAGAAAAGGAAACTGGCCAGCCTTATTCGACTATTGCCTAATATAAGAGGACCTAGTAGTGGTAAAAGAGTAGTCCTTTGTGCAGCGATGCATAACATTTTGTTGTATGACGCCTCCATATGGTCTGGAGTTCTAGAAATAAAAAAAATTGTGTGTTGTTCTCCATAAAGTCCAGAGACATATGCTCTTGCGAGTAGCGTCTGTGTTTAGAACCGTATGCTACAAGATGAGTTTGCAGACTGGTGTTAGAAAGCGTGCGCAGGAGAACGGTGCTTCAAAGGAAGGTGCTGAAATTACTGCTCTCAGGCTGTGGCAGGCACGATGGGATCAAAATACCAGTAAGGTGTAGTGCACCTAGAGTGTGATGCCAGATATTTGGGTATGGTACAAATGCAAATTTCGACAAATGATCTACCATCTAACTCAGAGGTTGCCTGGTCTTGGAGTCTCCCATGCATAAGCGATGAGGTTCAAGAAAAGCTTGGCGGATTTCTGCATATACTGTGGGGAAGTTGACACGGCGTGTGAGATGGAATGGGCTACATGCAAGCGCCACCATCGAGATCAGTGATGAGGCTAGGGTGGACAATATGATTAGTATTATATTAAGCTTTGTGGGTAATTGGCAGACTAGCCGTCGTATGATATCGGAAATCATAAAAACGAAGGAAACCAGGGAATGGGCAACACAGGTATCGATCTGAAACCCTCAGTGCAATAATTTGACACCCGTACGTCAGCTGATATAGATGCTGCGGTGGTTTCAGTGGCGTACTTTTGGGAGAGAAAGGAAGGGGGGTTTTTAATGGGCAGACTTAGTTTGGAGTCCCACAATGGCCATGTATAATCCGTGCATGATCGTGTATAAAGCATTTTTCTCTAACAAAAAAGATCTACCTCGCACACCTCGGTATAAGAAAAAACAATAGATATATAGAATATTATAGTTACTGTAATTATTAATTGGTAGTTTTAGCTGGCGTACTACTAATTATTAAAAGTAGTTGAAGTTGCAACTACCGAAGATGTAGTTACAATTTAATAATCGCCACTTAGTTTATGAGTAAGATAGTCTGAGTAAAACTGCGGAGTGGTTTTTTTTTTACACAGAAGTTTGCTCAAAGTAGTTAACAACGGCTCAACACTATGTATAGAGCGACCCAGTGCCAAACAAAAAATTATGTAACTATTTAATTAATTGTAATTGGACAATACAGTAGTTCTACTAATCAATTCTAAAGAACATTGCAATTAAAATCAATTAACTGTTAATTGTAATTGAATTTTGGGCAACAGTGATTTCGGTTGATGTTAAGCAGTGCATCGGTCTAAGGACAGCAACTATTTCCTTACTGTATAATAAAAAACAATAAAAAGTAGAGAAAATATCGCTGGCCAGTGATAAGAAATAACACTGTTTATCTTATATATTCCCAATTTTAGAGAAAGAATTTAAAAAAATATATATATTGTTTATGGCGGGTTTATTTTAAAATACAAGTAACAATGGAGTGAGTCATCCTCCGGCGGCCGACGGTAGATACACATCAATGTACACTTTACTCTACAATTCATTTATATTTTACCAAGCATTAAAAATACGATTCGCTCACAAATTAAAAACAAAATTCTTTAAATAAAATTCGCTCACGAGCGAATCATATTTTTATCGTTCTTCCTACCATGATCGTAACATAGTCAACGTTTTCAAACAATATTTTCTTTAAGAAATAGTAAAAACAAAATTGTCCTTGACAAGAATGTAAATGATTTAGAAAATTAACAGTAAAATAAGGTACGTGCCTGGAATCTATAATTTTATATCTATACCATTTTCAAGTAAATTCACTATTTATAAATAACAACATTTCCATACATTTTGATGTAAAAAAGAAATACTTTAAAATCTATAATTGAAAATATTGAAAATGTTAGAGCAACTTGAAAACGCTATGCCATTCGCAAACTAGATTATGAGGTGCGAAACTCAGTAAACAAATTTTAAATTTTACGGTAAGCGGCGTTACGTATGTCAATTTGCACTCCAATATCAGTCAATGTATAACACTGATTTGACATATACGTGCAAACCTAACAAACCACAAATTTCAAAAATTCGTTTACTAAGTTAGTACGTCACGCACTTGGCGACTTCTTTTTTGGCGGGAATTTTTATGTTTTGAAATTAATTATTTTTTTTTATTATTACTATAGACTTTAAAACAAAAAAAATTTGCTGCTAACATTTTACGCTATTATCTTTCAGAAAAAACAGTATTTTGAAAAATTGGAATGTATCTACCCTATTAAAGTATAATAGTTATTTACAAACCAAGTGCGTGAAAATACATTTCGCGAAAATAAATGAAGATTTAACTGTATCAACTATACATACTTTACATATGTCGTTCTTAACTGAGAATCTTAAGCCTTTGATTCAATGCATCGCCTTTTCGAAAAAGTGGTTGCAAATGTATCTTTCTTCTAACTTTTGCCTCAAAAAAAAAACCAATCATCAATTGCCCAACCACTGTGTGGCAGTTTAGATCCCCTACTCAAAAGAGTTTAAACTGTTTCCCAATTATATATGTATGAGTTTCTATTTCAATTTAAAGCTTTTAATAAAATCTTTAATATGTTTCATTTTGAATGAATGCAAATATACATACTTGTTTGTACGCTATTGAATACACATTACTAATTCATTTTCAATTATCATTGATCCTTCTTTAAACCACAGGACCGGTTAGCTAAATGGAATTAAACGGAAATACCATAAAAACCGGCACCTACTGCTTTTTCCTCTCTCTATCGTACAGGCGTCAAGAAATTGCACGTTTTCTCGCTACGGTAACTACCGTGATTAACGAGCCCGTCTCAGAATAAAATTGCTGCGAATGTTTTATTCCGTTTTGTATGTTTTGCGGGGTAGAGTACAGTGTAAATATTCTCACTCTCAACTCAACCTGCGTACAAAAGGCCAGTTAATGAAGCCTAGCGCTGCCGTTCGTTGTTACCGGCCTTTAATTTTATTAGCGGTAGAGATGTTCTCTTAGCTTTGAGATTACGGAAGGGAATTGCTGTAACGGGGAATTGCGGGAAGAAAATAGATGGTGGGCTTGCAAATAATAAAAGTAACGAAGTATCAACGAGGTGCCAGGAAAGTTGAATGGAAATTGATCAGAAAGGAGACAGAGATGGTTATAATAAAGCGTGAAACTTAATTTACATGCGTTAGGTGGAATTGAATGTGTGAGATGGGTGGTATACGGTAAACAAACTCCTCGAGAAGGCAAACAAACTACAGCAGACTTGATTTGTTGTTTACCCTCAGTACAACAGAATATAGAGTTTGGTAGAATGGGTCTCACAAGAGGAGACAATGTTACTTCTTACGACTATAGGCTGTGATTACGGAAAATGTGTCAAACCATCAAATGATAAGATTTCGTAAAATAGTATAGATATTTAGTGTAAGATAATCATTTTTCCATGTACTTTTCATTATTTTTTTCCTACTATTATTTGAATATTCAATTACACAAATTGAGAGATTTTAAGATATTTTTAAATCATAGTGGCTTATTTTTCATTCCACACTTTCCGCACCATTGTAACATAAGCAATAACATCGTTTTGGCTAGTGATCTAATGCTATGCAATTTCGTTCTAGAATTCAGTTGCTCAAATCAATGACATTAATTTTCAGAAAAAAATATTGTTACCAATCAAGATTCCTATTTATTCATTCTTCACTATACCCTAATCTAAATGTATTTATTTAATCAATTAAACGCAAAAGAACTAAGATTTAAGTTACAACATATCGATGAATATGTAATAATTTGGAAAAAATACCAGACGCATAATAATCTTTTCCAATATTGCAACTATCAGTTGGGATTTAATTCAACGCATATACATTATATGTACTATATTGGAGGAGTATTGGATAGCAGAATTGATTGAGTCGATAGTCGGCACACGCATGCTTTATGTCTCTATTTCAATGTGAATTGCTATGATTTCCTAATAATATGCTCATACATTAATACTTAGCTTGGCTTGGGTCTGATATTTTTCAGTGCCAAATAAACTTCAACAAACTTTGTAGTAAGAAGTAGTAGATAT
This sequence comes from Cetonia aurata, assembly GCA_949128085.1. Lineage (NCBI taxonomy): Eukaryota > Metazoa > Arthropoda > Insecta > Coleoptera > Scarabaeidae > Cetonia > Cetonia aurata. Next base: position 40,213,651 of record OX421884.1, read on the forward strand.
TACAATGTGAAACGAATCGATATATAAAGTAGATGGAAAAGTTTTAAAGAAAAGCTACAAGATGCTATAAGGAAAGCCTCTGAAATTGCAAGAATAGGAAATAAATGGAAAAAGACAACGGCTTGGTGGAATAAGAACATACAGAGTGCTATTAAGGAGAAGAGAAAAGCATGACAGAAGTATTTGATTACAAAACAATTAGAAGATTACGACAGATATAAGGAAAAGAAAAAAAAATCACTAAAGACTTAATAGAACAAAGTAAACTAAAGTCATGGGAAGACTTTGGGGAAAAGATGGCAAGCAACTACAATCAAAATCAAATATTATTTTATGGTGCATTAAACCAAATGAAAAAACCAAAGGATAACGTACTAAGAAATATAAAGGATATAGTCGAAAAAACATTAACAAATTAAGGTGATATCATGGAGAAATGGGAGGAGAATCTTCAAAGCGTTATTAGAAGAAAAAAACATGGATAATAATGATACGGATAGTACAGAAAATATGAGGCATGAAGATAGTACAACCGATAACCAGGGAAGAATTGGAAAGGGTCATATATAAATGGAAATCATAATATAAGAATAAACTAGAGGTGCGATCGGGCCGGGCCGGGCCGAGAAATTCCAGATGCGGGCCGGGCCGGCCTCGGTCCGTCGAGCCCGTTCGGCCGGTCAAGTCCACCCGGACCGTCAAGCTCGTTCGGTCAAGTTTCTTCAGGCGGCCAAATTTGCTTGGTAACTGGTTTTTAATATGAATAAGCTATTGTATTCTATTGTATGTATCACTATTTACATTGATTAACGCAAAATACATACACTCCGCCAAAAAAGTATCGCATAATTTAGTTTTGAATCATAAAAGTATCGCATAATCTTTGTTTGTAGCATAAAGTTGTAAATATACTTTAATGCGCTCTAAGATATAATTTCTATGATTGTTTAAATAAAATACAGGGCAAATAAAAACAAGAACTCATACTTGAGATTTTTATTAAAACAAGAAATTATAATTTCGGAAAAAAAATGTCATAACAGTAGCTTTTAATACTGAGTATTGCCACCTCTGGCTCTTATGACCGCTCGCATACGGTTTGGCAGAGATTCGATTAACCTCCGTATATAAGCCTGATCGAAATTCTCCCACTCGTCACGGAGAGCATTTGCTAGTCCATGCAGGTCCGCTGGGGCAACATTTTGGGTTCATATCCGTCTGTGAAGGAGGTCCCACACGTGCTCGATAGGGTTCATGTCCGGACTTACCGCAGGCCAATCTAAAACTGGAATACCAACATCGTTAAGGTATTCCTGGACGATTATTGCAACATGCGGTCGTGCATTATTGTGCATTAACATGAATTCGTTTCCTATAATTGGCGCATATGGTACTACATGTTCTTCTAAAATGACCGTTATATACCTGTGGGCAGTCAGTGTACCTCTGTCTACTGGTACTAACTCTGTACGACCTGTTAAACAGATGCCTCCCCAAACCATAATAGAGCCACCAGCGAAATTAGGTCTAGGTCTGATATTACACTGCGAATAGCGCTCACCGTCTCGTCTGTACACTGAGATACGCCTGTCTGAGGTGTAAAGACCAAATCTTGACTCATCTGTGAAGAGTATATTGGCCCAGTCATTAATGTTCCAATTTACATGTTCTCTGGCAAACCTTAAGCGAGCCACTCGGTGGTTCCTAGTGAGACGAGGGGCTGTTACAGCTACTCTAGCTCTTAATCCACTCTGTCGTAACCTATTCCGAATAGTTTGAGTACTCACACGAGTATTTCTGACTCTAGCCAAGTCGTTCTGCAATTGTCTCGCAGTTACATGTCTTCGACGTAATGCTTGTAGTAGTAAATAGCGGTCATCTTGGCGAGTAGAACATCTTGGACGACCTGGTACAGGTCTTCTACTGTAAATGCCTGTTTCCCTATATCTGGCTACGGCTCTAGAAACACTTGACTGATTGATGTTCATCAAATTAGCAACGTATGCTTGAGATCGTCCATCTTCGATTAAAGCAACTATAGCAGCCACTTGTTCTGAAGTTAAATTGCTCATTTTAGTTTTAAAAGCGTTGGTACAGAACTCTGACTTCGCACTTTAAAATTTGTCCGTATAGGAAAACTTTCAATAAACAACTGAGCAAACCTTACACATATGCATTTTTCTAAATGTGTTCTTTCAGGAAAAAAATAAAGTAAAAACGCTAAGTTCCATTATTTTGTTAGTGTTTTTATAGTTCACATACACGAGGCAAACTTTTTGTGAACGTATAAAAATATCTTGGTTCATAAATGCCCTTTTTTAGTTTATGCGATACTTTTTTGGCGGAGTGTATATGGGTACAATTCGAATAAAATTATATTTGATAATTGGATTTGTAAGTCTATAAACGTTGAGTTTTTATTTTGGTTCGTATGCTTCGGTAGACAGTTGCTACCTTTATCAAGCTGTTGATGCTGTTGTCATTCATTTCTTAATTACAAATAGACATTCAGATATTTTTCTGTCTTTGTCGGATAGTTTGAATTTTTTTTTTACAATTGCGTTTCTTTAACATACATCTATAATCCTGCAAAGTGCAATATATGCCGTACTGCCGGCTTCCCATAAGATCTGTTGAGACATTTCAAATCGCATTGGAACCAGTGCCTCGTTAGCTCAATTGGTAGAGCTCCGTCCGGCAAACGGGAGGTGCGCCTGGTTCAAGTCCGACACGAGGAAAAATTTTCAATATAGAAAATTTCCTCATATTTAAAATTACAGTTAAAGCAGAAAAGCATTTATTAAATATATAATACTGGTATGCACTGTTTTTATTTTATTATTTAATAAATGGACAAACTTTAAAATTTTACAAACACGCATTTCATGCGTTTATCTATGAACATTCTCTTTTGAAATTTGCACTTCTTACAAAATTTATTTTTTGGCAAACATAATGAATATGAATACCTATTATATGTTTGTATACCTTCAACTATATATGTGAAGTGCATCTTTAACTTAAAAAAGCGAAAAAGTTATATTCTTTTTATAATAAAACGAAATTCATATGCTTATTGGAAATGACAAATATTATATCAATTGTCTATCCTATTCTACTAAGGCCACTGCTTAAGCTACCACTAGCTGCTAAAGTTTATTATAGATATTTGCAGTTGCACATAAAAAATGTAATTCTTTAAATTAAAATAGTTTTCCTAAAGAAAGATAAACTTTTGGAAGGACAATCGGTGATTCACACGAGCTGACGGGCCGACCGACGGGCCGAAGAACGTGCTTGGGCGGGCTGGCCTGGCAAAAGCGACGGGTCGGGCCGGGCCCGTTTTAGGAAAGAGCGGGCCGGGCAAGGCTCGTTTTAGTAAAGAGCGGGCCGGACTGGGCCCGTTTTAGAAAAGAGTGGGCCGGGCCGTGCCGGGCCGAGATAATTTCCAAAATGCGCACCTCTAGAATAAACATTACAAAGACGAAAACTACGGTAGTAGGAACCAGGGGTACAACCCATGATATAAAGATTAGAGGTAGCAAAATAGAACAAATGCATAAATATAAATATCTAGTATACCTATGTAAATAGTGAAGGGAGCTTTAAGGATTGAATAAATGAACGAATAAACAGAAAATTTGTACAATGTAATAAAAACGAAGTTCCTATGGACAAAAAAAAGATCTACCCAAAGGAATGAAAGCCGAGTTGGTGAGGACTGTTGTTAAACCTGTGTTTACATATGGCTGCGAATCCTGGAATACAACGAAGAGAAATAAAGGCAGATTTAATAGCACCGAAATACGGTTCCTAAGAAGAATTTAAGGAAAAACGAAAAGAGGTAAGATTAGAAATACGACACTTAGAGATATATATACCGCCGTCGGTCGAAATAATAATTCAAGAAGGGCAACTAAGGTAGTTAGCAAAGAGACAGGATGGTAAAAAGTGTATATGAGGCGGGAACAGGAAAGGCAGACCGAGGAGAACGTGGTATAATGGGGCGAGAGGAAGGAGGTGGAACTATTTGTGCAGACTGGCGCCGGATCGAGAGATGGAAACAATTCCGGAGGAGTGGATCCCCTGGTCCACTCTGAGTCCTCTAACTCAACTCCAAATCGGCCGACACCATAAAATAGAAAATCTTCGGATTAAGTGAGTAAGTAATGCTATTTTAACTATCACACTGACAAAAGTCAATGCTAGGTTTTTCCACTATCACCAAACATTGTTGTTTGGTGATAGTGGAAAAACCTAGCATTGACTTTTGTCAGTGTGATAGTTAGTGTTACACCAAAGGTTCCAAAATCAAACTACTGGATAATGCTATTTTGTAATTTTGTTTCAGAATTTTGTAATTTTGTTTGTATTTAAACTCAAAGAAACGTTTATACAGCGAAATCATGTGTCTCTTAACCGAGTTTTATGCAAACTTAAAGAAAACAGATGCGGGTATCTATTTATCTGCAAAAATTCTTTAGCAGTCATAGACAAGAGAAAGTACATTGTTTGAAGTTTATATTGCGGTAATTTTACATAAAATTACTTGTCCGTAAAAACAAATTACAATGTATACAAAACGGTGTACATTAAGACTTACCTAACACACCCAATCTAAAGTTTATTGTTACAACAATAACTCTACCGGTAGACGCCAGAACTGTGCCATCATAAGGATTCCCCGAATTCCACTCAAAGCTTTCTCCGTGTACATAGACAATACAAGGCAACGGATTTGGCTCTTCTTCCCCGCTCGCTGAAAAGATAATTGAGTTAATGAAAGGGTGCGAGAAACGAGAATTTGTTCCATATAATATAGTTAATTATATAAAAAAGCAATTCCATTATAATATAACATAGAACGCTTAGGACCGCTCAACTAGGTACACGTACGTTTGTTTGTTATATTATGTTTTTCACCCTAATGTTATAAAATCTAAGAGCCCGGGTTATTACCGCACCGTTGGGGCTCCTAACGTAGATAAAAAAATGTAACTGCGCGATATGAAGCAAGAGAATGGGACACAAAGAGAGGAAGGAAACGAGCCAAAGGACAATTTTCAAACACCATTACGTAAAGTGTTATGAAGCTTAGGTACCATCATTTCTACGACCAGATTTTGTTGTTTATATAGGTTTTGTTTTCGAAACTAAAATAATACTTTTAATTGACTAAAGCGCTAATGGATTTATAATTACTGAATTAGGTGTTTTGTGTACACCGTCCATCTAATTATTATCATTAGCACTACGTGGATTAGAAGTACTCTAGAGGTGATTTGCATCATCGTCACCACGTCACTGTTTCATACATTACTGCGACTTTCACCAACACCTTTCGAACTAGGTTTATTTGATATTAGCAGGAATTGGGCGTTTTTATCAGTAAATATTTTCCGAGGGTATTTGAAATAATAAAAAAGAAACGTAAAAAAAAGAAAAAGAGAAAGGAGTAAACCTTAACAAAAACTTTCGTTTGAAAGACAAACATCAAGCGGAAAAGTTCAAATCTTTGGATAAATCGCTCGTATAATGCGGATCTAACGAAGAGATTGGGGGATATTGCTTTCTCATTCTTGACGATTTTTAAATGTGACTGATCCTGTCTTCAAGTTTTCGCTTCGAAACGAAAAGTAACAGAAATAGGAATTCTACGCGGGAGATTCCTTTACGGAATTGATATTCCGTGTCATTTACACAATCTCAGAGGTGTGTTTAAATGTCTTATACACCATTAAGAAGAAAAACTGAATACGCGTAAATGCGAATTGTCATTGTGTTTTTTTTAAAGTGAAGATCAAGTGATAATAATTGCAGATGTAATATACAATAATGTCTGATGTGCAACATACACGCTATAAAGAGCGTTATGTATCCTCTGTTTTCAGTCACGAATTAAAACTGAGGATTAGTTTCCTTGTAAGTAGACAAAGGATGAAATAAAATTATACTATTTCAAAAATTGTTCAACATGTTCACCATTTTTATTGACGCACATTTGTGCTCTATACAATAAATTATGCCGACATTTACGTGACATTTGCGGGGTAATACCTTGGACAGCTAATTATATTTTATTCCTTTTAGTTAGAGTATCCAACACAGTGCTATAAATCTTATGCGTTATAAAACCTCTCACAAAGGAATCCAACATGGAAAGATCGGGTGATCTCGGAGCCCAAAAATACGGGCCCTTATTCCCAACCCATCTATTTTCAAATTATATATTTAGAACGATTATTCGATGGTGCGCCATTATGTTGGAACTACATTTGTCTTTGAAGAGGCACAAGCAGAACATCTAAATATTCTTAGCACTCATTTTGAACACAGTTTAAGCAGCTCCCTTGATTAAGTGTTCCATTATAAAAATAACGTTCTAATAAGTGATCGCCTATTACATCTATCACACGTTTTGTAGAGAAATATACATACGATATTGAATTATTTCCGTTCCATGAGGATTGACATCATCCTAGAAATGATAATTGCGTTTATGAAAGACACTGTTCCCATATAAATTTGTGCAATTTTGAAAAGATATTATAGTGTGGTTGCTTTTGATTATGGTACCGATGGGCGTGTAAACTTGCTGCTTGCCCGTAATTATCGTTTGATAAATAATAGCAGCGCAATATATTTACTTTCAAGTTATTTATAAAAGCAATTTTTAATATTAATCTAGTAAAATTAACAAATAACTTATCACTTAACTATTACTTCAAGTAACATACAAGCAGCTAGTGTATAATGAATCGGTAGATAATGTTGCAGATATAACAGAACGAATGAATAATGCAGCGAACACGATCCGTCAGAATAGGGACCTACTATTGCGCGTGCAAATTAATCTACCATTCACACCAATGGTGAACTACTGTAGCATTTGTTATAAGTTAGTGTAACAAACAGCATGTACTTTTAACGGGTATCTGGGGAGGCATTACACTGCTGTTGTAATGCCTTGTTTAGACTCTTAATTAATATTTGTAAAATTCACTTGTAGAAAAGCTACATGGTTACAATCGTTACTTATATTCCTTCCTTTGAACAATACATATATTCATAAATATCCTGGCACGCTCGCAATGCATACTGGCTTCGACGTTTTAGGTCATCGATATTATAGTAAACAAACGAAATGTATCGTATGCGGTCTATCTGCGCATGGGTACGTATCGTAAATAGAAACAGACCTACCTTAACATATTACCGTAGTTCTCAACAGTTGGGACTTTCGAAAAAAATATCACTTTCTCAATCACACAATTGCTTTTGTCTTTACAACTTCAATCTTTTTGTTTCCAAATATCTTTGAAAATCATCGTGTATATGAATCTCTATTAAATAAGAGAAATATGTGTTATTTAACAATTTTACTACTTGTTTTATTTATTTATTATTCACACTTCACTATTATCTTCACTCCATCACTTCTTAACTTTCTAGATAGTAATACATTTTTCATTGGATTATTCATTAATTTGTCAAAAGAATTTGACTAAGTTCAGCTATCCTTTCTCAATACTCAACTCAAGTTACTTCACAGCAACATTCTTTTGCACAAATTAAGATACTATGGTATAAATGATTTTTTTTAATTAGTTTTAGTCCTACCTCATGACAAAAAACAATTTGTCAAGCTCATCGGTCATAAATATAGCTATAGGGATGTTACTACCAGCGTTCCCCAGGTTCTGTATTGGGCCCGATCTTGTTCGTGCTATATGTTAAAGATCTTCCTAGCTGTATAACTTTATAATAATAATAATAATAATTTATTCAGTTGCCCAACAGAGAACATCCAATTATAGGACAACAGCATTGAGAAGTTAGGTGTACATACATATATAATAAGTAAAGTACATACATTTTGAGAAAAAATACTTATCCTTTAACTAACTAAATTAAACTATAACTATAATACAATAATTAAAGAAAGAAAGGTATACAGAGTTTACAAAAAAAAACTAGACTAGTTATTGATAGTGAATACATAAGTGAAGGTAGTGAGGTAAAATAAAATATCAACCGTGCCATCAGAAAGTGAATTATATGTGGAGCACATTCGGTGCATAGGTGAATTTATTAATATATTAGTGTTAGGCTTAGGGCAATAAAAGGTACTGGAGGACCTTGCTGAGAGACGAGGCACAGTGAAGTTGATCTCACTAAGTAAAGACATTGAATCAATTCTATTGTGTAATAAATTAAACAGAAATTTGAGGTCAGCCTGAGATCGCCGAACATCCAACTGGGTAACATTGTAAGTTTGTAGTAATGCGCTGTGACTATATCCTTGCATGGGGTAAGTGAAGTGTTCCTTAAAGTAGAGATATTTCAGAAATCTGCGTTGAATTTGTTCGAGGGAGTAGACATGGCATCGATACGTAGGAGACCAAACGACTGCCGCTTACTCGAGCCTAGACCGTACATAGGTAAAATATAAATAGATAATGCAGGCAGTGTTATGAAATTTCCCACAAGTTCTTATGATAAATCCAAGCATCTTAAGTGCGTTATTACATATAAAAGAAAGTTTTGAGTAAAATATTACACCTAAATCTTTGGTAGAAGTACAACGCTCAAGTAAAGTGACATCATAGTAATCATCATATATGATAGGTCTAATTTTTCTTGGAAAGGTAACAACTTTGCATTTAGAAGCGTTCATGGAGAGCCTATTTTTAACGCACCATCCATAAAGATTGTTAATTTGATGTTGAAGGAATTGGCAATCAGCAGCATTCTCTACAGTGGCGTAAATTTTTAAATCGTCCGCAAACAATAATTTGTTACAAGACAGAATGTCACAGAGATCGTTAATAAATATTGAAAATAGCAAGGGTCCTAAATTTGTTCCTTGGGGAACGCCAGAGGTAGGGAAAAAGAGATACCAAAAGAGATAACACTGTACGCTAATGATATAAGCATAGTTCACAGTGCAACAAATTTCGGAAATGTCTGGTAAAAATTAACAACCACTGTAGGTGGAATGCCACCTACAGTGACGTCATCCGCTTATAACATAATGATGTTATAAGCGGATGATTAACAACCAATTAGTTATTATATAATAATAAAAAAACGAAGTGTAGTGCTTTCGCATGATAGTAAAGTCTATCTAACCTAAATACTAAATGTATTCCAAGTTTATTTTATGTTGGAGAATATAAGTAATTATTGTATAAAAAACAATGCAATAAATATACCTATAAGGATAAATAAAAAATAATTCGTCTATAGTTAATTATATTAACACCTAATATTTATTAAGGAAAATATATAGTTTTCCGAAGGTTTGCAAGGTTCTAATCCTCTGCATGTCATCATATGCACACCATATTCATCTAGGAAACAATGGCAAACACTCCGTGGGTCGAACACTAACTGCAATGCGAACATTCAAAAATGTGCTAGAAAAGATAGTGCGCCATGCACCGGAACAAAACCAGCGATAAAAGCTCAACAACAAAAACGAACCGATATTCACACGAGGACGGAGAGAAGCATAAACTACGAAAATTAGGGAAAATTCTAGACGAAGTTATTACTCGAGTTCGCTATTGTTAACGTTATAGTTGGTTCAGCATATACAATATACTGTGGTGTATGCATATTTGGAATAAATGCTTTGTGTCTTACCTAGGCGAATTCATTTCGGTGTATTTAGTAAAACGAATGTTTCTACGTGTATTTTACTTGTGAATGTGTATCCATAAACAAATATACGTATAAACGTGTAGGAACTGGCTGGAAGCGGTCCTCGGCTGTATGCTGCTGTAGCCAGTACCCGTGGATACATTATAAAGCACGGCTTAACGTATCCCTTGTGTACCATGAAAAAGGAACACTTGTAAATAATACTTCGATAATTTAGCACAGACTTTGTGCCTACGTTATGCAGGGTGGGAAATTGAGATTTAAATACTTATGAATAACGGCTTTCATCATTTATACAGTGTGTGCCCAGCTTAATTTGTCGTTACATAATTAAAAAGAAAAGTGGTTCTATATTTAGTATGCATGTTGCCAATTTGTGAAGATATAAATTTCGGTTTCACATTAGATGTGTGGATACGTAACCAACTTCCTATGAACAAACTTATGGTAATTTTATACCAACTTGTACTTTATTAAATATGCAAGTAGTATACCTCTTTTACAGAACCTACTGTGTTACTTTAGCAAATTCAGTGTCGCTTAGTTTTAGGAAAAGCATTATACAGTCGACTCCACTCAATTTCAACAGGTAAGCGATAGCATAAAAATACAACTAATCGTAAGTCAACATTATTCCGTAGCATTTTTCATCTCATCGATGGTAACGCTCTTTGTTGTAAAAATATATACGTCAGTGTCAACATAATGCAATAAGCAATGCACACACATTTCACGGAACCAAGTTGAAGTGCATGGAAAAGATTCCGACCCTCTCTGCAAGAGAAAGTAGTTTGTTATCCCAAGTAATGTTTTTCCTTTTCTTTGGTATTGTTTACTCTCTAACTAATATTATATGCGAGGCAACATTCCGCTTCAGCAGATTAGTTCTAAATGGAATAAAATATTGCAAAATGTAGAAATATACCTACAATCTGCGGTATAATGAAAAATGTTGAAAAAAGATATTTTTTAATTTCTTAACTACAAACAGTTATATAGATCGTTATATCCACGATTCGCACGCTTCTATTCATAGTAGAGGTGATTTCCATTGTATATTATGTGGCATAGCAACCCAAAGGAAATAATTGCATTTCCAACTATTTACATTTAATTAAAATAAGCACGTAATATATGAAATATGCACACAGATATTTTCCACACATAATAAATACCTACGTACCTGGTGGTATCTAATCCTAGGACAAACGTCGAGCCCCAAATCGTTTCGTAGCTATAGCTATCTCTCTCATTCCCCCTCGCCTAACCGAGACTAAAGCAAAAGATGGCAATAGCTACGGAAAGGTTTGTCTCGATGCGTGTCTTAAGATCAGATACCACCACTGTGCATACGGATATCTCACTGTTAACGACAGAATTTACCATTTCAGAAAAACATGTTTTTGCAGCTTCATGTAATTCGATTTCATCGTTTTGATTCTTGCACCGTCAAATGACTCCCCATTTATTATTTTCTAACGTGATATGCGGTCGTATCTTACCACTATCTTTTTAAAAGAACTAGACAAGAACCTGAAAAGAAATCAATGACAGGTGGTTGAATCACGTCCAGCCAGCACGTTCTAACGCTAGTGTATAAGACTTAAAAGCAACCTCAAACAGCAGTTACATCCTCAGCACGAAAGCACAAAGACCTCTATCCCGTTAAAAATAAGGCATTCCGATAAAGGTATAGCAAATTGCCAATTATTGCCAAGGCCAACCTAAAACCTCTAACTCACTAACACTCGCATGAGCGGCCAATGTTCGACCAAATGAATGTTAAACGTACAGGCGAATGTAGTTTCTCACAATGTAACGACGTTTACTTACTTTCCGGTTTTCTGGTTCGGTGCTGATGGTATTTACCGCTTACTCTTTGATGCCCTGCTTATGGGGGATTACTTACTTTTAGAATGCTTATTACTAATGTGTTGCTTCCCGAAAGTCAAAAAAGGAGGTTTGTCCTAAATTCCTTTGGTGGCGCTGATTGTCACTTGTCAAACGGTAAATTTTAACCTCGTGACGGTTTGAACCGTGTTACTTTTTATTTACGCCGTTACAATAAAGTGTTAACCCCAAAGTGGTAGCAATGAGTGGAAGAAAGTTTAGGGTTCAGATTTCGCAATGAAACAGTGAAAGTGTATCATAAATCAAACGTTTATTTCTATATAACAAGTGTCAAAAACATGGAATATATACAGCAGAAAAAGGTAAGTAAACAATTGCATGTACAATCGTATGCATGTAAAAATATGTACAGTGGTGAATATTACAACACTTACGGGGCTTCGGTAACGCTTTTGAAATCTAAACGCGGAATCTAATAGTTTTGTTTCGGTTAATAGCATAAAATGACAATCTATGCATGGGGGGGGTCGATGGATAAGTACACGGACGGTGTTCACGGGCTGTGGCGGTTAGATATCGGTGACGGCGCTAAATTCTGCGGACAGCGAAAATGTCTGTGTTAGGCCAGTGAGCTTCGCCAATGCAACAATCAGACCGGGATTAACAAGCTGGACGTGTTATCAGAAGCTATGCCGACATGACAGTCTGAACGGACTGGAAGGCGCTCCGGGACTGAATGCTTGTGCTAAGCGCGCGGTTAAAATACACTTGCGGTTCCCCTTACGCGATCGCGATGGTGGATGTTGAGCTTGCTTAAATCGGGCACCGTCTGCGGGAACGATACTCGCGTCGTAACAATATTAACAAAATAAAAACTCCATTGAATAAAAATAACATGGGGTAGCAACGCTACCGCCCATGGGAAAATCAATCAACGTAAACGGAATTAATGATTAGTTCAAACTAAACTCAAAACCGGATATTGAAATAAATTTTTTCGTGGAACGGCACGTTGCAACGGTGTCCTACTGACCCATCGAAAATGGACGCGCGAGTTCGTCCGAGTTTTAACGAGTTAGACCGTATACGCCAGGCCTAAGAGTAGTATACTTCGGGGGTATTCGAGTGTACACTGGAGTGCAGAAAAATCGCATACGCTTATTTTTCGTTGTTGTTAAGTTGGTTTAGACTGATTTTGAATTCCTATTTGTCAGTGTAAAAATGTAGAAAATAAAATAGTAGCAATTTCACTAAGAGTTTATAATCTAATTATAAATATAATGTTAAATGTCACATTGACAAAACATACAACATGAAAACCAGAATGCTTGATTTCTGAAGTGTACGCAATTTTTCTGCACTCGAGTGTACTTAAACGTATTAGAGCAAAGTTTTATACTCATGTACTCATAGAGCCCTGCCAATATTTTGTTTATTTATATTATTAATTATTTGTTATTCAACCTATTTTATAATTTCTATCACTTCCGGTTTTATCGGAAATAGGAACATATTTAAAATTTTACATGGAATGTATATTTTCGCATATTCATTAGTCTGAAAACCTATGATTTGTTACTATTGGTCTCCTTGGCCAGCAAAATTTAGAATTTTAACTGTGAATATAACACCTGAAAACTACAAATGTTTTCTTTCTTTTGTTTTATACATCTAATAGAACGTGACTTTACATTTTTTTTTTCATAAAAGTGATTTTTTTAAATGGAAGGTTATGGGTCCTCAGATTTAATTTGAAATTCGTGGCAATTCAAATTATACCAAATACTTATGATATTTGAATTAAATTTATTTTTTTATAGATTAAAAATGTTAGATATATCCAAAAAGAAATTTGTGTTAAAATTGTTTAACAAGAAATCTATGCACTACATGCTTCGGCCGCCAAAATTTATCGCATGGCACATAGCGATGAGGCTCATTAGAACAGATGAATTAAATGTATTGCGTCTGTAATTCTTCTTCCATTATTTCAAAGTCATTTACGCCAATATGATATTTTTCCTATATGTTTCACAAAAATAGAATGAACACGGTAATTCGACCAGAATATCACTAGAATAAGTCAGGTGATTTATATACAAATTATACGATTTATTTAATTAAATTAACAAAAATACGTGAAATTTCTTATTTAAGTAATAGGAAAGTGCATCGGGTGGTGAAATTAAGCAAAAATTTAACCAAAATACGATAAACCAGAGGTCTGTAGCACAATAACTAGAATGAAGAACGGTCTTCCAAAAAACTTTCTTTTAAAATACAATATTACTATATGGGTAGAAGTTTTCCCTTATAGCTATTAGATCAACAGAAAAAAGATTAGTTCAAAGTTTGTTATATATGTATATCTATTGCTACGAAACTTGTAGATAATCCGTTATAATTTTTATTAATTTTTTTTAAATTAATTCAACAATGTTCTATTCTCCTTTCATACAGTCAGCGTCATCTATTAAATATCATTTATTCCACAGATAAGATGCCACTACAGTACACACGTACACGAAATTTACCCCTCCACAGTGTTTTGGGTACACCGCTAACCAATCGGATTTATTATCTTCAGTCAAGCTCGAGACCTAGAGGAGGCCATGTCTCATCACTGACCCATCGAATATTACCTTTATATACCTGATATGCACTTAAATATCTTTACTGTAACTGTACTAGTTATTCGTTCGTGATGTTCTTATACTACAGTTAATAAAAGCAATGTTATAATATCAAAATTTAGTTAAATAAATGTGATGAACACAGAAATGAACCTTCTAATGATTCCCTCAGTAAGTTCTTTACTATTTAAATTGTACAAAAATGAGATTTCTAGAATCTTAATCCCAACCAATAGCTCATGTATCTCGTTTTAATATCATACAAAGAATTCAAATCTCCCGCTAAATTCCCGTCATAAAATAATGCCAACTTAAACTGCTCGTGATATGAACCCAAAGGATCAAACAATAACCTCACAATACCAAATTTCACTAGAATCACTGTTATCATACGATAATATAACCTAACATTCCCTTTACGCTTTTGACGCCAGTTATAGATTCAAAAAATCGCTTACTTCAAGTACGAAAAACTGCTCTAATATACTCCAAATACTAATTCCAACTCCAAAACAATCATATCAGCTCCCAATTAATGTTTCAATGATGTCACAGCAAATAGGCTTGAACAAGACTCTTCAATAGGCCCCAGGATTATTATATATATTATTATATATTAAATACGCCACCCCAAATCTTGAAATCACTTGATTTCCATCATCTTGGCACGCAATACTCTCATTCTTGTAAGTAAATTTTAATAGTTAATGACTCTTATTGTGATAGCAAATGTAAAATTTCTAGATAATTATTTGAAATGCAACTACACTCAGAAAAAACCGAAAAAGAAGTCCTTCACATTTGTTTTCAACAATTTAATATCTCCAAGGCAAAAAGGACCCCAGCAACAATGATAGATATCGTTTCCAACGATACGATACAGCATAATAAACCCACGTTCGAACAATCAGCGAAGGAACCCATTTCCTTAAAATCTATGGTAAGTAACCTGCCCTTTTTGAATTAGATACGAAATAAGTTTTTAGTTTAAATTTTAACCTATGTTTACAAAATAAATAACATTTACATAAATAATTTTATATTTAACGTTTGATACTGTAGGCTGTGTGCAGGTATGGGTTTATATACTTAGTCACTTCACAAATGAAACAAATAGAAGAAGAAGGAGGGAAAGCAGTATTGCTTCATTAATTAATGTAACAGCCGTTGGGAATAAACACACTTTAAAATATAAATTTGGTGCAAATATGTGTATTCCTTTACATGGTTACATAATAACTTCATAACAAAACCGACAACGAAAAGTGTAGATATAATAGGTTATTAATGTTAAATCTAACAAATAAAACAAAGAGGCGAAACTGTGCTTTTGTTCTTTCCTTTATGAAGTTTATAACCCTACACAGTGATAATACGTGTCCATAAGTAAGCCAAAATAGCTTGTTCCCGCAAGGTACACCAAAGTTTCGTAATTATTTTCTAATATTTCATGAGCTCCGTCTTTAATTATCTCATCAAAATTCCCTAGGCGCTCCTAATTAAAACGGGAAACCCATTGTCAAAACAATAAATATATTGGGGGGATCTCGAAACCGTACACGATACTTCCTCTAGAACCCTAAAGTAATAATACAATCAAACTCCGGAGGCTACGAACAAAACGAGGAATTTATGCCTCTTTATAACGATCAATTCCTTCTGATATGAACGTGTTACGCATAGGTTATCTTTAAGTACGTATTACTGTGTAGGTACGTATCTTAATGATTCAATATGCTGCGCATATCATGTTTACTGTATGAGCCCTTAAGGTATTAGTTATAACATTTCCATTTATAAAATCATTGTACAAATAAATGTGTGCTTTATACATACCAGAATACGATTATACAGTAGAGATTTGATAATCCGGATAATTTGGTAGTCCGGATTGACACCAAGGTTAAATTGTGTACCTTGTAATCCGGTCCGCATGATTCGATAATCCGGATTTGCGATTGTTACGTAGCATGGTCATCAGTTCTATTGGTTGTAACTTGTCTGAACGTGTTTCGGAACGCAAACGCATTATTTATCTCATTTATATTTTGATTATTTGACGGCCGGACTTGTTTTAGTTTAGTGTGTAGTGCAGAATGGCAAAACGTAAACACGTTGACTATAAAACAAAAGTGTGAAATATTAGACAAACTAGAAGATGGTGTTAGTGATAGATCACTTGCCCAGCAGAACGGCGTCCTAACGTCTACCATTTCCGATATAAGAGAATAAAATAAGGAGGTAAGATTAGTTTATTTTGGAATAAGCCTTTTGATAATGAGACTTACTTATCAATGTTTTAGATTTATTGGAATTTACCATTCTGGACCAGGTTGTCGCAAAAACCTTACGTCAAGCAGAATATCCGAAGATGTAAAGAGAATTATATTCCTGGTTTACTCAACAACGAAGCAAACATATTCCAATTTCATTTGAAATACTAGGTGCAAAAGCTCGACAACTTCACTAGAATATGTATAGAAAAAATAACTTTGTTCCAAGCAGACGTTGGCTTCTTAATTTTATAAAAAGACATGGGCTTACGCATCTTAAAATCTACGAAGAGAAATTATTAAACGATGAATCTTTCTTTATTACCAAACTAAGGCAAGTAATAGAAGCTCACACTCTTGTTTCCTGCCAAATCTATAATGCTTTTGGAAGTTATTGCCTGAGAAAACCGTGGTTCGTAGCAACGAAACAACGGCGCCCGGCAGAAAGTCAAGCGAAGAAGGAATCACGTTTCTAGCTTACACAAATGGTGATTGTACCAAAAAACTTCGGCTTCTCGTTATTGATAAAGCAAAGAATCCAAAGGCATTCAAGAACAAAACTTTACCTGTGGAATACGTCTCTAGTGGTAATGCATGGATAACTTCTGCTCTTTTTAAGGATTAGTTTTTCAAACAAGTGAAGTCATTTTAAAACAAACCAACATCTTCCTGAAAAGGTTTTACTGTTGATTGGCAATGCACCATGTCAGTGATCCGAAGAGGAATTGATTAGTATAGATGGAAAAATATACACTTGTTGTTATCACCAAACTATCCAGCTTTGATACAACCGATGGATGAAAATGTTATCAAATTAACAAAGTTAAATTACAAAAAAGGCCTTTCAGCGCATATTCCTTCACTACTCGAAGACGGAGATGTTGTCAGTAAATACGTTAAGCGTTATTAATCTTTTGTATGCGGTTTGTTTACCCCATAATTCATGGCAGAAAGTGACAACTAAGTCTTTAGAAAAGTATTCGCACAAACTTTACAATTATGACCCTGATGATCTGATTGAAATGGCAGCAAATAGGGCAAGGCTGATGGCGATATTCATGCAAATGATGCAATGAATGAATGGCTTGAAAATGTAGAAAATTTCATAGAGGATGGCGATCCTTAGGTTGAGGCGATAGGCGATGGCACCGGCGATGAAGAAGTCGATATCCAGTATAAAAAAAAATCAAGCACGTGGATGTAATAAAATATTTTACATTTGCATTGCAATGGGTGGAAAAAAATAATCTTGGCATTTGAGATATTCTTGCATTAAAAAATATGCAAGAGAAAGTTAAATATTCTCCAATTATCGCACTTCAAAAACAAAGTAAAATCTCGGACAATTTTAGATAATCTACATATGTAAATGTAGATTTATCTATTATACTTATATTCTTACTTACATTATACAAACATAACACATTTTTTTAAGATTTTGAGAATAAAGTGGATTTGTTTTCATCGGTTTTTATAATTTATTTATATAAAAATACAAGATGCTATAAGCCGGATTTTCTATCTTCTATCAGGATTAGCCCTGGCTTTAATTCATCCGGATTATCGAGTCTCTACTGTATATTATTTATGCATTGCGGTGATCCCACCAATAATGTGTCAATATCTTAATTTGAAATTTCCTTCAGTTTATTACATAATATATTTTATAATATATATTTTAAATACATAATATGTATTCTATTTTACTGCCAGTCCAATGGTATGTTGCATTATTATCGGTTTTGTGTGTCAAACAGCAACATGCATAACAATTTGCTGAATAGGGATATAGGTGAAATAAACTTTTCCCCGGGCGTCTCGGTGTGTCCAACGCGGCGGAAACAGGAGGATTATGACGACTATGAATGTACTTCATTTACAGTAACAATAAAGCTCTAATGCTAGTTAATTGTATAATTTAGTGATTTTTGACTTTGGACTAGAACTTTTACTGCTTCAATATTCTGGCTTGAAGATGTTATTTACTATTATAAACAATTATATTCAACTACATTTATCTAGCAGATTTTCCTTGCGAAAACAAAACTAATGCTTTACACCTTGAGAAGGAATTAATGTAAACTTATCTAAATCAACATTTAAAAGGTGAAGTGACCAAAGTTCAAAAAGATCCTATATTAAACCATACCAAATAAAATACCAACTCATGTTTTTATTAATAAACTAGTTAATTGTATAATTTAGTGATTTTTGACTTTGGACTAGAACTTTTACTGCTTCAATATTCTGGCTTGAAGATGTTATTTACTATTATAAACAATTATATTCAACTACATTTATCTAGCAGATTTTCCTTGCGAAAACAAAACTAATGCTTTACACCTTGAGAAGGAATTAATGTAAACTTATCTAAATCAACATTTAAAAGGTGAAGTGACCAAAGTTCAAAAAGATCCTATATTAAACCATACCAAATAAAATACCAACTCATGTTTTTATTAATAAATAAAACTTCCAACTTTTAGGTACTTACAAAAGTCCATTAAAGAAATTAACTTAAATTTAAGGAAACATTAAAATAACACTTTCTACGCGTTTTAATTAAAATATTAATCAGTTGTTCACACATCCAATATTATAGGCAAATAAAAAAATTAAAATCAAATCCAATTAAAGGAGTTGCAGGCGACTTTAGTAGAAGTGCAAGTGACAAATTTGATATTTGGGAGTTATCGCTAGGAAATCTTGCCCAACAATAGGCTTTCGATTGTTTTATCGTAACGAGTGAAGCTATCTTCCCCCAAAAGAAAACTTATAGGAAGCAAAGTGAGGGAATTATTACTAATTCAATTTTTAATGCTATAATTACACAGTTATGTAGATTTCACGTCATACACATTACCTAAACGATACAGAACGACAAAATAGACTCATAAATGACCACTGCGGGTTGCAAATGAGAACAAAATACGTAGAAACTGAATTTAGGATTTACGAGCCATGCTGTGGGCATAAACTATTAAAATTTAATAGTATTCCTGGAATGTATGTAGCGCATTTGAGATACACACACATGCATCCGCACGTATGTGAATATACCCGCCATTCGCAATTAAGCTGATTATACCCAGCCACAATTTTATTTGCGCATAGTAAATTGTGCGTTGGCAGTTCATTAGCCCAGTTATAGGTGCAACCGTTTTGTTACACATATTAAAACTGTAGTTATAAATTATTGTGCGCAGTTGATAATTGCTGCATTTTAGTGTAAACAAATTTGATTTTTCAATACTTAAATTTTTTCGGTTCTTTTAATTGTCCCATTCATTGAAGCTACGTGACAGAATATTTATCTGATGATGTTAGCCTAGGTAATGAAATGGACATAGTGTCAAATTAAACCTATTGTGACAGAGAAGTTGCTTCATTCCATGTACTCATTATTTACCTAGTACTTATCAACACCATACAGTATTTAAGCTGATTACAAAGTTTAATGTAAGTACCTATGCACCAAATAAATGTAATGTCCGCTACAGCTTGTACAAGGTATTCATTCAAGTCGTAAAAGTACCTTCTGTAAATGCAATTCCAATAAAAATTCCTGAATTTACATCAACTCCTAGTAATTTTGACACCAAGGTAATATATAAAAATACACAGTAGCACAGTAAAATCGTCAAGAGTCAAACGATTAACGTCACTAGAAAATGATTGCGTCATGTTTACTGATGTTGACATAAATGTGCACATAACAAATGTCACAATATGTTAATAGGCACTCAGATGCGGTTTGCTTGTTACTGGGCGAAGCTTCGGGTTGAGGAACATACCTTGATAATTTTGAACAGTGATTTATCGACGTATTGTAGAGCTAACCCAAAATGAGAAGTACATACGTCGTCATCCTAATGTTGATTGTACTCTACAGTAATTTAAGCCATCATTGGCGAGAGTGAATTATTTTACAATGTAAATTACGATAAATTCTTCGGTCAAAGTAAAAAAACCCTGCATCTTGTTTCATTTTGTGGTTTTTTAGGAAATATAATATAATATATGTGTCAGTTCTCGAAATGATCTAGCCAGTTATACCAAAGAAGAGGATGATATGAATGAAGAGGGAACATTGTATAGGGATATCTAAGGATAAACTGAATAGGTTTGAATTTAAATAAAGGCCGTTTTATTAAAAGAAGCGGTAAAGTAACCAGTGTTATTCACTCAGATTTTTGTTTAACCAATTTAAATAAAATTCCAAGTAAAAAATCTTTTCCTTCTCGCAAAATATTCACAACAAAACACAATATTCTTTAATGATTTCTTGCTATATTAGAACCGACGACGAGAAATAAATCCAGGTTTACGCTAGCTAGAAGCATTGGAACATTGACGCAACAATTGACTGATGCCACTACCATCCTATTCAGTTGGAGAAATGGTTAAGTGCGTTAAGTTATATGATAGAACGGTGATTATTGAATCGCAACAGAAAAAGACATTGTAACTATGCAATCATGCAACGGGATACAACAAAAATCTGCAGAACAAGGATCAAATAGAAACAAGGCAGAATTAAGAAAAAAATTGGAAGGAGACGTCCATATCCCAGCATATATACAAAGCTTAAAAACTTTATTTGGAAAATGAACACTTGAAGGGATTGGGAGTATAAAATTTAAAATGCTCACTGACCCCGCGTAATAATCCAATAATTGGATCCCGCATAATCGAAATCAAGCCAACTTTTCCCTCCTATGCTAAATGGCGCTATAGCTGTCCCCATTCTAAAATATGAAGCGGAATTATCTACTCAGAAGTGATCTGTGGTCTAAACATCACGTTGATACGAAACCTACGGTTCTACTTTCTATCCCACGAGGAGCCATATTCTTTCCACAACTAAGAACCAAACCGAGGATCAAACTCACACCCTTGTGGAGAAAGGTGACTATGCTAACCGCTACTACGGTAAAGACCGCACACAAATGGAGTCACACTAAGCGTGCCTGTTTACGTACTTTAGGTACAAGCTGTCATACTGATGCAGAAATCGTGTGTGCCTATTTAGTACAAGCGAAACAAATGCCAAGTCAATGTAAAAACACATGTCTTTTATATCATTGCTTGGCTTAAAATACTGAGTGGCAATCCAACGACGCTAAGTACAGTTAATACAAATTCGATTTATTTATATATTTATATTTTTTTAATGCGATAACTTTTAGTCAGTAATGTGTCTGCTACTATTTCCTATCACCCAGTTTATAAAATAAAAACAAAATTATTGAATTTAAATGAGTTTGACTAATGGTGCTTATTGCCGCTTTCCGAAGTAACTTATTGGTATTGCAACGTCATATGGATTCAGCGATTGTCCTATAGCACATATCAACTAGATATTCGGGTACGTTCACCCGGCCTATTAATTAGTCGTTCGATGACCGCTTACGCCTCAACTCAGCAGAAAGCAGAAAGTCTGCGCTCCACCTGACACGCACCGCTTACGCCCCAAGACAGTGGACCGCCTAAACCGCACCGCTCCCCGCTAACTCCCGTCTACACCCGTGACTGGTTTGGGATCGTCGGTACACCCTGTATATTCATTTTTCTTAATTTTTGCCTCTCACTTGTGAAAAGACTCGACGCTTCGCGTCTCGCAGTCTTGCATTTGTGTGACTGGTTTGGGATCGTCAGTATATCCTGTATATTCCTTTTCCCTAATTCTTGCCTCTCACTTGTAAAAAGACTTGACGCCTCGCGTCTCGCAGTCGCTTATTTGTGTGATTGGTTTGGGATCGTCGGTATACCCTGTATATTCCTTTTTTTAAATTCTTGCCTCTCACTTGTAAAAAGACTCGACGCTTCGCGTCTCGCAGTGGTTTATCTGTGTGATTGGTTTTGAACAATCATTGCTTCCTTGGTTACTAAATTATATTCAGCTATTTCGATCAACCTAACCGATGTGCTCTTGCAAACCAATACTGTTTACTTTACTGTATACCATGGACGAGGTATGCAGATGTTACTAATGCTTTATTCTAAACATAATAAAAGAGAACAGAAATAGGTGGATATGGATGCATTATGCAATGAACTAAGCTTAAATGACATTTTGTTCAGAAACCCTGTTTGAATGTCCCAAAATGAATGAATTCTATTTGAATAAGGCCTGTCCAACAATTTCAAAGAAGTCAGTTGGTTTGGCAAGAATAGGGTTCAAGGAAGCAAAGCCAACCTTAATAAGTAATCGTTATTAACAAATTAACTGATCTCTTGTAGAGACTCCTAGAGGGGTCTTAATGAGAGACATCTTAAAGAACCGTAAACACCATACTTTTAAAGATACTTTCACACAAGTAATTAAACGAATTTACAATTTCTGGCGATTTTGACGTCATAGCAATACCTATTCAGCAATAGAAAGCAATGGCTATGGCGAATATACACCAATCTGTTTTTACATGATAGATGCAGCTTACTTGAAGGTTCACTATTAACATGGTTTGAACCGTCCAACTTTAATATTTTTCTGATTGAATGACTTTTCACTTCCACTTAATGGATTGACATTCAACGAAGATGGCGTTTTAAACAATACAACAGGTGGTAGAAGATAAACGTGATAGGAACGAACATTGCTCCAAATTTTTTAAAACAGTGCGTGACTGACAGATTATGGTGATAATGTTGCTTCATATTACTTGATTAATCATTCTACTACCTCTGGTCCAACATTGGAACAATGTACAACTTGATATAGTACATGGAAAAAGTGTTTCGTTTAATAATATCAGAACCTAGGAACTACCTACTAGGACTTGACGGTAAAAATGTCAAAATAATTGTTTCTGTCTTTATAGATCAATGCAAACTCGGAAAGCACGTATATATAATTGGACTCTCTGAAGAGACTGATTGCCGGCTGTGTTTGGAGAATGAATAGACAGTTATGCATACCTTCTGCCATTGCCACGTCGCAACGAGAATCAGGTATGACATATTTGGGAATTTATGTTACCCTAGAAGACCTGAAAAGGACCTCATTCAAAAAGATTCTGAGTTACCTTAAAGGCCTGAACTTGTTGAATGAACCTTAAAGATAACATCCACTCTACAATAGGGCCTAGCGGCCGCGATGGACGGGACGGATAATCGGCTCATGCGAATGCTATCTTTTCTCAATACTCAATACCTCTGATATGTGTGATATTAGGGTGATAGTACACTGCGACTTGAAAGATCTATTGTGTCCCCTCTTCTCGCTGTATTTACAGCTGGCCGTCCAGTCTGATTCCTTTTAGAAAGTGCAGAATATCCGAAGGCTCCAGATTAGGTAACTCTCCCTCTTCGATTTCACATGCTCCCAGGTGCAGCGCAGTTTGTGAGTATATGGATGGACGTTTCGTCCTGTTCCCCACAAAATCTACATTCGGCTTCCTTCGCTATTCCAAGCCTGCTTAGATGTTCGTTCAGTTTACAATGGCCTGTAAGGATCCCTGTCAATATCCGAATATTATTTTTACTCAGGTTGATGCATTCTGCAGATCTCTTCTGGTTACAGGTTCCCAGAAGAGTTTTAGCTTGCCTCATTCCCTGGAGATTCTCCCAGTATTTGGATTTTCTCTGCTCTACTTCATCTTTCAGTTTCGCCAGTGTTATGCTGCTACTTATCCCACAAAAAAGGTTCTGGCCCTACAAAAGGTGTTCTAGCCCCTCTCCTAGCGAGATTATCTGTTATTTCGTTTTCTTCCACTCCCGTGTGTCCCGGAACTCACAATAGGGTTACCTTGTTCTTTTTGCCCAGCTCGTTTAGTTTTTGTAGACATTCCCAAACCATTTTGGAGCTGATTATGCTTGACCTCAGCGCCCTAATGGCTGCTTGACTATCAGATATTATGATAATTTCCTGCTTTTCATAGCTTCTGCCAATGCTGACCTGGACACATCTTTCAATAGCGTGTATTTCCACCTGGAAGATACTTGGGTCCCCAAGCTTTCGAAATATTTGGTTCTAGGCCAATATATCCCTATTCCAGTTCCCTCTGCCGTTTTGGAGCCATCTTTGTACCATTTAATGGCGGTTCTATTGAGTTTCGAAATGGTATCTCTATCCCATTCACTCTTAGTGCTAAGCTTTGTGGTAAAATCTTTCACAAAGTTGAACTTCCTTGGCATGTCTTCTTGGGGCATGTCCCAGATTTGGTCACCTGTAGGAGGCCGAGGCCTGTGCCTAGCCATTCCTTCCGTGACCATCTTACGTGTGGTCCTTTTAGCTATGCTCTCCACAAAAATGTGAAGAGGAGTAAGATTTAGTACCACTTCAATAGCTGCTGTTGGGCAGGTTCTCATTGCGCCAGTTATGCATACACATGCTAATCTTTGCACTTTCGAGAGATTAGCTCTCGCAATGGCCAGATTAGTTCTCTTGCTCCAAGCCACTGCCCCATAAGTGATCATTGGTCTCACGATTGCTGTGTACATCCAGAGCAGTATTTTTGGGTTGCAACCCCAGTTGTTTCCTGCAAAGTTTCTACAAACCATTAGGGCCTTCTTCGCCTTGTTAGTTACTTCAAGCTCATGCTTATTCCACAGAAGTTTATTATCCAGGATGAGTCCTAGATATTTCACCTCCTTCTTCCAGTCTATGTCTTGCCCATCTATATTTGTGGTGTTGATGCTGGGTTCTCTTTTCCTTGTGAATGCTATTACGGTAGTCTTAGTTGCGTTGATGTTAAGGTCCACTGATTGGCGCCACCTTTTCGTAGTGTTGAGTCCTCTTTGAACTATGTCGCAGAGGATATTCTCAAACTTTCCTCTTGCAAATACCTCTGATAACTATCACTGGGCAATTAATTACGTATGTAAGAACATCCTTAAAACAAGTTCAAGGTCTGTTTACAAAAACCCCTTCTGTGTGTGCAAAAAAATTCAAAGAACATTTGATTTACATTACTAATCTTCTACTAACTCATCTTGTGGGTGAATTGTAATTAGTCCAATAAATATGAGCAAATTGTGCAAGAAAACTTGAAATAA
Organism: Cetonia aurata; assembly: GCA_949128085.1. Classification (NCBI taxonomy): domain Eukaryota; kingdom Metazoa; phylum Arthropoda; class Insecta; order Coleoptera; family Scarabaeidae; genus Cetonia; species Cetonia aurata. The sequence continues at coordinate 40,239,074 of OX421884.1, forward strand.
ATATAATCAAGAAAACTGCTTTTATAAAGAATTAGGGAATTATGACAAACAATAAGGAAAAAATGACTGCCACGACAATTAAGTCTAACTTAAATAGCCGTTCAAGGATTACTAAAAATAAAATGAAGAATTAAAATTACAATCCTTATTAATGGAAGCAAAATGAGCATTCCTAGGAGATAGATGTTTACACTGTCAACAACACCCGCCATAACACGAAAAGACTCAAAACCTATGTCGCTAATGATATGATCATCGCGGCCTCTTACCGAACTGAGAACTGTTTCATGTGATGTAATATTGAATTCGTTATAAGTTTAATCTGCATTTACGTTTGTGGAGGATTCGATGCATAAAATATATTCTCTATTTCAAATTTTTATATAGCATACTTCAAAATCGCGGTCCATTTTTTTTTTGTTTATACAGCTTCTGCAACCATTGAATGCGCACCAATTTCAGTACAATAAGTAATAGTCCCGCAAATACTAATAAAACTAACCCGATGCAAGACACGTTAACATAATTCAATAATACATTGTTGTGGTAATTTCACCGCGCCAACGAAATAAAACCGCTGCGGTATCGTTTTCACGTCTTTCTACATTAGGAATGAAAGCAGCAATCGATCAATTGGGCAATAATACTTGACAAAGGCATAAAACCCTGCAGAAAGCGGAGAAGGAAACTACTGTCGGAAACCTATAAAATATAATGACGTGTTTCATGTCTTTTTATGTTTTTCGGAGGGTTCCCTACCCCAGATAATTTTATTTGTTTTTGCAGATTTTATGGGTGCTGCGTTTTATATCACTGAATTAGATCTATCGGTAATGGTCTTCTGTTCTCGACTTTTCAATTGTTCTTTCAGATATTCTATAAAGATATATATGCGAAAAACAAATGGTATTGTTATGAAATGTAATGAATAGTTAAAAATAAATTTCGGTCGTTTAAATATATCTTTAGCAAACGGATCGCAATAAATTTTAACCGTAAGTTAGGCTTTCTATCGTAAATCACATTCCATTTTTAAACAATGTGTTTGTAATATTCAATTGCAAATGCATTTGTTCGCTCCATATATTCATGGAGAGTGCGTGAGTATCTTTGTTTTCCAGAAAAAGCCAGATAGGTATCTGCTTCTTTTTTTTCCTAACCTTAAAAGATCGGTCGCCGGAAAGAAGTACAGGTCGAACGAGGAAGTCACCGCCGCCGCGGAAGAGTATTTTGCAGGCCAACAAAAGTCGTACTATACGGAGGGATTAAAAAGTTGCATCACCGCAGGGAAAAGTGTATCGGGTTTGAAAGGGGGATTATATTGAAAAATAAATTGTCAAAACCTAAAAAAGTTGCGTTGTCATTTCTAATACGGGCATTAATCAAACAGCCGTCGTACTTTTTGAAAAAGCTATTTACAGATCTTTCTCAAAATCCTGACGTGATGGATCAAATTTAAAATTAGTTTCTGAATCAGCATGAAAAATCACCTAGTGGCGTATGAGAAAAAAGATAGTTTTAGCAGTATTATTTCCCACGCATATATTATAATTTCCAACTTTAAGCATTTGAATTATCTCGAAAGAGGGATATGGAAAGCCTACGTTTTGGACAATATCGCACAATCAATACCTTGGTAAATTCTGCCACGTGTTCGACAGCAAAGTTCACAAGCAATTTAAATTCTGTTTCTCTCTTGAAAAACTAACTCCTTCATTGCCAACTTGGAAGCCGAAACAAATGGTTCCCTATAATACCTTCAATATAATATGAAAACATGAATTTTGTTACTTGTCTACTTTGAAACGGACGTTTGAATACACTAAACAAAAAGACACGCGACTTCTAATGGAAAGGACAAAATTACTAAAATTTAAAACGAATTGCATCCTGTACTTGCATACAGTATGTGAATATTTGTAATTGTGAATTTTTATATTTATACGTTGCTATTTTCTACTACTAGGTGAATATCGTTCAATAAAAATGAATTAACGGTTAATTTATAGAAATATGCGGCAGTAGCGAATTCCGTGTTTGCCTACAAGTATTTGAAACCCTTGCCTCTGCATTTCAGTTAAACGATTGAATTCCATGCTCGCGAACGTGCCATTCTAGGCAACAGCAATTTTTATTTAATGATCATTAACTCAATGGTGCATCCAAAGCACACAGTATCGAAATTCCGATTAATTATTCAACTAATGTAGGCAATCGTTGCATTTGTGTATCGGTGCAATACTTTACTGCTTCACGTGATATGCTACGGTTGTAACACACAGATAGATATTTTTGCAGTGATACCACGCAGATTGTAAGTTATATATTGATATTCTGATATAAATTTTATTCGATGTACTCAATAAAATTATTTACCAAAAACGGAATAACGAAACATACACAATTCCCATGTGTTTTATTGTTTTAGCCATAGCGGAAAAAAATTAAAATGATTTTTGTGTTATTTTTAATATCTTTGTGTTCTTGATTTGAATTGTGTTTTTACTGTTTCCACTTACTATATATGCGTTTAATATACGAACCATAAACTATTAGTGTTTTAAGCCCAGAAAGCCATTTTTATCATACCTGTATAACATCATAATTCTAAATGTAATGTTAGTAACATTACAAGGTAAATAGTGCCTACTCTGCGCGAGGTTAATTTTTGTTACTTGTATAATATATAGATTTGTGACAGAAGATTGTATCGTCCATAGAGATGATAGAGTGCTGATATTGAACTCAAAACTGCCATCAATTGAAATGCGCCATATTGGAACACAAACGTCATCAATGACGTCGATACCATGGTGGATATTAAAATAAATAAAGCTAAGGATATCAATAAATTTTAATAGCACTTGCAACTTGTAATGATAATTAGTAGCATATGTTAGATTTTACCCTATGTATTTTATACGAAATTTTTTTTTTTATTAAAGTTGTGGACAACTTAGAACTATAGACAGTTTCTAAACTTACGATGAACTGGTAACACATACTTGGTTCGTTCTCGGGTTTAATAAGAGAGAAAAGAAAAAAAATCTTTCAACGCCATATAAAAATACGTAGGAAAAATCTAATACATGTTTCATGAGATCTTCACGACTTGTCAATCTAACATTGTATATTGTCTTTAGAAGTAAATAATATACTGCAGTAGTTGTTGTACCTATAATTTGTTGATGATTAGATAATATTAGCTTACTTAATTCATTCCTTACTGGTTTTCCTTGTATTTTTCTGTAAACTTCTTCGCTAAATTATGAAATCTAATTTTTTTATGGAATAAACTAGAAAAAATGTTTTGGGGAACATGACTTGATAGTAAATAAACAAAAGTCGTTAGGAAGTTTTCTTCTTGTGGAATCTTGTTTCGTGTCAAGACCATTACTTTCCGAATTTGTTTTTCGGTGAACTGGCATATATCGTACCTCCTTTAATGGGCAGATTAATTTACCTAAGAAATAGTGAAGAAAATTTAAAGAAATATATATGCTATACATCATTTATTTACCTTTACCCTTTGTTTTCAGGAATATCAAGTGATTCTAAATAAAAATATACTTTTTTAGATTTTCTTTTTCCGAATTCAATGTTGGAATTACTCCCTCTTTAATTCGCACAATCTGCCCCGTTCTATCCAAATCCTTTTCGATAAAATGTAGTGAACAAACATATGCACGCTTACTTTTGCAGGGACTTATGGTACCCCCTGTAACAGTAATCCACACAACAATGTTTGGGCATTCTATAAAAAAATTATTTCACATAGAAACACTAAGTATTATCATAATTTCAGAATATTTTTAAGCTATGACATTATTCTGCAACTTGCATATGAAAAGTTAGTTCTGCGTCATCTTTGTAACTATTGCTTTTGCAGGATTTTACACGACACGATGGCATCACTTTTCTTTAGGAAAAACTACCTGGATTAATTGTCATATAAGCCCAACTGTTAATGCTATAATATGCATACTTACACCACAGCCTTACACGTAAAACAAAAATATCGGGTGAATAATATATAATATTCGAAACAGTCCGTGAAAGAATAAAACAAAGAAAGTAAATAAAACAATCAAACTGCAAGGTTAGGTAGCCTTAGTTACACTTGTCTACTTGCAAAAAACTTAACGTGACTTAACGTAAATACTTCCTAAAGAAAACTAACGTAAGCATGACGCTACATGAATCATGACGTATATAATGACGTCTGTGTTCCAAGATGTCCTTTAGTCTTTTGATGGTGCGCCGTAACGATGCGCATACGGTTCATTGGCAGTCTATCAGGTCTGTGGTACCGTCAGATTCACATCTTACAACAACTAGTTTCCACTTGTTTCTGAACTTAAAACTTTTAATAGCATTTTCGAAATCCGATTACTGATAATGGCCCTTGTAACTTTACCCTCTGTTATAGCAGCTTTAAATTTAAATTGTGTATTTTTAAACATTTAATAACAAAGTGTCACGAATGCATTTACATAGTTTATAATGGAATGAATATAAACTTGATACCAACTTTACCAAACTTCCATACTTTAAATGTATTCCCTGTACAATAATTTGAGGTATTTTTCTATTACAATGTTTTATGGTTGAATAAACTCAAAAAATGATTATTAAAAATTGTATAACTTATTCAATTTCTCTTCCAACTTTTCTTTTAATTACTCTCCTTTCAATACATGACCACTTCAATAGAAATGTTATTATGAATCAGTCACCAAAATCTAATATATGAGCTCTAAACTTCTCAAGAATATCATAATGTTAACTTTACCTTCCCCATTGTTCTATCGATTATTTGATTATATGCTTAACAGGGTAGCTTTTTGCAACTCCCTATATATACGCGTTCCATTACTTAATGAGGTCCTGTCAATCTCTAAAAAGTCGTTAGGTGAAGGAAAAGTACGACGAAAAAACTTTTCACCCTCCGTTTGCAGTTTTTGCATAATGAAGGCAAGATGTATCGCTTTAGGGAAAAAAAGTTTCAAGTGTTAACCAGAGGGAGGACTTCTGAATCGGGCGGGTCCTTTTTTACATTTACATTTTCCGCGCTGTCCTTTTTTTCCTTAACAGTTTCATAATACACTCCCACGACCTTTCGTTTAATTGCACATCATTCATATACCGTAGAAGTTTCCGAGTTCGTTATAAATTAATTTAAAATTGTATTCTATTATGCTGGTAAAGTCTAATCGCAGTTAAAGTTTTCCTAGTAGACAACCTGTACTATAAAGTTCTCAGAAGTGCAGTGGATTCTATTCCGCTTAACGCAAGTTTGTCTAAGACTACCTTGTGTGAAAATAATTAATTAACATCAAAGAGAGACCTCCAGTCAGTATAATTTATGGATAATTCTATGCTCTGTAGAATTGCTTGAAATATCATCTATTGTATGCTGGTTTATTTAATCTGGAGGGTTTTGTGGATGAAAACTTTAATTAACTAGACTAGAATGAATAGATGGAAATGCCCTAAACTTGCTGCAATCTGAAAACCTGCAAGTGCATACCTATTTGTGATATATGTATAATTCTGAAATCCGGTAGTAAAATAAACTGCAAATATAGTAATTAAAAGTTTGTTGTCATAAAATACGTAAACTATGTAAACTGAGTTTATTACAGTCGAAAAAGATAAGTTCTAGTGAAAATATATTCAGAAATATGAAAATGGAAAACACGAGAACTTAAAAAAGAAATCAAAAATTCTAATGTAAACAAATGTGGTCTAAACTAACTCTTTCCAGCTCCCTAACTAACACATTCAACGCACATAATAACAATATAGATCAAATAACTTTATGATTCCAGATGTTATTCATTATCCAACTTCATCATCTATTAAAACTTCACGTCCGTGTAATGAACGACGAGATGTTTTCGAAACATATAACTTAATACGCCCCAACAACTTTCATAATAATCCAAATAATCCCGATTCTTATGGCTTGAGAACCAACTACTTAGAATAATGATAGCTTTCCTTTAATATCTGTTCATAATGTTTTGGTAATGTATACTTTTATTTATTGATTTTTGATTTGTGTAGTATTTTAATTACCGCAACCTGTCAAGCAAATATGAACGTCACCTATAATGTTCTAAAAAAAGCACGATTAATTTGACGTTTGGCATATTCTGAGATATCACTAGGTATTGATTGTTTTTTTGCTACTTATTGTGAGCTACTTTAGGCGGCATTTTAAGTTTCCTTATTCGGATACACTATTACGATCGCTTTTTACTACATTCTGATATGTTTACATAAATCTTTCATGTTACTATGTTCCACGCGATAATTACCTAGATTTTATTGTAAGAAAAAAAAAAACACTGCATAGTGAAATAAAAATCAAATAATAGTGCTAGAAAAATTGTACGTTACGGATCACTACTATATGACCTTGTTAGATTGGCTGCCTACCTCCTACCCTAACACGATTCGCATTTATTTCTTTAAATAGTGTACATCCATACACAAGGAAACCATGCGAATGGATTTCACTAGAGAGTAATAAAGTATGGTCATTGCATGAAGCGGCAGGAAGCATGACATGTAATAGAACCTATAACTAAAATATCTTCATCTCTAACATAGAGAAGTAAAATGCGGTCTCCATAGAACATTGCAATCAATGGTGTGTCCTAGGTATTTAAATTCATCAACCAATTCCAAATGATCGTCACAATCACAGGTACCATCCGCAAAATGAGATGTGTGAAGACAGTCATGCTTACAAAACACCAAATTAGGAATGTCATCAACTCTCATATGCGGCGACACTATAGCCATCACCTTTGTGTTGTTGTGTGCCCATTTCTGCAAGTTATTGAAACAAGCTTGCGTATCCATAAAAGCGCTGGTGACCAAATCATCGGCGTATAGGAATTAGCGGCATGCCCCCGCAGTGTTTGCATTGATGTAAAGGTTAAACAGTAGAAGGCCTAATATACTACCTTGAGGAACTCCATAAGGCAAGTTAATGGTGGCACAACCTTCAGAGCCAATTACCACTTTCATATATTTTTGAGATAGATAATCCTTATCTACCTCCACACCTGCCCACGAACACCGAACTTCTCAAGTATGTCCAACAAGAGGCTATGATCAATGGTATCGAACGCCTTCATCAAATCCACAAATACAAGTTTTTTTTTTCGTAAATACAGTTGGTGTTGTATACCTTCTCCTGTTTACAAATTACCAATTCATGGTGCAAGCATTATACGTTAGAATTAGGAAAATGTTCAAAAGCTAGTACAAATGTAGACGTATGTTTGTCATCCTACTCTTCTTTATATTTTAAATCCACAGATATCCAATCTAAGTAATCAGAAAGTGCTCCAACATTGGAACCATTCTCCCAGTTTGGTACATGCAAAAACGTGCATTTCACCTAATCACGCTAGAACCAAGGAACTGCGTGAACTTGACCGTAAGAATGTCAGAGTAATTGTTTCTGTCTTTAGAAGTCACTGCAAACTCAGAAAGCACTCACACAGAACGGACTCTTCGATAAGCCTAAATGCCGGCTGTGTTTCGGGAACGAAGAGATAGCTGAGCATATCTTCTGCCACTGCCCCACCGCAGCGAGTATCAAGTATGATATCTTTGGGAAGGTCCCCTAGAGAACATGGAAATCATTCAAAAAGATTCTGAGCTACCTCAAGGACCTGAACGGTTGGTTGAACTTTAAAAATGACATCTGTTCAAGAAGAAGCCCTAGTGGGGTCACGGTGGATAGGATGATTAGTGAACCGTACGGATGTTGTCTTCATTTCAATAATCAATACTTTTAGAAGATTCCTTGAACTAAACAGGAGCAATAAGTCTACTTCGGCTTTCCGGTGACAAAGTGGTTGACCTTATGTTTTAAGTAAATTTATTAGCTAATAAAAATAGACGTAAATTACATTTTCTATATTTTCATACACTGTCTTACGTAACAAACCTTCTTTATCATACACCCCAAGTGTCACTTTTGTAGATCAATAAGTAAAACGCTGTAACTTTTTGAGACGATATTGGTCGCGCACAGTGGGACAGCTGTGCATAGAAGCTATGATATGCGATGCTCTAGCATATGAAAGTAGGTCCCAATTGGTGTTCATCAAAGACACCATGAAACTTCAGCGTTAGTTCAATGACGTAGTGCAATCCCATATCATTCCATATCTTCAGTACATCGAATACACTCACTTTGTCAGCAAGACACATGCAAAATCAGATGATATAAAATTGCTTGAAATTAGCTTAGTTTAAGAGAAAATTTTCTAATCACGATAATTAGCAAAATTTACATTTAAAGATATCGAGATTAAGAAAAAAAAAAGCATATGAAATAAATTGTTATTTAGAAAGAGAAACACTACAGTCTATATTTATTTAAACAGATAAAACTAACAATAAGAAGTGACTACCCTGTATTAATAGTTTCCTGTTCCGTAACCGGAAAGTGTGATATAAAAGAATTTTTAGAACATTTAGAATAACTGCTTAACATTTAGGTACTTTAAAACGTAGCGGAAACGCTTTTTACAACAATTTAGCGATAACAAATGTGAAGCGAGGAAACTTACCGCTAATTCAGTAATTGAAAAATCCGTGGCACAGTAATCTTTTTAATTTTCGCTGCGCGACGAAAATTTACTTTGCAGATCGGAATTGCGGAAACGTCGGGTCCTTTTTGTGCTCCCCAACCGGGAACGGTTACCCTTATCAGGCACGTCTCAGAAGCGGACATTTATTTGAGAGAGCAAAAAATACCTAAGGTCTATTTTCGGCTCAGCGATATTATTTAGTAGGGGTAAAAGATCACGAAAATTAAACACAGTTCGTATTACACGGGCGATGTTTGCAATTAAAATAGATTAAATTTTGTATAATTAATTGCACTCATTCGTCTACAATCCCTCTCTTTACATGGCGGAAGAAGATTAATACGATTTCGGTTGCTTTAATAAAAAAGGTTTGTAAAAAAATGATACTGATTTAGTTATTCTAATTAATATTCATTGTTTGATATGGTTTTATTAGTGATGCATATGGTATTATGTAGAAATAAATAACCGAATTTGTTCTCTACCAGTCTGTATTTTTAAAATATTTGTTAGACTACATCCTTGGGCGTATTATATGAGGAATAATAATACTGAAGGAGGTGTTCACACTTACCAGCTAATACAACATTAATTTCTATTGATTTGGTGCTTCTTTCGTTATTTAATGCAAAATATTCAAGAATGTTGAAAGAATGTATATTGCTTTCGGTGTTTACAGTGATTGTGATTATACAATAAATCTAGTTATCATTAATAAAGAACGTAGATAATAAGACGGTGTGTAATACAGTAAAAAGTACGTAGAGGTGTGAGTTGAAGAATGTGGAAAAAATATATATTCGCTTGATTCTGGAAGAGTATGGTGTCAATCACGAAACGTTATGCTCACAATCAGTGTTTAATTATTTGGGATTTACTTTGTCAGCTACGCGCTTGATTAGGTATCATCTTAGCAATGGTTACCAGTTTATCAAGCTATGTAATCTATCATCCAGAATACAAATTATATAAAATTGTTGTGCTAGACTAATATTCGGTTTAAAACGTCATACTCATGTATCACGAAAATTGAAAAAACTCAACTGGCTAAACATGACAAATTGGCGTAAGTTCACTTTTCACAATAGGATTTTCATTTAATATGGCAAGAGAATACAATGGATAATTGTATGGATAATCAATTCAAAGGAACATCGATTCGGGGTTTAAAAATTAATGTTAGTAGAGAGTTGCAGAAAATATAAAATAGCACTTATTGTTAACTGTTTAATGCTAAAGTAAAGTAAAGTTTAACCCCAAAAGGACTAACATAAGTACGTAGATATGAAGAAAGTCACATTCATAAAGAAACATATTTTGTAAGAATAACTTATCTAAAACTAAATTGAATTAAAATTTAAATTAAATAAAAAGAAAAACAGAAAAGGTAAATTAAAGAGATAAGAATAATAAATTCAACACAAAAGTTAAGGAATTGGAAAAATTAAATTAAATTCTAATGTTGAATTAACATTGATAAAGAAATAGTAAAGATTAATATAAAAATAGCAGTCATAATATTATTTTTGTGTTGAGGGAGTAGATAAAGCATAACAGGGTGCTTATCAGGCACCCCCGCAGACCAAAATCACCCTCGTAATCATCATTGCGACCCCGGAAAAGAATGGTCATCGTAACTGACCAGAGTGAAATTTGAACCCTGGACCTCACGATTGATATCCATGTGTGCAAGCCACTAAACTATCAGCTGGATATTAATAAGGATACAATTAAATAGATTATTTAGAATTCTAGACAGTAAGCAATAGCAACATGGATACTAGTAATGATTACGGTAATAACAAAATAATGATTATGTTAACAATGTTAATAATAAAAAAAAAAATAAAGTAAATTTAAGTAAATTATATAAAGATGGTTATAAGATGGTATATGAAAATTAAGTAAATTTTAAGTTTAAAAATTCTTGAAGAAAGTAAAAACAATGCAAAACCAAAAGTTTGCGTACATGCCTCTTAAAAAGTATTCGAGAGAGATTTTTGAAACACATGAAAATATTATTAAAGATTGTAATCGCAAGAAACTGGGGGGACTCCTTGTGTAATGTTGGTCTACACCTGGGGATAGCCAAAACATTCTCATACTCAGTGTCAATCGTGTTTATATTTATTAACCTGAACAAGGTGGAATTATCACAAAAAGCAAGACCATAACAGAAGCCTGCTAAAGACGAAAGCATACTATAATACAAAACCAAGAATCATTGTTAATAGATATAAACCTTCTTCTTACAAAGAAACAATTGTAGTCTGTTTTTCCTTAAACTAATTTACTTAAAATTTATTTCAAAGTAGAAAAAAAAGTTGGATATTAGTTATTCTGGATTATTGTAGAAACCACTAAAAATAGGTATAGGAAAACCTAATGTGGATTGATGCAAAGTATACTTCTGTGTCGCTTTTAGTTATACTATATAGGCTCATCCATTTGAAACACAAAGAAAAAATATTTTAAAAATGAAAAGGTAAATACATTCCTGATTACCACCCTGTACATCCGGTGATAAAACAATTTGCTGACAATTTTACCATATCTCAGCTAATCCACACCAAAAATCTTATTAAATTTGAAAGCATTTGGACGTAGAAAAACTTTGTATGGCACATGTAACTTTTCAAAATTTTAAGAAGCAGTTGTAACTCCAAACACACGAAATCAATTATATTTTGATAATCTGGGGATGAATGGAGTGTAATTAGGAATCTTACATTATATAAAAATATACAGAGTGTTCCATTCAAGAAATGCATTGTACTGTGCCACTTTTTTTTTAGAAACTATATATCGGAGTATATTTTTACAACCAAAACTATATTACATCCCCGAAATATGAAATTATTATCTAGCATACAACTCGTGTAATAAAAGACAGACGTTTATTTTCAACTTTTTTCTATCATTGGCGATGTTTCTCGCCTCCTCCACGCTCATCCCTCTTCTTCTTATAGCTTTTGCCACTGTATTGTCCCAGTTCTCTGGAGGTCGTCCTCTTCTCGCTCTTGCTATCACTCTTGCTCCCCATTATCTCCTCCTTTGCCTTATATCTCCCTTCCTCTGAACTCTGAACGTGTCCCCACCATCCCATTGGTTTCCTTCTATGAGCTCCAAGATTGATTTTGTTGCAAATTCTGTCCTCACGTCTTTGTTCCTGTCCCGTCTTGTAATTCCTTTGACTCCTCATAAATACTTCATTTCGGTCCCTGTATTTTACTCTTCCATGTCACACCTACTGTCCATGTTTCACTACCATACATCAGAGTTGGTCTATATACAATTTTAAAAATTTTAGTTTTCGTCGTTATTTCTTTTTTCCTCATAAATGTGTGGTTTATTGTGTGATATAGCCTGATTGTCTTTTCTATTATTTCTCTCTATGTTTTTGTATTGCTTACCGCCATTTTGTATAATTACTCCTAAGTATTTATATTCATGAATCCGTTCTATACTCTGTCCATTAATTTTGACGTTATTTTTTTTCTTTATCTTGCATTATACCTATTACTTTTGTCTTTTCTATGTTTATAATCATGCCACTTCTTTGTAGTGCCTTGTTCCATATATCTATGTTTTGGTGAAGCCCTTCTTCGGTCATTATCGCTACATTATCTGCAAATGCATATTATGATATTTCTACTCTCTGCATGTATCTGTACCCAACTATTAGCTTTTTCATTTGGGGTTGACATTCCTTAATAACATGATCCAGCAGTACATTGAACACCAGTGGGTTTATCACACTTCCTTGTCTTACACCATCCGTTATAGAGAATGTTACTGACTTTATATTTTGGTATATTACATAGGTGTCATTGCCTTTCTATAGTGACTTGATTGCATCAATTATTAGTCGACTAACCCCTCTCTACTCCAGTATTTTCCACACACTCGTTCTGGGTACTCTGTCGACGGCTTTTTTGTAAATCAATGAATAGGATGTTCGTTTTACTTTTGATCGAATTATCTATAATTTGTTCAGCATGAAAATATGATCCTGCGTACTTCTTCCTCGTCCAAATGCATCTTGTGCTTCTTCTGGGGTAGGATCTATGATGCCTCGTAGCTTTGTTCCTAAAATTTGTTCATAAATTTTTGCTGCTATGCTCAGTAGTGTTATTTCCTTGTACTTATCATAATTTTTGAATCACCATTCCTATATGTTGGTACAATCACTCCTGTTGTCAAGTCCTTGGGTACCTTTTTCTTATTCCATACTCCAAAGATAATTTATTATTTATTTATCTAACCCAATATTTTACTACAGCTAGTTTTTTATTAATGTCATCTTTATGACAATTTGTAATCAAGGTAAAGACCCAACAATTTAAGTGGTTTAGCCAAACTATCATCCCCCATCCGCAGTAACTTTACTTTGCTAGAAATCAGTTTTTAATATTGTGATGCATATTGAAAGTTATTTCATTTAATTTGTTCATATATCAAAAGTTATTGTTGTAGTGCCATCAGCAAATAAATTAAAATTTATATGTGAATAATAGCATCCAGCATCATTCCTGAAAATTAGAAATTAAAAAAAGGAGCGGAACCTTATCATAGGCTTATGCTTGATCGATGCGGGGAGAATCTGAATAAGGATGGCTATATTTAGCAAACTATGCTTTGTCATTTAATAAATGGTTTCTTTATTGAAATTTCCGAATCTACATAGTCAAAAGCCTTATTTGGGCCATACTTACTGAATTAAGTAGCGTGCTATATTTCATTTTGTCTTCTGAAAGGTGTTAGCTAAATTTAGTATTGTGCGGGTTGTAGATTTACTACGGCCACTATCCTCTAGAAATGCTCAGTATATATGTATTTCCTTCTAAGTATTGCCATAACTGTAAGTAGCAGGAAAAATTACGTCAACCACATAAAACAATTATTCCAATTTCCCTCATTCGCACAATATGTTCTTGCGATAAATGCGCGCCCGTAATGCGTCTATATATAACATGGTAACCTGTAGTGAGCCTAGAGATTAAGGAAATAAGGGGATTTTATTACCACTTCATAACTCCGGCTAATGTTATTGCTGTTTTTTATTGCGCTGTTACGACCAAGCAGTAAATTCTCACCTTTAATGTATAGCGGATACAATGCATGCTTAGTATAGAAGCACAGAGCATACAACAAAATACGATAAGATTCCATAACGAGGGTTGCTTGTATATCAACATGTGTCAATAAAATTTCTTTTTGAGAGCATTTTAAAATCTAATAAAATACTAACTATCTCTAAAAAAATTAAAAAAGTATACAGGCTTTCTACGAGTTGGCTTAAACATTAATAGCGATGCTGTCAATGTATTTCTTAACCAAACATCTCAAAATTATAACAGTATTGTCGCATGTTACTGAAGTTTGTATTGGTCTGCGTGGTAATTGTGGATGTACAGGAAATCGTAGTATGAAAGTTTGCATTATCAAGTTTATTTTATAGTAATGAAAGGTCAAGGAAAGCTTCTTCATTTAAGTAATGATTTTTAAAAATAAAGTTACGTTCGATTTTTTTTTTATTAAAGAATTATATGTTCTGAAACTGCAGTAGACGTTCACAGAAAATATGCTTTGATGACCATACTGACGAAATTGGCGCGGATTTTCCTCCCAATAGTAAAATATATGAGTGTTAACACGTTAACTGCCATGCCATACACACGGCGCAGAATTAAAATTGCATGTGTCCACACTCAAAAAATTTTTTCTGTAAAATTACTCGTAAAATCGATGGCAACTTTGTTACCATCGATTTTACGAGTAAACTTACTGGGACATTGGTAAAATTAAACAACACTTGTAAATTTCATAACAACCCCGAAATTTACACTTGTAAGTATTTTTGCGTCTGTAAAATTATTGGGCCGTTTTAAAATTACGTAGTAAAAATAAAAGCACTGAGATATTTAGCGAACTCGATAGTATTTTTCAGTTGTCAAATTCCAGACTGTTGCAAAATTCCATAGTAAAACTACATTAATGGTATTTTGTTCTTCATATTTACTACCAACTTTGTCATTATTTTAACATACTAAACAATTGGACGGGTCCAAAGGGGGAGGGGAGTTAATCATTGTTTTACAAATAAGCAATTTATGTACCAATATGGGGTGGATATGTATCAATGGGGTTACAAGATAGGTATATTGTTGCAACATAAAGCAACATATACGATTTAATTTGCATAATTAATAATAAAGGATATGTAGTTTCTGTCATTCAATAAAGTGTCATTTCAAACTTGACTAAGTTGATTGAGATAATAGTTCAGGAAATGTACTTACATAGGTATAAGTAATAATAAAAAGCAATGTTAATTGTGTGGAAGCAATAAATTAGAAACATTCTCTCATAAGTACGCAAATAATTATTTTTTGCGTGTCAGAAAATACAGGCATTTCATATAAATGGCAAGTATTTTCTTTGAAAATGCTTTTGTTTTACTGTGAATTGTGACTAAGGACATGAATCCATTTTTTGACAAAATTTAGAAAAAAAAACCTCGATGATATCTTCGGCATTGGAAACACAAACGACAAATAAGTATAAATATTTCAATTTTACTGATGTAATATTACATCACTCGGTATTATAAAACTGTAAAAAATTATTTGGCGGTAATATTACATGGCGCTTGTAATTCTACTCCAAAACTCAAGGAAATTTCCGTGCAAGTCTTAAACTTTAGGTTTCATGGAAAATTTCTTAACATTTTGCCTAATTTTACATCGAGACTGGTTTACATCTTAAAATTCCTTCAAATAACGAGCAGTTTGTAAAGTACACCAAATATCGATGTGAATTTGCTTTGTTAATGCATGTAATTTTACTGTAACTCGTGGGTAAAATTACACACATTTTTTAGAGTGCATAGATGGTACACATGGCAGTTAACGTGTTAAAGAATTCGTCTCTTGTAAAAGTCATTATAGCTCCAAAACACATATCACAGAAAACGGTCATCCTTACGAATTCTATTTTAAGTGGTGCTGCAGAAATTTAATCGGAGAATATTATCACTTTAGTAAAGAGGTTAAACTTTAGCAACACGTAACAGTTGCTGTTGTGCTTTTAGAACTAAATGTAAAATTTTGTGGCTTAGTATATTCTACATTATGGATTGTTCTTTGGGGAAGGTGATCAACCACTTGCATTTAGGCCACTCTAACTGGGCCTATTGTGCTAGCTTGCCATGCTGGTGCTCCTCGAACAAGCTCAAACGGATATGAACTCGACCATTGCTGGCCATACTCTACCATAGCTCCCCAAACATCGGGCAGTCAGATAAAGTGTGTTTCTGCGTCTCATCCACTAGGTAATACGCGGGCGGGTATGGGTTCTAACCAGCGCTAACGGACACGCGTGTGTTCAGAAAATTTGCAGTGACTATTCAATGGCCTCATATACTTGAGCTTAGTTTGTTGTTCAGTAGTATTCAACTGCTAGAAAGTTGCTGTCCTGGAGGCCTGTCTGGAAATGATTTTATGTGTTTGACATCAAATGGTTGTGAATTTCCGTTTTCTTTCCTTATATGGTAGTAGTTTGATGAATGAAAACGCCTCAGCACTGTATAAAGAAACACAAACCCTACCCCATTAGTCTATCAGCAGCGTCAATACCTGGGTTCCCTATACACCATTTTATCCACCTGAATATTTGTCATTATTAATACCGATCGCTTCTAAGTCATTATCACACTGAAGTAATAATCCGGAAACAATCCTATGGCTTTTAAGGGCCTCAAGGGTATCTTGGCTATCACTGTAAAGGACAAAACGCCATCCCTTAATGTCTTATACTAAGACTTCTCCGGCACCATGTAGAATGCCAATACTTTAACTTGGAAGACTTTGGTTAAACTAGCCGGAGTCAAGTCTAATTTTGAGTTGAATTTTACTTAATTTAATTAACGGTTAATTTAAACGCTAGCCATGCTTCCTTCAGTGTAGACAATATAAGAAGAGGATTTGTTATGGTTAAAGGTGAGTCTGGAGAAACTACTCTGATTTCATCGAATCTATCACTACGGGCATTCGCTTAAAGAAAGGCTTAGGTAAAGACGCTACCCATCAACTGCGACTATTAAAACGGAAGGACAACAACTTCTTGTCGACTTTCACAGAAACAGCCGAGATGCTTATAGCCCACTTTGCTAGTAGTGTTATTAATGACATGCTTGCGCAAAAAAATCCTCACTACCCACCTCCAGGAGGATTAGATAGCGACGGAAAGGGTGGCAGAGGATCCCCGAATTCTTTGGGCAATTTAAAGTTCTCACCCATTCAAATCACTTGGTTAAGACGCCGTATATTATAGTGGGAGTTGGATGCCTTGCTCATCCTGTGGGTAACATTTTTCAGGAAATGCATTGCTTGGCGGTACGTAGCTGAGGAGTGGTGCTTTGGAGAATGCTTTGACTATGGCCTGGTTTAGGTGACAGAAAATATTATCTAAATTGTGTCATATCTAGCGAAACATAGGCAACATATACAATATAACTCTGTATTAAACATATACGTTTTTTTAATTCTGATATCTGATTTTGTATCTACAAACATTATGTAACAATTCAAATAATTTATGCATATGTGTATAAATAAATAACAGAACGTATTTCAAATATAAAAAGCAGATAGCAATCAATTATTTGCAATAGATTAAAGTTAACGGAATTTCATCTTAGTTTACATTAAGATATATGAAAGGCGTTAGAATTATATGACGTTCGTGATATGCGCTTCACTTATTCATAAAGAAAGTTTAGGTCCTGTACCATGCGCTCAAAGCTATTAACATTACTTTCACAGAAGTATAATAAATTCAGCCTTGACAAGGCTGCACAATTACGTCATAAACTTAAAGTAAACGAAATTCACAAAGGATGTTTTTTGAACGTTTGCAAAGGAAAATATATAAGTTGGGCATTCACCGCCACTTAATTTTAGGTAGAAATTTCAGAGGAGATTTCGCCAAATAGAATGATCTACTTTTTTGCCTGAAGAAACTGATTTTATCCCGGAAATAATTTTCGCAATGTCTCGCATAAATCTTTCCCGGAGGGGACTTATGACGTTCCAGAAGAACCAAGCATAAGTCCCTAGGTTTTTACCCGAGTGCTATAAAAAGGGCAGCTTTTGCTTCCCTTTTGTTCAATTTACCATTGAAGTCATTTGCAAGGTAGAATGATATAATTCACATTATTGTATATCACTTATGCATTTATAGATCATATCTCAATGTTATCATTAAATACACTGAGAGAAATGAAATGGTTATTTCAACAGTTTTTGTAGTCTTAAATATTAAGCATCCATCTAACCGTTAAATGGTAAAATTAATGCAAAAATGTGTTAAGTCAAATACTTTTAAAATTAAAATAATGTTGCAAAGACATTAAAACGCAGTGGTCGTATGCATGAAATATGCATTTAATTAAGTAATAAATGGTTAAGTAAACCATATATATTCTCTCGGTGTACTATTTTTCTAAGCTTTGAATAGAATGTATTCAAACTGCATTTAATTAGTTCGACAGGTTAAAATCTACAAAAGTAGATTACTACATAAAAAGTTTAACTGATAATATAAATCTACGTTCGAAAACCAACAAATCTGAAAATTTGCAGAATTATATGTGGAATAAAGTACAATGTGAACGCCAAAGCATCCTTTATCAAGAATTTTGATAGAAATAGGGTATCAACATTCAAATAGATTCAGTAGCTAGTTTCTTTAATCAGTTGATGTATAGGTAACAGGTAAATGATAATAAGTATATTGCATTATATATATATACATAGTAGTAAAAACTAATATATAGTTTTTCTTGTTATGGACTTACTTTAAAGAAAAAATGCCCAGATACAATTAGAACCGAAAATGCCACCAGGCGGGGCTCATGGTCTATTGATGGAATCACCATACCAGCAATATATCATGAGCCCCGCTTAGTGGCATTTTCTAATCTACTTACTTAATATAAAAGTTATAATATCTAAGAATGAGGTAAACAACACATTCAAATGTGGTAAGCGCTTGAAGGTAAGTATAGCGGTGTATAGTAGATATGATACACATGATGCTGCACTTTATAAATTTATTATTAGAAAACTTTTATGTACTGAGCGGCAGTTTTATCAAGTTTTATGCACTACTCAACATTAAAGCAAAAACACACATTTTTAAGCGGTAACTCAAAACTAAACTTTGTAGCCACCGTCTATAATACAGAGAGTAGAGAAGAAAGTAATTTAAAACTACTCAAACAAACACTAATAGCTATTAAACGTATTGCTGTGGTCTGGCACCCCGGTTTTTTGTAAATTCAGTTTTTTTCTTGTTCTTTCCGATAAGCCTTTGTCAATGTTGCGAGAAATTTCAAATTGTTTTATTTTTAAGTAAGAGTTAGTTAATGTTTTGGATTGTTTAATTTATTTATTTTAAATGTTCAGTTAAATTAATTTCACTTTTTAATTTGTTAGCATTTGCTCATGTAGCCCATGTCCTTCTTAGAAGTTTGCCTTCTATGATCTGTGCGTTAGGCGTAGCGCACGCAGCTATTTTTTGATATGTATACGTTTGTTTAACCTTGTAAGGTCAGTTCCGTTATAGACACGAGCTTGTAAGTATATGTAAAATTGTATTTCATTGCTGCCATTTTGTGATTTGAATTCACGTTTTTGATTTTATTTCGTCCATCACGGAACTCGTTTTATATTAATTGACATTATATTCTTGTGTAAACAATTTAGATATAAGATCTTTTATTATTTTACGTGCAGGAAGATATATTAATGTTTTAGAGTTTAAATTTTCCGTTTTCTAGTTTACTGTTTTCTATTTAATAATTAATCACCTCGGGTTGGGTGAATAGAAGCATTGCGCTTGCTTTTAGTTTTCATTTATGTAAATTACTTGAACTGTCCACGTTTAATTTAGTTGTTTAAATATTGAGACCACGTGGATTGAATTGAGAAAAAAAAAAGATTATCTTCCTAAACTATTTGTTATTTTTGCTTTGATAAAGGATTTAGCATTGTCCTTTTTTAATTTAGAGTCAAATGCAGTTTTGATTTCGACCAGGATCTTTTGTTCAAGGTTTTTTTTCTGCAAAGTTGTAATTAACATTTTTTTTTCTTTTTTTTAAATAATAAAATTATTGATTATTGACGTCATTCAAAATACTGTTCTTTTATTTTTGATTAAACCTTTTAAATTTTGTTTGAGTATTAAAGAAAGTCAGATTTCTTTCACCCACATTTTACTTTTCATGATAAGTTTAATTGTGAGAGTAACCCTGAGTTTAATTGTTCTTTTGCGCCCTTTTAAATTTTTATCCTTTGAGCTAGCTAATTTAATTTTTCATTTTTAATTTCATTTTGCATTTTTGTTGGTACCTTCAGTACACAGCAGTATATTACCAAACCAATTTACGGCATTTCTAATTTATATCGTTTTGCATACAATTACTACAAACTATAGCACAACCGATTTCGGTTTTTTATATTAAACCTTCTTCAGGTATTTATAAAAGTTAGTAATAGTTAATAATTAATAATTGAGAAAAACATATTACTATAACTTCTTGTGCAGTGCCGCGGGTATGCCCTCTCCGACACCGCATATCAATAGCAATGCAGGAGACGTTATTAAACGGTATAGGTTTGAATACCATCAAATAAGGGAACCTTTTAACGAAAATAGGTTTTAATTTGAAAAATTATCTATCTTAGAGTATAATTTTGGGAATGGTTCTAACCCATATTCTAATTCAGCGAACATCCGAACAAAATGTACCAAGAAAGCGCAAACTTTTTATATATATTTTAATACGAATGGGGTTTGTAAACTGTGAAAACGCATTACTTTGCGAGGAGTTTGCTAAATATTCAGAAGTACTATTTTATTGTTGCTCGATGCAAGCCACTAAATTGCGGGTTTGTGTTAATTAATTAGTTAAATCATGAAAACTATGCAATCAATCGCTATTAGCAGCCACGTGTTTCGCCTAGTCAGTGCTACTGGGTGGCTGATTGCAATTAACACAATCAGGCGTGTATGGTGAATGTATAAGGTGAAAGAATATGAATGAGGGTTAATTGCAATTAATCGCCCAATAGCAACATATTGGAATGACATATGCATCAGCCGCTGCTATTTGGTAATTTAAGAAAATATATGTCTGGAGTAAAATGATTCGTAGCGTATCTGATACGAGCTAGTAAATAAAGGAAATAAATAATTAATGTTTCTACTATGCATATCACTAATATATTATTAAACCGTAAAATTTATTGTATTTCTTATTTAATTTTGGGCAATACAGTTGCGTACTCCCTTTCCTGTCTTTTAAAAAAGTTAGCAAGGGATTATTGCAACTTAGGTTGTATGAGAAGTAGCAATATATTTGAAATGTGTTGCTCCCTTATACTGCTTAACAGAGCACAAGAAAGATATTTTGCTTTGACGTTCAATAAAACGAGAGTGTAATTGAAAACTTTTGACATGAATTTCATTTCTTGCATGGAATACGTGCTAAGTGGTTGTTACGAAAGTGTTACTCCGTATTAGTTGACAGGTCTTTGCTTGAGAAATAAAGTATGTACTAGAAGATTACTCAGTCGCAGAAGAAAGCTTTTCCTGATTTATATTATCTTGGACCATCAGACTTACCGCAGGTTAATAAGCTGATTCAACAGCACTTTTGGATTTGGTTCAGAAATGCGGTAATAAATAGTCAAACTTCTACACCAAACATTACAAGCTTTCATAAATAGATTTTTGGTTTATTCTTAGAGGAAAGAGTCGCTCTCCCGTTTTTTTTTGTACTAAAAATTTAAATAGTATATGGTAATATTGCAAACGAAGTTTTAAATTTGAAACAAGAGTTTTAATATATTAGTATTTTTTTATTGTACTTCTTTTTATAAGTAGCACTTCTAATGTATATTTAATAAAGGAAGATTGATGGTACCGTGTGTAAACTCGATTATAATTAGAGATTAATAATATAATATTTGATTCATATTAGTGGATTAAATAAATACATTTCATTTTAAAATGTGCTAGTGTTTATATCAGATTCATATAACAAGACATTTGCTATAGCGAATTTAATCATGGTTCCAAGAACTAATTTTGGGTCACCACTAACTAATAAAGATAAGAAGTTGTAGTAAACTGCACTGGAATTTCGACAATTGTACACAAGATTCTGTCATTACAACACTCTCGTATAAATAAATTACCCCCTTCCCTGCTTTATTTTTTTTTTTTTTAAATTGTACTCCCATTCTTTCTCGCAAGTTTTCAGTAGCTACCAGGCTTGCAAATAGAATCATATGTATTAATTCGAAATATCCTCAACAAATATCTCAGAAAAATGTAAGAGAGCATAAATGACTGCAGTGTGCTGTTTCTATGAAATATAACTTTAAGAAAATGATCACAAATGGGTTAAAGAAGATTTTTAGTATCAAACTAGAAAGCCGGGCCCGTTCACCTAGACAACTAATTAGTCGTTTGATGACCGCTTACGCCCCAACTCGACAGGAAGCAGAAAGTCCGCGCTCCACCTAGCACGCACCGCTTACGCCCCAACCCGACAGACCAGCCAAATCACACCACTCTCTGCTAACACCAGTCTACACCTGTGACAGATTTGGGATCGTCGGTACAACCTATATATTCCCTATTCTTAATTCTTGATTCTCGCTGGAAATATATTTAATTTATTTCATTTTGTTAATTTTTTCATTTTCTTTTTCAAATGCCTCTCTCTTTTAAAAAGACTCGACCCCCGCGTCTCGCCCTAGAGAACTCGACGCTACGCGTGTCGTTGAAAAAGATATAAAAAGCCGGGTCCATTCACCCTGCCAATACAATAGTCGTTTGATGCCCGCTTACGCCCCGACTCGACAGAAAGCAGTTCCACCTGGAACGCACCCTATTGAAAAAGTTGGTACGTTAAATCTTAATTTTCTTTTTCAAATTCTGTCACTTTTAAAAAGACTTGACGCTCCGCGTCACTTTAAAATTATTTGCAATTTCATAATTTTTGAATTTTTCTTAACTTGTTTTTTTTTCATTTTTTTTTTCAAACGCGCCTGTTTAAAAAAGACTCGACGCTGCGAGTCTCGCTGTCGTTACATTCGACGTTACGCGTTACGTTTAAAAAATTTGCAATTTCTTAATTTTTACATTTTTCTTAATTTTCTGCTTTTTTTCAATTTTGCGTGTCGCTTTAAAATGATTTGCGATTTCATAGGTTTAAATTTTTATTAAATTTTGTTTTTCATTTTAATGTTTTTTTTCAAACACCCCTCTTTAAAAAAGACTCGACGCTGTGAGTCTCAGTGTTGTTACACTCGAAGTTACGCGTCACGTAAAAACGTCAACGGTGTGAAACTTATAGGTGGGTATATATCTATCAATCTTTGAAGTTGCTATGGTTTTGTAACAATATGTATGTCGCCTGTATAATGCAATAATGGCAAAGGATATGCCTAGAATTGTAGCATAAATCATTGAACGGTGAGTTATTGGTACCTAATAACATACTGTTTAAAAAACAGTATAATATTGCTGTTGCTAATAAGAAATCACATTTTCCATAAATACACTCCGCCAAAAAAGTATCGCATAAACTAAAAAAGGGCATTTATGAACCAAGATATCTTTATACGTTCACAAAAAGTTTGCCTCGTGTATGTGAACTATAAAAACACTAACAAAATAATGGAACTTAGCGTTTTTACTTTTTTTTTTTTCTAAAAGAACACATTTACAAAAATGCATATGTGTAAGGTTTGTTCAGTTGTTTATTGAAAGTCTTCCTATACGGACAAATTTTAAAGTGCGAAGTCAGAGTTCTGTACCAACGCTTTTAAAACTAAAATGAGCAATTTAACTTCAGAACAAGTGGCTGCTATAGTTGCTTTAATCGAAGATGGACGATCTCAAGCATACGTTGCTAATTTGATGAACATCAATCAGTCAAGTGTTTCTAGAGCCGTAGCCAGATATAGAGAAACAGGCATTTACAGTAGAAGACCTGTACCAGGTCGTCCAAGATGTTCTACTCGCCAAGATGACCGCTATTTACTATACTACAAGCATTACGTCAAAGACATGTAACTGCGAGGCAATTGCAGAACGACTTGGCTAGAGTCAGAAATACTCGTGTGAGTACTCAAACTATTCGGAATAGGTTACGACAGAGTGGATTAAGAGCTAGAGTAGCTGTAACAGCCCCTCGTCTCACTAGGAACCACCGAGTGGCTCGCTTAAGGTTTGCCAGAGAACATGTAAATTGGAACATTAATGACTGGGCCAATATACTCTTCACAGATGAGTCAAGATTTGGTCTTTACACCTCAGATAGGCGTATCTCAGTGTACAGACGAGACCGTGAGCGCTATTCGCAGTGTAATATCAGACCTAGACCTAATTTCGCTGGTGGCTCTATTATGGTTTGGGAAGGCATCTGTTTAACAGGTCGTACAGAGTTAGTACCAGTAGACAGAGGTACACTGACTGCCCACAGGTATATAACGGAAATTTTAGAAGAACATGTAGTACCATATGCGCCAATTATAGGAAGCGAATTCATGTTAATGCACGATAATGCACGACCGCATGTTGCAATAATCGTCCAGGAATACCTTAACGATGTTGGTATTCCAGTTTTAGATTGGCCTGCGGTAAGTCCGGACATGAACCCTATCGAGCACGTGTGGGACCTCCTTCACAGACGGATACGAACCCAAAATGTTGCCCCAGCGGACCTGCATGGACTAGAAAATGCTCTCCGTGACGAGTGGGAGAATTTGGATCAGGCTTATATATGGAGGTTAATCGAATCTCTGTCAAACCGTATGCGAGCGGTCATAAGAGCCAGAGGTGGCAATACTCAGTATTAAAAGCTACTGTTATGACATTTTTCTTTCCAAAATTACAATTTCTTGTTTTAATAAAAATCTCAAGTATGAGTTCTTGTTTTTATTTGGCCTGTATTTTATTTAAACAATCATAGAAATTATAATCTTAGAGCGCATTAAAGTATATTTACAACTTTATGCTACAAACAAAGATTATGCGATACTTTTATGATTCAAAACTAAATTATGCGATACTTTTTTGGCGGAGTGTACTTATCAGGGCGTAACCGCCTCACATACCCTGTAAATTCTCAGAAATAAAACATCGTTTCAGGCGTTATAATGTCGTTGTTGCATTTTTTACATATATGAGTCAACGATTGCAATGTTCCATTTTGTGGAGACAATATTCAACTATATCACTTTTTTTTATTCATACTTGTGCACATTTAACAATAGGTACATAAAAAAATCTGAAGCACCATGTCTATAAGGGACTTGCCCTGGATAATAAATGTTTTAAACCTTTTTTTTTACTGCAAATACGCTGTCTCAAACAATAAAGCAAGGGATTGAGTACGGGGACAAAGAATCAAATTAGCTAGCATCTTTAAAGTACTGCAGCACATCTACGTTTTGTACGATTTTTTCAATGGTTCTGTCACGGGAGCGATAACAACAAAAGTTGAATGCCGTAGAAACTCGTTCAAAATTCAAGCTGAAATTTTATTTAAAATCCAGTTTAGAAAGAATATAGCCAAACGTCACTTCAGTTTATAATTGCACACAGCAAAAAGTGGAAACAGAAAATGTTTGTTAATAGGCATAAAAAATTTTGGTGATCTAGCATACAACAGGGAATGCTTCACTAATTACTAATCTCGAGCTATGAGTAATAATAGACATGTTAACAGTCTAAGAACGAAGAATAAAATTACGAATATAATTGGTGCTGTGGTGTATTTTTCTGATTATTTTTTATTTTACTTTGCGGTTTGAATTAGGTATTGACTAAATATTAATTTATTGTCAAGAGCGTAGGTATAGATGTATTGTTGTTGACAGGACGCACAAAATTATAATCGTTCTGCTTAATTGGCTAACACAAAACAAATTGATGAAGTAGTAAAACAGTTGGACAACAAGACTATTGAAACTTCTCATTTCTGCGTTAATAATGACCATAAAATGTACTTTCATTGTGAAAGTATCAGTATGTATATATGTATATCCAATATGTAGAGAAGGTTTACCTTTCGTAAAAACTACCTGCATTGATTAATATAATAATTATTTATAGTTTTACGAAAATATTATTCTTGTATATAAAACATATGCAATAAGTATCCATAAAGCTGTACCCCTGACGTTTTCTAATAATTTTGTGAAATATATCTTGTAAGTGTGTATGTACAACGAGAACGGAAAACATTCTTTCACAAGATAGTGACAAACATATATAGTAATTGAGTTCATTCCAAGGAATATAATTGGTTTCCCGCTCCGTATCTTAAATGTATCCGGAAAATAGCATAATGTAAATAAATGAAATCACAGTACTACAGAACATAAAGTTGCATAGAATCCCTCAAGCAAGAACAAGTACGCACCTCATATGCACCATCATGTTATTCTGTTCTTGTGGTCTTTGTATATTAATAATATAGTTTCTGCTTGAACGCCAAAACACACATAGACCAGTGAAACAAATGTCCCTAATAATCCTTCATGCTCAAAGTGTTTTGACAAAAGGATCTTCCTAGAACGTCCGTAATGAAATATATGTTGTCCCAATATGTTTGTGTCAATATTTGAAGGAATGCGTCCAGTGCAGTTGTAATACTTTCGATTTTCGTGAATTTTCATGATAGTTATCTGGATATCTGCAACACAGAGTTCCTCACACATCGGAGAAACGTCACTGGCAGTAATTATATTAGCAGTTGTTTGTAGTAACATATTACGCAAGCTACAAGTGCAAACATATCATGTTTATTCTTGTTATTTTTTTTGCTTTTCTTTGTATAATAATAAATAAATAAATAAATATTTCACGGTTTCTTGGTGCATATATTCCGAGCTTTAATTATTACTATTACTGTTGTTAATAAGGCTAGTTCCGAATACTAGGTCATCCTCAGCTAGAATAGTCTATCAACCTATGTTGAATTAGTTACATGATCTCATTTGCACCATACCTTGCATTTAATTTAATCTCTCGCTACAAAAATAAAAATAAATAATTTTTAAATTTAGGATAACATTTGTAAACTTGGACTCTACTATCATTTATAAACACATTTTTTTTTTTCTAAACAAATAAATATTTATTATTAAAAAGGTTAAATATGTTTTTGTAATTTTTCTATTATCAAATAAAATTGTTTTCCCAAAAGTTTGCAGTTTAGATATATCAAAAATTTAATTGAAAAGAAGATAATAAAAAATAATCAGTAAATATATATATAAATGAAACAATAGCTCTTCTTTGAGGTTTTTAAGTTTTATAAGGTTAAACATATTCCACGGAAGCATTTTACGTCATTCTTCTCTGTGATTGGAACCAACTAGCCGTTCTTATTGAATCTATTCGAGAAAATTGTTTGTTCCGCACAGATAGTCCTCACCGAACCAATCCAGTTTAGGACATCAATAACCGGTATCTAAACTTATAAGTACAAATTTATTTAACCAGTTCAGTGAAGAGTATATAGCCATTAGTATCTGTTTGAAATTTATCAATAAAATTTCTTAACATTATCTTAATTACACTTAGTATATGTAACTACCTATGTACTACAGTAACCTATTGAATAATAATAATAGAATTATTGCTATTGAATAAGTTAAGCTCCTCTTCAATATTCATTTCAGAAACCTCTCGTAATTAGTTTATGTGTCAATCACCATTTCTGTATTAGAATTATTGTTGGATTTTCGGTTACAGCAGTAGTCAATTAGTAATTTATTGATTTTGCATTGAATTCTCTGTGTACCCAACACTAAGATCAAATAATATAGAACCGTTTATGAATATACTTCATTCAAATATAATGCGTAGAGGTTATGTTCTATATATCGATGGAGTTCACTTTATTTACCTATTCTTAAACATTGTCATTTTAGTAATTTTGTCAACTTTAACAAAATTGTTCGCGACTTCGTTAAAGAAGAGTTTGAAATATCACAAATTCAGACTATGCCTATATTTTGCTTATACAGGGTGATTGATCGAGACCGTCCATTAGAAAGATTGGTCCTCCTAGTAAAGTTGCATACGTACATAGGGTACTAAAATCTATGCCCTGAAAATATTTTCAAGATGGCGGCACTTCCGGAAACACCGGAAATTGACATCAACTTTCTTATTTCAAATGGAATGGTAGATATAGTTTTCTTTGCACTTTTGAAATCTAAACGTTATTCTAGAGGAACTTTTACTAGTATTCCTTATACCTAAGTGCAGCCGTTTTGGAGATGTTTCGACTTTTTGAAAATTTTTGGATTTACGTCACGATGTTTAACATTATGTACTGTCACGAAATTTGAATCGATAACGCTAAAATTAAGACTATTGATGGAAGAAATCCATACGTTTCTGTCGAAGTTCTTAGATTTGTTGCATTATCTACAGGGCGTCCAAAATTTAATTGTCCTTTAGTGCAACTGCAGACCATCAAAACTGGATTTTTTCAAATACAATGCCCCATTTTTTTGCAATATTCTGAAATCCTATTAAATTCTGCATCAAAATGTATTAACGTCCCCCATACATATCTGCAGTAATTTTCAAGTTATGAAGGTTTTTGATACATTTTAGAGGAAATTTTAAAATTTTCTTAATAGTGAGCAATGCAAATGACAAACGTTCTTATTAATAACTGTCACCATAGTCTGTGAAGTCACGATTTGCTGTTGCGGCAACTGAAATGGATTTTAAAGGGTATTCAAACACAGATATCTTGAACTTATTTTATATTCATGGACAATGTCACCGGATTATTGAAAGAACTTTGCCGTGTGTTCAATGAAAGATACCCTCATTTAGCTGCAATGACAAGAGGAAAATTTAGACGCAAAGAATTGAATTTTTAAAAAAATAGAAAAGCGAAATACGCCAGTGTTCGACGTAAACCAATTACAAATGCAGAAATAAATGAAATTAATGTCCTGGCATACTTTAATGCCACAGCAGTCAATCCGATCGGCAGCCCAAGATTTGGATTTAACATTTTTTGCGGTTCAAGCAATTTTAAAGAAACATAAAATGCATAACTTTTCGTTCACAA
This sequence comes from Cetonia aurata, assembly GCA_949128085.1. Classification (NCBI taxonomy): domain Eukaryota; kingdom Metazoa; phylum Arthropoda; class Insecta; order Coleoptera; family Scarabaeidae; genus Cetonia; species Cetonia aurata. The sequence goes on from OX421884.1 coordinate 40,267,880, forward strand.
AAGTACAAGAACTCCTCCACCCGGGGGATGATGTTCGAAGATTGGAATTTTGCGAACAGGTTTTAATTGAAATGCAGGAAGATCCACTGTTTCTGTCAAAAATTATGTGGACAGATGAAGCAAAATTTAGCAGAGAGGGAATAATTAACAGGCGCAATTTACACTACTGGTCTACGGAAAATCCTCCAAGGCTTGCACAAAAGAAGTTTCTTCAAGAATCCGTAGCTGCCACCAGGTCAACGGGGGCCACATAGAGTGTTTATAGCTTTCTTAGATTTTGTGTTTTTATTAGCGGTTATTTTACTGTTTCTTGTACTACATTACATTTTGATGTAAATTCAATAAGGTTTCATGATATTGAAAAAAATGGGGCATTTTATTTGAAAAAATCGGGTTTTGATTTTTAGAGGAAATTACATTTTCTGTGTAATTTCCTCTAAAATGTATCCAAAACCTTCATAACTTGAAAATTATTGCAGATATGTATGGGAAGCGTTAATACATTTGGAGGCAAAATTTAATAAGGTTTCAGAATATTGAAAAAAAATTGGGTATTATATTTCAAAAAATTGGGTTTCTATTAAGAACATTTTGTAATATCCTCTAAAATGTATCAAAAACCCTTCATAACTTGAAAATTATTGCAGATATGTATGGGGAACGTTAATACATTTTGATGCAAAATTTAATAAGATTTCAGAATATTGAAAAAAAAAATGGGGTATTGTATTTGAAAAAATCGAGTTTTGATGGTCTGCGGGTTGCACTAAAGGACAATTAAATTTTGGACAACCTGTAGATAATGCAACAAATCTAAGAACTTCGACAGAAACGTCAGGATTTCTTCCATCAATAGTCTTAATTTTAGCGTTCTCGATTCAAATTTCGCGACAGTATATAATGTTAAACCTCGAAAAGTAAATCCAAAAATTTTCAAAAAGTCGAAAAATCTCCAAAACGGCTGCACTTAGGTATAGGGAATACTAGTAAAAGTTCCTCTAGAATAACGTTTAGATTTCAAAAGTGCAAAGAAAACTATACCATTCCATTTGAAATAAGAAAGTTGATGTCAATTTCCGGTGTTTCCGGAAGTGCCGCCATCTTGAAAATATGTTCAGAGCATAGATTTTAGTACCCTATGTACGTGTGCAACTTTACAGAAATTAATTATTACTAGAAGGCCCAATCTTTCTAATGGACGGTCTCGATCAATCACTCTGTATAATATCGCAAAAATACCATTTTGCTGCAAGGTAGATTTGTGTGTCAAAGTACCTATCCTAAACATTTATTTATTTTAACTATTTATTTATTTATTCTTTTAATTTGTTGTTTGTCTGTACGTCTTATTGATTCTGTTCTTTGTCTAATATTGACTTATATAAATCCCGTTTTTATTTATACACTTATATACATACATGTTGCTACAAAACTTGTGGATAAATCCTTTAAATTTTAATTAAATTTTATCAAGTAAACTACTGTTTTTATTCTACTAAACACCACTCAGCATCATTTATTATACTCTCATTAATTCCAAAGGTATGGCTAGATGTCAAATGATAGAGGGCATGAAAAGTAAATTTGTCCCCACCACAGGGTTCTAAGTACACCGCAAACGAATGGGATAATTTTTCAGTTAACCTTGGGACGAGGGAGGATAACGTCACAACGCTGAGCCACTGATTATTATATTAATATAGCCTATAACATTTAAGTATCTTTAATATGGCTGTAGTAGTTATTATTAGTTAGTGATGTTCTTGTACTACATTGAATAAAATAGACGGCAATTCAGTGTAATTTATTTATTTAGAGTTAATTTGATGAACAAAGAAATAAGTTTTCTAAAGATTCCGTCAGGGTAAGTAAGTTCTTTACTATCTTAGATACACAATAATAAGATTTCTAGAATCTTAATCCAAACTAAAAACTCGTATTTCTGTTTTAATATCATAAATAAAAAAATCGGGGATTTCCGTTTTCAACCGAAGACGATAAAATATCTAAGCATGCTTAGTTCTGTCTTCCCTAAATTTATATTTACAAATGCTTTTCCGCCTACTTTGACCTGCTAGAATTCTGCGAATTCCGAACTCATCCAAATGTAAGTGCGAAAGAAATGTGTTTTTACCTGGAGTGGGACCTGTTCATGATTTAATCAATTATGATTTAAAGATTTTCTTTTAATATAAATGCCTTCAAAAGCGGGTAATTCGCTCGAGGATGTTATATTTTCTAGTAGTTCGAGGTTTTCAATATTGATTTTATATGGGCCACAAAATCAATCCTGTGATGGGTGGAGACTGTGGCTTGAAAACTATAACAAAAATCCCAAAAGAAAGGTGAAAAATCCCTTACCACAAAATTAATTTTGATAATTTTGTGGTAAGGGATTTTTCACCTTTCTTTTGGGATTTTTGTTATACAAAATCAATATTGATTAATTGATTATTAATATGCTGTGCTAGGCTGGACGCATCAACTCTACCGTACCGATAATGTGCAATGTGCTCCTTAAATCTACTTCAAATTGCTCAAGAAATTAATGCCGGCCATTTTATGTTGTCCGCGATGGTTTGAATCAGCCCTAATAAATCTATTAGTGTTGGTTTCTTTTCTATAGATGTCTATTTCTAATTTATTATTGTTCCTAATTACTAAGGTGTCGAAAAACAGTGGAAAAGTTGTTTGTAGCGCGGAGTGATCGGATATCTTGTGTGTCTATTACTCCGCTACAGTCCTTGCATATCTCAGTATAGCGGATATTGTTATGCTATTAGCAATTCCATCTCCTTCAATATTTTCTCCATTACTCTGCATTTTCTTTTCTAATTACTCGTTCTGTAATTCACGTTCTTTTAATACTTTTTTATTGTTTTATTCTCAGTTTGCAGTTCCTCGAGTTTGTTTGGCATAAGTTCTATAGACATCTCAATTTCTGAATTTTTTTTTATATATATCTTTTTCTAATGCCTTTGTTTCTATCTGGTATTTGTTTCTTCTGGTGTTTCATATCTTTACATCCTCCCGGCCAATAATTCTGTGTTCTGGTTTTTATATGTCAATAACTTTTATTGCATAAAATGTTTTAAAAGGAGGTAAAATCAGCTTTATTTTATTTTAAATGAGATAATTGTAAGACTTGTTTTGACAAAAATGAGTGAGTCTATTAACTTAATGGTTTTTGTGTACACATATTTGATGTTAATACTCTATTCATCGCAGTAAGTTGAGATAACCGGATTAAAATGCAGATGTGGTGCCAAATTAAACTACGTGGATGGCGCGTTGGAGGCTTATATAATAGTAAACCTTGGCAACAATAATTATAAAGTTTAAATTAATAAAGTCTGGAAACTACGATACTGACAGTTCATGATTGCTTGGCAGATACAGAAGCTCCGTTTCAAACTGTATTTTAGGTAAAGAACTAGGGATACATTCTAGACATTAATGCTGCCTTAAGTAGTTTTATGCAAAGTTCGTCTAAATTTGTTTATATTTACAAAACGGAATGCTATTTCCTTGAACAATAGATTGCGCATTATATTAATACTATAATTATGTTAGTAGTCGAAAACTGAGTACACACTAAAAAATTTTAGTAAATATACCAGGATTCCCGCTAAAAATTCTAGTAACATTCGGGGGGAAATCACCAAAAACTTACTTACGTTTTTTAACAAAATTACCTCTACTTTTGGAAATATCCCACATATCGACCAGTATTTTTCAATTGTAGGTAAAAGTGCTACGTGAAAACGTAATATTTTATGCTTTCCCAAGGCTTCTTATTAAATTACTTCGTGATTTTATCCACAGTTAGGAAATTTACTTAGGAAACCAAATAGACACTTACAATGCGTACAGGTTCAATTTCATGGGTTCAATTTGTATATAGATAGCACATAGCACGCACGGAAGTGGCAGTAGTAGCTTTTTTTTGTTTTATCTAAGGCATATAAGTGACTAATTTAAAATAAATTTAGAGTGAAATAATACATTCTTACTACCGGGGGTGACCTACAGCTGCATTTTCATAATTTACAAACGTTGAAATATATAGGTTTGTGCATATACAAACACACAATACACCTAATTGTGTTCCAAAAAAACACATTAATATGCCTCGACAGGGTATATAAAACATATTTGTAGTTTGTGTATTACAGTTAAAGTAGTAGTTAAAGTAAATGGTTATAGATATTGTTTATTGCATAGTCAATATGACTGCAATATATTTCGCTACTCTGAAGTAGAGGTTATGAAAGTATTATTCAACTTGTCTATTTATACTTAGAATATTATCTTGTACCTATCTATGTATTTGTTTTTATGGTTAAGAAAGCGTTTAGGTAATAACTAAACAAGCACATAACTATTATACGCTTAGTAACATTAATGATTTCTTCTACCAAATTTCGAATGCACAATATATATAATACAGTTAGCCTTCTTCATACTATATTTTTTATATTCTTTTCAAATAGGTAATTTTAGAACCTATATTTTACACATATTACACACTGCACACTAAGATGCTAATTGATATCTAGGCATTTATTTTTTATCAATGCTTACGATCTTGTAAGTATATCAGTAATTAAAGAAAATCAGTTGTTTGTTGGAGTTCCTCCAACGTTACGTCATGAAGATGCATCCGACACCAAACGCAGCCTTTCTTCACACTCGAAAAAGAAAGTTATAAGTTTAATGAAACAGTTGAGTACCATCTAAATGTATTGTTATTATTATTATTATTATAGTTGCGAACGGCAAAAAATCCCGAACTTAAGTATTTTCTTCGTTTTAAGTCACTTATAACTTCTTCGATTACCATTTTTCTAGCAAAAATGGTTGGTTTCAATACACAGCCACAACCACCTTCAACACCACTACTTGCAAAATCGGATTTAGTATTTCTTGTGTAAACACCTTTTGGCGTAAAAGTTGAACTGGCACTTTATGGGCGCCAGCAAATCATAGCATGTATAAGTCCGCCTTATCCGACAAAGTTGATGTAAGTAATGATGCCGTTAAGGAATAGACCTCGCTCTGTAAAACTTTATGCAAACTTCACATGCATGCACTGTATACCGTATACGTACTATATATGTCTCTCATGTCTAAAGAGAAATGCTGTGGAGCTGAGTAGAATCCTAACTAGCGACATTAGAGTTGGTTCTGACGCTTGTCCAAACCATGCCGAAAATTCAATCTGAAATTCAGCCACCCCAGCGATGCGTAATACATCTGCCGGGAGGAGGCATGTCGTAATTTCAAACGGTTACATATCGTTTCATATTTCGCCGCTTGTTCCGTTACGTTAGTAACTCTTCACTGAAGTTTCAGCATTAATGGCTCGGAAACTGACAAATAGATCGAACCTGTAATTAAGTTAGGTTAAACATTTCAAACAGGTAAGTAGTACCGGCGGATGCAAATTACCGATAGGGAACAATTTAAAATCATACGTGGCTTGTTTTATTTTCTAGCTCAAATATGCAGATTTTACAGATCATATTATAAGCGTAAACAACATAAGCGTGCATGTTTGAAATAATATGTTTGCAGGAAAGATTATTGTACAATACAACGCTTTTACAATAAAAAACAATAAATCTCTATTATTGAAACAAAAATTAAAAATTATAAAATAATATAATTCTGGAACCAACTGATTATTTATTCAATTGATGAATGTTTGAAAACCAGAACACATTATTACTGCCGATAACAACTAAGCTCAACAAATTCCATGGTCCGGTAGTACGCCCATTGAACACATTAATAAATAATCCATAAATAAACGAACACAGTTCCAAATACACTCCGCCAAAACAGTATCGCATAAACTAAAAAAGGGCATTTATGAACCAAGATATTTTTATACGTTCACAAAAAGTTTGCCTCGTGTATGTGAACTATAAAAACACTAACAAAATAATGGAACTTAGCGTTTTTACTTTTTTTTTTTCTAAAAGAACACATTTAGAAAAATGCATATGTGTAAGGTTTGTTCAGTTGTTTATTGAAAGTCTTCCTATACGGACAAATTTTAAAGTGCGAAGTCAGAGTTCTGTACCAACGCTTTTAAAACTAAAATGAGCAATTTAACTTCAGAACAAGTGGCTGCTGTAGTTGCTTTAATCGAAGATGGACGATCTCAAGCATACGTTGCTAATTTGATGAACATCAATCAGTCAAGTGTTTCTAGAGCCGTAGCCAGATATAGGGAAACAGGCATTTACAGTAGAAGACCTGTACCAGGTCGTCCAAGATGTTCTACTCGCCAAGATGACCGCTATTTACTACTACAAGCATTACGTCGAAGACATGTAACTGCGAGACAATTGCAGAACGACTTGGCTAGAGTCAGAAATACTCGTGTGAGTACTCAAACTATTCGGAATAGGTTACGACAGAGTGGATTAAGAGCTAGAGTAGCTGTAACAGCCCCTCGTCTCACTAGGAACCACCGAGTGGCTCGCTTAAGGTTTGCCAGAGAACATGTAAATTGGAACATTAATGACTGGGCCAATATACTCTTCACAGATGAGTCAAGATTTGGTCTTTACACCTCAGATAGGCGTATCTCAGTGTACAGACGAGACGGTGAGCGCTATTCGCAGTGTAATATCAGACCTAGACCTAATTTCGCTGGTGGCTCTATTGTGGTTTGGGGAGGCATCTGTTACAGGTCGTACAGAGTTAGTACCAGTAGACAGAGGTACACTGACTGCCCACAGGTATATAACGGACATTTTAGAAGAACATGTAGTACCATATGCGCCAATTATAGGAAACGAATTCATGTTAATGCACGATAATGCACGACCGCATGTTGCAATAATCGTCCAGGAATACCTTAACGATGTTGGTATTCCAGTTTTAGATTGGCCTGCGGTAAGTCCGGACATGAACCCTATCGAGCACGTGTGGGACCTCCTTCACAGACGGATACGAACCCAAAATGTTGCCCCAGCGGACCTACATGGACTAGCAAATGCTCTCCGTGACGAGTGGGAGAATTTGGATCAGGCTTATATACGGCGGTTAATCGAATCTCTGCCAAACCGTATGCGAGCGGTCATAAGAGCCAGAAGTGGCAATACTCAGTATTAAAAGCTACTGTTATGACATTTTTCTTTCCAAAATTATAATTTCTTGTTTTAATAAAAATCTCAAGTATGAGTTCTTGTTTTTATTTGGCCTCTATTTTATTTAAACAATCATAGAAATTATATCTTAGAGCGCATTAAAGTATATTTACAACTTTATGCTACAAACAAAGATTATGCGATACTTTTATGATTCAAAACTAAATTATGCGATATTTTCTTGGCGGAGTGTAGAAACAAGTCGACATTTGTTAGCGGGTAATTTAGCCAAACTGGGATATAAAAATTCATAGAAAGCGTAATTACGCAGCTTAACTATATTTATTTGCAGACTGTTGTTTGCGAAGTTGTTATTTGAAAAATGTAAAACTTATAGTTTAGACTTGATAAGTGATCTCACTCAATCTCAACATAGTAGCAATACGATCTTAAATGTATGGAGCAGATCTAAAATAGGAATTATATAGATAATTATTCATCCAAACAGCAGTAGGTCATTTGCTGGAGCTGGCTCTTCCACAGCCATTACCAAATCGCAAATTAAAAAGTCCGTCAACAAATGGATACAGAACAAGTCCAAAGGATGGTGGCAAAAGTCACCAGGAGAAAGACAGGCAAAAGAGTTCTTAAGGGAACTACTTAGTAAAGACAGGAAGACTATCAAAATGATTGTAGGTCTGTTGACTGGTCATTGTACGCTAAGTAGGTATATATATTACGTAGGCCTGGCTACTGTGCCATTGCGAGAGCCTGGCAAGGACAAGCGATGACAGATCTTTAAGAAGGCAAAATTAGAGCGCGCCTTATAGAATAAAAGAGATTACATCGGATCTGAAAAGATCGTTCTGAAGTAAATCACAAAGCTACCACAATGTTAACTTAATCTAGCCTTCAATTGCAAATAAAAATAGTTTGGCAAAGAGCTTGGACAACAGAAGTATTGAAAACTACATCAAGTTTGTAAAATATTTGTGGAATCACATTGATGGTGGACACAAGTGGGATATGCCGATAATACCAAAATGTTAAACTAGCTTTAGTAGAAAACTACTTTCTTCAGAGTCAGTGGTCCGTTTGAGTGTATAAGGACGTGAAGCTGGTAAGCCTTTACTAGGTCAACAGCTTGGTACAGTAAATGCTCTTGTTTCTTATGTGTATGGAGTAGTCGTGCAAAAAGAATACTGAAGCGGAAGTGTTAGTGGAAAGCATCACTAAGAAATCATTGATAAACTGGAATAAAATCATTCTTCCACCACTTCACGTTAATATTGAACATATTAAGCAATTCGTCAAGACAAGAACATACATTCATATTATGATACATTTACTAAGTGCAGAATAACCAGTGGCTGGTTTAGTCACCAACAGAAATAGTAATTGGTGCTTGGCATAAGTCTTGTATCGGTATTGAAGCATTTTTTTTTAGGAATCCAGAATGAAAGCAAATTTTTAAAAATGTTAGGAACATTAAAATACATATGCATAATGCATCGCCATTTGGACAAATTTCTCAACAATCTGCGCGACTACAATAAAGAATAGAGAGAGCGATACCATAAGGATATCAGCATAAACGAAGAGCGATATCGAGGCAGACAAGCTCCCATATGAAGTCGGGCTATCTCAAAGATATTACACTAGAGGAGAACGTTATGAAGAAAAATTGCAGAAAACGTTTATCTTGATATATTCCACATCCTATTTTTTAAATCTGATTTCATGTTACTTGAAAATAAAGTATAAAAACTTTTGATTGTTTATGATTTGTGTTTCTCTGGTCATTATTGGTAGCATTATGTCAAAAACTAGAGCCAATCAAACAAATCTGAAATAATTTTCGTATTTAGCAAGCTAAGATTATTTTAACTCCAAACTAATACTTCTTTCACAACCTCCTATTATAAAAATATGCCTTTCACTAAAATAAAGTGCTTAATTCACATATTTTGTAATCGTTTGCAATTTGTAAACTCTACAAGACTTAGTACTCTAACTGCTACTCTAACATAGCACCGTCAATTTTACATAAAATATACCAACAAGCGCCCAAATTCCTGTACAAATAATTTTCCAATTAAGTAAATAACGCAACTATTCACATGTAAATTCGAGAGCAAGATTAAATCACAACAAACACTAATTTGGTATATGACTGTTTAACTAACAAGAGGAATTAGTTGAGAGGTCGTTGAATTGAATAATCTGTACCAGAATATTGATTGAATAGGTACTATCGCAGAAGTATGCTGGAGTAAAGTTGGTAGTTAAAGATTATACAATGCGACTAGTAAGCGAACGTACGCTTCTGACGACACGATAACATTAATCATTTACATTAAATTTTAAATACAGGGAGGACGCATGCATTGGAACAAATTCATTTAAAATTCAGGGGTTTGTTTTCTCGGGCACATCGCTTTTTATTTTTGGCTGCGGGTTTCTTTATGGTAAATTCATGTGTACAGTGCGCCCAAAAAGTAAGTAAGTAATTTATTGAGAAACAGAATAACAAATTAAATTAAATATTCAAATTGTTGGCTATTAACTTTCTGAAAATAAGCAAGCTGATATTCAATTTCTCGTAACACTGGATTTGTTGTATTTCGGCTCTAATTCTATTCGTAAATTCTTCAATATTTATCTAATGGGATTAGGTCGAACAGCTTGCTGCCTATTCGATATAACCTTTCCTTCAAATCTATCCTTCTGGAAAAATACTATGAAAGTAATCTCGTACTGTTCGCGAATAGTGTGAGGGTACTCATTCCTGTGAAGTCCTTTGTAAAATTTTAAGCTTGTCAGTTAGTAAATATTACACCATAACTTATGAAACACAAGGACCTGTTCAACATCTAGAATCTTACAATTTAAAACTGCTCCTTATATTCACGACCATTTTATCTCAAGTTTTAGTAAATCGATCTTTTGAATAACGTATAGGTTGTTAACCCTATTATTAATAATGTTCAGAAAGAAATTTCAGTTTAGTTTGTACTAGCAGATGTGAAATATGCCAAATAGCTCTTCCAATCTTTTTAGGTGTGCTTTAGTCAGTTGTTCATAAACGTTTAGAAGATATTTTAAATATGCTGCCATCATTTGTATTGCACACGCCCGCGCGCTTTTGAAGAGCAGATGTTGTTATTTTATTGGAGAAGTTGTTTTGTAAACTGATTGCTACATGCTCTACTGCAGTAGTAAGTTTTCCTTGCACTTATGCTTTTGAAACATACATTCATTTTATACGACTCGTTAGACTCAACACCAAAAGGTCGCCACTGGCAGATTAAGATATTGGTATATACCAATTTATTCTTTCTTCCAACAGAAATAAATTCTCTAATCCTTTTTGAGTAAAATGATACACCATGTTGTTGGTCAGTCGTTCGTAAGACAATACAAGCTGTCTTTTGAAAAGAAGAGTTGCTTCTAACGAAAACACTTCTTGCTATTGTTCAAATTATCACCAGATTACAATTTGGCACCAACTGACATATTGGATAGCTTGTTACATCACTTCGAGCTGATAATTTCGTATTCGTTTTGAATATGTGTTAGGTTAGCTAAATTATTTGGTCTATTTTGACAGACCCTCACGGTAAAGTAACCCCACAGAAAGTAGATTTGGATCACAACGAGACGATGTTTCTCGACGAGAAAGAAATCAGTTCGGCGGATCATAACAGACGAAATAAACTAAACGGTTTATTGTATTTCAAAATATAATGTAAAATATCGGCCGGGAAATATCCAATTTTATCCAAAATGTATACACACGTACTGGTAATTGTAAAATTTACAATTACCCTAGCAGCACAAGAATCGGCATGATATCGGCTAAGCTTCGCCGATATTGCTGACCGATGTCGTAATTATAGCGGCCGCTGATATCATACCGATACAAAATGTGAACATTTTGCAATATTGGTTCGATATCGAAATTCCAATACTTCTCCGATATCGAAATTCCAATACTTATCCGATATCGAAATTCCAACATCTATCGATATCGAAACTCCAATACCTATCCGATATCAATACAATTAAAATTAGATACAATATCATCAGTAGACCGATACATGATTGATACTTACCCAACGTTTTCTATGCTCCGCCGATAAAGTTTTAGTCATCCTGAGATATCGCACCGATATTGGTGTGATGACTAATTTCTACATATAAGTATGTACTTTGTCTATCCACGATAGTGGATATTTATACAGGTAGTGTCCTAAAAGTAGCTCCCGAAACGGAAAAGGGTTATCAAGAGTATAATTTCGAGTCAAATTAGCCCCATATGTGATTATTCAATTCTTATCAGTTTACGAGTTTTATAAAGATCTTCCACAAAAAACGTTCATAAAATTATTCGCAAAAACAGTATTTTTTTCTAATGTTAGAATTTTGAAAGAAATTAGAAACCATCAACGTCTTCTGAAATATCAAAGGCGTTAAAGAAAAGGGTGTACCTTTGATAATATCACAATTTTTAATTTCAATTCAACTTGATTAAAAAATAACTTCATTCTATTGTCGTACTCTTTTGTTTGTTGATAATTTAATGAACGTTTATATAAAGGAGGATTTTTAGAAAAAATAAATGATTGGAAAACTATGCATCGAATAATAATCACACTTAGGATTAGTTCGACTGGAAATGACACAGACTATAGCACCTTAGTGTTTGAACATTTATTTTCGGGACAGTCTCTATAGTCATACTCATATTGAACAATGCGGAAAAAATACATAAGATTCATAATCACATTTGCACATGCAATGTTTATCAAATTATTTGCGACCATTTTCTGTGTATAGAAATTCATTACAAAATAGAATATTGTGCATAAAATAATATACATAATGAAGGAAAGACTTTATGTAATAGAAAGTAAAAAAGCAATAAATTTCAAGAAAAAGTACTAATATAAAAATACTTAATATGTTTATTTATGAGCAATTGACACAAATATTTAACGAGATAATTAATAAAAACAAAAACTGAAAATAACTAGGAAAACATGAAACCGAAAACAAACTCAATATGTGCATATTTTAAACGAAAAGTAATTTAACATTTGTTACAGTTTAATTTTTAACAAATCAATAACAACAAAAATTCTAAGTACCTAATACCTAAAAAAATCCAGTCGTCTAAATTATTCGTTCGCTAAAGACGTTATATTCTTCTTCCTTTCTTTTCTGCCCCCATCTCATCTATTGATATTCGTCTCTGTCCCATCCGGCTGTTTGACTCTAATTGCTTCTGTAAATAAAAATAATAGTTTTGATATAGAGTTACAAATAAAATAATAATGCATGTAACATTACCTAGAAATACTATGTATATTTCCAATTTATCGAAAGCTCCTTTAGATTGTCTCTATTTTCATGAATAATTTACATTAATACTTTTCGAAAGGATTTGTTTTAACATTAGATATATGCTTCTTTTAAAGTACTTCCCCCAATTAAGCACCACATGCGTATCTAAAAAAAAGTGTTTTTCTTTAGTGTATGAAGTACGCTTGTAATTTATTTTATTCTATTAATGCGAAACGTTTTTTACGCTACACATATTGTAGAAACAATGCTTTCACGTAAAATAAGAAATTTACAAGCGTCTTCCATTTTGTTAACGCTGCATATTTACACAATAAATGTGTACCAATCATTAAATTAAATTATATACTTGATACATACATAAAACATTATTCATAAAAATTTCCTTACCTTTATAAGCTTCATTCACCCATTTTGTAATGTGCACAACGCTTACTATAATGCAGCGACAAAATAAATAATGGCAACCACTTCACTTGGTCGTCATGCTCACACTGCAATAAGGAACGCTATAATGGATTGTGGTAGGTGGTGGTGGTAAGATATTGCGCGTAGATCTAACTCCCATAAACATTGCGTTTAGATGCCAATTTTTATAATCACGGCGGAGTTAGAAAATTGCATTTGCATATTCTTAAGTTATCAATCGCTTCACCTTCTAAAACTGTTTTATAGTCGATATTAATTTTAATTTCACAATTGATGTCTCAAACGTTGAAATTTTATATCTGAACGCTCTTATAATGCGGTTATATTTCAATCAACCAGTCCGTATAGATTTAGGATATTAGCCGACTTCCCATCGTCAAAAAAATGACAATAGTCAAATCCATATACCTCATTTCTATCAATATCGCAGCGGCGTTTATTAATGATATCGCCCTGATATATGTCTTGAGTTTCCAGCCGATGATCAGCCGATACATCAAACGTTCAACCGATATTTTACCGATAATGGATTTTTGTATCGCAGTGATATCGTATACTGGTAGAAAGCCGATATCGGCACAATATCTTTGATATCGACCCGACATCAGGATATCGGCCCTATATAAAGCCGATCATTAGCCGATGAATTGTGCTGCTAGGGTAAGTACTGCGTTTATTGTAAGCTTTAAAATTATTTTTGTTAGGAAAATAAAAAACGTTTGCCTTGTACATTAATATTATAGGTTACGTTATTTATACACTGCATGTAAATTTACATGATCATATAATAAGGCTCAAGAAATTAAAAGTACTGATACACATACATGACAACTACAAAGAGTATTTGTAATAGAGATAACTGGTTAATTAAGTGCTTTTGGTGGTCATACAATACCATTAAATAAGCTCTAATTACTTCATTATTTTAGTCACAAACCATTCTGATGTCGATAAAAGATAAATATTAGGAAACATGATTGACAAATTTGGTGGAGGAGTCGGTATATATAAGATTATTTTGCTGATAGCTAAGATAGACACGTATCGATGCAAACCGCAGTCACCTAATACCTATACATATATGAACGAATATTGTTGCTACCACAACATTCCCAATCATTCTATAAGTTGTTTTTAATAGTATCTAAAGCGTTTAAATAAATACTTATTAGAACATCTTAGATACTTGACAATAAAAATAAGATCAGCAAAAATCATTGAGTTTTATTAAAGAGAGGATTCCATTTCAATAATTGGTCAAATTGCTGTTAGTATACTACTAAATGTTAAAATTTTTCCGGAGCATAGTTTCCCATATATCGATCGCTGCAGTTCATCGTGTTTTATTGCTATTCAAGTACTTTAAGAAGGTATTCAACAATAAAATGGTGTTTCCTAAATTTAGAGCTCAGCACATTTGGTGTATTCAATGAGTAAAGTGCGTTTGTGATTAATTATATTTCTTGAATTTTTATTAATTGTTAAGAATAGTTAATAACATCAAAGAATGCCCAAATTGCGAGAACTAACACGAACTGAATGTGCTCAGATAGTTTTGCTAAGTTCGTAAAGAAGAGCGTTTCTAACATCGCAAAAATAATGAAATGTTCGCGAGGGAGGGTACGAAATACAATGCAACGTTATCGAGACTCTAGAACCTACAGAACTAAACGAAAGTGGACGAAAACGTGTAATATCCGCAAGAGAAGAAGGACTGGCAAATACTTTTGTTCAAGGCTGTATATATTCCCTCAACTAAAATTCCCGTATTTTATATTTTAAATTTTCCTTAAAAATATTTAGTAATAACTTATAATTTTTAAATCTGTATTTTATATTTCAGTGAGAAATCAATCTTATACATATAGAAATTTATATTAATAGATACAGAATACCTTTGCATCACAATAATATTGTTCCAAGCCCAGAAATGTATTCTATAGATTAGTTAATTGATATTCTTCTAATTTTTTTTATACTTAATAAAATGTATACATTTCCATCAAATTTAATTTATTCAGTATAATAGTTCTTGTTAAGTACACATTAGTTAAACATACAGTTTAAATCAACACTTCTGAAATTGTTACCTAATATTTGCATTTGCCATGAATGTAGCACTGCGACATCAACCCTTATTACATTTCCTAGATGGTGGTTACCCGACATCATTGATGTAGACGGACTTGATTAAGTGGGGCGTACATATACACCCTACGGTCAACGTAGCCATAGCGACAACTAAAGACAGTCTAATATTACTTGGGTGTAGATTGTACAATGTTATTCCAGTTATATCTGGCTATTTAGGATGCGGTATGCTACCTAAAGCAAAACAAGTAACCCCCATCACTTATGATATTATCATCTTATCGTATAAAATTTTGGGTTACATAAATATATATTTTCCTCGACGTATTAAGGAATAATGACTCATAACCCTGCGAATGGGTAATTCTAGTTTAGCATTCTACGTATATTTACCGGATATTTTGGAAAAGCGGGAAAGTTACTGCAAGGATATAATTATCAAAAATAGAACGAAATAGAAAATATCCTAGTAACGTACTAATAATATATTTTATTTTTGACATTAGTTTGTGCTTATTTCAAAATAAATACCAAATTATAATTAACTAGGTGTTTAGTCAATTACAGGTAATCATCTTTGATGAAGTTTATAAAAGTATCTAGGAAACCAACAGAAGAAAGTTGAGAAAAGGCTGAGGTATCACAAGATATAATAAACAGCCGGTTACTATCTATTAACAGTTAATGTAATGGTTATCACACTAACGTGAATGTCCAACGTCCGTTATCGTAATAATTAAGGCACCAAAAAATATAGATTAAATTACGCGATTTATTATTTTATTTTTATTTATTATTATTATTATAAATTGAATGGCTACACTTGCATTGGACGTAGAGTCAATGGGTGGTATGAATAAAAGAGAGCAAAACCCTATACTCGCAAAATTTCGAGCATTTGTTACATATTTTATGAAAAAAAATGTAAGTAAAAGCTTTTACTCAAAACTTTCCTCTGAGCATGAGCATCTACTTACTTTTAAGCACATCCTCCGATTGATTGATATGAATAAAACGGAGGTTTTCCTTCATATTGTGAGCATATGCTCGATAAATTGTGCATCTAGTTCAGTACTAGATGCTCCCTTCTAGTGGCCGGTAATAATGGCAGAGTTTATTAATTTACGAGCAGTAAAACATTACAAAATACGAAGAGGAGGTGATAACCGAGATTTTAAATCACTTTATCGGTTTGAGGAAGAAAATTTGCATTGGATTGCAGCTCACTTTATGGACGAGAACAATGAAAGAAGAGGAGGTGCTCTTTCGTCGGACCATAAAATTAAGATATTTTTGCGGTAGGATGGCCAATCCTGGTTTCCAAACTAGTATTGCTGAAGAATTGGGAATTCATCAGTCGACAGTACAAACAAAAACAATTATGTTTGTGATGGACAAAATACTCGAAAAAGCTCATTTATGGATCAAATTTCCGTCAACGTTGAATCAAGTAAACGAAGCACACAGGAGACGTGGCAAGAGACATTTCAATTTCCATGTGCGATAGGGGTAATTGATTGCACACACGTTCAAATAGTGAAACCTGTCATTTTCTACGCAATTTCTTTGTTTCACAGAAGTCCTTATAATAAAATAATTATGTTTTACAAATTTAAATATAAAAAAATATTTTTATACAAAGTTTGCGCCGTACAACAATAACAAAAATAAAACCCCTATGATACAAATTATAACCCTTAAGAATGAAATGTTTCATTTATGCGATATAAAGAGGAAATTCTTAGTATGAAAAGTATTTTTTTAATTTCTACAATAACTCAGAAAAAAACATGTGTTATATTAAATAAAGAAAAAATTCTAGTATGGCAAGTCTTTTTCCTACAATAGCCCTTAAGAAAAATCATTTTATAAAAATAACAAATAACCCTTAACAAAAAACATGTTTTGTAAATGTAATCTTTGCATGAAATCATATCTTCCCTAGCAGCACAAGAATCGGCATGATATCGGCTAAGCTTCGCCGATATTGCTGACCGATGTCGTAATTATAGCGGCCGCTGATATCATACCGATACAAAATGTGAACATTTTGCAATATTGGTTCGATATCGAAATTCCAATACTTATCCGATATCGAAATTCCAACATCTATCCGATATCGAAACTCCAATACCTATCCGATATCAATACAATTAAAATTAGATACAATATCATCAGTAGACCGATACATGATTGATACTTACCCAACGTTTTCTATGCTCCGCCGATAAAGTTTTAGTCGTCCTGTGATGACTAATTTCTACATATAAGTATGTAGTTTGTCTATCCACGATAGTGGATATTTATACAGCTGTCAAGTAGTTCCCGAAACGGAAAAGGGTTATAAAGAGTATAATTTCGAGTCAAATTAGCCCCATATGTGATTATTCAATTCTAATAAGGTTTTTGCGAGTTTTATAAAGATCTTCCACAAAAAACGTTCATAAAATTATAGGCAAAAACAGAATTTTTGGTAATGTTAGAATTTAGAAAGAAATTAGAAACCATCAACGTCTTCTGAAATATCAAAGCCGTTAAACAAAAGGATGTACCTTTGATGATATCACAATGTTTAATTTCAATTTAACTTCATTAAAAAATAACTTCATTCTTATTGTCGTACTCTTTTGTTTGTTGATAATTTAATGAACGTTTATATGAAGGAAGATTTTTAGAAAAAATAAATGATTCGTAAACTATGCATCGAATAATACTCACACCTAGGATTAGTTCGACTGCAAATGACACCCACTATAGAATGATTTCACAACGGAAACATAACTGAGGGCAATTTCCCCTCAAACTTGTCGTGAATAATTAAAACATCATTATTAAAAGTATCCTTAACAGGAAGACAATTATAAGCTTCTATAAACTTTTATTGCACTTATTACAATATCATCTTCTTCTTGATTAGCTGTACGTTAACCTCCCAAACAACACGAAACCATAACTATGTCATCTATATGAGTGTTGGGCACGTTGCAATAGGTGTATATAATATACGAAAAGTTTGACATAAAATGCCAAAGGCATTTTCTAAAGTTCTTCGAGCTCGACTCAGACGATAATTAAATATTTTCTTTTCCCTGTTTGCCATAGGCTGATCCCTAGGATAAGGTCTTAAAACATTTTCACTTAGTTTAAATGCTTCGTCCCCGACAATAACGTGAGTTAGAACAATATCAGTCCTGGGTGAAACGGTCGGCTCTGGTAAAAAGTTGTTACTGTGTACGAGTTGGTAAATAGCAATCCTTTGAAATGTTATACTATCTCCTTATTTGCCATAAGCACCAACATCAATCCATGTCAATTTGTACCTGGCATCAATTATTGCCAATAAGACAATAGAAAAATAGGATTTATAGTTGAAGTATAGGCTTCCACTTCCCTTCGAGCAAACTATGCAAATATGTTTTCCGTCAATTGCCCCACAACAATTTGGAAAATTCCATCTAGCGTAAAAGTCGTCAGCTATTTGCTTCATCCAATTACTGCCTTTGAATCAGTGTATTGAAACATCCTTCGCTCATCCTATTGAGACAAATTTTGTTCGTTTGACATCGTGGTTTACAGATGGTAGTCAATAACGCTAGTTCTTCTTCCTCTTCTTCTTCTATTAATGCTATTGCAGCTAATACCATATTGTTCATCATTATTTTCAAATTATAAAGAAGAACACTACATCACAAAACACATTTACTATTAATAATGAGTCACACTTGAATGAATCGCTTCCACTAATCGTTGGAATAGACCATGCCTGAACGACTAATCGCCGCGTTTACTGGTAAGCGTTTATTCGCTTCGAGTAATCGCGGCAGATAGACCGTACCTTAACACCTTTGTGTTTGAACATTTAATTTCGGGGCAGTCTCTATAGTCATATTCATATTGAACAATGCGGAAAAAATACATCAGATTCATAATCACATTGCACATGTAATGTTTTTCAAATTGTTTGCCACCATTTTCTGTGTATAATAATTCATGACAAAATAGAATATTATGCGCATAAAATAATATACATAATGAAGGAAAGACTTTATGTAATAGAAAGTAAATAAAGCAATAAATTTCAAGAAAAAGTACTAATATAAAAATACTTAATATGTTTATTTATGAGTAATTGACACAAATATTTAACGATATAATTAATAAAAACAAAAACTGAAAATAACTAGGAAAACATGAAACCGAAAACAAACTCAATATGTGCATATTTTAAACGAAAAGTAATTTAACATTTGTTACAGCTTAATTTTTAACAAATCAATAACAACAAAAATTCTAAGTAATACCTAAAAAAAATCCAGTCATCTAAATTATTCGTTCGCTAAAGACGTTATATTCTTCTTCCTTTCTTTTCTGCCCCCATCTCATCTATTGATATTTGTCTCTGTCCCATCCGGCTGTTTGACTCTAATTGCTTCTGTAAATAAAAATAACAGTTTTGATATAGAGTTACAAATAAAATAATAATGCATGTAACATTACCTAGAAATACTATGTATATTTCCAATTTATCAAAAGCTTCTTTGGATTGTCTCTATTTTCATGAATAATTTACATTAATACTTTTCGAGAGGATTTGTTTTAACATTAGATATATGTTTCCTTTAACGTACTTCCCCCAATTAAGCACCACATACGTATCGGTATTCAGCATCGGATAAAAGCTTTAATTTGTCTGAAGTACGCTTGTAATTTATTTTATTCTATTAATGCGAAACGTTTTTTACGCTACACATATTGTAGAAACAATGCTTTCACGTAAAATAAGGAATTTACAAGCGTCTTCCATTTTGTTAACGCTGCATATTTACACAATAAATGAGTACTAATCATTAAATTAAATTATATACTTGATACATACATAAAACATTATTCATAAAAATTTCCTTACCTTTATAAGCTTCATTCACCCATTTTGTAATGTGCACAACGCTTACTATAATGCAGCGACAAAATAAATAATGGCAACCACTTCACCTGGTCGTCATGCTCACACTGCAATAAGGAACGCTATGATGGATTGTGGTAGGTGGTGGTGGTAAGATATTGCGCGTAGATCTAACTCCCATAAACATCGCGTTTAGATGCCAATTTTTATAATCACGGCGGAGTTAGAAAATTGCATTTGCATATTCTTAAGTTATCAATCGCTTCACCTTCTAAAACTGTTTTATAGTCGATATTAATTTTAATTTCACAATTGATGTCTCAAACGTTGAAATTTTATATCTGAACGCTCTTGTAATGCGGTTATATTTCAATCAACCAGTCCGTATAGATTTAGGATATTAGCCGACTCCCTATCGTCAAAAAAATGACAATAGTCAAATCCATATACCTCATTTCTATCAATATCGCAGCGGCGTTTATTAATGATATCGCCCTGATATATGTCTTGAGTTTCCAGCCGATGATCAGCCGATACATCAAACGTTCAACCGATATTTTACCGATAATGGATCTTTTGTATCGCATTGATACCGTATACTGGTAGAAAGCCGATATCGGCACAATATCTTTGATATCGACCCGACATCAGGATATCGGCCCTATATAAAGCCGATCATTAGCCGATGATTTGTGCTGCTAGGGTTAGTACCTAGGTAAACCAAATTTATTATTTTTTTAAAGTATTGCGTACCTAGGAACATCATTATCGTTTTCGTTTCCATCAGGGTCATAATAAGAGCGACCGGTATTCGATTTTTGCATCATTTCTTGATAATACTGCCTTTGAACACAAGCGGTCTCCATTTGTTCGATAAGTACTAATCGCTACAATTCCTGAGTAGTCAGTTTGGAAATTTCTTCTGTTTCATAAGTTTCTAGATTCTTCTTCGTTTGATGTTTTGTAGGTCGAGGTGGCACAAGGGAAACTATTTGGGGACTAAATTCATCTGTCTGCTCAGAGTCAAGTAATATAGAAGATGATAAATCTTCGTCGTCTTTGATTATTTTGGTGGTAGAAGGTCCAATACTTTTAGCTCCTATACTAAAAACGGAACATATTAAGCCATTTGTTGAAAATTATGAATTAAAATAACTACCTATTTCATATTTGGTACAAATTTTCAGTGTTTCAAAGAGCCATTTTTTATACATCTAGCATATAACATAAACAGGTTAAATAAAATACCTACTTACCACGAATTTTGCTTATAGTCGGATTATCCTCTCCATCCATTAATTCATGCAAAAAAATTTCCCACTGGCATAAAACGATTTTTTTATTCCCGATTTTGTTTCTGTCTACTTTGCTTTTTAGCCTCGTTTTCATATTGTTCACTTTTTTCATCAATTGAGCAGGGGTTAATGGTTTTCCCAATTGACGTTCTAGCTCAATAACTGATTGCTTCAGGGCTTCATCTTTCAATGTTTTTTTTTCTGCGGAATTTGTGATTTCCAAAGAATTTCTGTACGTGGCTAATGGCTAACGCCAAGGCCAATAACAACAACAACAACAACAACAACAAAGAATTTCTGGCCTTTTCTGCAACTGCAACGCTACTAGCATACATCGTCGCCATTTTCTTCTGCCGACATTTTTGCCTTACAAATTACTGGTTTATACAAAACATTAAACTTCTAAGGGTATAGTTCAGTACGTTACGTTATGTAGATAAACACAAACATCAAATATTAAGTGGGTAAGTATACCAACTGCGGCACCGATTTATGCAAGTCTCGACAAGTTAGGTGGGCAAATCCCCATTTGGTCTAAGGAGATGCTCATAAGTAAAAGCAAATTGTTATTCATACAAATCGGAGCAAATGCTTTTACTCGTACCTTTTACTTGGAGCATAAGCTTAGAGCTGTTGCTTACACTTATGAGCATTTGCTCGCTTTTTATTCATACCACCCAATAAATAACGCGTTTTTCTATAAAGTAATTTCAAGATGGAGATTGAGGCCGCTTGAAATGGTAATGCCTGCACTATCCGACGCTAAGCGACAGTCTAAGCACCACGATTTTTGTGTGCTCGTCCGTCGAAGATCCGATAAGCAAGGTTCTGTTTGAAACACCTCTAAAAACTCAATTATTTTGTCATTAGACCACTCCATTTCGTGCGAATACGTAGGTATTTACAAGTTCAAAGCTCAAACACACAACAAACAAACCCGAGCCTATTGCGTGAGTTAAAATTCAAAAATGCTAGCTAGTGTGACCAAAAGAACGTTAAATGACGCGCTAAATTCTTTTGATGTGTCAAACCAGACCGCCATCCGAGCTATCGCTTAACGTTTAACGTCATTCGTAACCACGATAGCAAATTAGCGCATTAAGTCGTAGCTACACCTGTGTTTAATGCCAAATGGCGCAATAAGTATCGGCATTAGACGCTAGTGTGGCTCCAGCATTATGTTATTCAATATTATTTCGAATACAATGTTTTGTATGCACAATCAAAATTGCAATGAAATTTAAGCCAACAGCTGTATTTTATGTTTTAGCACCCAAACAGCACACACCAATTCTTAAAATTACGAAGCCTTAAATTACATTTACCTGAAACCGGCATCTACTACAAATTACCTCCGAGTGCCGAAGGGATTAATTTACCTTTAATAAACGTTCCAAACCACTTTCTCCGACTAACGTATTCCAGGCATGAGGGCGTGTGTGCTTTGGGAATTAAGGGTAGTTTTTGTTTAATCACGTAATGGTGAAAATTTGTGTAGGCTTTCCGATGGTTCTCAAAGTCGGAATTGTCTTAATTCTTATTTTACATGAGAAAAAACAATAGATTATATCGTATAGCTTACTTTAATTAACAATAATATTATTAATCATGTCTCCATATGATATACAAAAAAGGTTTCAAGATTTGTCCACGAAAATTTGGCCAAGTGAGATTTTACAAATACTTTAATTTAGTAAGCTTTATTGCATTCAGAAATGATAATCTCAATATGTATTCGTCTAAAACATACCTGCGACCTAAATAAAATAAATATTTTATGATCCGGAACACAGAACCGCATTTGCAGCTAATTATCGATGTGATCAAGTAGGTAAAGATTTTGTAGCATATCCTCTTTCCCTTAGGGCCCTCATACCTACCGCGCTAGGTCATTTGGTATGTTCTATTACATTTTAGTTTCTGTTTGAATGTCATTGTAATCGACAAGTCCTGCAATAAGTGAATAAGGGTACCCGGAATAGCCGCAATGAATTTACAGGTGCTGCTAAACAATTCAGCATAATAACTTTTTATGAAGAAGGTTATCCTAATAGCAAAATCGTAAGGTGGTCGTAGGTAAATTGTAAGTTTAGCAATCTCCCAATGACATTGAAACTCAAACTAGCAACGGTTTCTCACCGCTGAAAAAACTAGCGTCAATAATAAGGATAAGCTTACAAGTTTAGCAATCTCCCAATGACATTGAAACTCAAACTAGCAACGGTTTCTCACCCCTGAGAAAACTAGTGTCAACAACAAGCGATATCGCGATATCAAGAAACAGGTGCTTTGGAAGATCGTGACCGTTCCAGTCCACCACAATTAACCACCCCAACAAATGATCATCTTCTACAATTAAGAAGCAAACGAAATTACAGAAAAACAGTACCAGAAATAGCGAGCGAATTAAAACGCGAATGTCAAAGTTCAGAACTTCTCAGCTAGGGTCGGGAACCTGGGGTCATAAACCCTTTCATCTCTAGTAAATGATCCTACTCGTCTGAGAGTATACGCATAAAGCTTATTTCTTGATCACATTTTGTTTGGAGTCACACTATTAAATAAATTAAGAATCGTCTGTTAATCAGTATTTTATGCGTATAGGAAAACAACTTAATGATAACTAAACAATCACATTATAAATTCATTGATATTAAATGGTACATTAAGAGTTGTAAAGAAATTTAGTCACGCGATATAACACTCCCACGGCCCATGAACTGCCTAGTAAACTGAAAGGGAGCGAAAAATCGTTTGAGAGGGGCGGAAATTTACAACAAGGGCCACCTGCAAATCGGGGTCTGGCTTATTTGTGCATTTGTAAATACTATGACAGATGAACTCTGAGTGGTATTTAATTGAATAAACACTTCTTTAATTTGTATTAAAATTGTAATTTGTATTAAAATTATGATTTAAATTTAAAAATTTCAGAGTCATCTATCATACTCTCAAAAATTTCTGACATAAACCAGATCTCAAATGATAGATGGCCGTAGCTATAATTCAACAAGATGGAGCTCCCCCCCATTTTGCCCATAATGTCCGCGATTATTTGAATGAAATTTTTCCGGGACGTTGGATCGGACGTAGAGGAGCAATCGAATGGCCAGCACGTTCGCCAGATCTCTCGCCATTAGATTTTTTCTTTTGGGGTCACATGAAATGTCAAGTGTACAAAAATCGTCGCCATAATCTTGAACAATTGGAAGAGAGAATAGTTCAAGAAGCCAATCGCATCACTCCAGAACAAAAACAAAATTCAATAAGAAATTTTACTGACCGTTTACATTTTTGTCAAATTGTAAATGGAGAGCATTTTGAACAATTATTGTAATCACAACCTGAATAGACAGGTATCTTGATTTTTCTGTATTAGGACACTTTTTTAATTTTTTAACTGTTTTCTTGTGAATAAAAATAAACATCTTAATACTTCCTGAACGTAGTTTTTTATTTTGCATTCAAAAGTGTTAAAAAAATCTGGGCGTTCCATTTAAAAAAAAAAGTTGGACGTATTGCCGATTAAACCGGAAGTGAAAAAAATATTAACTGTATTGCATAAAATGCATTTATATTAACTATACCCCCATACCAAATTTCAGAAATCATAATTTTCAAATAACAAAGTTATTCGACCGTTCCGGGACTTTTTACTAACCCTGTATAAATTTACATGCATACAGACACATGTGTTCGTGTCCACCGTTGACTTCTTGTCCACATCCAAGGTGGTAAGACTGAACTGCCTTGCCTCCGACTAGCGGTATCGAGAGCGCTGTTGTAAGTTTAGTGATTGACATCGTTCTGCTTCGCAGTTTTACATCACCAGTTGCAATGTCATGACTTTTACTGTTTTTTTTTTTAATTTAGTGTACATACTTATGTCAGGTCATTAATTTCCTTTGGTAATTTGTTATATTGTTTAATTGTCTCATTAGTTGGAGTTTTTAATAGTGTGTTCTTAGCAATTTCCTCTGCTCTTAAACGAGTGTGTGTACTTCGGCATCTTTTATTAGTCTAGAGTTTTAGTTTTTACCATTTCCTTTTCTATTTTATGTATTAGTGTCAGATTATCTCATTGTATATTTGTTGTATGTTCAATTCTTGCGTCCTTGTATGGATTTCTGCAATTGGTGTTCTTCTTTTCTTGCTATAAAGTATTTTCAATATTGATTTTTTTTGTGTTTGTAATTTATTTAGGATGTTATTGGTTGTGTGACTCCATGTGCTTATTAGATAATTTATATTAGATTGAATATAAAATGGTATATGCGTTTCCACATATGTGTGGTAATATATTTTTTATTTTGCTTATTCCTGCTGTTGCTGTTGTTTGTTCTTTACTAAGCTGCTTATGTGGGTATTCCATTTTAAGTTGTTTTCTATTGTAAGTATTTTATTTGGTGTGTTTCCCGTATGATTAGGTTTCTAACTGTGATTTTGAATTTGGGTGTTGGTCGTTTCATTGTGAAGACCATGTATTCTGTTTTGTTCAAATATGGTCGTCTGTTCCGTATCCGTTAGATACGTTTTGATGAACATGTTTTCTGTTCCCTTAAGGATTCTTTGCGATATTCTTCCAACACTATCCATCTTATCAATCGTTTCTGATTTTGATATTGTATCAAACGCTTTTTTCATGTCTATGAAAACTATCAGCACCGTTTTGTTTTCTTTTCTACTTCGGTTTTTATTTTATTCATGAAGTCGTTTGTAGCCAATGTTGTCCCCGAATTCTTTTCGTATGCTTGTTGCCTGTTGTTTATGATGTTGTTTTGTATTAAATATTTACTTAGTTGCTTATGTAGGCTTTTTTCTAATATTTTGTTCATAACAGATAGTAAACGTTGTTGTTTATGGATAGTTTGTTTTAAGCATTTTGGGTATTTACCACTCTCTGTTCTGTTGTTGATAAGTTTTACCAGTAGGGGCGCTAATAGTTTTTGATTCGTTTTGTAGTTATCGTATCGTAACCCTGTGCTTTATTCTTTTTCAGATCCAGAATCGTTTTTAGTATCTCTTCTTCGGTAGTGTTTCTAGGTAAACCGTATATAGTATAGTATAGTATATTTATATTTTCAGTCGTTGTAGTATTGGATGGGATATTTGAAAGTGTTATTTGCTTCTTTGCTAGTAGTCTTCCTACATTCGCAAAATATTTGTTTATTTTTTCACTTATTTCTATGGAGTCTTTTCCAATAGTTTTATCTTCTTTTTCGATAGCTTGTATTTCTCGACTTCCTCTTTTCTTGCCTTTTAATTCGGTAACAATTACATTCTATGTTTCGTAGCATCGTTTTCGTATTTCTCGAAGTTTTGTATGTAATACTTTCTCTTTGTGATTTTCATCATGCACAAGGCGTTCTTTTTTTCTGTGAATTATTCGATTATGTAGTTTTTAAGAAATACATTTGAAAAACACGAATTTTTTAAATTTTTGTTTGATTATATATAGTTTTTATTTTTTGGAGTTAAATTAATATTTTAATATAAGTTAAATAAAAAATAAATAAATTTTTTTTTTTTGTATTAGTTGCCTTTTATTTGTTTATTTTAGACATTTATTATTTGAGCAAATTTATGTGGACGGTAGTGTAAACGTTAATAGGCCGCGTCGTCGCCGACGTGTTCAGTACAAAATTCATCTCACACTCCATAACCGACTTGCTGCTGTCTATCACTGGGGATCATTTTAACAATTCATCACCGAGATGGATAGGTCATTATTATCAATGCTACTCCTGCGATATTAGTTGACGTAATTCCAACCTCAATAGAAATTCTAAACGGGCAGTGGAATTGCAGTACCTACTGTTATTTATCTCTATTTAATTTCGATTAGCTAAAATACCAATATTATATTGTTGATGTTTGGCAACATTAATGTAAACTATTTTTTATATTGTTCATGTAATCATATTTAGATCTATTAGAATTTAATTTCAATATCTTGGTGAAGGTAGCTGGGCGGCTCCTTATTTTATCAACTAATTATCAATTTACCGAAACATCAGTCTTTTTCATGCAAACAATGAAATAGTTATAATAAAAATTATATCTGAAATCACAGAAATTTATAGTGATGTTTCCCTATTAATTGTTATACATATAAGGTTGTCATAAGAATTGATTAAAGATTCAACACTCAATACATACACTACCGTTCATATATTTGGGGACTATTAAAGAATACAGGTTTTCTTTAATTAGAATAAAAACAAACAGTAATTTGGAATTTATGAGATAGAAGATAATACTATTGTAAATTATGTTTATATACATATATATTGCTACTTGTAGATAATTCTTTATGATTTTTATTAAATTTTTATGTTAATTCAACACTGTTTTATTCTCCTTTCATACAGTCAGCGTCATCTATTATATCCTCATTTACTCCACAGATTTGCTACACCTCATATGTAAGATGGCATAACACTACACAGGTACATTAAATTTACCCCACCACAGTGTTTTGGGTACACCACAAACCAATCGAATACTTATTATCTTCAGTCAACCTCGGGATGTGGTGAGGTCATGTCTCACCTCTCAACCATCGATTATTATGTTTATATACCTTATATACACTTAAATATCTTTACTGTGACTGTACTAGTTATTCGTTTGTGATGTTCTTATACTAATTAAATTCCCGTTATAAAATCAAGTATTATCAAATAATGCCAACTTAAACCGCTCGTGAAATTAACCCACAGAATCAAACAATAACCTTACACACAAAATCCACTAGATTCACTGTTATCATACGATAATATAACCTAACATTCCCTTTACGCTTTTGACTCCAGTAATAGATTTAAAAGATGATAAAATCGCTTACTTCAAGTACGGAAACTGCTCTTTTATACTCCAAATACTAATTCCAACTCCAAAACAATAATTTCAGCTCCCAAATGGTGTTGCAACAATCTCACAACAAATAGGTTCAAACAGACCTCTTCAATAGGCCCCAGGGTTAGAAATACGCCACCCAAATCTCGAAATCACTGGATTTCCATCATCTTGGCACTACACACGCAATACTCTCATTCTTGTAAGTGCATTTGAAAAGTTAAGGACTTATATTGTGATAGAAATTTAAAATTTCTAGATAATTATTCGAAAAGCAACTACACTCAGGAAAAACCGAAAAAGAAGTCCCTCACATTTGTTTTCAACAACTTAATATCTCCTAGGCAAAAAGAACCCCAGCAACGATGATAGATATCGTTTCCAACAATACTATACAGTATCCACGTCGAACAATCATCGAAGGAACACATATTTTCTAAAATTCATGGTTACCTGCTTTTTTTTAATTAGATACGAAATAAGTAAGTTTCTAGTTTAAATTGATGAACGGTAGCGTATATATAATTTATTAAGTTAAAACTAATAAAAGTAATAAGTTAAAGTGAATTTGGAAGATTGCTTGCAAGACAAAACATGAAGGGTAAAACAGTAGTAAATCTTGTTTAAGTGATGATGCGAAACATGCAAGAATTTTTTTTTGCATATAACAAATGTTTATTCCATAATCTTGTGTAAATTTAAGAGTTTAATTCTTAAGTAGGCTTTGATATATTGATTTGATATTATGATTTTGTGGGTTTTGTGAGCTTTGAATTTAATCAAATTTACTTATGGGCACAACGGTCTAATGAAAAGTGTATCCGCATGTACTTCGTTCGCATATATTGATTGGTAATTTTCAGCATTTGTCTTTTATGGAATAGGTATATTATCATAGCAGATTTATCTTGGTTTAATGTTTAATTTTATAGCTTTTATATATATGGTGACTACAAATATATCTGATTTTTCAAGATTAAAAAATAATTATTAAATTTTTAGGATCCAATTCAAGATTTCGGTAGCGATAGTAGGAAACTCGCAAGCTTACACAGGGATTGCAAATCTACTACTATGTTTTATTAAAACGTTATATCCGGGTTGAAATTTTCTGTTACACTAAATAGCATTGCGACCTCTCCATTTACTCGTACACATATCACTAAGCTTTGAAATGATAAAAAAAGAATCCCTCTATGCTGAATATGAAACGTCGTTCGATACATATTTTCTGTATACCTGCGTACAAGCAGCGGTGGAATCAGCACATCAAAGAATATCTATAGGTCAGAAAACGCATTTCCGGAATGCTCGTACGTTCTCCCATGCATAATATGCATATCCAATGTGAATATGTTTGGATTGACAAGGAACACATCTAGTATTGATTTATCGTACTTCAAATATTGGAATGCTAGTACATCTAGAGTCAGTGTTAACTAGCTATGTCAGATACTATTCGTAGAGCAACTGTACGAATCAATAAATCTCCAGTAAATCTGCTTCTAGTAAATTTACGTTCGATCCAGCCAGTAGTAAGTTAAAATTACGTTTTATCATGGTAAAGTAATGTTACAAACAGCAGATTTACCAGCTGGCTAGTATACGTCTTATTTTTACGAAGTAAATTAAGAACTTTAAGACGATTGACGAAGGTAAAATATTGCTGTTATTTTATATGAATTATGATTTAAGAAACGCAAAGGAAGCCCAAAATATTGTGACTATTTAAATTGAGTTTAGTTGGCTTATATAAGTGTATTGTATTTTATATGTACCTAATAATGTAAAATTCTGACTAATAACTTACTTGACCGTACTGATTTAATTAATGTACCGTTACTATAGTTTTGACGACGTGTTAGCATTTGTGTGTTTGTCGCTGAGAATTTTTAATTCAATCGTGTCTGTAGTAACGTATTTCTATTTGGGGTTACCGGGTGAGTTTCGCCTTGGAAATGTGGAGTTTGTTGAAAACAAATGGGAGAAGGGTCTTCCTTTTCGATTTCTTGAAAGTATAGTATCTTTTATAAACATTTTACCTAGAACGTTTTTTTTTATTTTTAATTCGAAATTCTAAAAAATGCTGTAATCTACTTACTTTGGATGATAGTACAAAGTATTTGCTGCAAAAATGAAGAACAACATTCTAGACAATATTTTGGCAGTAGGTTTTCAACTGACGTTTTGGTACACTTCATGGGAACTGAAATCATTTATTTAACACGGACTTCATATTGGGGGCCCCATTTTGGTTTGAATATTTGAAGTTTGCCATGATTCTTTGAGTTTTCGCATACGTATTTCTTGTCAGCGTTTTTTATGTTCTTTGAGTTGGCGCATTGTCTTGTGAAAGTTCATATGGTGGGATATTTGGTGGGAAATTTGAATTTTACTTATGTTTATAAAACGCAGGTTTAAGTTCTTAGTCTGAATTGAAATAATAGAAATTTTTGTAATGGTGATTTATATAGAGTAAATGAATCTACTTGCCTGAGAGTATCTGTAGAAGGCTCATTTCTTTGTCACATATTTGATAGCGCGAATAAATTAAGTATTATTTGTTTAAACAGTCTTCTATTTTATATAACGTGTAGAAAAGCGTAACTGAATGATAACTAAGTAATCACATTAAAGATGCATTGATATTAGATGGTATATTAGAAGTTATAAGGACTGTTGGTCACAGCGATACATTCTCTCCCCACGTCTCAAGGGTTACTGAATAATTCGTTAAGAGGGAGGACGAAACCGTTTGTGTGAGAAAGAATTTTACAGCCCTATAATATGAGATCTGGTTTATTTCTAAATTTATTGAGAGTATTACAGATAACTCTGAATGGTTTTAACTTATAAAATATAATTTAAGATTGAAAGTATTGTCTACAAGTTTCGTAGCAATACAGTTCTACAAACGATTTTCAAAAGTATTTATCTAATGCTTTTTAAATATAAGGTGTGTATATATCTTAAGATTTCTGAAGGTAACAATTCAATAGATTACTACTTTAAAAAGAACAATATATCTATAAAAGTTTGCATTGGTAAGTTTTTTAAGGTTTTAACCCATATGTCGATGTGTAAATAAAAACTGTATTGTTTCTATTTAGGAGTACGATATAGTTTCTGCCAGAATGCACCAAAGGAAATGCTAAACTGATAAAAATTAGTACAAAGTTACAACTGTTTTACGCAATTGATACTGATATATATATATATATACTTAATATTACGTGAATATTACTGTAACGCCTCAAAAAACATATTTATATGTGTAAAGATCGATATTTTTTATATTAATACAGGTGGTAATGTAAATTTGTAGTTTTCGTAACGTAATTTTGGGAGCTGCTACAAACTGTATGTAGTAATACATCAATGAATAATATTTTTTTCGGGAGTACTTATTCTTACATGTCTATTTGTATTTTTACATATGAATTTGAAACACCCCTACAAGTCAAGTTAATTTACTAAAAGATAATATTGTTATGCATCGACATAATAATTGCCATAAACCGCGGTTCATAAGAATTACTTTAATTTTAATTCTAAGTAGGTATAGCTAAATTTATGGTCTCATTTCATAAGACTTGTTCACAGTCGCTACAATTGAAATGTTATCGTTTAGAAAATAAAGGACTGTGTCTGTGTTCACCATTTACATCTTTTATTATTTAAGGATAGAATCAAGGGAGGGACTCCTATTGTACCTGTATAGAGTTCTCAAAATCTGTAACTATTAAAGAGCTTTAAGAAAAATAAAATGTATTATATGTTGGAATCAGGCCAAAGCTGGTAATAAACAGTCCGCGTTACGATTCTAGTGTACACTCACGATGATAATTATTGGAAATACCAAAATGAATCATTTAATGCTCCTTGCTTTTTTTCTCCGTGCACAGCTTTATAGATTCACAGGTTGTAATGTAAGAAGACAAAAAGTGGCAATAATAAAGTGTGTATTGGATCAAATGAGCACGCGTATACTCCAACAGTGCCGAGGTTAGAAGTTAGATATGTCTAAATGCAAACGCACTTCTCCGGCGGTCACATGGAATTTATACAAACTTACTTTTAATGTGTGTTGCAGTAATGTTGTTTATAGTAGGGTGATACTTTATCAGAGATAATTGCACAAAGCCCTTAAAAAATTTATTTTCGAATTAGTGAATTGTCATGCTGTCTGGTATTTGCAAACCAGTTGCTGAATGCATTGTTCGCCTTTCATCCCATAGGCGTTGATTCATTTAAAGGCCGACTCGATACATTTTCAATTGCGGATGTAAATCAGGACACCCCTTCTTCTCGGATCGGAAGTAAAGATGTAGGTCTCATAGCCGGTTTCAATGAAATTTCAATGAAGATGATGCAATAGATTAATAGATGATAGTGCCGATAAGAGTCAATTTGTATTCCACAGCTCGAAGATTCGCCAGTTAATAAACAAACAAAAATTTAACTAAGATTCGTTCTTACATATAGTGAAAATTACTTTGGTCGTGTGAACACACCTGAGAACAGATAACACGCGTTGCCACAGTTGTAAACATGAAGTTCTGCAAAATGAAAGCTAATGAAGGTAACTACTCAAACAAAAATATGGGGTATCAGCACATTACGGGCTGGTATTACAATCTGCTAATAAATGTATCTAATAACAATTTAGTTAATATATTTATAGAAAAAATTATTAGGTTAGGTAAATAACAACAAATCTTTCAATGAATATTTATTAGGTTAATAATTATTTGGTGTTTTCATAACGCTAAGCAAGCAATAAATGACAACGCTATATAAGTTAAATAGAAACGCAGGCGAGTTTCCTTGATACATATCAGAAGGGTATCAGTAACTATCCAGAATGACGTCGATTCACAAACATGATATTGATGCAGGATTAAGTGAGATACACATAAAATCTAAACGCTTCAAACGTCTTGAAACGTCCATATTTCT
The DNA here is from genome assembly GCA_949128085.1 of Cetonia aurata. Lineage (NCBI taxonomy): Eukaryota > Metazoa > Arthropoda > Insecta > Coleoptera > Scarabaeidae > Cetonia > Cetonia aurata. The sequence goes on from OX421884.1 coordinate 40,300,882, forward strand.
CGTAAATAATTTCAAAGAATTACAAACTCATAAACATAACCTTATTTTCTTAGTCGTATCGGTGACATTCATACACTTCCTTAGTCTTCCAATAGTGCTTATTGGCAACTTCAACCACTCAATAATATTTTAGGAGAATAAATCAGTTTATCACCTACAGAATTTTTATTAGTTAGAGACAATTATTTCAGTTATTCAGCTAATAACTTTCATTAGAAACTTTATTAGGGGTTTGAAATGCCGGTGCTATACTAACACCACTGCGCAACATGACATTGTTACCTATCGATTACGTGCTTTCATTGCTTATATAATAATCCTTTGTAAAAGCTAGCGGAAAAGTATAGACGTGAATAAGATTTTTTTGGTTTTCAAGATGCCCTAATCAGTTGTTTCTTTGTGAACTTACCAATAAATAGGTGACCTGATATTACGCAATGCGTTAGAATTCAGCACTTTTACTAATTTAATTAATTCACATCGCATAAGATCAACGACAAATATGATTGTAATCTTAATTTTGACCTGCTTGTATATTCCGTCAGACCTGCCGTTTTTTAATGTCAAGAATACTCCAAAGAGAAAAACAGATGGAATGGAAATATGAAAGTGCCTAAATTATTTCTCCTTAGCGCAGTAGCGCACCACCGCTAATATCGTTTTATTATTCTTACAGGCCCTATTTAAACTTATAAACCGCTTTTATTTGGATTTTGTTTGAAATACGCGCAATAAAGGGAGAATCTTTTATACTTCAGTCTCCTTATTCTTTTTTTTTTTTGTTTCCTGCCGACCGTTTTTAATAATATTCCTCTCCCCTATCTTTCTTCTCTTTCGTTTTATTTGTACGCAGTGACCTAAGTTGCCTACACCTCTGTTTTTCGCAGCTAACGATGGTAACTGAAATGTGGGCGTATCGACAAAAAAACAAAAGATAATGTTTTGAGGCTTTTAAGTCATAAATCCTTTTGTTTCATATCCCGAATAGTACATTGCCACAAATCAGACTTCAAGAGTGGGGATAGCCCTATATAATTAGTGTAGTGACACTTGTAAGAGGACTCTCCGCAAAGAGGCTCTCTGCAAGGAGACTCTCCGATAGGGAATCCTCCTAGGAGTCTCTACAGGGGTTGCTAATAAAGATTGTTAAGTTTAACTTTGCCTCTTGTTTCGAGACCTGTCTACTACGACGTACATAAGGTAGGTATAATTATTATTTTATATTAATATTTATTTGGGTACATTGTCCAGCGAGTGTTACCTCGAGTTACCCCCGTCACGTGCCCAGCCGGTGACAACATTGCAGTAGCTCATCTGCTTATTAATGTAGGAAAATATAGTCCAAACTCTATTAGCCTTCTCAGGCAGATTTTAGAAATTGCTAGAAGTGCTACATAGCCAGATATTGTTGTTGCAAGTTGTATTTCAAGAAATCATGTTGCGGAAACGCCAATGTCAAATGTTAATTTACAATAAAAAAAAACTACTGGGTACTATAAAATTGAAGTATCGCGTGTTCATCTAAAAACGTCATCAAATCGTCAACAAAGCGTGTGAAACTGTTAAAATAGTTTGGGGTAAGTCTTGGACCTTTTATTGATCAAAATGAGAAACGCCAAACTAAATGTAAATGCCATTATTCAATTTATTTAACGAAAACTTACATGAATTGCTGAAAATACTGACAACCGGCTTTTCTATGCATTTTAACACTACGTAATAGATATTTCGAACAACATTGTCCAACAACGCTGGATTAGCATTCATTCCAGTAATTTTTTCTTCAATTCCTTGCTGTAAGTTCGATAATTAACCAGCGGTGTTTCAAATCTGCTGTTTTTATGTGAGGTCATAAAAAGAAGTCACATGGTGTCAAATTAACGTAGAGGCCATGAATCTCTGTGTTTCGACTAATTATTCAATCATAAAGAAATTGTCCAGCAAGTGCAGTGTTTCAACTGTACCATGGGAAGTAGCTCGGAGACGGTAAAATGAAAGAACTAAGCATACTAACACACGTGGAACATTAAAGAAGGTTACTTTGCTTGTCAAACCGGAATGGTTCCAACAATTGATCAGTGTACAACCAAATTACAAGGACCAAGTTACGACTTTCAGGTCTGTCTTGTTCTATCAAAACAATTACAGGTAAGTGTTTTCAAATTAACAATCGTTATTTTTTGTACCCTCGCGGACAAAATGATCTATTTTGAGTAGAATAAGGCACTCTAACACTGTAACGATCACTTTTACTTGCGTATTTACTTTTAACTCACTTACTGATTATAACTTAACGGTTTGGTAATGCTTACTACTTATTATTACCTTTTAATCTCTTTATTTTGCGTTGATCTCTCTATGTTCACGCACGGCCGCACTTTATGGCCGCACGGCCGCACTTTATGGCCGCACGGCGGCGCTGGTTGTGCAAGTCAGCTGTCAAACAAATGCCGAGCATAGAATCGATCATTGGTTCGCCTTTTTGTCATTACAATAATATTTTACCCCAGAATGGTAGCTGTTTGTATGAGTGCGGGGTATCCAGGGTTAAAAGTATCTTTAATTCAGAATTTATTTATATGAAATAGGTGCAACGAGAATTGTACAATTAAAAAACAAAAACCAGGTGAGTGACAAAAGTAAACAAATGTATACAATTAAAAATGTAAACAAATTATTTGTTCGGTGTCCGAGCGCTTTTAAATTTAGTCTCTAAATGCTAATTACTCAATCTAAATAAAATAATAAAACGAATAAAATATATATACTTGTTACACAAATAATGTAATTAAATATTGTTAGTTAGTAATTCATTTATTTTTGTTTTAGAGTTACGTTTTAATTATTAGGTGAAATTATTAATTAAAATATAAACTATAAAATATAAATTGAGGTCAAAAATATGCGAGTGTTTTGCAGTGCAAGTTGGTGCTGTGTCGTGCCAAAGGGCTTTGCAGGCTCCGAGAACACAGCTCAGAGACGGTTCATATTGTGCTAGAATGTACCGGGTCGGGTCAAAGGTACGCGGGCGGTTTTTAAAGTACAGGTTGGTGCAATGGTGTGCCAGAAAACTTTGCGCAGCTCTGAGGGTTGCGTTGCGTCGTGCCAGCGGCTTTGCGGGCACCGAACCCGCAGAGCGGGAATAACGGTGAAGTCACTCTTCGAGTACTGGCAAGCGTGCGATTTATAGATCCGACGGCGGTCCCACACGCAATCACGGTGATGGGAGGTAGGCGTGCGTGAACGGAGCGTCTGCGGAGACGATACTCAGCGTAGTAAACAAGAATAAAAGAATTCTTAATTAAACAAAATTGAATGCGGCAGTAACATTAAGGTATTATGGGAAAATCGATTAAATAGAAGAAAATCAATGATCAGCTTGAAATTAATACCTGCTACAGAAGAAATAGTTTGAAACCCTTTCTTCTATGATATTAAAATTTATATTATAACATGATTATTGTATTATTATCTTTTATTGTTAATATTTTGATTCCTATCGATATGTTAATTTCTGTAACCTTGCTGCTTGTATACAAGATACATTATAAAAACATGTTTTTGGAACAACCTAATGAGCACCTGTGGATAGCTATAACTATTGCCCTTACTGAAACATTAAATGCAGACTTTGTCTAATATACATGACAACTGTCTACGTATGTCTTTGACTTTTGAATATTAAATTACGTAACATCTGAATCAATGAAATATTCGACATATTTTCGCAAAGAGATACCGACGTATACGTATTTCAAATAAATATATTAATAACCGTAGATTGCTTTAAGCGTCGCAATATAAGCAATCCAAAACATTTCTGCCTAAAGCATCTCTCAAAGGATTCAAATATGCAGGTAGTTAAAGCGAGTGCATCTTTGCATAATACTCAAACTTTGTACGTTGCGTCGTTTCTAAACTTATGTTGTAAAGCTAAGGTGAGCAACATTAAGCAGAGATTTAGTTGCACATTAGAGTTTTCGGTTTGAAGATGTTTTATAATACATTCGACACATAACTCAATCTTTATTTATTTCTTCTTACTCCTACAACATTTTTTTCTTAATTTTGTCTTATACAAATATAGATAAAGTTTGCAATACCCAATGTGACCAGGAAATTTTGCTTAATAGAGTTGCATAAACGGAAATGAAGCATGCGATGATGTTAATGTTAGAGAGAACTCCGAGAGAGCGGAACGGGACAACTGGCCGCGAACCAACTAGCCGCAAGGACAACTCGTCGCGGAAACAGTATTATATGATTACACTAGCATAATATCGATGGCATGACTTCAAAACTAGGTGGCTTGCAAATTTTGTGGTACATTAAAAAATACACTGTTATCATTATTTCGTTGTTTTCTTCGATTTCAATTGTTTTAATCAGTGTTGGGCATTAATCCATAACAAGTTAATTGCATTACGTAATTTAATTAATAATAATTTATGCTAATGTATTCTCTCAACTGAAATACGGCATCATCTTCTGGGGGAATTCCGTAGAAGCAGGGAGAATCTTTATTCTACAGAAGGCCTGCATTCGTTCCATATTTGGTATTGCTCGCCGTGATACGTGCAAAGAGTTTTTTAAGAATTTTAAGTTACTTACTTTGCCTGAGATATATATCTTTGAATGTGCTAAATTCACAAAAGTAAACTATAACAACCTGTTTTCAAAATATGAACTCATGCATAGTCATAACACCAGAGGCGTTGAGCATAACCATTTGCTTCCTCCAGCAACACACCTATCAAAAATACAAAAAACTGCATTATTTCAATGCATTAGAATATACAATCACTTACCAGATTCATTAAAAGCCTTACCGCCTCTTAAATTTAATAACAAACTCAAAGAGTTTTTACAAAACAACACTTTTTATGAAATTAGTGAATTCTTTCATATAAAGCTTCGTTGTGAGCATTTTAATATGTTGTGAATGTTAGTTTATACACAATTTTAAGTTTAACTGTTAATATTGACGTGTTATACACCTTTGTAGGTATTATTTAACTAATATATATTATTATTATTATTATTATTATTAATTAGTTACAAAATAACTGATTATCGTTGTAACTAATTACAGTATAATTCAATTACTTTGTTATTTAATTATTTTGTAATAAATTAACTCTGTAATTGAAAATGTGCGGTTACTTTATAATTCAATTGATTTTTAATTAATTGACATTGTAATTGAAAGTGGTGAATTACTTTGTAATTGTAATTACATTGTATTATTAATTATTTTGTGATTCAATTACAACCTAACTAATTTTAAAACATATGAACCTACAATGTTTACATTTTCCTATGTTCAATTTTAAACGTCAATGCATTAAAGAATATACAGTACGTTACAGAATATACAGTGCATTTCAAAACATGAGTACATGTCGCATGAAGTCACATACCCACCCTGGTATGTGAGGGATATATGTAGGTAATTGAATACCACCCCAGAGTCATCAGTGACAATCTTTACAAATTCACAAATAAACGAAGCCCCAATTTGCAGGTTGCGCGGGCTGTAAATTTTTCCCTCTCTCAAATATTTTCGCTCCCCTGCAGCTTACTAGGTAGGAGTACTAAATTTATTTAGTAAATACTGGGACGTTGGAGGATTACATGGCTGTGATCAAAGCTCTTTGCAATTCTTAATATACCATTTAATATGAATGAATTTATAACATGATTGTTTAGTTATCATTAATTCATTAGTGTTACTGTGATTCCATCCAAAACATGACAAAGAAATAAGCTTTCTACATATACTCTCAGGTGAGTAGGATCATTTACTGTATAAAAATCCCAATAATAAGGATGTCTGTCATCTTAATTCAGACTAGAAACTTAATTCTTTTGTTTTACAAACATAAGTAGATTCAAGTTTCTCACCAAACTGCCACCAAACGATCTTTCATAAGTCAATGCGCCAACGCATGAAAATAAAATAGTTAAATTGTTTTTTTTTTCATTCTTTATTTTATGTATCTTTCTACTTGTTGTATTCGTCCCATTTATAAGATTTTAATTTGTGAACATTAATGTGACAATGACGGTGTTAACTAATATTTATCGAACTACTTACTGGCACTGTTACATAATGCATAGGTACACCATTGTTGACATTAGTAGTTTGACTCCTCAATTCTTTTATTTATATATGTATACGTGTTTCCTATGGTACTATTAATAGTAAATAATTGTTTAGTATTGAATAGGCATAGAAACTTATCAATTATTGTTCTTATGTAAAGACAATATGTAAACAGATATTCTAATTTCCTTGAACGCATAAAACTCTATGTATGTGTATTGGTACTTCTTCTTGTACAATATTTTTCTTAAATACCGTCTTTTTTACTTCCATTACCTCATTTCATTTCTAGCTTCTTGTTCATTCATCACAGTAGCATTTTTTCATCAAAGGTAATATTGCTACGGCACGGCAAAACTCTAGCGTTTTAAATTAAACTTCTGCAATTTCAAGTATATACACATATATGCATCATTTCGCCCGGAGCACAATTTCAAACTATGGTGGTTGTTTCTTAGAACGTTTTCTATTATTACATTTCTCTCATTCCATTCTTAAATATAAAATTTTAGATCTCTTTTGTGTCTCTTATCTCGTATAATGTAGGGTTCATAAAGTTCGCATTCTTTAACTTTATCTTTCTCTGAATAGCATGTTAATACACTGGCAGTTTCAAAGCAATCTTCTATATAAACGAATATAATAGTTTCATAGCTTTGTATTATCTCTTCTATGTACATACCTACTCGTCAATTATGTGTATTGTATATTATTACTACAGCAATATTAAATTTTTACATTTAAACACATTTAGGAACCTAATGTATTGTATCGAATACTCCATAGTGTTTTAAATGAGAATAATATTCAACTAACTTATTGGTAGTTTAAGAAATGTTTTATACGATATTTCAAAGAATACAACACATTACCTACCTACATTTGCATGTAGATTGATATCAAAGCACTAATGTGAGCAACTCTGTTCACTACTATTAGAATCGCACTATCCTTAACAGCATATATAATAAATATATATACGTATAATAGATGTGTACCTCCCACGTAATTTCACGCGGCATGAGCAAAGTTTCAAACCTTTTAAGACTGGTGGCGCGTAGCGTTAGTCAGCAAGAACTATTTCCAATACGCGGGAGATTTGATATTATTTACAATTAAGAAATTTATTGTTTAAATTTTTTTTACACTTAAATGAATAGGCATAGAAAATAAAATAAAAATTAGAACGAAATCGTTTATTGTGCGCACATAAATACATAACTATATGGTACAAATATTTGTAATACATAAATAACCACAAATTAAAATAAATCGCTAGCTTAATACTCCTTACCTAAATATATAAATAATAATAAGGAATAATTATCATAATAATAAATAGTAACCAATGTAATTTAATTAAATTAAGATCATGTGATGAAATTTGTAAATCAGCTGTCACATTTTGTATGGTGTACATTCCGTAATTCACAAGGGATCAAATTTGATACGGATTTGCTCATGTTTTCTAATGCTTCATACGGCTTGGTCTTCATAAAATCCTCTATGCGGAGAACCTTGTCTTCTAGTCTTTTACAAATTTTTTTACCTGTTTTATTTGTAATTATTATCAACAATTCTCACCGCTTCATCGTAAATTGGGAATTTCCTTCGAACACTTTTTGTACCAAAACATCCTTACGCGCAGCAATTTTTTAAGCCACCCATTATTGCAAATACGTTTATTCACAATTATTACAGCCTTTTCACTCACAAATCACAAAGGGATAAAAACAATTTCAAACGATTGGAAACGCACAAATTTCAAAATGACGGATGTGTATAAAATTTTCAAAAAATGTTTTTTTGTTGTCGTTGACGACGCGTCATCATACTTCAATCTTATTCGTAAAAAAATCGATACTAGCGCCGAAGCGTTAGTCAGCAAGTACTAAACCGTGCCTACAAGATACAATACAAGGTAAACAGGCGTGCTTATCAGACATCAGTCAATGAATCTGTAGTTATCATTTATAAAATGGAGAAATCATCGTGAAATTTTATGACATATTTAAGCTTACAGATTGAAGTCTCAAGCGCTCGAATTATATAGAGAGGTGAATTTTCACAAGAAGCACTTTTGTTGACAGTTGGATATAAACTTTACCAAGCAAAGTTTTACCATTTGTCGTTCGTTTTCAATCAATAGAGTTTCAGTTTTTATCAGAGCAATTCCACGAACTGCCATTATCCCAACAAAGAACATAAAAGAAGCCGGAACACAAAATTAGTAACTAAATACGTAGGTATTTTAATTCTATTATGAATAGTTGGTGAGGAAACACGATGGTACTACGTTAATATGATTAACAAATAGAGATTAGACATTAGACTAGATGCAACGTGCTAGGATTTACTTTCATTACTAGTTTTATTTCGACTCCACCAAGTCAAAGATTGCATATTAGAAGAGGGTAGGGACACTTTGGACAATTTTTATATTTATTAATTTCTTATGTTGGCTTTAATGGTTTTTGAAATACTGATATTTACTAGTGCTAGTAGCGACTTTCACTAAGGTAAAAGCAATTTTACATTATTTATATTTAAGCTCAATTAATATTAACCTTTGCAATTGTCCAAAGTCTCTCCATCTGAAGGGAGACATCGGACAAGCGATAGAGAGACTATGCACCAGGTTTATATTAGATATTATAGTAAATAAAATCATCAGAAATAAGAGTATATGATTTATTTCAGTGCTTTAATGCAAACACGGAAAACATACAATAGAAGGTAAATAAAAACTCTTAAATTCTTGGTTAGTATAAAGCAAATGGGCTAATATCAATGTTAAAATATAACATATCTTTAAATCTCTCCCTAGTTTCGTTAATAGGCCGAGGAAGCTCAAATAAAACAACTGTAAATGGTACAAAGGCTTGCTCATTCTCATTTAGAGTGAATCTGTTTGAGACCGCATGGCGTTTTAAAGATTGTACTTCATAGCCGTTATGAAACTTTAGCCGCGTAATTTCGAATGCTAGCTTTTCGGTGTACTTTGACTATAAATCTGCTTTAGGAACATCTTTTAAATTTGGAACAGCTTCATCGCTATCAAACACCAGCTCATCTTCAGATGAATTATCATGGTAAGAAATTTTGTCCTCTTCATTAGTCTCCACGTCTTGCCCTATTTTGCCTCTTACAGATTTTATCTTTTCCATTTTCGGTTTCTTCTTAGCATGCCGTTCCTGAAGTTCTATTTTTTCAGGTGTGTTGCTATCCTGCATTTACCTTTGTTTCTTGGCGCGTGATTGCTTTTCCTTGCTTGGGCTTTCGGGAATGGGCGGATAATTTCAGGGGATACAAATGCTTCGTTGCCAGAAGTTACTGGCACGTCCAATTCCAAATCATTGTTTGAATCAGTAGATTTTGATGTAGATGCTGCATTCCTTTCCAAATTTTCACTAGACTCACAAGGTCTATTTGACACATAACAGGACAAAAGTCTTCTTCCTTGAGATTAGACTTGTCATATAGCACAATACCGGTGCACCTAAACCCGGCTTTGATGTTTGTGGGCGTTGCGGCGCTATCCCAAGCCTGTAGGCAAATAACAGACAGGTCGTATATCGATATTGTTTGTCTCGGATGCATAAGTAGCCAAGAAGTTACGCGTTGATTAAAGAAGGTTTTAAAGGGACCAGAAACCGTTCCGTCGAGCGGTTGAATTTTGTTTGAGGTATGAGGTGGTAGCGTTAACACCACCATTCCATTAGACCGGCAATATTCTATTGCGGGTATCGATAAATGCAAATCATGATTAATAGAATTTTGCTGCCAGGCGAGCATTTTGTATGTTTTGTAACATGATTTAATGCCGCTAAAAAATTATCTGAGGGCATCCAACCACACAGATGTACTAATCCGAGAGCGCGACAATCTGAAACATCATGCATAATCCCATTTTTCGTCAAATCGGTGCATAGGAAAGATCCATGTTGGTGGTATTGCAAATCCAGCTACACAAATTATGCCAACTTGAGTTACAAGTCCTCTCTCATGAGAAGTTACCTGACCAATTTGGTGTTCTCCTTTTTTTTTCCTACTATTTTTTGTTCTGTTGTGACGCCCGTCTAAAAACAAATAAAATATGTAGTTCGTTAGAATATTAATTTAAGACATCGCAGAATATTACCTCGTCCAACTTAAAAAATTGTTGCTGTGAATATCGGCCAATAACTTCACGCAATTTTTTCTGAAATATATTTGCGTTGGTGGGATTAAAACTGGTCATTCTGGCCAAACTGGTGGCCTCAGGTTTTCTTACTGAAAGTTTGAGATGCCGTTTCAGGAACGCCCAGAACCAATCTTTGCCAGCTAACTTATTTTTCTTCCACGCAACGGGGATATTTAGTGAATTCTGTAATGCATACTCATATGCCAAGCGCGTTGTTGCATTTGGCGTTAACCCATAAAACATAGAGGCATATTTCAATAAGTAATCTTGCAAAGCATTTTCCATTTGGCTACTAAATATTTGAGATTTCCTAAAGTTTGGTAAAAACTCAACTTTATTTAATCCCTTTTCTAGCGCTACTTTGACATAATTGTTGAGGCTAAATTTGTTAACGCCATTTCTTTCAGCACTGTCTCAGTAAGACATATTATTTTCCATAACATCTATTACCGCTCGTTTCATATTTTCTGGGCAGAATTGCCTGGCGGTACTTTTCTTGTACGATCTAGGCATTGTATAACTAAAAATAACAGAATACCTAACTACTGAATTTTAATTACAGATACTAGGCAGAAATTAATATGCTACTAACCTATGGGGAGACATTGGACAGTCCAATGTGTCCCCACAGTTATTGTCCAATGTCTCGCCCTAGTACCTTAAAATAGTTAAGCCACAATTTTCAAGCAAGTATCTCTTATTTAGTTTCATAGATACATAACCCCAATTATCGATGCCCCATAAGTTAAATTCATCACTATACATCTAACAAATTACTCACCACTTGTTTGGATAATATTAGATCTAAGTCTCGAAATTTATTTTTCTTTTAATTTCACTGGAAACTCTTAAGTTTATTACTTAAAAAGGCACATGCCACACCCAATCGGCCTCTAGAACGTATTGACGAGAGTTAGTAAGTTCCCTATTAAGAGAGCGCAAAATTTAACTATGTCCAGAATCTCCCCCTGTCCAAATTGTCCCCACCCTACCCTATCACTTTATTTTCTAGATTGGAGGAGAATATTTCCTATAAGGATATCACAATATATTAAATATCTTGATGCTTAATTTAAAAAATAACGACAATATAAGTAATGTTTATATCGCTATGTTTGAGACCTATTTTATTTAAAATTGTTAATATCGTGTCTACTGCAATTTATTAAAGTTCTTAGACTGGATGGGGAGCTGTAAGTGCGGGCAAACCCTAGCAGCATACAGCTGATGTAGGGGGGCACAATAGATCGATAGGTCGCGGTGTAATGTTACCCTAATTAGATCTAATCTAATCTAATCTAATATCGTGTCAGAATTCATACAATCGATGGTAGATATATGTTCTGTTTATATGTTCTAGTTATATGTATAACACCTTCAGTAAATTAAGAAAGACTGCAAGATACTTCAGCTCAAGAATAATGTAATTATGTCAAATTCTAGTCCGGTTGGTAAGAAAATAAGCAAGCAGTAATGACGAAAAAGCTCAAATTTTTGCAAATTATTTAAATAAAGCATTCCAAACTTTTCCTTCCAACAATTATAGCGAGGACAGTAAAACACGGCATCTGTTAGCAAGTCCTTACCAGTAGAGCTTCCTCTCGCAAGTTTCAGAATAAATCAGGTAAAAAATACAATCGAGAGAGATCTTAAATCAAAAAACTCTGCTGGCTACGACCTGATTTCAATCAAAAAGATAAATCAATAAAGGGCCTAAGGTATTTGGTGCAGATTTTGAAAGCCACGTTAAGAATTGGTTATTTTTCCACTCAATGGAGAATGGCCCAGGTTCACTCACCGACAATATCAAGTCCTATCGACCAATCAGTCTGCTACTGTTTCCTTCAACATTATTTGAAAAGATTCTTCTGCAGAAATTGGAACGTATACTACAATTGCATCATATGATATACTTCAACACCACAATTTGGTTTTAGTCCACACCATGCAACCATAGAACAAAGCCATCGAGTAATAGAAAGAATTGCCTAAGATCTTAAAGATAAGCAGTACTACTCTGCAGCGGTCTTAGATGAAACGCAGGCTTTTGATGAGGTCTGGCATGCTAGTCTCCTTTACAAAATTAGAACATTCCTTTCTCTAAACTATTTCATAATTTTCAAATCCTACTTACGCAACCGACACATCCTAAATAAAACAATCCCTAATGGCCTAAAAATAAGAACGACGAAGGAAGAAATTAAAGTTTTCTTCGAAAAATACATGGCATCCAGATTATTTAAGCAACCAATCAGAAAGCGAAGACTGAGGCGCTACAACCCTACCGACCTCCCTACTATATTTTGCAGACTATGTAATAGGATGACAGAGATGGTATATCACATCTTTGTGAATGGCTGTGGACGCAAAAAACCAGATCTTTGTGGCAAGCCAAATGAACCCAGAGGATTATATCGATCATCCAGCCAGAAGTAGAGATTAGTACGTTGTATCAGTATAATGGAGTGGATCGTATGATTTAATAGGCAAAATAAAACCAAGTGGGAGATTAAATACAAAAAAAAGGCGAGAGGCTTTTCCGTATGTTTTTACATTTTTGGAGTCCTTGAAACTTAAAATTTTTTTTATTACACGCCAAAACTGAAAAAAAATTGGAAATAACCAGTTGGATATAAACCGCAAAAAAAATAATAAAGAATTATTTACGCAAACGAAAGAAAAAAATAATCATTTAATTAAAACACATATAATTTATACGATTTATATAAAAAAAATACAAATATAACATAAAAAAACGAAATGCGTCTGCTCTTGCACAACATCACGTCGATTTAGAGCACTCACTTGATTTTAATAACATTAACACCGGAATAAATTACCATAAAGGACTTATGAAGGCAGTGTACAACACCAACATTTACAATTAGCTAAATTGAATACTAACCTACCTGGTGTATATAAAAGTTTAGAATGAAAATAGCTTAGAAGAAAAAGAAACAAGAAATATGTAGTAGATGTCAAGATTTTTCATTTGCAAAGTTCACACAGTCGTTGTTTGTCAAGACATTATTACTGTCTAGTATTCATACACAAAAATTCTCATTTCTTTTTGCATCTAATTAAACTTGCAATTAATAACTTTATGACGATACCCTTAAAGGAAGCACATGTTCTACCCGTAAAATTTTAATTTAGAAAATGGTAAAAAGGTTTCCTTTGTTTAAAACATATTCTTCATATCAAAGAAATAGGCTCAAGCAAGGACATGTTATTTATTCTAAATAACTGTTTCTTAAATGCAAACAACATTGCTTTGAAGCAAAGAAATATGTTTGCAAATATGTAGGTAACTATGTTAAAGAATCCCTTCATCAATGTATAAAGAAACATTGAAATGTTTAGTTTTCTAGGTGGCTTTCCTATCCTCGGTATATACGATTATCGATATTTGTCAAACACAACCATATTGATAACTAAATATACTCACCCTTAATCCATTTTGTTTTTCCTCTTATTAGTTTATCCTTCTATTCTTATAACGCCATTAATTTAAATTACCTCTACATTGGCAACGGTTTATGCAATATTAAATAAAATAACGTGGTATACCTTAGCAACTTGATCTTGGAGTGTATACATGTAACTGAATCAATAGTCCTCCAGAGTTATGTAAATACTACAATATTCGCTATACAAAGTATATTCGTAGCGTGCCTACATATTCTATTATATCTGCTCTACCGTTTAATATGTGCAAAAGAGATTTTAGAATACGCTTTGCATTGTACTCAGCGCGTCTAATGGATTTTGAGAAGGTGAATACCTACGCCAAGTATCCCATCCCATCTGCTGAATTTCTGTTCCTTGCATACTTAATCACCGCCGCGCACTCTAAGGTCGGGTATTATCATTTTATAGAATAAATCCTGGCATTTTAAGGTAAGACAATGTCTTCTGATAGGTTATCCCGGCGTTCATTGGCCGTTAGCTTGCAGTGCATACAAATTAGTAATGTTCGTATGCGATCTCTGCTGAGAGCGTAGTCGATCATGCCCACGTGTATTGGCGAATGCCGTGACAAAAGCGTGAAACTACTAACAATAAATCACTTTACGCGTCATTCTCTAGGGTATATTGTTAGAAGAATGGTTTAATTTTGATGATATACGATGGAAACGTATAATTTTCAAATATCATATTCTATACACTCACCGCTACGGTCGGGCTTTTAACCAAGTCATTCGTGCAATAAAGAATGACTTGTTGACAAATAAAAACATCAAAAGAAAAAATTCGTAAATACAATTAGAAAAATACGATCATGGCGGGAGACTATAGTGGCTTAGACCGTAGACCATGAGCCTCACCTAGGTAACATTTTTCGGTTCATGTTGACAAATATTATTTCTCTCGGAAAATAAGAATGACACAGACAAAGGAACTTGAACTTCTTTTTTCTGGTTAATAAATGTGAGGAAATGGAAAAGAAACACAATTGAATGGATTATTAATTCAGAATCATCAAAATACATGGCAAATAATGTAGATTCAATGATAATTGTTGAGCAAAAGAGTTCGGAAATTGAAACCGCAATGAAGATATGACTAAACGAAAACGCGAAATACAGGAAGCAATAAAAAGGAATGCAAAAGAAGAAAGGGGTCAGGGAAGAACAGTAAATAATGGGTGAGGGAAGATTAATTATAAAAAATAATGAGGAATAAAAAAGACATGGAATTTTTCGAAAAAAAGGCTGTTAGAGTTGAAGGAATGAGAAAACGGTAGTAATCAAAGAAGTGCAAGGAACTAGTGACTATCGAACAATGGTGACTCAGTCAAAGAATAAGGATATGCGAAAGATAGGATTACAAAACAAGAATTATAATAGAGATAAAAAATTGGTATAGCTATGACAAAAAAATCAGACAAATAAATGACATAATATAACAAATAGATCGTAGAAAGGGCAAATGGGCGTGGAGCAATTGATGGCAAGGCATAATGTTAAAGAACTTAAAGTAGGGACATGAAGTCTATATGATTCTAATCAAGTTGGTAAACTGTATTTGTTGAGTAAAATATTAAAGAAATATAAAATAGGCTTATGTAAAGTACAAGAAGCGATAGAAAGAAAGAAGGAATCACAATAAAAGTAGGTGATTATATTTTAATGACTAGTGGATGTGGAAATGCTGTATGTGGAGGTTTATTTATGGTACAAAAAAAAATAGAAAGCAATGATAAAAAATTCAAACTTTTTTTCATATTTCAAATAGAGCAAACGTTAAAAGATTACTGAAATATTAGTTTGATAAATGCACTCCCACAGAAGGATAAGATGTAGAAGGCAAAGCTGTATTCTATGAAGAATTACCTAGAATTATCCTCATTAGCAAGTTATTTAGATTTATTTTTTTACGGCACTCTGTTGTATATTTTTATTGTTAATATTATTTTGTACAACAAGAGATATGGAAGATATAAGCAGAAAATTTTTAAGTATTGTCGGATTAGGTATCAATAATGCTTCACTTTAGATCGTTATTATTAGAAAACGTTATTAGTACTCTAAAAAGTATATAGTGACTAAAACGAATATTTCAATGGATTTGACTGCGACAGTGGAAGCAGGGGTCAATGACTGAATGATAGAAACTTCTACAGGTCTAGAACTAAGAAGCGACGTATATCATGAAAAACATGAGACACCACAAGTACTCTACACAGATTCTGAATTAGTTAATCAAATTATAAAAAGATCTCTCGGTTTAAACATGAAAGCATGCATGAAAAAAAAAGACAAAAATCACTACCAGAGAGTAAGACATCTAACAAAATTCCTTGATGTTATAGTAACCTTTTAGCTGAAGTAGGCGTTTTACATGCAACTTGTAGGTGGTAATTGATAACTCTCTATAGTGCGCGGGTAAAATGTTATAAAATTTAATAGCTTGATATGTACTAGTTTGCTGAGTTGCATTTACTCTATGGTAGGGTACATGTAAATTATTATGATTTCTTATTTCATGGTCATGTAAATGCGAGCGCGGTGTGAGCAAATTTATATTTTCTCTTACATACACTAAACAGTTATAAATATTGTTAGAAATGAATATTTTAAGGTATATATCAAATTAAATAAAAGACGGAGGTCTTTACAATACGAGTTTTAATATATAACTGCCTTTGTTACAATTCTCAGACACCTCTATCCGAGTCGCCGTAATGTTTATAAACAAGGGCCCGCCGAGGTTCGGGTACGTCGCCTATCAAAACATTCTCCAGACGCTGCATATTAAACCTTTCGCTAGTAGATAGTCGTGGAAAGTTCCGTACAATATACAAAGAAGCTATAGTCAGTATTTTTAATTCTTGAAACAAATGTTTACAAATTCTCTCTTGGTGAATTTTTGCTAATTATTCTAATGATCTTTTTTTTGGATTTTGAAAATTCTTAAACCGTGAGGAGACCCTCCCCATAAGATAATGCTGTAATTGACTAAACTAAAAAAATTAGCATAATATAGCGTTACCGCTGTTTTCATATCGGTGTCCGCTATCTTTCTAATTTATGTTTTAATTTTTAGCATAGTTGATTAATATAACATTTCCAAATCAAATCAGAAGTTAACATAACACCTAGAAGATTAAGAGAACAAATATTACCCGGACCCAAACTAAACCTTATTTTTTATGTTTTATTCTCATTCAATTTTAACTTATTAGCACCATACCAATTATTTGCTTGTGTAATAGATATTTCCTCACTATCAATTAAGCCATTTATTGTACTTTGATTACTGATGAGAGTGGTATCGTCAGCAAATATTACAGTACTGCAATGATCCAAATTACAAACTAAATCGTTGAGGTAAATAACAAACAAGATGGGACCAAGTTTGAATCCTTGTGGAACCCCTAAAGATATTCTGTCGGACAAGATAACGCTTGCTCAACTTCTACAATCTGCTTACGAATCTTTAAGTAGGTTTTGAATAATTGCAAAGGTACACCTCTCACACCGTAATATTCGAACTTTTTTATAAGAACATTATGGTCAACACAGTCAAAGGGTTTACTTAAATCTAACTAATCAACTTCGGTGCTTTGCTCATGTAAAAGGGGTTCGATAGCAATGATATTAATTTTGTAAAGGTAAAAGGTTTATTCTAAAACGTCTTCCAGATGAGTGTGTTTATAATACGTAGAAAATATTGTAAGATTGATTATCAGAATTAGTACAAACACTTAATATAACAGAAAAATTGGGAAATATACTAATGTTATGTATGCTAAGAAACCTAATCAAGTAACTTATAAACGTAAATACCTACTATGGTAACCATATACTAAAAACAAAAATATAAAATTAGCTCTCTAGAAAAATTTCGTACATAATCCTGTTCTTTTGTCCAGGTAACAGCTTAACTTCGGGGCAGAAAAGTTTCCAGAAACTCCAAGGAAGGTTTCATTTTGTTGCAAGGGACAGAATCCCGGGACCGCAAAAAAATCCCAAATGGCTTCATTACGAACGAAAGAGAACGATCTTTCTAACTTGCTCAACGAGTTATCAACTTTCTCACTTATCATATGTTTCACACTTAGCCCGTTGTACCGCAAAGGAAGGGAAATCTCAATTAAAATTAAAAACGCGGACGAAACGGCCGATAATTCTGTACGACGCGGTCACGTAAAATGAACTTTGTGGTACACCGTTAAAATTTTTATTCCGGTCTTTATTAAGCGCTATCTTGCCGTGACTTTGCTCTACGATGTCAGACCCGCTGGTGGTGACAATTAATTTCTGGATGGCTTTGCGTTCCCCAGCCAAATAATTAAAGCCTTTTAATGCAAGAGGCTTTTCCTCATTTATACACACTTTTAAGCTGCTGAAATGTAATTTAGGTTCTCTTGCTTTAGGGATTATTTTCTTTGTCGAATAGGATGACGCCTTATCTTGATATATCCCAAACTGGGCCGAAACTTTTAATGCCTGCTAACACTTTTACATATATCTCCATACGTGTTTAAAATTCTAATGGAATAAACATAGATACTCCTTCTTTCGGTAGTATGGGTAAATATAAAATTAAGTCAACTGCATATTGTGATATAAAAACATATCACACATAAAAATTAACACGCACAAATCCAGAATTCACACAATTCAGAATAAAAACCAAGGAAAATGTAAATATATTCATTGATTTTTTTTTTATATTAAGAGAAACTGTTAATTTAAAAAGCTTTACAAATTAAAATCCATTATTTGAGATTGTAGCGTATTAAAATAAGTCAGAATTTGAGTTTATTTATGTATTAAAAGCCCATTTCTAATATTTTATTTACCATTTAAAAATTTGACTTGTCAAGCTAGAGACATCTAGTGACAGAATAACAGAAACAGAAAAAGTAATGTTGACAGATATCTGTAATTAGTTGTCAATTTAATGTATTTCAGAGTAAGAGACTTACTAAGATTTAATATGTTCCCTAGCAGCACAAATCATCGGCTAATGATCGGCTTTATATAGCGCCGATATCCTGATGTCGGGTTGATATCAAAGATATTGCGCCGATATCGGCTTTCTACCAGTATACGATATCACTGCGATACAAAAGATCCATTATCGGTAAAATATCGGTTTATCGTTTGATGTATCGGCTGAACATCGGCTGGAAACTCAAGACATATATCAGGGCGATAGCATTGATAAACGCCGCTGCGATATTGATAGAAATTAGGTATATGGATTTGACTATTGTCATTTTTTTTACGATAGGAAGTCGGCTAATATCCTAAATCTATACGGACTGGTTGATTGAAATATAACCGCATTACAAGAGCGTTCAGATATAAAATTTCAACGTATGAGACATCAATTGTGAAATTAAAATTAATATCGACTATAAAACAGTTTTAGAAGGTGAAGCGATTGATAACTTAAGAATATGCAAATGCAATTTTCTAACTCCGCCGTGATTATAAAAATTGGCATCTAAACGCAATGTTTATGGGAGTTAGATCTATGCGAAATATCTTACCACCACCACCTACCACAATCCATCATAGCGTTCCTTATTGCAGTGTGAGCATGACGACCAGGTGAAGTGGTTGCCATTATTTATTTTGTCTCTGCATTATAGTAAGCGTTGTGCACATTACAAAATGGGTGAATGAGGCTTATAAAGGTAAGGAAATTTTTATGAATAATGTTTTATGTATGTATCAAGTAGATAATTTAATTTAATGATTAGTACTCATTTATTGTGTTAATATGCAGCGTTAACAAAATGGAAGACGCTTGTAAATTTCTTATTTTACGTGAAAGCATTGTTTCTACAATATGTGTAGCGTAAAAGACGTTTCGCATTAATAGAATAAAATAAATGACAAGCGTACTTCAGACAAATTAAAGCTTTTATACGATGCTGAATATATACACTTAAGAAAAACACTTTTTTTTTTAGATACGTATGTGGTGCTTAATTGGGGGAAGTACGTTAAAGGAAGCATATATCTAATATTAAAACAAATCCTCTCGAAAAGTATTAATGTAAATTATTCATGAAAATAGAGACAATCTAAAGAAGCTTTTGATAAATCGGAAATATACCTACATAGTATTTCTAGGTAATGTTACATGCATTATTATTTTATTTGTAACTCTATATCAAAACTGTTATTTTTATTTACAGAAGCAATTAGAGTCAAACAGCCGGATGGGACAGAGACGAATATCAATAGATGAGATGGGGGCAGAAAAGAAAGGAAGAAGAATATAACGTCTTTAGCGAACGAATCATTTAGACGACTGGATTTTTTTAGGTATTACTTAGAATTTTTGTTGTTATTGATTTGTTAAAAATTAAACTGTAACAAATGTTAAATTACTTTTCGTTTAAAATATGCACATATTGAGTTTGCTTTCGGTTTCATGTTTTCCTAGTTATTTTCAGTTTTTGTTTTTATTAATCATGTCGTTAAATATTTGTGTCAATTACTCATAAATAAACATATTAAGTATTTTTATATTAGTACTTTTTCTTGAAATTTATTGCTTTATTTACTTTCTATTACATAAAGTCTTTCCTTCATTGTGTTTATTATTTTATGCGCATAATATTCTATTTTGTCATTAATTATTATACACAGAAAATGGTGGCAAACAATTTGAAAAACATTACACGTGCAATGTGATTATGAATCTGATGTATTTTTTCCGCATTGTTCAACATGAATATGACTATAGAGACTGCCCCGAAATTAAATGTTCAAACACAAAGGTGTTATAGTGCGTGTCATTTCCAGTCGAACTAATACTAGGTGTGATTATTATTCGATGCATAGTTTACGAATCATTTATTTTTTCTAAAAATCTTCCTTCATATAAACGTTCATTAAATTATCAACAAACAAAAGAGTACAACAATAAGAATGAAGTTATTTTTTAATGAAGTTAAATTGAAATTAAACATTGTGATATTATCAAAGGTACATCCTTTTGTTTAACGGCTTTGATATTTCAGAAGACGTTGATGGTTTCTAATTTCTTTCGAAATTCTAACATTACAAAAAAATACTGTTTTTGCCTATAATTTTATGAACGTTTTTTGTGGAAGATCTTTATAAAACTCGCAAAAACCTTATTAGAATTGAATAATCACATATGGGGCTAATTTGACTCGAAATTATACTCTTTATAACCCTTTTATTGGATAGGTATTGGAGTTTCGATATCGGATAGATGTTGGAATTTCGATATCGGATAAGTATTGGAATTTCGATATCGAACCAATATTGCAGAATGTTCACATTTTGTATCGGTATGATATCAGCGGTCGCTATAATTACGACATCGGTAAGCAATATCGGCGAAGCTTAGCCGATATCATGCCGATTCTTGTGCTGCTAGGGTTATCAAAGCAAAATATCAAACATTAGTGAATAAGAACCATTATTGAGTGTAATAAACAATGTGTTACGTTGCAATGTGATATTTTCCAAACATATCAAGTGAATTCAGCATCGTTTGATGTTTTTTTTGGGAACTCGTTCCAAACAACGCATTCGACAGGATGTGTAGATTCACGGATTTCTATGAAAAAAAAAATAAAAAAACAGCTATTTAGGCATTTTTACAAAAAATTTTTATGGGGAAAATGAATATAAAGGCAGTATTTTGGTCCAAAGTATAAAAGTCGACGCGTATTTTATAAATAGTGAATAATAAAACTACAACAAGTGGAAAAAAATAGTAATAATCAAAGTCTTTGAGAAATAACCTACCTGTATGTGAAAGAACCTAAAGATCCAGTATTCAGGAGTAGCGGGAACGTTAAAATTCAACGGGATCCAAGAGTTCCAGAAGAACCGGAAAAGATCTAGCGCGGGATTCGGAAAATGCAGTCAGAACCCGCCGAAACGGACAAGATATCGATAAAGGCCGGTATCGTAATACTTTATTAAACTTGTGATATTTTCGTGGGTGAAATAGCTCTATAAAAGATTTAGTATCATTATTTAATAACATTCATCGGAACGAAACTTCAAAATTACATACTAAAACGATTTAAAACTAGAGAATAATGCATAAAGATCGTTTGTAGATTAGACGTATTATATCCAGTTATGTACAGTTTTATATTCTAATGTATCCATAATTCATTTGAGAACTTTTTGTTTTATAACTATTTAAGTTTAGTTAAACCAATACAATATTCTTTATTTATAATTAAGTAACAGATATCAGAATTCATAATTTAAGGTTAGGTAATTTTAGGAATTTTGTAACAGGATTACTTTTTCTGTTTTACCTGATTATTGTATCTTTTCATTTCAATATCATCCGATACACAGTTCATTATTAACACAAGTTTACTAAACTAAACACTGGTTGATAACAACCAAATAGTTTACCGCCGATATAGGGGTGATGTGGACCCCTATATCGGCGGTAAACTATTTGGTTGTTATCAACCAGTGTTTAGTTCAATCTTAAACTGATTTACAATTTGATCAACCTACAGCAGGAAAAGTTCCCAAATTGAGGAGGCAAATTCAGAATTGACTACATCACGGTAAATAGCAATATCAACTATTGGTCAAATCGAACCTCATCAAGAACCTTGAGATACCAATAGAATTAAAAGAGTATTGCAGGACACTTTATTTTTATTACAGTATGTAATATAATATTCAAAAATTTATTGTTCTTTGTCCACCTAAATATTCCTTTGCGTATATATGGACCTACCGTTTACTTAACTGAAGTGATAACCACTTGTATTAAGTAATCATTTTTCTGTGTGTGGCCTGGAGGAATAAGGTTTTTCAAGCTAAGGGCAGAAGGAAAATGGAATAAAACACTAAAAACGACCTACGATCCAAGATTCTGCGAACGTAAAGAAAACCTAGATCACAATGGCTTAAAAAAAGGGAAAAATCGTGTTAAAATGGTAGAAGACATGAAAATCCAGCTTCTTCAGGATGATTGTGAGGATAAATATTGATCTGAGCAGTGAAAATTTTAAGCTAAAACGAGAAATTGAGAATTTGCTGTGAGAAATAATATGCTGGAAGGGTACTAAGCGCTTAAATATTAATACTTTTTCATAGTAAATTCCAATGGAAACCACGTTTATCGGAAACAGATGCACATTCATCTGCCGAGTTAAAATTTCAAGACGCTGTTTTAATGATTGTCACATTAGATTTGCTGCTGTAAACGCTATTTAGTTTATAATCTCCTATAATAAAGATCTAATTTAGCATGAAGAAAGAAAAGCGAAAAACAATGCCGTCTCAGATTTGATATGTTACATAAATCTACAAATCAAAAAAATATTAAGTGTTCATACCTTATTTCATGGGGTAACTGCTGCGTTACGGTGCCCTAAGGTTACACTATAACCCCTATAAGTAGAGATCAAGAAGGTTAAGGTTTGATGACCGAGGAGGCCATGGCACAGGATTACCTCGACCAATCCACTTATTTTCAAACACGCCATCGTGAAGAAACCACATAATTTGTCGACGTACATTTAAAGGAACTTCTTCCAATAGTTCCATCAAATGATTTTGAAAAGCAAGAAGTAATCCTATCCATTCAATCGATTTGGTAACTCAAATGGGCCAATAAGTTGTCCGTTGACCGGTCCGGGCCACACGTTTATCGAAAATCTGTGCTGATTTTCCACAGCCCAAATATAAGCATTCCGACAGTTACTTATCTCATTACGTGTAAACGTTGCTTCAACAGTCGCCAATGTTTTTGTAGAAACTATCGGCAAAACTGTAAACGTAAAAGATGATCTTCAACTTGTAAAGCCTGTACTTTTTGTACATGGAAAGAATACAATTGATTTTCACGCAGTATTCGTCAGATAATTCGATTTGATACATTTGCTTGGCGAGATATTTTTCGAGTACTACTAAAAGGATCTTCCTCAAAGATTTAAGTCTTCTTCTTCAGCATCCAAAATTCGTTGGCGTCAGGCATCTCCAACATCTCGATCTTGCCGTGTTTGCAGTACACCAATTTCTCGTGCACGGATTACTAGAGTGGTGAATTTTTGTGGTAGAAGTTTTGGCCTGTTAAAAAACCGCTCAGCATGCAATAAACTTGCAGCAGCAGAAATTTGGCGTACTAGATTATAAATTAGCAACATGTCAACGTATTCACTGTTGGTGCAATGGACCATTTTTACTTTCCTTATTAGGATTTATTGCGAAAAATTTACAGCAAACCAGCAATGCAGTAACAACTAATGAAACAGCTTGACAGATGAGAAAAGTTATAGACATCAGCCTACTAAGTAAAAAATTCACTAATAATCTATCGTTTATATTTACTTTGCACAGTTTCTTAGTTGTTGACGTTAAAAACCGTTAATCCTGTAATTGTTCGTTGCGACTACATATGTAACAGATCGTATTTTATCCTTATCAGATACATAAAAATATAATCTTTTATACCGTTTCATTTTGCAGTTAGTGTCGCTTGCGCTGTTTGTGTGATGTATAGGCGCACCGAACAAACTTATCGGCTCATCGTAGTAACCGAGTAACCGAATTATTTTTATTATTTCAAAAATCGAATAATCTACATTGATTTCATTAGACATACACAAGCGACCCCCACCTTGGAATAGTGCAACTTTCTTACTGTTTGAAATCATTAAATAATCATTTCTGCTATAACTGTAATTTTAACATGAGGCAATTTTTATATTAATTTCTTTTTAGGACCGTCACCGTATTCACTGGTCAAATAACTCAGATCTTGCCTTCACTGCTAGCCGGTAACCGCAAAGCAGCAACCTGCGTTGTGAAAACAGAAGATGTGAACTCACGCTTAGTTCATTTATGTGTCATTAAAAATTCTCGTACCATTACTGTTTGCTTATAATAATAATCTTAAAACTTTTTTTAAGTATGGCAAGCAGTTGTAATACTCTTGGAAGATATAGATATCATACTGTATACATTTTCGGAATATTTTTTCAATTTGTATGTATGTATGATTGTTGTTATTCTTGTTAGTATTGCTATTCAATAAATATTGAACTAATTAACTAATTAAAAACAAACAATATTGAATAAAAATTGCGATAACTAGCATTATTTGATTTTTTTCATATTTAATCTTTTTTCTCTTATGTAATTCAAATCACTTATATTTAATCTCAATGTCCAAAAAACGTCATTAAAAATTCCAATTTTATAAAAAGTTAGTTTTTTTTTTTCAGCAAAAGCGCGTTCCTGGACCGCTGTGCGTCATTTCCATTCCGTGTTACCCCAATAAACCCGTATACACCACTCAAGAGTCCTACCGTATGTCGACATCATCGTGGAGAGAGAGAGATTATAGCCGCCACGCTTTAAATAAAAAGGGAGAGACCAAGAGACATTAAATGAATTAATTCCAACTCTGGTTTTATTTATATATAATACCGTTTTTCCAACTCCTAAAACGTGTAGTCTCTAATTTAATTGCGCTGTAAATTGAATCATTTCCACACATTTTAAGCCTTTTTTTATGCCAATAAACATATTTTATTTAACCATATTTTCAAATCTTTCTTATATCATACATATTATTTAGAGTATCATGCTCTCAGTCACGTAGCGTATAATTTACATCTAATACGCCACAATATATTATTTAATAGTCGTGGAGAAAATAATTCTGCATTTTAAAAAGTGTTAGTCATGGCTGAGATGTTCTGAGCGCTATTACGTAGAGCGACTAATATTCTGTATAGGAAAATTACAAGTCATAGCTACACAAACGAAGGGTACACAATTTAATTTATTTGGTACATATGGAGAATGCAACAAAGAGATTTCAACACATGTGACGCTTTCGCACTGCGGTACAGGGAAACGAAAACCGTAGCAAAATGCATGTTCGCCATGTCTTTTCCTTGGTAGGTGACGTACGATCCTAAGACTAATTAATTTTCCTTACTTATTCTTAACTTCATAATTAATATTGAAAGATAAATATACATTACTCGAAAGCTTTACATAACCAAGTTTTTCATAACGTTTTTTTTATGTCTAGGGGCACCATATTGATAAAATAAAAACAGGCCGAGAGGATCTCTTACACAAGTATCATTGTTGCGTGATAGATTGCTTGCAGGAATATTCAGTGAGCATAGAAAAATAGAGACGACGTTTTTCTTGTGGCTTTCCTTCCTTTTCGCAGTATTCTCTGCGATACCGTTTCAGCAGTCCTTCGTGTGTGTAGTTGGCGACCGTTCCTTCATAAAAACGCCACGCGTTGTTGTATGATTTATTACCCAATGTGTCGCAGTACATTATACATAGACAGAACCTTACACGTCCACGTTGTTATCGTTAAAAGCCACCCTAACCAGCCCTGGTGATGTGACCCGGGTTCAGGCAGTACCTACTAACGGGAACCTGAGGTTTACTTATTATGATCTAGTCAATTCTTAATCAATGGCCAGTATGCGTGCCACTCTTACTAATACCACGAAGTAGATATTTTAGCTTATTAAATGAAAGCTAACTAAACGACGGAGATTAGTAGGAGGAAAATCACAGTAAAACGTAGGTGATCTAGAATTAAGTATAGGGGCTAGAAAATTTAATTTATGAAGCAACTGCGTGCAATCAAGGCCGTTGTGAAGCAAAGATGAAAGAAACTTTATTATCTGCACCATTCTCCTAGTGTAAAGAGAAGAGATATTAAATTGAGACAAGAGCATTGAATAGTCGTAACCTCTAAGTTGATATGATCCTGCATAAATGAAGGAAAGAAACTTTAAAAATCTACACTGAACAGATTCGATGGAGTTGATATGAGTTAAATAGATAGGACACCATATTAATGCGGCATATTCCCAACCAGATCTAACTAAAGCGTAAAACAAAGTTTTTAAAGCAGTTACATTTCTAAAGTTTCTACAATTATGGTAAATGAATCCATACAGTTTAAAACAATTACTTATTAAGTCATTATTGTGATTAATGGAAGGCAGAGTCGGATCAAATAAGAATCCTAGATCCTTGATTAAGAATTGGAGTGGCACTAGTTTCCTGGTAAAGACCGTGGTGGTACATTTAGATACATTCAGTGATAGTCTAAAGTCCTCGCACCAAGATGAGACAGACTCAATGTTTCTTTAAAGTAGTTTGCAATCCAAAGGAGATTCAATGCTAGTAAATAGTTTTATATCGTCAGCGAAAATAAGTTTCTCACAAGTGATTATGTTCAGCAGGTCGTTAATAAATAATACGAAGAGCAGAGGACCCAGATTAGATCCCTGGGGCACACCTGACGTCTGCTTAAACTCTACAGAGGTATTATTGCGAAAAGTCACGCAAAATCTCCTGCCTATCAAGTAAAAGCTAAGTAAAAGCTAAGTAAAGAAAGCAAAAGATCTGAGAAGCCAAAGGAACGCAATCTTCCGAGAAGAATATAATCATCGATTTGATCAAAAGCTTTCTGGAAATCCAAATACACTGCATCGACCTGACCACCTCCATCAATTACCCTAGACACAAACTGGGTGAAATATGCCAAATTAGATATTGTTGACCGATATCGTACGAATCCATGCTGAAAAGGAGATATGAATGAGTACCAAGGTACTCAAATTAAGAATAGATTATTAGGTGTTTTTACAGCTTCGAATCAACTCCGAGTTGCATTTATGCACCCCTAGTGCTTTCAGCACCGCCTGAGTATCACTGAATTTCTTTATTCATTTGTATCTGATGTCTTTATCCAAAATCTCTTCAGCACACATTTCAATTGCATAGATTACAGTCTAAAAAATCGTTGTCCAAGGTTGGAGTATTTCCTAACTCTTGAATTACGACAAAATATTCCTGCGCCAAGGAACAGGGTCCTTTTCGAACCGTACGTAAACCAGATTCCTCTCCGTTTGGAAAATAGGTAGTGAAGTATATAGCGATCATTGGTCGAGTAGACATCGTGTCCGATGGCATTCCCAGTACACTGTCGGAAATGACAGGTTCTAGCAGCTGTTAGTCACACAAACATAGATGGAGATGGAATAAGGAGTAAGAGGAGTTAGAAAAATAAAATAAAACTGACATACCCCGAAAAAACAGGACAGAGAACAAACACCCAGGTGAAGAATAAGAACACGAGCTTAAATATCGAGGATGAGCAGGAAGATCGAGTGATAGAATATGAGGGAAAATGGGAGAAGTACTAAGGGGAAGACGAGAAAAGAAGTAAGAATAATACTAAGGGGGAAATAAATATAAAGAACATAAAGAAGTACGATAAAATAGGAACCTGGAATATTAGAGGTGTAAATGGAAAGGAAACGAATGTGAGTGAGGAAGTTGAGAGAAGAAAATTAGAAATACAAGTAATAACAGAAACAAAGAAAAAAGGTAAAGGCAATACGGAAATAGGAAATGGGCATATACTAATTTTTAGTGAAGTAGAACAGAAGCTAGAGCAGCAGAGCTGGAGTTACATGTATAATACATAAACCCTTGCTGAAGATAAGAAGAAATGATACTCTTTTGTTTCGTTTTTTTTTAACTGGTTTTTGTTTTTAACTTTTATATTTTGCATAACTTTGTATAATGCAGCGGTCACCTGCTAGTACTGACAAGCCTTAGTAAAGCGAAACGTGACGTATGCTAGTAGTGACCGATTCCGAAACATATTTCTAATTAATTGACTATCGATTAATAATGCAAGTTTGGTGGCTTACCACCACAACAGCATCGTGTTCTTATTTAAAAACATATTGTAGAGATAATATGACAATTTAACAAAATATCTTCGCGAATTTAATGAGATTCTCATCGTAAACCATTGGTCATATTTTTTTACTTATTTATAATGATATATGGACTTTCTTCGTATAATGCAACGGTCACCCAATAGCACTACGACCCCTGGTAAGACGAAACACGACGTATCTCAATTATAACTAATTGCGATGCATATTTTCAATTTTACATTGCCTATATTATGATTCTCTTGCACAAGCTACATTGTTCGACAAATCGAGTCTGCTTTCTGCAACATAAATCATTCAAAGGGCTTATAAAAAATAGGCGGATTTGTATTACAACAGACAGTTAGGCGATACTGAGGGCATTAGTGAACCCCAGAGCATAATCAATACTGGTTTGGGAATGTATTCGAAAAGTATGTGCCTGGCAGATCGTAATGAAGTAACTTTAATATGAGTGCCCGAACATTCGGGAATCGAAGCAAACGAAAAAACTGATGAGTTAACAAGAAATGGATCAGTGGCTTCATAAATAGGCCCAGAACCTATTCTAGAAGTGTCAAAAAACACAGTAGGAAAGAAGGTAAGGTTTGGGTCAAAGAGAGAGACATGAAGAACAGTGGAATAATTCAACCAGACAAATTCATGGAAAAACATTTTTTAAGGGATCATCAAACAAAGGAATAAAGAATTATTAAACCTCATCTTGACAGAGAAGTAAGTCTCCTAACAGCACATTGTGCAAGGAAATCCTAGGATTACTTTACAGGGTACCAGTATATTGACATGATTCAATGGGTAAAGGAAATGTGAGATTAAATAGAAAAAGCCAAGAGACTACAGTATTTCCGGAGACTCCATAGCAGACGGCTGCTACAGAAAAGTGCGCCTTCTAAATACATAGCCAAACTTATTAATTAAAATTAAGGCAGTTATAAAACTCCATTCCTATTCACGGTAGAAGAAGGATACAAGCATCTTAAAGAGAGGTAAAATACATAAAACTGTTGAGACAGCCACCTTGCTCAACCAATAAAGTCAATTTTGTGTTCTATTTTTATATTATATATAGATAAGTTTGTCAGTTACATTCTATATAAAATAAACTGTTAAAAGCTTTCGTACCAAACAGAAAGTAGCTACGCACACTCTAACACGCGTCAGTAATAAGACGCTGAATTACAAGAGTTAAAAAGCGAATGCTATGCTAATTAATGTATTGTTAAAGAAGTTTAGTTTCCCTACAGAATGACGGCAAACAGAATCACTTTATAACTTTCAGGAGACTGCCCTAAATTATTGTGTCATTAGTACATGCTACAAAACCCTCCATAATTGGCAATATAACACTTTCATTAATCAAACGTTCATTCAGTGATACAACTGAAATTAAATTTACTCTTGTTTTAGACGAACACATTCTAACTCGCCAAGTAAAGTTATTACAATTAAACAATATCTGAACACGTAAATATGGTTTTGACGAAATCCAATTTTATGGATATGCAGATATACCTACATGATTTTCCAAAAGTTACTAGCCGTAATCTGTCATCGTTTAAATTTTTTATTTAATTGTGTACATACAAATTTAATCACTGCAAAATTGTGTTGTCCATCAAAATGGACCCTTATCCCCTGAACTGATTAAAAATTTTCAACCGAAAAATTATCAGAAATTTTTTTTTTCTGATTAACTGCACAATACATTTTACCAACACAATGTTTAGGTTAGAACGTACTTTTTGCAATAATGCAATAGTATGGAAGCATCGATTCAATTTTCTGATACATTAGAAGTTATAGGGATTCATTTTATGATGTTTACGAGTCAACCATTAAAATTACATAAATAAATGAAGACTTGCTCTTTTTGGAACAATAGTAGTAAAACTGGACCATTTATCTCTAGCCATCGACCGTCCAAACAATGGAATCCTATAATAAATTAGGAGATAGCAAGAAAACACCGGAATGGTGAAGTTATGTAAACAGACGGAAAGCATAGGAGTTGCAGACTACAAAGGATTGAAGAAATTCGTTCGATAAGACAGTATATTTACTGGTTGCTCAGCATTAGTGCTAGTTTGATATACGCCTATATACACTCCGCCAAAAAAGTATCGCATAATTTAGTTTTGAATCATAAAAGTATCGCATAATCTTTGTTTGTAGCATAAAGTTGTAAATATACTTTAATGCGCTCTAAGATATAATTTCTATGATTGTTTAAATAAAATACAGGCCAAATAAAAACAAGAGCTCATACTTGAGATTTTTATTAAAACAAGAAATTATAATTTTGGAAAGAAAAATGTCATAACAGTAGCTTTTAATACTGAGTATTGCCACCTCTGGCTCTTATGACCGCTCGCATACGGTTTGGCAGAGATTCGATTAACCTCCGTATATAAGCCTGATCCAAATTCTCCCACTCGTTACGGAGAGCATTTGCTAGTCCATGCAGGTCCGCTGGGGCAACATTTTGGGTTCGTATCCGTCTGTGAAGGAGGTCCCACACGTGCTCGATAGGGTTCATGTTCGGACTTACCGCAGGCCAATCTAAAACTGGAATACCAACATCGTTAAGATATTCCTGGACGATTATTGCAACATGCGGTCGTGCATTTTCGTGCATTAACATGAATTCGTTTCCTATAATTGGCGCATATGGTACTACATGTTCTTCTAAAATGTCCGTTATATACATGTGGGCAGTCAGTGTACCTCTGTCTACTGGTACTAACTCTGTACGACCTGTTAAACAGATGCCTCCTCAAACCATAATAGAGCCACCAGCGAAATTAGGTCTAGGTCTGATATTACACTGCGAATAGCGCTCACCGTCTCGTCTGTACACTGAGATACGCCTATCTGAGGTGTAAAGACCAAATCTTGACTCATCTGTGAAGAGTATATTGGCCCAGTCATTAGTGTTCCAATTTACATGTTCTCTGGCAAACTTTAAGCGAGCCACTCGGTGGTTCCTAGTGAGACGAGGGGCTGTTACAGTTACTCTAGCTCTTAATCCACTCTGTCGTAACCTATTCCGAATAGTTTGAGTACTCACACGAGTATTTCTGACTCTAGCCAAGTCGTTCTGCAATTGTCTCGCAGTTACATGTCTTCGACGTAATGCTTGTAGTAGTAAATAGCGGTCATCTTGGCGAGTAGAACATCTTGGACGACCTGGTACAGGTCTTCTACTGTAAATGCCTGTTTCCCTATATCTGGCTACGGCTCTAGAAACACTTGACTGATTGATGTTCATCAAATTAGCAACGTATGCTTGAGATCGTCCATCTTCGATTAAAGCAACTATAGCAGCCACTTGTTCTGAAGTTAAATTGCTCATTTTAGTTTTAAAAGCGTTGGTACAGAACTCTGACTTCGCACTTTAAAATTTGTCCGTATAGGAAGACTTTCAATAAACAACTGAGCAAACCTTACACATACCTATGCATTTTTCTAAATGTGTTCTTTTAGGAAAAAAATAAAGTAAAAACGCTAAGTTCCATTATTTTATTAGTGTTTTTATAGTTCACATACACGAGGCAAACTTTTTGTGAACGTATAAAAATATTGGTTCATAAATGCCCTTTTTTAGTTTATGCGATACTTTTTTGGCGGAGTGTATATTAAGATGTTATTTCCCATAATAAAAATAAAGGATACAGGAAACAAATTTTTTTCTAGTACAAACGTTAGTTCTATTATCAATAATTATTATATTTGTAAGCTACAACTTTTGAAATATTCTTTATATGTACCTTCAAATACTGCCGCACGCTGTTAAAAGATGTGACCTGACGATTGAGCTCTTTTCATTAATTTAGTGTTGGTTTTTATATCTTCAGTTTGGTTTAGATAGGATCGTGTCCCGATTGAATGCATGTGAAAAAAGGTATGATTCGAACAAATACCAATGCCGTTTATGTGCAGATTGAGGATTGAGATATATGTACATGTGGTGTGGCGAACAATATTTCTCTCTTTTCAAAATGTATTTGAACGTATCCTTTTTGCGTTCATATATACTACATAATAGGAAACTAGTGCACTAAAAAGCATGCATGAAAAAAACCAAATGTATGCAAAAAGACATTTAAAGTGCAAATTAACTAAACTATCAAATATTTATTACAATGGCAACTATTTGATAGTTTAGTTAAGAATATCTGTTGCCTTACTATAAGGAATAAAAACTATAAAAAGAGATATTTTAAGCAGGTACATTAAATGTAATTAAAGATAAGAATATAACCATACTATTTAGATTACCAATATCTATCTTGATTTTTTCAAATATTGAAACTGCAAAAGTAAAAGTATATGTACAGGGTCGGTCAAAAGTACGCTATCGGTTTTCGCGGTTATATTACGTTAACGGTGCTGAATTCGGCGGTACGATGAATGATGATAATTTAACACCCTGGGAGCTCAGAACGATGCCGGCGCAACGGCCAGAGCGAAAAAAAAAAAACAAAACGGTGAAGCGCCTGCGTCACGCCAGTAAGCTTCGCCAGCGTTACGACAGCCCGGGATTACGAAATTCAGCGGGTGTCAGAGACCATGCCGACACGTCAATTGAGGCGGGCGGGAAAGATGTCTGTCTTTCATCAGTAAGCTTTGCCAACGTCACGACAGACCGGGATTGCGAAATTCAACGGGTGTCAGAGACCATGCCGACACGCCAATTGAGGCAGACGGGAAAGATGTCTGTGTTTCGTCAGTAAGCTTTGCCAACGTCACGACAGACCGGGATTTCGAAACTCAACGAGTGTCAGAGACTGTGCCGACACGCCAATTGAGGCGGACTGGGAGGGACATGGGGACCGGACTGGACTCGACTCTCTGTTAAGCGCGTGGCTTAAATATACTCGGGGTTCCCCCCATGCGGTCGCGATGGTGGGAGTCGGGCTTGCGTGAATCGCTTACTGTTGGCAGGAGACGACATTCGCGCGGTAAACAAAATTAACTGAGTAAAATACTCAAAATAAAATAACATGCGGTAGCAACGCTACCGTCCATGGGAAAATCAATCAAAAATAAACGGAATTAATGATTAATTCAAACTACAATTATTATTGCATACTGAAATAGATTTTCCCATGTAACGGCACGTTACAATTTAACAAGACAGAAGCAGGCTGGTGGGCCCAGACTAGATCAATTTGTTTGCTAATTCAGCGCTGTTATAGAATGAATTCCCAATATAAAGGAAACTGCAGATGATTTTCTTCCATTATATCTTTTAGTCATCTGCTTGATTGAATAATAACCTCGCGAAACTTCATGGGAAACACTTGATTAATCAAGCTCAACATATTCAGTAATTTTACTAATCAGTGACTTTAAGTATCTGTCGTAACGATAGGGTCTTAATCCTAGGATGCACACCATGTTAGATTAAATTAGCTTCCATTTTGAAACGGGACGTACTAATTTTTTGTTTTCTTATGCATAAGTCTTGCGGACAACCTTTGAGGGATATAATTTTAAGCCATAGTTGTTGTATAATATAGTTGTCTTCAGTTAGTTAGTTACCTACGTACATTAAGTTAGTCATATGTTTGTTGTAACTAAGTTGTAAATAGACATTCAATAAACTGTCAGTGCACAAAACATAGTGTGTAATTTTAGCTCCCAAAACCAGATAATAATACATGGTGTCAGGTGTAAATCTGTAAACAATCATGGAAAACTTATTCAGACCTCCAGAGCCCCTTGTTCTTGACGGCAATATTGCCGAAAATTGGCGTAGGTTTGAGCAAAAGTTTAACGTGTTTATAACGGCAGCTGGATTTGATAAAGCCGATGAAGGGAAAAAGATAGCGGTTTTACTAAATGTAATTGGTGATGAAGCACTGGAGCTATATAATACGTTTGTGTTCACTCGTACTGGTACGACGTTAGCAGCAGTCTTAGAAAAATATAAGGAGTATTGTGCCCCCCGGAAGAATGTGACCTTTGAAAGGTTCAAGTTCAACAGTATTATACAACGAGAAGGTCAGTCTTTTGATAGTTTTGTAACTGAGCTTAAGAAAGCGATTAAAACAACCGAATACGAGCAACCAGATGACATGATACGAGACAGGATAGTCATGGGTGTAAGTGACAAGTCAACACAAGAGAGGCTATTGCGAGACTCAGCTTTGACATTGCAAAAAGCGCTTGAGTTTTGTAGAGCTGTTGAAGCTAGCAGGAATCAGTCGAAAATATTACAGAATGAGACAGTCATTAATGCCGTTAAAAGTTTTGGAAAAACATGTAACTACTGTGGTTACAAGCACAAAGAAGGTAGATGTCCGGCATATAGGAAGACCTGTGCCAAATGTCAAGGGAAGAATCATTTTGCCAGTGTATGCAAGAAAGTGGTGAAAGAAGACAAAAAGGTGGAAGAGCAGCCGAGAAACAGACGAGACAAGAAAAAGAAGGTTCATGAAGTCAAGAAGCAAGAAAATAGTGAATCTAGCGAGAGTGAAGAAAATGAGTTTTTCATAGATAGCGTGTCCAAGAAAGGAAATTGTGCGCATAAAGATGTGAATGAAATTGAGAAACATTGGAAAAAGCAGGTACTTGTAAACAATAAATCAGTGTTTTTTAAGCTTGATACTGGAGCAGAAGTGAGCATCTTACCATTGCATATCTTAGAATCACTTCAATCTATAGTTAAAATTAAGAAATCAGACATATCTTTGATATCATATGGTAGCTCTAAGTTTAGAATTGATACTGTAGGCGAAGTAGTTTTACCCTGTCAAGTCAATAATGTTTGTGTTAAAATCTTATTCATAATCGTAAATGCACCAAAGCAGTTACCACTACTTGGTCTACAGGACTGTATTAAATTAAACCTAGTAAAAAGAATTGACAGTATTAGTAATGAGATGGATGTGTCAAAAAAGAAATCCTTAACTAGTGTAAAAGACCTTGATAATGAATATCCATGTGTATTTGAGGGTTTGGGGAAATTTCCTGCCAAACATCACATTAGCTTGAAAGATGGGTGCATCCCTAAGATCACACCTATTCGAAGAATTCCGAGAATTCTTAATGATCGTTTGAAACAAAAGTTATGTGAGCTCGAAAAGAAAGGTATTATTAAAAAGATTGATGAGCCAACGGAATGGCTAAATGCTCTAGTTGTAGTCGAAAAGAAAAATGGCGACTTGCGTTTGTGCTTAGATCCCAAGCACTTGAACGAAGCCATAAGAAGAGAACATTTTTTAATACCGACATTGGAGGAAATTTCATCTAAACTATCAAACAAATCGTACTTTACAGTATTAGATATGAGAGATGGATATTGGCAAATTGAGCTCGATGAAGAAAGTGCAAAAATTTGTAGTTTTGGAACCCCATTCGGAAGGTATCAGTTTTTGAGAATGCCTTTTGGTATTTCGTCAGCTCCTGAAGTATTCCAAAGGAAAAACTATGAACTCTTTGGGGATATAGATGGAGTTGGGCTATATTTTGATGACCTCATTGTGACTGGATCAACTGAGGGTGAACATGATAACAATCTAAGACTAGTATTACAGAGAGCCGTGAAATATAATGTCAAGTTTAATAAGACCAAAATCCAATTTAAACAAAATAGTGTTAAATTTCTAGGACAAATATTTTCTAAGAATGGAATATCTGTTGACAAATCTTATGTAACAGCCATTTTGAATATGCCTCACCCTGTAAACAAGCCTGAATTATTGCGTTTTCTGGGTATGGTTAAATTTGTAAATAAATTCATTCCGAATCTGTCACAAATTACTGCACCCTTGAGAAATCTCACTAGGGATGATGTTAAATGGCATTGGGACAATGAACATGTGTGTGCAGTAGAGCAGTTAAAAATTTTGCTTACAAATTCTCCAGTATTAGCATTTTTCGATCCTGAAAAACAAGTACTCATTGAAACAGATGCATCCAAGGATGGTTTGGGCGCATGTTTGTTGCAGGATGGACATCCGGTGGCTTTTGCTTCCAGGAGCCTTAGTCCTACTGAGCAAAGGTATGCCCAAATAGAGAAGGAAGCATTAGCAATCCTCTTCGCGGTTCAGAAATTTCATCTTTTTATTTATGGCTTAGATGTTCTAGTGCATAGTGACCATAAACCATTGGAGACTATTTTCAAAAAAGATCTTTTATCAATAACACCTAGAATTCAGAGAATGCGCTTGAAAATTCTTAACTATCGTTTAAATGTAATATATAAGCCTGGTAAACTTATGTACATGTCCGATACCCTTTCAAGGGCCTTTCTAAAAAAAGAACCGTTACCAACAGATTCTGAAATAGAATATGCTATTCATGCAATAGTGAATTATATCCCCATGTCCGAAAAGCGCAAAGATGAATTCAAGAAAGCAACCTTTGAAGATGCAGAAATGAGGTTACTAATGTGTTTTGTCAATGAGGGATGGCCTAAACAAAAACATCTGATACCAAGTAATTTAAAAACATATGCCAAGCTAAAAGAAAAACTCCATACAACGGACGGGTTAGTATTTTTAGAAAATAAAATTATAGTTCCATCTTTACTAAGAAAGGAAATACTTGGTATTTTACATGAAGGCCATCTTGGCATTGAAAAAACAAAATCTCGCGCTAGACAAATCTTTTACTGGCCAGGACAAGCATCAGACATAGAATCTTTTATTAAAAGTTGCAAAATTTGTGAAAAATTCGCCCGAAGGAATTCGAAAGAACCTCTTCTACCGTACCCAGTACCGAGCAGGGGTTGGGAACGTATAGGTGCTGACATTTTTACGTATGCCACACAGAGTTACCTTGTTTTGTTTGACGCTTTTTCTAACTGGTTAGAATTACTTCTGATTAAAGATAAAAGTGCCACTAGTGCTATTAAGGAAATGAAATCTGTTTTTGCTCGTTTAGGACCACCAGATTTGTTAGTAGCTGATAATGTTCCGTTCAATAGTGACAAATTTAAAGTGTTTGCTCAGGACTGGAACTTTGAACTTTCCTTTAGAAGCCCGTACTATCCGCGATCAAATGGTTTGGCAGAGAAAGCTGTGTCCATATCGAAGAATTTGTTAAAAAAATCGCTCGAGGAAGGAAAAGATATTGAGTCAGCTCTTTTAAGTTATAGAAATTCACCATTGAAGGGAATGGGTTACTCACCATCTCAACTTTTATTCAGTAAAAGATGCAAGACGAAAATTCCTGTGTGCACTGAATTATTAAAACCAGAAATATGTAAAGATGTAGAAAAACGAATAGAAAAAAAACGTAATCTTAATAAAAACTATTTCAACAAGAATGCAAAAGAATTAAACCCTTTAAGTAGAGACACTGATGTTACAGTTTATAATCATATCAGTAACACTTGGGAACCAGGTAAAGTGATATCTGCAAATGTAGCCCCAAGGTCATATAATGTCGAAGATACTTATGGCAATATTATAAGACGAAACAGGGTAGATTTGAAAGTGTCTAAAAATGTTCATGTGCCACAGTTTGTAGAGCAGGATGATTATAATCATGAATCAAATCAGTTGAGTGAAAGTCTGGATGATAGTGGCACAAGTGCGAAAGAGTTCCAACGTCCTGTGGAAAATGTTATAAGGAGTAGATCAGGGCGGATAATTAAAAAACCAAATAGACTAAATCTTTAAGGGGGAGGATGTATAATATAGTTGTCTTCAGTTAGTTAGTTACCTACGTACATTAAGTTAGTCATATGTTTGTTGTAACTAAGTTGTAAATAGACATTCAATAAACTGTCAGTGCACAAAACATAGTGTGTAATTTTAGCTCCCAAAACCAGATAATAATACAGTTGTTGTTCAAGAAACAATAATATATAATTTAGCATTACTCATGTGTCTGCTGGGAACGCACGCATATGGGCATATATGTATATGACGCGTGCATTGTAGTTAGCCAGTCGGTTTCCGTTGAAGTGAGGTTATGGTCATGTTAATGTAACTACGTGTAATTTTTAAGTGATTACATATAGGTCCACTTCGATCTATCTCACGATTTCCACGCCAGTAATTTAAATATACACGAACACGTCGATGAGGTGCACCATCATGTTGGTAATATAATTCTAGTCGACTATGTAAATTCAAATCTTCCAGGAGTTGTTGTAAGAACTCCTGTAAAAAATAATGTAGGTATGTTCTTCCGGAGAGAGAATCATCAAGCCCAACAACTTCTACAACCCCCCCTCCCTCCCTCCCCTATTGAAAATCAAGTTGCCTCATCCAATAGGGATTCAGTGGCATAATAATGCATGTTGTATTTATCACCCACCACCCCTGTGCTATAAAATATAACCTCTTCACCCAATAAAACTTTGCCCATGAAATTTTGATTATCCTGCACTCTTTGTATTACAAAATACCCTACGATATCGGTAATCCTACGGACGTAGATCTTGGTGGATACACAGGTGGTATAGATGGTATTTATGTTTAATGATAATCCTTTGTATAGTGCTCTTGCTAATGCTAACTTCATTCCGGATTTGTCGTACACTTAGATGAGGGTTTTCTTGTGAAGCCAGTAGTACCCCTAATTTGCTTTCTTGCGTGACTGTTGTCGGATTTGTTACAACTTTTTTCTTGTCCTTCAGCGATCCTGTTTCCTTAAAGCGCTCACGTAGTTTTTGATTTGTTTCTAGTCGTGGATGTTGTACATCCGGATAGCGTTGCGTATAAATCTGCGTATAAATTTTTGTCAGCTTCTTCCAAAATGTAAATCATATTGATTAGTTCTTCTTTAGAGAAAGTTATTCTTTTATGTATGCAATTATGTATATGTTCTTGCTTTCATTCTAAAAAGATATCCACAATAAATAAAATATGAAACCACATCATCTATGAAAAACTATAATTGTTGTTGCCTAATTACTATCAAAATCTGTCCAGAATCTTTGGAAGAACAACTAATCACACAGTGGATAATTGCGAGTCACTGGATCGCCTGAGGTAAAGTTCATTTGTTAAGCCGAATGGGAGTCTAAATACTGTACCCAGCCCCTGAAAAAAAAAAATTGGTGCTACATAACCGTAGTTACATAACCACAATAAAGCTATCTGGACTAAGGAAAAAACTGAATTGTAACTTATCTGCTACCCGTACTAATTTTAAATATGGTTCACAGGACCTTTTTGTCCAAGGTTTTTTTTTTTCTGCAAAGTTTGTAATTATTTTTTTTTGTTTTTTTTTTTAAATAATAAAATTATTGAATTTTTATGTCATTCAAAATACTGTTCTTTTATTTTTAATTAAACCTTTTAAAATTTTTTTTTTAGTATAAAGAAAGTCAGATTTCTTTCACCCACATTTTACTTTTCATGATAGTAAACCTGAGTTTAATTGTTCTTTTGCACAGTGTAAAAATTTTGATCATTTCAGCTAGCTAATGTAATTTTTCATTTTTAAATTTCATTTTTCATTTTTGTTGGTACTTTCAGTACACAGCAGTACGTATAATTTGCTTTTACCTTGTTTCAATTTGTACTCCTATCCATAGCAAAACTTTTCCTCTACCTCAATTAAAAGTTATTCTCTGCATTTTTTTTCTTTTTTTTTTTTTAATCCAACTCATTAATTGAATGAAGTTAGTACTGCAAGTACATTCTTCTTATATTACATCCCCAATTCCCTTACGTTTTAAACGTGAATATATATAGCAACGTAACCTTCGCTTCTCCACCTCATGCATATCTCCCTTTTACTGCTTATTCTAAATACGTTTACATATTCGAAAGGGACCCTCCTAAATCCTGAATGACGTAAAATCGAATCTCAAAGCGAATATTTTTACCTTTATGTCATCCTCAAAAACATCAGAAAGGGAACGGGTCGCCTTTTGTGTGGAAAACGAAACAAATTTAAGGAATATACAATAACATATACGATGGAAGAGGATATAGAAGATGATGGTATTCTTCTGGGAACTATTGCATTTAGATACCCTCTTTCGCATAATAAAGTTCCCTGCATGTGTTTGCCAGTTTTTTCACTCATACAAGATTCCGTCACATGCATCTCAAAAGTATATCAGAAAGGCAGGGGAGCATTGAATTGAGTACTGACAGAAGTTTCGTTCGTTTAACCGCGACAGACACGTCGAGAACGTTCGAGAGCGAGCTTGTGTGTTCTTTGCCATACTATTGAATTTTCAATTTACTCCGTCTAGCGCTGCAACAGCAGATACGTCAACATGTGCATCAATCTCTTTCACACATATCGGATTTTTGTCGCAGATAACATTTGGAACATATAAGTACAAGAACACCTAGAGGTATAAGTGATAAAAAATAATATTCTCTCTGATTTAATATCCAATTAACATTGTAAGAGTCTTAGGTAATGCAATGATAATAAATATTGTAACCTGCAATGCCATTGTCTTAGTTAACAACACATATCTAAAAATAAGGAAATAGCGTGTTACAGAACAAATAGTGTATTCATATCTATAGATAAAGCAAAAGAAAAGTGTTTCGCAGTAACAAATAAACATTTACACTTTTAATTCATTATAAATGCACCACTGTATCCTTTCCCTTATCCTTTCAAAGTTAATAAGTGTCACTAATCTCATACGCTAACATCAGTTCTAGTGGAAGGTTCATATTAATCTGTAGTAAGTACGAAAGAGTACCATAAGATGTTTCTAGGGTTTACTAACAGTTTTACAACTTATTTGCAATGGAACCCGTAATAGCGATTGGTGTTCTTCGCAAACAGTTGGCTCCAGCAGTTGATATAACAGCACTAGAGGATATATGAGGAAAAAGAAAAAGTACTTATGGATTAAAATAAGAAAGTATAATCCGTGACACTGCTTAGCAGATTGCTCTAAAATTTTGCATACAGTCCATATCGTCTCAGGGTTAAGTAAATATTATGTAACGCAACATGATCAGCACTGAGTTTTTAGTGAGTCCGGCCTAGTTTGGCAGGGACAAAACTCAAAGAGGCAAAGCCTAACTTGATACCCTCTACTAATAATAACTCCTATAGAGACTTCTAGGAGAAGTACCCAAGTCTCCAACATGTACCCACACCGTAATTATATAACTTAGCTTTATCCTCACTCCTGAAGTCCAATTTGTGGTAATTCCATATTAGTGCTGTGTATTGGAGTTTTAAAAGAACAAAGGAGTCTTAAAAAGTCAAATGAATATGCTAGAAAGATTTTAACGGTTCGGAGCAATAAGATATTTAAAGGAAAAACTGGTATAGTAAACAATACACCAATATCAGCAAAAACAGGTTCTCCTTAAAGAGAGGAGTCATTGATAGGTCAAATCGTTTATAAAAAACGATGTAACATTACCTAATATTAACATGAAGCTCACATAGGTGATGGAGCGAGTCGTTTTCTTTGCGAATTTAACTGCATTGTTTAATATTGTGAGCCTAGACATGAACGGGATAGGGGAAGGAAAATTTATCATTGATAAAAAATTCGAGTACTTTTAAAATGCTTATTACTTATGCGTTCATCGCAGCAAGTCGAAAGAGGAGGTTCACTCCACGCTCGTTCGGAGCAGCTGGTCGTAGGGCTAGTCGTAGTAGTGAGTGCGTGGAAGTTTCAGGGTTCTAGTTTGTATTGCGCAAGAAAACAGGGAAAGTGTATTATAAATCAAACATTTATTTCCATACAACAGATGCGAAAGCCATCAAATATATATAGCGAGAAAGAAAAACGGTCAATTAACACACATAAAAATATATCTACAGTGACAAACAATCAAACATTCGCGGGAGTTCGGTAACGCTTTTGAAATTTAGATACGGAATCTAATGGCTTTAATTCTGTTAATAACAATGACAATCTGTATACGGGGGTCACGGGCTATGACGAGTTAGACATCGGTGACAGCGCTAAACTTTGCCGAAAGGACATTATTGTAAATAAAACCCTGAGAGCGTCAGAAAGCTGTGCTAAAGCAACGATCAGAGTGGAGAACCGGTAAAATGCCTGTGTTACATCAGAAAAACCGGAACTAACTATCAGCCCGAGAATAATTGACATAAGAAGCTCGGCATGTATCAGAAAAGCTATACCGGAGTCAGAGCGGCCTGAGAAAATGCCTGCGTTGCACCAAGAAAGCCAGCGCTAACAATCAGGC
This sequence comes from Cetonia aurata, assembly GCA_949128085.1. NCBI lineage: Eukaryota > Metazoa > Arthropoda > Insecta > Coleoptera > Scarabaeidae > Cetonia > Cetonia aurata. The sequence goes on from OX421884.1 coordinate 40,343,511, forward strand.
CGGGTATAATTAAAATAAGAAGCTGTGCTTCTCTCAGAGAAGCTGTGCCGACACATCAGCCAGAGCGGACTGGAAAGTACCTAGAGACTCGGACACTCTCTCTCTCTCTGCTTGTGCTAAACGCGTGGTTTATCCAGGGTGATTGAGCGAGACCCTCAATTAGAAAGATTGGGCCTGCTGGTAATAATGAATTTCTGTAAAGTTGCATACGTACTGCTGTGGTCTGGCACCGCGGTTTTTGTAAATTCAGTGTTTCCGATAAGCCTTTGTCAATGTTGCGAGAAATTTCAAATTGTTTTATTTTTATTTAGGATTTAGTTAATGTTTTGGATTGTTTAATTTATTTATTTAATTGTTTAGTTGTTTATGTTAATTTCATTCAGTTGTACATTTTGTGTTCACTTGTATTGTATATGTTGTTATGTTTTGCGAGTTCCTTCGTTTGCGGACAGATCTTTGTGCGTTGCAGCGCACGCAACTGTTGTTTGATTTGTATACGGTTGTTTAACCTTGTAAGTTCAGTTCCGTTACAGACACGAAAGTAAGTAGATGTAAAATTGTATTTCATTGCTGCCATTTTGTGATTTTTGATTTCAAGATTTGAATTCACGTTTTTGATTTTATTTCGTCGATCACGGAACTTATTTTATAATAATTGATATTATATTCTTGTGTACACATTTTAGATATAAGATCTTTTATTATTTTACGTGCAGGAAGATATATTAAGTTTAAAGAGTTAATTTTTGTCCTTTTTTTTTTATTTTACTGTTTTGTATTTTGATAATTAGTCACCTCGGGTTGGGTGAATAGAAGCATTGTGCTCGTTTTTAGTTTTCATTTATGTAAATTATTTTAATTGTCCATGTTTAATTTAGTTGTTTAAATATTGAGACCTCGTGGATTGAATTGATATAAAAAATTATTATCTTCCTGAACTATTTGTTATCTTTTGCTTTGATAAAGGATTAGCTTTGTCCTTTTGTAATTTAGAGTCAAATGCAGTTTTGATTTCGACCAGGATCTTTTGTCCAAGGTTTTTCTTCTGCAAAGTTGTTATCATTTTTTTTTCTTTTTTTTTTTTAAATAATAAAAATTTTGATTATTTACGTCATTCAAAATACTGTTCTTTTATATTTGATTAAACCTTTTAAATTTTGTTTGAGTATTAAAGAAAGTCAGATTTCTTTCTCCCACATTTTAATTTCCATGATAAGTTTAATTGTGAGAGTAACCCTGAGTTTAATTGTTCTTTTGCGCCCTTTTAAATTTTTATCCAGTGAGCTAGCTAATTTAATTTTTCATTTTTAATTTCATTTTGCATTTTTGTTGGTACTTTCAGTACACAGCAGTACATAGTGTAATAAAACCGATGCCCTGAAAATATTTTCATGATGGTGGCACTTCCGGAAACACCGGAAATTGACATCAACTTTATTATTACAACTGGCATGGTATAATTTTCTTTGCACTTTTGAAACTAAACGTTAACGACTATCAATGGAAGAAATCATTTCTGCCCGTTTCTGCCAAAGTTTTTAGATTTGTTGCATTACCTACAGGTGTCCAAAATTTAATTGTCCTTTAGTGCACCTGCAGACCATCAAAACTCGATTTTTTCAAATACAATACCCCATTTTTTTCAATATTCCGAAACCTTATTAAATATTGCATCATAATGTATTGGCATTACAAAAACAGTAAAATAACCGCTAATAAAAACACAAAGTCTAAGAAAGCTATAAACACTCTATATTGGCGCCGCTGACCTGCAGGCAGCTACGGATTCTTGAAGAAATTTCTTTTGTGCTAGCCTTGTAAATGTAATGAGGATTTAACTGGCAAAATGTCGTTCTCCTCCCTTGCGCGCACAAGAGCGTTGTACATGAAAAAGTCGAACGGTGTTAGATCAGGAGATCTTGGAGGCCACTGCCCTGGTTCATTACGGCCAATCCAACGATCTTTAAACATCTGTGTGCGCCGTCGATCTACTTCGCGAGTAGAATGGGCGGGAGCTCCATTCATCTGGTACCAAGATTCTCGCAAAATATTAATAAGTAAGTGTAAAAATGTCGACACGACTCCTCTTAAAATTTCCACGTCCGTTGGCCGGTTAAATTATCATCATAAATTATAAAGCGATATTGATTATTCATTAGTAAACAAAAAAACGTTAAAACTAAATTTAGTTTGAAAGTAAACATCTCGCTTTAGATGAGGATTTTCCGTAGACCAGTAGTGTAAATTCGGCCTGTTAACTATTGTCTCTCTGCTAAATTTTGCTTCATCTGTCCAGATAATTTTTGACAGAAACAGTGGGTCTTCCTGCATTTTAATTAAAACCTTTTCGCAAAATTCCAATCTTCTAGGATCGTCCCCCGAGTGGAGTTCTTGCACTTCTGTGAACGAATTTTATGTTTCTTTGCTTGAACCGCAAAAAAATTTAAATCAAAATCTTGGCCTGCCGATAGGATTGACTGCTGTGGATTGACATTCTGCATTTGTAATTGATTTCCGTCGAACACTAGCGGATTTCGCTTTTCCATTTCCTAAAAAATTCAATTCTATGCGTCTAAATTTTCCTCTTGTTATTGCTGCTAAATGAGGGTATCTTCCATTGAACACACGGCAAGTTCCTTTAATAATTCTGTGACATTCTCCATGAATACAAAATAAGTTTAAGATATCTGTTTTCCAATATCCTTCAAAATCCATTTCAGTTGCCGCAACAGAAAACCGTAACTTGACAGGCTATGGTAAAAGTTTATAATAAGAACGTTTGTCATTTGCCTAGCTTTCTATTAAGAACATTTTAAAATTTCCTCTAAAATGTATCAAAAACCTACATAACTTGAAAATTATTGCCCACATGTATGAGGAATGGTAATATATTTTGATGCAAAATTTAATAAGATTTCAGAATATTAACAAACAAATGGGGCATTGTATTTAAAAAAAATCGAGTTTTGATGGTCTACAGTTGCACTAAAGGACAAGCGGCTTAAATTCAATGTAACAGTATGTGTTCTTATCGTTTGATCATTTCCAGTGAAAGTACCTACTGTACCTATATTTCTCAAATTAGGTTTAATAGCTGACGGGGGTTAACTGGACGTAGGTCGCCGTTTTGGGCGGCACAAATCAGTTTATAAGAGCGTGCAAAATGCCTCATAAAGTTGTTTAAACGCAAAGTCAGCGTCATTAAGCTTGGTAGGAAAGCACGAATGAACTGCAGAGATGGAATTACATATATAATACAAAAAAGTCAGCTCTACTGCTATTATATTTCAATCGACTGAAACTTGTAAAAAGAGGAAGTGCGGGCAAGCAAAAATTAGAAAATGTGAATTGAAGTGCTAGATGGAAATGATCTTCGACAATTAAGGCTGTCACAGTTAGAGTTCATGTTCAGTCGTGTTCGATCTTCGATCGAGAATTCTATTACATTATTGTAAAGCAAAGTCAGTAAAACTAGGTCTTTTGTCTCACAAATTCTTTTATTACTAAATCATGCGTGTGAACAGACATCATCTGGTCAGAATTTTTATCTCTGTAATTGTACGCCAGAAATACTACTGTAATTTTAGAGATGAAAGAGAAAATTTTAGTACAACTGTGAATTTACAGTTTAATATTTACAACAGTACAGTATGATTGCTGTAAATTGAATGTCCATATCCTGTACATTTTAAAGCTGTCAGAAATTTACATCCATACTTTAGACTTTTACATCTATTGTTTGATTATTTACTGAGAAACTATAAAGCTGCAGTAATAATTCATGCCTTTACATCCCCCAACAGCTTTCGCCAATTACAGGGGGCATCGGCCGGCCATGAGTTATTATTACGCCTGCGCCCGTGGAGCGACTTAAGGTGTTTGTCTCTCAGCATTTGCCAAGGAGTGAGGAAAACCACGAAAACCTCACTCTGAGAGCAGGCCCTTGGATTCGAACCCCGGACCCCATGACTGATAGCCAAGCGCGCAAGTCACTCGACCATCAGCCACACTTTAAAAACTTCCTTACAGTAATAACCCTGTAAGATAAAACAGGATTATTACTGCATTATTACAGAAATTTTTAACTGTGTACATTCTGCATTTTGTATAGTATTTATGGTAATTGAAGTATTCTTTAATACCAAACATAATTTATGCACAGTACGACCAACGAGACGTGCAAATTATGGTCATGTTAGATCGTTATTGGTACAGATCATAGGTATTAAACTGCAAAGATACATCATTTACTCGTTAAGAACATTTAAGCAGCTTATTGCTAGCAGCAGTTCACATAAATAATTTAACCGATATTAGTATTGTACACTGTCAAAAGGTAGCTATAGTAGGTGATCACAGTAATAACTGTATTTAATGTTATATTAAACATGGTAATAGCAAGAGGTAATAATAACAATAATAATTGTATGACATGAATTCTAAATATAACTTCTAGCTAATTTACGGAATTAATCTTTGTTTTTCAAAAAGATTACATGGATAACATAAAAAAACTCTCCACGATGCAGCTACACTAGTTCACAGCGCCCAGCGCGACACCTGATAAAACTTGGAGAGTAATTAATCCTAGGAAATGCCATGGAAGTTCTAGATATGCCCGGGCGATATACGTGCTACGAGGAAATTTATGTGAGTTAAAAGGTAAGGAGAGTCAGTCAGTCAAGCCTTACATTAACCGCATCTCTCCATGCTGCTGGTTCTTATTGCGTTACACGTAAATATCACAACTGGCAGATACATAAAAAACTTAAGTAAAATTTACTAATTAGAAGTTGAGAGTAGAGAGATTACTAAAGTGAGGTAATAATCCAAGCTTGAAGAGGAAGACAAAAGAAAAATATAAGCATACAAAGATATCTAGAAGATCGATTTTGAAAAATTATTAAAGCTTTACTGAAAGTTATGTTGTAACAATTATTGTTATTATATTTAAACTTACTTATAATTAAATTACTGTTCATATGTTTATTTTAATGGTAGTAGATATTTTAATGGTAGTAGATATTTTATCTAGAAAAAAAATATTGGAGGTCCATTGACTCGAACCTCTTATATGTGCAGTAATGTGCCATTATTACTTAAAGAAACATTAAGCGGCAGAGGTTAGACATTATACATATATTGCGTATAGACAATTTTCAGAATCGCGAGCAACCCAGTACATGTATGCACAGGAATTGAACGCACGCATGCAAAAGGTACTTCCTCTTATATACATGCCACATTAAGCCTCTCCCCCACGGTTTTTAGGAAATTCTTTTTCTGAAAGTCGTCTCTTTGTAAATGTAGGTTCAGTCCCCCAGTAACTCCGAGTATCTTCATTCTGGTAAGGACCACCAACCTGACGTTCCGGTAACATCACAATTACTCTTTTGGCCTCGTCAACTGTAAATGTAGCATTTCCTGTCAGTCAACGCAACAGTAGGTTCATTTAATTCGGTAACACGCACTGAATTTTCCATTTCACAGTAACCTTCATTATAAAATATGCATAATATCTTCTAATTTAGTTAAAAAGACACATTTACCGGTATTTTTATTGCGCGTTTGCATAGACAGTCAAATTGTCAAATCTACCAATCGACATCTACCGACTGTTACATAAAATTATATTTTTTTAAAGAAAATTTAATAATTTAATTTTGTAAATATGAAAAAAAATTATGCTCTGCTTGCGTCGCCACTTCATTTTTATAAATATCTTCTGCATTTTTAGAACACTTGGGACATAAAAAGAAATATGTGTTTTCTTTAGAAAACACAAAATGCGGTTTCGGAATATAGCAATAATTCATATCATAACTAATTTTGAATAGCTCATAAGTAGTGAGCGCTTTCATTTATTGTCGGCTCCCTTCCTTTAACCTCCTCCTGCTCTATGCGCTGAGACTTAAGCTATACTTGTTTCTCTTTTCCTGATATTCCTCTTCTCTCTCAATACACTCATTAATATTTGCTACGAGTTTATCTCGACGCTCTTGTTGTTTCGTTATTTCATTCATTGCGTTCCCCAGTTTTTCCTCACAATTTTTTACATCTAAACTAGACATACGTATTTCTCGTATCAATGAGTCGGCTTTGTTTTTTAACTGCATGTAATTTTGTTTGTACTCATCAATAAGGGTATACGAAATTTTCGTTTTTCTTCTAGATGGTTTATTTTTTCAGTTAAAGTTTTATTCATAGTTTGTAGGGTTGATTGTAATGATAAGTTTTTCGTTATGAATGCTTCTCGTTCACTATCTATTTACCTCCCTGTTAGATTTGCTATTCTTTTTCCAAATTTGCCAATGCGATGAACATACATGTCAATTGTTTCCATTTCATCCATTAATCGATCGTTACAGCCATCAAGTTCTTCTGTACATTCATGGTAAAGCGAATACGCTGTATTATAGAGGTGGTCATAGTCGCTTTTAGCTATTTCATATTGCTCCTTATAGAACTGACATGTAAATATTCTCAGCAGCTATACAGTTTAGGTATACAAAAATGGAAATAAACTTCAACATGCTGCTTTTCTGGAAATATAGCAATATACTAAAGAGAAAATGTATTATACAAGAATATAAATGCATATACCTTCATTACTACCAACATTAGTATTTTTCATGAGGCCAACATGTTATGCTAAAATAAAACTCTGTAAGATTGTGATATAAGGAAGAATTTAACAATAGCCCCAAGGTCGTGTGTCAGTAAAAAAGATAATTAATTACTCTTTTATCATTTTTACTAGTGAGAGCAACTTTTTTTTGTTTAATTGTGTATACCTGATGCCTTTCAGCTTTTATTAAATGTTGATGTGTCGTAGTCGTCTTATTATTAAATAAACATTGGTAGTAATGATCAAAGGTAATTGACTTTAACGAGGAGGACTTAATACCTTTCGCATTTTTAATAATACCAACGTTTGAGGGTGCAGTTTCAATTTCATTTATATTCTCGCCTTTATCGTTAAGTTTTTTTCTAATATTTTCGATGGCATCATGAGAGGTTTCTAATTTCAGTGCATACATTTTCGATCTTAAGCCTATGAATTCAGTCATAATTCGACCACAATTTTCATCCTTCATTAACCCAATTACCTTTTTATTTCTTTGAGGTATCCCATATATGTTATTTAAGGGATAATCAGACGTATCAAAATATTGTATATATTCCCTAATATAGGCATAAATATCATCCACAAAAAAATGATATATCAGTGAATCAGTATCGGTATAGCATAATTTTGCTTTATTTCCAAAATGTTGTTTATGCGGCTATAATGAAAATCGTATAGAAATATCTTAGAAATGTAGAGAATTGACATCCCCACATAAATTGGTTTTGTAAAATGAATTTTTAATCTATTCATTTGAATGATGTATATCTGTATCTAATATACTACAGCTATGAAAATTTGGTTAAGATATATAATATTTTGCTCCATACCTTCCCTCCCATTTAGTTACTAATTTAGCGTCTTTATATTTGCTCACATTTTCCATTGTTTTACCAAACACTGCATTATTTATTAACTTCAATAAGTTTTTCTCGAATTCATTTTTACTATTTTTTCTCATTTCAGTATTTATATCAATATATTGTTTTAACAATTTGGGTTGTTTGAATTTCAATACCCTATAAATTTTATCAATCTTTATGCCTAAGTTAATTGCCTGTTGTAATGTCTGGTAATGAATAACATATAAAATTAAACTAGTAAACTATGTCATACAATACTATAATTTTCATTTTATTTATACATATTACACAATACACCTGATGATGGCAAATAGCCGAGTTCGGTTGTAATAATACTAACTTCTAATATCCACCAATCCATAACTTTTAATAATATTAAAAAAAGGTTGCAAACTTGTAAAACAATACAAATTACAAAGCAGGGCTCGGTTTATTTCCCAGAAAATAAAATTTGGCAAGACCTCTAGTGTTAGTATAGATAGAATGAAATAATTGGCTGGCAAACATGATATCCCATGAAAAAATCTACGTCTATGCGGAATAAGCTTAAAGGGTCAATGTTGTTAATTCCTCAAAAATTATTATTATTATTATTAAAAGTTAATACTGACTTATTACTTAATATCTAGAAGTAATTCCAATTTAGAGAAATGCAAGATTGAAATAGAAACAATTGATCGATAGGTATAAAATCGACACAACAAAAGAAGAGAATATTGATTGTGAGTCAGCAATAGATAAAAATTCGTTAGAGGATTATTTCCTGAGCTTGTTTCTGAAAATAAGAATATTTCTTTCTATGAAATTTTAAATAATAGTTTTGTAAAACAAAATGGCAAAGATGATTCATTAATTTAATGTTTTATTTTTACAATCAAATATAATTAATACTTTTAAAACAAGTACCGCTTTACACCAACATCAAATGCGCTTACTCAAATGCCATTATTGGTTATGATGGCACATGTGCGTGCTATATGTGGTATTTACATCCTTTAACCTCGGCTGTCGTGTGCTATTGGTCCTAGTATTTGGCCAGTGGCTAGTAGTGACTGGACTACTGATTCACATTACTGATCAAAAATTTATTTACAATAATTTAACGTCATTCTATACAATTTTTTATAATTTTACAAATGCAACTTGAAAAAAGTTTTATCTATATTATTATTATTATTACTGACCAAAGAAAACAAGAAGAACAAATATAAAAATTACTGATCAATTGGTTTAAGTATTTGACCGATTGGTTTCGAAAGTTGACAGCTGTCTTGGTTCAGGCGGCTGACTAAAAAGCACTTTCTTCGTATCAATTGTAGTTTCGCTTGTATAGCCACTAGGTTTGGTAATATATAATAATAAGGATCAATTATACTTTATATTCCCTAACAGTTTGCGCCAATTATAGCATCGGTCGGCCATCAGTTATTGTCATACTCGTGCATCAGCATATGCCAAAGAATGGCCAACCACGGGAATCTCACTGTGAGAATGCGCAGGGATTCAAATCCCAGACCTAGTGACTGATAATCAAGTATACAAGCTACTAAATCATCAGCATGTACTGTTGTTATGGATGCAAAACCACATCTCGTTCACTCATGCAATTTAACCATTTTTATTTTTAATTACTTCTCCAATGGTTCTCAATTTTAGGTAACATACGTTACAAACTATCCCACAAAATTAACGGAACTAAATCTATACTGTTAATTTTGTGAGAAAGTTTGCAACGTATGCTGCGCCTGCGATCGCCCAAGTCCGGCAACTCCACCAATATGGTAAATTTTCCCTCATCGCTTCACAGAATAATGCATAGGAGGTCAGTAATTACTATGCCCTTGGTATAGTTCGAGGGCGTATGACGTATGATGCGGCCAAGCGATGGGCAAAGGTAACTAGATTTGCTTGGAAGTAGGAAGGACGTGCAGCAAACACACAAAATTGAATTGTCGAATACTTTCCGCATTTCTGACATATTGCTAACTCCAGCCACCATGTAAAATAGCAATCAGTGCGCCAATTTTTCATAAAATTTTACGGAGAATCCAAATATGAAATAAAAGAAAATATTCTGTTAGAGGCATTAAAGATAGGCACTCGCTTCAAGTACTATTATACGAAAATAAAAATATATTCATATGTTTTTATCGAGAATTCACTGGAAATTTTAATAATTTAACATTTAAAATTTTCCGCGAATACACAATAATTCACTGTTTTAGCATAGGACACTAAACCATACAAAGTCAATTGCCATCTTATACTTTTAAAAACATTAAAATTTACTAACAATTAGAATCCATGCCTGTTAACCTTCAAGCTTAGTTTGTTAAAATTGAACCTAACGTTCCAGCAAATTTTTTTTTACAAGTTTCATTTCAATGCTAATTATAATTAGTCCTATGTCTAATATTAATGTTGTAAACATCCGTACGATAAATAATGTTATTAGTGAAACAAGGAGGACCGGAAGAAATTATATTACTATAGTAAAACACAGCAGATGTCAACCGGATTCGATCCCTCATGCTCAGCCACCCAAAGTCACGCAATCTATGTCCAATTCTATTAAATGTTCGCATAAATTAAAGGCACGAATTTTGAACCTTCTGTCCACGATCCCCGCAGTCAACATCAGTGTAATGAGCAATTAAAGGAGAACAGTAATTAAATAAATATCACATTAGTGTTTCACAGAGCAACTTCTTTGTAGTATGATTTTATGTGGATAAAGTAATCTAAGAGCTCCTTACGTGAACCGTGAGCATATATTTATTTATTCATGAACATACCATTTTGACTAAAAAGAAAAAATTTAACAAACAGTAAAATGCGAAGGAGCAGACAAACAGAAATGACTAGATGTAAATTGGTCATATTGGTTGGTCTATTCAAAGTTTTTTAAAAATTTTGCAAAGTGTAGATCGATTTGCAGTGAAGGGATCCAATGAAATTCAACTTTTTATACCTTTCATGTCCTTGTTCTTGACGTATCTTTGTAAATGGTTGTATAATATTATTACAGTATAGTTGGTGGTTGTCTGAGTGCAATTTATGCAATGGTAGGAAATTGCGATGTTGTTGTGGGAACATTCTAGAAAACCCATAAAAACTTGTCTCGAATTATCATTGTCACTAAAAAAATATGTATAGTAAACATGGCACACAGCAAACAAATAAAATGTAACTAGGTGTAGGTTGATCAGAGGAACAGGCCTACTGAAAATCGTGTAAAACTCTTCCAAAGTGTAGATTGATTTGCAGTGTTAATGATTCACATTCTATTATCGGCATAAAATATGCAAAAGCAGAAGTATTTAACTGTTGTTTAGAGAGGAAAGAATGTGGGTGTGAGGTTGGTTCAGGTATAGGGGAAGCAATATCCCCTAAATATCCAATATCGCAAAAAATTATCGAAGTTCTCTTCGCTTGAGTTATTATTTTCAAGATCCTAGTTTATTTTACTCTTGCCTATTCCCGTTTTTATAACATCCCAGGTAGCTCTGTTTTATTTGAAGTATTCTTTAAGTAAGTTGTTACCGATGAGTTCTTTGCTTCTTGAATTTTTTCTCTATATTCTTTTTCTGCCATATTACTTATGAAAAAAGTTAAAATACGTCGTTTAGATACAAAAGTGTGTTTAACATGGCAAAGTGTATGCTTCTATATTCATATACATTTTATCCAGAACTCAATTGAAAATGTAGCTATTTAATACTTATTAATAATAAATTTAAATTCCCGCCGGGTATATACAACTACATATCCTCTATTTTGAGTCAAATTCATTAAACAAACATGTGAGAGATGAAATAATGAAACATTCGGAATTTCTATGTTAAACCATACCAATTTTAATACCAACTTCTGTATTTACATTGATAGTCTCTAATTGCTCACTAGTTATTCAAAAATAAGAATTATAAAAGAGAAAACAAACTTTAATTGCGATAAATGTTTTACATGCTCCAGTTTAAATATTAATTAAATGGAATATAGGATTTATTCGAAAGATGATCCAGATGGCAGCTTGTCCGATTAGAGTACAAAGACAAAAGGAATCATATCGACTCTAGCACTGGCTTCCAATGCATTGTGGCTCTTTTTATGGAGAAAACAACTGTAGAGCACGGTTCAACAATAAAAGCTATTGTCTCAATATATTTGATAGAAGCTTTCATGAATATAAACAAGTTAAACTGCAAATTGATTCAGCCGTAAATACCCTACACGTTAATCAACCATTAAGTAGTGAAACATTAGTCTATAGAACTCCCAAAACGAATCTTATGGAGATAAACGAAAAAGCTGTTAGTCCTACAGATGTAAGACCGTATCCAAAGGCTGCTCCTAGGAAAAGTAATAACCCAGGAAGGAAAAAAGAATCTACTATTCTTGCAGATACGCCTATCAGAGAAGCTGCGGAAACAAGAAGAATAACCAATTGCGAGAAAAAAATAAGGAACTAATCAACTAAAAAAAACTCAGTGTATGTGAGACATAAACAAATAAAATAAAATACAAAAAAACATGATTCCCATTCAAGCTTAGAAAGCGAAGACTATAAAGACTGCATTTGTGATGCTTTCTTGAAATCGCATTTAGACAGTAACTCTGGAGAGTACTAGACCCAATGCACACGTTAGTAAGAATTGGGATCGTCAGCATTGTGGAAGTAAAGATGATTTTGTCATCTGCATCCTTTGTCCTTCTATTTAGCTACATATATATTCCACTTCTTGTAGGACATTGATGTGAAACCGAGAAGTCAGCGGTAGCCGAACACGCACTCCAAGACGGGAGTCATGAAATCAATTTCGCGGGTACTGAGGTGTTGTCCACGGTTATCCATTACCATACTCGACTACAAAGGGAGGCGATCGAAATTCAAAAGCACCCCGGAAACTTCAATCGCAAAGAGGAGAATCTGGCCATAAACAAAATTTGGTACCCGGTTCTGCGAAACCTGCCATCCACACGCACCGCAGACAGAACGATGAACACTGAGTTAAGTAGCACACCCACTACACGTACCGTAAGCAGAACGAGAGACAACGCCCTATATAACAGCAGTGCCCCAGACACTTCCAGGCTGTGATTGCATTTGTTTTGCTAATATGATGTTGCATATATGCAACAGCAGTTTGGAATGAGAGTGTTGCATCAGTATATTAAAATCACATAACGCATTTATATAACAATATAGGGTTTGTAATTTATAATAAAAACACTGCAACCTGCAATGTCAAAGTCTGTAGTAATTTGTTGTTGAAACTTTTGCGAAACGTATATTGTTATAAATTTAAATTAATTGATTGAAACAGATATTGTAGAGAGCTATGGTCAGTTAATCTATTTTGCTAGTATATTACACAATACGCAAAATTTACAAAATAACTCTGTACATATAGCACAAACAAAAAAAAAGATATGTCTTTTATAGCTACGTGCCTGATTGTTAGTCGGAGTTAAATTGTACGTCTGAAACTATTTCAAATTGTTATGAAAGTCAATATTTATGCCGCTCTCAAATTGAATTCCAAATATAAAATCAACTATTCAACAATATTCAATATCAAAACTGAAATATTCGCTGCGATAAAGCTTCAGTTCAACCGTACTTGACTTTATGATAACTTTCAATGGCGCTTGAGCAACGAATGTCGTTGAAATACCGTTTTCTAATGAATGTATAGAGTACCTTAAATGTCAATATAACTTGCGCCAAAATTGCGATTTACAGCTACTTTGTTTGCACTTTGCGTTCAAATGATATGGTAAAATAATATCCTTATCCCATGAATTAGTCTCTAAAATCTCTGCAATAAATCAGATAAATGAACGAGATGATCATATATCAGACAAAGAAAGTAAATGTGTGTATAATTATTCCAAACAGAATAAATATTATTAGAAGATAAACTTTTTAGTAATAAATTTAAACTTAAGATTTTACTAACAATAAAATGAATAACTAACGAGGAGTACATATAACATAAAAGGTTTCTACTGTATCCTACGACGAATATAAGTAGATATTGCTACGAAACTTGTAGACAATATTTTTTAATTTAAATCATATTTTTATAAATTAATTAACTGTTTGATTTTATTGAAAACCACTCAAGAGTCATCTGCGATACTTTTTACAAATTCACAAATAAACCAAACCCCAACTTTCGGGTGGCCCTAGGTGTAAATCTTTCCCCTCTCTCAAATAACTTCGCCTCCCTCTAAACGAATAGGAATATATATATTGCTACGAAACTTGTAGATATATCTTTTAAATTTCAATTAAATTTTATTAAGTAAACAACTGTATTAATTTTACTAAACACCATCCACTGACATCTATTATACTCTCAATACTCCTTAGATGAGCCAAACCTCAAATGGTAGATGGCAATGAGCAATAACTTTCCCCCCTCCTCACGGTTTTAGGTACACAGCAGACCAAACAGGCTGTTTTATATTCAGTAACAACCGGGATGCGGGAGGATACTGTTGCTCTGCCTAAATACTTATTGTATCAATTATAGCATATAACATTTAAATATCTTTAATGTGGCTGTATAATTATTAATTAGTGATGTTCTTCTATACGTTGAATAAAAGAACCAAGTATATAGTGAAATTTATTTATTAAAAATATTCTCGAATTAAATAACAAAGAAATGAATCTTCTAAAGATTCCCTCAGGGTAAGTAGGTTCTTTATTAGATACACGATAATAAGATTTCTATAATCTTAATTCAGACTAAAAACTCATATTTCTTGTTTTTAAAATCATAAATAAAATTTAAACCTTCCGCCAAATTCCCATCATAGAACCACATACAACTAAATCAAATGCCAACTTAAATATAACACAACCAAATTAACTAGATTTACAATTCTCATTCAAACAGTTATGACCATGTTATAACCTTAAAACCCCTTATACGTTATATGCCGATCATAAGTTCAAAAGATGATAAAATCGCTTACTTCAAGTACGAAAACTGCTCTAGTATAATACAGATAGTAATTCCATGTTCAAAAATAATCATTTGAGCTCCCAAATAGTGTTTCAACTGTCTCACAGCAAAACTGCCTCGAATATTGTTCTTCAAAACCCCAGGATTAGACGAAAGGCCACCCCAAATCTCTAAATAACTGGATACCCATCAGCTTAGTACAATACACGTAATACTATCACCCTTGTAAGTAAATTTAAAAACTTTTATAAACTTTTTAGTTAGAGAAACGGAAAAAGAAGTCTCTCATATTTGTTTTCAACAAACTCAATATTTCCACGACGAAAGTACCCCGGCAACTACCAAAGTCAACATACGTTGACAATAAATAGATAAGACATTTATATAAACAATTCGGTCGATTGTGACTCTGTGGGTTTTCTTCAGCATATTCCTCTTAAAAATAACATAGCAGTATTTAGTAACTCATGGGACGTGGAGGGACTATATCGCTGTAACTAAAGCTCTTTATAACTCTCAATATACTATTTAATATCAATGAATCTATAACAGGATAGTTTAGTGATCTTTAACTCACAGCCAAAACTTGCCTCGAATGTTACTCTTCAAAACTCCAGGATTAAATCATGGACGATTTTAGACCATCAAGTAACTGGATACATCGCTATGCGCCAAACATGATGTACTACCATTCGAAGAAAGTAAATTAAACTATTCTTTAGGATTTCAAATAATAATAAATAATAATATATAATCAAATTTCTAGATAGAATGTTTCGAAAGATACTATACTTCTCAAAAGATCGAAAAAGAAGACTCTGCTCTTTTTGTTTTCAACAAACTACCTATTACCAAGGAAAACTTTCCTTGGCAACCGCAAATAGAAACACGTTTCCACAGATATGGTCAAATGAAAAATTCCCAAAGACGAACACTAGTTCGAAAAATACAAACACCCCGTTATATACATAGTTACGTAATTAAGTCTATACGATCATGTAAGTTATTAGTCAGAATTTTGTAGAATACAGTACATTGATACAATATAGAATACACATATATAAACCAAGTAACATCAGTTCATATAGTACCTAAACGATTGTTTGGGTTCATAATTCTTAGAAAATAATATAGCACTATGTATGTATTTATCATGTCCATTTACATTGTCAGACATTCGCATTCTGGTACGAATAGATGTCATATTGAGTGTTTAACACTTAAATAAATGCCTCTTGATCTAGATAAGGTAGTTGTTTACTCTCCTCTTATACAAATTTGCTTATACAGTGTGGTATATGCTTACTTAGGTCATAAGTGTTTTAGGTTGTTGAAATCAGTTCACTGGAGACTTCAAAAATAAAAAAATACGTTTAATTTGAAAAAGATCAGTTTATGGTGGCCTCGCGTGAATCATCCCGTATATTTAATTAAAAATTGATGTGTTCGAGCATTTTTCATAACACTTTACGATGTAACGGGCACTGGTTATTTATCTGATAGGTGGGTGATCCGCTTTGAATATTTGATGCGAAATCACACCTTTCGTTTTTACAGATAACCCAGCCTGCCTTTTTGATCATCGAGCTACTGCGGGGAAATGATCTTTTGGTAGCCGTTAGTTTGAGTACTTAGCCAAAGATAAGTAACGCAATTACTTGCCTAAAGATTGTCAAAATTTCCCCACCCTCGTCGTCTCTCTCCTTAAGGGTTCCTCTCTGGAACACTTGTTAGGGGTAAAATTATTAGATTAGAAAAAAAACGGGTTTATTAATTTTAACAAATATATTGAGAACAAAAAAAACTAAAACAAATGATAACAAAACTTTAGAAAATACATTTAGACATAAAACAAGGGAAATATATTTGCAAATTTTCTTGGTATTTAACAGTCGGAGTTAAACACTATTTCAATAAGTAAAACGTTTCGGTTTATTTGTAAACCTTAATCATTTACAGTTGTTTAAAAAAATTAAAGATGTATTTTATACATCTTTAATTTTTTGTAAATGATTAAGGTTTACAAATAAACCGAAACCTTAATCATTTACAGTTGTTTAAAAAAATTAAAGATGTATTTTATACATCTTTAATTTTTTGTAAATGATTAAGGTTTACAAATAAACCGAAACGTTTTACTTATTGAAATAGTGTTTAACTCCGACTGTTAAATACCAAGAAAATTTACAAATATATTTATATAAAAAGTCAAGAAAATTTGGAAGAAGAAACAAGGGAAAGAGAGAGAGAGAGACAGAGATGATAACGAGATACGGTATCTAGGTCTTTCGCGATGGTTAGTTCTTTAAGTGAAATTTTGATTCATCTTACCAGCCAAAATGTGGGCTTATTCTTCTCGTAATCCAAATATTAAAGGCGCACTAATTTTATATAAAACAAAAGGACTCGTTCGAACGGTTTTTAACACTTAACACAAAATCACTTCGCGAGGGAAAGCTTTTGCTTCTTGCTCTAGTTTTTTTTTTTTTTTTTAAATTTGGGGAAGTTTAAAGAACCACAAAGATAGCAAAAGATTTAATTAATACAGTCACTGTATTATCGTCATCTTCACCTTGTCTAGCTCAAGCAGAATTTACTGATCAGCGGATTCCACGATACCGTCCGAAAGAGCATTTGAAGTTCAGAAAAATAACAAAAAACAGCATTGATGCGCCCTCTTGTAAAGAGAAGTATAACGAGTCACCGCTAAGCGGGTGCGGGCGGAAATTAGTTTATAAAAACTCTGACATTGTTGTTGGAGTCAGTCATTTTTTGAGTTCGTGAAGTTCGAATCAGCTTTGTAAAGTTCGCGATCCCCTTCGTTACCGGGCGAATCTAAATTTAAAATTAAATGCAATAAATCTTTTGCTATCTTTCTGGTTTTGTAAAATTCCCCAAATTTTGAAAAAAGATCGAGCAGGAAGCAAAAGCTTTCCCTCGCGAAGAGATTTTGTGTTAACTAATATTAAATTAAATCTTAACGAAATTTAAGCAATTTTTGCTTTATACTCTTTTTGTTTAGTTCTGACATATTTTAAGGAATTTGTTATTTTACAGTTTTCCATTTTTGGAGTGTACATGTAGAAGAATGCTGCTTTTATACCTACCTTTTTAATTAAATATGAATTTGTTTTTTTGTGTACAGTTATATTGTAGAGAAATTCGCCTACTTAAATATTTAGAAATGTTTTACCACAACATTATAAAGTAAAAATCATTTTATATATAGATAATGATCATTTCATACTATCTAGATTATGCTATAAAGCTATAGACTAAGTTTCATTAATACTAGTTACCTGCGTCTATAATACTAATGTAACACAGTATATTTAAAACAAAATTTAAAATATTAGTTAATTTTATGAAACAGTATTCAACAGTTTTATATTCGCGCATTGTTTTAGGAGCATCTTTAATATAGGTATTGCATTGCAGAAACGTAAAGATCACGCTTCCCGTAATTCTACTTAAAGTATATTCACGTATAACGTGTTCGGTAGATACCGCCAAAGCAGTTATCCGCTGTATGCGTTAGATCTTATAGGTGCCGCTGTAAACAGTAAAACGGCGACTGCCACCACACAACGGTGGATAACCCTCAATATGGGGGGTAACACGCGGGCATTGACAGCGACATCCATGAACCGAACTATTTAAAATAGAACATTGTGTAGGTCATTTTTTTGTCCGTAAGTAATTTAAAATTTGCACGGAATTTTACCGTAACACCAAGAATCCTAGGCAAATTGTGTACAGTTTTAATAGTGGTTGTTCGCATGTATTATTACATTAACTTGTTAATGCATAAAATTCTTCGGTTAATTTAAGCAGAGTAGTTTGAGTAAATTGTTAAAAAAGCATGTGGAAACTGCACATTGTATATAACGGATTATTTATAGCTGGATTATATAGCGAGTATTATAGTTCTTAAGACAGTTCTTCTCCTAACACTTGATACAGGTGAAATCACATTTTCCAATATAATTTCGGCAGAAACCTTCTGTTGATATATATTTAATCTAGTGATAAAATGAAATCCAATAAAATTTTGTTTGCAAGTTCTGCAATTCTTCCTCTGGTGGTATTCAAAGTGGTTTCTTCAAGATTAAAGGGTTTACTATTGCTGCATCCATCGAAAAAGCAAATACAAGCCACCAAACATTTGCATTGCCTTATTCTAGTATAATTAACCGATAATTAGCAATAATTTGATTGGTTCTTGGAACACCTATCGTATTTTGATTGACTATGTTAGCAATTATCTCTGATTTGGTGATTGTAACCTTGTAATCCTTCCTTTTGTTTCTTTGGATCATCTGTTGCGAATGCCCTCTCCTATAGCATCGTAGTTGATTATACACGTCATTACTATCTTATGCTTCTACGTGGTGTGCAATACTTTTTATTGTTAATCATTTTAGTACTTGTCCCCTTGTTCGCGTTCTGCATTTCCTTTTTATTAACAAAAGAATACAAGAAACAAAGAAACAGTGGCAAAATAGTTGTTAAAGTATTAATACTTTATGGTGGTATTTTAGTTTTTGCCTAATATATTTCCTCCCAACCCAAAGCGTGTTTATCTATTATTGGTTTCTTCCGTTTACACCTCAAAAAAAATTATATCACCCAATTCTTAAAGCTAAATCTGATGGGTTTCCCTTGATAAATTGCTTTGTATAAAGCTCCCCCGTTGTAAGGAGTTATGCTTCCATAAGCTTTATAGGATGAAAGATTTTGGTTTGAATTTGTAATTAGAGGGAAGTTTTGGAAGTGATCCTTTACATTCTTGTTTAGAAAGTAGTTATCATTCAAACAAAAATTATGTAGTGTGCCTGATTGCTTCACCAATGTATGAGCGCCCATATTTATATGGCAGGCCGCTCAAAACAAGAGTAGAAGAACACAAAAAGATCTGCAGGAAAGGAGCAACATAGAAATCAAAATTGGCACAGCACGCTTAGCAAGCAGATTATAGAATCGATTGGGACAATACTTCCATGCTATCTAAAGAAGATGGACAAACCAAAAGAAAATTAAAAGAATCGGCATACATAGCCACGACAACAGAGGCCATTAGTGCACCAAGTCTGGAATTGCATAGGGTATGGATGCCGTTAGTGCGTAACTGCATACAACAGGGAACTCACATCGGCAATCAGACGGGTCAGTAAGGTGTAAACTGAATTCTAGAACGACCGGAACAAGGCACCAGCAATGAAGAGTGTGTTCTTAAGTTCGACAAAAATATAATAAAACTTTCTGTAGAATTAGATTTCAAAAAATTCTCAACTCAATCAGCTTATGAGGGAAGAAAAACCACAGAGCAGAAAACTCTCATACAATGGCAAAATGCAGTAGTGTGCACACTGTACATTGTAGAAGCAAAAATACGCTTAACCGAGGAGAGGACGCATCAAACCCATCGTCAAGAATTACACGCCATGAGTCCCACACTAGTTTGAGTAATTTTGGGTACATTAACAAGCAAGGAGCAGTACAGCCACCTGTAGATATTTACCATACCCAGGGAATACACTGCACCTCCTCCATAGTGGCATCCTACTCAAAATTATGGCGAAATGATATTTTTGGTACACCATTTCAGTGAGCATTTTATTACTGAAGAAATTCTGCAGAGAATTGGTCCGTCAGATATTTTGTTTGTTCTTTTATTACTCAAATCCCAGTTCAACCTTCACTACTGACACACATGCCATGGTTACAACTTAAACTTATAATTTACACAAATGCGTATTGCTGTGTACTGAATGTACCAACAAAAAATGTCAAAAATGAAAAATTAAATTAGCTAGCTCAAATGATAAACATTTTTTTTACAATGCGCAAAAGAACAATTAAAGTCAGGGTTACTATCATGAACAGTAAATTGTGTGTAAAAAAATCTCTGACTTTCTTTTATACTCCAAAACAATATTTTTAAAAGGTTTAATTAAAAATAAAAAAACAGAATTTTGAATGACGTAAATACAATAATTTTATTACCTATATAAAAAAAAAAAGAAAAAAAAAATATTAATTACAAACTTTGCAGAAAAAAAAAACCTTGGACATAAGATCCTGGTCGAAATAAAACTGCTGGCTTTAAATTACAAAAGGACAATTCAAAATCCTTTAACAAGGCAAAAGACAAAAAAAAATCGTTCAGGAAGATAATAATTTTTCTTCAATTTAATCCACGTGGTCTCAATATTAAAACAACTAAATTAAACGTAAAGAATTCAAGTAATTTAAATAAATGAAAAATAAACGCAAGCACAATGCTTTTGTTCGGCCAACCCGAGGTGATTAGCAAATAATTACAAATCAGAAAATTTATAAAGAACAAAAAATTAACTCTTTAAACTTAAAAATATCTTCCTGCACGTAAAAATAATAACAGATCTTACATCTAATTTGTGTACACAAAAATACAATATCAATTATTATTAAATGAGTTCCGTGATTAACGAAATTAATTCAAAAACGTGAATTCAATGCTTGAAAGCAAAAATCTCAAAATAGCAGAAATGAAATACAAATTTTATATATCTACTTACACGTATTATCAGGGAACTGACCTGAAAAGGTTAACACAACCGTATATGTATAAAATTCTCCGGCTGCGTGCGAAACAACGCACCAAGACATGTCCGCAAACAGACGACTCGCAAAAACAAAACAATATACACAATACCAGTGAAAGCAAAATGTACAACAGAATGAAATTAAAATAAACAACTGAACAATAAAATAAACAAATTAAACAATCCAAAACATTAACTAAATCTTATATAAAAATAAAACAATTTGAAATTTCTCGCAACATTGACAAACGCTTAACGGAATAAACAAGAAAAAGAAACTGAATTTACGCAAACCGGGTTGCCAGACCACAGCAGTATGTACGAGTACTTGGTATCTGTTAAAGCGGATGCAACCAACCCTTTACAATTAATTCTTTCTGACTATAAAGTAATGTGATTCACACATTTTGAAGTTATTAATTCAGTACTTTCAACCTATACAACAAACAGATACACAATGCTAAATATAATATAGAGCAGCAACTACAGAACAGTTACAGTGTCAAAGCATTTTAGATAATTTTTATTAATGTTTGGTAGTAATGATTTGAATTTACGTTATGAGCAGAAATCCTTTCGTTAACACTTAATGAGAAATACAACGACATGTATTACCAACAGAATTATTTGTTCCTACAAAATGTATGCTTATGCTTTTCTATACTAATAGCAAAAAGTAAAATTTACGTCACCTAGAACGAGTACATAATGATTTTAGAGACAATGGAGATTAAAAAACACAGAACCATTAACCAAGAGGGCGGAGACAAGCTTAGCAACACCTGAAGGAGCTTATTGTGTCACACCGTCAGGGTTAATGGAGTGAAAAGCTCACGCATGAACGAATCAGCTACGAATAAAAGAACTAACACAGACAGTATGGAACCACTTTCAGTTAACTTGAAAAAAAAAAAAACTGATAATATAAAACATTGAGAAAAGCAAAGAGTAGTAGTATTAGGAATTCTAGAGCTGAAATTTTAATTAATTAAATATTGTATAGTAACTGCTCGCAGACACTACGCAGAGAAAAGCAAATTTACCACTTTCTTTTCAAATATAATAAACGGTATTAACGCATATACACTATGTTGTCTATGCAGGCAGTATACTATATATATATTACTATTTATTGGTGTAGTTATACAACTTCATATAACTACAATCGTAATCAACGGAACTAGGCGGGTTCGTAATTAGGAGTTTTTTGTCTCGATTCAGTCATTATTACATTAGTTATTGAACATCGAATTTGGAAGTAGGTAATTACAAGCAGACATGATGAAACCCTATGAAACTGGATTCAGAGTGCCTTCAATGTTCTTAGCGAATTGATTGATTGAATTTGAACATAGAGCTTCAAGTAAACGCTAATAAAGCCACAGTTGTACCATTAACAAACAAGAAGAAAGCAGTTTTAGATCAAGTATTCCTGAAAAGGACTAATTGGAACAAGCAATTAGATACACTTACCCATAGAGCAACAATGGAGTGCTGATTCTGCTAAAGTCTGGCGAAACCTGTGGTCTATAGCCAAAATTAATAAATTGATATAAAATCTAGGGTCATTTAAGCTTCTTTAGTATGGCGGCCAAAACTAAAGAAAAAGCAGCACAGACTTAATAATGAAAAGTACAGAGGATTAGGAGGTAGCTTACTTGAGAATTACAGGGGCAATGCGCACTTGCCCAACAGCAGTTATGAAGGTGATTTTAAATATCACACCTTTTCAGTTACAAGTTAGGAGGAAGGCGGTCTTCAGCTTACAGGTTAAAGTTGACGCACAAATTTAAAGATGGTGGTCTTATAAGACATCTTATGATCCTACACGACCTCGATTCAGAGGTAAGATCATTAGAGATACCAACAAACAATAAGCTCATTAAAATCAACTTTAGGCAACCCTTCAATAGAGGTGAACTCTGTCTTTGCTTTGAAGCAAACTCCAATCATCCTTCAGGCAGACATATTTGCCATAGATGTTTCCGCCCAAGAAAATCCCAAGGACAGGTTGAAGGGAGCTAACATCTATATTTGCACAGATAACCAGACCATCCTGGGTGCTGTAAAAGCAAATAGTTTTAAGTCTAGGTTGGTATGGTAAAGAAGGTGACGTATAACTATTCAACATTAAAAGTTATTTGGGTGAGCAATTAAACATCACTGACCACCAGTTGCTTATTAAACGTTCCACTAATAAAGCAGTCCAATTAGTTCTACAAGTGAAATAGAAAACACCCTAGTTAAAAAAAAAAACGAATTAAGCAACCTTTTTCGACACTCTGATGCCGCGTCAATGAACACCTGTTATATCCCCTCCCCCCTTAATATTGCCCGTACTAATAATTTTTAATTTTCTTTCAAAAAAATTTGGGTAAATTTACCGTAATCAGATGTTATATGAAATGTAAAGGAGCCGCCTAGATTCCTACTAAGAGAGGTGTCTTACTCTCTAGAACGTCTCCGGGATACGATAATTGTCACCACACAGATTTCCGCGGATTTCTAGATAGTATTTTCACCTGAATCCGGTACACAGACAATGCTGGCTTTTTTTGCTGTTCTCAATTTTTTGTTGTGTTTAAGTGCGTACAGACACGATTATAAGTTATATTGGATTGTATCATTGATGTGTGATATAATACAGGTAGGTTCGATTACTTTAATAAACAAATATTTCAAAATTTTTATCCAGAAATTAACATTTCAAATACATACATTAACCAAAAATTCATTATGTCAAAAATTTCAAATATCTCGCGAATATTTTTACAAATGTCGATAAAATAGATACTCTTGCAATCACTCAAGAAAAATCACTAAAACAAGCCATCTCAGGGTAGATTAAACAAAGGCAGCCAACCGCTTTCATTAAAAAAATTCATATTAGCGCGCAACAGCTATGACTCTAATCTAAGATTTACATAAATATAATGAACATATTATAGTATCTGAGTCATTTTTCTTCCACATTTACACTTCAAATTTATTTTCAAATGAAATATTTATTTTATAATTCCTTTTCGAAAAATAATCGACACGTATTTTTTCTTTTCCAATTTTAACGACTCGTTTCGGAATAACGGTACGTTAAAAAATCAACTATGCCGAAACTGTTCGATTTTCCAATGATTGTATCTAAAAATATATGGGCTTTTCGAAAAATCACAAATTACTTAAATTTAGCATTTTTCTTCTACTATTCAATAGCATGTGAGAAAATTTTTTTTTATATTTTTATATACGGTTCGGACGCAAGTTCTAGTACGTAAAACTTCTCAGCGGTGGCAACACTAGCCTCAAGTACATAAAATCAGGTAATCTAATAGGTATGAGATTATTCCATGCTATAACTGTTCCACTGAATATTTAAAACATTTACTTGAATTTTTTAAACAATAAAAATCGTTATTAAATTTCGGCTGAAAACGCATCTGCACTGAGAAAAATAGATAGTAACAATAGGGACAACTAACTTTATAGTTGGTTGTATTATAATTATATTAGAGCATACCATCTTCCTAATAAACAGTAATACATGGATGAATACTGGGTACTAGATAACGTATTGTTGTTCTTGAGTTAATATCATTCATTATATTTATAATACGTGGTAACATCTTTTTTTCTCCGTGTGTTCTCTCTGGCGGTTCGCGAGAGAGTAACCAAATGTCCAGTACAACATATTTGATTTATTAACTGTCTTTTCGAAATAGCTACCGTGTTCCTTCAACTGTACAACAATGAATGCCCCGGATACTACTCTAGTTTCCAGAGAGGAATATCGATAAAAAACAATCGTCTAGTCTAAAATTGTATACGATAAAATGGTGCGAATAGTGATATTCGACACGGGGACAACACGATAACTCAAATTTCAAGAAAATTAATTGCAAGACTTACAAATTAAGGTACAAAAATTACATTATACAAATTTATCTTAAACCTAGTATAAAGGTTGGTGCATGTGTATCCGATACGACTTGTGTTAGTAACTGAAATTTTGGAATAGCAAATTTTTATAGCTCAGCTAGGCAAATTAGGCGATCCAAATTGCAAACATTTAGAAAATGCCTGTAAAATATGCAGCTAAACCTACCTATAAATTTTATACACATGAAATTTTTAAATTAGTAACTTCTTAACTAAAATTACTGTTTACAGAATGGAAACTAAAATGATTAATAAATAAATTACAGAAATAGCATAACAATATATTAACAAAATATTTCCTTAGAATTAATAAAAACTTAAAAAAATCATAATTTATTCCAAAAGATGCACAAATATTGGTTAGCTTGGCTAAAAGCTACCCCGAGTTATTACGAAAATATTACTAGATTTCTATGTAGTATAGTATAATTGATAAGGCACAAACGGTTGTAAAATGTAAGCACGATACTAGGATATAGATATATAAATCACCGTACGCACTCGTGTTAACATAATTAAACCTCCATCTGTTTGTACGCCACATCCTTTGTTCATGTATTCAGGAAAGACATTACGCAAAACATGTTTTTGTTTCAAGCAGATGAATTCGTGAACTCATTTATTATTACGACGCAGCAATAATTTTCAAAGGGGTAAGTACCGGTGCGTGTACTGAAGCACTAAAAATATTTCTTGCTTCATTATAAACAAATTTCTTTGAATAATAAACCGCGAGCAATATGAATAGAACAAATTCCGCCTAAAGGATTATAATTCACAACCCTGTCGCGGCCATAAAGGGGTGTAGTTGCGATGAAGGCAAAGAAAAGAGTACACACATGAACGCATTCTCCTTCTCTAAATCGTTCTCCCGTGCACAAACTTTAGCTAAAACTGGAAAGACAATGAGTAGCGCACGAAGTGAACAATGGACTCCGACCGCAAACTACATTATACAGAAAATTATCTTCAAATACGGCGGAACTAAATTAAATTCAGACCAATTCGTGACCGTTCATGTAACAAAAGCTGCATTTTATCCTGTGAAACGGAGTATTAGTTGTAAGCGAACTAGAAAAAGCCAGGCTTATAGTTACGAACAGATCTGGAAGATAGGGAAATAAAACTATGGTTTGTATTAGTACTACAGCATAATCCATTGCTGAATATATAAATGTAGTAAAAGCAGTTGTTAGCTTCATTACTCCTACAGTCCATAAAAGGATGTCTCCAAATTATTACATTAAATGACAAATGCAAATGGATGGGAATGGCACATAATGATGTAGGTAGTTTATCGCAGCACGTTGGTTTGCTGTTATGTTTACAAATAGGCTTGTGATGAAGATCCCAAGCGAGGAAATAATCAGGTTCAAGTCGGGCAAAGGTGTCTGCAATAAAGGATTTTATGGTCTATATTAGACGACCTTCTGGCTATCCTAAAACTTTTGAGAGGATTAGGTTAGAGGGAAATTTCTGCAGGCCAGCAGGTGATTAACACCATTTGTAGTTGGTGCAACAAAGAGGACATAAGCATTAATTTGAGCAAAACCACGATAGTATCTTCCACCTCGAAGACGCGCTTGGCATCACCCACTATCCAAGGTGTTTTCGCCAATTGACTAATTGGCACAACCAATGAATCACGACAAACTGATGCCTGTATGGCGAAGAATCTGTTGGAAACGGTAACTTCCGACAACATGCTAGGAATACCATAGGACATGATCTATTCTATATCTACTAAATTCTATATATCTGCTAAAGTGCATCCAAATGCGGTGCGTCATAAGATCCGTTGACGCCTCTCGAAAAAGTTGCTGCACGAAAGGATCTAGAAAGGCGACTCTGTTAAAAGGAGAGTTATTTTTAAGGGACGCGGAGCGGTCGTCGTACATGAATAGTCGTGGTGCCGTTCGTCGTCGAAAGCGAAAAAACGCGTAAACCTTTTCCGAAATTTGGATTTTTCTCGATTTTCGGTAACGGACCGACAATGCCCAAGGCCGATTTCCGCGCACCGGCGAAAAGGGTCCGATTATGTAACATCGCCGGTGGTCAGGTAGTCTGTCGTGCACCGAACATCAAAACATCGAAACCTTGAACCACGAGGATTTCGGTGTGAAATACATAAGCACAAAGGGGATCAAAGAAATGGTAAAATATTAATTGTTTCAGTGTTACAACGGAAAATAATGATGATACAGTATGTGTAATTTCTAATTAAGGAAAATGAATATACAGGGTGACAATTTCACATTTAATTATTACAATATATACAGTACGTGTAATTATTATCAAATCAACGACTTTTTACAAGTGAGGGGCAGGAATTAAGAAAAAGGAATATACATGTACCGACGATCCCAAACCACAGGTGTGTACGAGGGCTAGTGGAGGGTGGTGTGGTTTAGCCGGTCCGCTGTTTGGGACGTAATTAATTGGATGGGTGAACGGTTCGCAGTTTACTAGTACCTAACACTAAAGTGCACCCAGAAAAAGTATGCTATTAGTAGCGTGGACACCTCTCGAAAAACTGCTAATACGAATGGCTTTACAAAGGCGACTCTCTTAAAAGGGGAGGCAACTGAACTGGGATATCGCCGTTCATTGATAAAAGCGGAGAAACGCGTAAACCTTTTAAAAAAAAGTAAATTTTTTACGATTTTTGGTAACAGAGCGACAATGTCCAAGGGCGATCTTCGCGCACCGGCGAGAAGGGTCAGATTATGTAATATTGCCGGTGATCAGGTAGTCAGTCGTGCACCGAACATCAAAACATCGAGGCCTTGAACGACGACGAATTTGGTGTGAAATAAGCACAAAGGGGATCGAAGAAATGGTACAACATTAACATGATAATTAATGCAATAACCATTATTCGGAAGACGTCGGTTACCAAGTATGTAAATTATCGATAGATGACGGATATCTAAAGCAGATAAGAATTTTGTGTTTTCTTCGATTGTATTATGCCCGTATTTATAGTCCGCGCTCGAGTCGCTGCTGCTGCTCAAGCAGGAGCGAGCGACTCGTTTTGTGTGTTAAACGAGTCGCTCGCTCGTGCTTGAGCAGCAGCAGCGACTCGAGCACGGACTATAAATACGGGCATTAGTGTTACAACGGAAAATAATGATGATACAGTATGTGTAATTTCTAATTAAGACAAATCAATATACAGGGTGACAATTTTACGTTTAATTATTACAATATTTACAGCATGCGTAATTTTTAATTAAGAAAAATGAATATGGAGGGTGTACCGACGATCCCAAACCAATCACAGTTGTAGACGGGAGTTAGCGTAGAGTGGTGCGGTATAGGGGGTCTGCTTAGGTGGGTCGTAATAGTGATCAAACCAACGACTGCGAGTCTTTTTACAAGTGGGAGGGGTTTAGCGGGTTCTCTGAGTTGGGTCGTAATCCGTTATCAAATCAACCACTGTGAGAGGCAGGAATTAAGAAAAGGGAATATACAGGGTGTACCGACGATCCAAAACCACAGGTGTGTACGAGGGTTAGTGGAGAGTGGTGCGGTTTAGCCGGTCCGCTGTTTAGGACGTAATCGGTCATCAAACGACTATTTAATTGGCTGGGTGAACGGTTCGGAGTTTACTAGTACTCATCTTATGATTGATGCATTCTTCACTGCCTCCTCTCCAAACAGAGAAACAGAGATGTAATGAAATAACACTAATACAGGCATACATCTGGAGGAAATACGACAACCTAGGACAACACACAACAATTTATCAGGCTGAAATCTAGGATACTGAGATGGGTGCTAGTAAAATTTTGGAAAAAACGTCACAAATAAATTAATAAAAATGTTCAATCACAGTCAGCCATTTATAAAAACAGTACAGGCTCATAAATGCAATAATGAAAAATACTTGCAAGTTTTTAAGATCTAACATGTTCAAAATTTTACAATCGCTGACTTGCGCAGGAGAATTGTTTGGGAGAATTGTAGGCTTACCTTCGAGTTGGTATATTCCATTATGTTTTGTAACGGGATCACTTGCTCATTAGACCTACAAGAAGAGAGCGTCATTTTCAAATAACTTATCATAAAACCCCTAATTGACTTAGATCAGGATGGATCTGGCAACGCCCTATCACACTATCCATCTATAAAAAAAAATATTGTTAAGAAATATTTCAATGCTTAAACAAAAATGATAAGAGCTCTATTCTCCTGGAACAAAATGTGTGGATAAGCAACATTTCCTCGTTCAGCTGATCCAGCTCTAATGGGCTTTATTTTGACGTGATGGGTTTATTTTAATTTAAATAATCTTAAGACATAAGTTAAAAGAACAATTGAAAAATATCAGTCCAAAACGATTTAACAATCTATCCGAAATGCCAGTTGGTACCAAATTTTTATACAGTTGCAAGACATGTTACTGACACCGTTTTATATCTTCAAAAATAACCATCGTTGATCTCAAGCATTTATTTTTTCAGAAAGCAGCCTATATCTTATGAACGGTAAGGAGTTGAGCCACAGTGTAAGGCATTATCGTATCCGGAAAGGAATAGAGAATTTACCTTTATTGGAAAAAAAATGTTATTGTCACATTAAAAATATTGCGTCATAACTCGAAAACATGATATACCTACGTTTTGCGTCAACTAGTACCTTTTGCGAAAAATAAAATTGGCGTGTTTCACCGTTTTTCAAAAAAGGATCACTTAATAATGGAGTTGTGAATATTGTGCTTTATCTAAGCCTGTATACAATAGTAGAGGTATCACAAAAGATTATTAGCGAGCTCTAATGCTTTGGAACGTACACGTTCTCAAACAAAGACCCAGCAAGGTGTAAATATCGGTAACTCAAAGATCAACAAGGCTCCCTGGACCATTTTAGCTTGTTGCTGATATAAAAAGTAAAGAACAGAGGAAACGGCGTAATAATTAAAACACGGTTGTACAGCGTTTGGAAATCCTTAATATTTCTAGATACAAGAAATATGGTTTAAAGTAATCTTGCATGTACTATTTCGTACTGAAAAAGGAAGAATTAGGATATTTTCTAGCTACTAGTTCTTGGAAGACATATACTTTTACTCATTCTTTAGGGTATTATCCAATAATTGAAAATGTAACTCGCTAAATAAAAGGAAGCTAGAAGAGTTTAATAACAGTCAGCTGTTATCACTGTGTAAATATAAAATTAGACTATTGTTCACTTTGGATTTTCGTTAGAATAAGAAAATTATATTAATCACGAACAATTTTGTATTGCCCCTAAATAACTGAAATACTTTCTGTGAAATCAAGTATATTTCAAGTCTCACTCTTAGCCTTTTGTTATTTATGCTATATTTCGATAATATTCTTAGACACATAAGATATTAGATTACAGTGAGCTACACAATTTTATTTATTCATGACAATTTGTTCATTTACAACATTTGCAGATGTTGGATTTTAGTTTAGTAACCTTTAAGGCCATAATGGTTCTAAGATCGCTTGTGTTTTTACAAATAATAGGTACCCTTCGGATTCTCCAAGTTTTTAATTAGTTTGATTTCACAAACATTATTGATGTAGTCTTTGATTGTGGAATCGAAATTTTGATGTGTTGATGTTTGATTCAACTGTCCCAGTAATATCAGCAAATAATATCGAGGTATTAATACAATATTCTAGGCTTTTGTTATATGGAAATCCACTAATTTCCCATGCAATTGTCCGAATTAATAAATTTGTGTAGGCCGGAGTGAGCGGATATCTTGTACGTAGATAGTAAAAGGTAGTAAAACAAAATAAATAAAATGGAATGACAGCACGTGACTTACATGTGATGAAAACGTATTTATAAAAGCTACACTATGAAAATCTTTGTCATAATTTTCGTTAGTTTGGTTCATACATCTTGCTTCTAAAAGTTTACCTCCCCATTAAATCCATTTCCTCAAACCGTAATAAGTATCAAAACGGACATCGTGAAGAAACATAATCCGACAATGAACTGGCCAAATGTGTGCTTTATAATGCCTATATGGAAGTGGCTTTCTTTCACAGCTACCGAAATTTAATTAACTTAATGCCACACAACAAAAAACAGCAATCTTCTTAATGTAACTTAGAAACAGAGGGATTTACACATATGTCGAAAATTCGGTATATATTGTCTAGAACCATATATTTGGGATACGAGTAGACGTGTCATTTTTTGGTAAATTAAGTATAGTAATCCATAGTTTACATTCCAAAAAAGAACAGTCACAATTTAGCTACAATACCCAAATACAGCTTATAGAACAGTAGGAAAGGAAAATACACACTAACAAAAACAATAATTTTATCTGTTTCGGACTTATATTAACTCCCATGAGATGTAATTCAATAAATAAAATAAAGTCAGGCGAGCAATCATTTGAGAACCTATGGATACTGTTCTACGAAGGAAATCGAATTACTTGGTGATAGTTCGGACTTTACTATCAAAACAAATCCGCTTGCAGAAAGTTTCAAAGGCTCCGACGCGATCGATGTAACTCATGCTGTATATAGAAGCCATTCCTACTACAGTTCGTCAGCTGTCATTTATCATTGAGCGAATGCGACGGCTCTCTAGAGAGGAACCTCTTGAATTTAAATCACTGTTTGCCCAACAAAGGGCTGCGACTTTTACATATGTCGGACGATATACCCTCGGACAAATTTACGCCAATCTTTTGTAATGTGCGATTTTTCAGCAGCGTGAAAGTTCAGTCGTCTCGAAAAAGTTCGAGTAAAAAGGCAAGCGTTTGTTCCCCATAATAAATATTTCTTCAATGTGCGATGACTTAAAAAGTGAATTTTTGACATAGGTCTGTTTTTTTTTTTGGTTTTACTGGCCAAATAAAGTTATGACTTATGTGTATTTATTTGTGTATACTAGATGAATTATGTAGATGGTACGGATATGAATAACTAGTTGACGACAAGACGCAATATCAGTATTCAACAACCTAAACTCCATTTATGTAAAAGTTTATCCAGAAACTCATTCAAGCACAAGCATCTATCGTCTTAAAAACCAAAATATGCATTAACCCTTAGTTCCGCGCGTATGGCGTACAGAGTACGCTAGTCTGGGAATGTTTGGTGGGGATAAGACATCATTTGTCGGGGAGGCTTGTGCCTTTCAGTACCCTCTCAGTTGACCTTGTCAAGCTGAGCTAACCGGTCGACTGTATTAGGAACTAATTTTACAAGATTTTGAAATAATTTAAAAAAAATCCCACTATTGAACCCATTACGTCAGCGCGTGGAATTATGTCCGACTAAGCAATATTCTTTTTCGAGTTTTTGTAAGTACCTTATTTTCGCACTCCTTTTTTTCTTGAAAAGACCCACCACTATTGATGAGATTCAGACTGGATTAGAAAATGAGCCCGATTAAGAATATTCTGAAGAAATAGATTCAGAAAGTGACGAAGAGAACGTCGTGATCAGTGACCATGATTCCGATGCGATTTAACGACAAAAGCGATCGCGATCGAAATTAGCGGCTATAAGAAATATTGCTATGATTTAATGCAACCTAACCTCTACAACTTACAGCAACATACGCTTCGATAAAGTTTTAACAAATAGCGACGGTCTGGTATATCACGGTCAGGAAATTGCTGAATGTAACGTTCTAGCGCTCTGTCTGAATTTTTGTTAAACAGCAAGTACAACTCCAACATATCACACTTTTTCAAATGAGTAAATGCCATTGTTACGGTTGAAAAAATTGTAAAAACAGTACTTTTTCCGCACAGTAACTTTAACAACAACAAATATAAATAATTTGACAGCTATTAAACAATGTGACGCTTTAATTTTCCATGGGTATATCGATTTCATGCAAACAAATCAAAGATAAAGATTTCTCAGTAACTACTTTATTTAACATTTTTTTATAATAGTGTACTAAGACTTTTTTGTTCAGTTTGGAATTTTCTTTTAAATTACAAAAAAATATACAGGGTGTTCCATTAAAAAAAATTTTGGACGAATATCTAGAGAACGCGACGCTCAATTGTTTTTCTGTTTTCACAATTGTTAGCGCCATAAAAAATACTACTACTTTGTCCATTTGACCGATTCTGTACCTCCAAAGATAACAAAGTTATCAATAGTGCACACTTAAGTGTGGACACCCGGTATATAGCTATATATTGTATAAGTTCCACTTTAATAATAAGATGTAATAAAATGGTAAAATAAAATGTTTTGTGTTTAAATAAAATAATTCCCCTTTTAATTAAAAAAATAAATAAATAAATAAACGGCCAATGCAGTTTAATTGTTAGGAAAATAAATGGGGATAAGTGTAAAATTGTAAAATTAAAATAGTAAACAATAGTACTTATTCTGGTACTTCGACGATCTGCATGACCAAATTTACAACAACTTCTAAGATTTTCTATGCAGTATTTTATTTGCTTCAGCAATGCAATGTTCAGCTTCTTTACACAACATATCTTTGCGATTCATATCAAATACCTTTAAAGATTTTTTTTTCAGTTTATAGAGGATTATAAGTGTAACAATTCCAAATATACCTGCTCTAGGCAATTTCCTCTCAATTTAACTGTGGAAGTTGTACTCATTATGCACGCTGCTACAGCCAGATTTCCAAACTCTATACTATTTTCTCAGGAGTGGAATGGTGTTTCAAAACTTCATTACAACTAAACCCATTATTGAATTCTTGTTTTGTGGAACGCATGAACCTATATAATAGGATCTATGTTGTTATTTATTTTTCTTGAATTGGACAAAATAACAACGAACACCAACAAAAGTTCGTTGATAGTATTCACATAGTAGGCTGTACTGTTCTAACAGATCCAAAATCTGTATATACCGATGTATACGTGGGGCATGAAAAATCTTTGCGCGATTTTGGTTGGTCGTATTTACATATTCACCAGCGCACATTAAAATACTCCACTTGAACGAAAAAGCTCAGAGTAATTCACTTTTAAAGGGAAGGGTGTGATATATAGACGCATAAATCATCTCTACACTTTCGGTGAGCCATCTCCGGACTCACTGCGGAATTAATTTTTATTGATTACCTATTTAGAGGGCTTCCGCTTTTGAATATATATCCATCTCTCTCCTTCTTTATATTTCAAAGCTCGTTAATCAACTACAAAGACAGTCCAATTACACGACTTCTACTAGATAAGTGACAGCCCTATTTAAGTCCCCAAATCATTTGCCGCGACCTATTTTCAATTTAAAGATAAAGGTAAAATGTGGTCGGATGTTTAATATAACTAAATTAACAAAAATGGAACGATGTACCTTTCCGTAAGCACGCTCTTTATATATATGGAGGTTTTATAGACTTACAGTTTATCACTTTTTCGCCTGCAAATAGTCAATAAAGTTTATCATAGCAAATAAGTACAGACATTAAAGTATTTTATTGTTATTGAAAGAGAACCTCATATATCCTTTATTTCGGTATTCTCTTCTTACTTACGTAGGTATGTACTATCCAAATGGAATTTTGAGATAGTACTATTCGCAGAGCAATTTATTAGGATATGGCATCTGAACCCTTGGTTATTTTTGTCCCGATATTTTACTTCCAACAAGAAACAAGGATAAGTGCTAATTTTATGAAAATAGTTTACAGAATAGAGCTTATAAGGAGCGAGCTTGAAAGATTTTTGTTTGGGTGCCGAGAAAATCTAATGCACTTCCTGGTTGTTCCGCGTATTGAGCGAGTTAGAATATTAATATATACGCATGTGCGCATACGAATTGAGAATGCTTTATGCATTATACATGTAAAGCTATCCTCAAGCAAAGAGGCCTTGCCGAAAACTTTGAAGCTATCACATTTTCTCACTGCCATATTTTATTCACCAGAAATGTATAATTCACTACAGAGCATTCTCATGATTAGTTAATTTTTTTGCAATTAAAAATGCACTTGCAAGAATTTTTGAGAAAACGATGTTTATTAGTACCAAAGTCACTAATGCTACATATAAAAGTATAAATAAAATTATAGAAAACATTGTTAATATAAATTAATTATTATGTTGTACTAATACATACACTGTACCGATTTGGTGGGGGCAATGTAGACACAGACAGGTAGACTATCATTTGACTCAGTTCCTCTCCGGCCACGAGCATTTACGGAAGTATACCAAAAGGTTTAAAATAGCACGTGAGGATATCTGTGTGTATTGGAAATCTAGTGACTCGCTCCAAGACATGGAATGATAGGAACCAGCTAGTTGTCCGAAGTACGGAAGAACATAACTAGCACTAACGTAGGCAGTATAATAATGAGTTCGGAAGCGAACTGGAAAAGGGTGGTCAGATTTATAAGAAAGGAAGGACAACAACGAGGAACTCAATTGAGCTACAGGGTGTATAAACATCAGGTAAGAGAGGAAAGGTTAGCAAAAAGTTGGTCATGTTATCTGAAGTTATGCCATGACGTTTTGGTGGGTAAACTACGTCTGACAACCAAGGACTAACGTCGCTCTATGATTAATAAACGCATTAACAGTTTTCTATTATTATTTCAGAATTAAAGGATTACAATGTTATACAATGTTTTAAGGATGACAGTCATTTAATGTTGAAGAACAATTGTAAAATGAATAAGATGTATTTCAATATTTTTGCAATTAAGAAAGACTGATATTGTTTATAAGCCAAACTTTCAATCTATAATTAAGAAAACAAATGAAAATTATTGCCAAAAAGAATACTGTCATTGATGAACAGTAATAAGTTCAGGTATATTACTTGAAATAAACGTTAAAATTGCTAAAGATATGTGAAAAAGGATGTAAAATAATCTTATTTCTAAATTAAAAGCCAGATCAACGTCCTGAAATACGCCCTTTGCATATCATTGTATCCAAAAAGGAAGCGCAGTAGTTTTGATATGTCAAACTATGCGAAGTATGATAACGTATATCAGCAGGAAATGAGAAAATTTGGAAGTGTGTAATTCACAATATTGAAAAGTTAATACCGCGTGGTTTTTCAAGCGCAGAAACTAAACAGAACCGTTTGGAAAATCCATTTCAAAGCATAAGTCACTTTATTTCTTGATGAATCATTTCCATTCCAACACTTTCTGGGGCTACCCTGGTAGACGACCTAATCCGGAAGCTGACCGGCAAGGAATTCCATTGCCTTGGCTATGCTGACGACCTTACAATAGTCGTCAGAGGGCGGTTTCCAAAGGTTCTGGTGGAGCGTATGCAAACCGCTCTTAACACAGTGGACAAATGGTGTAAACAAGAGCGACTTTCAGTCAATGCTCAAAAAACACAGGCTGTCACGTTTACAAGAAAAAGAACGCTAGAAGGCTTACAGCCACTAGTGATAGGAGGCGAACGAATTCCATATGTCAAAGAGGTGAAATACCTGGGGGTATGGTTTGATCAAAGGCACACATGGAATTCACATATCCAGAAATTGACCACCAAAGCCACCATCGCCCTGGGTAGATGTAGGAGGTTGTGTGGAAAGAATTGGGGCCTTAGCCCCAAGATGACTCTGTGGTTATACACAAGGGTAATTAGACCCATGTTAACGTACGGAGCAGTTGCATGGTGGCCAAAGGCGCGGCAGGCGGGGGCGTCCAAAGTGCTGGGTGGCGTGCAAAGGCTGGCGTGCCTGTGCGCCACGGGGGCGTTGGGATCGACCACTACCGCCGCGATTGAAGTAATTCTGAACCTGCCACCATTACATATCTTTGTACAAGGAGCCGCAAGGTCCACAGTACACAGACTCTTACATAGTCAAGTACCGATAAGTAAATCGCACGGGGCTGACTATAAAAAGCTGCTAGACGAACTCAAGGAGGCACCTCTTTTAGGATTGCCATGCGATGCCATGGTTCGTACCCCTAACCTAGATAGGAAATATCAGGTTATAATACCAGATAAGAAGGACTGGGAGGCAAGTGCCCCGGTAAGAGCGGACTCAAACTGGTTTACTGACGGCTCTAAAACGGACTACGGCGTTGGAGCGGGTATTTACTCTAAGAAGCCTAAAAAGGCTCTTTCGGTAACCTTCAGCAAAGACACGACGGTGTTCCAAGCCGAGGTTGCTGCAATTCATCATTGCGTCCGAGAGATAGAAAGATGTACCGATCCTGGTAAAAGCGTCGCTATCTTCTCTGACAGTCAGTCCACACTTAAAGCGATTAGCTCCGCAAGCGTGGACTCTAAGCTGATTTGGGACTGTGTAAGCGCCCGAAATGAGGTGGGCACCCAAAGGAAAGTAACCCTAGCCTGGGTCCCTAGCCACTCGGGCGTGAGAGGAAACGAAGCGGCGGACGAGCTAGCCGGGCGAGGTTCGTCAAGGCCATTCGTCGAAGCCGACCCCTCTTTCGGCACTACCAAATCGCAAATTAAAAAATCCATCAATGAATGGATATATAAACAGTCCAGAGTGGTGGCAAAAATCACCGGGACAATGGCAGGCAAAAGAGTTCCTAAAGGAGCAAAGGCCTGAACTTACGAGAGCTCTACTGAATAAAGACAGGAAGACTGTCAAAATGATTTTAGGTCTGCTGACTGGTCACTGTAGACTGAATAGGCATATGTACAACATAGGCCTGGCAGATGATGCAACCTGCAGATACTGCCAAGAGGAGGAAGAAACACCAGTTCATGTGCTGTGTCAATGTGAAGGCCTGGCGAGGACAAGGTTTCTAGTAATGGGGGAGGTGAACCCCACAGCTAGTAGCTACATAAAGAAGCCGCTCTTAAAGACGATAGGCCTAATTAAGAGGGCAAAATTAGAGAGCGTCCTCTAGGAAAAAAGGGGATCACAATAGATCTGAAAAGGTCGCGGTGAAATAGGTCGATAGGCCACCCCAATCCTAATCTAATCTAATAAGTCACTTTATTTCTTGATGAATCCTTTCCATTCCAACACTTTCTGAAGTGGAGATCAAGAAAAGACAAACAATAAGCTATAAATTGAATGTTACAGTTCTGAGTAACCCAATTTCCTCTTCAGAAGCCAATAAACGATCCAACCGTTCAGCTGGAATACACTCCTGATCTATTCGAGATTTGGACATTCACTTAAACGGAACACACCGACTCAGAATCCTTTGGTTACCGTCATTTTTTTTCTGTTATTAAGGAGTTATCGCAAGCCTTCCAATAAAGTTCCGAAAACGATAATCTATTTAACAACTTCAATATACATGCTCAGAATTATGGGAACAGATTCATCGGTATCGGAACTCGATATACCCTAATTAAAATAACGGGACTGTTCTCGTATGGCGAATTAAAGTTATAGGTACGATATTGCCTTTCCACTATGTAGAAATAAATAGATGTAAGAGATAATGTATTGTATCAAGGGATAGGAGCTGGTATGCCGGAACCTCGTCAGCACTTTGCAAGACATCGGCTGGTGCGGGGATTGAAGGCGAGGTATTGGCATTCTGGTGCTGATCCCGATACAAGGCGGAACTCAATAAATAGTATAGTGTAAGTGGTGTTTTTGTTGAAGACCGATCCCCGACCTGACTGTTTCGGTAAGTACCCTCAAATTATCTTTAGTGAGTTGCGTAAGCTACCCCCCGACACGCAAGGCGAATGGTACGTGACAATATGCTCAGTGAATGTTACTGTTATTCCTGTGACCAGTTAGAAATGACAAAATGAAGCACTCGAGATTTTCTAAAGATTATAACGTTTTTATTTTTATTATTTTCCTTTTCCCAAAAAAACATTTTTAATGTGCTTGCCACATTTAGAATTGTAAATATCAATTTATGCAATTTTGTGAATTTATTTTAAATTAGGGCATATTTTTGAATGTACTGCTTATCATTTATGGTCATGGATTTTAGGAATAGCCGTCTAAGTTGCAGCGAGCTGTGTCTAGTGCATACAGGGAGCGTAGCGCTATCTCGCTCACTGCAACTTAAGCGCTCATATCTAAAGTCCACGACCTTACTTTCTGAACATATTTCTTTTTATTATTTTCTGAACATACCTGTTTAACATTTCAATACCGGTTTTCTATTACCACTGTACGGTATATAAGCGCAAATTTCTACACTGTATATATAATCGTTTAATTGCTTGCTAAAAATTAAAGATGCTACATTGCTCCCTCCATACCTGTATATATATATACTGAAATATGCACTTTAGGATTTAAAAACTGAATTTATAAAACTACCCAAAGGTTTAGTTTATATACGAGATTTTAATTTGATTCAGATTTGATAAGAATTCAGAATTTAGACATTGACCAAAAAAGTTATATTCACACATAATTCCTTTAACTTTAAATCGTAAAAATTTATTATATTTAATTGAATAAAACATTAAGCAAGTTACTGTAATCGTTATTTTTCACTAATATTTAGCTTTCACATAGTATTTGTTAAATTTACTTTTGTTTATAACGATTATTAATGTTCTCAAAAACTGATTTCCCAGTTTATTTTATAATAATTTGCTTTTCTTTTAAAGTGGGCCCTTTAGGCCCTGCTAAAAGTGAAATTGACATACACAATTAACACGTAAATAGCAAGCGTTATCTAATTCACACCAAAACAAGTAAATACGAGAGAATCATATTATAAAAACTTCATTTCATTAAAGAAAAACAAGGGAATCACAAACACATATATTCTATAACACTGAAAATGTAGAGAAATTTAATTTGACGACAAATTCTCACGTCTTAAAATCACTGCACTTCAGAACTTTTAAACTCTCAGAAAGTCAATCAGGAGTGCATTGCTAGTTTTAAAGTACCACCGTGGGCTGTACTATCTGACACATTCTAGACGAAGCACTTTACACCGCTCTTACCCTGAAAGTTTTTCGCAGATACGAGACCGTTCGTTTTATCAAAAATATAGTCGGACATTTTGGATTTTTATACTGTATCCGGAGTCGCTTGACTAGTTTTAATAAGTTTTTAAATATATGCGCCTTGGTACGCCAAACGATGTATGTACGACGTGGAGTAACGTTATCTTAATGGAATTTACAGGATATGCTGCTATACATTAATATTAAGTGACTATTTGCACTACTTACTTTGAAAGTTTTCCATGAAAAAAAAAGAACTACAATCTCAGAAACTAATGGTTCTAAATTATAAGTAGGTTTCAAGAACTTTGAATCAAAAGATAACAAGGATATGTCCACTCAGTTGAACTTATAATTTTTGATTGTATTATAACATCATAGGAAAATAGCAAATGTAATTATATAAATCCAGCAATATTCTGATATATGAAACAACAACCTGTATTTTGTGATTATACTAAAATGCTTAATAATCATTTATAAATTGTGCCGCTACTAATTAAGAACTGCATCAAAATAAATAAGCTATGCTATATAAATTATCATCAGTAGAAATTTCATCTTTACGCTGAGCTGATCTTCCATAATGGTCATTCAATCCCCACTGATTTCATTAATATTTAATTCACATTTACAATTTTCAAATATCACATTTTCCCAGGAAAAAAAGGCGCGCTTTCGGTTTCATATTTCGCTCTGAAAAGCATCGATTGGTGAAATGAATTTATTCCGTAATATCGTTATTCATATCATCTCTATTCACGCCACGATCGAACTGAAATAAGAAGTATAAAACTGCGATTAAGGAAGTCGAGGTAGCTCAGTAGTAGACCTGCTCTACCTTTTAGGAGTACGAAAGGCTGGTTATTAAAGATGGTAAGCGCTTCGTATTTTAAATGATTAATTAAAAGAGCCAGGTGCGGGATTGTATACCGCATGAAAGGAAATTTAATTGTCTTTTTTTTTCATTCAATCGAAATTAAAAGTTTATAAAACCGACCTCATCAATATCAATTCCTTACGCCACATAAATTAGTGGTTTTATTGTGTACAACGGATGCCTACCATCCATCTGTATAGAGTGTCTAAACTGATGCCGGAGTAAAAATTAAAAATTTAATGGCAATCCCTTCCAGCACGTGGACCCGCGTTCGTTGATTAAAAGCGATATACTTTAAATCTTAAAAATTTTAGTCTTAAGTTTCACATTTGAAAAACGTTTAGCCGTATATTTAATTTCATTGGTAAAAAGGCTAATCGTTTATAATATACTAAATAGTTTTACAACACTTACTGTGTGTTCACTTGCTGTGACACTCCTACTAAATTTACCCGTACTTATATTTTTAATATGATATACAGTATTTCTTTATTTCAATTATATATTTCAGAATTTAAATATCAGTTTAATTCAATTAAAAACCTCCCAGAGTCATCTGCAATACTTTTTAATAAATATACTTATAAATCAGATCTCAGTTTTCAGATGGCACAATAGTTGAATATCCCCACTAAATGATAGGTGTCACCCTCCTGCCAACGAATAGACAGTTAAATCACAGTATAGCATTGACCAGTTGGTTCAAGAGAGCGATTGTTATGTACCATTTTTGCCCAACGCATGTTCTGCGCTGAAGCATATGAATTTGAATGTGCGATAAACACGATCTATGGCGGTATTTATTTTGGCAGTACTTAATCATACCTAAGCTTGTTGAAGTTTTATGTATTTTGTATTTGTTTTCAAGACTATGGGTACAGTATTGTTTATTTCAGTTTTTTATTTATCTTTATTATATTTTATTTGTATATTCAAGTTTATTTATATATAAGTTTAATTATAATAAGTTTTGAGGCACTTGTGGATGGCTTTATTTTTTGTGAGAATTTTTACTATGCACAAGATTTCTCTGGTCCATTGTGTATTCTTTAGTCACCCGTCTTTCTTAATTAAATAATAAATTACTATTAAATAATAAATGACCCTATAAAAACTTATAGATAACACAACTAATAATATTAAAAAGAGGCCTCAAGTAGATATAACGAAAGTTCGAAGAAGTGAGTTAATCATTAAAAAATTCCGAAAAAAATTATTGGTGTAATAAAATTTTAGATCAATCAATAGTACCGTTTTGACGATTATTGTAAGAAGATTGCCTTCGTGGTTTATATTTTCTTTTAATCTTTGTCTTTTTATCGATAACCGATAGAAAACATTACCATTGCTAAGTGACGTTTTGTCGAACGAGTTTGGAGATTGCGAGCCGGGGAGCGCAACCAACGAGTTCGATGAGACACTTTCGGCTACCGCATGGTAATCAATTTACTTACATTTGTAGTTTTCAGAATAAAGGTGACCCATATTTGAATGACAGATTATTTAACAGCTATTTTGACAACCGAACCCAGAAAAACTATTACAAATTTTAAATTTTGTCCATCATTAATATGAATGTCAAAAGTTACCAACCATGAATTTTGCGGTAGAACAATACATATAACCTACATATACCTATACATAGATGGACTGCACGTAATATATGCAGACAGATTGCTAGCACTGTTTTATTTATGCCCAGAAATGAATAATGATAGTGAATAATAATTGCTTCCTGCAGCAATTTAAAGCATGCATCGAACAGCAATAAATATTCATTTTCCTATAGGATATTGAGCGGAAATTCAAACAGTTATCTTTCAAATTTTGAAGTATGGATGTGCATGTATAATGTAACATCAAAATGTAAGTGCCTAACATACCTCGGTCATTCCCAGTACATTTTCAAATTGGTAGCATTTCTTACTTCTATTTCTAATAAGTCATAATTAGGTTAATTAAATTTTCATTTTTATAGATTTATATTCAGGTTTACCACAGTTGCACAGCCGATTTAATTAATTTGAATACTTTTATAAAATCACTACCTGGGAGAAAAACTTATTCATATTATATGTATAATATTGTAAAAATTCTATAAGGTATTCAGGAACAATTAAGCTTGCTTTGTAGGATGTGGTCCGTTATAGATTCTTTTTTTTTTGGGTGTATTCCGACGTCTTTGCTTATTCTATTTATATAATTTATTGGGATTTCCATTTTTTCACAATTTTCTTAGTCAGAAACATTTTGCCAGTCCTATAGTATTTTTCAACATAAATAACTTCACTCACATTAGTGAGAACAATCGCAGGCGTAAGTAGGTGTGATTTCTAAGCCAATCTCAGCTACAATAATCCACCGCAAAATGGAACACAATATTTCTTTTTGCTCTTGGCAGAATCTGCAACTAGCGTCTTCTGCCAGACCTGTGTTGTGCACATGTCTATTTAGTCTAGAGTGACCTAGTGACGTGTTAACATCTTTCCTAATTTTTCGTTAGTTCGGCTGTTTCATCCTCTAAGAACTGTTTTACTTGTCCTTGCCTAGTCATTTTTGCCTTATTCCTTGACCTCTTTGCTTATCTATCCTTTATAAGTCGCATTCTGGTACCTTCAACGAAAAGCCTTGACAATTCTCAGCCAGCCAAATTGTCTGCCACCTCATTCTTTCTTAGGGCCGCGTGACTGGGAATTGAAGCCAATGCCAATAATGCCACTTAAACTAGTTCCAAACCAGTCTGGAGTTAACTTGCGGAAAAAGTCGCTTCAAGTATTGACTCAGTCCATATTTCTACTTCTCCTGCGCAATATCGAATTGGGGGAGCCTCAACCTGGAACACTGTCGTGCTTTTACTGAAGCTAACCTAAACATCCCTTGGATTTTTTGTATATATGTCGACTCATACTATTAATTTGGGAGCCGTCGATATAGTGTTACCGGTTGACTTTTCTCCCAGGCCTTCTCATCTGGTATCATATAATACTTTTTATTCAGATTATATATCCGAACTATAGCATCACTTCGCATTCCTATGAGAGAGTCCATCTTTTTTTTTTTGACTTTCATGGGCAGGTTTACCCCGTGAGACAACACAGCCTTATGACCTATTGTGCCCCCATGATGTCTTAGCCCTCTCGACCTGGTTGTACTCGAACAAAAAGATCCGCTAGTTGGTCGAGAGTTAATTTGCTTATACAGGATTCGTCCAATCGAGCGACCCCTAGACAGCTCCGTCCACTGCCGGGCAGTCGGCAAGGAGGTGCACAGGAGTTTCTTCTGCTCTCCCACAGTTTCTACACAGGGGAGAGTCCACTCGCCCCATGCGGTGCAAATGCTTACTTAATGAGCAGTGGCCGGTTAGGACTCCCGTAAGAAGTCTCAGTCTGGCCCTGCTCACAGAGACTGCCTTGCGGAGTCTTTCGTCGCCCGGATGAACACCGAGGATTTTACAGTGTCTCACGCCGACTAGTTCATTCCAATAGGAGCGGTGACTAGCAGCAAGTTGAGATCTGACAAAGGCTTTGATACCGCCATAGGAACTCCCGCACGACGGTTCTGGACCAGTGAACGGTAGACCACTGGCGCCTCTAGCTAATTTGTCAGCAATTTTGTTGCCTCTAATCCCAGAGTGACTAGACACCCAGCTCAGCGTAATGCTGTGATGCTCCGCCA
This sequence comes from Cetonia aurata, assembly GCA_949128085.1. Lineage (NCBI taxonomy): Eukaryota > Metazoa > Arthropoda > Insecta > Coleoptera > Scarabaeidae > Cetonia > Cetonia aurata. The sequence goes on from OX421884.1 coordinate 40,387,890, forward strand.
ATTTTTCAAGCTTCCTATGGCACCCCAGTACCACTGACAGTTGCTCTTATTTGCAGTTGTTCTATTATAACCTACGAAAATCTTTAGAAACCGTCAACCGATGATCATTGTAATATAAGCATAAAGCAAGAAAAAATAAACCTTTCTGGTTAATTTCTGAATTAGGTCGCCTACTAGGCTAATCCACAGTAATGGAGGCAGAACATTGCGTTGCGGTCATCCCTTCTCGTCTCGTATAATTTTATTGTGACTTCAAATTCATTTACGATAGTTGTGACAAAATTGAAACAGCAAGTTAGCGCTTGATTTGATCTAGACTCTAGAGTATTTAGTGTAAAATTCTCAATTATTTTTATAACAAGAGTAATCATTCCTGTATTTTGTAAAGAAATTTTGCTAAAAAAATAATAATTAATACTGAATTTTAATCAATTAATTTAACTGATCCATAGCGGCTCTGTGTCAGTAAATGTAATAGACAAAGATGGTAATGAAAGGTCTTTTTCCTCACAGATTCTTTAATATAAAAATTAGGCGACCGGTATCATCCTCGCGGCTATCTCGGCCTGAAGATGTCCTGGTGAGAACAAATCCGGTTGCCTAATTTATTTATTAAAATCTGTGAGAGAAATGGCCTTTTATTTACCATTTTTTCCCACCGATTAATTTAGTCGTTGATGCTAGTGAATGAAAAATGACTTACCTTTGATATTTTGTAGAATTATTATATTTCAAGGTTACACTTTGAAATCACAAAGCTTTTAATAAATATAACGTTCAGCGGTTTTAAGTCACTGTTTTTCTGTCACATATTTTGTATCAGACTTCAGTGTTAATTAATAAGTTCCACTAATTTAGTGTAAGACACAATATAGATATACAAAGATATGCAAGCTGTAGGGTAGAAATTTACAATAATTTAATTTTTTCAATTAATTAACCAATTGTATCGAATTAATTAATTAAATTGGTGTGTCTGCAATATAGATACTCTATGTAGTTATTTTCCGGGTATATTGCTACGAAACTTGTAGATAATTCTTTATAACGTTTATTAAATTATTATATTAATTCAACACTGTCTTATTCTCCTTTCATGCAGTCAGCGTCATCTATATATTCTCATTTACTCCACAGATATGCTACACCCCAGATGCTAGATGGCATTAACAATACACAGTTACACTAAATTTACTCCTCCACAGAGTTTTGGGTACACCGCAAACCAATCGGATGAAATAGGATGAATCTTCAGTCAACCTCGGGATGTGGAGGGATCATGTCTCACCACTGAACCATCGATTATTATCTTTATATACCTAATATACACTTATTCGTTCGTGATATTCTTATACTACAGTGAACAAAAGAGATGTTATTGTAGTAAAATTTATTTATTTCGAGTTAAATAAATGTGATGAACAAAGAAATGAATCTTCTAAAGATTCCCTCAGGGTAAGTAAGTTCTTTACTATTTTAGTTATACAAAAATAAGATTTCTAGAATCTTAATCCAAACTAAAAACTCATATTTTTCGTTTTAATATCAAATATAGAATTCAAGTCTTCCGCTAAATTCCCGTCATAAAATCAAGTATTATCAAATAATGCCAACTTAAAATGCTCGTGAAATTAACCCACAGAATCAAACAATAACCTTACACACAAAAATCCAGTAGAATCACTGTTATCATACGATAATATAACCTAACATTCCCTTCACGCTTTTGACGCCAGTTATAGATTCAAAAGATGATAAAATCGCTTACTTCAAGTACGAAAAACTGCTCTATTATAATCCAAATATTTATTCCAATTCAACAACAATCATTTCATGCTTCCAAATGGTGTTCCAACGATCTCACAGCAAATAGGCTCAAACAAAACTCTTCAATAGGCCCCAGGATTAGAAATACGCCACCCCAAATCTCGAAATCACTGGCTTTCCATCATCTTGGCACTACACACGCAATACTCCTATTCTTGTAAGTGAATTCGAAAAATTAAGGACTTATATTGTGATAGAAATTTAACTCCAACGCCAAACAACCAGCAGGTGTGAGCAATCTCATTTAAATACATGCGTTACGCTTGCTAGCCACTATCGCAACGTAGAAACGATCGTTGTAAAAACGCTATGTGTGACCTCATGCTAATGTCACGTTACATGAATCACCATGTACAGTAAGAGCGAGCGTCCAATGGCGAGAGATTCAAAGTACGAGCATTACAAGTCATTGCGGCACACGTATTGCAGTATTTTTTCTAATTTGCACATTAATCGCCTATATTACGTTCCGGCAAGAGTTCCGCTAGTGCATTAATATCTCATTACAGCACAGTGTGCGGTAATATTTATATCAGCACTGCGTCGTCGTTTGTTTTAGCTTTATTGCAACATCCAATTAGAGAAAGATCTTTTATAAAACCACTTGTTACTATAACAAGCATATTGGACCACGTTTAGATGAGTTTGTATGAGGTGTCTACAGAATGGAAACTCATGCTGTATACTAAAATGCTACATCGGAAAATAAGGAATTGAAATTATTATACTCTCACTTCGATACCCAGACGGGAAATTAAACGCAGTGTCAAATAAAATGTAAATATATGGCTTTTCATTCGTAAAATAGAGGAATTGCGTCATTTCTTCTACGTTCATCATTCTGTATATGCATAAAATACATCAAAACGCGTGGAATTCAAAATAAAAGTCAATATTTGTCTCCTCATCAAATTTATTCCTTCCTTCCTACTCATAGTGTATGAGTATATAAAAATAGCGGAAGCTAACGTTTGCCTAAACTTATTATGTCAACTAACTTACAGTACTGAGTAAATTATTGTGTTAAATTTAACGTTTACGTTAGCGTATTGCTGTGGTCTGGCACCCCGGTTTTTGTAAATTCAGTTTCTTTTTGTTCATTCCGATAAGCCTTTGTCAATGTTGCGAGAAATTTCAAATTGTTTTATTTTTATATAAGATTTAGTTATTGATTTGATTGATTTATTTATTTAATTAAGAGGTTCAGTTGTTTATATTAATTTCATTTAGTTGGACATTTTGCGTTCACTTGTATTGTGTATGTTGTTTTGTTTTGCGATTTCGTCCGTTGGCGGACAGATCTTTGTGCGTTGCAACGCACCCAACTGTTGTTTGATATGTATACGATTGTTTAACCTTGTAAGTTCAGTTCCGTTGTAGACACGAGCTTGTAAGTATATGTATAATTGTATTTCATTGCTGACATTTTGTGATTTTTGATTTCAAGTTTTGAATTCACGTTTTTGATTTTATTTCGTCCATCACGGAACTCATTTTATAATAATTGATATTATATTCTTGCGTACACAATTTAGATAAGATCTTCTATTATTTTTCGTGCAGGAACATATATTAATGTTTTAGAGTTTAAATTTTCCGTTTTCTAGTTTACTGTTTTCTATTTAATAATTAATCACCTCTGGTTGGCTGAATAGAAGCATTGTGCTTGCTTTTAGTTTTCATTTATGTAAATTACTTGAATTGTCCACGTTTAATTTAGTTGTTTAAATATTGAGACCACTTGGATTGAATTGATATAAAAAGGATTATCTTCCTGTACTATTTTTTATCTTTTGCTTTGATAAAGGATTTAGCATTGTCTTTTTTTTAATTTAGAGTCAAATACAGTTTTGATTTCGACCAGGATCTTTTGTCCAAGGTATTTTTTTTTCTGCAATTAACATTTTTTTTCTTTTTTTTTAAATAATAAAAATTTTGATTATTTACGTCATTCAAAATACTGTTCTTTTATTTTTTATTAATGCTTTTAAATTTTTGGAGTATTAAGGAAAGTCAGATTTCTTTCACCCACATTTTACTTTTCATGATAAGTTTAAAATTGTAAGAGTAACCCTGAGTTTAGTTGTTCTTTTGCGCCCTTTTAAATTTTTATCCTTTGAGCTAGCTAATTTAATTTTCCATTTTTAATTTCATTTTGCAATTTTGTTGGTACCTTCAGTACACAGCAGTATGTTGCCTCAGCTCTTCAATATGTTGTATGGAATGTATGTCATATTGACAAAAGAGAAACAATTCACAAATAAAAGAGCCAAAAATGGGTCTACACAATTCAGTATGAATAACGTAAATATAAGGTTCAGATACTTTCAAATAAGGCAGCTATCCTAATTCCATGACAACAAAGAAAAACAAAGCGAAAAGTAAGCTAAAAATGCAGGAGAAAAGTAAAAAACAATAAATGAAAAACACATCAGAGTATATAAGAAAGCTTAAATGGCGAAATTAGTTGACATAGAGCGATACCGATATCTACCTAATCAATACTTATGGTACAGGCTCGCTTTGCTGTTACAACCTTAACTTTTAAAATTATTAGGGATTTTGAGAACGGTATGGTTAAATATTTACAATTACTGTACTTTAGTAGAATTAGTATTATTTCTTTTTCTTTGTAAAACAAAGCTACTTCATCGATATTAATTTACTTAAACAAATAATTATAATCAAAGTAAGAGCATCTATTATCCACACTTAAAAACTAACTACATCGTTAAAGTTGAATACCTACTAGGGACCTATAGCTTGGCCCCTGAAGGTCATTTGGGCACACATATGAATGAACGAATGAACTGTAGATATATACACTATGCGTGTGCATATTCTTAGATATTATTTTCAGAATCTTTCAAATAACAAACGTGCACTTAAAATAGGAAAATAGGTATTGATTATTAAGTTCATGCATCAAATATTTTTATAGCATTATTTTCCAAGTTTTCACATAACATATCGGGTTTCATTTTTATGCGAATTATATACTCAAAAGAAAGGGTTCCGTGTAAATTAGGTTATTTTAACTTACACATGTAGCAGATGTAACAAATCCCCGTCTTCTTCAAACACAGATTCGTAAAGAAGAGTTGATGTAAACATGTCTCCTCACTTCCGCACTGCTTGCAGATTGCTACTTCAAACACTGCAATGCACTACGGAATTGAAGGAACACGCACCCTTACTTTTTTTTCCACTGCCAGCGCGGTAATTCTACATGTTGCAGGTGAGGTCTGGGGCTTCTTTCCTCTTCAACGCACCGTCGTGGATTAACTTCTTAAATACAGTTCTTGCAAGATGCAGGCCTTTTTATTTTGACGGAAAGAAAAGGAGTAAAATGAGATGTTGCGCGCGAAAAAGTCATCATTCTACTGAATAGAATCTTTAAATATTAACGTGGCGCTTTAGATGGTATTCAAAGCGAGACCACAAAGGAACGACTATTTTAAGCTTTCGTATGTGATTCTGTAAACTAAGATACCCCGGGCATATAGCCTTCCAGGCATCGTAAAGACAAAAGGCCTGAATTGGCTATAAAACTGGTTGAATAGGAAAAAATGATTTGATGGGAACTCATGAATTGCAGGCAGTAAAGTAGTGGCTTTTATATAAACTGCGTGTATACATCTGGACGTATATATGCATGAAAAGTACAGTTTATTAGTTATCTTTAATTCAAGACGTTACAAATCAACATAAAATATATTTTTATTGTCTAAATTAAATTGGCGAACTGTAAAGTAAAACAACCGGGATACCAATAGGAAGTAATAAAAAAAAACAAAATTTGGGAGTTAAAACGTATATGCGCTCAGTGCCTTTCACTCCGGTTACAATGCCTAGTTTTTGACAAACGCATATATATAAAGCCTATTCACCTGTTTTGTGGACCAACGTTCGCCTGGATGCGGCCAAAAAAATGGAAACACCAATGTTAATGAAGTTAATGCTTTTTTACAATTTTACAAAGTGGCAGTTATAAGTCGGAGTTTGGCGCTACAAATTTACAAATGTCATTAAAACTTCCAATCCTTCCAACGGCACGCATAATATTAGGTTACATTCGTTTTTGATGAGATAGAAACTGGAAAGAGTTTTAGATTCAAAATCAAATGCTCTATAAAATAATCTGTGCAATTAACACAGCTACTCACAGGATAGCAACAATAATATAGTGTTTAATTGCTGAAATATAAGATTCCAGGTTTTGTAGCTTCATTTTGAGTAATTATAAATATAATACTTATATATTTCCACAAAAATTGTTTAATTATCGTGTTTAATATTTTGTAGCTGTTCCGTATCGATCAAAACATTTTGTAGCTTTCTGTTCATCAACAGTATTATATTTTTAACTACTTCTGCATCAATTTCTTGCCAAACTTGCTAAAAGCTTCCCCATAGTTCGTGTCTGTTTCTCGACTTAAATTTCTGACTGTATGTTTTGTAACAAGCCCACAGATTTTTCAGCAGGTTCAACTCTGAGTTTCTTGCAGGTCAATCGAACGTATTCATATTTTTTTCCCTAGCCAATCATTCAAATATCTGCACGTATACTGGGCAGTTATCTTGCTGGAAAATAAAATTATTTTTATGAAATTTTGAAATCGCTGGTTAACTGTTGGTAACATGACTGACTCTAATACATGTCTGTGTGTTTCGCTTATTAAACGACCATCATTTCTGAAAAAAGCAGCAACACCTTCTGTGCTTATCCAGGTCCACATATTCACAGAAAATCGTCCACTATTTTGTTATTTTTTGGCGTATCTTTCCTCAAACCGTCTGTAAACACGGACGCAGCCGTTGGAATTGGACTGGAAAAACTTTTTCATCGGGAAACACAACTTTACTCCAGAAACAAACAAAGTTTTTAAGATACTGCAAAACATATCCAACTCTAGTGTCCTTATTTGCTTGCGTAAGAAATGGTTTCCTTGCAACTAACTTATTTCTTAGCCCAGGTTCGTTTATACATCGAGGTGCAGTTCTAACTGATCCTGGAAAATTTGAAACTTCTCGGACTTTGGCTGCGGTAGAAAAAGGCTCTTCTACAACATGGTTTACTAAAAAACCATCTTTTTCTTCAGTCGATACTTTCGAATGGTCTGATCCTCTTATTCGTTCAAGAGCATGAGATTAGTGCCACTACTTGTTCTTAATTTTTGAAATGCGGCTGTGGCTTATGTATAAATCTATTGCAATATGCCGAAATAACCACCCTTCTTCCAACTAACTTAGAAATAGCTCTTGCCTTTCTCCTTCAGTTAAATGTTTAGGCATTTTCACGTTTAAAACACTTTTGACTACTGACAATTAAACTGATTTAAACAATATGAAATCAGCAAATAATCGTTTTACTTACAATACCCGTTTACAATAGGATAGAAATGGTGTTTCCATTTTTTTTGCCCATTTTGGGTGGTACATTGTATATGGTACATTGAACTGTATCCCAGGGAACTGGAACGGTAGCAGCGCTCCAGATAGGTAACCATGATTGCTGACGTATCTCTATTTCTTTCTAACACATTACGATATACCTCATAAAAATAAATGTCAAAAAACCCTTCAAATTGACATGAATCTACAGCCGCAATCTAAACACATACACAAACATGAGATCAAATGAAACAGATACATGTCGCGTTTACTATTTTTGTTGGCCTCAACGCCGGAATATATTATTATATGTCAGACGCCATTACAGTTTGGATCTATATCCGAACTGTAATGGCGTCTGTGTACGTGGAACCGTACCACATCGAGATGGGGTTTAGAGTGAGACTGAAAGTCGTTGACAGTTGTATATATAGAAAGCAGATAAATAAGAAACCGTTTTTGATGTCAAGTGTTATAGTCGACATAGATGACAGGTACAAATTTATTTTATAAGAAGAGGTATTCATGATCATTAATTTAAATCCTGCTATATGTTAAAGAAAAGTGTTATATCGAAAAATATATCTACTGTTAGTATGATAAATGTACTTAACAAATGCCATGACAAAAGGTCTGGTAAGCACATATAGTAAAAAGTTGCAAAGGTAGCATAGAATTTAATTGAGGCCTTCATGATCATGCGCTTTTAACACTTAGCTTGGTAAATTCTTTAGCATGGTGCATAAAATCATAAATACCCCTATAATATACTATTTTACAACTGTCTCCATGTAACAGTCTTACAGCAAACTACTAATAAAAAATTCTTAACTGTCACGTTAACATCATACCACCTTAAAATTTTGAAGTTCTAAGTCTAGTCTAAAAAAGCAATAAGCAAGTGGTTGGAAAACAAACCCACCTTCTATTGGTATGTACCAGGGTTGGGCAAAATTTATTCAGATTAATAATAAAAAGAAATGAATAACGTCATTATTCTTATTCAGAAATAATAGATAACTTCTTATTCATTATTCAATTATTCAATAACGAACGATAACATTTATTTCATTCATTATTCAAATAATTATTTGGATACTTATTCTTCATTCAAATAATGATTCACCATTCGAATAATTCTTATTATTCAAATGATCATTCTCATTCAAATAACTACTGTTATTCAAATAAATATTCTTATTCAAGTAATAATTTTCATTTTCGGTCAAATAATTACTGTTATTCAAATAACTACCCTCATTTGTGATAATTTTCTGATTGGAGTAATTCCTTCGAGTATAATCTATACTAACAACAAAGAGATGGGGTGAGTTTGTTTATGTACGTGTGTATGTTTGATTGTTTGTACGAAGTAAACACTGGATTTAAAAAAATACCTAAGTACAGTGGTTCAAAACAGTTATGATAACGGTTTCGGTTCTCTAAACAGTTATGAAGAACCTATATAAATCATAAACAAATCCTCAAACTTATAGCAAATTCTTGTAAGTTTGAGGTTTTTTCCTACCGATGCATTTTCTAACGTTAGCGGGAACTTTTATATTAATATTAGCCGCCATTTTTGAAGGACATTGGAAGTTGTGGAAAAAAAAATAAATGTGATTTTCATCAGTTTGAGAGTTTGGTTATCGGTTTCTAGAACGACAATACGTAAATCTTGAAGGATGTCCGGGATATCGGCGGAAATAATTATTACTGGTACACATCCTGACATTAGCGGACATTTTTATATACATAAATATTACCCGCCAGTTTTGAAGAACATTGGGGGTTGTGGGAGAAAAAACAAATGCGATTTTTATAAGTTTAAGTGTTTGTGCATCGACTTCAGAAATGACAACTCGTAAATCTTGAGGGATGTCGAAAATGTTGACGGATATAATTATTACTGCCATGTCGTCTTACTGGTACAATTCCTAACATTAGCAGACGTTTTTATATAAATACTACTCGCCATTTCTGAAGCACATTGGAAGTTGTGGGAAAAAAATAAATGTGATTTTCATAAGTTTGAGAGTTTGGTTATCGGTTTCAAAAACGATAATACGTAAGTAAATCTTTGAGGGATGTCGAAGATATTGGCGGATAAAATTATTACTGCCATATCGTGTTACTGGTACACTTTCTAACATCAGCGGATTTTATTTAAACATTGCTCGCTAATTTTTAAAGAGATTAAAGTTGTGTAGGAAAAAATAAGCGGAATTTTTATAAGTTTGAAGGTTTGTTTATCGACTTCAGAAATGACATCACGTAGATCTAGAGGAATGTCGAAGATGTCGGCGGATATAATTAGTACTGACATGTCGTCTTACCGATGCACTTCCTAACATTAGCGATAATTTTTATATGATTATCTGCACAAAAATGTAGGCATATTCCTAATCTAAATTTATTTCGGTGTTATTCAGTAATAAATTATTTGAATAACGATTTATTTGGTGAAAGAATCATTCCAATAATGCTTTATTCAAATAACGTTTTATTGAAATAATTCTTCATTCAAATGATTTCTCATAGTTTTATTCAACAATAACTTAATACGGAATAAAGAGTAACAGATGAAAATTTCATTCAAATAATTATTTGAATAAAAAATTATTGAATGATGCCCAACCCTGGTATGTACCACATACTCTACTTCATATGCTAATAAAGCTTTGTATGCAAATGTATCGTTGATATAAGCACAGGAAAACTACGATTTTAAGTGATAGGGTAGAAGCACCAGTGAATGAACAATTCTGAACTGATTTCCAATTTATAAGAACTTTTTGTACTTGTTGCGCCCCGTGAAAGGTGCATCGTGATCTACAACCGATATTGCAGCGTTGCTTAGGCAACCATTTAGCGCAGATTCATATTATGTACAAAATCACGTGTTATTCGTACCCTTGTTCGGAGTCAGGAGTAAGAATCACTCTCAATAAGAGGTACCTTAATTCATTTACCGGTGCCAATGTCATACCCAATAAATGAACGTTTTGTTAAGTTACTGGGATCTGATGCCTAGTTGCAGATATCAGTAATTTGAATAAAACATGTTTAAAGGTGTAATAAAATTATCAACTTGGTAATTTGAGAATTAAGTCCTGTCCTGTGTAAATGAACGATCGCATGCGCAGCGTGTATTCACTAGATCCATCGGCCATATAAATGAACTAATAACAGTAATAGCAATGTCTAATCGGAGCTTCTCCTTTAATTTTTTATTTTAATTTCTTTTATGGGCGAAATGATATGGAAAACGAGAGCGCTAAGTGATGCGTAAAAAGATATAAGAAGCAATAATTTAACAATCTCTTCAACAAGCAGTAAATACGGAATACGAAAAAGTATAATCTTCAATAAAATTGAAGGCAAGATTTTGTTAGATCGCAAAATAGCTTCAGGCACTGTCTTGACTATAGCTGTAGACAGTGAGTTAGAAAAGTGGATATAATGTAAAGCAAAACTAGAATTTCCGACGCATTCGGATGAAGTACGAGACTATGTTCAACAGAAAGGCAAAATCCGTTCCAAAACAATAGACCTGGTCGAAAGTGATTACGACTGTATTTGCAAAGACATCCAAACATAACCAAACAAAATAGTGAAATAATTTCAAAGGCTCGAGCAGCAGTCATGGTAAAACCCATTCGAAGTTGGTTTCAGGAATTAAATCAATATTTGGCGAGTGAAAATTGTGCAGGCATTTTAAATTACCACAATAGCATCTTAGAAATAGGAGTTAACTGTCCGAAAAGTGGCAAACTCTTGGCTCCTAAAAATTATCGCAGTTTCTATGAAATCGCAAGTGCGTACATTTTCTGCGTCTGGAAATTCTTTATTTCCCATGATCGTCCATATAAGTATGGATACTTCGAGACATACAGTAACTATGCGAGAAGCTGCGACAGTGGTTGGATGACATCGGCAGCATTTTACGAATATATTGCTAATATCTTTTTTGCGTGACTTGCAGAAAATAACGCAAAGTTTCCAATTATACTTTTATTAGACGCTCAACAATTTCATATAGAATATAGATTGTAATAATTTTAGGTTCAGATTAACATTATTTTAAATCGCAACACATATGTACATATTTTGCAATCGTATCGGTTTTCAAATCATTGAGAACACACTGTAGAAAAACTATCGTAGAATATAAACAGAAAGCGACTAAATTTGTCACTAAGACTAATTTTGTTGCAATTTTTCAAAAGATTGAAGCTATAAAGCTGGACATAATTAAAAATGGATTTAGGAAATGCGGTTTGTTCCGGTTAATACAAATTTTGTAAATTATGATCGGTGTATCTCGACAAGAAGGCAGCGAGATCAGAAAGAAAGAAATCAATCACCGATAAATAGAGGTAAGAGCTGCAGTGAGTTATCCAGCACCACAAGGATCGAGATTCATTAATGAAGTAAAAAACGCCAGCTTACAAGGGTGAACTATTTAATATCTGGACAAGTTGCAAGAAAAGCAGTGGGAAGGAAATTGTTGTTCAGTCTGATGTTATTCAAACTTCTGATGACGGCGTATGCCCATGTATAGTGTACGTAGAAAAAAGGAATCAAGGAGAAATAGGCACTTACATGACAATAATATTAATTTACACTCAACAAAGCTTTAACTGTTCATTCACTGGCGCTTCTACCCTAACCTATCCCATTTACTATCCCAGAACAATCCAACTGCTTCTATTACGCTATACACGCACATAATTTTCTTTACAGAGTTAAATTGAACGGAGTTTTAGGTCTTCTAAAAACAGTGAAACTATCATTAAACATTTTTTTAAAAAGTATTTAAAAGAAATATTTTACACTTTTCGGAAATGTTTCTAACTACACCCTATGTAGTTAGAAATTTGCAAGTCCAAAAAACAGAAATATCTTTCCATGGTGTTGCTCTTTGTTTAACATTTTTCTCGAATAATAATAACTCCAAGGGAAACTTTTGATGTTGATCAACGATTTAGCTAGGGAAGGGAGTTAAGGTGACACCAAAATGAGATTAATAAACCATTATTTAGATTTTATTCTCATAAGGTTGTTAGTACAATTCCGAAAAGTGAAAATTGATTCCTTAACTCTACAAAGTGTACTGGATACGCTGCCTTGAGTTTAAACCGACTCCAAAACAGAATAATTCCAGCACTGCTAGCTTCCCACAGGAGCAAATTTACATTCTAAAAATAAAAGTTTACTTCGAAACATGGGTGTCAGTATGAAACTACACAACTCAGCTCGCTTTCAACTACTTGTACATTTGGTTGTTAGGGAAATACCGATGGTAGTTCCCTCACGACCAGGTCTAACACGGTATTTCTTTGTGTTCACGTAATTATTTGCCGTAGTAATACTAAAAATCGTTGAAAGTCATAGTTATCATACATAATAGAAATATATGATCGTTTGCTGTTACCTACACCGAGATGAGTTTTTACAATTTAAAGTATTTCTGCATATCGGTGGATATTGCTTCGTCATTAGAACGCAAAGAAAGCCGTATTTCATTCAATATATGCTTCAAGAATAAAATAAAACTTTCTTTCTTTCCTTTTACGGCTATTATTACCTAAAAATTATTAAAAACAATATAAAGAAAAACCATTTTTCATGTTACATCAAAGTGGAGGTAATATTTTGAAAGTAACAATAAATATTTTCAATTGGAAAGCCCTCTTGAATTATATTGTATCGAATGAATGCTTAATTAATTAACATTTAGTAATTTTTGTGCGTCTGCTTTGCTTACTATTGAAATAAAAGCCGTCCAAGTTGCAATATGGTTTTATTGGTACAGCAAGGAAGTCAAATAAACACATTCCTATCGTCCCATTACAATATCGATACACAGATAAAGTAGCAAAACAGAAAAGAAATAATTAATTAATCTGCAACTGAGGTGTTTTTTGTCCGTTTGAGGATTTCGCCATTACGGTGAAATCAACCTTTTCATTGAGCTACGAGCAATAACACACGTTCATTTACGATAAAAAGAAATTTCAACAGTTTAATTTAAAATGATGAAAGAAAAATATCATCTATTAGGGATCTAGCTAGTTCAATGATGATGACGATCCTAACCTACATGCACAATTGTAATCGTTTCTTTTTTTCTAATGAGACAACCTTTTATTCTTTATAAATGCTGTAGTTAATCGATAGAACTGCAAATACGAAACTAGAGAAAATCTGCATTGACAGAAATACACACCCAGCATCCACACAAAATTAACACGTAGGCTATACTATTTTTCTTTGCGGAAAATTTTAACACAGAAAGATGTGAATTTTTCCGAAATCAACTAACTCCATCACCGGCTCCACTTTATGGAAGAACCTAAGACGGTTCAGGTGTCCCAAATGATAGTTTTGGTATTAGCATGATGGCGCACTCTCACATCACGTTTCTTGTTTGCAATTTCGTGCACATTGCAGACAGGGGCTGACAGAATGGCCAGCAAGATCTTCTGACCTCGCAACCTTCGATTATTTTCTGTGAGGTTACTTAAAATCTGAAATTCATTAAACAGAGTCAGAAAATTTTGTAGTATTGCTTAGGTTTCATCTACCCCATTCAAAAGACAAAAGAATTGAAACAGCACATTTGGGAATACATTCTCAAACTAGAGCCAATTATCATAAATAATTTACCAAATAGACTATCTTATTGCCAAAACGTCAATGAGTGGCATTTTGAACCTTTAATTTAGTAATCTTGTTTTCATTTCCTTCATTTATATTTGCCAGTTTATAATTTTTTGTTTATCACGTTTCATTAGTCATAAATACCATAATGTCAACCTTCAATGTTCAGCTCAATGTTTTCTTTTTTCAGAATTTCCGTTGTTTAATCTTGTGATTAATTCCCAATACAAATTCAAATACTATCGAATGCTGCTCATAAAAATCTGTTAGTTATATTTTGAACCACACTATACCTCATATGGACATCGACGCAACGCGGTGTAGCGCGAGATCATATTTTTTTCACACGGAAGACAAAAGGCAGTTACAAGAAACAGATTACGATTACGCTTCATACAAAACAGTTAGAGCGGTTTCACACACGCCAATGTTGTCGGTATCGGTATCGATATCGGAATGAATAAAAAATATATTATTTTAAATATAAATGCTTCACATAGCCTTCGATACGCTAAAAACATCGGAGAGCATCTCCGATATCATGGCGTAAAATTATTACAGCACTAATAGAGCCTTCCTTCCACTCTCATGAGCTGGATATTTTGCATGTTAGCAAAGAGAGCTGTCACAGTAGGCCGGGGACCCGAGAGCTTCAGGGGGCTGGTGCCTGGGGGCTGTCCACAGGGTGGGGTGTTGTCTCCCCTGCTGTGGAATCTGGTCATCGATGGCTTGGTCGGCCGTCTTGTAGGAAAGGGATTCCACGTCGCCGTTTATACGAACAATCTGACAATACTAATAGGCGGTAAGTTTGAAAGCATTCTATGTGAATGTATGCAGATTGCCCTGCGGGGTATCGAAAAGTGGTGTTCGGAGCAGCATCTTACGGTCAATCCAACTAAGACACAAATGGTACCGTTTACCAAAAAACGTAAAATGGGAATGCTACTAGCACCCAAACTTATGAATGTACCACTTATCTTTAGTCCGGAGGTTAAATACCTTGGTGTTACCTTCGACAAGAGGCTCACGTGGAACTCACATATTCATCAACGAATAAACAAAGCTAAAATCGCGTTTTGGCAGTGCCGCAGGATGCTGGGGAGGACCTGGGGTCTTTCTCCTAGCGTAATGACGTGGATGTACACTGCTGTAATCAGACCGATGCTAACTTACATTGCAATTGCCTGATGGTCTAGTACCAGCATTTTAAATTGTGATTCCAAGAAGCATGCGCAAATCCAACGAACCGCGTACCTTAGTATTACCGGTGCACTAAGAACAACACCGACAGCTGCCATGGAAGTCATGCTGTGCCTGCCGCCCCACGGATTCAGGACACAAAACGGGACGGGAGCTGGTATTTATTCCAGGGAACTCAACCTTAAGAAATTCTGGCCGCTCGGGAATGGGCTGTCTGCTTTCCAAACACAGGTGACAGCACTTACTTTAGAGTCCAACAATATAACTGAGCTCAGGATTGTGGACAGAAATATTGATTTATATACAGATAACAAACAATTTGTATCAGCTCTGAGGCACCAAAAATAACCTCTAGACTGATGCTGGACTGTCATAGAGCTCTCGTACAGATCTCTGTAAACAATAAAGTCACGATTAGTTGGACTAAAGGACACGACGGCAATCTGAGCAATGACGAGGCTGATAGGCTGGCCAGACGCGGATCCGGGACAGTTCTGTACGGTCCCGGACCGTTTATAAGGCCTACCATATGTGCTTTGTGCGACCAGATTAAAATTATCACCCATAAGCAATTCATTAAAGCCTGGGATGAGAATTGTGCGTGCCGTTTTGCCAGGGGCACTTTAGCTTACCCTGATAGACAAACGGCATCAAATTATCTGAAGATGTCCAGAGCGAACCTGCGCTTAGTGATGGAAATTCTAACCGGACTCTGTCTGTTAAAGCGCACCTTTTTAGGCTGCGATTAGAGACCAGTCCAATTTGTAGAGGCTGTCAATTAGAGGATGAGACGGCTGAGCATGTTCTCTGTGACTGCCCTGCATTATCATCCATTAGAAGAACCATACTTGGGGATGTTCGGCTTGACATCGCCAGCGTCAGGAAAGCTCCCCTGGGGAATGTCCTAGCGTTTGTGAAGACAATAGGCTGGTTGACAACCTAGGTGGGACAACGTAAACGGAGGAAGCATAATGGGCCTAATGAGGCCTAAATGCAGTGACAGTAGCCACCCTCCAACTTATCCAGAATCGTTGCCTATGTCGTCTAGTTATATAGAATCGGACAGTAAATGCATCGGTCGTTTTAGACACGCTATTAAAAATGCATATGCTGATTCACACACAGCGATTTCACACGTTTGAGAGGGGACAGTTCGTGCTTGATTGTATCTGAGATGGCCGGAAACATGAGTGTACTAGATTTAATTACGATATTTTAAGGCTGATTAAACTAATTGAAAGTAGACCACGCTTATGGGATAAATATGTAAAAGAATTTAAAGACAAAATAATAAAAAAGAATTATAGGAAAGAAGTTTATGTGTTTCTTGAAACCGATTTTTTTGAAAATTTTGTCGCTATATGTTATCTAATAGCTTGCTTAATAAGTAATCAAAAGTCGCTACACTCATTCTAAAATAGTTAGAAAACTTTATATCATGATCCCGCAATTTCTCAAATAGTATATGAAATGCATCATTTACGTATTTTTTCTGATAGAAGTGGATTTACCCAATACTTTCTTTGTCCGTATCTAAGCCGCTTCTTATTTCGTAGATATATGAGATTTAACAGTAAACCTCTTTTATTCATTTTAAGCTCAACAACAATTAGTAGTGTCGTCTAGGTAATAAAACACGCCATTGACTGATTTTAACACTACCGTCTGAATTATCAATAGTAGTCATGAGCTTATTAGTTTTTAACCAAAAAAACACCTTGCCAACTAGGACATACGCAATTTACCTTTATAACTTTCATTGTATTAATTGATTAATTAGGTACTCAATATTTATAATCAACTCATTATTACTAAATAAACTATCATACTAACGCAAAAAATTTCATTTACACGAACAGCATAAAAATCTTATAGTTTCACTTCCCAATATTACTGACTACTACTATATCTGACAAAGTTTATTGCACTAAATTTTTAGTTCAATGTAAATCGGACCTGATAAATTCTTTTATACATCCGGATTAATCAAAGTCAACCTTAAAAAGTGTTTTTGTGGTGGAAGCAACGACTTCAACAAATTTATTCCTTCAAATAGTGATAACAATATTACACCATCGGATTAAGTGTTTTTATTGCTACCGCGGTTGTCGCAGGCATATAAATTTTGAAGGAGATGTAGGTACCTTTTCTTGTGGCTTATTTGTCATTATTTTTTGAGTTGAGTGTACATACTCTACATTTTATATTACTATAAAACTCAATTCCTCCTAAATTTTTTGGTAAAGAGATTCCGATAGATTTATGTTTAAGAATGGTAAAATTAAAACATTCTCCTTAGACTAGTATTACTAGTTATTATAAAAAGAAAACTTGCATACCTTCAACAATTCTATGAGAGAAAGTCATGCACCATCACTCTCACAGCCACTACTTCTTACTAAACGTGGAAAAAACGTAAATTTAATTAGAGCGAAAGAAAATCCTAGGTTATTACTGTACGTCTCCAGCTCAAATCCTTGAAGATATCATTACGAAGTTGAGACGTAACGTTATCGTCGATCCTCGTCTCACTTGAGTACATTTTATATTGTTCCGGATAGCAGAAATATCAACTTTTTGTGGGGTTGCTAGTGCGATATCTTCTACTGTCAGTTGTACAGAATTAAACGAAATCCTAGGATGAGAATCTAGACAGATATCTATGTCCGAGAAATTAATTTTGTTTAAACGCCACACAAGCTTCCCCTCCCTTTAGAGTTTTCCATTTACAGCGTTTGCCGGGATAACGTTTTGGTGAACGCGCAAATTCAGCTGGGAAAGAAAAAAAGGTTTTTCGTAAATCATTATTCTCTGACAGTGCACACGGCTATGCTATATTTTAGCTTTATTTAACAATAAAAGTGCTAGCGGATTTGGCATGAGGAATTTTCCAAGGTAGCGAATATAAGTTAAGTTTATATTTGATTTATTCTTTTTTTTTTTTTTTAATATTTAGAACACCTACCACATCCAAAATAATTGATAAATGTATTCGGAAATCTATAAAAGTTATTTCCATTTCCAGCATTCTTAAAGCACAATTTTCTTTCTGTCAAATATATACAAAATGTCATCTTCAAAATTGTTCTCAGACGAAAAACTTTGTAAATGTATTCCACTGCAGAATAATTTATTTTGATGGTGCCGCACTAGAGAAATACAGGACAAATTTCATAATCTGATAAACTCATTATATTTAACATATACCGCAAATCGTCTGATACTTGCTAAAAGTTCTTATGACCATCTTGCAGGCCATAAGTACTACAACTATAAGTACAGATAATAGTTATCTACTCAATTAGCAAATATACCTCTCCACAACAATTTTATGTTAGAATTACAAAGGATTGAACAAATTGCTATTTTGATTTAGTTTAATACCTGTTTTGATAACTAAAATTCAAATTGAAATTTTACCGAAAAATATCTACATTCGAGAGGCTCCTTACTCGTTGAGTTTGATTTCTATTGTTAAGTATTCCAGTTCCTTATAATTTGATAATAAACCCCTTATGTCTCTTCCTTCTATTGGGCCTATATCTTAAGGACCTAAGGAACAAGTTTGATGTCTTCAACCTCCACCTATAGATTTTTCTTTCGTTCTGCATCTGCAGTAGAATTTTTCAGGAGCTATTTGCGTCATAGGAGGCAGGTGGTTTCTGTAAATGATAAAGTTGCAGATCAACTATTTGTTGAGTCTGGTGTGCCGCAGGGGTCGGTATTGGGGCCATTATTATTCATTATATATACCTGTTGTCTTGGTGATCACTTAAAATTCTGTAAGTACCACTGTTATGCTGACGATATATTAATATATTTGGTGTGTGATGGTGGAGATCTGCAGGGGGCGGTGAAGACCATGGAGACCGATTTGGAACGAGTTGTGGCCGCCGCGGAACAGCACTGCCTCAAGATAAATCCATCAAAATCTGCGGCGATAGTTTTTACGAAAAGGGCCCATGCGGTTCTGCCCGGCGCAATTGCCATTAGAGTGAGAGGGGAAGATATTCCTTTGCGGACGGCGGTTGGGGTGCTGGGTTTGCGGATACATGTAGACTTGCGGTTTCGAGAGCATGTGTCGGATATTGTTAGAAAATCGTACATTACCCTCATATAGTCCCTATATGCTAACAGACACTACTTCAACACGAAACTGAGAACGACGTTGTGTGAGGCCTTAGTGCTTTCCCGTGCAGATTACTGTGACGTCGTATATGGACCTTGTCTGGACTCGGCATCCCGCCGTCGTTTGCAGTTAATTCAGAACAATTGTCTGAGGTTTATCTATAATATTAGAAAATATCAACATATATCTATGGCGCTGGGTTGGTCTGGCTGGTTAAACATGGATTCGCGAAGAAGGTTGCATGAGGCAGTGCTGTTTCATAGGATCATTTCAGAAAAGAAGCCCCCGTATTTATATAATAAAATTTCGTATCGCACCGATGTTCACAATATTAATGTACGGTATAAACACTGCATTTGCGTAAAGAGATTCAATTTAGAACTTTATAGAAGGTGCTTCTCATATAATATAGCCAATGTCTATAATGCGATACCATTGGAACTCTGGCAGCTGTCTCCCCTTAGCTTTAGAAAGAAAATTAAAGCGGATCTTCTGCGGCGGCAGTGAAGGTCTTATGTGATCCGAGCATTTCATTTCATTTTATTTTATTTTATTTTATTTTATTGTACGGTAACAAGTATTTTTCATTTTTTTGTTGTTTGTATTGTTGTTCTCTTTTGTAGCTAATAAGTATTCTCAACTTTTTTTTTTTATGTTTTAGTTTATTTTTGGAGAGAATTGAAAAACAGTCAACAGCATCATGCTGGAGACTGACATTCTCTTCCATTTGATCCTTACAATTATGTATTTGTTCTTTTTATTGTACTTTTCTTTTTCTTTTTGTATTTTGGTTTGGATCAATAAACATATATTATTATTATTATTATTATTTATTACAATTTAACAACTCTTTCAATAACGATCCTAACAATCTAGGAGGAATCGGTATTAGTAGATAACGATTTTTTAATGAACATAATTTTTAAATTTACAAATTTAATTTGATTTCTCACCTTTCCCATACATTCCTACCTCTTTCGATTAATACAATTCCTTTCAAATTGTATATATTTGAATGTGTGAGCAGGTTCTTGTCTCGTGGTGTGCTTTCCTTGATCTTTTTTTTTTTTGATTTTTCGAGAATTTATCACATTCAATTCTCATTCACAAATGGCACATAATTTTTCTTTTTTAGTACAAGAGGTGTAGCCACAGAAGATGCTCCAACTAATGAAACTGCAAGTGGAATTTTTCTGAAGAATAATTAGATTGTTGGTTTGTTATTCTTAAATGGCATAAGCGTTTCTTTAAGAAAATTTATGAATAGTATCTTTTTATTTATATTATTATTTTATTGGGTAACTAAATAGCATTTTATTGGTTTTTATTAGAAAAAGTCGTTATTTTGCAGCTGCTATTAGCAGTGATTTTCTTAGTTTATACAATTATCTTCTAGTTGTTGGAATTCTTAGGAAAATAATGTACAGAATACACAGAGTTTGACAAATATTACTTCATAAATTCAATGTTAAATATGTAAAATTATTTCTATAGATTACCACTAATAATTTCAATTCTCTTTTAATTACGAATGCTGGTTTTCTTTCCTTTTTGGAATAGATTATTTAAATACCATTGTTACGTTTCCGAAGTTTATTTTCTTCTCTTTTTTCAAGCATCATTATCTTACAACACACCTTTATTACATTTTTCTCTTTTTGTTATTTAATTTCATTAAACTTATCCTGCATTTAATGTTCCTATACTTAGGCATCTAATTGATGCACGTTGTAACAAAAAAATACCTAAATTTAGCGTTGTATAACATGAAAACATATAAGTGTAAAATAGGAATAATAAACAACCATATTTCTTAACATACAAAGGGCAAATATACTTCAAATTTTGTATTCGATATCCTATCCGTTTTTACTTTTTTTATTTATTTGTTTTACACAATTTTAACACCAAAATCGTGCTTTATATCATTGGTATAAAATTTATTGGTGCAGCTACTTATCGCTATAATACAAATATAATATGATTTGTTTAAGGTGTTTGATGGGAATTTGTTCGTAGCCGTTAATGCAATTTTATGTTTTTTCTTTTTTCATGATTTCAATTTTTTAATCAATTAAACATTTCATTAACGTTTCGACAATCTATTTATTATTGTCTTCTTCAGAAATTGTTTTATATAATTCAAATTTTTATACATTTAAGGACAAACACAATGACATTTTAAAAATTATTTTATAAAACTTTACATTTTCTTAAAAATTACAAAAACATGTTGTTAGTCAATTACAAAACAGTGTATGGAGAATATTTTGAATTCAAACTGCCGAATATTACATTTAACATATGTTAAATGTAATCTTTCAACAATTTTCTGAAGAAGATAACAATAAATAGATTGTCGAAGCGTTAATGAAATGTTTAATTGATTAAAAAATTCAAATCATTATATAAAAATAAGCCGTTAACTCATGAAAAAAGAAAAAAACATAATTTGTTTAATATTATAAATTAGAAATCTTTCTTAATTTTATTAAAACTTATTGCAGCAAAGCTTTATGGTATAAAACTTCAAAGATGTATTATGTTACAGATATTGCCATAAAGATGGCAAGCAGTATAAAGATATAATATTCCATATTTGAGTATTTTATGTTTGATCTTTCGAGATAGAGATATATTTATTCATTGTAATAAAAACAGTACGAGAAACGTCAAAAGAATAAGTATATAATAAATACAAAAATTCAGAAATTCAGAACAAATTATAACAAACAACACATTAAAATTATACATATAGACTAATATTTGGATTTGAGAATTCTGGGAGTGAATAATAGTTTTGATTTTACTTGATATTTGAATTTAAAAATTCTCGAAGTGAATAATGGTTTTCATTTCACACTCTAATCTTAGAAGTTTTACTAGTAAGCCTAGTTCCACCTGGAACGCACCCTATTGAAGAAGTTAGAATAGAATAGAACAAGAAATATAATAAAACAATAAGTGTATAAGTATATGCTCAATCAACAGGTAACTAACCAGTGCATCGCTTGTGGATGCCAGACATTATAGCACCACAAGAAAATTAATTCATTTACAGCCTAAAATATTCTTGAAAGTAGTATATCATATGGTTTAAATGATATGACCTAACACTACGTTTAAATTTATTTTCACTTTCTATGGTTCTCAAATTCTGAGGCAAGACGTTAAAAAGTCTTAAACCCAAAATATTTGAGGAATTTTCATGTATGGGAAGGAATATGAAAATTCGATTTAAATCTGGTATTATGTGCATGGAAATCACTGTTTCGGGAGAACTTATTTTTATTTTTATATGTATAATGTATCACTTCATATATATGCATAGATGGTACCCGCAATATGTTAATTTTTTTAAAGTACGGCCTACATTACGCACTGCTCTTAATACCTGCGATACACCGTATAATTCTTTTTTGCGCTAAGAATACATCGCTGCTAACTGGAGACGCACCCTAAAGAGTGATGCCATATGATAATCTACTGTATACATTGACGTAATAAAATCATAATAAGCTATTAAAATCAACCACTTGCTTTAAATTTTTTATTTGATAACATAATGAATTCATTTTCTTTTTTAGTTGATTAGAATGTGAATTCCATGTTAATGTTGAGTCAAAATGTATCCCTAAAAACTTTATTTCTTCCACACTCTTAATTTCTTTATGTTGAGCAAATACATGTACGTCTAGATTTTTTTTTTGTTGTGTACGATATGAAAGATTACAAATTTGGGTTTTTCAACATTTAAGTATAATTTATTATTATTAAAAACACACACATTTTGCAAGAATACGTTCGCTCTATTTTCACTCTCAATAATATTATCACCAGATACCACTGCACTGGTATCATCGGCATCATACGCGGAAATTAGAAACAAAGTTGATCATATCATTAACAAAAATAATGAACAGCACAGGGCCCAAAATGCTTCCTTGGAGAACCCCCGTTTCAACAGGTAAAGTAGACGACTTAATGTTATTCAAACGGGTTTCGGTTTTATGTTTAACACTTACAAATTGAGTTCTCTCATCTAAGTATTTTTTAAACCATTGATCTACAACCCCGAGGATGCCATACTGTTCTAATTTAGACAACATCGTATTATTCGATATCAAATAAAATATTTGGAGTGTCAACAAGATGTCAAAGAATGATGATTTCATCATACTACGTTAGACGATATTTTTACTAGACAAAAGTATTTACATGCTCAAAAATAATCAATTTCATGCTAAACGTCAAATGGAAAATTAACCGTCTGACAGCGAACTTACAAAGTAGGTACTATACACTAATTGTCCCGCTTTGGTTACAGCTCTGTACTTACATGCTAAGCTTACTCTATTAGAGCTAATCATAGCAAGATTATACGCTAGTTGAAACTTGTTTAATTTAAAATTAGAACGTTATGCAACATAATGTAGCCTTTCCAAGCATCCCGCTACGAACCACAGAATATTCAAATTATTTCTGGCAATTTTACCGTTTATTTAATTTAACCGAACGACTCCTCCGAGATTTCACCTTAAAACTAAGGAGAAGCACTTTGAACCCGCAAGGAGAATAACACTTGACAAATTCCGCAAGTCCTCGAGGTAGTTCAAGTTAACTTTAAGTATGTATTTGAAACCCCGAACGATTAGGTAGAGTGGGTATTTCGCCTTTTATTTGATTTTATTAATACTAAATGTAGAACAGTTTTAACGGGACTGGAATCGAGTTTATTAACAGACGTCGAGAAACGAAAAGTGAAAATGGAAAACGTCCTAATTAGCAATGGGAATTTAATTATAAATTTAGTCGGCACCTCCGAGTGACAAACCACTTGGATTGAAGTGGTAGTACTTCTGTTACAAGCCAGGATTCCACTTGACGAATTCCATGCTTCTTTCAGTCAATTCAAGTCAACTGATAATAAAATTATCTTAAAAGGTAAGATAGCGTTGGCGCTGCAGTAAATGTTTTGTTTGTTAAGAGTATACAGTCAGGCACGAGAGAGATGGAATAGGATCCTTAAATTAAGATTGCACTCGAAGAACGCTACGTGGACGGCTTGGAAATTGCAGGGAATTAGCAAAGTGATGTCTACTGGTGTCGCCAGCAAAGCCAAATAGAAGCAGAAAATAAAAGTGGCGCACTGGAAAGCACGACATGTGGATACGTTATTTGTTTTATTTTGTACACAGAAAGTATTGTTACCCGTCTTAAGGAATTACAGACAATCATTGGAATCAAATAACAACAGTAATTCGAACAAAAGGAAATTAGAATTGAAATCAAAGAGTTCGTCTTACAAAGGAAAGTTCTCAAGCAGATAATTTTAAAGAAATTGTGTTTAAATAGTATCTCCTAAGATATAACTATTTTCTTGTGAGGAAAAATGTGTCGAGTGGGGAAAATCCCGCAGTATGTTAGAAGAATTTTCTATCTTCCACGAATATAGTCGTAATAAAAGTAGGTATTACCACGTATTACAAATACAGGGCATTTCTGAAACGAGCCATCCCAAATAACTCTTTCTTCTAATAACTTCTAAGCTGCATTAATATAAAATTCCGAAAGCTTTCAATTGTCATATCAAGAGGAACAACTTTTAATGACAAACCTGACGATTTAAAACCATTCCTGAGAACGCAGCAGCGCTCACCCTTAAAATTTGAATAGGGAAGATGGGTCTTGTGACTACTCATTCAAAAGGTCTTTTAATTCTTTTTACGGCAACATATATCGGGATGTCTTTTTTTTTAATCAGTAAGCAAAAAGTGTATAATTTGCAACCTGTGTAATAACAATACGATTAGAATTAAATGGTTTGGATTTTATTTTATTACATATTCAAAATAATGACTATTAACCTGCATAAATAGTACAATCTTCCCTAAAACGTTCGTCGGTTATTAGTTTGTCTTCTTCAACAATTTTTTGGCGTAACTCTTTTAAGTAAACTGAACTCGTGGCATACACCTTAGATATAAGGTGCTCCCAGAGAAAAAATCAAGCGATGTAACATCCGGCGATCTGGCAGGCCATTCTATAGACCCCTTCGACCAATCCAATGATCGCGAAAGTGATGATCCAGAAATTGTCGTACTCCGGCAGCGTAATGTGAAGGCGCTCCATCTTGTTGAAATACTCCAACAAATCTGGATCTCTTTTCAATTTTTCTGTGATCAAAAGATTGATTGTATCCTCCAGCATGTTCAAATACATTTGAACATTTAAAGTCCCGTCAATTAATAGGGGTCCTATGAGATGATCGCCCGCGTCAGATGGGGGTTGGAGTCACTTCAATATCTGCAGTTGTGACGATTTACTCCACCTTTCAATGAAGAAGATAATTCGCCCGAAGAACAGATATTATACAGTAAATTTGTAGTATTGTTGATGCGCTTGGTCATTACTTCAAAAACTTTAAACATCCTGTCAAAATCATGTGTAATTTTGAAGTGATAAAATTTGAACTTCTTTAGTATTCTACAAACGGCTTACTACTGATGCTTGAGATACGTGTTGTATCGACGCCGCATTTGCAAGCTCTTTTCTTATGTACAAAGCCCGTTTCCGTGAATTTTTGGATTACTAGCAGTACGTACTTGTGTCGCACATTTTGACCTGCATGATTTTCGTTGAATAAGCGAGCTGTAGATTTTGCACACCTCCTATTCTCATTGCACAAAGTCACTAATTCCACACGTTCTTGGATAGAATAGACCATATTAATTTATTGTAAATTCACGATTAAACCAAAGGTAAACTCCACTAAAGAACATTCTACTAAACATTATAAGCGTAAACTAATACTGTGCAAATAAGTACCTATCTAAAGTTGAAAACAGAAGCAAAAAAGTAGAGAAAAACGACATTAAAAATGATAATTTAATGGTACAAAAATAAGTAGGAGTTACATATCTTGATTACCCCAAAAAAAATTGCGAAATAGGGAGAGCACATAGGGAGAGCATTTGAAGTCATTTCATTATAATCCTGTTTTGTTACTCAGGTTGCAAACTATGCACTTTTGCTTTCCGATTTAAAAAAATTACTTCTTGATTCTTATGTTGCCGTAAATAGAATGAAAAGGCCGTTTGAATTAGTGGTCACAAGACCCACCTTCCCTATTCAAATTTTAAGGGTAGGGGCCGCTGCGCCCTCAGGAATAATTTTAAATCGTCAGGCCCTTCAGTAGAAGTTGTCGTCCTTGATATGACAATTTACAGATTTAGCAATTTTATATAAGTCGCACCAGGTAAAGAGTGATATGAGGTGTCTGATTTCAATTAAAATGCTCTATATAGTCAATGGTATTAACGCAGGAATAATAATACTTTATTTAATCCCCTGTATTCATCCATATATTACTGTTTATTAGAAAAAATGTAGGTTCTAATATAATTGAATTGCTTACGCTGACGACCTTGCGCTGCTGATAGATGCTGAAGACTTACGAGATCTTGTATTCAAACCAACTGTATCCCTAGAACAGATTGACGACTGGATGAGAAGTAGGGGACTGGAACTGGCTCCTCAAAAAACCGAGGCGGCTGTGCTAAAGGGACCCCGTAGAAAATGGGAGTTTTGCTTTAATTTGGCCGGCAATCAGATATGCGTGAAGAGTGAGCTGGGGGTCAAAGTCGACCACCGTCTAACGTTCCGACCACATATCCTCTAGATCTCTGAAAAGCCGGAGTCCACACTTGCGGCTCTTCTAAGGGTCATGCCCAATGTAGGAGGACCCGGAAGCAGAAAAAGATGCTCTACGTGGTTGTTCAATAGCAGATTCTGTACGCTATTCCTGCCTGGGGTAGTGTCCTAGAGATCAAGAGACACCGACAAACCCTGGAGCGACTACAGCACAGGGTCCTGCTCAGAGTGGGAAGTGTCTATCGAACACCAATGCTGGTGGGAGTTCCGTCCATATATCTGCTGGCGGAGGAACAAAAGACACGAAAACCTGGAGATAGGTAAGACCGTGACAAGAAAGAGAACCCCAGACAAGCGGCAGAGGCTGTGGGCCAGAAATCAGAAAACCTCGATCTGGACAAGGACGTTGATGCCCATGGGTAAAATGTGATTTTAGACCGACAGATTATTATCTATCGCAGTTTCTGTCCAGGCATGGACATTTTCAAAGGTACCTGAAGAGATTCTAGCTATCGTCCGATGAGTCATGTAGGTAATGTGGCGCTCGAGACACACCAGAAGACGCCATTCTGCTCTGCGACAAGTGGGCCGACGAGAGACGTGAGCTTGAAAGGAGTATTGGTGATATATGTAGTAAATACGAACAGCGTGGTAATGATTGAGAGTTCCACAAACTGGAATTCCATCAGAGTCTTCATTACGTGCGTTCTAAAACAGAGAGAGCAAGAGGAAAGAAGCCGCCAGAGTGCGGCATGAATCGGCAGGAGGCACACATGTAAGTACCGCTCACACTCCGACACTATGTCGTAACGACGATCCTGCAGTGTCAGAGAAAGTGAAGGAGGGGTTTTAGTCGGAGTAGCGTCCGATACTACCGGTGCACATTGAACCCGTGCCCGGTGCCAAGCGGTTTTTTCCTAACAAAAAAAAAATGTAATTATAATAAAAATAATTATGTTCGTTGTCACTACTTTTATTTTTCTCAGTGTATTAACTCTAAACATTTTTTCTCAATAATATTTTTTTATTTTTTGAAAAGTAAGGATACTTAACAATTCAGTCTTTTTCATTTCTAACTGCTCACTATGTATACAGCAGAAGATAAATTGCGTCCAAAGGGCGCAAGTTGATTTTAAAAGATATTCAGTTTCTGCATTATTACAATTTTGATATAAAATCATTTTATTTAACAGAACTGAATTTATATAACATATATATTTCCTTATTTATATATATATAATACGATACATCATCATATCCATATAGTGTAGTAATAATAAAACTAGTAAAAAATGAAAAATTTTGGAAGCAGTAAAATTTGTTGCATCACAAACATCACAAGATCGATTTGTCATCAGTACACCATGGAGCTCAAAGTTGATTATAATTATATATATAAGTGTTTGTTTAATAAATTTTAATACATGGTGCATGCAAATTAGAGCCTCAGTTGCGAGATGTGAATCGAACTACCCCTGTGCCCGAACATTCCGACTCCTTATAATTCACGTGATAAAGCACTGACATCGAACTTCACGTGAATTAGAACACGGACTATAAATACGTACTTTTGTAATTCACGCACGGTACGTGATTATACATTCGGCGATTTGTGAATAAACAGTACACGTACGGTACGTACTTTAGATACATGTGTAGTTGGGATACGTGACATTTGAAACATGCGTACTGTACGTAAACACGGGAATAAGGTAGCTCTAATGCAAATCTACGCCATAGTTTCCTAATATAACTTTTAGAAACTCTAGAAAACATTTTTACAAAACCATTTCAAACTCGAAAGCCAGAAGTAAAGAAAAGTTGAATTATTTCTGTCTTCATGTGTGAATTTCTTTATTCTAGATTAGCGCAGCAAGCGCTAATATGTCTAATAGAACATAACTATAAACCAATTAAAGTGTAATATTTTGATATATCTAAGAGCGGCAAAATGATGATCCAGAAAAAGCATACATGCATTCTTTATTAAATATACTGGTCAATCCGCAAGAAATTGTTTTAGACTTAAGCGGAAATTTTTAGGTCGGGTTTTTAATAATAATAATAATAACCCAATTTATTTCAAGCCAGTTTATTAAATTGATCGAAAATTTCGACATGTTGCGCAACATCAACCAAGAAAGATTAATTATTTGAAATCGTTGTTCAATAGTGTGTTCTCACATTTATTTATATTGAGTATATCTAATTCAATCGCCGTTAATAATTTAGCAGCTTTGACGAACCCCAATCCTGATAAAGAGCACCTCGCTTTATTGAACCGCACTATGTGTTAATATAATTTTGTTCGTCGAACATGGCAGGCAACAGTTCACCAATAATTCAATAACATATCGCCGGAAATGTGTGTCATCGGTTGATCCTTGATGATACTGACGTGATACCGGAAAATTACCGGAACAGGATAATTATATTATTCTCTCCCTTCTAAATGATAAAATAGTGGCTGATAGTTTAAGTTGAATTATGTGATATTGAAAAGTATATTACATATTCATAAATATTTTAAGTATTGAGGATTATTATTTCATGATTAACTATCTTAAAACTACTCTATTGCCGAGGTATTTCTTATCGGTTGATACAAAATCTCTGAAGAGGAGCATGTTCGTTTTATAAATAAGCTAAAACTTCAAGCTTCTACTTTATGTCAACGAAATTGAGGTGGATTTCGTAAGACAATCTTCATTTCAATCTCTCTCTCTTGAGTTATTCCGGCAATTCTGTTGATTATTTCCAGTTAAAATTTCAAATTCCAGACTACATTGAATACAACATATATTTACCTTCCTCTTTCATTTACCGTACAAAAGGAGATCCGACTCAATATTTTTCGTTAAACTCTAAAACCTTACAGCGTTCAATAAAGCAAGATAAATGTGATGACTTTCGAAATGAATTTATTCGTCCGTAGTTTGTCCTGATATACGTACGACATTATAGATCGTCGCTCTTTTTCTTCTGCAAGTTATTTCGTTCTTTTCTTTTATACTATTCTCCATTTCTGCCGAGAAATTCTACATATTTATGAGCCCTTTTTACGTACGTCCTGATCTCCTTATTTATATGCTATGAAACTTATGAAGGAAGAACGAAGTAAGACGCTTAGGAATTTCTCGATATCTGAGGATGGAATTTGTATTTCCTATTTTCCGTTACTTTTAGACAGACAGCGGTTCAAAACTGTGGGAACTTTTAAAAATTTGAAGGGATTGCCATATTATTATTTCATGTTAATAATAAATCTTGAACTATTCTACAAAGATGACACTTCAGAAGACATTGCTATAGAGAGTTTCGTTACGTTACCCGTTTCAGAACAATGATTTTATTTTATTGTGGAGATAAACTCTAAAATCAGAAACCTTCAATCACACCAGTCATATATCTCACATGTTCTACAGAAAGCAAACTAAAAAATTTCCTTGTGCGTCCTTTTAACTAAGTTCGGAATTAATTCTGCTTATCTAGGGATTTAGTAGGTTTATTTTTTTTACCATTGTAGAATTTATTCTCCGCTCTAGTTAAATGGGAAGAAAAATAATGGTCGACAAGATTGAGTAAAGTGTGCTCCGTAAATGGCTTCTACAAGGAAACCCTTGCGTGCTCCTACTGATGTACCCCAAAGAAGAATGCCACATTGTATCCTGGAATAAGCTGCAGCATAATACAAGAACAACAACCATGCCTTTGTTACTTGTAATCGCCTACATTTAAATACCAAACTTTCACTAAATACATATTTTCTTTGCTATAGATAATTGTTACGCAATGGGCCTTTTGGAGTAAAGGTATGCCTAGAAGTTTCATCGAATGATGATCCAAAATTAAGGCCATTTATTTTTAAATTTAAGGGTGAAACGCAAAAATAATTTATTCTCTGAAAACCACTTGTCCAAGATTTGTAGTAAACTGTTGGTGAGAACCTCAATTTGTTCTTTCTGATCATCTGCAATAATCAACAAGAGATGTCATGAGCATAAATAGTTAAATATACTTCGGGCCAAAATAAAATTACGTCATGTATGCATAGAGAAAAAAAAACCGGCGGGAGAACCCATCCCTAAACAACACTATTCAGAATGGGCAACCAATATGAGTTCATTACATTTAATTCGCCATTGGATTTTGCAATTCTCAATTTTACTATTTGTAGCTTATCATACAAGTATGATCTAAACCATTTCGCAGCCTTGTCCCTAATGCATTATATTTCTCGCTTACTTAAAAGTTGTTTGTTCTGCACACAGTCGAATGTTTCTTGTTCTCTGCTTTTCAATACGTTGCAGCATACTACTGTACCGGGTGATTCAGTAAGGGTGGCGACCGGCTGTATCTCGGAAACTGCTATGCCTAGAGCTTCGGGACAAAAAAATACATAACCAATGTGGCCATCAGAAATATCCGAAAATTATTTTAATGTTCGAAATTTTACCGCTAGGGGGCGTATCTGCTATGTTCAATCATAAAATCAGTATTATCTCAGAAAATTGCAGGTTGAGCTATAGTTTTGAATGGACCGTTCGAAAGCTGAGTTGATGTCCCATTATTTTGTTTAATGACTTTTTTTCATATCTGCCATAATAAGGAGGGGGGAAGCCAATCAATTGTTCAATATGTAAATGTTAATATCTCCTGAACCGTTCAACCAATCTGAAAATTTTTGGGCTCGTTCGATAGAGCATTTCATGGGTTTTGTCTAGAAAAATTGTCGTTCTAGCATTTAGTGTGAAATAGGTAAACTGCAGGGTGTTTTCTGTAGTGATAACATATTTTGGTGAATTTCAAGAAAAAATTAAATGTAACCGTGCTATATAATTACTAGTGTCGCAAGCTAAATTAAGTTGTTGAAATTTCAGTGAAAACCGCATCTTAATATCTCAATCCGTTCTCGATTTATCGCCAAATAATGAAATTTGTAACAAAAATCAACTGCGGCCATGAAAGTAAGCGACGCGACGGATGGTTTCCATGGAAACTACGAAACTATCAGATGGTTTATTGCTTATATCAGCTAAAAACAGTGAAAACTGAATGGAATAAATTATTAACGAGAATAATAACAGCAAAAAGAAAATATCTAACCAAAAATTTTAATTATAAATGTTCGGAATGTCTACCATCACTGGCCACCCACAAATTGAGTCTGTTACTTGTGGATAATATACTCGCTTCTACCTCGGCAATGGAAATATATCTGACGGCTTCTCGAATTCTTTGTTTCATATTATCAGGTGTTGTTTGGCGGTCTTTATATACTATATCTTTAAGTCAACTCCATGAATATAAATCAATTACTGTGAGATCGAGGGACATCGGCGACCAAGAAAAATGCTACCCCAGTCTATCCATTCATTTGGGAACCGGTTATTTAAAAATTCCTGGACACTTCGCGCATAATGCGCCGGGCAACCATCCTGCTGAATCCACATACCCATTCTTGTCTCCAGGGAACTATCTTCGAACAATAAAGGCAATACGTTTTCCAAAAAATAGCCACACCATTTAAACGCTGTTCAAAAAAGTAAGGACCAATAATTTCCCCCCAAAAATTCACACCAAACATTGACACGCCAACGATTTTGAAATTGAACTTCGCGTAACCAGTGAGGATTGCTTTCTGACCAATAGCGCATGCTGCATGGTCAAAATCGCCATCCTTTAATTTTTGACGTAAGATGACATGGTAAAGATGAAACTTACGATAACGATAGTAACAGACTCAATTTGTGTGTGGCCAGTGATGGTAGACATTTCGTACATTTATAATTAAAATTTTAGTTGGATATTTTCTTTTTGCTGTTATTATTCTCGTTAATAATTTATTCCATACAGTTTTGACTATTTTTAGCTGATATAAACAATAAACAATCTGATAGTTTCGTAGTTTCCATGGAAACCATCCGGCGCGTCGCCTACTTTCATGGCCCCAGTTGATTTTTGTTACAAATTTCATTCTTTTGGCGATAAATCGAGAACGGATTGAGATATTAAGATGCGGTTTTCACTGAAATTTCAACAACTTAATTTAGCTTGCGACACTAGTAATTATATAGCACGGTTACATTTAATTTTTTCTTGAAATTCACCAAAATATGTTATCACTACAGAAAACACCCTGCAGTTTACCTATTTCACACTAAATGCTAGAACGACAATTTTTCTAGAAAAAACCCATGAAATGCTCTATCGAACGAGCCCAGAAATTTTCAGATTGGTTGAACGGTTCAGGAGATATTAACATTTGCATATTGAACAATTGATTGGCTTCCCCCCTCCTTATTATGGCAGATATGAAAAAAAGTCATTAAATAAAATAATGGGACATCAACTCAGCTTTCGAACGGTCCATTCAAAACTACAGCTCAACCTGCAACTTTCTGAGATAATACTGATTTTATGATTGAACATAGCAGATACGCCCCCTAGCGGTAAAATTTCGAACATTAAAATAATTTTCGGATATTTCTGGTGGCCACATTGGTTATGTATTTTTTTGTCCCGAAGCTCTAGGCATAGCAATTTCCGAGATACAGCTGGTCGCCACCCTTACTGAATCACCCGGTACAATGTTATTAACGCAGCTGCTGTGGGTCGGTTTTTACGGAAACCATATTGGTTGCGATAAAAGCGTATGCCCTGTTCAAGAATAAAGTTAGTCTATTCAAGATGCAGCATTCCAGAATTTTGGAGAAAACATATTAGCGCAATAGGTCTGTAATTACTCATTTCAATCCACTCCCCTTTCTACTCTTTTAGAAAATGAGCAATCCACTAAAACCCTTAATATATCGGCAAAATACACACTGTATTCTCTCACAATCAAAACAGTATATCGTCGAAGTTTATAGAGTTTTTATTATTTAATTATAATTTTACTTATTTCTGCGCTAGTGAAGATGCGCCTGTCTCCGAAATATTAGAAATAATGCTTGTCTAGGCAGACAGAACAACATTATTAAATTGTACCAACACGGCTTCATATCTAAAAGATCAACGGTTACAAATCTCTGTGACACAACTCAAACAATTGCTGAAACATTGGATAAAGGCGCTAATTGAATGTCATTTACATCAATTTCAGCCAAACATTGGATACCATTGATCATACCATATTACTCAAAGGACTGTCTCATTGGATTTGATATATCTCTTTTACGATTTATGGATTCGTATCTAATCAAAAGGAAAAATGACGTTATGCGATTTTGCATCCACCTCAGGAGTTCCTTAGTGACCTAATCTTGGTCCCTTACTATTCGTGCTGTACTTCAACACTCTAACGAAGAATTGGTAAAATTCCTGTACGGTTTCGGGGCAATTATATTATCCCGAAACCGTACAGGTATTTTACTTGTGCGAGTAAAATTACTTACTTGATGTAAAAATTCACTAAGGAAATTTACTCTAGTGTATGAAAAATACTAAATAAAATGAAATTTACTGGGTAAATTTCTTACCATAAAAAAAGGTCATTAGTAAAAATCGTTTAGCATGGAAATTTCATATGGAGCTTTACTATGTATTTAGGAAAATTCCTCAACATACACAAAGGAATTTTGTATAGGAATATCCCTAAAATTTGTAATTTACTGATTGAGTTTACTCCGTGTAAGTATTTTTCCGATACTGCTGAAGTTTATAAGTAGGAAAATCCATACCTATGAAAATAGTTTGCCAAGATCATTTCTTTATAACATATAGAATTTCTTTCACAAGTTTTCCGTTAATGTTACACTTCGTATATTACAAATTCAGTTTGTTCGGAATGTGAAAATATTAATATATAAGGCATACCTTTCCACGAGTAAAATCGAGTAAGTATCTCATTTCAACCACAAAATAGGATTAACATAGACATTGCAATACAATTATAAACATATATTACAGGTAATTCAACAAATATAAAAAACAATGCTTATAATAATAATAATAACAACAATAATACATTTAGATGGTACTCAACTGTTTCATTAAACTTATAACTTTCTTCTTCGAGTGCGAAAAAAGGTTGCTTTCGGTATCGGCATCAGGATGCGTCTTCATGATGTAGCGTTGGAAGAACTCCAACAAAAAACTGATCTTCTTTCATTATTGATATGCTTACAAGATCGTAAGCTTTGATGAAAAATGAATGCCAGATATCAATTAGTATCTTAGTATGCAATATGTAATGTGTGTAAAATATAGGTTTTAAATTACCTATTTGAAGAGAATATAAAAAATAAAGTATGAACAAGGCTAACTGTATTATACCTATATATTGTGCATTCGAAATTTGGTAGAAGAAATCATTACTCTTACTAAGCGTATAATAGTTATGTGCTTGTTTAATGGTTTTACCTAAATGCTTTCTTAACCATAAAGACAAATGCATAGATAGGTATATAGGATAATATGCTAAGTACCTATAAATAGACAAGTTGAATAATACTTTCATAACCTCTACTTCAGAGTAGCGAAATATGACTGTAAAAACCAATATCTATAACCGTTTACTTTAACATTACGGTAATACACAAACTACAAATATATTTTATATACCCTATCGAGGCATATTAATGTCTTTTTTGGAACACAATATATGCACAAACTTATATGCTTCAACGTTTGTAAATTATGAACATGCACCTGCAGGTCACCCTCAGTAGTAAGAATGTATTATTTAACTACTAGATTTATTTTAAATTAGTCACTTACCTAAATATGCCTATAGATAAAACAAAAAGAACAACCACTGCCATGCGTGCATGTCATGTGTTATCTATCTACAAATTGAACCCATAAAATTGAAAATGCGCGCATTGTAAGTATGTATTTGGTTTCCTACGTAAGTTTCCTAACTGTGGATAAAATCACGAAGTAATTTAATAAGAATCCCTGTGAAATCATAAAAATTTTAATAATATTACGTTTTTACGTAGCACTTTTACCTACAATTGAAAGATACTGGTCGATATGTGGGAAATTTCCAAAAGTATAGGTAATTTTGTTAAAAAACTTAAAATTACCCAGTTTTTTGTGATTTTCTCTCAAATGTTACTGGAATTTTTAGCAGGAATCCCGGTAAATCTACTAAGATTTTTGTGTGAACGACTTGATTACCGAGCTTGACTGCCCTGTCCTGGCACACGCGGCTGATTTGAAGATCTACGACAACATCTCGTCAATATCTGATATTGAGTTTTTCCAGCGATGTCTGAATAAAGTTTAAGTATGGTGTGCTTAAAATAAATTAGCTTTTAATGCTACTGAGACAGGGCAACACATTTGTCTCATGCACAAGACGTTTCAATGACTGGTATTTAACTTAGGTAATTTATGATGTTCACTGTTGAAAGTGTCATTGTGTAGAAGGGATGGAGGTATTTTTTTAGATTAGATCTAATTAGGCTAACATTGCACCCCGAGCTGTCGATCTATTGTGCCCCCCTACATCAGCGGTAAGCTGCTAGGGTTTGCCCGTACTTACAGCTCCCCATCCAGTCTAAGAACTTTAATAAATTGCAATAGCTGTGAAGGTTTCAAGGAGGGCATTTCTCCCTCTATCACTATTCTGTTTCAGACCTAACCTTGTCATGTGTTCCCCCAGATGACAATGCCCTGTCAGAAAACCTGCAAGGATGCGTAGTCTGTTTCTGCTTAATTCTAGCAGGGTCTTTGCTCTTCTCTTACTGTAATTTCTAAGGAATATCTTGGAATGTCTCAGACCAGGGAGATTTTCCCAGAGGGAAGCTCTGAGCGTCTCCTCCCTGTCTTTGAGTTGTTTTTTGTAGGTGCTCAAGGGATGGAGGTAACATTCGATGAAAAGCTTACTGTTTCTAATCACTATTGCGAACACAGGGTATCAATTATTGGGTTCCATAATAAGAACCATCCGATATTTCTACAAGATGGCAGTCATGAAGTCATTATTATCAGGAAGCTGGAGTATCCATTTATCATCTGATTGATATCCCATATGTAATAACCTCATAAGACAAATAGAACGTATACAACCTAAATTCTTAAAACATATTAACTACAACTTGTTGGTAGTGTATCCTTAGCGAAGTGTCGGCTATGGTGAGTTGCTGAACAAACATGGTCTGTTGTCCCTAGATGAGAAATGACCGCGTCGACGCAACGGACCTCCTTGCAAGTCTTGACTTCTTGGTACCTAGACCTACATCAAGAGGTTTGAGCATATTTTTATTGCCGACTCTCAGGACGAATACTCTGCACTGTGCAAAAAAACAGAACGGGGATGTGTTATATGATGACATTTTTGAAACACAATCTTATTTGATATTGTTTATCTTATAGTGCAATTTATATTGCGTCTGCTACTATAATAGGTATATTGGACCATGTTTAAAGCGGGACTGTATATAACATGGGATGACCATAGAATGAGAATTCGTGCTATATGGTTAACATGTATTCTCGTATGTATGTTTTTATATGACCGAAAATAATTTAAATGATTTGAAGCATCAAGTTCAAAATAATCCAGCAATGTATCCAGATTGTATTTTCGCGCCAATTTTCTGCGAATCTACTTTAAGCAGTTGCATCAATTCATTACGTACTCATGATTTTAAAATTATGTCTGTTATAAATAATCATGTTTTGCTTCATGCTTGTAAACGGTAGGAAAGTGATCCGCAGTGTGGAAACAAATGCTATTACGACAAAAAAGCAAATAGCAATGTCACAGCTAGAAATCCTATAGAAAACGAATAATCAAAACAAGACGTCTTGTCAACTAGTACCTCTTTTAGAAATAAAACTAGCGAGCTTCAGCGTTCTTCAAAAATTTACTTAATGACAAAATTATCCGTACCTATACTGAGTGTTAGTTTATTGATACTCTGTAAGTATACGCGACTGGATATCTGTAACTGAACCACCTGATTTAATTTTTGGAAACATCAGGGTAACTTATTCTACAAGTTTATTCTCAGCATTGTGACATATCTATTTATATCTTACCATATTGCGCAGAAAATTTATTCAGAAGTCATCAATAAGAGAAATCTCATTTAAAAAAACAAATTTTATAGAATATTTTTATGACTAATTCCAAAAGGAAATTTTATACACATTTTTCCTCTTAAGTTGGTTTATCTTAATTCTGCCGCGCCAAAACAGATCACAAATAATATCTTAGATAAGGGTTTTGTGGTTTTTAAGTATGATAAACGCGAAGTATAATATAGATATAAGACAATTCTACACTTGACCATTATCTTCAATCGAGATGTTTCACCTGCATGCACTTACTTCAAGTTTCATGCTCGCTGATGGTGTTATCTTTCACTGAATAATAGAATTTGAATATCGTAATCTAGAGAAGTTGTTATCTAAGGACGACTAAGGGTGAACTAATAAGAAATAGGAACCTTAATTGAATACTGTCTTGGAGAGCAGAACACTAAGTAATTCAAATCGACCCTTTAGTTACAATGGGGGGACTTGGTAAACGTATATGTTATATGTTAATTAGAACATGAGCATTTGCAGTGGCAGAAGATTGTAGTAAGGTTTATACGACTAATACCCAATTGAATAGAATGGAAAGTGCTTTAGTATAGATCCAAGAGAATCTTTTATGCATATTTACAATTTCCTAATGAAGAGAGGTAAGATATTTTCTGTAGTGTTGAAAAAAATATTTGGGCCAGCACACAGTTTTGCAATCCAATAAATAAAATACATATTTCTATTATGCTTGTTTTCCATTAGAGATGGTGAGTCGAGCTTTTAGTTTTTCATTCAGTAAAACCCACTCTTCTGAACTTATCAATAGTTATTCTTATTTTCATGCAAGAACATGTAACTAACATCAATTGTGTAAAATCACAAACTGTTGGCATTGTAATATCAACTGCAAGTTACTAAAATATTCAAACAGTTTAATTAGCATCTCTACGTAGATACGGAGAGATAATATTGGCACGTCAACTGTATTATTTTTTTTTATTAATTGAATTTTGAATTTTACGAAGACTAAAGTTGAATATGATACCAAACAATTCCTTGTCTAATGTCTTTTTTTTTGTGTATTAAGCAGAAAAATGGATTAGAAAATAGGTTAGAGTTTCTTATGTCTAATCACTCTCTAGCTCTAACCATTATGGATAAATGAATCATATGGTATAACATTATTCTGGCTATGGCTGGCGTGTATTGGCGTTCTATCTCGAACTACCGCTATTCGCTGTATAATATTTTGCGCTGATTTTCATCACTGACTGCACCGTTGCAACCAATTTATACTTCCAAGCGGAACGTGGAAATCGCGTTAGGAGCCATTACGTGTACATATTCCACTGTATGACTGTGGCTATATATTGGGCTGTTCCCACTAGTAACCGTAACTGCACGAAACGAATGTGCATTATTCACCCAAGAGTTGACGTGAAAGAAGTAATGACCAAATATTAGCAACGTAGAACTGTATGTGCAAGTTTATGTATGTACCTGTGCAGAAACCTACATACATGCGAGTGTTTCTACTGTGATGAGCAACTTCGCTCTTTAATTTTTAACAATACACGGTTAAACCATTTTAAGTTGGGTATTTATGTCAAATTAACGCCAGCGCATGCTAGCATACACTATTTGCTTACTCATTTGTTTATTATGTTCTATTTTCGAATTCTTCTGTAACTATTACAGTTAACTCTTAAAATAATAACTATTGGCTCTAACAACTAACTCTCCAATGTATGTACCCAATTCGTTTATAATTAGCAGGTGAGCATTTTGAACAACCACAAAGAACGGAGATGGATAATCTGCTGCCCCAGTCTACAGCAAATTTATTCAAGAGCAAGTTTGAAACAGACATGAAAAAAGACACTCCACATATTGCTAGGATTTAGTTTAGGTACATAGATGACATCTTAGCGGTTGTTGACACTAATAAAATACCTATCGAGGATTTCCTTGCAGAATCATTTTCAAAATTCGAAATTGCTAAATTATACAGTAGAAGAAGCAGTGAACAACTCTTGTTCCTAGATAGTTCAATAATAACAAATTAGAATTAGGTATACATATATATTGCTGTGTTATTTCTGAGAATTATGCTATACAAAACCTACAGGATTAATGACAATTAATAAAATTGTTTATGTAAATGTTTTTTATCTATTATTCATTTTTTGTCAACGTATGTAATAATTTAAACTAAAAGCTTACTTATTTCGTATCTATTTCAATTAATGCTTGTAACCATGGATTTAAGGGCATGTGTATTTATTTCTATAAGTGTTAGACGATGAATTTTAATTCTGACGTATCGTTTGAAACGATTTCTTTGATAGTTGCCGGGGTACTTCCGTCTTGGAGATATTGAGTTTGTTGAAAACAAATGTGGGGAGACTTCTTTTTCGGTTTTTTCTGAATGTGTTTTCTTTTCATATCATTATCTAGAATTTATATAATCTATCACTATAAGGTCAATAGAAGTTTTTGAATTTATTTACAAGAATGAGAATATTACATATATTGTGCTAAGATGATAGGTATCCAGTTATTTTGAAATTTGGGGCAGCCTTTTGTGTAATCCTGGGGTTTTGAAGAACAACATTCGAGACAGTTTTGCTGTGGGACCTTTCGGAACACTATTTGGGAGCTGAAATGATTATTTTAAACATGGAATTAGTATCTGGATTATATTAGAGCAGTTTCCGTACCTGAAGTAAACGATTTTATCTTCTCTAAAACTTATGATCGGCATATAACGTATAAAAGCATTTGAGGTTATATTTAAATGAAATTCTGAATTATAAATCTAGTGAATTTTGTTGTGTGAGGTTGAATTTGATACTGTGGGTTAATTTTATGAGCATATGTAAATTGGCATTTGATTTAGTTGTACTTGGTTCTATGACGAGAATTCAGCAGGAGATTTGAATTTTATTTATGATTTTTAAAACGAGAAATGTGAGTTTTTAGTCTGCATTAAGATTATAGAAATCTTATTATCGTGTATCTAATTTAGTAAAGAACTTACTTGCCCTGAAGAAACCCTTAGAAGATTCATTTCTTTGTAATTCATGTAAGTATATTGTGATTAAAGGAATTTCACGAATATTTTCTGGTAATTTTAGTTAATGTATCACAAGAACATCACTAACTAATAACCACTACAGCCACATTAAAGATATTTAAGTGTTATATGTTATAATCGATACAATCAGTGTTTCGGTGGAGCAACAATATCCTCCCACGTCCCAAGTGTTACTGAATATAATATTTCTATTCTATTTGTTTGCGGTGTACTGAATACCTTGTGGTGAGGCCAAATTTACTTTTCATCACTTGAGATCTGGCATATCTTTGGAGTTAATGAAAGTATAACAGATGACTCTGAGTGGTGGCATGAACTCTTTAATTTAATTTTGAAAAAATCAACAAAACAATATTGTAATTCAGCAAAAAGTGCGATCTATGAGGGTTACTTTTTCATAGATACAGTCCGGAACCTAAAGATGGTTTAATATGATCATGTGAGAAGCTCTGAGTTTAACTACAATGAGAAAAGGTTTGTTAAATTACCTTTCCAGAGAATGTTGATAGGTATAAACGATATTT
Organism: Cetonia aurata; assembly: GCA_949128085.1. NCBI lineage: Eukaryota > Metazoa > Arthropoda > Insecta > Coleoptera > Scarabaeidae > Cetonia > Cetonia aurata. Next base: position 40,429,366 of record OX421884.1, read on the forward strand.
TAAAAAAACAAAATACGAATATATATCTCCCGAAACACATTGCGAAATCTCTTAGATAACGCAATGGATGGCGCATTGATAAATACGATGATTGTAATGAGGTTTACATTAGAAAACCTATAATAGATTTAAGGAACTGATAGTACATTATCGATAGGATAGAAATTGTTGGATCTGGCCACATATAAATGATATCGGATATAGTTGTAAAGCAGAAAACCTAGACCTAATGAAAAATGTAACTCCTCTGAGAGAACTAGACATGTACAAAATTATATGCATGAGAAGTCATATTAATAAATTACTGTAAAACATGCAAAATTCAGTTGATAATTTTATAGAAGCACAATGGACGTCGTTAAATTCATATTTAGTTCTTGGTATTTTCTTCCCTCCCTTTTCTTAGATTAGGAATAAAGGTGATTGCTCAGGTATTACAAGTTTCTACGATTTGCGCAGGCTTCTATTGAAAATGCAATTTTTTTAATTGAAGAAAGACGAGGACTGGCAAGAAAACATTAATTGAAAGAGGGACAGACGGTGCGAGGTCAAGGTGGTTGTTGCATCTGCTTGCTACTAGGTGATACGACTGAGTATTGCCAGTGGAAAGAGAGCTAGGAAATAGGACCATCTCGATTAGTACGACCAGAGGATTTTCACAAAGGACAGTTACTTCCCACTTGTGTGGAGTTTGATAGTAGACGAACTCCTATGCAGTATGACAGATCTAGGCATATTTTGCCAAGCATATGCTGATGATATGGTCATATATGCAAGAGGAAAGTTTCAGAATACCCTCAGTGACTTAATTGAAAGAGGACTCAATATTACGAAAAAGTGGTGTCAATCAGTGGTACTCAACATCAACCCCACTAAGATTACCTTAGTAGAAAGAAAGAGAACCCAGTCTCAAGACTATAAAAATAGATGGATGGAAGATGGAGGTGAAATAACTAGGCCTGATTCTGGACAATGAGCTTCTGTGGAATAAGCATAACCTTAAAGTAACTCTGGATGTATACAGCAATAGTTATACCAACAATCACAATATCAACCTATCCAACAGCAACTATTGAGGTGGTACTAAATCTTATTCCCTCCATATTTTGGTGGATAACGAAGTGAACAGGACCACTCGCAGGATCATCGGGAAAAGAATGGTTAGGCCTCAGCCTCCTGAAGGTGATCAAACCTGGAACATGTCCCAGGACAGTATGCCAATGAAGTTCAGCTTTGTGAAAGAATTTACCACAAAGCTTAGCACCAACAGAGAGCGGAATAACGACATCATCTTGAAATTCAATAGAAATGCCATCAAATGGTACACGGATGGCTCTAAAATGGCAGAGGAAACTAGAATATGGATATATGGGCCTAGAACCAAATACTTCGAAAGGGTGGGGATGTACTCGAGTATCTTCCAGGCCGAAATATACGCTATTGAAAGATGTGTCTAGTTCAACATTGACAGAAACTACGAAAAGCAAGAGATTATCATAATGTCTGATAGACAAGCAGCGATCAGGGCGCTGAGCTCAAATATAATCAGCTCCAAGATTGTTTGAGAGTGTCTAGGAGAACTAAACGAGCTAGGCGAAAGGAACAAGGTAACCCTTCTGTGGGCTCTGAGGCACACAGCAGTGAAAAGAAACGAAATAAAGATAATCTTGGTAAGAAAGGGGTTAAAATACCTGTTGTTGGATTTTTTTGCGGGATTAGTAGCAGTATAATACTGGAAGAACTCAAAAGAGAAGTAGAGCAGAGAAAATCCAAATATTGGGAAAATCTCCAGCCAATGGGGCAAGCTAAAACCCTTCTGAGAACCTATAACAACACGAGATCTGTAGAATGAATCAACCTGAGTAAAAATAATAATCGTATATTGACAGGAATCCTATCAGGCCATTGTAAACTGAACGGACATCTAAGTGGACTTGGAATAGCGTTGGAAGTCGAATATAGATGGGAAACACGATGAAACCCATCCACCTACTCTAAAATTGCGCTGCACTGTGCAACTAAAGTGAAAATATTTTAAACAAGATAAGAGTAATAAATCGATAGAGACTGCATGTGTAATATGCATATTTATGGTTAAATATATCTAGTAAGTCGTAAGTTGTCGCCTTCATACATTAGTTACGTGTTATCCTAACTCATGGTAATGAAAATCATCCGAAAAATGCTGAAAACAGTGCACGTTTTATGAAAGCTTGCCGTTTACTGAACACGTTTCTCCTGACAAGTGTCTCCTGTCTCTTTGTCGTAACGTGGAAGAGCATGTTCCACTGGTTCAACGAAACAATTTACTTCAGTAAATATTTAACAGTTGTTTTACGAGAAATATAAAAATATATTACTATTGAGGGCATTCGATTATGAACTAAATATTATAATTCTCTCTCTCATCCTCCAAGCGTGAAATGGCGATTTACAACAGTTGATGGGTTCTAAAAACGTACCAAGTTTCAACCTGATTGGTGAATAATACCTCTACGTGCTCCCTTATAAGGTGACTTCATTGGCTGAAGTGCTACTAAACATACAGAACATATTAAGTAACCCCTAGCGGAGTAATACTTTCCAAAAGCATTGCAATTCAATTGCGCAATTATTGTTTAGTATTGCTTAACAAACATCTAATAATTTCCATACCGCAAAGCAGCATACGTAATTCAGTTGTTCTGTATCAATAAGATTATTGTTTTGGAATATATTATATACGTATATGTAGGTACCTATAATTATTTTTTCTTTGTATCAAATTATACGTGCCGTTATTTTTAGCTTCAATGTCACTCTTACATTTTCTTGTTATATATGTGTGGACGATACAGAAACTAAAGTGGAATCGTTATAATAGTCAAGGGTTCTTTCAGAGCGCTACCTTGAACTAAATTCTGCATAGAACTCCAGCAACGAGAAACAAAGTAGCAAAAGGTTTCCTTTCAATTCCTTTCCTTGTATGCTTTTTTTACTTCTTAGAGAAGCGGTTAAGAAGTATTTAAAGCATTGTGAGCAAATATATAACGTAAACATAATTTGAAAGCACACGAGATTATTATTCCATATCTATTATTGTAATTTTTGAAATTAGTAAAAAAAATTAAGATTAAGTTTACAAAACTACGTGGTTAGAGTTCATAATAAAACAACTATTACTACACCAAAACAGAAGTGACCAAATTTTTATAAAAACATTTTTCTATGCGATCGATACATAGTAAATCGAAATAAATATCTTCCTGTACAAAATCACAATCACTGCTCCTGCAATGCCAGCTACACTTCAAACAAACTGCTTCTTCGGCTACCATATACAGGTGTACGATTTTGCTGCAAAATACTGAGGTAAGTTTGTATGTCAGCCTGTTTTAGTGAAGTTGATTACATAAACAACACAGCTCCCTCTAAACTCACATACGCAAATACGGAAACCACCGCCTAGATCTCCCACATAAAATTAAACTAATTATCCTTATATAAATACCGTAGATATAGTAAGACGGTTTTATGCCAGATATCAACGTTCATATATGTACATATGTCGTCAAATATGATAAACTAATAATGGTATTACGAAAACCAGGCCTATCGCTAATTATCATTTGTTTATAGGAGACGAAACTTAAGCCTTTAAAACTTTAACATGCAAAAGGAAACAATGCAGATTAAATGCTTTATTATTTTATTCTTTACCTACTTATCTTTTATTTATTAGGTTATTATGTACATTTATTTCATACTTATTGCCTCCGTCAATTCAGTAAACCTAACAAAATAACTGAAATCTTTTGCATAAATTTTAATTATATTTTTGAAATGTTAACTTAGCCACATCGTGATAATCGTGCGTACCCTTATAAATATAAATGTTTACACTTTCATCTTTTTCAGCCCTTTTTAAAATTCATTCTCACTTATCTAAAAAAAAATTTTCTTTTATTTCCGTGTTAACAATACTAAAAAGCTACGCTATGAGTAGCGTGGACGCCTCTAGCCGGTATGTTTTGTTACAAGGAATCCGATCGTAGACCGCGAATACGCGCCGGAGTATTTTTAGGGGGCGTAGATCGTCGATCGTCTGGTACTAGGGATATCCGGGATAGCGGGAAAACGTGTAAATCTTTTCCAAAATTTCGATTTCTCACGATTTTCGATAACGGACCGACAATAGCCAAGGCCGAGCCCCGCGCGCCGGCAAGAAGGGTCCGATTATATAATATTGCCGGTGATCAGCAGGTAGTCGTGTACCGAACATCAAAACAGCGACAGACGACGAATTTGGTGTGAAATAAGCACAAAGGGGATCGAAGAAATGATAAAACATTAACATTATAATTAATGTAATAACCATTATTCAGTTACCAAATATGTAAATTATCGATGGTTGACGTATATCTAAAACAGATAAGAAGTTTGTGTTTCCTTCGATTGTTTTAGTGCTACAACGGAAAATAATGATGATACAGTATGTGTAATTTCTAATTAAGAAAAATGAATATACAGAGTGACAATTTCACGTTTAATTATTACAATATATACAGTATGTGTAATTTTTAATAAGAAAAAAATATACAGGATGTACCGACGATCCTAAACCAATCACAGGTGTAAACGGGAGTTAGCGGAGAGTGGTGCGGTATAGGGGGTCTGCTGAGGTGGGTCGTAATGAGGATCAAACCAACGACTGCGAGTCTTTTTAAAAGTGGGGGGATTTAGCGGGTCTTCTGAGGTGTGTCGTAATCCGTTATCAAATCAACGACTGCGAGACGCGAGGCGTCGAGTCTTTTTACAAGTGAGAGGCAGGAATTAAGAAAAAGGAATATACAGGGTGTACCGACGATCCCAAACCACAGGTGTGTACGAGGGTTAGTGGAGGGCGGTGCGGGTTAGCTGACTTGCTGAATTGGGACATAATCCGTCATCAAACGAGTATTTAATTGGCTGGGTGAACGGTCCGGAGTTTACTAGTTATTAATATATAATGGTTATGAATATCAATTGATGTTGTTTCCATCGTCTGTTGGATTTTGGGAAAACATGTTGAATGAGATTTTGCCTTTTGCCATCCACCGTTTATAAGGCTGTATGGGTCTTATTTTAAGTTGTTTGGCGACAGTTGCTGAAGAATAGCAACGGAGATTGTCCTTGAGTCCTTTTTTTTATTATATTGACTGCGTTAGTAGTAGTAGTAGTATATTATATTGTCATTAAACATACAGTTGTCTGACATAAAAATGACAATAATTAATGAATAATAGCAATACGAAATGTTGGTTGTAATTAAATAAAAATGTACTTATATATATTGAATTAAATGAATAAGAATACACACAATAAAGAATACCCACGTTCACAACGAGGGAACAACTCAAAATTTATAGTTAATAAGTTTATCAAATGAGTAGAAAGCTTGCTTCAATAATACAGCCTTCAATTTATGACGAAATGTTTGTTCTCTGTTATTTTTAAATTGCTTGACTTACGAATTCCTGAGGGAGTGTAATCAAGAACATGCTTTTTTTTAAGGAGAGCGGTTATATTTGCTGTATTGAAGTATGAGGGTAATACGAAAGTTCTTACTTCCTCTGTGACTGATCGTAGCAAATTACATTGTCGTTTGGAGAGGTCCAAAAATGTCTTTACATATAACCCCTTTTTCGGAGAATACATTGCTATTATTTTAGTAAGAGGATTCAAGAGAAACTAAGTAGGAATAGATGGAGAAGAAATAAAAATGGTCTAACTCCTCAAAATTTTTTAATAGTAAATCAATCGATTTTGTTCTTCAAATGGACATTAATGGATTATTAAGCCAGCCTAAACATTATCATAATTGAATTGATGATTGTATTTCTGACTATGTTCTGCTAAGGCACAAGATGTTCTATCTATTTGTACGTCAGTTTTGTACTGCGTAATTCATGGGTTTCGCAAATGGAATGATTATTTATCAAATATAGCAACCTTGACAATCACCGCCCAGTGTTTTATAAATAGAATTATGTAGTTCTACATAGAGTAGGTGTAGGATCCTTAATTTTACGAAAAAATGTTTGATCGTGATGCTGTTGTACTTGGCAAGGCATCTAATACTAATTTGTCAAATTTTTTAGGTGTCTTATTGCTAACAGAATGACACAATATATGATCATGTCATAGGTCAGCACACTCTAATTGCAAATACTACTCAAGCTAGTATTTTGTTTTGACTTCTAATTTACGACATACCCTGTAAATCACTTTTTATAGCTTAACATCTTGGAGAACTCCTAAAACTTCTGAATAAAAAAAAATCTGACGGATTCCCCCTTCGCAGCAACTGCAAATTCGGTCTCTGCTTCGGGCGTAAATGAATCGATTATATATAATTTAAGTTCGAAATTAGAAATTGGCAAAGTAAAAAGAGGATCACGAGGAATTCACTTAAAAGCCAGCTTCCTCTCCTGCGAGATGGTCAATTAAATACTTGCCTGAAAGGAAAGTCTCGAGGTCATAAAATTTACGGACCGCAAAGACCCCACGATAGCCTTCGTCTGTCTGTGGTTTCATTACCCCTTGTGGTACGATAAATAACGTCTACATAAATTTATTTCTAATTCACAGCAACGTTCAGAGTATAGAAACGCAGTTGCAAACAAAGTAATTTCTCATTTCAGCACCCGAATAAAAATACCATTTTTGTAGTGAAGAAGGTAAATATAAAGGATATCTAATTAACGTAGCACTTTATGAAACTTAAGGGTCTGGTATTTTTCTTCACATAAATTTATTACCGCAGAAAGGTGAAAAGGAATGAGTTGAAAGTTAAGCAGGTTAAAAAGTGATTAAAATATTCAGAAAAATATAAAACTTTTGCTAAAACTTTTTTATGAATATACTTCTTTGAGAGAAGTTGGGTAGTGATCATTGAAAGCATTACCATGACGGGATTAGTTCTAAAATAGAACCACTGCTAAATTCTCTACTTAAATTTATGTAAAGACTTGTTTGATTATTTTTCGTAGTTAGACTGTAATGAGTGTATGGAGATTGGTCGGTGCGATATCAAAAATACATATGTGTTATTCAAAGAGAGAGAAGTACATGAATTTCTTCTCCGTCTATACACTGAGAAAAATAGATAGTAACAATAGGGACAACTAACTTTATAGTTGGTTGTATTATAATTATATTAGAGCGTACCATCTTCCTAATAAATAGTAATACACGGATCAATACTGGGTACTAGATAACGTATTGTTGTCCTTCAGTTAATATCATTCATTATATTTATAATACGTGGTAACATCTTTTTTTCTCCGTGTATCTATAGTACTTTTTTGTACATAATTTATTCATTGGCTGCAAACGTTTAATTGAGTGAGATAATTTCTTTATAGAACATTATTATCTTCATGATTAGGAGTTGTTTCCTACGATGTATGTGAGGGTATTGCTAAGCTTTGAAACATCCTAAATGCATAACTTTATAAATATCGCTTGTTTTTTCAATTTTTTAAATTTAAATATGTAAAGACATGGAAGCGACAAAATATATCATTTATCCTGCATTATATTCCAATGACGGCTAGATTTTAGGTTATGATCATCTCTTTCTTCTTAATTTGATTTATTTTGACCTCTAATCTGTATTATTGAATTATTTTTTTTAATTTGGGATTCAGGTCGAATTGAGTACACCATCTTTATGTTTCTCTTTGCTTGAAGAAGTTGTCATATTAGACAATTAAACGATCGTCGCACTATTAAAAAAAATATATGAGCATATAAATGGTGTACCTACTCAATTCGACCTAAATCTTAAATTCAGAAAAAAAAATAATTCAATAATACAAGTTATGATCCACAATGAGTGGATCAAATCAATACAAAGTCTGCCATATACTAGACTGATATCTGTAATTATACTATAATTTAAAACATGGACAATAATGGTATTTAGGAAAATTAGATACGGTCAATGAAAACATGATTAAAGCATAATAAAAATTTGTATCACCAATAACAAGAATCGGCGATTATGTAATAAATTCTGTCTTTAGACATTATTCCGCAAATTTAGATTTCCATATTGCTTGGAGAAGAAGACCGTAACCTACTTTATGATGGGCAAATGGCTGAATTAGATTTACAGTTTTCTTTGGTATTGTATACATCATTTTCATAGTGTAATTTTCCTTTCAAGGATTGTTCGGTTTTGATACGATAATCAGATCCCTGAAAGGCCGAGAAGTTGGGGGAACGTGCTGTTTATGCATCAATTCCGTGTTAAAGGAAAGAGTGATGGAAACAACTACTATGAGTGAGACAATGACGGTCCGAGCATCGAGAAAATGCTCCCAGCGGGGATCTAGGGTTAATCTAGTGGCGGATGAGCTGCTCAGAAAACTCAAAATCAAAGTCTTAAGATATACTGACGATCTAGTTATCATCACCAGACGCAAATTTAGTACTACAATCAGAGATGGTAACCAAGAGGTTCTAAATCTTGTATCAAGATGGGTGGGTGAAACTGATGGGCTTATCAATTAGCCCAAGCAAGACAAAAGGGCTAAAATCTCTGAATATAAATGGAAATAATGTACGGATAATAGAGGTGAAGTATCTATAACCTTTGATTCGAGACTTAGCTGAAATCAACGTTTATAAGAAAGCGACTGTGAGCCTTATGGCGGCAAGACTCACACATGATAAGTCTCAAACCCGACATGCTATATAGGATTTATAGTGTGGTGGTGAAACCAATCTTTAAACACGCAGCGTTGGTGTGGTGCCCTAATAAACTACAGAGAAAAGCAAGAACTTAGCTGAGCAAGATGCAAATACTTGTATGTATAAATATAGCATGCGGGCTACACCGACTGCAGTCATGAATACCCTTCTGGTACTGCAGCTGCTTCACTTAGTGATCGAGCCTGATGCCAGAATTGAGTCACAGATAGCTGAAGGCACTGGCACGGGCATTTAAGCCACTTCACTAAGCGCCAGTTATTATATACACTTAGTGAATATGCCACTGTTTTAAAGACAGAAGTATACGCTATCTTACAATGTTCAAGAGATAATAATAGAAGGGGAAGGGATTCGTATTTATTCTGATAGCCAGGCGGCAGTGAGGACTCTATTGAAGTGGAAAGCGACGTAAGAGTACCTTGGCGCACTATGGAAACTGGCAGAATGAAATGGGGTAGAGCTGATTTGGATGCCAATACACCAAGTGATCCAGAGTAATTACAAAGCTTAGGAACTAGACCGTCAGGGAACAGATATACCACTCCAAGGACCAGAACTGGTTTTGGGAATATGCAGGAGCATGGCTCGAAGCCATGTAAGAGACTGGATGGTAGAAAAGCATAGAAAGCGCTGAGCAAACAAACTCAGTTGTTTCCAATATTATTATTTTTTCTTTATGTGCGAAAGTACTTAAGGATGTTTTGTACAAAATATGTAAAAAGTTATCGTGAATTGTTTCACTCACCGTAGAAATATGCCACATATATTTTAGAAGAAAGAAAAAATAAAGCTATATTTAAAAGGGACAGAACGACTGGAAAATTAAGAAATAACGATCTTGCTAGCATTCTAACTCCAAAGATATTGGTCGTAGAGAGATATCATTCGATATACCTACATGTTTATAAATGATATTTCTACGACGTTGTAACCTAATTTTTTTAAATTATTTATGTAAATAAAACCCTTGCAAAGTTATTATATTGCTTACCTCATTTTTTTCACCATTTAAATAGGTAATCGAAGACAAAGATCTACAAATATCATTTGTAGGTCTTTGTTTATCTTATCTTTCTACGATCAATATCCTTGGAGTTAGAATTGTAACAAAATTGTGATTCTTTAACTTTTAAGTTGTTCCATCCCTCTTAATTAGCTTTATTCTTTCTTTCTTCTAAAATATATTGCAAATTCAACATATTTCCACCGCTAACAAAATAATTCACGTTTCTTTTCGGTTGTACCAAATACCCTGAACATATTTATATTTATGGCATATTTCTTTTTATCTAGGTACTAGAGATATTAGTAGGTAATTGAAACAGCTAGTATACATGTCATCGGTCAATCTATAAGCAAATGCATCCAATTTAAAACTGCTTTAGGTTAGAATTTTTAGAAGTTTTTGTTAGAAATTCCTCCAACAGCAAACATTAGCCATTGGTATTTAACCGCCAGAAAAATAGTAAGCTAAAAGATCACTCAACGCGATACTAAGAAATTATATTTATTCATTTTTATACCCAGGGAGGGAGTTACAAATATAGTTTTTACATAAATAATAGAATTGACACAGCAAGTTTTGGTATTTTTCGAAATAGTCGATAATTAATATACCTACGTCAGATATGATACCAACCATAAAATATTGCAATACACAATTATTTTTAATGTAAATCTTAGTGTCTACATAATAACAACTTTATTGCACATTTGTCAAAATTAAACGTTGTAGTAAGTACTAGGTAAACTTTTGATAGAGTGTGCAAATACCTACCTATTTAACAACACGTACTAAATGCTCTATGTCCTTGTACTTTTCTGCACAAAGAAGTTCTTATCGAGCTAATTCCACACAATACTCAACTAGCTACTATTACCTTCTTTCAGCACACAGTTTAGTGGCCTGAGTACACTTTTTAGTGTCTCAGGAGAGTAAACACTTTACGTCGTTTAGCATAGCCATTATCTCGTTGCAAACGGCAATTTCAGATCATTAATAACACCAGCTCATTCCGGACACGCTTTTGACTTTAGATTATATTATATATAGCTTATATTCGTTTGCAAATTTGGTGATTAAGCTTCACTTACTTGCCGGCCAACTTCAATATAGTAACCTCTATAACGATAACGATTGACCCAATGCTTTGCTGATATAAAGGTGACAAAGACGTTGCACGTCGTATCCTTCTAGTTAATTTAATAATCGCATTGGATGTGGAATTATATCGACATCCACATTATGAATCATAGTGAAGTTAAAGGCACTATCTGTACCTATTTACTGTAATGCAACGTATTTGTATATCTCCAGATATCATCAAGATACGGTTACATTAGCTCATTTTCTAGCCGCAATCAATTTCTGTTCTTTGCCTTTATGCTAAGCATTGTGGAGAACGCTAACTTAGGCAGATAGGACGCAGAAAATGGTAGTAATAATTTAGGAACTATGTTTATGTTAGTGTACCAAACTTTTCTTTTAAACCACAAATTATCAGCTTTCCGTGGTATAAATTATAATTCGAGCGTACTGTCAGCCGTAAGTCCTATAGGCTTTTCTATATATATAGTCGTGCAGAGATAAAGCAGTTCAACTCGGAGATCCAGAAAAATAACCACATAACTGCTCTCTTAAGTTTTCCAAGCCTTCAACCATTCAAGAAATATTAGTACTAACAACCGTCAATTAATCAGGTTAAGTTTTTCAACAAACCTGCACCAAACACAAGCAAACTGGGGCACTTGTGGAAACATCGACAACATTTGAATTTTCGGATCCCTTTCATTTTATCTTTGGCTAATAAGATGTTTTTATATCTTTTATATCTATCTAGATTCTATCATATAATTATTAAAAATATTGACAATCCTGCCTCGTGTGACAAAGCAGATTTTCATTAAGTGCGCCCATGTTCCCACAAATTATTCGTAATTCTCCAGTTTATAAAGCTTTGCTAGAATTAATAACTGCAATCACGTTATTCAGCATCTTTAGATCTCAAAGTAAACATTTTGTTGCTAAAGCTGAACGACTAAAAAGCGTCCACTGTGCACTTAGTTTGATTGATTTTAACAAGATTAGAATCACATGTGTTTTCTAAAAACATGTGGTGTTTGCAATGAAGTTGTGGAATTGACGCTTACAGATGATTTGGCGCTAATAGTGAGTACTAAAATGATAGTGTGTTTATAAAGAATACTAATACCTGCTTGAGGCAAATTATTGACGGAATGAGGAATCATATACTAACCTTGGAGCAGGAAAAGAACTAACGCAGTTCTACTAATTGTAAGACGAGGAAGACTGGGGAACCATGTAACTCTAATCCTAATTGAGACGAGAGCAACCCTCGCAACATCTGTGAAATGCTTGGGAGTAATCTTGGTTGATTGTGTTAACTTTGGCCATGTGCAAAACTGTTTATAATATTGATAAGACTATGGTAATGCGGAGTATAGGTAGAAGCTACAGGAAGTTCCAACAAAACTATAATATGTGCAACAATGCACAAGATCTTCTTTTATGACGATCCCATATGGACCAAAGCTTTAGCGGATGTGTTGGATAGGGTTCATTGCACATCTTGCTACGGGTTACATCAGCATTAAAGACAGAGTCTGGGATAATGCTGCAAGTGATCACTAGTGTTATATCAGTAGACTTGCGTATTTCTGTAAGAACTGCATTCAGCGGCGGATAAGAAAATCCCACTACTGCCAACAAAATCACATTTCCGTGTTAAGAAACACAATTAGACAAAACTACCAACAGATAGTCACCACATCGGATAGCTACATACACCGTAGGTGTGTGGCCACAGTAGAGTACACAATCTTTGACTGCTTTGATGGAGCAAGGATCGAGCACGTCCTTGCGTAGATGCTGGTATCAACATTAGCGTAAAAACCGGATCAACACCATGAACAACTCAGAGTGAAAATGGCTGAAAATCCATCACTCAACAGTTCAGATCATGACTAAGACCAAAACACTGACCAACAAATTAGACAGACGTCGATGGAATAAACACACATCAAATCGAGCCAGTATACTTCAAATTTCGTAATGACGCTAAATGGGCAATTTCATGTACCCATCATTATGTGCATCATCAATAAAATTAAGTAAGAATTACCAAGCCTTTTGTCAGCGTTGTATATAAAGATTAAAGTGCACCAACATTTAACGCCATCTCTATTTTAAGATTTAAATTTAAGTATAAATGCTTGAACATTGCGGAGAAACAATCCTATAGTACATATACGTATGTACATTTTAATGGCTACGTAAAATGAAATTTGGTGTGGAAACCGCACTGCTAAATAATAAACTCACTACCTCGATGCAGCAGAAAGGTGAAAACAAGTAAAACAAACCAAGTAAACGTTCGTCCTAATTACAGGTACTGTTTGGCGTAATTGCGTCATTACCACCATTCCAAGCATTTTATTGTTGTGTACAGACACGCGAAACTAGCTTTCGAATGGAAAACAAACAAAATACACTGTCGATCCAATGGAATACGTGATCTTTCGAACCCACTGTTAAGGCAGTGACTAAGGAAAGTTTACCAAATCAATTACATTTTAGTATTTGTACAATTTTCTTTTGTTTTGGGTTTAAGTTTATCGAAGAATTGGATTAATAGAACTTTCGTGGTATCACCTTTTTTGTTATTGTAGAAAAGCGGAAGGTAATATTTAGTACTGTATTGCATTTATTAGCCAATATACTATATAGGTTCTATCAAAATGCACATTCCAAATATATGAATCCCAGTGCTGATACATATAATATACAATACGTAAAGTAAACCGCAAAAGAAACAAAATATAACTCAATTGATTCATTGTTAGTCAAAAACAATGTAATCCAAGAACATTTGTGACTTAGAAAACATTTTGGGGATATTTTATAGTTAGAAATGTGAACCTAGAATTCCAAACATGTGCTCGTATTACAACAAATTAACGAAACGTCAGGTTTATTTAACTAAATCAACAAATTAAACTTATGTAGGTTACCAACCGCCAACATATTTTCCGACATTACCAAACCTTTTCTCGTTCTCAAAAACGCATTAAAAACGCAAGTTGCAAAAAATAGCATAAAAGCGGGTTTCGTAAGACATTCGTAGTTTAAAATATGTTTTTAATATTCTATTACTGCATTCGTTTACTAATTTACTATAACAAAATTATGTATATGTTTGTAAATATATTCAAAATAAGAAGCACTGCTGTTATAATACACCAACGATCTTGTAAACATTTAGGCTTTCAAATAGTTTTGTTTAGACCGCTGTGATGAAAGTTGCTGCAACATAAATAAGTATTTCGATTAAAAAAAATAATATAAACGAACAAGGAATTTTTCTTTCAAGTTTTTGTGTAGTTTCATGTATACTACATATACTGAAGGAATTATTTGTATGTATGTTGGACGAGATTTTTGTATTTGAGAGTTAACATACTAAGAAAAACGTAAAATTTCTTTTCCTTCATTTCGGTTCTTTCGTTGCTTTCGTTACTTTAGTTACTTTCGGTACTTTCGTCACTTTAGTACCGAATACTTTTGTCACCCGGTTATCGTTACTTCGGATCCCGGCGAGTAACAAATACTAAGTAACGGATACTCATTTTATTTTCATCTCTAACTGGAAGATACTAGCGTACCTATTCCAGTTTCCTCTGCCGTTTTGGAGCCATACGTGTACCATTTAAAGGCATTTCTGTTGACTTTCAGAATGGCGTCTTTATCCCATTCGCTTTTTCTGCTAAGTTTTGTGATTAACTCTTGCACAAAGCTGAACTTTTTTGGTATATCGTCGCGAGGCATATCTCAGCTTTGGTCACATTCAAGAGGTTGAGGCCTACATCGAACTATCCTATCTCTGATCATTCTGCGTATGGTACTTTTGGCTATGCTCTCCACCAAAATATGGGGCGGAGTAAGGTTTAGCACCATCTCAATAGCTGCTGTTGGACAGGTCGTCATTGCCCCAGTTATGTATACACATGGTAATCTCTATACTTCAGAGAGATTAGCCCTCGCGGTGGTCAGATTAGTTCGTTTGTTCCAAGCCACTGCCCGTCGAAGGTCGAAACTTCTCATCTAGGGTGGGGAACCTGTTCGTCCTGTACCCTTTGATCTCTGATAGAGCGGCACGATCAAGCCGCGGGGTGTGTAAAGGAAAAAGTGGTCTCACTATTGCTCTATGCGTCCAGAGCAGTATTTTTGGGTTGCATCCCTAACAACGTTTCTGCAAACCATTACGGCCTTGTTTGTCTTGTTGGGTACTACACACCTATGCTTGTCCAATAGAGGTTTGTCCTCTATCTTCCAATCCTAGCCGATCTATTTTTATGAACTTGAGATTGGGTTTTGTCTTTGATGTGAATACTAGTAAAGTAGTCTTAGTGGGGTTCATCTTAAGCCCCAGTGATTGAAACCACCTTTTAGTAATGTTGAGTTCCCTTTGTACTACGTGACAGAGGGTATTCTGAAATGTTCATCGTGCATATATGACTATATCATTAGCATACCCTTGGCAGGATATGTCTAGATCAGTCAAACCGCAAAGAGGTTCACCCTAAGTGAGGAGGTGACACGCCCCCTCTTCTCCCCCTCAAGATTTACGTATTGTCGTTACTGAAACTAATTAACAAGTCCTCAAACTATACTATACTATAAAAATCGCATTTGACTTTTCTCTAATACTAATAAATGCATGGGTCTGAGAACGTGACTGCAAAAACTATAGCCGTCGACATCTTCGGTATTCTTCAATATTCACATATTGTCAATAAGGAAATCAACAAAGAAATATTAAACTCAGATTTTTTTCCTCCCTCAGATTGAAATAAACCTACACAATTTGTGTTGCGGCGAGCCTACCCTTAAATTGTTTTGCTAGTTTTAGATACCAAATATACACATACTTAAGTTTTATGCTGAAACGATTCAAATAACAACGGGCTTGTAAGTGATAAATATTTTTACTTTCCAATATT
Organism: Cetonia aurata; assembly: GCA_949128085.1. NCBI lineage: Eukaryota > Metazoa > Arthropoda > Insecta > Coleoptera > Scarabaeidae > Cetonia > Cetonia aurata. Next base: position 40,445,125 of record OX421884.1, read on the forward strand.
TTAGGATTCATGTGCGGGCGGAATTTGAGAAGAAAATGAATCAAGAATAAAATTCTACAATCTCGAATTCACTAGCAAATCATATTTTTATCATTCTTCCTACACTGATTTATTTAACAAATTATTATTATACATTTTTCTCTAGTTTCACCAACTAATTTACTATGGCTATTTTTTAGAGTATCACATGATGATTCTTAGAAATGAAATGGAAAGAGCTGAACAAAGAATAAAGTACTCAAAATATTGTAGTAATGATTCATCATTTAAATCGGGCAATGTTTCTGAAGACAAATATCTCTATAAAAAGTAAATGAGTAAAACTAAGGCATATTCCAGTATTTTGCAACTTAACATTATTTATTAATTCAAAATAAATATCAATTTCCAAGGATGAAAGCTCGTTTCTGTCATTTGAAATAAATAATTCAAAGTAATCTGTAATAGGATTTCCACGAACGTTTCTCCTTTGCATTTACAAGATCGCGCAAATAGGAAGATACGTACGTCTTTAATTGCTTGCAGCAGGAGTTGCAGAGAAAAACAATTTAATCTTCGTAGTAGTGCGAATGTTTATCCTCTGGAAGCGGAATTCTCATAGGCAAATAATGGTAATTGAAAGTTCGTGAAGAGATTGGAACGAGCTGTTTTCGCACAAAATACTTTTTACGGCATCGTAACTAACAATATTTCAGCATTTTTAAGCAATCATACTATGGTCAATAAGCAAACGAAGAATTATAACGAGAAACGAATTATTACGAAAGTAGTAAGTTTTTATATGACGCCAAATCAAAAGATATCACTAGTAATGGGCAAGGTAGGGGAAAATAACTATCGTTAGCGCAGACTAGGCAGTCTCGTGTTTAGTCGACTCTCGGGAAAGCCGGTAAGCAACACAAACCCCTTCCTCCGAAACGAACTAACACGAACCTGTCTGGTCCTCGCTAACGATAGTTATTTTCACCTACCGTGCCCAACACTAGATATCACCAATTATTTCTTCGGTTTAAATTGTATCAAAAAAAAAAAACACAAAAAGAAAACAAATTTATCTAAGTAAATATTTGGACCCAATAAGCTCAATCAAACACGCATCTATGTATGTATATAACTATATTTCCCCACAGACATATGAATAAAATGTTTAAAATATTTTAGATAGATTAATCTAACTAAAGGTAACACACACAGGTTCCATAGGTACCGAACAAATTACAAATCAATACTCCCCAACGAGCGGAAAGGTCAAGCCTATTTCTAATTACTGTGTTTTGTTTGTATTGCTAGAAATTGCAGATTGTTTCACAATGCTACAACAGTGAACATAAATTTGAGCTTAATCACGTATTTGCAGCCATATGTGCTATTGTAATGGTATACAAGTATCAGAGCCCTTGTTCTAAACATTCAGGGTTTTAATGCATATATTCTCGTAAGTATTGTAAATGAAGTGTATATGCAACTACAGATAGGTAATCAAGAAAGATGAGCAACAAAAATTGTAGAAAAAGGCGTTAACAATTATCATATTTCTCATTTCAATATAAAATACAAGCGTAGAAATTAAGTACTTAAATTACACTGGGCAACAAATTTTCGAAAAGTTCATGCTTCCAAGCTGAAAATAGTCATTTCTTAATGAATTCAATGTGCTGAACACAAAAATGACTAAGAAAAAGCTGAATTGGCTACGGGTTTTTTGTAATATGTACGCATATTTCAGAAAAAGTGTACTTATGTCAATATTATAATACATGGTAAGAAAACATTAGTCTGCTTCTGGCTTTCGACTTCTTTTGGCCTGCCAAGTGGGAATCAAGAAAGTGCTGCATTAACTTCTTTGCATGAAGGGGTGATGCAATATGACGCAAAATTTCGTAATTTCTCACTAAATTGCATCACATTATGCAATAGCATCTATACAATGGACAAAACGTCAATATCTCTGGAACGTGAGCCAATCAACTTTTTTCAATGTGATATTCGTGTTCAGCACGTTGAATTCATTCAGGATTGGGTACTTTCACCTAAGAAGCAATTTCACTGTTGACCAGTGTTATTGGTATGGCTTTTTGAAATTGATAGAATTTTTATGTTCTTTGCATAGTACGTATCACACAGAATCTTTATATCATCAAAATTGAAAGTATGATTGGTGTTAATGTTGTAACTGGAGATGTTTTATTGAATTTATGGAAGCAAACCAAGCAATGTGGTTTTATTCTTTTCTCTAGGTATTGGTCAGTCTGCTCAAGATGCACACTATCACTATCTTTATAAGTATACAGTCAACGGCGCTCGGCGCATACATAACAAGGAAGGCTCTGATAATGATCACAGTTCCTCATGTGTTCTCGTCAATATGTTTCTATGTTACGAAGTTATACAAAGACGTTGGATCATTATCAAGTCCCCCAGTGACGTAAGCGTCGGCCGCCGGTGGATACACTATACCACGTTGGAGTTCAAAATAGAAGCAGTTCTTCCTTTTTCCTTACAGAAAAGCCTTTTTATGGTTTTGATATTGGACTACCAACGTGGTATGATGTATATCTTGTAAAGATTATGGGAGCGTATAGACTGGCCAATACCTAGAGAAAAAAAAATAAAACGACATACATTGGACTGTATCCACATATCCAACAAAACAGACCTCTCCAATCACAACGTTAATACTAATCATTCTTTCAATTTTGATGATATCGAAATGCTCCATCACAAATCTCGTTGATCAAAAATACTTCTCCTGGAAATGTACTATATATAAAAAAAATTTATCAATTTTAAAACCAATACTGATAATTTAAGTAATATCTACACTTATATTCGACATTTAGATGATAAAAAATATGATAATGGTTAACACTTGTTTCTAGAATCCTTGTTGCCCTTCTTTTTGATTGTTCATTTTTATTTGGTGTTAATTGTACTTCTCCTTATAGGTAGGTAGTTTTACAATATAGTGGCTTCATTCCAGCTAAATTTATTGTCCACAATTGCTGCACAATTCCACGTGTAACCGCTCTCAATTGATTTGTCCGGTTTCAACTTATAACTAGAGCTACGAGTTACTCCGATAAATCATGCCAATTGTTATAGTTACTACTCTCAATGAAGTACGCGAACGGGTACTTACACTTACAATTGGGAATATGCACAAATCCATCAGCTAAATTATTTGAAACTGACAAGCGTATTTAAAAGCGAGCAAGTGGAGTTGGAAGATTTAAACCATTTCAATAATTCCATTAGAGTTGGGTTCTATTAGGTGTCAGGTAAACAGAAAATAGTGTACAGGTGCGTTACTTTTTCTTGTTTTCAGTTTATTATTTAGTAATATCTAGTTCAAAAATATATCAAAGAAACCTGGTACTTTTATACAAAGATTTTGATGCTGCAGCACATCAAAACCTTACCGCTTATTCACTAATACCTTGTTTATGGACTTTCGATTACTTGCTTTTAAAATGCTTATTACTTATGCGTTGCTCTTCGTCAGTCGAAAGAGCAAGTTCGCACCAAGTTCGCATATTGGCGCTGATCTTCAGTTGTCAAACGGGAAATTTCAACCTCGTGACGGTTTGAACGGTGTTGCGTATTATTTACGCAGTTACAATAAAGTGTTAACCCCAAAGCGGTAGCAATGAGTCGAAGAAAGTTCAGAGTTAGGATTACACAACAAACCAGTGAAAGTGCATCAAAAGTCAAACGTTTATTTCTATGTAACAAGTGTAAAAGACATGGAATATATAGAGCAAAAAAAAAGGTGAGTAAACAATTACATGTACAATCGTATGCATGTACAAATATGTACAGAGTTGAACATCGAAATATTCACGGGCCTCCAGTAGCGTTTTTGAAATGTAAACGCAAAATCTAAAACTTTGCTTTAGTTAATAACGAGCGACAATCTATTACCGCGGTCGGTCAAAAAGGGCGCGGACAGTTTTCACGGATTTCGACGGTTAGATATAGGTGACGGCGCAAAACTCTGCGGTACGTTAATAACTGTAAATAAAACTCTGAGAGCACCAAAAGCTGTGCCGGCGCAACGGCCGGGGCGAAAAAAAAATTCGTAAAATGCCTGTGTTACGCTAGTGAGATTTGCCATCGCCGCAATCAGACCGGGAATAAGAAGCTCAACGTATATCAGAGGCTATGCCGACACGACAGTCTAAGCGGGCTAGGAGAGACTCGGGAACTGAATGTGTGTGTGTTAAGCGAGCAGTTTAAATACATACATACATACGCGGTCGCGCTGGTGGAACCGGAGAGATTACAGATTTACTCAACTGTAATTGCCACCTCTAACCATTATAATTGTTAAGTAGATCCCTAAACAATAATGTTCGACAACCATAAAATTGATATTTTTAGAATTTTACACAAATTCTGGCTAGGACTCTGACTATATACAGTTGTTGTATTGTGTATTAAATTGTAGTTATAGCCTACGTACTACTAACTAGTAAATGTAGTTGCAGTTGCAACTACTTATAATGTAGTTATGCCTTAAATTTAAATCATTAATTTCCTTCCGCTTAGTTTACAGGCAGACTAACTTCAGTAAAACTGCAAAGCTATTTTCTGAAATAGTTGAACTTGCTGGCATGCATTTAGGCACATAAACAGCCTTTCAATGACATTTTAATTTAAGAAATAATTTAAGTAAGTTTTCTTTAATTTCATTTATTGTTTATACATGTTATTTCATCAACTTTATCACTACAATTGTACCAACGTTCTACCAGTACGAATGTTGAGCAATGCGAATCGAACGGCACAGTAGTACTGCTTAAATGCTTGGATTTAACGCGCAACTGTAGGTAGCGCCGCGTCGATCTAAATCATCTAACTACTAACTCATGACTTGCGTGCTTGCAATTGATTTACGGATCAACTAGAAGCTTCTATCGACAAGCATAAGTGCTACCTATAGTTAGACCCGGCAATACGTAAATTCAATTGATGAGTTGCTTGTGACTAGCTTTGAGTTACAATATATATATAAATACACTTGTTCATCTGCACAGTTTAAATATACTTATGCGGCACTCTGTTGTCCACATGCTTTCATACATGTATTCCTATAGAGAAGAGTTCCAGAGAGTTTCTTGGGCAGCATAAAATGGCAGTTAGCACAAACGGAGGACTAATAGAAACACGTACAGCAATTTAACTACTTTTATTATCTGTATTAACTATTGATATAATACACGTTCATAGATTTAATCGAATATTGAGAATTTTAATGTAAATAGTCAAAAATTCATCGTCCTTAGTTAAGTTCTTTCTATAGGTAAACGAGTAGAAGCTTAGTCAACTCAATTCTAATTGATACAATACATTCCTAACGCAACTTTCATTAGAATTATTCTTACTGCCGTTTCCAAAGTCTTATCTGCAGGCATACTTTCTTTTATAGAAGTTGTTCGCTATTAAAAAAAATTCTCTACCGAGGAAAGTGCGCATTTGCCCGTTTGAGTATCAACCTTAAACAATCTGAGCTCTAACATAGAAAACACATCAACACACACTTTTACAAACTTACGACTAGGAACATGCAATTCTCTAGTTGCAATTTCGAGCCTAGTTTTAATTGGTAGGGTGAAACTAGGTCACAACTGTACATTAATTAAATTCTCTTGACAGAAGGTTTTCATATCGGAAATAACGGATTAATTAACGCGTATGTGCTTGCGTTTGTTGATTTTTGTTGAGTTAGCGTGATGCAGAGCGCACTAGTTTTATCGTTCAATTGACATGATTAAAGAAGTACAGCGATTAATGTTAATGTTTCTGTAGAAATGTATATGTATTTAATTTGGAGTGAATTAAATCTTTCAATTTTTTTTTTTAATGACAGAATTGTTGTAAATGAAAATACGACGGTTTAGTACCACAAACAACACAAATTAACACAAAAAAATAGTTACCAGGCTTTAAACAAAATATGTATGCTTGATTACATTTATTTCTAAGGATCTGATAAACTCTGATGGGTATACCTTATTACGCCCTTGTCTTGGTATATGCCAGAAAACTCTCAACGCTAAACGGATGAACTATATAACTAAACTAGTCTTACACCTTTGGTATTCTAAAGATATTCTATAGAGGCAACCTTAATAAGCGCCAATAGATTACGAACATAAATTAGTTTCAGCATTTCACCAATGATCTCCCAGGGGTGACTAATAACATTTCATCAAGCATTAGAGTAAACTAACTAGATATTTGGGCCCGTCCAGCCGGCTTATTAATTAGTCGTTCCATGACCGCCCACGCCCCAACTCGGCAGAAAGCTGAAAGCCTGCGCTCCACCTAGAACGCACCACTTACGCCTCCACTCGCCAGACCAGCCAAACCGCATCCCACTCTCCGCCAATCCCCGTCTACACCTGTAACTGGTTTGGGATCGTCGGTGCAGCCTGTATATTAGTTTTTCTTAATTCTTGCCTCTCACTTGTAAAACGACTCGACGCTTCGCGTCCCACAGTGATTTATCACATTGGTTTGAGATCGTCGGTACACCCTGTATATTCCTGTTTCTCAATTCTTGCCTCTTACTTGTAAAAAGACTCGACGCTTCGCGTCTCGCAGTGATTTATTTGTGTGATTGGTTTTGGATCGCCGGTACAGCCTGTATATTCGTTTTTGTTTAAATTCTTGCCTCTCACTTGTAAAAAGACTCGTTACACCAATGATCTCCCAGGGGTGACTAATAATATTTCGTCGACTACAATTTTTTTTCATCAAGCATTAGAGTAAATTAACACGTGACCGTGTAATATAAAAATACCGATTAATACACATAACGCTGGGACAATAATTTAGAATGAATTTGGTATGGACAAATCAGTCAAAAGCAGAGCGTATTAAATGTTAGTTGTCAAGTAACAATGCACACATTGAATACAATGTAGAAATAAATTTCTAAATTCATTTATTTCGAAATACCCACGTAATTTAATTACTTTTAATTGTAAAAACTATATTTCCCTACATTCTTTTTTAAAACCCGAAGCTTCCATTTGATATTTATTTTATGGGATAGAGACTGATTTTACGCGAGTGGCACCCTGTTTTATACATTTTTAACCACACTGGCGCTGTCTCCACTGTTTCTGGCTGACACCGTTAGTGATAGAACGCACAGGTGAGTTCAAGGGGTGTGTTCCTTAAATGGAGGTGTAGCTCCGTTTATTTATTTTAGAAAGCTGAGCAAGGCAATTTAACTTTGAGAACAAGCGCTGTTTGATTTTCTACGCGTATGCACAGCGCTTTAAGAACAGTTTTAGAGGCATGCCCAAAAAACAATCAAAAGTACCAACAATATCAAAGGTACTGAAAAATAATATTCGCTATAGTTTGATGAAATTCCTTGAAGATGGCCGGCTGTTCTGGTAATCAAAGCATTGCTACAGATAATAGTAATCTAGAACAACTGCTATGCTTGAACTCATTGATACTATTGTCTGAAGCTATCCACGTGTTGCCAAAGAAATTCTAGACCAACAGCATTGTTACAAAATTAGAGCAGGCGGGCAGAAATCGGTGATGAAATACTTGAAGACTAGAAAACAGTTGGAATGGAAAAATGTCAAGGATCGTTAATAGGGGGGTACAGCAAGGATATATCTTGGCACCGATTCTGTTCATCACTTATACAGTGTTGGTGGCATGTTTTCGTTGAATGTAATTTATTAGTAAGCTAAGAAAAAGTATAAAGGCGAGTGTTATATAAAGTAGTTCCTTTGCTAAAAGGCGCCTATGCCTTTTAGAGTAATACGTTGAATATGGAAAAGATTGCTAGATTTTATCAGAACTTTTGTAGCAACAAAATAAGAGTGTAGATATTTGATTAGGTACGCCGAAATAAAAATAAAAAAATAAGAACAATAGTCGATAAAATGCGCAATCGTTTTAATGTATATATACATGGCAGAGAAATTGCAACACCGAGAAGGGATGCAAATTCTTTCACCAACCTCGGCAGATATGTTAAGAGTAATGACTGCTTAAAATTTTAAAGAAACGAAGAAAACCTAACATAATTTATTTTTATTCTCTCAGGGGAATGAATTTCAATCTGTTAATAAAGATATCTAATAACAATATAGCTACAGAAATGTATAGTTATATTTCAAACTTCTAATATACTTCCTAATAAGTTATTCAGCTAATAAGGCTGAGATATTATTAGGCTAAGCTAATATTATTAGGAGTTTGAAATACCGGCCTTTAACAATGTATTGTTCTTCCAAGCCACATTAGTTTTACATTTCCTCACTCTTCGTAAAATTTCCAGTAGATGGTCGAAGGTCGAGAGTTCTGATTGGACATAAATATTAGTATGGGCATCTTCAAACCGACTTATAGAAATTCTCGGCATATGGTAACGGGGTTCAACTCCTCACATGTGCAGATTACATGTAAACTCGTTTCCTCCAGTAGCCCACCTGTGTTGTATAGATGCTTTTTCAGGGGACAGTGCCCAGTTACCGGCCCAGTAATGGTTTTAGCTTTTTCCTTGCTGCGTCTAAGTAGGTTATCAGAGAACTTAGCATCCGCATCCCCTATTAGCGCTTTGGTATGGAATTGACCTTCAGTCGTCCCCCATTTATTTGTACCCCCTTTGCAATCATTTCTGCGCAGGCTACAAGGGCGAATACCTCTGCCTCTCCTGCAGCGCCAGAATAGTTGAGTAGTCCTGGTCGTTGTTTTAACTAAGAGATTGTTTCAGTTCAGTTTCGCATCGACGGTTACACCCAGATACTTTACTTCTTTGGTTAATTGTAGCTCCTGCCCAAACAGTCTAATATCGTCTAGGTCATTGAGTTTCCGCATGTTGGTGAAAGCAACCAACTTTGTTTTTTATGGATTAACTGAGAGTTCTTGTGCGTCCATATTCCTTTGTGGTTTAATGACCTGATGAGATCATCCACGACCAAGCTCCACAGCAGTGGTGACAGTGCTACCCCTTGAGGGCACCCTCTAGGTTTCCTCATGGCGATGTTTTTATCTAGCATTTGGGCAGAGACCACCCTGCTTCTCAGAATGCAGTCAACCCATCTACTGGTCGTTTGGCTGATGTTCCAGTCCACTAAGGATCGGTTGACTCAGGGCGTTGATGTGTTATCAAATGCGCCCTCTATGTCTAAAAACACTGCTGTTTGATGTAGGCTCCCTTCGAGTCCTCCCACCAAACTATGTAGGGCAGCCTCTCCTGATTTTCCCATCTGGTATGTCCATTGCAATGGATGCAGAGGATATCTAGCGAGTGCTCCTTCTGTAATATTGAGATGTATAATTTTTTCCATAGTCTTCAGCATGGAAGATGTAATACTAATTGGTCTAAATGATTTCGAATGGTAGTATGTGCTCTTCCCAGGTTTCGGAATGAACACAACCCTAGTATCTCTCCAGGCCTTCGGGATGTAACCCAAGGCGTGGCAAACCCTAAAGATCTCCAAGAGAGGCCCATGATGTCTCCAATCGCCTCCTGCAGCAATCTGGGAAACACTCCATCTGATCCCGGAGATTTATACGGTTACACGATTCAACTGCCATGGAACAAGAGCCCCAACAAGCCCAATCGTCGTTGGACGCCTACCTTGAGGCGAATGATTGATCTATTTTACAGAAGTCCGCCCTCGCCGGACCGGGAAAGTGCACGCTGAGAAGATACTCAAGAGTGTCCTCCGCAGTGGATGTGAACCTCCCGTCCGGCAACTTAATTGACCTGAGTGTATTAGAAGAGTCCTTTTTCAGAATCCTGTTAATTCTGACCATGTCAGGGACACCTCCTATGTCCTCACAGAAACTTCTCCAGGGCCTTCTTCTTTGATTCTTTAATTGTTTTGTTATAGTTTAGCCTTGTAAGCTTCCCTATTACCCGTCTTTTTCGTCTTGTTGAAGAACTGGCGTATTTCTCTTCTGAGAATGTTTAGCTATTTACTCCACCAAGCACCCTGTCTTGGCGAGCGACGCTCCCTTAGTGGGCAGTTGTTTTCATAACACGAGAGAATGGTCCCTTGCAACCATACATGGGCCAACTCTAGTTCCCCGGTATTTCTGATCTTTACAGGATAGTTTCGGGCTGCTGCAGAGAGATCCTTCCTATAGGACTTCCAATTAGTCCTTCTGGGATCCCTGTACCTGTTCAGCTCCGTTACGTAGTTAGAAATTTCATAGGATATATAAAATAAGGCTGATGTTAACTGGTTGTGCAAACCAAAGTAAATGCTCGACTTTAGTAACAATAATATTCAAATGATTCACCAATGTTTCCAAAAGTATCACAGATGTAAAACTGGTTTCACGGCTTTGGCCACCACATTATGCGCTTTTGGTTTAAATGAGAAGGGAAAGAAAGCTTCTGAAAAGTGTCAAAAAAGTACCTTGTTATAATAATAATAATAATATATAAATTTGAATTAAGACAGTGATTTAATTTTGGTTTCTTAATACGATTTTTGCCATTTCTTAACAGCTGCATACTGTGGAGCATGCAAGTTTGTAATTGCACTTACATATACTTCTCGTTTGGATAAATTAGTACAGTTGTTCTTCATCAGCAATATTACAGTTTTTTATCAATGTACTACAGCATGAAAAATACTTTTCTAACAACAATCACATAAATCTGAAGTTCTAATATGTTTCCCAAAACTTAAAAAGTAGAAATAATGTTGCTATTAACCACACATCAAGTTGTTTCAAAGCATTTGTTATAATTTTCGATAAAGAAAATTTAGTTTTCTTATGGCACGTTTCAATTACGATTGCACGTTAAAATTATTATTTTATATAACACACGTTAGCAAATGTTGACTAAAAAGGAAGTAATTCCACAGAAGCATAGTTGCTGGTACGGAGCAAGCGGCAAAAAATTGTAATTATAACATTGAAAAACTATACATTTTACCTAAAGTGGTATTATTACACAACAGGTTGCAATGCAGTTTGGATTTTTATATTAAATTAGTTTAGAATTCTGTGATAGGAAAACATTTTATGAAACGAAGAGTTCTTTTATTGGTTAACCATTTCTGGTCCTTTATCGATACTTACGAGTTTACGGACACGTACATAAAAGGGAACATGTATGTTACATCAGAACTCAATGTACTTACTACCAAGTAACTAAAAGGATCTACTACGATAAGGATATATAAGTACATAAGTAAGGTCAGAGTGTAGTCATAACAGAGAATATATGTCTAAAACGTGTACCTAACATCTTAAAACTATCCTTGTTGTTTCTGCGGCAATTTCCTTCTACCGTCGTAGTAATTGGATTTTCCCAGAGGAGTAATGTCTTGTTGCTGTCAAATGAATCAAAACTAGGCTGCCAAATTCTACGCAACGCCATTTGATATTTCCACGAGGAGATGCCACAAATTTGTCTACACAAAACCGCCGATTAGAAATTCCCCACAATTATCTCAGTTGCAATCGGAAGGTTCCGACTATTAACCGGAGGTAGCGCGCACATTTGTCTGGTATTACGAAGATATCCTATCAAGTCGCGGTGTCGGTTGAAAATTAAATGCCGAGAAAACGAGCATTTCAATTTCAATTCGGCTTTTCCACGCTCGAGCATATCCTTGAAATTTTACGTCGCCATCAGCAGAAATGCGGTGATCTACTGGGAGTAACTTAATAGGGTATTGAAATACCTTTCTGGCGAATAGGACTCAGTGATCTTGATACGGGCAAGCACGTGCACCTAGGGCACAAAACGATCGTTTCAAATCGCAACCGGCAGTTCTCTCTATGTTCCGGTTTCCATTGTAATAACTGCAATTCTTTTTATCAACGTGTTATTTTCTCGTACCTACACGTCTAACAATTCATACTGTATTGCTCACACGAAACATAGCGTACAAGTAAAACAGCTAGCGATTATCCAGTGGTGAAACGTACTCACCCTTTACTGCACAGTATTATGTGCGCAAGCGATAAATATTTAGTATAAGACTAGAAATATTTCGTTTACTCTCATTCATGTATTATAACATTTATGTCAGCTTAGGTTAAGCAAGAAGTTGATGGCTATTGCAAATTCGTGATTAGTGCGCATCAGTGCTGCCCTGCCATTTTCTTAATGTACCAACAACTGATGACAAAATGTACCAAGTGTACAACCATTCAACAATTCCCCAAAAAATGAATGTAAGCTATTCAATTTTAATGTATTAAATAAAAGAGATGCCATTCTAAAAACAACAAACCAAAAAAATTAGATTCACATTAACGTACGTATGTATCTACCGGGTGTCCAATCTAAAATGCAACGGTTCCTAGCCAATTTATTATTGTCTTTTTGAAAAAATGTTTCAAATAAATGTTGCCTGGAATTATATTCTACACATGTTAAAATTAGTTTCAATAATGGCGGACTTCCGGTTGTACCGGAAGTAGATACTAAGTTTATTATTTTAAATGGAACGCCCTATATATTATTACACTTTTGGATTCATTGTTAAATTTAAATAGCAATACGTTAGAGATACATTGGGGCTAAGTTTTTCGAAAAAAATGACATTTGCAGTGTGTTTGGAAATATCTCAGGAATTATGAAAGTTAGAAAGATGCGGTTTTCAATTTTCACAGCACACGTCTTTTATTTTTTATACCTGTTAGATGGTCTCCGAGATCGCCAGATCTTACAAGCTGCGATTTCTTCTTGTGGGGTTTCATTAAAAATAATTCATTCTAGCGTTTAAAGTGTAGCCTGTTGCGAGCAAGACGCTCGATGTGTACGTACCCCATACATTGGATAGAGTACTGTAGTTTGAAAAATGTGCTGATTTATTGATATTCCAGTAATGTTGTGTTTTCTTTTATTTTTGCTATGTTTGCTTGTTTCTAGTGGTCCTATTGTGTTCTGTTGGCCACTTTCTAAGCATCCCAGTATTATTGCTGCCAGTTCCAAGCCTGGTGAAATGCGAGGGGAAGGTGGCCGGCGGCGGAGCTTCGCAATACGTATCTATCGTGAGAAACTGAAAAATTGCGAATATCTCCAAAACCGTTGGAGATAGTCACAATGATACCCATATTAAACCGAAAGAAAATTCAATTTTACATCCATTTATGTAAAAATTGCTATACCGTTCAATTAAAAAAAAAAAAAAAAAAAAGTTATCCATGATTTTAGAGTTCGAAAATTGCAGATCCCTATTTAATAAAGCTGTAATTTAAACGCAACAATTTTAAATAAAAGACGTGCGCTGTTTCATGGTTAAGCGAAAATTGAAAACCGCATCTTTCTAACTTTCGTATTTCCTGAGGTATTCCAACTCACCGAAGACACTGCAAATGTAATTTTTTTCGAAAACGGTACAACTTATTGTTAGTCCCAATGTATCCCTAACCTATTGTTATTTAAATTTAACAGGGAATCCAAAAGTGCAATAATATACAGGCTTTTCCGTTTAAAATAATAAAGTTAGTACCTACTTCCGGTACAACCGGAAGTCTGCCATTATTGAAACTAATTTTAACATGTGTAAAATATAATACCAGGCAACATTTATTTGAAACATTTTTTCAAAAAGAGAATATGAAATTGGCTAGAAACCGTGGCATCTTAATTGAATTCTTTCAAATCCAATTTATTGTTAAATATAGCTTTCAGTAATTTTGAAAGTACTTGTACACTTCCACAATTTCAACCTGACAGACAACCACCAGAACAAGCGAACATTTGATTAACTTGGTGTGTACCTGAGGTCGCAGATCACCAGGGCGGTATATACAATGGATCCTACTGCATATTAATGAGCTTTATGTGCTAACATTTTGGCGAATAGTGAATATAAAGAAAGAAATTTAAGAGGAGCTTCAATTGAAGGGAGTCATATTTTTTATGTCAATAAAATGTACCAAATTTCAAGTCATTTGATTAAAAATGTATCTATCGTTTTGGTACAAATGTACCAATATTCCCGTAGGTGACTCTATAAGTCGTTGTCTATTTTTAAAAAGGTAAAAATGTTACCCAGAGAACGTTTTATAATTGTAGCTTTCTAAAGGTTTTTCTATCTGAATCTGGTTAATAATGCTTGTTTATTTTATGCAGGTTCTGTTCTTCAATGCATTGCAAAATGTAATTAAGCAGAATGTGTCATTTATCTGGCATTAGACAATCGCTCTACTCAATCAGCTAATCGCAATATATTTTACGTAAAAGTTCAATCAAAACTTTATCAATTATTCGGTTTTGTCAATACGGTACGTTGTCCAGCTTTATTTTCTTTTTTTTTTGTAAATAGAACATACTGTATATTGCTACATTTCGGAATTTCCGGATTCAGCACAAATAAAAATTGTCTTACATCTCATACAAGAATATTTTGGAACCATTTCAGAAAACAATTTTATTTGCATTTTATTCTTAAAAATCAGTATCTCCCTTATTACCTAATATTCTCTAATAATTTTTTGGCAACGATCTAAAGCACTTGCAGGCGAAACAATGAATACAAAATGTTTGAATTATCTAATACAAGATGTCCTTAAACACATCTGAATTTGAATAGCCTTAATGTAGAAACATTTATCATTTTTTTATGGGAAACCCTGATGTATATTTTCATATCATGAGGTACACTTTTTAGTCATCTTATGTAGCACTTTCTCTACCTATGGTTTATATTTTTTTAAATATAGCATGAATATATATTATAAATATATAATAAAAGTAGAATGGCTGCAACATAGCTTAGAGGCGATAAACAGCGTGATATGTACAAAACCTTTTGCCTGTTGTTTACAAAGGGTGAATACAAGATAATTTTGTATTTCGGCTGCCACTTCCAAAAGTCAGAGCCACTTTAACGAATTTAACTATGAATTGATCGATTAACGGAGCACTTCCGTTACTTTACCGTACTCTTTTGTGAAGATTCTGAAGTTTCTCTGGGTTCGGTTGACAAAATAGCTATCAAATAATCTGTCATTCAAATATATTCTGAACACTACAGATCCAAGAAAATTGATTTTAGTAAGTGGTAATCATGTGGTATCATCTTATCGTTTGGTTGCTCGCTTCGGCTCGCAATCTCCAAACTCGTTCGGCAAAACGTCACTTTCCAGCTTTGATAGAAATTTCACGCGGTGTCTTTGGGTGCACTCGTTTCTTAAAGTATTATACACATCAATGCATTCTTAATTTTGTTTTAACGACCGATGTAATATCTATTTATGCTAGTCTTATAATGTCTATAATATATACATGGAATACCTTGTACGATGTTATACACTTTACATTTTCCGTGATATTTATGATTTCTTTTCTAGGAAGCGTCGAGATTTCTGTGTGTGATATTTTCATATGTATTACATGCTGAATGAAAAAAGAAATGCATTTATTTGTCCAGTCTCGAGTAAGATGCACTGGAAATTCTTAAATACTACTTTTCAAGAAAGTGGAATGTCTATAAACACAAGATTTATTACTTCATTATAGCCGTGTGCTATTAATTTTTGATTGTGTGAATGGAATAATGGAGGCGCCATCTATTGATAGCTCAAGAAAACTTCTGCTGATACCGGTAGTAAATGTTTTTTTTTTTTTTGCATAGAGTCTACAAAGAAGCTGCCATCTCATGGCTCCTTGTACTTAATCTCCTATTTCCTTTATCCATTGAGTTATGACAGCCACTCCAATATTCTAGAGCCCTGTACTAGTCTGAGCAGGCCTCTGGCTAGTCAGCCGAAATAATCCTCTGGCTTCATTTCTTGCCTTACCAAAAATTACCTCCTTTTGCGCATTCATGCTGGATGTAGATGCGGCTTCTATCATTCTATTACACAGTCTATAGTAGATATCTCCAGTACTGATCGCAATTTTCTGCAGGTGCCCTTCAGTGCATGATGTCCTATTAAGAGACTTAATAGCGCGCGAAGATTTTTCCTACTGAGGTTTCGTAGTTCAGTCACTTTTTTTTTGTTGCTTAAGTGCTTAAGGTCTTTCCGTAAATTTGCTCGATTTCAGTTTCAGGACTCAAATCCTCACCTGCTCTCCCGCTGCGTTTTTTGACATTCCTAGAACAGATTCTGGGCCTATATATGAAGACACTGATCCATTACTTGCAAACTCATTGGCTTTTTCGTTTCCTTCAATAAAATTCAAACTTCATTGCACTTTGCCATGCTGTTCAATTCTCGAGTACAATCCAAAACCACTTTTGATTATACTCTAAGGTTCACTAATGCCCTCAACATCACCTGACTGTTTGTTGCAATACGAATCCACTTGTTTTTATAAGCCCTCTGATTGATTGTTGCATAATAGAGTATAGTAAATGTTGCTTGATGACGTTGAACTGCCGGTCGGGTCGTGTGAATATACATTAGAAAATCAATTTAGTTTTGGGTACCCTTAAAAAAATATATACACTGGAAAAAAGCGCAATTTTTTAAAAAGAGATATTAGCTATTAGAAAAACCATCACTGGTTTTTATTTTATATTTTACCTTAAACAAGCAATTTCATATCTAATGGCGTTAGCCACATACCTTTCTGACCACCAAAATGATTATTTGAGCATAATATACACACGTACAGGGTCGTGAAAAAATTTAGCTCTAGCGCTGAAATGATTTGTTTAAAAAATTTTTTTTTTCTGTATATTTTAACATAAATAAAATTTCGCTGTAACCATTCAAATGGAATTCGCGCCATTATATCATAAACATTTCAAATTTTTTTAAGTAGACATTTTTAAAACTGTTTTTGTTCAGTTTAGGACAATATATGTAATTTGCGTAATTTCAGAAGAATTAACATCTTATTTCGATTTTATTAAACCGGAGATTTTCTTCTACTTAAGTGTAACTGTTGAAGTAAGGCGATATTTTGGTGATTACAACATTATTATAACAAAGGTTGTTTGTTTCTAGTGTTCCTAAACAATTTTCTATCCGGAAATGTTTACCTTAACGTGTTTCAACAGATACTTGCATTTTAATGTGCTATTATTAGTCCGTGTTCAAAATACGTTTCGTAGATGAAAAAGAATTTAGGTACGACACAGTTACATTCGTTTTTAAACTACCAACTATCTATATGCAGCAACAACAGCAACTGCAATTTCAAAGTGTGGATGATGTTAAAGATGGCTTTGAACGAATACGATATTTATAGAACCCAGTGTGATAGTCATGAATATCCGAAGATAACTGCGGCCCCACATTCGCTCGCCTATGTAATGTAGGGAAAGCGTGTCTGCTTGCGATCAAGGCACACCTGCTACTGCAGAAGAAGGAAATTCGATTTAACCGTTCGGATCTTTGCATGCCTGATCGCCAATTTTCTGCATATGCTCCAATATTCCATCTCGAAAACGAACCGTGCGACAAAACTCCGCGACGCACACGTACACGTTCGATGATGCGCTTTAACGATACAAAAAAAAAAGGACGAGCCGCTTACCAGTTCTGGGCACGTACAGATTGAGGTACAGGCAATCCTCGCTTTGATTGGCGAGCAACGGCAGCAGCTTTTCCAGATAGAGAAGCCTACCCCGCGGATATTCCAAAAGGGCCTCTGTCCTGTTGCCTATATCGGGAGGACGTTGCGGACACACGGCACTAAAGCGATCCGCCAAACGGGTATTTTTCCATATGGAAGGCGTTACCGGCGGCATATACCTATAAAAAGAAAAGTAAAAATGAGTAACTAAAGCAAGGTTAACTAAATTACTCTAATAGAAAAGAGGATTTTTTTTTTAAGAATTCCTTAGAACTTGTTAATCAAATTAATAATTAGCTAATAAATAACTATTCGGGATATTCACTTGAACATACATGTTCAGTCGTTTTTTATCAGGATATCTAATATTATTGGATTAATATCCAAAATATATGTATAACATTTTAATAAATAGGCCGGGATATTATTATTTTACATAGGAAAATATCCTCGGATTTTTTTTCTAGGAGGAATTGATATAGTACTTCCCACAAATTTTCTGATGCATCCAGTGCACAATGCTCATCGGAAGAATTCAATTCGGTACCTGAAAGTTAAAATTTGCCCTATAATTACAAAGTATTACAAAAATGCTCCCTTAATGTCTTAGTTATCAATAGGTATAGTAACAATCTAACTCACTTGTATTCTAAATCTACTGCCTCAACTCATACATTGGATTCTAACAACACAATGCAAGAATATTGTGAAAAATAAAAAATATAGAATTCCAAACTCTACAAATAAAGAATGTCATAAGGGAACGAACACAATAATTACTCGAGACATTTTATTTACTAAATATTGTATTCAATGCATAAGTCATCTCTTATAAACGCAATAAGAAATTTAACAAATCAAACCTTTAATTCCCACAACGCTACTCCCATAATTCAGAAAACTTACAGTACAGATAGTTAAATATAAAAATAATATATTGTTATATCTTATAAATAGCTTAGTAAAATTTGCTTCTAATTTTTTTTTTCAACTTAATAACTCAAAGTTTTACGTTAGCCGGACTATGAGTAAAATATAATTTGGCTAATTGTGCACTGAGAAAAATAGATAGTAACAATAGGGACAACTAACTTTATAGTTGGTTGTATTATAATTATGTTAGAGCGTACCATCTTCCTAATAAGCAGTAATACATGGATGAATACTGGGTACTAGATAACGTATTGTTGTCCTTGAGTTAATATCATTCATTATATTTATAGTACGTGGTAACATCTTTTTTTCTCCGTGTGGCTTAATCCTAATCCTGGTTGATGCAGATTGTAATTCCGTATTGGTCATAATATTCAGGAAGTTCTGTTCACCAAAATCATTTTGAACTTGGTCAGTTAATACATTCCTAAAAACCGGCCTGTACATTGTCAATAAACTCACATAAAGAAAAATTCCTAAATTTCAAAGCGCTTATAGGTAAACTTTCTATAAGATTTGTGATTTTTAGTTTTATTATTATAGAAACAGTTTTATCTCAAAAACCACAAAACAGGCTATTTTCGCAATCATGAAGATGGATGGAGTGCGATTAGCATCTTTAAAATGTAAAAAAAAAAGTTATAGTGAACTTCACTGTGCAACTTTTGTTTTTATGGAATAAAACCGATATTTCAAAAATCTAGAAATGCATAATTTACATTATACTACAGCCCTAAAATATGAAATTTCTGTCTAGCATACAGCTCAAGTGATGAAAAGCGGACATTGCTGCACATCATACAATTTTTTATGCAACATGCTTGTCACTCTTACTAAAACACTGATAATTTGTTTGAAACAAACGATAATAAGTTTTCTTGTAAAGGAATACCTTCCAATAAACACCGAAATTGAATTGATTTAAAAAATTAATTGTACTAGAGTAAGAACTCTACTTCAAAAAGCAATATTTTACTGCTAGCTTAGCAATTTTGAAGGAATTTCTTTAGTGCAAGAAACACGATTTTTAGTGAAAATCATAATAACTATTTATTACATAATAGAATTAATAACTGAGAGTTGCCTCATGTTTGGGGTGGGCGCAAGTGTCGTTTTTTTGGACAATCGTTTGAAAATAGTAGTGTAGTATCCGATACCTATTCATAATTTCATCGGACTCTACAATAATCGAGAATAATAAAATTCCGAAAGTTATTAATAACGTTAATGTACCAAAAAGGTTATCAAACTAGCGACTAATCGAAAGTCGTAAAAAGCAACTTGTGAAAGAGCTTTCATTTTGAATAGAAAAGCGTTACTTTAGCAATGATGTAGTACTTATGATTTTCATAATAGGCGAAGCAGAGAGAAATCCTCTTTTATCCAGTGCAATTTATAGTGAAATGAGATATCTAGGAAAACGAGTTTTTGACAATTAATTAATGAAAAAGCAGAATGTCGCTGCACCCATAATCACCCAATATGAAACCTTCTAATCCAATAATTTCTAAAAGAAAAAGTGTACCTATTATGAACTTTTATATCGTCTGCACTTAATTTTCTTGACATTAAAGATATAATATCAACCCACACACCTATAAAATTTGATTAGTCCCTCAAATTGTTTTAGACACAAGAGCAGAGCCAAACTAAATCCACTTTTATCAACGTCATTCTCTCTACACTAATCACAAGTGCTTTAACTTTGTTAATAAAGTATTCTCTCCTAACTCTTCTGCAGAAGTACTTGTAGTACTAGCGACAAACGTTATCTTGTGTGCCGCACCCTCATCACTGTCCTGGCTTGAACGTTCCATACGCGATTTCGTCGTCAATTTCAACGGTCTATCGTATTTGCCCCAAATTAATTTTCCAGTGTCAACGACATTTTAAAGTTCGCTGAAACGTGTTCTGCAATTTATCATTGAAACCTTATCTCAGCAAACACTTTTATCCAGATTGGAACGAACTTTCTACGTGAATATCTGGTCCGTTCTCCGTGTGCATAGATATTGTCAAAAAAAAAACCTGCAAACTAATCATATATTTAAATCTGGTAAGCTATACCAAAGATAAAATGAGTGAGCCTGGATAAAGCATTACCTAAGTAATTACATGATAATTTGCGAAAACACTACAACTAACTTAATGTACTTCTTCAGATTAACAACAATAAAAACCAATACTTCTTACATAATTTGAGCGAGCATCGATATTACCAAACCTAAATACGCACATCAATAATTTAAAGTAGATAGACCGAATGGTATTTTAGTATGTTTAGTAGTATAGGTTGGCTATCGGTTATATACACGCGCATATGAAAGTTTCACGTAGTTGCATAATATTGCTAATTGATAACAGGAAGTACACATATAATACTACGGCATAGTCAATATATTCGGAAATTCTAATAATTTAAACGGACATATGAGTTAATTTATTACATTAGTACTACTTTCGAATTCTGGAAACTCACCAGCTATTCAAGAGAAATAACGTAAAATCAGCAATGAAAAAAATCTGCAGCTGATAGCCTGAATACGAAGCCGCTGAACGAATTCTACCCGACCGCAAAAATATATAGTGTATTTAATACTTGCAAGAAAATCTCCTCATAAATACAATAATTGGTCTGGTTATCTCAATAAAGCATATGCTTTCTTTTGCTGTGGGGCCTTCTGGTATAAAGTCTACGGTAATACGGCAGTCTCTCGGCTTTTTGTATTGTATCTACCATTTCCTTTACCCATTAAATTATGTCAGCCAGTAAAATATTCTGGCGCCCTGTGCTAATTTCTTCAGGTCTTGTCTGCCTCTTTGCGTCCAGAGCCTCGCATTCACATAGGATGTGGTACGTGGCCTCTGTCACTCTATTACATAGTCTGCATTGGGTGTCTACGGTGCTGATACTGTAGTGCACAATGACCTGTTAGGAAACCTGCTACTATGCAAAGATGATTCCTCCTAAGCTTTCTTCACTCATCTGTGATGGTCACTTGATAAAAGTCTTTTTCATGAATTTGCCTGGTTGTGTTGTTCCAATGTTCTTTGTGCTTCTCTTGGACCCAACCCCTTACCTGCTCGGGTTTTTTAATACTACTAGAACAGGTTCTGGGCCTACAAATGGACACTATGACCCCTTTTTTGCAAACTCGTCGGTTTTTTTCGTTTCCTTCAATTCTCAAGTATCCGGTCTAGGAGGCATTATATGGCTGCTGTACGAGTTTTCCCCATTGTTCCTCTTATTTCTGAATACGCAAGCTTCTGTATCTTTAGCAGTTGGCTGTTGCATATCGTCATCATGGGTGTGACCACCGCGATGTATGTCCGATACATCATAATTGATCTTAACCCCGACATTTTTCCATGGGCTCCTCTAGACAACATAAGTGTAGACTCCGCCATGGTTTCAAGCTCTGGATCTGTCGCATGTCGGTTCCAAATAAGCCTGGAATCCAGAATGACACCAAGATATTTCAGTTCCTCAGATAGCTTCAGTTCTTCACTCCCGAGCTTTAACGATGCTATACCATCTTAGCTCCTCCCTCTCGTGAATGCTACTGTGGTGCTTTTAGAGGGAGTAGTAATTAGGCACTCTCCCTTGGTCCATCCTTGTACACCTTGATCCTGTGTTCTGCATTTTGTCCCGCACTGCACTGTTGAAAATGTAGTAAATACATGTTTACTATGTAGTAAATATTACAAAGTGTGCATTGTGAATTACTAATGTAAATGCAATAAGTAAATAAAATGATTTATGTGAGAACTCAGAAAATCCTGATTATAATCAATCCGATAGTGATTAAGAATAAACGTAACTTTTTCAAGGTTATTGCAATATCGGCACTTGCGTCACTAAAATAATGCATTTTAAAAAATACACAAGTGTTTTGATTTTCTAGGAAATTAGGTCCTTATTTAGGTAATCCCAGACTTTTCCAGCGCATTATATATTATCTACTTATACATATAAACTGCAATTAGTTACGCTCCATACACAAAGGCTGTATTTAAATACTCCGAATTAGATGATTATTACCTTTATCAAGCTAGTACCGATCCCTGATTATATCGGCTGCCAATGGATCCAATAACGATCTATTTACCATTGAATTAATTTCCAACTATGAATTACGCCTGATGTGAAGATATCAAATACCCGATGCTGTATAATCACTGTAATAATTACGCTAATTCTACCCAATCTACAGTTTACGCTTTACTTAATTACAGAAAAGGTATGGGGAATCTCTGGTAAGATTATTGCAAATAGTTCTAGCGTATAAGGACGATATTTCATGAGATTATTTTATTAACCAAAAATTACTTATTTTTGTTAATTTTTGGTAAATAGGTCTAGACCCTTAAATAATGAATATAAATGGTATTTGACGAGTCAAATTACTTGATTTCCCTTGTATCCTTTCAATGTGCATTTGCCGCCGTAATTTGAAGATAATTGGTCGTCATGAAGAAAATTGTCTGCATTAGCAAGTTCCTACTTTCGCAGAAAGTAAAAGAAATGTTGAATAAACTATAAAACTGTAATGTGAAGAGCTCTGGAAGACTTTCAACCACTGATGCTGGTAGGAGAAAGGGTTATCTACGGCAAAGAAGCGAAATACCTTTCTTTCGGTTCTGATTCGGTGTACTGATATTTGCTGCTTACTCTTTAATGCCTTGCTTATGGGCTTTCGATTACTTCATTGATTTTAAAATGCTTATTACTTATGCGCTGGTCGAAAAAAAAGGTTTGCCCCGAACACGTTCGGCGGCGCTGATGGTACGACCAGCTGTCTAACTGTGAATTACAACCGCGTGACGGTTTAAATGGTGTTGCATTTTAATCACGCCGTTACAATAAAGTTTTAACCCCGAAGTGGTAGCTATGAGTCTGAGTACGAAGATGTCCAAGGTTCTAATTAAAATTACGCAACAAAACAGTGAAAGTGTATTATAAATCAACCATTTATTTCCATACAACAGGTGTGAAAAACATTGAATATATACAGCGAAAAAAAAAAGATAAGTGCCAACACATATGCATGTACAGTCTTGAACATACATGAATATATGTTCAGTGACGAATAATAAAACATTCGCGGGACTTCAGTAACGCTTTCGAAATTTAGACGCGGAATCTAATAGCTCTGTTTCGGTTATCAACACAAAACGACAATCTGTATACAGGCGTCAGTCGAAAGTACGCGGACGGTTTTCACGCGCTACGACGGTTAGACGTCTGTGACGACGCTAAACTCTGGAGAACGGTAATGATTGTTAATACAACCCTGGAAGCGTCAGAAAGCTGCGCCAACGCCGTTGCGTATGGCCGTTGTCATAGCGGATAAAACCGGGAAGATGACTATGTTACACCAGAAGGCTCTGCCAGTGCTACAAGCAAGCCGGGGATGATTGAAACAAGAAATTCGGGTGGGGTCAAAAAAGCTTTGCCGACATATCAACCAGAGCGGAGTGGGAGGGGTCTGGGGACTCGGGAATTCTCTGTCTGCTCGTGCTAAGCGCGCGGTTTAAATACACTTGCAGTTCCCCCCACGCGGTCATGATGGTGGGAGTCGAGCGTACGTAATCGGGCACTGTCTGCGGGGACGATAAAAAATCGTAAAAAATATTAACAAATAAAAATTTAATGAAATAAAATAACATGCGGGGCAACGCTACCGCCCAGGGGAAAGTCAGTCAAAATAAAAGGAATTAATGATTAATCGAGCTAAACTTAAAACTTGACGCTGAAATGGATTTTCCAATGGAACGGTACGTTATAGCGTATATATGGTTCGATCAAAGACTTCGATGTAATTCACATATCTTGAAAACAATCAACATCTACCATTGCCTTGAGCAGCTGTAGGAAGTTGGTCGAGAGAAACTGGAGTTTCAGTTCAGGGATGACTCTATGGCTACACACAGGGGCAATTGGCAACATATGAGGTAATAATATGGTGATCAAAGGTGCGACGGGTGCAAGCGGTCAAACCGCTAGATGGCTGATTAGTCCATAGGCACGGGTGCAATGCGGTCCACTCTTAGTTCCGTAATGAAAGTCATTGTGAACATGCCGCCGCTACAAATTTATGCCAGGGAATAGTTAAATCTACAACCGGCAGACTGATACCCACCCAAGCATCGATAAGACTGTCACATAGAATTGAGTATCTAGAGCTACTAGACGAACTAGAGAAGTGATGCCATGTTTCAAAAATGGAGCAAGTATAAGAGATATTGACCTTAACGACTGACAACAGTATCCTACAAAGCTATAGGGAAACCGCCACAAGGGTTTTAATCAACGTAAAGTTGATTTTCTTATAATACAAATAGAAGTCCAATTATTTTCAATAAAGAGTCGCGTCTCTTTCATTATAAATTTAATAAGCTTCCGGTAAAACATTGCTTTTCTTCTTCAAGTAAAGTTAACTTAATTAAGTAATTGTATTAACAATAACTTGTTATTGAAACGAAACAAATTTAATTTTTCTTGGAAAATATTTCTTCTTTATATTTTGATTTAAATAAATTCGTAAGTATCTAGTAATATGAGATAAGTACGTTATCCTGTTTTAAAAAAATATTTATTTGGCTTTATAAATATTCTGTTATTAAATATTCATTAGTAGCGCATACACTGGTAGAAAACTTAGAAAAGCGTTAATTTAAAGTAAAGAGCTTTGTTTAACCTTAATGTTCAAATAAAATGCAGGAGTTAAGTTTATGAGTTACGTATTACCGACACAGTATTTGGCTCCTGCTAGGATTTTTATTTCAATTTTTATTAGAGCAAGACAGATATTCCTAGCGGATTTCAATAGTCCTTTCTTTCTCAAAAAAAAAACAACTGCTCCCAGTTCGCCATCTTTTATTGAAAATATGAAAAGTTAAATTTATGGACAACTCCAACATTACATGAGGCTTCCTCACCAAATGCAAATAGTAGCTGTTAAGTCTACTTATACTACGAACACACGTCACGCCAACCTTTTTCTTGTTATGAAATTCCTGCAAAAATACGATAAACCAGCCCTCTCATAATACAATCCAGAGCGGGTGTTTATCTACCGAGAAAAACCCTTCCAGTGTACTCTAAAGATACAGCTGCTGTCCCGCTTGTGGGCAAAAACGTCTTTTATACAACCCCTCCGGAGAATAATGGTTTCCACTGAATTACATTGTTAATGTAAATATGCAAGAAGTAGGGTTTAATATTCCCAGCCGTAATGGACCAAAAAAGCAAATTTGTATTTCGCGCTCCTTTCATCTGGCGTAAAACTTTCTAGGCACATATCCGAGAATAAAATATACATATGTTAAATACCAGCACAAGCAATACTGGTTCAATACTCACTTGTTTTGATACAAGAGAATAACATAGATTCCGATCTTGAATTCTACTTAATACAAATTAGGGCTGTTGCTCGAAACCGGATACCGGAAACAAGGAATTCGTAATTTCTAGCAAAGTTATTGCCTGATTTAGCGGCAACATTTCATTGGTAAAATTACAAAGTTTTCCAACAAGAGCTCCCATTTTAATTTTAACCAAACATTTATTTATTCTTAAGTAGTACGAAAGTATAATATTTATTTAAATACAAAGTACAAACTCTGTGATTACTTGTGAAAAATGATATCCAGTCCGCCTCGATTCTGTCTGCAAACGGTTATTCTTTTGAGGAAGTTTTACACGACATTCTCCTACAAATGTAACTCCATGTAGCAAATAACAACTCGAATTAGTGTAGACCCTTTCCTTCACATAGTCCCAAAAATCAAAGTCTAGCGGAGTTAAATCGTCCGATCTGGGGGGGGGGGCAAACTTATGTCCGTGCTTCGCCTAGGAAATTTTTCGCGCAGCACTGTAAGTGTTTCACGGCCTATGTAGTTCGGAGCGCCATCCTGTGAATGAAGTAACGGAGTGCACAATGTCAGACAGCAGATGTACATCCGTTATACAGACCGATCAAAGGCTGTTGAAGATACTGGCGCGACAATTTACACCATCTCTCCAAGCGCGAGTTATAGATACGCACCTAGTGCTTCTTTCAGGCTAGTATTCGCAATCGTGCAATGTACAAGGGAAAATAATAAAAGAGCCATCACAAATAAGCGGATTCGTTTTTATTCTCAGCTCTATTCTCTATCGAGTCGGGATGTGACGTCGGGGTTTGTATGGGAGTGCCTCAAGCAACTTTGGGAACTGTAACAGAGTACAGCTAATTTGGGTGCCAGGACACCCCAGGCTTTGGGAATAAGCAATACATGGTTCGAGGCCATATAGGATACTGGATAAGAGAAGAGCACAGAAGGCACTTGAGAAGCGTACTCAGGCAGAAGCTTGGCAAGCAATTCATAGGCAAACCATGCTAGAGAGGAGCTGCAGAACTACTCCTTTTAAGTAAAAATTAGCTACGAATAATTGTGGGGTTCATGTCGGGACATGCACCGAGAAAAGTACACCTATACAAGATATGGGTGTTCAATGGAGACCTTGAATATGCAAAAAGGAACCAGAGACAACCTAACACATACTCGCAATTGTGTGGCGCTGGATCATAAGAGCCATCAACTGATTGGGCAAGACAACGCTGAACCAAAAACATACAGACTCCTTACTGCTAGGAACCTGTGCAGTCTGTTACAGGACACTAGTATATTAGAGCGATTTCTGTAACAAGAACTGGTAGAGCACAATAAGCCTTTAGGCTGGGGTGTTATACGGAGACCGTGGTTAGACGGGCCAGTGAATAAGGAACAGAAAAGCGCCATCTCGCTGAAAATAAAAATTATCTATGTTCCCATTTTTCAATATAGGTCAAAGAGAGTCAGTTAACATTCTACGATAGCCATCTGCATTGATTGAAATTGCAGTACCATCTTCATTCTTAAAAAAAGCAAGGTCCGATGATTCCACCCATCCAAAAACCAAATCAAATAGTAACTCGCACAACAGTTACAGTAGAACTACTGTTCCTGAATTTACGGAACCCTAAATGCGGCAGTTTTGTCTATTGATGAACCCATTAATTGTGAGATGAAAGTATAAACGAAAGTTCAGCGTTGTTAATAATTAGCCGCTTTGAATTCCTGTGTCAGCAACACTTTATAAGCATGTAGGCCAAGGTCTTTACACAAAATGCGATGAAGGCTGGCATATGAGATCCTTAAGAAGGGGCTTTTAAGACCAATGGAGGCACTACAATTGTTTACATTTAATTTTTCGTCCTTCTTATGCAATGTTATTCCTAAAGATGTCGCTTTTAATTTTTAAAGTGTACAATAGGTGTCAGTGTTAGGACGCAACAGAAACACAGAGGTCGCTAAAAGGAAAAAACTTTCTAAATAATATTTATTTCTTGCACATATCCGATTTCATATACGATGCAAACACTATCTATTCAACTAAGTAATGAATCCGGCGGCAGTTGCAATAAACATTGCTTCTAGACTCATTTCAATGAATCAAGAACAAAGGAAACTGTAATCTCGCTATCACGATAATTTGCCACGCTCACTGTTAGCTTCTAGCTGAACACGTCGGTTACAGATCCCTCCTGATTTCTAAAAATAATTTAACACTTCGTCGTTCTTATTAATAATTAAAATACGTGATTCAGCGGATGAATCCTTACATTGCCACTTAGGTCTGCATTTGTTTAAAAGGTACAATAATGACTTTTTATTCAAACTTATGTACGTCTCTATTAGAACGCTTATAAAATAAAATTAAAACAGGACGTTCCAGAAAACAGTATGTCTGCAATCGTTCGTATAAATCTAAATAGTTAAAAAAGAGTTATGTTCTTTGTAAATCTAAACGGCACCACCATCTGCTGATGCTCGCCTTCTAAAGCCCCCTCTTAATTGCTGTAAATGCCTTTAGATAGACAACCCTGGATTTTCTGCGACATTTTAGCAACTGGAGGAACGTTTTTGACTGACCTGACGATACGAGTTCGAACTGGCAACTCTACATCGGTAACTTTGCCACTTTGCTCAAATTTTGTAATTAGCTTTATAATGGCTTTGCAAAAAGGTGTTTAATGACGACCAAAAACCTCAAGAACTCTGCGAACTGTCCAGCAAAATTTGTACCATATCTGTAAAGAATTTTCACTATATCTATATATTGTTAGAGCGTGTATCGTGCATTTTTTTGAATTCAAAACCTTTTACTGACAAATGTCAATTATTCAAGGCTTGCTATTCAACAGATTAAAACTTCGTCGAGAGGTAAAATAGCACTTCTTATTTTAGCAACGCAATTCACTTCGAGTAACTTCTACATACAAAATTTTAATGAATTTTGAGGTCTGGCCTTCTATACATTTCTAATGTGCCATCCACCTTCTACTAATATAAGAGAAAGAGCTAGATATATAACTGGAATGAGCAGGCAATCCTGAAAATCTGATTGTCTGATGTACTGATTGTGAGTGTACAACTATCTCACCCTTACACAAGTGTGTTTATGTGGAAAAATTAGATGTCAAGTGTAAAATAAATGGATACGTAAACTGTCAGTGTGAAGGGTGTCACACCATCTATTTGCCTCAACTTTATCATTATTATAAGCTGAAGGCCGTAAGCTTGCTTATTCCAGTTACATGTCGTTCATTGATATGAGATAATAAACATACCCAACGAGTTGCATTTTCCATCATTCAACTTAATAAGAAATGGTATAGGAATTTAATATGTCTCGTCTAACGTAACAACTATAAGCATTATAGTTATTAACTGCAAGTAAGTTGTGCAAGTTATACGTAGCACAAGGCAGCATTTAATGGTATATCATACGTGTAATCGATATTAACAATTTTGTATAAAAATTTCGTATAATACGGCTATTAAAGTTTTTGGTTTTAACTTTACATACACTTTTCTCGTCACTTTGTTAGAAGCAAGATACTGTTTTGTTATAATAGATACCTACTGTTAAATAGGAAATTCTGGAATTAATTAAAATGTGTTCTTTAAGTGTTTTAATCCTTTTCCCATGTTCGCTCGGAACAATCCATTTAAGAAGCTTCCATTTTAAAGTTAAATATTTTGCTACTAAATGGATGGAATGTGGAAGTAGATTTCCTCTCTACAGAAAAGAGGGGACATCTTTTCTTTCCACGAAGATTTTAGGGAAGTTTGTTGCGTTAATGAAAAGCACGTTACTCTTATACAGCTATATTTAGTATTCAGCTGAAAAATGTTTCACCAACACTGTTTATTTAGTCCATGAATGCTCTAAATAAGGTAGGTAACCACTCCCTGTTTGATGTTAAATTGAAATTGCAATTAAAAGGGGACGTACCGTCAAACGGGGTGAATCGGAACAAAGAAGTTTTCGGATAAATAACTGACTACATTTACTCGAAACGAAAGTTTTCAGCGCGGAAATAGCGTTGCCTGGAAACCGCATTATCATAACAGGTAGGTGTTTTCAAATTGTATATAATACAGATTGAACAGTTGTTTAGAGTTTAAAAAAAAAATTACACACAAAAAAATATCCGGTATATACACTAAAGCAAAACCCAACATATTTAGGGGTCAATGGTCCGCACCTACAAAAAGAAAAGTACCTGGCACAATGGTATATCAAAACTATAGTGCCTATGATGAAATTTGCTTCGTAGACGACCCTGAACGAAAAAAAGTCATAGTAAGCAGAACAACTTGTGTTAACGTATGATAGATTCTGCAAAAAATTCGACATCTGTCATGTTTGTAGGAAGTTGTGGAGGCATTGTGCTTCCGCCACTTATCGTGTACAAAGGTGAACACATCTATGATACCTGGACGGTGAACGGATCTCTGAAAAATGCACGCTACGGACGAAATTCAAATGGTTGGTTTGATCAACCATGAAATAAAAATTGTTTCCTTTTTCCTTCGGTAGACAATATCCGTGAAGTTAATAAAGAGCAAATAAAAAAGTTGTTGCCTAAACCGACCATTTTGCGAAGAGCCGGTTACGAGTTTCCTAAGAAATTGAGTCAAAGGGCTTATTTTAATCAATAATAATTTTTTTTTATTATTAATTTTTGTGTTTTATTTTATATTTATTAGTTTCTGTAGTTTACTTTCGTTCATGTAAACAATTTTTATTTCTTATTTAATAAATTAAGCGTTTTTGTTCCAATACGCCTTATAACAGGGGCTTATCGATCATTTCTAGTAAAATAAATAGGGTGTCCCGATTGAATCCAGTTTCGGGGCCAATCGGGACACCTACAATTTTTTCTTTTAATTGTCTATCAAAGTGAGAGATATGATCGATATGTCGTTTTAAAACTTTAACAGAGATCTAACTTTTGATAGAGATTCGAAGCTTTTACGAAAGTTATTCACAAAAGCTTCTCAAAACCAAAACCCTGAGTTTATTACTCAGGGTTGTGGTGGGGACTTTCAGGAAATCGAGGAAAGTCTGTAATTGCATAACCCCTTTCTGGAACAAAATATGTTCAACATGGGGACCGGTATTTCCTGCCACAAATTATAACCGTGCATGTAAGATTTTGTTAAACTTCATTGTTAAACAACCTAACCATTAAACAAGGAGCATCCGAAAGCGTCACCATTTATATACATAAACTACACGGTCGGCGTGTTCTAGTACTAGCAGTGCCATTTTGCATTACAGCACATCACTTACTTGAACCAGTGGCTCCAATATAACAATAGGCGCCTTAAACAGCGGAGTAATATCACATTCCTCATCCATGATTCAGTCTTAACTTGCCATTCATCAAGCAGACGCACATTCGTTATTGTTGAAATCCCCTGTGATGGATTGCTTCGTAAAGTAGAATAGCAATTCAATTACGGTAGCTATAAACAGTAATCCCATAGTTCGCATTCGAACAATAAATGCTTGCTTCGAAAATAAGTAGGAATAAGTAATATTCTGTTATTTTCTTAGAAGAATTCGAGCGAAATCTCAAACAAGTTGTCCAATTATTCCGTTTACGGGTAACGTAATATGAATAAATCTACTAGATTGTCTTTAACTGCTGTAACGAGAAGCCACCTCTTAACTATATAAAACCACCTGCAATAGCGGTAATTACATGAAGATCGCGTTGTCATGCAAAAGTTGATATTCGTTATAATACAACTACATCAAAAATAGAGGGCAAGAAAACGGCGTCAATTATCAAAATCTTGTGGCTGAAATAAATAGCTCAAAAATCAACAAAAAACACAAAACTAAATATACTGCATTTTAGGAATAAAAATTAATGAAAACAAACACTATAAAAGTATTTAAAATTCTTTTAAGAGTAGGTACCTATATGGCCGAATAACTCATTTGTTTTTCGGGTTTCAGCGATTTTGTTAATTGTAATTAAGTGAGATATGTGTAGAGTTCCTTCTTTTATATTTGGGATTGATGAAGAAGGGGAGTTTTCCCCCATTGTGTTTGTCCACGATTCTTGTAATTCTGGTTATGGATAGTTAAACTTACAGTAAATTCTCTTAGTACCTAGCAATAATTGTTGACTTTAATACGATGTCCTGAATGCATGTCTATAGTATCTTCATGGTACATTAATGACTGGCTGGAATGGTTGGTGCCAGAGGCCAATAAAAGTGATTCTTCATAATAATTATCACCAAGTGCGATATGTAACATTAGAGAACTGAACCTAACCAGAATAAGTGATCAATAAATGGATGCATATACTCATGTTTATGCTATTTTCAAAAGGTGGAATAAGTGGATGTTGATTCCTCCATATCGGAGGACCTGTTAACATGACCCCTTGTCGGATGATGCAATCATTGTATTTTTCTACTGTACGGGGCATATTTGGTTTATGAAAAATTAGAACTTTACGTTGTATACTGCTGTCTTTTGCATCATCAGTCTGGAAGTGGCAAGAGATGCAACTTAATAAGATATAACAGGCTGTTGATTTTAAAAATTTTTAGGCTTATATGGGCAGATTATTGTTTTGTCCACTATGTACTGTATACTATGTAAAATGAATAAATTGTTGACAGATAAGTTCACTTATTTAAAATTGAATAAAGAACCAATAAAATTTTGCTTAAGCCCTATTGTCAATTCTATTAATAACCCGACATACGTGCCTCCTTTGTTTTTGCACTTCTTTATATTTTAAATATTTTCTGTTGCCGTTATATTTTCATATTTACCTGATCTATATATATAGGCATAATTTTTCTCTAGAATTTTAAAAATTTTAGTAGTTGTAAGGTTATTTCCTGTTACGAGTATTTTACATTTAGCGACCAGATTGTTTATATTATTTATAATCATTTATCATCTAATTTTATATTATGACTACGGCAGAGGGAGGAAATTCTCAATCGATGGGAAAAGGCATTTATTCAACCAGTACTAAAGAAGAAAGATGAGAAAGAGTGTGATAATTATAGAGGAATCTCACTACTAAATGTGGTATAGGTTTGATAGGTGATTATCAGGCGGGTTTTAGAACGGGCCGATCGGTGGTAGATCAGATCACATTATAAGACCAATACAAGAAACATGTAAAAAACACAGAGTGTCAATACACGCCATATTTATAGATTTTAAAAGAGCTTGCAATTCGATTAAACGAAAAGAAATCTTCAAAATATTACACCAGTTTAATATTAGTGATAAGTGATAAGTTATGTGTGCTGTACTGTCAGCTTCAGTTTCCTTGACGTGTTTCATACTGTATGGTATTATACAATAAAGATCTATGCAGACTAGTAAAGCTAACTCTAAGTAATACAAAATATAAAGTAAGAGTCGAGCGGGAGTTAACGGAGAGTTTTGAGGTCGATCCCTTGTCCACCCTGTTTTCCAACTTGGTTTTGGAATCGGTATGTATTAAAAATCAAATACAAATTAAGAAAGGTATATATTCTAGAAGTCATCAAATGATTGCATACGCGGATGATGTAGTGATTGTGGCACATGAAGAAAGGGTGCTTGTTAGAAGTTTAAGAAGATTTGAAAGAGCAGCAACTACCGTAGGTTTGAACATTAATTATGAAAAGACTACATATATGGAATTAGGAGCAAATAAAGAAAGACCCTCTTTTTAAGCATAAGTTAATTTTGAAAGAAGATGAAGAACTGAAAAATAAAAACGGTAATAAGCGAAAATGGTGGGAGCAAAGAAGAAATAAAATATAGGATTACCAGAGGGTCTGCATGTGCCGGGGTGCTTACTATGGCTTTAAGATCAAAAATAATATCCAGGTCAGCAAAAATTAGGATGTCCAAAACAATTATTAAACCAGTTGTTTGCGAGTGAAACATGGGCATTAACAAAGAAACCTGAGAAAAAGTTGGATATGTGGGAAAGAAAGCTGATTAGAAGAATATGTGGAGACAACAAAGATGGTGGGATATGGAGAAGGAGAACTAGTCAGGATTTATATGCGCTGTATGGTGAACCGAACCTATCAAAGCTAGTAAGGGCTAAAAAGATCAGGTGGTTTGGTCATATCCCAAGAAAGCGAAAAGGTCGTATGATTAATCATGTTATGGATATACGGATGATTGGAAATAGAGATCAAGGTGCGAAGAGGTGGAAAGAGACTGCTAGCGACAGGAAAAAATGGAGAGAAGTTTTTCGAAAAGTATTAGAAGGATACATTTCTTCTAGGCCAACGTATAAGTACTTAGACATAAAATTTAAAATACAATACTAAATTCAGACGATTCCTAAAACTTTATTCATACATGTATCTACTGCTTAAAGTGACCTGATAATCGTTAAAGTAACATTTCCTTTTGTTTTCTTTTTATTGTTTTAAAAAGTTCCATTTAGAATTGACCTCACAAAAATCAACAACAAAATTAAAAATGAGCTTGTAGCATGCTCTATGCAGGCTTCTGCTCTTCATGCTTAGATATGCTAATTTGTTCAAAAATTTTTGACGTATTAAGTAAACGAGATTCTGCAAAAAACAATCCATCTATTGCGGATCATCCAAGGTGAGGAAACAAGAAAAAGGTTATGATCGAAATGCAGCCAAATATTCATTAACAATTTATTTTTATGGGCTGACTCGTTTCTGCAAAATCCCATTCAAGCATGGTAAAAAAAAACCTTAACGCCTTATACGTAGAAAACCAAGCAATTTAAAACTTATATTTCGATTGACAAATCGAAGTATTGATCCAGGAAGCACCCATTAAAATAACTAAGGAACAGCTTGCATAGCTTCATTTGAGCAACGAAATCTTGGGCAGGAGTGGTTTTATAATAAAGAAGAAATTATATGCTATGTGCAAGGGTACGTCCCATTTTGGTAAAAACAAACAAGCTAAAGATTCAGCTTTAGAATAATAATAATTTAAATAAACTGGTCGTCCTAAAAACTTTCTCTGTGTTCCAATATCTGCAGAACTACTAGTGCAATGGGATTGTTGTTTACGTGCAACCATTTATCATCCCGTTCTACTCATTTTGACCTTTTTTTTCAGCGCACTAACAAATTAGAAAGAAAGAGTTCTAAACTTTAGCCATCACAATAAATTGAGAAAAAAACAAATTAACCACTGCTGATTAGTAAATCATAAAGGAGTTAGTTTATACCGTCAACAAATCTTGAAAAAATTATTTTTAACTTAACCACTTTTCATATGGAGAGAGCACTCAAAACACTTATCTTAAGTCGGAAGCTATTCTAAGGATTATAACAACAGTTTTATAGTGATTTATGTACAACTGTCATCACTAGCTCTCGAACATATTTTGAAATATTCTATAAAATCTATATACAAATTCTGTCAAAATCCGATGACTTTACTCAACCTGACAGGTTTAAAATAACTATATAGGTTCCAATAATGTATATACCGAAATAGAGACGTACTTTCCCAAAATACATAATTCTCCTAAAAAGAGATCACATGATGCTTTATTTATTTACATGTCCAACAGTTATGCCTAAACTACTGCAAACTAACGCCATGGTTATCACACACATAAAAATTTGGAGTTAGTTCAACACCGGATGGACGCCAGGGAAAAAGTGTTCCCTGTCGGGAAGATCGGTGATAGCTCTTTCAATTGTAGATAAAGTATTTTATTATTCTGTGTAGCTTCACTCTATTTTTGTCCTTTTGTTTAATTTCGGATGATTCCTTTACCTGCTGGTGTTAGAAATGTGTGAATTTATCCATTTTTTTCTGGCAAATTATTTTCCCTTTTTCACTGATTTTAAAATGTGATTTATTCCGAAAGAGATAATAGTAACAGTAGAATTTAATTAAGGGTAATAGTTTTTGATGTAATACTTTATCCAATTCGCACGGATAACATCTTTTCCGAAAAATGTTTATGTATGTAGGAAACTATGTTAGATTATATTATTTCATAATCAAGAATTTAAATCTCTATTATCTCCGAAGGTATGGTGTAGTGGTGCATGTACTAAGCAATATGCTATATCGTTAACCCGTACTTTCCAAAATAAAGTTTTTACAGTACAAAACTTAACATTCATAAAACGAAATGTAAGTTTAGGAAACAGGTATAATTTCAAACAACATTAAAAATTACCTACTAATATACATACTTACATAAAATGGGTGATTGCTATTTCAATAGTCTGTACAACTGACAAAAGGTAAATGAAATTGCAAAAAACAAAAGTACCTACGTGTTAAGAGAATGTCGGCACTATTTTCATCAAACCCTAATAAAGGTAGCAAGGAATATTAATATTTATTACTTTCGCGGCTTGTTTGCTGAACTAACATCCATTACGTTCGAGGCGAAGAGGTTCTAAAGCTATTTCTAGAGACTAAAGGAGTCGAAAAGCAATCTGAGAAACAAACTCGGCGTAATCTTCTCAGAAAGAATGGAAACCACTAATGCAATTCGAAATGCTTTTAACTTTGTTTTGTGTTATGTAAGACGGGTATTGTCAGAACTTGGACTAATTTCCAATCGCACTCTCCAATCATATACTCAGGCACGTATACGTATGCCACAGAATTGCTAGGCGCCGATTTGTATCGACCGGTAAATTTTATAAGCTCGTGTTCAGATACAGTTCCGCAATTTCACGGTATTTAGACGTCTTGATTAACTTTCGACAGATACAACACCATATCACGAAATCGTGGATTAGGAAACGTTAGAACAACGAAAGCACGGTCTGAAGTCGATGGATCAAGACACATTGCAGTACTTAAATTGAAGTTCGAAGTTCAAATTATGTGTTTTAATGGTTGTTTTATTCTCTCCCAATTATTTGTTCTCTAATCAAGATACAATTAAATGGTGTATCTGTTGAAAGCATAATTACATTATTTAGAATTATCTTTGAGACTATACTGATTCAAAAACCAGTTCTTTGTCGGTGTTTTATCATAACTATTTACAGTTATTTATAGAGAGCAGCTGTTTTAGTAGTAGTAGTAGTAGTAGTAGTACTTATTTTTTAATATGACCATTACAAAAATTGTCATTAATATAATGACTTGCATTTCAACACTTGTCAATAAATATAAATAAATAGATAAATAAGTAAATGCATAAATAAATAAACATATAGGTATGTGAATATACAAATATATCAGCATGTAAAGATATCAGAAACAACACAAAATGAATAAAGTAGACCAACATACATTAGAAAGGGTCACAGATTAAAATCAAAGTACGTACATGATACATGAGCAGAAACTCCTCAACCGGGCAGCACCCCTCTGCATCAGAAGACGTTTTACTTCTCTCTTGAAGCCAATGGGTGACAGTTGTTTCAAGTCCGCGGTTAAGTTATTGTATAATTTGATACCCCAAGAATCCATCGCCTTCTGCGAGCAAGCTAGGCGGTGGTAGGGTGTCCTCATTTCATACCTCCCTCGCGCGGACTATTTTTGAATGGTGTTATGTACGTGCATGACGACGGAAAGTATATATACAGATGGTAGGGTAAGTATGTTTCCAGCAGTGAAGAAGATTCTACAGCTCTGATTATATTTCAAACTGCACAACACTCTACACTGCAATACAAATATTCTATACGCCTCCGTCGCCATCCCCCCAAAGACAACTGCATACGACATAATGAAATAGAAGTATGAAAAATATGCGGTTTTTGCAGCTTCGAGGGTAGCTGCGTGTTTTATTCTCTTTATAGCGTACAACGCCGATGAAAGTCTACTGCTCGAGTCGTCAATGTGATTGTTCCACTTCAGTTTTGAATCAATCCGGATGCTCAGGAACTTTCCATGTAATGAAACGCTGCTATCGGTGGTGTAAGAGAAGCTTTGTGTTTTGATGTTATTCATTTTAAGTTTGTTTGCAGCCAGCCATTCTTCAGAAACCGCCACTTCGGATTTTTCAGTGAGTCCTAAGGGGTTTTCAGCGCATACCAAGAGCGATGGATAGTCCGCATATAGGCAAATTTCAGTCCCATCGAAATACAAGAAAACCAAGAACCGTTCCCTGCGCACCTCCATATTTTATGCGCCCAAGTAGATAGATAATAAATATCTGTTGTACGTTTTTCTTTAATATTACCCAGAATTTTGCTTATTTCCTCAGGAGTAATTGGATCGAAAAAAAGATCTACTATTGTTAATCCCTACAGTACATAGAAATTCTTCAGGAGATTATTTCGACTGAGAGTAAGATGCTTACTCCCCACCACATCCAGCATACACCGTTTTGAGGCAACCAGTAAAGAAAGTCGGGGTGCGTTCCAACCAAACGTCTCCAGGGGCACTCAGGTCACTCTAAACTGGTCCAGTAGCGCATTCATGACTTAAGAATTGCAATGCTTAACCTTTCCATGTAACTAATATGAAACACTCTGGCAATAGTTATTTACATATCAAGACTGGAAAGTTACGTTTTTTCCAGCCGTAGTACGTACAAAACTTTTCGGCTACCACATAATTACCACTGACTAAAATCAATTTATTAGCATTTTTAGTGTTCAGAATACGCAGCGCTCATATTTTAATGGCAGATTCTTTGACAACATCTACAAAGAAAAATACGGTACAGTGATGGAAGTGACACGTTGGTACTTCAGTTCTATATATATATATCTACTTATTGTACTTTACCGTCCACAGATGTTAATGTAACGGAAGTAATGCGTTGACCGGCCAATTCATAGTTCATCTCGATATAGTCGCGCTTTCTATCTTCGAATGAGTGTAGTAAGGTTTTACTTTCGAATGTGGTAGCCGAAAAAACTCAAATCATCCTTTATTGATTTGTCGTGTGTTTCAGATGAAGCTTGAACAGCTTATGGAGGATTTGGTTCAACGTCCTGATGAGCGTGCCGATTACCCACCGTTGCATGATCGAGTTTCGGAAGCGGGGGTTACCGCATGCTCACATTCTTATTACGTTAAGACCACAAGATTAACCACTAAATGCCGACCGCATTGATCAACTAATATCAGCTGAACTACGGAACTCGGCTGAAGGGGACCTGCTAGATTTAGTAGGCACCCACATGGTTCATGGACCATGTGGAGCTTATAATCCTGGTGTGGTCTGTATGCAACATGACGTTTGTTTGAGGAGGTTTGCACAGTATTGCTGCAATAATACTGATACTCGCAATGGACATGTAACCTATGGGCGAAGGAGGGACGGCAGACTTCTAGAAATGCGACGAAATAACAACGTTCACCATGTGGAGATGGAGTTCGTTGTGCCGTACAACCGGTACTTACTACTATATCCAGATATTATAGCTATATTTTCTATAAAAATAAAACTAATAAATTTTTAAATTGAATTTAATAGGTTGCCAATACATCTGCCAGGAAGAGAACAGGTCCTCTTCCGTAATGGAGAGGAAAAAGTATCTGCCAACGTAAAGCCTACTTTTCGCCTACTGCAATAGTTTGAAACCAATAGGACAGAACCCCAGGCGAGAGGATTACTGTGCGGCGAATTTCCGCACCATTATATCTGGGACAACGGCACGAAGCCTTAGAAACGACGTCAAAGAACGCCTAAACCGATCGTTCCAAGAACATTTAACGTTTCCATTCGCAATGGAAAATTATATTACCTTCGCCTGCTCCTGTTACAGATCAGAGGTGCTACGCCTTTCGACAAGATTAAGATTATTAACGGAGTAGTGTACGAAACGTTCCAGGTAACCCGTAGACTACGGAACCTACTCCAAGAAGACGGAATGGTTTCGAAGCCTTAATGAGGCGGTTCGGCGGGAGATGCCGAGCCAATTACGAATGATGCTCGTCCAGATCCTAAATTTTGGCAAGGTTGAAGATCCACCTGCAATACAGCAACACTTCCGTCACCACATGGTGGAAGACTTTCTTCGGCGATTCGACTAAGAACAAGCCGAGAACGCCGCTCTATCCAGGATTCAGTCAATTCTTTTGGTGAGTGGTAAAAGATTAATAGACTTTGGTTTGCCATATCTTCCCGATTACGATCCGGCCGAGGAAGATGGTCTCAACGAAGTCGAGGAAATCCAACGTGAAAGTGAAAACATTCTAGAACGCCACAATGTTGATCAACGAAACATCTATGACTTAGTTATGAGAGCCATTGATGACAATACCGAACGGAGGCGATTACCCTTCGTAAGTGGTGCAGCCGGTACAGGAAAGACATTTCTGTACAACACATTAATTACCTGCTTAAACGCACGAAGGCTTACAGTGCTAGCAATAGCCTGGACAGGATTAGCAGCAGCACTATTGAAAAATGGCAAGACCGTGCACAGCACGTTCAGATTACCACTTCGTATGTGGAGAATTCTACATCGTCGATTAGATTTCAGTCGAGCGAAGCAGCCTTTATTAGAGCAGCGAAGCTTTTAATCTTCGACTAATTGTAAGTAAGTATTGGTTTTTTGACGCTGTAGAGAAACGTCTTTGGTTTCTTTGCGCTAATGAGAGATCTGTTGACGGTAAGACTGTTATTGTTGGAGGCGACTTCAAACAATGTTTGCCAATCGCGATAGGAAGTGACAGAATAAATGTTGTCCAGGCTTCCGTTAAAAGTAGCCAGTACTGGCAACTCTTCAAGGAACGTAAGCTACGTATCAACATGCTAGTGGAACCGGACGAAACGGAATCTTGGCTCGATAGACTGGGCAATGGTACGTTACAGGTTGACGAAATTCAATAAGCTAATAATCGAGGCATTATTCGAATTCCCGATAGATGCATTGTGGCTAGTTTAGAATAACTGATCCACAAAGTTTTCGGTCAAGTACGACCGCGAGACGTACCGAAAAAGGTCATTTTGAGCCCGCTCAACAAGTGCTGTCAAGATATTAACAATAAGGTGTTGGATACGATCCAAAGCACTCCCAAACGGATCTACGTAGGCGCCGATTCAATCACGGCCGAGTTAGAAAATGAAGCCGACAGCTTCACGGTGGTATTTTTAAACAATCTAAAGCAGTCCGGTTTGCCTCCCAGCCGTTTATGTTTGAAAGAAAATACTGTTGTTATGCTATTGAAAAATTTAGATGTGCGAAACGCATTGTGCAATGGCACACGACTGTTGATTAGGAAACTAGGAGACCATTACATCGATGCAGAACAAATTAATAAAGATGGACAACTCTGCGGTAAACGAATTTTTATCCCACGCGTCGACTACACGTCTCAGGGAGAAATAATTTTAAGACGTCGCCAGTTCCTAGTGAAACCAGGGTGAAACCAACTGACAATGAATAAAACCCAAGGTCAAACTTTCGATACTGTAGACAGCTGTCTAATAAATCCTGATTTTCAGCATGGGTAACTTTACGTTGCATTCTCACGTGCTAGAAAGTTCAGCAAAGTATTTGTTTTTATCGGTGAGAAGGTTCATATTAAACTGGAATGAAAAAATTATTGAGTTAAAGCCGCAACGACCAACGTTCGAATGCACATAGGTATTGATATCTTTACGACGGAAAGAAGAGAAGGTATCAAAACATAGAAAAAGAGCGCACAAACATCGACATGATATACAGTAGCTGTCCAGCTGAGGTGTAACAATATTAATCCTACAGTCGCTTATGTATAAAATTACAAATAAAATTTAACTACAACGTGCAAAACTCATTTGGAGGTTTGATTAAATTAATGTATGGAATGTATTGGTGGTGGACTCATCTCTTATGTTAATACTGTTATTATTACCGCAAATGTGAAGTTTTTCTAAGAATAAACGCGCATATAAAATATTCTCGGAATCTAAAATTGTGACGTCATTAAAATTGAAACTATGGTTAAATTGAAAGTGGTGAGAGGCTAATGCTGTCTTTATTTTGTTAGCAAGACAATCTAGCTTGTGATTTTGTAATCTCCAGTAGAGGTACTGTTTAGTATGGCCTACATAAACGCCACTGCAATCATTGCATTTAATTTTATAAATTAAATTGGATTTTATCCTTCAATTTCGTAAAAACATCATTTATTGTTTTCTTGCTGTTGTTGGTAGGGTACATCAAGGGGGTAGGGTACAACATTATAACACTGTCAAATCCAAACATTATCAATATTACAATAATTGTGCAATACACTAGAAAAGCATAATTTGTAAATAATTTAAATTTCAAAAATTGTTCACATTCATTAAAATGTATATTGTATAATGTTTGTGACGTGCATTTTTTTTAAAGTAGGCTAATCTAATAACTACTTTAAAAATTATGCTTTTCAGTAGCGATTATTTCTTTTAAATTACAGGATGTATATAATACTGTTTAGCAATAAGAATATAATTTAACACACAGCAATTATCAATTTTCAATGTGAATTACTGTATCCTTAAAATTGTCCTTTGTAATTTCGTAATTAATTTTGTCTAAAGATAAAAAATAAACATTGTATTTTATAATTATAGCTAATTTCGTTATTGAAATACAAAATCTCATGACTGTAAAATTTACTTCCTATTATTAAATTGATTGAAATTAGTACTTTAATAAAAAGAAAATTATGGCAGGAATTCATGTTTCTATTACAATTTTATTGATAACAATTGATAAATTACCTACTCAAGTTTCAAAACAATAACAATTTCATAATACATTCAACTATTCATATGACAACCTACAGCCACACTAAACACACATTCATAAACAAAAACTAAAATTAAGAAACATTCAGTTTTTTTCAACGAGTAACGTCTAGTTTAACTACAGTGTAGAGATTTTCTTTTTAAAGTGGAGCGTTGAAAAAATAACTTGAAAGAAAAATGTGGAAGCAAAGGAAACAAAAATCACAAATTAAAAAAACGTCGCATATAACTACAACTAGACGTGGATCGTCGAGTCTTTTTTAAAGTAGGACGCGTTTGGAACAAAAAAAAATTCAAAAATTACAAATCTTGTCAACAGGGCGAGCAAGATCGAGTTATCCCTAAAGCGAGACGCACATCGAGTCTTTTAGTAAGAGACCTTTATTTTGGTGACACCAAAATAAAGATAGGTAAACCGTTTTAGAGGGGTAAATACGTATATGCATAACAGACCTGGTATAAGACTCTAGTTGTATGTTCTTCCAGTAGGAAGAAGAAACTCCAGCTCGTAGGAGAGCAAACGCCGGAATTTACAAAAGATTTACTGAGGAAAGACAGGAAGACTATTAAAATGATTATAGGCAGGCAAGACCTAGTAGGCGATGTGATTTGCTAATTCTCCCAAGACGAAAAGGACGTTCCATTCATGTTCTATATCAATACGATTCACCAAGTTTTTTTCCACTGGGCTCGGAAAATTCCAGGGCACATAGGTACATGAGGAAACCGCTCCCAGAGATGGTAGGTCTAATTAATAATAATAATAATAAACAATCTTTATTGTCCAACAGCGTACCATTGACAGGACAACAATACATTAATAAAGAAAAATCATATGATTAAGAAAAGGTCGCACTGAGATAGTCTTTTATAATTACCCCAACCTTAATGTAATCTGATTTTCATGTCGTCCCCAAAATAAATCACTACTTCTTGCTAGTTAGAGCATAATCTTTCCATTCCATTTTCGTCAAAGTACTAGTTAATGGTTGAGTTTATTCTATATATTAAGCAATTATTAGAGAAATAGAAACACATCAGAAATTCTTTTGTCAAAATTAATGGAGCCCCTTGCGAATTGATAAAGCAATAGTTTTCTCTTTTTATACCTCAGAAGTTCGTAGGTAGCAAATTAAAAAACTCATAAAGATAAATGTAATCTAATTTATAGCAATTCTGCCTACTAAATTTCAAATATAATTTTATATCGATAATAATCATTGAGTTGATTGTTTTTAGCACCTCCTACTGCACGTGTCTATTAATCATAGATCACGGATCATGTTTTTCGTTTTTAGTTTCTATTGATTTGTTGCTTTCCTATATTTTTTTTTATATATGGTGAGTACATCACAATGCTCATTAATTTTATGAAAACCCGATGAATTTGTATAAAAGTACCAAATAATTACTTATTTACATATGTACATGCAAGAAAAACATATTGCCCAAGAGATTTAGATTCTAGTTGAAATATTATAAATTTTGTTTGTTTTCATTGTGTTAATATTGACGAATTTTAGTTGTTGATAAATAATTACATAGATTTATAATATATTACATGGTAGTGACGGATTGTCCATGTAATATGTCATAAACTTTTCACATTTAATGCGCGCCTGTTATTTAATAATTCAGTCCCTTGATCTTACAAAATTTGTGTGTGACGTGAACGATAACCTTACCCCTAGCTTTTATTTTCCGACGTATAAGCTATTATACACTCCGCCAAAAAAAGTATCGCATAATTTAGTTTTGAATCATAAAAGTATCGCATAATCTTTGTTTTTAGCATAAAGTTGTAAATATACTTTAATAACCTCTAAGATATAATTTCTATGATTGTGTAAATAAAATACAG
This sequence comes from Cetonia aurata, assembly GCA_949128085.1. Classification (NCBI taxonomy): domain Eukaryota; kingdom Metazoa; phylum Arthropoda; class Insecta; order Coleoptera; family Scarabaeidae; genus Cetonia; species Cetonia aurata. The sequence continues at coordinate 40,489,427 of OX421884.1, forward strand.
GCCAAATAAAAACAAGAACTCATACTTGAGATTTTTATTAAAACAAGAAATTATAATTTTGGAAAGAAAAATGTCATAACAGTAGCTTTTAATACTGAGTATTGACACCTCTGGCTCTTATGACGGCTCGCATACGGTTTGGCAGAGATTCGATTAACCTCCGTATATAAGCCTGATCCAAATTCTCCCACTCGTCACGGAGAGCATTTGCTAGTCCATGCAGGTCCGCTTGGGCAACATTTTGGGTTCGTATCCGTCTGTGAAGGAGGTCCCACACGTGCTCGATAGGGTTCATGTCCGGACTTACCGCAGGCCAATCTAAAACTGGAATACCAACATCATTAAGGTATTCCTGGACGATTATTGCAACATGCGGTCGTGCATTATCGTGCATTAACATGAATTCGTTTCCTATAATTGGCGCATATGGTACTACATGTTCTTCTAAAATGTTCGTTATATACCTGTGGGCAGTCAGTGTACCTCTGTCTACTGGTACTAACTCTGTACGACCTGTTAAACAGATGCCTCCCCAAACCATAATAGAGCCACCAGCGAAATTAGGTCTAGGTCTGATATTACACTGCGAATAGCGCTCAGCGTCTCGTCTGTACACTGAGATACGCCTATCTGAGGTGTAAAGACCAAATCTTGACTCATCTGTGAAGAGTATATTGGTCCAGTCATTAATGTTCCAATTTACATGTTCTCTGGCAAACCTTAAGCGAGCCACTCGGTGGTTTCTAGTGAGACGAGGGGCTGTTGCAGCTACTCTAGCTCTTAATCCACTCTGTCGTAACCTATTTCGAATAGTTTGAGTACTCACACGAGTATTTCTGACTCTAGCCAAGTCGTTCTGCAATTGTCTCGCAGTTACATGTCTTCGACGTAATGCTTGTAGTAGTAAATAGCGGTCATCTTGGCGAGTAGAACATCTTGGACGACCTGGTACAGGTCTTCTACTGTAAATGCCTGTTTCCCTATATCTGGCTACGGCTCTAGCAACACTTGACTGATTGATGTTCATCAAATTAGCAACGTATGTTTAAGATCGTCCATCTTCGATTAAAGCAACTATAGCAGCCACTTGTTCTGAAGTTAAATTGCTCATTTTAGTTTTAAAAGCGTTGGTACAGAACTCTGACTTCGCACTTTAAAATTTGTCCGTATAGGAAGACTTTCAATAAACAACTGAGCAAACCTTACACATATGCATTTTTCTAAATGTGTTCTTTTAGGAAAAAAATAAAGTAAAAACGCTAAGCTCCATTATTTTGTTAGTGTTTTTATAGTTCACATACACGAGGCAAACTTTTTGTGAACGTATAAAAATATCTTGGTTCATAAATGCCCTTTTTTAGTTTATGCGATACTTTTTTGGCGGAGTGTATATTAGTTGTCGATTTTTCTAAAGAATTGACATAAACTAAGAGAAGGACGATAACAGCAATTGACTAACGCCTTTCTTTCCTTTTCTCTTTCAATAAAGTGGAAGAAATCAAAGAGCGCTTGTTCTGAACAAATTACTTTATACGCCAGCAATTGTTAGCATTGTTTCCGTTTTGGTATTGGTCAGCAGTTTTAGCGTCAGCGAATCATACATCCAGCTTATTGAAAATATTCTTCTATAAAACCCCTACCTAACGACAATACAAATGTTATGCAATTTAAACTCTTTTGTATTTATAAGTAGTCTAGTAGCCAGAATTGGGTATTGATGCCACTGTAGTGTACTTAAAATCTGAATAGTCTCCCGTTTTTTCAGCCTTTATAGAGGCAGCCGGGAAGGAAATCTTATCCGAAAGAGATTTATGTATAATTCGTACATGTGTAACCCGCACCCTTAAACTAAGAAAACGAAAAGGGTTGAATTAAGTTTTGGTGGGTTTAACAATATTGTGAGATTAATTACAGTCAGAGAAATAGGTTTTGTTATCTGAACAAACACACCTTTGTTACCACTTTATGGTTAATTGTTGAGCTAATCGTAATTACAGTTAGAATTTTTTATCAAAACCTCTTTTATTAATTGAATATCTATCGGTTCTTCCGCGTATGTAGATATAACCTTATGGCAAATTCTTCATTTTTATTGAGCATATAATTAAGTGGCTCATCATAAGCAACAGCTATTTTATAGACTTTTTCTACATTATTTCTACGGCAATTTTACAGAGGTAACACGCAAAACATCAATGTTTAGTATTGGAGAAGAGCCCATTTAAGTAAATTATGCAGATGAAGGGTTCGAAGAAGCGAAGTAAGAAGACAAATGAGATTCACCACTGACTGTTCTTATTATTGGAAAAAAACTTTGAATAATTGAGCCCTTGAGAAAGTCGTAAGATGCCGTGAAGAGTTGCGTTCTCTGATAGCGTTGGCGTCCACGAATATGACTGCTACTTTGGACAGCTTTGAGCTGGGATGCGAGAGAAGCAGGCGACGAGGATGACATCCACGGCAGGTAGCATGTAGCCGATGAAGCGCGTACAGGTTCCAGGTTGACCAGCTTTATTTTTTTACTGGGTAGTTGTAGCTTATCGAGTTGTTATCTCAGCCATTTTTGCGCGGTTATTTGTGATCTTATAGCAAGCTTTTTGAAACGTCATAAGAAGGTTATCACGCGATAATATGTAATTTTTAATGCCCTTGGTCAACTTGATTTTTAAACCGTAGAGTTGCAATTGTGCTTTTGGAACGTCAGCATAAATTTATCACACTACAGTATGTAACCCGCGATGCCCTTGACATTTTTTAACAGCTTAGTTGCAAGTGTCTCTTCGAATTGTTACCTCAACGTTTCTTAAATACGTTCCAAGGGTTCTTAGGGCTAGTTTTTATTTTTGCAATGTCAGCGCATTCCATTCCAATTATATATGATATATAATATAGGCATATAAGCAACCGATCGTTCTCATACTAGAAGTAATAATTTCAAAAAGGCAAACATACCATATTAGACAGTAATCCATTCACTCAACAAATGGGTATTACACGAGAAAATGCTTTGGGTGGCGTGTAAAAAGTTGTTTAGGTGAAATCATCAAGCTCATTGCCGAGTAAATTTCTTCGACTTCACAATTTTTTCATTTTATCCCTTTTTTTGTTTATCTATTTAAAATTAAACAACATTAGAAATAAAAACAAAGTCCAATCCACAATTACCATTATGTATCGTATTTCATATTGGCGACTGGAAACATGGGATGCTTCTATATTTTTTGAACTGATGTGGTGAACCACCAAACCGGTCGCAAAATATGGTAATTGTGGATTAGAACTTGTTTTAATTTCTCCCATTGTTACTATAGATTCACACCGCGTATTTCTTGAAGACTTCAAGCTAAACAGTTTGTAACAAAATTAGTATCAAATTAAAGATCAAAATGTGCTAAACCAAAGGAAAATACTAAAAAAAAAAAAAAACAAATCAGAATAATAGTTTGGAATAAATTGAAATTGAAAGGTGGTGGACATATTTGAGTTTCCGTCTGGGCACGAAGAGGAAATCCATGCTTTAAGAGGGAGTGTAAGGAAAGCTGGCAGGGGGTTGACCTAATCGTCTTAAAATTGTTATGATTTTGTTCAGAACAGGTTTCTCAATAATACGGGTTATGGATTATATTTCATGAACTCTTTTTTGCAAAGATAAGCAATTTGTGGCTAATTGGGGTATATTGCAACATAAACATAATTCAGCAAAACAAATTAGCTATTTTCAAAAATGAATTCAGGCCCGTATCAAAAAAATGCTGAAATCTAACTATTGAAGTCGTAAAGAAATCCGGTTTCAGAAAAAGATTAAAAATAAAAAAGAAGCACTTTCTTGATTCCGAAAGTATCAAATTCCTTTAAGAAAATAGAACAGAACAACCACAGGTAAATAAAGCAAAATAGAAACTAGTGACAACCAAACACATTTCTCATTCATATATATAAATATAGATGTAATAATTGTTAAATTATTTAGTTGCTGTACTATTTTAGAATTTTAAAAAACAGTCTTCAACACTACGAGCTCCTTTAAATTAAAAATGACGTTTTTTGAACTTTCAATATTCCTCTACGTACTTCATCGCGTAATGATGGAATTAGGTGGCAAGAGAAGGTGTAGACATAGTTCATTATGTATATATTTAAATAGGTTAATAAGTCTTTTCCATTAATTTACTTTTTAATATATCTAAGAGAACATGTTTCGGCTAATTAGCCATCTTCAGACCTTCTACAATATAAATTAAACAAAATGATAAATGTGAATACAAGTAAATCAATATATTATAAATTATAAAAATTATTTACACTAAATTGATTTTATATTATTGTTTTTTATATTCATATTTAAGGGTTTTCAATATTATATAGAAAATTATGTTGACTTTATGGGAAGTATTAATGAAAATATTTGCAAAACGTGACGTAAATTTTATATAAAGGAGGACAACTAGCTATGTACATATATGTTTAAATTTGTGTAGAGGATTAACAGACTGCAACATAATGGATGCATATAAAAGCGCTAAAGTGTATTTGGGAAGTTATTTGTATGTGTTGTTTTGTAAAAAGCGGATATACTTATAGGGTGTATTGAAAACAATGTGAGTTAGAGATGTGTGTTTTGTGGGAAAAATGTTTGAATGAGTAATTAAGTTAAATTTTATATGTTAAAGATAGGTTTAGTATTGTTCCTGAATTTATTTATTGTAAAGTGTAAAACGTTGTGTTTGTGAGTAATATAAGGTCAACTTATCGTAAATAGCTTTTATAGTTTATAACATATTTATTTACCTGCATTCACATTTATAATTTTCTTAAGTTATAAGTTATATTGCCACGGAGAGTTCCACTAGATAGAAATAAATAGATGTAAGAGATAATGTATTGTATCAAGGGATCGGAGCTGATATGCCGGAACCTCGTCAGCACTTGGCAAGGCATCGGTTGGTGCGGGGATTGAAGGCGAGGTATTGGCATTCTGGTGCTGATCACGGTACAAGGTGGTACTAAATAAACAAGAAGGGGATCATCATGGAAAACAATGTTAATATTTTGTTGTTTCACTTTATAAATATTTAAAAAACAAAACTTTCAATAATTTTGCAAATTTTAATCTTTGTAATTCTACTTTGTAATTTTAAATCTACGACTTAACATACTAGTATTTACTTTGCACATATATTCAAAAAAACTAATTAGGTAATTTTAAGATTTTAGATAAGTAAAGTAATTCATTCTTTTTGGTTGGTTACTTATTGTTGGCTAGTTAGTAGAGTAAGGAAACGCAACTGTCGATTGGGCAATCAAAGTTACTTTAGGACCTAAGTAAATAATTAAGTTAGATATAAGTAAATAGTGGAACTTTGGTGGTTACACCCTAGTTTAGTTTTCAAATATGCTGGAGCATATTTTTTGGGAAAAGGGGGTAATGCCACGGAAAGTTGCACTACATAGAAATAAATAGATGTAAGAGATAATGTACTGTATCAAGGGATCGGAGCTGGTATGCCGGAACCTCGTCAGCACTTTGCAAGACATCTGTTGGTGCGGGGATTGAAGGCGAGGTATTGGCATTCTGGTGCTGATCACGATACAAGGTGGTACTAAATAAACAAAAAAGTGTAAGTGGTGTTTTTTTTTTTGAGACAGACACCCGACCACTGTTTCGGTAAGTACCCTTGGATTATCTTAAGTGACTACTCTGCCCCCCCCCCCATCCCTGCCCCTCCCAACACGCAAAGCGAAGGGTACGTGACAATGTTGTAGAAGACCTGAATACAGCTAATTAGCCGAAACATGTTGTCTTAAATATATTAAAAAGTAAATGGATGGAAACGACTTATTTAACTATTGAAATATATACATAGTAAACCCATTCCAGTAGGATATCATGACCATAGTTCATTATTCTTAATTCTTGCATGGAATTAAGAATAATTAAAATATATTTTTTACTACACTAATTAGAGTGTCTACATAAAAAAACTTGTTAGTAATAAATTCTGATATGCGGGCATGACTTATACAAGTAGCTAATATGTATCAAATTCAATTAACGTTCTTTCAATAATCGAGATGATTGGAACATCTATAAAACAACATCACTTACTAACAACAGAACTCTACCGTAATTGTTCTGAACAATTTGATTGAAACTATCAGTAACGATACAAGGTACCATCTCCTCGTAGATTTTTCCTACACATGACATTCAATTAAATAGAGCTTGCAGTCTATTGTTCAATGCGAGATTACAACAATCGCATTTATAACACAACGTTCTAGAGTATCTTGTTGTGTCATCAGCAGACACACATGTACAATTATCCCTTATTTTTGATTTTAGATCTGCCATTATATTTGAAAGATATATTTTTCTAAAAATCATGATCTATGATGATGGATTATCTCGAAATTGCAGAGAAATTATCGTCAAAATCGCTAATCCAATACAAACAGTTTTACTTTAACCTTGAATTGTGAGTGTACAATTACAAATGTTAATCCTTTTTCTCTAACACCTGAATTGTTTTCTTTATTTTATTTCAGTTTTATTATTTTTTCTATTTGTGTGAATCATTTCTCTACACTTGCGACATTCTAGTAAATAAATTTACCTGAGACTTCCAATAGGTGGCGTTGCATATGGCACACCCAGAAAAGCTTCAACAGGCGGATGTATGTGAATCATTACGCCACGCAAAGGTCCGTACTTAGTCCTAACCACTCGCGTACTGTATTTATGAACAGAGAGTACTGACCCAACACAGTCGTCCACTAAAACCACCACCACGACCACCCACATTGCACAGAGAAAGGCGGCAAAGGTAATCAGGTGTCCCGGTAAGCTTTCCAACACACGCATGACGTCACCCCAGATGACGTGCCTCTGTTTTAGGTCTCCTCATCTTCCGAACCACGTCAATTTCATTCAAGTTAACTCCATCGCACGAGAAATAAATTCCCAGTCAAGTTACCACGACATTTCCGTAATGCCACATTCCAATATATCACCGCATCTCAGTAATCGCGTGAATCTTCACTTTATCGAGAAATCCATGTCCGCGTCGAATTTTTTCTTTAATACTTTAGATTGCAATCATTATACAAAGTAACAAATCGCGGCCCACGGAAATTGAATTCGATTGTTGCCATAGCAACGTCGCCGTTTCTTATTTGCGGATATTCCATGTCAGCTTCAAGTGAAAATCTCCGGCAAAGCTCTTCTCGCGAATAGAATATAATTTTCTATTGAAGTGGTATAATCAGTCTGCCATAATATTCCGGACGATGATTGGCGAAGATTGGAATCTGAATTCTTTCATGTCGAATTTCGATGAACAATAATCCGTGGATGGTAGCAGCTTATTTGGATTCCCATTACTCGCCGTTAAATCTGAAATAAGAGAAAGATTTATGATTATTTACCGAGAAATCGATTATCAAAATGGAATTTTAAATAGAATTTTGTCCAATTTTATAGCTACATTTACTTTAGCAATAGGGTACCATACTTTAAATCGTCCCACTCACAAAATATATAATTGAGATATAACGGGCACTTTACTATACAATAAAAACTTCCAGTTGTATCATCACAGATGCGTATATATAGAAAGTCACCTTTGTCTTTAGAAATGTGGCGAAATTTAAAAGGTTCACCCTAACAAAAACATATGAAAATAATAAAGCGTCCCTCCAAACTTCATAACTGTGAGTGTTTTTGCTCTTTTCCTAAGTAACTTCACTATTACACTTTTAGTAGCCAACATCCTCGGTTCGTCATGATGTACAGCAAGAATAGCACACTTGTTAAGAGTCTCAGGAAGTCTTTAAGGTGGCATTAACATTGCGGGGTGCAAATTTAAAGATAATAAACTTTATTTCATTGTACAAGTGAAGATTGAATCTTTGTTTATTCTTAAAAAAAAAAAACAAAGATTTTACAAAATTTAATCTGAATACACTAAAAATGTTTTGATTGTACAGAGGGTTTCGCATATCGTGATTTTGTCACGAAAATGAATTCAAAATTCGATAGTATTAAATTTACTGTAGAAGGAGAAAGAAACAACTTCCGTTCCTAGATAGCTTAACAATTAGAAAGAAAATAATAACAAATAGAAACACCAACACTAGTAGATTTATAATTGCAAATTCAAATCATTGCGGACAACATAACATGGGCGCCAAATTTCTTAATTAATAGATTAATAACAGTCCCACTTAATAAGACAAGATTTGACAGAGAATTGCAGTTCAATAAAAAGGTTGAAATCTATACTTATATGGCTGTACTCTGGCATTTAAGGAAAGTTTAATATAAACATTATGTGCGAAGCTCCACAACCTTAACTTCAGTTGAAACCCACGACAAAATGCTTATTAAATTGCCCTTTTATAAAGTTTCAAAAGGCATAAACGGCATTTTTAAGGAGCACAATATGAACACGTGTTTTACTTCGCGAAACACATTGAAAAACATTTTAAGTACCTAATCCGAAAAATAAACCGAACGACAACGAAAGGTTGGACATTAATAAAATTGGATGCGGGGACTGCAATAAAGTTTATGTTGGACAAATAAAGCGTACAATGAGAATCAAATTTAAGAACTGCATTATTGCTATGAGAGGCTTGCATCATCCGGCGCTGCACAACATATACCATAATAATACCGGCCATAAAATTAACTTTATAAACTTTGAACTATTGAAAAAGGTAACACGCCCGAGGGAATTAGAAGCTTACGAAACCATGTATAAAAGGGAAGACTCGAACAATATATTATCATGCTTCTCTGCACAATACAGTACTGATTGATTCATTGGGGTAAACATATTTCCTGCCCAGTTACATATTTCTTTGAGTTCGTTAATTATTTAGTAGATCAAAGTAGGCGTTAAAAAAAACCCTTGTAGATATAGGTTTGAATTAAGGATAACAAACCATACCTAGACATTATATCTTTTCCTAAATTCATTCGGTTTTCGGTTGACAATGGAAATCTATAAATTTCAGAAAGAATTGACGGAATTGTGTAATGCGAAGTGATCGGATGTATTGTGTGTTTATTACTACGTTACAGTTCTTGCATATCTTCAGAAAAGTACATTTTTAGATTGGCCTATACCAGATATTTATGTAAATTCGAATTTCTCCGAGCAATCCTGATTTAAGAACTGAAGCAATGGCGACTAATTAACAGAGTGTCAAGCTATTAAGAGATGCGATTCATACATCTTCGCCTTCTTTATCGATACGACTTCCCTTGTCCCACCATTGGTTGTGCGACCGGAAAAACAAACCTACCTCCTCTGTTAGATTTATGAGCTTCCGCCATAATTTATAATATAACAATTTATTACATACATATACATGTTACATACGCTTTATATCCATAAGAATCTTACTAATTGAATTCAATAAAAGCATGTTTTAATATTAAAATATACTTTGAGTTTTTTAGCATGAGCATTTTATCGTAAATATATCGCAAACGCAAGCCTGTAATTGCACGTCCGCTTTGCCGCCAACAAATGTGCTGTGTAAGAGAATTGGATGAATGTAAAGGGAAAGGATGAGAAGAGAAATGTTGTACCGTGTTTATATCAATGCATAAATATTCCCAACTGAAAAAAGTCGTTAAAATGACATTTCTATTTCTCTGAGTGCGCGCTGATTACTTTGTTCGACAGAAATGAGCAACCAGGATGTTAACGTGGTAATAAAACGACTGTAGTGTAAATTCCCCTATTGAACCACATAGTGGACGTCACTAAGGTTTCGTTACCACGCGGACACACTGAATGTATTGTAGATTTTTTCTGTGTTTCAGAGGGAAGGAACGCTCCCCCGTGTAGCGATGAGTGACAATAAAGCGAGTGTATAACCAAAGTGCCGTTGCCTCTTGATCGCTACTCCTACCAATCCAGATCAAACCCGTTATGAATATCTGTTATATATTCAGGTACAATTATTATTATAATATTAATATCGATTTGAGTGCCTTGTCCAACGAGCGGTCACCCCTGAGTTGTCGCTTTACGTAGCTTAACCCGTGGCACTTGGTGGAGGCGCCGAACACGTGAAAAGAAGAACAAAGATTGAACAAAGTATTCAAGTCGATATTAGTATATAACAATGAGAGAGAGAGTTTTTGTTTCATGTGCTCGAATATATGTTTCAAATGTCGGGATATTCTTCCTGGGAAGTAACGATCCGTCTCGCAAGAAAGTAAGCAACCCTAGACAGGTAAAAAAGGGAAGGGAAAGAAGGAGTTCGAGCAGAAGTTCAGGATAATTTAATGCTTTTCACTTCTCTAAGGGGCTCGTCTTCAATCACTACTTCAGAAAGAAACAGTGTGCAAGCAATGTTCAGTGGACTAACGAAATAACATTTATGTCCCATGTCGGCTAGCTTTATGCTCAACACCGGTGAAGCGTATTCCAAATCGTTAGGCTCACTGATCCCTACAACGTCAGGTATTGTCCGAAAAAAACCCAATTCGGAGAGTTCCTTCAGTTCCACAGAAAGAATCCAGAACAGTGAGACGGCAACACTTCCTGCGAAGAACGTAAATGCGAACTTCCGCGATAGACTTGTGACAGTATTGGTACTTATTGTTAGATTAAGACATTTTACTTGGACATTTCCATTTATTTTGCACTTAGTAGGATCTAGTTCAGTGAAAAATTAATTTGAACTAGGTAATGTAATTTAGTAAACTGTGTAGTGTTTGGAATCTAGAAATTAAGCAATTAGAATAAGCCAAGAAGCCTGGTTTGTGACTCTGACATAACTAGTTCTCGATTTTCATTAATTTTACTTTTTCTTGTTTTTTCATTTTCGAAAAAATAAAAGGTTCAACCCCTGTGGTGGCAGAAAATGTTATGTCGCCAATCAGACTCCCAAGTTTAAATGGCGATAATTATGTATGTATAAAACGTGTTTATTATTCAACAAAATCATAAAAATCGCAGTAAGAAATTATAGTATATCCAGAAAGGAATTTGTCATGAATTTATCTTTATAGATGACAATGGAAGCGATTTACGTATTTATGCCTATGTGTAGATATTTGAATATGAAGATGCTTTCTCAATTATGTCAAAATTGCCAAGCTTTTGATATTTGATTATTCTATCTGTGCACGTGCAAATTTGAGATGTAGAAGATACTGTGGTTAAAAGAAATTCTAACGAGGGTACCTGAAAAGGAGTTAGTACAATCCTTTTCGATTCGACCTACTCTGAAATCATTAAAGTAAAAGGGTTTGGTTGCATATTGGGTGACATATTTATCTTTATAATATTACAGATAGTATAGTTATTAATAAACAAGACCAACATTACCCAGAAATAAAATAGGAAGAAAAAATATTACAGATATCAAAATCGATGCCGATTTAAACAATTTTTGTCGATCTATGAGGATTCTACGTTTATATATGACGGAACCTTGGACGTATTGGCAAGGGAATATATAGAAATCGAATGCACGTTATTTAGCTATCTAAATTCTTTAAAATTTGACAATACGTCGGAATTGAGAATGTTTTATGATCGATATGGTGGATAAAAAAAAAGTTAAGTTGTTATATCAGCAATAAGTTACTAAATTATTTCGTTGCATCTAAAGAGAAAGTTCTCATCATGTATTCCATAAGAACCAATAGTATTTTGCTTGCTGAGTATTTAAGGGTATATAAAATAAATTAAAAAATTCTACTATTACTTCTAGAGAAAAATATATTCAATATTAAGAAGAAAGAGCATCTTGTATTTAATTAATAATACATTTTTAAAATCTGTACCACATTTTTGCTTGTTTTGTGTGTTCATTTATTCATTCATAACGTTAGGGTGCACACCTTTAGTCCAGGCACTTGACCTAGGTGCTCATTGTACCGTCCCTATTAAATGTCTTACTTCCACTCGAGCAGCTTGGTGTTCTCTACAAAGTCCAATATCTTGCCCAGCGGAAACTTGGGAACCTTCTTGGGCTCCAATAGACCCTTCCCGAAATGTTATGGAATACATGATGATAACTTTCTCTTTAGATGCAAAGAAATAATTTAGTAACTTATTGCTGATATAAGAACTGAACTTTTTATTTTATCCACCATATCGATCAAAAAACATTCTCAATTCCGACATATTGTTAAATTTTAAAGAATTTAGATAGCTCCAGCGGGCGTAGGCCCACAATGGCTGCTAAAGAAACGGTCCCTGTGCTGTTGTTTGCACCAGTGATTCCCAGCAATGGCTGTCTCTATAGTATATGAGTTACTATATGGGTTTCCTAATGTTGGTAAAAGTATCCAACTTTGTTTTATGTGGGTTAACTGAGAGTCCTTGTGAGAGGCATCATTCCTCCACCCTTCGCAGTGCATTATGCATGATGCTTACCAATACGCCCGGGAACTTCTCCCTAGCCACTATGACAATGTCATCAGCGTATCCCTGCGTCCATGTTCCGTTGTCGTTTAATGACCTAATGAGATCATCCACGACTAAGTTACACAGCAGTGGTGACAGTACTCCCCCTTGAGGGCACCCTCTAGTTGTCCTCATGGCGATGTCTTTATCTAGCATTTGGGCATAGACCACTCTGCTGCTTAGCATGCAGTCAACCCATCTGCTGGTCGTTTGGCTAATGTTCCGGTCCACTAAGGATCGGTTGATTGAGGGCGTTGATGTGTTGCCAAATGCGCTCTCTGTGTCTAAAAACACTGCAAGGGCAACTTCCTTTTGATGAAGGCTCCTTTCGAGTCCTCCCACCAAACTATGTAGGGCACCCTCTCCCATCTGGTATGCCCATTGCAAAGAATGCAGAGGAGATCTAGCGAGTGCTCCTTCTGTCATATTAAGATGTATAATTTTTTCCATATTTGTTTTGTTTGTTTGTTAATATGTTCGTTGCGTTCGCAAACATGTTATTTTTTTTCCCCCAGAATTACACAAAAGCGAATCAGTATCCAGTAAAATCAAATAAATCTAACTATTCCAAGCAAAATAAACTAATGCATTTTATAGATTTTTTGCTTGGTGAATTACAACCTTTTTGGATTTCAGTTTGTAGCAAATGTTTTTGAATATTTTTGTCCACATGGATACCTAATTAAGTAGCTGGATTACTAAAACACCTTTACGATTCATAATAAGTACTTTTTAATTTACTAAAAAACACGTAAATCCATTATAATTATCCGGTTTTACAGAAAACTTCTCTGTAATTGTTCTGAGCAATTTTTTATTATTAAATGTTAGCAAGCTAAGAATATTGTAACAGGAAATTAATTCATCTTTTCATTATAAAGTTCTAGGATCGCCATAACTCAAATAATAAATTCGTTTAATCCAATCATAAAAGGAATTCCTTTAATAGAAAAGGTTTTTTTTTCCTTTTTGTTTTTAAAGCTTCCATTACTTACTTATTCTATTTTTATGTAGCACAGTGTACTCTTCTTTTTATCTAAAAAGAAGTCCAATCCCATATTCCCGTGCTCCTTCGAAGAAATTGTACGTCAGCGGGGAGTTACCATTCTCCTACCTGCTCGAAACGGTCACGGTGTTTCGTAAAACGGCACTTGTTTCGTTTTACAGATTTAAGAGCCGCTTTCGCCGGGAAAACGTCCGCCTGCTATAAAGTAGCGTTTACCGCGCACCTTATCATTTTTACGAGTGAGTCCGAGGCCTTGTCGTCTTTTACTTAACGCTATTGCCAAGAAGAAGGAAAAATAGAAAGGAAAACGAGCAGTTGCACCGACATGCCAAGGGTATACATACATCATCTTAACATATATTACGTCTAGGGATGATGTCCACGCGAACCGTCCATTCATAAATCATCTTTTATGATGTTACTTTATGAAGGAGCGACGAAGTGGAGTTTTAGGTAAGGCGCGCGAAAAGTGAAAAGGGCCTTGGGGAGCCACTTCGAGCTCGAAATCTTTCCGAACGCTAGAAAGTAAGTTATTTATTTTTAGTTCAACGAACTGCAACTAGCAAATACCTCGTCTGATAACTCTCTATCTATCATTCGGTTAACGTAATGAGCAAACCCCTGATTCTTGAATATTGACACAGGAACAGGTTATCCATAAGAATCAATATCTTGTTAGATTAGGATTGTAAATTTACTTTAATTTGGATAAACTACTAGAAAGCACTTTCAACAAAGTATTCTTTGTAATAATATTAATACCTAAACATGAATAAAGGAACAAAGATTGGTGTATTTCTTGTACGACATTTTGCAACTATTTACATGAGCGCGAGTATGTAAGACCTAGTAAATACATACATCCAACAATCTATAAGCTGCCTCAAAGAAGTGGATTTCGAAGTTCATCAACAACCATAATATGGGAAAAAAACAAATCCTTGTTTTTGCCAGTGACATGCGCGACCACAGCTTTGTCTTGTAACAAGAAAACTCTTGCAGTACTTCATGCATATACGGCCTGTTCAAAGAATATGGCGCACTACGGCTAACTTGACTATTGTTAGAGCTACAAATTCGGTTAACTAGCAAACATTCAGTGCTTTCGGTGTTGATTAAAATACAAGTAAGAGAAAACAATAGACTGAAGCGTTTTTGAAATAATTTAATATTTATTTTTATTATTTAGTATATATTTTAACCAACTTGTGATATAGTCATCTTAATATTCTACATATATGCGTAAAACGATTGATAGTTCGTTCGTGATTAAGTTTTTTTTTTTCAATGGTTCGTCTGAAACATATTTTCTTTTTGTGTGAGCCGTCTGGCATAAATTCTCCGAAAACATTGTGCCCTCTTAGCTTTTTGTATTATATCCTTCATTTCATTTACCCATTAAGATATGGCAGACATTCCAATATCTTGGTGCCTTATATTAGCTTGTACAGGTCTCTGGCTGGTTGATCGAAATCATCAGGGTTCAATTTTGGCTTGCCTGTCTATTTGCGGCCAGAGCCTGGTATTCACATATGATATGCGGTCTCTGTCATTCTACTACGCAGTCGGCATTGAGTATCTGCGGTGTTAATCCCCATTTGCTGTAGGTTTTCTTTTGTTCACAATATCCTGTTACGAAAACGGCTACTATGCAAAGATAATTCATAGTAATTGTAAACTTTACTACTTCTTCACTCGTTTTCTTTGATGGTGCTTTGATAAAAGTCTTGCCATAAGTTAGCTTGGTTGCGTTGTTCCAGTGTTCTGTGTGTTTCTCTTGGACACAACTCCTTAGATATCTGCTCCCATACAGTGTTTCTAGACACTCCTAGAACAGGTTTATAAATAACGCCGATATTGCCTTTCTGGTTGGCTAGTCGACTGTTTCGTTTTCTTCAATTCCCGACGACCCATAGCAAAGTAACATTGTTGTGGTTTACCAAGCTATTCAGTTAGGGTTCACTAACGCCCTCAATATCGCATGTCTGCCTGTTCCAATCCAGATCCAACGATTGATTTATGTGGCACAATGCAATAGTGCATACGCCTCTGCTTGTAATATGAAACATATTATTTTGAACTTCATTGAAGTAAATATAGTATTGACCTAATTGATAATACGTCAATAATAGTAAACAAGAAAACAGCAAATATGTACAGAAAAAAAAAAATAAAAGTAAAAAATATATTTTGAATTACAGTAGGTGTATGAATTACTATAAATTTAATTAAAAAATATTGTTTCCCCTTAAGTAGTAGACTGGAAAAATTAACATTTGTAACGATATTTATTTATTGATTTCATAAAAATAATATGTAAATCTAATAAACCTTTATCTAATTTTCATAGGAATTTCTAAATATTTACGCCCCATATCAAACTCATATCATTCTCGTTGGTGAATTTTTTGCGGTTACTTAAGTATTACTCTAAACTCAGTGATAAAAGTCATTAAATTAAAAAGCCTATATCTTAGAAAGCATACCTGTCACAGAGGTAAGCTTCCTTCATCGTAGCATGCTAAAATTCGGCTTTGAAAATTACACTTCAAGGCGGAAAACTGCTTTTTGTTAAGAAAGGAAATGGATTTTCAATATTTATTTACTTATTTCCGTCGTATGAAATCACATATATGAGATGGAGAGAGGCGATTAGGACCGTCCTAAACGATTAACATCTTCTTTTGAACAGCACGCTCTTAGTGATGGAGGGTTTTAAATGACTCAGTTATTTTTTTTGCGCAACACCGGGGTAGGGGCTGTTTTAAAAATGTTTTAAATGATAAAATAATTTTTTCTTTAACATCGGATTGGAAGCGATCGAGTTGGACTTTAGAAACACAATTGGCTCTTTTGCTTGAATCAATTTAAACTCTAACTAATCTAACTTAAATTTAGTATGAGGAGTGAAATATACAGGAATTGTTTGTTATTCAATTAACAATACTAAAAGTCTTCCAAAAGCAGTACGCTATTAGTAGCGTGGACGCCTCTAGCCGCGAATAGGCGCCGGAGTATTTTTAGGGGGCGTAAACGGTCGGTCGTCTGGTACTAGGGGTATCCCCGTTCGTCGTTAAAAGCGGGAAAACGCGTAAAGCTTTTCGGAAATTTCGATTTTTCACGATTTTCGGTAACGGACCGACAATGCCCAAGGTCGATCCCCGCGCGCCGGCGAGAAGGGTCCTATTATGTAATATTGCCGGTGATCAGCAGGTAGTCGTGCACCAAACATGAAAACATCGAAACCTTGAACGACGACGAATTTGGTGTGAAATAAGCACAAAGGGGATCGAAGAAACGGTAAAACATTAACATTATAAGTAATGTAATAACCATTATTCGGAAGACGTCGGTTACCAAGTATATAAATTATCATTAGTTGACGGATATCTAAAGCAGATAAGAATTTTGTGTTTTCTTCGATTGTTTTAGTGTTACAACGGAAAATATGATGATGCAGTAGGCGTAATTTCTAATTAAGAAAAATTAATGTACAGGCTGTACCGACGATCCCAAACCAATCACAGGTGTAGACGGGAGTAAGCGGAGAGTAGTGCGGTATAGAGGGTCTGCTGAGGTGGGTCATAATGGGGATCAGGCCAACCACTGCGAGTCTTTTTAGAAGTTATCAAATCAACAACTGCAAGACGAAGGCGTCGAGTCTTTTTACAAGTGAGAGACAGGAATTAAGAAAAAGGAATGTACAAGGTGTACCGAGGATCCCAAACCACAGGTGTGTACGAGGGTTAGTGGAGGGTGGTGCGGTTTAGCCGGTCCGCTGTAGCGACGTAATCCGTCATCAAACGACTATTTAATTGGCTGCATGAACGGTCCGGAGTTTACTAGTTTATTAATAATAAACCATTTTTTGTACAACATATTGTTGGCTACCGCAATTGTATCTATAATGTTAACATTAGAATGATCATCCAGAAGAAGCATGTAAACTTATGCTCATGTTTTATTTATTTATTTATTTATTAAATTTAACAAAATATGTATAAATATATTTATATTCGAAAGTGAAAAACAATTATACATACATACATATCCTGTCTTCTATTCCTTAACTTCGCCTTAGAAACTTCTTGTCTCGGGCTAGTGGGATTAAAGGGCTCTTGCTTTGTATCACTTTGTCGACTCCTGTTATATTATTTTTGAGTGATGGTTTCTCTCAGTATCTGTTTTATCTTGTTTTTGAAAAGTTTATAGGGAGATTTTTTAATTCTTTTTGACATTTTATTGTAAATTATTATGGCCGTTGTTGTCAGAGATTGCGTATATGTTTGATGTGTGCATTTTTCGGTTCTTATGTGTGAGATTCTTCTGGTTTTGTAATTATGTATATCTTTGTTTAGAAGCCAGGTTTCTTTAAGAGCTGAATAGCTGCATTTCTGCGCCAATATAGTAAGGGTGTTAAATGAACAGTCAAAAGAATTTATCGTCACACAGGGAGTGAGATATGGAGGTGTACTGAGCCCTTTACTTTTTATACTGATTCTAAATAAAGTAATAAAACAACTTGTAGTGAAAAATCAAAAAAGTTAAGAGTGGAATATAACAAGGTGCAGAGATTGTATCATAGTATGAAAAAGGAATTATAAGCAGAAAGGAAAGAACACCAAAAACGAAGATAACTGTAAACATAAAAATACATCTCCACACGCTACTTTACGGATGTGGATCATGGGTGTTGACAGACAGAATTTGAAAACGCTTGCAAGTCATGGAAATAAAGTATTTAAGAAGAAAAGCAAATCTATCACTAATTGATAAGGTCCGTAACGAAGGAATCAGAAACAGACTACTAGTAGAAACCCATACAAAAGGATATACAAAGAAATCAGTTGAGATGGTAGGAGGTTTTAAATCGGATGGATGAGGAAAGGGGCCAACCTGACTGGGAAAACGAAAAAGAGGAAAGACAAAGAAAATATGAGACGGACAAATAGGCGAAACTTTAAAAGAGAAAGGGATGCTTCGGAATGAGGCGTTAGCAATATCAGGAGACAGAAACTTCTGGAAAAAGACAATAAAGGGCACATAATATATGGAAGGACATCTTCTCTACACCGTATGATAGGAGATTAGTGGATAGGGTGTTCTGGATTTATTAAAAACAAATTTTGATTTATTACTAAAGTAATCATCTTTAGCTCAACGAACTGAGACTCTGTGGCTTTTAATTTATTATGATTCCCAATTAACACGGTACTAGACCTAATAATATAATAAGATACATTCTTTTAGGGATAAGACACCACACGCATTAAATCGGCTCGTATCGATAAGATCGAAAAAAGAAAAACAATGGAACGTTTCTGCTATTCCTGAAATTAGGTGAAATATCCATTGGTTCGGATCAAAAAGTACCAAACCAGTCCGCGGCATCACCCTTTAATTTAGTTTCATGTATAGCAAAAAGTGGGATGGTTTCTTTTTTCGATCCGACCAGTTAGAGTTGATCCAACGTGCGTGGTCGGTAGGTTATACCTTTCTGGAATCATGAATAACATAAAGCACCCAGTTCTTAAAATTATGGTGCCTCTAATTCAACTTATTCTTCAAATTTAAAGGAAATTAAATGTTTAGCCATCACATTATTACATACTTCGACATTGTCATTGAAGTACACTTTATTCTAATTGTTATCACTAAAATTAAAAGCAAACCTTTCATAGTTTAATATGTAAAATATATTATTTCATACACTTGATCAATTTTATGGATTGAAATCAACCGTCTGTTGTTAAAACTGTAAATTGCGCTTTACAGCAGTCTGTGGGTCTCCCAAATGGATTAATTTTTATTCATGTTGGTGGTTGTAATCTAAGAATCTCCTCTTGTTAGTTATAATGACAAAAAGTTAGTCAAGTGTGAAATTGCCTGAATACTAATATTCTAGCATACAATTTCCTTATTTTCTTGCATATCCTTTGCAAGATAAATTCCATTTACCCTGCGGCACATAAACGAAATAAGAAAATAAGTGCTCGAAAGAATCACGGATATCACACCAGACAGATGTACAACGAAAAAGAAGAAAATGTTATCTTCAAACATCTCCTTTTACACAGTAAAGGCAGAACAGTCGAGAGATTGTCCTGATATGCTACGGCTAAGGGAAACGTCCCTCGGAGGCATTTTAATTTGGAAATGTCAGGATTAATGATCCAGGCGGCATGAACAGTACCCAGACTGCTGATACCTACGACTGCAGACTTCCACCAAGATGTTGGCAATTCTGCTCGGTTTTCTTATTGAACGTATGTCGAATTTTCAATCGTGCGAAATAGGACGTTTGTATTTTTTCCGACAGTTCGCCTTAATTGAATCCAATATATCACAGTAGCGTTCTTTTAATTGGTGTAGCGGGCGCCCTTGTATATGATTTATTTTTGAAATTAAAACGCATTTATATTTAGATTTTATGTAAATGACGCAAAGGAAGGCATAATATATTACCTAGTAAAATTAAATTAACTTTAATAACTCAAAACTGCAAGAGTTGATAAAGGTACCTACTTATATTTTTAACATCAAGCTGTCTAGCTTTTCAATAATAAGATGATTGTCACCTACCATCCGCGAAAATGATATCAAATTTGTTTCCAATTTTGAAACAAACGTGCAACTTAAGCACTTAGGAATTTTTCTATAAATTTTATAGTATGTTTCCTTGCTGTTATTCGTTGTTGTTATTTCATGTTTTTATGTATTTCTGTGTATTCCGCTCTTATTTACATTAGTCTTTCTAGAAGCTCATTTCGCTTTCATCGCTTAGGCCATTTCATACAGCTGACTTGACGGTATGTCATTTTTTATTTGTCGCTTACGACATTCTTGTTTATGTCCTCTGTGCAACATTATCGCGCTTATGTGTAATTACGTCAATTCAATCCTTAAAGTAGTATTACCTAAAATGAGGCGTTTACGCCATTAATAGTAACTGTTTAATTAATACATTTCATTTTGATAAAATATGAAAACTTTATTGTTATAAACAATAAAAAAAAGACTACTAAATAACACAAACACTAATGAAATACTACTTCAAGGAACTTCTGGTCATTAGTCATCGGAGCTAATTGGATTATCCTCATCAAGCTCATTCAAACAATCGGGAAAGTTACCCGTTTTTAATGATAAATTTTATATAATATGTTATTAAATGGTACATGGGATTTGTTGCAAGAGAATTTTTTGTGCAATTTTCGGAAGATGATATTCGTAACGTCAGCCTTGTACGACATGTTTATCGAATTATTGACAGTTTTAGATAGATAGGCGCTTAAACTTTAAACGAAGCTATCTGGTTCAACAAACATCGGGAATGTTTATTGCAATTGTAATTCGAAATTCTTTAAGTACGATTAAAATGATTTAATTTCTTTTCTTGAAACTAGCTGTTGATAAGTTCGGTGGGATCTGCGGTAACAGTTTCTTTCCACAGGAAAGAAGTTCTACGTTGTTCAAATTTCGCTAATACATGGCAATGCATTCTGGGTATTATCCTTATCTTCACCTGGTCTAGCTGAAGTCAAATTTGCTGATCAGCAAATCCCACGATACCATCCGAAAGGGCATTTGAAGCTCAGAAAGATAACAAAAAACAGCATTGCAGCTGATCTTGTAGAGAGAAGTAGAACGAGTTACCGTCTCAGTGGAATAGGCGGGATATTAATTTATAAAAACCCTGACATTGTTGTTGGAGTTAGTCAGTTTTGAGTTCATGGAGTCCGAATCAGCTTTTGAAAAGCTCGCGTTCCCCTTCGTTACCGGGCGAATCTAAATTTTAAATTAAATTTAATGATTCTTTAGTTTTCTTTGTAATTCTGTAAAATTCCCTAAAATTTCGAAAAAACTCGAGCAGGAAGCAAAAGCTTTCCCTCGCGAAGTGATTTTGTGTTAAGTGTTAAAAGCCGTCCGAACGAGTCCCTTTGTGTTATCTAAAATTAGTGCGCCTTTAATACACTCCGCCAAAAAAGTATCGCATAAACTAAAAAAGGGCATTTATGAACCAAGATATTTTTATACGTTCACAAAAAGTTTGCCTCGTGTATGTGAACTATAAAAACACTAACAAATTAATGGAACTTTATTTTTTTCCTAAAAGAACACATTTAGAAAAATGCATATGCGTAAGGTTTGCTCAGTTGTTTATTGAAAGTCTTCCTATACGGACAAATTTTAAAGTGCGAAGTCAGAGTTCTGTACCAACGCTTTTAAAACTAAAATGAGCAATTTAACTTCAGAACAAGTGGCTGCTATAGTTGCTTTAATCGAAGATGGACGATCTCAAGCATACGTTGCTAATTTGATGAACATCAATCAGTCAAGTGTTTCTAGAGCCGTAGCCAGATATAGGGAAACAGGCATTTACAGTAGAAGACCTGTACCAGGTCGTCCAAGATGTTCTACTCGCCAAGATGACCGCTATTTACTACTACAAGCATTACGTCGAAGACATGTAACTGCGAGACAATTGCAGAACGACTTGGCTAGAGTCAGAAATACTCGTGTGAGTACTCAAACTATTCGGAATAGGTTACGACAGAGTGGATTAAGAGCTAGAGTAGCTGTAACAGCCCCTCGTCTCACTAGGAACCACCGAGTGGCTCGCTTAAGGTTTGCCAGAGAACATATAAATTGGAACATTAATGACTGGGCCAATATACTCTTCACAGATGAGTCAAGATTTGGTCTTTACACCTCAGATAGGCGTATCTCAGTGTACAAACGAGACGGTGAGCGCTATTCGCAGTGTAATATCAGACCTAGACCTAATTTCGCTGGTGGCTCTATTATGGTTTGGGGAGGCATCTGTTTAACAGGTCGTACAGAGTTAGTACCAGGAGACAGAGGTACACTGACTGCCCGCAGGTATATAACGGACATTTTAGAAGAACATGTAGTACCATATGCGCCAATTATAGGAAACGAATTCATGTTAATGCACGATAATGCACGACCGCATCTTGCAATAATCGTCCAGGAATACCTTAACGATGTTGGTATTCCAGTTTTAGATTGGTCTGCGGTAAGTCCGGACATGAACCCTATCGAGCACGTGTGGGACCTCCTTCACAGACGGATACGAACCCAAAATGTTGCCCCAGCGGACCTGCATGGACTAGCAAATGCTCTCCGTGACGAGTGGGAGAATTTGGATCAGGCTTATATACGGAGGTTAATCGAATCTCTGCCAAACCGTATGCGAGCGGTCATAAGAGCCAGAGGTGGCAATACTCAGTATTAAAAGCTACTGTTATGACATTTTTCTTTCCAAAATTATAATTTCTTGTTTTAATAAAAATCTCAAGTATGAGTTCTTGTTTTTATTTGGCCTGTATTTTATTTAAACAATCATAGAAATTATATCTTAGAGCGCATTAAAGTATATTTACAACTTTATGCTACAAACAAAGATTATGCGATACTTTTATGATTCAAAACTAAATTATGCGATACTTTTTTGGTGGAGTGTATTTGGATTACGGGAAGAATAAGCCCACATTTTGGCTGGTAAGATGAACCAAAATTTCGCTTAAAGAACTAACCATTGCAAAAGAAATAGATACTGTATCTCGTTCTCTCACTCTCTTTCTCCCTTGTTTTATATTTAAATGTAATTTGTAAAGATTTGTTATCATTTATTATATTTTCATGTTTTTTTTTGTAAATATATTTGTTCAAATTACTAAACCCATTTTTTTTTTTCAAATCTAATAATTTTACCCCAATAAGTGTTCAGGAGAGGAACCCTCAAGAAGAGAGACGACGAGAGTAAGGGAAATTTTGACAATCTTTAGGCAAGCAACGACCTGTTCCGACCGATCGAGAAATAACACCGTGGTGGAGATATCTTTGGCTAAGTAATCAAACCAACCGCTCCCGAACAAAAAGATCATTTCCCTCCGGTGGCTCGATGGTCAAAAGGGCAGGTTGGGTTATCTGTAAAAACAAAGGGTGTGGTTTCACATCAAATATAATAATGCGGACCACCCACCTATCAGGTAAATAACCCGCGACGTTACACGAAAAATTATTATATAGAGATCATCAATATCTGGGTTTAACATATAATGCTTGGGATAGCTCGCAAAGTAGTGAGAAAAAAAAATTATTTTCACCCGTACAATATATCCGTTTTTCAAGAAATGCTACCATTAGACTTAGACAAAATATTGACTTACTATCAATGGTTGAAGAGGTTATAAGCAATTTATCATTCATCAAAGCGAATAATGAGATGCTAAGTTTAATCTTCTGTTTTTAATGGGATAAACTCCAAGTTATCGGGTTTGCTCATGAGAAAATCATCATTTACTTCATGACATTCAATTACACCCACTGAAGGTAGGTGTATGGAGGATGCTGTGGCACACCATAGATTAATTAGCCCAGTGTTTTTGAAAACATGGGAACAGATCAACCTTATAGAGGAACGTTAGAACGATTTATTAATGAGTAAGATGATGAAGAGCTTCAAGATGGAATTAACCAACACGATATCTATATCTATTCATACTGCTTAGGACACTTAGGACACCAAAAATTTTTTGACCATAGGTTATTTACTGCGAAACTCTAGCCACTAAGATCACCAGATTTAACACCGCTGGGTTATTTTTTTATTTGGATTTTTAATAAATATATGCAAGAACTAAAACATGCAATTGCTACTGCCATTGTTAGCATCACTTCAGAACAACTGATTAATGTATTCGAAAATATGACAAGAAGTATTAGGGCTTGTGTTAATAATGGAAGTGTATTTCAACATATTTTATAAATTTGTGACCAGCAGCTTAGTGTTTTTGTACAGAGTTGTAAGTACTTCAAAGAAAATGATCTAAAATTTATTTTGTGCGGTTGTATTCATTTAAATGAAATTTAAATTATAAATTTAGTATTTAGTAGTTAAGCGCAGCTATAAAAGGTATTGCAACTGTACTTTCGTTAGTATGCTATTTAACGCTTAATAAGATTTAACATGTTGAAGAAACCAACATTGCAATGTCAATTAAGGGAACAACTGAAAATCTGTAAAGTATGGACTTAATACACTTCTACTTGAGGTACGGATATTTTATATGGCCACCTTTATTAAAGTGCAGGATGGGTGATATGTCATATTAATGAGCCATTGAAGCACACAGCCAATGAATTCGTATAGCCAACGTCATGGGGGATAATATGGGATGTAGGTATTTGTATCATCACGGGAGAAAACAGTTTTTTTTTTAACATGTAACGTAAAGCCTCTAGAATAAATAAAGCAAAGGAAATACAGTTTAATAATACAAATTATCCATTCATCCGTTTAGTTAGTATTTTAATTAAAGGACTCTCAGTGGCTGGTGTGAAATATCAGAACGTGATTTGTAATAGCCAATTATAATGCTTAACGAGCAAATTCTGATACCTGATTTCTAAGAAAAATAACGTTTTTCGTAATTACCATTGTTAGGAGTTAGGTCGTGCGTTGTTGCGTAAGCTCTAACAAGATAAAAAAACACAAATTGGGCCCTAATTCCATAAATTCAAAGATCTACTGTTACGCACATATATGTGGAGGAATAGAAGCGACAATGTATTCACTATATCGATATCTTAAATTGAGAGGCAGTTATACAGGGCTCTATATGGAACAGCATTGGATTTTTTGAAATCTTTTTATTTAGTTGAATGCTATACTTTTGCAAGTACAGTTTAAAATTATTTTGAATTATACAGAGTGTTCGAGAAAAAAGATCCATTACAAAGTTACCTTTTTTTAAATGGAACACTCTGTATGTAATGACATATTTGGAATCTAAGGCCAAATTAGGGCAAGTTTATGTAATACTCCATATTCCTAAAGCCAACGGTATTTGAGATATTCTAAAATTTATGAAATTGCAGTACAAAATTTAAATTTAATTTTTATTGTGTAATCCAAACTTAAACACATCTACCTACATTCATCATTCAGCTAAGAAGCTAAGCAATGGAATTAAGTGGAATTTTAGTCACACAGTCATACTGAGTGTTAATAAACGCTTGTTTACGTTTGATGCCGTTTGCAGTAAATTAACTTTCTTATCTTAAATAGAACACCCTATATCTGATGGTATTATCGAACGTAGAATTTAATTCCCTTTCAAAATATATTAGGGTTCCTTATACCTAACATGAATAGTTTTCTCGTGGTTAGCATTTTATTTTTCCGAGGACTACATTTAATACAATTCATTAAAATTCAGTTGGCTTAGACATATTTACTAAGCATGTATAAACAATTTATCATTATTTCACAGCAATCAACTGTTTATCTTTAGAAAATATTGCATAAACTGAAATTACCCTGTAATTTTTGTTTTATTTTAACTATAAGTACTAAAAAGTAAGAAAACCTAAGGCAGGTTAGTTAAATTGCCAGGTACTGTAGTAAGTACAACATCGTTACAAGTGATAAGCAATATTTTAATAAATAGCTTTATTTATTTATAAATGCTTAAAGACAATTCGATGTTATAATGAAAGCGTATGAGGTATAAACAAAAAGAACTTATTGGCCGCTATTATGGTTTAAAGCTGACCTTGAAACGATGATTTATGCTATTAACATTGCATCACACACTTGCGTCAATTCATGGCTCGTATACCGGAAACAAGCTGCTACATGTCAATTACAAAACAAACATATTTTGGATCTTATTAATCTCCGGGCATATATTGGTGAAACGCTCATAACTTCGAATAGAATCACCACTCAAAATCGAGTACGTCCTTCAAGGACTTCTACACCGGACTTGTCTTGTAGTGCTCATTCTGGTCGTTTCAGAAAACCCGAAAGGCGCTCAATGAAAGAACTAAGATTTTTTTTTTGACCTTCACGGGCAGGTATATCTCGTCACGCAACTCGGCCTTAAGACCTATTGTGCCCCCATGATGTCTTAGCTCTCTCGACCTGGTTGTACGCGAACAAAGAAGTCCGCAAGTTGGTCGAAAGTAAGTTTGCTTAGACTGGGTTCGTCCAACCGAACGACACCTAGACGTCTTTCCCTGTCCGCTACCGGGCAGTCGGCATGGAGGTGCACAAGAGTTTCTTCTGCTCTCCCACAGTTTCTACACCGGGGAGAGTCCACTCGCCCCATGCGGTGCAAGTGCTTATTTAATGAGCAGTGGCCAGTTACGACTCCCGTAAGCAGTCTCAGTCTGCTCCTGTTCATAAAGACTGCCTTGCGAAGTATTTCGTCGCCCGGGTGAAATCCGAGGATTTTACAATGTCTCACACCGGCTAGTCCATTCCAATAGGAGCGGTGACTAGCAGCGTGTTGAGATCTAACAAAAGCTTGAACACCGCCATAAGAACTCCCGCACGACGGTTCTGAACCAGTGAACGGTCGTTCACTGCAACCATCTCAGCGTAACGCTGTGATGTTCCGCCAATTCTTCGAGCTTCCTATGGAATCCCAGTACTACTTCGGAAGCGAATTTGACAGCCTACAATGCCCTGAGGGCAGCTCGACTGTAAGAGAAAATTTCGACCGATCCATTCCCATGCGGGCAGTTTAAGATGCTCTCTGCACAGGTCTGGACGGCTATTACTTCAGCCTGAAAGATGGAAGTGGAGCCTCCTAAATTGATGGCTTCGCCATTTGGTTCTCCATCTCTCCAGATCCCAATGTCTGTGCCATTCGGCGTCTTCGAGGCATCCACAAACCAGCCAGAACCTTGCCTTGGTCTGTGGATGTAAGCTATGGAGGTCTCACTATTAGAAATATCTTCGAGGTATTTTCTAGTGAAGCTGAAAACGGGCGGAATCTTGTCCGCCCTTGTGGACAGTGGTACTGTCTGTTCAATGTAGTTTAAGATGCCGGTATGGTCTTCAGTTTTGCCAGAGAAACCTTTGGGCCCGCTACATTTTACTCTGTAAGCTGCCAGGGTAGTTTCTGGCCACAACACCAACTGAAGCGGAGGAAGCCCAAGAATGGTTTCCATGGCCGCAGTCGGCGTCGAGGACATGGCTCCCGTGATGCCTAAGCAGGCAATCCTTTGGACCTTACTGAGCGCGTTTACCGCGTAGCCCAGACTGGCCTTATGCTACCACAACTAACGAGGCGTAGGTTATAGAAGGTACCATGACCTTCGTGTAGAGCCAGTACACCATTGCCGGTTTTGGCCCCCACGTTTTATCAAACATTCTTCTGCATGCTCAGAAGGTCTTCGTGGCTTTGTTCGACACTTGTTCCAGGTGGGAAAGGTTAGATAATACTGGACACCTTCCTGATGTTAAGGAAAAGAGCTTTGCAAGTAATTACATATATCCAGAGTGTAAATCATACAAAACACGACAAATCACAAAATATAGAACAGTATAGTGGGCAAAGTTAAATAAGCATGTACATATAACAGCAAAAAATATAAATAATTTAGCCAAAGTACAACTTTAATTTTCTTTCTTCTTACAGAATTTAGTTAAGGATTAAAATAATTCAAAACTCAGTCAGTATAGAAAAATTGAAAAAGTTAAACTTACGTTAAGGTGATGAAATTTGGTAAAATGTTAAAAAGAATAAATAATAATCAATGTTTTTCTATGATATTTTACAAATAAACTAAAGAATACAATGCGACGTTTTAGAATTTAAGTTATATAACTTTTAAATAAGAATCACTAATTAATAAAATACTAATGCTCATTCTATTGTTACAGCTTGAAAAATGCAAGTATTTACCGAAATGTTGCATAAATTAAATGTAACACAGTGAAAAATGTATTTGCTCAATAAGTCGAGTTTCATTACTATTACAAATTCGGTATGAATTGGGTAACATCCTCTCTAATAGCATAATGGTTGAAATGATGTAAATTGGATGTAATTACCTTTATTTCTTAAGTCTACTCCACTGCATGGATTTTCTAAGACGTGCATTCGACACGAGAAATATTTGCTAAGAAACTAAAAGCTATTACTTCAGTTTATTTTATTTTACTTATAGCGTGCTCTAAGCAAGAAAGCGATCGTGTCATCACCACCTGATAGCTGGAAAACATGTACTACTCCATTCAGGAAAAGGATTGTTCGAAGAAGTAATTTAAAATGTAGTCACGAACACGTTTAGACACAGCAGGCTGTCTCTCTAGTATTGAACATTTGTCAAAGTTTAGTCTAGCACAAAACTGCTTCAAACGTAAGATATAGCAAGCCTTAGTCGTGATACTGGATTTTATTGTTGAGATTTGTGGGTTGTTACACAATATTTCACAAATAATATCTACTAATAACTGCTGCCATTGCAACCGTATTTTGTGGCGCAGAAATGTATCGAATTAAAACGTAATTTGTTGTTTCTTTCTTTTGCTTCACTTTTAACGTTATTAACACGAATTTGAATTCGTGAGAACCATATTCTCACTTTAAAAAAAAAACTTTTTCGTACTTCATAATAGAAGGTTTTATTGAACAATTAGTAACAATATTGTGAGTATGTGCAAAAATAATTCCACGATTCCAAGTCCATGAAATAAACTACTTGTAATAAGGTGCTTAATATTAATTCCTACACCTTAATTAGTGAAACTATTTACACCTTGTGAAACAAATTCAAAGCATTTGTAGGTCATTCGATGTAAATATTCAGGCAGATATTACTATTTTATCCGCCTGCACATTTTGATTATACATCTTCTTTAATTAATTATTTTAATTTCACTATCTACACACATTGCTACGAAACTTGTAGATAAATCTTTTAAATTTTAATTAAATTTGTTTATTAAGTAAACTCTGTTTTTATTCTACTAAACACCACTCAGTGTCATATATTATACTCTCATTAACTCCAAAGATATGCTAGATCTCAAATGTTACAGGGCATGAAAAGTAAATTTGTTCCCACCATAGGGTTTTAAGTACACCGCAAACGAATAGGATGATACAAAATTTAGTCATCCTCGGGATGCGGGAGGATAACGTCACACCGCTGAACCATTGATTATTATATTAATATAGCTTAACATTTAAGTATTTTAATGTGACTGTAGTAGTTATTAGTTACTGATGTTCTTGTACTACATTGAATAAAAGAAACGACAATACAGTGTAATTTATTTATTTAGAGTTAATAAATTTCATGAACAAAGAAATGAATCTTCTAAAGATTCCGTCAGGGTAAGTAAGTTCTTTACTATCTTAGGTACACAATATTAAGATTTCTAGAAACTTAATCCAAACTAAAAACTCGTATTTCTCGTTTTTAATATCATAAATAATATTCAAATCTCCAGCCAAATTCCCGTCATAAAACCAAGTATAACTAAATCAAATGCCTACTTAAACCTCTCGTAAATTAACCCACAGAATCAAATACAAACTTACATAACCAAATTTACTAGATTCATAATTATCATTCAAATAAATATAACCTCAAATGCCTTTATGCATTATATGCCGGTTATAATTTCAAAAGAAGAAAAAAATCGCTTACTTCAGGTACGAAAACTGCTCTAGTATAATTCAAATAATAATTCCAAATTCAAAACAATCATTTTAGCTTCCAAATGGTGTTCCAACGATCTCAAAGCAAACTGCCTCGAATGTTGTTCTTCTAAATCCTAGGGTTATACAAAAGGTCACCCAAAATCTCGAAATAACTACATTTCCATTATCTTAGCAGTATACACGTAATACTCTCATTCTTGTAAGTAAATTTGAAAACTGTATGGACTTAAATTGTGATAGATATTACAAAATTCAAGATAAATATACGAAAAGCAACCACACTCAAGAAAACCCGAAAAAGAAGTGCCCCACATTTGTTTTCAACAAACTCAGTAGCTCTTAGACAAAAAAATTCCGGCAACGATCATAGAAATCGTTTCCAACGATACGACAGCATAAAAATCCCTCGTCGAATATTAATCGAAAGACATACACATGCCTAAAATCCATGGTTACAAGCATTAATTGAATTAGATACGAAATAAGTAGGTGCTTAGTTTAAATTATTACATACGTTGACAAAATAAATAAATAAGTAAAAGAACATTTACATAAGCAATTTTATAGACGATATTATGATTCTGTGGGTTTCGTTTAGCATGATACATTGGAAATAACATAGCATATGGCATTATAAAACTTATGACCTTGCGCAGTCAATGCAAGCCTCTAAATATTACAATAAATTCATGCCAACTTTGTACTACAATAAATCTTGTAATCCAACTGCGCCCAATACAGTTGTAACTGCAGTGTTTTCAAAATTTATTTAATCTACTTATGACAAGAATATTCCCTACAAACATACAAACCTATCAAATCACTTTAAATATGACTGGCACAAAACTGCTTCACCAGAACTGGTAGTGTGATTTACAACTGTCCTAAAACATCACCGTATACAATAAAATTAGCATACCATGACAGAAACATCCTTTCCAGGGAATCCATTCTGCCATTCTCTTTCGTATAATATAATTTTAAAATTAACAAACAAACATCTTAAGAAAGCAATAAAACTTATACATACACACCTACAATAGAAAAGCCAATATTCCAAAACCAATATGTATTAGTATTGGTATACTACAAAACTTTCACGCAATGAAAAAATAATAGGAAGATAAATAGGTGTATATATCTGTGATAGCAATTCGGCAATATCGTTTAGATGTAAAAGTGAAAATTCGCATTTTAAAATCTTCCATGAGGATGCAAGCTTTTCATTTATGGCGCTATAAATTTGAAATAACCGTTTTACTTCGCTTATGTATTTATATGTTTGAATAAATCACAGTCGTTCACCGCATAAAGTAAAAACCCGTAAAATTTCCAAGCAAATTGTTTGGAGTTGAAATTGTTGTTGTCAAATTTGTTTTGACCAACAATTTTTGCATGTCAAATATATGATATTTAACTGATTCAACTTTATGAAATGTTTTCACTCGGCCTGTATATTTTTATTGATTTAAAAAAAAATATTTAATATATTATTAATATTTATTATTATTATATTAAAAACTCTAATAATTCGGTAGTTTTTACTCATATACTTTTATATTTTAATATGCAGCACCAAAACCTTTTAGAACTAGACGGTTTCTGGCTTGACTATAGCATTCTTTCTATGTATTGTGCATACGAAATCATACAACGTGTAAACGGCATAGCGAGGCTATTACTAAGATGCGCAAATCACAGTTCCTGATCACAGGCGTCTAGTTGGGGTGGGAAGAATTACAGGAAAGGCCATAATAAAGTACCTGATTTGAATTTGCCACCGCATTTACAATGTTATGTTCAAGTTTAATTATGTATCGATACTCACCAGCGCAACGCGCAGAAATTATAATTTTATTCATTCAGCCTAACGAGTCAGTTATTTCGATGCATCGAAATTTTCACTGATATTATTGACACCACTCGACTCCAATTGCAAAGACAATCCGTCGTTTAGCGCAACAGTTTCGGCTTCGTGGGACAACGGCTGATGCAAAGCATAGTGGAAAACCGCGAACAATACGTTCAAATGATAATATTGAGCATGTGAGAATAAGCATCGCAAACGACCCAAGAAGACGAAGCACATTCCTATTTAAATGGATTTGTGAATAGTGCGTAATTTTTGCGCAAAGTGTGATAGGTCCATATATCTTTGAGAATGATGAAGGCGTTGCTATTACAATCAACCCAGAGCACTATAAAGCGATGGTGGAGAATTTTTTGGCACCCCAATTGGAAGAGCGAGGACTGGAGGGTATGTGGCTGCAACAGGCTAGAGCCACAGTCCGCACATGCAAACAGCCAATGGCAATTTTGAGGTACATATTCCCTACACGCCTAATTTCTCGATTTGGTGATTTAGCATATCCGGCCAATTCGCCAAAATCTGACAGCCACTGACTTTTTTTTATGGGCCTACCTTAAAGAGAAAGTATTCTCCCTCAACCTAAATGGCAGTTAAAAGATAATATCCGTCAAGAAGTAGCGCCTCTAATACCAGATATTCTGTCTCGAACAATGGAAAATGCTGTCCAAAGAGCACAATTATGCATCGCAACTAGGAGTGACCATCCAACCGACATTACTTTTCCTTGATCATTAAGCATCAAATACAAGGTGGCGCAAAAGTTGTCACCCAATGTTCTTTGACTGTATTGTTTTTAATAACTGAAAAACTTTAGTTTTGCTTTTGAATTGTGTTTATTTGATGTCCAAATTTTTTTTTTTATTAAGTAGAGAAAATGATATCGGCCAAGTGGCCGCCGCCAGAATTGATGACTATACGGGCTCGATTTATGGCATTTTCCATCACTCTTGCCAGAACTTCTGCCGATAGATTCCTGCATTCCTGACGGATATTCTCTTTGAGGACTTCAAGAGTCTGAGGCTTGTTGACATAGACTCGTGACTTCAAGAAACCCCACAAAAAGTAGTCTAGAACGGTGAAATCGGGCGATCTTGCCGGCCAGTGCAAATCACTAAAACGAGAGATTTTGCGACCCGCAAATACAGCCCTCAGAATTTCGGTTGTGGTTCGTGCATTATGCGCCGTTGCTTCATCCTGTTGGAACCACATGTTCTCGTTGGAAAGTCGTTGAGCATGGCTTTGTAGCGCTCGCCGTTCACAGAAGTCGTTTGGCCCGCGGCGTTTTCAAAAAAATAAGGCCCGATGATGCCTCCAACGTAAACACCACACCATACAGTAACTTTGAGCGGGTGTAATGGCTCTTCGTGTGTTGTACGTGGATTTTCGGTGCCCCAGAAGCGATAATTCTGCTTATTCGCGTATCCACAGAGATGGAAATGGGCCTCGTCGTTCATGATGATTTTCGATGAAAAGTTGTCTTCCTCGTGGTCGCGATTCAGGATGGCTTGAGCGTAGATTACACGCGCTTGGCGGACAAAGGCTAGTAGCTGATGCAGTATCTGCACGTTGTAAGAGAACATCTTCAAGACTTTCTCCAAAATTCTCTCTAAAGATCGCCGACTGATGCCCAATTGTGTGGCACGTCGCGTGGTCGATACTCCGAGGTCTTCTGCGACATCTTCCGCCACAGCCGCGATATTCTCATCAGAATGGCTGTTCCGGGGTCGCAGAGACCTGACAGCATCTCGTGTTCTCCCATATTCTTCTAGGCGAGCAGCTAAACGCCGTAGTGTTTGCCCAGTTGGTGTCGGACGACCGGGAAACCTCCGCCTAAATTCAGGCTGCGCCAACACCACCGACGATTAATTACACAAAAAAATCGAAACAATTATTCCGCGTTTTTGAGGAGTATAACAATTCATGTCTTCTTGACGTGTATTTTGTATCTGTTTACTTCACAAATGTTAAAGCAGCACTGACATTTACCGCCATTTGCAACAATTATGGCATCTTCCGATAGTATGATGACTTTCGCGCCACCTAGTATAATATACAAAGAAATGTTCAAACCCTTTTCTTTGTTTTTTCTTATATTATAGTACATGGGGAGGCTACCCCAACTCGAGTACTTCATTATGGGCTTCCCTGTAGTTCATACTTGTCTCAAAATTTAGAAGGCTACTCATGGATGTTATTAAATGGAATATCACGAACACTTTTTGTGACGTCAGAAAACTGATTTGAACTGATTCATTCCCAACAAATACATTCAAATACTGTATAACATTCTTAATTGTATTTGCTTTATTAATTTAATTATTACTGGAATATTAGTAAAAATTAGCATGCATACGATCAAAGTACTGATCAATAACAATAAAACGAAATACTGGTGATAAGTACTTTACAGGGAGGCTTATGACAATGATCGAAGTTCTTCGTTTGATCTCGTTAAATACATTTCTGGACGTTTCTATGTTAAAGTTAAATCGTTGTAATAGCGCCCCAGTGACGTAAGCCTGAGTCGACGCTGATTAATATATTAGCTCCTAATGACCACCATACTCCTGCACGAGGAAACAACGGTATTTACTAGCGTAATTTGTGTTTGTTATGACATTTATTAAATTTTTTAAATGCTTAAATATAAAGTACTTACATAATGTAATTGGTCGATCAAAGTTTGAAATAAAATATAGTTTATTAAAAGAGAACATCACCAGCTTATATTACAATAAAACAAAACCGTTTACTTACATTTATCAATCAATTAATGCGTAAATACCTTATTTATCTGTACTATTTGTGAACTAGACAAGGGAAGTTGATTATATATACTTATTGGTAGAAATTTATAACATAAACCCAATTCGTGAATTCCTGGGATGCCAAACTTTGGAGATAACAATGGGACTCTATTAATATAGGAATGAATGGAGAATTATTTATATCTATACCGGAAATCCTCGTGGAAGTATTAACCCTTATCCGGCGGAACGAAAAATTAGGTAATTTGCCGCTCTGCCCTAATCTTCTTTGAGGTTGAAAACGTTTCCCACATTTTCAAACAGATCGATAGCTTTCCTGTATACGCTGGGGAGAAATGCAAACGCACGGTTATTACGTTCCCAAATATATTCGATATGAAACATTCTTGGAAAAGGTTTTTTAAGCAGATAAGTAATGAGTTCTCCATTTTAGAAAAAGGAAATAAAATCGGGTCTCTTACTTAACGAGTTATCTTAATAATTAAAATGCCGTCGGTTTAATACCGAATAGTTGTTCTCTATTTTAATTGGTAATACTTCATAAGTCAATTCGACCATGGTGATGAATTATAGCATTAATTTTTACGTATTTAATACTCTTTATCACGCCACAGAAGTTGCGATGGTTGAAATCATACGTACAATGCTCACTAGCACGTAATTGTTAAACAGTACAGCTATCCTGTTTTGACAACGATTCTGTTTTTGCAGTTTGATGTACAAAAAAAGTTAATCCCCTTATTTTCCAGCTGCAGTAATGTGATTTTACTGAAATCGAAATTGTTGGGATTCAAAATTGTAATTTGGGAATGCAACCAAAGGATAAAAAATGCAGTTTCTCTTTTAAATGTCAAAGGTTTCGTAACTTTTATTTTTCACAGCATCAGATCCATACCTACTATTAAGAAATATTAGACGCAAGTTTAAACAACAACAAATTTGCAAGACATAACCTTACAGGTTAAATTCCAAGAATTGATAATCCAATTTTGTAAGAATAGGTAATATTAAAATTTAAATAGTGAATGAACACAAAACTTTAAAATATATAAAGATTGAATGAAGTCAGTCAATTTAACAAAATTATTATTATTTCGATTAAACTTTCAATTTTTTTTCTTACTCGTTGCTACAACGATTGATACGTGATCGCCGGTCATTCTTTGTTGCTACTTAGTATATGATAAATTGCATTTCAATTGCAGCACACATTAAACAGAAGGGAAAGACGGTGTGACGACGGTTTCTTTCGGTTCTGGTGCGGTGTACTGATATTTACTATTTACCCTTTAATGCCTTGCTTACGGGCCTTCGATTACTTACTTGTTTTTAAAATGCTTATTACGTATACGTTGATCCCCGTATGTCGGAAAAGGAGGTTCGCCCATAACACGTTCGGCAGCGCTGATGGCCAGTTGTCAAACGGGGAATACAATTTCGTGGTGGTTAAAACGGTTTGCGTCTTATTCACGCCATTACAACAAAGTTTCAACCCCCAGTTATGAGAGTAAGTGCGTGGATGTTTCAGGGTTCTAGTTTGAATTGCGCAACAAAACAGTGGAAGTGTATTATAAATTATACATTTATTTCCGTACAACAGGTGTGAAAGACAGCGAAAAATAAAGAAACAAAGGTAAGTGTCACGATGTATGTGTGTACAGTCATGGACATACATAAATATATGTACAGTGACAAACAATCAAACATTCGCGGGGCATCGGTAACGCTTTTGAAATTTAAACGTGCAATCTAATGGTTTTAATTCTGTTAACAACATGAAACGACAATCTTCACGACGGTTTTCACGGCATATGACGGATTAAACATCGGCGACGGCGCTAAACTCTGCGGAACGGGAATTATTGTAAATAAAACCCTCGGAGCATCAGAAAGCTGTGCCAACGGAACGGCCAGAGTGGAGTAAACCGGTAAAATGCCTGTGTTACACCAGAAATGCTTTGCTGGCGCTAACAATCAAGTCGGGAATCATTGAAATAAGAAGCTCGGCGTGTATCAGAAAAGCTGTGCCGACACATCAGCCAGAGCCGATTGGGGAGAGGGGCCTAGGGACTCTATTCGGGAACTCTGCTTGTGCTAAGCGCGCGGTTTATATACACTTGCGGTTCCCCCCACCCGGTCGCAATAGTGGGAGTTGACTGTGCGTGAAACGGACACCGTCTGCAGGGACGACACTCGCGTCGTAAACAATACTAACAAATAAAAACCTAATGAAATAAAATGATATGCGGTAGCAGCTCAAGCGCTCATGGGAAAATCAATCAAAATAAAAAGTATTAATGATTAATTCAAAATAAACTTACACGTGACTCTGAAATGGATTTTCCCATGAAACGACACGTCACAAGTGCATAACTTAATACATGACCACCTGGTCTTTGGAATGGTATCACTAACAATAAGTAAATGTTTTGGTTTGACCAAAATTAACGATAACATATTAAAATAATTCATGTAACGCAGTACTAAATATATCATAACAACTAGAACATGGAACTCTTTTACCGAAAAACAAAACAACGTTTTTGAGAAGTATAAGAAAAGGGCGGGGAAGGGTTAAATAAAACACTAAATTTCATTTATTATTCGGTGAAATCCACTGGGTAAGGCGTTGTTGAGCTCGGGTTATACCTCCGCTGCCGATTTTGTTTGGGCCGCCACTGGATTGGTTAAGGGCTGCCTACCTGTAGATATCGCCTGGTCTTGCTACAATCCAGAATAACAAATTGGGGAAAGAAGGGATGGTACTTGCTGTTACTTTGACTGAATGATGTTAGAAATAGTAAAAGAAAACAATAGAAACATATATATAATTTAGAGAAATTTATTAAATCTTAAATTTGGAATAATTACGGTATACAAACAAAACAAAAGAACTGAGCAAGTTATTTAAAAGTAAATATTCAAGTTAAATTTAGGTTGAAACAATGAGGTAAATTTTTAAAATTGGCGCACTTCTTAGTGTACTATGAAAACAAACAAAA
Organism: Cetonia aurata; assembly: GCA_949128085.1. NCBI lineage: Eukaryota > Metazoa > Arthropoda > Insecta > Coleoptera > Scarabaeidae > Cetonia > Cetonia aurata. The sequence continues at coordinate 40,527,003 of OX421884.1, forward strand.
GAACTACGTACTCGATCGAGCATACATTAATTTCACGAACTGTAATTTTTCTGGTTTTCTAATAAAATATGACTTGAAACGCGATACAAAATTGCCACCGATGGGCTTGAATTAAACGGTAAGAAACAAAGAGAAAGTGAGAAAAAAAATCTAAATTAGAGTTCGTTACAAATATCTACATAAAGAAACGACAAAACTTAAACTAACTTACATATACGTTAACACAAGACTGATCGGATGTGAAGAATTTTCCTGTGGAGGGCGAGGTTCTGGGGAGTGACGTCAATCACGGCCGGTGAAAAAGAAATAAGCAACGTGGTATCCGTGTTCAAACACGATTTTCTTCCATCGGAACTTCCAATAACACACAACAACAACAAAACGGTTGAAGAAACTTTACTTTCCACGCTCCCAAAATCAGCTCAAAGCTTAAGTAAAACTCAACGGGAGGCGTAGGGAAAAATCGTTGTTCTCTTATCTATGGGTGATCAACGTCGATCGATCTGATGTTAACTGATTGATGACGCGGGAAAGCTGCCTGTCCCTTAAATAACCTCGGTCGGTCACATGCTTCGCTCGGAATAACGTGATATCGAACGCCCAATCAGAGGGTGCGTGGCAACGAAATGCAAGCGAGTCATTGGTTGACGAAAAACAACTAATATGCAGCAGCAATTCTAGGAATCCGAAAATAAAACCTTACGGCAACTATACACGGGGATCCAAAAGAATGGGTACAAATGAAAGTTGTGTTTTTTTAAAGTGTAACATAATTTATTATTTAGGTACGTGTATGTAGTAAAACCATTCTTTCGTTATTGTTATTTTTTTGTTATTGTTAAATATATGGTTAGGCTTTGAACGCACTTAAGAGTAGACTGATCGACTTTCGTCTGCGGGCCAGACTAGGACTAAGTTTCGCCGATATACGTCTTTACATTATGAAACAATGGTCGTTTTCTGCGATTTTCTGCGCCCGACACTGTATTACATTTACAACGTGTAACAGTTAACGGAGAATTGTACTGTCTCACATCGATACTCGCGTAACACTGACACTCTGCTACACGTTCTGCATAGCGCGAGAGGATGCGTTCTGAGTGCGGGCCATTTAAGCAGACGCTTCCGACCACTCTGCACATAACTGTATAACGTATGCAAGCTGCTACATACCTACATCGCTTTTTATCGTCCCAGTTTTCTAAACTTCAGATCTAGGCGCCTGGAGGTATCTTTGTAAATTTAATGATGTCATACGGTACAACTTACCCTCATAAACTTTTCATTTATGTGTATATGAATGTAGAGATCTTGACCTAGTTTGAGTATGGACTGCTAAATTACATAATCAATATGTACACGCATTCGTTCCTTCAAGCATTATTTACTTAGATAGACTAGTAAATTACTTAGAACAGGTTGAATTCCAGAATCTTTACATAATCATATTTAACATCAAAACCATATGCTTCATTTTAGACAGTTTGATGTAGTATGCATGTATACAAATATTATATCTACTACATCCAAAATATTAACGTTAACTTTAGTTGGCGTGTCTCAATGAAATAGAGTAATAATGTTATTCAATTAAGTGACGATCAAATCTAATACATTATCACCCTAGTAGCACCAAAATTATTATTTTTATTATATGATTTTTATTTGGGTCTCTCCAAACTCGTTCCATAAAACATCATTGTCCTGCGTTGATGCGAGAGTAAAACAAACTGGGGATTCCTGTATTCCTTATGTTAGAAGCCTAAGATATAACAGTTCGAATCTTAATTATAAAGGAAATTTACATCCGAAATTTAGTGACCCGAAACGTTTGTAGTTCTCAAGACATAATTATTATCAAAAATTAGAGCGCTACCTCAAACATTATCATGTATTTGACAGTTCAGTAAAAATAAAGAGGTAATATGGTAGATATACAATTTAGGTCCCCTTTGAAAATCCCTTTTGAACTGTATTCGTTTTTTCTTGTACTTTGTAATTAATTATGTAGAACTCAAGCAGACAAAATTGTATTTAAACTGCTTGTAAACAAGTAAATTACTTTCGGAAATCAAAAAGATGAAAAATTAGATAACCGTATCTGTCTATATGTGTTAGCCACTAACAGAGAATTTTGTTTATAAAAATCACCCCTCTTAGATTCCTATCCTATTGTTTATTATTTTAGTGTTTACATTTGGGCGAATCCAATTTCGCCATCCACACATGTCAACACGATTAAAATCTGTAGGCGTGTACACATATAGTTTGAGAGGCGTTACAAATGGTTTTTCTTGGGAATTCCTAAAATATTAAGTATACCGAAAAGGAAAAGGTCCCAATAATACAAATAATATAAAAGAGATGCCGAAGTGTAAACAGAGAGAATTGAAAACGCAGAAACGTAGATAGATAGGTTTTCCGAGTGACTCTGGATATGTTAACAAAAATAGAGGCAAGCCACATTCAGAATAACTTCTGTTTAACACTTCATACTAGTGGATATCAGTTTGATTTATCCATTATATTGCAATGTACAGGAAGTTTCACAACATAGACAATCGGCAAACAACTACCTACAAAAAAATTGTGTGTAATGTGTTGTTCATAACAGTTACATTGTTTTCAATGCAGCTCTTTCACATAAAACCGAACCTACTAAAAAATGTACATGACATTACAAAGTTTCTTTTATCGGAGGGCAGCGAGAAACACATAAATTATTATGAAATATCTTATATTTCAAAGAATTTTTAGTATGAATTTTTTGAAATATAAGATATTTCATAATAATTTATGTTTTTCTCGTTTCCTTCAGATAAAAGAAACTTTGTCAGGTCATGTACATTTTTTAGTAGGTCCGGAAATGTTTATTCCTCGTATGTGATTGCGTATTGCTTGCCAACATTAGCTCTGGTGTAAAACTTCAGTAAGGAAAGATCTAGCTCTTTGATCACAGTTTTATTCTTCATTTTAAAGAAAAATCTTTTCTATTATAGAAATTTACCAGAAATACTTCCAAACCAGGTAGACGCATATTTGATTCGTTGTTTCTTGGAAAATATCGTATATTTTATGGCATTTTTGAGTTTTAACTAAAAGAAGTATAACCTTAAGTATACAATTTATTCCCTCAGAAAAATGCCCATAATTTAATTTGCTTCTTCTTCAATATGATATGTAAAATACCGGTTATAAATTTTATATGATATGTACCTTTATTTTTCAGTCATAAATAAACTTTAATATGAATTTATTACTTTTTAATATTCCAGAGTCAGCTACCTTATTTTAAAGAGTTACAGACGCCAACTCCACCGCGATAGCTATCTCCAGAAATCACGCGCTTGCATCAGTTAACTGGCTAGCCATGAAGGTAGTTTTTTTTATTTCTTCAGTGAAAATTAGTGGGATTCAGAATGACCTATGAGAAAGCCATGACAAACCACACTAGGTCAAAATGTCATCTTAAATTTCCGTGGTAATCAACATGGCTGTCATTTACAGCATTAACCTTACATTTAGCGTAACCATAATACAGTGCAGTCTCTCAATGACGAATGAGTTACCTAAAATAGCTCATGCATCATTCCAAGATGGCAATAAAACTGAACGAAAACCTGCAAAGCACGTATTTAGGAAGCCCTGGCAGGCAGCAAAGACAGCGGTGAATGTGGAAAAGGTGAAATAGGCAATCATTCACTCAAAGTATATAAATTGCCAGGTTCGGATGGCATTTATCCAATTATGCGACAAACCGTTGCGGAAGCATACTATGTTCCTCAGGAGAAGCCTTGGACTGGGATGCATACCGATACCCTGTAGACAAATCAGGTTTCCTTCCATACCAAAACCTGGTAAAACGGGACAGGATGGAGCAAAGCCTTTGAGACCAATAAGTCTGATATCGTTTATGCGAGATTCTTAAAAAACTACTAAACAGATACAGAAAGGATAATGTATTACATAACGGTCACTACATCAAGGCCAGTATGCGTTTCAAGCAGGAAAATCTACCTAGACAGCCTTACATCCCTTGATCATGCTCAGCAAACTAATGAGATGCTTTTGTGCAATTTATCGGACATAGAAGGAGCATTTGATAATGCCTCCGTACCATCAATCTACAAAGCATCGAAGAACAGATGAATCGATGAAACGAGCTACAGGGGGATAAACTGTATACTTGAAGAGAGAACGGTTTACACGACCATCAAGGGAGAAAAACTGGTGGCTCGGGTTGGAAGAGGAGGTCCGCAGGATGACGTGGTGTCTCCTCTGCTGTGGCACTTGGCCATGGACGAGCTACTAGGAAAACTGGACAATGGATCGCCTAAAACTTTGGGATACACAGTTGACGTTATCGTTTTGACAAAGGGTACAACCAACATCGTTGTGGGAGGCGAAATGCAGAACGCCTTACAAGTTCAACAAGAATGGACCCAGGCGGAGAACCTAAATACTAGTTCTTCCAAAACGACCATAGTAACATTCAGGAGAGGTTAGGTGATCTAGGACCGCTGAAGCTGCGCAGTGAAAAAAATAAGGCTGTGTAAGAAACTAAAATACTTTGGAGTCACTTTTGACTCCAAGCTTTACTGGACCGTTTGCTGAACTATCCTAGAAAAACTTGGGGGTTAAGACCAAATATGATCTATTGGGCATACAACATGGTGGTGTGACCCATGATTACTTATGTATCTCTGGTATGGTGAACAATGAAGTCGCAGAGAAACTGCTATAACTGAACTCAACACGGTGCAGAGCTTGCGTGTTTGAGAATAGCAAGGCATCCAGGCGATACCGAGAGCATTAGTGAACCCCTGAGAACAATCAAGACTGGTTTGGGAATGTGTTTGAAGACTGAATAGCCTGGGAGCTCGTAAGAAAGCCTCTTTACAGTGGGTGCCCGGATATTCGGGAATCGAAGAGAAACGAAAAAGCCGTGAAGTTAGTAAGAAATGAATCAGGGGATCCATATATAAACTTATTTGCCCAAA